>CM069544.1:10362500-15163750 GCA_035773235.1 Eospalax fontanierii | reverse complement strand
ACTGCCTTTTTTTCTATTCTAGATAATTACGTTGTGTGTGATCATGAACTTAGACAAGCAGTCAGGGATACAGGAAAGGAAAAGAGCAGTCATGCTAATAACCAATAGAGAAGCAACATTTGGGGATAAAATGCTATATATTTTAAAGACTTTATTCTTAATGAATTTTAGAAAAGAGAAACTTGGTGAATTTAGAGTTCAAATAATCGATTTAAATTATCTAGATAGTAATAGATCATGACTTGCCTTATTTTCTTTGTGAACTTAATAGTTTCATCTTTTGTTTCATATAAACTCACACACAACTCAAACTATCACCCAAGATGTAGACAGATATGCTTATAGATTTGAATGTTATTTATTCAGGTCCTATGCCCTATTTTTTAATTCATAAAGTTAAAACTGTACTCAATAAATGCTAGAATTTGGTTAACAGAGTTTAAACCATCTTTAAAGTGAGTATTTATGGGATAATATAAGACATGACATAAATATACAGTGTAGAATGGCTAAATCAACATTACTACTGTCTCAGATAAGTTAGTGGTGAGAGCACTTAAATCTTCGTAGTATTTATTCATTTTTAAAGATTTATCTTTATCACTTTTAATTATGTGCATGTATATCTCTGTGTGTGGATATGTGTATGCAAGTGTGGTGTCCATGAAATCAGAGAAGTCTGAGACCAGTGACATCAGATCCTTTGTAGCTAGAATTGCATGTGGTTGCTGACATGGGTGCTGGTAATGAAATTCAGGTCATCTGTAAGAATAGTGTGCACATTTGAACACTTAGCCATCTTCCCAGGTCTCCCGTAATAGCAAAATGTGAAATATGCTATAAATTGTATTCACTATGATAAACAGCACATTTCTTGAACTTATGCTTTACATCCAGTTTAAACTTGTGTCTTTGATGAACATTTCCATGATCTTCCCACACTCAAATTTCTATTAGTCACCATTTGTAATCTATCTCAACATTTTTACCCTTTCCTTTTGAGTAAGACCATCTGGTTTTCAGGCTTTCTCCATTCTGCAGAAAATTGAAAGAATTTCATTATTTTTAACACTTCATAGTTTTCCACTGTGTATGTTTCTTGCATTTTCTATAACAGTGCATCTGTCAATGGACACTATGTTTTTTAATATCATCTGTGTAGTAATGTGTCAACAAACAAGAAAGTAAAATGCCTCCTTCACATTTTCACTTCACCTTTTCATATCCACCCAGTGGAACCGCTGCCTCAGACAGTAGAATTATTTTCAGCTTTTAAGGAGCCGCCACATTGTTCTCCATTGTCATTCTAATTTGCATTTCCACCAGCAATATACAAGGGTCCCTTCCTCTTCACAGCCTTGCCAACACTTTTTCTTTCCTTGTTTATGGTACCCACTGTCATTAGTGCTTTCATTTCGATTGCTCCTGTGGCTACTTGTGTTGAAAACTTCTTTCATATACCTGATGACCATCTATAGGTCTATTTTAGAGAAAAATCGATTTGCGTCCTGTTCTTAGTATTTCTTTTACCTAAGATTGGCCTGGACATTGTTATACAGCCCATAGTCCATTGCCCTCCTGCCCCACCTCCTAATACTTAGAGTATAGACACCCATCACTGTGCCCAGCTTTTAATCTCTTTTTAAAATACTTTTTTTTCCCTTCATTCACTTGAGATCCTTTCTGTGGAGTGTCTTCCACACAGCAGTGGCTCTGTTCTTGTTTCACAAATTTACTTTGCCTATTTGGGCTCTCTTTTGATTCCACAAGATTTTGAAATCATTTGTTTTGTGTTTCTGCTTCTAAGAAAAATTTCATTTTAATTTTGACAGGGATTACATGTTTTCTATAGATTATTTTGTGTAGTATGTTCATTTTGCAATATTATTTCTTCTAATCAATGGACAGAAATATTTTATGATTTTTATGTTGTCTCTAAAATTTTCACCATTATTTTATATTATTCACTATGCTAATCTTTTATTCTCCTGATTAATGTTTATTCTGAGGGTTTTATTTTTTATTTAATTATAGTTGTTGCTTGATTCTGTATTGACATATAGACCCTCTATTGATTTTGATGTGTTTATATTGTATCCTGCGAATTTACTGAAATTGCCTATTGTAAGCTTCTGACACAGTCTTTAGTATTTTGTCATATACATAACAACATTGTTAGAACTCAAGGACAGTTTAATATCTCTGTCTCTTACTTTTATTTCTTTGTTTCAATTTATGTTTAGGAATGGGATTTTCATACCTTGTTGAGTAATGTCTTATTCTTGATGCTACCTAGTATCAGTGGCAGCAGGAAGATACAACCTGTCACTGATGCCAGTGGCCTGGGCAGTGCCCTCAATCAGGGCCTTCTGGTCAATAAAGCTCAGTCCTCACCACACACAGGAAGTAATTTCATCATGAGTCAAAATAAAGAAAAGTTGATGAGTTTAAATAAAGATAAGAAAAAGTATCTACAGTCTGGGGAGATGTCTCAGTGGTTAAGAGCACTACTGCTCTTGCAGAAGATCAAGGTTCAATTCCCAGCATCCACATGACAGCTAGCTACCCTCTGTAACTTCAGTTCCAGGGGAATCTGACACTCTCTTCTGACCTCTGCTGATACTGCACAACCTGAGTGTACCTACTCCGACATGCAAACAATACACTCATACATATAAAAGAAAATAAAAGTTAAATAAAAAGAAACCAAAAGTGTCTATGGACGTTAATAAATGTCCTTTGAGTACAACCTGCTTTGCACTTAAACACAGATGTTTAATGGAGAGAAACAAGAACCACTGACAAGGGAAAATATGAGTGAGGGCTACTCAACAATCTCATCTTAAGTTTCTTAACAGTATATATATATATATATATATATATATATATATATATATATATATTGTTGAAATATATATATTGAAGAAACTCAACAGTATATATATATATATGGAATATATATGTGAAATCTTCTTCAATAACAGGCTTTCATATAACTTTTTCAAAAGGCTTTTAGCATTAGCTGATCTCCGTACTCCTCCGCATGCTTTCTTAATTCATCACCTCCTTTAACCCTTCCCCTTCTATTATTCTCCTTCCCTTCTTGCATCACTGCATTCCCTCTCCAATTCCCTGAAAACCCAGTCCACATGAATTTTTGTTAGTTTCCCAACTGCTATGGGTTTTCCAGATGAATCACACAAATGTAAAGATTCAAAGACAACATCTCCATACAAAAGAAAATATGAAATTTGTCTTTCTACATCTGGCTTACCTCACCCAGGATTATTGTGTCCAGTTCCATCCATTTACTGTGAATTTCACAATTTCTTGGCATTTCATTGATATTCCATCTTATAAATGTACCACATCTTCATTATCCATTCATCAGCTGATGGTTGACGGAGCTGTTGGTTGTTTCCAGTCCCTAGTTAGTGTGGACCAGCAATAAACAGGGATGAACAATTATTTCTGTAGTAGGACATAGAATCTTTTGGGTATGCACTCAAGAGGATGGCTGGATCATGTGGTAGATCTATTTCTAGCTGACTGAAGAAGCTCTGCACTGGTTTCCATTGTGGCTGTACCAGTTTGCACTCCCACCAGAAATGAATGAGTGTTCCCACATCAATGTCAGAATTTGTTTTCATTTGTTCATTTGTTCTTAGTTATGCTGAAATCTCAAAGCAGTTTTGATTTGTATTTCCCTGATGACTAAGGATGTTTAAAAATTTAAATATGCCTCAGCCACTTACATTTCAGCTTTTGAGAACTCTCTCTCTTTAGTTCCTTGCCCCATTTTTTAATTGGGCTATTTGCATTCATATTGTTTAGTGTGTATATATGCACATATAACAATAATAATCAAAAGTAATTGATAAGAAATTGAAAGGGAATGGAGGAGTTGGAGGGGGCACTGGGAGGGGTGTAAATAATGCAAATACAATACTCATATATGAAATTGTCAAAAGAATAAAAATGACATTGTTCAAGTAGTATAGTATACACCAACGTTTAAGCAAAAATTAAAAAAAAAAGTTTAAAAAGTAGGTAAGTATTTGAGCTGTTTTATTTATTTCACTTATTCTAAACAGTTTCCTTTAAGAAATGAAGTTGTAAGGTCATCTGAAGAGGTACATTGTCCATAGTTAGGGATTGGGATAAAGTGCTAATAGAGCTAAACTCCTGGTCATAAACTTTCTGGACTGAAGCAAATCATTTATCTGTTGTATTTTACACCTTCGAGATATAAGTTAGAAATCAAACATCTCTGAAGACAACTTGTTTTTTCAGTTATGTTGAGGTTCTGACCCTCAGCCAGAAGAATGCATTTACTGGGTCTCAGGGTGCAGGATATTTTTCTCTTCTCTTGTCCCCTTAGTCTCTCATGTCTTTCTAGCCATCTTAAATAAGAAGTGCTTTTAACTTTTCATTGTGTCATATGATGTTAGTCGTGAGTTTATCATATGTGGCACTTATTATTTTGTAGTAATTCCCTCCATACTTAGTTTGTTCAGCATTATCATGAAAGGATGTTGAATTTTCTCAAATTCTCTTTCTGGTTATATTGAGATTATCACATGCGATTGTCTGTTATCCCATTAACATGATATATCACATTTATAAATTTACATGCACTTATTCATCTGCTTTCTAGGGAAAAATTTTTTGAACAATCTGTTTGTAAATGTTTTGTCCGGGGTCTTGTAAAGATTCTCATGAAGAATATTTGACCTATAATTCTCTCACAGGGGTCTGCCACAGATTTGAGAAATGGATATACTGGGTGTCTGTGAATGGATGCAGTACCCAGGCCTTCATTCTCATTTTGGAAGAAGTCTTTGAGGTACTGATACTTGATTGCTCAAGTACTTTGATCCCAATCCTGGAAGAATAGGTAGGCGTAAACGTAGATTCTCTCTGGGTGGCTTGGAATAGCAGCTGAACTAGTGCCCAGGTATGGGCTAGCTTACCCTTGCTCCAGTGTCTGAGATGTTACAATAGAAGGACAATGTAGCCTAGGGCAAGATCGTAAGGCTCAGGTCTATACAGAGTTCCAGCAGCTCTCTGTGGTGACTGAGGTGGTGCTACAATCATTCAGTATAAGAACTTGACTTCTGGACAGAATGCACTCTGGCTCACCAAAGAAATAACTCTAGTTACAAAGATGTGAGAGCACCCAGTACAGCTACAGAGCCTGGGCCGGAGTGTGAGTGCTCCCAGAGCTGCCTTGGCTTCAGGGTAAGAACAGTATAGTGCTGGGAAGAGAGGTACCTCCCTTCCCAGATTAGCTCCAAACGCAACTTATTTAGTGAGACAGGTGTAATTGCTTCTTCTCCAGAGTGTCTCCTGAGGTATCACCCTTATAACCTCAGTGACAAGAGAAACTAGGTTCTTGGAACCTTTGCTCCTGCCACCAATGGAATCATCTTTCTGTTGAGCTCCTACTTCTCCTTTTGCATCTCAGGCGGGGCAGTCTCACCAGAGACCTTTTGTATTTATGAGGACTGCCTCAGCCTATTCTACTCTGCAGTTTCTTTGATTTTCCCTCAAGTCTCTGGGATGTTTTGGTTCAAGAATAACTGTCTATATTTAAGAAGATTTTGGGAGGTCCTGAGAAGAAGTCAGTTTCTTCTGTTTTTCCATATTGAAGACTTTACTCCCTAGAACTCTGGATTAATCACCTTTGATGCCCTCATATGATCTTCATTTCTTTGATGAAATGCAAAACCACATAGAAAGTGTAAAGAATGAAAACTGAAACAGAATTTATGTTATACACAATGGTAATTGAGATATGGCCTCTGCCTGTGGAACCAATGAAGTTTCAAATCTTTCTCCCTCTTTTGATTTTGATCTTTAGCCTCAGTAGCTATCCTATCTAGTTTGGGTGTACCCTACATGAGGAAAAATGTGTGTTACTCAGTGCTAGTCTTGAATTAAACATTTCCTGGTGGTCCAGGTAGGAGATAGAAGAACAGAGACTAAATCATCAGTGCTCATTGCCTTATAAAGAATCCGTTCTTCCCCACTGAATGTAGAATACCAAACATGGGTAGTTCTGTATGAGGAAGGGAGGTGGGAGTTGAATACTGGGCACTGTTAATTACTCTTTGGGGTATCATGCATATGGATGTACTCTTATGGAGAATAAAACCACCTCTCAATCCTAAGTGATGATTATTCATTTAACCCAACCTCACTTTTGAAACCTATCATCACAGTTGGCTGTTAATGTTAAAATTAGAATAAATGTCACTTTGTATCACTTCCGGACTTGTAGTACTCAAATTCTTATGCCAGTTATTAAAGAATAGTTCTTTTATTTATTGACAATTTCTTATTTTTTAAATTTTACCAATAGATTTTACTTGTTTAGTATTGATACTTATATTCCAAATTAGTTTTTCCCATAAAAACTACAGTTTTTTGTCTATTTAAGAACAAAATTTATTTCATGAATAAAAGTTTACTTTATGCTTTTAACAACTGGAAATGATTGTGGTCACAGAAGTCTTTGTGAGTTAGAATGGACAATCTGTAGAGCTTTTAGTTGTTATTTGATTTTATTAAATAATTTATTGAATCTTTGCAGATTGTATGTATGTTTTGACCGTATTTATGCCCTGTCCCCTATTTTCGTCCTTCTAGCTTCCCGCCCCCAACCTGATTTCATGAATGCTATCGTGTATGTTAAGGCTTATTGAGCTATGTTTGTGTCCCCAAATATCCTTTGGTGTATGGCCATCCCTTGGATCCTGGCTAACCTATTTAGCTTTATCTCCTTAAAACAAACCAACTCTCTCTCTTTCCCAGTTTTTATTGGTTACCAATAGTTACTGCATTGTGGTCAGGACTTCTTCTTAACCACCTCACTTCCAAGTTGAATTTTGTCTGGCTTGAGTTTGCATGAATCTTGTATATGCTGTTATCATTTCTGTAAGTTCAAATGAGAAATTCCCTAGCTTGCTGGAAAACTGTTTCCTTGTGGCATTTCATCATCTCTGACTCTTATGATTTTTTCCATCTCCTCTGTAACACTGGTTCATGAGCCTTGGATGTCAGAGGTTTAATATAGATGTCCTAATCAGGAATAAGCATTCTTCAATCTTTTATTCTCTGCACTTTGGCCAGTTCGGCCTTCTGAGTTAATCTCCATCTGTTGCATGAAGAAGCTTCACTGGTGAGAGATGAAAGAAGCATTAATATTCTTTCTGCCCTCGATTCCACTAAGTTCTCTAAGCCTTAGTATAGAGGTTGCATTATAGACATGTTGCTTAGGACTGGGCACTCACAGACACATATTCTCTGCATTTAACCAGATATGGAACTTTATAATAGTCCTCACCTACTGCAATATGAAGCTTCTTTGATGAGTGGTGAGAGGTGCACTTGTCTGTAGGTATAAGAATATGTATTTAGAATAGAGTAAGTAATACATTGCCTAGGGGTGTGATGAAAGTAGGTTTTTCTATAGGATCTATGGGCCCTCCATTCAAGTGTATTTGTCTATGCTTACAATAGCACACCAGAGTTCCCTCCCGTTATGGAGGCCTTAAATCCAAATAGTCAGCTGTTGATTAACCCCAATATAAAAGTGCCTCTACTGAACCAGTAGAGATTATTTGCTGGGCTTGTCATTGTAGTCTACAGTTGGATGACATTGCTGATTGATATATTCCTTTGACAGTTTGCATGTCATTTAGAAGTGCTTGTATGTACATATGTTTGTGGAGGATGGCTTGTACCTCCAAATCAGAAGCTTGCCTCTAGAGATTCTCCATCTCTCACCAGCCATTGATTGCTAGAGGTGGGATCTTGTGGAATTTTCCCCACCCACACTGGCATGTCATCCTGTATCACTATGCAGGACATATTAAGACAAAGGTATTTGGGGATTCATTGGTGCAGCTTCCTTTTCATGTCTAGAATACAGTATATACAGCTTTTAATCTTCCTTTTGCCCACTTCTGCCATATTACCTGAGCCTTAAGTATATAGATTGCTTTTAGTTATTTCAATTTTGGCAATGTACCCCAGGGTCAATTTTTTTTCTCCATTTTGACCAGTTGTAGAAGTTTGAAATAGTCTTCATTGTTGCAAAATAAACTTCTCTAATTAATCAAGAGAGGTATATACATTTATCTTTGAAAATGAGAATAAGTATTTAGAATATAATAAGAAATTGAATTTGTTTAGGAAACTGGCTGTGATAGAATCTCTCCTATGCTCTATAACCACTCCAGCCAAGGGCATTTGGCTATTTTTACAGTATCAGGCATGGTTTTCTTTCTATTGAGCAGGACTTAAATCCAATTAGATGGCTTTTATTTACCCCAAGACAAAAGAACCACTATTATACCAATAGAGATATTTTTGCTCTGCTAGTCATTGCTGTGATTGATAGGCTTTATATGTAGGTAGGATCATTAATTCTTTTTGTCCTCTGGCAGCTTACATGGCACCTTCAGATTTTGTGAAAACTAGGCCTTAGGAGGAAAGGTTCCATGTCTTCTCCAGATCAAATTATTCAAATCCTATGTTGACAGTGTGAAGTATATTCAGAAATAGGGTCGTTCTTTCAGGTTATGACAGGCTATTGCTTGGGGAGTTCCTTGGACTACCCTGACTAAAAAAGTCAAAGCGAAGTTTTCTTCTGCTTCTGTAGGAATTATTTTTCAATATGAATGTGCTCTGGACAAATGAGTTAACTTTGCAACCAAAAACTTAATATTATCTTTGCTTATAATGTAAACAAATTAATTGAGCCTTGAGCTCCTCTTGTTACCTAAAGCAAATAACTTTAATTCCTCATGCCCTTTCCATGATCTGAACCTAAAATAATGGATGTCTCTCTGTGTGCGTGTGTGTGTGTGTGTGTGTGTGTATGTGTGTGTATTTCAAGAAAACATCAAAAATACAGCAGATACTCTCAGAAACAATGAAGATTAACTCACTTGGGTTGCAAACGATAGAAGGAATTTATTTAATAACATCTGTTGTGCCTGGTCTAGAGTGACCCTGAACCACCGAACCTTTTTCTTCAGAATTATCAGGAAACTGTGCATTTGAACAAGGACGTGCTCCTTCTTTGACTGAAAGAATATATCCAGCATAAAATGGAGAAATAAAACTTGGACCCTTATCTTATCAAAGAATTATGCTATGCTGAGCCTGAACCAAAAGACACATGTGCAGTAGCACACAACCATATGCTTGTGATGATGAACGACTGCTGGAAACTCCATGTTTATTCTCCTCATTGGGTTACACTGATATTTCTTTTTTTGTTGTCTTCTGATCACAGTGGGTAACGAAAACCCAAAGAGAGAATTCTCAAGAGCAAGAAAGTTTCCTCAGAGTGCAGAAACTGGAGCTGTCCATCAGAAATTGTGGGATATTGAGACTGTACTGCAAAAAAGTTCAAGCACTCTATTTGTCGTCAGCGTGTGCTCAGTGCAGGCATAACACTCAGGGGAACTGAATCATATGGTAGATATCGTGGATTTGTTCAACTGACTTTGTACCTTTTCTCTGTCTCCTTGGCCTTCCTGGGAAATCTGAATATGTGATCTCTCCTCTTCCAAGAAGTATAATTTGGGCCAGTGGAAAAATTGGTAAATATGTAAATCTTCCTTTTCCTTCCACGGGTGTATAGAATGTTTAAGAATGAAGTTTAGTTCTCTAATGCAGATAGACGTGGACAATTAGCCTCCTGATAGCCAAAGATGATGTTGGTGGCAAGAAATGTCTACTACGCAAAAGTTTATTAGAACCATTGCAAAAAATGTTCTTTTCCTCCTAAGAGTCAAATCCAGGGCTTTTATGATTTATTTGTGAAATTTAGAAAGATTGGGAAATACCAAATTGATCTGTAGGGCCATAGGAGGAAAACAGGTAATTTAAGCTCCCTGCTTGGCTGGTAATGTGTTACAATATCTCCTGGCGTCTCATGAAAAGCATTTGAAATTCTTTGGCATGGACGCTCTTGCCCTTTATAACTAGGTTTTCTTCCTTCCTCTCCATGCTCCCTCCTCTTTTATTCATTCTATGATTACATTTCCGTTTCTCCAACACAACAAATGTTCCACTTCCTACTGCATTTATGCCTTTTCTATTCTATCTTAGAAAAAAAATCTGAACTCCCGTCACATTGCTTGATTCTTGTCCAGTTGAGAAACTCTTCCATGATTCACAATACCCAGCTGAGTTCCATTTTGTTGGCTTTCGACAATACAATCTACTCTTCCTCATCTTCAGGTAAATGTTATTTATGCTATGATGAGGTTTCCTGGTATTTGTTGCGTCTTTCTATTATACCTTATATTAAAGCAGTTTGTACCACTTTGATTCTTTCATTAGGCTGTGGACTCTGCAAGGACAGGAACAATTTCTGATTCCCAGAGCAATATGAAGTTCCAGGTGCACAGAAAATATTTAACATGGGTTAGCTGGATTAAATCAACAGCACAATAGTGTGTGAATGGACACAGAATGCATGGACAGGTGAATAATCACAGATGTAAGAGTTGTTAAATTGCAAGAGGGTCAGCCACTTCGCAGACGCTGCGCTCCAAAGTACTATATCAATCATATCAATCAGGGACCAGTTCCAATTGCATGGAGACATGTTTATTCTCTTCCTCTAAGGAGATAAAATATGCTGTATCTATAATTTATTGTATTTCACAGAAAACTGAAGCCAAAATCCTTGATAACAAATGATACATTCACAGAAGCATCAAATAGGTTATTATGAAAAATGCTTACAGGGAAACATTTTAACACAGGTAATGGTATGGGGAAGCTTCTGATTGTTGAGAAATTCTAAAGCTAACATAAACATACTTTTAGAGTTAACAAAACTCTTAAAGGAGAAAAAAAGTACTGTAATTTAGGTTGGATAGAGAAGAGTCATGCTCTATATCAAGGGAATAAAAGTCATAGTCCTCAATGACACACTCAAATTATCAAAATTTCCACATTGCCCAGAGAAGAAAATTAGTAAATGAGATTTTTCCTCAAAGACAGTGCACAAGCCAGCTTTCTGTCATGATAATGAAATGCCTGAGATAATTAACTTACAAAGAGAAAAGATTTATTTTGGATCACAATATTAGTTTCTCATAGAAGTCTGGTGAGATCTTTTGCTTTGAGCACTTGATGGGGGAGCAGGTGGCAACTGCAGGGAGGAACTGATCGTCATACACAGAGCACAGAGAGAGAGGAGGAAGCAGTCAGGGTCACCAAATTCTTGACATTCTAGACAGTAACGGATGGAAATCCCCTTACTCCCAGTAGCATCACTCTTGGAACAAATATTTAACATATGGACCTTGACAGAACATTTAACCAAACAGAAGACAGATAATGGGAAGAGAGCACATACAGGTATGTGTGTTTCTTCCACACCCCATGTTTGCCTCAAGTTCCAAGTTACCTACATTCTCTTCTGTAACAACAGTTTTAAGAACTCTTAGAGGATATTTTTCAATATATTAGACTGTCTTCTCTTCTCTGCAACTGTGATATCTAGATCTCCTCTCTATCTTGTTAGTTCATACACTGAGGTTTTTATTATTAATTTTGTTATTGGATATGATCACAAATAAAGTGCCGCACTGAAGTTTTCTGAAACTAAGTATAGCTTTCCAATGAGCACTCATCCTGCCAATTATGTTTCCTGTGAGAAAAGAGAGAACTATAAGTTGCCAAGTAAGGTCTTGTCGCTTACAATGCTGTCACCCAGATTTATTATTTTCTCATGAAGAGATTGCATCACATTCTTCCCACTGTTGTTGAAAAACTGGTATGCGGGTAGATGTTTGAGCATAGGCAATATGAGGATCTTTTTCTCATGAACCAAAACAAAATATTCATAAGCTATCTTCTTCCTAGGTCCTGCTAGTGTAACCTGATCCCTAGACCTGAGTTTGCTGAGAGACAACTTTTGTGTTAATTGTATTTAGGATCACACCCACCCTTATTTAAATCCACTGCAATTTTCTTATAGTCTTTTTGGGTGAGCCACTGTGGAACTTGACTCTTATTTCCCTGTGGTCCAATTGTTCTCTGTTCAACACAAATAGTAGAATATTGCCTTTCTTTTAAAGTTTGTTCCAATGTCAGTGTGCATTTGTTAGTTTTAGAATTTCTCAATAACTTATTTGTGTGAACAGAATAGAATAGCATTGAATAGATACCATTGCTAAAAAGTTCTTGCCCTTCTCACATCAATGGTCATAGAAAGTATCTGTGATCTCCGTCCATTTGTGTGTTCATCTGTGTTTTTTGTATTTTCACAAACTCTGTCTGAGATACTCCATCATTTGGGTCACAACTACATTCTATTTTATAGGAAGTGGGAATTTTGAAGTAGAGTCTCACTCTGTTATCCAGGCTGGTCTGGGACTCATTATGTAGTATAGACTAGTCTTGAACTCATGGCAATAATCTTGTCTGAGTCTCCTGAGTGCTGAGAGCCTCCATACCAGCTATGTTAGTTCTGTTTATGGCATAGAGAGGCAGTAAAAAAATGAGGGTGCTGCCTTCTGATCACAGCACCAGGTAAATAAGAATTTAGCCCTTTTATGGATGAAATATATACAGAAGAAGTGCATTTTATACTCACTACTTTGCTGGCAAACTTTAATTTTTTTTGTATATTCAAAGGATAATTTTCAAATGTGGGAATCTACTCGGTCTAAAATAATGCAACATTCTTTGTAAATAAATAATTTTAAGGGGTTGGAGAAATGACTCAGAGGTTATAAATTCACTGATTGTTTTTCCAGAGGCCCTGGGTTTGATTCCCAACAAACACATGACAGCTAACAACCATCTGTAACTCCAGTTCCAGGGGATCCAGTGCCTTCTTCTGACCTCTGTGGGACTGCATAACATGCGTGCACTTGCATACATGCAGACAATACATTCATAATCACAAAATTAAAATAATAAGTAAAATATTTTAAAAGAAAAAAAGAAAAGATAAATAGTTTTAAAATAAAGCAAGAAAGAGAGAAGATTGGCGTCCTACATTGGTATGATGACACATATTTCGAGACATCATATTAAAAATCTAACTGGTTGAGATAGAGGCAGAAAAAACAGTTGGGAATAAGGGACGGTTTTCATTTTTCATTATTTAACATCAGGAGAATATTCATTTTCAAAAGGGCAACTAATTAGCAAACTCCATTTTATTTGCAACTAGAAAGACTACCATCCGTGATGAGGGAGCCCTCGTGGACTGAACATTTCTTCACCTCTTCAAATCTTTCACAATTCCCTGTTATCCAATCTCTCCTTCTGCAGTGGGCAAGTAGATTTTGACCAGACTTCTAAAGAAGCAGAGGGGACATTTCAGCAGAAATTAGCTTTACGGGGGTTACTCCAGACAATGACTTCATAGTGGATGCATCTTTGAGTGGTCCTGGAAACCTTCTAATACCCAGACCTGTGTCTCAAAGAAGTGTCTGAAAATTAATAATCGTGGAAACATCGCTGACCAATAGAATCTACTAGAAAAATGTCTCTTATTTTTGTTCCTGAGTAGACAGTTCTAAATGTAATTTAATATGCTATTTAATTTTTTTGGAACAACAATAAGAGACAGGTTGCACATTCCTAAAATGTCTTTTCATTTCTTAGTGTAAAATTTACCCCTTACTCCAGCTCTTTGGAATCAATCTCTCTTCCTCCATAGTGAAAAATAAAATTTGGATGCAAGTTTTTTTTTTTTTTTTAATCAGGTTTTGCTCTGGGGTGATGTCAACTAAGGCTACAATGCCTATGCAACAGTTTTCAAGAAAAATAATAAAAATGTTTCATCTGCTACATTTATTTGTTTTTATATCATGACACGTCCATCATTTCAGGGATTATTCAAGGAAATGTTTTCTTTCTTTTATTATTTTTTAATACCCCCAAAGCTTTCATGGGTTTCTGTTTATGAGAGTTGGTGTTCATTGTGAAGGTTCTTTCTTCCTCAGGCTGGCTCCTATTCAGGTTGATATAATCTCTGAGTATGTATGTATTGAAATTAGATTCTGGTCCTAGGTGAGATACAGGGTATTTTAGATTTGTAGTAATTATTATCCTCATCAAGGTCTTCCCAGTTACTGAACCATCAAAAGTCTATTGGATTATCTTGAAAACAGTTTAGTTATATTTAATTTTGTATATTAGACCTGCATGTTTTCAGAAAAGAAAATGTAAAACCACCGACTATGTGTGCTTCATAGTAGTCCAGACTGTAAATCCAGGGTGAAATAGAAAAATCAGAATAAAGGATGCTTTAATCTTTCATAATCAAATTGTATCTAAACTAAGTCACACTTATCTAATGTAGATGTCTGGTAGAAGAATATCACTATTCAAAGTGATGTTAATATTATATTTGTTTCTGATGTTATTGTTATAGGTGTCTAGGTGTCTGGAACTTAAAGAAATACTTTGCTCCAAGGATGTTGATGGAGCAGATACTCTGTTTCAATAACAGGAGCAGGAAATGTCTTTTCCTTCAGAGCTGCTGAAGAATATAGCATTGTATTTTATAGACTGAGGTTATTTTATTCTAAAATGAGAGAGAGAGAGAGAGAGAGAGAGAGAGAAATCAATTACATTCTTTTCCAAAGCAGTTACTTTTGCTACCATCCAGTTGACATTCAGTTTTGAATACACAGATAGAAATTTAATTAGTAACATGCAGGTTGCAGAATAATAAATGTTTAAAATGCAAAAAGGAAATACAGATATTTATATGTAAAAATAATATATAGGGCTTGAGAGATGGCTCAGTGGTTAAGAGCACTGGCTGCTGGAATTGACTTAGATTCAATTCCCATTCCCCACATGGCAGCTAAAAACTGTCTGTAACTCCAGTTCTAGGGGATCTCAAACTGTCTTCTGAATTCCACTAGTATTGCACGACCTAGGAGCACTTATATGCATGCAAGCAGTACACTCATACCATACACATAAAAATATGTAAAATGTAATAATAATAATAATATAACTTGCAGTCTTTGCAAATTGAATCAGATTTTCAATACACTCATAATATGACAAGTGTGTTCTGAAATATTAAAAACATTCATACTAATTATTCAGGTAGAGAATTAATGCACATTCTCTGTCACTGTGCATATCTGGTAAAGTCAAAGTCACTGAACCATGTCATCCTGCATTCACACACAGTTCCAAGAGACTTCAGTAGACTTGAGTCATGAATAAATTCTTTCCTCAAATATAAAAGTATTTATCTGTACCACATATCAATATGCAGATGTAAGGATGATTGATAAGATAGCAATATGATAAATTAAAAACAGGTAATTGACACTATAAAGGAAATGGGGAAACTAAAAAGGAAAGAACCAAGGGATAAAATTATATATTATTATCAACAATAAAATGATAATTAAATTTATTGGGGCTTCAAGATGGCCCAGCTGGTAAAAGTGTTTGCTGCATCAGTCAGAATATCTTAATTGAATTCCGGAAAACATTTTGGAGGGCAAGAACTGAGTTCAAAATATTTTCTGAGCTCTTTATGCATGCTGTGCCATGCACACACCCACCCATATACACATCATACAGATTAATAATAAATAAAATAAATCATTTAAATCATTTAATGCTTTACATTAACTAATGATTCTAATTAGAGGTTTCTTAGAAATCTATTCCATGATGCCACAAGGAAAGGACTATTATTATTTCTACACCTAAGCATGTGAAATCTGAGAAAATTGCTTAAATCATATTGCTTTTAAACATCAGAGTGAGTTTGTATCTGAATACATGATATTTCCTACTGTCTCATTAAATTAAACCCATTTGTTTGCCATTTATCCTGTCTGTACTGCAAAGAACTTTCATGTGCTTTGATTTACATATTTGAATTTTACTCTTTATAGATAAGGTTATCAAAACTAAATGAAGCAAATTAATTAATGTGAAATAAAAAACCCAGCAAACTAGAACTTTGAGAATAAACCCAAATATATGCATTTCACAGCCTACATCATTACATTATTTTCCTTTTCAGAGACTGAAAATTAGTGAAAGCCTCTTGGTCCCTATGGAATCAACTGTCACAACGTGTACACATTCCACAGAACCATGATTCCTTTCTTAAAACATTAGATCTTAGCTCTAAAAGTTCTCTCCAAACAGTGACTAATGTGAATTTATGTTGTTTGGGACTAAGAAATGTTTTGCCTTTTTGATTTACTAACACTTGCGCAAATTTAGAAATGGTAAAGTTGAAATAAAAAACGGAGAGCATGCATCAAAAACCCTAAAGTGTTACTACACTGCACCCTGGGGTCAGCATAATGAAATTTTTGACCATGTACACAATCTCTTCATGTAATTACCTGTAGCTTTACTTACATGTCCCAGATGATTCTTAATGATTTTTACTAAGAAGCTGTGAAGACGCTCTTTTTAGCATTATATCAGCCTATAAATGTATTCAAACCAAATGCCTTAGAATTTTTGTCACTTTAAACCAGTTAAAAGAAAAAAAATCCTCATTTTCTTAGTGGATAGACCCTGTATTTATACATCTGCCACTCACAGGTCTTTTGGAGGAATGAATATCAAATACCCTGGTCAAAGTTTCAAGTTCAATGTCAGTACTGTGATATACTCGCCTGGATAATGCTGTTAGCTGCTTCTAACAACATTGTTTTTTTTAATGTTCAACCCATATGATGGGCCGCAGAACCTTCTGTTCAGTTACAATTTTCTCAATAAGTCTGTGTTTGAGAGGGAGAGGATATGAGGATCTGTGTAAACTGTGGCAACACAGGAACACAAGCAGTGTTAAGTCCAGACATGGCTCTGCTGAGCTTCCTTTTCCTCCCTAAAGGGAAGCCGCACACTCATAAATGAAATGACAGTTGGGTTGGATTTCAACTCTTGCATTTTCCTCTGTGTTTAAGTCTATATTCATAATGTGTTTGAATTTGTGCAAGAAAATCCAGTCAAACTCCATATTTCTGTGCTGGTTTGTTCACGGGTACAGTGAAGTTTCCATGAATACTCGATTTATTCCTGACAAGAGATTTATTCAGTACCATCAACTAAAACTGAACACATTGTGCCAGACTTACCCAATTACATCAGTAATGCTCCACTTCGTGCACTGAACAAATCTATTTTCTGATTTTGCAGAAAGGTGCATGTCTTTTGGAGACAAAAATTCATAAACATTCACCTTTCTGCGTACAATTCGGAGTCTCTTTAAACTGCATTTTGGACAATCTAATGTGGGGAATGCTTAATGCAGTCTTTGGACGTAGGAAGGGGTTTCATGGAAAATTTCTATCATTTTCCTCTTTCTATAATTATGTTCTTCGGAAAAATTTCTGCTGTTCCATTCCCTGCACTATGTCTCTTGATTTAGAACTCTGTGAAAATATATTGGTGACTCTCAGGAGGACAAAAAGTTAAAGAAGTTCAGGTCAGATTGATGGACTTAAGGAAACCCAGGAGAGTACTCATTCCATCCCTGATACTTCTTAGACAAAGAAACAAATGTCTGGAGAACTGGAAAGACTCAGCTAGCTACTAGGCAAAGATAAAAGCTGATCTGACATAAAAATCAGAGTAACACCCCCCCCAAAAATGACGACCTTAAGGATAATATTTGCTAGGGACTGTGATAATTATGCTGAACACAAAATCTTTGTGTTGAAGTCCTGTTTTATTAGTAATAATGCTTTATTTTAGATCTCATAATATCATACAAAATGAATACTGTACATGTACCATATGTGTGTGTGTATATATATGCTGAAGTAGCTGTTAAAAGTACCTAGAGATGATTGAGATGAGTGAGGTGGACTGTAAACTCCTTCTGGGAAGAGCTCTTTATCTTATCACACCACTCATTTCATTGTTTGATCAATTTGTTCTTCCTTGTTGTTTCTATACCAATCAATTCTTTAAAATCCATTACTGAAAGGTGTTAAAGCCACGACGGGTGTAATTCCCTAGCTTGGTTTCCTTCTCCTCTTTTGCTCTCTACCTGTGTTGACTGACATTTTGAAATGCAGTTGGTTTTCTAACTGAACTATAGTTTTCTACCGTCATATTATAGACTTCAGAAATCTTGTACTTCTTTGGAGTAGCTCCTAAAATATCTTATTCTTTGTAAGATAATTAAGAATCGGTTGAAGAAATCCATGGGAGCTCAGATCATAGTGTCACAAGTAACATTTATGGATGAACCAGGAAAAGGATCCTGGAGGCATCACAGAAAACTTGCCCCAGTGCCTGTGGAACAAACAGGATCTTTGCTGACACTGAGGGAAATTTCTTATTTCACATTCCGTTTACTTCCTTGTTAGGCCTAATTCACTGTCCCAGAATATGTAAGAACACCAGAATGTTGACATCTTTTGTTGCTATTGTTGTGTTGGCCCAGAAATTTGGTGAAGGGAACCTTTATCTGGCTTACTTGTTGACACATTCGTAACACTGAAGGTACTAAAAACAGACTTGGGATTTTTCCTAGTTTACACATTTTATGAATGGAAACCAAATTAGCTGAATTTCCTTATTTTCACTTAAGAAATGCATGTGGGGATAAAAAATTACAAAGCATCTCTGTGTTTGTTCCTCCAAAAAATAAATATTCTTTAAAAAATTTAAATCAAATTGGATGATGGCTTTATTTTTCAAGGTTTTTTTGGTTTTTGTTTTTTTTTGTTTTTTTTTTTAACCTCATGACTATAAGGAATGAAATATACATGTCTCCCCTTTCGAATTTCAAGGGATAATCTCTTCCCTGTCAGTGTGAATCATGTAAAAGTTCTGTGCTGTTTTCTCAAAAGTCATTTGTCTTTGACATTCTTTTTCCAAAATTCACAATATTTCAAAGTTATGTTTCCACATGGATCTCTATGGTAGATTATAGGGGGAAAAATCTCATTTTTATGTTTGGCATAAAAAAGTTTATCTACCCAACAAACGTTAACTTCTCTAGTATTGTGATGTCCTGAAGGAGCTAATTCTTGTTCCTGGGAGACTTTCACCCCCATTATGCTGAATCAAATAATTCACGTTAGTTTCAGGTGGAATGCTGAAGCTTGAACCAACTCTCCTGATCCCCAAGCTCTTTTCATCACTGGTTTGAATCACCTATCACTTCTAATGAGTTGGGTTCACTTAAAGGCTAAATACATTTATCATTTTATATTATCTACCCGATGAATTCACAAGGGAGCTTTACTTCAAAAATGTGTGCAGCCACTATGTTTTCAATAATCATTATATGAACTATGAAATAAATAAATAAATAACAGACATGGTGTATTAATAGTCCATGGTTTTTTTTCATGGCCACAACCCTAAGGAGTTTAATTTCTTAATATTAATATTGGGTATCAATCAGGTACATCAACATGGTTTAAAACTACTTTGCAAAACTTTCTTTTATGTCTCTAAATGAGAAATGCTAACAAAGAAATTGTTCTGATACTTTGAGTCACGAATTTCCCTCAGCTTTAAGTAAATGACCTGGACTATAAGGCAAGTGTGATTCTGTCACCATTGTCTTAATAATGGCAAAGTCAACCCTCTAAGCATCTGTCTATAAAGGGACTTTTAGCATTTCTAATGTAAACAGAAAAAACATTGTAATGTAAATTATGTTTATAATAAAATTTACTGGCAACTATAAAAGTGTTCTCTGCTCTACCTACTAAAAGACAATTTACAATGAAATCCTCTAACTTAAAGAAAACCATATGAGAGACAAATCGGGTAAAGCACCTGAGAACTGTTTATATATTTTCTGATAAAAACAATGGGGAAGCAAGAACTTTACTACTATCTGGTTTTCTAGAAACGCCCAGTGCCTGTTTCTATCATCCTTTCTTTGGTCCCCTTTAAAGACCTTTATCTCAAAGGCCATGATATCATGCCTATGAACTCACCTGTCACCCCAAATTTAACCCTCTGAACCTAAGTTTATTTGATTCTGGATGTCCAGAATATTGCATAGGACTTATCACAAACTGAGAAAATATTGAGAGGAAGGTCAAAGGAAATAAAAAGGAGAAAGAAAAGGAAATGTCACTGGAAAGTGAGCTGGAATTGAAAGAAAATAGGGAGGGAGTATGTCAGTGTATTACATATCTAGAAAAGAGGACCTTGGGATGTATCTCAGAGGGTAGAGGGGCAGTCAACCAGCATTAGCATTGCCTGAAATGGAATGGGGGAGGCACACAAGCCTGGAATCATGATTTCAGACCTAACCTCTGATTCAGTCAGCTCCTGACTCACCTGGGCTTCATTAGGCCTTGTCTAAAAATAATTTAAAAATTTAGATTTTTAGAAAATGACAATTATGATTTTAGTAGAAAAATTCAAATAATTAAAAATACTGAGAAAAGAGAAAATTTAATACATGAACACATATTTTTGTAATTGAAAGATTCCTGACTTATTCCAATATCTAGTAAGAACAGAGGAATTACTGACTTTAGACTCAGTTGTTAACTTTCAGTAGTGAATGAAAATGCCAGACACATATCAATCAGCAGCAAAAATATAGCCATTAATGTGATGTTGGTGTGTGCAAAATCAAGGCAAAAGTATTGCAAATTGGAAGAAACATGTCAGTGTTTTGTTTATCTTGAGTCTTTCTTTGTTTCCATCGTATTCTATATAGCCTTTCAACACTACATGAGATTTTATGATCACTCTAACAAGACACAGGAAACAGGAAAAACTAATGGAAAAAATTAATTGCTCTTAAATATTTTACCCCAGAGACTTATGCGTCTTTGTTTATACACATATTTATATGTTTATTCAGATATTTTAAGGGCAGTATAGAGTATTAATTTTTTGAAACCTTATTTTAAAATTTAAAATACCTTTCCATTAAGAAAAAGTAAGTCTTTGACTTTGATAACTGGAATACTTGATCAGATTATCCCTTTCACAGATAACAATGGGGTAATCTAGTGAAAAGTTCAAAGTATGGTATTTGCAGGCACTGAAGAATAACTAATAGCAGACAGAGTGTGGAGTGGAGAGTTTCTGCCTTGTCTACTTGTGCTAACATTTAAAGAGACCTTAGTGTGGCTTAAGCAATAGACCTTTTTTTTCCTCATGGTTATAGAGGCTTTTGTGGATTTTATTCTGTGGTTTCTTCCCTTTGCTCTTAGCAGAACATCACCTTGGTCTAAACTTTCCTGATCTATTCTTTATGTACTCTGGGCATGAGAGTTCACTCTGTATTACTTTATCATCTTATAGAGACATGAATTCCATCATGTGGGTACCACTCATGATAATGTATAAACTTAAATTGCATCCCAAATAAGTGGCCCTAATATTTCCTAAAACAACATTGGTAGGGAGGGTTTCAATATGATTGCTTTGAGAATACACAAACATTCAATCCATAATCCTGACCATAAAAGGCAAAATTTTTCTTCTTTATCTTGCCTTTAGGGTTTTCCTTAATAAAGATACTTCTCCAAATGTACATAGTTTGGGGAAGCAGAAAGCTAAAGTCTCACTGGTCTGAAATTTTAGAAAACATCTATTAGTGCTTAGACATTTGTTCAGTTTCAGGATATCATGGCAATATAGCAGAATGCATATAAAATATGTCCAAATCTGTTTCTGACAACACAGGGATCTTGCTGACACTAGAATGTGAGTTAAAAAAAAAAAAGAAAAAAAAAACTACCTTGTAGATTTCTGTGGCATTCCACAGTCTAGAATTTAAGCTATAAAATTTAAATTCAGAAAAGTTAATTTTCTGGTAGAATACATGCATATTACTATTTAGAGGAATATAACAATGTTCTGTGTCTCTGCAAACATGATCATTTTGCAAAATTCAACATAGCTAAAGTGTGACTGTGTTCAAAAGCTTCTCTTTATAGGTCTGAGTCATTGTTACACAAAACAACAACCGTGATTGGGAAGTAATAAATTAAAGGTCAACATGTTCAAGATTCACAGTTTACTATAAAGCAGGTGCAGTTACAGTTCCCATACTTTATAAATCTGCTGACTTAGTGGTGAGTAGGACAGTAGGTGACCATATTTCTTTGTTTCTCTGAATTGTGAGACACAGGTGAGGGTAGATTTGTAGTGAAGGATACCCGTTTGACCTGTACTTAATCACCACAAGTGACATTCTGGAGTACCTTGGTTACTTTTCTGTACCTGTGATAAAACATCAAGACAAGGGGCTGAAGAGATGGCTCAACAGTTAAGAACATTGACTCCTCTTACAGAAGAGCTGGGTTTGGTTCCCAGCACCCACATGGTGACTCACAACCATCTGTATCTCCAGGTCCAGGGCATTAGATGCCTTCTGTCCTCTGTAGGTATTGTAGGCACATGGTGTACTTACGTACATGAAGGTAAAACACAGAATGCATAAAATATAAATAAGTGAATCCCCCCAACAAACAAAACTACCATGGCCATGGCAACCTATAGAAGAAAGAGTCTATTTGGGTTTATACATTCAGAAGGATAAGAGTTTATCATGTCCAGGTGGATGAGCTTTCATCTTCAATGGCAAACTGGAGACAAAGAGAAAAACTGAAAGTGGGGAAATGCTATCAACTCTCAAACTCTCCCTCCGGTAACGCATTCTTCCAACAAGGCTGCACTTCCTAAATATCCACAAACAGACACCAACTGGCAAGCAAGCATTCAGAACCTAAGGGGAGATTCTCATTCAAATCACCACAGAGAAGGATTTTTATTTATCTTTTACATTTCTAGCTTTAGGTACTTACTTTTATGATAGTTGTCCTTGTTTGCTGACTTTAGATACAGAGAAAATAAGCATTCATAATCTGTTTACTCATGTACTATGATAGAACTACACTGAAACTTTCTGATTCTCTTCTTCTGTATTGATAAATCAGGGATAATGATGTCTATACTAACTCATTCATAATTAAATTTATTTAGGCTTTTCTTTACTCTGCATGATTTTCTGGGTATAGTTACAACTATGATTTTATTACACATTTTTAAGTTACAATATGCTTCTTAGATTGGAATACTCTTTTTCACCATGACTTCGACATGCCAAGATACAAAAGATAAAACTTGAGACACGCAGAGCACATTGGTCAATGAAATGTCTACCTTCCTATATTCATTGAGATATTTTCTCTTTATTTTTACCGACATAGTCAGAAATGTTTTCTTTTAAAAATAGATTGAAATTAGCTGGACATGGTGGTACATGTCTTTAATCTCAACACTCAGGGGAGAGAGGGAAGGGGATCTCTGTGAGTTTGAGGTGAGTCTGATCTACATAGTGAACTATAGGTCAGTCAGGACCACATGGTAAGATCCTGTTTCAAAAAAGACAAATACAAAAACTAAAATTGATTGAAACTAGATAGGATTTGATATAAGAGTCCTATTCAGGGACATGCACTCTGCAGTCTCTTATTCTCTAAAATGTGTCCAGTTGTTGCCTTTTGTGTGGATCACACTCTGATGTTTGAGGAAGTTTTGTTGATGAGAGTTGAGGGATGTATTAGCATCCTTTGTACATCATGTCATGTTCTGCTGTGTCCCATGAACCTTAGGTGAAGAGGTTCTATTGTAGATGTGTCACTTAGGACTGGGCATCTCTCAGACATATGTATATATTCTCTGTGTGTGACCAGTTGTGGAACTCTGTGATAGCTTCTGTCTGTTGCAAAAGAAGCTTCTTTGATGAGTGATGTAAGGGATACTTGTCTGTATAGAAGGATCTATATTTAGCATATAGTAAGACATTTCATTTGTCTAGAGATATGAGAGAGATAGGGATTTTTTCTATGACAGGACTGAAGAGAAGACTCAGTGTTTGAGAACAATGACTGTTCTTGTAGCGGATCTTAGTTTGATCCAAGCGCCCACATGGCAGCTAACAACTGTCAGTTTCAGGAGATCCAATGCACACTTTTGGCCTCCATTACATGACATGGGTTCACTTACACACATACAGGCAATACAATCAAACACATAAAATAAAGATATTGAAAATAATATATGACAGAATGCATGAAATCCAGTAGGGGCACCTACAGGGTGTTTGAATGGGGGAAGGGCCAAAATATGATTAAGTTTTATCATCTGAAATACACAATAATGCAATAAAAATATACATAAGAATGATACTAATGATATTTCACAGACCTACAATGAAATAATCTTAAAGTCCATGAGGAAACATAAAATACTCTGAGTACCCAAAGAGGCAATGAACAAAAATCATAAAATGGGCATCATATGTACTAAATGATTTCAAAATATATCACAAATGGGTAGTAATCAAAACAAAACTGTATTGCGTTAAAATCACACAATCTAATACAAACCTTTGGAGCAAATGTTCTTTGCTGAAGGCGCAATGTATGCACTTTGAAGAAAGTAAAATAATTGCATGTGGAAGACGGGGTGTGTACAGAATGAAACTAGACCACTGTTTCTCAACATTCCCCAAAGTATCTTCTAAAAAAGAGGGAAAGATGGAGGTGAACACTCTACTTTCTATAAGATGTGGG
Source organism: Eospalax fontanierii (assembly GCA_035773235.1). Classification (NCBI taxonomy): domain Eukaryota; kingdom Metazoa; phylum Chordata; class Mammalia; order Rodentia; family Spalacidae; genus Eospalax; species Eospalax fontanierii. The sequence continues at coordinate 15,139,184 of CM069544.1, read as the reverse complement.
GGAAAAACTTCATAACACTAGAATAGGAAGAGTCTTCTGGATAAGACTTTAAATGTATAGGAAAAACAGAAAAAAATATACATCAGCTCATTTGGATATGGCAGTGCACACCTTTAATCCTAGCACTCAAAACATGGAGACAGGTGGATTTCTATGAGTTTAAGACCTTCATGGTCTACAAAGGAAGTTCTAAGCCAGGCAGGACTCAATGTCAGTTTTTTTTTTAATTACATCAGTCTAAGAAGCTTCCACATAACAAAGAAAACAATCATCAAAATGGTATGATCATTGTATGACAAGAGAAATTTCTTTTGACAAATATAACCGTTGATAGAAACTGTAGAGATAGGGGCTAATTACAGATATACCTGCACTGTTGAGAGGTCTATATCTCGGAGCAGATATTATGGAAAAGAGTAGAAAGGTAGCTGAAGAAGTGAAAGTGAATCTGCCATATCAGTCAGAATTCTTACACTGATAAAATATCTAAAGAAAGTGAAATAGCCATTTGGAGAGGTATGTGCACTGCAGAATATACTACAGCAGTACTGAACACATCCCAGAATGATATTAACTTAAGAGTCCATCAATGGATGAATAAATAAAAATACTATATATATATATATATATATATATATATATATATATTTCAGCCATCAAAATGATGGAATCTTGTCATTTGCAACATATGGATTGGGAGGGTAGACATAATGCTAAGTGAAATAAGCCATATACAAAATAATAAATGATCTCCCTTACACAGAGCATATATAGGTGGACCTTATTCTGTAGAATGGTGGTTACCAGAGGCAACAAAGAGTGGCATAAAAAGACAGGTTGGATTCACAGTTTGACTTAAATGTATTAATTTCCAGAAATCCAGGTCTTCCATTTGTCTTTAACCCTCTCTTAGTAGATTTTTGTAAATGTTGAAAGACAGAGACTTAGTTTCATTTTCTTATGTACACCCAATTTTCTTCAAGCCATATATTGAAAATTTCCCAAAAGCACACTCATTGAGCACCTTCATCAAAAAACATTAGTTCCAAAGGTTTGGGTCTAGATTATGTGTTTGTTTTTATGCAAAAGTACTTGGCTGGATTTATTGTATAGAAGGAAAATTATGTTATAGATAATGTGCTGTATGCTTCAAAATAAGATAGAATAAAGTATTTAAAGTTTAAATACAAAGAAATGATAAATGTTTGAAGACATAGATAAACATATGCTCATTTGAACATCTCACAGAATGTATACAGGTAGTTGGACATGATGGATCATGCCTCTATTTCCTGCCGCTAGTGTGGCCAAGGCAGGAAGACAGAGTTCAAGGTCAGTATAAGCAATGTGGTAAAAAATTTTAAAAAGGAATAAACTCAAAAATATTGAAATATCATATGGTGATAGGCCAAAATGTATGAGGTCATCTAAAATATTTTAAATATTAAAAATAAAGAAATGAATAGAAACTACCATTTTTGGATATGATTATAGGATTATCACTAGCATCTTCCTGAATGTAAGGTATGTGTGTATGTGCACAAGTGCATGTGTGTCTTTTTTTGTTAGGCAATTCTTATCTTTGATTTACAATGCTGACTGGATTCCCCCTTGAGTACAAAAGTCACAAACTACGACTCTTAGTTTTGTTATTTGTTACCTGGAATGCGATTCATCTTGTTCTGCACATCAAAGAGTAGTTGTGAAGTTTAAAGCTGAGTAATCTTCTCACACTTTGCTCCAACTAGTGATAACTTCAGTGCACTCAGCAACAGCAATATAATAACACTGAACTTTGGCGACCTCCTCCTGATAGCTAAAGAAGTCGTATGCCTCTGTAATTCCTTTATCCTTAAACATCCATTTCAGATACAGTGAAGATTCATTAATTGCTGACTTTAATGCACAAACACGAAATGCAAAAAAGATATTTTATCTTTCTGCAAATGTAGAAACTAATCCTCTCCCACGTCTCAGGCATTTTGGAATTAACTTATTAGATTAAGATGAAATATAACCTTTATTTCTAATACTTGCCTGCTTGCCAAGGCCAAGTTCATACCACAAATAAATTTGAAGATTTTCAGTTTTCTGCTTAGAGTAGATTAGCCATGATACCTTTTTTAACTGGGAATAATTACTTTTATGTCAATAAGTCCTATGAAAGAGTAATGTCTCTTACTATGCCAGTGTGCTTTTGACATGACTTAACTGCATCTAATGATAGACAAGAATGAAAAGACTCTTTTAGGGAGAAAATGTGAATACTGGGTGTAAGAATGAAGAGACTTGCAAGGAAAACATGGCTTTGAATCAAATGGGACTGAGTCAACTATTTGAGGCAATGCACACCAAAGCATCTTAGAACGGTAACTTTACTTTGGCTGAATCAAACTGAATAGAGAATTATGAATATGGTGATCAGCAAAAAAAATGTTAAATGATATCATCATAAATAAATATTTTGTCACATGTAACTTCAATTCTTGGCTTCTTGTTTAAAGAGATGTGTAAAGTGTCATTTGTTTATTCCCATGGTGACTTCAGGAATAAATCTTGCCATTATTTACCTGAGTAATATGGCCATTAAAGGACACAAATGCCTTATCAGTCTGTTCCATTATAATGGCAGAAAGTAGTTCAAACTTGGGTGAATAATCCTTCTCTTGTAAGTTGGCTTTCAAAGTCTCTGAAGTTGATCCTGAATATACACTCAATTCATCCCTCCATCTAGCCTGTTCCTTTGAAAGGAGTAGTGCCAGAGGAGTGAATAAAACAACTAAACCTGTAAGAGATGGGACCTTTGATTTTTGAAAAAATGCTTCTCTATGTCTGGGCATAGAATGAAGAATTGGGGCATGTCTACAGGAATGGCCTGTAGACATTTTGTTTTGTTTTATGATACTGGGGATTGAATGTTGGGTCTCACAGATAACAGGCAACTGTTCTATCACTGCTGGACATCTCCAGTTGTCTTTTTTTTATTTTAAATTTGTGATAAGATTGAATTTTATTGCCCAACCTGTTCCTGAAGCAAATCTGTAGTGCATATCACCCTTGAGATTATAATTCTCTTGTGTCAGGCAATACAGTAAATAGAACTACCACAAGCTAGAAATGCATCATCTATTCTAATTGTGTTTACTTTAGTTGTGGTCTATTCTTTTTAACTAGCTTGTTCTGTTTCCTTAAGGTTTATTGCTCAGCAACTGTATAAAATCGGTTCTTTTTTCAAATTTTAAAAATTATTTATTCATTTTTTAATTTATTGTTTGAATGCATGTGTTTCTGTATGCAGTCACGTGTGTGGAGGCCAAAGGACAAATGTCAGGAGCTGGCTCTCACCTTTTACTCATGGATCTCAGGGATTAAACTCAGGTCATGAAGCTTAGCAGCAGCACCTTTGTTACTGAGCCAGTCATCTTGGCAGCCCATGATCTGTTTTTTAGTGTCATTTTCTTCATAGATGACAGTTCAATAGTATCAGTTATATTTATGTGCTGTTAGATATACAAAACTTCTGAATCCTATGAATTTCAAACTCTCCACTCATCAATTAAAGCTATTGTTTTGCACTCTCAGGACTCCCCGTGATCACCATTCTGTTTCCAGGAATCTGACCACTTAAGATATGGAGATGATTTCACCAGAGCATACATCTCAGTGCTTCTTTTTCCAAGGTCCTTTCCCATTAAAATCCAATGTTTGTCAATATAACTCCAAACACATGCCTTCTTGACAGTCTGAACATATCCAAATAATTTTCTTAACATCTATTCCACTCAATCAGGGATACTTTTTGGACATTTCATATTTTTTAGTATTCATTTTCTGTTTCATTATGTCTCACCCATGGAAAAAATTAACTCATATATCTAATTGGTTTCTAACAATCCTATTGAATCCACTTAATGATTTTAGTACCTGACTGTTCAACAGTTTCTTATAAGGACAGTCTAATCTTCCCCATGTCTTTCTGGCTCTCAGAATCACATCAGTCTTCCTTTTTATCTAGCAAAGCTGTAACCTTCATTTATGTCCCAGGTCTCTCTTCTTGCAGCCATTTCTACTGAGTTCCAACTTCCTCTTAAAAATTATTGCTTCGTTTTGTATCTTGGCAAGAATAATGGAATCCTTATGCTTGTAGATACCTTAAATTCTACTTAAATTAGTGATTTATCTTTGCTTTAATCCCTTCAACAGCAGAGCCTAGGTGTGTACACTTCCAGAAATGGCCAAATCGCACTCTATTTTTGCACATCTCTGGTGGGAATCTCTTCCTTCTTAGGAACCCAGGTTTATAGCATGATGACCTTTAATTCTTTTAGCGTATCCCCTTTTTGTGACCTGAGTGAGGCTTTTTGTGAAATTCCCTTCTGCGTCATACATTTCCCCAGTGTAGCAGCCTGTATTTTCAGTGATGAATTTCCCACGGCTCTGTGTTCCAGATACTTCCTTAGAAATGTTAGCAGTGGTGTTCTATCTGAGAATAAAGTGAAATCTGGGTTTGGTCATGCACACCTTTAATCCTAGCACTGGAGTGGCAGAGGCAGGCTGATCTCTGTAAAATCCAGGCCGGTCTGGTCTACATAGAGAGTTCTAGACCAGTGGGGGTTGCATGCATTGTGATTTGCAGGGACAGTTTGTTTCAAAAAGACCTAAAGTAAGATAAAATATCCTAAATTAAAGCAGTTCCAGAGATATGTTCTATTCAATATTACTGGCTTTATATTACCAGTACTACAAGTTTAAGATCTTGGTCTTTTATCATTAGGTCTATCTTACCATTTTGGAAGCACTATTCTAGGCGTATGTCTATGAATTTCAGGTCCCTATAAATTCACCATTGATAGAAATTCCTAGGTATGCACCAAAGCCTCTCCTGACACACTAGATCTACCCTTTAATTCCCTTTTATCTAATTTTCTCTACCTTTTACAAATATATGTCTTTTGTGTGTATAGATGTCCCTTGAATAAATGTGGTTTTAACCTGTAATGGTATAAATAATTTTCACAACTCTCCAACACTAGAACAAGGTTAAAAACAGGGTAAGCACATGTGAAGGTAACTATATGCAATTTACATTGTCTTATTTTTAAATTCTCCTAGGTGGGGAACTAATAAGTCTCAATATATTGGCAGAAATCTCACAACCTTTTCATTGAGACATAACCAAATCTGGAAAATTTACTCTTGCATTGAAACCAGATGTGTTTTAAGAACTCTCCTAATTAACAATGTCAGGGATCATGCCATTAAATTTATTATAGGAAAATCCCTGGTTTTATAGATATGATCTATGATGAGAAGGGATGGATGCCTACTTCTGTCTCTGGCACTGACTCACCTTTCTCTGTAGTGGCATACCAATTAGCCTCTCCCAGTTTCCATATTTTGAAAAAAGATTAAAATCACTAAGAGTTTAAGAAAATGCATATTGTGGAAACCATCAATATGCGCAGATAAAGGGTATCGAACAGATGCATATTCCAATATTAGAAACGTAGAAGTGGACTAGTGTAAAAAGAAAATGTTACTAGCTGTCCAAACTATTTTTACCAATATTTAATACTTGTTTGTACATTATTGAACATCTACACAAAAAAATCTCCAAATGTCATGCGTTCAAATACTGGCATACTTAGCTATTTTTTTTAGATATTTTTCTCTAGCATCCAAACAAGTCTAGTAGTTGATTAAATAGTACAGTGCTTGAAAATTGGTAAAATTTGGATGAATTACTAGTGCTTCCTTAATAGCAAAAGTCCAGAGTCGTGAGTTTTCCAACAGAGCACTGATAAGTCATTCCCTTTGGCATAAATTAGAAGCAAGGTGTGTATTTATAAGGTAGAATTATTTCTGATACAGATTATAGGCAAAATTCTTTCTTGTATTTTTAAAATTTTCAAGATGTCCAAAGAGTCTCAGACCAATCATTGTAGGTTCAGTTATCTTTATGATCTTTAAGCTTCAATATTGATATTTAGTCATGTAGAATAATTGGTCATAGGTCCACATGAAAGTGACCTTGTTTCTAAACGCTTCTTCACCATCCTTGGCAAAAATAAAACAAACTCTTTGATTTCTTCACCCCAGATAAGAATGATTTTTTAAATAAAAATTCTGAAAAGCTTTCTCTGCTTTGGTCATTAATCTGAAAATATGAACGATTATCTTCTCTTCAGGCTTAGGATAAGACTCAAAAGACCACAAGACATAGGGGAGAACCTAATACAAGTTTTACATAATAAATAGTTATTTTTATTAAATAAGTAAACAGTTAAAATGACTCTTTAAAGACTTATTGCTGTACCCATTGATTAATACATCTCATAAATTTCACCAGAGAAGTTTCCTTATGCAACAGATGATGATTAACACAGAAACCCACAACTGGCAAATGTGCAGAGAACAAGAGGCTGCAGGGTGCTGACCCCTGAATGGACACTTACACACAACTGCTGCCTCTCAGGTCTCAGGGATCATTGTGGAAAAGTGGGGCATGAAGACTGTAAGAGCCAGAAGACAACTACAAGGAAAGAGTTTATCCGAGAGTTGCTCAGCTACTCGTATGAACTCACCGCAATGGTGACAGCATGAACACTCAAACCAGAAACAATCATAACATACACAGGAGGAACTAGGTAAGAAACTCCAAACCTACCTAAAGATATTGTGACAAGAGATGACTGTTGGAAAAGACAGAGACTGTCTCTGTCAAGCAGGAGACTCTTGGAAGATTAACTAGGCTACAGTGAAAAAAACCACACTAAAGAACATTTGGAGACACAAATTAGACTCTATCGACCTTATTATATAGATAGTATATTATATTAAATTGGGGAGGGGATAATCAGGGGATGTGTGGATAGATTAGGGGATCTAAATACCATCACATTTAATGAAATTTATGAAAGTCTCACTATTTCAATGAAAAAAGAAAATTTGCAACTATCTAGGCTAGAACCAGTGTGATCTGTGGAATATCTGGTCACATTTAGGAGTTTCTATCAGTCATAAATTCATATAATTAAATTCATAGACATCATCAGAGAACATGACTCTATTTCTTTAGCACAGTAGGGTGACCATTGGTTATAACTTTATTACATATTTCTGAACAACTGGAAATTAGAAATTTCTCATTCCATAGAAATGATAAATGTTTGAGGAGTGAAAATTCTACGCATTCTATATATTTTAAATTTTGATTTGCTTATTTTTATTTCATATATATAAGTTCAAGTATGTGAGTGCACCCATGCATGTCATGCAGTGTCCTTGGAAGCCAGAAGACAGTCTGAATCCCATATGGATGCTGGGATTCAAACCTAAGTCTTCTGTAAGAGCAGCCAGTGCTCTTTACTGGTGAGCCATGTCTCTAGCCTTACATTTTATACATATACCAAATTATCACACTATAGTCAAAAATGTGAACAATTATTATATATATCAATTGAAAATATCTTGACAAATACTGTGAAACAATCACCAAAAAGTCACAGAATTCAATTATGTATATATTTCTGGAAGTTCTCATAGTGAACCATTAGCTCCAGAAAGAGTTCCTTGAAATTAGTGAGTGTGCCCTATCGACTCATTGATACCACTATTGCTATACACTATAAGATATTGAACACATCATCAAGCATCTGTAAACTGATCACTTGTCCTTTGCTTTATGTGTGTGTTTCTAGGAGACTTTATAGTGAAACCATATATACAGTATGCACTTTTCCCGGCTTCCTGCCATAATTGATTTCAACTCGGTTTTAACTTTTTGAGACTTATGGAAATTTTCTTATTCTAGATCAGCAATGCATAAGTGAATACATCCTGGCTGAGCCAGATAAATGACTGTCTTTATCTTCCTTAGGATTTAGAGTAAGGGTTGATAAAAGGATAAAGAGAAAAGGGAGAGGGAACAAGAAGGCAGCAGGAGTGATGGATTACTCAGTGTTCTTAGAATATGGGATTAAATGATGCTAAAGCTTGAGATATTGAAATGACATTGAAAAAAATGGAAGTTATGGAAGGATGGTCTTTTATGTTTAAAGCAAGGAAATGAAGTGGTTGAAGGCTTAAAGAGAGTTAGATATCCTTGTTTTATTGAGCCTGGCACAAACTTCAGTCCCCCAGAGTGTATTCCAGGCAGCCACTGCTGATTGATACAAGTATGCTATTGAAATGGAAAAAAAAAAAAACTATTTTGTTTCCATTTCTGAATTTAGATACGTGGATGGATAAGTCCTCTGTCTTTCAATCTATTGAGCCATTTCTCGGCAATGGGTGTTCAGTAATGACATTTAAGAATGGCAGTGACTATATCTGTATCAACTGCCTTTCATAAGTGAAAGCAGTACCACTGTGAGATCAGTGAAAACCAAGACGGTGGCTTTTAGGAAGCTGCAGGAACCTATTACATTGTGACAACATTTTATTTCAGTGACAAGAACATGTTTGGTTGTGTGCCAGACACTGAAACACCAGCTGATCTAGCTTTAACAAGAAAATTTTCTTCGAACTGATGCCTGAAGTTGACGCCTTTGTTATTGTACACCACCCCAGATGTGTCAGCTAAGGTGGTATGGCTTTCCAGAACACAGCGTGGGTTCACCTTCAAATTCAACAGCGAAGAAAATGCCACAGATAATTAGAAACAGGTGCCAATGCTGTTGAATAGAGAACCTCTTAAGGTGGACTGGTAGCCTTACCTTCACTTGGGCCCAGCCCTCAGGTGACCTCCAAAGAGATGGACTTCAAGATTATGGCGTAGGTGCCAGGGTAATATTTAGATGCCCTCCACAAACAGGTCGTCCTTGGTTTTCATGTGAAAAATGAGAGTCAGAAGCTCCAGGAGCCTAAAGGTAAAACATATACAATTTTCACATATACAAAAACCAGTGTCTTAGACCCATTTTCTCCATAGCTCTCGTTATTCAGAGAACTCTGATACTTGCAGCGCCTCTCTTCCGTGGATGTGTGACTGTAACCAAGGCTGAGACTGTTTCATCATTATAACCTTATTATTGCCCGACACATAGTAAGCGTTCAACATAAAAACTTTATTTTTTTTTCTTTCTGTTTATGGGTTTTTGTTGTTGTTGTTTTTGGTTTGGGGTTTTTTTCTTTTTTTGGTCTTTATGAGAAAGGGTTTCCTAGTAACCCTAACAAACCTGGAACTCACCATGTAAACCAGGCTGGTCTGAATCTCACAAAGACCTACCTGCCTCTGTCTCCTGAGTCCTGGGATTAAAGGCCTGCACCGTCATGCCCATGTCCAGCTCATGAGAGGGATTTACATGTATATTGTTGCTACAAATTCAATGTGCCGTTGAAGTTGAGGGACAATAAAACTGCCTCTAACATAAAAGGTCTGACACATTTTCATGAAGTACTTTTTTGGGAAAAGATATATTAAGGTGAAACTGAAATGCAAAGAACTTATATCTGTGCAAATAATTTTAGACATATGTAAATATCAGTGAATTTATCTCCACAGTAAAGGCATTGTATAAAATGCTGACTTTGATAGTTTATCCAGGGTTAAGGGTAAAGATAATTGAATTTGCAGAGTTTGGATGACCAGAATGTTGGGAGTATTGGTTATAAAGGCAAAAAGTAGGCAAAGAAAATATCTGAATCTATCCATCTGTCTGTATGACTGTAGCTTGAACAAGAAGAGATGGGGACACAGAAATAAGTGTTTAGTCCAGGACATGGAGAAATGTAAGAGATGACCAAAGAAAACTTTAAACCTAAAGAAAAGCCTGGTGATAGCTGTGTGAGAGTTGTAAGCTTTAAAAATGGACGGGGCCTCTAAAGGCTGTGAATTCGACATGAAGTTATTTTTTTTTCTTTTTTTTCAGTATGGTCAATATGCATCGCACAATGGAAATAGAGAGATGGCTCCAATTCAAAGGATCTGATGAGGCAACATTAAACTAATCGAATGTAAAAGTGGTAATATAAAAAATGTGGGAGAATATTTTTAAAGTATTGGTTTATTCAGCTTCGTTAATGAATTCTTACTACATTTCAGAAAATGCAAACTTTTAATCTGGAGAATTTAGAGCACCAGGAGAGTACCATGGGACACTGAGGTAAATGGAATACAGCAGGTTGAGGGTGAGCCTTTGTAGTGGAAACGATTTTCTGTTGGTAGAAATGTAGAGGAAGTGGTCAGTCAGAGGCATTTGTTAAAAAGCAGAAATATTGAAGAATTGGAATACTATTAGATGTTTAGAAGAAAATATCCAAAATATAAGAAATTAATGACAGAGGAGTAAATAAAAGAACATTTGAGTGAATCTATATGCCTTGTAAGGCACATGATGACTTACTTATGCTGTAGGCTTATATGAGGTGCACTGTGTTGATCTGAAACACAAGCTGTCTGAAATCCTGTTTCCTTGTGGTCATCCAGTACATCTGGCTCTTACAATCTTTCTGCAATGATACCTGAGACTTCAGAGGAAGGAGTTTGATATAGGTGCTCTGTTCAGGAATAAGTGATCTGCAACCTCATATTCACTGGATATTGGCCAGTTCTGTGTTTATGTAGTTTATGTAGAAACTTCTGTAGTGAGTGTTGAGACATTGATTAATCAATGGGTCTAACAATAAACCACTAAGAGTCAGCTTAGTATGGTAACTATTTAAAGGAAAAGTAGAGTTAGATTCTCTTCTGTGTCCTCTGTTCTTTCTAGCCTTTCCACAGTACTCAGCAATTAATAAAATATCCCACAGATACAAGCCAGTCCAATGGAGGCAATTCCAAAATTGAGGCTCCTCAAAGCGGGCGTGTCAAGTTAACACTAAAGCTAGCCAGCACAATATGTGTTTATTGAAGTATTTTAAGTATTATCTTTCATTTGTTTTTACATTTATTTCATTTTTGTGGGTTTGTGGTGAGTGCATAGGCAGACGTGTCAAGGTACACATGTGGAGGTCAGAGAACAACTGTTGGGAGTTCACTCTCTTCTTCCACCATGTGGTTTCTGTGTATTAAACTCAAGTCCTCAGGCTTGGCAGAAAGAGTCTCTAGCCCCTAATTCATCACAGTGACGCTTGAAGCATTTTCTGTGATCCAGAATTCATGATACATTCTGAGAATTTGTTACCATTGAAAAGAAATTCAAAAGTATTGGTCCAAAAGACTTCCAAAATAATACAAGGTATTGCCAAAGCTTTTGATTATCTCCCAGAACTAAAGGATAGTACCTTACTGCTGAAGACAGGACCTATTTAGATAACGGACTTGGAGAATTGGAGCATGAACTGACCTAGAAGAATTCTACCTGAAGTCTAACTTCCATGATGTTAGATGATAATATTCAAATGGCTAAGGAAGAAAATCAGTTGTCTAACTCAGCCCTAAAAGCCAAATAACTGTAACGACAGGCACAGCACACCGTCTCTACTGGTAGAGTAGCAGCATTTCATCCGGGGAGAAACCAACAGCTACCTATTGGACTTAAAGCCTTCTCAATGGCAACAAACTCATGGGTGGTACTGCAAACAGCCAAATACACGTGGTTGGAGAGGACATGGGTCCTGTACAAAACCCAATCTCTGCCATATCTCTAGAAAAATAAAATTTCTACCATACGCTAGATGTTGATCCTTACATCACAAACAAGAGACAGTACACCATTCTTTTTTATTATGTTATTTATTATTTTTATTTTATTCCATATGTATAAATGAGTACAGTGCCTGCATATATGTAAGTGCACCCATGTGATGCAATGCCTGTGTTGGACTGCATAAGGCACTGAATTCTCCTGGAACTGGAGTTAGGGATGGTCGTTGGCTGCCATGTGGGTGTTGAGATCAAACCTGGGTCCTTTGGAAGAGCAGTCAGTGTTCTTACCTACTGAGCCATCTCTTCAGTCCCCCAATTGGCATTCTTACTTGCATTTACATTAAATATATAATTAATTTTTTTAATATGCTAAATATTAAAGTTTACTGATCATTAAAATTTTTTGATGTAGATGTTTCCAATGTTAGTCTGAGAAATTATGACTGTAACTTCTTTTGGCCGACTTGTCATATTAATAAATCCATAAAAATCTAGCATATTCTTCTGGCATGTTCTTCTGTTAATGTGTTTGGGAAGTTTGCTACGAATTGATCTTCTTTTCTGAAAAACTGTTCTCTAGCATATTTCTGATCATGAAAAATTTGTGCTCTTACTGAGCCAATTGTATTTCTATCCCACCATTAATCCATGATTAATATAGAAGAAGTGAAGCAGTTTATTTCTTCAAGTGCTAAGTTTGATGTGGACAGCTCCCCATAGTCTGTACACTTTGGCTAGTTGATATTCCAAAGCAAAAATAATTTAGCAATAATGAAGATTAAGTGTTAGTACTTGCCTCAAAACTGACTGAATAAGGCTAAAGGAAGAAAAATGCAAGATATTTCACTTTTTCATCTGATCGTGCCTTCCTGTTCTAAATTATCATGCATGGGCATATTGTTATGAATATTCAAAGGTTTTTTAATGGCTTAATAATTTTTCTTCCTTTGTTTCTAGGAACAGTAGTCATAACACACACTGAAATAGAGGATCGCAGTTGTCAAAAGCAGATAAAGTAATGTATCATTTGACAGTCAACAAAGGACCAGTCATCATGGAAAGAGAAGTTCCCATCTGTTTATTACCACCAGCACATCTTAGAACTTCCATAGTGCGGACGGGTTAATGTTCGAACGCCTGAAGTGTAACTCACTACCCAAGATCCAACACTGTCAAATCACGTCACAACTCTATGAAAGTAGACAATGTGTTAGCTCTGGCTGGTCTGAGCACATTTCACTCCCTTTGTTCTTCTGATCACAGAGGAATTGATTGTTGATTTTTAAAAAAATCAAAGAAAGAAGAAGATGCTGCTTAACTTATTTTGCCTCCCATAAGTGATGGTTTAGCTTGCAGTGATCTCTTTTCCTTGCAGAAAACATTCTGTCCCTTGTCATGGGTATGTGTCCTGGGATTACTGACCTCTACAAAAGGTGTCATTGGAACTTCCTTGCATTTAAGCAATGAATGGCACTTCTGGTAATTTGAAAGCAAGAGACAGACTGATTATTAATTCCCTCTTTCTGTTTCATTGCTTACTTGTGTTTTTTGTGTTGGGGGTGGTTGTTGGTGCTTTTTTTTGTCTTTTATTTGGGGAGAGGGATGTACCAAACAATTTACAATTCTTATGGAATGATCCATTTTGCATAGTCCGCACTTCACAAAAGCTATTGTTGAACAACCCTTGTTTTCTGTCCTTAGTCCCTGGGAGCATCACCATTTCTCATGATTGAATTAACCATGTCCACATCTCTGCATACATTCTCTTAATAATTCTCATTAGAACTAGTATATCAATAAGGGTCCAGAAGGAAACATACAACAAATTCAGGAAGTCCAACTAAAATGGCCCAGGAAAACATAAAAGCTCTTCAATTATTGCTTAAAATACAGTGCACTATTTCTCAAAAAAGAGCATTCCTTAGGATTTCTTCCTAACTGCTCCTCTTCTCTTCCACCCTTACTGGAAGAAAAATATAATGTACAAGTGTTCCTCAATTTGTGATGGTTTCATTATAATTTTGAACTTTGTAGTACTATGAAAATGAGATGCATTTAGAAAACATTTTAAATTTTGACCTCTTATCGGATTTTATAAAATGCAGTAGAATATTCTCAGAAGCTGCTAAAAGGTAGTAGCAGAGTACAAGTTCCCGTCATCCACAAAATCACAAGGATAAGTAAATAAGCAGCTACTGTATGCTGTGTTCCTAAGCTGTGATGCTGGGAAGGTGTATTCTATTCATTTTCGTCTAATGATTTTTCAACTTATGGTGGGTGTGTTGGGACTCAACACCATTATAAGCCACAGAGTATCTGTACAGGCAAGCAATTTCAGTCATTTCTTTCTTGCTGTGACATATATATCTTACAATAGTCACATATTCTGTTCAGAACTATGCACTATATAAGGATAATACTTGTACAAGGTAAGGATTTATCTTTTACTTCTCAGGAAATTGTATCATCAAGAGGTGGTCACAAAAAGGGTGCCCTAGTGACAAACTTGAAACTGTGATACTTTATTATCAGATGATAATATTTTCAAACCTTATATGGAAAGTCCTATAATTAGCAAAGTAGCATAGACTCTTTTGTATATCATATGTGCTACAGCCAAATGGAACATTTTTTTTGAGACACAGATAGAAAATTAAGGTCCCTTAAAGACTTCTACTGGAAGAGAGTGACAGATTTTTCCATTGCTTCTGTTCATTATCACTATATAATCCTCTAACTACAAGGTACACAAATGGAAATTCAGTATCACTGCCTTTGAACTCTGTTAAGATTACTTATCAGACCTTAAACAAGATTTCAGAATCTATCCATATTGCTAGTTATTTAACCAGACAGTAAAATAAATAAAAACATATAATACAACAAAGAGGAAGGAGGGTATTGGGGGTGAAAGGGATGATGTGGGAGGCGTTGAATAGGGAGATGTTGGAGAAGCATTAGTATGGACAGAATCAATCCAAATGAAATATATACGAAAATTCCATCTGAAGACCTGGTACTTTTTAAGCTAATTAAAACATAAAATACTTTAAAAATCCAGAAATGTTCTCTTAACCCTCACCCCAGACTCCTTCCTTTAGATACTGATAAACATTGTGCATTGTTTAAATGAAAAATATATCATTGATTGCTAAATCCGAGTTTGGAGTGAGATATATCTTCTAATAAGCAATAAGAATTAACATTTAAACAGGAAAAGGTTTATAGCATTAAACCAATAACCAGTCCCAATATCTGAAACAGAGTTTCTGGTTAATATTCAATGAAAGATCCAATACATTCTCTTAGTGCTATTTTGTTTGTGAATAAACTGAAAGATATTTTACAAATTTTACAGTTCAAATTTATGATGATGTGTCTTACTTTGGTTGAAAGCACAAAACTCCAGTGTCTACACATAGAGTAAGTAGTACTTTGATATTTATAACATTAAAGGATTGATATATGGCTCCAGGTAACACACAGACTTGTACAAATATTCCCCCAGAAATTTAAATCTTGGCATCTGTTAACTGTATCATGACTAAGTAATATAAATTCATGGCATTCGGCAATAATCTGAGACACTATAGAAACATTCAAACTGTTTTAATACACTGGATTTTCATTGTGAAAAGCTGTAAGAACACTGATTTAAAAGGTTTTCACAGGGCTTATTGTTTTAATGTTTTTATTCCTTATTTTCACATTAGAAATAAATTTAATATTTGTAAAGAAAAATAAGTTTGAGTCATTTCTTTTCCTTATATGTTTCACTCATTATGGAAGACTAAGAAAATCCCAGGTCCCAGTGTCAAAAATGCTAAGAAATAGCCCATGTAAATGAAAGTTATTATTATTAACCCATTTTCAGAGAAAGAATCCATGGCTTGAAAAGTTTGAGAGTCTTGTGTGTGCTTACTGCACTAAGCTATAAAATTAAGTGTTTAAACGCTGTCTTTGAGCAAGGAATGGTTTACTAATCCAGCAGAATTCAAAATCAGAGGATGCTCAGAGAGCTTTGTAATGTAAGATGGGCTTGTGGTAGTCAGAGACAAAGGCAGAAGTAAGCTAAAGAAATATCTCTTGTAGCGATGGCTTCTCAACCACAGTAATTGGAGGTCACAATCTAAGACTCATCTGCTTCATAGGTTTGTGTATTTGCTACAAAACATGCTTCCAGGGTAGGATGCTAGTCTGTTTAGATACTAATTAAGGTGGCAGTGCACTGCTTGAGAACTCAAGGATGGAGGTAGGAGAGGTAGCTTAACCTCAGCAGAGAAATTAATTTGAGAATTGTGAAAGCAAAGCTTGGCAGAACAAAGAGCTGAGAAATCCTAAAGAATTTAGCATCTAGTCCCACCTTGATTTCAGAGTAGAATGGACTGCTGAATAATGTTTTCAAGCTCAGATAACTGCTTTATTAATGTCTATCAGCAAAAGAGCCTTGAAAGAAGAATGAAGATTAAATGAAGTTTTCCTCACCCCATTTCCCAGAATCTGATTCAATGAGTCTAGAATATTTCAGGAATCTAGGTGCTGATTCCTCACATTGAATAATAAGATATAAGAATCCAAGGATATTTTGAGAAACACAATTTTCAAATTTCCTATTTGTTATCTAAAAATCACAGTATTTACAACACAAACATCCACTGAATGGACTTTAAGTCCAAGTAGGTAGCTATTGTTTACCCCAATGTAAAAATGCCTCTACTTCACCAATATAGCTGGCTGTGCTAATGATTGTTGTGGCTATTAGGTTTCAAAGTTGGGGTTGGACCTTCTATTGATATTCTTCCTTAGCAGCTTGTGTAGTATCCTCCAAAACTATTAGTACTAGCTTTTAAGGAGGTGACCTCCAGATCAATCCCAGCTCCATTGCTCCAAGTCCTGTGTCAGAAGTATGTCCTATCTTCAGCAATAAGGTATCAACTTTAAGTTCTGGGAAGCATTTAAGGGTTATGCCAATAGACTGTGCTATTTGGGAAGTCTCTGGGACTACCTTTGACAAAAACAGAAGGTTTCTCTTGTCTGGCACTGTTTCTTGTTACATAGTCTTCAGCTATAAATATGGACTCATGAAGAGATATTTTATATGTGATTTTTCAGTTTTCTGGGTTTTCACACTAGCTAAGCATTGTTTATCTCTCTCTGTCTCTATCTCTCTCCATCTCTCTCTCTCTTGCTCTCTTTCTCTGTCAAAGTCTCCCTCTTTGCTCCCCAGTTAAAATACCCCCAAGTATGCCTGTCATCCCTCATCAAAGTAGCTTCATTTACAACAGAGACTATTACAGAATTCCACAGCTGGTTACACACAGAGAATAAGTGTCTGTGAGATGCCCAACTCTAAGTAATACACTTACAGTGGAACCTCTGCACCTAAGATACATTGAACATAGTGGAATAAGGGATAACAAGAATGCTAGTGCATCTCTCAATACCCTTCAACAAAGCTCCCTCGTGCAATATAGGGCAATGAACATAATAGGCCACAAAGGGCCAAAGCATGGAGAATAAAAGTCTATAGAGTGTGGTACCTGAAGAGGACTTCTATATTAAACTTTACCTACCCCAGGTTCAGGGACCATTGTAAAATAGAAGGTGGAAAGATTGTGAGAGTCAGGGGAGGAGGTGCATGACTATATGGAAACAGAATCTCACAAGCGCTTGGATTCTTGCTCATATGAATCTACAGCAATGGTGTGAGCATGTACCAGACCCCTGAAACCTCAATATTTGGAAGGGTTGGCAGATAGGGGCTGGATCTGGCATGAGTTAGGGGAGAAGTAGAGCTGTGAATATGATAAAAATATTTTGTAAGTAATCCTCAAAGAGCTAATTAAAATACTATAAGACAGTTTCCAGACATCCGTATAGTCATCAAAGCATTTCATCTACAAATTTTATATAAATTATTTTATGTAAGGACTCTTTTTTAATAGAAGCAAAATAAAGAGAATGGCACAAAGGCTTTCTGGTGTGGGGGTGTTCCATTAACCTCTAACTAAAGATTGAGCACCCTTATAGCATGTGATTGTTTCATCAAAACTACGTAAGAAAAATGTAAGTGTCTTTATTCTTTCAAGAAAGGATCAAACATGATTAATCTTAATCATTATTTAACAAAGGATTTAAACTATGGATTAAAAATCTTTAAAAACCTAAGAATATCAAAAGCCCCTTATTTCACAAGTTTCCTAACTTCCAGTAATGTTATCCAAATCAAGGAAGTGGAATATTCTTTTCATTTTTCACCTTAAGGTTAAATCTCTTCCCACCTACATATAAATATGAATTAATCTCTAGGTGATATTTCTTTGATTCATTGTTCAGAAATAAAGCCCTATATGAAGGGCTGGCCCAAAGTCTAAGGTGGAGAGCCAAAAGCTTTTTCTGAAGTTATGAAAGGACAAGAGACTTTATGATATTACATTTCCTTAAATCCTGCCAATATCATGCCATAGTGCTGTGAACTCCAAAGTTATAGGACAAAATATTGATATTAAGCAAGCTTATCAATCCAAAAGCATACAATGAAGAAATGAATTAGACTGGACCCTTCCAGTAGTAAACTGTGGTTGATAGCACGGGATAAGGAAGAGCAGTGAGTATACTCATGATCATATAGGGAAGCACAGACCTGAAGAGTGCGCAGCAGGAGCAATGCAAATAGTTGACGCAACAATAGGACAGTACTATTGATGGGGCTAGAGCAAAATGTTAAAATAGATAGGACCAAAAAAGAACAATATTATAATGATGAAGATTCTGCGTATATGCCATCTGCTTAAGGGTGACCAACTTGTTCATGTTTTATAACCATTATTTCAAGTAGTACCATTGCAAAATCTTTTTCTAAACCATGCCTATTTCCATGAGGAAAAGTGGGAGGGAGTGACTAGTAACATAGCTATTTTAATTACTTTTATTCCTTATGTAAATATATCTATCTCTCTCTCTCTCTCACTATATATATATAGTGAGAGAGAGAGAGAGAGAAAGAGACTCTTCAAATTTAACCAAGTTGGTATATTATGACAAGCTGAATTTTCATTTAAATAAGAAATCATGATTTCAACTGAAAATCTGATGTGGAAGTGAACAGTAATATGCTTGATGTTTGAACAGGGGAAGTAGTCCTGAGAGGAGAAAGCCACAAGTGAAGAAGGGTGTTGATTATAATGTAATTACAATGTGATAATATGTGGAAACTGAAAAAACAACACAAATAAGTTGTTTCCTTATCTTTAGCACCATCACAGAACCAGCATTCAGCTTTGAAAATCTTATTATGAAAAATGCAATCAAAGAGAAGCTACTCAGAGAGCTTGATTCTGACCTCGCATCAAGGTTAGCATCTTTAACTGAGAAGGTAATATTTTTCTGTGTTACTGTGGAGAGTAAAGGATATTAAATCAGACAAAATAATGATTACTTCAGATTTCCCACGAGTCACCACAGCAGCTGTATTAATGTTCTGAACATTTCTACTCATGTCTGTAATATCTTATGGAGACTCAGAACTCCGGCAGGGACTGTGTATGCTTCCAGATTTCCACTCTGAAAGAGGAGGAGCATGATAATACCCTCTTTCTGTCAGTAAATACAATGTGTACAGCTATACAATTATCTTTGTTCATCAGTCCTTTCAAGTCTTTATTTCAGACTTTAACCTGAAGCAAAATGTTCTTAAACCAAAAATGTAACAGCATTTCACACTGTCCAAATATGTGCAATCTATTCTAATTTTGATGCCAAATTTCAGTCATCTTGGTCCTTGATACACAGTTACATTAATTCATGGAAGCTTTCATTTTCTTCCATTATTTAATGGAGATATGTGTCAAAGTCACATTTTTATATTATATAAATCTGTATATGTTGAAGGATGTTTTAGTTGCCAAAACTTTGGAAATAATAATTTCGAATCAGTAGATCTTTTTACTTATTTGATATTTTCACACATGTATATCTTTGGGCTTTTCTCATATTCACTCTTTGTTCTCTGCCTAAACTTCTCCTATCTTACTGTTTCTACTTCTGCTATCATGAAATATATTAAAACATATAAACATTGTGAAGGAAATTATCATGAAAATAAAACTGCATCTTCAGAATGAACCTGCTGCAAAGTTGATTAACAAATACTTCACTGTCTGTGCAAAGTTTAGAATTTATCAGGCCCAGAGCTTATTACAGTTGATCACAGGTTGCCTTTAAGCTTCTAAACAGACATTCCTTAAGCACCTCTTATTTGAGGTAACCTCCCATGACTAACAGATTAACACTTCTTTGGAATATATTAATTTAACCAAACCTAAGCCTCTACCAACCAAAAAGCTGAGAGTTATCAGATATAATCTGAGACTCACAGTTGAACTCTCCTCAATTTGCTATGATCGACCAATGTGATTGAAAAGTGTGTTGAGTTGTGGCTTTCTTTGATGTGTTATCACAAAAACTTCATAAAACTGTTACCACATTGGAACCCTGAATACAGGGTGACCTAAATCTGTATTTCTGGACCATGACTACTCATATTTGGATCCAGAATAACCTATCTTTTATTCTCTTTGTGGTGAGAGTCATGCTTTGGTCAACAATAGTTAGCTATCTAAATAGATAAATAGATGATTGGTAGATAGATAGATAGATAGATAGATAGATAGATAGATGATACATAGATACATAGACAAAAAGATAAGTGATACTGTAAGGTTCATGTCTTCAGAGAGACAGAAAGAAAGTGAATGGAAGGCAAAATGAGGACCATGTATTTAATCAACAGCTATAAAAAGCCCTCGCTATGGGAGGGAACTCATGTGTGGAACTATAAACATTGTCAAATGTACATGGGTAGAGAGGTCATCATTATATAGAAAACTTTACCTCTATCATAGTCCTAGATAAAGAGAATTTCTAACTGTATGCTAAAGCTGGATCCTTATATTTACAGACAAGAAACCATTCACCACTAATTGAAGAGGTTTCTTTGTGCAACAGATGAAGACCAGTACACAGTTCCACAACTCATCACCCATAAATAATAAGTGTCTGAGATATGCCACAACTTAAGAGATACATGTGTAATGAACCTCTGCACTTAAGATTCATGGAAAATAATATAACAGGGACTAGAGAGATTACTAAAACATCCCTCAACTTTCACCAGTGAAACTTTGCTCTTCAGTGCACACAGAAGGCCACAATTGTTCAAAGTGTAGAAAATAAGAGAATGCAAATCACCAGATAGGACTTGTATACTAAGCCTCACCAACTGTGGTTCAGGGACCATTGCAGAAGAGGAGGTATAACGATTCTAAGTGCCATGGTTGGTGCCTGAACATAAGGAAACAGAATCTTCCCAGCCTCTGGAAACTTGCTCATATGAACTTACAGCAGTGATGACAGCATGCACAAAACTCAAGCAAACTCAGACAGAAACCCAGCCTAGAATTGGCAAAAATAGGCAGCAGTGCCCAACTTTAGTTGAAGAACTATTGGCAGCTGACTACTATTAGGTGAGGAAGCACTGATCTTCCTTACAGAAGTGACTGTAGACTGACTAGATTCTAGTGAGTGAACTTCCACATGGGGATAACTGGTTATACAAATATGACTCAATAGGCCTTAATATGTATGACAGAATGCATGAAATACAGTATGGAGGCCTACGAGGGAGGAATTATAACTATAATTAAGGTGTAGTGTATAAAATGGTACAATGTTAAGGATTTTCTGAACAGGACTCTTACAGTGCAGGCATTAATTTCATCATACAAGCAAAGAGGCAGCCTACAGAAAGGGAAAAGTATCTTTATTAGTTATACCACTGACAGACATTTGATATCTATAATATACAAAGAACTAAGAAAACCAAATATAAGAACCAATTAAATGGTGGTACACACATTTAATTCCAGCACATGGGAGGCAGAGGCAGAGGCAGATAGATCTCTGGGAAATCAAGGCCAGCTTGTCTACATAGCAAGTTCCATGCGAGCTGGGGCTACAGGGAGACCCTATTATAAAACAAATGAACAAACATTTTTTTAAAAGCACAATTAAAAAGTGGGGCAAGGAACTGAACATAGAAGTCTCAAAAGATGAAATGCAAAAGGCAGAGAGATATTTAAGAAAATGATCAACATCTTTAGTTACCAGGGAAATGCAAATTCAAACTACTTTGAGATTTCATTTTATCCCATTAAGAATGCCTAAAATCCAAGAAACAAACAAGAACCAATGCTGGTGAGAATTCTGGGAAAAGGGAACACTTATCAACAGCTGGTGGAAGTGTAAGGTGTAGCAGTCACTGTGAAAATCAATTTGGAGATTCTTCAAAAATCTAGAAATATGCCCACCACATGGTAAAGCCATATGACACTTGGGAATATACCTAACAATTCTATATCCTGCTACAGAGATACCTGTTACTTGATGTTCATTGATCTCCATTCACAATAGCCAGGAAGTGGAAACAACTGGCAAATGGATAAAGAAAATATCATACATTTACACAATTATTCAGCAGTCAAATTACAAAATTATCAAATTTTCAAGTAAATGGACGGAACTATAAACAATCATCCTGAGTGAGATATCCCAGACACAGAAATATAAATGTCACACATTCTTTCTTCTATCTGGATGCTAGTTTTGAATTCTTAGGTGTGAAGTTTTCATTTGGAAAATCCGGAGAGCTCAGGAAACAAACATGTGGTTGTGTGGAGGTGGCGGACCTTTCATGGGAGGGAAGGCAGGATGTAGTGAAATAAGGTGGGAAAGTGGAATAACAGAGTATGAAGTATTATTTGTGGTGTGGAATAGGAGGACAGGCTAGAGATGGGAAGATGGGGAGGTATACTAAATATAAAGACCTTTATAAAACACACACACACACACACACACACACACACACACACACAGAAATCTACTAGTGCAGAAGCTTATTAAACTATGTCCATATACATTATAAAAGGAAATTTAAAGGAATTGCCTTATAACAGTATAACATTGCCCTGACTAGACACCGTCTACTAACAAGGTAAAAACCCAGTGCTAGGAATTAACTCCATCTTTTGAAGCTGTTGATGAGGAGTCAGATAAACCCTCAAAGAATACCAGCCATTGCCCCTGTTCTTGTTTTCCTACCAGAACTGGATGGTAAGACTCTATTGCTGAAGACACTACATACATGAGACTTAGAAAATACAAGGGGAAATGAATCTGGTATTAATATCAAAGCTTCATTTCTACTGGCTAGCTTTCATAGTGCAGCTATGCATACTACTTGAAGAAAACACTAATCATTAATCTTCCCCAGCTGTCAATTCTGAGTCTTTCAACAATAACTGGCCTGGCAGGATATGACATTTTGTGCAACAGTGGTAGAAATATCATGGGAATAGCCAACAATTCTCAAATTATATTTAATGCATGCTATTAAGGTAGAGCCAATAGCTGACACCAATATCAGGCGTAAAAATCTATGACTATACAGACCACAGACCATAGGTGAGAGACCACTATTATTATTCTGCTAAATATAGTATTAAAATGTCTTGCAATGACTTATTGTTATACTATAGATTAAAGCATCTCTGAACTCTCACCATAGAATCTTCCTTATGCATCAGATGCTGATTAACACAGAAACACACAATTAACCAATGTGCAGAGAATAAAGGACTTCAGAGAGATTATTTCTGAAAAGGACAAACTTTTGCTTTCCAAAGCTCAGGGATCATTGCAGAAAAGGGGGTGAACCACAAGGAAACACTTTTCAAGACAGCTGTGAAGTTACTCATATGAATTTACAGCAATTTTGACAGCACACACAAGTCTCACATAAGTTCAAACCAAACAAAATCCCAGCGAACACTTAGATAAGTGATTAAGAAACCCCAACCCTATCTGAAGAACTGTTGGAAACTGATGGCTGCTGGGAAAGGGAGAGTTTGTGTCTTTTAAATGTATTACTCTTAGTAGGTTGAGCAGGCTTCAGTGAACGGACCCACACGGAAGGACATTTGGGGACACAAATAAGACTCTAGAAGTTGTGCAGGGAGGTAATAAGTTGGGGGTGCAGATGGAGGAGAGTTTCTAAGTATGATAAAAATATATTGTATGAAAATGATAAAAATCAATAAAAATGGAGAAAAATTAAAAGAAAGAATAGTATTAAAATATTCTACATTAGAAATCAGGAATTTTTACCATACACATGCCTGAAATGTAAATTTGGCATACATAGATATTCACCTCATGTTGAGTACTAATTACCACATGCAGTTAAGAATGGCCTCTTTCAAGCATTCCCCCCAAAATTTTAAAATCATAGATTGAATAAATTAATATAAAACAATATTTCAAACATTACAAAATATTATGTTAAACATGCAAAAATTTGATAGGTTCACATATTAGAGCACATCATGGCAGCTTTTTTTTTTTTAAAGAAAAGAGTGGCTTGAAATTGTAGCTCATTAGGAAAGTGCATTATTAATATGCACAGGACCCTTGGTTTAATCCCGAGAGTCACCAAAAATAGAAAAGAAAAAGAAGAGTGGGCAAAATAAAAGTCCTATGCCCTACATTTGAGAAAATCTATATAAAAGATTACTAAACTTTATGACATTTTAAGTGACTTTTCCATTCAGTAAAACATCCCATCAACAATGTGATGTGTCCCTTTAAAGGAATATGTTTTCACAGAAGTTCTGGTAAAACACAGCACAGTTTGTGTGATGTTGGGAATGTCTCTCCTCTTGGTTCATACCCACAAGCTTATCCCCTATACACAGAACAGCTCAGTTTTTCTGTCTAGTTTGTTAGAGCCCTCACAACCTGGTCCCAACTGCAACTTCCCTCTGCCCATCCTAAACCAGTCGTCTACTCTGGCTGTCTTACTTCCCTACTTTCCTTGGATTCCTGTGAGAATCTTTGTCCCTGGTTAGTCTGATTCTTGCCATGCCCTACTACTTGAGCACCTCCATTCTTGCCTCTCCCCCACCATATCCTGTTCTTCTATCCTTGGGCACCACCACACTTTTACTCTTAGTCCTCTATGTCTCTGGACCAACCTCCTACCACTGCCTCATTGTCAGCTCTCCAAATCTCACTGTGCCTGTTCTTCTGTATTGGTACCCTCTGAAGTCCCTCCCACTGTTCAAGTGCTAGGCTTATGTGCCCTATAATATGGGCCCAGACATTTGCAGAGTGCCAGAGAAAGCAGGAATTCAGCTTCTGCCAAGCAATCCTCTCAAATTTTGCTGTGTTTGATGGCTAAAGGGTCCTAGACCTTAAGAGAGAGCCTAAAGAACATCTGATACCACCTAACTTGTGCCTCTGAGAGAACTCCTGAACCACAGGACTAAATCCATCTTGCCTTTATAAAAATCAAAAGAGAGAACCTGAAGCTTTGACCAATCAGCTTTTCAAATACAATAGGAAAACAATGAAATCACATCAAGTAGCCAAACACAATCAAACTTAAACTCAAAAAGGAAGGCTTGAGTCTCACATCAATCACAAGCAACAAAATAAGTTCACATGATAAGCTCATTAGGAAAAATTATATGTCCCCATCAAATAATATGTCCCCAACAAACATCACCAGTCCTATAGAAGAGTTCTACAATGAGAACCCCATAGAGATGACCCAAGATACAGGGTTTCAAAGAACAATCATAGACAGGATCAAAGAAGTCAATGAATTTAAAGAACACACAAACAAAGAAATCAAAAAATTAGAAGAAGATATGGATAAACTTCTGACTGAATTTAAAAAAAGATAGAAATACTGAAGAAACACCCTAAAATAAAGAATGAAGTGGAAAACTCAATATTCCAATTTTAAACTAGACAAGAAAGTCTCAACAATAGAATGAATGAAATGTAAAACAGAATATCAACACTGGAAGATAAAGCTGAAGAATTGGAGGACACAGGTAAAGATTATGAAAAATTAAGAAAAACTCAGAATGAAATATGCAGGAAATGTGGGACACCATGAAAAACCAAGTTTATGCAGCATAGTCACAGAGGAAGGAGAAGAATCTCAGAATAATGGTATTGATCAGTTCTTCAAGAGGATTGTAAAAGAAAATTTCCACAAATGAAAGAAAGATATACAAATACAAGAAGCACACAAAACACAAACTAGACAGGATCAGAAAAGAAGCTCCCAGTGTATAGACAAGAAAATACTGAAAGTTGCAAAAGAAAAACAACAGGTCACCTATAAAGGAAAACCCACTAGACTTACAGCTGACTTTTCAAGCAAGCTATGATGGCCAGAAGAGTCTGAACTATAGTATTCCCACTTCCAAATGACCATACTTTCCAACTTAGAATACTTTATCCAGCAAAAATGTCTATTATAGTTGAAGGGGAAAGAAAAATCATCCATGACATAAATAGGTTGAAAGAATTCATGTCCAGAAAAGCGGCCCTTTGGAGAATGCTTGAAGCAATTCAAAGAGCTGAAGAAAGGAATCACTATACTCAAGGGGAAACATAAAGAAATTAAATGAAGGTATACCTGGGGAACCACAAAGCTAGACTAAGAATGCAAACAGAAATTAAAATGACAGGAATCAATACACATCTTCCAATAATGATATTAAATATCAATGGACTGAACACACCAGTCAAAAGAAACAAGATAATTGAATGGATCAAGAAACAAAATCCATCCTTTTTTTTTTGCAAGAAACCCATCTCACCTACAAGGACAGGAATGCCCTTAAAGTGAAAGGATAAAAAAACATATCCCAAGTAAATGGCACTAAGAAGCAAGCAGGAGTTGCCATGCTAATATCTGACAAAATAGACTTCAAATTAAAACTATCAGAAGAGATAAAGAGGGTCATTTTATCCTAATCAAAGAAAAAATTAACGAGGGAAATATAACAGGCATGAACCATATATTCACCAAACTCTGGTGCACCCAACTTCATAAAAATAGTACTATAAGACTTTAAGACACAGATTAATTCCAGCTCACTAACACCAGGGGAATTCAATATTCCACTCTCTCCATTAGACAGGTCAATCAGGCAGAGAATAAATAAAGACCATCTGAATTAAAATGCATCATACATCAAATGGCCCTAGCAGACATCTACCGAATATTCTACCCCAACACCAAAGAATACACATTCTATTCGGCACCCCATGGAACTTTCTCCAAAATCGACCACATATGGAGCACAAAATAAACCTCAACAAATACAAAACAACTGAAATAATTCCATGAATTCTATGAGACCACAGTAAATAAAAGTTAAAGTCAACACCAGAAGAAGCACTAACTTCATGATCTCATGGGGACTGAACAACACACTCCTGAATGATGAATGGGTCAAAAGATATATTAAGAAAGGAAAAAAAGTATTTCTGGGATTCAGTGTAAAGGACAATACAACACATCAAAACCTCTGGGACACCTTATAAGAAGTCCTAAGAGGGAAGTTTTATAGCTCTAAATGCCTACATTAAAAAATCAGAAAGAACACAAATAAACGAAAATGGTGCAACTCAAGAATCTTGAAAGACAACAACAAATGAAACCCAACCCTAATAGACAAAAGTAAAATAAAATAAAATAACAAAAGTCAGAGGAGAAATTAATGAAATAGAAAGAAAGAAAGCAATACAAAGAATCAATGAATACAAGAGCTGATTCTTTGAAAGAATAAACAAGATAGGCAAACCTTTATACCAGTGAGCAAAAAGAAAGACAACTCCAATCAATAAAATCAAAAATGAAAGGAAAAACATCACAATATACAAAAAAAGATCCAGAACATTATAAGAGAATACTTTAAAAAACCTATATGCTACTAAATTTGAAAACATTAAAAATGTATTATATATATAAAATCATGGGTATCATCAAAGCAAAACTAAGAAAAGATCAACAGCTTAAACAGACCCATAGCATATATACAGGGAAATTGAAACAATAATACAAAATCTCTTGAATAAAAAAAGCCCAGGCCCAGAAGGGTTCACAGGAGAACGCTACCAGACATTTAAAGACGATCTACATCCAATACTACTTAAATTATTCAAAAAGATAGAAACAGAGGGAGAACTTCTAAATTCCACCATAAAGCCAGCATCACTCTAGTATCAAAACTAGGTAAAAATATAACCAAAAAAGAAAACTATAGACCCATGAACTTAGATTCGAAATTTTTTAACAAAATACTTGCAAGCCTCATACAGACACACATTAAAAAGATCATCGTCTTTGATCAAATCCACTTTCTTCCAGAGATGCAGGGGTGGTTTAATATTCATAAGTCAATAATGTCATCAAAAACATAAATGGACTCAAAGACAAAAATCGCACGGTCATCTCTATAGATTCAGAAAAGACCTTTGACAAATTTGAACATGCATTTATATTAAAAGTCATAGAGGAAACTGGACTGGAGGGCACAAACCTAAACATAAGTAAAGCTATATATAACAAAACCATAGTCAACATCATCTAAATGAAGAAAAACTGAAAGCATTCCCATTAAAATCAGGAACTAGACAAAACTGTCCACCATCTGCACTTCTTTAATACAGTTGAAACTCTTAGTGGAGCAATAAGAGAAAAAAAGGAAGTTAAAGGAGTACTTATTGGAAAAGAAGAGGTCTGCTTACCCCTTTTTGCAGATGACATTATATTATATGTAAGAGATGCCAAAAATTCCACCAGAAAAATCTTAGACATAATTAACATTTTCTGTAAAATTACAGGTTAGAAAAATTAATCTACAGCCTTCTGTAGTCTTTCTATATACCCATAGCAAGCAATTGTAGGAAGAGTACAAAGAGACTCTCCTGTTGACAATAGCCTTAAAAATAATATCTTGGAATAAACTAGACCAAAGTTATTAAGGATATCTAAAATGAAAATTTTAGAACTTTAAAGAAAGAGATTGATGAGGATATCAGAATATGTAAGTATCTGCAATGTTTATGGATGAAAACAATTAATATTGTGAAAAGGACCGTTCAACCAAAAGTGATATATTGATTCAATGAAATCCCAATAAAATCCTCATCACAGTCTTTACAACATGAGGGAAAAAAACTCCTAAAATTCATGTGGAAGCACAAAAGACCCTGGATAGGAAAAGCAATCTAGAGCACAAAGCGCAATGCAAGGGGAATTACTAGACCAGATTTCAAAATGTATTACAGAGTTACCATCATAAAAACAGAATGATACTGGCACAAAAATAGACCCATAGATCAATGGAATATAATTGAAGACTCAAACATAAGAAAGGGTGGTGGTATCTTTCCAATGGAAGAAAGGCAGCATCTTCAGCAACTGGTGCTGGAAAAACTGAATCTCTGCCTGCAGAAGAATGAAACTAGACCCCTATCTTTCACCTTGCAAAAAAGTCAACTCCAAATGAATCAAAGACCATAGTGTGAAACCTGAAACTCTAAAACTGTTAGAAGAAAGCATTGATAGTAATCTACAAGATATAACTGCAAGAAAGGACTTTGTAAATCAGACATCAGTTGCTTAGGAATTAAGGTCAATAATCAGCAAGTGGGACTTCATTAAACAAAAATGCTTTGGTATAGAAAAAGGAACAACCAAGGAAGGGAAGAGAAAATCCACAAAGTGGTAGAAAATCTTTACCAGTGACACATCTGACAAAGGTTTCATATTCAGTATACATAAATAACTAAAAAAAAAAAAACACAAAAAAACAAAGAATCAAGAAAATAAGTAAACCGATTAAAAGATGGACAGAGGATATGAGCAGAGAATTTTCAAAAGAAGACTTAAAATGACTGAGACACATCCTTAAAAGTGCTCAACATCATTAATAGTTAGGGAAGTGCTAATTAAAAGAATTTTAAGATTTCATCTTACCTCAGCCAGACTGGCTAAGATCACAAGCATAAATGAAACCAAATGCTGGAGAGGATATAGGGAAAAAGGAACAGTTATTCACTGCTGGTGTGACTGTTAACTCATGCAACCCCTGTGGGATGCAGTGTGGACAACACTTACAACCTAAAAATCAATCTACCATTTGACACTGGTAGATGGAATCAACCTAAGTGTCCTTCAATTGAGGAGTTGATAAAGAAAATGTGGAACATTTACACAACGGAGTTCTACTCAGCAGTAAAGAAAGATGAAATCATGACATTTACAGGTAAATAGATAGAACTAGAAACTGTTATGCTAAGTGCAGTTACATAAAATCAGAAATAAAATAAACAAAGTATGTGCTCCATCAGTTTTGGATTCTACCACTAAACCCTTATTTATATGTGTGTATCCTGAGTAACTTCAGGAACCTGGTAAAACTGGTAAGGAACCAGGGAGATAAAGGAAAAGAAGGAACCTGAGAGAGACTAGTAGGAGACTGTAGTTAGTAAGGGAGAAACTCGTAAAAGGGGGGTATTTAAATGGGAGGGCACAGGGAAGGTTATACAAGGAACTATGTGGATACAGGGAAAGAAGGAAGTCAAGAGAGTAGAGAGGTGGGACCATAGGAGATTGGTATTATCAAGGGAGAAATTGTGAAATGTGGACACGAAATATGGAAGTCACAGAGGGAGGTTTAGTCAGGAAGAGAGAGAGACAGAGAAAGAGAGAGAGAGAGAGAGAGAGAGAGAGAGAGAGAGAGAGAAAGAGAGACAGAGAATGAATAAACATATCTAGCTAGTATCAAACACCAGAGGGAATCATATCAGTCTAACAAATTATTCCACATACAATATCTCTACATGAGTCCATGTGTATAGATAAAAGACTATATAACAAGAGACAGTGCCAGAAGGAGAAACTTTCCTTTGAGTTGTTGGCTCAGGTGGTTCAAGAGACTTTTACACAGGCCACTACCATAGCCCTTTATTGCCTCCCAAAACCTGAAGGTAAGATCCTGCAGAGGCAGAATATCAGTTAATGGCCCAACAGTATCTTCATGACCTAATAACCACATCAATGACTGGCATAGTACTCCCCATTAATGCAGTAGTATCACTTTTTTCTTAGGGCCAATCAACGGCTATCTAATTGGTCTTAGAGTTCACTCGTGTGGTACTGTAATCATAGCCAAACACACATGGCTGAAGAGGTCATAGATCTTAGAGAAATCCCCAAGGCTATCACATCTCTAGACTAATGTAAATTCTAAGTGTAGAATGTGTATCCTTATATATACAGTCAAGTATCCCAGTGGCCACTCAGCAAAGAATCTGAGGTGATACAATTACAGAGTGCTATAACTGGTCATACACAGGCATTGTCCTTGAATTGCAAATGCTTAAGGGGAACATCTACAATGTGGCCTCTATACCCAAGGCTCATGAAACATGGAGCAATGGGTAAAGAGAACACTAATTAACACTAATGAATCTCTCAACTCTCAGTAATGATACTGCCTCCGCAATAGAGGGCCAGAAGAAAAGATAAGGAGTTGGTGTCACCTGTATAAATACTGAGTCCCTAGTAGAAGCCCATCTGTTGGCACCCTTGCATGATGTCCTAGAATGACTTGCTACCTGGGCTCTAGGTGTCCATGAAAAAGCATTGGCTCCTGCTGTCATGTCACCTAGTCTTGAAAGTTGGTTTTGTTTCCTGAAGTTTGCGTCCATTTCTGACATGGGAGGTATTTGCATCATGGTGGGAAGGCATATCAGATTAAAGGATCAAAGTTATCTAGTTTCACAACACAGATCTAGAAGTGGCTGTGGACTCAACTTGGAAATACAGGAAATAACACCCTTGGGTCTTTGAAGGAAGAGGTAGGAAAGAGTGAGCAAAAGGATTTCTCCTCCTCCCAGGCATCCCATGAAACTGAATAATCCACTGCTGTTTTCTGTAAAACTGTGCCCAACATCACTACTTTATGTATGATTTCTGGGATAATACATTTTACCACCTCTTCTTTATTTCCCCATCCACATACAAGAAACAATTTCTGTGTAATTTTTAATTCTCATTTTCTCTCCTTGAACACCTTGGCTAAGAGAAACTCTCCACTCTGTGTGTTTCTCATTTGTGAGTTCTGTACAACATTCATTTATTGGTCTAATTTTGATTTTGGCCTTTTCTTTGCAAGATAGTTCTATACATACAGAAACTTTCATTGCAAATGATTAACGTCTCTTTCTGTCTCTGTCTCTCTATGTCATTTGTCTCTGTCTCTCTCTCTCTTTCTCTCTCTCTCTGTGCATATGTGTGTGTATTTGTATATTTGTGTATTTTCAAATTCAGTGCATTTTCCTACAAGTGGGAAATTCACTAGTTCACATAATTTTGCAAAGCCCTAAAGTGCAGAGAAGGTAATTTCCCCCAGACGCAACTCTTAACAAGTGGATGCTCTTATGGTGATTGGATAGACCCAGAACGGGAAGGATTTTGTATGCTTCTCAGGATTACCAGCAGAATTGAGAATTGAGGCCATTGACCTCAATAGCTTTTTTGAACACTGTCTCTTAAATTCATCTTCTTCATTTTCTCTCTCACCTGTTTCATAATTCCCTTTGCATATTCTCTCTTTTCAGCTCTAGTACTGGAATGCTTGATCAAATACCATTATTTTTCCAGATGTTATCCTGGAAGATATATACTTGGGATGAGATTCTGGATCTAAATCTCTTGCTGCTTGGATTTTAGATCTCATTCACATTAGACACGATAATGGGGATGTATGATGTAACACCACAGTTATAAAACTCTCACCTCTAATAGATTGTGACAAGGTGCAATTACAAGAGTTCACATTAATTTACACATGTTGATAGCATGGGGTAGTGGTGATCATAAAGATGGAGCGGTTGCTTACCTTTATTAAATTTTTAAAAAAGGATAAACAAAGACAAAGCAGCTTAAATTTCCAAGTCAGCAAGGAACAACACAAAAGCTTGAAGATCTTCCTGGAAAAAGGAAGAGTCTTCCAATGAAATAAGTGTTGGCTTGACAGGATGGCCAAGAGTTAGTCATCAGAACACCAAGGAGATAATTCTCAGCCTCAAAAAGTAGTGCCCAGTAAATTCAGGGTTTACACAAGGAAATTTAGTGTTTGTGATTAGAATAGAAATGACCAAGGGAATTCCTGGGGACCTTCTAGTTTGGTAGGTGCATAAAAGATGACCCTGGTTGAGGAGTGACTTCTTTCTATAAGACAGTATTGATGCTGGCAGAGGGACTGACTTCGACCTGAGATCCCTAGCTCAGTAGAACTAGGAATAATCATTGCGAAACTTAACCATGTAAGGCAAGGGTAGGAGGTAATAATTTTGAAATGGATAGCTGAACTATAGCAATAACAAGGCTTAATTGTCTTGCAGAGAGATCTATAGCATTGGCTGATGAGCCAGTGGTTTTGAGTATGATGGAAAGGTAGCTCAGGTGATACTACTCTGTCTCTCAGTATAAACAAACACTGGTGCTGGTGAGGATGTTAGTGTCCAGAATAATTAAGTACTTGCCATTCCGTGCTGAAATTCAGCTCTCATTAATTAAATAAGAGACTGATTCCAAATCAAGGTGAAATTCATATGATACTGACAATCAAGCACTTCCCCAAATAGACCTATTGCACTATATCAGAAAACAATTTTAAAACTATTTTAGGTATTTATTAATTTGATTTGTCTGTATGAGTGTATTGTCTCCATGTATATAAGTGCACCCATGTTGGGCAATGCCCACGGAGGTTAGAATTGAATGTCAAATTGCCCTGGAACTGGAGTTCAGACACTTGTTAGCCACCACATGGATGCTGGGAATTGAATCTCCATCCTCTGCAAGAGCAGTCAGTACTCTTAATAGCTGAGTCATCTCTCCAGTCTCTGTAGAAGAAAACTTTTAAGAGGTGATGGATACAGGGTCCCAGGTGGTATGGATGTCATAGGCCTCAAAGTGTCATACAGAGCTGTACAATTTGACAGAAGCTGCAGGGGAGACAGTGGATGCATGCAGTCTGGTGGATTTCTGTTTCAGGTGAACAAAAAGGGCCCTTGTGCATAACTTATGCTATTTCTCCCGTACTGCAAAATTAGAATTAAATGAGTATTTTGAGTCAAATATTTTATACGTTTCTATTGTTCTTTTCACCAGATAGCTTGTACCTGTACATTTGTTTACAATCACTAAGTAAGATATATTCATATAATTTATCTATCCCAGAGTAATAAAAGAAACTTAAAAAAAATATTCCTTGGGGGACTGGAGAGATGACTCTGAGGTTAAGAGCACTTGCTGCTCTAGCAGAAGACCTGGGTTCAGTTCCCAGAACCTACATGGTGGCTAACAACTGTCCATAACTGTAGTTTTAAGGGATCTGTGGCCACTTCTGACATCCATGGGCACTGTATGCACATGGTACACTTACATACATGTAGGAAAAACACTCAAACCCATAAAATAAATAAATAAATAAATAGTACAAAATTTTAATCTTCATTTAATCCCCCTGGATGTTGTGTTTTTACTATTATATGGTGCCTATATAAATTTCACACAGGACATATTTTCTGTTGCTCCATACAGAGATGATCCATTTATTCTCACTCATATCTTCATACTTTCTATAATCCTTCAGTCTTCCTTGTGGGTTAAATCTAGTCTTGGAAATTATTTCTTTCAGCCTGAGAAATGTTCTTTAAATTCTTATATACTTTATGCAAGGCGGATCTGGTAATAATTTGTCTTAGCTTTTGTCTGTCTAAAATGTTTCCATTTTGCTTTCTCTGCTGATGAATATTTTCACAAGAGTTCAAGGTAGAAAATCTTCTTCCTCTCTAGTGCCATTCTTAAAAAAAATGTCATTGCAATCTTCCCTGGGTTTCATAGTTTCTGTTGAAAAGTCAAGCAACAGTTCTATTGTTTCTCCTTTGAGTATGATCTATTTATTTCCTCCAGCTGCTTAAGTTTTTTTTTTTTTGTCCACTTTTATGTTCTGAAATTTGGCCATGACAAGTTCTAATGTGGTTTTCTTTGTATTTCTCTTGTTTGGGAATCACTGCTCTAGACTTGTATATCGAGGTCTTTCCACAATTTTGACATATTCCACATTATCTTCTAATGTTGCTCTTTCTTCCTTATGTGTCTCCTTTCTTTATGAACTCCAATGAAAACTTCTTTATCTTCTCACAGTCCCTCATATGTCCTCCATTTTATGTCTTTTTTCAATGCATATTTTATTGAAGTTCTTGTGCATTTCAAAGAATAGCTCTTAATCATATTTAGAACCCTCCCCAATATGCATCCCTCCATAGGCTACCCACAGGATTTCATGCATTCTTTCACATATGTTAAGACGTTAATAAGTCAAGATTTTGTGTCTAGATGCCCCTCACAGTGATTTTTATCCCCTGGAGCCTGTACAGCCTATAAAGCATCACTCCCTTAAAGAAGACTGACTCTCTCTTACCCATCACTGATCAGTAACCAGTAGCTCCTTAGTTAAGGCTGGGCCTCCTGCCCATTTTCCTAGTTATATGCTGGTTTGTGTCTAACTGAATTTGCATGAGTTTCGCACATGTTTGACTCCATTTTTAGTGGCATGTTATAGTCATGTACCACCCATAACTCTTACAATCTTTCTATTCCCCTCCTCTGCAGTGGTCCATGAGCCTGGGTGGGTGAGATTTAATGTAAAGTCCTATTCAGGGACACACACTCTGTAGTCTCTCATTCTCTACATTTTGGACAGCTGTGGCCTTTTGTGTGCATGGCCCTCTGTTGCATGAGGAAGCTTTGCTGGTGAGAGTTGAGAAATGCATTAGTATTCTTTCTGCCCACTGTTCCACTATGTTTCATGAGCCTTAGGCATTGAGATTCCATTGTAGACATGTCACTTGAGGCTGGGCATCTCACAGACACTTTCTCTATATGTGACTTTTAGAATTCTATAATAGTTTCTATCTGTTACAAAACAGGCTTTTTCAATGAGTGGTGACTAATATATTTGTCTGTAAATATAAGGATACTTAATTACTACACAGTAAAAATTACTTTTGTCTAGGGATTTAACAGATGTAGATTCTTTCTCTTGGCTCTATGACTTCTATAGTTAAGTATATTTGACTATGTTTACAGTATCTCACATGAGTTCACTCCCATTGAGCAAGCTTTAAATTAAATTAGATAGTTCTTGATAATCCCCAAGATAAAAGTGCCACTACTGAACCTATATGGTTGGTTGTGCCAATCATTGTTATGGTTATAAGGCTTTAAAGCTGAGGTTAGAGCACTGATTGATTTCTCCATTAGTAGTTTGATAGTGTTCTCTAAACTATGAGAGCTTGTTTGTCCTCATGGGGGAAGCTTCCAGGTCAGTTCCAGCTCCATTGTCCCAAGTCCTGTGTCTAAAGTATGTCCTATCTTGAGCTTACATTCAAGTTCTAGGAGGCAACCAAGGGATGTGACAATCACTTGTGTAATTTTGGGAGTTTCTAGGATGATGTTGACCAACAACTCAAAGGGAAGTCTCTCCTGTCTGGCACTGTGTTTCTTGTTACATAGCATTCAGCTATACACATGCAGTCATGTACAGATATTGTATATCCATTTTTTCAGTAGGGTTTTGAAGTAACACTTTTGCCTTTGTTTTTTAATACCATATAAGTCTTATTTATCCTTATTTTCCACTCTCTATTTAACCCTCGTTCCTCCATTCCCTGTTAAAATTTCTCCTGTATTCCCCTTGACAATACCTGTCTCTTATCACCCTCCACCCATCTTGAGCTCTTTCTTCTAATTTACCCCTATGATTCTATGTGTATTCATCCCTCCTTCCTTACAAGTTAAATATCCTCCTTTTCTCAATTTGTCCATTGGTAACATCTGTTTCCTACTATCCACCTCCCTAAGGCGCTTTCTTGCCCTTTACTTCCATGATTCCTTTGCACTTTCCTGGGCCCTGCGGTGATGTCAGGTTATATGCTCACATCTAAGAATTTGGTGCTAAGTTCTACCAATGAGAATGAACAGGTATCACTTTTTTTTTCTGGGTCTGTTCACTTCACTTCATATAATAGTTTCTAACTCCATTCATTTAACTGCATGCCATGATTTCATCTTTCTTTACTGCTGAGCAGAACTCCATTGTGTAAATGTACTACAGTTATGTTATTCATTTGTCAGTTGAGAGACATTTAGATAGCTTGTATTTCTTATCTATTGTGAAAAGAGCAGCAACAAACATGGATATACAAGTAGTTCTTCAGTAGAATGAGGCCTTTAGATGTATACCAATGAGTGATATAAACAGAGTATGTGGTCGATTCACTTTTAGTTTTTAAAGAGAGATCTCACAGGCTATTGTCAGAACTCTTGGTTATCTCCCAGAACTAGAATTTAAGACCTTATCACTGGAAGACAGGACATGCTTAAGATATAACACTTGGAACAATGGAGCAGGAACTGACCTGGAAGCCTTTTACCTGAAGTTTAGCTCTCATAGTTCTTGAAGGAACCATGCAAGATACTAAGGAAGAAAACAATCAGTGGTCTAACCCAGCCATAAAATCTAATAACCATAATGACCCACACAGAAATTACCTATATTTGTATAGTAGCGATGCTGTTATCCGGTGGGTAATCAATAGCTATCTAATTGGATTTAAAGCCCTCTCTATGGGAATGAATTCATGGTTGGCTTTGTAAACAGAATCAGATACACATGGCTGGAAAGGTCTTAGATCCTAGAGAAAACCCTATCTCTATCATATTTCTGGATAAATGAAATTTCTTATCATATGCTGAATGTGGATCTTTATATTTGTAGTCAAGTATACTGTATACCAGCCATCAAAGAAGCTTCTTTTTGCAACAGCTGGAGGCTACTGCAGAATTCCACGGCTTGTCAGACACAGAGAATATATGTCTGAGAGACTTCCAGTCCTAGGTGACATATCTACAGTTGACCCTCGATACCTAAGGCTCATGGAACATAGTAGAATGGGCTGGGGGGAGGGATGTAGAGAGAAAACTAATGTATCTCTCAACTCTCACCAGTGAAACATCCTTATACAACATAGTATGATGCACACAGAAGACCACACCTGACTAACTTTTAAAGATAAAGAATAAGAGACTGCAGTTCTTATATGATAAGAACATATCATATAAGATAAGTTCTATCTTATGCTAGATAGAACTCTTATTAGAAAACACTCGCATACACAGCTCAGGGACCATTGTGGAAGAGGGGAAGGAAATATTGTAAGAATCAGAGGTGGTTCATGAACATAGGGAAGCAGAGGCTTTCAGGCCACTGGAATCTTGCATTTGTGGATCTTGTGGTAGTGGTGACACCAAGCACAAGACATACGCCACCTCAATCAGACAAAGACCCAGAGTGGAACTAGGGAAATAGGTGGAAGGCTGGCCCTAATCTGGGAATTACTGGAGACTGATTACTACTGGATGAGGGAAAATAGGCCTTAAACTATGATCTGTTGATAGGGTGACTAAATTCCAGTGGATGAATTTGCACTGAAGGACATCTGGGTAAAAATTCTTGTCAAGATAAGACTTAACATGGATGATAGAATACCAGAGATTCATCTGAAAGGTGGTTGTGCATAGATGGGGTGGGTGGTCTAAACTGAGAACTATTGTATAAAATGTACAGAAGCTCAATAAAAAGTTTTTAAAAAGAGTTATATACACAACTTTCTAAAGTGATTGCATTAGTTTGCATTCCCAAGAGTGGTGAAAAAGAGTTCCACTTTCCTGACATCCTTGCCACACTTAGTATGAGTTGTTCCCTTGATCTTAGCCAGTCTGACTGGGGTAAAATGAAATTCTAAAGTGTTTTTTTATTGGAATTCCTTTAATTACTGACAATATCGAGCAATTTTATGATGTTCCTCAGCCATTTTTTTCATTTGTTCTTTTGAGAAATCTTTGTTTAAATCCACAAACCATCTTTTATTGGGTCATTTATTTTCTAGATTCTTTGTTTCTTTAGTACTTTTTGTGTTCTGCATATTAATCCTCTGCAGGTACATATGCAGCTGGTAAAGATTTTCTGCCCCTCTATGGGTTTCCCCTTCACTTCTTCGGTTATTTCTTTTACTGGACAGAAACGTTTTAGTTTAATAAGGTCTCACTTATTGTTGATCTTAATTCCTGAACTGATGTCTGATTTAGAAAGTCATTTCCTGTACCTACATCTTGTAGAGTATTGTTTACATTTTATTCTGAGAGTTTCAGATATTCAGACTTCACATTGAGGTCTCTGATCCATTTGTAGTTAATTTTTGTGTAGGGTGATAGACAAGGGTCTAATTTCATTCTTCAAGAGGTAGAGATTCAGTTTGGCCAGCACCATTTGTTGAAGATGCTATCTTTCCTCCAGTGAGTGTTATTGGCCCTATTGTCAAATATCAGGTAACTGAAATTGCACATACTCAGTTTTGGGTTGTGTCATGTTCCATTGATTTCTGTCTGATTTTAGTGCCAGTAGCATGTTGTTTTTATGACTGGTAAGGTAGCATCCCTCCAGTGTTACTCTTTATGTTCAGGGTTGCGTTGGCTGTCCAAAGGACCTTTAATGAGTCTATATGAATTTTAGATTTTTTTTTCTAATTCTGTGAAGAATGTCTTGAAGATTTTGATTGGAATTGCATTGAATATATAGCTTGCTTTTGGTAGGATGGCCATTTTCACAATATTAATTCTGCCAATACATGAACATGGGAATTCTTTATTCATTGTATCTTTCTGAATCTCTTCCTAAAATTTTCATTGTAAAATATTTTAAATATTTTATTTATTACTTATTTTGTATGTGTATGAATATATTGTCTCATGGGAGTAATTGCACCCATGTTATGCAATGCCTCTGGAGGTCAGAGGAAAGTATTGGATAGGCTGGAATTTGAGCTATGGATGGTTGTTAGCTGTCATGTGGATGCTGGGAATAGAGTCCAGGTCATCTGAAAAAGTACTCAGTCCACTTAACTCCTGACTCCAGGTCTCACTATAAAAATCTTTGGAGTCTTTGGCCAGGTTTATTCCTAGAATAGTTTTGAGGCTATTATGAATGGAAGGGTTTTCATGAACTCTCTCTGATTGCTTATTGTTGGTTAAAGAAAGGCTACTGATTTTTCTAAACTGATTTTGTAACCTGCCACATTGTTGAAAATGATCATTTCTAGAAATTTTATTGTGGAATTTTTGGGATCTCTTAAGTATAATATCATATCTGCAAATGGGATAATTTGACATTTTTCCAATTAGTGTTCTTTTAATTTCCTTCTCTTGTTTTATTGTTTCACCAAGTGTTTCAAACACTATATTAAAAAGGTGTGGAGATAGTGAACAATCATGGTTCATGATTCTAATGGGAATGCCTCCAGTTTTTCTCCATTTAAAATTATGTTGGCTCTGAATTTGCTTTATATAGCTTTAATAATGTTGAAGTATATTCTCTTTAGTTCAGTTGCCTTAGTACTTTTAACATAAATGCATGTTGGATATTATCAATGGCCTTTTCTTCATATATTGAGATGATGTGATTTTTGCCTTTATGTCTATGTATATGATTTATGACATTGTTTGACATACATATATCCAATCATTTCTGCATCTCTGGAATAAAGCTTACTTGATCAGGGTGGGTGATCTTTCTGACATTTGTATTGAGTGAGAGTTTTGCTGAGAATTTTTTCATCTATGTTTATTAAGGATAGGGGCCTATTAAAAGCTCCACTAAGATTTAAGATGGATATCTATAGGCTTAGTTTCTGCTTTTTATAAGGTAGTGTAGGGTACTTTATCAACTAAAAGCCAGTATATGGTTAAAATAAAAGAACATAGAGGTCTATGGACCAAGAAGAGAGCTTGCTCTAGCATCATCATTTCTAGGGAACTGCTTTAAAGAGTTTGAAGCTTCTATTTCTCTTTTGGATTATTGTCTTTCTAACAATGGGCACATACAAATATTCCCTAAACTTAAGATTAGAGTCCTACATTGATCAGTTTGGACTACTACTTCAATTTTATAAGATCAAAGGTTACTGATGGACAGTTTCATAATTGGTTAGGCCATGGACCACAGTAACTTATTCCTAGAATTCAAGGACTTAATTTAGAGTCTTGATTTTTTCAGCAATTATAACTTATACAAGACAAGAAAAACATGCTGAGGTCCTCAAGAGGCAGGTACTTTACTCTAGATAAAGAGCTGGAAATTATGTGCGGAGCTGTAGAATGGATGATAGAAGAGGAGAGTGGATTTTCACAGTCTCAGCACCACCTGAAGAAGTGCTTCCTGTGGTGTGTCTCAGTGAGCCCTTACTTCAAAATATACCTTATTTTATAAATGTCAGAACAGCTTACATATTAAGCAACTCTATAATATAATTTTGGTATAATTTTAAACAGCAGAAAAAGGAAAATATTTCAGGTTACAAAACAAATGTAACAAAAAACAGTCACTTTTTTCTAAATGGGTCAATATGAAAAATGAATTCAGTGGTTAGTCATACCTAATTCTTATTGCACAAATAGTCAATGGAATTAAAACTACAGCCTAACTTTCACAATCATTGCCTTGTAGGAATAACACATGTTGGATTCTTATGGGATGAAGAAATGGCTATTGCTACTTTAATACTCAGAAAGTTGAATTCAGATACCCATGATATTAAAAAAAATCATGCCTTTAAAATTACCCTTTCTTGTTCTCCTTTCTAAATATAATGGTATAGCAACACATGCATTTATTTATCTATATACATGTATATACTATAGGCTGGGATTTTCATATAGGGGGGAACATGCATCATTTTTCTTTCCAAGATTAGATGACATTACTTAATATTCCATACTCCAGGTCTACCTATTTCCTTGCGTTTTTGATGTCATATTTTAGAGTTTAATAATAGTCCATTTTATATATGCGCCAGATTTTATTATCTATTCTTCTGTTAATGGGTGCTAGGTTGGTTCCACTTCCTTGCAATAGTGAACGGAGAAGCAATGACTATATAAAAGTGCAAATATCTCTATAAGGCATGGAACTCTCTTGGTATCTGCCCAGGAGTGAGACAGTTGGGTCATATGATAATTCTGTTTTTAATATTTTAAA
Source organism: Eospalax fontanierii (assembly GCA_035773235.1). Classification (NCBI taxonomy): domain Eukaryota; kingdom Metazoa; phylum Chordata; class Mammalia; order Rodentia; family Spalacidae; genus Eospalax; species Eospalax fontanierii. The sequence continues at coordinate 15,097,499 of CM069544.1, read as the reverse complement.
GAAAAAAACTAAAGCCCTTTTTATAGATTATACCTGATGCAACCTTTGGGAAAATGAGCAATATATACAAAGCAGATCAGAGCCTTATAGACAGAGCATATCAGTGATGCTTTCTGAGTTTCTCATGCTCTCAGAGCCATATCTGATTTCTGATGCTGTTATGATCATTTCTATTCATGGTGACACAATTAATTACCTAAAGGCACCTTGTGTATCTTTGCTTTTCAGCTTTAGGAATTTCCTCAAAGTCCCAGAATTCTGGTCAGCCAGAATGCGTATATATATATATATATATATATATATATATATATATATATATATAAACAAATGAGAGCTAGTATTCTCAGAAAATATTCTCAACTAGTGACAGATGAGAGCTAGTGCACCACCATTCCAGTTTAACAGGATTATATTCTGCAGTAACCACAATAACACACATTTCATTGGTCTTTCTTCTTTTTCTGAAACTGTTTGCAAACAAGTCATTGCTTCAGGCTTCTGTTTATATAAGGAATCAGTCTAAGAATAGCATCATTTAAAAGCTAAGACCACCAAATTCAAAATCAGCAATTTTCACTCTCAGGAATACAGTACATATTTTATTGATTTAAATCTCAAACCATATCCATCCACTAGGGCTGAATAAATAAGGGCTGAGAGGAAAACTGAAAATGCCTTTGCAGAGTATTTCTGGAGTTCAGGTGACTGGGAGAGAACCACTGTATTCAGGTACTGACAAATGGGAATTTTTATTTTCATAGTCACTGGTCTGCACCGATTGACAGTTCTCCAAGGTAATACTGCTCTTCAGGCCCTTAAGGTCCAGCAAATCTCTCTCTAATGCTTCCTTATAAATATTTGTTAAGTGGGATTTTCTTTATGACAACTGGGTCCTAGAAATCTCCTTTAGAACTCGGTATTCTTGTCTACCATGTTTCCTAGGGGAAATTAGTAGGGGCTTCTGTGAGAACGGCAAAGGGCTCCTTTCCCTCCAGGCCCTCGTCTTCCTGGCACGGCTTCTCTCTGTGTGTTTCATTGGCTAAGAAAATATCTTTCTTTTCTAAGGCAGGAGGATTCTTTGTTTTCTTCCCTCTATCATTTCCTGAGGTTCCGAAGGCTGTTTCTACAAGTGTTTATAGGCTTTTAGAAGCCAATGTCAGGGGTATTCCATATATTTTCTACATTCTTATCCCTACTCTGAAGCAAATAGTAAGTGCAGAAGAAAGGAGAGAGGGAAAATTCTGGAAGGGAGAAATCCATGCTAAAATATGAGCAGGAATATACAAAATATTCATTGTTTTATTTATTGCATTTTCCATAGAGTCCAACCACAGATAAAAGGTGTAATTAATTGATAAATGTTTGCTTTGTTTTAAAACTTTTCAGTCATTATTTAAACAGTTTATATTCCAGTAGGAAAGGACCCTTTGTCCACTTACCCCTCTCTATAAAATTTTGCCTTCCTTAGGATAAAAGCGAAATATACCTTTTATAAACAATCTATATTTGGTTAGTCTGTATAACTTCCAAATAACCTATTATTCAGAAAATGTATCAAATAATTGGTTGTTTAATACAGTGTATTCTCCAAAATTCTCAGCTACCTTGATGTTCATTTTAAAATTTCTTTTAGAGGCATGGAGATAAATCATGCCTTCATCTTCTATACAGCACTTATTTTTCTCACTGTCAAAGTTTCTTTGTACCTGGCAAATCAATTTTCATCACATAATGAATCCTGAAAGACGCCTGGAAAAATAAATTCCCATTCATGTAAAGAATTCCAGGATACCCTGTTATTCTCTTGTGTGGAACTACAGAAAACAGTCCTCAGTGATTTCCTGTCTTTATCCCCATCTGCATGTGTCTTTTAGGTGATGAGCGACTGGTTCAGTGGACTTGGGACACTGCCACATTATCACTAGGTAGCATTTTAAACATGCTTTGATGGGAAATAATACAAATCTTAAAGCATATCTGAAGGGAAAAAAAAACAGTCTCTGAGGATATTTCTTTTTTAAATTTTATTTTATTTGTTTGAGTTCATTGTCTACCTGTACGTAAGTGCACTGGTGTTGTGCAGTGCCTCTGGAAGTCAGAAGAGGGTGTCAAATCCCCTAGAACCAGAGCCATGGAGGGTCGTTAGCCATCATGTGGATGCTGGGATTCAAACCTGGGTCCTCTGCAGAGCAGACAGTGCTCTGAACCACTGAGCCATCTCTCCAGCTCCCTTCAGAGAACATTTTACAGTACTTTGATTCTCGCTGCACTCCTTCACTGCAGGTGTAATTAGATGCTGCAGAAAAGATAAGATCCATCTTATCTAATACACGGTATTACATAAATATTTCATTATACAGTATCATTAACAACCAGAGTTGTAAAGAGTCTCAGAAAGTTCAGGGGAATATGAATGCACGTAAAATATTTGAAACCATTAACTGCATCTTGAGAACCTTGAACCAAATGGCCTGAGAAGCAATGTTACAAGGATGTGACAATGAACATGCACTTCAGACTCAGTCTGTAAGGAAGGTGTTCAGGGCTCCAGGAGCTCTTTTGTTCTTTTTTTTTCTGAATGGGAACAAAGAATTTGCTGCACAGAACAAGAAATCACTGCAATTTGAATTGCAAATTTTTGCTGCAGCCATTTGTTTCCTCTAATATTTTCTAGGGTGACTTGAAGTTTGGAGTGTGGAAGCATTCCAAGTTGACATATAGCCGCTCTCCTCATGAGTTCCTTGAACCAGTCAGAAAATTTCATAATTCCGGCCCTGTAGCATGCAGTAACTACATATGAACTAAAAAATAGAAAATTTTGACTAGATTTAGTTACTGAATCCCTGTTTGAATCTATCTATCATTTCTCTCCTTAATATCTTGTTTGTTTAAATTCAGAATAAGTGTAATGAGCTGACATTCTGCTTAAATCACTTAAGTAGAATTCTTAAAGTGGGACAGAATCTGGAGTCTGTGTTAAACCCCTCACTTTTCAAAGGTTCTGTATTCTCTCTATTAAATGAAAAAAGTGAAATGGGTATGCATCAATATAATAAACTGCCTGCTCTGTTTTCTAAGTAAGGTGTTTGGCCACTAGACAAAAACAAACAAACAAACAAACAAAAAACAACAACAATGTATCTTTTTGTGAGAAATACTGAAATGGAAACAAATGAGAAATAAATTGAAATATGATGGATGGTTAATGAAATCAACTTGTATCCATTTATTTTGAGATTATTTTTCAGAGCTGTTAACTACTCTATAAAATATCAGTTCTTTTAACTATTACAGGAAATTTTCACCTGTGCTGGGAAAAGGAGCGGTGTGAGTAAAAAATAAACTCTTTAATTACATAATAATTCAACAAAACTCCCAGCTATTTAGTTAGTAAATACACTGTAATTATTTGTTCCCCTTACCACAATTGTCCTGCTCTCCATTTTCATTCTACATGGTATTTTGACTCGACAGCTTGGGTCATACTGAACGGTAGGCCAAATGATCATTTGTGTGCAGCCAGTTGGAGACATCTATGATTCCTGCAATAATATAATACTGAAGGAAAAAATAGTCTTCCCTATACTCACTTCAGTAGTTAAAAGGTGAAAGTTTCTTTCTTGGTTTAGTCCTGGTGACAGGGGATAAAGAGCACAGCATCATTTTAGAAAATGATGTACATTCTAGAATGTATGCAGGCTTCTGTGATATTTCCATGTATAATAACAAAGATACTTTTCACTTACAGATTTCCTTTCATCCCTGGGACTCTTCACAGGTATCTTTTCCTGTGTCTTCGCTGTCAGGTGTAGGGAAGCAGGTAAAACTTGCTCTCTATACTTTGTTATTATAAGAGAAGTCACCTGGGGTGGGACACAATAGGCCAGAACTTGACAGAAGTAGTAGCTTAGGAAGGCTGAGTCAAACACAGGATGCAGCATTTCTCAGGGGCTATTTTTGGATCAGCATTTCAGAAACTGGATTCAATTCACTGAAATTGGAATAAAAAAATTATCCATCTAAAAATATATTTGTGCAAGAGTTTCAAAGTTCTTAGGTATAGACAGAGATTACTCAAAACTTTTGAAAATCTTTAAGTGCTTCAAGAAAGCACTTGTTTGCGAAGGTTTTGCTTTTAAATAAAGCATAAATAACAAATAAATTTCATAACTTTGTAACTAATAAGGAGGTTTCTATTAGGCTCCCCATCAAAGTAGCTTGAAATAAAATAGTGCATTTCAGTAAGGTCATTGTTTGTATATATAAAATACTAATTTGTGAAATTGCTATCAAAATATGAAGTAAAGAAGGAGGAGAAGGAAGAAGGAGGAGGAGAAAGAGGACAAAATAAGAATTTTCAGCACCAGAGGATAATGCTTCTTTTAGAGTAGTGGAAATGTTTTAAGATACTTTCATATATCTTTAACATAAACTATATTAATTTTAATCTTATGACACTAAAAATATCTCATTCCTTGATGAAATAATAATACATTTGGTATTTCAAAGTACTAGATACTGAAATATTATTACATCTATTCAAAAGAAATTATGATCACCAATATTTCCTAAAGACTTTATGCAAAGAAACCACATCAGAGGGTAAAAATAGTTTGCTGCACAGATCTGCTATAAGAATTGCCTCTACTGTGAGCAAACTAAGTGAGGAAGACTAGTACTATGAAAACAATCAAAAATCATTCAAGAGCTTGGCTGTAAAAGTCATGAATGCAATAGGAAAGACAGAGGATCACTTAAGGGGAAGGTAATTCAGTCATTCATTAATTAAAATGTAATTTCTCCTGTCATGGCCATTTGTCATTGACCCCACTATGTTATATGCAATAAAGTGCTGGTTTACTTTTCTATTTTACACCACCTTACTGATCACTTTCTACTGTTTTACTAAGAATACACATTCTTTAGGCACCAACTTGATTGGTGATAGTATGACACACTATGTCTTTGCCCACTGATAGACCTAAAATTCCCATCCATGTCTGTGTATTTGTTTTATATCTTACCTATTTTTGATTCATTCACTGTTCAAACTATCTTGTTTCTTATGAATATTTTTGTTTTATTATGTAAGTGAATCTTCAACAATCACATTTTAGGCTTCTTCTCTTAATTTTTAAAATACCTACCAGATCCCTGAAGTGGGAAAATACAATTTAACATATACAAATTAAAGTTTCTTTGGTAGGTCTTGGAAACCTTCTGCTCAGCACATATTTAACTGAAATGCCTTGACTTTCCAATTACATGAATATTTATGTAATATTTAGAACTCACATTAAAGTACCTGGTTGAAGTTTGAAGCAATATTCATCTGGTTTCTAGCACAGCAAGCTGGAATACCCATCTCACTGATATTTTCCCTATTCTTCTTAGAAACTCACGAATATGGATTAACTCTGACTAAAGGTTAGAAAGAGATGGCAAAATACATATAAATACTGACAACTACTCATCTCTCCCTTTTCAGGCAAAGCTAAGCCTCCCAAACTGAGAGAGACTCAGAGATAGTTTAACTGACACTCTGTGAATAACAACTTTCTCTCTACACTTTCCAGTTGTTGGGCTCTGTGGTGGGGTTGACCTATGATAGCATCTTAGCTTTAAAAGATGCTGTAATCATAACTGACAGTGTATATTGCACTCTTATTTATAACTGAGCAATATATCCCTCTGAGCTTTTGGGAAGCCAACTGTGTGATACTTGAGGACAAGTGGTACATAGGTGTCTTCGTGTTGCTGTGACAAAATACCTTGACAAAAGCTACTTCAGGGAAAAAGTAATTATTTGGTTCACAGTCCCAGGCTATAGTCCATCATTGCAGGGGAATTCCAGGCAGTAGCAACTTGGAGCAACTGGTATTATTGCATCCACCATCAAGAGTGGAGAGCAATGAATTCATGCATGTATGGTAGTGCTCAGGTCAACTTCTCCACTCATACAGTTCTTTATCCCCTGCCTAGAGAATAATGCCACCAACAGTTGGTGGGTTGTTCCTTCCTCAATGCAATCAAAACAATCCCCTACATAACTTCCCACAGGTCAACCTAATGTAGAAAAACCCTCACTGAGACTTTCTATTAAGACGATCATAATTGTACAAAGTTGTTAATTGAAATTAACTGTCACAATAGGCATCCTGCTCATGCTAGCATTAACATTTCCTTAAATTTTAGAGTTTAATCATGCAACTTGAAGCATGTTCTTTATAGTTCTAAAAATCTCTGAGAGCTTGACATGACAGGGATGACTGTTGTGCTTCAGAATCTTAGTCTTATCATTGTGTGAAGTCTATGTGTAAATATATCTGATCAGGAAAACAGAAGCTTTCAGGCTTCAACTCAATTGTAAACATCAAGAAAACAATAATTATCCTTTTTCTTTAAAGTTCACTTGTATATCATCCCTTCAAACAGCTGTCCAAGTCCAATTCTTGCTGATTTCCAAGCTTATACAAGCTCAATTATTTTCCTGATTTTGTCCCACCTCAGTCGTTATTTTACCTGAAAAGCCCTTTTTCATGAGACATGCATCGTAGACTTTTGAGCTGGCTTTCTCTGATGTCTCCCTAAATTCACTCAGGGTCTCAGGTTCCCTCCTCCAACATCACGCCAACCAAATTGAGGCTTTACCCTTCCTATCACCTGGTGCTGTGTATGGCCCTTTCTCTGTTCTTCACAAGAGCAATGAACATATAAATAGCATCACCTTCGTATTTGAGTTCCATAGTCTAGCCATGGTCCAAAGACGCTCTACACTCAACAAGTAGTAAACACATTGATTCCACCTTGTGATTTTTCAAAATGGTGTCAAACACTAAAGAGTCCTTTTCTAAAGAATGGTTTGCTCTTCTTCATGCTTCTAGTAAGAAAATAAATGCTTTATCTATAAAGAGTTCAGTTAAACTTACTGTACAGTTAGAAATATAATGCAAACTTTACTGAGCCCGTGTTTCTTACTCTTCTCATTTCTGTGACAGAATACCTGACAGAAGAACCATAAAGAAAGTAGAGTTTATTGGGAAACCAGAGTTCCACAGTGTAGTATGGCAGAACTGAGAAGTCATAGCAGAAGGAGCTTGAGGAAGTCGGTCGCCTTGTGGACCCAGTCAGGAAACAAGAGAGTATGCTGTTACTAAGCCACATTACAGTTAGACCTGAAAACACAATCAGCCAGGCTCAGCATTAAATGTTAATGGCCAAGAGTGGTCCCAAACCCAGAGAGCTTGTTTCTTCAGATGTCTCACAGAGCTGTGCCCCTTAGTCAGGCCTCACCTCTACTTTTATCAAAGAGCTTCTCCAGCATGAATTGAGAAACTACAAGGTGGGGTCCATGGTTATCTATCAGATAACCTTGCCCTTTGACCTCTAGGCCTAAAGTATCTTTTACACACTGTTAAGCATCTTTCCCAGTTCTCACTGCTTCTAGTGATGACAGGAATATAAATACATTGCCTTCAGCACTTTGAATATTAATTAAAGCACAGGAACATTCATTCATTAAGTTAAGTAGAGGGCAAAGTGTGGGCCCATGTGGAACAATCAAGGTCAGGTACCCAGATAATCAGAGAGCATGTGATTCACTGAGCTTGTTTGCATTATAAACAATAGCTTTTTGGTGCAAGGTTGATACAGTCCATATTGTAAATCATTCCTACATGAGAGTGATACATACATACTTGTATTCAGTGTGCTCTTTACCTGTATTTGCTATGAGATCCCAATCCAGGGAATGGTACCATCTACATTTAGGGTGGGACTTCACACCTCAATTATCCTAATTTACATACATGCCCAAAGGTTTCTTTGTTCGGTCATTCTAGATCCTGTCAAGCTGAAAATCATGATTACCCATCAAATTAATTTACTGTATAGCATCTAGGTGAGCAGAGAATTTCATTTCAAAAATGGTATTCACATTATATGCTAAGAAAGTCAACAGGGTGGAGGAGCTGCACCTCCAGGAAACACGGGTTTCAGCTAACATTAAAAAAATAGCCTTCCTCTTTATCTGCTTGACAGTGTTCATAAAGGGCATTGCTGATAAGCTACCTTGATGGCTCGGCCTTTATAATGCAGCATACTGCCTATTGTATCTGTCCTTAGTCAATCATGTGCATCCACATGCTCATGGAGGAACTTGCAATTATTTGACCAGTAACAAGTTTAGATATTACCAGAGGGGACATAAATAGTGATTAGAGCTTTCTGTAAGAGCCTTTTAATTTGTTATTCTCCTGTTAATTTACATTGTATGGTATATGCCACACAAAATGCATCTTTTATGATGTAGGGACTGGAAAGAAGACTTTCACAACAGGAGATGTGCTATAAAAACGCACTTTTTCATCTTCGCCTAGGCTACTAGAGAAAGCAAGACGCCAAAGACTTTAAAGCCACAGTGCATAATTCAGAAGCATGAGCAGCTGCTCCAGGGCTGTGTGTGTTGCCTGTGTGTGCCTTAGACAGTTGGCAAGAGGTTTGGTACTAGCATTCTGTGACTAATTGAAGCAATTCTATAGGCTCCAGGTGAGCAGGAAAAGTTGCCTTATTCTAGCTAGAAACAAAACAAAACAGAACCAAACTTCTGCCGCTTTCCCTTCTTTCTTTCTTCAAGCCCTAATGAGAGGATAATTAGTTTTCAGAATCTTGGAATCTTATTTTTTTTTTAATGTAGAGAACCACATATGTTCCTATTATTATAGTGGTAATACATAATTTAACAAACAGAACAAAAATGTTCTCTGATAGATCTTTGTAAATTTAACCTGCACATTGTAAAATTCAAAACCAAAGAGTTTTTTTTTGGTCAGTCCTCCACGAAGATAGTTTGTTTCCTTCAATTTTCAGTTTTTTTTTAAAAAAAAACTCCAGTGTCTTTCTATGAATCCTTCATTCAGTGCGCAATGGTTTCATAATGCTTGGTTTAACTCATTTGCCTTACAACCCAGCTCCGTGTCACTGTCATTAGTTTCTAAAGCCAGTGCTTCCTTGATTGTGTCCATTGTCTTGTGAATCATTATTTTTAAATTAAAACCTACACAGCTCATGAAGATGGGATGCAGTCTGGTGGCACTTATAAAATTCTTATTATAATTGTACTGAAATTGAAACTTAGCCGTTTCTCTCCTAACCTGCATGCCTGTGTACTGAATGTTTAATGCTTACATTAGAATTTTGTAGTTCTTGACATTCCAAACCATTACTTGATTTACAGATCTTTCCCTTTCCAGTTTACAATGATCAGAAAGCTTATATTTTGGAGAAATAATGATAGGTAAAGGAAATGATCTTGATCAAAAAACTTACAAAGGTTGGGGAGCTGTGTCAGTGGGTATAGTGCTTGGCATGCAAGTATGAGAACCTGAGTTACAATTCCCAGGGCCCATGTAAATAGTCAGGTGTGATAACATGCTGAATCCCATTGCCCCCATGGCAGAAAGGGGGTCAGAGACAGAATCCCCAGAAGCTCATTAGCCTGCTGTCTTACACTGAGAAACGTCATCCCTGTATCAAAGTGGAAGGCAAAGATCAGCACAACCTTGGAGCTTGTCCTCTGATCTCCACACATGCACTAAGGCAAATGTACATCCATGTTTACACCCATGTATATACACATATAAATCACATACACTGCACATCGCTAAAAATTACAGTTGCATCTGATATTCCACCTATTTACTTTAAAATGGTCACGCTTTTAAGAAAGAAGATATAACATGAGAATTCTCGACAAGTTTGGACACAAACGTCTATTAATCTAATAGGAGACTGACTGGAAAATTGTCAAATTAATGTTGATTTCTTCCAATAATAGGGTATTAAACTGAGACATTTGGATATTTTTTGCTTATTTATTTTTATTTTATGTTTATGAGTGTTTTGCCTGCATGTGTATAAGTGCACCATGTGCATGTAAACCCACAGAGGCCGGAAGAGGGCATTGGATATCATGGAACTGGAGCTATGGATGGTTGTTAGTCTTCATGTAGGACAGAACCAGGGTCTTCTGGAGGAGCAGCCACTCTACTGATAGCTGCACAATCTCCCCAGTATATATTTAAGTATCGTATTTAGTTCATTCAATACAACTCTAAAACTTGGAGCTCAAATCATAGAAGGTTTTTTGCTAGTCCCTCAAATAAGATCACTTGATGTTTTAATAAGCCTTTTTTACATCTTAAACTGAATATGAACACTTGAAAATAATTACCCTTTTGTGTACTGAGTCTCATTTAAAAAAAAATGGATCTGTTAAATTTCTTTATGGTGTGATGCCTGATCAGATGTCAAAAGAAAAACCCATATGCAACAGTATTTGAGGAATACAGATTAGACTAAGTAGAACTTAAAAAAATAATAATAATAGAGGGCATGAAGTTGGGAGTGGTAGTGGGAAACATTAAGTAAGGAGTAGGGAGAAGAGGTCTGGATGTGATCAAAATACATTGCATGAAATTCTGGAAGCGTTAATAGAAATATTTAAAAATGGTTCTGATGGACTTAGCATTGAAGAGGCTTTCTTTTTTTCCTTTTCTTTTTCTTATTTCTAAAATGAAGATTCTCTGAATAAACGTTCTTTGAAAGTTGTAAGCAACAAAGTAACTGCAGGCCATGCCTCGCGCTACCTGTGCTGTGGAAGATAAAGTCATGCTGGAAGCTAGCCTTGCCCATCTGCTCACTTGGGTCTATCGTACTTTCTTCCTGGAATGGCACAGTTAACATAGCTGTAGTAAAGCCATATGGCTCAGGCAACCTAAAATATCTTCTGTCAGGCTCATGGCAGAAAATGTTTTCTAATTGCTAGTTTAAGCACCTTCAGAGTATGGGTGCCTGTCTCTAAAAGTGTCCTGTTCTTCCTAGTATTTGCCTCTGACATCATCAGATCACGTGCGCTGGTAATGGAAACGAGCACGTCTCCTGGTCATCGCAAACTTTTCACTACACAGAAAAATAGACAAGCAAAAGATTTCTAATATAGAACAGGACAGAGAGAAAAAGTACTTTCTGTGATGCTTTTTAAACAGGCATGCTCATTTCTTCTTTCTTCCTCTCTCTCTTCCTCTCTCTTTCTTTCTTCTTTCTTCCTTCCTTCCTTCCTTCCCTCCTTCCTTCCTTCCTTCCTTCCTTCCTTCCTTCCTTCCTTCCTTCCTTCCTTTCTCTCTCTCTCTCTCTCTTTCTCTCTCTCTCTCTCTCTCTCTCTCTCTCTCTCTCTCTCTCTTTCTTTCTTTCTCTCTTTCTCTCTTTCTCTCTCTCTCTCTCTCTCTCTCTCTCTCTCTCTCTCTCTCTCTTTCTTTCTTTCTTTCTTTCTTTCTTTCTTTCTTTCTTTCTTTCTTTCTTTCTTTCTCCTTTAACCACAGTAGGCTTTAACATATTTCAGAAGGGGCTGTGCTCCAGTTTCAGAAAGCAGTTTTCCCCATGAATGCTTCAGTGAGCTTTGCTGAACACCCTGCTTTGCACTTGTGCCTGTGATTTGCCCCCACCTCAGAAATGCTGCCCTGGATCATTTGATGTTTGGCCCACACACGTGCTAATGCATAAGACGTACACTGTCTACAGGAAAACACACTCTTCGTTCAGAGATATATTGTTGCAAGTACTCTAAAACATTTTCTTCTAAAAATTCTGTTTCATAAAACTTCTGCCTTTAAAGCACCCCCATTCCTCTGTCACCACACCCTCCCTCTGCCGGTCCCAAAATTTGCTTAGTGTGAACTATTTGACTTAAAGTCTAATCACACACCTGCACTCATGAATCTTCTTGATTCAAGCAACCTTACTTCAGTTGCAAACACAGCTGACATTCTACATGTCACCCCTTCCTTTCCTAACATTTGAAAGTGAGTCCATTTTGTATTTGAAAGAAGGCCTTGTAATAAAGATGGCTTCCTTCTGATTCCATATAGACACTAAATCACTTAGGTTACCTTTGATCTTTGTTCTCATGTACACAGTATTCCAGTCATGTTACCTTTGACCTCACCCTCTTTCAAAAGTGTCACTGGTTTAATGTTACATTCATGGAGTTCACTGTTCTTTGGTCAAAATCAAAATTGGGTTTACAGAGAAAATAGTTTATAGGAATAGACTACCTCATGACAAAACACTCGTAAATATGAAAATTTGTTCTTTTACTGCCATCAAAATGATATAAAGTCACAGTTTTTTGACTATCATAACTGAGTCATCAATGCAATTATATCCTGTTCATTATCCCATCATTACACACAGCATAAAAACTACAGTAAAAATTAAGAATCCAGAATCCTCCTTGGGAGGAATAAGAAAAATGAGGAAAGAGTTATGCAATAAAAAGATTTGTTCAGAAAGAATGCTGCATTAACAATCTATCACTATAACTCTTCTATAAAAACCATATGTTGGTCAAAATTCATTGCTTTATTTTAACTGATATTTGATCTTTTGAACATTTTGTTCATATCTCAAGCTCTGTTTGAAAGTTGGTCACTTAATATCTTTGTTACTAAAAAATGAATTGAATGACTTTATCCATTACAATATATAGCTCTCCCTTCCTTCCCCATGAAAATTAATAATGCATCAAAGTTAATTTCCATATAAAATGCTAATGCCAGTTTGTTGAAATCCCATTTGAGTAATCATCTCTGTTGTTATTCTTTCGCTCTTTCTCTTTCTCTGTTTCTGACTCTCTCTAGCTGCCTCTGACACAGGTATGTACACACAGGTATGTCGGGGGGTTCTGTTCTTTTCCTCTTGTTTTAGCATTGATATGCTCATCACTAAAATAGTAATTAAAACTTATCTGTTCAGTGTACAGACTTTAGGCCAGCATCAAATTTGACTCAATTAATATCAATAGGGATATTAAACCATCATTTGTTTTCTCTCTTAAGGTATTTAACTTAAGCATGTCCAAGACTATCTTCATCAGCTTGATGTCCTGCCCCTTTCCTTAGCTGTGCTTCTGAAAGTTAATAGACCAGAGTTAGAGAACTGGAAAAATACAGATTAAATCTGATAACTCTTTAAAAATGATAATAATAATAATAATAATAGAAGATATGAAGTCAGGGAGTAGGGGAATAATGTGGAAGGAAGGGGGGTTGACTGTGTTCAAAATCCATTGTATGAAATTCTTGAATTAATGAAACATTATTTTTTAAGAGCAAAGTTACACACAACAGGGGTGGAGAGCAAGGGATCCCAGAGATTGTTCTGGCCCTAGTGCAATGAAGCAATTACTCTCAATAATTAGTAAGTCAACTATGCCTATGGTTCATAACCTACATTTAAACACATGGGAAGGCAAAGACCATAGCATATTAGCCTATAGACATAGCATTCCAGAGAAATACGGACTTTAGTTCTCTGAGTTGTACCTAAGGACTTCTGTTACCCTGAGGAAAAGTGCCTTGCTTCTGGAGATTGAAAATCAATTTGCCACAGTTATACCCTCAGGTAAGAATTTAAGTACATCTTAGGCCTTTAGAAGCCAAAATGAAGCCAAAGATTGAAAAACAAAAAGGGAGGTTTATCTTTTGTTTTTAGGATACCTAAGGTTGAAGAATGAGTTAAACTCATTACTGTTTCATTCTTCATATACATATTGATGAAGTATGATGTGGTTTGAGTACTGCTAATTTTCTCCTAAAGTTTGGCTTGCTAGAGACTTGATTCCCAGGGTATTGGTGTTTGAAAGTGGTAGAATTTTAACAGGTTGTCCTACTAGAAGGTAATTAGGGCTCAAAGGTAATTGAGGGCTCCTCTGTCATCCAAAAATTAATGTTTTCTCTCAGACATCTTGTTCTCATGGTGGTGCTGAATTAATATCCTGTAAGTGGGTTTTTATAAGCAGGTCCGGAACCATCTTTGAATCCCTATGAACTTAATCTCTCTTTACTCAGTTTCAGGCATTTTTGTTATTACAATAAAACCAACCCAGACAAAATATTGCATACTCTAACTTTCAGTTAACAACTCCTAAAGCAATGAATGAGATAAAAGGCAGTGCTTGTCTCAGAGGAGTTCACATTCCAAAGGTAAATGAGCAGGTATCCAATAATACTGAGATAAAGAAGCTATGTGCTGGAGGGGTAATTGGGGTGGAGGACCCTTAGAAACTGCAGGTAAACAGTCAGGAATAAGTTTAAAGTTAATCCTTCTAGAATGAGACTAGAAGACAGAAGAGAATAAACAAGTGTCTGTGAAAATGTGTGCTATAAGAGCTTCATCTCAGAGACAGGAGGCCTTGGTAAGAGGTAAAGTCAGACCTTAAGCAAAGGCCAGATCCTACTATGTTCTCAAAGGCAAGGGGTATGGGAAACCATTTTGAGTGACAGGAATCCAGTACATAACACAGCAAGATTTTTACTTTCAAAGTATCCCTCAGTAACTACACGGAATTCTGATCTGAGAAAAGTTAAGAAAAGAAAATTGATGACCAGCTAGTAGGCCAGTGATGTAAACCAGTAGAGAAATGATGGTGTCATGTAGCAGTGACAGTGAAACTGAAGCAAAGTGAGCACATTAAAGGCATCCGTGAGTAATAGAATGAATCGGCTTTGTCAGAAAGAAGAGAAGGTAGAAAGTACTAATGACAATTGTCTATGTTTTAAAATGAAAATGGTAGTGAAATGTGGATTCTTTTCAGATGAATAGAAGAGACAGACATGTAGCATGCAAAGTCAGGATACAGATAGATAGATAGATAGATAGATAGATAGATAGATAGATATAGATAGATAGATAGTGTGTGTGTGTGATGCACATCTTGCTTAGAGTTTTAGTCTTCATTTTGCAGTGTTTAGAGCTCAAGGGTCAATTCATTGCTGTCAACAAAAATCCGAGATTCATGAGAACATGGGGAGCATCCTAAGAGATGCTTCAGAGGACCCAACATTCCAGTCTCCATGGAGCATTTAAAGAAGGTAAATCAGTGGGAAGGAAGAGTTGCTTCAGAGTAAAGGAAAGCATGATTTCCCACAATTCAAGAGAGGTTTGCAGAAAGACAGATATAGAGAAAGAGAGAGAATTCTGTGAAATCATTCTTCAGAGGAGCATGGGGGGGATAAAAAGCAAGAAGAGTGCAGTGACTGAGTCCTGTAATTCCAGCATTTGGGAGACTGGGGCGGGAGGTCAACATCTTGGACCACAAAGTCTCAAAAAATAACTAAACAAATAACAAGAAAAAAAGAAGCCCACAATGAAAGGAACCTAACAATTCGTAAGAATATTTGTCTATGGGCTAAGCATTCTGGAGTCCTTTTGAGGATGTTAATTACACAAGTCTTTGCAGTAAGCACTTTTATTCTTTCTCCTTTTTAATAATTGAAACTGTCATGGTTGAGCTCCTCAGTGACGTGATAGACAGCTGTCAAACCTTCTTCTGGTTGTCTTAAATGAAGAGCTGTCAATCAGGCAGCTGATTTTTTGAAAGTCAACCAGACCATCATCGTGGCAGCCTGGGTGATGACTTTGTATGTTCAAGGAAACTCTCCACAAAACATTGCATCCATGGCTACTGCTGGAACCCATGCTTGCGGTTCAAAAGGTCTTGATTCAGGACTGACTGCTCTAGACCCTGCCACCTGCAGCAGAGAATTAATTTTATGAGGACAGACATTGGTGTCCTCTTGATGACTCTTCAGTCTTGCAGATATTCTCACTCATGCCATCCGGGGGAGGGCCTCTCATTCAGCAAAACTCTTACAACTGGCACACATTCAAGGCTTGTGATTGGTGGAAATGGAAGCTGTATCTGGATAGGTCATGTCCTTCTTCTCACCATACAAGCAGCCTGTATCTTTGTCTTTTCAGGTCAGTCTGGCTGCTTCCTTCCTGTGTAATGTGTCACTGGTTTTGCAATGTTAGGCCCTGATAAAAAACCTCTCCTAAGATTTAGTTGCCTACTGGTGGCGTTTATCACTACTTGAGTGAGATGAGTTGACTGTGTATAGAGCTAACAAAACCCCTGGACCCACAGAGCGAGCAGCAGGAACAGAAACAGCCACGGCATCAATAGTAGCCACAGAGTGGGTTTCTGAAGAATTCTAGAAGGTGTCTCGGAAAACGAAGCTGGGAAAGTTGGAGCTTTGAAGAGAAGCTACAAGAAGCTGAAATAGCAAGACCTGCAAGCAGAGTTGCAGATTACGGCCTAAGATAAAGAGCCCATGATCCTAACACCCAATGCTGGGAAGCTCTAGAATTAGCTGTTAGGTACTGGGCTACTGACTCCCAAAGCCCCAACCAATTGTCCTCTGATCTATACATCTGTAGCTGTAAATCTCTGACTTGGAAATCTTGGAGCAATAACCCTCTCGTTTCAAAGCCTCTGTTTGAAAGTCCAGAGATTGCTCTGCCATGAATACATAGAGCAACACGCTTCTAGCTTTTTAAAGTTGAAGCTTTAACTCTCCAGTTCTTAGTGCCTAAAACTGTAAGTCTCTGGGTTAGAAAGTTGAGGTGTTTAAGTATTTAGCATTCCAGAGTTCGGCCAGGCCAGCAACAAGGAAACTTCCCCACACCTGTTCACAACTCCCATCCAAAGTGAGCAAAAAAATAGTCAGTTAGATATCTGTGACAAATACAGAGAAATTGCTGATTGGATTTGACTGTCAAAATAATCAGTTTATCTGGAAGTTGGAGCAGAATGGAGGAAGTAGAATGTATAGACCATAAAGAAGGTAGAGCAATACCAATATGAGTTTGTTAAAAGATCAGATTTGTAACAGAAAGATTAGCTCAAGATATTTCTTCCCCTTCCAGCCCAGGTCCAGATGCAGTGAGCACTGTAAACCACCATCAACAAAAGCCTTACATTTTGGAGGTGACTGTAAAATTCACGTTCTTTAGGGCATATGGATGACATCTGGACTAGCAAGGCCCTTTGGGATGGTGGATGCACAGCAAACAGCGTCAAGGCAAGAGTCTTGTTTTGAAGGCATGCGAACTTTTCTTGGCAGAATGCAGCATCTCATGAGTAATCCACTAAGAGATGCACTTGCCATTACGGTTCATGGAAGTTACTTGTAGCTACTTAGGGCCAATGGAGAAGAAGCGATGGAGTCCTCTGCCTTGAGTTCAGCAGCAACAAAGTGCTATGGAAGCAAAATTTAAGGATACATTCTATTAAAATATCCATGTCTACATGAACAGCATACACAAGGGTGCGAGATTTCAAACCGACCTACTCAGTGTGTTCCACGCTATTGTCATTTGGAGCAACTGTAAAGACTCAAATGCAAAACACTTCTCAAATCAGAGTTTTAGTTTTGTACAAGCAAGTGGTTTGCTATTGTTTTTCCTTCAGAAAACATAATCTGTTTCCCGATACATAATGATATGATTAGATCACGGCACAGACCTAATGAGTCCGACAGTCAAAGAGAGGCAGCTCACCATGATGTGCATGGACAAACTTAGGGACTACAGAAAATTACTGAAGAAAAGGGGCTTCAGAAAATGAGGATGGAATTGTTTTAATCTGCTGGACTCTGCCAAGGGGACCTCATGTGTGAAACTGACAAATATCCACAACCTGTGACTTGAGGCAAGTGTTATAAATTATCACTAAATCATAATTTTGCTAAGGATAAATTCGTTATCCTTAGTTTGTCGGGGAGATTGTGATGATGATATTGAACTGCTCTTCTTTTGAAAAGAGGAAAAATTAAATTAGAATTGATTTAAAATAATGTCGTCTTGTAGGAAGTCTTGTTTTTGCCTTGAAACACAATAAATTTTACAGCATAGCTACATATTAGTTTTCCAAATAAGAGTTGGGCAGAACTTAGAGACAGTTCACTGTGTTTATTTGGAGAAATGTTTCCAAGAAGCTCAGGATAATAGTGGTAGATGTCATGGTAACAAGTAACAATTATCCATCGTTTATCTTGTCCTCTATGCCACTGATAAACGTTTAATCATTACAAATACTTTAAGAATGCCCTCTTTTCGTATCTTATTGTACAGTTGAGTATATTGAGACTTAAATAGATTGAACAATTTATCCAAGGCACAAAACTCACAGAGACAACAGTCTAGAATCTGAGGCACTTTTTGGTTCAGATCTTATGTTTTTGAAAGGATAAGTGTGTTGTACTATAATCATATGTAAACATGACTCTGAACAAAATTTATGCTGGTTATAATTCCATCTTGACCTCCTCTCTCCTCATTCATTTAGACCAAATAGCTATTTTTTTCTGTCATGTCTGTCATCTTATTGGTAGATATTAATAAAAGTAAGATTTCTATTGAGCTCATAGAACTGTAATGATGACTAAGACACTACATGGGACAGGATTTCAAAATCCTGGAATATCCTAAATATTTAAAAAGAACTCAAAGTTACCCACAATATTAACACCAACAACAGCATTGCTACAGAATCTGGAAATGCCTCAATCACTGAAAAGCAGATGTCCATCGAATCAAAAAAAAGATGTTGAAATTTTGAAGTAAGTTACTAATACTAATTATGGAACTCTAGTTAGAATTTTCTAATGCATCTTCCCTCTGCTCTGTAAATGATTCTAAAGGGACAGATGAGTTTCCCAAATTTAATGTCACTGTGGGTTTTTATAACTCATAATTGATTTCAGCTGAAACATTTCAAACAGGATTATACTTGTCAGAAGTAAAACACATGGTATGACAGTGTTTTGCTCCCTGAATAAATTTTGAAATGGACAAACATTGGAACTCTATGAAAAAAAGGCCAATTCATAACCAGTCTTAATTTTAATTAGCTCATTTGTTTGTCCATGAAACCAAACGAATTTCCATCTTGTGCTTTTTCAAAAACCACTCTTCTTGACTCTATGATACTTAAAAATTAAGAACAGTAATGAGCAGTGAAAGGATGATGAAACCTCTAGTTTACCTTCTCTCTTTTCATTCTCATCAAAAATTTGGAGGCACCTGCCACCTGTCAAGTTGACTTTGATTCATATGTACAGAATAGGTTCATGCAGTGCTCTATTCAACAGTAATACGAGATGATAAACTCTCCACAGATTCTTTATCCACTCATTCCCTTTGGAGAGAAGAGACGGATGAGGGCTTTATTGTCAGCACAGACATAGTGGTGGGAAGCGTGTGTACAGCAAGGTAGTACAGATACCTCCACCTGTGGTCAGAGGATAGAATAATTGGGCTTCAGGGAGCTGGAAAGAACTGGGAGGTTTTGAAGGAAGAAGTACTCAGAAATTCATAACCATGAAGCTGTTCCTGACTGAATGGGCCCTGGTGATAGAGACATAGTCATTAAACTAGGGTGGAAATGATAAAATTGATTTTTAAAATGGGAGCTAACTTATGCCAGCTACGAGAAACTCAAGGATGGGGCTTGAGAGAGCTCAACGGTTAAAAGCACTGACTGCTCTCGCAGAGGACCCAGGTTTTGTTCCCAGCACCCACGTGGCAGGTAAAAACCATCTGTAACTAGAGTTTCATGGGACTCCTACAACCTCTTCTGACCTCCAGGGGCATTGTAGGACACAAGAGCATAAACATATATTCAGGCAACAAACTACTACACATCAAATAAAAAATAATTTAAAATATATTTATTTAAAAGAAACTCAAGCAAAATATGATTATAGTTTACATTAAAGTTAAATATGTAGAAAAAACATATTTATCAAAAAACAATAATTAAAAACATATTCTTACAACACAAACTCAATTCCAGAGCAAAGACAATTAAAGTAGAGAAATTATGTACTGATCAAAGTGTGAACCAGGGACTGCAGTCTGTAAAATGCTTACCACACATGCATGAGAACCTGAGTTCAATTCCTAAACTAATGTTAAAAGATAAAATGAAAATTTGGGCATGGTGACATCAAGTTGTGATCCCAGCCCTGGTAAGCAGAGACAGGTCTTTTTATGCTCAATAACTTGAATTCTGTACATTATAGCTCTCTTGGTGGCCAGCAGACTAGCATGTAATGTGAAACACAGTGGTCCTACTTAGAGTCTGTCAATAAGAGACCTTGTCTCAAAACAAAGGAAAACAAACAAAGCTAAACAAACAAAAACAAACAAACAAACAAATAAAAAAACTCAAGGTGGACAGCCTCTGAGTAACAGTACCTGGGAATGAACGCTAATCCACATGCCAACTCTCTAAAGAGTGAATTCACATAGTGAACATGTGCAATTCCATTTTCAAACCCCATTTTATCAGTTCCCCTGTTTTACTTCCTGTGTTTAGGCCATGAGGGCACATTCTGTCAAGAACAGCTTCATGATCATGAATTTCTGAGTGCTCTCTCCAAAACTTCCCATGCTCTTTTCAGTTCCCTGGGCCCAGCTTTTCTGTTCTCTGGTCACAGTTCTAACTATGACTAATCTTCCTTCAACGTACTTCCTGTAACAATGAGTGCTCTGACAGTAAAGTCATTAAATTCTGGTATTTTTTAGATGAGAGGACAGAAAAAGAGAAACACATAATTGAAATTTCCTCACACATTAGGGGTCATATATTGTGGGCAAAGAACATGATTCCTTATCAACCTAAAAAGAAAGCATGAGAACATTATGCAAGACCAAAATAACTGGTGATCAATGCCCTTTGGTTATGTAATCTACTTGTCCCTTCAAATTTATATGTGACTGGTACATTCATTCACCCATTTTGAAGGCAATACACAAACATGAATCGAACTGTCGACCCCAAAGCAAAACTCTCACCTCAAAGGAAAGAAGAGACAATTTATTCTGGAGCCAAAGACGATTATGAGTGACCATGACCCAGGAACACAGATTCAAGTTACCCCAAATTCCATGTTCCAACCTGGAATCAGTTTTATGAAGTTGTTATAGTAACAGAACAACAACAACAAAAAAAGTCATAGTGTTTCAAATACATTGGTGGATATATTCAGTAGGAAGTTCATAGCAAAGTGAAGGGATTTCTACTATAAATCTCAGGTGCTATCTGATGGCATTCTTAGCTTTTTGATTGGTGGGACCTGATGGTCTGTTGAGTTAATAAATTCCCAAAGGTTTTTATCCATTAATCATGGAATGTTAGGTTAGAAACAGAGATGGTCAAAGAAATGACTATTTAGGATCTAATGCAGCTGACATACGTGGTAATTAGGCTCTAAACCTGCAACATTCCAGACTCTCCACAATCTCCAGAGACCTTATTGGTTAATTAACCTTGCAGAAGAAAGTCCAGTCTGAATAAGTAAGGTTTTTTGGGGGGAATTTTGGTTCAAACAACAAATTTGATAATGTCCAGCCTTCAATCCTATTTCTTATCACATTTCTTAAGCAAGCTCCTCAGTATGTGCATGAAGACCCAAAGCAACAGTTTTATCTTTGCTCTTTTTGCTGTTTTAGCCAAAAAGATATAAAAATAGCACATTTTCATCAACAGAGGCATGAACAATGAACTTACCAAGAAGTATTAATGGCGATAATTGCATATGAGCATTTAAAAAATGTCAGAACATTAAGAAAAACAGAAATGGCTGAATGGAGAAGAAGAAAGGAAATCCACAACTTCAAAAGTAATGGATTTGATGATTAGTCACGGATAGAACTAATAAACAGGAAATGAGCAAAGACATAAAAGAACTAAACAACACCATCAAACAATGAGCTCTACTTGGTATTTACAGAATTCTCAACAGGCAGGAAAGAGCTCATTATTTTTAGGTGCAAATACAGCATTCATCAAGAGTGGCATATTCTGATTCATAAAGAAGTCTTAACAATATAAAAGAAATTGTCAGCATATAAAACATGTTCTCTAACCACAATTGAATTAACTATAAATCAACAACAGAAAGATAACAGGTAAATCTTTAAATCCTAGGAAATTAAACGGAATACTTTTAAGTAGTCCATAGAAACTTTTGACTAGTTTATGAGACTTGCAAGAGAAAGACTCAAGAGAAATTAGGAAGTTGTTTTAAGCAGAAGAAAATGAAGATATAGCAATAAAAATGCATATACCATTGTCGAAGTCATTCTTAGTAGGAAATGTTTAGGACTACATGTTATGTTTTAGATGAAAAGGAAAGTTTTCAGTTAAAAGTGGTGGAGACATTTTGAAAGAGTTGTCAGTTAGTTGCCTGTGAAGTTAGAGAAACACTACATTACCAAGCACTTTCACTCCTAAACATTCACCCTATAGGAAGGGAAAAATTGTCCATACTAAAACAGCTTGGAAATTCGGGTAGGAACTAAACATTACACGCCAGTCAGCTAGTGAATGTATAATCTAATTCTGCTGTACACAGACCCTGAACTAAGACTGAGCCATAAAAGTAATGAATTTCTGTCACAGGAAACAATATGAATGATTTGAGTCACATGCAAATTAAAGAAGGCAGATCCCATACCCCATGCAAGCAAAAGTAAGGATTAACAGTCCTTGCCTAGGGCCTAGAAGATGACTCAGTGGTTAAGCACTCTGAATGCTCTTGCAGAGGACCTGGGTTAGGTTCCCAGCACCTACATGGTAGCTAATAATCATCTATTACTCTAGTTCCTGATGATCTAGTGTCCTCTTCAGATCTCTGCAGTTGCTGAATGCACCTGATATATATCTATATCTCTATCTCTATCTCTCTAACTCTATGTCTCTATATCTCTGTATCTCCATATATCTATTTGCAGGCAATTCACTCACATAAATAAACATACAAATAAAATAACTTAAAAAACTTAAAATAAATATTTGCCTTTATCCCCAGTTTAGGAACAGTGTTCAATATTTATTTAACCATGAAGAATCATTCATTTAGATGACTTTGTTGTAAAACTGCATGTTAAGAACATTTTCTTCTATTTCAAGATGTTGAGAATGCTCATCAATGTTTTAAGAGAAACATTTTTCTTTATCCATGGGTATTTTTAGTATATTTTGAATATTAAACTAAATTCCATGTGAGGATAAACACTGGTTATGTAATATACCACATGACTCAATTTGCTAACCCTTTGGTAATTTGTGCTCCTGTTCTTCATATTCATGAGTGAAAATAGTTGTCTAACTATGTATTATTTAGGGGATTTTATACTGAATAGTAGATTTATTTAATGAGAAAAATAATCTATTCCTTTCTAAAAGCAGTGCTTTATATTTTGTGGAATTTAAAAGGGAGAGAGAGAGTGTGTGTTTTGGTGAGATACAAAGGGTTCATTCTTTCCAGCATATGTAAGTCCTTTGTTTTCTAAAATTTCCATCTATCCTTTCCATTCATCATTCATTTTATATGCAAATCAAAACAGCAACTTCAGCATAGCTGTTCAGTTTATATGTGTGGCATTGTCTGTAATATGCTTTTAGAGTCCTTTTAATCACTAATGACTTCAGGATCCCAGTAACATGCTTCAGCTTCTCCTGTTTCATAGAAGGCATCATGTCAGTGTGAATCAGACTAGCCTTCAGGAGGACTATCTGTAATTGGTTGTCCTCCAACGCCAGTTCTGCAGGACAGACCATAGACATCTAAGGAAAGCTCTCTTCATCAGTCCTTTCCTCTTCTCTTCCCACCATATCAAGATCTGGCAAATGTCCACAGTAGAAAATGGCAGATCTTTCTTGCTTAGGGAGCTCTTTGATTTTGTTGTTTCTTTCTTTCTTTGTTTTCTTTTTTAAATTCCCTTACTTTCTAACACAGGAAGAATGCACTAGTGCCTGGGACTTTGATTTCTAATTTTATTTCCTAACTTGAGGAAATGTGACTGTCTGGCAAAGAGGGTGCTTTCAGCATGGCACAGACAATATGCAGATAAAGTAGAATAATTTGCATGACAAAACCTGAAGAAGGACTATAAAGAGAATTCCAACCTTGAGATCAAGTGAGAAGATTTTAGTAAAAAACTGTACTTGAGGCTAGAGAGGTGGCTCAGAAGTTAAGAGCACTGGCTGTTCCTACAGAGGATCCAGGATGGTTCCCAGCACCACATGATACCTAACAACCATCTATAACTCCAATTCCAGGGGATCCGATGCCCTCTTCTGGACTCCAAGGGCATTTCAAGATGCACTTAGGAAATACACTCAAACACATAAAATAAAATAAAAATAATAAATCAAATATTTTTTAAAAAGTGGTATTTACTAATTAAAAATATTTATCGGGTTTTTTCATGTTATTCATTGATTAATCTATATTATCATATTATTTTGTTTGTCATATATAACCTCATATATAAAATGATCTCAAGATTGAATTCCAGCCTGGACTACACAGTTAAGACCCAATCTCAAAAAAAAAAAAAAAAAAAAAAAAAACGTACATAGATGGGTATATTGGTGTGGTATAGAGCCTAGCTGAAACAACTCCCAATGTGCAAAAATAAAGCAATTCTAAAGAAATCTATGCAAAATTTATAAGGGAGTATTAGGTTATTACCCAAAGTGGAAAATACACATACATGAGTCAAGGCCATATTACAAAATAAACAATTATAATTTTTAAGACTCATTTATAGAAAAGAAAAAAAAACTTTTGTGTAGATTAATTAAAATAATTTATTCAAGAACTTGACTCTCAAGATCGGAGACAGAAATTCCTCCTAACAAACATGACTGGTGCATAGTGATTATGGTACAGGAAGGGAGAATCTGAACTTCACATTGGAAGCATTAAGAACAGCACCTCATCCAGGTGATTAAGATCCACAACAGCGGCAGTGACTTTTCTCAACAACAAACCACAGCCTCAGTCTTGACATGATGAAACAGCAGACAAATTCCAACACTGGCAAATATGATAATATAGTCCAATATTCCCAAACTGTCAGGGAACCAACAAGAGAAAATCTGAGAAGCTGCCAGAGATTAGAGGTATCTAGAGAGACAGAACATGGTGATATGTATATTCATTGGAATCCTCAGTGAGAACAATGAGATTTAGTTAGAAACTTTGGAAACCAGACTGGGTTGTAACTACTAATGATATGATCAGTTCCTGGCTGCATTAAATCTACCAGATTAATGTCTGTTGTTAAATTGAGGAAAACTGGGTGCCTGGCATGTGGAAACTTTGCACTGTCTCCTAAGACTTTCTGTAAATTTACAACTGTTTCAAACAATAGAATTATTTAAAAAATAACATGAATGCATAAGCTCACGCCAGAAAGAATCCCAGTACAGGAATGGGGAAGTGGAGAAAAATCCCCAAACTTATTCAGGAAATATTGGCAACTTACAGTCTCTGGGAGAAAGAGAGTCAGTTTTCTTTAAGGGGATGACAGTCAACAGGTTAACCAGGTTCCAGTGGATAGACTTACACTGAAGAGCATTTAGGGAAAAAAAATGACTGACTCCACAGACTCCATATGAGTATATGAAATCATGTCAGGGGTATTAAGGGGGTTCAGATAGGGAAGGGTCTAAATATTATAAAAATATGTCAGATGAAGTTTGAAAACATTCAATAAAAATGTAAAAAGAAGCACTGTTGTAAAAATATAATAACATTAAAGTATAATCTTTTTATTCCAGTTTTTTAAGGAAGGCAAAAAATTTAAGGGGAGTTCATTAAAGAGCCTATCATTAGATATAATTTATTGATATTTACTGTTTTTGTTCCATATCACTCTCATTGATTAATTCATAGTTCCATGGACTAATCATATACATTTTAATTAATAAAATTTTAATTATTATTTTTATTTTATGTTATGAATGTTTTGCCTGCATATACATAAGGGTACTATATGTATGCAATGCCCACAGAGGCTAGAAGAGAGTATAATTCCCCTGGAACTGGAGTTACAGATGGTTGCTAGCCATTATATGAGTGTTGGGAACCGAACCTGGACACTCTGGAAGAACAACCAAGGCTTTTTAGCACTAAGCCATCTATCTCTATAACTTCTCATACACTAACACTATAAGTAATTAGATCAATCAGACCAGACTTATTTCAATATTTAAGCAGCACCCCTAGAACATCTCAATTCATGATACTTTATGTAAGAAAAAATTATATATATATATATATATATATATATATATATTTCTCATTCTCTGAATAGAACAGATGACTCCAATTTTACTGGACCCCAATCCAAATATTTCTAATGTTCCTTATTGCAGTATTTACAAACTCAGAGATTCCCAAAGTATTTCATGAAGATCTTCCTCAGACTAGATGTTCCTCAGAATAACAGTTTGTGTCACTGACATAAAGTCAATTAAAACTCAGGGTACACATTTGTCATCTTCTCTCAGGTAAAAATCCTTAATAACTTCCATCCTTTCCAGCATATTCACAAATAACTTTGTGAATCTGTGAGTGTGTGTGTGTGTGTGTGTGTGTGTGTGTGTGTATTTATGTATATGGTGTATGTGAGTACATGTATATGTGGAGGTCACTGGTCAACATTTGATGTCATCCTCAATTATGCTCCACCTTTCCTATTTTTCTTTTTCTTTCCTTTTCTTTTTCTTTTCTTTTCTTTTCTTTTCTTTTCTTTTCTTTTCTTCTTTCTTTGCTTTGCTTTGCTTTGCTTTTCCTTCTTTCTTGTGTCCTGGCCTGCTAAGCCACCTTACAACTTTCGTTCTTGTTTTAAAGATTAGGTCTCTCTGAGCCTGGAGCTAACTCATTCACTAAACCAGCTAGCACCAGGGATCCTCCCATCTCTTCTGCCTCATTATCAACACGACAGGCAAGTGCCACCATGACTAACCCTTTAATTGATTGCAAGGTTTTAAAATGTCGCTCTTTATGCTTTCATGGTAAGCTTTTGACTGAATGAACCATCCCCTCAGCTGTCTTTACCAATAGCTTTTAGTGGTTTGAAAATAAAAACATTAGAGTTGCAAAGGATGTTACACCTGGATACAATCCCTTTAAAGCATAATTTCCAAGAACAGACTACAAATTAAAGAAAAAAAATCCTGTTCATAAGTCATACAACCTTATTTGTCACATATTGATGAAATATTTAAAGAAAATGCTCCAGTGTCTGTATGGAAAGCTCACTGAGCTGCTCTTGCAACCATATATTGATTCCTTAATGCATGTGTTTCCTTTAAATCTGTGCACTTATCCATGTAGGGCTCTTTACAGTAAAAATTTAATCATAGTTGTTTGTTGGTTGACCACTTTGCAGTCTTTTAAAATTTCAAGAACTGTGGTTAACATTTAAGATTAAATAAAGCAACCATTGACCTTGTAAATTAAATAAACAAATTTCAATTGGAAATCACTTTATTCTATAAAACATCATATGATTTTTAACATACTAATTAACAGTGATCTATGAAAAACGTGACAATCTCCAACTTCAGCTTGATTAAGTTGCAACTTTTTCACTTTGTCAGTGGGACAATGGCATTCATTTAGTAGAAATCATACTTTGACTTTTGTGTTCTCATCTTCTAGACTTGTGGCAGGCTGGCTATTGCTCCACTCTCGTGAGGCTAGGCAGGGGCAGACAGCTCCAGCTCTCCGTGGATCTGACAATGAGGTTCTACAGTGGACCACATTCTTGACCTGTGAAGTTCTCTGAGGGCCAGGTACATTCAATGCAGTTTTTCTTAATACTATTTTTTAATCGTTATGGATTTATTAGGAAGTAACAACAACTTAAGTCAAGGAAGATTTAATATATCTATTTCATACACACACATGAACACATATGCATATGCACACATCTGCGCACACACACACACACACACACACACACACACACACGTACATGTACTGCAGAGGAAAATTGAATTAAATAAAAAACAATCTTTAAAGCCATGACTTGAGTTTGAAATACTAAAGGACAGTGTTTTACAAATGGGACTAGACTATGTAACAAACTTGATATTTTGTTTTTAAGGTAAAATGGTTTTAACAAAGAAGTAAACAAGAGTGAGGAAGATTAAAATATTTTCTTTGGGATTATTGAAACATGAGAATCCTGCCTTAAATGGTAATAGGAAAGAAGATCTGACTCCAACATACATAGAACAAATGCAGGGACAGGGGAGAGAGGGAGAACAAAAAGGAGAATTTGCCTACACTGTGTCAGTAGAGACCACTTTTGCATTGCTTCCAGCCTGGCTAGGGGCCGATTCTAAAAAGAGGTTCTTGGGTTCTGTCCTCTATAAGTGAAAAATATTTTACTTCCATTCCTTTCTAACTGAACTGAGAGACATGAGTGGGCTTTCTCCATTTCTAAAGCAAGATAGAGAGCCCGTGAAAGGCACAGAGAACCGAATAGTTTGGTAATTACATGGGACAAAAGAATTGCCTCACTCACCTGGAATGTCATATGAGCTTCACTCATGAGCATCCATGGCTCAACTTATACCAAACTGTCTGAAATGTCTTCCATTCCAGAGGCCCTTGCTGGACACAGGTTCCAGAGAACCTGTCGGTACAGGCATGTTATCTCTTCAGTAGATGGAAGGATGAAGATTATGGAGTGAACATCAAAAACCTGCTCAGATATGCTCAACTCAGTACCACACGCAGACCGTGTCTAGCCTTGCTAAGAACTCATTCATGGTGCGCTGACTGTCCTGCTGTCCATGACTGTTGGTAACCACTGTCAAATGTACAGCAGCTTCAAGTGGCCCGAGGATTATGAAGAGTATTTGTTTTCTGCTGTTCTCCTCCTGTCACTGTGCTGTTTGCTATTGTTTTTCCACACAAATCTCTGTCCGAGTATCTACACAGGCCCATTCCATAGCTCCTTTCAGTCACTTTGGTTTTCAAGTACCATTGCTTATGTAGAGGCTGCTGTCCCTGACACTGAGTTTGATGTGGCCACCTCATAGTTACCAACCATTAAGTCTGAATTTCATGATAGAAGCTCATGGATAACACCTTCCATGATGTTATTGTGTGGAATTTTTTTTATATGCGTACAATGGCCAGAAAGGAACTTTTTACATGTGGAAAGACAGAAACTTGAACCCTGGAAAAACAAACTGAATTACCCAGTTTATCATTACTCTAACATAAACAATTTAAGGTATGGAAGATATTTAGTTTATAAGTCTGAAAGATTCAGTCCATGGCTGATTGACTTGTACCTCAAGGGACCTGTTAGGAGGTAGAACATCATGACAAGGGCACACAATGCAGGAAGCTATTCATCTCAGCTGGGAGACAGGAAGAGAGGGGTCTTGCTGGGTTTCTTTTTCTCTGTAAGTGCACACCCCATTGTCCTTCTTTCTTCCATTGTCTTCACTCCCTAAATGTTGTACCACTCACTCTCAGCAGGAACACAGACTAGGAAAGAAGCCCTCAGTGTATGGCTGGAGCAAATAGAAATGACTTTTGGTAAGCCTCTTGGGCAGACTAGAGCCTTGGAAGTAAATGAAGAAAATCACTTTGAAGATTATAAAGATCTTCCTTTTTACAAAACACCATATGTGACATTATTTTTCAATTTTGGTGAAGATATAAAATTTTCTACCTTAATCACTTTTTTTTTGAGACAGATTTTCTTGTAGACCCAACTAGCTTGGAACTCATTAGGTAAACTAGGCTAGCCTTGATCTCACAGATCCGCCTGCCTCTACCTCCCCAATGCTCAGATTAAAGGCAGGGGCCACTTTACTCAACTCTGTTAGTATTGTCTAGAATTCTCATTTTCTGGCTCTATGAGAAATCACACTTTATTATCACTGCTATTTACTTATAGCAGTCCAAACAGAAAAAGACAGTGAATACATTTTGCAATATGCAAAAGGATGAACATGGCGAGTTGGTTCTACATTGCTCGGGGCAGAAGCTTCTGTACCATCTGAACAACTGTTTGCAGAGTTTGATGGGTTAGCAGCACAAAAAACTGGGAAATTGCTGAAGTACTGTGAAGACTATTAATGTTGCGTGAGGTCTGATTTAGATCCAGGAAGTCTAGACCCACTGAGCTACGTTAAAGAGGCTGACTATGATTGACATATTTTCCTCCAAGGAATTGAATATGAAAATGTCACTACATAGGCAAGGACTGCTTCAGGATCATGGGGCTATGGAAATGGCACCATAATGTGTACCTAGTGATACGGCTTACAGATATCTGTAATTAATCTGGTCTTCTGAAGAACTGAATAAAACCCTCATTGGGGGGGGGGTACATGTATGTTTTTACTGTGGTCATCCTGATCCTGTTTCTATTCCTTTAGGAATGCCCTTTCCAAAACTGATCCTTGTTATGTTTTCTGATGATATCATGTATAATCAGCATTCAGACTTAGCAGATAAAAGAACGCAAATGAGATGGCTCTTGCTTTTGCTCATCATTATTAGCTAACACTTTTGTTTTGTTATTGTTTCTGCAATTCGTTATATGCATGTGAATTTTGAACTGTCTGGTATATCTCTGACTTTTTCAAGTAGAAGCACAGATGGATTTTTAGAAAGGTAATCCAGATACTGAAGAATTAAATATAACCATTTTCAAAAGACTAAACTCAGGATTTTGGTTTTCTATTAATATTTTAAATACAAAGGAATTACATGTTATTTTCTACTGATAAATTCGGTGACTTCTACATTCAACTCAGTGATGTACATGGAGAGGAGGCATATTTGTGTCTCCTTTTAAGAAGAAAAACAGACTTTCACAAGCCATGGAAAATACTTTTACAGCATCCTGAAGAGAACATCCATCATCCCTATGAGGCAAAGACAGGGCTGGTATCCAAATCCAGGATGAGGATGAGGATAAGACTTCCCCTTACCTTCTGTACACTTACTAGGTCACTGAAATGAATGCATTCTAAGTCCGGATTTAATCATTGGCCATGTGTTTCTGAAATGAGCACTTCGCAAAGGCTTTGGCATGCCTTTA
Source organism: Eospalax fontanierii (assembly GCA_035773235.1). NCBI lineage: Eukaryota > Metazoa > Chordata > Mammalia > Rodentia > Spalacidae > Eospalax > Eospalax fontanierii. Next base: position 15,066,719 of record CM069544.1, on the reverse strand, counting down.
ATAACTGTAGCCTCTCTCCTTCCCCTCTCTCCAGTCCTCCACAAACTTATCCCATCCCTGCTTCAAAGCACATGTGTCCTATTGTTTCCTCTCTAGAGCACATTCTTCCCCTGCCAAAGAATCCCTTTCTTTATCCCTGTATTTATTTCAGGTTTACACTCATATCTAAAGATGTTGGGCTAGTATCCACAAGTAGGAGACAGCATATGGTCTTTGACTTCTCATTCAATATATTGTCTCTGACTCTATGGGTTTCCTGTTCAATCATCTGATTATTTTCTTTGCTGTGTATAGTTTTTTTTTTGATTTTTATGAGATCTTACTTGTGAATTTTTGGTATTAATTCCTGAGTGAATGGAGCCTTATTCTGAAAGTCATTCCCTCCTCCTTTGGCTTGTAGGGTACTGCCTATGTTTTTGTCTAGCAGTTTCATCATATCAGGCTTCATACTGAGGACTTTCATCTAGTTGGAGGTGACTTTTGTGTAGAACAAGAGGGATATGGTTCTACTTTCATTCCTCTATACGTTGATAACCAGTTTTGCCAGCACCGCTGGTTGAAGATCCTGTCTTTTTTCCAGTGTGCATTTTTGTCATCTTTTAAAAATATCAGATGACACTTAACACTGGGTCTTCTATTTTGGTCCATCGATCTGCATGTCTGTTTCTGTGCCCGTACCATGCTGTTTTTATAATACAGCTTGAAATCTGGAATGGAAATCCCTCCAGCATCGCTCTTTTTGCTCAGGAGTCCTATTTGCAGAAAGATAAATAACAATAAGGATAATTGAAAACCCCACAGGGAAACATATTATTGTATAAGCTTACCATATGAATATATATATGAATTTGTATATATGAACATATATAGTATCTCTGTATAATAGATATTCTATATATAATGTGTGTATGTGCAGCAATGATAATTTTAGAAAAAAAAAAGGGGTTGTATATATAAGAGGCTTTGGTGTGACACGGGAGGAGGTCGGGGAGAGGAAGGGGTAGAAGTTATATAAATTCAGGACTCACGTTCGAAATTCTCAAAATATAAAATGAAAAATTTAAATAAAAGAAACAACAGCCACAATTTCTAGTTCAAGAGTCCGAGACAAAATGCAGCTCACAGCTTTTAACAACCTAGAGTCAATGCTTGTTTGCTAAGAGAAAGCTAGCCTCAAGTTAAACAGAAATATTTTGTTAACTTCTAGAAGGAAAAAGAAAATAAATGATGCCAAAGCAGTCAAGGAAGCTTTAAACTGGGAAGGGGAACGTTGTGACAGCACTAGAATTCCAGACGAGACAGAGCAAGTAGATGCACTGTCTGTTCTCTGATTTACTCTCAAAACCAGGGCTGCGATCTGAAATCACAGGCCTTTCTACCCATTCTATTACTTTCTGCTTCCGATGGAGCTGTATAAGCTTAGCGGAAAGTCTGTCATTTCATTTTGCAAACACCTGTCCTTAGAAAACAGACACATGATACTCCAGGGCAGTGAGGTCTGTGGACATATTGCCCTAAGCTGCCAACTCCCACCCTAGGACACATAGGTTATGTGAAAGGAAAGTACAAAAAAATCAAGGGACATGAGAAAGGAAACCTGTCTGCAGCATGTTCAGAAATATGTGACATGACAAAATGTGAAAATAAGCAACAATCAATGGTTATGAACATTAACTGCTATAAACTTACACTCATACTGAAAACAAAATTTGCTTCCATATGTAAAAATTAACATTCTCAGATATGAGATTTGCCTTCAAAGAAATTGCTAAAGTTTTATTCCCTCCCTTGAGAATCTTTCACAGACACTGAACTCACAAACTTATAACCTCTTCAATGATTTTTGATTATTTCACTTTTGTGAACAAAAACTAATTTTGGTTCCATTCACTATATAATCCTGGACAAATACTGTGGCCGTGTAAGATGTGTGTTATCAGTACCATTTTCCAAATGACTAATTTCTAACAATAAAGTCAATTTCTCCTCTGCAGTTGAATGTCATGTTTTCTCATCTATTTGAAAATCAAGCTGATCCTCTGTCTGCAGATTACAAGACAGTTCTTAGATGAGAGTCAGCGTGTACTTGTTCATTCGACGGAGTTTCTAATACTGTCAAAGTAGTGAGCTTGAAGTTTGAAACTGTGGCCTTTGTTTACATAACATAATGCACGCGACTCCACAAAGATAATGAGATTTATATAACAGGAGGTGTTTCCCATGTAAATGTGAACAGCATCTGGGACATTCTCCTTTACTTGCCTGAGTGAATTGTTGATTTTAGACATCATGAAATTGTTACTTCTGGTTAATCCTTTACAGAAAAATTTCCTAGGTATAAAATGTGAGTCTTGGTACTTGGACTGGTAAAATTAAAAAACAAAATGGTGACTGGTATGACTGCTGCAGTGAGATAACTGCTTATCTTTGGCACTGGACAGTGTTCACACAAGACTCCTCTGAACATGACCACTCCACATTTTGGAACCAGAAGTAAAAGTTATTCCTTAGAACTTTGGGAATTTCAAACATAAATTGTTTGATCAAAGTATGGCTCAGTTCTGCGGACAGATTACTCATTAATATTTTAGCAATCACTACGACATGGAACTCCACAATGACTTTCCTTTAGAGTGGTTTTTCCATAAGAAACAAAGACTAGATCTCATTGAAGTATTCTATAATCTTCATTTCTGTCAATATTTGTAGCATTAAATTAACATGTTCTCAAAAAGCATTCTCTATTGTTTCACCCATGTTGATATATAAGAGTTTCCTCTTCTAGAATATCACTGGTTAAATAAAGTTAAAATAGTAGTGTACATAAGAAGAAGCAAATGAGTGTATGGGTGAATAAATAAATATAAAAGTAAATGAAATATTGAATTCATAAATAAAGCAAGCATAGTTAGTGCTTGGGTGAAGGTGTTCATTTCTTATTAATGAGATAAGAAAACATGTCTCTGAAATGTTTCTATGAGTAAATTCTACAGTCTAAGTGAACTCTGCGGTTCCCAGAGAAAGCAATGTATTTTTCTCTTCTGCAAAGGAAAAGTAAAATGTTCCAGAGACTGAAAAATGTCTGGCAGAATTGAAGAGAAAGAATGTCAGTAAATGAACAGAGACACAGATTCCAGATTCCAGAGGAGAAAGGTGTGATAAGCCATTGCAAAGATTTGATATTTCAACCAATTAAATACTGTTTTTTAACCTTAACAAATAATAGGATATGAAATTAAACTTCAGTCTCTCTTCAGCACTCTTCCTTATCTAGGACATCTTGCTCTCTAAGAGGCTGAGTGTTGAATGACACACTGCACATCATTTTATTATCTTAATTACAAAGTCTTCCTAGATGAGGTAGAAGTTTGCAACTATGGAATGTTTAAAAAGTAACTGAGATCGCTGCTGATGTAGTAGTAATGTTCTCCAGGTATTCATTTGCTTGGTGATTATCTCTAAATAATTTCTATATATCCATTTCTATACCAGGAGCTATAATGTGATGTGTGGAAAGAATGAGACCAGGTGAATTCATACTGCTCTTTCTCAAGTTTCTCACAGCTGTTGGTGTAAATACCCCATCTATACTCACACTGAATAAAGTATGAGAAGTTGGGGTGCGGTTGTGATCACTGTTAGCTGGTTAGAGGAATGAACAGTCAAGTGGAAGGGAGATGTTTTAAAATAAGTGATTATAGCACTCAATCATGAGTGAGACGGAGGAACGATTGTGTTGGGCATAATACTGGGTGGGTCTAGCCAAGCCACATGCCAGGAGGAATGGAGGAATGGCTCTCCTGGGTGTGGTGCTCCACACCAGTTGGTTGTGAAGCCAATTTCTGCTCAGCACCTGGAGGGAACCTGATCCACCTGGGTACAAACTGCAGTTGGCTGTAGTCAGGACCCCACCCCATAAGACTATTGACTAACAAGATCTACAAGACACTCTGCTGTTTAATGAATAAATGAATTTGCAGCAGACCACCACTGCTGGTGTTGACTCTGCACCTAATCACTCCCTCCTGCCCCCGCCCCACGGCGGGGATTCTTTGGTCTTCTGAGTGCTGGGACCCCCAACAGGACTGTTTTTCAAATGATGGTTATTCGTCATCATAAAAGTAATAGAGCTGATGACTTTCTAACAAACAAACATAAACAAAATTGAAATATTGATCGGTATTCTTGGAGAAAATTGGTGGAAAATGCCTAAGAATGAAATTTTCAGATATTCAATAATTCTTTAGATCATAATCATGTCAAATGGTGAAATGCATCTAAGAACATTAAGTCAAATTTATAAGTGGTGCAAAAATGTTTATTAAATTGTTTGAATTTTTCTCAAAAAATGTAGTCTTGAGTTTGGCAATTTATGATAAATGAATTCTATGAAGACATCCACAGAAGAAGAAACAAATTTGTTGCCTCAGCATTTCACTCAGAACAGGAGACACAAAATCTTGAGTAATTTCAAAGCAGATGTTGGTTTCACTCCTATTCTTCTCATAGATAATTCATTAAAGTCTTGCAAATGTCAATTTGCAAATCAAAGACACATTTGTATCTTCAGGTTCCCACATTTAAAAGGAGAAAAGCATCCATGTTTATGTGGAATATGTCATTTCAGTTTATAATTACCTGTCAGCTTTCAGGAAAAATGAATATTCAAATACATAGGAAGAATCATCCATCCAACAACAAAACAAAACATCATTGATTGTTCTGAATGTATTGAATATTTGTTTATCTCTAAACCTTTGCATGGAATCTGAAATCACCTTCCCTTGTGAGGATTTAAAAAAGTAATAGACTAAATTACTAAATCTTTGTTTTCAGGAGCAATGTTTATAGTCTCTAGAGCAGGAGTTGATGAACTCTTCCAATGAAGGGTTAGATTATAAATGTTTCAGGCAGTGCATGTCCAATATTCTTCATCAAAGCTACTAACTATCCCCTTGAAAATGTAAAGTGGCCCATATATATTAGCATGACTGATAAAACTTTATTAACAAAAGCAACAGAATAAAGTGTTATCAGATGAAAGAGACTTAGGAGTGAATTATTTATCTGATCACTGTTTGAAACTTTCTAAACTTTTGAATACTATGCTACTATTTCAGGTGCTATCAGAACTAGCTGAATAACTCCTAATTATAGAAATCAATTAAAACTCCAAATAGAGTTTAAATCCCATAATGCTACATGATAACATGCAAATTGTTAAGGAAGATAAACCAATCGAACCCGAAATTCTAATAACCGTAATGATTGGCACAGCACACTGCCTCTACTGGTGCAGTAGTAGTAGCACGGTCATCAGGGTGTGATCCACAATATCTAATTGGACTGAAAGCCCTCTCAATGGGAGCGAACTTATGGGTGATGCTGTAAACTCAGCCAAATACACATTGTTGGAGGGGGCAAATGAAAGTTCTTAACATATGCTAAACATAAATCCTTATATTTACAGACAAGCATACAGTACACCACTCCTCAAAGAAGCTTCTTTTTGCAAAAGATGGACGCTACAGCAGAATTCCACAACTGGTCAGGCTCATAGAACACAGCAGATTGAGGCGTAGAGAGAAAACTAAAGCATCCCTCAACTCTCACCTGTGACACATCTTTAAGCAACATAGTGCCATGTACAGAGTAGGCCACAACTGACCAAGTTTTAAAGAATAAGAGACGGCAGATTGTGTAGCCCTGGGGAAGGACCCCTATATTGAACCTCACCCACCCATACCTCAGGGATCATTGAGGAAAGGGAATTGGAAAGATTGTAAAAGCCAGGGTAGGTTCATGAACTTAGGGAAGCAGAGGCCACTGAAGCTTGCACATGCGAACTTGTGGCAATAGTGGCACTGAGCACAGGACCCACACCAGTTCAGGTTAGACAAGGGCCTAGACTGGAGCGATAGAAATTGGTAGTGGGCCAGACCTAGACTGAGAACTATTGGAGACTGAACACGGGGAGTGTATGCCTTATGATCTCTAGGTAGTTTGATTGAACTCCAGTGAATGAGTTTGTATTAAATGACGTGTGGGCACAAATGCTTGCATGGAAAGGACTTAACATGTATTATGGAATTCATGAGGTCCAGTGGGGATTGGGGAAGATGGACGGGGGAGGATCTAAATTTGATTAAGAACTGTTGTATGAAATGTATAAAACTCAATAAAATTATTTTTAAAATAATAAAACAAAACAACAACAACAAAAGGATCTCTTGAACTTTCCCATATTGATACACATAGGAAGACATAGGAACACATTTTTTTAAGTGACAGAAATTCACTCAAAGAAAGATGTTAAAAGAAGATGGATGCATGTGTCAAACATTTTAAATCTTTTTCAGGAAACTCTCCTCAAATTCACAGAAACAGAAGATGGAAAAATTAGCAGCCAAGATGTTTAGATTCTATTTCCGGCTTTATTATGAAAAGATCATGACCTCAGAAGCTCAATTTCCATAACTCTTTTCTTTTTAAATGAAAAACTATGTGAACTCCATGAACTTTGAAGTTGTTTAAAACAGAAAATTAATGATATTATGAATGAAATTAATTCTAAAAATATCACCAGTCTTTGGAAATCACAACAGAGACAGAAAGGGTAACTGCATTTGCAGCAATGCCAGCAGAAAAACTTTCAGTTGCCAGGGACTTCAAATCACAATTAACAGCAGTTCCATAGAACTGCTGGATAGAAGAAGGATGTCATTCTTTATAATCATTCTTTCTTTTCCTGGATTACTCACTGGCAAATTCCAGTTATTGGCAATTTCACTGACTGGAAAACTTAAAGAGAGAGCAACTATTGATAAGACAAAGAATTCAGTTGTTTAAAGCCAAAACCAAAGTGGTTCAAATGAGAGCTTAGGAAGTATAGCCCACTACCTGGCATGTATCAGTCTGTTTTTTTTTTAATGTGAAAATTTACCCTGTAATACTTGATTATTGAAAGAAAGGATACTTCATATAACTGTGAATATTCAAAAGACTCAATCCAAGAAATTTTCAAGTAATATAATAACAAGCTCCCATAAGTTTAGTTTTCAAATCTCAGCAAAGAGCAACAAAATATTGGTAGAAGACTCTTAGAAGGATGTAATGTTTCCTAATCATGGTGGGATCTTTTAATAAGTCAAGAGAGAAACAAACTTCTAAGACACATAATATTGCTTACCTACCTGCTCACCATAGAACTGCTTATGTAGAATTGCATTAGGTTTTGATGCTATAAACATAACTTGAGAATCTTCGTATACACTATGTTATTTGCTCTGTTTTGTCTGTAACAATTCAGAGTTATGTCTGAGGTCCTAACATGATGACTAATAATGAACTTTTGGACACTTTTATTTTTCTATAAAGAAGAAAATGACAATTTAAACATTTTAAAGAAAATCACAGGGAAAGGATAACATCCAAACTTTAAATCTGTTTTCTTATTTCCCCTTTAAAATAACTGTGAATGAAGAAAAGAATTCTCAACAAGTAGATGTTATCTATTTTAGGATAGTATTAACACCAGAGGAATGAAACTGATGTTTTTTACTGCATCTTGGTGAGTGAGTTAAATGGGTCATAAGTTGTACAATCACAAGATAAGCAGTGATTCTGACCGCATCTTTAGGTAGATGGATGACATTCATGAAACCTGTTACCTCAGGTTGACCAGGAGAGATGACTAGAGGGTATATTCACTTTGGGGAAAGTAAACAGTCCTGCACTTAAGGCATAATCTAGGTAAAGACAATACACCCACCCACATTTTGTGATTTTATTTACTTCCCTTAAGTCATAAATACTTGTACCTGAAATCAAATAGATGTATAGTATTCAAATTGTACAACAATGCAGTTTTAAGTTATACAAATTTCATCTAATTGATGGGACACCAGGATGATCATGTGCAGAGGACAAAATTATTTTCTCGAGCATCCAGACCCCCAAGTATTATCTACCTCACTTCATTTTTCTTAAATGTTTACATATGTTATATTTTATGTCTGAATATCTTTCTTTATATCATTGTTTGGCAAATTATAATTATAAATTATAAATAAATAAATACTAACGTAAATAGTGAAAAAGTGATATTTCTTATGCCCCTTCAAATAACGCTGAAACTTTCTAAAGACAGGTTATTACTTGTTCATGTATATAAATTGTTAAGTATTTCTGCGGTGTAAGCTCTTAGGAAATGTGACAGAACTTCACCCTCTCAAAGTTTTATATACCTTTTGATGGTCCTATTTGCTTTCTTTATTTCTTCAAAGGGTAGTTTTCTACACAATGAACTTCTCTCAGCTATCAGTATTTGTTTAATGAATAGGTCTGATATTTACTCAATAATTTCCTTGGGGAACGATGTGGTGATGGAAGATTTTGCTTTATCAAGTAATTTATTTAAAATCCTGCTGATTAGGTATAGGAAAGTTATGTTGGTCTGTTTTATAACTTACAAAAATATAAAGATCTGTTGAGAGAGCTAGCCTAAACTTTCCTTGCAAAAATCACGACTGAACAAGAAACTGGGAAATTAGTGTTAGGAATTAACTTATGTTCTTCCAAAGATAAAGTAAAATCTTAGCTTCTGTTCCCTATAAATTTGATCACATTTGGGGATGGGATATTTGCAGGTGCAAAAACATAGAATTCTACTTGAGAGAGTGAGGCCCTGTATTCAGTGAGTGGAAGGCACACCGCGAAGACACAGAAACACAAAGAAAGCTATGTGCCAAGGGAAACAGATGCTGGACAGACAGCTTCAATTCAAACTTCCTGGGACTGACAACCACCATAGCAAGATGGAACAGGCATTCATGGATTCATTCAGAGTGCTCACAGAAGCATGGACTGGATGACTCTGGTATTTAGACTGTCCCCCTCAAGAACTGAGAGAATAAATTTCCTCTCTTTTAAAAAACACACCTTGTTGTACTTTCTTGAAAGCTCAAGTAGACTAAGGCAGGGAACCCATTCCATTTTTTTTAACTTTAAATATATTAATTTTTGCAAATTTCACACATTCATGGAAGTATTTTGATCATATCCCTTCTGCTCCCTGGAAAGTCCCTCACTCCCTTGTACTTCCCAATTTCATGTTCTACTTTTTATTGTTATTTAAACACCCCTGAGTTCAATTAGTTGTCTACATGTACATGTTTCTGGGGCCATTCACTGAGCCTGGCACCCTACCAGTGGTCACGACACACTCATCAGGTTTTTTTTTTTTTTTCCAAACTCTTTATTACCAAGTTGAGTTTCTGTATTTGAAGTCAATAGATGACAGTATTAGGGCTGGATAAATGGCTCAGTGGCTAAGGTGCTTGCTGCACAAGCGTGAAGACCAGAGTTTGAGTTCTCATTACAGACAAAATTTGACCCTAGTGGCACACATTTGGAACCTCAACACTAAGGGAAATGGGGAGTGTATATGCAGAGACAGGCAGATCCCAGAGGCTTTCTGAACATCCAGTCTAGCCTAAATGGTGAGGAACCGTGTCTACAAAATAAGGAAAAGGTAGGTAAGGATACAGGAAGGCACACACTTTCAACTTCTGTCCTCCCCACATGCAAGCTCACTTGCACATATAAGCAGGTATATCATGCACCTCTCCTCTCTCTCTCTCTCTCTCTCTCTCTCTCTCTCTCTCTCTCACACACACACACACACAATTTGGTATCTCTGCCTCTGCCTTCATTTGGATGCACCCCTTTGCTTTGGGTCAGACTTATGCCTAACTCTGTGTATACACTGTTAGTCTCTCCACCAGTGTCTGTCTAAAATCTGGTGATTCCTCTCATATCTCATCCACATTCAAGGCTGAAAGCACTAGAGGAGAATAAATGAACTATCTTTCTGTCCGTTTTTACCATGTCCTGTTCATAACTCCTAGAAAGAGCCTTGAACATCTCCAGTCATTTTTTTTTTAACCTGCAATCCCTTTGGATTCCAGAAACATCAGAGTCTCACAGACAGATCACACCATGACTAGATCAGTCCCAAGAAGGAGCAGACATCTCACAGGAACAGATTGTTCCCTCAGAGGATAAGAACTTCTTACGTACCCAGCAGAACCAAACCTGAGTTAATAATTACCTAGACCACACTACGACCAAGACTTTTTAGCTATATTACTCCGTGTTTACGATTCTAATTCTATTTGAAGCTTCTCAGTAGCCTGAAGACGGGCTAAAAAGCTTACTTTCCATCTTCCTAAAATAGAATTTTTAGGAATTCCTGAAAAAGAATTTCGATTGAAATTCTTTCCTAACTTCTCACCATTACATTTACACTTTTATTTATTTAATTTATTTTTGGTAGTGAGGGGCTGGGTCTCTGTTGGAATTACTGGAATCAGGCTTCTGCCTTAGGACTCCAGTTTCAGATGCTTAAACAACTCCAAATTTGTGGGCCGGTCTCCATCTCCAGCATGGCTGCTGTGATGGCACAGGTCCTCAGGTGACTCAGAGTGCGGCGGGAGAGATTCCCGGGATCCCGCACTGCGCATTGGTGGGCAGTTCAGTTCTTGAAAACAATATAGGGAGGCCCTTCTGGCCTTTACAGAAGGCGGGAAAGTTAAAGGTGGGGTCTTTAGGTAAAGGTGGGAAGGTTGTAGGACTAACATGGATATTAGGAACAAGGAACTCAAAAGCTTGGTTCTGGTCTGGGGTGACCCTTGTCGGGGAAGAGATGAAGCAATTGCAGAGGCCTGCAGTGGCTTCCTGGGACCTAAGTTATCACATCAGGCAGAGCAGGCTAGACTCCTACCATCCCTTCAGAGCATCTGGGGTTGCTTGGCTTGCTCAATACTTTTTACAATAGACCCAGACCCCACACAAACTGCCAAAGCAATGTTGACAATAAACATGGCTAATGGTCAATCCCTTTGACTTCACAATTTACTACAAAGCTATAGCAATAAAAACAAAATGGCACTGGTATAAAAACAGATGAATGGAACTGAATAGAATCAGCCCTTCATATGATTAAAGAATAAATGTGACAATGAAGAAAGAAGCCTTTCAATAAATGATGTCCACAAAAAAACATGGACTCAAGCTAAACTACATTAAGAAATTAAATATAAAAGTTGAAATAGCCATTTGGGGAAGAATATGCCAGTGGGATATGCTGAAGAGGCGGAGGAAATTGGAGCCAGCAATTACATGCAGCCTGGGCTATACCTTTAGGTTGGAGAGACTGCTCAGTAGTACAGAGCAACCCTTGCTCTTCCAGAATACCCTAATTCAGTTCCCAGCACCCATGTCTGGCAGTGCCCAATTGCCTGTAACTCCAGTTATAAACCAACACCTTATTCTGTGTACTGTGGGCATTTTACACACCTAGTAAACACAGAAACAAACACAAATAATATATCCATAAATATTTGAAAAGGTTGAAAATAAAATCCCTAGAATAAGATATAAGTCTACTTGATATTGTTCTGAGCAATGATGCTTTTGGACAGGACACCAAAAGTAAAGACAATAAAGCAGCAGTAAATGACTCAGAGTATATCACATAAAATATTATTGGAAGGCTGGAAAGATGGCTCTGCAGTTAAGAGCACTGGCTGCACTTGCAGAGGACTTGAGCAAACCCCTAGCATCCACATGGCAGCAATCAACCATCTGTAACTCCAGTTCCAGGGGATCCAAAGCCCTCTTCTGACCTCTGTGGGCATTACACAGCTGGAGTGTCCTTACATACATGCAGGCAATACAACCGTATACATACACATACCAATAATAATAATAATAATAATAATAAGAAGAAGAAGAAGAAGAAGAAGAAGAAGAAGAAAATAATGAATAGTTTAGATGCTATTGTATAACAATTGATCAATAAAATGAAGTGGAATTCTACAAAACAGAGGGATCTATTTGTAAGCTACTTACCTGATAAGGTTTTGATATTTAAAATATATAAGGAACTTGCACAATTCAGTAGGAAAATAACATATACTTTATTTTCAAATGGGTAAACCACTTTAATTAGAATCTTATAAAGGAATTATGTAAGTTGTTCATTGATAAATGAAACATGCTCATATTACTGGCCACTATAGGAATGCAAGTCAGAGCCACAGTGAGATACCACCTCATAGTTTTTAAGATGCCCATTATCAAAATGCCAAGAGCTACCAAACATGGAGCAAAGATGTGGCAAGTAGACCTTTCTCAAAGAGAAGAATCAAGAAAGGAAGGCTCCAAGCAAGAACCATGAAAATCTCTTCTTTGGATTCAGTCCTCCAGTTCACATCCAGAAATATGAGATGGGCCAGTTGTTCTGCTTCAGGCTTTTAATTTCAGCAGTAGGGAAGCAGAGGCAGAAGATCTCTAGGAGTTCAAGGACAATCTGCTTTACGTAGAAAGTGCCCAGTCAGCAAGGGCAACATAGTGAGACCGTGCCTCAAACAAGCAAGCAAACAAACAAACATACCTATTTACTTGTCTAGAAGTAAGTAAAGTTATAATAAACTCTTACAGGTCAGTGGTTATAAACTGGTCCCCTGAAATCAAACTATATGTGTTTGCCATCTATACCACTTGAAATGTGTTTGAACTGGCAAGTCATTTGACTTTTTGTGCCTTAATTTCTCCATCTGTATAGTGGACAAAGATAATTTCTCAATAAATTGATTTATATTGAGGGAGCAGAATCTCATAGCATCCACAGTCTGCCATTTAATAATCATCCCCCCAAATTATAATTAAATAGCATGGTGTTTACAACACTGCAATTCCCCTGTCCATCCTGGTACTCATTCTACTAGTCCACACTTCAAAATGCCTGCCACTTTAAATCAAACACGCTGGGACTTTAAAATCATTTATTTCTCTACTTAACGTAGAGGGAGGAGCCCAGTGATGCCTGATGTAGGAGACAAACTTCTGTCTCTGATTCTGTTCCACTCTCTTAGGTTCAGTGAACATTTGCAGCTATGAGAATCTTGTACTTTTTGATGTTGATTGGGGGGGCAGAATAGAATGTTGAATAGATATTTCAGATTAAGTTCCCTATTTATTCACTAAGGGTCAAGTAAGGGAAAGGTGCTCAACCCAAATCTAGGTTTTGATGATCTGTGGGCCTTGTCTCTGGGTCCCTAACCCACATACACTAGTCCTTTCTACTTCCCAAGATTTTCAGTCATGCCACTCAGAAAGCAGCAGAGAAGGTATCCACTAACCAGGCACTCTACTGTATTGTGGTAAAGGAGGATGTTTCGGTATCATTAGTTGATTAAAAGAGACAAACTGCAATATAGCATATTTGCTTTTCTTTCTGTCATCCCTTGGAGGAAAATTTGAAGAAACAAAAACAAAACTATTAACAAATTATGTGTTGAACATTCAAGTATTTTATATTTAACAGAACAATTTAGTATTTTAAATAAAAAATAAGTACGAGTATTTTAAATGCGCATTTGGTTTCTTTGGGGTATTTACATTTTCACTTTTTATTAATTACACTACAATAATATTCTAGATTTATTAATTTGTATTCATCAAGTGCACACACAGATGTGTCAAGGGCTTGTCACAGAGTGGGAAAAGAATGATCTCACGAAGAAAATGTTTAATCACACCATTGAATGGCTCCAAAGAGAGTTTTGAAGTTAATCAGTCTAGAGAAAGATATCATATATTCCTTTATTGAACATGAATTGAGTAAGCACTGAGTCAGCACCACAATATCAGTTTTTAATGATCTGAAAACAATTTTGTTTGTTTGCTTTTGGTTTTGTTTTTGACAGGGTTATCCTAGTCCTAGTCTGCCTGGTAGTCACTATGTGAATCAGGCTGGCCTTGATCTCACAGTCATCCTCCAGCCTTTGCCTCCTGAGGTCTGACATTAAAGACTCATGCCACCAAGCCGAGCCTGAAAACAAGTGTATGACCTCGATCTTTAGAAGTACATAGATTAGAGGCAGATATTGACTTGTTAATTATTACAGTAAGACACAGTCAATGCAGTTCTGTGGGTGTCCTCTAGGGGATAGGGGCCATATTACTCTGAGAAATGGTGTTTGAGTCACACTGATAATAAAGAAGATGATATCCCTTAAGAGCTGATGTTTGTTGGACAAACTGGGAAGGAAAGGCCTCCCAATTAAAGAACCCTGGATCTTAAAACTTTGATTTTGAATTAACAGCTAACTGATAATGCCTGATCTAGCCTCTCCTCACTTTCCACTGAGCAAATTAGTAAAGTGATCAAAATGATTATACTGTAGGCATACTCATTAAAAACTTCGAAGATTCCACAGAGAATTTTCATTGATCAAAGTTTACATATAGTCTTATAGTCAAATATGCAGCGAACATTGGAATAATGCTAATTTCCTTGTGGCTGTTTCCTGTCAATCTCACTGTGAGGCAAAGTCTGCAAAATCAATGTGCTTATGGCTCCGAGTGGCTATTTCTAGAGTACTGGTTCTTACCTTGCGCTCAGGTCATGAGCTTAGTAATTATCAAATTAATCAATATCCATGTATAAAATTCACCTTCCTTTTAATAGGTTTGTTACAATAATTATCTAACTACCTGACACTTATACAATAGTATATTTATTAATTTTAATTTATAGTGCACTTGCTAAATTGCAAATGATATAAATCTCAATGAATACAAGGTTTGAACTGTGATAAATTTTGCAGACAACCATGTTTCTACAGAACATCTCCATTCAAGGGCTTGGAATCTCCCTGTGGACTGATAGATGGAATGTTAGACGCTGATTTTTGAAGCTATAGGTCTTGGTTTAGGGTAGCTTAACAGCGTCATACAATTATTGAACAATAATTTACTTAACATCATTTTATTCCAGACACTATTCTACATGCGAAAATATATCAGTTACCAGTAAATAAGACAGCTAAGGTTGCCTACATACTAAGTGTTTCTGTAGAAGTGGAAACTGTCCATCATACTGGCCATACCAGAGCCTTACCTTGTCATTCTAATTGTATGTCAGTTCTGTCATGCCTAAAAAGTAATCAGGAATTCAACTCTTATTTGGGGCCTTCAGGAAACAGAAAATGTTTGGAATTGGTCATTTGTCTCACAACAATAAAAGTGGATAAGAGAGGAAGAGATTTAATATAATCAGAAGACATAGAGTTTAAAACATAGGGTGTATCTGACTGTAAACAGTTACTCTGACATCCACTCAAAATAAATATGTAATCTATTTATACTTATATAATTCATAAAAGAAGGGCACAGATTATACATTTATATCTTATAAATATTAGCATCATATGATTAGGCATTTTGTGAATTCATTTTCTTATTACAAATATAAACTTCCAAGAGTTATTACATTCAGTAGATATATACTCTCCAAGTTTTCATACATAAAAATTAATGAATTCAATTTTCAGATAATTAATTTCATGTTAAAAAGACAAATGGCAGGAATATTTCAGGGATAAAGAGTGTTCTCTGAGAAGTAGCAGCAATCCAATAAGCTGGCACTGTAAAAATACAGTTTAAGATGCTGTTAGTAATGGGTTCTACATATGATGTTGTGATTTCAAACCTTGACTTTCTGTAGTAGAGAAAAAAGAGAAGATACACACACACACACACACACACACACACACACACCAAAAAAACCCTCTTCTCATCTGCAATATATCCAGAGAATATTACATAAATGTACTACAAAATAGCTCTCTATGGAATACAGAATTAGTATCCAAGTTTACATAATCTATGCTATGTGTGGATTTTGTGAAAAGACCTTATTGAAATAAGCTGAAGCTTATTAAGCACTTTTAGCTCTTAGCAAACAACTCTACAGATTCCATACCTTAACTCTGTACGTACAAAACCCTATAAACAAATAATCTTGCCAAGGATAATTTCATGTAAAAATAACCAAACACAAGAATAAATGATACAAATAATGGAGATACTATTGATATATCTGGGCATTCTGAAAGAGGCTCTGAAAAGTAAGTGTGCTAAGTAGTAGAAGAGTGGATCAGAATATAAAGAAGTCATTTAAAAGGCAAATTGTAGAAATCTATTATCGGTGTAATTTCTGTAGATTAAACAGTAGACATTGAAATTTAAAACACATAAGATGATAACTATGAAATCAGACACAGTTAGAGATTAGACTTAGTCACTGAAGAATAAATTTAAGAGTATAGTCTGAACTTCTGGGGAGAGATATAAAATTAATAGTGACTTTCAAAATGTGAGCTGCCTTTTCCACTCCCAGTTCAGATGCTGTAATGCAGAAGTTCTGTCCAGGGTAAACGCAAGCAGTATGAATGAATTCAAAGCTCTGCTGCTGTATTCTTATTGTGGAATATATTAGGTATACCTAAGGACATTGTTCAGTACAATGAAGATTGTATATAACATTTAAGAGGAGACTTAACTGTAGGTCTATCTTGCATAACAAAAAACAAACTTGTATATGAAACAGAATCATAATAGTGAGAACCAGGAAGTCCACATAGAACAATTTCCTAGGGTCAGGACATCTTCCAGGACTGGTGAGAGTCCTTACTTTAATTAGATAACACTACAGAATAATTCATTCCTCCAAATAATATTTATAAAAATAGAATAATCATGCTGCAACAAGTGGCCACTAACAACTATGTGTAATCCCAACAGATGCATTCTGAGCAACATCAACAGTGGCAATCTCCTTGGGTAATAGGATTACCAAAGTTATCAAATAAATATGCAAATAAGATATGTAAAGGGTTAGGTTTTACATTACTCGATATACAGTGTCCAGCTTTTATGAAACTTACAAGGAACACTCAGGAATATGTACTTGCATACAAGAATAATAGGATGAAAGAAAATCTATGAGAGGCCTGTGTCAGATTTAAGAGTGAATAATAATTCAAAGCCTTCATTATAGAGACATTCTAATAGCTAAAGGGATTCACACTTACATGTGTAAAAAGCTGTGATGACAATATTTTACCAAACAGAAAAAATTATAAAGAGAGAGATTACATTCAAATAGAACTACACAGAAAATTTGGAGTGAAAAGTTCAACCAGCAATTTATAAAATTCACTAGGGAGACTCAGTAATCTATAACTATTCCTTAATATGATTAAATTGGAGTTCTGATGAACTCATAGTAATTGTAAAAATCACTAAGTTGAAAGTACATTTAATTCAGTTAACCTACCAAATATTAGTTTATCAACATGTGTGTGTGTGTGTGTGTGTGTGTGTGTGTTATTGGTGGTTTGTTCTAATGACTATATGCATGAGTAATAGATGGGGCTTGCTGTCCCTGCCCTGTACCAAAAGGCTATCATGTCACATAAATCTTGTGAAGAAGAATGATGCTACAATGGAAATTTCAAAGTATAGATTCTACACAATGTGTGTTGCTTTCTATGCATTGCAATGTCAGAAAATAATAAGCCGGAGACTATCGTTAAATTGATAGATGATTGCATCAATAAACTTGAAGGTAGAAATATTGCCATCCAAGAAATGTGTAGAAAGCAAGATTATGTGTCAAAACTGATGGTGAAATTAATATAAGCCCTTATGACAAATAGAATTTCTTGCCATCCAGATCTATCTTGCAAGAAATACTAAATAATAACTTTGGGTTGAAATTAAGGGATACAGTAATTAACTCCAATTTACGTGAAAAATTGTGAGCACTAGTAAAGGTAATTAGGTTATTATAAGAAAGTATTAATGCATATTTATCCCATTTTTCCTCTTGATTAAAAAGTAATTACATAATATAATATGTATAGAGTGGTATTATTTACATTGGGCATATGATACATAGAAACCTGGTATTAATATGTTTCACAGTAACAGAACAAAGCTCAGAGGTAATGGGAAAACTATACTGAAGTATAAAAACGGTATCAACTTTCATTTGAATCCATAGGAATGAGGAAAGATAATCACAAATAGAAAATAAGAATTATTATATAACAAGCTTTATATATTTGATTTCCTCTGTCAGGTTTTTAATAATCTCATAATGTTTAAAATAATATTTACTGTATTTTATTGTTGTGGTTGGAATCTGTAGATATAACATGTTTAGCATTAATCGTACCAAAAGGCAGATTGTGATGTCTGAGACTTATAAAATTATGGGTTGGAGACTGAGTAAGATACTGAGTCATCTCAGTCCCTAAAAGATTTCTGACATAAGGTCTCATCCACCCAGGGCTCGGGGACCATTGAAGAAGAAAGTGTGGAAAGATTGTAAGAGCCAAGGGTTATGCATGAGAACAAGGAAGCAGAATTTTCCAGGTGACCGAATTTGCTTAAATTAGCTTACAGCTATGGTGACAGCATGCACAAGACCCATGGAAACTCAATCAGACAAAACCCAGCAGAGAACTGGGGAACTGTAAAGGAGACCTGAACCTTAGTGGAGAAAGATTGGCAGTTGAGCACTACTGGATGAGGGAGAGTTGATCTTCCTTAAGGGAATTTAGTTAGATATGCTGGCCACGCTTTAATGGATGAACTCACACTGAAGGACATTGGGGTACACAAACGTGACTCAATAGGTCTTAACATATATGACAGAATGCATGAAATCCTATGAGCAGGCTATTGGGAGGTACTGCAGATAAGTGAGAAAGTCTAAATATGATTTAAATGTACTGTGTGAAATACACACAAATTCAATAAAAAATATACATAGGAAAAAAACAGCTATGCTACATGACTCCTGACCCTCCAAAGTGAAGAACTAAACTCAGCCACTTCAGGGCAGCTTCAGCCCTAGAGACAGCTTCCCTGGTATCATCCCATTTTATCCTCTTGAACTCAAGTCGTTTATGAATAAGATTCCTTTCTAGCATATATTTCAGAAGTTTGTGCTTTCTGGCAGGGAGCCCAGAGTCACTCCATTTTCCTCATGCATAGTTGGTTATTCCTCGACATTCAACAGAGTCCAAATACTAGAGTCAGTTATCTGCCTTCTTGGAGCCAGGAAGTAACAGGAGACTTGCCATTTGTGAACCTCCTTTACGAGGAGTCAGTAAACTCACTGAAATTTTATTTAAAGAAATCTGACCTTTATGACAAGGAGTTTATGGTGCTGTAGAGGATAAACTTATTTGAGCATTTTAGGTTTGGGCATGGAAGGAATATACCAGATTGTTTTTAATCCAGCCACACACAAATTAAGGGAGGAGTGAGCAAAGCATCCCATGTAGATAGTAATAATGAACCATGGACCCCTCAAAAAACAGAAATAAGGGATTGTTACCCTGGTTTTCTGAAAGACAGGTTATTATGATGATGTTAGTGGACTTTAGAGTTTGTACTTTACATCCCCCATCTATAAGAATGTCCTCTCAATGAAGAGCTGAATAAATGTTCAATCAAGAGCTGAGTTACAATTTTGTCCTGCACTTTTAATAAGTGTGATCTCATTTAATCTCATAACATATATTAATACCAATTTTTCATTTTTTCTTTCCCTAGATTATTTGTTCTTTTGTTTCTGTTTCACCTACACACACACACACACACACACACACACACACATATTATGGAGAAATTTTATTTTCTAATATATCAAAGCAAACAACGCCATCACACAACTCAGAAATTCTGACGACTACAGTGAATTCCATTGCTTTCCCATCTCCCTTATCAAAAATGCCTCTCAATGCTCCATAAATTTCTTCCACATTTCTAAAGTCCCAAGGAAATCTCAAAAAGGTATTTGCAGTCTGTGGAAAAGAAAATAATTTCCTCCCATTGCCTTTGCGTCTTCACCTAGCTATCTAGTTAAGCCATGAATTCGATGCATAACAATCTCTCTGGAGGTGGACATGGTCTCCAGGACCACAATCATTGGCAAGGATCTTATAAGACCTCCCCTCTGGACTCTTCATATTGGCACCAAGTTTTTCCTTGCTAATGTTCAGAAATTAACCTCATTGCTTTTGACATATGTTTTCAAATGTGTCCTCTGGAATTATAAAGAAAAATCTACTACAGTTTCTTGCTCTGAATTATCTTGCCCTACATCCCAGTTTTTAATATAAATAAATGATTTTCTTATCCTGGCATTTTGAGTGTCTCCCTGCAATGTTACTGCTATACACTGGCCTGCTGGATCATGCCCCTGCACTATACCTGCAGTGTCAAGGGATAGGATGCAAATTACAAGAGCAAAGGAGGCTGGGTTTGCAAATGCCAGTACACATTGCCAACAACAAGTTGACATTGTTCCTCACAGAATCTTTCTTGTTTGCATTTGATTGGCTGCCATAACCCACAATATCCATGACATGTTACTTGGGCAGTCATCAATCATCTGTGGTTTCTTACAAAAGTAGTTGGGACCAGTTCTCAGAGCCTTCTACCAAAATGTTCAGAGACTAAAGACAATTTCTTCAGCCATTTCATTTCTTGAGTTATGGCTGTGGCTTACTGTTCCACTCTGGTTATTTGTTTCTGTGTTTAAGTACAAGGTACAATGAGCCCTGATTTCTGCACAGTAGTGATATGTTTTCAGTTACTAGTTATTTTCCCTGAATGTCTTTTCCTGTTATGTATTCAATTAGTCATTAAAAAGCACATTCATTGTTATAAAGCAAAGCTAGGATTAATGCTGACCTATTTCTTTCCTAGATTAGTGCAATTTTCCTCTTATTTGTGCCTCAGCACACAGACTACAAACTATGTTCTGTTATTAAGTGGAGTGTGATGGATGGGAGTGAATATTTACATTGGAAAACTTCACTGCATTTTGTTAAGTACCGTTTATTTCAGTGAGTTTACCTATGCTCTGACCATCAGTTTTTCATATCTGAAATGCTTGCTTTAATATTGTTATGGACTTGGTTGTTCCTGAAATACAGGCTAGGCTGGGGATTCCGTTCTTAAACACGCCAGCAAGTCAAGATTCTTTCCGAACTGTCTCAGGGACATGCCATGATTGAAGGCAGCAGCACATATATTGTATTGAGGACAGACTATTCTGTTTTCTGTGGAATCAAGTTGATTTTCTTTTTGTGGGAGACATAATTGAAGAGTCTTATTGATTGCAGAAGGACCTGTGTGTGCTGTGGGTCTTTAGCTAAAATAAAATTTGCTCAAGCTTACACTAATAAAATTCTTTTCCCTTTAACCTTATGTGCAGTGGCTAAAAAAGAGCTGCTGTTTCAGGGAGCATCAAACCTTACTGAGAGGAGTGTGAGCATTGCTCCTCCTGTACGTACATAGCCATGTGCTGACGGTCGGGCCTCACAAAGACTGCAATAATGCTAAGCACCAAGGGGAAGAGAAATTGGTTTGGGAACTATTTTGCAGAGAGGGTCTTGATCTTGGTGAAACACAAAGGCCTAGATCCTTATGAAAAGATTTTTTGCAAGGAAAATCAGATGTTAATAACAACACTGTCACCTGTATAACATTATATATATATATGTGTGTATATATATATATATATATACACACATATATATATGTGTGTGTGTGTGTGTGTGTGTGTGTGTGTGGAGAGAAGTTACAGGTATAAAGTGTTTACTACAGTTCTTAACTCTAAAGCAGTAGTTTGGGTTACTTTCTCATATACACCTATGTGTTTATCTTTCCCAATAGCTGTAACTTTGGTTGTGGAAAATATTATGTGCAAAGAACATGTTTCCTTTACAAGGTTGAGGGCAAACATGTACAACTAAATCTAATTCAATCAAGATATTTAATTTTTCTGGTCACCTTGATTGGTATAGTCAGAGACACTAAGCATCTCTTGATCCTATATGCATAAGTCTTAAATATACTTGAATGAAAATGTTTCTTCCTTCACATAATAAATGACAGTGTAGCCCTGGAAGCTCCTAGGATTTATCTGGAGAGAATGTGAGAAATGGACCCTGAAATGAAACTGATACATTTAGAAAGCCAAGTAGTTGATCTAGACAAAACAGATCTGGGACTGGAGTGCTGACTTAGTTATTAAAAGCACTCACTGCTCTTGCAGAGGGCCCAGAACCCACATGGTGGCTAACAACCATTAGTAACTTTAGTTTCATGGAATCCAATGCCCTATTCTGACCTCTGGGTGCACTTCACGACATGGGTGCACTTACACACACGCAGGGAATACATTTATATAATGTAAAATAAAAAATAACAAGTAAAATGTTTTTAAACAAGAGAAATCAGATCTATGGTATACAGTAGCAATGTAAGAATCAAGATTTGTGTGAGACTAAATCCATCTTTAAGAAATTTTACTAGTCTGAATCAGTTAAATGTTTTTTTACTCATGCAATCAGCTTAAATTCAGTTTAGGCTTTATTATGCATCAAAACAAGTTAATAAGTAGAATATCTTGGATGAAATCCTCTTTGGAGCTGGGGGAAGACATTCTGCAGAACTTGAGAGAAACAGTTGGTAAGTATACATACATATTTATTACATGTTGTCCAAAAATAAAGCATAACTAGGCATTTATGGAAGGATTTATTGGGTTTATGATTCCAGAGGGTTCAGAGTCCATCTTGATGAGGGAGGCTTGGCAGGAAGTAAAGGGGTGTGGCTATGCTTTTTGAAAGCCTGACCTCACCACTATGATGCCTTCTCCAGCACGGCCAGGCCTCCTACAGGTCTCACTTTCCCCAAACAAGGATCCACTGGGGGCAAAGTGTTTAAGTACTTGAAGCCTAGGGACACATAGCATTCTAATCACCACATATACAGATTAACTGCATTCAGTTTTTCAGATCTCTTTCTTGAGTATTTGTTTCATATCATGTTCTATCTATCCAGCCATGAGAACAACAGACCCTTAAAAGAAATGGGAAACAAATGTGGTCCAGTACGGTCAGTAACAGAATTCCTTTTCTTGGGTGAAATGAAGATACTTGAGATCAAGAAAAAATAACACTAATAGTATAATGTTCATTTTAGTTTTCATCAAATCGTGAAGCAGGTTAGAGTTTTCTAGTAGGTGAATATTTATGGGGAAGCTTGTGTGCATGTACATGCCCACCTATACAAACGCAGTGGTATTTTGACAAAATCCCTGTATATTTCTCTAAAGAGGATGCATAAGCCGGAAGAAGAGCGGTAATATGGAAATCAGGAAGATTTGCAGATGTTCTCACCATTTTAAAGTTGGCTGATAACTCAGTTTACCTTTCTGAAACTCAAAAGAGATCAGAGTTTGAATGATGTTTTTAAATGCAAATATTCAACTAAGACATATGACCTTTGTATTCCAATAAAGGAACCATCTTCCTCCTCATTCTCCTCCTCTTCCTCCTCCTCCTCATCTTTATCATGACTCTTCATAAGCTGTTTAGAACTTCTTCAATAAATGGAGTTGAAGAAATTGTACCCTTGAAAAAAAAAATTCTACAACCTAAGGTAAAAAGTAAATTGAAGATTTTTTTTCTAATTGTCATAAATGATTGTATATATTTAATGACCATTGGCAAGAGAAATTTTTAATCTAATGAGTGACTTTCCATGAGACCCTAAAATACTGCTACTCAAAGTAAGTTCATTTATATGTAGGAACTGTTTTTCTCCTTTAGTAGCTTTCCCCTTTCCCTTAATCAAAAAAAAAAAAAAAAAAAAGCAAAGGACTTAGAAAGCTTAATTGGCTCTGCTGTCAAACATCGCTACTATAATTTTAAATCCCTGTGCTCAAAAACTGAGATCTAAATTTTGGAAAAGCACAAACACCAAAGGTAAGTCATCATACATCTACCTTAAATTGTGTCAATCCAATTCTTATTGTCAGAAGTCAAATAAATTATATAGGATTAAACTTTGTCCAAGAAATTTATAGGAAGTACATATATTTTTCTTTTAATGTTTGAATGCACCCTAAGCAACAGTCCACTGTTAAATCTGTTAGTATTTTTCCTAGCATTTTATGTGCTGACTTTTTAAAATTAATATTTGTATTAAACATGGATTTCACTGTGCTTATGCCTTTTCTTACCAGTAAGATTATAAGGTCCTTGGTAAAAAATTCACTCTGTCTTTCACTGCTACTCGCTGCCTGAAATATTCTACATGAACAGCTGGAGCCTGATATATAATAGATATAGTGTTTGGATGACTTCTTCACTCTTCTCTGTACCCATCTCTATCTCTTCATCCTGACTTGCTTCTCATCTGTAACTGCATTCTCCAATTTGACCTTTCAATTGTAGTCTCTGTTTTATCAAGTTCTCTCCTCATTTTAAAACAAATCATGTTCTTCTGTTTATTTTCCACTTACATTATCACCTGCAAATGTCTATCAGGTACACCTATACCTGCATTATTTATGCTCAGGCTGTAATGCCTTTCATAATATCATATGTATTAAAAATGCTTCCTAGTGCAAAACTCTTTCAGTTTTATTGCTTCTACTCAATTTTTCAAGCCTCCTCCCAGTTGTCATTTCACAGTAACAACAGGGGGAGAAACTGACTGTCTGAGAATTTTACAGCATTTTTCTCTGTCTATATTTTTAAGTTAATCAGCTCATTTTATGTAATGCTTTTGCTGGGCCCTGCTAATCATCACACATTCCACACTCTTCTGTATTTGAGATGTCTGTAGGCTCTACTTCTTTTACAGTCAGCTCATTTATTTAACGCACAGACTTCTCTTCATGGACATTTTAATCAGCTGCTCAATGTGCCCAGGGAATGTTTCAAACATAAGCAGAATAGAATGTAGGATTTGCTCTTGTTTTATTTGTGCTTAAGTAAAAGGCAAGGAATACCATCCTAGAGTATACCCTGGCCTATTCCTTCACACTCTTATGCCATAGTAACAGTCAGTTAAACTTACCTATTATGAACATAAGGATGAAAGAAGGACTGGTGGGTTTCCAACAGATTTGTAGGCACTGCTCAAACACTACTTTGTCAGTTGTCAGTTGCATGATATGGAAACTATATCACTTCCTCCACTGGAATAAAGCTGTTTAGTTCATAATTAGTCAATAGAAGAATAGAGAATCCATACATTTCCACCTAGAAGAGCCAGATTAAAGACTTATGGGCTAATTTTGTTGGTTTTCTAATTTTTAAGAGTTCAATGGAAACGTCTTAAGCCACGGGCCTATATCTTGCCCAAAACAATTATAAACACATCAGTAAATGCTGCTAGGGCAATGTTCCTAAGATCTAGCTGCCAGGGCTATATGATTGTATCAAATGAATACAAATTGCCCAAGGTCAATATTGAACTTGAAAAGGGTCTGAGCATCTGTTTGGCCTGCTTCTGACAGAGGCCATACAGGCTTGGTTGCAAAATAAATAAAGATTATCTTCAAGTACAAATTTCTAAGTCAAAAACTGGAACACGGTCTTTTAAGGGATATGTAGATGAAATTATCAATAGAGTATTAAAAATTGTTCAAGCTCAGATAATTTGAGATATATAATCGGAGCAGTCATAGTGCCTGTCACCTTTGGCTGTCTGCATACTCCACCCTCTGGGATGTGGCTGTGGAGTGCCTATGAAGCAATCCTGAATAGAGGAAGTTCAAGACTAATCAGATTTTGTGTGGACAATCTGCTTTTCTGTACCTACCTGGAAACAAAATTAGACCTAAACTGACAGTACCAGAATTAAGAAGTTTACACACTTATAATACAAACATTGACACCTTGTTAGTGACAAATTTAACCATGCTGGTTTCCTAAACTGCATTTGTAAATTCACTTCGCTTCTTAGGAAGATTGTTAAGCATCGAGGTTGGTTTAGGTAGAGTTTTATTTTGAAGCGTCATTTAAAAAAAAAAAAAACAAAAAACGTGGATTTACACATATCTAGAGATTGCCACATTGCCATTGCCACCTTGTGGTCAAAGACAGTAAAAGGTAGATGAAGAAAACTAAAATATTTTCCAGGTGCTCTCTTATTTTTTTGTGACCGATTGGCATCTTAATATTAAGTTTGACAACCAAAAACAATTCCTGAATCATATGGAGACAGCATTATATAAAACAGTTGTGAATTGATCTGAAAATTACAGGTCTCATAGGTGGTATTTATAAAATTCACAAAGCCAACAATTTCAAGAAGAAGATAATACTAAGCTTACTTTTACCTTAACATTTTGATTTCATCTTATATTTAATCCAACATAATTATTAATTTTCAGATATATAGATTCTAAAACTCAGAATAAAACGAGTTCCTTCTTTGGAGAGAAAATAGTAACAGATAAAAGAGAATACTATAATAATTTTCTGTTAATGGTACCCTCTCATCCAACATTGTTAAGATTGCATAGCTTCAAAACTGAAACTAAATTCACCTCAATTCTGGAGGTGTGTAGTTTTAGTCCAGTTTCTATAATATGCAACCCATATTTTACTGTAGAATGGTAAACTGGAAGAAAATAAAATTAAAGCAAATACTTCCTAAATAAATTTTAGTTTCCTTTCTCTTTTTGAGACAGATCTCAGCCTGTATAGCCCAGGCTGACCCTGACACTTCCTATGAAGACCATACTGGCTTCAAACTCACAGAGATACACCCACCTATGCCTTGCCAGTGCTGGAATTGAAATTATGCACCAAATGCCAGAAATCTGAATAAATATTAAATAAATAAGCATTAGAATTATTGTTTATATCTATAGCTGCTTGGTATTTGATCCATTTGGAATCCTTAAATGTATCTTTTAACTTAAGACTTCCTCAAAAGTTTCACTGGAAAATATTTGCACACAAAGAGATTTTACTTATTATTATAAATAAATCAATGTCATTCTGGTTGATGAACTATTTTGTACTTACTAAAATGGTAAGGAATAGGATCAGATAAACTTTATCTCTAAAACTAGATTAAATTACTTACAGATATATATGATTATTATTGCCAACAAACTGAAGCCTTTCTTTGAACTATGTGCCATGTTTTCCGAGGCTATTTGTCCTGCACCATTCCAGGGGGACATGTTACATAAAAAAGTCAGAGAAGCTTCTTTAGTTAGACAACTCTTTCTAGTGTCCTTGGTGAATCTCTTTCATCTCTGCCCATCTTTTCCAAGAAGTCATCCTTCACCTCTCTACAGTCATCAATCTCTTTCCATTTAAATACTCTATAATTTTTCCCACATTATTAAATATGTAATTATATAATGCCATGCATGCCTTCTGATGGCTTTACAAGTGCTACTGCTGTTTCTCCACTGTACAGTGAGCAACTTGGGACAGAGATCACATATCTTACTTTTTCTAAAACTTGTTCTATATTCATCATAGGACCTAACCACCATTGTTCCATAAATGTTTTGAAGCCATATTTAGGAAGAATTTGGATCATGGCAGGGTCTTAGTGGAGTTCTAATACAATAAAGAATACCTCTATACATTTAATTATATTACCATGTGCATTAGTTTGCTTTCCTGTTGCTGTGATAGAAACACTGACCCAGGGAACTTATAAAAGGAAGAGTTTATTTAGTTTATAGGTTCCAGAGGGCCCCAAGTTCATTGTGGCAGTGAGGCATGGCTGGACCAGATCCAGAAGCAAAGTGCTCACATCTTCAACTGGGCATAGAAAGCAGGAAAAGACTGGAGATCCAGCAAGGCTTAAAAACTCTCTCAGCCTACCCCCAAGTGACTTACATACTCTAGCATGGCCATATCTTTTAAGACCTCTCAAAAACCCCACCAACTGTGGATAAATTATCCCAGTACTTAAAGCCTATGAGGGACATTGTCATTCAAACCACCATACCATGTCTAGTCACATGTTAGAGACATAAAATATAATGCCAAGAAATTAGATGAAACAAGCACCTGAGTGGAAGGGTCAGGACAACCTGAGAGGCCACCTTTGAGGCAAAGAGAAGGAAATGCTGGGAAGATGTGACCTGAGTAAAACAAGAAAGAACGTTGCATGTTTATTTGAATAATCACATACTCAGAGCTGCAGAAATATATACGGGCAGGTGATCCTTGTGTTGTCACTGTGGAAAATGTAATTTAAACCTGGGTTGTAAAGAAAGATTTTATGGGTCTAAAGAGCTGGCTTAAAGTTTGAGAGCACTGGCTGCTCTTGCAGGGGACCCAGTTTGAGTTCCCGGCACCCACATGACAGATAACAATCGTCTGTAACTCCAGTTCCAGGGTATCCAATGCCCTCTTCTGATCTCTGTGGGCATTGCATGACATGGGTGCACTTACATACATGGAGGTAATACACTCAAACACATGAAATAAAAATAATATCTGGAGTAAAAACTGCTTACTTTAACATGGAAACCATTTATGGTTAACTACTTTCTGTGAACTTGAGATTAAGCTTTCTGAAAGTGTCCTCAGCAATAGGACTGTAACCAAGGGGCATCTCATCATTTAATGTGCTCATTATGAGACAGTCAAACCACAATTTCACTGGATTTCTAAAAATACTATTATTACTAATTTTGCATTTATTTATGATTTAGGGGCATGCACATGTCATGGCACATGTGTGGAGGTCAGAAGCAAACTTTCCGGAGTAGGTTCTCTTTTCATATTATGGGTCCTTCAAATTGAGTTTAGGGCATCAGTCTCAGCTGCAAGCATCTTTATCTAACAAAGTCATTTCATAAGCCCACCAAAGATATTCTTGTCTTTAGCAATTATTGATGCTTCAAATAATAATGTATTGCATATCATAATCATACGGAATATTCTATTGAGTGTTTACCAAGCTCTATCTCTTTCAGCTTGCATCATGCTGGAATGTTTTTCCTGAATCATCCACATCCACAGAAACCCATTCAAACATGTCATTTTTGTCTCCTTGGGGTCTCTTGTGTTCTAGTTTCTACCTAGGACAACTTGACATACAACTTGTCTCCTATAACTACATAATGGCTATTTGTGTTTCTGCCTCCACATGATCACCTTAGCTATTTCACCTTGTTTTCTCCTTGAGAGAAAATATGTGGATGGCTTTCATCTTATCAGACCCCAAAACAATGGCCTTAGGCCCTTGCATATGCAACTTTTTTATCCTTATATAGATCTTGATGATTTCTCTTTGGCCATTTAATGACATGAAAAAATCTAAGGATGATTTGCAGATAAACTCCATACCAACCAAAAACCCAAAATTTATTTTTCACTTAAAAATGGAGTTAAAAGTAAATCAAGAATGATAATATAATTGGGAAAGAAGACTGTATTAGTTTGTCAACAATATGACAAATGTCTGACGAAAGCAACTTAAGGAAAGAAGAACTTACTTCAGTTCACATTTGAGGGTCCAGGCTGTCATGCTGGGAAGGCTTGTGGTAAGGGTGAATCTAGCTATGGTGGCAGAAAGACGATGAATCTTCTCAAATGTGTTCACAGTCACAAAACAAAAATAATGAATATTATGTTCAGCTCTGGTTCTTCTTTCCCTTTTGAGTCATCCTGGGACTTCCACCCAGGAGATGGTACCACATTCATTTAGGGCAAGCTTTCCCTTCTCAGTCGAACATCTCTCAAACTCCGTCAAAGACACACTCAGATACTTTCATACTTCTTTCATCTCCCTATGCGCCCTCCCTGTAAAGCTGAACTATAGGGTCTACACAATATTACTGCCTGGATAGTATGCTGTCTTGAAACGACCTTCACTGAAAAACTCAGCTGATGACTTTTGAGTACAGCTTCACTGAAATTTTCAAGACATGGGCAGAATATAGGCAGTATCAAAAACAAAGCAAAGTATCAACACAATCTAAAAAGTATTTAGGATCATATAATTTTTTGAAATTTTTAATTGAATTTTTGCAATTTTCATATGCTGTATCATTTGATCATATTTAGATTCCCTCCCCTGTTTGCATCTCCCTTGTTCAATTTCATGCAGCATCATGAACACAGACACACACACACACACCCATACACACATAAATACAAACATATGTACATATATCCTGTAGAGACTAATTTGTGTTCCCAAATGTCCTCAGTGTGGGTTCATCCACTGGATCCTGGTTAATCTACCAAGAGTCACATTCTCTAAAGAGATTGTCTGTTCACCTCTCAGCAGCCACCAGTTGCCAAGAGATCTTTAGGTAGGGTTGGGGTTTCTTACTCACTTCCTCATGTCTATGCTGAGATTTTTGTCTGGTTTGAGCTTGTGTGGTATTTGTGCTTGCTGTCACCATGGCTGTGAGTTCATATGAGCAACTGATGGTCATGGGATTTGAAATTATATAATACGGTATTTCAATTTGGACTTTTTTCAGTAACCAATATTTTGAAAAAGTCTGTCCCATGCCTCTTGTTTCCTTTTATTTGAATGGTGGGTGTATGTTTTGACACTATGTCTATTCTGCATAGGAGTCTTAATGGAGTGGGACCATTTACATGCCTCTGGCTTTGCAACACGCAGTAAACTGTCATTTGTATTTTCTAAATTTGGTTACACTTAAAGTTATTATAGTGGGAAAACCACATACAATTTCTTGACCACATCACAAGAAAATAGTAACCTTTTTGTTGTTGTTGTTGTTAGCGACATCAACTTTCTCCTTCTGCGTCTCTTTCTCTAGCAGGAAGTATATCCAAGAGTGATGAGTTAGGCACCTAACTCTGGGATTTATTGCTTCTATGAGTTCCTTAAATTCTACTTCCATCTCACTTAAGTACAAGTTGGGCTTCATGATACCTTCCTGTAACACTAGCCCTTGAGAGGCTGAGGCAGTAGATTTTCCACCTTGGACAATGTAGCCAGACTAAGTCTCAAAAAGGAAACTAAACAAACAATCTCAGTGTTCATTCACCATACATAGCAGTGTCCACACTGATTAGCCAATGTGGAGTTTCCAAATCAATGTTAACAACATCACCAACAGCTTACCCTTAAAATTATTGAAGGAAAAATAATAATTACACTGTGTTAGAAAAATACTATGCTACCAATATGATATGCTTGGATCAGGTAGTATATATGGAATAAAATATCAGTTCTATCTGCATGTGGATGCTAAGAAAACATATTTACAGATTGAAAAGACCTACACAAGATTGCATGCAGATTCCTCCTAAAATGTAATACAATGGATATTAGGATTTTTTTTAAACTTCTAAGATACAATCTTCTATACGCCAGATATGTATGTGTCTGTTGATGCAGATTATTGTGTGTAGATGTAACTCTATAGATATGAACATATACATGCTTGAGTGTGTAACCACAAGCCAAAAAGTGTACTTAGTGCTTTAGTATATTTTGCCATTTAATTTAGCAACCCAAGGAATGTTACTGCATCTCTCATTTTCTGATGAAGAAAACAAAGCCCGGATCTGTCATTGATCTCACATACAGTCTAATTTATTTTTTATCATCCATTTCTGTGTCATTATCATTTGCTGCATAATTAACATCTAGTTTCAGAGTGTTTGAGATATATATATATATATATATATATATTACACACTTTAATCTCCTTTACATTTTATGATAGATCTAATGCCCATATTTCTTGCTGTTCATTGTTCTTAATTAAACTTTTTTTTTTTGGAAACTTTCCTGCTTCTATTCCCTACATTGCTTGTGGGACTGCAAATCAGAGACTTTTGCTCCCCTTGATACAGGACCAGACATGAGACCCAAACTAATACAACAAACTTTTCTCTCCTTGAAATATGAATCCTAATAACACACAAAAGAAATACACTTGAGCATATTTGGAACTCAAGCATCTTTCAAGGAATCTGCAATTCTTCTTTGGCTGTATCTTTTCCTGACAACTCCCAGTTGCTGAATTCTTCCTCTGATTCTGTGAGATACAGGATAGTTACTTTCTGTTGCATCCTTTAAAATAAATTATTTCACATGTCAATCATTTTGGTCTCCAGTGCTTGCATTCATTTTTTCCCTCTAGTTCACAGATGAGGTCACTGAGATTCAGAAGTAAAATTACTATGACAAGACATGGATTAGAGAACCACAGAAATTTACTGACACACATCAGTCTTCCTAACTTCATCTCTAGTCTTCTTGGAGGACTCTCACAGATCCTAGAAACCGACAAATGGGGAGAGAATATTGCAGATGTGCTCTGTTTTCACTAGAAGCCGAAGTAAGTTTTATAATCCTTGTAACTAGTTCATGTGTTCAAAGCTGCTGTCATCTACAACATCTGCAACAGCAGTTCAAAGGCACGCTACGGGGCCCGGTGCAATCTGGAAAATCCATGGTACCAGAAAGCAGTACAAGTGTCAGGGGCATTTGAGGAAACTAGGAGCTTCAGGAAATGAGAATTTATCAACCAGAATGGTAATGTTTCTGTGATTATCTTTTGTTTTGTTTGTTTTTGGTTTGGGTGGGGTTTTTTGTTTTGTTTTGATCACAGTTTTGGCCAGTCCACTAACACTGACAGAATATCATCACTGGATAAAAAGTGATCTTGGAAGACATGTTTGAGAAGGAATCTTAATGAAGTGCAACAAATAAAAATATTGTAGTCACATGCAAAAAGCTAAATCTGAGGAGTTTATCCCTTGCTTCACTGGACTGCCAGTGTGATTGATCTCCTCCCAGTGTTCTAGGCATCATGTTTATATCTTGTATTCTGGCTGGAGTGGTGGAAAAAAAATAACAGGAAGTTCCTCTTCATAGTGAAACAGTGGGTTAAAAAAAGGATATTTTTAAAAAGAAAATGCCCTATAAATTTGCAGTGACTAAATAGAAACACACCCATTTCACTGGCTCATGTGTGTGTGCCTCTGTTTTTGTGTAGTGAAGCCTGCAAAAGGAAGGAACTGGGGAACCAGGAAAGTCAATTATCCAAGACAGGATGACCTCTGGACTGATCTACCTTTGCCTGTTTCTTTTCAAGGTATACTTCCTGTAAGGAACAGGCCATTGAGGGTATGCAGAAGACATAAGCTATCACTCCGTGAAGGTAGTTTGGTCTCCTAAACTTTTCATTGCAAAAGAAACAGCACTTTTTGTTTGAAAACAAATTTCTAGGGCCTGAGGAGATAGTTCAGTTGGTAAAGAACTTACAGTTCAGGCATGAGAACCTGAGTGTGGACCTCCAGCTTCCACTTGAAAACCCTAATGCAGTGACACAATTCTATAATCACAGTGCCAAGGAGGCAGAGAAGCATCCCAGGAGTTTATTGACCCACCAGCCTAGCAGAAGTGTTGAGTTTCATGTTCAGTGAGAGACTCAACCTATTGCAAAACAGTAGTGTATAGAAGAACTGAAAAAGACACCGAAAGTCAACCTCTGGCACACACGTGCTCACACATGTGCACATGCATATACATGAGCACATATACACAACACAACACACAAATTAACACACAAATTAAAGAAAAAGAAACCATATTTTCAGAAGAATATCTGTATCTTTTCAGTTTCATATATCCTTGGAAAAATAAGTCCATTTCTGTAGTTTCACATTCTGCATATACATACTTAAATAATGCAAAATATCCATGTAGAGGAGCTGTTTGGCATATACTGAGACCCTCCATGCTTAATTAAAACAGAAAAGGCAGATAGAAATGCTCTCTTTTCCTTGCCAATTTCATTCTTGGAAATAGCAAATGTCTCTTTCCTCCATGGGGCTCTGTATGAGTTCCCATGATTCTATGTGATTTTCTTCTATACGGTTGTTAACAAGAGTCAGAGACTTAAGCATATGAATTCGACCTGAGGGGAGCTGTGCTCCCAGACAACTTCATTACTTTAATTACTTAAAAATAGAAATAGCTTGGCAGACTAAGTATCTTATTCCTCGGCCTATGCAATAATAATGTCTGAGCAAGATGTCTAAATCCTGTCACAGAGTATCCTAATATTTTTCTGTTATTTGGGGTAGACCTTTATGTGTATGGTCTTTATGTGTATATACTGTAAGTCTTTGAAGCCTGGCCTTCAGTTATTTACAAATTGGGAAGGAATATATGTGACTATAATGTGGCTATCTACCATCCTCCCATCCCATGAACAGTTATTAGGTGCTTGTCATATGTCATGGACAGTTGTAAGCACCATGCTCCAGAAGAAGAAATTAAATCCTTGCTTTCATATTGGAACCTTGTATTGTAACTGGAGTAAGAGAAAGTAATCAAAAACAATTCCACGGACACACATTTCTAAATGTTCAAACAGACAGAACTATAAAGACCTGAGGGAATAGAACTTAAAGGAGATAAAAAAAGAATACCAAAAATGCTCTCAAGAGGGAAACAACATGGCATGTTCCAGAATGGAAAGAGAGAATCTAGCCTTGTACACTGCAGCTAACTGCGGCCACTTAGCAGCACTAGGTACTAGTCAAAAGAACTCCACCTTTCACCTCAGGTTCTGTATCACCACCACATGGTTAAGAACATGTACCTTATAAGGCCCCTCAAGGTTAAATGACAGAATATAGAGGGATAACTTATCGAATACAAACACCAAAGTAAAAGACATTGCTCTGGTATTACCATTAACTTGTAATGTTTTCTATAATATATAAAGCTCCAAAGTGATTCATTCTTCCCTAAATGTGCCAATTCTTTCTTTAATTTTTTTCTTTAGTTTTTTTTCTGAGACAGGGTCTTCCTATGTTACCCAGGCTAGCCTAGAACTCATGACCCTCTTGACTCAGAAATGTTGGAATTATAGCTGTGTGCCACTATGCCTGGCAGTATCTGGCCCCTGTTTTTTATTTTTATTTAGTTTTTCATGCAGTGCCATTTACCACCTTTCATTCCACATGTAAAACATTCTTTATCATCACACATGCCATCTTTCTGTCAGTCTGCCCTGACGTTTTACCACTCTTCTTGTCTTTGGCATGAGTCCACATTTGTTACCATGTGAATTAATTCGATCTATAATACGATTCCCAGGCTAAGTCCATATTGCCTGTGCTGGTGTTCATATACATCAGAATAAAGGCCAAGGATGATAGTGAAAGTGCTCCTGAAGTCGTTTGCATAGATTTATGTAAGGAAAGTAAGCCTCAGTTCATGTCAAATAGAAAATTTTCAATTAGAAAACTGTGTACAAAGATGAATGAAGATTCAAAGGACCGAAGAGCAGATGGAGCAGCAACTCCAACATTAGCAGAAGTGGAATGTCAGTGTTGCCCCAGGATCTAGAGATATGGGTAGAAACTGAATTTCCAAAACACAAAAATGGATGATGATGATTTTAAGAAAGCAGAAATAGTCGAAGGATTGGATTAAGTGTCCAGGAAGGAGAGCTACACAGAAAGAGACAGAATATGAAAGACTTCTGTGGGGAATTAGGCCTCCCAACACAAACCCCCTCCATGGCTATGTGATGGTATGCGGGCCCTCCATGACTGCGCCATGGTGTCTGATTCTGCTTAGCTTAAGAGTTGTTCATTAACTTGTGACCGCAATCGCAGAACATTCTTCCGCCTTTCGCAGAGACTATCTTGTCTGTGCTGCCTCTGCTTTATGGCCTAGTAAACATGCCTTGAAGTGCTGAGTCCCTGGGTGGGCACAGGGTGCTCTGTCATGTAGGACAGAGGTTGTTATCTTTTTTGGCTACTGGGTCAGTGGTCCCTGGTCTTCTGCGTTCCTCAAGGATTGTTAGATTGTATAATGACGTATGGAAACGGTATAAAAAGGAAGAGACATTTGTTAGTAAGGGCTTCTTCTCAACTTCCATGGTGTGTGTGTGAGTTCTTTCATCAAGCCTCGCCGCTCCTCGCAGGGACTCGGACCCAGGGCCCTGCAGGCGCGGCAACTTCCAATCCCCAACCACAAATACGGCTAAAACAGACAAAGCAAAACATAACCCAGGTTTTCTTTTTTAAACTTTTCATCCAAAACTCTATCATTTTCAAAATCCAGATGAAAGCCAGATAGAAAAAGATATCTAGAAAAATAGTCCAAGGACTAATACTCTATGATGATTAACAAATCAAAGAAAGGGAAAAATTGTAAAAACAAATTTAATGAACAGCACAGGGCCCACCCCAGGGCTCTCCTCTGATACACTGTAAAAGAAAAAATAAGGAAAACAAACTGTATCTTGCCATGGCATTTGAGCAATCCATATGCACTGGAGACTTGTACAGATACCAGGGCACGATTTCTCATTAAAGCAGAGGCAGGTATTTATTTATTTTTTCCTGATAGAAGGGGCAGTTCATGATGACTGCACATTGTAATCCTTGAACACTACTTTTTCAGCTTTAGCTGGATCCCAGAATACAGGCCTTAGTGCCAGAAGGACAATCAGGAAAAGCAACTCTGAAACAAGAATTCAGTAGACTATTACTTTATGAAAAGACCTAAGTTCTAGGGGATCTGAGACTACACAAATGTACAGTCAAGAGTTTGCCTTCACTATAATAGAAATGAATACAAGTATTGACATCACCATCACTCTTGTAGGTGGAAAAGCTTATGGTCTTATGGTTACCTAAGTGTCCCTCTTCATCCCTGCTCAACAGTCCTGTTACAGTGTTAGCAGGATAAAGCAGAATCAACCACTGTAGCAGGGGGCTGGAGATATGGCTCAGCAGGCAACAGCACTGGCTTCTTTTGCAGAGAATTACATTAGGTTGTGAACAGCATCATGAAGGAGGACAAGGATGTGAATATTAAGATCACTGATAGGCTGTTAATGAGCCAACTTCTGTTAATAGATTCTATTATTACATCAGTATGGATTTTATATAATCCTCCTTTCCATGACATATAAGATGTTGATGGTTCTAATTAGCATCCAAATTTCAGAAATGTTAACATATAAAAACATATCTCACAGATACTGCTGTGAGATATGTCTGCATTAGTCTGAGATAATAGTCTGCATTAGTCTCTATCCAGTGCTCAAGAAGCTTCTATGGTGAGTGGTGACTAGAATACTTCAGTGTAAATATAAGGATACATATTTTGCATTTACTAAGGAGTAACACTAGCCTAGGGATGTGACAGTCCTGGGACTCTCTCTAAGATCTACCACTTCTTCAGCCATGTTTATTTGGCTATGATTACAGTAGCAGACATGTGTTTCCTCCCACTGAGTGGGCTCTAAGTCCAATTAGGTAGCCATTAATAAAAGTGCCACTGCTGTACCGGAGTGGTAAGCTGTGCCAGCCATTGATGCGGTTATTTGGTCATGAAGCTGCTCATGCCTAAGTGGCACATCTACATTGCAGTCTCTACACACAATATGCAATATAGAACACGGGATAAAGAAGTCACTAGTGAATCTTTCAACTCTCATTAATAAAGCTCCTGCATGCAACAAAGGGCCAATAACACAAAAGGTCACAAATGACTAAGTCATGGAGATTAGGAATCTGCAGAATGTGGGTTTCTGAACAGGACTCTCATAATTTCACTCACCTAGAACTCAGGGACCATTGCTGAAGACGGGGTAGAAAGATTGTATGAGCCAGTGAGGAGGCATATGACTGTATGCAAATAGAATCTTACAAGCTGCTCGGACCCTCCTCATATGAACCTACAGCAATGGTGTTGGCATGCTCAAGAGACATGCAAACTCAAGCAGACAAAAGCCTAGCATAACACTGGGGAAATGGGTAGCAGACCCCGACCTTTACTTAAAAAAATTTGTATTTGATTACTGTCTAGTGATGATGAGCTAGTCTTCCTGAAGCAAGGGACTCTGGGTAGGCTGATTAGACCTCGGTGGATTGACCTGCACTGAGGTCACTTGGGGACACTGGCTTGACATAGTATACCTTAACACAGATAAAAGAATGTTTGGATTCCATTTGGGGGCTATTGCAGGGGTGCCAATGGGGAAAAAGATATAAAGAAGAGATATATTAAGATTGATTGAGATGCTCTGTAACACACAATGATTCAATAAAAATACTAAAAAATAAAACAATGAAAACATATGCCATAATAAATATCGTATAGAAGTATATCTATAATTATTTGCCATTATAATGAATATTGATTGCTTATTTTATATTCAGGTACTATAAGAAATGCTTTTGTATTCATTATGTTTTACAATGAATATATGGGGAGGCAAAGATAGTATTTTTTTCCATTTTATAAATGATAAAAGCAAGGTTAGGTACTTCCCCCCGAAACCAGGTATGTTTGTCCAGCCCTTTAGCCCTATAATTCCAACACTTGGGAGGCAGAGGCAGGAGGATCTCAGTGAGACTGAGGCTAGCCTGGACTACATTGGGAGTTCCAGGATAGCTTGGACTACAGGGAACCCTGTCTCAAAAAAAACAAAACAAAACTAAGCAACAAAAAAGAAAAGAAAAATAAATAAATAAATAAAAGAACTTCTTCAAAGCTACAAAATTGCAGGATTCAAACTTCAAATTCACACAGTCTGTTTACACTGTTTCCATGTGTGAGAGTTGAGCACTTTCTGAAAACTGGTGAGTTGGAAGACATTTAAAGAAGCAAACATGCACACATATAGCAATATTCAGTATCAAACAGGGCTCTTTAGCTTTCTGTTTTGTTATTGTAAAGCAATGATGGCATCCACTCTATGCAAGCAAACATAACAACACATATTACCCATGCCTATGCACTATGTTAAGATCTGACAAAATCTGTGATATACATAATGACATGTTGATATCTGTGCAAATTTTTCCTGTGGTGGTGGGAGCAGAGACAAGGCTTCCCACCACTACACTCAAGAGCTTGAGGAGTTCTTGTCAGAGACCCCCACCCAGACAGGATCCTTGGCATACTTATAGAAAGGAATTTCAAAGTAAGTTATTAAGAAGTAGAGCTGGAGTCTATTGAAAAACAATTTTAATATGAATTTTTAGGCATCAGGATTAATATAAATAGGGGTGGATGTGGGTTTCTCAAAGAGAGCCACACAGTGTCTTTGCTAAATATGATCATATATAACATTTGGTGGTATTTGAAAATATTATCCTTAAAGGTTGCTAAGAAACTTAAATGAGAGAACAAAAATGGTTCCTAAGGTGTTCTGGACAGTATTTCATGTAAGGAAGAATAGTAGACCGCAGGAATGCAAGCAGTTAGGCTTCCTTTACAGTGAACAGAAGCTAATCATGGGTTTTGTTTGTTTAATGAAAATATCAAAGAAAGAAATAAGGTTCCAACAAAGATCATAAACATTCAGTCATCAAGCCTGGTCTGATGGTAACCTGATTGGACCTGGAATTAACTGGAGACATACCTCCGAGTGGCTGGTGAATGTATTTTCTGGAAAGATTAACTGGGGATAAGAAGACTCTCCTCTAGAGTGGGCAACACCTTCCAGCTGCAGCAACAACAGAACGAGATCCATGGGAAACACCTTGTTTTGTCTTGCTCCTTGTGCAGAGAGAATCTTCCAATTGTGCCCCTGAAGCTGCCATGCTTCCCCAACCTTGTACTCCAGCCTCTGTGTCCTTAAATATGGATTGAAGATGGTGGCTCACCAGGAATCCTCCATACCTCAACAGCATATTGGACCTGCCGAAGCATCCAGTCTCATAGGCTGAGCAGCTGCTAGTTACTAAGTATGTAGACAGGCGTTACTAGACTCCTGAGTCTCTGTCCTTCAAGCTAAGCTAATAGGTCACTTTTGTAATATATTCTCATTCTACTGGTTCTGTTGCTCTCAGGAACCCTGAGTAATAAATATATCCAGTTTAACATTTATTCTATCGTCATTTAAAAAAAATGTTATGTGTATCAGTGTTTTGCATGCATGTCTGTAAGTAATTGCACCACATGCATGAAATGCCTCTGTTGGTCAGAAGAGGACATTAGATCCCCTGGAACTGGAATTACAAGATGGTTGTTAGCTGGAAACAACATCTAGGTCCTTTGTAAGTACAATCAGTGTCCTTGAGCACAGAGCTACCTCTCCAGCCCTCATTTTAATATTCATATTTGAAAATATTTCCATTTCTGAAGTTTTTTTTTTTAAATTATGATCATGGCGTGTGTGTGTGTGTGTGTGTGTGTGTGTGTGTGTGTGACTCTGCTCATGTGTATTTAGGTGCCTATGGAGGCCAGAAGAATGTATTAGATCCCATAGAGCTGGAGTTACAGGCAATTTTATGGTAGGTGCTGGGAACTAGACTTGAATCTTCTTTGTTGTTGAGAAATCTCTCTCCACTGGTGTCTTTATCTGAGTATACTGACAATCTTCCGATCAAATGTTAATGGTACTGGGAACCTCAGTTCTCAGCTGAGTCTTCAACTAGACTGCCGACTGTTGGGAGTTTTCCTTCTCCACGTTCTCATAATTTTTCCTGTCTTTTTATCCTTCCTCATATTTACGACTCTGGTTTGTTGGCAGACCTGAACTATGTGTTTCTCATTGTGATATTCTCCATGACACTTATCCAAGCTACTTGCATCTGAATATTCAGTGATTATTTTTGCATACAGTGAATAAATTAACAAATCAAGCTGTTGCATGTATGCAGGCTACTGGTAAAATGAGGCTCGGTATGGTGGGCTTCAAATACCGCACCTTCTTCCGTCAACACCCACCTCTTCACCACAGTATAGGTCTAAGCAGAAGGACATGCCAATTAGAGGGTTAGATCCTCAACATTTTGATGTTATACTTGAGCATTTGCAAACAGGGGGGCTGTCTCATCTATTTTTCACTAGCTAAAATGATAAAATATTTATTCAGACTCACAATTAATCCTTATAAGCAGACTAGGCTTTGAATTATTCAGTCCCAGCTCTCAGTGGTCTTGTTTGTTCCATCCCCATGGCCAGCAGAAACTGCTTCCGAAAAAATAGAGCCCATTTCTGCCCACGTGCATCAGCGCAGCATCCTCTAATTACAAATCATGGTAAATATTAACTCGCTTTAAGTACTTAGCCTCATTCCCAAAGCACTTTAGAAACAGAAGCGCAGGCCATTTTTCTCCCTCCTTGCTCACTTGAAATCTGCTTTCTTTTGTATGTTCATCAGATAGTTTCTTGTTTTGATTTCTAATTAGCTCTGACACTCCTCCAGTTACATATTCCACAATAACTTGTGAGGATTGAGATGTAAACTGACATGTAGGTAGTCTCTGAAAGCACTGTACTGTACAAAGAGCAAGCATGGTGACAGAAGGCCAGGGCTCTGTCATCACTTGCTCCCAATTAGGTCTCAGTTTCCCCATTTTAAAAATTTTAAAACTTTTAAGGAATTTTCAGTTTCAGTAACCTTCTTGATTCTAAGTTTTATTATTCTATAAATTCAGACATTTAAGTTTCAAATACCTTGCAAAGAACTTACAATATGATAGAGGCAATACTTTAGTTAACAAAAAGGTTTTCTTAGAAAAGAAGCCAGATGTGAGGCTTTGTATTTCTGTTGGCTAAAGGATTTCTAATATCTGGTGTCTGCTCTGCTTCCAAAATAAACGAGTTCCTGTTCAGACCACGTGTGCTCATAGAACCACACAGATACTATTTCTTTCTTTTAATTTGATATTTGCATATCTTAGCTGGCAGATTCTATTAGATCCACAGGGAAAGAACACACAATGAGAGTTGATCCTTGATGTTTACAATCATTACCTGATTGTTACAATTGTATAGATATGTTCCTGGAGGGAACGGGAGAGACACACTTCAAATGAGGACTCTAGACATGAGTTTTTGAAAAGATATTGTAGAGCAGGCAGATAGGAGTCTCTGGCTCTGTCAACTAACTTCCTCTTAATGTCTCCACTTCTTTCTTTTATTTTATTATTTGTTTCCATTCAGTGGTTCCTCTTTCCTCCCCTGTTAACCACCTCAAATTCCATGTGACAGCTCATGGTCACAATATGGAACACTCATATTGAAGTCCTTTTTAGTTACTAGGAAATTTAGAGTTAAGCTAAGGTTTACCTTCAGTAACTAGATGTTTTTAAGCTCAACAAAGTCTTCTGTCTTATTTTCTTTCTTGCCTTTATCCCTGACATATTACTGATTTTTTGGGGGGGTCTGATTTTTTTTTTTTGGTTTTCCTTTCTTATGGAGTACACATTAAAATTTCCATTTTCTGTAACATCTCAAAACCATTGTCAGAACAAAAAATGAGTTCTTAGTGTTATAATATGGTGAGACATTTCTTTGATAAGGCTATAGTTTAAATAACACATTTAGGAAATACTACTTAGGAAAAGAAACAGTCATTATGCATATTAACTTCCAGGTAAAGACATAAGCATATTTAAACAATCATTTATATATATTATCTAAAATAACAAAGAACTGTGTATTTACCTGTGCATGAGAATGACACAGTTTTAGCCTATCAAAATGAAAGAAAAAAGACTGACTTTCACAATGGGAAGGAGGAAGAGAAAATTTGCTTCCTCACTGCATAGGTCCATACCTTAGTGCTATACACTATTTATCTGTCCTCTTCACCACCACACACACACATCAAAATTCATATGTATAGTATTCAAAGGTGGCACTTCAGGAAAAATTGCTATGTTCATGAGGGAAAAGACTCATGAATAAGTTTAGTACCTCAAGCGGTTGGAGAGAGGGCTCAGCAGTTAAGAACAGTAGCTGCCATTGCAAAGGACCTGGGTTTGATTACCAGCACCCACATGGCAGCTAACAATTGCCCATACCTACAGTTACAGAGGATCAAACACCATTTTCTGACCTCTGTGGGAATTGCACACCCCAGCTGCACCTACCTATGTGTAGGCAATACACTCAATACATATAAAATATTAATAAATAAAATATATTTTAGAAAAGATTAGTGCCCCAATAAAATGGACCCCAGAGAAGTCTTTACACATACTGCCACCATAGGATACAGTGAGAAGAAGACTGACATTTATAGCCAAAAGTGGGTCCTCATCAGTGACCAGAATTGCTGCTGCTTGGCTTTGGATTTGCCAGGTTCCAAACACTGCAGAATAAACTCCTGCTGTTTATAAGCTACATCCTGTGGTGTTCTATTATAGGAGACCAAATGGATGAAGACACTAAACTTTTACCTCTTGATCTTATACTATTTCCTTGGTTCAGCACTTCTCAAAGTATGTGCCATTGGAGAAAATATCCCATAATATATTGATCATATTTCATTATATGTCTCTCTC
Organism: Eospalax fontanierii; assembly: GCA_035773235.1. Lineage (NCBI taxonomy): Eukaryota > Metazoa > Chordata > Mammalia > Rodentia > Spalacidae > Eospalax > Eospalax fontanierii. The sequence continues at coordinate 15,023,730 of CM069544.1, read as the reverse complement.
TTTGAAGAAGTAATATATGAAATAAGCTGGTCTGGAGTTCGATACTATATGATGACTTTCTCATGAATTCAGTTCCACTCCTGCCCATCTAGAATACCCATCTCTCCTAAAGTACCTTTGAACATCTGAACATAAATATTAATATCAATCACAGTTAGAGACTGTGACCTTGAACATGATCTGAACACTGTGAATGATAAGACTCTACAGCCTGTGGGTGTAGCTAAATAGAGTATGTGATAGGAATGTGAAAGGTCCTAGGATCAATTCCTAACACTGTAAATAACATAATTAATAATAATAATAGTAATAATAATTAAGTTAGAACTCTTATAAGATAGACATTGAATTCCAGAAAACTTTCCGGCAGCTTGGCCTGCTGAATTATTGGATATAAAATATTGCTTCTCTTATGCATGAATTTGGTCAGCTTGTTCTGGTATTTTACTTAAACTCCCAGAAATGGCTTCTTTTAGATAGTAAAATGAAAATATTCAGGCTGGGGAGATGTCTCAGTGGTAAAATGTGTGCTACACAAGCATGAGAATCTGAGTTTGAATCCTTAGAACTTATGTAAAGTGGAATGCTGAAGACCAAGTCTGTAATCCCAGTGCTCATGATGTGAGACAGGAAGCAGAGACAGGAGAATCCTTGGATGCTCAGGGGTCATTTAGTTTGTTCTATGTTGAGATGAGCAGCAAAGAGAGACTACGTTAAACTAGACGGAAATCTAGGACAAGCCCTAGGTTGTCCCATGACCACCACATGTTTGCTATGGAGCATGTGTGCTTGTACTCACACAGATAAACACACAAGCACCCACCCACATGCATATATATATGCCTGACTTAAATTAGTCATTGGTTATTATGATTTGGTATACTTGTTTCTAGCAGCAGTTGACCTGTCATATTTACAGCTTATGTAGACATTCCTGCTCTCTGCAAGAACTGTTGCAGCCTGCGGTACCTGTGATGACAAATGAAGGTCACTGATCTTTTAACAAAAGTCCCCCAATTCTTGTCAGGGCCTCACCCAGGACTGACCTCTAGCTGCTACACTGACCTTGTAAATGATAAGAAGTGGGTAATTAGCCAGTGCCTTAACTCATCACAGTCATCACATCAGTCACATTAACGTGGGGTGATAAAATTTGTAACTTTTATGAGGCTTAGCCTGCAGATACAAACTGTAAAATATGTGTGCGTAGACAGTGGGTAGCCTGAAGAAGCGCTACCTGATGTTTATAAAACATGACCCTAGTAAATGCAGCTCAATCTAGCCAACCAAGTTCAGAATCAAGGAAAATGATCACCTGGAAACCTCAGAGCATGTAGAGAAAGATGTTGTCCTGGCCTTTTCTCCTCTTTCACTTAGTTATGTTTTAAGGTTTTTGTCAAACAGTGTTACATAAGTGATTGAAGTATCAAGAATTATATTACTTTCTATTATGTTAAACATTGCATATACTTATTAGAAAGCAATTATCTAAAGCAATACTGGCTAGATTCAACCATCGAGTTAAATTGAGTTTTTATTTATTTACTTTTTTATTGGGGTAGCATGTGTGTCTCTCTGTGTAGGTATGTGTCTACGGTTGCAGGTGCCTGCAGAGGCCAGAAGAGGGCATGCATGCTGTTTCAAGCTACCCTATATGGGTAGGCCTTCTGGAAGAGCATTGCTACTCTTAATTGCTGAGTCATCTCTCTAGCCTCCTTACTAAAGAAAAAAAAAATCCGTTTTTAAGCAAATAACTAAGATATCTAAACTCCAGTACTTACCTTTTCTAGGATTTTCACATTTGACATCATAAACTCTTCCCCTCCACCGTGTACAGTTTCCACCTGTCTGCTTACAATTAAAGTGTGTGCAGCCACTGGATTAATTTGTCCTGTTTGCTGTTTCTATAGCACCTGGAGATTTAAACTAATCCTACCGATTCTCTATCATGCAGATTCCCTATAAAGAGTATATTCTTTCAGATCACTTCAGCACATTGGAATAAAGAAAAAAAAGTAAAGTAAATCCTGCGGATCTATTAAGGGGAAATGAAAACAAATGTGTTCATCCAAATTTTGCCTTATCTGTGATTTTTCCCCTATTGCTCTTCTTAATGACAGCTGTGTAGTGCTGAAGAGTCAATGTGAATATTAAAAAGCTGGTGAGTTAAAAATGCAGAGTGACTTGAAAGCCAGTAATAGATTTTCAGGAATATAGACTCTTCTTGAATTAGCACTACACAGGAAACAACCACATAAACCAACTTGTTGATTTTTCAACTGCTAAAGCACTGAAGATAAATTCTACATTCTGTTTTGTGTCTTAGAACAAATGAATACAGGGAAATTCCTAAAAAATAATTTATAAGATCATTTTGATAACCAGCCAAGCTAATACCCCACCTTCTTACAGAGTAGAGTGACTGCCCTTCCAGAAGAAACCCAGCCTCCCTCTGTTGTGTTGGTCTTTTGCTGCTGAGATCTGATTAAATGAGACAGTGATTCACAAAGAGTACTCACTTTGAGCACCTGGCTCTTTTTCTAAAGATATCAGTCAGAATGCGGACTAAATCCTCTTGCTCAAAGTCAAGACTAAGGGCCCAGAGTATAAGTATAACTGGAGAGCTTAATGGAAATTTAGACTCTCAAACCCCACCTCAGACAACTGAATCAGAATCTGTATTTTAATAAGATTTACATGTGAATTATGCAGACATTAAGAAATACATATGAGGTTTAGAAGATAGCTTATTCCATAAACTCTTAGTTTATAAGAGAGAGGACTTGAGTTTGAGCTCCAGAATCCATGAAAAAAAGAGGAACTTGTTAATATATTTATAATTACAGTACTGGGAAAGCAAAACAGAGTTCTGATCCCAGCCAGTATAGATTACTTAGGGAGCTCCAGGACACGAGACACCCTGTCTCAAAGAAGGGTAGATGGCACCTGAGGAACACCTAGGTTGTCTCCTGGCTTCCATATGCATGTGCACATAGGTGCACAGTACATATTCATCCCTATGCACACAAATGCTCTTCCTGAAGCACACACATGTACCCCCCCCGACACACAAATATAGAATACATGATTTCATCAGGAGAAAAATCTCAGATGTTTTGAGACAGGTTGTTTTAGGCAGGGGTTCTCCAAGCTTGGCTTCTGAACATCAACTGGGATGGGGAATGTTAGTTTCATGTGTGGAAATGCATAGGTTAATTACTCAATTTAGCCATTTCACAGTTTATGTGTTTCAAAACTTCTTATAACACATTGCATATGTGTGTATATGAAATGCAAATATTATATATATATATATATATATATATATGTATGTATGTATATATAACACATTTATCCCAGATCTCTTGAATCAGAAAATTTAGTGTGGAGCCTGGTAATGTGAATTCTAATATGTTATACTGTTATACAGATGACTGTGAACTCTGAAGATGCTAAATGTTGAAAATTTTTGATCAGTGACCCAGGCCAAAGTCATCGATACACTACTTCCTGAAGTTCGTTGGTCAGAGACTCAAACCTGCACTGTTTAAAACATCAGCTAAAGAATGAGCTCAAGTGTTGGACACTTTATTTATATGAATATTTCTTTTGTATACATTTGAGCCAAGAAATGTGTAGCAGAAGAACCACACCAACTTTAGGCCATCGTGAGTAAAGCCAAACTGAGGAGGTAAACTTGTTAGGAGTGATAGGAGTTCAGGACCTGCAGGTTCCAGCTGTCGTTGAAGCCAAGCCTTACATCCTGCCCTCCATTTTCATAAGCTAATGAGCTCCTTTATAAGCCAGAGTAGACTCCTCTTTTCTTTGAAAAACAAACTCCAATTGCTCATGTTTCAGAGAAAATGGAACAGAGGAAAATGTTTGTTTCCAAAGACTAGAAATCCAATCTCAATGAAAATACTTTAGGACCTCAAAAAAAATATTAAAAATTCTTTTCCATATCAAACTGAACACAGAAAAGATTCTATTTTATAATCACACCAAAATACCTATTTCCCCACCACATGATTCTTTGAACACAGGCATGTACTTATTTTTAAAGTAGATATCTAGAAAGTATTCCTACTGTGAAATGATACTGAACACCTTCATAGTGTTGACTTCTTAGTTTATAGTAATACTACATGTGGCTTGTAAATTATTGCTTTTACATTTGTCCATGCGACTGAGTTTAGTGCTGTTCAGAAGGCTGGTAAAAAGTTCATTTTCTGGGCATGATTGCAAAAATATTTGGAAAAAAGCACTTAAATTAGACTAGGTTCATTCATTCTAGTCAATGTGGGTGATTCAATCAGTACTGCATCATGTTCTCTGAGTCAGTCTGGGAGCTATGCCATTGGCTTCTCTCATTTTTAAAAGTATTTTTATTTATTATTTTTACTTTATGTGTATTGGTGTATTGCTCGGATGTGTGAAAGTGCATCTCTGTCATACTAGGCTATCAGAGGTAAGAAGAAGGTATCGGATTTCCTGGAACTTGAGTTACAGACAGTTGCTAGCTGCGATTTGGGTGCTGGGAATTGAACCCCAGCTCTCTGCAAGAGCAATCAGTGCTCTTATTCACTGAGCCATCTCTCCAACCCTGGCTTCTCTCATTTTTCAAGGACTAGATAATACCACTCATTTCCCTGAATCTTTATATTCTTTCTAACATATCCTTATCTATAGGCCTGTATCCATATATATCATCTATCACTTAGCATCTACCAATATGTCTATATATCCATGTCTATAAGTTCATATGTCAATCATCTATCAATATGTATCTATCATCCATCCATCCATCCATCCATCCATCTGCATGTCTCTCTGTATGTGTGTCTTGCATTGATTTTATTTTATTATTTGGAGTTTAGTGACTAATATTGATAATACATTTTATTTGGAAGAGTATTTTTTTGTACTGGTTTGGTGTTCATTTAGTTTCAAAAGAGTTTGATATAATTAACAATAATACTATGCATTAATGTTGTACAACATGTGGTATGATGTATAAACTATGAAATAAGTGTCCTGAAGCAATTAATGTATGCATCTCCTCACATAGTTACCATTATTATTTGTGTTGTGTAATAATTCTTGAGATAACTTTCGTGCTATACTTTGCCATATTCAGCTTTCTTGTCCCTGGAATCTGTTCATATTAAAACTGAAAGCCTTTTCTTTCTTGCCAATGTTTCCTTTATTCTCCTGCAGTCTAATTCATTGTAAGTTACCCTTCTGCTCTCTATTTTATTTGTTGTATATGGTATTAACATATAATACAGGACATTTGAATAGCTTGGCTATGATAACTAAGGGTGCAATGAATATGAGACTTCAGATATCACTTCCCGATGGTGATATTATTTTCTTTGGGGGTATACCCAGAAGTAGAATGGTTGGTTAATATTACAGTCTTACAGGAAACTCTACAACACTACACAGAGATTGTACACATTTACACTCCCATGGACAAGGCTTGCTTGTTCCTTGTCTCCAACGCCTTCAACGATGCTTGTTTTTTTAGTTGTTCTTTGTTTTGTTTTGCTTTTAACCTTTTGCCAGCAGATGATCTAACAGGTGTGGGGAGATAGCTCTGTGAGTGTTACTGATAAATAGTGGCATTGAACACTTTTTGCCATTTGTACTTTGCAACAGTAGCACACTATTAGCACACTCATAGCACACCATTTCCTGTCCTAGTCAATTATCTAGGTAAATTCTTTATGTAATGAAATTATATATACATATATATATATATATATGTATAGATTTCTGACTCTTAAATAAATTAATAAAAATATCATCTATCACCCATTCATTAATCGATAGACAACCTGGCTGTTTTGTTGTTCTGGCTATTGTGAATAGAGTCACAGTGAACATGAATGAGCATGTATCTCTGCAGTAGGAGATCTTTGGAAATAGGGCCAGGAGTGGTATTACTGGGTTATACGGTATATTGATTACTACCTTTTTGAGAAATCTCCAGACTGATTGCCACAGTGACTGTATCAGTTCATACTTCTGCTAACAGTAAATAATTGTTCTCCTTTCTCACATTTGTGATAGCATTTTTGTTTTTGTTTTTAGATCTAAGTCAGTACCACTGCATAGGCAGAAAATGGAAACAACCTAGATATTCATTAACTGATGAACAGATAATGAAAATCTGGTATCTATGTACAATAGAATATTATTCACCTGTGAAAAAAATACAATCAAGAGATTCTCAAGCACATGGCAAAACCAGAAATAATCATTCTGAGTAAGGTAAACAAAACAGGGAAAGATAAAATCTGGAAGAAATGCCATTTTTTATGATTTTTATGTTGTTAATTTATATCATCTAATAAAAATATTTATTCCATTTATCAAAATATTCTTTTACATAGTTTCCTAGATTTCTGTATAGTTCATCATATTGGGTGTTACAAAGTTCTTTGTAAATTAATTTCTAACTCAGGACTTTCAATCATCATCATATATTTTTTTCTATTTCCATGTTGACTGACTTGAATAAGAAAAACATTAGTATATGTATATTTGTTTTATAATTAAAAATCAAATTAACCTATGTATTCTTGCATATTATTTCCACATGGGTATTTCTGAAATCCAAGAAGACCACAATCAATATTCTATTAATTTTATTTTTGTTATGTTATGTCATGTTTTAAATTATCTTACTTTAATTAGACAAATGCATACTAAGGTTGATTACAATTGATTTAAATAGTTATATGTGTTGTGGGCTAGATTTGCTTTAACATTTTCCTTTTTGTAATGATCTCTGTTCTTTGTTTTGGGCAAATATATAAGATTATTTATAGGAGGCTTTCTATGATTCTTGTTTCATTTACATTAAATTTTATTTATAATGTATTTTTACATTGCTTTAATTTTTGATAAATTCTAATTATACCATATTCTATCTATCATTTTTGTCTTAACAGAAAGCATTATTCATATTTTGATGACACCTTAATAAAAATCTCAGCTTGCTCATGATTCCCTATTCTAATCCGTAGCTTATTTTTTCTTTTAATTTTCATATGTGTGCTTAGGAATTAATTTTTCATAGTTTTGAATTACCCAATTACCTTTTCCACATTGAATATAATTTACGCTAACCTACAATTGTACATATTAATGGGAATCAGCATGATAGTTTCATGAAAACACGCAGGTTCACTGACCAAAACCAGCTACATTTTTTTCTACTTTCTCTTCATTACCCTTCCCAATCACTAACACTCTTCTACTCTCAGCCAAAAGTAGAGACCATGCATGCTTGTTTTTCTATGCCTTTTTTTTCTACTTACCACAATGTCTTTCTTTTCCACCTATTTTTTTACAAACAACTGTATTTGATTTTTCTTCATTAGCCAATTATTATCCATTGTGAATGTGTGCCACATTTCTTCATCTATTTAGCTTTATTTAGGTTGATATATTTAGGCATATATTTAGGTTTTTAAATTTTCTTAGGTATTATGAATAGTGCCCTTTTAAGTGTGCGGCATCTCTTCAGTGTGCTGATTTCAATTTCTTTGGCTAGACATGAACAGAATTGAAATCTGGATCATAATGTAGATCCACTGCAGTTTAAAATATATATTATTATTATTAATGTCTATATATGTGTGTGTCTGTGTGTGTGTGTGTAGGAATCACTGTGTCATGTCACAAGTATGGCGGTCAGAGGACAGTATTCAGCAGTCAGTTATCTCCTTCCATCCTGGGACTGGGGATCAAACTCAGGTCTGCAGGCTTGCATAGCAAGTGCCTCTGCTGGTTGAACCATGTTGCCAGACCCAATGTCAGTTTTATGGAGAACTTTCAATCAGTTCTCTATAAATGCTATACCTATTTGCATTCACATTGTTTAAGGCTTCCTTTTTACCCACATGCTAGCAGTCACTATGTATTCTGGATTTAGATAAAATCCATTCTAACTGAAGTAAGATGGACACAGATTGTAGGTTTGGTGGGATGTTCATGATGGCTAATGCTATCAAGAATTTTTTTCTGGCATTTGTACTTTTCCTTTTAAGAAGAATCTATTCAAACCATTTTTACAATTTTAATTGCATTATTTGTATCACCATTAGATTTGGGGACTTATTTACATGTTCTGGCTGGTGATCTCTTGTCAGATGAATAGCTGATAAATATGTTTCCCATTCTGTAGGCTATATTTTCACTCTTTTAATTATTTCCTTTGTTATGCAAAAGCTTTTCACAGTTTTCCGCATTTGTGAGTTTTTGTTTGCTTTGTTTGCTGAGTTATCAAAAAATAATTACATGAACCAGTTTCTTACAGTACTTTGAGTACTGTCTTTTAGTAATTTTAGAATATCAAACCATAAGAACTGGCCTTTGATGCACTTTGAATTGATGTTTACAAAGAGTATAACACAGGTTTGGTTGAATGTCTTAATGTTAAGTATTATAATGCCTTTACCTAAGGTATTTTTTTTTAATTTAAGATATCTGTGACTTTTGTGGGTAAACATTTCTCTCATATAAATTTCTATATTTTCTTTCTATTTCTGTGAAGGACACTATTGACATTTTAACTAGGATTCTACTAAATGATTTATATCACACTGGAGGGCCTCTTGAATGGGTCAACTGGTAAAGTCCCTTGCTTCTAAGCCTGGTATCCTGAGTTCCATGCCTGGAATCCATAGTATAGATAGAGTTGATTCTCGAAAGATTTCCTCTGACCTCTACATATATGCTGTGGTATATGCTTTACCACATATAAGTAAATAAATAAATTAATTAAAAGTTTAGATCACTTTGGATTTCATAGACATTTAAAAATATCAGTTCTTTCAATTCTTGAACATGGGAGATATTTGCATTTTTGTGTATTTTCTCCATTTTGAAAACAGAAGGAAAAAAAAACAAATTTCTAGATAAATTATCAAGTTTGAATGAAGTAAATGTAAAAAATAAATAAAAACAGAGAACTAAAAAGTAACGAGATTGCAACAATAATTAATAGCCCACTGACAAAAGCCAAAGAACAAAAATTGCCTTGCTAAACTATGCCAAAATGTTAAAGAGTAGTATTTATATTTCTCAAAATACTCTAGAAAGTAAAGGTGGTTGCTGTGCAAGTCTGAAGACACTATTTTAATCTCCAGAAGACAGACCCTATGTAAAGGTAGAAGACAATCTACCAATCTACCTACAAAGTTGTTTTCTGACCTCCATACATTTGTGGTGGCACCTGTACATCTGCTTACTCCACACACACACACACGTACACACTAATCTTAATCATCATCATCAACATAATAATAATATAAAGCATAAAAAGTTCTCTATGAAACATTAGAAACTCAAATTCAACAGCATATCAAAAAGAACATTTATACTGATCATTTGGCTTCATTCTGAGGATTCACAGATGATTCAATATTTTCAAAGAGAGAAATTACATCATCAGAATAAGTAATAAACATGATTTTTTCAATAGAGCAGAAGACAATATCCAACATACGTCCATGGTAAAATACTTGATTAATTACATACAGAAGAAGTATACCTCAAAGTAAGTCAGAATGGGGTGCTTCTGGTAGAAGTTAGAAAGGGTGCAGTATGGGTGAACTTCATTAAAGCACACTGCATACACAGGGCTGAAGGATGGTTCAGTGGTTTGGAGCACTAGCTGCTATTACAGAGAACTCAGATTAGTTACACAGCACCACCTACAAGGTGCCCCCCTCAACCTACTTGAACTCCAGTTTCAGCATATTTTTGTGATATCCATGGGCTCCAGTGGTGTACACAGTGCAGATACATATCGAGTCAATCATGCTTCATCTAGGGTTGTGTCTACTTTCATATCCACCTCTGATGTGAAGATTTTTATGTCTCTTAAGCCCTGCTGCCTGTGAATCATTATTTCATTATAGCAGTCCAGCACCTCTGGCTCTTAGAATTTTTCCGCTCACTCTTCCTCAGTGATCCCTGCCTGTGTCCCTAGAGGAGAGGGAATGATACTGGTATCCCAGGTAGGGTTGAGCATGTGCTGTCTATTAGTCTCTGCAAGTTGACCAGCTGTGGTTCTCTGTGTTAATTACCATCTGCTTCAAAAGCTTCTCTGGTGGGAATTGAGAGATGCACTAATCAATTGGTATAGGAATTAGACATTAGGAATTGATTTAATATTGCATCCATTTAGTTGAATAATGGTAATGAGCTGTCCCCTATGGCCTCTGACCTGTCTCTTCACGGATTCTTGTCCCTGATAATAGTGGAAGGTAAGTCATTCATCTTGTGTAGCAAATCTTAAATCCAATCAGAAAGTGTTTGGTTACTCCCTTAACATTCACGCCACTATTGTACCAGTAGGTATATCTTGCATCCCAGTTATTTTATTTTATAGAGTTCAAGCTGAGTACCTTTGAGGTCTGATTTTCTCTTTCAGTAGCCCTGTATAAAACGTTTTAGCAATATGAAAGCTGGACAGTAGGAAGTTTCAAAGTCAGTACCAACTTGATTTCTCCTTGCTTGTTCAGTGACTCATATATGTAGTATATTTAATGACAGCTTTTTACTGTCACATCTAATGAGTAACCAGTAACCAAGAGCAATGGCAATAGCTAGTATTGTTTCAGGATCAATGGGAATCCCAGGTCAATAACTCCAAAGTAAGGAGTGTAACATGTTACCATGTTACAGGAAGAAAAGGATATTTCCAGACAGCACAAGTTATCAAATAGCAAGCCCAGTGTATGGGTTACCTTCTTATATGTTTACATGTTGTAGAAACATTACATGCTTTGCTATTGCTCTTGGCTACTCTTCAGATTTTTACAGTAAGACCATATTGCTGAAAACAACACATTCTTGAGTCATACAGTATAGTAAAATAAAGATGGTAATAACAAGGAAGTGACATCATTGCTTGCTAGCTTTCATAATTCTAGAAGATTCTATACATGATGGCATGGGATAAAAGTAATCAATAATCTGGTTATGAATCCTGCAAGCTATAAAACTGACTGGTCCAGTAAGATATGCCTGCTGGTGTAATAGTGACACAAATATAATAGAAGTCACCAACCACCTTCAGAATTGATTTAAAGACTGCTCCACAAGAAGGAATTCATTCTAGTAACATTTACTGGGTCAAAAGCCCACAGCTCACCAGGTATTATGCCCCAGGTCAGAAATTACTACTATTAAACTCTAAATGAACATAGTAATAAACTGCCCCCGAGTTACTATCTTTAAAGCCTAGATTCATTCATCTTTAAACCCTTACCAGAGAGGCTTCTTTGTGCAGTAGATGGAAATTTAACAGAGATCACAGTCAATGTGCAGAAAATAAGAGACTGTGGAGTGCTCAGCTCTAATTTGTACATATATACCACACCCTCATCCACATGGCTGAGGAATTATCACTTAAGGTGGGGTGCAAAGAATTTAAGAGACAGGTTGTAAATGTCTGCCATGAAATACCATTTCCCAGACATGGATGAGCCACTGCATACATATACTCACTCTGACTGTGACAGCATGCATACAACCCACACAAGACCAAGCCAACCATAATGGATTGGCAAGGGCTTATAAATTCTCACCTCAAACTGAGGAGCTCCTGGCAGATGGTGGCTTCCTGGGTGGGTAATTCGTTTTCTCTCAGAGACGTAGCCTCTGAGACGTTATCCTTGCTCCAGTAGGTGGTTCTATACCCATGAATGTATAGGTGGGACTAAGTGGATGCAGTGGATTTTAAAAAGAATACTCATGGACTGGGAAGGGGAAATGAAAGGCTATATGGGAGGAATTAGAAAGGAAAGAATAATGTCATATTTGATCAGAAATTATTATAAGCATATATTATTTCATACCCTTAATTATAGGTGAACAAATTCCTCTTAAGGTCAAGAAGAACGAAATTCTAATCATCCTTGTTTGCCAATTAGATACTATATATAGTAAAAGACTACAAAGAGAAAAAAATACTACTAGAAACTGAGAAGTCAATTCAGCAAAGTAGCAAGAGACAAAGTCATCATACAAAATTCCATAAATTTCCCATATATCAAAACTGTTCAGGAAGAAATCATAAAATCAATTCAAGTAACAATGGCTTCACATAAAAATAAGCTTGAATGAAGGGAAAATAATATTATAATGGAAATTTTAAACATTGATAAAAGTAATTGAATAGGAAACAGTAAGTGTGATATTATATAAAATTAATTGATAAAAAACTCACATATTTGTTTCTGGATTTATTTAATTTTGAAATGGAACTACTGGAATTATAAATAGATTTTAATCTCAATTCATGTGTGGCCCTTGAAGAATGTGTACTTTCACTATTCTCTTGGATTTGGTACCTTTCAGCTTAGATTAATATGAAAACTTGAAATTACCCTATGATTAGTATTCTTCTGGAGTTCATTAATCTCAAGTGAATATTTATATTTTGTTACAAAGTCATTTATTTTCAAATTGTTTCTTTTCTCTGAGTTATATACAATATTATTTTGTAAACTTCTATAATTTTCAAATACACTACTTTAAAAACTTTCCATCTTAGCTTTGCATGCATTCTGCCTATTATTAAATCAAACTGACTAGCATTCTACAGACTAGCTCGTACTTATAATCTGATATGTTTTCCACTTGGTTATTTTATTAATTACTTTTTTGACTTTATTAATCATTTAATCTTTTGCCTATGTTTACTTTTATTTTGTTGGCTTCTTAAAAGTAATTAACTCTTAAGGTACATTTCTTTGTTAAATAAAAATGAATGCACAAATACTTTTTAATGTATAGATTTAGTGTAATCAATATTCTACTAAAGTTCATTGCACTTATTCACAACCAAATGATTTATGATGTTAGATTTTGATTTTCTAAACTTTGATTAAGAAATTTTAGACTTGATTTATTTTGTTCTTTTCCAAGCAGCGTTTCCCTGTGGTTCCAGACGGCCTGGAAATCACTATGTAGACCAAGCTGACAACAATCTCTGACAGAGATCCTGCTGCCTCTGCCTCCTGAGTACTGGGAATAAGACATGTGCCACCATGTATGGCCACTTTTTTAATTCTTAAGATGTAAAATTTGTTCATTTTAATGTTTTGAGATTGTCTCTTATTATATAATCTGATTGGACTATTATCAACAAATTTAACCAAAAAAGTGTCTGATATTTAGAAATTTAATTTTTCTTGGTTAACAATTATATTAATAATTGTATTTTTCTGCAAATATTTCATTACCTTTAGAAAAGAATATATATATATATATATTTGATGTCAAAGGAAATATTGATTGTATTAGTCAAATAAAATAAAATATACATTTCCTTTGATATTTCTAGATTTATAGAATTTTGCAAAATATATAAATACTACATGTTTTGTGTTTACTACTCTGAGGTTTATTTCAAGTAGGTAATGATAGTATATCAATATAGAGTGCAATATTTTAAAAGATGCTAATGTTCTTAAAATTAATGCAGTTGATATTTAATAAAACATTCACATTAATAAAGTCAAACATTTTTCATTTGCATTTTATAGAGTAAAATCTGTTTACATCTTAAATATGTATGTATACGCACATACACTTACAGTTATTTTATTTTAAATAAATTAAATCAAAACATAAAGTACTGAAAGGCCAAAACTTGTATGTATACATAGCTTTCTAAATTGTTACACAGTAACCATTCTGTTATACCTCTGAGATAAAAGTGTTCTCAGTATCAAAGAAACTTTCCTCTATGCCATTCCAGATATTTTCCCCCTAAATTCCTTTGTGTATGCATCTGAAAGATAGAATCTAAGGCATTCTCATTGATCTAACTGTGAATCTTTTTTTTTTTTTTTTGAGTTATGGGCAGGACCAGTGACTTTCTTCTATAGAAAGAACACACTCAAAGAAATGTGCTGTTGATCTATGATTATGTTATATATGTTTTCATGTTGCCAGCAGATGGGTGCTAGATAATCCTAACATTAGTTTGATAAAGTAAAAACGACAATCCTGGGTAACAAACATGACAAGAAACTTGTGACAACCTTTACAAACTGCTGAAAGCCTCAACAAGTACAGAGCTGACAGTAGAACTATGAATCTCCTTCCTGCTATTACCATGCCATGTTAACAATCTTAGTGCCTTTAGAAGCAGATTCTCAGGCAAGCCTCCAGGTAATAACGTAATAGAATAAATACCTCAGGTATTGTTATGTGTGTCCCTAAGCAGAGGTGGTAGCTAAACCATGTCTGACCTCTGAGCCCACAGAAATGATAAGATAATAAATGTGTTACTCTAAGTATTTAAGTCTGTGATGGGTGTTAATTCAGTGATACAGTAACTAATTCATCCTTATTCTGAATCACATCACTGTATGTTTGCCTGCTTAGAACTTTATATAGATAACATCATTAAGTGCATGGCCATTTACATTTGCCTTCCACAGCTCTTTGATGACCTTCGATATATATAAAAATTTTAAATTTCATATTTTGTCTATTTTTGTGAGTGCCTTGACCTCTCTTTCTGCAATTGCAGCTAGTCTCAGTTATTTTGGGACTTACAGTGCCAAGGAGGCTGAGAAGTATAGATGAGCAAAACAAATTTAACAGCCCATCATTCCTGATTCCCACATTCTATCACTAAATTATATGAAATAAGAGTATACCTTTAATTTATGAGTTTTTATTTAAGTTGGGATTTATGTAGACAAGTTTATCTTTAATTCACAATTTTCATATTTTTTCAAGCTATTTTGGGCAAATGCCGCTTAGAAAATCCTGCTTATAAAATGTTTTATTTTGCCACTAGCTAATATGGAGTGTTCTCACAGAGCTGTAAATGAGTTCAGTATTCATTATGCAAATGAATACAACCAGACAAAATTAAATGGGTTCAGCTTAGTGGCATCATTTCAGGGATCTAATTTAGGGGTTTCAGGCCTCTGGCTTCAAGAGAGCAATGGGAACTGCATTAAGATGCTCTTAATAAATAATAAAACATTTCAAAAAGAAACTACATTGGAAGGACTATGACCTTCAGAGTCTAGATTAAGCACTACAGACAGAAGACCCTGTGCCTCAATGAAAATTCCACCCTGTGCTTCTCTACATTTGAAGGCTACTGTGTTCTAGTTCACCTCATTTAATCCTGTGATCAACTCTCAGATTCACTGCTTAGGGACCAATCATCTATTGCTACAAACATCTTTTGTTTGAATGAAGTAGGAAATCTTATCTGCTTAATATATCAAAAAGTGGAGAGTCAAACAAAGGATTTGTTCTTAACAGGTTAGCACTATACTATATCTAAGGGTGCTTCTATGTTATGGATAGAAAATTTCAGTCTTTTAGGTATTTATTTATTCTGGTTACATAATAGCAATAGTAACAAGATGTGGTAGATAGGTCAGATGACCCAGTATAGAAAACTAAAATGAAATAGGAAGGCTTAGTAAGGGCAATATATTCAGCCTGTTAACCTCTTACCCACATGTGATCCTTGCCTTCTTGTGTTGATGCCTTTGTATAAACTCATGGGTATGGCATATGAATTTCTTGAATCAAAAAGTCCACAGTAAAGATACTCACTTACAATTCAAACTGAAGAGATAGTTAAGGAAAAGTAATCTGTTAGTGTACCTAGCTAGTGAATAAATTCCAGTGTTTTAAAATTTGATTTCTAATTTAATTTTTTTTGCTTTTACTCTGCTACTAATATCTAAGAGCATAATTTAAGCTTTATCATATCAGTTTCCACAGACACAAAGATCTGTGAGACAACCAGCACAGGCCCTCTTATGCCAAATAAAATAATGTTATCCAAAAATAACAGCACTTCTAATCTGGGCATAGAGGTGCATACTTTACTTCTCACACTTCAGATCCTTAAGTAAAATAGTCAAGGAGAGTTCAGCCTGGACCACATGAGACTGTGTCTCACAAACACAACCTAAACCTCATCAAAGCTAAACAACTGGTCAATTGGTGATATAAAGAAAATTATCTTTCCTCAATTAACAATTTTAAGTCATAAAGAGGAAAACTGTCCTGTATTTCATGTAAAAACTGAAGGATACTTATAGCTGTTAAGACTCTGGATGAAGTCTATAAAGCCTGATTTTTCCCAATAAGGAAAAATTGGAAAAGTTTAGAAAATGAAATAACTTGTAACCTTTTTTACTATTCATATCATTTAAGAAATAAACAAATGGGTTAGAGTTTTTAAATAAGACTCCATTGTGTCATTAAGCAACAGTCATATATATTCTATGTGTATATTATCTGGTTATTCTCCAGTTAACACATGATAGGTAGATATTAATTTTACTGCTTTATATAACAATTTATCTGTATTTCTCAAGTAAGAATTCTACCTCAAATTTTGTCATATGACTGTGAAAAATAAGGTAGACTCTATAATTGTCTATGAATATCTAAATAAGCCCAGATCTTTACTGAGAGTTGGAGTCACTTTCATGGAGTTATCAAAACACCCAGCAATCCTGCCTTTTCAGAATTAGATGTGAAAGAAGCAGTTATTTAATGAAAGCCTTCTGCTAATCTCAAGGAAGTGTTTTCAAATGGGAACGAAAGGTCATAATAATTTTTCTTTCAAGCAGTTTTTAAAGTATTATTTTCAAAATAATTACAATTTCAAACTACTCAAAAATATGCTTAGCAGAATGGGCAAATGCTCAAGGCTAGCATCCCACTGGGGTGCTCAGACAATTTTCTCTTCAGCTTCCACTTTTCACTGCTAGTCTTAAGTGCCCGATTTCCTCCCTAGTCCCCCTTCTGCTCTAGGTATTGAGACTTTGAGATAGCACCAAGTAAAATCAGCTTCTGACTTAAGCCACTGGCAGGTCACTAAGTGAAGTCTTTATCAGCCAGGCAAGGCCCAATTGCTCTTCTCTTAGATCTTGTTCCTGATATAATTCTAGCAGAGAACTATTTCTGTTTTGTTCTGTCTTGTGTGGCATCTGTAGCCGTGGTGATGTGTACTTGAACTTGTGTATTCCAGTGAAGGACAGCAGAGTCATTTTAATGTGACATTTCTTCCCCAGGCCTTAAAGAGTGCTTTGAAGGGTTTTATATAAGAATCTTGGTTAGTTGTTTTGAAGATAAAAGCAAAGGAAATAAAGGTACTATAAACCAGAGTAGATTTTGATGAGCCATGGAGAAGAATGCCTTATTTATCTGTGGTACAGAACAGAGAATAGTGACAGATGAAGGCTGTCCATCCCCAAGGATAAAAGAGACAACTTTCATTTTAGAATGAGTCTTATGATGAGGCTATATCAAAAAGCATCTTGAAATTTTGATATGGAGTCATAAAGTTCACTGTAGGTATTACTTGTCAATATCCAGGCAAGGAAACAAGCTACAGTGGCTTGTTTATAATGGGAACATTATATATTTAGTATGGTAGGAAGAACTTGTCACTTTCACTGAATTGATAATTAGTAATTAATAATAATCTCCCAATTGCCTGAAATATTCAAAATATAGTAATAAAAAATCTTGAAAGTATTAAACATTGTCTTTTATTTTAGAAGAATGCGGTCTAAACTGTGAAATGATAACTGATGTGTTCAGTCTACATAGAAAAATCTTGACTATCAATGGTATTAAAATATTAATTAATTAATATTTAAAATATTAATTAATTTGTTAATATTTAAAATATTAATTAATTAATTAGTTAATTAATTAACAGGAAATAGATGAGGTGACTTATCATGGGTTGTGAAAGTCTGGATACCTTACAGTTGGGCCTACCACCAGAAGTTTGACTTCTCTCCCTCTGTCCAGCGACTTTCCAACATGGTGGTATAGAAGGCCTATGAATGATAATACTTCCTTCCCAGACCCTTTTTTCCAGGCTAGCATCTCATTAATTTATCAAGTTGCCTTTTCACCTTCACTAATTAAGATTATTTTTCTTTTACCCTAAAGAAATAACAGCAAGCTCCTTATTTGCACTTATGAAAAAGCTTTTGCTTAAACATCAGCTTGCTGTATGTGAAGTGTATGTATTTTTGAACCTGAGAGCTAATCATCACCCAATTATCATCTTAGGCATTCCTTGAGAACTTTGTTTTTCTTCTTTTCTATGCACCTGATATATCATGAAGACCAGATTATTTATGGGAGTCAAGCTGCCATATATTTATCAGGATGATTAAAAACAGTACCAAAATGGAATTAGGGGAGAGATCAAAACAGAAAAGTGCTGAATACATTCAGCAAACAAACTTAAAGCTTTCAATGCCCAAGACATTGAAAAACAAGGAGGATTGGAAAGTCATGTTACCATTGCATCATCCAGTTCCTTCAATCAGTATAGCCTTTGAAATACAAACACCAGGATTTACCACTGGCCAACACTATTCATACAATTTAAAAATAGTTCTGCCCCTGATAGTGCTCTTATTATATTGTTTTGTTTCTTGTGTTATTTATATCAGAGCTGAAAATGCACTCAATAAAGTTTAGAATACTGGTTGCAGGACTCTCAGTTGGAGCTGCTTGGGAAGGCAAAACAGTTGTAGGCAACTGTTTTGAAAGCAAGTTCTAGTCCTTTCAGCCTTTACAAACTTTTTCAAGTCTCAGTCTTCCCACTCTAATGTCCTTTCAGGATATGCAACTATTATTTACCTCAAACCAGTAATAAGACATCATTAGGAACTGCAGGAAGTAAAATTCAAATTATTCCTAGAAAGGAGAAACCAAATCTCATCTATCTTTCAAGGGCATAACTAAGACATACTTCCTCCAGGAAGCCATGCATGAGCCAACAGAGCCTACACAATCTCCAGTGTTCTGTGTAGTGCCAGTTCAGAATCATGCATTTGTGGGATGGGTGGGTAGGATTTGTTCTTCTAGAATAAAATCAAAGCAAGAAAATTGGTGGGTTTTTACTTGAATATCTTCCAGCATGCACTCGGTGTTACCTGCAGACATCACACAAACTTTTCCTCTGATTAGCTTAATTAGGAATAAGGGATTTGTAGTACCATGTAGAATATAAAAAAAAAAAGTTTTCTGTGTTGTTGTCACTAATGTTCAATGATTCTGTGATTGGGGTTAACCTTAAAATACCTTCATTTCTCAAAGAATTCCCAAACAATAGTTTACAAGCTTAGATAAGTGTATGATGACAGAATAGCCTGTGATAATGATTGCTACTTATTTATTTTTGAAACATTTGTGCTTGTTACAAGAAGCCTGAAAGTAGGTTTCATTATCATCAGTTTATATAGGAGAAGTGCAATTCAGAAAAGTTAAGCACCCTGCCCAATGTCAATCAACTAGTAAATAATAAGATTTTGAACTAATCACACTGAAGTGAAAATAATATATTTCTGCAAATTAAAACATTTATACATTTCTTAAATTTCTGATGTACATTCCCCCCACAGCAGGTACTAATGGTGGGAGGTGTCAAAGCTTACTACATTGACTCTGTACTATGTAGAGCAATCCACAGACAGGAATGAAGAATAAGGTAAACAAAGTGAGAAATGAGGGACTTCAGGTTGTATGAAGCTCTTGCTCTTAAGGACAACAGACTACTTGTCTGTTCCATGGGAACCATATGTCATTTTGTATGATATGAAACTTCTATTTGGGCTAATGGAACACTGGGAATTTAATCCAATGTATCACACATGCTAGGCAAGTATTCTACTAGTGACCTCTATGCCCAGCCTTCAAGATTCTACTTTTAGTGTTTGGAATGAGAATTACAGATGCCACTTATCACAGAATCCCCATTCAAGGTAGAAGACAAAATATCTAAAGAAAATCATGCAAAGAGAATTGATGAAAAAAATTACCTTCATAGGCTGAAGAGATGGCTTAGCTCTTAAGAGTGCTTACTGCTCTTGGACAGGACCTGGGTTTGGTTTCTAGAACCTACATGGTAGTGAACAACCATACACAATTCCATTTTCATGGGATTCAATGCCCTTCTGGTCTCTACTGGCATTGTAGCATTGCACACAAGAGTGCACTTACCTAGATGCAGGGAAAACACTCACATAAAATGTAAATAATAAATATATTCTCACTGCTATTTTCTCACTCTGCTAGAGCTTATCCTAAGGCTGCAGTTATCATGTGTCACTTCTGGCTTCCATCATTTTGAGAAGATTTCCCTGATTGTCAGCCATCCTGTCAACTGATCTGGATAGGCTACCCGCTGAGGTAAATCATGCATTATTCCTGGCTATAGCTGCACCTATAACTGGTTTTGGAGTCAAGATCTTACAAGCATTCATTCACACAAATGACTTGAAACACAAGCTGCTGCAATGATTCAAAGCCATGTGTAGAACCAACCCTAGCTTGTTACATTAGCCAGGGTCTTCCCATGTGTTCCCATCCATGAAGTGAATTTTTTCCAAACCTCTTATACTGGCTTAAAAACTCAAGGCAATCACAAAAATTACAGTTCAACAGTGCAGGCTGTATCTTGAAGAGAGGCATGCCTTCTCTTTGAATCTGTAATGACTAATTTGGCAAAATGTCAGCGATATAAAGAACAAATTCCAGGGGCAGATTTAGGAAGCTGAGGGGAGCTAGACTCTCATCTACTCATCAGTGCTCACACCTCTATGTACTGGATATTGGAACACTGTTCATTAGCAATCTGACTACATTCTGGTGACCAGATGCCCCATTGATCTCTCCTGGTATGCTTTCCAACCCCTACTTAGCTGACTGTCTAACAGTGTACTGTTCTGTTTGGTAGACTTGGCATACATTTTTTGATAATATAAATGTTATAGGCAAACATTGTTATTTATAGGTCCTTTGCTGTAATAGTCTGCATTCTGAAATAATGATGTATAGGTCACCAAAGCAATGGACCAAACATTTTACATGTATTTAGCAATGGAGAAATTCTAGGATGGAGGTGGAAAACCTGTGTCTGTAGTACCTACAAGTTCCTGTAAGAAGGAACTCTGGAGCTGTAGATATAGCTCAGCAGTTAAGAACACTGGTTGCTCTTGCAGAGGACCTGGGTTCAGTTCCCAGCCCCTACATGGCAGTTAACAATCATCTATAACTCTATTTCCAGGGGGTCCAATGCCTTCTTTTTACCTACAAGGGTACAATATGCATATGGAGCACTTACATGCAGGCAAAACACTCTGATCCACAAAATAAAAATAGATACATTTCTTGTTCAAAAGAAGGAGTTCTTTTGCTTCCTGAATTGAAAGTATTTGAATTAATGGACTTGCCATCATATGACCAGCTGATCTGGAGGACAGATTCCACATAGAGAGGTTCCCCTGTGGACCTGCATTCTGCAGCCTGTGCTATGGCTGCGAATGAGTACATGAATGATGTTCCAAGGTTTCTGAATCCTTTCTATGTAGACTGAGGTAGCAGTTGATCATCTAAATGTATGTCCTTATTTCAAAATTCCAATAAAAATGTCTACGTATATGTTTTCTGCAGTTGTTATTTACCTCCGTTCACTTAAGCTCTCAGTGACTGCAGAGTCAGGGCCTCACCTTCCACTTGCAATTTATTCCTTTCATAACTGAAAACCTCCATTTCTCGTTAGCAAGATAAACCTTGTTGTTCTCAACCTCTGTCTCCTTTCTACAGCAATCTCTCTTGTCAACTATCTTTATCTTTCTCTACAAAGTAGTGCATGTTTCTTATGAGGAAGCCTAAGCTGCTACGAGATACAGAAATGCTATCCCCAAGCCTGAGGGAAGCGAATGTGAGGAGAAGCAGATCTCACAGATATAGTCAGCTAATAGCATAGCTTCCAACGGTCCAATATCAACACTAAAAAGCACAAACTGAGAAGACGTGTCCTGTCAGTTGAAGGCTGAGTGAAGCTGGCAAGAGTTCATCTTACAAGAAGCTGATCAGAGTGTACCCCCAGTACATCACTGTAGACACCATCAAAATAAGACTCAGGTGGTACCAAGAAGCTTTGCGGCTGGGAGCCTGTTTCATAGCAGAGCACATACCCTGAATTCAGTCTCTAAAAAGAAACTTTGTGTGGTGCAATGGATATGCTTGGAAACAACAGCCTTATGTCTCCCTGATCTCCAGAAAGCTTTTATTTCAGTTAACCAACATTTTAATACTCATATACACAAAGGGTGAAATTTCCCTCAGCCAAGAGTTCAGTTATTAGCCAAAGGCCGAGAATTGCAGGTTGGGTGCCTCTCTAATGTGTCTTGTATTCACAGGCACATTCTTCTGTTTATCACCTGGATAAAAGTGCAAACACAGCAGGGAGAGAAACAAAATAATGTCTTATTTTGATTGTCCGAGCGGGGAATAATGAAACCAGCAAACTAATAGAAATTAGGAAATATAAATCCAATTTGCAAAATTCTTTCAGGACTAATAAAACAAGGTATAAGATCACTTGGACAACCAGAAGACTGAAATTTTATTGTCTTCTTTTTTTACTGCATACAATTCTGACTCTGACAACGTTCTGTTTTATGTGTGACTTATATGAATATTTTAGTCAATGTTTAAAATTTAAAAGCTGCAGAAACAAAACACAGAGCACGGATCTCCCTGACCAGAAAAATGACTCACTAAAGAAGATTATGAAATATCAATAAACTACAATGTTATATAGCAAAGAATTTTGGGGAGCATAGAACTTCATCAGACTGCAGTACAGACACTCTTTTTTAGAAACGTAACAATGCCTGTGACTTTCAGCATTTTATGCCTGTCCTAGGAATATGCCTTGTACAGAATGTTGAATGAAAGGCCCAAAGGAAATTCCCCCGAGTCTCAGTTCAAATAAAATCATCTTAAAATATGAATAGTTTTAACGACACAAAGTGTAATAAAGACTTGGGGAGGGAGAGAAATAAGAGGAGAAAGACATAGAGACAGAGAGACAGAGAGAAATAAGGGTTTTTAAATCATGCACAGAGGACCTCAAGTCTATCGATTACTGCCTCCTTAGCAGCCTTTACCTTTTGTCTTGTCTATCTTCCCCTTTGTTAGAGTCAAATTCATATACCACAATTCTATCCTTTATATGCTTCTACATTGGATCTTGCCTGAGGTGTATCAATAGACACGTCTTCAAAGCTTTTCCTCAGTAACAACCATTTTCCTGCATGTAGGTTAAAACGAAAAAGAAAACTCCATCTGTAGTTAGAGAAAAAATAAATAGCTGAATTTCAGAATGAGACAACTTAAAAATGGTGCTAGAATTCTGTGATCTTAGAAGACCAGCTCCCTCATTCTACATTGTGCCCAAAGTCCAGATACCATATCTGAATAATAATCATGCCCATAAATTATGTTTATCATTTAATCTAAGTTTAATGAGACTCTAATGCCTATAAGGAAAAAAAAAAGCTCAAAGCATTTGCACACTGCTGATGGTTAAAGGTTCTTTCCTAGAAAACTCTAGACTTTGGCCCTTTGAAGGACACAATATGTGTGACACAATTTTATGTACATTTAGAGTGAGCTTGTTTCCATTTTAGCAAAGTAGAAAATTCAAAGATGAATTTTGACGTGGCCTCTTCTTTGTCTTCTGTTATTTATGACTTAGAGAAATCTCCTCACCCTGACTGTAGTTAAGACCTTGGAAATAAATATGGAGATCAGAAAATATTTTTTAATAGTAAAAGGATTTTGAACATTCAAAAACTCAAAAGTTAACACAAAGACAAACATGTGATGAATCAACGTTGTTGTGATGGTTCCATTGCCCTGGCTTCTCTGCAGCCTCCGCTCTGAACACACATTCACACTGCACTGCACATGGATGAGGAGATGAGACAGGAAGCAGCCAGGTAGTTTTAGGGCAGGGGACCCTAAAAATAGACACTTTCTCCTTTGCTAAAAGCCTGGAACATCTCTGACCTTATCAGCAGTTGTGTCCTTGCTGTAAGAGATGCCAGCAATGATTATCGAAATGACTTTGGTTTTGCCCTGGCCACAGGCCAGGGATACCAGTGGTACGTCAGGTTTCCTCTTATCCCTGGTCCTAAATGAACATCTTTGTGTGGTCTCTATACATGAGGATGTGACCAAAACTGAGACGCACCTGGACACCTCATAGCTGGACAGCTGGACTGACCAGCTCATCCCTTTCCCTGCCTCACCTGAGTTTCTTTAATAAGCCCTAGAGGAAGCCCACAGACTAACACTTTGATGCAACCTGGTTTCCAAGGTTCCTGCCTTCTTTCTCTTTAGTTTCCACCTAAGAATCTATAATAGAACTCCTTTCTAAATGCAGCTTCCCCTTGGTCCATATGCTGTATTCTTCAAATTCATGAGAGGAGGAGCTGAAGGTCATTGACTTGGTGAGTGTTTTCTGTGACAGTGAGCACCCAGCATGCTAACTCCTGAGTTATAGTTCACCTGAGATCTGAGGGAAAGCCTCTGTGGAACTCAGGCGCCCCAGAGTTCCCATACCTGCATCATATTACAGTGACAACATGGCTGTCTGAAACACCTCCTCTCAGTACCAAAGATACTGTATGTTACAAGCTGCAGTGCTTTTATTGAACCTGGGAAGCTTTCTTCTCTTAAAGAAACATAGTGATTTAACTATAGAAAACAAAGGCTTAATATTTTCCTTCCACCATCCCTGAAGCACTTATGTATCAAATTAGTACATCTTTGTATTGCGTTGTGCTGCAATGTTTGATTTTGAAAAACCGCGATTTGACTTGCTGAGTTGATTTCCAGTGAATTGTTAAATACATTTAGGCTTAAAATTAGAACAAAATATTCAATAATTCCTCAAATGTCCTAAACGTATTTGTATGACTTTGTTATTTGTATTTATATGAAGTGATGATCTTATCCTTGACAGTTATAACATCAAAATATGGAGCAACTCTGAAAATCACTAAAGGTACTCTATATCCTGCAGGATCAAAGATCCTAAATGTAATCTTTTCAAAAAAATTATTTTATGTGTCTTAGTGTTTGGCCTGCATGTATGTAAGTTCAACCATGCATGGAATGCCCACAGAGGCCAGAAGAGGACATTGAATATCCTGGAACTGCACTTATGTTAGGTATGGATGTTAAGTACTATGGTCCATAGCACGTATGGGTGCTGAGAACAAAACTTGGGTCCTCTGCATGAGCAGTCAGGGCTCTTAACCACTGAGCCACCTCTGCAGTCCTCAAGATTTAATGCTTTATGTAAAAATAATCAATCATATCCAACTCATTATACAAGTTTGTTTTCCTATTTAATAAACAATAAAATGGTATGCACGCCAAAGAATTGTTTGGAATAAATTTCTTTATGATGTATTATCAATCAATATTTTATTTGCAAGCTTATTTTATGTACATATATATTCCAATTCATATGAAATTTTTTCAGGAGAAAAGGGGTCATGATTGGAAAATGTTGAAAAAATCATTATCAAAATCAATGGAGTATTCAAAGATCATGGTAATTCCCAGAAATGTTCAAATGTTCAGTATCTGTTTTCTTAAGCCTTCTCTGTCTCTTTCTCTCTCTCTCTCTCTCTCTGTTTCTCTCTCTTTCTTTTTCTAGTCTTTGGAAAGTAAATTATCATGTTTTAAAGGGCTCATGGGAAGGGTCATGTGACAAAAATATACAGTCAGTCTTTGGAAGGCAAACGTATCCCCTCACCAGTAATCAGCAAGAAGCCAGAAATATATATATATATATATATATCCTTATATCATTTACCTTCAGTACCCTGAATTCTACCAACACCCAGAGTAGACTGCAAAGTTGTTTCTTCTTCATGTTGGTCTCCTGCTGAGTTGAAGTTTAAGTACATTTTAACACAGCCTTATAGACGCTGATCAGAGATTCTGACAAAGCTGTATCAAGAGTCTGAGTACAGAGAACGAAATAATAAGTGCATGTAATTTTAAGCTTTTGTGTGTTTGGAAAGATGTTAACAGCAATAGAAACGAGCAGACATAGCAACAGCCTCACTGCAGATGAAGCCTTTGCATATACTTATGACCTGGAATTCTATAGAACAGTATGAGATCTTTAGCTTCATGACACGCCTTGTCATTCTTCCTCAAGCTACTTCTTATGGTAATTTCATAGTGTTATTCTTGCATATTGGAGACTCAGTGTTACACAAAGTGCCTCCAGAAAGATATTACCTTATCTTAATACTAGAGATTTTGTTGTTGTTTTTTTTCTTTTCTTTTTTATTTTTTTTGTTTCTTTTATTCCTTTTGACAACCAGAACAAATGTGATTTTTTTTATTTCAAAAAGAAAATAGGAAAAATCTTAAATTTAGAGTAAAAAAAAAACAATTTGAAAATTATATTTCTAGACCTGGCTAGGTAGTTTGCAAATAACACCAGTGTGTAAGCCACCAAAGAAGCACAGCACTTAGGTAATTGGCCCCTCATTCCACTGACTCCCTTCATGCACTCTTGTGTATTCAAAGTAGAAATATTTAAGTTGTATCTTAAACCTTTATGACTTCTTTAACTGAACACAATGAAATTAATTTGTTCCCGGCAACTCTATTTTATCAGAGACGAAGTTGTACAATAGCTCCCTTTGTGTACTTTTTAATTCAAGTCCCACCAGAGTTCCACTAATAGTATCTAATTCTAGTTCTGTCCTTTGTTAACTCAGGAAACTGGGTGAACCATGCAATTTCTTTAAGTATCTAATACAGCTACTGTGGTGGTAGACTCTTAGATGTTGATCTTGTGATAAAGTTTGAGTGAGGGTATATATTGGTTGCAACCAAGAGTTGCTTTTTTATATTTTATTTATTATTTTACGTTGTATTTATGAGGGCATTACCTGTGTGTGTTAGTGCATCCATGTTGTGCAATGCCTGCAGAGATCAGAACAGGGCATCAGATACCTTAGAAATGGAGTTATGGACCGTTGTTAGCTACCATGTGGGTGCTAGGAATCTCACCTGGGTCCTGTGCAAGAGGAGCCAGTGTTCTTAACTTCTCAGCCAACTCTCCAGTCCTGGGATCTGAAGTTTTGACTTTAGACAATCCCTTGTGTTCATTTAAAGCTTCCACATTTGATAGGTCCATGAGTAACTATTTCATCCAGAAAGACTTGACCTCTTGTGCATAGCAAAGACATTAATATCTGAAGCTTTCTATTGTTATTAAGTAGCAAGTAGCATAATATACGATGACATTTAATGCATCCTCTGATATACACTAACTGTTCATTAAAAGCTATCCATTAATATCACCTGAGTATTTCATATATCATAAACTCAGTAGTGAGTTCCTTCCCCCTCATATTTTTCTCACTCTTCCCTGTCTTCACATCTATCTTTCTGCTAAGAGACATGCAGAAACTCTATAATTTTCACAGATCCAATAAAAAAATAAGATACATCAAATTACAATTATAACAGAAAGGAAATTTTGTTTAAAATTTCAAGGTGTTTGGACAAATGAAAGTAGCATTTCAATTTTTTGTTATACCTTGAAGTAGACAATATACTTAGTTATATTCCAGTCTCGGGTACATGTGTGTAATGTGCACATCCTTTCCAAAGTAGTGAGCAAATTCATTACAGTATATAATATGTGTAATTTCATTGAAGACATGTAATGATTACCACATTTAGATGAATAAATATCTAATAAAATAAACATTATATTGAATGTTTAGTCTGCTTGTTTGTCTTCAAATTTTAAGAACTCTGAAGTATATCCACACAAAGTAAAAAATACATGGATCTCCTCTTACTTTTAAGAATTTTGAGCCAACGGGACAATAATACAGTAATAAAGTGATCTGCTATTAATGTAGAAATTAAAAATTTCAGGATCTCTTTAAAGAGTGTTAGTGTGGTAATAGGAATAGACTCTGTTGAATTAGGTGACAATGGAATCAAATATCAATATTCCATATAGACACATTAGTTAATTGTAAATACTTGATGAAATGTATGACCGCTAACCTCTTGCTTTCTATTCAGTTGAAAAATAATAAAAATCATACATCTATGGCAAGCTTATAATGCCTCTCAGAGCATCTATGATAGCATTTTTATGTTTATCAAGTAGAAGATATGCAAAATTGATCTTAAAATTATCAAAAAGAACATCAAAATTGTTTTTAACATCTAAGAAACGTGTGGTATTTTAAAACAGTAATACATCAAATTAAAATACCTTTATCTCTGGGGTTCAAATGAAAGAAATGAAAGAGGAATGAGGCAAGGAACTAATCCATCAAAACTGAATAGTCAGCTTTCTTGGACCATCGTGTTTTCAAGGTTTAAAAGGGAAATGTCCCTCGTAGACTCACAGGTTGAAAACTTGGTCCCAATAGATGGTGCTATGTTGGAAGTTCATGGAACCTTTGGGAGGCAAAATTGAGTTGGAGGAGATGGATCCTTGTGGGGCAGGAGGTCTTGGGGGTTATAGTCTATCCCCACTTCCTGTTTTCTCTCTGCTTTGTAGTCAGCTGAGGTATGAGTAGGCAGCTGTCGTCTACTTCTGCCCCAATGAACTATCAGCCTTCTTTGCTTCTCTTCTGTGATGGACAATGCCCTCTGACACAACAAGCCAAAATAAACCTCTCCTTCAGTTACTTCTCCTCAGGTATTTGGATACTACATGAACAAGATAAAAAGATTCTCTTCAAATTTTTAAATCTCTATTTTTATTGCGGCTCACATGGTATGCTTAATAAAATAGACTGGCAATTGAAACAGATCTATGGAATCATTGCATAACAACCTATTATCTTGGGAACCACAATTAGAATACTGTGTAATCCTGGGAATGGAGAAGACTGAACCTGAGCATAGCCCTGGATTTAATGCATGAACTCTAAAGAGAGCTCTAAAAATTCTATTAAATTGGCAATATCAACGTCTGTCTCATTATGCTCAGAAAGTGTTTTTTTTTTGTTGTTGTTGTGAAAAATAAAACAAACAATGAAAAATCCCTAACATTGAGAAGGCTTGAAAGCTGCAATGGACCAGGGGTGATGTCACAAACACATAGAGAATTCCTAAGGTGGAGTTTCTGATCTTCTAATTACTTCATATCCTTTAAGAAAACATTTTATTAATTATTTATATTTTATGTGTATTATTGTATTGCCTGCATGTATGTAAGTGAGCCCGTGTCATGCAGTGCCCATGGAGGACAAAAGTGTGTGTTGAATTCCCCTAGAACTGCAGTTACAGACAGTTGTTAGCCACCACATACGTGCTGGGAATCAAACCCTGGTTCCCTGCAAGAGCAGCTGGTATTCTTAACCTCTGAGCCATCTCTCTATCCCTTCTACAGATCTTCTTTAGTTTGCCTATTTTCCAGTTCTTTAACTTTTTAAAACAAGAATACTGCTTATTAAACTAAATTGGTTGAGTTTCTAGTTTTGCAACACAAAATGTCTTGACATAGTTATAGATTAAAAAATGCCTTTTAGTGAGACTTCTGATAGAGAAGAAGTTTATCTTACACTATAATACAAAAAGTCTGAAGTATGTATGATTTCCAGCCTAAAAACAGTGAGAAATCTTGAGGCTATTTCTGATAAATCTAAATGCTTAACATGCTTCTTAGCCTTTACCACTTTACCACGCCTAGAATATGTCTTTATTTTCCTCCTCATCAAGAAAATAGTGCCCTTCCTGCACTCGTACTTAGATGCCTGGAATAATTATTCCAAAGGCTAAGAATAGCACAGAGTGGCCTTTCTCAATAGAGTTACCAATCCAAAAAATGTAGCTCTTCTGACAGGAGAAAAGTCCCTCAACTGGAATGCCACATCCTGAGAAAAGAGACAGTTAACACAGGATCCAGAACTGTAATTGTTCTCATATTGAACTAACAGAGATTTGAGAATGGGAAAAGAGGAAAGAAAAGCTCCAGCCAGGGGGAGCCCTGCTACGTGTCTCAGGACTTGTTCTTGAACCACCAGAAAATCTGTCCATTGAGTAGCTCACAGAACAATTCAGGGCTCAATGTGGGCAGCCCATCTGAGTTCAAATCTTGCATCTGCTGATCTTATGATATATGACGCACAGGCAAGTCAGCTGAATCAGCAACTTCACCTGTAAAACAGGACTAGGATAATATACTTATATGATGTGGTCACTGACAGGATTGAACTAGTTATGCGCAGACACATTTTGGGGTTATCAGTCTTTACTCACCTCAGATCAACCTTCTTTCTTTATCTACTTTGGTCTCTGGAAGGAAGTTAATGTACCTTCAGGACTAAACATCATTCTATTAGTAAATGTAAGATACATAGAGGAAAGAACTGAGGCTTTGCTGCAGCCCCTGCCAGGCCATGGAAAAAGAGCGCAATCATCTAATCAAAGACAAGGCAGCATAAATTATCACTCTTCCAGCATTACTGTTTTGTCAAGTTCTGTTATCCTCTCCCAACTTTGCCCCATTTTCGCTCAGGGACAGGAGCACCTCCCTTCAATAACCACCTGTGGGACATCTCACCACCTTCTGTTAGCCTACATAATTTGTAAATATTTACTACCTTAAACCCATAATCATCCATTTTCCATGTATTGTATCTTTTCTATTGGGTCCTGACATGCTTAGATGTGTGCCTGTCACACAGAGGATCATGAAGAAATATATTAGAGAAATTACAATGATAAGCACAATATTTTCTAATAAACACAATAATCATTACAAGAACAAATAAACAAATGAACATGAAGCCTTTAAGAGTAAAGTTCAAATTTAAAGAATCAAGAGGTCAGCTTATGACTGCATTGTGGAAACAACCCCATAATACTGCTGATTATCAAAAGGAAGACAAGTAACATCCATCATGATGTGCAATAATTGAGCAATAGGAAGAAATCTGAGCAAAAACTGATGCTGTACCGAAAACATTACTCTATTCTTTGATTCAAATAATGTGGAACACGTGAGGATCAAAACATAGTCTAAGTATGAAAAACAGAATTGTTTTAAATACACAAATTACTTTACAAAATAGGCACAGTAGAGAAGGCCTAGATCTTTTTATTTAGTTTTTTAACTACCGTAACAAATATTACTACTATATATCTTGTTAAGCAAGTTTATAGTAGTCTTAGGGGAAATACACAAGCATCAAGTAGATTTGAAATCTAATCTTATCACCTGGTGAAAATGTGCCAAATAACATTAGGAACATATGGAGAGAGAGGATTGCAGAAATGAGAGAGTGCTGAGCTTTCCATCTTTCTGATTTAGGAACTGGGGGGAAGTTAGCACAATGAATAATAACATTATTACTTGTGAGGAAAAAAAATGAGTATCATGAAAAACACAGATAATTCGGTTGTTTCCTTCTTTCTACAGCCCATGCGTTTAAATGACGAAGCCATTTCACATGATAGCTTAAGTATCAGAACGTTACTGTGTTAACATTTTTTTGATTTATAAACAAAGAAGATGGAAGTCCTTTAACAGTCTTGTAATCTATTTTAATATGATACTAAAGCTATCGGCGACTGACTTTAGAATTTGTGTAAGTAGAAATAAATGCCAGAACAAACACCATTGCTGGTTCATTTCTGAAAGTCTGCCAAAAAAGGATTACATATTTACAAATAGAATACATTCTATTATTAGGTTTTAACATTGCTGCGATACAGCAAGAATGTTCCATTTAATAGGAGAAAAAGACCCTAACTACCCATTCCCAAAGAATTGATTCTCAAAGGTAGCGGGACAAACAGTCTCTGCCCTTCAGAGCCAAACTCACTGTGAGGGTAAGAAGGCAACATATTGTACTTCCCAGTCTGTTGCAATTTAAAAGATTTTCTTTCTCTGTTCCTCTGATTTCACAGCTATGCATTTTCTTACTAACTCTTCTGAACTGGTCAGATGTGTTTTGATTATTTCGTCAGTTAAAGGCAAAGGATGTTCCTATTTGCCTTCAGTCTTTGTTAGGTCAAAGGAAATATTATATAAGCAGCTTGCATTTAATCAAATCAGGTTTAAAGTAAAATGGAGACAAGGTTCTACATGCTCAAGCAATAGGGATAAGCCAAATGGGATAGATTGGAAGGAGCATTTTAATTTACATAGACTGGTTTTTATTAGTGCAGTTAAATGAACTGACAAGCCATTTGTGTGCTAAGAATTCTATGAACTCAAAAAGCCTGTTCCTCTTACACACCGTTGGGGAAAAATAACTATATATTCAATGCTAACGATATAATATATCCTAATAGAATCTTCTGCCAAGTACTGGATTTATACATTTAAAGCTGATGGGAAAAAAATCTGGAGCTATTCTAAGTTGTCAAGCTATTTTAATAAAACAGGAGGAAGAAACTGCAGAATATTAGTGGAGAAACTAATATGTGTTTGTTCAAAGAGGCAAGGCTAACTCTTCCTTATAACCAATCTCCACTCTATTGGATTCTGATCATTCTCCTTGTGATTGATATTGAA
Organism: Eospalax fontanierii; assembly: GCA_035773235.1. Taxonomy (NCBI): domain Eukaryota; kingdom Metazoa; phylum Chordata; class Mammalia; order Rodentia; family Spalacidae; genus Eospalax; species Eospalax fontanierii. Next base: position 14,991,296 of record CM069544.1, on the reverse strand, counting down.
ACTGAACTTAGGTTCAGAGTAATAAAGTAAAGGAAGAGGTGAATTTTAAGTCTTCCTCTGTGAAATCGGGATGGCATTTTCTTTGCAAACAATTGCAATAAAAACGACAAGTAACCTCATGTGACATCAATCCACAGGCTTTACTTTGAGCAGTTTGCAGGAACAGATGGAGATAAAAGGTTGGGTAACAGATTCAAGTATCTTAAAACAAAGAATCAAGTGATTAGAAATTCAATATGGCAATAAGCACATTACTTAACTGGTCTTATCAGCAGATGAGGTATATAGTGGATGTGAGGCTTTCTAGGTCAGTGTCTCATGCTGAGGAAAACTGAATTGTAGCATTCTTGAACTTTGCTGCTTCTACTAGATTTGTAATCACTGGATTTCAATATTTCTCCCTTTCTCACTCCAAGGAAGTGGGAATTCTTTTTGTTGAATTAGTGTAATGTTTTACCTCATAGAACTTGTTGGTGTGATTTGTTCCTTAGGGTTTCATGAGTGGAAAGCTAGCTTTCAGAGTGATGGTGATGAAAGATAATGTGGAACCTGGGTAGGTGTGGAATTAATAAGACAACTTTGATACTTGGGGAATATCCAAGGAAGGCATTTAAGTATGAGTTCTGGTGGGGCCCTGAGTTAGTTCTCTTCAGACAGAGTTCTTATAAAATCCCAAGTCTGGTTGTTCTCTCTTCTCTCTACTCTCTCTCTCTCTCTCTCTCTCTCTCTCTCTCTCTCTCTCTCTCCCTGACTTCATGTTAGACTGCGTGACATCAGCCTCCCACATGTCAATCCCCCATGTTGAAATCTAAGCACCTAAAGAGCTTCAGTCAACAGGGTTGGCCAATCTTGGACTTCTAGCTTCCAAAACTGTGAACCAAATAAATGTTTCTTGGCCTTAGCACATAATGATCATTGTTTTTTCGTGTCCTGAAGCATTATAGACACTGACGATCATTGCTGGTTCCAACATATTTTCTTTATAAGTAGCCACCTCTACATATTTCATCATTAATAATAAAATATCCTAATATAATCACAATCTCTGGTCAGCTTTAAAAGGCTCCAGTAGCCCAATGCCCTATTCTGGCCCTTGAAAACACCAGACACATACATGGTGCACATTTATGTATGCAGGCAAAATACGTACATAAAATAAAAATAAATCTTCAAAAGATAAGAATAGATACATAAGATACTCTATAGTGTTATTGTTTACCTGTAAACTCAGCATGCAGAGTGAGAGACAAGATTATGACTTAAAGTACTAGGCTATATAGTCAGACTATGTCACAACTAAACACATAAAGAAAGAAAGATACTATATAATTGTGATAAGGGCTAAAAAGTAAATGAATTAGATAGCGGATGTATTGGTGGTAAATGTAGAGGATTTCTTAGAAGCCTGTCTTCAAGCAGTAATATTGGCAGTTTAGTCCTGGAAATATTAGTTTGGTGGAACATAACTCACTCTATAGCACAGGCATTATGTGATGGTACGGTTTGATATTTGAAAAATACTACTCTAGAGGCTGCAAAACATATAGACTTGGGTGCAGAAATGTGTTATAATGATACAGAGACTGAAAGTCAATATTTCTTGTACTTTCTGTTACCTAAAGACAATGTAAACAGACAGGTAAACAGACATAGGAAATGTTAACTTATTAGTAGTTCATGGTAGATTTGAAACTAGATTCAGCATCAATAAAAAAAAATCTGAATGTACTCCAAAAAAACAAATCAGGATATAATTCTGTATAGGTTTCTTTTTCTCTTCTTTTAGGGAGTACAAGGTCATGGGTTTTCCTTCCTATAACTTTCAAGAAAGGCACTTTTGGTTCGTCACTAGCAATCTGAACACTATAAAAGCCACATAGATCATAAAGGTCCTGCCTCCCACATGATACACTTTGCTTTTGTGTTATCCCATAAGTGATTTGTTGGGTGTGGCTCATTTACTATGACTTTTTCAGAGTCTGACTAATAGCCCTAGACATGTTGAAACAGGGAATCTTTTTTCCCTGCCCTGATTACCTGGGGCAGAAAGTAAAAGGAAAAGAACATGAAGAACTTCTGTGATTGCAAAACCTATTACACATGCCAACTAAATGCCTTAAAACAGTATCTCTTAAATAGAGGAAGGAACTGGATGAAGGTAATGCCAATTACTTTCCTCACTGCTGTAAAATGATACCTGAAAAGAAGCTTAGGGAAGTACCAGCTAATTTTGTCTCATTGTTTGAAGGTATAAGCTGTCACACTGGGGAGCAGGCTGTAGGAGGAAACAACTCTTACTCTGGCAGCAGAGCATGAGGCAACTGATTCATTGCAGCTACACACAAGAAGCAGCAAGAGATGAGTACTGGTTCTCAGTTTTCCTTCACATTTTCCTGTTTTTATTCACTCTGGGACCCTAGCTCATAGCATGGCACCTTCCACATTCAGCCTGGATTTTACCTCCTCAGTTAAACTCTCTAGAAACTCTCTTAAAGACATATGTAGAGGTGTGTCTCCTAGGTAATTCAAAATCTAGTCAAGTTTAAAATAAAGATTAACAAAGGTGTTCTGAAACTGAACAAAGAAGGCTTAGGTGGATGAAGGTACTTGTCTGTCATCATATGATGCATCCAGGAAGAGTTAGGACCTGATGCTCCTCAGAAACCTTCATTTGGTTGTTGTTGCTGCCGATGATTTTTTTTTTTTTGTATTGTTTTGTTTTGATTTGATTTTTTGAAACAGAATCTCACGATGTAGCCATTACAACATCACTGTGTAGACCATTCCAGGCTGACCTCCTCCCACAGTAATCAGCCTGCCTCTGCCTCCCAAATGCTGAGATTAAAGGCATGCTTCCTCAAACCTTTCTCAAAAGCCTTGATTGTAAGCCACCTCAGCACATTATTGGTGTTCAGCTTCTAAAGTTACTGAGAACAGCAAAGGCATTCAAATTCTCTGAGAATTGAAGCGATGGAGACTGCACTTAGACGTTAACTTGCTGTCATTCTAAAAGATACAGTAATCCTGTACTTGTACATATTACTTCCCTTAATTACGGTCTGTTTCAGCTCTAATAAGCTTGAACTCTATATCACTTGGAAAATGATAGGAATTGGGAATTGTGAGATAAAACAATATGGCTTCAAATGTTGCAGCCTAGTGGTTTCTGTTTTGACCTTGAATCTCACTAAATAGTAATGTTTGAGTGAAAGAAAGAGGGTGAGACATTTAATTATTTTCCTATCATATCTGGACTCTTATTTGAGAATTAAGATACAGAATTAAAAACGTGCTCTGTCTCATACCCTGCAACATATTTTCAAACACTTCCACATTGACACAAATAGCTATACGGTAAGTGCTGTGGTTATTCCTATTTATTCTTGTGAAGCAGGAGCTAAGTATAACCTCAAAGAGCTTACTGACTAGTGTAAGTACAATCCATCATTTACTTCCTCTGAATCAGGTATTTGTCTAAGGTTTTTGGCTTTCCTAACACTTTCTATGTTATGCCCTTAAAGAAACATTTGTCACCAAGGATCTCTTACAGCTCTGTGGACTCACAGAAATGTGACTCCAATAGTGAGCCGTCTCTGACTTGTTTTCACTTTTGGGTGCCTTGTCCTCTCCCCACAACATGTTCAACTGAGGAGTTCTCGCTCTTTTATGTGGCCTTCTCTGACAATGACAAGCCTGGTCTCTCTATGCATGGTCATATATAATCAAATGAAAACTTGCACATTTGATCTGCCTTTTATTAAGGACATGAGTGTTTCTCAGGTAGACACAGTACTCTTTTGTGCTGTTCCAGAGATCATAAAGGATATATTTGCTGCTTTTCTTCAGAGGATTCTTGAACTCAGAGAAAGTCACTCTAAAAGAGAGTGTCTACATTAACTATTTCCTCCAAATAATCCTGTATTTAAAGTCTAATATCTCTTATCTCAGTTTTCTCTGAGTCATAGGGAACATTCACTTTCTGAGATTTCATAAGTAGCTACTTTTCATTTGATCTGCAAGTTCTCCATTTTAGAGTCTAAAAAGTCCATTTGTGAAATGAAGTTATTGATATTTAAAGCCTCAATAAAACTTGGTCAGAATATTTATGGGAGTAGGAAAATGCTTGGAATGATATATCACACTCCTAAATCCATGGTAGTAGATTTAGATGGGGATTTTATACACTATTTGTACTTCTTCCTTTTGAAGATTTATTAATTTATAATTTTTAAAAAAGATGCTTTTATAACAAGAGCTTCTACCTGAGCTGGAAACAATTGTAGAGGGACTTAGCTCAGATAAAATGATGGTTTAAGTGTAGCTGTTATTACTGTAATTGTTAGTATTATAATTTTCACATTCAGCCAGGTAATTACTCTGTATTTCTCTGTAAGATACTGTGCAATTTTCCAGAGATATATTAGTAAACAAAACAAAACTGCTCTCTGCCTAGATTTCTGTTGAAGGGGACTAAGGAATATTAAGTAAACCAATAAATGCATGAACTTTATATAATTTCTTAGCAGTGATAGGAAAGGATGAGATGATGAGAAACTGAGAGAGACTGAAGTCAATCAGAACTGTCATCTGCTTCTCCTAAGCCAAGGCAAGAATTCTACCTCTGATAGTTTTAAGCAGACTCAAAAGATAAGACAACTTGAGGAAATTCTTGGGAGAAATATTAGAGAGAAAACGCCATTTCTCAAAGCAAGAAGGAACTTTTTGTGTTGAGGAACCATATAAGACTAGATTTGTTAGCACATAAAGAGCTAGGGAGACTTCCAGGTAATCATGGCCAAAGGAATCAAGGGCTTCTAATGGCATAGGTTTGCAGCTATGGTCTGGCTTTAATTTAATTCTAAATACAGTTATAACTTTATTTGGTTTTCCATGATTATAAGTCACACAACACAAACCTAGAGGAGGTGTGTGTATGTGTGTGTGTATGTGTGTGTGTGTGTGTGGACATGGAGACGCTACCATGATCTTAAAGCCACAGACATTTCTATTTCTGTTCTTTCATTAAGTCTTATAAGGATCAGTTGGGTGACTGCCTTGGTTACTGCTATAGCTCCCGAAGTTAGAAGAGGGTGTAGCTCAAAGATATGTTTGAATAAGTGTTTTCGAAATGGTTGGATGAGAAAGTACAATAGTTAATCTTACATAGCAGCTAATTTCTTGACCGATGGGATCCGATACTCTTCTTATTGATTTTTTTTCCAAATATGCCAGTTATATGAGGCACATTAAGCCTCTGAGAGGTAAGAGTTTGCCTGGATTGATGAGCTTCCTGAAGGCTATCCTTCCATAGGAAGTATGGATCCTCCATAGAACAATGCTACTTGAAGACTGAAATATTGTAGTCATGGAACTGTCCATGCCTTGGAAATACAGGTAAATAGTCATCTTTTGCTCGGTCATGGATCATACTGGTGCTAAAATACTATGTCATACAGAGAGAAGTCTGAAGCTCCAACAAGAACTAGAAAGGGGTAGTAAATCTCGTAACTTGCCTGAGACATGGACTCTTGTTTTATTTATGCTGAGGAGGGAGCTAGTGCTTCACTAATCCTGAGTACTGACTTGCAAACACAAGGCTTGGAGGCCATTGGTTCAAAATACCACAGCAATCAAGCCTAATTTTCATTAGGGAGATGAATGTTTCCCTTAACAACACAACAGAATAGCTCAACAGTCCAGAGCCCAGCTCTTATCCACATTTCACATCTGATTATGACCAAATTCTTGTGCATTGTCCAAAACACAAGAGTAGGTAAGACATATGTCTGCTTTGAGCATGTCTGCAGACACCCTCCTAAGCCCAGGCACATAGGTGTAAAGGGTACAAATTGCCCATTTACTCTTTAGTGCTGTAACCCATGGGTTCTTACCAGGAAAACACATAACATTAACAGCTTTATATGTAGACTGGGTGGTAAGCTGCACAATTCAAGTAAACAATTTTACATCTTACTTGTTTAAATTATTTCTTGATTCTTTTGCATTGACGTTTTATTTTTCAAAATATTGCGATAATTACCCTTTGGTACTTTCTAATATTTAGTCAATATCAAGTAAATGTTACATATGACTTTATTGCTATTCTTATTGCTAATGTCATATTACTAGAAAGTGACCTCTCTTCCTATTTCTCTCTCTCTCTCTCTCTCTCTCGCACTTCTTCTCTTTTTCATATATATGCTTGTGCACATGTACAAGTTAAAAGCTACTACTTTGCTTGCTGATATGTGACATGGTTTCTGAAAACAATATGGTGATTATTTATCTTAGGTATCCTTTGGATTTTTTAATTATTCTCTGTCATAACACCTGACGCATGCTGCTCATTAAAGAAGTTAATGTTGGAATTATAGTGCAATGTGGACTTCATCTGTCAAAAACATGTAGTGCTTTTATGAGACAGTTCCCTCTAATCTGATTGACAATTCTAGAATTGCATTTCCAGAAAAAGCCATTTCTGATGCAAGATAGCACCAGAGAAGCTGGCTGGGTATGCTCTAGAGGAGAAACTACAAACAACCACCTCTTCATTTAAAAAAAAAATGTAATTAGGAAAATGGTGAGTTACATTCTGCCATGCAATTTTATTAATTTACTCTACTTAAAATATATGTCTTTCAACAGCTGTAAATTTTACCTTCATTTGTGTTGATTTTGTATCCTGATGTTTCTGTGTTCCATACCTAAATCTTGTTTGTTTTTGCAATTGTTGTTTGTTTGTTTTGAGACAGAGTCTCTCTGTAGCCTCAGCTGACTTCCATCTTACAGCGATCTGCTTGCCTCTGCCTCCCAAGTGCTGGGATTAAGGGCATGATTTACCACACAGTTACTGAAAGGAAAAGAAAAAAATACCCACATGGTGAGATGAGAAATTAAGAGAGGATGGAAGACAAGATGTTTGAACTCATGAGTCGTGCTTCCAACAATGCATTCAAGTGGAAACCTAAGTTCTGAAAATCAGTTTGACTCTTACATAGGTAAAGCTCATTCTAAAATAAATCTGGGGGTTTTTATGGTCAAGAGTGTAAAAACAATGTGAAATCCATACTTAAAACCAAGTGAATTTGCCTGGATTTCTGTAGTTCCTGCCAAGAAAAAAAGAATAAAAATAAAATTTTCTCAGTGATTGAAGACAGGTCCAGGATACTGGAAGAGGTTTGATTTTTTTAAGTGGTTAATGATTAAGATTAAATAAACAACAACAAGACATGTAGTATCAATTTCAACCAAATGACCTTCCACAAGCAAAAAGCAGGAGCTGTGCTTGTAAAGGGAGGACATCCTGCTCACTCTGAAGTAGGTGCTGGCTTGAGATTGGATGGGATTGATGAAGTTTCCAGTGGGATGTTTTAAAAATATATCGTTCTATTATCAGGTTCTACATAATTGGAGAGGTCTATGGGGAGGGTGTCTTTTACAATGATTAAATAACCAAAGGAAATAAAATGAAGAGAAACCACAGGAAAACCCAGAAGGGCCACATCACAGGCACTGTGAAAGTGACTGGATATAAAATCCTTAGGGGTATTTGCATTTGGGTTTACAGAGAAACAGCGGAGGAATTAAAGTGATTCTTTTGAGAACTGATTTCTCTGGACTCTGCACAGGGGCAGTCAGTCTCTCCTTGGATTCTGCCGTTATGTGTTTGCAAGCTACTCAGGAGCTTTCTTTGTTCCTGTTTTTCCTAAGTCACTCTAAAGTGAATGGCACCCCAGATTTCTCTAGTAAAGAAAATATTTTTGGTTTCATTTTAAGAAAATGTGGAACACGAGCTTGATTTTGAAAATAGGAGGGTCAAAGTATGCTCTGGGGTTAACTTTGCATTTATCTTCCCGTGTTTGTGTTCATCTCTCTGGCTTCTAAGCTTTGTATCAAACAGTTTGCTTTCTCATAAAAGAAATGCAGCCTTCATTTTAGTAGACTTTTAATAAAGATATAATTTTCCATGAACAAAACAGCAAACACTTCACATACACACTTGAGTGGAAATTTTATTCTAATAGTTTGGATAGTCTAATGTACAATTTTCAATTGGATATTCCAATGAAACCAAAAGCCAGCTAAGGTCAAAATAGTTTTGTTTTGTTTTGTTTTTTAATAGCAAGGTGCATATTATTTCAGAGGAAATTAACTGTTGTGCATGGCCTACATTCTTAGGATATTTGTGTTACAAATGCTTGTGAGACTTAGAAAATCTCTGAATTCATTAGTGCATATACGAACCTCCAACATTCAAGCAAACCTTATCTCTAAGTTATTATGTAAAAAAGTAATGGAACGAGAACTGTTAATGGCTTTTATTCAGCTTTCAATAAAATAAACCTTGCTAATTAGACACTGAATTTTGTGCCCCGTTATCAATACAGCAGTAAGAACCATCTCCATGCTTGTGATATAAAGAAGAAGGGACAGCATAGTGTGTATTCTCCTCTGGTTTATTTGGTGGTTGTTCTTCTTGAGAAAGCATCTTGCTATGTAATCCAGGCTCATCTTGAATTCAAGATCTTCCTGCCTCAGCCTCTGCAGTGCTAAGATTATAGTGAACTCAGTCTTACCAAGCACTTTAGTGGAAGATGGAAATTGATTTCATTTGATTCTAAAAATGAACAACAGAAACAACATACAGAGAGTACAGACTTCATGATAAGATGGAAAATCCTAAAGACTTAATGTCCAGAGATAAGACTACCTAGTCATTTGGAGAGAGAGACCAATTCTGAGACCTCAGATGGACAGCATCATGGCACTGCTTTCAGAGTCAGATTCTCACTGTAGAAGTAGAAGACCTAGACCCTATCTAGGTCTGCAAACATGTTCTAAAGGGTCAAAGAATTTTAAATGGTCCAGGACCAGTGTGATGGAAGAGTTCATGATGGATTAAAAAAGGGATTATTTTTACTTACTTCTGAGACCCTCAGTTGACATGAAATTTAAATAGTATTTTTTTACAACCCTTTAAGGGTCTGAGAGTTTCTGCATCATAAACAGATGCTAACCAAGTAAATACACAGAGCCTGGTAGAGTAACACAGTTAGCATTATTCCTGCAGAGCCAAATGCTATTGGTTAACTGAGTGGACTGAAATTAAAGAAGCCAAATCTCTGTAAGAACATTTTAGGGCACTATTCAACATATCCTTGGATGTAAAGTGTGGGTTCTTAAAGGTACAATTGACTCATGAATTGGGCAACTTCTAACCCAAACCCATTCAGGAGCTCTATGGAGAAAGCACAACGGGGAGGTTTTCATAAAAATAAGAGTGAAAAACTAAGGAAAGAAATGCATGACTGAGTACAGATGGAGGAGACTTATTTGGCTCATCCTTTTCAAAAACTCATTAGATAAGTGTGTGTTTGTCAATAGTTTCTGATTGGTAGAACACACCTTTTATTTCCCAAAAAGCAAGAAGCATTTATAAGAAATAGCCCAAGTTAGGTTTTAGTTATATTTGTAAATCAATAAAGATTAAGGTCATTTCTGAAACCTAAATGGCTTTGTCTGTTCATGGATTATCAAAACTGGTTATCATTATAATTTAACTTTAAAGATGAATAAATAAGGACAATCCTAAAAATTGAACTGTGTGGATTGGGATGTAGCTTAATGGGTACAGTGCTGTCTAGTACGCACAAGGTCCAGGGTTCAATCCCCAGCATTGTATAAATCAGGCATGGTGGTGTAAATTTGTAATCCTACCATTTGGGAAGCTGAGACAGAAAGACCAAGAGTTCAAGATTAAGACTGACTACCTGGTATGTTTGAGGCCAGTCTGGGCTAAATGAAATCTTGTCTCATACTAATCAAACCCACAAAACAATTACAAAACAAAAGAAAGAAAGAAAAAGAAAAAATACAACTTTGAAAGTGAGCCAGATACTAAAACAAAACGTACTTACCTTAATTGGTTCATTCTGTGATAAGAGTAAGACTTCAATCAATGAAAATTACTGGCAATTAAACTTCTAACTTCATTGTGTTGCACAGAAATTCTGCCTTGCTAGACAGTCTATCATTCGTCTATTAACTTGAGATGCTTGATCTGGCATTCAAAGCCTTGGCAACGTGGCTGTATAATTTTTCTTACTGAACGAAGATGCTTCACCCAATATTCTTTCCACTATTTCTGTATTCGTATCTCATTGTATCCTATATTTCTTCCCTTCCTTGACATACGTCCTCATCTCACCTCACAAAGAAAAACTCCACATAATGTCCTACCACAGTTTTCCTCGTTTCCTTTTCTCTCTTCTTTGTGAAATCTAGATTAAGTGTTACACAGTCTGCAGAGCTAAAAGGAGCTGGGTTAGAGAGGACTCCATAAGACCCCACGTGTGTGTAATGGTGGACACATTTATTCTGCAAGTCAATCTCCTCCTCTCTGCCATGGCAATGAGAAGAGCATCTGACTGCCAAGGTCATGATCAGAGGTCAGAGAACAGGGTCATGGGAAGACTGCTGACAGCACTTCCCTGCATCCAGTTTTTCCCTTCTTTTGAAGATGCCTGTCGTACAAGTTTTACCCCATACTTCTTTGCTTCCTTTTGTTGAATCTCTGCCACTGTCCCTAGCTCTAATTTAGAATTCTTCAAGGCCTGGTAATTATCACACTTACTGTTTCCCCAAACTAAACTTACTTTTTCTCTAACATCTTCAAAATCTGTTTTTCAATTCTAGTGTTGAACTTCCAATAGCCTTACAGAAAGATGTATAGGCCGTTGGTCTACTGCAGATAAGAAAATTGAGTCTCAGAGATAAGCAGTAACCTTCTGTAATGCACAAGTCAAAAAGACCCTTCAAATGTCTGTTAATTGAAAGGAAAGACCTTGCTTTACTTGTTGAATGCTTACTAATGAAGAGAAGAGCCATACATTACCAGATCATTGACATCCTTTCTCATATATTACACCACTAGACTTTTAAGGGATTGGTATACAATTCTGTGGTAAGAGCATTTGCCTATTGTATATGCCTGAGGCTCTGGGTACATTCCTCAATGCTGCCAAAGAAAAATTAGATTTCTCTCCGACCACTGATTCCTATAATCTTTCCTCCCTCTCTTCTGAAGTAACATCTTCTGGATATGACAGGAATGCTGCATTCATGAATTCATAGAAGCTCTGTTTGCTTGCACAAGAACAAGTTGGTCAACATTATTGTATGGAACAGGATGAGGTTCAGGAGCCTCCAACCCTAAGTGAACATCTATGGACAATTGATGATGGCTTTTGAGGGAGAAACTCAGTCTTCTCTAAAAGTTTGTCTCCTCATAGTACCACCACACTCCACTGGGTGGCCTCTCACTTCAAGAAGTAGACAACACAAAGTGGATTCAGTGGTTTATTAAAGTTTTTAAATAGAAATAATTTTAAGCTGGGCTTGGTGGCCCACACCTTTAATACGAGCACTGGGGAGGCAGGCAGGCAGGTTGCTGTGAGACTGAGGTCAGCCTAGGAAAATCTGCAGAATGAGTTCCAAACCATCTGGAGCTAGAGAGACCTTGTTTCAAAAGAAGACATGAATTTGGAGGTTAGTGGACTAGGGGTGGAACTAGGAGGAGGTAGGGGTGAGCATAATCAAGATACACTGTATGAAATTCTCAAAGAAATAATAAGGATCAAAAAACAGATTTCTCAATAGAGAAATATATGTGTGTGTTTATAAGTTTATATTTCATGTATACACACAAAACCCCTTAGGTTTCTCAAAAAACTGCAGGCAGGAGTTGACTTACTTTAAAACTTTTTATTGTCATATAATATGTTCTTTGAAAACACCTTCTTATAATACCAGAATTGTGACATATTCTTTTTTCCTTAAACTGGTCATACATCAGTGGATTTTATTAACTTTTTAAGATAGCATTAAATTTTACTTCTCTAGGACAGAGCATAGCTTCTAGTGCCCCCCTGAAAAATCATTGCCTATGCCTGGATCCCTTACCAAATATATTGCCTCTCATTTTGTCTTCTAATGAGTGATGCAAATGATTTCCTCTGGGGCTTTAATCATCTTATGATGAATTCACCTCTTAATCTTGCCATTGGTGAGATCTGAATAGGCCTTCTGAAAACAAAAGTAACTGTTTGTACAAAGGATTTATCCTCATGAGAGAAAGATAGCATCTTTGTATGTTAAAGGGACAAATTAATAGATGCATAGAGATGACAAACCCATTATTGAGTACATAGTATACACTACACATGATATAACCTAAAATTTAAGTTTACAATAAAAATATGTTTTCTTGACAATGCTCAATCCCTCAGGCAAGGTAAAAAAACACCCCCATAAAAGAATTTTATAGTCAAATTTAAATGTGTGTAATAGGAAACATCCAAGTGTATATACACCTTTTGTCAACTACTGTCATGGCAAATAATATTGTCCTGCCATCCCTGTTTGAAAATTCTAATTAGTTAATTAGCTTCTTGTTGATATACCACAATTCCTTCCATTAACCATGAAAACATCAAAATTTCCACCAAGAATGTTATAGTTTATACCCCCAGAGTCTATAAACACAGTGTCACAAGATCAATACTGGGTTTCATGGAGATGATGAAATATTTGCCTTGCTTTTAGCTATTCCCATTAAAGTCCTGGTTCTTGTATTGATTCCATTACAAGATTGACTCAGAACCCAAACAGGCAAAAAGACTCTTCCATTCTACATTGTATCAAGTATTAGACAATATCCTAAGTCTTTGGAACATTTCAAATGATATCATTCAACTGAGATTACTGGATTAAATTCATCTTAAAAGTTATCTCATATTCCTAAAGACACATAATACATTTACCTGCTCAAATACATCCAGTCGTTCCCTACAACATGATAACCTCTGATTTGAACCTCTAACACCTCTACTACAGATTTTTTTCATGGCCTTCAATCTTTTACTACCTGATTCATATCAAGACCCATTTGCAAAGGACTGTGGGAAATGATGGTAATAAATATTCATTCTCTCCAAGGAAAAAATAAGTTAAAGCTGAGAAAGTCAATACAAACTATTGGCCACACAGGGTGTTAAATTCATCAGGGTGGCATAATGGGAAAGTTGTCTCTAAAAAACATTACCCTTGAATATTCCATAAATCCTCTTAAAATTATGCTAAACAGCTCACAATTCAATTGAGCTAGTTTTATTTCTAATATTTAAACATGGAGCTTATGTTTACAGTCAAGAATTTTCCTATCACTAAATTAGAACTACATCAGTAGAGAGAAATATGAGGCACAAAAAGCAGATAAAACAGATGTGTCTCAAATGTCACAAGAGAAATGTCAAGAACGATATGTCACCATATGTTTTTCTAGAATAATATAAGCCTATATCAGTGCATTTTCAAATGATATATGTGCATAAAGTGAACTCATTAAATGTACATTATATTTATTTGGTATCCTGCTTAATATTGTGGACATTATTGGTAAGCTGTATGTATGGTTTATTACTTTTGGGAGCCATTGTGGGACTTGAGGAGAAAACCTGTACTATGAACATGTAAAAACCAGAAGGAGTTAAGTACAAGAGATATGTGTCAGTGTTTAGAGAGTCCAGATATCAGAAGAGGAGCCTTCTGAATAGAAGTTTGCTTATGCCAGTCATTTTCAGCAAAATCCCTGAGACAAACTATGAAAGAAAGGAAATGCTTAATTTCAGTTCACGGTTTTACATATTTCAGTCAGTGGTCACCGGGATCCATTGTTTCTAGGTTTTTGGTGAACAGAACATTGAGGCAGAATGGCATGGTAGAGCACAGCTGTTCACCTCAGGGTGACCAGGAAGCAGAGAAACACACAGGAAGGAGCCAGGCAAGACATACTCTTGACAGACATGCTCTTAGTGAATTACTCTCTGCCTCCAACCAGCCTCCTACTCCTAATAGCCCTTTGATGAAGCTACCATCTCATCATGCAATCAGGTCTTAATATCATTACCAACCAGAGACCGAATCATGAACACAGGTGGTATCTCAGATTCAAAGCATATCACAAGACTGAGATAAATAAACGAGATGACAGGTGGAGATTCATTGAAAGAGCTTTTGCTTCTCTGAATGTACATTTAAGGTTTCTATTAACACAACAAAATCATCTGGTTTTTCTTTGTAGAATATGCTTTGCTGATGTCATTGAGAAACACTTACTACTCACCTAGCTTTCTTTTCTCGTGTCTACACCTCCTCTATGTCATGAAGGGCCTAGTGGTTCATTGTTCCAGAGTTTTATGGAAGTAAAGTAAAAGCTTCAAAGCAAAATGCATCTTTGTAAGAGTATAAAGTCAAGGAAGAGAATGTACTCGGCACTCCCGAGAGGAAGAAGGGGAGTCTCTATTTTTTGCAATTAGTAAGAGGAAAAAGTGAGAAAAACGTTCCCTTTAGTGGGGTGTGCAGTTAGATATCATTGGGATTTGCAGGTTGAAGCAGCATATCCCACTTAAAGACATTCTTTCATGTTGGAAAACATCTAAGGGATGGGTTTTGGCACCCGTTGAGATGTCAGCATCCGGCCTATGACTCTTACTATTCCTGCCTTGCTAAGGAACCAATTTCCAGGTGGTGCCATGGAATCCTAGAGCTGACAATTTGTTAGTACTCATGGAAACCTGAAAAAAAGGAAAAGTAACCATAATCTTCCAGGCAGGATCCTGGAACTTGCTGGACTTACTAGAAGCACATAGGTGAGTGGGATTGAATTTGCTACTGGTCTTAGGACCTGAGTCCTGGGGACTAACTAAACTCAAGAAAAATAAATATTGATTTGTGGCTCTAGGACAGAAAATAGAACCTTTATGAAAGCAGCTGTGTAGACTTAGAGACAAGGAAATAAAAGTCTGATGACAGATTTACCTCAGTTTCCTTCTGAGTAGTATGTGTCAAGCCTGGCCCTTTCATTCGCTGGGCACATTCTCCTTTCATTTTATCTCTGACCTGTTCTCAGACATCATTTATTTTCTACCAAAATAAGTAGACTTTACTACTGTAAAATTTCCCTGGAGCCATTCTGTTTTAATCAAGACCAGAGAAGAAGGAGGAAGGTCACAGTAGGATTTGGATCTCTGTAGTTCAGCCGATGTCTCAAAGGCTCAAAGTAACAATGCTGCTTTCAAAATGGGTTCACAATTCTGAATCATTGTTTTGAAAACTCTTAAAGTTTGTTGGTTTTTTGGCACTTCTGTTAAAGTGAAAGCATGCCCAAACATAAAGTATGTTTCACTTATCATTTAGTTTTAAAAGCCAATTTATCAACCTTATATCATAAAGTGAGTTCTTAATTTATTTTGCATGTTAGAGGGCTGTTAGAATAATATTCATGAGAGTTAAGGAATCACAAATATGGTTAATATTGCTGAAAAATTCATGTGACTGAAAACTTTAAGGCAAATAATTGAGAAAACCAAGTGCATTAAAATAATGTTTAATAAACAAAATATAAAGAATATATGATGACAATTAACAATACATTAATATTTCCATCACTCAACCAAACTTTCCTATTGTGAGATGAATTTTTAAAAACAAATAAAGAAAACTGTCCAGAATTTTTTTTCAGATTAGTGTCATGTCTCAGAATTAAGGTTTAGCTAACAGCTTCATCAGTAGATTCCAAAGTATCATATAAAAAGCAACTTAGAGAGAACACAGATGGTATGTTCTAGATGTCAAGTTATATGACAAAAATGTGACTATTTTTATAATGAAACACTATGATAAATATGTTTTAGAGAATCAAGAATATTTAATGGAATAAGTGAAAAACTTCATGAGGAAGATTGTTTTAAAATACATTGCTAGCTAAATAAGCCAACATTAGTTATAACAGTTCAAATATTCAAGTTTTCAAACAAGAATAGTCCTTTGAACATTTTTTCCATTGAGGATAATCTTATGTGTGATATGATTTTTACCTTGACAAGTATTTATTCATAATATCTGCTATATATTTATATTTATATATTAAGAAATGATAAAGTAAAATGTTCATTCTTAATAAAATATTATAATACTCTAGATGAAGACAACAGAGTAAAAATAGTGCTGATATAACTGGGATTCTTTGCCTTTTTAGAAACATTTAATTCCTAAAATATCATTAACACAACAGCAGCAAATCTAAGAAAATAGTCGAGTTCTCTATTGTTCACTCATCCTCCCTGACCTTAACATCTGCTGTAGCCACATTGACGTTATAGAAAGCAGAATATCAACACTTGTGAAATCATTGACCATTATGAATATCTTGATTAAATCTCACCACTTTCAGTTGGCCATCATATTCAATTGTCTCCTTTTCTTTGATGCTTCTTTCTGTTTGGTCATTCATCTCCATGGTACATGACAGTGACTACTTATGTTAGGAAATACCCTTCAATTCCATTGATTTGATTTCTTCTAGTGGTTAGTTGGAGGTTGTGTTGGTTTAAAAGGAGCAATAAAGAAGCGATGTATCCTTAGAGAATTATCAGGACACATATTCATATAATTTCTAGCTAGTTGTCTATTAGTCCATTTTGTGTTCTTATGTTAGAATACCTAACCCAATAATAAACAGAGAGTTTTATGCCCTCTTGATTCTGGGGCCTGGAGAGTTCAAACAGCATGGCACTGGCGTATGGTGAACAGCAGAAACTTCAGAGGTCATATGGGCACGGGAAGCACCTGACTGAGGTAGGGTGGGCTTCTTAGTTTTTATAAACCTCTGAAGCAGATCCACTTGGAGAGAGAAGCCACAATGCCTTCCTTAGACTATTTGTTATAACAAAAACAAAAACAAAAACAAAACAACCTTCTGCTAAGACCTACCTCTTTAAAATTTTTCTTCATTCTTGAGAATTTCACACGTATATACAAAGAAACACGATCACACACACCCTGTATCTTCCCCTCCAGCACCCTCCACTTGCCTTCAGTCCTGTCCCCCTCCCAACCTCATTTAATTATTTTTTCTTTTATCAGTACAGTGCATTTGAGAAGCTGGATATGAGTCATAGAGGCTTCTTTTGTTAGTACATAAACATCAGTGAATTTTGTTGATAGGTGTCTGTGAATTGGAGAGGGGATGTCAACTGAGCCTGTGGCTAAGAACTTAAAATTTGCTTTTTTTTTTGTTCTTTTGGTCAGCGGAAAGCTGATAGCTCTCTTCTATTATTCTCCCTTCCTCCTTCTAAAGCTATATGTATCAACTGCCTTTAAAGATCCATATTTTTTAAGTCTCTTCCCATGTTTTGTGCTCTGATTCATTCAGACATTTTAGTATTTCTGCAGTAAATACAGTTTCTTTACGTTAATCTTAAATCTCATACTTCACTCTGTCTTTATTTTGTAATTGACACAATGACTCTCCATTTGTTTTTACCACAAAGGTTTGCACATAGGTGGTAAGCAAAACAAGACTAACAGCCATCAGCTGGATCTAGTAATTTTCATGTTTGCACTGAATGGACTTTAAAAAGTGGGCATGTTCTGTCTTTAAACTTTGCAGAAGACCTAATACACATCTTCTTGCTGTCTTGTATTGCATGGGGAGAAAATTTAGGGCAGGTAGGTAATGACCTTTTTCTTCAGCTAACTAGACAACATATTTTAGGTATTATTTTTCCTTTCCTTTCTGCTCTTTTTCCTCTTTCTTTTTCCAAACGTCTACTTTGAGACTGTATTATACTATTAAAACACAAATGTTAACATATTTGGTAGAAATATTTATACTTGAATGGTTTGTTTTTAAACAAACACCCTATGAAAAAGATAGTGATAGAGGCTGGGCATAGTGGCATCCATCTTTAACCCCAGCACTCAGGACGGAGGCAGAGGCAGGTGGATCTCTGTGAGATCGAGGCCATCCTTGTCTACATAGAGAGTTTCAGGGAAGCTGAGGCAACAGGGAGACCCTTTCGCACACACAAAAAAAGACAGTAACAGGCATTCTAAGGTCTGTCTGGGGCCCATGATTTCTAGTCAGTGTCAGAAGATAAAGGATCAATCACCTTTAAGATTTAGCATACTTTTAATAAGGAAAGAACATCACACACTAATTCTTACATCTTCATGTGTGTGGGGGTGTTTAATTATGAACTATATATAATAGAACACGAAGTAACAATTTATATTTTTCACAGATTTCAGTTATTTGCATCATTTACTATATTGTCAAAACAACAAATGATTTTATTGAATTATTTTCTCACCTCACTTAAATATGTGTTGAATCTCTTTTAGAGTATTTATAGGTCTATTAAACATCACAGTTCTTTAATCAGCAACAAAGAGAAATATTTATGCTTGTTACAAAGGATGGATGTTGAATTTCCAGCCTTCATTCATTACCCAGTGCCACTCCCATACATGGTGTCCACTCCGCAGTTCATTTGCCTTTAATTTCTCCACACTTACCTGCAACGTCAGCTGTCAAAACCACACTTTGTTGAGGTTGAGTCCAAAGCTACACAAGCAATGGGGGAAATTGACAGACAGAAGGACATACAAACAAGCAAACAAACAAAAAGAGTTGCAGCTTCAGCGAACACGTGCTGTGAACCCCAGAGTGGTAAGTCCAGACTGAAGCATCTAGAGCTGTGGAAGGTCAGAGAGAAAGAGTCAGGAGAGGGAGGAGTCACATCCCAGCTCTGGATTGCTGGACTGGAGACAAGAGTTGAATTCCTCAAGGGGAGCCTGAAGTCAGGCTACATTTGTAGCCAGTCTTCCAACATTCCCTTTTAATGTTTCTGATTATATCTGGTAGTTATTTTGATACACTGAGAATAAAGGAGTTTCAACTTGCATACTTACTTTACTCAATTAGATGGACATTATGTAATTTTATGTGTGGAAAATGAATCCCTTTTGCCTAGGATGTATCTATGTAATGCTTTTTGATTCAAGTCTATTTATTACTAGCTTTTATGTTGGCTTTCAAGTCCCAGTTTTAGCAATTTATTATATTATCAACTTGCCTAAGAGAAATAAGTTTACTTAAATTTCCATAACAATGTTTTTATTGATTGTCAGTGTTTGCCCATGGTTATGAATAATTAAAAAAAAGTCAGTGAGCCAGGTATGGTGGCATATACCTACAAATTTAAGTCCAAGTTGGTATACATGTATGTTCCAGATCAGCCAAAGTTGTTTACTTACATTGTTTCAAACAAGTAAATAACAGCAAAACAAAACAAAAAAAGAACAGAAAAAGTCCTTAGAGAGATGACAGCCTAGCATGCTCAGTCATGTCAATGTTAATGCAAGAGCCATATGTCAATAGTTGTTTAACAAGATTATGAAAGGAAGTAAATAAATGGGCATGTGTAAGCCGATAACATATTCTATATTGGCACATTATTAACAATAACCAGACAGAATATGACAGTTCCTCAGTCAGCATATTAGGATAAGTGCCTAAGAGAAGTGTCATTTCACTGATTACAGCATAATTTTTTCAAAAATATTTTATCATTTCTGAAATCAGAATTTTACAATTGATATAGTTTAAATACCAGCATGTTTTTTTTTCATAGTGTTATGTATTACACATCTCTAAACTTACTTTCTCTTCTAAAATTCACCATCATTCCCTTAGAACATCTATCCTGGAACTTTTAGTCCAGGAGCATCTGGAAACTGACTGACTCCAGAGCAACCTTAATACATAGCTCTGAAATGAATTCATACATCACTGGTTTCCCACATGACATTTTCTGATTTCACACCCCCATTTGGCTTTCTTCATGTGGGAGATAAAATGAGCTCCCGGCTAAGCTCTACGCCCTGATCCCAGAACCTATGGAGAAGTATGTCACAGGAGGTTATAGATGCAGTATTAAATTATTTGAGAGACCGGAGTTATGCAAATGATGTTGGATGGGCCCATTATCAGTAAAAACATCCTAATAACTGAGAGCAGGAGAAAGAAACCAGTGGGCTAAAAATGAGGAGTAGACTCAGCATGGCTGGTTCTGGGGCAGCAGGAAGAGGACACAGGTCATGAGGTCCAGGCATCCCAGAAGCTGAGAAAAGTGACAAGGAGCTTCTTTTCTAGGACATCCACAAAGGAACACAGTCCTGCCAGCACCTTGATTTTAGCCCACTGAGACCTGCATTAAACTCCTGATGGATAACTTAATAGGTTTTAACTTTTCAAGCCACTAAACTCATATTTTGGGACAGTGGCCATAGACAACTAACATTTCCTTTCCTGGCCTGCTGAAAAAAATCATAGAGCCTTGTCACTGAACTGGAAGACCGGCATCCACATAACCGCTCTGTGATCAGCTGTGTTCCTGCCTCAGTCTTCCTCCCAGTTACTGTCCCTGGCTTAGATATATCAGCCTTCTTGGATGCCCATGAGATCCATAGTTCCCCTAAACAATTTCTTCCTTTGTTCAAGTTCTAGTTTAATATTATTTTTCTCTTTAAAACATTAAAAAATATTTGTGTTACTTTTCT
Source organism: Eospalax fontanierii (assembly GCA_035773235.1). Lineage (NCBI taxonomy): Eukaryota > Metazoa > Chordata > Mammalia > Rodentia > Spalacidae > Eospalax > Eospalax fontanierii. The sequence continues at coordinate 14,970,833 of CM069544.1, read as the reverse complement.
TTTGTTTCTGTGGGTATATGCTATATATATATGTATGTGTGGGGAGGCGGGGAAGGAGGCCACAAAAGGATATCAGGTCCCCTGAAGTTGAACATTCCATTGATTGTGAGATACTCAGTATAGGTCTGGGGAACCCAATTCCTGTCCGCTGGAAGAACTTTTAACCATCAAGCCCTCTGTCACTCCAGCCCCAATATTCTAGTTTAGCTTTTGAGAAAGACTATGAGACTTTTAAGAATTTCATTCATTTCATTAGAACTTGATAATATTTAAGTAAATAACATGTGGGGTTATTATAATTCTGTTAATATCATGTATCTCACCTTTGACAAATCATCAGTTTTGTCAGTTTGTTGACATGTAGATTTTGTTAATCTCTATGAACTAAGGCCAAGTGCAGGACCTGTCTCAAAATACATACTGACTAAAGACAAATCTTTGAGGCTGTGATAAATAACAGAAACCAGAAGCCTGAAGGAGATCATAATGTGCCCATGATCACAACCTGGTCAGGGGAAGACTCTGGGATTCAAATTAAAATATTGTGGGTGTCCATATTTGAATAGGTGTCACAAAGCCTTTATCTTTTACATACTTTAAAAGCTAATTTCTGGATATAACGTGTAAATTTTTGTCACGTCACTAAAAATACTGAAGCTTTTGAAGATATAAATAGAGAATATACTAAAGAAAGATATATATAAATGAAGGACGAGAAACACTGTGCTAGAAAAACAGTACACAACCCTCATGGAAATGCTGGAATTTTAATGAAGGGGAAACTCATGTTGATTTAACTTCTGATGGTTCCTCTGATTCCAAGATGCCTCTCCATATAAACAATAACATCAGTAATTCCTTGGCCTGACTTTGAAGGCCCTGTGCCCTACTGTGATTTTATTAAATGCTACTGGGAAAGTTAATTTCCCTTAAGTTATTCAACTTTAGCTCCAGTTCCTGAAAACAAAGTTATCCTACCTAACCACTAATAAATGGGTTGAATGTTAAATAGCACTTTAATTTTGTTTCATTAATGTTCATTAAACAACTAAAAAAGGAAGGAAGTTGATTATGTCAAGCTCACAATTTTTAATTAAAATGGAAAGAGGCAGGAGCTCGTAATTTGCAAACACGGAGCTTCAGACAGCAAACAGATAAAGTTTACTGTGCACATCCCAGAGGAACAAAATATTTAGCAGTTAATTAAATTTTTAGTGGTTTAAAAAGTCCCTGCTTTAGACACAAATAGCTACTTTACTTCATTCTATAAATTTCCAAAGGGTATGGAAAGTGTCATCTACAGAGTCCTAAATATTAATGATGCATTTTGTTAGTATACCTTGAGCCACACACACTTGAATGCTGGATAAAATCAGCATTTCATAGCAGAAATATGCCTTGGCATTTGAGGGTGCATTTCTAGTTTTGAGTTTGGACCTGAGTTTTATCTGGTTCATACAGTGGTTTGGAATATATGGCTAAACCTTAACAGGCCTCAGCTTCCTGACCCATAAAATGAAATAGTACTTACTCTAGAAAAAACGACATGTGTTTTATTAATCAATGTCTTTCATTTTCTCATTTGTATGATCTCACAATAGGTTGTCATAGCTGCATTAGAACAGATTCTTCAACGGAAGCTCATTCAACATTATTGATAAATTGTACAAGTTGCCAATCTGATCTTTGGAGAATTTAATTTGAATGCAGGGTGTCAACTTGCTACCTCAAAGGCTTCTGTTTGCTCCTAGCCTCTGAAAATCAAAGGGAATATGAAACTCATCAATTCTATTTCTTCTAACAAAGGAAAGTTAGACACATCATAGTTCTCTGCAGTGAATGCTGTTTAGATCATTGCTGGCAAAACTATTTTATAGATGTGTTCATGGAGGTAAAGATAGGTATGAAGCTATTTAGAGAACTTACCATTTAAGAAAGTTTGGTAAGGAACTTAAAAATGTAAATATATCATACATTTAATTTTTATTTTATTTTTAAAATTTTTAGCCATACCTAGGTGCATAGATGCACTGAGTCCTGTTACACTGTTATCCCCACCCTCATCATTCACCGGCACAGTGTCCTCCTTTATGTCAATGCTTTATTTCCTTCTTTGTTTCTCTTCTGTATACCCATTCCTCTTATTCTAAAAGATAACTCATTCTGGTACTTTAATAAATATGTTTCCAACGTCTTATCTGGATATATATTGAAGTACGTGTGTATTCATAACAGTGTTGTTTCACACATGCTTTTAATTCCCATAAATGGTGCTATAAATCATATACTTACTTGCTCCTACTTCTAATTTACCAGGTCTGTGGGATGTGGTCTATTCACAGTATATAAATCTGACTCTGTTTGTGACTTTACACCATATTTTATCATACGCACCCACAGTACACCATATTTTACTTAATAATCCCCATGAGAATAAATATACAGGCTGCTTCAACACCTGACTTTCATTGACAGCAAATGCTATTGTTAAGCATTTTCTCCAGGTCTCTCTATTAATTACAGGGGATTTGTCTTGATATAAATCTTGGAGCTGGATTACTTGGCCTGTCTCAAATGATGCAAATGTATATCGTAAGCACCAACAGTCTGTTCCTTACAGTGAATGAACAATTGATTCACACTGCAAGGATGAAGAGTTAGGTAACATTAGTATTTGGAAGCTTGTTACACTTTCAGATTTTTGAAGGGAATTATCTTTTATTCAAACTGTCCATTCATAGCATAAATCTGTATGGAACATGATCATATTTCTTCATATTTGAGATATTTTAGATTCATTTCTCATGTATTTCATTATTGTATAGTGTTAAAATGTGATTGTAGTCTGATATAAATCCATTGGTCACGATATAATTTTAAACACACTGCCCTTAGTCTCTGTTAGATTTATTTTAAATTGTTGCATGTATACAATTGACACAATTTCTCTCCTTCTAATTCCTTTAACTTGCTTGGATATTAAGATTACTATTAATTACATAAAAGAAACTGAGCGATAAATGTTATGTGCCTTTGTGAACATATGAATAAATTAACTTTAATTGAAATTTGTCAATAGCTTTATTTTATTTTTCAAATATGTAATAAATATAAGTATGTAGAAATAATAAAATGTAAACACAAAAGAATAATGGAGAAATTTGCATTCTATATATGTTTTCCATTAAGCTTTCCATAAAATGTTTTTTTAATCTATTGCATTTGTTCCTTTTTTGAGTGTCCTTCAGGTCTTACTTTCAGAATAACAGTTACTTTCAATTATTAATCATTAAGCATGTGACTCTGGACAAGAATGTGGAATGCTCAATGCTGAGAGCCACCCATCTGCATACCCAGCCTTCCTACCACTCACACTAAGGACAGCATTAGTACAGACCTCCACCACAGGATGAACTTGGCCAAGAGTTCCTCAGCAGGCCTTGAAAGATTCTGTGCAGGTTGAGGAGGCGTGTCCCTTAGTCCCTGATATCTACAACAGGATCTGGATGGGAATGGGAATCTGTAACCCTTTGTCGGAATGTCCTTTTAGCTCTGTGTATTTCTCCTAGAGACGTGGTAGGGAACATGTATGGAAGGACAAGGCATATCCTGTGAAGCACTGATATCCATGTCACAGCAGGCAGTGCCCCATGCTATTCACCATAGATTTCTTCAGTATCAGCTTAGTCGGTACCTGCAAGAGGCAACATCTGTGGCACCATTATGTTTATATTGGTTCTGAGGCTGCCTGAGAGAAGCGCTTCCTAAGTACCACATAACGGAATTTACCTTAAGGTTTTTGTTTTTAGACATCAGCCCTGGATGGTTTCACTAAACTGATATCTGAGCAAACAGAGCATCACAAGTGCCATGTTCCTGAAAAGCTCCTTTCTGTCCCAAGATTTTGTCAAGTCAATGGGACAATGAAAGTGGATTTGAGGTCAGTGCTATTTGCTCACTCCCTTTCATGTTGCAAGTTAATACTAAACCTGCTTCTTGATTGCTCAAACAGCTATTCCTTGGAATGCTGATCATGCAGGAACACAGCAAGCTCAGCTGGCAATGTCTCTATTATATAGTCTAAAATTTAAAATCGTTCCACCTCCATGAAGTTCTCTTGGTCCAGACCATGAACCCTGGGCCACAAAGGTACTCCCATGCAAAATATGAGTTCCTAGATGAGGGTGGAAAGGCTCACTGTCCAGGCTGATACTTTGGATACTAGCAGCACTACGAACACACTGCTGACCTTTTTCCTTGGTAACTTCCTTTCTACTAATTTTCTGTAAAGGTTGTATCTAACAGAATGACTCTGTGTGGTTTTGTGAATTTTTTTAATGTCCTGGCAATTTATTTTGCCCTACTCCCCAATTATAACTAATCTGTGGCCAAGACATTAGCTCTAAAGTAGAACTGGGGATATATGTCCTTAAACATCTCATAGGTCCCATGTTTATAATATGAGGAGACACTAACTCACTAGATTTTTTTTTCTAGCAGAAGCTAAAAATCTGCTTTTAAAGATCAAATGATTGCTTAAAGTAAAATTCATATGCCAACAAATTTTAAACTGATCATGAGTAATGAGTAATGAGTATGCTTTGTGAAACCTAGCACCTATCTGGGGAGTGTAGTACTTTAACCAATCCTGTTTTCTATGCCACAGCAATTAAGGCTGTACCATTATGACATTAAAAGTTGTATGCTGTAAGATCATTTATAGCATAATATACGTTTTTTAAAAAGCTGTCTAAAGTAAGATACAAGTAAAGACACGAGAATATGTGGCTGGAGGGATGGCTCAGTGGTTAAGAGCACTGACTATTCTTGCAAAAGACCCAGGTTCAAATACCAGCATCCACATGGCAGCTAACAACTGACCATAACTGCAGTTTCAGGGGATACAACACACTGCATGACACGGGGACTCTTACACACATGCAGGTATAACACTCATACAAATAAACCAAAAACAAACTGAAAACAAAAAAGGCAAGAGAATATTAATGAATCAATAGTTAGCCAAACCAAAATACTGAGACTTTAAGACAGTGAATTTCCTTTCTGAACCAAGTTCCCATTGTGAAATGATGGGATTCAATAACATTTACATTAAGTCTCCTTTCTATACTAAAATTTCACTAATACTTGTGAAATTAAAGATACTTGCAATTTACTTGTACAATGAAAGATAGATGAACAAGTCTACTCTCATAATTAAGTCTGAGGCTGAGTGTCTTCTAAGCCCTATTGCCAGTCTTCGTGTAGTTATGGCAAATCAAATTGAGCTTCTATTTACAATGGCCCACTAGATAGGATTGAAAAGGCCTGGCTTATTGCTTGGTTATTATCACCAAATGAGTCTCAAAGGTGGGATTCTTCCAGGGAGAATGTTGAATTATATTGTAATTGGCTTGTCAACCAATTCAATTACATGTATTTAAAGTCAATAGACATAAAGAGGCAGTCATAGAAATTTAAGCATGTTCTCCCTCCCTAAAGTCTTCTTGTTAGAATTCCCTTAGAATCTGTGATTTGAGTTTTCTATTTTACTACAGGTTTGAGGGGGAAAGAAGGTGACTATGACGTACAATGGAGCAGTAAAAGAAATGCCAACAAATCAGGAGACTTGACTTCCAACCAGCTTTTTGCTGTTTGCTGAATAAAGAGAGTTATTTGCTTTGACCAGCCTTTTGGGTTCTCATCAGTCACGACAGTTAAAGGTATCATATTTGTTAAAAATATTCTCAAGGACTATATAATAAGAAATAAATATAAGACTATTCCATTCTTTAAAAGCTCTCTTGACATTTCTGCATGAATAGTGGCAGTGTTAAAATCTGAGGAGTATGGCGCTTTATCCTATCCTGTCCTCCATCTTAAATCAGACCCGACCACGTAAGGAGGGGCATGGAGGAAGAAGACAGTCACACAGCAAAAATGATGATGCTGGTTACAGACAGCAGGGTGATGGGAGAAAGAACCCCAATGGCGATGCAAGCATAGCAGCAGTCTGTTGGGAAGCTGGTTATTTTAGGTTTCCTAAAAGGGAAATTCTGTTTATTTTCACCTCTTTCAATCATCAGACACAATTCTGGTTGTGGTATTGTTCACTAATCTATAGTCATGATAGGGTGCCATTGAGTATGTGAAGTATATATATATGTATGTGTGTGTGTGTGTGTGTCCGTAATGCTCAGGCCATGGAATCAAAGTAGAATTTATGTCACGTGAAAATGAGATATGGCAACAAGAAAAATTATATGTTGCATATATTTTAGGTTTAAAAGTAATGTTGTGAGGTCTAGAGAGAAAAAAATTAATTTATCTTTTACTATTGGATAATCCTTACCACACTGAGAAGAGATTACCCTCTATTTTGCTTTCTCTTCCATCCAAATTTAGATTTCCATCTGATGAAGAAGAGTCGTATTTTTAGCCATGGAGTCATGGAATTATTCTAAGAGCAAATGATTTTTGGGGTGGGATGTGAACTTATTTCCTGGGAGACTCAGGGCCAGACTTTTCTTCTCTGTCATGTTTCACTACAGAAAGCAGTTGGTTATGTGCAGCTACTCTCCATGAAGTGTCTCTGCTCAGTCATCTCCCCAAAGAAGGAAAAGATACTGAGAGGGAGGGGAGGCACTGTCTATGCCATTTAACTTCCCTTTCACAGAGTCTGATCTTTACCCTTTAATTCTTTGTGATGTTTATCACCAAAGACAAGTGATTTACCCATGTCGCTGCTTCTTGTCATACCAAGCAGCAAACTTTTGTGACAATTAGGACATTGAGCCACTGAGCTCCTATCTCCTGTGAATTATACATTAATTAGTGCCAGACTGGATACAGATTGTCAAAATACCCTCACGAATACTAAGACCAATCAACACCTTATTTTACTTTCTGTCTATTGAACAATGAGGCTAACCACATTCTATTAAATCTTATTAGAATGAGAAATGTATTAATTTAATGTAGTTATTGAAACTGCCATCTTGTTCTCCAAAGAAAGGCATTTTAATCTTTTCATCATTTTCAGAACTATTTATGCTGTAATGATACTAGGATCAGGATGCATCCATGGTACCCTCCATATGGGAAACATTTCAAACTGTTGCTATTCAGTGCTTTGGGCACTTTACTAAAAGGATGGTTCTGCTCTTATGATTAAGAATATGTAGATGGAATGAGCTGACTCTGTTATATAGTTGGGTCATCCATGAATTCAGTGTTTCTGAAATTGCAAAAAATATACTCGCTTACACTGATAAAACATTTTTAAAAAGAAATGCAGCACTAAAATAATAGTTTTTTTTTTTTAAATTTCTCTCACAATAACTACCGCAAATAAGATAACAAATTTTGGCATACATGCATAGTTTTATCCCACCTATCAAGTTCTCATGAAGGAAAAAGCCACTCAGACACTCATAAACATTGTGATTCTTTTGCAAAGTCAAGTCCCCTTGTTATTGCAAATGGACAGGAGAAAATTTATTTGGAAGAAATGACATAGAATTAATGTACATTTGAAAGGATTACCCCTAATGCACATTTAGACAAAAATCCTTCCACAACTCCGCCTGTCAGAGTGGCAATTTGGGATAACCACTTCATATATTTTCACATTTGAGGTGGCAGCTGATTTTAACTATGGATGGCAGCAGTGTTTTCAGGCTGCACAGAGTCAGCAGCCACTCCCACGTTAGCAGCTAGAAGGAAGGCGCCTGCCATGTCTCCTGCTAACGTCCAACACTGGATTCTCCATATGCTGGAGAAAATGATCCACATCGTCTTGTCAAGTGGCCCAGTGGCTCTCATGGCAGAAGACAGGAGAGAAGTTTAGCAACTAAAGTTACTCCCCTACAAAGGAACACTGGAAGTAGAGGAACACAGAGAGCCTTTGGAATCATTGCTGCTCCTGGGTTCACATCAATATTGGGTCAATGTATTTTGTGAGTAAGAAGGGCCCATGAAAACATGGTGTTGAGAAACACTCAAAATGTCTAACTTCTGGAGAAGGGGCGATGGCTCAGGGGATAATGTGCTAGCTGTACAAGTGTAAGGATCAGAGTTGGGAACTCCAGCACCCTCACAACATCTGAGTGGTAATGGTCACGTGTCTATAATCCCAGTTATCAGAAAGTAGAGGTGGAATTCCCCGAGCAAGCTGGCTAGCTAGAGTACATAAAACATCAATCCCTGGGGACAGTGAGTGTCCCTGATTCAGCAAATTTAGGTAAAATGCTTAATGAGGATTACTGTTGTTAGCCTCTGGCCTCCATATGCACATATGTATACCTATTCTCCACATGCATAAGTGCAAACACATATGCACATGCTAGAGTCATATACATGCCTTTTCCAGGCATTTAAAAATTGCCTCACTTCTTTTAAATTCACAGAGCACACTATTTTATTTAAGGCACTGGAAATTCATTACTCTCAAAAAATCAGTTTCTTCAAATCCTATAGCATGATTTTTCCATAAAAGATACTTTAAGGAATGCTATCTTATAAAATTCTAGTGTTTTAAATTATTTCTACATACAAATCTCAGGTTACTCATCCAAGGGACTTTGAGCCAACCCTGTAATTGCATAAGGAAACATTTCACTTTAGATAAGCTCCATGACAAGAGAAGAATTTGTATTTTCACATTTGTATCAGTTGCTTTTCTGGGGCTGTGATAAAACACTGTGACCAAAAGTTACTTACAGAAAAAAGGGTTTATTTTGGCTATGGTTCCAGAGGGAGAGTTCATAGTGGCCAAGAATGCATAGCAGCTGAAAGCTGGAGCAGGAGGTTGAGAGAGAAAAATTTTCAACTACAAATACAAAGCAGAGAGTGCAAACTGGAAGTTGGGTAAGGTCATGGAGTCAAAAACCCCAGTGATGTACTTCCTCCAGCAAGGCTACAGTTCCTAAAGATTCTATATCCTCCCGACACAGCACCACCAACTGGCGACCAAGTATTTAAATATGAAAGACATTTCTCATTTAAACCACCACAATATCCTTCGGCTTGTCTACATATCTAGCACATATCGGACTCTGCATGAGTAGGTTCAAGTTCTGGCCTAGCATTCCATCTGAGCCTATTCTCATCTTTGTTCCTTCTATATCAACAGTTAGAGTGTGTGACTGTTTATCTTTCAGCTATCTCCCTTGCTAGAGATTCATTCTATGGTTTCTTTTGTATGAAATTTCTAACTGAATATTGGCCTTCTAGTTACCAATTGGCTCAGGTCTTGTCCTGCCTTCTGACCTGCACGATGTCTGTACTTTGGATGCTGTATCTTAGTTCTCACTTCTGCACTAATAGTGATGTTGAAATGACTTATCCCCAAAGCAACTTAAGTATTTGCTCCCTCCAGAACGTGAACATATTCTTGCCACAGATGACAATATTGCTCTGGGAGTATAGATAGAACACCTTCACACAAATAATTAGAGAAATGTGATAGTTTTGCCTTTATGTTCTAGAAATCCTGAAAGGCAGCAATTCACTGTTTGTTACCAACCCACAGAGACCCTGGGTGAGAAATATTGCCAATTGCTACCAGACCATAGTGTACAAGAGAATGCTGGGCAGCTGCTATGGGAGGGATGTGCTGGCAGAGTAGAACAGAGCCTCAAAGGTTTTTCTGTCCTATAATTCAGGCAAACTAGGTGGCGGAACATAATTAGGGTTCAGCCTCATTTCTGTTCCCTTACAGAATCAAGCCACAGTGAGTGACACAGAAGCAAGAATAGAAAGGATGATTGGTACCCTGAGGTGGCATGAATGTAACATATTAATTTCCCCACAGTATTCTTGTGACTGAACATGCTGTGCTGAATGTGGTGAGTCTGAGAAAAAGGGCCAGTCGTTCTGTGATTGCCCCAGCCTTTTTACGCTTTCCATAACACAGTGACATCCTTGTGCATACAGACATAAGTCCAGGTGTTTTCAGTTTTTTGATTGTTTGTTTCAGTAGCAAAGAACCACAAAACCTAAATGTGTATTAGTAGGACATGAGAAAAATAAACCATGCTATGTAAGTGGAATACATTACAATATTAAGAAGAGTTGAATGCAATTCATAGTGACAAGCTGTCATTAAGGGAAAGAGTGACTCCTTGAGGGGCTGTTACCTTATTTAAAAGTTTGAATTTTAAATTATATTTTTCATTGTTTGAATATTTCTGTATGCTGCCATTTTCTGTAAGTACTAACAATCTTAGTGGATTTTAATAAAAGAAATAAAAATGAAGAAAGAAAAAAAAAACAGAGCTATAAAGCATTCTCCAGAAGTTCCAAGCAATATTGCACTGTTTTTTCTTTGGTGTGTGTGTCTTTGTGTGTGTAAAGGGAGAATGAGAAAAATCATGTCTGTATGTAACATACTCTTATGTTGCATAGTGATCTCCAGGAATATACAAAGAAAAGCAGTAATAGTTATAACTCAGGAAAAAAATGCTATTGCCTAAATTTTTCTCTATTGGTAAATTTTACTGTGTTCCTGTATTAAAAATAAATACATACTTTTAGACACCAACATAAACAAAAAGAGGAAGTCAGAAAGAAGCAGAGATTGAGAGTCCATATCACAGTTGCCTTCTGAATGTGTGGTGCATGCTATGCTTACAATTATTTCTTTTTATTTACACATTAGAAGTTCTCCATCTGAGGTCTAGGTCTAGGTCTAGAGGGGATTACTGAAATCTGAAAGAAATATCTGCTTATATCTATTTTTCTAAGGAGAGAGTTCATACGTCCTATTACATTCTCAAAAATATTTGAAAACTGATGACTGTTGAGAAATTCTTTTTAGGTAGACTTTATAGAAAGCTTTTACTAAATTTTGTCAGTTCCTTATATTACATATGATATTATTTGATAAAACAGCCATGTGACATGGTTGCTTGCCAGAGTGATGAATATTCATCCTTTTCAGTGAATATTGTGGTTGGTAATCTGATCTCAGGGCTGTGTGAACTGAATTCATAAGAATGATCGCTATTCTGTGCTTTCTAATGAGAAAACTTGGACCTCTTTGCTACCTCCCAGCTGGCTAGAGGTTCCTTGGGGCACAAAACTAGCAGACCATAGTTTTTTTTGGCAAACCTCTTTATTAAAGCATGTTTCATTCTATTTGTGGTCAAATAAAATTAGGCTGGTTATACATTATTTAAACTATTTTCTGATAACCTTTTTTCTCTCTTTTCTGTTATATTTTATTATTTATTTATTTGTATTTTATGTATATAAGTGTTTTGCTTATATGTATGTTAAGAGCACCCATGTATGCAATGTCTTCAGAAGTCAGAAGAGGGCATCAGATCCTCTGGAACTGGAGTTAATGACAGTTGTTAGCTACTATGTGGGTACTGGGAATTAAACTGAACCTGGGTACTTTGCAGGAGTCATTGTACTTTACCACTGAGCCATCTTTCTATTCTCCAACAATTAGTTTGTTTTTAATTTTTTTGTGTGTGTGTGTGTGTGTGTGTGTGTGTATGCACTTAAGTGTAAGTGCATGCAGAGGCTAGAAGAGGGCATTAGATATCCTGGAGCTGGAATTACAAGCAGTTGTGAACTGCCTAACGTGCAGCCTTGGAACTGAACTTTGATCCTTTTCAAAAGAAGATACACTTTTAATTGCTGAGCCATCTTTCTGGTCCCTAATATGATTTTTGAGAGGAAAATGTTTTATACTCCAGTGAGCGATCTGATTGTTCCTTTCATCCTCAACCGTGCATAACAGTATCATTTTCTTCATGAAATAATTAGATGGAAATGTTTAAATATTTTCTTACATTTATCAATGCTCTATAATTTCCAGTGCATTTGTGGTCTTCTAATTTGGGACTATGTGCATGTGTGTGGCATAGGTGTGTAGAGACATGTGTGTGGGCATGAATGGGTGTACATATGTGTGCATGCACGGAGTTGATAGTGAGTGTCTTCTTTAGACATCCCCCAACCCCTTTTTATGAGACAGGATGTCTGAAGCTGGAGTTCCTTGATTCAGTGAGGCTAAATGGCCAGCAAACTCCTGGGCTCTGCCTGTCTCTGCCCCTATAGCATTGGGATTACAGGCTCATGTTGCTTTTCCAACTGTTTATGTGGCTGCTAGGGATTTGAACTCAGGTCTTCGCACTTGTGTGGCAAATGAGTTTTCTTAAATTAGCATTTATGTTTCTCCCTCCCTTTAATCCTTTATTTAACACATGAGGAATGAATAGATACTAAGCATGATCATATTAATTTTTCTTTTCTTATGTCCAATATTCCAATACAGAAACCTCATTTATTTAGAACAATAATACTAATACAATTGCATTGAATTAAGACTCCAGATAAGGAATGTTATATAGAAAGACAAAAATAGATCTATTGTGTTGATTTGTATTCTAATAAGGAGGATATTCACTGAATGTGTTAGACTTTATCATCTTTTAATCCATGTCTTTGGGTTATTCTCTTCATTCTCATAAAGTAAAATACTCATGAACTTCAACAGAAGAAACAGGATATTAGTAGTCTCTCCTTATGAAAAATAAAAAGCTGAATAAAGGCAAAATTATCAATTCTTCTTAAATCCTCAGGGTAAAAACATTTCCTCTAAATTAGGGATTCAGATGGGTGAATACTGAGATTCTCAACCTATTAATGTCGAATTTATAAGCAGAAACTTCTGTAGAGACGAATGTTAGAGAAAGAAAAGTTGAACTACAGTTGATGTGTGGGCATCTCCCAGTGTGAAACGACATGGGCAGCTGTTCTGAGAGGGTCTGCGGTGTTGAGAGTTGTTGAAGGAGGAAAATGAGATCTTCATAGTGAATATCACAGAACACCTCAAAGCTTCCGAAAGGAAAGAGAAAAGTAATCATACTGAAAATGCCAGTTTTCTTTTGTTATCAAGACTTGGGTTCCCAGAAGAAGTCCTTTTACTAAAGTCTAAAGAATAAAAGATGATGCGACTGGAGAGATGGCTCAGCGTTTAAGAGCACTGGCTGCTCTTGCGGAGGAACAGGGTTCATTCAGATCCCAACACCCAAATGAGGGCTAACAGCTGTCCTAACTCTAGTTCCTAGGGGTTCAATGCCCTCTTCTGACCACTTCAAGCTTTGCATGACATGGGTGCACTTATATAGATGTAACACCACACACACACACACACACACACACACACACACACACACACATACACACACACAAATACAAATAATAAATACATTTTAAAATTTTAAATCCCATCAACATTTGTAAAGGAGAATGAAAGCAGTGCTTGGAGGCTGAAGGATTTTATTTCACAAAAGAATCGTTTGTCAAAGAAGATGTAACCGTATAAGGCATAACCTCAAGAAAACAGAAAAAGACCATACTAAATGAAAAGTGGTCAGAAGAAGAAAATATTAAAAACTAGAGCAGAAGCCAAGTATTATTGTCAGAGGCCTGTAATCTAGGCACTAAAGAGGCTAGTGTAGGAGGGTCACAGCTTTAAGAGAACTCTGACCTTGAAAGCAACAAACCAGTCAGCAAACAGCAAACAATCCCAGAACAGAGCGGCGTGGTAGAATTAGAAATAAAATCCCTTAGAGAAAATCAATTAACCCAAACCTGGATTTTTGCAAATCAATAACAAAGAATGCATTGCCTTCTACCTAAGCCCACTATAAAAAGTGGAAAAGACAAAATCACCAGAAATATTGGTACTACAGATAGCAAGGGCATTAAAGCAACAATAATAAACAAATGCTAAGCTAATGAATTTGAAAATATTGATGAAACAAATTAATGCATTAAAAAGTACATTAAGCCAAACCTCACTCCTAAAGAAAACGAGTGACTATGTGAATATCTAATAAATATATGATTAATAACCTTCCTAGAAACAGAATAACAGGCCCAGATATAGTCCTTGGTGAATCAAACGTTTGAGGAAGAAATGATCCCAGGTCTTCGCAATCTCTTCTAGAATAGATATGCAATAAAAGTGATACGTGATGAAGTCCATCAGGGTCGCAGTAGCCCAAAGCTAACACTAGCCAAAGATAACCTTTAAAATTTAAATATTCAGGAGAACTGCCTCAGCAGTTAAGAACACTGGCTGTCCTCAGAGGAGCTATGTTCATTTATTGGCACCCGCAAGGTGACTAACATACATCCTTAATATTTCCCAGGCATCTGACACTTTATTCTTTCCTCTAAGAACAATGAACTCACGTGGTTCATGTATATATACATGGAAAATATGCACATAAAAATTAAAACAAATCCATAAAAAAGATTTTTAAGTAAATCTGCAAACCAGTGTCTTTCGAATGCTTAGATGTAAAAATCGCTTACAAAATATTAGGAAATCTAACGCAACAATGCACAGAAAGAACTAGGAATAGGAAGGCCACAATATCATGCTGAAAGGAGTTAACACGATCCACCCATAAATATGGAAGAGAAAAAAGAATCACAGGAGATCAATATATTGATAAATGAAGTAAAAGCATTTGACAAAAAAACAACAACCATTCGGTTAAAAAAAAAACTAACATATTAATAGAACTATTTAAAATCAATTAACATCTACAAATCAAGTCTGCATCAAATATAATACTTAATTGTAATCAATTAGCTTAATTGTCAAGATAAAGACAAAGTCAAGAATTTCTTCTTTTACCATTAATTTTCAACACTGTGCTAGAGTTCTTCAAGGATAGAATAAGACAAGAAAAGTAAATAAGTGGTGTATGGATTGGACAAGAAGAAAGAAAAAAGGGTTTGTTTTCAATGGAGATGATCATCTAAATTTCTAATGAAAACATAAAATGCTAAATGAAGATACAATAATAGAAAGTTTGCATAATTCAAATTAATATGTAGTAGTTCGTAATTTTCCACCTGCAGCAATTTACAAGTCAAATTTAATTTTAAAAGCTCATTATTACTTACAGTAGTACCATAAAAATGAAATACTTGCATGTAAAACCAAAATAAAATAGTACACAGTTCTAACCAAAATCCAAACAAGTTATCTCATGGTTATTAATAAACTGATGCTAATTTTTTACGGAAAGGCAATGGGCCAAGAAAAACCAAGTCAATATTCAAAACACGGAGCTAAGACAGAGGAACTGATACAACCTGACCCTAAGACTTACTCTAAAGCTACAGTAATGATGACAATTTGGAATTAGCAAAAATTACAGCCAAATAAAACTACTGAAGAATAGAGAACTCTGACACATAGTCAATGGATCTTTCCCGAAAAAACAAGACGATGGAACAAAAAACTTTTTAACTAAAGGTGTTGGACTTACTACACACATATAAATAAAAAGAAGAAACACAGACTTAACACCCTTCAGAAAGTTAATTAAAGCTAAAGATATAGCCCAGTTGGGAGGGTACTTGCTAAGCATGCACAAAATCTGTGGTTTGATCTCCAGTACTATATAAACTGGATAGGGAAGCACATGTGCATAGCTCTAAACTTTTAGTGGTGTTAGTGAGAGGATAAGAAATTCAATTATACTCTACTAGACAGCTGATAGCTGTCCTGGATTATATGGGATCATGTCTCAAAACAAAATAAAACAAAAAAGCATTACTCAAAAAGATCACAAATACGCATAACATGAAGAACTTCAATCCTTCAGTAAGATGGTAGAAGAAAACTGAAATGATCGTGGGTAAGGTAGAGACTTTAATGGCAAGGACAGGATCCCATAAGAAGTAATTGAGACGCTGAACTTTATGAGAACTATTTTTAAAATATTTTTATTATTTTTATTTTATGTGTATGAGTTGATTGCCTGCATGTATGTAAGTACATCCATGTTGTGCAGTGCCTAGAGAAGTCAGAAGAGGGCATCAGATTCCCTGGAATTGTAGTTAGGAACAGTTGTTAGCCTCCATGTGGGTACTAAGAATCAAACCCAGGTCCTCTGCAAGAACAGCCAGCACTCTTTGACAGGTGAGCCATCTCTCCAGTTCTGAAAATCAAAACATTTGCAAAAGACAATGTAAAAAAAAGAGTGAGAAATGAGCAACAGAGTGGTAGAAAATATTCGTAGGAATCTCTGATAAAGGATGCTGTCTAAAATATGTGAATAATTCTTAAAACTCAATATAGTACAACATAAAACCCAATTTAATATATGGACAATACTCGAATTGGAATGTGAAAAATATGACTCCGTTTTCTTTAGAAGGGATAAAAATACATTGGTAAAAAAAATACATGGAAACCCATTTGTAATCTGTGTATTTTCTTAGGTGGGAAATGAACATGAGAAAAGATGTTCAGCACTGTGATGTCATTAATATTTTTTTAAATAAAAGAAGTACCATATCACACATGGTTATTACATTGCTAATGTTTATAAACCAAATTACAAACCAAATGTTTCCAAGAATGTGGAACAATCAGAAATGACATCTATTGCAGATGGAAATGCCTAATAACACAACCACTCTGAATGACAGTTTCTAAAAAGCTAAACATAATCTTATGATACAACCCAGAAATACTGATCCTTTCTATTTGTAAAATGAATTGAAAACAACTGCTTACAGAAGCATTTCACAACAATTTTAATTATAGCAAAAACTTGGAAATAACTAAGTGGTCCTTCAATAAATAAGTACACAAATAAACTCTGGGACTCTCAAAAAAGGGAATTTTATTCAATGTTGAAAGGTAATATGGTTTCAAGCCACAAAAGGTCACTACCAGAACTTCATCTCTAAGTGAAAGAGTTCATCTTCAGTGATACTCATTGTGTGATTCCAATCCTAAGAATCCTACAGAAGACCAAACTATGGAGAAGGAACTATATTAATGGTTGTCAGGAGCCAGTGTAGAGTGAGGCACAGCTGAGGAACTGGGAGGCAATAAAACTGTAGGATATTACAGTTGAATACTTATAATTGTAATTTTGTCAAATCCCATTGAATATGCGTCACCAAGTGTGAGTCCTAGGGTGAATGGTGGACTGGATGATAAAGACATGTTAACCTAAATTCACCTGTTCTATCAAGTATAGTTGTCTGACCGGAGACGCTGATGGTGAGGAACGATGTGCATGTTAGGGTCAGGGGATCCATACAGGAAGTCTACACTTTCACAGGAACTTTGTTGTGAAAATGAATAAATAAAGCTTCTCTAAAAAATAAAGCTTATTAATTTTTTAAAAAAAGGAAGTAATGCAATTTGAAAATTTCTCTAAGTAAATGTTCCAACCAGTTTTTATGTGGCTATGCCATTTTATTTTAATTAGCAGGAGGAAGCATTAATCTTTCCTGTCAAGGAATTGCTAGTGGAGAAAAAGCATTTAGTTAACTACATAGAATTGGGTGAAAGTATACCTATTGGTACAAAGTTTTTACTGCTTGCTATAAAGAGAAAAATCTAGTTAATTACATGCAAATAAGTCTCACTAACAAACACCTAAATAACTCAAGCCTGTCTTTAATTAGACTCTAAGATATAACACATTTCTCAGAGACTTAGACAAGGAGAATTAATGAGAGATGTTTGTAATTCCTAATGAATATATTGATTGCTGACCTCAAAGCAACCACCAGCAGCAGAACTGGATTGACAAGAGTTAGAAATCTGAGTAAGCACATGTTGATTCTCGAATTTTAGAATTAATTTAGTTGTTCGTTTTTTGAGATATTCTGTCCAACGCTTTTCCTTATTGAAACTGTCTTTGTGGAGCGAAAAACTTGTAAGTAAGGTTATCTCCCATTGTCTGCTCTGTACCTTGAATCATGAGCAATTTCTGTTGTGCTGCAAATCTGTAGAGCATTTGGGGCTGAAAGAGCTTGAAGTTACTCTGTGAACTGAGGGCACAGTTAGGGGCAAGCAATCAATAAAAAAGCAAAAGATTGAAACGCAAAACTGAATCTTTTCATTACTAGTAGTTGGCCTTGAGACTGGTTTTTCTCTTTACTCTTATACCCTTGGATTTCTGTGACACCTTTTTAGTTCCTTTTGGTTAAAGTGGCTGCAGAGTTGCTAATTGAACTTAATATCACCTAAGTGCTTTGGATACCACCATGGTTGTTAAAACATGGCTACCTATACGTTTGGTACTTGCTTGGTTGCTTTTCTGTAGTAAAACACGGTTCTTTATTGCCCGATGACTCAATCAATGTTTTTGAGTGTAATTTACCCCTAGTTCGTTTCCATTTTAAGCCTTTCCTCTAGGGCATTGACTTCCTTTCTTGACTCCACTGATCTATTTCAGTTAAGATCCCCATGTCCAAGCATCACAATTAGCTGCTGTCACTATGAATTCCCATTCCAGGGACTTTGTACATGACTTCAAAGCTTACCACTCACAGTTTAGCATTAGTTCACAGAGAATAAATGATATGAGGTCAACAAGAATCTTCTATCACAGAGCTTCCTTGTCATGCTAATATCAGCAAATATAGGCAGTGCGTTTGTATGACAGAGGTTATTCTGTAAATTTCAAAACTGTACATTTTTCTATTAACTTTTATAGTCACACACACACAAAAGAATCAAGAATGTAATACTCTTCTATTTTTATTGTGCAGATGAGCAAACTTGAGTAAAAGTTGATCTCCCAGTTCGTCCAGGTAGTGATAGAACCAAGCTCCAGCGAGTATGGCTTTCAGGGTCTACATGTCCTTCAGAATGATTTAGAGTTCCAACAGCTGGCACTTATGAGTGACTGGCAGTACTCCTTTTAATAATGGCTATCTGTTCTGATGAAATATAAAATCCCCCACAGGTCTTCTCTGGTTATAATTCTGCTTTTGGACAAACTCCAAGCATTTTGGATTCACTAAAAACTGCCCCTTTATCCAGCAACTGACAAAAATTAAAACCAGAACTCAGGGTTCCTTTGATCTTTACTTAGCGTTTTTATCAGCTGTCACTCCCACCGGGGTTGTAGCAGTTGGACTACTACAAATAACCATTGTTTTCTGCACCATTTGTTTTTGTATGCTTCTCCCTAAAGTTTGAGACTGAAAATAATGTTTTTTGTACTTTTGATGTGGCTATATTCTTTGCCAATGAGACGAGAACTAAATAACTTAGGATATACTTTCTTTTAAAGGAAGAGTTCACAATTTTGGTCAAGAGACAGTCCTCATTATCCACCGTCTTACCAAGTACAACACATGTGGAAATTCCAGGACTCCTATGTCTAAGCCTGCTCACCCAGTTCAAACCTGGAACTTGTCTAGAGGCATAGACTTGCTTCTTGAAGACATATTTTTATCTTTCCAACTAGCACATCCACTGGGTGGGCAGTTGGTTACCACTTTGTTGCATGAAATCCATTTATAATTGCTGGCACCTGTAAGAAAGCTATTAAAATGACTACAGCACAGCTCACTCATTGCTTAACATGGCTAGTGGACACAGGTTAATGTAAGCAGCTCCCATCTTTGTCATACAATAGTCCTATTCTGATTTCTCTTTGTTGTATCCTTTACAAATACCTGACTCAAATAATATTTTTCCCAAATTCTGTGTTCACCTACACAGTCTTCTATGACTTCTTTCCCGGGCTCCTATAATAGCTTTGTAAACTGCTTTCTGAATGCACCGTCTCTTTGGTGCACTCATCACAGTGTTGCCATGGAGAGCATCTGATAAACGCTCTGCACCTATTATCTTTCTATTTAAAAAAATAGCAAAGATGCTTCATTGTTTAGTAATGAAATTGTTTTGTCTCACATTCAAGGCCGTCTATTCTCTATCTAAACACACTTCCCTCTGTTATTTCTCCTCTTCTTGCCTCCCACATGAGGCAGATATTTCTTAGACTCCCCCAGTGGGCCTCTGTTTCCTCAATTGCATCCTTTTTAATTACTTTTATATTTTATTGAATTTTGGTGAATTTCATGCAATACATCTTGATCATATTTATATCTCCTCCTCTATCCGCACCCATAGCCCCCCACCAGATTTTACACATTTTGTCGTATATGTCAACACTTTGCTTTTGCTTTGGCTCTTGCTCTTTCCACATTAAGCTTTTACATTTTGGGGCTTCATTCAATGAATGTTTGTCTTAATTTAATGTGGCATTCCCAAGCTACATTAAAGCTATGCCCAAATAGCTAATCAATTTATCTCTGAGTGTTCGTTTTAAAAGTCATAAGTGAAACTGAGCTGTGAAAATTTGTTCCTTCAGATCTCTCACAGAACTGAGCTCCCAAGCCAGGTCTCACCTACATGTTTATCCCAACGGTTTCTCCAGCATGAACTGGAGAACCACAAACTTAGATCCACACTTATCAAAGAACCTTGCCCTTTCCTTCTTGGACTGAAATACCTCACACACATAAGGTCAAGTATACTTCTCTAAATTCTCACTACTTCTGAGGATATGAATATGAATGTGTGGCTTTCAGGACTTTGGTATGCTAATTCAAGCATACCCACATCTATCAACACTCTTGGGTGCAGGGCAAAGTAGAGTTCATAGGGATCAAGGCAGGTACTCAGATCATAAGCTCAATAAGCTTGTCTGCATTACAAATAGTAAAAGCCATACTGTAAGTCATGCCTATAATTATTATATTTGTATTTGTTCTTTGCGAATGTCACACATGCATGCGTTGTATTTTGATCACATTCAGGTCCTTATCCATCCAGCTCCTCATATCTGCCCCCACCCCCTTGTCTCCTTCCAACAGTATATTCTTTCTCTTATTTTTAATGACCACCGAGTCCAATTCATGATGCCCATATGGAATGAGTATGGGGCCATTCACAGAATCACGCCCAACCTGGACCACACTCCTAGAGAAAAATAACTCTTCCTTCCTTAGCAGCCATCAACTGGCACTAGTTCCACACTGAAGTCTAAATGGTTCATGTAATCATCCCTGATCCATGCTTGAATTTTGATTGGCTTGATCTTGTGCAGGTCCTATACAAACAACCACAGTTGCTGTGAGTCTATGAGTGTAATAGTCCTTCCTTGTCCAGAAGACACAATTTCCCAGCAATCCTTTCTAACCTCTGGCTCTTAAAATCTTTCTGCTCCCTCTTCTTAAATGGTCATTGTGCCTTGCAGAGGTATGATATGTCTATAAAGTTTGTGCTTCTCCACAGGCTCTATTCTCTGCTATTTGCTCAGTTCTGAGTTTCTGTATTAACCACATCAAATGCAAAAGGCAGCTTCTCTGATGAGGACTGAGAACTGTACTAATCTATAGGTATAGAGGATTCATACTTAGAAGACAAGTTAATGCCATATTAACAGCAACATAATAGCAGTAAGTTTAACCCTAGGGCATCTGAGCTCCCCAAGCATGGATTCTTAGTCATATTTACAGTAGCAGGAATGAGTTTCCTTTTGTGGAGTGGGTCTTACATCCAATCAGAAAGATGGTTACCCCTATAGAATTCATGCTAATAATGCTTGCATGGGCACATATCGGCAGACCAGTCAGTATTTTAATTCCCTGAATTTATAACTGGATAAGATTGGTGATGACTTTGCTTCCTCATCAGTCTATTGAGCACCTTATGGTACTATGAAATCTAGTCATCAGAAAGGAAGCTTCCACATCAGTACCAGCTTCATTTCTTCAAGACCTGTGGCCAAAGTATGTGGTATCTTAAGCAATAGGGCAATAACGCCAATACTTACTGGAAAACCAAGAACAATGTCAATAGCCTACGTTGTTGTAAGGGTCTCTGGGAAGCCTCTGACCAGCAACTCAAAGGGATGAACCTTATACCTGGAACTGGGCTTTTTATATGGCAACCTATGCCTTCTAAGGGGAACATTATCCCCTGTGTATTGTAATTGCATTTAACTCTTTTATATTTGTAAATAGAAATATGCATATGCAAGATTCTTTTTTAAATAATAGGTTCCATAAGGCTGTTTCAAGTGTTCTTAGTTTTTGTTCCTCTTTGCTAGCCTCTAATCCCCCTCCACACTTAAGTCTCCCCCTTTTTATCTTCTCCCTTTATTTCAACATTACTATGATATTTCCTCCTTTCCTTGAGATCTTTCTCTCCCATCTCATGGTCCCTTTCTAGATTCCCAGTATCTCCTGTTACTCCAAGTCAACAGCCATTTCTTCGTTGCTGTTTTTTTTTAGAATTTCATGAATATTGACTTAACTGCTTCTCTCCCATTCTCTAACCAACTCATTCCATTTTCCCCCACTCCCTTAGAATTTCTAGTCCTCTTCTTCGTTACTATTGTCACACACACACACACACACACACAAACACACACACACACACACACACTTCACTGAGTTCATTTAGTGGTGCTGCTGTATACCTGTGTTTACATCCTTTCCCTTGGAATTACATAACCTCTCAGTGATCTTAGTCCCAGAAGAAAACGAATTCTTCCTCCTTCAGCATCCACTGGTTGCATGTACCTCTTCATCCTGAGGTGGGACACCAAGAAATCTCCCTCATCCATTTCAGCATGTCAACTTGTTTTGTGATTAGGCAGATTTCATCAGACTAGCATATTGTGAAGGTATCAGTGGTGCAGCATCCCTACCATATCTACAATGTATTAACTAGCAGCAGGTGTCTCATCCCTTTCTTCGGGTCTTTCATTCTTGTCATCCCATCTCCTTCCTGCTTCGGTGATGTTCCTTAAGCCTTAGGTGTAGAGGTTGCATTGCAGATGTATTACTTAGAACTGGGAACCTCACAAACATTCCTTACAGAGTGTGCAAAGCTGTTTGTTTTTATTTATCCATCTCTAATGCTAGGAAAGAATTGTCATAAACATACTTAATGTTGAACCAAATGGTAGCCAGCAAATGCCATACTAAAGTCCATCTGATTGAAAGTGGAGAATAATGAAATCCAGAAAAGTCCTTAGATCAACTTCCTGAGCCAGAACGGGGAAGAACATTGATTTGAATATAACATATAAAATATGTTGAATGGATATATAATTTTATAATTTTTCAGACTTTTGTATCTTTTTAGATTATTTCCACCACTCACAGTCTCCTTCCAGGTCCTCCCATGTCCCAGAGAAATAATATTTATTTTTAATTGAACTGGACTTTTTCAGAAGCAGTGTGCCCTAAATATTGAAAGGAAGATTGCACAGCTCATATTTTAGAAAAATTATGACATTAAAGTGGCTTTCTGTGCAATTAAGCTAGCTCTTTCTCCAAACTGATAATATGGGTACTGTTATCACACTTGTTCAAAATTCTACACACAACATCTCAGAAACGGCAATGTGCTCAGTTTATCACATTGCACAGAGAAAGCCAATATTCTGACCCACCTAAGAGCCATTGAGCATCTTTCTCAGAAATAGAAACATAGAATAACTTTCTGTCTTTCCTGATTCACTAGCACTTTAACTTGTTAAGAAGCACTGGAAGCATAATCATTCCTTGAAAGACTATGCTATGAATAAAAGCCTGTAAATCACTTGGCAAAATGGGTACAATGTAGAATTTGGGAAGAAAAAGAAGGTTTAAAGCACAGTTCATTCTTTTTAGTCTTTCTAATTTTGAATCAAAGTATTCACAATAGCTCTATAAACTCACTTTGCTCTTCTCTGCACAATATAAGTGGTTACTATTAAGAAGCTAAGAAAATGCAGTAGCACTTAAGACTGTTTTACACAAAGACATTTTTAGAGGGATGGGTATGTTTTGCATCTATTATTTATTTTCTTATCCTCTCATTCTTTTTTCTCATTAAAAATGTCTTTTATATTCAGGCCAAAATACATTAGTCAACAGAGGTCTGAGAGAGCACTGAGATAGCTAATACATTGGTTCTTCAAAAGAATGGATAACGGCATCTTAATCCTCCCTTTCAAGTCATCAACCTGAAAAGGTGCTATTTCACAGTTGATAAGTTACACTTTTAAATTTTCAATATTTTTTTTAGATTTCAATAATAAGGTTCAATATGAACTTATTACACTTTAAACAATGATCAGAAATTCAAAAGAAATTCAAGTAGTTTTAATTCTTTGAGATGCATTTTAATTGTTATAAAATTTCAGCAGTTTAAGGAGAAATATATTAAAGGGGTAAAAACATTGAGATAAAAAATAGAGTTATTGCACCTGCCTTGATGAAAACAATGTAGCATTCAAGAAAATACATGTCAATGAGAGAGTAAACCTGGGTTTGGTCCTGGTCATGGGTTTAATTATCCAAAACGGTGAGAAAATTTATCAAATTTTCAAAGCTTATTTTTTACTTTCAAAACAACGATAATAAGTCAATCTGATTCTGAGAATTTCACATTTTAAGTGATATCGCTCCTGTAAATATTTCAATATTTCCCAACGAAAACCTTGTCAAGATGCCAACAACTCCCAGATATCTTCCTCACTCTAGGAAAAATCATGCCCAGCAAGCCAGAAAACAGCATTTACATTGCTCTTTAAAGAAAAGCAGGGAAAGGAAAAAGTTTCTGTCTTCCATTCTAGTGGGTCAATTTGTCCAACTTTTGGTCAAAGTTTACTTCAGAACTGCATTTCAGTTCCATAAAATAATAAGACTTCAAGAGTATTCCACAAATTTCTTTACAACTGCTTGTCAGTTTGAGAATGACTCAAGAAGTGGATCTGACACTGGATTGAGAGAAACCATTATTTTAAGAAAGAGTAGGTACTTTATGAATAAATCACGTTGCTTCCTATGATGTTGTTTATATAGGAAAGGCATAACAAAAACTGAAAGTATGATTTCTGAACTAGTGTTGTAATGCAATCATGTCTCCAAGAACAGTTTAGAAGACTGCCAGCAATAGTGCAATGTATGAGATGCCTACTTGCTAGTGGGGACTTGTAATTCTACCCTAAGAAGGCCAGGGCACTGCAAGTAGATACTTCACTGAGAGACAGACTCCTTGTCTTCCATACATAGGATCACTTGTTAAACTGTTCCTGGGTTTTAAGACTTCTTAGAGCTATGTTTTATTATTATTATTATTATTATTATTTTTATTGACCACTCTCTAGTTAAGGGGTGAGGTAAAGTGAATCTTATCTGAAGAATGATATGTCTTCTGGGTGCACATGACTGTCATCTAGGATGACAATATTGAAAGGGCATCATGACTCAATCCTGGTCTCCTTTCTGCTTAAAAACCAGAATGGGCCCTGTTGTTGGAAAAATTCTCCATTATGGTAGAAAATAACACATAACATCCTTGAATGGATTCTTGATATGCTGACAAAAATGAATCTCAGGACACTGCCAGAGACATCTGCAGTGGTTTAGCAGGGAAAGTAATAATATTGAGGGCACTGTGATGGAGGGCAGGCGTAGGGCTGAGTGAGTCCCAGAGGTGCTTTTCAGATTTAGAAGTTTTATTTTATCGCCACAAAAGGTCAGATAAGAATAAATGTAATCACTGGAAACTTATTAAAAGGATCATTATGAGTACTATCTTTATTTCTTCCAAACATGGATAGAGTGCCTTTTGACCATATTTGCCTCCTACAACATCAGGTTTCCTTTCCTTCCTGAGATCACCTTACTTGTTTCCCTCTCTACTTCACTTACCTTTTATTATTAATTAATTAATTTATTTATTTATTTTGAACCCCCTAAGTTTAATTAGCGTTTCCCATGTGCGCATGCATGTGGGCCTGTCCACGGGGCACAGGCAAACCACCAGGAGCCATATTGCAATGAAAAGTGACTTTTCCTTCTTAAGCAGCTATCAACTGCCTGTAGCTCCCTAGCTAGGACTGGGGCCTTGGGAGCACCTCTCACATTCATGCTGTAATGTTATTGGCTTGATCTTATGCAGGTCTTGCATGAGTAACCACAGATGCTTTGACTTGATGAGCACAGCAGCCATGTTTTGCCCAGGAAAAAAACAAAAACAAAACAAAAACAAAAACAAAAAACAACATTTCACACCTTTCCTCCTCTTCCTTCTGTCCTTAAAGGGTAATTTTTAACCTGGAAATATATACAGTATCAATTTATTAAATACACATTTTTTTGTGTCTGTTGGAATTTGAGCCAAACACTAAACTATAGCCCTCATTAGAATTTTTTTAGTATACAATTTGAACAATCCTTTTCCCTCTTGATAATGTTAATAAGAGATTTACAAGATGAAAACTTCATTCCTTGTTTTCTTTAGACTTAAAATCTCTGATTGGAGGTTCGATAGGCATTTTGAAACTTGCTTCAACTGTATCTGTTTTGTGTTCATATTTTCTTAGAAGCCAATGCAATTCTTTGAAAATGCCATTGATCGTGTTTTTCCAGAGAGCTGACTGTCTACTAGACATCAGCAAGCAGCCAGATGCATTGCCTGTGAGAAGAGTTGAAGATCCACAGAGAGCAATTCCACAGTACATGCTATGTGTCAATCATGAGGAACAAACCCACGCAGCCTCCTAAACATTTTTCCACCCACTCACACCCAGAGAGCATACAATTCCATCTTCACACAAGATGGTCGCACAACGTGCTCCGTGTTCTGAGGGCTCTGAGTGGGAATACCTAAGCTATTTCTTATCGCAGAGATGCAACTAGCTTTAAGTACTCGGTACTTCAGAGTGCGCATATGCAGTTCAAGTCAGCGCTACTTTGGCCGTCTTTCTCTGCCTACCTTGCAGTTACCTAAGATACGCAACTCCTCATTGCTGACCTCAAAGACAAGGAGCAGAAGCACCTACTTTTTTTTTTTTTTTAATTTCCTTTTTTCCATAGCAGAACACAGCACTGGAAAATGTCAAATCTGCCTAAGTTTACACATAATTTTGTCTTCTAGTGAAAGTTTGGAATACAGAGTGATACCCTTTGTGAATTCTACTGCAACACGGCTTTCTTTTAGAAGACTGCTAAAAGGCACATGCTAATTGAAATCTGGAGGATGGAGACTGGGAGTTAGACAACAGATAGAGCCTGGCTTTGTGGAGGCGTTTAACCATAGACGACACTACTGGAAGCAAAGCTTACCCACTGATCCTAGAACAAGCCAAGCAAGGAGAAGCTCCTATCTCCCTGTGTATACCTAGGACTAGCTTTCCGCAGTGAGACTCCGGGCCCGCTGCTACTACAGGATAAAGCAGATCAGATGCTAAGGCTTTCTGTCTCTCACCGCGACTCTGAGCATGTTTCCACAGAAGGGAGATAGTTTTCAGCTCAGAGAAATCCAGCTTTATCTTCACAGCTTCAGAGTGTCTTTAAATGAGGATATTTATTGAGGGTACAAAAGAAGGGGATAAGGAGAGGGGGGAGGAGAAGCACAGACTCATGCATAAAAACCGAGCTTTCAGATTCAGCGCACAGCACCTGCCTTGGAAGTAACGAGGTTTGAAAATAGACAAAAGATTGACAGCTGCCTTCTGAGACCAGCTTTTGACATGGAAGACAAGGAAACTTATTAGCCCATGTGTCCCCAAACTGTGAGAATTAAAAGGTCCTTAAAAAGGTATTTTAAGAAACCTAAAGTGTGGTTTATTGGGGAATTCAAGGGAGACACATCAACTGTCTTAAAAATTCATATGCTTAGATTATGTATATCTGATATATAGACAGATAAAATGGCAGAAATTCATTCTGTAGTTATGTATCCTGTAATGGAAAAAAATATTTGGAAGTCATATAGATGTCTGTTCAATACATTTTATATTCTACATAGTAATATTAATAATATTCAAATGTCCTTTCTGTGTAGTACAAAGGACAATTTTTAAAGTATTAAAACGCATTATTCAGTTGTACTCAACGTTTTTGTCCTCCAAGGTTATGTGTGCCGTTCATAATTAAGAACAAGAGAGCAGAGAGGAGAAGAAAAGAGAGAGGAGGGACAGAAGAAAATATAGACCTGTGCCGGTCTCTATATTCTGATTAAACCCAGAGGGAGGTAAGGCAAAAATTAGCTAAATCACAGTAGAAAATTAATACTAAAAGAGGATTAAATTTAAGGCACAAGCTAGAAAATGAAATACATAAAGTCTTCTTCAATTATACGGCAAATAAATATAGTTCCAAGTCCCTCCTCTGACAAAATATTAAATTATTACATTTGTATCATTTTATCTATTAGCTTTATCTGCTGGCTTACCCAGGCATTTTTGAGAAGCTCTGATTGATCCCTTAAAATAGAGGGAGAGGTGGGTCTGAATACCATTCAAGTTAATTGTATGAGATTCTTAAATAAATAAAAATATTTTTAAATTTAGCTATAAATTCAAAATCATTTCTAGCAGTAACATTACGCAATTTCTGTAGACCTTGGGAGCTATTTCCTAGAAATACAGGGGGAATAGTCAAAGAGAAGAAGAGGCAGCTAAGGTTAATCAGGATTGGGATTTCATAGGATCATGACTGGGAAGGAGTTGCAGAGAACTGAAGGAATGTAAAAATAACAAAGTACCATATTGAAGAATAAAATCTAAGCTGGGCTATGGTAAAATACATAGATAAGCCAGAAGGTAGGAGGATATTAGATAAGTAGGTTAGAAGTTCATAGGGGTTAAAGCTGTTTTCATGGTGAAACTGAGAAAACAATTCTAAAATACAGGAGGTGGTGCTAGCCAGAGATCGAAATCGGGGTCTTAGAGAAATGGCAGTTATTGCTGGTAATGTTGACAGAGCAACAAATGTAGAAATGGCTGACTGAGATCCAGGAGTGAAAACATAAGATTCCATGGCTTACAATAGATAACCCTCAAAACTGCTAATGCCACCGAGAGACTAGGGTTAAAATTAAAGTGAAGCCAGTGGTAAATTGAAAGGTTGCTGGAGATCAACCAGGAGAAAGTATGGCAGATAATCAAATGTGGTGTCAAATTCTTCAAAAGAGTAGGGTCAAAGGAATATTCAAAATGCTGAGATCAGAATATGATCTTATATCAGAATATAAAGTACACGGGGTGGGTGTTTAAAACAAAACGAACAGTGATGACTCCATAGAACATCAGTGATGGAGACCTATCCCATTCATGACAAGGAGGGAGGAATAACTAAATACATACAAGACACAGAAGATATTGATGAACACAGATAATACAAAGGGTGTGGAGAACTGGGCGGGACGACACATCCATAGCACTGAATCACAAATTTAGTGGACTTATTATTTTAGAATTGCAAAGGTGACTGTGCCATAAATTCTATAGATAATTTTGTTGTTGTTTTTCTGTATTATATTCTGGAGAATGCTAATCAGGTATATCACTTCCTCGAATCTGGTGGAAGCAGTGAATCACAGTGCCTCCTTGGTGCAAAGCATGGCACTTCTAAAATAGAAAGCTCCTTGCTTCATGCTCTGGTATGGTCATGGAAAAGATATGGTGCACCAAATTCTTTTCCTCTGCTTAAATTCAGAATCTTTTTTTTTTTTCAGACCACAGAACAAATATTCACCTTTGGAAGAGAGACTGCAGCCACACTGTGTGCACTTGGCAGTCTTGGATTTTTTAAAAGAACTCTTGATGATCTGCAAAGACAGTCCCATAATTTGAAAACACTAAGCTTCACCTTATTTTTTTAGTTTATTTCCTTGCATTTTGGAAATACAAAATTAATAAACTGGGCAATAGCAATGCATTCAGCAAAATATCCCTGATGTACTTAGAGCAGTCTATGGAATTTAAAGAAGTCTTAATATTTCCAAACCCATAATACATTCATTTTCAAATGTCAGTGTTAATGCCTCTTTCACTTGAACTTACCAAAATGGTGTAAAGAATTATAACCTTATCAATAAAGTCAGAATGTAAAAAAATGTACGGTAAGATTTAATTTTCAGATCCCATGAATTTCTATTGATCTGGAAGGACACAGCGGACAGTAGTGAAGGAATGATTTCTACTTTGCATCAAGGATGCCCATTTCAAATGCCTTTCTTAGGAAGCTGTTGCCTTGCACAAAAATAAGTAATGCTGCTGATGAGAAAACTCATAAGACTCTTCTTAGGTATATTTTCCTAAAATCAGTTTTGAATGTGAGAATAAAAGACAGCAATATCCTAGAGAGTTTGTGAACTTACATCCTTCAGACATCTTTGTAAGTGAAACTCTGAAGACAGAAAAAAAAAAAAAAGATTGCATTGAAAATTACCTCCCAGGAAAACTCACATAAGAGGAATAATTTTTATAGTTTTGTCTTCCAGTTTATGCTTTGGGACTTAAAATGTCAATTATTCAAATTAGAGAAAGCAGAAGAACTCTTAAACAGTTTTGCCTACAGTTATGTCATTGAATATGTCCATGTGTATCTGGTTTTCCATATCAAAGTAGGCTAAACTAGAGAAGTAAACAGAGAATCAAAGGGAAAAATTATAGAAATAACTGCTTCAAGTACGGTGTTTTCCTCCTTGCCTCAGTGGCATCTGATTCAAGACCTTCGAGGTTTTGATTAAGAGTGGGATGGAATGAGTAGAAGCAGATGGAAAGACTGGCTTTTACTCAGTAGGTAGGCATACCTACATAGCACAGCAATAACAAGCCACACCGTGGTAGAGGACAATTTCTCCATTTACAAAGTGAATATAAAAAACTGATGCAAATTAATGCTGAGCACAAAGAGCAATGCTTGGGGGAATTACCATGTCAGATTTCAAACTGTGTTATAGAGATATGGTCATAAACCAGCATGGTATTGGTCAAAACCAGACATGTAAATCAATGGATCAAAAGAGATGACAAAAACAGGAGCGAATGCAGTTTCAGTCACCTGGTATTTGGCAAAGGTGTCAAGAATACACACAGGAGGAAAGACAACGTCTTCAACAGTGATGCTGTCAGACTGAATGGCATTCAGCAAAATATCCCTGCACAAAATTCATCTCCAAATGAATTAAAGACCTCAATGTGAACCTGAAATGCCAAAACAGAGTAGAAAACATAGGCACATAGGCAGTGCCCTACAAGATATAGGCGCAAGAAAGGATTTAATATATTCAACTTTGGTCACTGAGGAATTAAGGTGAACAATTCACAGATGCAGCCTCATTAAACTAAAATAGCTTCTGCACAGCAAAGCAAACAATAAGTTGAGTGAAGAGGAAACCCACAGAGTGGGTGAAAATTGTCACCAGCTACATATCTGACAGAGAATAAATATTCAGAATATATAAACAACTCAAAAACTTAGGAAAACAAATGACCCAGTTAAAAGTGGGCAATGCACCTGATCAGAGAATTCTCGAAAACAGAAATAAAAGTGGGTAAGAAATGCTTTCAAAATGGTGCATCACCCTTAGTAATTATGGAAATGCAACTTAAGCCGATTTTAGCAAGTAATTTTATACCAGTTAGAATGACTAAGATCAAAAGAACAAAAGATACCAAGTGCTTGTGAGGGTGTGGAGAAAGAAACCCCCTCATTCACTGCCAGTGGGATTGCAAACTGGTGCAACCACTCTGGAAATCAGTACATAAACTCTAAAAAACTAAAAATAAATCTACCATATGATCTAGCTGTGCCACCCCTTGACATGTAATATTCTACTATGAAAAACTTGCTGAGCTGTGTTGCTGCTGTTCTCTTCACAGTAGCCAGAAAACGGACAAATATCTAAATACCCCTCAATCAGGGGATGAATAACAACAAAAAAAGTACATGTCACTCAGTGGCGTTCTAGTCAATTGTAAAAATAAAAATTCATGAAATCTGCAGGTTAACTGATGGAACTAGAAACTCAGACTCAAGGAAATAGGACACATGTTCTCTCTCATCTGTGGATCCTAACTCCAGATCCTTAGATGTGAATATATATCACAGGAGACACAAAGTAGTCATACTAGTAATATATTACAAGTAATCACAAGAGTCAGAAAAGTGCAAATGGGTATAAATGGGAAGAATGGGATGGTAAGGAACAGCAGGTTTTATTAAGGGAGGAAATGGAGAAAATGGTGAATGGTTTAACTGGGATAGAACAAGGAGGGCTATACTGGGGGAGAGAGAGGAGATAAATACTATTTACATGGTAAGAAAAACCAGAGGGAAGTGTAGTAGTTCAAAAGCCTACTGAAAAGTACACATTTATATATATATATATATATATATATATATATATATGCATATATAATTTATATATTATGTATTTATTAATAATACATAATATGCATTACATATATTAATGTTTATGCATGGCTGAAGGCTATACATCAAGAAACACAGTGTCAGTCAGGGGAAAATTCCTTTCTAATTGTTGGTCAGTGTTGGCTAAGAGATTCCAAAAATAACACAGGCTACTGCCACAGGCCTTGACTGCCTTCCAGAATGTAAGACATTCTTGCTGAATACAAGATGTATTTCAGACATATAACTTGGAACAACTGAGCTAGAACTTATCTGGAAACTTCCTCCATGAAGATTAGCTCCTATAGTATCAGAAGATACTATGCAAACTACAAAGAGAGAGAACCAACTGGAGATTATATCCAACTGGAAAGTCTATTAACCACAACCATGACTGCCCCACCAAATAATCTCTATCAGTATAGCCAAGTCCAAGAGACAGACATATGAACAAAGCTTGCAAAATGCTATCATGAATCCTGACCTAGAGATTTTAGAATAGTAGAGGGAAGATAAGACTTAGGGAAGGGTTCAGTTTAGTTTGTTTCCATGCTTTATATTTGCTAATTTTTGGAATAAAGTATCAGTGAATCGAATTTGGAAGAGCAATACAACCATTGGTAATGTCCTGTATCGGTTCATAGGAACCTGACATAGCATGGTACTGTCGAGGAATTCAAGTAGATTACTACAGCTGGGACTCTAAGAGATACGTCTTACTTCTTTGATTTTCATGAATATGAACAAACAGGTAGAAAGCACATATCTAATTCCTTCTGTGTTGTTCTAAAGAGATTCACCACAGAGATGAGAGATTATTTAGATATTTTAAAAGATGGGGCATGGTACTGATAAATTTGGGATTTCAAAAGAATATTTAGTGGCTCTACAGATAATACACTACAGGTAGGTTGGCCATGAGTTTGAAACACTTATTGGGAAATTATATGGGCATTAATTAGTTTGAAACAATTTTGTCAGAAAAGCCTTTTCTTTTCTAATATGAATTGTATAAAGTTAGTCATTACATTACAGTAGCAATAAAGGCCTGTTAAGAGCAAACTTCTGCTCAAAAGACCAGACTGCCTGGCCTGTGTAGAGACCTAACATTTCAGGTATGTGTTGTCAATCAACCGCTCAAAGGACTACCTCAAGGAAAGCAGGTTAACATTAAGCATGCTAAAGAGATGAGCAGATAAATTAAGCCTTTTAAGAGATAAAATATATTTCTTTTCCCAAATCCTTCCCCTAGCACTAGCAATTTATGGAACTCAGCCATGTAGGTACGTCTGTAGGACTTCCCACTTTTCTAAATGCTTTAGAAAAACATAGCCCCTCTCCTTTTCTTCATTCTATTTCTTTTCTAATCATGCTCTCCATGACACTCCAGGCTTACCCAATATTTTGGATTTCTTACACTTTCTCTAAAGCTTCCCCATCTTGTGGCTGCTAGCCCACTATGTATCTGACCCCCTATGCAGGCACTAAATGGACATGACCATTTTTCTTTTCCTTTCTCTTCCATTCTCCTCCTCAAGCATCTTCTGAGATTTATAGTTTGCCTACTTTGATTTTTTAACTAATATTGTCCTTAAGATTTCATTTAAATCCATTCTTAAATGCTTTTATTGGTGACACTAAGAATGCCTAAAAGAGGACTCCAACTTCGCCTGTAACAATAAAATGTATTCCAAACAGGATTTTTTCTAGGAAAACAAAATGGATATTACTAAGAACTACTTCAAAATAGAAGTAAACCAGCTCTGTCCCAGGCATAATAATACTGAGAAGATTGAATGATTGCATGAACCCAGTAAACTCAGCAGTAAACTCCATTTTGCTGAGAGAAACAACAGCTTAGCTTCTCAATTCCAGGGAAAACCACATGGAGTCACCCCCACCCCACACGTCCAAACAGTCACAAGGACGTGGCTTTCAGATGACGGGTGGTCTTACAAAAAGACAGGTGGTCTTACAAAAACACCCTGTTTATGACTTAAAGAAAGAGCACAGAGTCCGGTCAAGGTGACCAAGGCTAAAAGCAAAGACATAAACAAGACCGAAGACCTTGTAAATATAATCTGTTCAGCACATTCCTAAATTGCAGCTGTCTGGACACTGTTACAGCATGAGTAGTTCTTATAACCAATCAATTAAGCAGCTTTCACGCTTTCACCAATCCGAGTCTTATCCCAGCCTTTGACACTCCTCCATTTGTCCTAGACCAATAAAAGAACCACCTTCTCTTCACTCAGGGCTACTACCCCTCCACCCGCTGGGTTGGTGTGTTGGGCTGTGGACCCAGTTGGAGCTTGCAGATAAAGATCCTTGTGTGCTTGCATCTGATCTGGCCTCCGTGGTGGTCTCTGAGGGGACTCCGTGGCCTGGGTACAACAATGCAGTGTTAGGGCACCCCAAAGTGTTGGAGAAAGCATGCTCAGGAAACAGATCAGAGACTGGGGAAATGGTTGTAGTTAAGAGCACTGATTGCTCTTACTGAGGACCTGGGTTCAATTCCAGGCACCCACATGCATCCATATGATGCCTTCTTGTAACCTCTGTAGGCACTGCATTACATGGGTACACTTAGAATCATGTAGGCAATACACTCATGCACATAAAAATAGAAATAGCAAACAAAACATTTAAAAAAGAAAAGAGATGGAAAAAATGAAGTTTAAGTTTTCTGAAGAATTCAAAAAAGCCCACTGTCTTACATGGCAGTGCCAATAAGCAACTATATTAGGGTTGGGGGTTAAGGTAGGAAAAGGCTGCTGTCTCATCAAAGCACTGGTAATTCTGCCTACCTCTTTAGCATGGCTTTTGATGAAGCTGCCTTCCTAAAAGTAGTCACATGGCCAGGTGATTGACCTGATCGAACTTGAGTGCTGGGTCCCCACCCAGGTACTTGAGGAGGTCTTCTTCTTATTGTAAGAAGACCATAGCCAAGGCAACTTAAAAAAAAGAAGAGTTTATGTGGGTTTACACTTCCAGAGGGATAAGGGTTCATCATGGTGGGGAGGCATGGCAACAGAATCTGTGTGGTGGCAGAATCAAGAGGCTGAGTTCACATCTCTGAGCACAGGTAGGTAGCAAAGAGCATGAACAGGAAGTGCGGGGAGACTATACACTCACAAATCCTGCTCCCAGTGACATACTTTCTCTAGCAAAGCTGCCCCTCATAAACCTCGCCAAAATGTCACCACTGAGCTACTACCTGAGGACCAAGTGTTCAAGTATGTGAGCCTCGGGAGGACATTTTCTATTCAAACCACCACACTGAGGTATAAGATGAACATAAACATAGGGTCCCTCCAACCTCCAAGGGCACTTGCACTACTCCCTTAATCTCACACCCTAACATTTTCAAATGCTGCTTTACTGGCCCTTCTCCCCCACTGAGCCATGTGGTGGCCCAGAGCAGAACCCTGACTCCCTGCAATTCTAGTCTCTAAGGTTTCTTTGGCCTAGAGGAGACTCTCAATGAATGTTTTGTGATCACACAAGTCTGGCAGTGAATAATTCCAACCAAATTGGATTTCAAATTTGGAACCTTGACATTGGACAGCAGCACAATGAAAGAGAATTTTCCTAGTAGGATATTCACAATGTTGCCCTTGGCTTTGACCATCACTAAATGGCCTTTACGTCTCCCAGACCTGTTTCCTGACATTGAAGTCACGGTGGGAATTACTGGCTTTCCCCATCACATAAACCAGCAATTTAGACAAGTGATGAAAAATAAAAGAACTATGCAAACCCGAGGCTTACATATTTTCCCCATACACAAAGTTCTTAGAAATTTTTCTTTGTTCTATGCCCTGCAACCATTGGTATAAGAGTAGCAATGACTTCTGAATATCAGAAAAGCCTTGGGGAAATTCCTTTTCTCCTCAATTTTGCCCTTCATTTCACTATGAATTTTGCACTTGGTTAACACGGCCAGAATATCTTAGCTGTTCTCATAACTTTGGAAACTATTAATTTCTGAAACCCCAGTCACTGAGTTTTCTTTGCATAGACGTCTATTCAACCAAAACTACAAACTAATAGGGTCATTACTGCTTTGCCTCACCAGAGCTGGCATAGTGTTTAGTTTCACAAATAAAGCATTTGACTTCAAAGAAGAATGCATGTGCAGATCCCTGCTATGTTTACAGACTTAGAAAATCAAAGGTCTTTTTTTCTAATGCCAACCAGGTATTTCTACTTTTGGATGACCATTTTGTTCTCTTCCATTTTAGGCTTGATAATTATGGTTATAAGGCCCCTAATATTAACTTGAATATGATAGACTGGATAACATCTTTTCTAAAGTCAAATTTATTTGCAACAGGCCTGGACACTTTAAATGTATGCTCAATTAAAGCAAAACACCAATGTAAAGATTAGAGAATCTTTAAAAATATCTGCATTTAATGTTTCAACATGACCTTGGATAATTTTAGTTAATACATTCTCCTATCATTTTTAATAAGATTCCATTTTCCTTTTGCTGAAAGGTAGCATTTAGCAAATTTAAAAGTTTGTCTATTTGAGCTTTTGATGAAGCTGTATTGGGGAGCAATAGATTGCAAGAGGTTCAGTTGCCTCTTGGAGAGATTTAGAATTGAAAGAGAAAAAAATTTTTATGAGCTGTTTGTAAAAATAACACAAACAGATACTGGAAAGGTGACTCAGAGGTTAAGAACTCTGATTGCTCTTACAGAGGACCAGGGTTTGTTTTCCAGCACTCACAGGGTAGCACACAGCCATGAGTAACTCCTGTTCCAGGGAATCTGTCGCCGTCTTCTGTCCTCTGCAGATATTGCACACATGGTGCATATAAATGCATGTATGCACATTTATACACATAAATAAACAATGGTAGATACATAAATAAACAACACAAAGAAAATACATTGGACTGGCTAAAGTGAAAGGTTCCTTTATGTCTTCTCTTTGAAATGATCATGTCTTTGTAGTGATGATATAAAAACTACTGAAATTAGGACAAAATGAAGTGTACCAAGATTGTATACTAGGATCGAAGCCAGATTGGTTACTGTGTCTGGTCTTATAACAAGAGTGTTACCATGAAATTATTGCCAAGTCAGTGATTAGTTCTAAGCTCCTAAGGATTTAGCCCTCCTGTAGATCTGCTTTGAAGACAAGATTTCTGGTTCCAATAATACTTAGAAACACCAGAGACAAGACTGATTTTTTTACTGGTTGTTTTTGGGGATACAGGAGTGGAAGATTAAGTCCACAAATCCTTCCTCATTTCAGAAAAGCAAGCTGTGTACACTTCCAAACCTTCTTTGCTTGGGAGACAAGAAGAAAGCCAGAAACAGTTTCAAACACACATTGTAAAAAGTGTATTCATGGGACTGGGGAGATGGTTCAATGGATAAGAGTCCTTTGTGCTCAATAATGAGGACCTGAGTCAAAATCCACAGATTCCATGTAAAAAGTTAAGTGGGGTTGCACATGCCCTTAACCAAAGAGCTGTGGGTGTGCAGGATGATTGGATACTGAGGAATCATTAGGGTTTGTTGGCTGCCAGCCTAGCTGGAGGGCCTGTGGGAGACCTGTCCCACAGAAACAAAGCAGAGTGAGACAACAGGACATCTGATGTCTTTCTCTGCCCCGTGTTGTAGGTAGGTGCATCTGTAAGCATCTCTCTTTCTCTCTCTCTCTCTTTCTCTCTCTCTCTTTCTCTCTCTCTCTATCTCTCTCTCTCACACACACACACACACACAGACACATAGACACACATACACACAAAAGAGATTCATGGTGAATTATGATATTTTATCCCGAGACTGGTTTCTTTTTTATATTACTTAATGGCCATGCATTGATTGTTCCTTTTCTATAACCAGTCATGGCTATAAGCTTATATTTGAAGAAAGACTTGAAGGACCTGGACTGAACCACATGAGGTTAAAGATTCTGTGCTTGAGCTCAAAAATCTTGAGATCATTTGTGATATATACATATATATATATATATATATATATATGTGTGTGTGTGTGTGTGTGTGTGTGTGTGTATAAAATTTCACTTTGTTTTGAACCTTCATTAAAGGCAAAATTTAATTCATAATCAAACCGTCTTACATTTGAATGGTTTGTCTTAAATTGATGTGGGACTGGGGGCACTCACTACTTTCCTGCCAGCCTAACCACTAAGAGAAGAAGATTGGAATTAGTAAAATCTACCCTCTATTTTCAGGCTTGTCTTAAAATTGGGTGATATTGGACCAAAGCACTTCTTTACACTGAAAGTGCCAGCTGCAATGACATGGATTTCATTCATTCCTTTAAATTCCCAATAGCAATGATTGGAAGACTATCTGTGACACTCACTACATCAATCAATATGCAGGCTATCACATTCCATTAGGATATTTTTCTGTCATAAATAAAATGCTTCATCAATTAGGGCTGATCTAGTGAAACAGATGGTAAAGACACACTTTAGGATTCTATTGTGCACCAAACTATTCCTAATTGCTTGCATTTAAATTGGTGCAAAAAAAAAAACTGGGGAGGTTCTTTTTGAGACCTGTAGCCCTAGCTGGCCTGGAACTCACTATGCAGACCAGGCTTGCCTTGAACTCACAGAGATCCACCCATCTCTGCCTCATGAGTGCTAGGATTAAAGGTGCTCACCACAAAGCCTGGGTATTGGTGCTAATTTTTAAAATTCACAATCTCAAAGTAACTGGATAAATATATCAGAACTTGCTCCATCATCATTCTAAGAGAAGTGCAGATAATCCCAAGCAAGAACTGACCTTGAACTTCAGCTCTGATTATGTAACATTTAAAAATTTTTCAATAGATCCAAAATGTAAGCAAAGTATGTATTTTCATTTTTCATTACAGTGTGAAACCAACCACCTCTTTATATCAGAAACTTCTTTGGAATCCTGTTTGCTTGCCAAAAAAGCTGATTAGCTCTCTCTGTAGAAGAATTTTTGTTTCAAATAGAGGGAAAAGAAAACTTATAGTCACTAATGAGAACTCCCACTTGGGAATGACAAAGATCACTGTAACATTCATTCTACAGGCTGCCCAGAGCCCAGACTGTATCCTCTGAAGTCTGAGTTTTGTATTCCAAGCTGAAGCCTGTGGTAATTTAAACAGTGTTGGAAATGAGCTCGGCCATGCTAATACAAATGAGTTTAATTGAAACATTTGGTTATAGGGCAAAAGCAAATCAAATATTGTGAGATGCTTCAATTATAGTCATTGGTTTTCTTGAAAGAAAGTTTTCATGTGTGATAACTTCATCCCATGTTCCGTTTGTTTCTCTGAGCTTTTAGAAAACCTAATTCAAGGCAGATTTCTTTGCTATCATAAGGGATAATCGAATCTTACTCTAAGGTGCAGGTGGCACACAACATTTTATTACAGCAAATGATGAATAGTGTTACGCATGGGGCCGGGGGCTCAAATTTATTTCTCTCGAGTTGATCCACAAAGACAAAATCATTTTTGGATGGTGATGCAGAGCATATGTAATGATAATAACAGAGCTGAAAAATTCCTATCACCTAAATTTTTTCCTGCAAGCTTTCTATGTTTAGCTATGTTTAGGAACACATGTGCCATATGTTGTAACTGCTTACACTCTTCACTATAGAAACATGATCTGCAGGTTGGTATCTGTGAAGCAATCATCTGTGTTTTGTGGTTATGGTATCTAGTAGGACTATAGTATATAGGTTTGTGTAATCACACCCTTATGTTGTTTACATTCTGATGAAATGAAGCAGAGATTAATTTCCCCAAACTTCAAAGTTGTTAAGTGATGCATGATTGTGATTATAGTAATTATTTTCTGAGAAGTAAGCTATTTTAGTATTTAGGTTGTTTCTATAGTTACTATCAAGGTTTCTTGGTGTGTACTTAGTAGGAGAGATGGCTTTAAAGTCAATGGAATTAAAAACTGAAACTTTAGAAAGATGATGTTCTAGAGATCTGTTAAAATCACTCACAACAATAGCTTATACTACAGAATCATTAACTGTTAAACATCATTAGATCTTGTGTTCAGTACTCTTATCACAATAAACATAATGAATAATTTAGTAGTCATCTGGGAGTGTTGGTGTTTATACAGCAGTACCTCACAAGTAGTAAGCTAAGAGAAACCATATTTGCCTGGACTACACAGTTATAAATTTAAAATTCCAAATGTTTCATTCTTATATTCAAAGCTGTTGTCCATGCTATCCTCAAACTAATACCACGTAAATGGTGCGCTTATTTATATTTTTATGAATTAGAAGTCCTATATGTAAAGAAATTTCAATAAGACAAAACCAAGTTTATAAAAAAGTATTAATAAGGTGACTTTAACAATATTTTTTAATGTTTAAATATCTTTTCAAGCTCTCATTTCAGATATTAACATGCACATATAGAAAATATTAACTAATTTTATTAACATAACAATATTTGATTAGAAGATTCAATGACTATCTCTATGAATTAAAGAAAATATTCATAAAATAAAAACAAATAAACAATTAGAAAATGGGAAAATAGTCTTATATTCAATGTTATTTATTCAGCAGTATGCAAAATATATATTATTTAAATTAGTAGATTAAAAAATGAAGTTAGTAATACCATTTCTAAACATTAGAAATAACTGATTTCTCAAAAAGTATAATGTTTAGTCTTTGGAATATAAGCATTCATAAATATATTCATCATAATCTGTTGTTAAAACCGAGGTGTGTTATGGCTAAAATTCTCATATTTTTTAATGTGGAAAATTAATCTATTTATAAATGCATTTGAAAGATTTAGTCATTGAAAAATCAACCTTTACTAGTTTACAAGAATTAACAGTTAACAGGAGATTATAAATGAAAAAATATGTTGGAGAAAGCACATTTAATTAGCAAGTGGGTCTAAAAATAAAAACTATCACCACTGATATGTAACTCCATATGTTCAGAACCAAATTCCAGAGCTTGGAGATCGTTCAGTGGTTAAGAGAATGCCCTGCTCTTGCAGAACACATGGGTTATGTTCCCAACACCCACACTGGGCATCTCAAAACTGCCTGTAACTCCAGGTCCAGAGGGTCTCTTCTGACTCTTACAGGTACCTACACACACATAGTATGCATACATATGTTCTCTCTAACACACATACACATACAATAAAATAAATAAATCTTTTGAATAAAGAATATATACGAACAATACTGATGTATAAATGACCTGGGCACCCTTTGAATCACAGATCCTCAAATAATATTAAATGAGTAGTGAAAGATTCACTATATGACATTCACTTAAAGATTATCTGCACCATCAATGAATCCAGTTTCTATATTAGTCAATACGAAGATTCATATAAAAACTAAAGGTAAAATTGACATAAGATTCAAGACCCTGCTCCTATAATTCAAAAGTGACGTACTTAGAGATATCTATTATGTTAGTTACTTTTGCATTACTGTAATCAAAACATCTTAAAGGGAGATTTTATCTTGCTCATAGTTTCAGAGGGGTTTCATGGTACAGAATGTTTGGTAGAATAGGTTGGTCAGGCTTGTAGCCCAAGGAAGATGTTGTACATATTACTGTGGGCCAGGAAGCAAAGACAGAAGAGAGAGAGAGAGACGAGAGAGAGAGAGAGAGAGAGAGAGAGAGAGAGAGAGAGAGAGAGAGAGAGAATATATGCAGGGACTATTATAACTGTATCATGAATTTCTCACTGTGAGCCTTGGCATTCAGTCCCACCCCACCCCCAGGTTTGAACCTATTGAGTGGACAGAGAACGTTCCTTTAGAGAAGTTGATTTATTCCAAATTACAACAGCTTCATCCCCGGGAAGAGAGGGAGGTGTTGTATGGTGGGGACTGTAATTTCATATGTTCCCCCAAGTCCTCTGGAGCAAGTGGGCAGCCTCTCTCCTTCCCAGCTTTCCCTGCATTTCCACTCAACCTCCCCCCTTAAGTCATTGGTTAGTTGGATGTCAATCACATTTGGAAGCCCAGCCCTATCCCTCACACAGAGAGAAAACCACATTTTTATGCAGCATCCCACCCCTTTTTCTTTCTGGCTCTTACACACTTTCGGCCACCTCTTCTGTGATAGTCCCTGAGCCATACGAGCAAGGGATTTGGGGAGGGAGAATAACAAGTATATAGGATGATGTTCTTTCCACTGTGGCGTGGATTATCATCTTGCTTCTGTTTATGCCCATAAATTAGATTATTGTAACAGTCAGTATTTGTATGGTTTATATGAACGTCATTGCTTTCTCTTGGTTGTTGTTGCGGTGTTTCTGTTTTGCTTTCTAGAGTAGAAGAAAAGGGAAAGGACATCACTAAACAAGTGATAATAAGACCCAGAAATTCGAGACTGCCTTGAAAGAAACGGAAGAAGAAAAAAAAAAGTCCCACACCTATCTTCCCCACCGCACCCCCATCCAAGGCTCAGGGATTTTTTTGCCGAAGAAGGGCCGGAAGAATGTAAGGGCCGGATAAG
Organism: Eospalax fontanierii; assembly: GCA_035773235.1. Taxonomy (NCBI): domain Eukaryota; kingdom Metazoa; phylum Chordata; class Mammalia; order Rodentia; family Spalacidae; genus Eospalax; species Eospalax fontanierii. Next base: position 14,928,319 of record CM069544.1, on the reverse strand, counting down.
AAAGAGGACTGTAGAGTGGATTGATTCTCCAAGGGAAAAGCCTGATGAAGGTGGACAAAAACCCCTCCCAGAGTGGTATCACCCAGGATCACCTTGAACAGAAAGAGGAAGAGCTGGGAAAGTCCTATGCCCCACCCACCTTGTCTATTGGCCTTGGATGTGAAAAGAGGAGGGGCTAAACGTATTTAAACTGGGGCCGCCAGGAAGCTGATCCTTCTTTTCCCCTCCTCCATGGGACAATTTGATCTGTTCACTGGGATGTTGCAAGATCCAAGCCTCGTGTATTTACTAATGTAACTTGCGGAGGGGAGGGTCGGTGTCCATGTTCTATAAGTAACCCCTTACCCACTGCTCTGTTAGTAAGCCCAAGTAAATTAGCTAGAATTTGTTTAACTGTGAGTGGAGAAATCTGGGTGTTTATTGCAAGGCCTAGGAAGATTTTGAGGGTTGTAAGGTAGGGGGAGAGAAGCAGGTTAATTTGGTCTGCCTCCCCCAAAGAGAAATTTTAATAACAATAACCTTCAAAGACTTGTCCCTACTGATATATTCTTACAATCTAAGCTGCAGCTTCAAAGATTCCACAACCTCCCAAAATAGTATCAGTGACTGTGTACCAAGTATCAAAAGCATGATTATAGAATGATTTTACTTTGTAGATATAATCCAGACTAAAGACTCTTAACTAATCTTGCAACCAAAAAACTACTGCTTATAATGTAAACAAACTCACTGATTCATGTTCTTGTCTTGTGACTTGGGCACCCGAACTTAATCCCTCAGGAGCTCCACCTTGTCCTCCATCTAAAATAGTTAGTGAATATGGCTGTGCATGCTAAACATATCAAAGTACTGAAAACAGTGTGCTTATCTCTTTGGAAGCTTTGAGAATAACTGAAAAGTCTGTAACAGTGTTTGTATGACTCTAGGTCTAGGAATCAAAGGGTAATATTTGTTGGGAAGGACGGGTCCTGACTTCCACTTCCCCATCTCATGTGGGGTTTCAATAAAATAATAAGCAAGGCCCTGGTACTGCAGCACAGTTCCATAAGACATCTGCAGTTAAGGGTGTTCAGTTCAAATTCATTCTTGACCTTAAAATGAGGGTTAAGAGTCAGACTGTTTCTTCTTTTTTGTTTCAAGTGCGATACTTTATTTGACTTCACATGAATTTATTTATTTTTATTGAATTGCTGTGTATTTCATACAGAATATCTCAATCAATCTTAATTATCTTTATTTCCCTTCCCCCATCGGCACTTCCCACAGCCCACCAACTGGAATCCATACATTGTTTCATCTCTGTTAAGATCTATTGTGTCAAGTTAGTATTCCCAAATGTTCCTTGGTGCAGGCTCATCCATGAAGGTGTAGTCATCCTGTCCAGAGTCCCTTGCTTTAGGAAGTTTAACTCTTCCTCGCCCAAAAGTAATCAGTTACCAGTATTTCTTCAGCAAAAATTGGGTTCTGCTCCCCATTTCTCCAGTTCCATGCTGGGTTTTTATCTACTTGAGTTTCCATGTCTCTTGAGCTTGCAAACACCATTGCTATAGAGTCATATAAGCAGGGTCTCAGGAGCTTGTAGGATTCTATTTCCATATGTTTGAGCACTTCCTTACTGGTTCTTATAATCTCCTCCACCCTCCTTTGGTAATGGCACCTAAGCCTTAGGTGAATGAAATTTCATATAAATGTCCTATCCAGAGACTCACACTCTGCAGATTCTTAATCTCCATTCTTTGGCCATTTGTGACCTTTTGTGTTACTGGCCCTCTGTTGTATGAGGGATCTTCACTGATGAGAGTTGAGAGGTTCATTATTGTCCTCTTTACCTGTTATTCCATGTTTCTTTATTCAGGGATGACTGCAACATAGCTTAGAAACACCACACTGGAGTGTCTCATGTGAGAAAGAGACTCTTTACTCCAAACTCACAGCTCAGTGGCTGGAGAAGTCCTGAAGAAAAAGGAAAATACAGGCCATGTCAGTCACACCTTGTAAGTTGTATAACATGTTGAGCACAAAGCTATCCTTGACAGTCCAAACTAGAGCATTAATTTGTTAGCCAGAGCCTGGAGAAGACCCAAGGAAAAATGGAGTTGTTGGACATAGTCACATTTGAACATAAGTGAAATGACAAGACTTTCTTGGTTGCTTGAGCCAGTGTGCTTTAACAACTGTTTATTCACTGTTTACTTCTATCTTCTTTACCAGGCTGAACTACAAGGAACTGTGCTCAAAACTTTCACTTTCATTTTCAGCCTTCCTTTTCCTATGGGGATCTCTTTTTCTCCTGAATTTTGTGCACATGTAAAACAATTATGAATTTACTTAAAGGAATTGGAATCAATGCATCATCAAAGAAAATTTGTTATTCAAAAATGTTTGACCTGGAATTCCAACCATGGAACACTTCATTCAAAATTGTGAAAAAAAATCATGACTAATTAAGCTACTGCTTAGAAATAATTAAATTGAAAACTTTAAATCTTTGCAATCAAATTAAAGTAGATATATAGCTTTATCAAGAGAAAAGAAAGAAACATTTACAGAGATACTACATCTTATAGAATATCAGGGACCTCTTCTGCTAATTGTTCTGCCTTCATGGAGCTTCCTTCCCTGGGATATTAGATGGCTGGGAGTAGCTAAGTTAAGTCATATGCCTGACTCTGGCAACATGTAGATATTGAAAATGCCTGCGCTTTCTTCCCTGCAGCTCTAAGCACGTTGTTCTCTACATACAATGGCCTTTCCCTCCTTGAAAACCCTTTGTTTTCTGCTTGTTTTGTTTCTGTGTCATCATGTTGTTTTTAAATTGATTTTCCAATTAAAATGACATGGCTAGGTTAAAAAGAAAGAACATTCTAATGTCATTTTTTTCAAATTATTTTGGTGTTATTTTTTGTTTTCTCTATTCTCTAAATTATGGGTACTTAACCTAAGACTACATAGTTAAATCTAATTTTTTTTCTAACGCAGACAGACATACTATTAGGCTTTCTTAAAGGAGGAATTCATGCTTGCTTACAAATTATAAATTACACATTACAAATGAAAACATCAAATGGATTGATTAAGGGGATATGTAATAAAATTTTAACCCACAGAGAAACCAAGACACTCTTTAATTTATAATCATTAGAAATTGGCTAACTTTCATGACACATGTAAGGCCAACATTTCCCCTGAAGTTTTATGAATAGTGTGTACTACACAAAATCGGATTTACTATGGAAAAAAATTAAAATTAAAGAATAATTTCATTAAGGTCATAGTGAATTAAAGAGTCACATTGATACAAGTGACTAAGCCAAATGAGTACTGCCTTCTTTAGAGTCACACTAATAAAGGATGAGGAGAAACAGGAAGTCTAGACCTTGACAGAGATAAAACTGATCAAACTGACAAGGCCTCTTCTTCATTACTGTTTACAATGGATGGAATACAAAGATGTTCCAGAGAGAAAAACAAGAGGAATTTGGACAGAAAGTTAACAAGACATCCAAAAAAATCCATTTGAACCAGGATTTTTTTAAGTCTAATGGTTTTCTATATTCAAGCCTAAATTTAAGTAGGAGAATTTTTTTAATGCCTCTAATGAGCAATATTGTTATAGAAGAGGGGATTCTTAATTTTCTCAGATTGTCTGCATCCATTAACATACACAAGATAACTAATTGTTGGTATAAGCTTTCAAGCAACTTGCTATTGCAAATAGATCCAGAGAAAAACTCAAGTTAGGCAATAGTAAAGGCAGGTACTTAGGTTGGCTTGATTCACCTTGATTATGAATTCTAACTCTCACATGCCTATGATCTTATAAAATTAAGAGATATTAAATGGTGAAACTTCAAAATCAAGAGTTCTGACTTTTTCAATTCCCATTCCTAATGCAAGACCAAATAGATTCAATATTGCAGAGAAATAATTGCCTTTTATATATTAATAAATGTTCACGTGCAGTTTTAATTCATTGAGAAGCTGGCTGTGGAGACAGGGTTTGGCCCTATGACTTGCGAACCAACCCTGCTCATCTCAAAGTATCTCTCACAAACTCCTGAGACAGGCTGACCCCTTGATTCAGTGTCCAAGAGGAGGACACTAAAACAGCTCTGTCATAAAGGCATCATGTCATTGAGAGCAAGAAATGGATAAAATATTTCCAACATAAATTATTACCACTTATTTTCATGATATAAAGATGTTTATAGTGAAAGCAGCTTAAGGGAAGTTCTACTGTGTCACTCATAGCATAAGTGGGCGGGAAACTCCTAATAAAGCCTCAGTCCCTAGGACTACAGAAGTAGAGACCTGCTTAAGCTTGTCATGCCAAAAGACAATAATAGGCAACAGATCTCCTGGCTTAGCCCTAAGATAATAATTTGCTTATCATTTTGGGTGTAATAGGATCAATTTAAAATCCCTGCAAACTTATGAGAATCCTTATAAATATTTTGGTTTAATCCCATACAATTAAAATAATTAAAATAAAATAAAAGAGTTTAGTTTAGTTAGCTCAGATGATATTGATTCAAATTATAGTGGTCAAATTCTTATAATGGTTTATTCTCAAATGCTTAAAGAAGTTCTGGCTGTATCTTAATTGACACAATTAGCCTATTATTCACTTTGATTTAATAAAATATTTGTCATTAGAAATCTACAAAAAGTAGATAGATATTGCCGATTTAACCCATTTTAAAAGTCTCTACAACAGATAGTAAGTTTATGTGTTAAGTTTATTTATGTTTCATGGTATTAAGAGAAAATGTGAGAAGGAAATAAGAATGGAAATATTTTTAGTAAAGAAATATTTATGTATGAAAATTAAGATGATAGATTCTTCCAGAATGGTACCAAGAAATAAAAAGGCTTTATTTTGAAGGTTTGAATAAGGTATTTTAGAAACATGAAAGATGAGGCTTCAAGATACATATGATCTTGAAATTTCTAGTGAAAATTCAATCAAATCTCTACTTAAATCAATGAAGTTATTGATCTAATATTGTTAATTATTACAAAGATTGGCTTTAAACTCATATGCTTATACGTATATCTGAGCAAGGTTTATTCAAGAACATTTAGATTTTATTAAATGTTGCATAATGTTGAGAATGTTTTCCACAGGCTCCAAGTATTTGGACATTTTTCTCCAGTTGTTTTAAGAGGTGTGGCCATGCTGGAGGAAGGAGGTCACTGGGGCTGCTTTGAGAATTCTCAAGTCTATAGAATTTCCAGTTTCTTTTTGCTTCCTGTGCCAACTTGAATATGTGATGGCTCCCTTTCTGTCCCTCCGTGCCTCCTGGCCATCATTAACCTTTTCCCCTGGAACCCTAAACTCAAATAAACTCTTCCTTCTCTAAGTTACTTCAGTCATTGTTTTTATCACAGCAACAAAAATTAACTAACATATCAACTGACCTCATTTTCAGTTTGGTATTAGAAAGTACTTAGCAATGATTTGGAGTTAATGGTTCATGGACTCTATCTTAATTAGGCACTGAGACAAGTTACATATTGAAAAGTGTTTTGACAACAAATGCTCATTTCCCTTTTTTTTCTTTAATCCTACAAAGAGCTAAATGAACATGTCCCATGGGTGTACAGAATTTCCCTACTCTTAATAGGAGTGATTGTGTGTTCCTTGAGCTTCTTGTGTAGGCAGTTAAAGTACAGGATAGTAAGGAAATATATCAAAATAAACTGAGAATAAACTGCTTGAACAGAGTCCAAATTCTGTTTTCATGTTTAAATACTATTCAGAACTTCTAAGGTCGCATGGAAATTAACAGTCCGGGAGAGCAAAGAGGTAGCAGAAACTGATCTCGATAAGTATCAGTATGCAGATTACCCAAAAGGATAATCTAGAAATCCAACATTTGTATTGAATTTTTCTCATGCAGGGTATAGTTTTGGACAAGAAACAAGGTTCTTGGACTTCCATGAAGAACAGGCTTCAGCTGCATAATTGAACATCCCTGATTCCCCATTCATATTGGAAAATGTTATTTTTGTCTGCTGTAAATGATAGGAAGATGCTTCCCACTGGGAGAGGTGAGATGATTCTAAATGAAACCTATAATTCATATGATTATAGCCATTGCAAATGAAAGAATCTGATTTGCCAGAAAAAATAATAATAGGCAAGACCATGGGGGCAAAATAGCAATCAGAGTTTAGTCAAACATTTCCCACATTTATGGAGAGAAAACTGCATTTCTTCTAATTCTGCTCAGAGCCATGCAGAGAGGCTCATGTCTTTACTGTCTGTAATGCCCACCCCGCTTATTTGCATAGAGGTGGTTCTGTTTTTCACTTTAATGAAAGCTGATTGTATAGATGATTCTGACAAAGATCCTTTTTGACTCTCAGCCTTGTCTATGATTTCTTTAACTTACTTTCTTTGCTACCTTCTCCCCCTCATACAGGACAATATGCCTCTGTGTGTCCCAGTGACCTCATCCTCACATAAATTTGTCTATAACCCATTGCAAATTAACACCCCAGGTACTTTTCTATAGTCAGCAAATCTGCACCATGCATTTTATTTTTATGCTGAAATCTACCTGATTAAAATGAAAAACAAATTATTTTATAGTAAATTTTAATATCTTTGTGGAATAGAGTAGTTGTCAAGAGGTCCATACGGGAGGGTCCACAATAATAGATGTCAATAACTTGGTAAATATGGGGCAACGGAACTTAGTTTTGGAGAATCTATTTTAATGGATATATTTTGAGATTATAAATAATAATACATTATTTAGCATTATTAATGACTTGTAAAGAAAGTATACTAAGAAAAATCCCACAACTTGATTTACAATGTCTTGGAAAACATCCTAGAAATTTAGATGAATAGTTATTACTTAACTTTACAGATTATTTTGTAATGTTTCATAAAAGTTCATCAACTTCCTAGCTAAAAAGCATTTATTCTTCTGCTGCTTTTGTTTATCTCTTTTGAAAATTAAGCCTTTTAGTTTCCGTTTGTTCTTTCTAAAAATTTTCTTTCCTGCATTCCTAGGTACCATTTTTATTTTTCTCTCTAAAACTTATCACAGATGTATTTTTTATGGGATAAAACTTAACAGAATTCTTTAAAGAAAAAAATCCCTGTGATCTTAAAAAACAACATTTATAAGATAAAATGTGTCTCAGTACATAGTGTATGTTTCTTTTGTCCAAACAGTTTTCATGAAAATTAGCTGAAGCATTTTTAGTGTGTAAGAACTATAATGCCACATTAGTATTATGGTTTGAATGTCACATGTCCCTGATGAGCTCGTGTTTGAAAATTTGTTTCCCACCAGCCTTGATATTTTGGAAGGCTATAGTTCTTTGTGGAGGTGCAGGCTTACAGATGGAAGTGTGTCGCAGGGGGCTGGCATTGAAGATTGATAGCGTTGCTCCACCTCCTTTCCTGTCTCTTCTTCCTGACTGAGGATACCTTGTGACGCTGTCTCATCTCTCTCCTTCCATGTACCACCATGATGTACTGTACCCTTTGTTTTTGAACTGAACCAAAGTAAAACCTCCCTTTCTTAAGTTGCTTGTCCAGTGTTTCTTCACATAATAATAAAAGTTAATGAAACACCTAAGGAATATGTTACTCTACATATATAACAAGCCATGTTCCAGAATAATACATGTATTACTACATTTTTTAAGGCTGGTACTGTTATCTTCATTTTATATATGGCAAGTAAAATAGTAGAAGTCTGAATACTATCAATCTCAAGGAAGTCACTATCTAGTTGGCAGAGGGTAGAATAGTAGAGAGATATGATTTTAGACCCAGGTACAGGGGATCTCAAAGCAGATTCTGAGTCTTACCATTCTCACCTTTATAAGTCTATTAATGTCACAAGAAAAATTTGACTTAAGTCTAAAGCAAAACATTTAAGGTGACTACCTATATGTATGCTTTGATGGCATAAAATTGTCTTCAGTGTCTCTTGATTATAAGAGGGCAGTTATTTGGAGGACAAAGAACTGTCAGTTAACTAGAGCACACAAGCATGTGGCATAGTTGACATTTTCATTCTAGTATTCATACAATAGTTTGAACTAGACACTATTATCTTCCCAAGAAGAGCATCTGTGCTCTCTGGAGGCATGAACCTTTATTATTGGATTAGTAAACTGCCAGCAAACATTCTATTCCCCCTCTTTACATAATAACATGATTATTTTACTAATCCAGTTATAAACACCAGCTAGAACTCTGTGTTCTTCCATACTTTGATATATCTGTCTGCCATCTACTAAAGATCCCCTAGTATTCTGCCTTTCCTACAGCTACATATATTTTTTTAAATATGAATTTCTATAATTTGTAAAATGAACACATTTTTGGGTAAAACAAGCAATTGCATTTCAGTAATTTATTATTTCTTTTTAAATTCTATTTGTTTTGGTCTTTTTTTTTTGAGATAGGGTTTCCCTGTAAGCCCAGCTGGCTTAGGACATGCTATTTAGAGCAGGCTGCCTTGAACTCACCTAGATCTGCTTACCTCCGCCTCCAGAGTGCTGGGATTAAAGGCATGTACCATCCTGTCCAGCTTTAAAATTCTATTTCTTAATTCCTTCAGGAAAGAAAAAAGTTGCTACCCATGAGCTCATGAAATCAAAGTATCTAGAAAATGCATGAGGTTCTTAAAACTTTTATTTTGATTTATTTATTTATATTTGTATGCGTGTGAATGTTTTGTATGTGTGTTTATAAGTGCATCATATGCATGAATGCCAGCAGAGGCCAGAAGAGGGTGTAGGACATTCTGGAAGTGGATTAAGAATGGTTGTTAGCTGACATGTGGGTGCTGAGGACCAAATCTGGGTCCTCTGGAAAGTCAGTCAGTACACTTAACTCCATCTCCTCGAGAACATTTAAATTTATTTATTTAGCTAAGACTATAATAAAGGCCTTTGAAGAAGCAGTGTGAGGCTTCCAAGGAAGATGCATGGAATGCTGTCAGTAGGCAAGCCAGAAAGAAAGAGACTTCCAAGATGGTTTCCCTTCATAATAAACAAGATTTACAAGAAAGTGGTTTAGTGTGCTGGGCCAGCCTTCATGAAAAGCCAAGATTTGTGCATTAAATAGTTCTAGTTAATGATTTTTTTTTTTTTGGTAAACATCATGAAGATTTGGATAAATCTTTCACAGGATTTCACTGGTATCTGTTTTCACTGTAACTTTTTATATTTTTTTCCACCCAATAGTCTTAAATTATGAAATCCAATGAAACAAATCCCATTAGAATTGCACACACACACACATACACACACACACACACGCACCCTGGACATTATCCAGTCGTCTCCTTTTTGAACCCTTGCTTCCTGGTTATTTGTTTCACTTCCTTCCACAACTCTCTCCATCCTTTCTCGCCTTCATGAAGTTCCCTCCCGCCTCTTTCCACACATCCAGTAATAATTTGGACATCTAGAAACTGAAATACAGGTCATTACAGATTAGAAAATCTTGAATATAATGAAGAAACAGACATTATTTACTCCATTTTATTTGCTGTCATATTTTGTCTCTGTCTTTATAAAATGTCCCATAAAAACATTAGGTCAAATTCATGCCTTATTATATATATATGGATGCAAATTATCATAGGTAATTTTTATTCTGCAACTGAAAATAGTAACACAAAATTTTAGGGAACAGATTCCAGTTCTAACAATAAAATAAAGAGAAGCCCTCGCCTAGTAAAGTTTATTGGCCAGTGTAACTGCATCATCATCACATATTGCTGTAATCTTGTTTCAGAAGAAGAATAATTTCTTTTTGAAATATTTATCTGTCATTTATATTTTTGGGTATTAGTGTACTGCTTGCATGTATGTAAGTACACTTGTGTCACACAATGCCCACAAAAGTCAGAAGAGAACACTGGATCCCCTGGAACTGGAGCTATAGTCTGTTGCTAGTCACCATGTGGGTGCTGAGAATCCAACCCAAGTCCCCTGCAAGAGGAGACTGTGCTCTCAACTGCTGAGTCATCTCTCTATCCCTATAATAAGTATGATTTTTAACCAAAAAACAAAATAAAACTCAAATTATTCCTAACTTTAAAGGTAAATATTCTCTAGATTATAAGAAGAACTCTTTCAGAGTCATCTAACCACATGAACAGCTGAAGAAAAAAAAAATCACTATTTACTTTCTTTGAATAGTATGAATGTGTTTGGAATTTTCAGACATTGATTTTAGAATCAAAACTGTAGACACCCAGTTACATGAAATATACTTACACATTTACACATATATCAGAAAGCCATATACATTTAAACAAATAACAAGAAACAATATGTACATTTAATATGCAAATATAAATGAAGCTTTTTTTAAACTTTAAGAAAAGTAAGACACAGAAATTAACCAATGATGAAATTAAGTTATAAAAATAGATAATTAAACTGATATTTTAAAATTAAGTCAAAATTTGAACTCAAGTTTCTGTATAAGATTCCTCCTTTTGTTCTGTGACTCCCAAAGACAAAAGGTTAACTAATTTTCTGTCAGATATTTATATGTAGTTAATACATTTGTGAGAAAGAACAGAACAGAAAATCTTGACTATGAAAATAAATTCCAAAAATAAACAAAACTTCATGTTCAGTCAGCCAGAATTCCCAGAAGGACTGGCACACCTAATGGGGAAGGGAGGCCTGAATGGCAAAGTGATGCCTGAGAAACTCTAAGCCAGCTGAGTTCCTATCCACATACTGTGTGTCTACATTTGTCTAAGCAATTCAGAAAGAATGAAATGTCCTTAAATTTAAATGTTCTTAATTGGCATCCTGGCATTTTTCACATTGTTTAATTCTATGATGCTAAAATTAATAATGAGTACTTTGTCCCTCCATTTGCCAGAATGGAAAGAAGTATGCAAACCGGCCTGGAATGATTTAAAGTCATTCAATTTGAGACTCAGATGGAGTCTCCAGTACACCCCAGGAACAGATGGTAATAATAAAATCAGTTTTCTGAATTGATTGCACATAATTTCAGATCAGAACTCATTGCTGTTTTGAGGGCAATGTGAAAGATATTTTGTAAGTTTTGCATATTAAAAGTTAGTAGTGCCAATTTCTTCCTAAAGCTTCCACTTCAACAACTTTAATGGACACTCTGAGTAGAACTGGCCTGCTTTGCTCTCCTAGTAACAACCTGGTCTCAATAAAGGGATATAAACAGAGGACCACAGAAGAACCCTAAAAGCTTTGGAAAAAATTATGAGCATCTTTAGCGTAGATTTTCTTATGGGACATCTAAAGATATTAAATACACCACACAGTCAAAGGAAAATGTCCTTAGCATCTTGTATATGCTGTTAAGTCTAGAAATGTTTTGTTTCTTTTAAACATGTGAATAGATTATAGGATTTTTCTTAGAGAGGATGAGGAAGAGAGAGAGAGCAAGAGAGAGAGAGAGAGAGAGAGAGAGAGAGAGATGATAATGATGTACCTCTCTGACATATCTTTTTCAAATTCTCTGCCATACCTTGCACAAATTCCAGTATCATAGACAATTATCATGTTCCCGTAAGACTTGTGTTTATGAACATGGACCCTTAATACTAAAGCACAGGCAATCTGGCACTGTTAATGACATTATTGTTAAGGAAAGATTTATTTAATGACTTGTGTGAGAATCATTCTTTCAATCTCATGGTTATTCTGAGAAATAAGAACTGGAAGTTCAATTAAGTGAATGAACAAATGCTAAACAGAGTTTTAAGTGTCTTCATGTGTAACTGAAGGTGTGTAATATTATATTCTGGAAACAAGAGAAATTGCACAAATGGAAGAAATAGTAAGTAATCTTATTCCTAGATATTATCAAGATATCATTAGCTATTTTCCTAGCCAGATACCAGATAACATGTGTTTTTAACCTCAACAATGATTAAAATTTCAAGAAACATAATAAAAGTATTTATGAGATTATTAATTTAAAAATATCATTAGCATTCTTGCATTTATTCCTAGAGATGGTAAAGGACTCAAAAGGAACAGAGCAGTACTGAAACAGTTGTTAGCCTTCCTCTTCTCCCTCTTTTCTAGAAAAACAGTTTTGTTGTTCATTTTACTGTGAGTACCAGCATACTCTTATGTTCTAAGTTAATAGAGAGAAAATCCTTAAATTCATATGGGTGTAGTTAAAGAGGACATCTGATAGCATTCCAAACCCTTCAGATAACAAAAGACATAGCTAAAGTTGAGAAAAAGAAAACAGCTTTCTGATAGTCAAACACTGGGGCAAAGCTTTGTCTTCTCTGATGATAACAAAGCTGAAAGCTACCACATGCCAGATCCTCGGTATTCTCCCTGAACATATTAATTTAGAGCAATAGCTGATGAATTTGTAAGTGTCATAGATATTATCTGTATGCAAACCCTTTATTCCTCCGATTTTCGTCTTCCTGTAGTTCACCATTTCAGATGATTCTTTTCCATGTGTTCCTGTCAACAAGGGGAAAGACCATGGGCATGAGATGAAGGTAAGAGATGGCCGAATGGTTTAAAACACTGATACAAAGGGAAAAAGAATCTAAAGCACAAAAAATTAAACCTGCATTTAAGATGAATGGCCAGAGACTACTCAAGATTCACAGACTTGCTAGACTTGAAATGGGGGCAAGGATTTTAAAAGCTGGTGCATCTGTGAAATAGCAACAAGAAACGGGACATCAATATGAGGCTCAAATCAGAAGGTTAACTTAACTTTAAAATATGAAGCTATACAAACTTCTCTGACGTTTTCATCTAAGGTGTTCCTGCATGAAATCAGAGCACAGATGGAAAGCAGCATTTTTTGGCTACCTAAAATCCTTTAGAACATGGGTATACACATTCATTATTCTATTTTTATGACTGTTTACACTATACATGCAAAATATATTTATGTTGTGTAATTTAGTTCACATTTAATTTGTGAACATGTTGAAAGAGCCATTAGAAATGCTGCCATTTAAATAAAATTATCATCAGTATTTTCATATATACATATATATATATAGAGAGAGAGAGAGAGCCTTGTGTACCAATATACATACACTCACACATATATGTATATATTCACTGTATTTTCATTTTAGAAAATCGAAATGCTACTAAATGTCATTTGCTCTCTTTTTCTTGTAATTTTTTTCCTTTTTCTCACTTCACTAACGTGAAAATTTTTGATTATAGAAAATTTGTGTTGGAATAATATAATTATCATTCTTTGAAAATATTTTATTTACTAATTTTATTTTCAGTGTATGAGTATATTGCTTGCATGTGTGTAAGTGCACCTGTGTTGTGCAATGCCCATGGAGGTCAGAAGAAGGTGTCAGATTCCCCTGGAACTGAAGTTACCAGTGGTTATTAGCTGCCATGTCAGTGCTGGGAATCAAACCAGAGAGTACAAGAGTACAAGACTACAAGAGTAGTCAGTGTTCTTAACCACTGAGCCATCTTTCCAGCCGCCTCATTCTTATGATAAAACTGACTCAGATATTCTGAACTAAGTTGTTAACAATGTTCTGTGTATGTAAACATGTGTGTTGTAATTCTCCACTTGGATTTCCAACTAACTCCATTTTGAATTAGGTAAATATTGAAATGGTCTTCTAAGTGCAACAAATAAAGAACAAAAATAAAATCCCTCAGGATTAAGAGTAATAACAGAATTTAGAATTAAGCAGTTTCCCTTGATCATTTTCTCGTGAATGATTTAGATTTCAATGTAGAATATTCTTAAAAATGACTTTTTATTCCTAACTAGCTAAGAGACTTATCAGTCCAGCAGATTTCAAGTGAGAGACTGACTTTACTAATAAAAGAAATTACGCTTTAAAGTAGGCTGCTGTTGGCACGTGGACAATGAATTCATGAGTATTGTCTTAGTCTTTGGAGGCGAAGGAGAATGAACACCCAGGAAAATATGCCAGATGTTGTAATGCTTATTTGTCCAATATAATAGTTATAAGGCACAGGAATCTTTTTAAGACTTAAATTATTTATAGTAAAATTAAAATTAAAATTTAGTTGTTTAATTACTGTAGCCATTTGTGAAGTGTTGAATAGCTGCTTGTGACCAATCTCCACCATATAGGATAACACAGATGCACCACTGTAAGATTATCTATTGGACAGAAATTTCTTTCTTAGAGAATATAAACGTGTGTTCGATGAAAAAACTGGAAAAAAAGCCACAAAAATACTTCTGGTTAAATAACATCAGAAACATCCTAAGCTCATATTTAATTGCAAAACAAACAAAATATAGTACTGAAAAAGATTTCCCTGAGCTCATTTCAGAAGCTATGGATAAGAAATACTTGATAGGGTCATCAAAGGAAATTAAAATATGAAATGATACATAATGAAGTAAAAGGTTTGTATGTGATGTGATCATTCTTTCCACTTTTAAGTCCAAGGATAAAAGAAGTAATAGATTCTTTGAATTAAGTTTAGAGTGACAGATTCCTAGGAATGTAGGGGATAAAATCATAGCAAAGATGACCTGACAGCTCTACTGTTTAGAAGTTCCAGATCCTAAATACAATTGGAACTATATTGATCCTCTCTCAGAAATAAATAAGTGTATTTGTGTAAGAATGTAAGCAATTGCAGATTTTGAAATCTAAAATTATAATGACTCTAAAATGACTGCTATAATATGCAAATAAACAAACTGTAAATATAACAAAAAATTCATAGAACAGTTGAAAATCAACTTTGTAAATGAAGACTCCTTGAAATTATGAAGAAATACAGAGTTGGAGATATAGGAAGACTTCTGGTTCTTGCTGCACTTGCTTTCATTAATTATAATTCTCTACTCCCTTTTTCTCTATCATTTCTCTTTCTCTCTTCTCTCCCTTTCCTCTCCTTTTTTTCTTTCTAACTAGTGTACAAAGTTTTTAAAAATGATAAATATCTTTCCTATTGAATCTACAATTATTTTTTTAATGTAGACATAATACTTCTTGTTCTTTATATTTTACAATCCTATATATATTTATGGCATGGTGTGATTATATTTATTCCCTTTCTGTCAAGCTCTGGTGTCCCTTTTTTTTCTGAAACCTTTCTTCTTCCAACTTAGTTTTCCAGTGTCTATACTATCAGAGGAAATGACATCTTGCCCCCTCACCCCCACAGTGACCATCAATGGTCATTAGTGTTTCAGGAAAGAATGGAGCCTCAGGGGTTCTTCCCCTATTCATGGTGGAAAGTTGGAGAGCCCAGTCATGTGCAGGTATCCACAGCTGCTATGTGTTCATTATAATACACTTCTCTCTTGGACCCATGACTTCCCCAGTAATAAGTTTTAGATCAAGGATACTAGATGTGTATCCTCTCATATGGAACTAGACTCAAATCTAATCCAAATATGCTGGTTATACCCAGTAGTAATTAGTCTCCAACAGTTCCCAGGCTAGGGCCAACCTGCCACCAATTTCCTTCTCTAAACTCTGGGCCCTTGTCTGATTGAGTTGGAATGGCAATGCTCGATTCTACCATTGCTGTAAGTTCAAATGTGCAAGCTTCAAGTGGCCCAAAAGCTTCCCTATGTTTTTAGACCAACCCTGGTTCTTACAGTCTTTCCAATCCCTCTTCTACAATAGTCCTTGGGCAGAGGATGGGAGAGATTTAACATAGGAGTCCTATTCAGTGACACATACTTCCATAGTCTCCTATTCTTTAAAACATGGACAGTTTTGGCCTTCTGTGTGTATCACACTCTGTTGTATAAGGAATATTCACTGGTGAGAACTGAAGGATGCATCACTTTTCTCTCAAACTCCTCATCCTGCTTTGTTCTATGAGCCTTATTTTAGAGGTTCAACTGTAGATATGTTACCTGGGACTGGGCATCTCACAGATGTATAGGCTCTGTGTCTGACCAGTTGTAGGATTCTGAAGTAACCTCCATTTCTTGCAAAAAGATTTTTCTTTGATGAGTGTTATTTAGTATACTTGTCTGTAAATATAAGGAACTGAATTTAGCATATGGTAAGAAATTTCATTTGTCTAGAGTTATGATAGAGATAGGGTTTTCTCTAGAACCTATGACCTTTTCAGCCCTTTGTATTTGACTGTGGTTTACAGTGAAACCCATGCATTCATTCCCATCAAGAGGGCTTTAAGTCTAATTAGATAGCTGTTGATTTCCTCCCAGATAACAGTACCACTTCTGCATCAATAGAGGCAGTTTCTTGTGCCTGGTGTTACAGTTTTGGGGCTTTAAGGCTAGGTTGGACCATTGATTGATGTTATATTTTAGCAGCTTGCATAGTACACTCTAGAACTATGAGAGCTAAACTTCAGGTTACTTTCTGCCCCATTGCTCAAGTCCTGTGCCCAGAGTCTGTCCTATCTTCAGCAATAGGGTCTTATCTTTCAATTGGAGATAACCAAGAGCTCTGGCAATAGCCTATGCTATGTAGGGAGTCTCTCAGACCACTCTGACAAATCACTCAAAGGGATGTCTCTTTTGTCTGGCATTGTATTCCTTTCCCATACAGTCCTCAGATATACATTTGTACTAATGTTCAGACACCATATGTGTATTTCTCAGGAGGAAATACATTTCCCTGTGTTTTCCTAGTGCCCCCGAATCTGTTCCCCCTGTTCCCTCCTGCCCATTGAGCATGTCTCCTCCCTTCCCAGTCCAAGCACCACCATTTTCCCAACCCTCCCACAAATAACACTCACCTACTGCCAGCCTCCCTCTCCCGAGTTCCATTTGTACCTGATGTTGCCCCCTGCATGCTGCTTTATCTTCCCCTCCATCTGAATACTCCAATTTTCCTACCCCTCCCTCTGGTAGAATCTATACCTACTATCTGGCTCTTTTGTGTTCTTTCTTTCCTTTTGCCTCCATGTATCATGCTCGTTTTCCTGGCTCCTAGTGTGACATCAGGAAATACACTCATTTATACAAGGCTTGGTACAGCAAACTGCAAATGAGGGAGAGCATGCCTTGTTTGCTTTTGTGGGGTCTGTGTCACTTCACCTAGTATAATAGTTTCCAGGCCATCTATAAACTCCATTTTATAAATGTACATTTTCATTATCCACTCATCAGTTGAAGGACATTTAGATTGTTTCCATTTCTTAGCTGTTGTGAAGAGAGCAGCAACAAACATGGATGTAGAGTTATCTCTACAGTAAGATGAGTCCTTTGGATATAGGTCAAGGAGTTTTATAACTGGATCAAATTGTAGATTCAATTTTGGGGTTTTTTTGACAGTTCTCCATACTGCTTTACATAACGGTTGCATGAATTTGCATTCCCACCAGCAGTGAATGAGCACTTATTCGTCTCCGTATCCTCAACAGCATTTGATGATTTTCATTCTCTTTATCTTAGTTTATCTGACTTAGTTCATGGAATCATAAAGTGATTTTTGATTGGCATTTCTCTAATTACCAATAATGCTAAGCGTTTTTAAGGGGTTTCTTGGCCATTTTTATTTATATAACCCATCTTTTATGTGGGTCATTTGTTTTCATGTTTCTTTGTTTTCTGTTCTTTGTATATCCTGCATTAATCCCCTGCTGGATGTGTACCTGGTAAAGGTTTTCTCAAATTCATTGGGTTTCCTCTTCACTTCCTTGGTTGCTTCTTTTGCTGTACAAAAGCTTTGTAGCTTAATTATGTCCCATTTATCTATCATTGACCTTAATGCCTGAGCAGCTGATGTCCAATTTAGAAATTCCTTACTAAGTCTGTATCTTGGAGGATACTGCCAATGCTTAATTCCAGCAGTTTCAGAGTCTTGGGCTTTGAGATCTTTGATCCACTTGGAGTTGACTTCAGTACAGAGTGAAAGATAAGGGTACAATTTCATTCTTGAGGTTACTGTGAAAAAGAGTGTTTCTCTGAATGCTTTTGATGATTGCTATTTATTGGTGTATAGAAAGGTTACTGATTTTTTTAAGTTGATTTTGTAACCTGACACTTTGAAAACAGTGTATTATTTAAGAGAATCAAAAAAGGAAGTCCTTTAGCCAATTGATATTGGCTAAAAGTTGTTGAAAAGAATTTAATGTTACCCTTTTTAGGATAGAACATTGTAATTTATGAGACTTAATGAAAAAATAAAAGACAATATATCCAAGATATTTGAAGAGAACATTCAGATGACTTTTGCCTGGGCATAGCTATAATTAAGAGTGTTTTTGAAATGAAGTTTTTACACCTTTCTAATCAATTAGATTTATATTTTTAGTAGAAGAATCTAGTAAGATATTATTTGTATAATAAAATATATACATATTAGGTAAAATGTTCCTGATAACATTCATTTCCTTCTTCACTCAAAATTGACAGAAGGCAGGATTACTGATCATGCCTTGCATGAAAATTTTCCATTTAAAAATGAGAAAACAGTGTATAATTATGGAAATCAGGCACAGACATTGAAAATCTTTTAAAAAGCACTCTTTTAACTCATTGCCAACAATACGGCTGTTTTGAAGGAGTTAGGACAAGAAAGTAGATTCCAAGTACCATTACAGAAATCAGTGACATCAGTTGAGCACATTAAGTGGAAATTCTATAGACTTGAGAATTCTCAAAGCCGCCCCAGTGACCTCCTTCCTCCAGCATGGCCACACCTCTTAAAACAACTGGGGAAAAATGTCCAAATACTTGGAGTCTGTGGAAAACATTCTCACTGAAGCCATAGATGCTTCAACCATCACTGTGTTTTCCTGAGTGACATCAGTGAATAATAATTATAATAGAAATAAGATTTAATGCTTCATTAGTTATAGAGGCTATATAGTAAGAACATTCCATCTGTGCATTCATTTAGTCCTCAGAGCACTGTATACAAGTAGCCTCAACTTCATCTATTTATTTATATGTCAGGAATCTGAGTGTTGAAGAATTAAGTAGCATCTCATGATCAAAAAATCAGTAAGTGACTGAATTTAGAATTCAAATCACTTTACTTCAGAAACTATATTTGTAAATGCTCTTTAACCCACCTTATGTAGTCTTGAATAGCAAAGTCCTCGTATGTTTACTTTTATTATTATCAGAGCACGCAAAGTATTAGCTCATATCTTATGTTTAATAAATATTTGCTGAAACAATGAACAGATTCATAGGTAGAAAATATTTTTTCTAATTAAGTTTGCCTTATACTAATGTTTTCCAAACTACACTTTCTCTAAAATATATTCAAGCTTATACTATCTAAAGTGTAAGTGCTACAAAAATATTAGTTATTGATAACAGAGGTCAGAATGTTCACATGAAGGTATGCCCCTGAGTTTGGATGCAGACATCATCTTTGCCTTTCCACACCAATCCAAGGATACCTTGGGAAGCTAGATTCTCAATAGTCCTTGAAGGGAAGGAGAGAAGAGGATGGCTATTTTGTATGCAGGATTTTTGGAAAAAAAGAAGAAAAATAATAAAAAATTGTGATGGAATTAAAAATATTATGGAAAAGAGAATAATGGCTTTATTTTCTTTATGTACCCTATAACCTGTTTCATTAAAAATATGTGTTCAGGGGACTGGAGCAATGGGTCAGCAGTTAAGATCACTGGCTGCTCTTGCAGAGGACCTGGGTTCAGTTCGTAGCATCCTTATGGCAGCTAATAATCATCTGTAACTCTAGTTGCAGGGGTCCAACAATCTCTTCTGACCTTCAGTGGACTTGCAAAACATGGATGTGCTTAATACATTCAAGCAGTACACTCATACACATAAAAAATAATACAGATTTTAAGTATGTGTCCTAAAATGTAAAATGCCCCACAAAGCCTTTAAATTCCCTAAGGTTTTCAAGATTCAGTGATAAAGAATTATTAACCCCAGCCATAATCTAAAAACCTTCAGCCCCTAAGAAACTGAAAAAAGTGGGAGCTGACTGATATGAGACAGAAATGACGCTCACATTTTGTGCATTTATTTCTATAGACATCCTTCAGGCATGACAATTTATCATTTCTCCAAAGACTATAATTAATATTTCAAGGCCAAATTAGATCTGCTCACCTAAAATGAACAAAAGACTCTAACTTTGTCAGGGGAAAGGTACATAAAAAGATGAGAGAATAACTGAAAATCTACCTGAAAATAAAGAAAAGCTTCAATGGTTAAAGAAAACAGTAATTACTTTCCCTTAAAACCTGTCATAGAAGTTCCTGGAAGATTCAATTTGCCTATATGAATATTTAAAAATATGTGTATATGGTAATCCTAGTGGATATGGACTATCAAACTACATGTAAGGTTTTGAATATAAAACCAAGCACCAAAGAAGCCCAAAATATAATATAAGGCAAAGTCCTCTTCTACTGTACAACTTCGTCTTTCCATCATTTCCAACTTGACCTGATTCTGAGGTATACATGAAGCAATCAGATGTATGAATATTGACAAAAATCTATTCTCCCTACTACACCCCTCAAACAGCTGATTCCTGAACAAGTTCCTGTATTTAAACACATTTAAAGAAATAATTAAAGCTAGGAATTTTACAATTCTGCTTTCTAAGGATATGATGATACATCCATTTCAAGTCAATTATACTAACAGCAATCCTGCTGGGATCGCCGACAGGTAGGGCGGTGGAGAACCTGGTCCAGCCAGCCTCTTCCAGGGGCTGAGCGGGATGGTGAGTGTCACAACCCAGACCCTCTCCACTCTGGAGAAAAAAAACACACTGAGTCTGTAGTCTGTCCAAGCAGGATCTCATTTATTGAAGGTTACAAAATAACTTATATAGGGTAGGGGCGGGGCTAAAAGGGAGTGAAGGACCAATCGATCTTTGTCTGATAAACTGCAGCCAGGCAAAGTCCATTTTGATAGGCTGTCAGACTCGGGTGAGGCTCTGACAGCTGCATCCCAAACGGTTGGTGACAGTTGGTTGCAGTCATCTCGCATCAGCCTGCAGCTCCTGGTGGATCATTGGCGGACACCCAATCAGTGTAGCCCAGACTGGCCTCAAACTCACAGATCCTCCTGCCTCTGCCTCCTTCAGCAAGTCCTACCGGTGTGCACCATCATCATCGGCCCCCGACGAGTCTGTGGTGTCCTTGGAAGGTCACACTTGGAGGGACAGAGACTTCCTCCTTCTCTTCTCCTAGCAGGTCCAGCTTTGGGGCGTCCCTACAGTCCTAATTATATAGCTAGGCCAATTATGATGGCACAGGCCACAGAAGGTGACAGATACAGAAAACCCTGTCCTTTAACCGTCATCCTAGGGCAGGTGTTTTCCTCAGTGCTCTCCTCCTGCTGGGCAGCCTCCATCAGCAGTGGCTCCTCCTCCTCCTCTTCCTCCTGCACTATTACATTGTTCTTTAAATTTTTTGTATTGTACTCAGAGCCATGACTGTGGCCTGTGTTCTGGGCCGTTCTATGGCCAGTGCTGACTTTAGCCCAGTGGGAACCCATTGCCCACTCCTGTCTCTCTAGACTAGGAGGGGAAGTGACTGGGGCAGTGTGAGGCTGGTGGGTGGGGCTCTGACCTCATAGAGGGGCTCCTGACATCACCCTCCCCCACCTCGGAACTTGGAGCCTCGGGTGAGGCACTGACAGCTGCATCCCAAATGGTTGGTGACAGTTGGTTGCAGTCATCTCGTCGGCCTGAAGCTCCCGTGGATCGGCGGCGGACACCTGATCAGTGTAGTCCAGGCTGGCCTCGAACTCACAGATCCTCCTGCCTCTGCCTCCTTCAGCAAGTCCTACCAGTGTGCGCCATCATCACCGGCCCCTGGCAGCCTGTGAGAGGCCTGGAGCGGGGCCAGATGGCGTCCTGTCCTGCCTGGAGCTGTTGAGCCACACTGTGGCCTGCGTGCTGGACAGCAGCTGCCATTTTTGCCTGGAGGACACGCCGCACCACAGACTCGGCAGCGGCCCAGGAGGGGGAGATCTTCGGGGGCAGCATCCTGAGAGGGGGCGTTGGCCAGGGCAGCTGCCTGGGAGGAGGCGATAGTTGGCAGTGCCTGCCGCACCCGCCATCCCCCAAACTGTTGGTCGCAGCCGGTGCAGTGGGCATCACAGGGAACTGCAACCCTGCTCTAAAAGGGCGGGCCGGAACTGCAGCAGAGGCCCAACACAATCCAACCTTTTGTTGTTGTTAATTTTAGTTGCTGGTTATTGAATCTAGAGACTTGTGCCTATTAGAAAACCCTTCCATTAGTGAACCAGATCCCAACCAAATCCCCTTTATTTTATTCATTTTTTCCCTATGTCATATATGTATTTAGCTTCATAAATATGTGATACAATGACAAGAGATATTGGCACTCTCTTACTGATTTTATATGCCCATGACATAAAATGACTTTCACATTTATCTGTATATCTATCATTATCTATCTATCCATCTAGTGTATGAATGCTTTACCGCATGTATAGAAGTGCATCCATATCATGCAAATGCCTTTGGGGGCCAGAAGAGGGTATTGCATGCTCTGGAACTGAAGTTAAGGGTGGTTGCTAGCCATGGAATAAGTGCTGGGAACTGAACCCAGGTCCTCTACAAGAACAGCCTGGCTCTTAACAGCTGAGCTACCTCACAAGGCCCTGGCTTTTACCTTTTTAGATAGTTGAAAATTACCCAAATGAAAATGATATTTTAACTGTACAAAATATAGGAAATACAAATTTTAGTAGTATTAAATAAAAATGTCATTGGGACCCAGTCATTGTGTTCATTTTCATTCTGTTTATGACTTCATTACCCAAGACTTGCAGGCTAGGTGTTTAGGACACAGACAGTGTAATACACTGGCTGGGCCTAAAGCATTTCCTATTTGTCCATTTCCAGAAAAACATTGTAGATTCTAAATTGAAAACAATTCTCATCTCCTAGGGTGATATCAATTAAAAATACTATCTTCTATTATAAACACATGTGTCCTAATAATACTTTAATGAATCTGACTATAAATGTCCATTTGATCAGTATAAACACAATGTTGAAAGTAACTAAGACTATCACATGAAGTGGCACTTAGGGCAAGGAATTCATTGGTATTTCAATTTTTGTTTCTCAATCACAGGCCAGGGAAGTGTGGAAAATTTCACCCATCTTTATTCAGCATTGACTACTGGATGATCAACACATAGTAAAACAGTCATGAGACACCGTGTGATTTCAGTTCTCATTCACTTGTGTACATGATGTGGGTGGTGGCAATCATGGAGGTTTTTCTCAAATGCACAGACTTTCCTTACTCAGGAGTAAGTAAAGAACTGAGGCACGGGTTCTAACATCTAAAAGTTCCAAGGCATAGACAAATACCAGTTGAGCACAGAAGCTCAGCTTACATGTAGCTCCATGACTTCCACAGTCATTAGTGGTCATTCACATGTTCCTGTTAAAGTAAAAAATTTATAGAGTAGTCAATGTCCTATTTAAAAAGTTGGTTCATTTGGAAATAATTATCCTCCCCAAATTTGCAAGCGTTCTAATTTTTAATAAAATAATATATTTGTACCAAATGGCATTTAATGGATATTATTTCTTTATTAATCTGAAAAGGATGACCCAGATTCAAAATAAGGAATATATTGCATGTCAAATCTAAGTATATGGACTATGTTTGGGTAGACAAGCTAAGTAGCAGACTGGTGACTAGAAAGTTTGAAAAGTGAGATTGGTGTGTTCAAATGGTTCACCATCAGGGTATTGAAGCAGAACATTTTTATTTTAATTTATGAGTCAAAAGGGAGCCACTACATTTTTCTGAGCTGGAGAATGACATAATTAGAGCTATGTTTTAGGAAGAGTAATTTGGTAGCAGGGAGGACTAGTTGAGAAGAAAGCTGAAGTGGGGAAATCATTTAAGACAAGGCTGCCTTTGCTCCAGTGGTATGTAATAAAGTCCTGATATAGGAGTGCACATGGGAATTGCAGAAAGGAACAGATGGGAGTCAGAGTTAATAGGACATTGTGACTAATTAGACAGCAATGGTGAGTAGCCAGAGAGTCATGGCAAGTTGTATTACCTAGTGTTAGGTGAAGCAAGAGGCTTGGGGCTTATTAATAGAAATGGGAAACAATGAAGGTGGAAAGATTTGAGAGTGACTACAAGGTGCAAATCTAATTCTAAATAGAAGGCAAATGGGTAGTCTATATTTAAGTCACAGTAAATGACCAATGAAGACATAAAATTGCCTCGCAAATGCTCTGAGACTTCACTGATCTCTTTATTATGCTGCCAAGAAATATGCCTCCCTAGGGCACTAGGGAAAGGAATCTATAGAAATATATTTCCATGAGATGATAAGTTCAAGTTATTTTGCCAATTTAAGTAAGTAGATTCAGAAAAGGTTATTCCTTCTTATCCAATAGTTTTCCCAGAGGAAACCTGGATCGGAAAACGTTCAATGAACTTATGTATTCCTTAGTTTGAAGATAGAGCTCCTCCCAATTCCACAAGAAACCTGCATGTTTATCTCCACCCTGGCAGGATCCAACTGTTACTCTCTTGGCTCAGGGATATTGTGCTTCATTGTAAAATTATCACCACAGCTACCTTAGCTACCAGCACCTGGGGCCATGGCTCATAAATAATTCTAACAATTCCCAATCTCAAGTATATAATGAATTATGAGCTTTTCATCAGAGGACATGAGGATCAATAGAATCAGAGGGCTCTTAGATAAGCACATTCAGTAATTACTGCTTAGGACTGAATAAATCAATTTAATATCACTCCTCAGAAAAGTTTTCAAAATGTATTTTCACCCAGATTTATTAGAGTAATGATGTGTTGGTCCATGGTTCCATCCCATCTCCTTTTTAACATAACCTTTTAAGGAAATTTAATTTTGACTTCAAAAGAGGTTTCATAAAACATCAATTTTCTATAACAGGATTTGACACATTTATACTTTTTTTTTCTCCCTCGAGGAGGTGAATCAATCATTCAGTTACTTCTCAATTTATCTTATATTTTCAGTGAGCCAACAAATTTATCAGGTTTATTTAGCAATTAGACAATAAATAGGCATTTTAATATTCTTTACTTACAACCTAATAGTCCAGGTAATGAGGCTGAAACAGATCATACGATGCATGTTAAACAGGCCACTTCCCTCAAATTTAATAAATCTTTTGTAGAATAATTAAAAATGCATACTCCCTGATCACTTAAATATTTTGAAAGCTGTTGATAATTGAATATTTCATTGCTCAGTGTCAATAACAGTAAAATTCATTTGGGTTACCATTTTGATTATAGGAAGGAAATTAAAGTTGATCATAGGCTGTAACATCACTTCACATATTTGGTTTTGGTCTATATGTGATTACATGCATATGATTAAATCACTTGGCTTTTAAAGAGTAATCTAAAGATTAATTTTCATTAAATTGGTGATTTCTTAAGGAAAACTTGTTTGCAGTGACAAGAAGTGGAATGTTTAACAACTCAGCACAGCAAACTTTGCAAAGGCTTAGTAACTGATGATGTTTTTGAGAATAAGTGAATTTTATTAAACACGTGTCTAGCTTTCAATGCTTTCTCAGTGTTCATTAATTTAAAATCATATGTGAGTTCACCTAACCGCTCTATATAAAAAAATTGACATGAAAGATGAACCCTTACTCAAGGGAGAACATCAACACTGAGGCACCTACTGGAGGGGTAACCACTGCTAAGGGAACTTAAGCTTTATGATCATAGAACACTTTTTCTTTTTAATATTTATTTATTTGTATGACTGTATTGTCTGCATGTATGTAAGTGCACACATCTTGTGCAATGTCTGTGGAGGTCAGAAGAGGGCATTGGATACCCTGGAACTGGAGTTTCAGATTGCTGTTAGCTGACATGTGGATGATGAGAATTGAATCTGGGTTCTTTATATGAGCAACCAGTGCTCTTCACTGTGGAGCCAGCTCTATACCCCACTATTCCTGTTAACTTAGAAATTATATATATATAATACAACATGAGAAATTTGCTCATCTTTGGTAGAAGTATTTGAATTTCTGAATTATGCTTTAATTCTAAACAGCAAATACATCTCGGCTTCAGCAATTAGGAACTTTTATTCAACTAGGAGAATCTTGTAGAAAATCTAGCTGAAATATATATATATATATATATATATATATATATATATATATATTCATAAATCCCAGTATTCATCGTCTCCTCTTAATGCTGAACACTGGATGTGATATGTGTATACATTTCTGAGAATGATACTTAACAAAGAAACTCAAGTCAATGAAATAGAAGGACACGTTTAAGTTGTCAGTGTCTCCACAGTTAAGGTTGTAACTGGCATTAACCACCAATGTCTACCTTCAAACATTTGCTGAAGTTATTTCTTTATTTTAAAATTCTTCTGACCATATTTTCTTTTGAGTACTCAGTTGAAATTCTGAGTGCTGCTCTGTTTGCACCTTGTGCTACGTCATTGCTATTTCAGGGTGACTTGTGTTACAAGCACAGTAATAGTACACAAGCATTATGTTAATTCTTTTCACTAAATCAGATTTCAACATCCCAACATTTAGCTGCAGTCCACAGTCTTCCCAGAGAGTGTGAGGTAGGAGAGATCCCTTCCCATTTGGCTGCAGACTTTAAGAGTTATGGAGGAGTCAGCATAGGCATGCAGCTCAGTACATTCAACTGGACAAACTCAATAAATGAGGAGTTCGTCAATAGCAAACTTGAGAAGTTTTATAAACAGTCAAAAGAGAAAGACATAAGCAAAAGAATGATAAATGTGCCATTTCAGATGCGATAAATCTCTCTTGACTACATGAAGAGTGGAATCAGTTTAAATCACCATCAGTAAGCCATAATTTCAGAACTAGAATGAACTTTTCTAGTGACAGGACCTTAAGTAAGCACTCTGACTTTTTTAAATGTCTTTTAATGTGAAGAATAATCATCACTTTGAAGGTAAATTTATAATATAGTCCTGATTATGTTGACACAAAAACACAACTCACACTTCAAAGTTGATCAGAGATAGAATATTCTGGAACCAAATATGAGTGACCATTGCCGAGAAATACAGATTTAGTTTACCCCATGTTCTATGTGTCAGTGCAGCAATTGTTTGATGAAGTTATTATTGTAGTAGAACATAGAAATTCATAAATCAAGGCACTTTTGTAAGACTCTGGTGGAAACATTAAGTACAAGTGATGATGGCATAATGGAGAAACCTCAGATGCTATCTGATGATATTCTTTGTCTTTAGGTTGATGGAAGCCAAAGTTTTGTTAAGTTAATACATTCCAGAATTTATAATCTGTTAAGCACAGGATATGAAGTCCCATACAGAGGTTGGCAAGGAATGACTGTTTAGAAGGATGAAGACAGCCCAAGATTAAATTGTAATTAGGTGGTGGATCTTCAACATTCCAAACTCTCAATGATGGTTGAAGCTCTGATCAATTGGCCTTGTAGAAGATTCAGTTTGAAAAATGCGGTTTCTTCCTGGAAAACTTTCCTTCACAGCTAATAAAAATAAGTTGAAAGACAGAAGGGAGAAGGAAAATAGGGAGAAAAGAAGGAAAGAAGAGGGCGAAGGAAGGAGGGAAGGAGAGAGGGAGAGAGGGATGGAGGGAAGGAAAGAAGGGAAGGAGGGAGAAAAGAAGAGAGGGAGGGATGGAATAAGGCAGAAAGGAAGGGGAGAAGGAACAAAGACAGGAAAGGGAGGGGAAGAAGCGATGGAAGGAAGGGACAGCAAAGGTAGGAAAAGTATGCAGATTCTGAAAAAGGCACCCTGGCCTAAACAACATGCAAACGGCATGTGTGATTTATATTTATTTATTTGTTTGTTTGTTTAGTTCAGCACTAGGGATTAAACCCCAGCCCTCAGCACACTCTAGGTAAGCAGACTTCTACTGAATTCTGTTCTCAATCTTATTTCACTTTTCCTATTGGATTAAGGTCTCATTAAGCAGCCCAGGCTGGATTTGTAGTCCTCCTGTGTTAGCATGCTGAATAGCTGGGATTATAGATCATCAGATTTGACCATATTTGCGATTAATATAGAAGATGTTATTTTTTACATAGGCTTACCAGCATCCTTTTGGAGAATGCCTTCTTGACCATAATAGAATTTTAGGTGTACTTTATATTGTGGTTAACATGCATTGAATATCAATCTTTGGAAAAAAAAACTTATTTTTTAATCTAAAGTGACTCAATTGTTCTAATATTTTTACAGAAACAAGTATGATTTTTATTACCTTGTGCTTATACTATGACATTAAATATATGGACTTTTCTGCAGGGATGGGGAAGGCTTCCTTTCCTACACGTTAAAGGAGCAAGAAGGGCCCCCTTAGTTAAAAAATCGTGATCAAGAGAATAAAAATATTTCTGGCATGCAGAGGGTTGACATTCCAGTTGGTAGACCATCCCCTGACCACGATGGTTGACCCCTTGGAAGGCTGGTTAACCTTACGCCATGCTAGGAGATAGAATAATTAGAGAATTAATGAACTTCTCTTGCTTGGAACCCCCACCCTCTGGTCCAGCAGCTTGCCAGGCTCAGATGTGCAGGTTTGTCATTTTGCCAGCTTTTCTGGATTCTTCAGAAAAGTATAACCACACTTTAAAAAAAAATCTGTTTTCTAAATATGTTTTACTTAGTACTCTGGACTTCCCCAACATTTTGATTAACTTCCTTACTCTATCGAATGCTTCTCTCCTGGCCTGTGGCTAACCTCCATGCCAGCTTAAAATGGCAAGGCTGTTTTTCTTTCTCTCCTCCATTCTTTTCCTCTGAGCAGCTGTTAAAATTTATAGGTTCCTTCCCCTAAGGATTTTTCTTTTAAACTTTTAACACAATTCTCCTAAAGCTCCCATTTGAGTTTATTCTGAAATTCTTTTATTAATGAGATTAAGACCTCTAGAAAGTTGAGTCAGGTTTCACCTGTATCATAACTCATTTCACTCATAATAAGGAAAGAAAATGCGTTACAATAATGTGTCATGTAATCAAAAATATTGGCTTGACAGTAAGAAAGCCGTTAGCTGATGTAATCAACTATTTCTAGGTATGTAATATTAGTTAGATAATTTAGCTTTTTGTTTCAGTTTCCAATCTATAAAATAAAGGGAAAATTCTCAAAGGTATCTGTATTAATAGAAATTGTCTAAGCGGCTCCTGGACTCTATGCATGCAGTATCATTTGTCATTCATATATTGAGGAGGCTTGGATGATAATGCTGTTATCATTAGTGATGATGATATTTTGTTTCCCATCAGAAGGTGCTTCTGCTTCCTTGGATACTAATTAACAAAAATAGAGACATCTGTCGCTTGAGGCTCAAATACCATAAATATCTTAATTATTTTCTCATTCCATCTCAGTTAGCAAAGGAAATATTCCTGTTGGAAAGAGAATTTTGTATGCTACATGATTTTCCTTATTCTTAGGAAAAATGATGTACCTCCTCCACCTTTCTTTCTTCCTCTGCACATCTGGTACAGGGAGTGAATGTGTTTCCCTCAGGATTTCTTTTCTGATAAGTGTCAAAATGCCTTGTGGGCTGACAAGTTTCTGCCCAGCCTCTTCCTGACAAAATGGGAACTTCTTCAACTTCTGCTTCTCTTACCCTATATAGTCCCCATCTAACAGTCCTTCTGGCACTAGCTCTACCCACTCCTGAGCTGGACACTAGCCCCCTGCACTTCTCCAATTAACTCTGTTCTCACAGTCCCCGTTTTGCCGTCCATTCCCTTTCTTGCAGAGTCTCCAAACACATGAACTTTATTATGGTGCTGTGACTTGGCTCCCATTCTCTGGAGCTCGCTGGGAAGGGCTGTGAATGGATCACTTGCTACTGCAGGACCCTGCACCCACCACCTGATTAGATCTCAGGTAGTAGATTTCATTATTCCTTTTCTCTCTCCCTTTTTCTCATTGGTTACTCCTGGACCACCACACATGCACAGGGCCTCTGGAGGTCTCTGTTTTCAGTGACATTGACTGGTCAACACGATTAGTGAGCACTTCTAAGCCTGACAGAGATGATCATCTGACCAACCAAACTCATCCAGTAGGGACAATTGTTGTTTGGATAGGACCCAGAAAGTGATTACCAGACCCCTCACCTGGAACAAACAGGTCATGCACCTGGGTACACAGCAAGGGACCTAATGATTAGCTGTATAATTGCAGGATTCCAGAAAACTTCCCATAAAGTTGTAAACTTTGACAAACTCCACCTAGTGACTCAGCACCCTGGAGAAAATCCAGCTGAGTTCATACCCACCTGACTGAGGCCCTGGTACAATACACCTGGTTGGATTCAAACTCTCTCAGAAAGGAATTCTGGTTTCAAATACCCATTTCCTCCCTCAATCAGCCCCAGACATTAGAAAGAAAATTACAGAAAGGACCCCAGATGCGCCAGGGAGATCTGCTAGAAATGGCCTTTGGGCTTTTAATAACAGAGGACCAGGAAAAGATAGACATGACTGCTCAATATAAATGAAAATACCAGTTACCAGCCAGTCTTTGCCCTGAAGGCTCCTCCAAAGAAAATTGTAGAACCCACAGGGGCCCAAACATTACCACCAGGACCCTGCTTCAGATGCAAATACAGGGCACTGGGCCAGAGCATGCCCCAAACCCGGCCCACCACCTGAACCTTATCTTCAATGAGGACAGAAGAGTCATTGGAAGATGGACTTTGTTGCTGATTCAAGGTAGGCCAGCCACTTCCCCAAGACCTCCTGTCAATCAGGGCTCCCTCATCGATCTCTTGGGCCCAGTGGCTGAAGAATGATGAGGCCCTGGCTCTTCAGCTCCCTTTCCTCCAGGATCACCATGGAAGAGCCTTTGGCTAGAGTGGCAGAAACAACCATTTCATTGATTCTCACCACAGGCTCTGCCCTTCCAGCCTCCTCCTGTAAGACTTTTCCCTTGCAGATCTTAGTGGTGGGAGTCGATGGGCATCTCATCGTGCCGGGAACATGGTCCTGCTTTTCTGTGTGTTTTGATATAGTCTCTTGACCCATTCCTTTCTAGTTGTGCCATCCTGTCTTGTGTCCTTGTTAGGAAGGGATATCATGCAAAAACTCTTTCTTTCCTGGTCTCCTGGGTTCATCTTCCTACTGTCTCCCAATCTCCTGTCACCACCTGATGAAACCTGGCCCCTCTTAAAGCGAGGATGATCCCATAGTATGGAACATCTCCTTCCCAGGACTAACCTCTCACCACTCATCCATCCAAATCTCTTTAAAAGACCCCCACAACCTTTCCCTAAAGACCCCAATATCCAGTTGCTCTTAAGCATAGAAAAGGTCTCAAATCCATATTCCAGTGCCTCTTGAAGGCTAAGCTTCTCCAGCCCACCTACTTGCCTTATAACACTCCCATATTCCCTGTACTCAAACCAGATGGCTCCTATCCCTTGGTAGAGTATCTCTGTCTCATTAACTCAGCCGTGGTCCCCATACACCCAACTTTCCCTAATCCCTACACCCTTCTCTCTCAAATTCCCTCATCTACCACCTACTTTACTGTTCTTGACCTCAAGGATGCCTTCTTTTTCACTTTCTTACACCAGACTCCTACAACCTTTTTGCCTTTATCTGGGATGGCTCTGACTCAGGGAATGCTTCCCAATTAACACAGACTGTCTTGCCAGGAGGCATCCGAGATAGCCCCCATGTCTTTGGTTAGGCCCTGGCTCAGGACTTGGTCACTTTACATCTCTACCCCTCAACATTCCTAAAGTATGTGGATGACCTCCTTCTTTCTCCCCTGTCTCTACAACTATCTTTCCAATATGATAATCTTATTCTTAACTTCTTGGGGGATACAGAGTCTCACCTACCAAGGCCCAACTCTCTCTCTCTCTCTCTCTCCCAGGTAAAATACTTAGGTTTCCTTCTCACTCCCACTTCCTGACACCTGACCATAGATTCGAAAAAAAAACACTTCTGCTCTCTAACATCCCCCACCAATAAAAGGGAATTCTATTCTTTCTGGGCATAGTCAGATTCCTTTGCACTTGGATCCCCAGCTTTGTTCTTTTGGCAAAGCCTGTCTATGATGTCAGTACGGGGGATCTTCTGAACACTTAGACCCAGAGGGCTCCATAACATCAGCCTTCTATAAGCTCCAACAGGCTCTCTTCAAGCACCCAGCCTTGGCCTTCTGGTTTGGAAATCTCCCTTCCTCCTCTGTGTGACAGAGAGCATGGGCAGGGCTCTGGGGATTTGGGGGCAGGTGAATGTACCTTCTTCGCCCCTGTTACCTACCTCTATTAGCAACTAGACATCACCACTGGAGGGTGGTAACCCTCCCTCTGCACACTGAGGGTGGCAGCTCTGTTGGCACAGGAAGCCCTTAAGCTCACCTTGGGACAGAACATTACTGTTCTCTCCCTCACCGTGTCAAAGGCCTCCTTGTACATTCTTCCTTAGCCACCCTGGCTCCCTCTAAACTCCAGCTTTTCCAAGCCACTTAATCCCTCACTAACTCTTGTCTCCTGCACACCCCTCTGTCTAGCTACCCTCTTTCCTCAACCTACCTTCTTAACACACTCCTATTTGGAAACGCTTCAGAAACTCATGTACAGGGACCCTCTTGTCGCCCTTGAACCTCTGCTTGACACAGACCTGACCTGGTTGTGGATGGGAGTTCCACCCTGACTCCTACCATGTGGGATATACTGTAGTATCTCTTTCTAATATTATTGAATTGGGACCTCTAATCTCTGGAATGACTTCCCCGAGGGCTGAACTCATAGTTCTAACAAGAGCTCTAACCTTGGCAAAAGGAAAAAGGATTAATATTTTTACCGATTCTAAAAGGCCATCCATATCCTTCACCATGATGCCACAGTTTGGAAGGAGAGGGGACCACCCACGACCAGAAGGATGCCCAATACCAATGACCTCCTAATACTTAAGATTTTTGGAGGCTTCTTTCTTATCTTACTTCCACGGAAGCAGTGATACACTGCAGGGGACATCAGGCTATTGCTAGCAAGATTGCAAAATGCAATGACTTCATTAACCAGAAGGCACAGGAGGCTACCAAAATCCCTGTCCCCCTTCCTGATATCCTTTTCTAGCCCAACTGGGATTCATTCCTCCACTGCCCCTCACAAAGACGCCTCCTCGCTCAGGGGGCATTCAAGGAAGAGGCGATGGTTATTCCTCCAAGATAAGTACGGCCTGCCTGATGACCATGCACTCCTCATTTGTTCGCACCTACACACTTTTTAACAACAGTCCTAGACCACTCTTCTAATTCTGGGACCCACTCCTCTTTCATCTGAAATTATTCCCTCCCCTCACTGTGGCAACTCAGTCCTGTTGGACTTATGTTGCTGTGTCTCCCCAAGGGAGGATTCTCACCCACAGCCATCATTTAAGCCCCACCAACACCATGGGGCACAACGAGGATGCCATTGGCAGCTTAACTTCACCGACATGCCCATCTTTTAAAAAAATTTAAATATCTCCTGGTTATGATCTGCACCTTTTGGGGCTGGATTGAAGACTTTCCCACAGGTGGAGAAACAGAGCATGTTTTGGCTTCCCATCTTCTCCAGTTGCTTTGGCCTCCCCTTGACTCTTCAGTCTGACAGTTGCCCAGCCTTTGTCTCCAGAGTGGTCTAATCAGTCTCTCATTCCTTGAGGATTATCTTAAATTCACATACCCTACTAAGTACAGTCTTCTGGGAAGGTGAAGTGGACTAATGCTGTCCTCAAGGCCCACCTTACGAAGTTTTCAATAGAGCTACACTCCTATTGGGTTCACCTTCATTTGGCCTTAACTAAACTTCTGGCAGCACCCTGAGCCTGTCCTGCTTGAGCCCTTGAACTTACATATGGGCAACCCTTCCTCCTGGGAAACCCACCACCAAAGGACCCAACTCTTTTCCATGAATATATCACAGGTCTTGCCCTCCTGAGAAACCTCCTCAGACAGCATGTAGATCAGCTAATACCCCAGAAATCACCTGGTCTGGTCCTCTCTAGCCTGGCACTACACCCTTTGGGTCCCTCACTCACAGAAGACATCCCTGGGTTCCTGTTGGATTAGACCCCACCTTGTCATCCTCATGACACCCTCTGTAGTCAACCTCCTGGGACATCCAGGGGTGATCCATCTCTCCAGACTCAAGCTGTCAAGGAAAGACAGCAAGTATATGACAATTGCCACAGTTCTACTGAGTCTTCAAATCTCCCAGAATCCTTCTCTCCCCTTTATACAGGAATGATTAATCCACAACTTCCCCCATTTCTGATCTTACTCGATTCTGGCACCTGTCAGCAGAAACACACAGGAAGCCCAGCTCCTCCCTGTGCTTAGAGATTTGAAGTATAGAGTCTGACTGATCAGACTCATGAGGCTCACTTTCTCAGTTTCACTGAATGTTTATATGTTCAGTCTCCTCCTGTCCATCTGTTTCTCTGCTCTTCAGTACATCACTCCCTGCACTTGTCATTTTTCCAAGTAAAATCTTAATACAAACTGTCCTCTCCTCTCATTGACAATCCTACAAAACTTCTTGACTCTCAATGCTTCTTACATGCTTCCTCTGTGTCCCCCTCCAGGCCTTGCTTGTTCTCTGCCAAAATATCTCTCATCACATACCTGGTCTGATTCTACGTCCGCTTACCTCCATTCCCTCTATTTATTAACTAAACTGAATGTTTGGCAGAAAATATGGCAAGAGTGTCCAGTCTATTATAACTGAAACATAACAATCTCAAATAACCCCACTCTCAGCCAAGGCTTACTATTCCTATGCTCGTCCCTGCCCCATTCCTGTGTCTTTCCCACATGGGGAAATTCTGCAATCCCAAAACTTTAATATCCATCTTATCCATTTTACCCCTGGGGATGTTCATGAACTTTTTACACCTCAGACTGAACATGAATCTCTTAGGTCACATCACTGACCTGTAAAAAGAGAGAGGCCACCTTAGCCAAACTGGTGGGAATAAACAGTAGCTGCTACTGGGTTCCTGGCAGGAAATTTGAACATGCCTTAGTCACATCCCAACAGCTCTCTCATGAAATCCAAATCCTTAATGAAAAATTGACTACCACAGTAGCAGCTACTGCCCAATCCCTCCAGGTCCTGCAGCAGCAGCTGTCCTCGCTGGCAGAGGTCACCCTTCCGAATAGAAGGACTCTAGACGAATGGCTGAAAAAGGTAGAACTTGTATCTTCCTAGGAGAAGAGTGCTGCTATTATGTCAATGAATCAGGCAAGGGAGAATATAATATCCAAAGCTTCCTCAAGGTGGCAAAGGGTCTTTCACACCACTCCTCTGGATGGAGACTACCTGAGGGTTTGACACTGTGACTCTTCCCTCTACTAGGACAACTAATTGCCATTGGCCTTATTCTGATCCCTGCCTCGTTTGCTGCCTACAGGATTGGACTCAACAGCTGACGCATACTAATTTTAACCAACTCTTACTCACTCTTCCTTCAACTAAGTACCAAAGGATCCCCAACTCCCCCAAGAGTGCAGGAAGAAGACACCAGCCTTGAAGAATCAGTAGTCTAGAGATTGTCCTTCAGGCTTGCCTAAAGACCACTCCCCCTCCCCTGCCGCTGTTCAACCAGAAGTAGCTAGAACTAATGACGTCACCCCCTTTCCTATATAACAAATGGCTGGAATGTTAGGAAAAATGATGCACCTCCCCCTTCTTTCCTCCTCTGCACATCTGGTATGAGGAGTGAATGTGTTTCCCTGGAGATGTTTTCTCTGATAAGTTCCACAGTGCCTTGTAGGCAGACAAGTTTCTGCCCAGTCTCTTCCTACCCAAACTAACTTCTTCAACTTCCGCATTCTTTTACCATATACAGTCCTGGGCTAGCAACCTTTTCATGGATAGCTCTATGCACTCTCTTTTATCTCTAACTCTATGCACTCCTGAGCTGGGCTGGGCCAGGTTCCTGTGCTTCTCACAAAAACTGTTCTCAGGGCTCTCATTTTGCTTCCTTTGCCTTTCTTTCAGTGTCTCAGAACACAGGAACCTTACTTTTGTAGAATCAGAGCATTTTCTAATTGCTTCTTTTAGTGCCTTGAAAGACCCCAATGAGGAATACATAGATCCTGATTCATTCAGAAGAGGATTAGTAAAATCAGACTAAGTAGCATGGACTTCAAAATATTGTCAGCAACTCGACCTTCCAGAGACAACGAACACTGAGAAGAGGCTTTAGAAGAGTACTGTGAGGTTCTTCCTAAGTAGTCTCTTCACAAGCTTAAAGTATTATTACTAGTATACCAAATAATATTTTATTCATAACACAAAAGCCCATAAAAATAAAAATAAAATTTTTTGAGTTTGAGAAGGTGCTTGTCCAAACTTGAAAGGACATTCAGGAGAAATCAATTCCTGTTCTTGCAATTTTATTTAAATTGCAAGTTCAGTCCCTTCTCCCTGTTTTCTTTTTCATTTGTTAATGTTGTCCTTCCTCTGGAAGGAAAATTCATGAGTCAAAAAAGTGCACCTGACAGGTAGACAGACCTCCCTAGAGGTTCATTGCAACAGAGCAGTAGGAAATAAATCTAGAAACAACACATTTGCTGGAAATATTTGGAGAAACATCTGAAGATTTAGGATTTGCATGTGTAGGTTCAGATAATTTCTGCTTCACTACTTGTCCTTGATTGGCAGTGTGGCCATCTTTCAATATATTCAACCATGGAAAGGTTAAGTCAGCATAAGAAACCTGTAAAGGCAGCAGTTACTTTTAATATTACATAGGTATAGAGATCTGATGCATGTCATAACAGTAAATCCTGTGTTGGGGGAAGCGTTCATACACCACCCTCTAATTCAAAAAGTCAAGTACACACTGCAAAGACAAATGAATTCTATAGCCCTTTACAGAACCAGAAACCTTTAATTTTTCACCAGCCTCCTTTGAGCAATGGAAACAGGATTACAAAGGAGTTCTCAATGTTACACTGAAAGATTCATTGAAATCTATTCATAGTGACCTATCCAACTATCTGACACTGAACTTCTATAACTTGTATGGCATCATGTAGTACACCATCTCCTAGATAACAGATGAATAAACATGTAATTATAATGCAAGAAAGATTTTTGTAAGGGTGGCTACCAAATGGCCAATTCCAAGAGCTATGTTTGTGACTTCCACCAACAAAAAGAGCTCATTACAATCTTTGAAAAGTAAGTTAACCAGGAAAAATCTGGCATAAATATGCAAAAATTACAAAAACAAAATGTTGTTGTTGTGTTAGAGAATAAATGCTAATTAAGATAGACTATAAATTCTGTAGTCTATCTGTTGAAAGACCCACATTTCCAGTTTCACTGGTCATAGGACCTGATCATAGGACCATCCTTAAGATGGTGGGTTCACCCTAAGTTATACTAAATAGATGGGCATAATACCGAGTGTGTTAATGAGACAGTGAACTTTTCCTGCCTGGAATTCCACCTTTGGGTGCAGTGCTTCTGGACCCGCCACAGACATGTAGCTCTCTATGTCTTTCCTTCTCTTCTCTTCTTCATATCCCTTTTCTTTATGCATTCTCTATGCTTTTCCCCAGCACCTTTTGTTTCTTTACTTTTTCTATAACCTTCTCCCAGTCATGTGACTGCCAGTCCACCACATGCCTCTAAACCCAATGACTTGTTGGCTTCTTTTCCTCTCCCTCCATTCTCCTCCCCTGGGCAGCTGCTGACATCACCAGCTCGCCTGCCCTGAGGATTTTTCTTTAATTTCCAATAAAATTTTCCTAAATCTTCCATTTGGGTCCATTCTTGAACTCTTTTTTGAATGAGCCTAAGAGTCCACAAGGTTAAACTCTCTTTATCCCCATTTCAGTTGAACACAAAGAAGTGTAATAAGCAACTAAACAAAAAATGCTATAATCATGGAGGAATGGTTGAGATGAAATGAGGCAAAGTTACTGTTGTTTTCCTGATTAAAATACTGAAGATTAAATATTAAAGTATGGAGGACAATTATCAAAATCAAATCCTCATAAGTCTTTTCATAGAAAATAATGACCATTTGCCTATTTAACTGTTTGTCTTTTATCTATTATATCTCCATCTAGCTAGCTATAATCTATCATTTATTATTTATATATGTGTGTTTAGGAATTCTCTGTCACCACAGAAACAAAATCAGTAAATAGATATTTAAAAATCAATGGGGAAAAGAGAAAATATACCTACTTATGATGGTTAATCTCGATAGTCAACATGCTGAGATTTAGAATCGCCATGAAGATGAACCTCTGGGCTTGTATGAAGGATTTTATGGATTCTGTTCACTGAGGTATGATGACCTACCCTAAATGTGGACCACACCACTCCTTTCCCTGGAGTCCTGGATTGAATCTAAAGGAGGAAGAGAGCTGTGAGGCATTCTTTACTCCCTGCTTCCTGAGTGTGGATGAGATGCAGTGTGGCACAGTGCCTCAAGTTCCTACGTCCATGACTTCCCCACCATAATGGATCCTATCCAAAGACTATAGGCCAAAAGAAGCCCTTCCTTCCTTAAGTTGCTCTTGCTGGGTATTTTATCACAGGAATAAAAAATAACTAAATATACTGCTACATCAAAATTTATAACATTATTGTAATTAAGGCAATTGACACAGACACAGAGATAAGCAAATTGGCCTGTAATCAGCTTAGTAAGAACAGTAAAAGAACTCATAAACATATTAAACCTTGATAATACACCAGAAGTTGAAGCATTTAATAATTTTGTGATCATTGATAATTTACGGGGACCTGTACTTTATATAGCACAAAAATAATTTATAGTCATAATAAACACCAAATTAAAAAAAATCAAACTTTGTAAATGCTTTTCAAAAGAAAATATGAGAGTACCTTTAAAGATGAATATGTTAAGAATTTAAAAGAGAAAAAGAAGGGGGGGGGAGGAGAGCTGATTCAACATTTAAGAGCACTTACTGATCTCACAGGGAACCTGCGTTCTGTTCCCACCACCCACATCAGGGGGCAGCTCACAACTGTGACATCCATAGGCAATCACATACATGTGTATTGTTTATACGCACACAAACACATACACACACATAGAGTTAAGTAGGTAAAATTCTATGAAATAAATAGATTAGACTTAAAATGATATTAAAAACAGTAAGAATGATGCACAAATCTGCACAATATTTTACATTCAGAAACTATAATTCTCCCTCTTTCTCTCCATGTTCTTTAAATCAACATGAAATAAGATACTAAAAGAACAATTAATTCAATCAGTAAATTAATTGAAAATACTGCAAATCTAAATTAGTTCATCCCTTTTGGAAATAAGTATGGAGGTTCCACTAAAACCTAAAAATAGATATACCATATGATCTTTCTGTACCAGTTCTGGGTATATACTGAGAATAAACACAGTCCACTTACTACAGAAACGACTTCATGCCCAAGTCTATCATATCTCTATACACAGTAGCCAAGTTATGAGAGTTGGCCTACCTGCCCAACGATAGATGGACAAGTAAAGAAAATGTTATGTAAATACAATAGTGTTTTAATTAACCAAAAAGAACAAAATTACCTCTGTCTTTGCTTCTACACTGAGGTACTGAGATGCTGACTATTAGATGCCAGACAACAAACCAATCTCTTAGGGGGTCCTGAATCTATAGGGAGGACTTTGTGTGGCCCTCCAAGCTCCACATTCAGGGCTCCATGTTCAGTGATTTATGCCTATCTGTGCTGCCTTCTCAATCAGCTAGAAGTGGTGTGATGACTGCAATTTTCTTTTATTCTTTTATTCCCAGAAAGGTCACCTGTAGCCCAGGTTAGTCATCAATTCAATATGTAACAGATGATCCTCTGCTTCTAACGTTCCAGGGGCTGATTTCTCCTTTTATCTTCCTTTCTGTTGATTAACAATAAAAAAGAAATTATTGATAGACATTAAAAACAAAAAAATTAAAATTAACAAAATTACGTTATTTATAGGAAACTAAATGGAACTGGAGTTTGACTTGCTAACAGAAGTGAAATAGAATTACAAGAACCTGCATCCTATGCTTAGCTTCAGAGGTGGTATTTGGGGAAAACATTACAAAAGGACATGAAAGTAAAAGTAAGGATGGGAGTCTAGAGATACAAAAAGGGAAAGATGGATAAGAGAGGGAGGTGGAAGGAATGAATACAACTCAAAGTCCATTATATGTATAGAAGTAAATGTCACAAGGAGACCCACTAGTTTATATCACTAATAGATACGAATGAAAATAAACGGGCACAAACTATGAAAGACACTTCAGAGAATTTAAAACATAAACAGCAAATAACAAAAAAGAGCATATGCCAAATTTCACAAAAACTGGCAAGTGAAAATATAAACAGTGACATATCAGAATATGTTCATAAATACATTAAAATTAAAAAATGTCGTATGTTGACAAAAATATTTGGGAATTGTGATTTTCATGCTGTATTGATGCAGAGCAAAATGGCTAACTATTGGAAATGAACAGTTACTATTATTCCATAGCAGAGAAATTTTGCAACATCTTTCAGCCAAGCAATTCATTTTTTATAACATGCATTCCTAAAACACACAGAGGAGAATTGGGCACAGCAATCCTCCTACAGTCTCTGTACTAGGGAGCTGAGACAGAAAGAGCCCTCGAGTTCAAGATTTTCAGACTGGCCTAAGCAACTTAGTAAGATTCTGTATCTAAAAAGAAAAGGAAAAAAAAATCAAAGTTAAGAAGGAAAACAAGGAGAAGGGAGAGGGAGGAGGAAGAACAGGAAGAAAGAGGAGAGAGAAACTATGTGAGAGAGAGAACTCAGGATTAAGAAAAGATATTGTTAAAAAATATTTTTTACATTATAGTTTACAAAGTTTAAAACCTAGGCTATTCTAATATTCATCACAGAAGAATAAGTTAACCTGTTCAAAGATCGTGAAATGATATCATAAAATGTCTTATAAACAAATTACTTTTTTTATATCTATATGTATTATTGACCCCATTATTTATTTACCTCAATAAATACCAAGAAGTCTTGTCAAATAAAGGAAGACATATATTAAAATACAGTAATGTTAATATAAATGAAGGATGGAGACTATTATATTGGAGAACTATATATTCCACATGTTTATAGAGTATGATGCACCTACGTATGAATTACTGAAAAATGTGTAAAAGAGGAGATTAAGAAATGTTGAAGGCAAAACCCACTGTAACTGTAAAAGGACAGCAAAAACAAGAACAAAAGTAGAAGCTAATCTTCAAATGGAAAAATATGAACTGTTTTAAAATGTAAAAATAGCAGACGTGGGTATCTTTCCTTTTTTATATTTGAACTAATTCACTGAAGTTATTTAAACAAGGAAATGGACTCAGAAGTAATGAAAATTTCTACTTTAAAATATTTGTACTTGAACCGCTTAACAGGAGTTATTCAAAGGTTTTAAATCATAGAATAGCAAAATAAATAACTCATTTTTTTTCATCTCAGTGGGAATAGGCCTCGCATGCTGCTAATAGACATGGTCAGCCCTGACCTGTTTCTCCAACCTGTACGTCCATTCTCCAGGCCTCTCAGGGTTCTTGAACTTTCTTGGAATACCTACTGTTCCTGTAGTCTTTTCATTCCCAGGTAACAACTCCATCTTCCTCTTTGTTGCATAACCCTTCTTGTCAGGCATGATGATTTTGATGATTTTGGTGATTTGAAGGCTTCATTTATCTACAAATCCCACTGACTACATCACAGTTGACTAGGATACACCTTTTTTCATCAGCTATTACTATTATTTTCATTGGAGCCATCATCTTATTTTATTAAGTTTGTTAAACTGACCCCAAAGTCAGTCTGGCCAGTGTAGCAGACCAAAATTCTAGTATCCTTGTCACTGTGGAACCACAAGGTTCCTGTGAAAGTACAAATTGGTACCTACCTTAAGTAGCCTTATATCCCTAAATGGGATTTTGACTTTCAGGTAAAATAAATATTCACAATAAGACTCCGATATATGGTTAGGACACCCCTACCCTGCTGAAGAGGCACATATGTCAAAGGCTAGGTCTACAACTGGTGATAAGTATTGAAAATTTCTGGAGGTAAGGCCTTAGGATTTAGTCCTCTCTCTCTCCCTCTCTAGTTGTCGTCATCCTCCTCCTCTTCCTTTTCCTCTTTGTCTTTCTCCTCTTCCTCTTCCTCTTCATCCTCTTCCTCTTCCTCCTCCTTCTCTTCCTCTTCCTCTTTGTCTTTCTCCTCTTCCTCTTCCTCTTCATCCTCTTCCTCTTCCTCCTCCTCCTCTTCCTCTTCCTCGCCCTCCTCATATTTCTTTTCCTTTCTCATTCTCTCATGAGACTAGTGGCTCATGCTTCAGCCATGGGTCCAGAATGAACTGAACCAAGGGCTGAGAATTTCAGTCTCAAAAAACTGTGAGACAAAATATAGAATTCCGTCCTTTAGGATTTTTTTGTTGGTTTGTTTTCTTACTTGTTTTTCAGGTGTTAGTCTCAGAGATAGAAAGCAAACACACCCTCATTCCTCCCCAACTGATATATTGCAGATAGAGAAAGTCTGACTTTGCAAAAGATATCAGATTGAAATGTGGGGATGAGGACTGGAGCAGAAAATAGAAATCCTCAATTTTAAAAATGCAATGAAAGTAAGGACTTGACCTTGAGTGGCATCTTTGTTGTTACATGACTACGAGGTCATCAAAATAGATACTCTTTCCTTGATGTTAATTTAGACATTCTTCATGAAAAAAAAATGAAACTTGCTAGATTCTTTTATGGGAAAATAGTAACACTGGGTTATTTTGAATACATCTTCAAGACTGATTTTATAGCCTTTCCTCTCATGTAATCCTTAACATCAAGCCACTAGGGAAAGGACAAGAGTCAGCATTATTCCTGTGTGGCATTAAGGACATCCAAGCACACAGACTTGTTAAATACCTAAGATTTACATTACATTGATCAGGATTTTGAATCTATCTTCTAACTATATCACCTACCAGAAAATGCTGTGTTATGAAAAGGAAACTAAGAAACTTCAGTGGGTAATTATGCATCTGAGATCAAAAGATATTTCAAGTTTGGGTCAGAAAAGAGCTGTTTTAAAAAAAAAATTCAAAACTATAAAGACATTAAAGTATCACACAGAAAAATGACAAGTTCATGGTTGGAGGAAATCTAAAACTCTTTGTGAAAAGAGATAATTTAGTTCAGATCAAATTGTAGTTTATTGCACAGTGGAAAAGCACATCTTCTTTGTTTCCTTTTCAAATTACAGGCACCATCAATCACCAAGAAAAAAACTCAGTGTAGAATATCGTAAATCTCTTCAATTCAGCGAAACCATTAATTGGCTTGATTCAGGAAAATTTCCTCTTAGACTTCTTAAAGTCTTGATTTATTATAATTGAACTTTAATCAATATGCAGTTTTGATTTCTTATATCTGTGAGCTAGTTATTACGATTCTGCATACAAAATTGCATAACTACCAGTTGATTAAGAGATGGAAAGGCAAACTCACCATACTATGGATGAGAAAAAAAACAGTGGATTGACACAGAGTTTGATTTTCAATGATTTGTGCAGGTTTGATTATATGTCATTTCTTAATTATGTGTATTTATCTGCTTAAGATGTGGAAAGCCAAACACACTTTCTACCAAATAAAACTAAGGTTGTGAAATACTGTACTGTAAGACTATGTGGACAGTAGAAGATACAGTGAAGACTGTTAAGATAGCACCAAGATATTAAATATAAAGAACATTGCTTATACGATACTAATGACATAGATAGATAAATTTACTAGGAGAAACCTGGAGTGGACAAATAGAATTTAGCTTTGTAACTGGGTTTTTAAGCATATACCATTATATTATTGGTATATGTCAATGGTCCAGAAATCCATGTCTCCAATCTAGACTAGCATGTATCAAACTATTGATGTTAAACAATATTGCTTCATTTCTTTTAAATCTATTACAGATACATATTTTTAAAATGTAACAAATATGAATAATTATAAAAATGAAAAAAAAACAAACACTAATAAAATGCAAACCACTTTTATTAATAATTTCAATAGGTATAAATTTACTCTGAAAGATTTTTATAAAATTATATAAATGTGGCTGGGAATGGTGGTGCACACCTTTCATCGCAGCACTTGGGAGGCAGAGAGAGGGAGATCTCTGTAAGTTCAACGCCAGCCCAGTCTACATAGTGAGTTCCAGGCCAGCTGGAGCTTCTGGGAGACCCTGTCTCAAAAAAGACAAAAATTTTATATAAATGTTTATTCTCAATTTTATCCCATTAAGAAATGCTAACAGGCCGTAATAATAAAAAAAATCTAAGATGTATAATAATAGGTTTGAATTCAAGATAATCAACTAACTTTTATAAGCCCACTGAGTTTTGTATTATTGTATTTACCTTACCTTTAACCTAAATTTCAGAATTAATGCATCAGCAATCTTTGTAAATTCTATTTGTGTGTGCAACTGTTAGATACATGTGATATTTTCTACTTCTAGACAGTATTACCAAAATTCACAAGATCCCGTAAAGGAGCCCTGTCTAATTAGTTCTTAGAAAAATAAGGACTTAAAAACCAAATATTTCGAGTTCCTCCAAATATACAAGTCAACTTATTTTCCATTTACATGATTTTGACATCCATAGGGAGGAGATTAATATTTCTACCTTTATACAATTACGACGGTTTTGATGAAATGCCATAATTAACACTGAAGCCATTTGTACGGCTAGAACAAGGTTTTCTAGAACTCTGTATGAAAGCTGA
This sequence comes from Eospalax fontanierii, assembly GCA_035773235.1. Lineage (NCBI taxonomy): Eukaryota > Metazoa > Chordata > Mammalia > Rodentia > Spalacidae > Eospalax > Eospalax fontanierii. Next base: position 14,883,536 of record CM069544.1, on the reverse strand, counting down.
AAAGTTGTCGAAAGTAATAAATCAAAACCAATTAAAATAATACTTATATAAGAATGAATGAACTGATAAAGTATTAATATGACTTGTTTTGGTAAAATATACCTTTGATTCAAACATGCAGGAAGCAGAAGCAGGCAGATCTCTATGAATTCTAGGCCAGCCTGGTACACATAGAGAGTTTCAGGGTAGGCAGGGTTATGTATTGAGACTCTGTCCCCCAAAATTTATTACTATGATGTCTCATGGTTCAAGGATAGAAACAATGTTAATTTTTCATTGCTCTATTCTCCAGATAAAAAGAAACTCCTCTTTTCTCTTAAGCCATTTACAATTTACATCACTTAGCATATACTACTGTAAATGAAAATAAGCCACGTATATTACTTCTGACTGATCCCTCTATAATTCAGCAATTCATATTTTAATTTTCATGGTCAAATGGCTATGTACATAAAAATTTGATTTGTCCTCTTTTGTAACAAAATTAATTGGAAAAATTTGTCATAAGACCAAGTATTTGATTAGGACGTCATATTTGTGACTGCTAAAGCTAATAACCAGATATAATCAGACAGCTTTACAGAGCTAACAATGGCTTTATGATTCTAAGGCTTATAGAACACTATTAGGAAAACCAGTTTGTACCTGAGCTAACTGGTCCCCAGCCTAGCAGACATGGCAAATAAATTCACTTTTGGCAGGCCAAGAAAACAAAGAAATTCAAAGATTTCAAAGCTCATCTAAATTCATAAGTAAAGCCAAATGAAATCTGCTTTTTTGCCCTTGAAATATGTTTCAAAAGATTCCTTATGAAGAATTGTTGCCAAACAAAACCCAAAATGGTTGATTTGGTCAGTTTCCAGTCTTACTGTACTGATGTAATTAATCAGGTCAAATTTAATAAGTTGATAGAAAACAATATCATTTGCTTCACTTTTAATTAAAAAGAGGAAAGACTACACAGAGAAATGTAAGGTTTCAAGTAAAAGACACACACCTAAATCATTAGATTTAGTCTAATTCATTATCTTTGAGCAATTTTTCACCTCTGGATAACATATATTTTACTTACACTTTGTAATTTCCCTTTAAATTGGACTGCCTCCTGCTGTCTTATCTATTTTGTCAGCCCTGACCACATTATGGATTCTTTGGGTTACACTCCGTATCAGCCTACAATATTCCAAATTAATGGTTATAATTTGTGTCCCAACATGTTGTCAGAGTGTAAGTCCTTTCTGTCTAGCTGCTTACTGGGTCTCTGTGCTGTCTTGTATCTGACCTTACATGAAAGATCTGAAGGAGTCTTTGAAGCTGAAGCTAGATGGAAGATAGAATCTTCAAAGTCCTCATCACCAAAGCATCTTAGGCAAACTTTATGCCTCCTGCTGTATAAACCCCTGAAGATGTGCACGGAGCACCAATAGTGTCCATTTTCTGCTCCAAGAAATAACCATTGCTGGGTTATTAACATTTATGACATCACCAAATACACATAAAGATCAGAACAGGAAGTCCATCAGATGGCCTCTTTTGTCCTCACTATATTGAGCTTACTATGTAGATATCTTTTCAATAGACTGATTCAGAAACTGCATTAACAGTTTGCCCCAAATATTCAGCTTTGTTTTTCTAGACATTTCACTCATAAAATTTCTGATATCTTGTACAACCCTGAGAAAATCCTTTATTACTAAGTCTCTGTACAATGGTTTGATTATTCCTTAGTTAGCAAAAGACAACCAAATTTGAATGTGTTTATATTGTTCAGAGCATAGATAACATCTTTTGAACAAGAGGAAATAAAGACAAATGTTCTCTCCTTAGTGAAACTTTAGTCAGACTGCTGGCTCATCTTTTGAGCCCTAGGCAAATGGTCTAGCACTGAGCTATATTTCCAGTCCAAGTCTTATACCTGACTAAACTTGGACTTGATCCTATTCTTTTTTTTTTCTTGCCAAGACTAGTAATGAATATGCTTTGTCAGTTTTGTGAGACTCCCTCACTCTTTGATCTGATCAAGTTGTTCCTCTCCTTCTTGGGGTATCTATGACCTAAGTCTATCTTCTGCAAGAAACTATTAGGTTAACAATATATCCCTTCTTTAACACACCCTCTGAGTAACTCCATATACTAACTCTCTCACTCTGCTGCTTGACTATAAATCCACAGCTGTGTCTAGTGGGCCCTCAGTACAACCTAATCTTTGTCTCAGTGTGATATTCCTGGAGCAGTATCTTTGAATAAAGTTTCTTTGACTTTATTTAAGAGTCAGTATAAGCTTTCTTATCAAACAAACGTCTTTCTTAAGAAACTGGATAAACAGTCTTTCTGAGAAATAAGAAAAGCAGAATGAGAATTTTAAAAATATTTATTATTTTTATTTTATGTGTATGAGTGTAGTTCCTACATGCAGGTGAGTATTCCCATGTCATGCAATGCACATGAAGAAGACAAGAGGGTGTCGAATACCCTGGAACTGGAGTTATGAACACTTGTTAGCTGCAACTTGAGTGCTGGGATTTGAGCCCTGGTCTTCTGGAAGAACATCCAGGTCTCTTAACTGCTAAGTCATCTCTGTAGTCTCTAGAATGAGTATTTTAAATAAACCAGAAAAGAGATAGTTTAAATATACACCATTGTTCTTTCTCCCTGACAACTGAGAACTGCTTATTTATATTACTCACTGATTACTGCATGTTGTAAAGAATAAGTGCACAAATTTTCTGAAACTATTGTTTTTTTGTTTCATTTTGTTTTGTCTTTCTTGAATCCTGGCTTTGTTACTTATGAAGCATAAGAGTTTGGGAAATTAAAGGATACCTCAAATCTTCATTCATTTGTAAATTGGAATGTTATTTTGACTGTGTATGCTGGTTGGAATATATGTTAATAGTTAATATGTGTAAAGCATTAACAAATTGACTGGGTCAGATAAATGTTTAAAAAAAAGGTGTTGGGTATGAGATGGCTCAAAAGATAAAAGCACTAGTGGAGCAAACCTATTGCTCCAGAAACAGTATTCTCTCTCTCTTTCTCCCTGCCCTCTCTTCTGCACACATATTATGAGTAAATAAAACGTGTTGGAAGAAAGATTCCAGCAGGAGGTGGAAGGATCTGAAGGTGGGGAATGGAGTTAGAAAATAACTGAAATCAATTGTACGGAATTGTCAAATAATAAAGAGTAAACAACTATAAAAAAAGAAAATAAAGCTTCATTATTACACTAATGATGCAGAAAGAAGACGTAAGGAAGCTCTCTAACTTCATTTATTTTAAGTTTGTTTTAATATTTATTAATTTCTGAGGTCATGCTGCAGAATTAGGCCCGATGGTTTCCCACTGGTTGTTCTAGAAAGGACATCTCTGATTAAATTCTCCCAAGTGATCAAAATCCCTCTGCAGAGATTACCACCTCCCCTCCTACCCTCAGAGAACAGTTTTGTTGTTGCTGCTGTTTTTGTTGCTTTTTATGGCACTTTTCCTTGGCATGGCACAAGAAATGGGATTTTAGATTAGATTCTCATGGTAACAAAATGATGAGGTATCACCATATACACTTTGAAAAACAACTTGGGATAACTTTTGCTGATTTCCATCCACAAGGATCTCTGGTAAATCTTCAGGTACTCCAAAAATCATTAATAATTTTTTCTCCTTCTGCTGGACCAGCGATTCCAAGGCATGGTTAAAAACTGATATTTTATATTAATTCTTGACCTGAATTATTGTGAACATAATTTTCCTCTTTTAAATCTTTTAGATATTACATAAAATATACAGTAACAAATATTATTGCATATTTTAGTTTTCTGATAACTTTGCTTAATTTTCCGAGTAAAAACCTAAATTTGAAACATCAAAAATCTTTGCTAACGATGAATGAGAAGAAAATGTGTCACATAATTACCACTGACCATGAACTAACTTAATGCACACAGCTGGACACCTTTTATGTTTCCTTTTGTCTTTTGTAGCCCCATGCTTAATAAATGTCTAAAGGCCCAAAAGAAAATGGTCTCTACCCTCCAAGGTCCCAGGAAACCATTGGAGACTCTGTACATTCTATTGAGGAAAAGAGAGAGTGTCTCTTTGCCAACTTTCTGTGACCACTGACCAAAATATAATCAATCATCAATTTCAGTTGCTGAAACCTCCTATAATGTGCACACACAGAGAAAGGTATCTGAACTACAGTCAGTACCTCTGTTTTCCAAAGGACCTGTTCCTGTTTTTCATGAGGAAAAAATAAATTCAGTTAAATGTAATAAATGAAGAAATTTGCTTCATTTTTTAAAAATACAAGCTTATAAATGCAGGATGATATTACTTATGATACACATTGCAACGTACAGATGCATGCTTGACCTTGGATTGAAACACTGAACAATTTAGTCATTACTTGAGAAATACCTGTTTCTTTGCTGTCTTCCAACCTGATGATAATCTCTCCAATGGCAGAATCACCTTTCCTTTATCTTGCATCATGCACACTGCCAAGGACAGATATGCATTGTGGCCAGAGGCACTCAGCAACCATACTTTCAAAAATTTTAGTTGATTATTATTCATCTGTAAGAATAGAAATCATGTTTGTTTAGGGAAAAGGAGATATAATAATTTAACATCTTTATAAAGAAAGAGTCAGCCATTCATCTGCCCCTATCAATATGGATCAGAAAATAATTTCTGAAGCAGTAACGTAATGAAGAACAAGAAATACTTGGTCTCTTCAGTCCAAAATACTAGCATTTTTCAAATTATGTCACAAAACTTACGACAGAAGTGTGTTTTATTTTCCTGAGAACAATTTAAAGAAAGAAGAATAGAATACTGCCTAGTTCATTTAATGAAAACTGATAGACTTTGTCCTTAAAAGTCATACTGCAAATATTTATAAGGTTTGCATAACTGTAATTATCCTTAAGCTAAAAGTACTAAATGCAGTCTATAAAACAAAAAGGAAATAAAATTAGCTTTGCACATTAAATGATGTTGCCTTGTAACTATAGGGAAATGGGGAGGCATTATTTTTAAAAATCACTTTCCTCTTTGGAGTGCTTATCGGAAGGGTTCCTCCTAAAGAGAAATAGTAACCTGAGGTTGGAGAGGTGGCTCAGTGGTTAAGATCACTGGATGTTCTTGCAGAAACCTAGCTTCAGTTTCCACCACCTACATGGCAGATCACCACTGTCCAGGGAATCGGAAGCCCTCTTTTGGACTCCATGGGCATTACGCACACAGAGTCACTTACATGTGTGTAGGAGAAACACTCATACACAAAGAATCAAGATTAATTAAATAATTAATTAATGAAATGAAAACCTAGTGGCTTTCAAACTAACTAAAATAGAAATATTGACTCTAAACAGATTAATGGGTTTTTAAGTGTTAATCAGAAGAAAATGAATATGGTTTAATTTACTGTTTACAATATTTAATAATTAATGGTATTTATATATGGTATACATATATCATAAACTTGTAAAGTGTGCTCCTTTTGTGATAATCAATGTCGTAGAAATCACAGGCTAACAAGCTAGCCTTTCATTTTTCTAATCGATAACTTATATGAAACCATCCTAGTGAACCTGAGCAACCTGACCCAATCAAATTAATTCTTTTCCTTTTTCTATTCTTTTTCCCACAAAAACAGACTAAGTAGTGTATTACAGAGAAACAAGACTTTATCCATTTAACCACATACATGGAAACCAGAGTCTGTGACAATACTCACAGAACATTAAAGATAACTAATCCCATTTCATGGAAAGATCATGGACATATCAATGCATGCTGATTGGATGGCATAATTAGAAAAATTATGAAAAAAATTTAGAAAAGGATTAAGAATACTTATTTTTCATGTCTGCCTGTGCATATAACCAATGATATTTCTTTCCTTGCATGGCCTTAACTTCTTTAATTTCAGTTTGTCTTTCTTGTCCCTTGAACCAACTCTCACTGGTTTACTAATCCACAAAAGGTCAAATACAAAAGTTTCTAAAAATCAATTGCCTAAGTCAACTTTGGCAGCAACTGCAGTCCTCCCTCCTATCCAACTCCTGTGAAATAGGTTTTCTATTCAATAGAAAAAAGTTTCTATTGTTCCAATTCACTTTGAAAGCATTATTAACCAACAACCCCAGAACAAGAACTATGTCAGATACAAAAATGCCTGTATTTTCTTGCACAGAATCTCATAAAACACATCTGAAGAAAATAACGATAGCCATAGAAAGCTGTTATAGACAAGATAAATGAGAAAGAACGGCCAGTTCTCTGTGGGAGATTTGTATATTTCAAAAATAGGAAGGTATTATGAACTTATTAAAAGTTATAAATATTTATGAGCTAAATAAGAAAGTAAAACTTTCTGCAGCCCTTTGTGACCTATCATCTTACCGGCCCTCTGTTGCGTGTGTGAGCTTCATCAATGAGAGCTCGGAGATTCATTAGTGACTTCTTTGGTCCCAGACAAGACTAAATAAGTTTCACTCACCTAGGACTCAGGGACCGTTGTGGAAGAGAGGGACAAAGACTGTAAGAGTCAGTGAGGAGGTTTATGATCATTTGGAAATAGAATCCTACAAGATCCTGGGACCCATGCAAATCCAAGCACACAAAAACTCACCACAGAACTGGGGAAATGGGTAGCAGACTCCAAACTCTGTTTAAGGAATATTAGCTGAGGATGAACTAGTCTTCCTAAAATAATGGACTCTGGGTAGGCTGACGAGACCTCAGTGGATGAACCTTCACTGAGGTCATTTAGGGACACTAACTTGACATAATAGACCTTAACACAGATAAAAGAATGTATGGAATCCAGTTGGGGACCATGGGGAGCTCCAGTCAGTAAAGGGCTATGAAGATGCTTAAAAGTGATTGAGATGTTCTGTATGAAGCACACAATGATTCAATAAAATATATTTTAAAAGTAAAAATAAAAAAAAGAAATTAAAACATTGTCATGGTATGGAATAGTGTTATTTTCCGGCTTAGAAAAGACTTTAACATAAATTCCAGACCCTGTAAGCAAGGTCTTTTTGATCTGTAATATTTGTTTTCTGATGTATTGTTTTGGGCTACTGTTGAATTTTACCCACGAGAGTTTTAGAGTATGCATTTAATATTTATTGATTATACCGAGAAGTAGGCATTGAGTTAGGCCTTGAGAATATTGCTGTGAACTGAAAAGACTCTCTTCTCCACCCCCACACTTTTATTGAGGGAGAAAGATAAACAAATTAATGTAATTCCATCACACAGTACATATGACCAAAAAAGACAAAATACAAATAAAAGGTCAGACCCCATGATTGCAAAGTTGGAATTACTCTAAGTGTGAAAATGTGACCTGAGGAAGCAAAATATTGGATATGGAAACAGATATTTGAATTTAAAGAATTTCTCTTGACAAAATTCTGGACATATTTTTCCAGGTTAAGGTAACCACCAATGGAAAGGATGACACAAGGCAAGTTTATGATAAACGGAAAAGGAATAATATCTTTCAGTAGGGAGGGACTCAATGACACAGGGGTTGTAGGTTATAATAGATTGGCTTTTACTCAAGGTACAAAGAAAATCTGTCAAACTCCCTTTTTCACTTCAAGTCTTTGCACACAGGATCCCTTCTGTTATATCCTACTTCCGTTCTTCTCTCTTCTGGCCAGTTAGTTGTTCATCATAAATACAGAGGCCACAGCTGAATTCAATTTTGTGCCCTCAGGACAGCCTTGATGATCAAAGAAAACAAAGGAAACATCATCTTTTGTTCATTGTGACTTTTGACACATTGTGGAATAATCACTTTAATTTTAGTGATAATGTATCAAATAAAAATAAGCTGTGAGAGGACAGGAGAGAATTTATACTCTCAAGTTCAAGGAAGCAATCTTCACCAAAGATACATAAAGCAATGCATGTACTTATTGGTATTTTGTCCCGATCATTTAAGATTTTTATGAATTCTTCTAGAGTGTCATACAATGTATTTTGATCATATTCCTGCCTCCCCCAACTTCTCCCAGAGCCAACTCCGGCTCCCTAGCCATCTATATTTTCTTTCTGTTTTTCCCTCTTTGAGGCCCATTTAGGTTGCCCAAATTCTCTTGAATGTGAAACCAGCTTAGGAGCATTGTTGACCTACAAGGAACCACACCCTTAAAGAAAACTGACTGTGTCTTCCATCAGCTAATAAATGCGAGTAGCTCCACAGGTCGGGGTGAGACTTCATGCCCACCTCCCCTGCCCGTGTGGAGATTTTGTCTGGCTTGAGCTTGAGCAGGTCTTTGTGTAAACTGTTACAATTGCTGTGAATTCATAGCTACTGCTGCCCTCCTGTGTAGAAAGCACTTTTCCTTTAGACATCCAGCAGCTCTTTCATCTTGATTTATGACAATCATTCACACAGTTATTGATGCAGCTATTTTTAATAATTAAAACATGCTTTGAGAGCTGAAGAGATAGCTAAGTGGGTAAAAGAGCTTGCTCTGAAAGCAAGAGGACCTGAGTTCAAATCTCTAGAACCCACATAAAAGCTGAACAAGGTATACTCATGCCTACAAGTCTTGTATTGGGAGGATGGAGATAGGTGATTCATTACCTGGATCTTACTGGCCCAGTCAGCCTAAGCAAAATGACAAACCTCAGGTCCAAAGAAAGATCTTGTTTCAAAGAAAAAAGATGGGGAGCAATGGAGGAAGACACTCAACATCCTCCTCCGGCTTCTGCATGCACATGCACAGACATACACAACAAGATATCCGTGTGTACATACACCACAACACATACATAGAAAATTTAAAAAATTATAATTTTAAAATATTGTGGTTTAGGTTATTAAAGAGAATAAGTGAAAAATAATTTTAAAATGCCGATAGATGTATAATATAGAAAAGTATAATATAATTCTAAAACTCTCTCTTACTTGTGAAGAGAACTTTTATTTATGAATGAGATCATTGATGCAAAGTGTCCTCTGTAGGCTGAAAGATGACAGCTTTTAATGATACTGTCATATTACTTACTGGTGATGTGAATATGTCTAGGACATGCTTCACACCCCCCACAAGGAATTTTTTATTTACAAAGAGAGTCTTCATAGAGCCAGTTACCAGTTCAAATGAAGAATGAAGCCTCCTCCTCGCTTAATGCAAAGAGTGCCAGTTGTGCAAACGTGAAAAAAAGACAAGTTGCGATGAGTAATGACTAATTAGGGAAATTTTGACAGGGTGATTCTCAGCACGGAGATAATTTCATGGTTTGTGAAAACGATTTGGCGAAAAGTTAATTCAGACCTAAACTTTATTTTTGTAGGAATCCACTCAAATCGATTTGACATTGGCTAATAGTTTTATAATAAGCAATCATAATGAGAAGCCTTAGGGGGAAATTTTATAGCCCCTCATTTTCACTGTATGATATTTAGGTGGCATCAAAAAGCTTTTTATCAGCTACCAGTGCATAAAGGAAAATATACAATTTGATTTTGACTAAGTGGATACAAGGCAGAGAAACCTATATATCTGTTTAATTATAATAGCATACTTTAGGCATTGGGTGTTCTACTCACTGTTCTGAAGGTGGAACATTTACAAGGCTCCATTTCACATCATTTCTTGATCTTTCAAATACTATAATATCTCAATTTGCAATGCAACACATTTTTAAAATTCTTAAATATGAGGTGGGTTATCACATGAATTTCTCTACAAATTTTCTATTTATTCAGATCTCTAAAGACAACTATATTTTGAAAAATCAGTTCAACTAATTTAATTCTTACTTTGTAGTAATATTACCACTTCTTCCTAAATGTCCTAATGGCATAAAGACTTTAAGAAACATGAAAATTACAACACCACACTATGATTCATTTTCCTATAAACAAAATAATTATTCATTGAAAAGTGTTCTAATCATCTGACAACATTCTAAAGCTGGTTTGTATATGACTGTAAAAGGAATTTGTCAAATTGTCTTACAAAGTGCCAGATTAGAATTTTAATCTCGAGGTCCATTCACTTTCCTTTACAAACATTTTGCTTGTTGTCATAGGTCAAAGACAGCCACAAGATTACACACAAATAATCATATCAATATTGCAACAAAATCATATTTACAAAGGAAGGCAATGAACTGAATTTAAAATATAGCCCATAGATTACCTACCAATGGCTATTACAGGGGAATTAGATGGATTCGGTACCAAATATTTGTTTTGAAGATATTTATTAGCTGGTCTTGGTAGCATAGATCTGTAGTACCAGATACTTGGAAGCTGAGACAACAAAAAAGGCTTACAAGTTGAAGGTATGCTTGGGCTATAGTGTGAGTTTAAATTCAGCCTGGGTAATTTAGTTAGATCATATCACAGAATAAAAATGAAGACTAGAGCTATAAATTGGTGATAGAGTCCTTGCCTAGTATGCAGCAGACCCTAGAGTCAGTCCTCACTATAATAAAATAATAACTATTTCATCAGATTTGAAACTATTAGCTTTTGTTCAAGCTTCAAATGTACCATGCCTAAATAATTATGCACATATTACATATGTATGTATGTATGTTTATATATAATTATTAAAGTATTTCCTTTTTAAAGATTTAAGTATATGATGTAATTGAAATACTTTTATTGATGTAGAGATATATGTTTCATGTATAGATAGCTAATTAAATATATTCATATGAAAGTAGGTATCAGGTAGCTAATATTACTTTATAATCATTACATTAAAGCTAAGTCAAAGACTTGTTGTAAAAGTATGACAGACAATAATCATTTAGGTTGTCCTTTGAGGACCCTGGTCCATATGGACAGCCAATTCCCAAACACTCCCCTTTTTGAGTCTTTCAAATCTTGTCATAATTTGCTGTCTCCCCAAGTGATCATTTCTCATTCATCCTTTCTTTCCTTGGTCATAATAGAATAGTATTCACTTGTACCCAGAAGCCTATTTTGTATTGTGTCATAAAAGCATTCCTCTCCATCTCCAGTTTCCAGAAAATCTGTGAAAAATGAAAATCCAATGCGGCTGCTCTTTCTGTTTTGCTTAAATTGTCCAAGCCTCCGGCTGTGCTTTGCAGGACATCTCAAGATAAGGTGTCCTCCAGACTCCCAAGTCGTTCTCGCCTGCATAGCCTGGAGCACTACACTTCCACAGTTCATCATGTTCATTGCACTTGGCACATTTGAAACTATTTGCTTTGCTGAGATTTCTTTGGTTGAATGTAGTCTCTTTAGGTTCCCTTAAAGCAGGGAAAATGTAGGTCCGCACCTAACCCAGGTTTAACATGAGATGAATGACTGATATAACCGGTGTTCATAAGAATGTGGAAAGTGTGAATTTAAAGAGGAGTAAATGAATAGTATCCTAAAAGCTGTGTTGAGAGTGTTGATGAAAATGTAACATATTCCGGTACTGGAAATGTGACAGAACCGTTCATGTTATACTTACCTATGGATAGTTATGCCTATTGCTGCTTCCTAATCAGTAAGTTTTTCTATCAAGGCTTTCAAGAGCATTTGCTTTCCTCTTACCATATAGTGTTAAATCCAATTGATCATCTTTTTTTTTCTCATCCAGTAACAGTATCAAGTAGGAGTTTTCATTCCCCTTAAAGCATTGCTAATCTGAGACCTCAGGAGGGATTCAGAATAATTGAGAACTGGAAACATTCCTAGGATTTGACGCCAACCTGCTGACAGTTTATAGGTATAAACTATTCAGAGAAGTAAAGCTGTTAGATTAATTTGTCTTGTGGAAGTTCGAAGACAGTTTGCTCATGCACACTTTCTTTCTGTTACATTCAGCAGTCTATAGCACTTTTGCTGAGCTGTCAGGAGACGTGACTTTCCAGTTGTTAAAACAGCTGTCATGTTCACCCAGAAGGGATCACAGCAATTACGAAACTCTTTTTTCAACTTCTGCATAGAATCTGAAAAGTGTTTGAAAACTTGTCCTGTAAGAACTGGTCCTCACTGTTCAGTGAAGCTGTTGTTTGCTTTTCTATAGCATGAGGAAATAATATGGGCAGGAAGGAGAACTGCCAAGTGAAGATAAAAAGTCACAAAGGAAATGGGATGGAATTTGTAAGGGAGAACATTACTTCTAGATTTAGTACACTTGAAGTACTCTTTTGTTCCAAAATGTAGTTAAGTGACTCAGAAAGAAGTGTGAAAGAACTGGAAAGATACTAACATGTAGCAGGAACTGGGTATAGCTACAACTAGTCATCAAGGTGAGAAAAATTATACATATATATATCTATATTCATATTATAAATTCAATATCTTATATTAGGAAACAGCATCATTCAATAATTTTAGTGAATTTTCATTGTAATGTGATGATAAGAAGAGAGAAAAGTTGACTCACTAATTCATACACATATAATTTATTAATCATTCCCAATTGCTTCTTATAGAAACATCAATAATCTCAACAAAATTCACCATTTAGCAAATAAGGAAACTTAAATCAAAACAGCATATAGTAAATAAAACCCCTAAATTATAGACATGGTTAATGGCAAAAATTAAACCAGCATTCAGATATCCTGACTGATATTAAAAAAAATACTTATATCACACAGACAGTTGTATTTAACAGAAAACTAACTGTAATCTGCTACTCTATAAATGTATTTCTTAAATTAAAATATGTGATGATTATTTTTTGGCCATGCTTTAAAATTTGCAACTCTAAATTTCATCCAAATACCTTCCCCCCTCTTGTCTTAAGAAAATGAATAACATTCACACATTGACTCGTATTAGTTATAAGATTTTGACATCCAGAGGAGTAGAAACCTTTAAGAAACAAACAAAGAATCTTACATATTTTGAAGAACATGCACGCATTTTTACAGAAGGAAGAACTTTTCTGATAAATTTTAAGTGAACAAATGCTCTCACTAATATGCTAACCATTCCTCTTTTCTGTTCTTCCCTAATTAGGTCAAGTTACATACAGTAACCTCCAGAATAACTTCTAATGCCCCAGTATTTTATATCTATATAGCAAGCATGTATTTCTCCCTTAGAAGTTTCTAGTAAAGACATGGTGACACACATGTATGCTAGGAACTCGAATCTCCATAACAAAGAAAAAGTTTAATGTAAGTCTAAGTGTTTGATTAAAGTTTTACTGTTATCATTTTCATAACAACACTATTACTACCCACAACTGTAACCAAATTTTCCACTTTTGAAATAATTAGAAAGGAGTGTTGATATGCCTGTTGTGGGAATTGTGTAACACAAAGCATCTGAAGTGGTTTCTTAATCTAAAAACTGATATTTTCATACTATATTACAAAATAACACAGATATCTATTGATTCAAATCCTGATTCAAGTCATCTAGACAGAGGGTATTTGCTTATGAGATTGCTTTGGAAAAGAACTCAGCCCCCATAGGCATTAGGAATTGAGTACTTAATGATGAATGGTTAACGAACCCATCCATGTGAAGGCAAGAGATTTCACATTAAATAAATACAGGACACAGTAGCCAGTATGAGGCGAGTCCTATTAAATGCAATTAATGTTAGGTATGTATTTGGATCCAGACAGTGTAGCAGACAGAGCCAAAAAAAGTGAATACCGAGGACGGCACCTGTTAGACTTGCTTTGTACCATAGAGAGAGACGCTCTGAATGAACCTCCATTCGTCCATGATAATTCACTGAGGAGGTATGGGGGCAACAACCTGAGCTTCCTACTTCAGTGCATATCCTCCAAATGGCCCTTATTCTCTTAGTCTGTGCCATCATCACCTCTGAGAGCCCAACTCTATAAAAGTGGCCACTCATCAGGAACTCATGCTTGATCCCGTGTAGCAGAGGTCACTTCATGTTGGACCAGAATTTCGTGGCTTTAACCTTGTTTATTGAACATGTTAATAACTTAGTAAGACAGAAGCAAATGGCAAATGCACAGCTTTTCAAAAATTACCAATATTCAGAAATGCACCTAATTCAAGGAGGCCATACAAGCTTATGCATGCCCCCCCCCAATTTTTTATGTATATTTTGAGAGAAAAAGAAAAGAAAAAGAAAGAAATTCTAAAACATAAATATGGGCTGGTGTTAGGGGATGTACTTAGAAATGGCGTAACACCAGCTTTCTTATTTTAATAAGTGTGGACAAATTGAAAGCAACAACAGGTTTAAATAATTTCTAAAATAGAGAAAATGCCACTTGAAGGCCATCCTCTAGTGTCTAAAGGACATAATGTCCTGATGGCATCTAGAGCCCTGCTGACAGTGATGAATACAATGGCTAATCTGCTTTCCTTTTACTGTGAAAAAGTAAAAGTGAACCATACGAGACTCAAGACAATAAGGCAATCAATCGATAAATCTGGATACAGCCCTTAACAATGCAGGCCTTTCCGATATAAATGCTAAGACAGAACAGCTTGTGTAGATTTAATTAATGGATTTACCCTTGTGAAGGGCACATGGTGGAATAGTTTCTGCTTGTGTTCATGCACTTCTGCACACTTTCTCTCGGTGATTCCTCACAAATATGAACTAAAAATTGTTGTCTTAAAAACCTAACATTCAGGGCAGTTGAAATGAAGTGTTTATGTACACAATGTGTGCTCAGTTACAGTGACCTTGGAGACACAGATATTCAGCATTTCCTGATTTGTAACAATTTTAGAACCTGAAATGACTTTAGATGGCTATCATTTATTGAGTGCAAATGATGAACCCAGCACTTTATTTAGATTACCTCATTTTATTCTTACATCAACCCTGAAGTAAGACTACCTTCGTCATTATTTTAAAGACAGAATAAATGAGGGCTGGAGAGACCAGCTGACTTATTCAAGGAAGACATTTTCCATAACTCCGTGTTTAGGCTTGGAAGCCTGTGCTTTCTGCTCTCACTGGGGCTATCACTTATTTAAACCCACCTTCATTCCACACAGAACAAGAGTTAAGGTTCTGAGAGGTTCAGTATGTAGACTAAGGTCACATGGTACCCCCTCCCAGCATTGTAGGAAATGTTCCCAGTGCTATTCCATGGGTTCCCCCTTATTTGAAGACTCACTGTCTACTTTTAGTCACCTATGGAGGTATTTGCCACATGAGCCTAACACCTTAATTTAGTCTGAAGGTTTTTTAATTATGCACTGATTGCGTATTGTCAGGCTGCTCCACCCAGCCAGAAGATGAGGAAGAATCACTTTTCCCAGAGTATCCATCATGCATATAATACATGCCTATGAGCCTCCTTAGCCAGCAGACACGAAATCAAATCCATTGTGGCGCTGTAGTGCTTATGTTTAACTATTTTTCCAGAAGTGTAACTCTCCTATGTCTGCATCGTTCATTACAAGACGTCTCATCATGTAGCATCAGTTCATGTCGGCAAAAGGAAGACCGGGTGCAGCGCAATGAGGCATTCTGTGGCGGAGACCATAGTCACCTCTCTTTACACTCGATTTTTATATTTTTCTGACTCATTATTTGGTTTTAGGTTTTTACTGTGCCAAATTCACAAGTTGAGCTTTATTTTAAGTATGCATTTGTAGAAAATCTATAGCAAATATAGTGTTAAGTATTGCTTAAAATATAGAAGATAAGGTAGTGCTCTAATACAGAGCCAAATACCATAATATATAGCACAGCATTATATCACTATATGCAAGAAATATAGCTTTGCCGTAATATATTGTTATGTGTGTGTGTGTGTGTGTGTGTGT
The DNA here is from genome assembly GCA_035773235.1 of Eospalax fontanierii. Classification (NCBI taxonomy): domain Eukaryota; kingdom Metazoa; phylum Chordata; class Mammalia; order Rodentia; family Spalacidae; genus Eospalax; species Eospalax fontanierii. Next base: position 14,867,806 of record CM069544.1, on the reverse strand, counting down.
GTGTGTGTGTGTGTGTGTATCCACTGAGGTCTCAGAATGAATCACCTGAAAATAATGGAACAGGGTTATGATAGTTCAGAGCACTCTCATTCCTGTCATTCTGTTTTCGTGTTTTCTTAAGTTATAGGATTTAGGTATAAAAGCCTTATGAGCCAAATTCATAACCTTCTGAGTGAGTTTGGGCACTTTAACTTCCAGCTTCTAGTTTTCTTAATGTTTAATTTTAAGACATCAGGATCATTTAAAGTTCTGTTTCTACAATGTGCACTTATAAGTTTCTTTGGCCAGCGATGGTCCTGCCAACATACCTAGCAAGTGCCTGTACTCCTCAAAATATATTAGCAGTATAGCATTGTTCCCAGAGCAGGAGTCAGAAAGCTTATGTTCAAAGCACAGCACCATTTAGGGTTGAAAACTGAGAAACTTACCAAACATCTATAGACTGCAACTCTCTGATCTATGAAATGAAGTTAAGAGTCATCTTTGCTTAAGAGGGTTTTAAAAAGCAATGGCAGGGTTGAGTGATAATGATGATCCTGTGGTGATGAGGAGGATGGTATTAGTTGGGTGTAAACTGTTTTGTTCCATGGAGAGTAAGCTAGAAAATCTTAAAGAAGATTAATTATTTAAGGAGTAATTAGAGATGATCAAACCAACAATTGATAAAAACAACTGAATAAACTAACTGGCTTCTCTCTCGCTCCTTCTCCCCTTCTCATCTTTCTCACGTCAACTTCCTCTTTCCTTTTCTACACCTCTCTTCTTTTCTATTTAATGAACTGATTAAAGTGGATGTTTTCTTTAGCAAGAAAATAACATTGAACTCGTAAGCACATAAAAGTCACCAGCAGAGGATAAGTACACTTTCTATTGATTTCTGCAAATTTTATACAATATTTTTATCATATTTAGATTCTCTTCCTGCAAACCTACTTACTAAACCCACATTATATTTACATAAAGACCTATAGAAGCAGGTTTGTGTTCCCAAATGAACTGGGGTATGGGTTCAATCACTGGACAGTAGTCAATCTACAAGAGTCTCACCTTTAAATGAGACGGAATATCTCCTTCCCAGCAGCCATATACTGTCAATAATTCCTCAGGAAGAGTTGGCGTTTCTTACTCACTTACCCACATCTGTCATGGGATTTTTATCTGGCTAGACCTTACATGGGACTTCTATGCATCACAATTGCTGTGAGTTCATATGAATAGCTGATTAACTGTCTGGAAAATTCTCTTTCTTTGTTGTAATCCGCCTCCTCTGGCTCTTAAATTTTTCTGCTTCCTCTTCTACAAGGGTCCCTCAGTCTTGGGAGGCAGAAATTTGATATAATTATCCTATTCAGGGATAAGCACTCTGCAGCCTCTTATTCTCTGCACATTGGCCATTTGGGATTGTCTGTGTTAATCAGCATCTGCTGTATAAAGAAGTTTCTCTGTTGAGAGTTGAGAGACGTATTAATCTATGAGTATAACAATATGTCATTACAAATCAGTTTAATATGCATTGATCTGTGGGTATAAAAATGTCATTAGGAATAAGTTCATACTATATCTATTTAGCAGAACAATTGTATTAGCCTTTTTCTCATGTCATCCTGTTCCTAGGCTTGATATCATAGTCTGGTGTGGGCTCCATCCTATGAAATGAACCTTAAATTCATTTTGAAAGTAGCTGTTTACTCCCATTACATTCCTGCCACTATTTCAGCAGTATTATAGGAATACACAGTGGGCATATGTTGGAAGGCCAGTTGTTGCTATAACTTACAGAATTCACCGCTGGGTAAGGTTCATGCTAAATTTTCTCTTCAGTAGATTACATGACATATTCCAGCACTGTAAAAGCTAGAAATAGAGACGAAGTTTGGAAGTCGGCACCAGCTTAATTTCTCCTTGTTTAGTCTATATCTCATGTGCATAGTGTCCTCATCCATAGGGTCTTCTCATCAAGTTCTGGAGGGTAACCAAGAGTGGGGGCAACGGCTCATTTTGTTTAAGGGTCTGTTGAATCCTGCTCAATAGCTTCTAAAGAAGGAGTCCATTCTCACTAGTGAGTCTTCATCCTACTGGCCTATCATGTGTAGAGGGGGAATTTCCCTATGTTTTAAGTTAACACCTTTTCAGCTCCTTTTGCATTGCATAGGTATATAATTTATGTACCTGCTGCAATGGTGGGCTTCCATACAGCTTTTTCTAAAGACCTTGTGTTAGTTATCCCTCCCCACACTCTGTCCTCTGCTCTGCACCTCCATTCCCCACCCCATTTAATCTTTGCTAGTCTGTTATAAGCTCCTCCCCCATTTTATCACTGTATCCTACTCTTCTCCTGGCCATCTCCTCCCAACCCACCCGTGGCCATTTGTAAGTTTCTTGACCTTTGGATTTTCAAATTCAAAATTGTCTATCTAAGATTTCAAAGCTAGCTCCCAGCTATGACAGAGAACATGTGATACTTGTCTTTCTGGGTCTGTGTTCCCTCACTCCGGATGATTGTTTCCAGCTCCATCCATTTACCTGTGAATTTCAAAATTTCACTTTTCAAGAGATGAATAATAGTCTGTTCTATGTATGTACCATGACTTCATTATTCGTTCATCAGTTGACAGACATCTAGGTTGCTTCAATTCCTGCTCATTAGGAAAAGGGGCAGCAAGGAACAAGTATAAGGTGGCTGCTGCTTCTTCTTCTTCTTCTTCTTCTTCTTCTTCTTCTTCTTCTTCTTCTCCTTCTTCTTCTTCTTCCTTTCTTCTTCTTCAAGACACAGTCTCCCTGTAGACCAAAGCAGTCCTAGAACTTGCTATGTAGATCAGGCTGGCTTTGAACTCATAGAGATCCACCCACCTCTGCCTCCCCTACTGAGTGCTAGAATTAAAGGCATGCATCACCATATCTGGCCTGAGAAGGTAATTCTATAGTAGGGCATAGATACTTTGGGATATATGCCCAAGAGTGGTAATGTTGGATCAACCAGCAGATCCATTCTAAGCTTTCTGGGGAATCTCTACACAGATTTTCACAGTGGCTGCACCAGTTTGCATTTTCACCAGCAGTGGATAAATGTTTTCCTTTCACCACAACTTCACAAGCATTTGTCATTGTTTGGCTTTTGTGTCTTAGCTGCTCTGCATGAGGTAAGATGACATTCAGCAAAGTAACAGGATATAAAATTAATACCTCCAAATCAGTAGCCATCCTATACACTACAACAAACATACTGAGAAAGAAATCAGGGAAATGTTCCCATTCATAATAACCTTAAAAAAACATAAAATATCTTGGAATAAATCAATCCAAGGAAGTGAAGGAATTGTATAAATAAAAATGTCAATACATTGAAGAAAGAACTTAAATAAGATAACAGAAGATGGAAATCCCTTCCACAGTCATGAATTGGAAGGACTAATTTTGTAAAAATGGCCATCTTACCAGGAGCAATTTACAAATTCTAGGCAATCTTATATGAAAATTCTAGCATAATTCTTCACAGAAAATGAAAATATAATTTCATGTTTCATATGAACACACACACACTCATACTCTCAAACAAAGCCAGCTCAAATTATGTTCAGAGCTTTAGTACTAAAAACAGCATAGAACGGGCATAGAAAACTGACACGTTGATCTGTGGAATAGAATTGAGGACCCAGTTTTAAATCCATGCATTTACAGCCATCAGATTTTTGACAAAGATACCACAAACACATACTGGAAAAAAGACAGCATGTTCAACAAATGGTGCTGCTTAAAGTGGATAGTGACATGTAGAAGGATGAAACTAGGTCCTTGTCTCTTACCATGTACAAAACTCAACTCCAAATGGATCAAGGATGGCAACATGAGATCCATTAACCAGAGTTAGATAGAGTAGAAAGTAAGGAATACATTCCAAGGTGTGGACATAGGAAAGAGACTTTCTGAACAAGCGTCAAGTCAAACAATTGACAAATAGTATCTCATGATACTGAAAGTCTTCTCTACAGCAAAGGGTACTATTAATCAAATGGAGAAGCAACTTACAGAATGGAAAAAGATCCTTCCTGGCTATACCTCTAACAGAGGATTAGTACCTACACTAAATAAACTAAAAAAATAAATAAATAAAACAGAACTTAATACAAACCAGAAAACCAGTCAAAATCTGGGGCAAGGAGATTAACAGGCAGTTCTCTAACACACATGGCCAAGAAATAGTTTTAAAATGTCCAATCTTTAGTCATCAGAGAAATGCAAATACAAGAAGAATCTTTAAGAAGCATAACTTTCTAGTTTGCTTTTTGTCACTGTGATGAACACTAGAACTAAAGCAACTTGGGATAGAAAGGCTTTATTGCATCTTACACTTTCAGATCATGATCCATCACTGAAGGAAGTCAGGACCGGAATTCCAGGGAAGCACTCCCAACAGGAACCGTAGAGGAATACTGCCCACTGGCTGGCTTCCAGGTTCATGTTTACCTTCCTTTCTTATATAGCCTTTGTGCCAAATAGTTTTAGTTGTCAACTTGACACACCTGGGTTGAAGGAGCCTCAGTTGTGGAATTGCCTCCATTGGACTTGCCTTTGGCCATGTCTGTGGGATATTTTCTTGATTGTTGAGGTATGTGAAAGGGCACAGCCCGCTGTGGGCAGGAGGTTGTTCTGTATTGCATAAGAAAGCAGGCTGAGCATAGGCCAGAGTGACAAGCCAAAGCTCCATGACCTGGATAACTCCTGCCTCCAGTTTCCTGCTCTGAGTTCTTACCTTGGGCTTCCTAAGTGATGAACTGTGTCCTAGGAGATATAAACCAAATAAACCGTTTCCCCCCCAAGTTGGCATTAGTCAGAGTGGTTTGTCACAGCAATGGAAGGCAAACTAGGACAGACCTGACCCACCTACCTAGGGATATTACTGGCCACAGCTGCCTGGACCCTCTTACATCAACTAGTAATCATGAAATTCTCCACAGACGTGCCCACAGACCAATATAATGGAGGGAATCCCCAATTAAGACTCCCTCTGGTAATTCTGAGCTGTGTCAAGTTGACATCTGAAATAAACAAATAAATAAATATTAGTATGTGTAACCTGTGTGTTTGTAGATGAAGTAATATATACAAATACATGGATGTGCTTAATAGGTAAGTTGCTGCAAATACTGACATATATGAATGGTAGAATTGTTGGTGATTTTTGCTTTTACTGTATAAACTTCTTTCATAAATAAATATATTTTAAAATTCTCGTATAATAGATGCCTTTAAAAACTATTTTATTAATCATTTGAAATTTTCATTCATTGTATTTTGGTCCTGATCAGTCACCACTCCTTTCTATACCTCCACCCAGATCTGCCTCACTTCCCGAATCCCCAAAAATGCATCCTCATTTTCTTCTTTAATAATCCATCTAGTCCAATTTGTTCTTCAGTATGTGACCATTTACTAGACTGTGGTGCATCAACCAGGAGCCATACCATTAAATAAACCTGACTGTTCCCCAGAAGCCATCAATTGTCCACACCTCATCAGTTAGAGATCAGGATGGATGGCACAATTATAGGGAGAGTTTAAAGTTTGATAATTCATAGCAAAGTGATTGCAAAGGAATACATCTAATAGAATTTTAAGGAAAATTTCCAGGTGATGGGATCAAAAGGAACAGTGTCACTTTAGTTTTGTGCCCAGCATGTTTCCAAATATTCTAATTGTACGTGCATTATTTTATAATATATCTAAGTATTACTTAAAACCACAAGCAAATCCTCTAATGGAATAAAGTGCGGAGATCTATGCCCACAGCTTTAGTTATTTGGTTTATAAGTTTGAATGCTTAAACAACTGCTCCTCACATAATACCACACTCTCATGTGTCAGGAATTCATGAATGGTGCTACACGAAGCAACGTGTTTAATGTGCTCATCACTCCCCCCTTTTTCAAGATCTCAGATAGTAAATGGGGAAATGCATACACAGTGCCCATAACAATGCTTTGTGATTAACCAACCTTGAATCACCATAAATATCCTACAATTTTATATTCATATTTCTGCCTACCAATTTCTGCAGGATGAAGAAGATAGAAACCCTTGGCCAACACGCTTGATCATGTTCAGCCATGATCAGCAAGATTCTATACAGCAAGGTCAGAGGCATCTCTCTGCCCTCCTGTCCCACTGGAGTCTGTTAAAAGTACTGAAAATGCTCATTACCCTTAGGACAGAACCACAAAATCAGTGACTCGTTTCCTAATGAACTAATCCAGAATGGATATCTTAAAAAAAAAGGACTGGTAAACAGAATTATGATCCTGAAACAGAGTGTTATACTGGAATACTTGTCTGATTGTAAAAAAATTTGTCTACACAGAGGTATCTCAATATATTGTTGTTCTCATCAGTACTATTTCACTTTTTAAATAGTGTGGCTTTGAAATGAATTGCTTCGTATGGAATATTTCACTTGAATTCACTATGCATTTAAATCACATGCCGCTTTTCTGTAGTCTGCCACGCAAATGCTACCATTCCTTGTGTACTGACAACTCAAAAGAACGGGATAAGCTTGCAAAAAACATTTGAATCTGATTCTTCAGTGTGAGAAGATCCTAAGATTTCCTGTTTGTTTATTGTCTTACACAGTTTGTGAGTGTCCATCTGAGCTGAAAAGATGCAAAGTGAATACTGTGGATACAGTGTAGTTGGTAGAGTGCTTGCCTAGCATACATGAATGTATTTAATCTCTAGTATTCTACAAACTGCGCATAGTGGAGCTCTTCAGTAATCCCAGGCATCAGAAAGTGGAGGCATGAGGAATCAGGTCATAGTATGCTACAAAACAAGTTCAACATCAGCCTGGAATACAGTAGAACCTATCTTCAGATGGAAGTCAAATCACAAATTCCATACAAGAAGTGGTTGTGTCACTAATCATGAACTTAAGTCTGTTTATCATGGGTTGTACTAGTCTGATTTATGGTAGACTTTTGTGTACTATTTATTTGAATAAACAGGCACATAGAAAAATTAATATTAACTTCCCAGCTGAGGTTTAGCTTTTCTACATTAGTATACCTGTATCTTATTAAAAAGTCTGGTTACTGAAGGTCTGAACTTGATACATTTTTTAAGAAGATAGTGTATATTTGTGTGGTATGGAGACTGAGTATGTGATTGCTGCCGAGTGTGGGAATGGTACCATAAAACCTGATTACAATCACCAAAATGAAGTATGCATCCACTGCTACAGTTCATTGCTTTTATAAGTTAGATACTTAGAGTTCCTATTCATTATTATTTAATTTAGTCATCCCAACACAACTGTACCATATGTACTGTTTCCACTTTGCAAATGAGAAAATAGACTTGGAATTGCTGTTAAACAAACTATCAAAAAATTGGTAGTGCTTTGTATTATAATCATTTAATATTTATTTTTCAATTTTTATATTTTGTTATAGAATGACTTTTCTTGGCTCCCTAATGCTTTAAATCTCTATTGAGAAGGCCCAAAGCTAGAACCACTCCAAGAGTGAAGCATAGAATGATTGAAGATACCTCTAGACTCTCATGCTGGGCTCCAATTAAGAGATGACATAACAAGACAACTGAGGTCTTGTTACATCGAATTGTCAGATATCTTACCCGAGGGCTCAAGTTCCAAGTTCACGTGGTCAGAGGACATGACCAAGCTGATTCCAGGCCTATAGTTCTGTTTTCCATCTTTATTAAGGTTTAATTAAAATAATATATATGTTTCAAGGGTTCAGTACAATGAATTCACACAGGTAGGTATGCTATATTGATTACACCAATCCAGTTCATCCACCTCATCTGTAAAAAGGGAAAATTGCCACTCGAGACAGGATGGATGGACCTGCATAATTAAATCTGTCATCTATTGACTCTAGAATTACAAGTCATGAAGGTGTACAGTCCTACCCCTTTGATAGGACTTTCACACAATTAGGAGGCAACAAAGTTTAAGTTTCAAGTTTAAATTTTCAGACCCAGAATTAGAAGTCAGATCTTGTGAACCAAAAGTCCAAGTCATCAAGTCTCCCTCCACTTCTAAGCACAAGCTGAGTTTTTCAAGGTAGAAATTCTTTGGAATGTGTCTCAGCAACCAGTAAAAGCTAGTTTCATGATTGGCAACCTAATTTTTATTTTATATTCATAGTAATAAAATAATTCCTGTCAATTTCTTATTACCAGCTGTATCTTCATTACACTCTTGAATGAAAATAAAAGGTAAAGTGAATAATGGTGTGTTGCAATCAGGTTGCATGAACTAGAACAAATTTCAAGTTAACGTAGTCCAAACTAACATAGCTGATCGCAGCAGCAACAATGAAGATCCATAAGGAGAATGTTCTTTGAATCTTGGCTCCAGAAGTAAAGACTAGCTTTCAGGATACTTGGCAATGTTGTGTGTGTGTGTGTGTGTGTGCACACAATCCCGCCAAAACAGTGCTTGTGTGGAATGTGTATTGTTTTTTAGAAGTTTCCACCTGGGAATTGCAGCATAGACCACAGCCCTAGTTGGTTAGCATGGGTTCTCTTAGAAAACTAGTCTAGGTGTCAGTGGACCCTTTCTGTTAGACACAGAGATGAAAATTCATCACATAAATGTATTAAATGATCCAATAATACAAACAAATTTACAGATGATGTTTGTTTTGTAACTGTATAGTTATGCTCTGATAGCTGAAAGCAAATCTGGAACAATGCAAAAGTGTATATTTGACTACATTTAAAAAAAATTCTAATCTTTCTAAAGTGAGAGACTCTGGATAGGTTGACTACTCCTCCGTGGATGAACCTACACTGAGGAACATTTTGTGACACTAACTTGACACAGTAGACCTTAACACAGATGAAAGAATGTGTGGATTCAAGTTGTAGGGCAATGGGGAGTATAAAGATGATTAAGAATGATTGAGATATTGGTATGAAATAGACAATGATTCAGTACAAAAATCTTTATTAGAAAGGTTGACCGCAAGGCAGGTTTAGTCCTTGGCAGGTATTTTCTAGCTCCTGTGAAACATGGTCTCTCAGCTTCTTTTCATTGCTTCTGCTGTTTTGTCTCTCCACTTCCAACCATTTACATTCCAATTTTGTTTTATTTTATGTGCATATGTGTGTACCTGAGTGTATGTATGGGCACCACATGCCTACAAGTGTCCTTGAAGACCAGAAGAGGGCATCAGATTCCCTAGAACTGAAGTCACAGGAATATGGGTGCTGGGAACCCAATCTGGTCCTCTGCAAGAGCAGAAAATGCTCAACTGCTGAGTGATCTCTCCAGTCACATTACTCTGTTTTTAATCCAAAGCTATTCAAAACCCTTCTGGCTTCATTTACTTTCAATATGCAAATATGCTTTTGCTTAATACTCTCTTATTGAGGTGTCTAATACTTTTACATGTCTTCCTTTCTATCTCTCCAACAATGTGTCCACATAATCAGGACAGTCCCTAAAAGATATCATATGTCCTAGTTAATGGAAGTTAATATTTTTCTACTTCTATCAATCATTCATCATTTCTGAGTATCCACCAGGCAGACAGATGGTACTGTCCAAAGAATAACCACCTTTTCCCCTGCTGAAGCCAGTCTGTTCTCCCTGGAAACACGATCAGAAAACACAAGAGTCTCCCAAATGTACTGTGATGTTCCCTTCAGATGAACCTGCAATAACAACAGATGAAGTGTACTTTTCCCTGTCATGACTCACTGTTTCAGATAAGTCAAAACTTCCTTTCCCATTAAGTTACAAAGAAAAATTAATATACAAAAGATGTGGCATTTTGGAATAGATCATCTTTTCTATCTTTAGTACTATATTGTATCTCTCAAAAGTAATTTTCAATATACAGATGAAATTTTATTTGTTCTCGGGATCAAATCGAATAAGTAGCTGAACCATACTATGAAAACTTGGAGTTCAAAGAGGTCTTCTGTGTCCTTTTTTAGTGAATTAGTTACTAATAAATCTGATAATCTGACCCCAATTACCCAGCAAATGAAATGACTAAAATTCCTTAGCTAACATTCAAAGTATGCCACAATTACCTCATTCTTCCTTTTCAACTCTGTTGCCTTAGACATGCCTTTATCAAGTACATACTTACCGTAAAGTTTCTGCATACATTCTCTAGCTGCTTCACCATTCAGTGTAGCATTTTCCCACTCAAATCTCTCATCTTCTTTACCCATATTCTGTAATCTCTTACCTTGGCCTCAATGACAATTCTGTGTCCCTTTGCTATTGTTGCCATAGCTATGATATTTAACATATATTCTTTTGTATTATATATATATATATATATATATATATATAAAATATATGTATTCCTCCTTAGTGTTATTTTCATTAATATGTATCTTATTAAAATATAAAGAGGTCTCTTCCCTTAATTATGGGTTTTTAATATTAAGGTTGAAATTATAATTGGATAAGTGCATGGTATTGTTTCAGCAATTCAGTTTGATTCACTATATTTCATAACATTGATGAAGTTGATAGCATAGCATCATGTTTGGAAGATATGTAAAATTTTATTAGCATAGATTGTGGTACACAGCTACAGTTGGCAACTTGACACATCTGGGAAAAGGAACCTCAATTGGAGAAATTCCTCTATCAGATTGCCCTGTGGGTATATATGTGAGGCATTTTCTTGATTGTTGAGGGATGTAGCCCACTGTCTGTTCGAGATGCCAAATTTCAGCAGAGGGACCTGGATTACGGAAGAAATGAGGCTGAAAACAGACCAGAGGAGTAAACCAGTAAGCAGTATTTCTCCACAGTCTGTGTTTCAATTCCTGCCTCTCAGTTCCTGCCCTGAGTTTCTGCCTGACTTCCCTCAAAGATGAACTGTATCATGGAAGTGTGTAAGATGAGGTAAACCCTTTCCAGCCCCACCTTGTTTTTGGTCAGTGTTTTATCACAGTAATAGAAAAGTATGATATGCCTTTAAAATACCTGTATGTGCTGCCTTCATTTAAGTTCATAATCAGACCACTTGTCCTGAAGCATTTGTAGAATTAAATCATTTATTTACCAATTCCAAAGCTACTGAATTTAGTACTAGATTATTCCACACAAACATGTACAGTGTTGCCTAATGAGAAAAAAGGAATCATAAAAAAATTAAATGTTGATGATTTTATCTCTTTTACTCTTTGGCATAACATATCCTATAATTTATTCTTTTGCTGAATGGTCCATATTAAACATTCTGAATTGACTCATATGTAATAATAAATGCTATTCTTCATTTCACTATTTTGTAAAAATTAATTTTAACAGAAGATACGTTGAACTTTACTGTAGTACAGTGCATTCATTTTAATTCAAGTCAGACAGTCATTATTCAAAATGGGCGAGTTTCAAGTTACTCTGGATGATGCTATCCCATAAAATTTCTCTCTTACCCTGGATTAAGGCCAATGTCTATCCTACTTAGTTTATGTTCCTCTTGAAATGTCAGGAAAAAATTAATTGTTATACCTATAACTGTTAAGTCTTTTTCCACTGATACTCAAAAAGTTCTGAATGAGAGCTTTGTGATATGCTTTATTGATAAAGAAAAAGTTCACTGAGACTGTCAAAGAGTAAATGTCATGGTCGTCGTGTTGGGTAACTAGAACTATTCAGAAACAAGAAGAGACTACAAATGCAATTTTGAATACAATTTTTTTTTCTGCAATGCTACAGATCAACCAAAGCTGTTTTCACACTAAGCTAACACTCTACCAGTGAACAACATGCTTACACCTTGGATATTAGAGAGAGATTTTTCACTAGGTCAATCAGGCTGGTCTCGAATTCACTATGTAGTTTGGGCTGCACTTGAACTCAGGATCCTCCTGTCCCTAGCTCCTCAGTGCTAGGATTACAGATGTGTGGCGTCGTATTCAGCTATGGTACAAAATGATTGTTAAGAAAGTTTTTAGAGATAACTGTATCTGAATGTTATATAGGATACTGCCTACTAGCTAACATAAATTGGAGAATATTCTGAATTAAAAAATAAAAGCTACAGTCCCTTTGCCCTTCGTGGGTAGCACTGTCTCATTCTTGCCTTGCCCCTCTTTGTTATTTTCAAAGACCTGCACAGATCCTAGGCTCCTGCCTTATCCCCAAGGATGATGAGATTCTAGGACAATGGTCCTCAAAAGTGCTCATATTAATCAGATGTAATTGAGGTATTACAGCTTGAAAAAGATAATGAGTGGGCTAAGATTTTAGGTTCTCAAGAATGCAAGCTTAAACAAACAAAAGTAAAAAAAAAAAAAAGCTTAGGCTATTAGCAGAAGAATGAGCAATTAATGTCTTTGGCAAAACTTTATCCAATACTACACGTCTGAGTCAGTCAAAGGAAAAGGAAGGCTGAAGTCTTAAGGGAAAGAAGGGGAAGCACGGACAGGAAAAAGCGGCAGACACTGCCCAGAATAGCCAGGTGGGTAGTCTGCCTTGGCGAAGGCATTGTACTTTACTCAGAATACAGATAGAGTCAGTACGCCATAAAGCTGAATGCAGTTTATCCCTTGGGAATCCCCTGAGCGGATGGCAGTACAGACACTGAAACCCAGCCTTTTTCTTCGATCTTTACTCCATGTTATGGTTCCATTCATTGAGTACTATATGAAGTAACTGCCTTAGTTTGAGAGAAATTCTGTGTGAAAACTCTGTTTCTTCAAGCACTGTTACCCCCACCCAGGACTCCACATAATGTATTCACTTAGACCATGTCCCAGCAACAGGAAGTTGGCCTCTTCCAGGTCACACATCTGGGCGCATGGTGAGTAGACTAGTAACGGGACATCCCCCCACATTTAGGTTTCCCTCGCTGCTTCTCAGACAATCCAGGAAAATCCGACTTTCAAAGGTTAAATGTTTCTTTCCCAAGACGCGTTGTGGATTCTCACTATGTACGTGATCTTAAATAGTCGCAGAGGGTTTAAAGAAAACAGAAAAAAAAAAAAACAAAAAAACATTATTCTCTTGGAACAAAGAATCTACGTACATTATCACTTTATTCTATGGAAAAATAGAGAAAGGGAAAGATCTCAAAGTAGTCCTGCTCTAAAGTCATTTAAGGAAAATTGTGGACTATGCAACCTACAAAAATATTATGTGTCAGAAGTGAAAATCACTGAGAAAAGTCATTATGTTCTTAAAAATAATCATTCTTTCCCAGATGGCTTGGCCTATTATTAACTGTTGATCTTCTGTTGACTATTTCCTTTTGGTCACACTATGTGCTTCCCTTTCGATAACCTTTTGCTTATTTTATAATCCAACTGCTTGCTGCAACCAATTTCCAATAGATATAATAAAAAATATGTATCTCCAAAGAGGCACCAGAGCTCTGGCTTTCTGCCTTTGTGCTTCTCTGATTTCGCCATGATGGTGGTATGGAAAATCTCCTGGAAACCCACCAGAACTCACAGATCTGCACATAAAATGAGGAGCTGATGTCCTAAGGAATAAACCTGGTAACTTGGGTAGAGATGAGGGAAGTGCTCAGAGTTCATTTTCTCCTTTGTTCTGATCCTCTGATAGATAATCCTGAGGTGCCTTCCAATAATCTCATCAGATTATACCTGGTCACTGCAAAAATAGATCATGGGCAACATCTGTCCTTCCTGCTTCCCCTGCTTCCCTCCCTCCAGCACAGGACTCCTATCTGATGAACTCTTCTCTAAATAAATTGTTGCCATCCAAGCTCTGGAGTAAATTCTTTTATAATCAAAGGCTCAATTCTCCAGCAGGTAGTGTCATTAAGAATTATGCCAAAATCTGGAAAAGAATCATGAAAAATAAAAGAACCCATTATTTTCTAGAAATAAACCCTGAATCTGATGTTTGACCTGTGCTATTTCATTCGGTCTTTAAACAGATTGCATATTGCCTGTTATGATTGCCTTATTTCATCTAAATTTTTTTGAGGTTGCTAAAGATTTTACAGAGATCATATAGCCAGATAAGAGGCTGAATAAGCACCTCAAATTCTGGCACTCTATTTTCAAGTCCATCTTCTTTTTATCTTTCCTTCGATCTTTGCTTTACATCGGCCCCTCAGTTGTTGATTTCCACACAATTGGCTGAAATCCACCAGCTCAAAGGCTCCCTGGCACCAAACTCAAAATGTTACGCTCCCAATTGTTTTAAAGATAACCATAATGAACAAAGCTTGTTCTTGCCATTTGGAACCTGCTTGCTGAGCATACTCTTCGCTGTAAAATTGTGCCCAACATCTGCTGCGTAGATAAAATAAACCCCTTCACAGTAAGCACTTTTTGCCTCTGGGGCCTTTGCTATGCACAGAGCCAAGGCCGTCCCAGTAAGCTACTAAGTAACATTTACTGGATCCTTGCTTCATTTCCGACCTTCCTCTCCCTCAGGAGTTCCATCTTCTCCTTCCCTTCCATGTGGCACAACCCTCTTCTCCCAGCCTTTGACAGACCTCAAACAGTGCCTTTTCCCACATGCTAGCCTGTCAGAGGGTAGCCCAAATACAGCTAGTGTGCTTTACTGCCATCTGGTGGTATTATTGTCATTTTGATTTACCTCACAGCCCAGAATATCCTGCACTTCCTAGTTAGCTACATTCTTACTCTGCTTGGTTCATTTAATAAAAGTTAACAATTCCTTGGAAATCTGGGACTAAACTTACTTGATAACATAGGGTCTAAGTCTATTAAATACATGACCACAAAAGCTGGTCTCAGATGAAGATATAATTTGATGCCCAGAAAATTCAGATAAAGATGACAAAGCCGTGTCAGGGTTCCATTAGCCATGTGCACTGAATCATTGATATGAATTGGAACCGGGAAGTTGAAAAGTTGAAGGGAAAGGCTCTATTTTGATTTGATAGGTGATTATCTGGCATGCATTTTATAAATAGAAAATTACTTAATAAATGTTTATTAAATGGAGAACAATACATTTTATAACCCACCACTTGGTGTTATTGAAGTTAACAGACATATAAAGCGGAACTGGGGTTTGTGCGATTTTTAACAATTTGAGGTCAGTTTTGGTTAAATAGAAAGTATAGAACGTCATTGTGTCATATATTTTTATCAACTTTCCTGAAGTTAAATTTCTATACAAGATAACACTAATTTAACACGGGCCATGAGTTAGATAGATTTATGCTCTATATTTATGAATTTTCAACATATCTTGTGCTGTCACTTAAAAATTCCCAAACGTTCAAAAATATTTTATTATTTCATATTTTGTGTTTATGTAGGCTCACCCATGTGGTGGAATGCCAACAGAGATCAGAAGAGGGCATCAGAATCTCTGGAACTGGAGTTAACCGATGATCACTAGCCACTATGTGGGTGCTGGGAGTTCAACCCAGGTCCTCTGCAAGAACAGCCAGTGCTCTTAAATCCTAGCCATCTCTCCAGGCACCCAGTTATTTTTAAACATTGTTAATATATATTTTATTTTTTTAATTACTTTTTGTATATGAGTTTATTGCCTGAATGTATGTCAGTGCACCTGTGCAATAACCTTGGAGGTCAGAAGAAGGTGTCAGGTCCCCTGTAACTGGAGTTACTGATAGTTACTAGCTACCATGTAGCTAGCGCAGGAAAGCGTATTGTTTTTTACATATAACTCTTTATTATAAATAGATTCCCTTGTCAATATTAATACTTTTACCTCATTTCATCATATACAGCTATTCACATACAAAAATGTAATATTTTATTACTTTTCTCTTATTAAATCCTTCTATTTGGGGCTGAGAGAGATGGTTCATAGGTTAAGAACACTGACTGCTCCTGCAGATTACCCGACTTCAATTCCCAGCACCAATATGGTAGCTTGACCGCCATCTCTAACTCCAGTTCTGAACTCTCAGGGCATTACATACAGATACTACACTCATACACATAAAATTTTAAGATATAATAATAAATAAATTAAATATTATTTAAAAGTTTCAATTTTTCTTTCACATTACAAAGAAGCTTTTTATATTGACCTGATTTATTTTATACTTAAGAAAGTTTTAATACCTGAATAATTTTATTATAGTCAGGGGATATAAAGGTGTTTGTAACACAGGGACTGTTGAGATGGTTCAGAGGCACAGTTACTGCTACTGCAGAAGACCCACCAAGTTCAATTCTCAGAATCCACATCAGGCAACCTACAACCATCTGTAACTCCAGCTACAGGAGTCTGGTGCCCTCTTCTGACCTCCACAGGGCGCAGACCCTTACATGCACATACATACAGACACACATACTTACACATAATTAAAAATAAAGTAATTCTTTACCAAAAATATTTAACACATAAATAGGCTGATAAGTTTGATTAGTCAGAAAGTCATGTTTTGCACTCTATAAAGGCCAGGTTATTTCTTACTTTTGAGGCAGTCCCTGAAAATTAGGTTTTATACTCAACCTCTGACTTAACATGTCTAAAAAATCATAATACATTTGTCAAAACCTAAGATAAATAATGTATTCCAGAAAGTAGCATAGCCTATCTACATATCTTACTCATAACACCATCCTCCCACGACTCAGGGATTAAGAGTACTGGCTGCTCTTCCAGAGAACCTGGTTTCAGTTTCCAGCATCCATATGGTGGCTAACAACTGCCTATAACTTCCAGTTCCAGGAGTCTGACACTTTATTTTATCCTCCACAGGCACTGCACACACATGGTACACTCACACACAGGCAAAAAATTCCTACACATAAAAATAAATCAATCAGAATTAGAAATTATAGGTTAACGGGCCAGAAAGATGACTTGGTGGTTAAAAGTACTGCTTGCTTTTACAGAGGACCCAGGTTCAGTTCCCAGCAACCATGTGGTGGCTAACACTGATTACTAACTCCAGTTCCAAGGAATCCAACACCTTCTTCTGACCTCTGCAGGACATGGGTGCACTTATACACATTCAGGCAGTAGACTCATACATGTAAAATAAAAATATAATAAATAAAATATTTTTTAAAGAAATTATGCATTAAAAATAAATGTCTGCTCAAAAATCAGAACACAACTCACTAAACATTTACAATGAACAAAAGGTCTAAGTAGACATTTCATCATAGAAGATACACAGATAGGAAATAAGCTTACAGCAAGATGTCCACAACTTGTCATTAGAGAAACAGAAATGAAGGCAATAATGAGATCTTAGTACATACTTATTAGAGTGGCTCGAATCCAATTACTGATTATACCCACTGCTTCTGAGATTCAAAATGAGAAAAACTATTTACCGTTGATGTAAAAACACAACTCTGCATTGACTTTGGAAGAAGGCTTGAGACTCCTTCAAAATAAATACAACCTTACTCTATGATTCAGAAAAATTAGCCAAAGAAATTACACATAAGAGCAATACCTATGAAGATATGCAATTAGATGCCAACTTAAGCTAAAAGTTTTCCTATGTGGGTATGAATTAACAATTTCAAACTATTGTACACAGTTTTATCATTTGAATTGTATCCCCATAAAATAATGTGTAGTTCTAATTGTCAGTATTTGTGAATAGGACTTTATTTGGAAGTAGGATATTTGTAGATGTAATCAAGTTAAGATCATTGGAGTGGCCTCTAATCTAAAGTATATTCTTAGAGAGAGGGACAAAAGGCTCAAAGACGGAGACACAGAGGGAAGAAAGACAAAATAAAGACAGGGACAGACACTGGAGCAAGACTGTCACAAGAGAGGCTATGCCTTGTGCTACTGCAAGCTGGAGGACTGAAGGAACGAGACTCTACTAAAGGTTTAGAGGGACTCTGGCCTTGCCAACACCTGCATTTCACATTTGAGTCTTCTAGAACCACAGAGTAATACCTTTCTGTTTCAAGTCACTCTTTGGTGCTGCTGGGAAGTTAATGCACATGCATATTGGATCTAAACAGTGAAGTAAGTAGCACGTAGTGGGAGCTAAGTTTCTTACCCTAGCATTAATGTTATATAAAGAATTCAAGGAAAAACATTAGAATGATCCACAGAACAGGAGCATATGCTAGAGCTAGAGGCAAAATGAAGACAGATACAAATCTGTAGATAGAGATCTGTAACTGGATTAATATGGATCTACTTAAAGATATGGGGTTCAATCAGGATCAATTGACTTGTGGAAGGCTCACTGTTAGAAAGGTGCCATGGAGGTGAAGGTGGGCTTCTAGGTTGCTTGTTTGTAGTGGCTTTCACTGTGTCTTATGATTCCGAACTGGCAGTCCATGGAAATAAAAGTGTTTGTAAGTTTCCCAAGCCAGTCATTAACTGACTACTAGTGGGTTTCAGTTCCAGTTCTCACTGGTTACAAAACCTTCCCTACTTCGACTACGTTAAATAATGTTTTGTTTGTGTTGAAAGTCTCTGCATAGACTGAACTCCCAGTTTCACCACCTGCATTTGGAACCATACATCTGACCCTTGTAACTAGAATATGATAATATCACCACACACCTGAGAGGAACTTACTGTAATCTGTGCAACAATATAGGATGGAACATAAAAGATAAAAATATTAGCCAGGTTTGGGGAGGAACTCTGTGAAAGGCTGTCTTCTGGAGATGACATGGCTGTTGCACTCATGAACTCACAGGAACTGTGGTGAACTAAACAAGATCAATCCAGTTAGAATTTCAGTGTTGATGAGAGAGGGGCTCATGAGGGTCCAACCCTTACTGAGGAACCATTGTCCGTTGATGGCACCTGTGGAAAAATCATTTTCCTTTGAGGATGACACTTGTAGAGTGACCATGATCCACTGGATGGTCACAGACTTATTTGCACAGGAGCACCACTAACTGAACTCAATAGATTACAAAAGCTAAAAAAAGAAAGAACAGGAAGTTGGAAAGGAGATGGGTTGTGGTTCAGAGGGAGTTAAAAGGAAGACATAGAAATAAGGATGGTAAGATCTACTTTATTCTACATATACATGAAATTGTCAAAGAATACATCTAAACTGTTTTTTCAAAATTCATTTTCCTTTGTATTTTCTTAGAAACTACATAAATTATATTTTTCCTGTTTGTGGAAGTGAGATATTTACATTAAATAAATATGCAGGTCCTTCATCACTAATTCCTATTTATTGGGACAGCTGGATGCTGAAAAGGTAGTTAAGATGTTTCAACCTGGTATCCTGTGACTGTTCCTTCTGCTAATGGCTGGTCTCACAGATGATTCATTTTGAGTACAGAATCTGAAAGAACTGATTTCCTAAAGACCACAATTTACAGGGATGCTTCTTAATTTAACTAAAGTGACTTCTTGGCTTCCTTGATTTTCAGAATCGCTGATACTCATCAAGTTGAGCAGTCACCTATGATGCTTAGTCCTTCCTGTGTGGGCTGATCATTGACAAAAGAAAATAAGCCCTAATGGATGATGTCTCACCGTGCAGGAAAGATACTTCATGATTTCTCTTTGAAAAATCAGCCCACCGGTAAGATAGAGAACAACAGTAAAATGGTCTCTCATGACTCAGAAGTAACAGAGCAATGTTTTATATCCCATCTCTGACATTTTCTTTCTAATCATGTGAGAATACTTTTCCACCATAAACAGCCTAGGCATCTTAATTCTTTTGAGAATCAATGGACTAAATCCAACATTACTTATGTTAATTGAGCTTTGAACTGCATAAAGTTAATTTTAAAACATTTGTGATATTATGCATTTAAATTCTGTCTATATCTTCAGCCTTCAGTGACAACAGCATTTGCACAAAGGATAAACTATATAAGATAAATTCATGATTTTTGACCAGCTCCTGATAGTGAATACCAATGACAAGGGTTGAAGAAATGGAATGGAACATACTGAATTTTACATAAGAGGATTCCAAGTAATACTGCACCCAAAATAGTGCTTAAGGGTAAAAAGATAATTAATATGCAAGAATTCGTGTAAACTTAGACTTGGAATAATGCATCTGCCTTTGGGGAGATGAAGGGCCACAGTATGGATATTCAATAAAGACATTAACCATCATGTATTCTTAATTCAAATAGTCAAAAAAGAATAAAAAGCCCGGGCAGAAGAATCCATCCCATTCGAATGTATAATAAATGGTGGATTGCAGAAAATGGAGAATTCCTTATACTAGATGAATACTTCCACAGTTGGCATTTGCTTCCATGTATAATACATGAAATATCTGTACAAGTGTAAACTTAATTGTTGAAAGAAAGTGATCCCAATTTCATCTTATAGTCATCCTTCAAGTATGAAGGACAAATATCATCCCTCTAGAGAGCTGAAAAGCTTTATAGCAGGGACACTACAATTTGCCCAGGGTAATAGATGAAGTTCCTCTGCATTCATACAATTGACATTGACAATTGACATTCTGTGTATAAACCTGTCAAAGAAATGCATAAATGTGTTTAAAGTACTTCCTAAGCTGAATTCAGTTTTCCATGTATTGACGATTCAGGAGGAATTCAAAAGAAGAGGCTCGTTTTTGGCAACATTTGCATTAGTTTCTAATTAACACAAAACAGCATCGCCCCCAATCTGAGCAGAAATTTCACTTGGAATCCTGACTATGGCTGAACTGAATCCTCCATTTAGTTAATCAACAGTCACATTAAGGGATGTTGTAGATGGGTTTCTGTCTTACCTAAGGCAGAAATGGAGAGTTTCAGCTTTCCAAGTTCTCTGAAGTAGTGGGCAGAATTTTGTCTCTTTCCCTTGTAGGAATGAGGGTTTTAGCTTTTGTGAACCATAGCCTGGAGTCTTAGCTCTTAGATGCCACCCACATACAGTTTCTCAATATGAGATTCCCCAATTAAGTCACTTGTGTCCTTAAATAATGTGAGGGTAAAAGAGAATGTAGTAAAACAAGCACTACAATGCACTTACTTAATTGTGTGCTTGTGTAAAAATCAAGTGCCATATAACTTCAAATAATATTGCATTTTTTAATTTTATGTGTATGTGTTTACTGCCTATATGTACATAAGTGCACCCACGTTATCCTGCAGTGCTCTCGGAGGTAAGAAGAGGGCATCAGATTACCCTGGAACTGGAGTTATGAACGGTTGTTAGCTGCCAATGCTGAGAATCAACCTCAAGTCTTCTGCAAGAACAGGTAGTGCTCTTAACCACCAAGCCATCTCTCCAGCAATCAATCAATGGTAGACCCTATACATCAACAATAGTGCTCTTATAAGATTATAATGGAACTGAAAAAGTATCACTTGCTGATCTGTTAGACATGACATCATCAGTTTCTCACATTTGTGCTGATGCTGGCACACACAAATCTGCTGCTTTACCAGTCACATAAAAGTAGAGCGGCATACCACAACTTAAAATGCAGCTTTGATAAACAAGTTACCAGCTCTATACTGAAAGACATATCCTACGGCTATTTCTGCAAAACTGTAGTTTGCGTTATGCTAGGAGCAGCCTCGTTCATGTGGGGAGACTGATCTACCCCATCTAGAATGGGGGAAGGGCATTCTATGATGCTCACATAAGAACTAGAAACATTGCTTAAGAGTTAAGGGCACTTGCTACTCTTAAATAGGAGTCAAGTTCAATTCTCAGCACCCACATGGCCACTCACAACCATCTGTAAGTCCAGTTCTTTAGGATCTGCTGATGTCTTCTGGCCTCCATGGATACCAGACACACACTTGGTACACATGCACATATGCAGGTGACTATAAACACAAAAATAAAGATAAATAATCTTAAAATTCAACAAAGATGGTCACCAGAGGACATTATTTTTTTCTCACAACTTGGCCTCATCATTAAGTGGCATGCCTTACAAGTACTCATTATGCATCTTGTCATTTTCATAATACAGGTGTGGGCTAGAAGGAAGTCTCGTATATCACCACACTTGGGGATAGGATGTAAAATAACTGCATCAACTTTAAGAAGCAGGAATCATTAGCACTACCATAAAAGTTGATTTACCATAAACACTACATTAATAATTCAATGCACTGTTCTTTACTTATGAAAAGATGGAAAATTTAAAAAATAATGTTATTACCAACACTGTAAGGTTCACTAATTCAATGCCAAATTAGAAGTTGTTATGGAATTATTTAGTTTCTGTCTGATGTCATTATAATTTAAATTGAATGAGAAACATTAGGACTTTATGACATGATATGTTTTATTCTCAGCACTTGAGAGGCTGAGGCAAGAGATTTACAAGTTTGAGGCTTGCCTCAGTTATGTAGAAATTTCCAGTAGAACTGAGGCTATAGAGAGAGGCCCAAACTCAACAACAGCAACAAAAACAAAAGTGAAGAGAAAAACAAAGTAGGCAACATGTAAACATTTTCAATATGTTTCCCATATCTAAAAGAAAAGGGAAATTTTGTGATATGCTCTGGCTTTTCCTAGAATAACATAAAGTGTGGCATAGTTCAGTTACCACACACATATACGTGAGTAACTATGTACAGCCAAAAGGAAATTCTATAATGAAAGAAGCCAATCATCAAGGTATTTAAGTTCCAAAGCATGGTTCATGCATAATCTAGGTATGAAAGTAGACAGGAGTGCTTCTTCATAACTGGCCAAGAACTTAAAATAAGTAGATTATGCCAAAACTTTTAGAGTTGTGTTCTCCTTCAACTGTCAAAGTAAATATAACTACAGCAATGTTGTTAATGTCCTTCAACACATTCCTCTGATGTAGAATAAGTCTAGTCTTTAACTTGATAGCAAAGCAAAGAAGTCTGACGTACATTAACCCTTCCAGCAGTCTTCCCATGCTCATATCTCAGTCACACAGCAATGCTTTTGGCTTCTTTATCAACAAGTTCTTCATTTTTATATTTCTGGACACTTCTTCCTCACCATTTATTTATCTATTGTCACTCAGCAATATTACAAGTATCCCTTGTCCAAGAAATTCACATTGTTTTGCAAATGTCTTGCCACTAAGCAGTGTTTCTTTCCTCCAAGAAATTTATCTCGGTTCATTATTATGGACTTATTAAAATACGCATTATTCTTGAATGAGTGAGTTTCTATCCATTAGACCAGAAGTTAGTAAAGTAGAATTCTTGGCACTGTGCTTGGGATGTAACAGATGTTCAATAAATATGTTCAAAGACAGAGCAGCCAATCAACAAAAATAATTACTGGTGTTTCTACTCAGTAATTGACACATCTACTTTCCTAATCCAATCACTATTTTTTGCCTCCCTTTAGCCCATGTACCACACTTTGTCCTTCTAGAAGCAAACCATTACCAATTTTAAACAGGTAAAGTTAAGTGAGTTTTTCTTTCAATTAGAGGATGATGCAAAAAAATTGAGTCTGAGTACAAAAATAAAGTAGTTTGGAAAGTAGTTAATTCCTTTACTTGAAAAATGTAAATAGTATTAACTTTCTAGAAAAATGAAAGTCTCATTTTCATCTTATATATGGGGTCCAATCTCTTATCGTCGGCTTGAAAGTACTTATTTTAAAGTTGGGTTATGTGTCTATTGCTACTTGAAAGCTTTTCCTTAAGAGTCAGTCATACAAGGGAAATTTAAAGGATCTGTCCATGCATGTGTGTGTATAAATATTATTGCTGAACATTGCTATAAATCATAGCAAAGATGATGCTTATCAGTAGGAAATAGAATATTTACAAGTATTAAATGAACAAATTATCTCATTTCATTAATTTAGGAGTGACTGAGAAAGCTGGTGTTTCTACATACTGTATACTTAAATATCAATATGCTCATAGGGGAACAAACAGAGAGACTCATAGAAAACATTACAGCTATACCTAAAAAGATAAAATTGTCATAATCAAGGGGGGATATAGTGCTAAATTCTCTGCACATCTTCCTCTTGTAATTAGCACTTTAGCTGCCAACTTGACACAGTCCAGAGTCATCTGAGGTATCTCAATTAAGTGATTGCCTCAATCAGATTCGCTTTTGGGCATGATTGTGGTGTATTTCCTTGATTACTGATTCTTGCTGGGTGTGGGGGGCCAAGTGGTCCTGGATGTGTAATAAATCTGACAGGCATGAGATGAGAGAGAGAGAGAGAGAGAGAGAGAGAGAGAGAGAGAGAGAGAGAAAGGGAGGAGAGAGGACCGAGAGACAGAGTCAATAAACAGCTTTTTTCTACGGTTCCTGCCTCTGCTTCAACTTTGAGTTCTACCTTGGCTTCCCTAGATGGTGAACTATAATCTACAATACAAAATGAACCCTTTCCCCAACCGGGTTGCTTTTGGTTGTGGTATTTATCACAGCATCAAAACTCCAGCTAGGACAATTGCTTTCAAATACTATTGAAATGAAGGAGCATGTGTTATCTTTAACCATCACAAGCAATTTTTTTAATCAAATAAGTGAAATTTCCTGAAAACTAATATTGAAAACAGTATTCATATAAGTTAGATGACTAAATAGAATCAATGATTATAATAAACAAAAACTGTGGACAAAACGCCCTGAAATCATGTGCCATAGTTATAAATCAGACCAACAATTAGATTGAAAATCATGGTTTCAGAAGGTGATGTGTAGGATTCTGGGGGAGAAAAGACATCAGTGGTTTTACCCAGTGCTGGATCTTGCCTGCTGCAGTACCAATAGCAGCATGACTGTTATGGAATAGCTGTTTTCTGATTGGATCCTAAAGTCAGCTTTACAGGGAGGAATATCATACTTGTTACTGAAATCCTGATGAAGAGTCCATGGGTATTCAGCGGCGTTAGTTTAAGACCTGCTATTATTATCTAGCTAAATGGACATGCTATAAAATTTATTTCTAAACATATATGTTTATACTTATAGGCCTGGGCTGCTCTTAATTTTAGTCAGAGAAGCTTTTTTCTTCAGAGGGCAACTGTCAATGGAGAGATACATAACTATTCAAAGTGTTGAGAATAAGAGACTGAGATCTCAGCCCTGCATGGACATCTGCAAACACACACACACACACACACACACACACACACACACACCACTAAGGCTGAAGGGGAGGCTGAAAGAATATGAGACCTGGAAGATGGGGAGGAGTGATGTGAAATACTGTCCTCTGGACATGACATGGATATTGCACTCATGAACTCATAAAAACTGAAGTTACCAGCAGAAGACTAAGTCCGTGAAATTTTGGCAGACACAGGTTAGAAGATGTCCAGGTCTCATTTGCCCCTGAAGAGCTATTAACAGTTGACAGTTGCAAAAGAGAATCATTCTTTTTTTTTTTTTGGAGGTGTGGCCACTGGTAGGATTCCCATGCTACAGTGGGATAATCCCACACTCATATCCACATGGTCAGCAGTAGCTGGACTACAGCACTAACTGGGTTACAGAAAATAGACATAAATAGGGGTAGAAGGAGAGAGGTGGAGGAGGGATAATGGAAAGTAGATATTATCATATTTTATTGTGCAACTGTATGAGTATCTCAAGATTAAAGAAGTAAAGAGTCTTCTTATAGAGAACAAAGAGCTTCACAGTGACTCAAAGATGGATTTTCAAACTCGAGGAACTAGTATATCTTTTCACTCTCAACATGGAGTCCATCTGGAATGCTCTTAGAAGTAAGAGGTGTTGACTGTAAATAGATCTCAGGTGATCCCATATCCCATCCCTTATTAAACATTTTCATGCTTGGCTTCTCTGTGAGTTTCTGCCACTTTGTGCTGCTTTGGTGACTAGACTTAAGTACCACTATTAAAATCAAATGAGAATATGATATGGAAGCTTTAGGATGTCCCCTTTAACTTTAAAAATATTATTTTTATTTTATGTGTATGTATTTTTATTTTATGAGTGTTTTGCCTGAATATATGTAAGTGTACCCATGCGTACAATACCCACAGAGGCCAAAGAGGTTATCAGATGCCCTGGAACTGGAATTAAGGACAATTTTTAGACACTGCGTGGGTGCTGGAAAACAAATCCCAGTCTGTGCTCTTAACTACTAATCAACATTTCCAGCCCTCTCTTCAACTTTTAAGGAACTTCTGCAGAATAAACTTGGCTAAACTATCAGCATTAACCCCAGAGTGAATAGTAACAACATAAGAAAATAAACTTAAAAAGAGACAGTGGTATGTGGAATCAGACACATTCTTCCCTACTTTTTTTGCTCAGCACACTGGAACAGAACATATCCACTACCTGCCCTCTAAAGCACCAATGGACCACTTAGTTCCAAAATAGGAAACTCTTAAAAGTTCAAGTCCAATTGATTTCAACATTATTTCTTATACCCAGAGCTTCACTGTTAAGCATTTCCTAATGTGATTTGAGTTCCCAATCCATTTATTACGTAATTGTACAATCTTAAATTATCGGTATCATTTGAAGTAAGTGTCTTCACTTTAATGGGAGATGTTGCAATTACAGCTGGAGTTTTCAGTGTCTTTGTTAGTAGGTTGAGCTAGAACAATCAGGCATTTCCATAAGGAGACATCAGTTTGATTTCCAGCAGCACTGAGAAGGCAGAGGTGTTAATGGACTTTAATCACATGACAGAAAACAGTGGGAATCCCATCTACTCAGGGCATTAATTCCAGTTAGGGTCAAGCAAGCCCCAAGCACCTGCTTTCTTTATTAGTGCACATACTGCCTGAATTACACCCTTTATTGTCTCCACCCTTCCTTTCACTTTGCCTGTGGGGACAGTCAGCCAACTTTCAATGCTCCAACCAAGAACAACAAGAGCCCACAAAGGGTTGCATTTGGCTCTTACCAGCCAGGGAAAGAACTGGAGCAGACATGTGAGCCAGTCACTAGACTGCCACTGGGTCCCAGTCTCTGTCCTCATAAAAATGCCAGCAGAATTCCTCCACTTATGTCTTTAAAAAAATCCATCATTCACTTTAAATGCCCCCTGAACCTGCCACATTTATAATGGCACACACGTTTCTAATCAAATGAAGATTTGTTGAATCAGACTTTCCAACATAATCAATAAGACGATGTCACTTACAGCATTAAAAAAGACTGGATTTTATTAAGACATTTATCATCTACAATCTTTTGCTTGGTTTTTTTAGAAGGTAAGTTGTTATTTTCTGAGGATTGTGCAGGGTAAAAGCTTTTAGATCAACATCACTTTTATCTTTACAGATAGCTCACTAAAGAGAGTCTAATCCATCCACAGCACTGTTAGATATTTGGGTAGGCTATAAAAGCTTATAAAAGACTTTAAGTCTTTCTCTGTTTCTGCCTCCACTCCAAAAGAATAAAATTTAATCAGGAAAAGAATGAGATCTCATAAAATACCTAATTAAGAGCCTAAATTAAAAAAAAAAGAGCTTCTTAAAAATGATTTTGGAATGTGGTTTATGTATCAAAGAAGGAAAAGAAGCATTTCTATCTGTACCAAATATCCACATACAAAGTAAGAAACCAGGAAAATATCAGAGGAATTATATATATATATATATGCATCCATATGTATATATGGATAATTTTACAATGTTAGTTCTTTTTCTTGGAGTATACACATTTCTATTAAAAAAAAGCATCTTCTTTTAATATGGGTAAGTCATACTTAAAGTGTGATGATTAAGAAGATAAAAGTTAAATGAGATTGAACTTAACCCTGCAGGCCCATCAGCAGGGACATGCCTGCCAATGCAATTTTCTAGATAGTGTTTTTACATAACAGAATCAAAGAGATACTATTTTTCCCATGATTTGAAAGATTATGTCAGTCAGCAAAATGTACTTATTAAATAATCATTAAAACAACAATTGCTTGTTACAGGGCGTATTTAATTTAAAATGAGCATGATTTTTTTTCCTCATAGACCAATCAGTCATCTTACTTATGTAAACTGATCTAAATCAAGGCAAGATCAAAAATAATTAGTTTAGACTTATGTCTTTCTTAAGTTTTGGATCTGAAATCTGAAGTGGTTCCAGGTCAAAATCTTTGTTTGTTTGATTTGAGACATGGTCTCACTAAGCAGCCCTAGCTATCCTGGAACTCAGCATGCAGGCAAGATTGACCTTGAACTCACAGAAATACACCTGTCTCTGACTCCCGAGTGCAGTGCTAGTAATTAAAGGCATGTGCCACCACCTTGCCCAGCCCTAAGAGCTTTTTGAATGTATTGACATGAAGGCACATGAGGGAATTCTTTACCTGACTATGTAATGAGTTGTAGCAAGAGGGAGCTTCATGAATGAGAACTGAGAGACTCATTGTTGTCCTATTTTGCTCCTTCTCCATGTTGTGTGAGCTTTAGCTGTAGAGGTTGCACTGTAGATTTCCTGCTTAGGCATGGGCATTTCACAGACAATGTCTGTGTGTATTCAGTTTTGATTCTCGGTAGTAGTCTCCATACGGTGCAACAGAAGCTTGTTTGATGAGTGGTGCCTGGGATATTTGACTGTATATATAAGGATAGAGATGTTGCACTTTGTAAGAAGTTACATTAGCCAGGGATGTGACATCCTTGGGGATTCCTCTAAGATCTATGACCTCTTTAGCTATGTGTATTTGGCTATGATTACAGTCTCACATAAGAGTTTCCACCTACTGAGTGAGTTCTAAGACCAATTAGTTAGCTATTGATTGGCTCCAAGATAAAAGTATCACTACTCCACCAGTGCTGAATGCTGTGCTGGTCACTGTTGCAGTTATTTGATCATGAAGCTGGTGTTGGGCCATCAGTTGGTGTTCTTCCATGGCTGTTAGCATAGTGCTTTCCAGAACTATTACATCTAGCCTTTAGTGGAAGTGACTTCAAGGTCAGTTCTAGCCCCATCGTTCCAAATCTGGTTTCTGATGTATGTCCTGTTTTTAGCAATAGGGTGTTACCTTTAAAATCTAAGAGGCAATCAAGGAAAGGTAATAAATGGCCAAAGAATGGAGAGTAGGAATTTGCAGAGTATGGGTCACTAGATAGGACTCCTATATTAAGTTTCACTCACCCAAGGTTCATGAACCATTGCAGAAGAGGGGGCAGAAAGATTGTAAGAGCCAGTGCAGAGGTACATGACCATATGGAAACAGAAAACTACAAGATTTTGGAAGGCTGCTCATATGAACTTTCAGCAACTGTTTTTGCATGCTCAAGGCCCATGCAAACTCAAGCATACAAAATCCAGCATGCTACTGGAGAAATGGGTAGCAGGCCCCAATCTTTGTTGAAGTAATATTGGCAATTGATTACTGTTGGGTGAGGATGAGCTATTCTTCCTAAAGTGAGGGACTGGACAGGCTGGCTAGAACTCAGTGGATGAACCTGTACTCATGAACATTTGGTAACACTAACTTGACACATTAGACCTTAACACAGATGAAAGAATGTATGGATTCCAGTTGAGGGGCTGTGTGCAGGTGCCAGTGGGGAAGGAGGTAAAGAGATGATTAATATTGATTGAGATGTTCTGTATGAAATACAAATCAAATCAATTAAACACACACACACATACACAAACCTCACATATAATTCCTTTCAGCCTATGTGCATAAGGAATATATGAGCCATAAAAGGAATTTAAATTAAGAATTTGATCCCATCCCTAAGATATCCTATTTTGACTATGCAAATCTAGTATTCTAAAATCTGCTTCTGAAATTCATATTCCAGTTCTTATCCAAGCATTTCAAATAACAGATTATCAACCTAAATTTAAGAGTCTATCATCCTTTATTGATCTTGGAAAATCACAAAAAGTTATATTTATTTATTTGTAGGGGTTTTGTGCCACAGTATATGTATGGAAATCACAGGACAACTTTCTAGAGATTATTGGACTGCTACAGTGTGGGATACTGGAAAGGATCTCAGGTGTCAGGCTTGGCAGCAGGATCCATTATTGATAAGCCATCTTGCCAGTCTGATCACTTTTAAATTAACTAAGTGTATTAATTGCTTTTTCTGAAATGATACTAATTCTATTTTTTTCATTTAAATTCTTTCTTTACTAAAGAATGTGTAGAGCAAATCTTCTTTGCCCTTTACCCATGATTAATTATTTTACTTGAATAAATGAAAATATGCAACCCTAATACATTCTGAAAATTCTGATACAGTCATAATAGCCTTTGAAATCCAAACTTCTGAGAACTAAGTGTATTATATCATTAAGAATTGCTTTAATTTGTTTAGAGAATAGGGGTATGTTTCCCTGGAACAGTCTTCTTAATAGGTCAAATCATAATGACCTTTTGCTACACTTTCTTCGAGGAACAGTGAACTGCCTGAATCCAGTTTCTTTCTTGAAATCTATAAGTAAATAAAGATGATATAGAATGCAGTAAATCACACAAGTATAATGAATAAAGGAAAGCCAAATGAAGAAAACTTTCTTATCTTTAGATTATTCCTCCTCACAAGCTCTTTTCTATGTCTTTATTTCAACATCTGGAAGATACCACAGACTCTGCAGTGTGTCTGCATGCTAATCATGTAGATTTACTTTCAATAATCTATCAAACCTCCCTGTAGCAACTGCCATGGTATATGTACTGCTTTAAGCCACCATAAATAAAATCATTAACCTAACAGTCTAATCTAATAGTATTCAAATTCTCATGAGATATAGTTTTCTACAGACTTGTTTTTAGTGAAAGACTCTGCCCAGTCAAGATTCATTGTCCGATCAAAGAACTTAAACTCAAAAGAGTTTTGTTGAAAAGAACAAAAACATATATAACCCCATTCCAAGTATGGAAAACTAAGAAATCATTCTGTCTCTGCTCAGCAAACTGTACAGGTCTCTGCTCTTCTCTGCTACAGTATATGGTTTTAGCATCTCTACCAGTTAATGCCATCCTCAGCTCAAACAGTTAACACGCAATTTAATTCAATGGCCCATTAATGGATGCCAACTTTATCCTGTATGCAGAAATATTATGCAATTGGTAGGAAAAATTAAATATGTTTCACATTTTTAGAATTCCTCTGTAACTGCAGACAGTGCTTTTGCCATGTGGTATGACAAAATGACAGTTTTTCAGCATTCTGTCACTCCCCAGTCCTCTTGATTTAAGTGTGTGTGCTGAAAGACATGGTAGAGAAAATTGGTCAAAAGAAGAAAAAAATTAAAAAACGTTGTCTAGGCATTGGGAATATAGAATTAAAAGCATTTTATTAAAGTGAAAATAATATTATACTAATTTGTAAAATAAAAATGATGACCAATCGCAAACACAAAATAATTGCTTTCAATTATTTTGATCAGTGGGGTTACAGAGGTGTCACAGTTCACTGGCTACTCTTGTTGAGAACCCAGGGTTCAGTTCCCAACACCCACATGGTGGCTAATCACCTTCTGTAACTCCAATTCCAGAGGAACTTACATACTTTTCTGGTCTCTGTGGGAATTGTACTTATATACATGCAGACAAAACACTCATATTATATAAAATTAAAATAAAATATAAAATGTCTGTTAATTTAAAAAAATTGCAGGGGATTCATATACATCACCATGTCGTCAGTGAGGGCAAGAGTATCTCCAAAGTTGTGAAATAGAATTTTTAGGAACGAAAAAAAATGTGGGTTCTACAATAGATTTTAGGGTTCCAAAGGTTATGAGCATATAATTAAATATATAGTATATTCGCTGTAATGAAAAGCATCATGTAAATATGCCAAATGCAAAGAATAAAATGTGTCTATAATTTTCAGATATTACAGTGGAGCAATAATGAAAAAAATTGGACAAATGTTAAAGTCTAAAGCTGCTGTGTAATTGTGGGGGAGCAATGGTCATGTTTATCCTTTGCAGCAGAGAGAGAGAAAACTGCTGTTCTATGCAAAATCCCGCCCCCTTTTCTCTCTGGCTCTTACACACTTTCCACCACCTCTCCTGCTATAGTCCTTGAGCCACAAGAGCAACAGGTTTGGGGAGGGAGATTAACAGGTATAGAGTGATGTTCTTTCCACTGTGGCATGGATTATCATCTTGCTTCAGTGATGCTCCTTCTCCCATAAAAACACAATAACTGCAAAACAGCAACAACAACAGCAAAAGTAACATCCACAGAAATAGTGAATGACTTAACTCATGGTTGTAAACACAAGTGCTTAGGCAATACCTAAGTAGGCATATTGTACTTATCCTGCAAACAATTACCATGGCTTCTTCATGGGGGCTTATAACTCTCCCCCTCACCATTGGGTGTCGACATTCTTTTCCTAATATCAGATGTGTGTGCCCTCACTGAAGAGTAGGCCCTGAATCCAATTTTAAATATGCTGGGGGTGCACATACCAGTCGAGCCTCTATTACACCTGTAGAGACATTTGACAGTGAAGCACACAAGATCTGTACTTAGGAAGAGCTTACAGGACCATTCTCCCATAGCAGCCTCTAGTACTCTGAAAGCCAGCCATCATTTGTGGGGAGTTTTCAGCTCGGTCCCAGCTAGATCTCTCTTTCCTTGCTCGAACCATGTCACATCTTCAGTAATAGGGCCTTACCATCCACTTCCAGTGTGCAACCAGCATTATAATGTGGCAATTGCCTTTTGTTTGGTAGAAGGGGGCTTCCAAGGATCCCTTAGCCAACAGCTCACAGGGGGAGTGACCATACCTGGTACTGCAATTGCTAGTTAACAATCATACAATGTATACTTTTACTCTTTGGCATCTAAAGGCCTAGGTCCATAGAGCTCCCGGAATTTCACAGCTATACTTCACTCTTTATGAGTTACGTTCTATTCTTGTTCCTTCAGGTGTACTTGATGCCTCTCAACTTGGTTTCATATCTGTAAAACACTCAGAAATTAACATTATATACACATACAAAGTCTAACATAGAAAGGAAAATTCCTTTACATTTGCATCAGCTGTTTTTTCAACAGATCCATGTTGGGTACAATAGCATGTAATTCATTTAGTGTCCTAGATTTCTCACATGCAGCCTCAATGCATTCATTTATCCTTGCCAACCTCGTTGGTGCTGGCCTAAGTTGCTTGGTCCCGTTTATCAGGGCTTAAGGCCTCCAGAAATGCTTTAGCAAAGAATTTGGCTTTTTATCAATCTGTTCTTTAGGAACTTGGGCTAAACACAAGTCTCTCCACATTTGTCTACGAATAACCCAACCAGACCTCCTTTTCTGTTTTGCCTCCTTTACCCATCTCTTAAGCTGTCCTATTCTTCACAGACATACTTTACATGCTGGTCTAGGTTGTTTAAATCTGTCAAAGCCTCTCCTGCCTTGTAAAGCTCTTGTCTCACTAGGGGATCCAGTAGGGACCTTAAACCTCCATACCAATGTCAAAGTCCATGTTCAATGAAGTCCCTCATTAAATCTCTAGTGAACGCAGTCCTATGTGGTCCACTAAATGGGGTATTGTATATTGCTTTCCTCATACCCAGTTCTCTTAACAGCTCCTGTCCTTCTCATGTCGTGCTCCAGCTCCTGAAATCCATGGGGACTGGTGATAATTCCACTGTGTGAAATCCACTGGTGATAAGCAGGTTTCTCTAACAGCTTGTACAAGCCAGTGTATCAGAGACTGTTTCCCTTTGTACTGCCTTAGGCTATACAGCCTAAACCTCAAGGAAGGGTGAGCTGTTATGTTATTCAGCTGTCCTGCTTCTGCAGCTTTGAAAATAATCTCATCTGCTCCCATGTCCCACAGCCTTACAAGCCAGGTACTTAAGGGTTCCTTCCTGGTTTGTTTGAACATATTTCCTAGATCCAGCAGTTCTAGGGCCGAGAATCCTTTAGTCACTAAATTCTTATACTTGTTAAGGCCTTTATCAGCGTGAAGACATTTGGATTTTTCTTTTTGTATTACAGGTCGAACCTGGAGGGCTCTTTTAGTTTCTTCTGGGTTGCTTCCTTCCTCATTGCTGCTTGATTCTTTCCAGGGGTTCCAAGTCCTGGGATCCCAGAATGGGTCTTGTATTATCAACCTGACCTGGGTTTTCATCCCTTTTCCACCTCCTAGCTGTAGAAAAAGGCAGGCTAAAAAGTCTATGTCCTTGTCTCTTTAAATCTAATTATCTAGCAAGTCAGAGACTAGTACTGAAGAAGCAAGCCTCATACCTTTCTCTCTATCTAATTCATATCTCACACTTTGAATCTCTCTCTGGGCTACAAACTCAGCCTGAGACTACAATCCCACTATTTTCTCCACCAGTCTCATCTGCTTTGGCAAGTTCATCTTAGTTACATTTTTCAGTATAAACCGTACTATCCCCACAATGGCCACCACACACCAGTCCTATGGGGATAACCCATCATATCAAAATTTCCTCTGCCCATACTTTTCCCTTGTCTGGTCTCCATATTAGCAGTGGCTCCATACATCCTTTTCCCAGGAACATTCTCCTTTTTTCAGTTGGTCCTGCTCTGCTAATGCCAACTAAAACACCCTTCTCACATTCATGAGTATGGGCTGTTGCATAGAAAAGCAGTTTTCTCTCTTTCTGCTGTGAGGGATGGGCTTCCAAATGTGATTGACCTCCAACTAACCAATGACTTAAGCCAGGGGGTGGGGGAGGTTTAGGAGAAATGCAGGGAAGGCTGGGAAGGAGAGAGGCAGGCACAGGGAGAGTGTCATTC
Organism: Eospalax fontanierii; assembly: GCA_035773235.1. Taxonomy (NCBI): domain Eukaryota; kingdom Metazoa; phylum Chordata; class Mammalia; order Rodentia; family Spalacidae; genus Eospalax; species Eospalax fontanierii. Next base: position 14,833,308 of record CM069544.1, on the reverse strand, counting down.
TCGTGCATGTGTTTGAGAGGTCTGGGTAGGTCCTTATGAGAATGCAGCCACTGCCATACAACACCTCCATCTCCCTCTCTCCCCAGGGATGAATCCTTTACAAATAACCTGGAATAAATCAACTTTTCCAAAGGACCATTCTCTATCCGCTCTTTCGGTTCAAACCTAGGGGTGGAGTGAGGCTGAAGGCCGAGCCTCACCATGAGAAATTCATGATACAATCCTCATGTCAGCTAACACCTGTCCTTAACTCCAGTTCCAGAGGATCCAATGCCTTCTTCTGACCTCCATGGCCATTGCCGAACATGGGTGCACCTACATATGTGCAAACAACACACTCATAAATATAAAATTAAAGTTAATTTGTATATGAAACTATAGATACAGTGTTTATCACGCACCTCTATGTGACAACTTTCTAAGTAAAGAACTTCAAAGAAATTCAATAGTATGTTCATACTGTCCAAATGAAATCAAGGATAGATATTAAGGTTATTTTCCAAATAGTTTTTCAAGAAAATAGTCCACAGGATCAGACAAATTCCTAATACCTCTCTAATTTAGAAGATAAAGTCAAGAAGGGAGCCCTGGTTTAGGCAGAGTCCTTTATATGGAAGCCCATAAAACATTACGTGTAACTCTAAAAAGCATCTGCAGTACAAGGATTAGGGGCAGGCGAGATTGCATTCATGGAAAAGGCAGGTGTCATTCTGTAATTTGATCAAGTGGGAGTTCTATCTAAAATAGTTTTAAGAGACAGAACAGAAGAATCCTGTGATAATCAAAGAACAATTTCCAGATATCAAAGCTTTGATGTCATTTCCCAAGGTAAGTTTTCATAACTTAAGTTTCCATTTCATCTTCAACCACAAGAGACTCTAAGTCAGTGAGCTAAAGGAACAACTTAAATCAACTCTCCATCTATCTCTAAAAGCACAAATTTGAAACATAAAGTAAATTAAGGAAAATTTAAAAATGTATACTCATATTAAGATTCACATATTCTTCCTACTCAAACAATTACAAATATTCAGATAGGAACAAAAACAAATAATTTGTATTAAATTTTAAAGACTGCAAGAAAAGAGTAGAGAAATGGACATAATGATCATAACCACTGAAGAACTGAGAGAACAGGTTTGCTTTTCAGTTATATTTGCTTCACACATTTTCATACTTCATATTTTGTATTCTCAAAGATTTTTTTGTTTCCTTTTTATTGAAATTTTTTCTAATTCCACACAATAGATTTTGATGAAATTAAGATCCCCTCCCTTTGTACACCCTGCTTAAAACCTCTTTACAGAGTCAAATTTGTGTCCCCAATGTTCTTCAGCATGGTCTATCCACTGGAGACTGATTTAATGTACCAAGAGTCACACCCTTAAAGTAGACTCCCTCTCTTCCCAGAAGCTATTGATTTCCAGTAGATCCTCAAGTATGGTTAGAATTTCTTAACCACTTCCCAATGTCGATGGTGGAGTTTTGTCTTCTTTAAACCTGCATGGGATCTGTGCATGCTGTCATCACTGCTGTGAGTTCATATAATAACTAACCAGTCATCTGGAAAACCATGCAATCATCCAGCATCTTTGCTTCTGCATTCTTTCTTCCTCCTCTTCTCCGATGATCCCTGAGCCTTGGGGGCCATAAGTTCAATTAGTTATCTAGTTCAGCGAGAGGCCTTCTGCAGCATGTAGCCAGTTGTGGGTTTCTGTGTTGATCACGTTCTGCTGCATAAGGAAGCCTCTCTTATCAGCATTGAAGATAGATCTTTTGACAGCTATGTAATGTCCTCATTTTACTTCTGTGCTCTAATGTCTATTCTATTTGATAGTAATATAATTATTCTTGATTTAAAAAGAATATGGAGATGATATGTCCTTTCCTGTCCTTTACTCTGAAGGTGTCAAAGCTGTTGTAAAATAAGTTACATTATTTTTAGATGACATGTAATTGTATGAAGTCTCTCCCTACTGTCCGTGTGTTAGAACATTAATAAAAAAGGCAGCTATTAATCCGTTAATATTGAACTAAGTCATTTTATTGTATGCTTGCTTGGTTTGAGTTTTTGGTGTTGCTGTTGCTTTGCTTCTTTCTTTCTTTATTATTTTTATTTTATGTGTATGAGTATATTGTCTACATGTATATAAGTGCACCAGTGTTCTGGAAAGGGCATCTGATACCCTGTGACTGAAGTTACAGACAGTTGTTAACCACCATGAGAGTGCTGGGAATAGACCCTGGGTCCTCTGCAAAAGCAGCCACTGAGACATCTCTCCAGCCTTTGCTTCCTTATTCATATCATTACTTTTTTCTGTGACTTTATTTATTATTTTTATTTTTATTCTTATTCCATTTTATATAATTTTCTTAGGCATTGCTATAGGTTTTAACAATATACATATGGATAACAGCACAATCTGCTGGTGTTAGCATAATAGCATTTAAAGTGTGGAAATCTTATTTCCATTTAGGTCCCTTTATCTCTCCCCACTTTAAAATATAACTGTCTTAAGTATTTTCCTTAAATATCTTGAGCACAACACCAGATGATATTATGATTATAATCCTACCACCAAGTACAATTGTAATCATAAGGATAGGCTAGTAGGCTTATTTCTATTATTACATACTCTGATATTCTTTCCATTTTGAATTTGAAACCTTCTGTTATCTTTTCCTCTGTGTTTAAGACCTTTCCATTAGTCACTATGATCAGCATTTTTGAATCAGTGGTAGAATTCCCATTACCCATTGTGATAATTAACTCAGTTCTCCATTTGATGACTTAACAATGCCCAAGACATAAATGAGATGTAAATTATCTATAAATATTTTATGTATTATTTTTATTTTATACTGCGTGTATATGGCCTCCATGTGTGTAAGTGCATCCATGTTGTGTAATGTCTGCGGAGGTCAGAAGAGGTCATAGGATCCCTTGGAACTGGAGTTACTGGATAGGCAAGTACAACAGAATCGGATTCCCTGCTTGGGCAGGCCTCATGGGAAGCTTCAAGTAAAACCTAAATAGTAATAATAACTTCAGGATGCTGGGGATGCCAGAAACACAGGATGCCCAGAGAGGAAAGCTGCTAGGTATCAAGCAGGACTAGCCTGAGAGTGAGGCCATGTCTACTGCAGCAGCTAAGATGGAGAAATCATGCTACTCAAGCTTATTGGACCCCAAATGATGCCTCTGTAAACTTCAGTTGTTAAACATTCATCTGCACAGTTTGGTGTTTGTCTTGCTGCCCTTTGATCTTATTTTGATGTGATCTTTCTTTGTTGTACCTGATACTTCCATCTGGGGTAGAAATGTTTATTCTGTGCCATTACATTAAGTATGCGGCTTGATTTTTAAAAACAAATAATTGATTCCACTTTTCATATTGTGTGTGTGTGTGTGTGTGTGTGTGTGTGTGTGTGTGTGTGACCATCTGACATATGTCAGTGGCACTGGATTCCACAAGAGGGAATTAGATCTTCTGGAGTTGGAGTCGCCATTGGGGGTCACCACATGGGAACTAGGAACCAAATTTGGATTCTCTGGAAGGGAAACAAGTGCTCTTAACCACTGAGTCATCTATGCAGCTCTATACTGCATAGATATAGGTAAATCTATTTATTTTTTATCTAGATTTCAGTTATGTTATACTGGCTCACTGTCAGAAGATTGCTTTTACTTTGTGTCTTATACTTTTGAAGAGTGTTGAAAATGTTATGAAATAAGGAATTCAGAGATTAGCTAAATGCATTCTGCATTGTAAAAGGATCGTAAGCCTTTGAGGACCAGTGGTGAAACATATGGTTTAAAAGTGTTACGCTTAGGTGTTACATTGACAAGAAGTGGATTCACAATAGTTATATTTGACTGTCAACTTAAGTGGATTAAATGCTTAGAACATGAGTGAGACACACATTTGGCTTTGCCAAGGAAGAATCTTTGAGAGAGGTTTAACCAAGTCCAGAGACCTGAAACGAAGATAGGCAATGCCACCCTATAGCTGGATGGACCAGGGTCCAGGACTCCATAAAAAATGAGAAGGACACAGTCAGACAAGCAGCAGCCTTCATCTCTGTTTCTTGATCTGCCCTGACAGGAATATGCCTCCTGATCCCATCATCACCAAAAGGGCTGACATTACCACACTGTCCCCACAGTGACAGACTGCAACCACAAATCATGGTCTAAAGCAAACCCTTCCTCTGGTAAGCTACCTTTACAGACATCATGTCATAGCAATGAGAAAAATAACTAATATAACCATACTTATTAAGATTTCCTTGCAACATATTTTCCTACCTTCCTTTGTTAAAAAAGTCTTAGTTTTTTTAGACTAAGACTGGTAAGTCTTAAGTACTTATGATTGGTAAGTCTTTAAGTACTCAGAAAATAGATCTTTTCCTTCTGCCTCTGTGACTTCACATAAAAATGTCTCTGATCACTGAAACTGATCTTTACCTCTAAGTTATGTATCATTTCTGTCTGGCTACTTTCAAGATATTTTTCCTTGTCTAGTTCTTAGAAGTTTAATTATGATACTTTGTGATTGATTTTCTTTAGGGTAATTATACTTTTATTTTTGAGTCTCGTGATCTTGAACTCAGTATGGTAAACCAGACTGGCCTTCAAATTTGGGTCCTCCTGCCTTTGTCTCCTGAGAGTGCTGGTTTGAACTACTATGCCTCATTTAGGGTTAAATCTACATCTTGACATGAAAGTTTGAGAAGTTTTCTATTTTTAATACTTTCTTTGTTAATATCTTATTTATGATTTTGATTTTATTTATATGAGTGTATTGCTTAAATGTAAGTGCATTCATGTCCTGCAGTGCTCACAGAGGGCAGATCAAGTTGTCAGATTCCCTGGAACTGGAGTTAGAGACAGTTGTTAGTTACCACAGGAAATTGGAATTGAACCCAGCAGCCAGTGCCCTTAGCTTCTAAGACTCTCTCCAGCTTCACTTCTAGTACTTTCAAAGCCCCATTTCCTGATGACTGCTTTCAAGACTATGGTGAGGCTGATCACAGGTCTGTTAAAATTCTCTAGTTTCTGAGTGTCTGTTTATTTTTCAGTCCATAACTTGAATTCACTAAATTCTACTGCAATGATTTCAAGTTTTCTAATTCAGTCCTTTTCCACCTTTACTGTACTAGTGAAATTATCCAATATTTTAATTTCTCCTGTCCTAATTTTTACTTCTAGACAAGTGTTCTAGTTTGATTTCTGTTGCTGTGATAAAAATTTCTTAATACAAAGCAAGGCTCAAGTACCATCATGGAAGAGAGACTGGAAAGTTTGTAAAAACCAGAGGGGGTGCAAAACGGTTCAGTATCTGCCAGACATGACACCACAGTTTTACATGTGAACTCATACATGGGCTGGAACTTCATGTATAAGTCCTGCACAAGAATTAACTAGCCAAAACTCAAGCATGGATTGGGGAGGGACTCATGACGTTTCATCCTTATCTAAGGAGCTATTGGCAGTTGGTGACTCCTGGGAGAATGAGAGCCAGTTTTCTTGAGGAATGTGGACCCTGAGAGTTTGCCCATGCTGGAGTAGATGGTTCTAACCCATCCACATATAGGCAACACTAAATGGACTCCATGATGGGGGCTGGGAGCGAAAGAGAATGAATAAATGAATATGAAGCTTGGAGCGAAAATATGGGGATCAGGCAGGAATTGAAGATGAAGGAAATGGGGATGGATTAAATGTAAAGACATGACATCTGTGTATAAATATTAAATAAAACAGATAAAAATAGTAAGAGATAAAGCTGAGTGCTAAATCACTTGGCATCGTACAGGTAGGTGGAGTGGAGGTTCATTTGTCCCTCTCAGTCTTGATTCATTTCATTCACTAAAGTGAGAAAATAGCTTACACAATCTCACTGTTCCTGAAAGGGAAAAGTAGTTGATGTTCCAGAGAGGATCCCCAGACACAGACTCCATAAGAAAGTAATCTGAGAATGGATTCATAATACTTTGCTGCTTTTGGACAGAAAATGTAGCTTAGTTTCCAAATGGCCTTCATCAGCGGAAGAGCCAAGAACAGCAGACAAAGTTGTGAAACACGAGAAGTGGGAACTCTCTTCTATCTCCATGCACTTAATGATGCTAAGAAGAGTTGAAGGCTCAATGACCCACTACTTTTCATTCACAAGGTCACATGCTGAACACAGAACCAAAATAACATTACTGTTTTATGATCTTGTTCCATATTATTTTGATGTGAAAGGATACAAACAATATAAGATGGTGAAGAGATTCAATTCCTGTTCTTGTTTAGTTTCATCAGTATGGATGGGGGAAGAAAATGATCTGTCTGTGATTCAACCTGACATCAAGAGGGCAGAGGAATAGCCTGGGGAAGATGAACTTACCTTGTTGAGTTCCGTTGTCAGGTAGTGATTTACATTCCGGTTACTACTAGTTGCTGCAGACACCACAAGGATTGGAGTGCCAACATGTCTAGTCCCACTGACAGGGGTTGGAAAAGCAGTTGTCTACTCAACACCATTAATTGTACAGAATGTAGGCTGCTTTCCAAAGGATGGTGATGGAAGATCAGCAACTTTTTCAGTTCCACTAAAACCTCTGTGATGGGAATGTACTTTCCTTATTCTTGTCCAGCTAAAGAAGAACAGTTATTATCAACTGTTGTTGTAGATCACCCTATTCTGGTTCCTTTGGCTAGAAAATTTTCTTGGGGGCATTCTTTTGTTTGCACTTGGTGGTTTTGAGTTGGAGGAATGTGGAAACTCAGAACCATAGGACCATGGCACTCACCAAGCCCTCATGCCAAAGCTCACCTATGGTTCCTTAACGTGTGAAATTCTTCAAAAATGCCTTCTTGCTTCATCCCAACCAAAGGGAGATTCCAGAAATAAAAATGTTGCCACAAAATGATGCATAGTCACACATTCTCCTAATTTCCTTACCCTTGTGAGTTTACATGTAGAAGATACAAGGCCTTGCCAACACTTAAAGGAAGGGATCACAAAACGGTGTGAATAATGGGAGAAAAAGATCAGGAGGGCCAACTAATGTCTGTCTGTCACATAGGAAGAAAGTAATTATTTGTTGAATAAGTTGATTTAGTGATTCCCCAAGTAACCCTGGCATTAACCAATCAGCCTGTCCATTTATAGATAAAATGGAGTATACCTTTTCTTAAAACTTATAAAGTCTTGGAAGAAAATTGAGCAATATTAAATCAAGTAGAACACTGATTGATTAAATATTAAATTTCCTTACAAATTTATCTGTATTGAATACATTATTGAATTTAAAAATAGACTATAGAAAGTGATATATCAAATAACTAAGGTAGTTTATAAGGTTTTCTGAAGTTCTCTGTCAGTGCTCATTATCTCTGAGCACACCTTGTACAGTACTTTATTTCTTTTGGATGAGGTGGAAAGACCTCTGACATTTCAAATGTACCACTCCAATCAAATCTCCATTCTCTGTAATAATTTCAGAGAATGTATTACAGTCCTAAGGAAAGCCATGAATATCTAACATTTCAGGCACAATAGACCCACTTGGAGATAAAGAGAGCAGCAAAAACAAGAGGCCAGAAGTGTTAGATCTAGCATCTTTAAAGTCCTCCTGATAGAGGCAGGGAATTGTCCACTCTGCCTTGGAGTAGATCAAAGCACAGATCTACTTAGACACATTCACGCTTTGAATGACACAGTTTCATTCATTCTCTATGTTAAGGCCAAATCCAAAATAATCCTGGAAATTTTGTGTATGAAACCTTGTTGTTGGTCAGATGAAGGAGTTTCATGTCTTCTTAGACTCAAATTCTTGTTCCTGAGTAACTGGACTGCAGGTTTTTAAAGTAAGGACGGCTGCTAATTCAGTAGACAAGATTCAGAGGATACATTTTTTAAATCCTTTAGATATCAATTCACTCTCTGTGAAATGAGAACACAGATGTATCTCTATCCATTCCATACACATCTAGAAGTACCCAGATCTGTGCTGAGTTCTCCTTAGAGGTTATTTTGAAGCCTATATAAATAATAAATTCAATGGTGTCTGTCTTTGGCAATTCTGACATGGCAGGTTAAACTGATCTGAGACTATATTTATTTAAAACCTTCCTAGGAGATTATAATGTAGATTTAGAAACTTCTGGTCATTAAGAATACGTTGTATCAATATTCTATGTTTCTATTTATTAGCAGACTTCCTGACCGTAAATGTTAATTACGACAGCTTAGCCTTAGGGTAACCTTATTTGAAGTAAAACCATTGACTTTTATAATATAGGGAGAATCTGGCTGAGGAAAACTTTGCCTTCAACTTTTGCCACAACCCATGTGCTAGTCTCTACTTCCTTCACCTATTTCACTTACATGACCTCTGGCCTGTTTTCAATCTTACTATTATGGAATGATGTGCCATGTGATCTTCGGTTTCACCCATGACTGCATGTTCATGTGAATTAAAGTCAAGACCCTGGCTTCTCACCTGCTTTGTGACTTTTAGTTAGGTTTATCTTCTGCCCTGTCTCATAGCACAGGCTTTAGGAAAAGGACAAAATTCTCATTAAAAACTTTGACACTGGCTGAATAGTTACACATTAGTGGGATTATAGGTGCAACAGAAATAATGGTCCTGGGAATGAGCGCTTGATAAAAAAAATGTTAGAAAAAAATAACACAAAGACTAGTAAAAGGATATTATTTTCTCATATGATGATGCCAGAGATGACACTGATGATGTTTGAGTGACTTTATGAATGGGTCCCCTCAAGTGGCTCTTCATTCTCTTTCCTCAGTTCTTATAACTAACCTTTTAAAAGTTATTCAAGGAGTTTGATGTTTACCCAGTTCATCTGTGGTAGGCAGACAAATACTCTTCACCTAAAGGATGTGACTATCTTAATTCTGTAAGCTATAAATATTTTTTAATATGGCAAAATACACTATGATTATATGACTAAGTTAAGGAAGTTAGGGAGGTTTATGTGAATAAGTAGGCTAGGTCCAGTCCAATCATTTATCTTTTTTAAATGTGAGCAACATATTCGGGGGGGGGGATTCAGACAAAGGGCAGAAAGGAAAGGACTATTTGCTCTGATGCAAACTTTAGGTGGAAGAGGAGGTCATGAGCACTGGGACGCACTGGCCCCTGAAAACTACAAAAGGGAAGGAAACAGATTTTCTCAGGGAGATGTACGGAGCTGCCAATTGCTTGATATTTAGCCCAGTAAGGACCTCTAACCTTCAGAATGGGGATAACATGCATTTGCGTCGCTTTATGCTATTAAGTTTGAGATCATTTATCATGGCAGTGATGGAAAACTACTACACCATTCAATAACAATGTTCATCATTTCCTCGGACGCTATTTCTCCTGTTGAACTAGTTTAGAGGCTATCATTACTTCCAAAAATATTTGTTTTCTAGAGTTTTGTTTCTTTTTAAACAGCTTTATCCCTTAGTTCCACTTCTTCCTTCCTCTTCTACTGATCCTACACTCCTTCTGATGTCCATCTTTTTCATGTCACTCAAAGGTTGCATTCACAATCCTCTTATGTCTTGACATTGTCACTTCTTATTTCATCTTCATAAACAAATTTTATTCACATTTTCAGTATTTAATTCTTTAAAAGATGCATTTTAACAGACAAATCCTACTTTATCATAATTTAACATATCACATAGGACATGAAAAGGTATGTTCTTGTATATAGTCCAGTCACCTGAAGATAGAGGCTAATAGAGATGTATTTAAAGGTATACAATAAGGGGGAACTATTTTGTGATAATTACTTGATGAGAAAGTAGAACTCAATGATGCATGGTTGTTGACTATCTTGCTCTAGTCAGATAAGTGAAGAGAGGTAGTAACAGGACTTAATTGGGAAAAGAAATGGCAATATCTAGTCAGAATATTTTCTCTCTCCTAGAGAGAAAATAAATCAAATTAAAGCTGGTTCTCCTCTGGAGTGATTTTAGCACTATTGATACAGGTGACAGTGTCTGCTGACATTGTCATAACTAGGGGATGGAGTTACTGGCCCATAGCAGATAGAGTCCAAGGATACGGTTAAGCATCTGCACTGCACATGACAGTACCACACAGCAGAGCATGTTCAGCCTGAATAATTCAGAGGTCAAGAAGCCCTCTACTAGGAAAACTGTGACTGAAGACTGCAGAAGAATATTGGCTTGTGGGAAAGAAAAGAATTTTAATGGATTTGAAGTGGCAGTAAATTGTGAACGAAATGCACCACTTACTTAATAAGGTCAAGTACATACGGATGTATGGGTTGGTGTCAAGCAACCATTTCTCAGGAAACAAGAATGGCAGATCACAAGGGATGGAAGACAGCTTGACAGGATTGTAGGTTTTAAGCATGCACGTTTACCATGTAATTGTGACATGGAGAGGAGAAACCAGGACCAGGATGACTGCATAAAATTGGACATGATGAGCTCAACAGAGGGACAAAACATCATGTGACTAATGTCAGCAAACCTAGAGATGCTTTAGAAAAAGTGTGAAGAGACTAGTAATTCCATATACAGTCAGTATCCATCTGGTTCTCAACAAACAATAATCTGAACATTCCAAGACCTGATGTTTGTCTCAGGGAAGAAAGTGAAGTGCCATTAGTTCTGGAAAAGGTCAAAATGTCCAAGGGCAGTGAAATCCTGAGAATTTTTAAATTCTGTGTTTATCTTTGGAAGATCCATATTCTGGGATGATGAGGGAAATAAATGAGTTATATGAGATATATTTCAGTTCTCATTAACAAATCAAATAAAAACACAATGAGAAAAAGTTTTGAAATGAACACATTATTATTTTCTCTAGGTTCAAATTGAAGAAGGCATATTTTATTTATTTATTTATTTTCTGGTGAGCTTTACAAGATACTCAGGAAAGACTATAGTAGAATGTTATAAAGAGTGATTTCTAGTTATTAAGAGGAAACTGGACTTATTAAAAGCATATAAAACTAAAAATTACTAATATCAATCAAACCATATTACAGATTTTCTTTCTTTCTTTCTGCCTTTCTTTCTTCTTTTTTTTTTTTTTTGTGAGAGTACAAGGATAATTACATCCAGTGGTGATGTACTCCTACGATAGCTGAATTGCAGGAACACATTGAAAGTTTTTCTTTTGAAAAATATTTAATTGAATTTTTGCAATTTTCATATAATATAGTTTAATGGTATTTAAATCCCCTCCCCTGTCCACATGTCCCAACTGCACCCTGCCCAATTTGATGTGTTCATAATAATATAAATATATGTAGATAGATAGATGATAGATAGACAGATGATAAATAGATAGACAATAGATAGAGAGAGAGAGAGATAACCTTTAGAGTTTGACATCTTTCAGTGTGGATCCATTCACTGTACCAATCATGAATTCCATCCCTGTAAAACACTGTCTCTTCCCCTCCCAGAAGTCATCAGTTGCCAACAGTTCCTTATGATTTGTTTGGAATTTCTTACTCACTTCCCCATGACTATGCTGGGACTTAGTCTAGTCTGAGCTTGTATGAAACATGTACATGCTGTAACAATTGCTGTGAGTTCATATGCGTAACTAACCAGCTGTCTGGGAGGCTCTGTTTCCTTGTGATCATCTACTGATTGGCTCTTACAATCCTTTTGCCACCTCTTCTGCAATAATCCCTGACCCTTTGGAAGCAGAGGTTTGGAATAGGTATCCTAGTCAGACATAAGCACTCTGTGATCTCTTGTTCTCTGCACAATGGTCAGTTGTTCAAAAAAAGTTATGATTTTATGTGAATGAATGTTTTGCCCACAGAAGAGGATGTCAGAATCCCTGGAACTAGAGTTACAGATGATTAGCCATCACAGAGGTGCTGGGAACTGAACCCAAGTCCTCTGGGAGAGCAGGCAGTGATTTTAAACCACTGAGCGATCTCTCCAGCAACCCAAAAACTACTTATTTGATATTAATAGGTACAATACAAAAATAAGTTTAAGAAGCTAGCAAAAAAAAAAAAAAAAAAAAAAAAAAAACTTCATCGAAGCACTGAGTCCAAAGAACAGCAATCAATGTAGGTTGCCTACAGTACTTGTCTGTTTTTTTTTTTTTTTCAGTGAATTTGCTGAAAGTGTTAGAGGCCATATTTATAAAATTTTCCGTGACAGAAATCTGACAGTGATGTTAAATAAAATAAAGGAATTAGAAACTTAAGTGATCTAACTGTGATTATGGAGAAAACATCAATATCCATAGATTTAGAATCTATTTTGTAGGAAATTTTCATCTAAACCTTCATTTTATTAGAAAATGAAGTTAGGTTGCATGTGGCATAGTTAAAAGTTTACAGAAACAGAGAGGTTGAAGTGTTGGGATTGATCATCTGAAACAATGACTCAAATGTCGTTTTAGCACTGACTAAAACAGGAGAAGCAAACAAAAGAAATTATCAAAACCCCAGAAGATCCAAGGCCATAACATTCTGAACTATAGTTATTGGTGAACAGGAGGTCATCAGTTACATACTTAATTCGCTTACTTTCAAGATACTTGGTAACTATAATGTTCTAGACGATATATAAATATATATAGTTATATATATATAATGTTTTATATATATATAAAACATTAACTATAATGTTATAGACACTAAAATCAAAATGGTTTTTTATGTTGAAACTTTGTCTCTGGGGAAAAAAAAATTCACATGGGATAAATGATATCCTTAGAAATAAACAGATATATTCTTAGACAATTTTTTGTAATATTGATTATAAAAATGAAAACAGTGTGTTTTGAAATTCTTGAGTAAGTCTATTAAAATATGCGCTGGCAGAGGAACTTGTCGTTACCAAATAAAGTCAAACTGCATGAGTGCTAATTTACTTTGTCAGTTTGTTTCAAACTGGCACAAAAGGAGAATATCATCATAAAAACTAGAGGAAATATGGGCTGCTGAGCCAGTCAAATGAAATGACTGACACGTTTTTAACTCTTAGAAACTCGCACCAAAGAAATTTCAATCTGCGAACTCACGGGAAGTGGAAAATGGAGCCCTTAATTACCAAGTCATAGAACTAACATTCAAAGGACATGGGTGATTGCATCTTTTTATGTACTAAAATATTAATTGTAGTTCATGAACATGAAATATGGTGAAACTAGCTAAGTCACGGATATTTCTTTCTGTATTCGTGGAATAAATTTCATTGAATGTTTATCACATGCCAAGAACTGTGTCAACTGCTTGAGGTATAGGAATAAATGAAATCTATTCCCATACCAAGGATTTACAGTTTCTAGGAGATGTATAAATCACTAAATGTTTTGTAGTGAAGCAGAATACATGTTATAGGAATCAGATTCCTTAGGTAAATGATGATCTGATGCACAATAGGATTTAAACAGATTAATGGAGTTAAAAAGGGTTTTCCCGTGAAGAGAGAACACAAAGCCAGTCATTAATCTCAAAAACTTGTTCTGAGGTATCTCTGCATAGAAAAAAAGATTGAGGTGACAGCTTTCTTAACATAGATGCTATCTTCAATTTATATCTGAGATTCTATTTTATGAACCCATCATGACAGCAACTTAAAATGCTCAAATTCTACCTCAGAATGTATCCCCAGATTAATTTTATTAACTGTGCAAGTAAGAAACAATGATATTACATATTACAAAATCCTCAGTATCACTCCAACTCTACATATGACTATTCTTTCCTTCTTTTGATGGAATCAAAAGTTGGCATGTTAAATTATGTGATAGATAAACATTTAAACAGATATCCTGTTCATAGGAGAGGACAGGCACGAGGACATGGTCTACTTCTAAGAACACTGTCACATTTGGGTCATATGAGAAACAGAAGAGGAGAAATCCAGCCATATCTATGTATAATAATCATATCAAGGAAAGAATCAGACACATTATTTTTTCATTCATTTTAGTTTATGTGTATGAGTGTATTTACTGTCTATAGCTATGTAAACCTGTGTCATGCTATGCTGGTGGAGGTCAGAAGAAGGCTTTGGATCCCCTAGGATTAGAGTCAGAGATGGTTGTTAGTTGACATGAGGGTACTTGGAACCAATCTGGATCCTCTTCAAGAACAACCAGTGCTCTTAACTGTTGAGCCAAATCTCTACCTTCCCAAAACCAGACAAATTATTAACTCCTCTTTATACTGTCTGTGTGGAGTCACTAGTGGTGAGCCACTGGAGGTAGGTCTAGAAACTGTTTCCTTAAGAGCAGTGACCAACTGGATGACAGGCTACTGAAGCCCTCAAAGGTGATTACAACTCAGAATTACATCCTACTTCCCCTTTGTCCTATAGTACATTTACATATGATGTTCTACAGATAAAACTCCCTAGCTAATCTCTGATCAAGAGCAGCATATAAGTAGAAATTGTTTTTCATTCATAACAAAAGACTTTTAAAGGGTTTTTTTTAACAGCTTCATATGTATATGCAGCATATCAAGATTATATTTAATCCCTCATCACCTTCTGACATTCCCCTCCATCACTTTCTGAACATTTTCATCTCCTCACTCAGTCTCCAGTGGCTACATCCACCGAGAAAATGACATTCCCTTCTATGGCAACTATTAACAGTCAGTAGTTCCTCGGGAAAGGATGAGACCTAACTGGAAATTCCTCTATCCAGGTAGAATGTTGAAGAGCCCAGCCTTGTGCAGATGTCCACAACTGCTGTCTATTCCTGACTGTCATAGCAGGATGGCCGCATTTCATGAGAACTTTCTCATCCTCTGGCAGTCAAATTCTTTCTGCTTTTCTCCTGTCTTGCCAGGTGGTAGTGGTGACAGTGGGTGAAACAGTTGTCTTGTTTAAGATATCTCATCAGTCACTTATTTCACAGCATTTTAAACAGACATAAGTCTCTGCATCACTCACCACCCTTTGCAGAAAGGAGCTTTTTTCCACAGGCTGAGAGCATCATTGATGCATGAAGAAAGACTTCAGTTTGACAACACTCTCATTCAGAAAGCAAAAGTCGTATAGTCTTTACTTGGACCTTTGCCCTCCCAGTCAGAACTGTATCAGGTGTGTATTCCGTTCTCTGAAGAAGGCCTCAAATCCAATCACAAAGCAATTGGTTATCCCTAAAATAATCATGTCACTATTGAACTAACAGGCATATCTTTTTATGGTGAGTTTATATTGTAGTACGCATTATTAAGGGAAAAATATACAATGACACTAGAAAGATATTTTTCAAAATCATTCTCTACTACAGGTATCAATGAAACAACAGCATAAAGAATAACCCTTGTCTGACACCATCATTATATTTCATCAGGAAAGTCACAGTCCTAACACCAAAAGCAGAGGTTTAGGAAGCACTGAAGAACGGTCTTTTGAAATGAAGAAAAATGGAGACCAGCAAACAGCAGCGAACAAAGTCTCCCTGGCTGGTACTACTCCAAAGATGAAAACCTAGAAAAAATCACTCTGTAAACATCCCACTCAGCTACTCACACAATACTATTGATAGTCCCATCCTATTGGAAGTCTGTGACACTGGTACACTGCCTTTTGTTTAAGAAAGGTTCAAAGTCAGAATTGTCACTCAAATTGAATGCATTAGCAACATTTTTTGAATTATTTAAGTCTTGTAAACCTCTTCAAACCTTTCATCAACATGATGGGAAAGCAGGATAATGCATAGTGTCCGTGAGAGATTTGTGAGAGGATGTTTGCCTTCAAGGTCCATTAGAAACAATTCGGTTATCAGAGATTTTTATCAATATTAGTATATTTTCCTTGGGACAAAATGGTGAATGTCATATTAGCTGCTAAACTGGCAAGTTTTCTCAGAATAATAATTCTAAAACAAAGGAGAAAAGAAGTTTATGTTGTATCAAACCACTAATGCCTTCTTACCATCATTTTGATATGGTTTGATCGTGTTCATCGTAATTCATATGGTTGAAGATTTTTCTACATTATAGTAACATTGAATTGACAGGAGCTTTAAGTAGTCTATAGTGGAACCAATAATTGGGTTGTGAAGAGATTGATGCTAGCCTATTGGCATAGATTAGATCTCACAGAACTGGATCATTTTCCAGGTGGACTGAACCCCAAGGGAGATGGTTGTTATAAAACGAATAAGCGTGAACTTTCTATAATCCCTTGTATCCTTATTCATCCACACACACACACACACACACACACATGAGCACACACACACACATGCACACACACATATAACACATGTATTAGGTTTACTTTTTTACTTCACTGTCATATTGTGACACAACCCCCTACTTAGGATACCGTGGCCATGCTCTTTGAACTTTCCAGTCACCAGAAATGTGAGTCCAATAAAACTGATCTCAATTAGTTTATTAGTCCAGCACAAAATATAGTAGCATTCTTTGAACCAAAATAAAATAATAATAAAGGAAAAGGTTTGTTTTAAGGAAGATTTAGATTCAGAGCATGGTTCTCAAGATGAACTCTTCTTAGTGCAAGTATTTGCCAGTTAGCTTTCTAGATAACACAGAAGTCAGGAATGGACTTTTCACCCTGAATTCATGTGTAATTATTACAAGGAAGCTTACAGAAATAATTTAAACTTCCAAAAGAGATGGTAAACTGGAATCTCCCTCTATGTCAAGGCAACTAAAAATAGACTCTGTTCCCAAAAGAAGAGCTTCAGAAATCCACAGTAGGAGTTAGAAGACAGCTGACATTAACAGAGTAGAAGAGGGTTGGCACACTGAAGAAGAAAGCAACACGGAAACAGCTCTAGCTAGAAGGTTCCTTGTTGGTGAGAGTGAAGGGATCAAAAGTCTCATCTATAATAGATCATTTTTTCCTCTGAGTGGCACTGAGGACTGAGCTCTAAAAGTCAACTTCTCATTAAGAAGATTCTTAAATAAAACCAGAAGCAAAATCCAGAACAATTGTGCAAAATCTGTAACACATAAACAAGAGCAAGAAGAAAAATCAAAGTGACGTAAACTTCAAAGCTATTAAGTTCAGTAACACTGAAATGCGCAGAACACCAGAGGAAGCTATCAAAAGTTTCCTGCCAAAAATTATAGGTAACAAAAAGAGAATTTTTAAAAAATCAAACGAATGAAATAAGGAACTGAACCCAAAACATGGAGAGGATAACAACTACACGGAGGAGAGCATCTGAAAAGGGTATAAATATGTCAGCAAAATGGATGATAAATCTAGCAAAGAAATTTATGTGTTTAAGGCAAAAAAACCCAACAAATATAAATGTTGTATGTAAAAAAGTAAAAGAATCAAATAAAATACACAATGGAAATCATCACCAATGGACTCAAGAAAAATAGAAAAAGAAATTCTGGGATGGAAAGATGGCTCAGTGGTCAATAGCATTCTTGCAGAGGACCCAGGTAAGATTCCCAGCACTCACATGACAGCTAACAACCATCTATAACTCCAGTTCCATGGGAGTCTGACACAGTCTTCTGACCTTCACGGGCATTGCATGACACAGGTGCACATATATACATGCTGGCAATACGCTCACCACTAAAAAGAAGCAGATCCGATTAAAAAATAAGATACAATTATCTGCCGTAACCCAGAATCCCACCTTGCCAGCAAAGACTATCTCTTATCAGATAATAGTGGAAAAAAATCTAGAAGTGAAAAACAAGAATTTTAGAAGCTACACAAATGTTTAAAGGTTGAAATAAACATTTGAATGAGACCCAATGGGTCATTGAAGAAATCAAGGAAGAATATTTAAAATTCCTAAAATTAAATGAAGATGATATAACACAATTCTAGAATCTTTCGAATACAGTTAATGCAGATCTAAGAGGAAAGTTTCATTTTATGAGTGCACATATTAAAAACTAGATATCAAATAAACTATGTACCTCATGATCTAAGAGAAATGAGAACACACCAAACCCTTAAAGAGAAGAAGGCAAGAAATAAAGGTAAGAGCAGAAATTAGTGAGAACATAGTTCTGCTAAAAACAACAATGTGCGTGCATGCGCGTGCACACACACACACACACACACACACACACACACAGAAGAACCAGTGAAAGTTAAAGCTTGTTCTTTGAAAAAAAACAAAACAAAACTAAATCAAAAAGTCCCTAGTCAATATGACTAAAAGAAAGAATGCAAAACAAAACCAAAATCTAGCCAAGATTCTTCACCAGAGTGGAGTAGGAATAAACAATAGCCCAAATCCTAACAGACCCATTTTTCCATTCAGTAACCTTGTGAGCAGCCCTTACTGTATGAATTTTTGTTGGTTGTGTGGTTTGAATGTAAAATGTTCTCCATAGGCTCATATGTTTGAACAGTTGGTGGAAAGTTGTAGATAGTTTGGACGGACCTTTATCAAATGGAGTCTTGCAAGAGGAAGTGGGTCACTGGGCATGGGGTTTGAAGTTCTACAGCCTCTCCACACTTCGTGTCTTCTGTTTGCTTTCTAGTCTGCCAAGATGTGAGAAAGGATAGGGTACAGATGCATATTCCTGCAACACTGGATCACCCACGGCCATGTCTTCATGTCTTTAAGCTCCCGCCATAATTAAGCTATACTTAGAGAATTTTATAGACAATCTCCAGCTTCCAGCTCCAAGCTTTACTATATTACTCCCACAAATCAATTCCAAAGGCCTACAAATCACATAGATAGTCACAGGAATAACCTAACTTTCAGTATTAACTTTCTGTATTAGTTGCTTTTCTCCTTGCTTTGACCAAGTACTTGTGAAGAAACAATTTCTTCTCAAGAAATGACTTGAGGGGAGAAAAGTTTAGTTAATGACTCAAGGACACAGTCCATCAACATCATCGAGAGAAAGTTATGTAGGCACAACCAACTCCTGCCTATGGTCGGAGCAGGATGTATTCATACTGCCACAGAACCAGACCAGAGAAAGGAGAATGCCAGAACTCAACTGGTATCTCAATTTCACTTTTTACTTGGTCTTAGACTCTAGTCTATGGGATGGGACCACCCATACACTTGGCAAGGCAATCCTAGTCTGTTCCCTCCACTCTCCTGAAAAGTTCTCACAGACACACCCAAAAGCTTACCTACAATTTTCTAGGTATTTCTTAATCCAATCAATAACAATTGAGATTAACAATCACAGATCATAACAAGTCATAAAAATGACAGAAGTAAAATGTCTTCCAACAAAGGAAAAGTCACAACTGAATGGAATCAGTCATTAGAGAATTGTGAGCACTAATGGTTCTAAAATTGTTCCACAAATGGAAGGAAGCAAGACTAGCAACTTTATTACCCTGACACAAAAATGGGGTCATGACATAAAAGAAAAGAAAATGGTAGACCAACATCTCAGATTAAAGTAGACAGAAAAATTCTCAATAAAATAGTTCCAAACTAAACCAAAGAACACACAAAGAAGATCTTAGCCTATGACTAAGCTGATTTCATTTCAGGGATGCAAAGATGGATACCATGAATACTGCATGTGTACAAATGAATAACTGCAATGAAGCACATCATAGACAGGGACAGGCCTTTTCCAAAGTTCCATATCTATGTATCATTAAATCCCTGAAGAAACTCAGAATAGAAGGAATATAATTCATGACAATTAAGGTTTCCCACAGCAAGGCTACATCCAACATACTAAATGGGGAAATAGAAAACATGTCTTCAAACCTGAGAAAAGAGGCAAGAGAATTTCCCACTGCTATTCAGCCTAGTGCTCAAACTATTAGAGCAGTAAGAGAAAAGCAAGAAATGGAGAAATTAAATTATCCATGTTCATAGATGACATGATTTTGGACTTAAAGATCTAACAATTCCACAAGAAAATTCTCATTTCTGAAAAAAAAAAAACCTTTTTTCACAACAGTGAGAAGCAAAATCATTATAAAAATTTGGTAGATATCTGTACAGTGATAATGAACTGGGCAAAAATGGAATAAACAACAGAATGCCATTTGTAATAGTATCATCAAAGAAAATAAACCGTCTGTGTAAACCTAGCCAATGAAGTGAAAGATCTCTGACTCTGCCATGAAATGTTTAAAACAATGAAGAGAATTCTAGAATATTTTAAGATGCCTCATATTAATAGGATTGGCAGAATATAATGAAAATTAATATATTATAGAAAGTGACCTGTAGATTCAATGTAATCCCCATCAATTGTCTGATGACAATAGTCTCAGAAATAGAAAAACAATCCTTGCAGTTATCTGGAAACTAAACAAGAATGGACAAAGCAATTCTAAACATAAAAAAATTATCACAATACATTCTATACAGTCATATTGAAAAAAAAATGACTCAAAAACAGACATGTAAACTAACAAGAGAGAACCCAAAATTAAACCTAGAATAGTACACTGCCATATTTTTGGCAATGATGTCAAAAACCTAGAATGGACAAAAAGCAGCCTCTTAAATAGTGCCGGGAATTCTAAGTATTCATATGCATACAAGTGAATTTATATTCATAACTCAACCCCTGCACAAAAATAATGCAAAATGAATCAAAGGCCTTAATATAATACTTAGAACTTCAAAAATGAAAGAGGATAACAAAGGTAAAACATTTCAAGACTCAGGTATCTAAAAAAATTCCTGAAGAGTATTACTACAGCAAAGGAAATGACCCTAAGAATGGATGAACGGGGTTACAAGTAATTAAAAAGCTTCTGCACAGCAAAGATAACCATCAACACTGAAGGCACAGTATACAGAAAGGGAACATTGGCAATTTTCTATCACATTACAGGTAATAGATTACGTTTTTAAAAACTACAACAAAATTATACCCTCAACATCAAATCTTCTGGTAGGTCTAATCGTTTGAATAGATTGTTCTCAAAAGAAAAGACATAAATGGTCAATAAATATTGACTTCCCCTAGCAGTCAGGGAAATGCAAATTAAGACTTCTTTGAGATTCCATTTCACTACAGTCAGAATGGCCAACATCAAGAAACCAAGTGCGTAAGGAAACTTCTCTGATGAGTGTTGGATACACTCGTCCTACGTGTAGAGATTACACTGAAGATGTATCACCTAGGGCTAAGTGAATCACAGACACTTATTCTATGTGTTTGGTCAGTTCTGGAGTCTGTAATAGTCTCCCTCTATTTGTGTAAAGAAGTTTCTTTGATGAGGGCTTAAAGGTACACTTAACTCTAAATATGAGGTTGTGTATTTAGAATACAGTAAAAAAATGTAATTTCTAAGTTAACAAAAGAAAATTATCTTCATGTCCTCTAGGTAAGACGCAGGTATCTGGTTTTCTAGAAGATGATTCGAGAGTTGTGCTGCACACCAGAAGCTAAACACAAGTCTCTATTTGCATTTTCTCTCTTTTATTATCTGTTTGTTTATTTGCTTGTTTATTTGACAGAGAAAATCTGTTTCTCACCAATAAAGCAATATTAAAAACCAATTAAATAAAGAAATTGTGTTTGTCTGGTGATGTAGCAAGAACATATTTTTCTCCAGGATTATCACCTTTCTAGCCATATATGTTTGACTGTGTTAATAGCACCACACAAGAATTCCTGCCCACCGAGTGGGCCGTAATGTCCTTAGACAGTTGTTGATTATCCATAAGAAAAAAATGCTCCTATTGCACCAAAAAGAGAGTTTTCTGGACCAGTCATTGTTGCTCTTTATGCTTTACAGATGGTAAGACCATTGACTGATTTTTCTCCCTTAACAGCTTGTATAGTATTTGTAGTTACCTGAAGAGTCAGTATTCACAAAGGTGGCTTCCAGGTGAGTTTCATCTTGATTGCTCCTGTCTTCAGCAATAGGGTCTTACTTTCAAATTCTGGGAAGTAATCAAGTGCTATGGCAATATATTGCCTGGCAATATATTGGGGAGTCTCTTGGACTCCTCGACAAAAAACTAGAAGGGAGTCTTCCCATTCCTGACACTGTGTTTTAGGTTACACAGTCTTCAGCTGTACGCATACACTTGTATATTTATTGCACATCCATTTTTCAGTAGATGGAGCTTAGCACAGAAACCCACAACTGGAAAATGTGCAGAGAACAAAGGCTGCAGAATGCTTATACTTCAATAGGACACCTACCTCAAATCTCAGCCTCCTAAGTCTCAGGAATCATTGCTGAAGAGAAGGCAAAAGGATTGAAGAGCCAGAAAAAGTGGGTGACCACAAGGAAATAGTGTTTTCTAGACAACTGGTCAATTACTCACATGAACTCACAACAATGGTGACAACATGCACAAGACCTATCCAAGTTCAAACCAAACAAAATCCCAGCATAGATATGCAGAAGTAGGCAAGAAATCACAAACCAACCAGAGGAACTTTTGACAATTGATGGCTGTGGAGAGGAGGAAATACAGTGTCTTAGAGGGATGAAGCTCTTGGAAATTCCAGTGGATGGACCGACACTGAAGGACATTTGGGAGAAGAGATCACAAACTATAGGCCATATTTAATGTAGACGATAGATAGATAGATAGATAGATGATAGATAGATAGATGATAGATAGATAGAGATGCATATATCATATAAATGAGGGAATATCAAGTTGGCTGGGGCAGTAGAGGAAGTGCACGTAAAGGAAGGGATCTAAATACCATCAAACTGTATTATATGAAAATCACCACACTTCAAAACAAAATTAAATAAATGCAACAACTGTTGGGGAGGATATAGGAAGGAGGATCCCTTCCATGCTGGCGTGAATATAAACTCGTGAGGCCACTATGGAAATCAGTACGGATGCCATTAAAAAATGGAAAAATAAAAAGAATTGTCGTTATATAACTCTTGGATGGATATGTGAAGGACTCTAAGTCAATGTACCACAGAGATCCTGGCACAATCATGTTGCTTGCTATGCTTCCCAGCATGCCTAAGAAGCCCATATAACTGGAGTTTTTAAAATGCGATGCATATACACCAGGGGATTTAATTGGGCCTTAAAAATGAAATCTTGACAGGAAAGCAAGATTGGATGAAAGTAAAGATTGTTATATGGTGTAAAATAATACAGATTGAAAAGACAAATTCTGCACATTTCTTTCATATAGGGAATGTGGATTTACATCTGTGTGTGTGAGTGTGTGCACGTTTGTGTGTGTATGAGTATATGTGTCTATGTATGAGTGTGTGTGTGTATGTGTGTGTGTGTAGTAGTAGTAGTAGTAGTAGTAGTAGTAGTAATAGTAGTTGGCAGTAGGAAGAGGATTATCATAGGGGAGGAAGAAGTCTAAAGAAAAGAGACACAGGGGAACAAGAGAAGGTAATAACTGAACACATCGTGACTGCAGTGGGGGGACTTTTCAAGGAAGATATACAAGGAAAAGCAAAAGGGTCCAAACAACGTATAATAATTTACTGAAAATGTGGCAATGAAATTCAACTCTGTGCTAAGCAAAAATTAACTGTAAAAAAAAGAAGGGTCTGAAGATCCTTTGCAACTTACATATTTATTTAGGAAAGCCATTGTCTATCCCCACACACTCCTGCCATTGCAATGCTGGTTTTTATGTGGAGTCATAGAGACAGAGCAAATAACACTTTGTAAATACTCCTAAAACACATGATTTTCCCTGTAGAAGTCTGTGTCAAATATCATTCTCTTCAAAATAAGTTCTAAATATATTTGTTTCTGCAAGATAGCACTAACTGGATTTTAGCCTGAGGTGAACACTCTAGCCCTAGTCACACTACACTGACTTTCTAAAAAGAGTCAGCTAAGTCTTATTTGAATTTAAAACTTGAAATTGCTGTCCATCAGTTGGAATTGAATAAGGCTTGATTTACACATGATATACCCCTCCTTCACGCTCAGTGTGTACATTAATTAGCCATCTTTCCTTACAACACAACTTCAGTGACCTTTGTTAACACTTTTAAACATAGTGATAACCCATAGAATTTTTTAAGGTCTAGCATTAACTAGAAATTACCATCTAAGTTCTTTATTCGTGACACTTTCTGTTTCTCACATAAATCACATATTTATTTCAACTGCTGGAATTGTTAATTAGTATTCATTAACCCAATATCTTATACTCAGATCCCTTGAACAAATTATCCTTTTCACTATAAAGAAAATTGCTTGCTATTTTTGACCCAGAACTGAACAAGCTCTGCTTCTTATTTGAAGTAAAGTCGTTACAAGATTATGTAGCCTCTCCAACCAGTGTAGCTCCCTTACTACTCATGTTGATAGGGCTAGCTGTCCTTCTTGGATGATTCAAAGGCATCTTACCATAGGTACATTGGTTTGACTTCTTTTGTCTTCTTATTCAGGTAACGAACGCATTATTTGGCTTGAAAGGATAAGTAACAACAGATTTTCACAAGATGTATTTATTTCATGCTGTCATAAACTGAAATGATCGAACATCTAAGGAAGTTAGGAACTGGTTAGGAACTGAGAATTTCATGTATAGAGAAGCTTCAAATATGAAGTAATCAAGTAATGACCTTAAAGAGGATCCATATATATATTGCCCAAGTCCTAGTCTGTAATACTGGGAGAGATACACAGATTCTAATTAAATCAATGTTATTATTTGGTGTTAAAATGAAGGTGAGACTGAGGTGGCAGAAATTAGGATGGTGGTTGCCTTTGAGGGAAACAATAGGCTGGTGATTAGGAAAGGCTTTATAGAATGCTTATGTTGTCCTCTCTTGTGGTCCCCATGGTGGCTACCTAGATGTGTTCATTTTATAATAATTATTTGAGCCTTACCCTTATCACATATGAAATTCTCTTTAGTATAGTTGTGATGTTAATTACAAACTTTCTCTAAGTTGCAAATCAATGCCTGTACCTATTTTCAATAAATTCAATTGATTATCAAGTGATACAGCCAAGCCCTGGATTTTTATCAAAGCTGAGAGTAATGACTTGCTTCATTTTCTTTCCCGTTTCCTCTTCTCTATTCTGCTTTGAGCCTGAGGCTTTACAACCAAATACTGCATCTCAGATTCCTCATCTTCTGTCTCCGTAGGGTTTGTGAATCAGGATAAGGAGAGGAATGCTGACGTCTTAACCTTTCTCAGCCTGTCCTTTATCAGTGCTTCCTCAGGTGGCCATTCCTATGACAATGCTTTTCGCTGTGCATCTTCTTTGTTTTTGCCTTATTTACTGTGGTCCTCTTGACACCTGAGCTCAGTTCCTGCCAAATATATATGAGTTTTCAGGCTGAATGATAAGCACTTTCTATCACTACTCTAGATGACAAAGCACATGCATTGTGATTCTGAAGCAGGTTGCAATCTCAGGTCTGCATTCCTTGTCCTGATACTGTCGATCCTAGCTGATTTTCTGAGACATTGGATAGAGGTCTTCCTCAGTTATCTGTACTAAGTATACCTTATTAAGAGAGGAGAAGGAAGTCTTGAAAATTCGTTTGCCTACTCTGAGCCAATATCCCATGATTTGTTTGCTGTTAGGTCTCATCCCTAGCTACACTTTTCATCCCCCACCTACTATCTAGGCCTCTCTCAACTGGAAGAAGATTTCACTTCTACAGGCATTCGCCTAACTGTTTTGAAAAAATAATTTATTATTTTCTTTTATGTGTATGAGTGTATAGCCTGCATGTATGTAAATGCAGCTGTGTCATGCAGTGTTCACAGAAGTCAGGAAAATGGTGTTGGCCTGGAACTAGAGTAACAGATGATTGCTAAATGGCATGCAGGTGCTTGGAACTCTGGTCCTCTACAAGAGCAGTCAAGGCACTTAACAACTGAGCCATCTCCTCAGCCCTCATCTGCCTAAGCCTTGACCAGTGTGTCCTTCCATGGCAAAGAAAGAAGAAAGAAAGAAAGAAAGAAAGAAAGAAAGAAAGAAAGAAAGAAAGAAAGAAAGAAAGAAGAAAGTAAATGAAGGAAGAAAAGAAAAATAATGAGGGAACAATGATGCCACTGACTTCATGTTCTTGCCTTTACTTTATTATCACAATATGTGATCAATGGCTTAAAATAATGTTTTCATTTTTGGCATATTGCTTTAATTGCTTACTCTGATAGTTGGCTGCTCAGTTTTCTCTATTTCAGTTTAGCTAAGTTCCGTCACAACTTTTCTGCTGGAAATGCTGAAATATTCACCGCTTGCTGGCAGTTTCCATAACTGTGCCACATCTGTAAATAATAATTTTATGGCTGGCATTTAGTTTTTCCTACCGCTTGGCATGGTTTCTGAAAGACTGACTGACAAACTACTTCAGTAGTTCTAATACCCAAGCAGTATTGTACAGCACTGATGTAAATCCCGTATGATATTGGAAGGAATCAACATTTGACTCTTGAATTCATTTCTTACAGCTTCTGTAACAAAATATTGAAAAGTGCATGAGTTAAATAACATACATATATTGTCCCACAGTTCTGGAAGGCAAAAGTCCAAAATTCAAGGTATCAGCAAGACCATGTTTTCTGGGAAGGTAATAGGAAAGACCATTAAATCCCAGTCACTCTCTAAACTTCAGGAATTTCTGTACTTTGTGATGTTCCACCCATCACACAGGCAAAGCATCTCTATGTGCATATCGCAGTCTAAGGTTTCCCTTCACCAGGACGCCAGTCTTAGTAGATTTGTAACTAATCCCTGTCTAGAATGCCCTAATTGTAATGAATTCCACCATCAATGAATCCACTTCTAAATGAGGCAACCTTCTGAGTTAGTCGAGTTAATATTTCTACATAATTACTGAGGGAACAAATACAACAACCCCAAACCACCAGGTAGAAAGACTCCCTAATGAATACCCTCTCTATTTGAACTGCTGTTGAGGCTGTTATCTCCTTTGGGAACTATTCCTCTAGTATACTCAGTAGATGTGGTTAAAGGAATTGTGACATTGTTGCCTGGTGTCCCATCCAATTGATGACAATTGATTTATTGTGGATTAAATGCCAAGAATGAACAAGTGACTCAAGAGAAGTCAGTGAAGTTACACTTTGACCAGAGCTATTCAGACAAACATTCATGGGAACTGTGTAAACTCTAATGCTCGACTTTTTCTACTATCCCATTAAAAGTAATGAACCTGCCTTATAAAGATAATT
Source organism: Eospalax fontanierii (assembly GCA_035773235.1). NCBI lineage: Eukaryota > Metazoa > Chordata > Mammalia > Rodentia > Spalacidae > Eospalax > Eospalax fontanierii. Next base: position 14,806,252 of record CM069544.1, on the reverse strand, counting down.
TCTGAGGAAAACAAATCCAAATGTCCAGATATACGATACCATAATATTATTTAATCTCTATATAGTGAACTCTTTTTTTGATTTCCTTGACATGAGAAGCAAAAAAACTCTAATCAGCAAATTCTTGTCACATGCAAACAGCATAATCCTGGTATATATTTATCATAACACAAATGTGTGGGTATTCTAGGACATTAACTCTTAATATTTAGTAAACATCTTATTTATTTATCTATTTATTTTTTGACAACTCGCTAAGTCTGATTACTTCTGCCCTTATATTCAAGGGTGTGGCACCATTCACTAGAGCATTGGAAAACTACCATTGGCCCCTCTCTTTGATACTGAAATTTCTGCATATCTGGCCCAGTCTGTGGCACAAAGTAGACTAAGATGGGCTCCAAAAAGATCTGAGGACATGGGCAGACTTAGTATTCCATAAATAAATTATTAGCAATACCTTTAGTGTTTGATTCAGACATTTAGTTCAAAAGGATATCAAATATCCAAAAAAAATGATTACAGCTAGACTTTGGTTTTATTGAGAAGTAACAATGAACACAATCTCAAAATACTATAAACTCTGTTGTCATGGAACCTTTTACAGTGGTACGTTGCACCTAGTACTTGACATATGCAAAAACTAAGAGTTCTAAAACAAAACTAAAAAGAAGACATAAAGTTGGGAGGGAGCCATGAGGGAGGATATGCAGAGTGCTGGAAGGCAGAAATGGGGCATGGATAAAAGAAAACTTATGAAACAAAACATAACTAATAAAAAGTCCAATCCTAAGGTACAGTTGCTGCATTTGGCAAATCCTTTTTGCTGACTATTCAGTAGCATAAATGTACATAAATGACACCAAACATAAGTCCTGTAATAAAGAGGCCTTATCAAAAATATTAGTGAGCTTCAAAATAACCTGGAGAGGTCGCTGATTTCTGTGTTCAAGGTTTCCAACTCAGATTTAGGGTGAGTGCTTAGTAAATACACAGGATTGGGCTGTTAGTCTAGGAACCATACTCTGACAACAGCCACTCAAAATAACTTAAATGGCTGTTTGGTAAGTAAAAGAATTCTACTAAGCAAGATTGGGAAATATATTATTTTGTGGTTCTTATCAGTTTTAACATTACAACTGATGCACTGGAAACTGTACTTTGACTTTCTGGTGTAGTATAAGTATTTCTCTTTTTCTATGATGTCCTAAACAAAGTCAGGTCCCCCAACCCAAACTCTAGGGCTTCATGTATTTTCCACGTAAATGACTAGATCTATGGGTTATTTTCTCAATATCAGACTCATTTATACATTTCTTTTAGAGTAGTACTTCATTGCTACTAGACTGGTGGATTTTTCACAGCAGATGCTACAACAAATCCCTTGAGGCTAAAAAAATTTACCATTACCTAGCATCAGTAACAAAATCTTGGATCAGTTGGTCCTTATTCATAGATAATGGATCAATTTTGACACCAGGCACTCACCTATAACCTTGCTAAGGTAAGATCATCCTTTCATGGATACCTCATTGGGAAAGAAATACCCCCTTGAGTCTTAATAAGATCAAAGTTGGTCAGTGAATATGCTTCTGCTTTCAAAAAGTCAAGTTGTCAAGAACAGGAGAAAAGAGATTACAGAAAGCAAAACCTCCAGATTCTCTATGTCAGACCTCAGGGGTGTGGTATAAGGGGTGTGGGGCCTACAAGCATAATATAAACCTAAAAATCTAGAGTCCTGATTTTTATTCCTGACTTTGTAGCACTTCTGTGAATAACCTGGAAAGTCATTCAACATCTCTAGGCTTTCCTGTAAAGGTAATGATTTAAATTATTTTTATTTTCAATTTCCTATATTCTTTCCATGTGTAGTTATAAATCTATCTGGAAAGATGACATTGTAACTTGGAATCTGCCTAGGAAGAAGGAAATCATGGTGAAAGGATTGAGAGAAAACTAGCTTTGGACTCAGAAATAACTGGCTGTGAATCCTGGCTCTGACACAGCATAGATGCAAAGCCCTGGATAGATTTACAAAATCACCCTGAGTTACAAATTCCTTATCAGTAACATTGAAGTAAAAATATTTACCTGGAGGGTTCTTTGGAGGATTAGAGTTAATATATGCAAAGCACCATGCATCAGTTCTCAATCAAGGGTGCTATAAATTGCTTGATGTTTAAAACATTCAGGAGAGGCCACTGGATGAAGAATAGATTTAAATAACAAAATAAAAGCTTGAAGTATCAGGACCCAGTCCAACAAAGTCCTGTCTCAGCCAGTTCTTTGCTCCCAAGTAAACATCTGTTATTTGCTGGCTTTGACCCATGTTGGCCTTCTATCCCTGCTACACTAGTGTACTGAATTAATCTTCAGCTCTGACTTGTCCTGGCTTGGTTTATCCTTTCCTATTTCGACATCTGCTCATCACCTGGCTCTGCTTCATCCTCTTCAACTTTGGACATCTCCAAGGAAAAAGGAATATTTATTTTGTTAATTATTTTGATGCCTGCTTCTGGCTTTTGACACACCTGCCCTCTTCCTAAATTCCTGTGCTATATTAATTCTAGCATGTTTATTCTGATAAGGGTTTATATCACTATCATTTCAAACAGAAATAAAACGCAGTATTTTCAGCTTGCTCATTTGTTGGTAACGCTACAAATGAAAGAACGCCAAACTAGCTGCCAAGACAGGAGCAGACCATCAGGAAAATCAAAACAAGACCGAAAGGGAGTTTAAAGGCAAAGGCACTGGTCCCAACATATGATAACATTTTGAACAACTCTTTATTTCTGAGTTTAATGGTGAGAGACAGATACACAAATCTCAGTGCGAAAGATTATCAGCTATAATAAATAATAAGAAACCATTATTTCCACACACTGCTAATCAGGGCAAGGACATATTCAGCAGAATAATTCTAAAGTTGAGAAGACTGTAAATATCCAAATGTACAAGTCACTCTGGAATCACCAAAACTAATGTTGCATTCCTGATAGCTATAAACAAATTAGATTTATTCAGCATGGCAGGCCAAATGTCTGAGCCACTCCTAAATCGGCCTAGAGGTAGCATGATCTTAATGATGTACGACAGGGCTAACATTACAAAATAATTTCAATTACTGGATGTGTTTAAAAGGTACTTTGCAGCTGTTAAAAAATTTTACAAAGAGACTTTAAATACATTTAATGCAAAATCAACTTTAACTTTCCTGTTCCAAATCTAATTTCACTCTAACCTGTAGAAATCAGCTGACGAATGGGTTCAAGAATAAGGACAAACGTTCTCTGAAGGGAATTGAGATGACTGGAAAAAAAATTTTTGAAGTTCCTTAAGATGCGCAGGACGCTTCTTTGTCAGTGTGGTTGTGGATCCAGAATCCCAAACCAACACAGATCTGTCACTATGTGGACAGCTAGACGATTCTACTAGCGGTCGCTCCACAAAACTGTAGCCAGGTTCCCCAGTCTGGTTGGAAAGCTATGAACTGGCGTCCATGCTGCCTCCAAAACTACACAAAATGTACATAGAAATATGTTTCATGTACCATGATATTAATTAAAAGTGGGAAATTTAGAAAAGTTATATAACTGCACAAAATATCAAGCTTGCAGACCATCAACTAGAAATAAAACCTTTTAGCAGAATTTTTATAATTTTTCAAAATCACAGTTTTAAAACATTAATGTGGACTATAATAAGTAAATAGTTGGCAATCTTAAAACATTTTTGTTCCAGTTACAGGAACATTTTGCTGTTTGCATCTCATCACACCTAGTTTCCTGTAATTTCTCCAAGCACATATAGCCTATGTTTCCTTTAATATCTAAGACAAGTCTTCAAACTTCATGTGTCTTACATGGACACCTCAAGCCATCATTTGTTCCTTTTCTAAACCACCAAATTGAAAAGGACCTCTTCTTTAGAAAACCATATCAAGTTATTTCCTTAATCATCTGCCTCATATTAATAATCCTATGTTAGGAGTCAGAATATGAGCTTTTAATGACAAGAGCTTGTGTCTAAATCTATTTCAAATCCAATTCCACAGTCTATACAAAGTAAAGTTCAATATAATTCCCAATAATACACTCATATTTCATAAGTATTTCTTTTATGTTCAGTGCTTTGTAAAATGTGGTGTGACATGGCCACACAACCATCAGAATGACCATAAATATAACATAAAGATCAGTAGAGGTCAACAGAAATTGTGGCGTCAAATTGAGCAAGAGAGTAAATATGCTATCATGAATTCAATTGTAAGATAAGGCCTAAAGACACACACACTCACACACACACACACACACACACACACACGGAGAGAGAGAGAGAGAGAGAGAGAGAGAGAGAGAGAGATACCCCAGAGTGTCAAGAGTTAAGAAAGTGTACCTTAAGTTGAAAACTTCTTAGAAAAATGTTTCATAGCAAATAACAAAAGGCTTGACTCAAAAAAGGAAACCTATTGGTTCTCATAAATAAAAACACCATGACCAGGGCAAGTTGAATGTCATCATCTAATCCCTATCTGTCCTCTACACCCATTCACATGCATCCTTCCCTTCCTTGGGGTAAGAATTTTCTAACTGATTCAAGCTTCCATTCTGCTTCTCTCTCAGTAATCCCAACAAATGCCCTATTCGATTTTATTGGTGTTTATTTTATGCTTAATCCTGAAGAACTACTCTATCAAGGCTTGGAGATATTCTCATTATCTAGGCTAAACAGTACATACCCTCAAGCTGGTGGCATCCAGTTCCACAGACAACCTGCATGGTGAAAGTAGGAGGAAGTGGTTCTCCCGGGGATATGTTATTATCAAGAAAGGCAGAGATCACCGAAGCTTCTGCTATACCTGCCTACCTTCCTTTGTAGCTATTTCCATACTCAGGAATAATCAAGCTAATTTTAAAAAATAATTCTTAAAAGTTTGGTCCATTAGCACAGTATAAACTTAAGGATAGTTCTTTGGAGACTCATAGTTCTATGTCTGAGGTTCCACATCACTTAAATCTTCTCCGGATGGTCCAGTGCCACTGACTATGCCTCCTATAGCCTAGCATCCCAGATTACTATTAGAGCACAAATTGAGAAAAATTGGTCAAAACAGAGGCCTAGGTTCAACCATTCAACCAACATCACATCACAAAGCTTGTGATTTATGAATAGTAAAGGGTAAAGATAATTTGCTAATGTAATTGTTGTACATAAAATGTATGGTTCTGTCAACATGGCCAAATAAACATACCTGGAGAAGCATGGATATTAGAGAAAACCATAATATTGTCACATCCATAGACAAATATAATTTCAAACTATGTGCTAAATATGGGCCCTTATATTTACAGACAAGAGTCTCAGGCCCCACTCATCAAAGAAGCTTCTTTTGCAAGATAGAGAATCTCACAACTGGTTATATACACAGAATAAGTGACTGTGAAATGCTCAGTCTTAAATGACATATCTACAATGGAACTGCTACACCTAACTCATGGAATATAGTGGAACAAGAGATAGAGAGAATACTAATGCATCCCTCAACTCTCATCCCAAGAAAGCTTCCTCATATGCAGTGGGCAATGATCCAAGGGTCCAGGGCTAATGTGGAAGATGGGATTGTAAGAGGCAGGGGAGGAGGCGCATGAATACATGGAAGTAAAGTATTATAATCTCCTGGGACCTTGCTCATGTGACCTTACAGCAGTTAGGAAACCATGCATAAGAACCAGGCAAATTCAAGCAGACAAAAATCTAGCATAGAAACTGTGGAAATGAGCGGAAGTCTCCAATCTTAGCTGAAGAACTATTGGGCAGCTGATTACTGCTGAGTGAGGAAGAGCTGACCTTCTTTAAGAAGTGACTCTAGATAGGCTGACTAGAATCTAGTCTAGTGGATGAACTTGCACTGAGGGACACCAAGGGATACTAACTTGACTCAACAGGCCTTACTATATCTGACAGAATGCATGAAAACCAGTGGAGGGAGGGACTATGAGAGGGTTCTGATAAGGAAGGAGGTTTAAAGAGGATTAATATGCTGTATATGAAATACAAAAAAAATTCAATTAAAATTATTTTTAAAAATGTAAAACCGGGATTTTAAGACCTATGATCATTACAGATTCCTATTCCCATCCACTTTCCCAAATGCTGATTTATTCTGCCCTGGTTAATAACATGTTGCCTCAAAAATATTCAATTTAGGGTTCAATTTGCTACTTCCTTTGTTTTCTACCGCACTTCTATATTGTGACTTAATTACTATAATTCAAATCAAATTAGATGTTGCTCATTTATTTCTTTAGAAAACAAAATAACATAAACAAACCCATGCCGTTAAAAAAAAGAAAGAAAGAAAGAAAAGTAAGTGGTAGTGTGATAAAACAGCAGTGACAAATACGTATTGAGCAAATACACATAAGACAGAAACAGTCTCCATCTCAGGAGATACGTGTTCTCCCAGTGATGAAAACAGGGCAACGTGATGGAGAAGGAGAAGAAGGCAAGGTGAATTTCTTCAGAAAAGACAGTAAGTAGTCAGATTCAAACCTGAAAGATGAGAAAAGTAATCAAGCAAAGTTAAAGGGGAAGAGCTTGGTAGAAGATTAGCGCAGAGACTGCATGACAGACTGGATGCCTGGATTCAACACAAAAGTGTACATTCAAATTCTAATCACCACAGGGTTACAATAAGTCAGGCATGACCAGTGAGAGATAATTTAGTAATGACATGAGAGTGGAGTCCTATGTTGGGATTAATGACTTCAAAAGAAAAATGAGTCTGGTCTCCCCAGGCAAACACATAGCAAATAGGTCGTTTTGAAAACCAAGAAGAGAACCATGATGCTGAAGTTGCCAGCACAATGACCAACGGCTCCCAAGATGCAAGATTCCTGCACTGTGAGAAATGTATGTCTATTTTTAAAATCTCCCAGTCTATACTTTGCCAGAGAAACATAAGCTAATGCAGACCCTCTAGTATGTAAGCAAGGCTGAAAGACTTGTGTGTCAAGAACAGAAGTGTGTGTGTGTGTGTGTGTGTGTGTTTTCTCTTTTGTGTCATCCTTGATTACAGTAAGGTTAGGAATGCTTTATGTAAAGAGAGATTAGAGGTTCAAGGCCTACACATATAGAACTTTGTACATGACAGTGAGAAGTTAGATCGAAATCCAGGTTTCAGGAGATCTTTATTTTCGGTGGGGAGGAATGAGGTTATCTGCTTTAATATTTTTTCAAAGACTGAACACGGGTATAAGGCTGTAAGGCTGTATTTAAAAAGCAAAAAAAAAAATAAAAACCTTGAAAACCAAGAATCTGTAAAGAAAGGAAAGGCAAGAGGGGATGGTGACTTGAATGGGAGCAGGAGCATTAGAGAGACAAATTCATGACTGAATATTAGACATACATTAGAGTACAGTTAAAACAGTCTGGTAGTGGATATTAAGAGAATGATCAGCCTACAAGAATCGTCACTCAGCTCTAAGTTTACAGTGTGTATTAGAAACCTAAGCAAGGAGTGTTTATATTTCCCAATTGCTGTATAATTGGGAAGCGATCAGGGTATAAAGAATATCTATGAAACGGAGAGATGGCTTAGCAGTTAAGAGCATAAGAGTATTGGCTGCTTTTACAGAGAAACTATGTTAGGTTCTCAGTACCTCCAGGACAGCTGACAAGTTTGTATCTCCAGTTCCAAGGGATCCCACCGTCTTCTGACCACTGTGAGCACTGCACACAAGCGATACTCATACATACATGCTGGCAAAACACACATACACATAAAATAAAAATGAATCTTTTTCTAAAAAGTGAATTTGAAGATAAAGGACATCCCTGGTATTAGCAAGATGGCGATTAAATTCACCCAGGAAGAGTGCTTAGGAAAGACAAAAGGATTTAAGGGTGAGCTCTGAGACAATATAGCATTTAAAAACTGATCAGAGAAGGAACACTTAGCAAAGTATACCGAGGGCAAATAGCCACCAAAGTAGGAGGAAAATCAGGAAAGTGGAGTCACAGACATCAATATAAAAGTATGGGCAGTCATTAAATTTTCAGTCACAGCATATGCATATGGGATTTTAAAATAGGAATGATGAATCACGGTACACGTTGTTAGCAACATGGATGTCATTGACAGCTATGATACAAAAATGGCCCCAGTGGAGTGGCAGGAACAAGTTGATTGGGTTGATAAGAGATTGTAAGAAAGGTAAAAGAAATAAAACTATAGATCATGCTTAATGAATATAAAAATAAAATGTTGAAAATCTGATTGTTGGTAAAGAAAGGTCATTCATATCAAAAGAATGTATTGTCAATAAAGGAAATTGTGGGCATGCTTGGATAATGAACATAGAATTGTCACAGAAAGAGAGAATTGGTAGTTCTATAGAATGTGTATGAAGCAGGGATCAAGCATAAGACCTTTGAAGATAGAAAGAGTCTCAGTCTAATGGAAGGATAAAACTTATATAGGAGTCCATTCAACTATTATAAAACAAAGACAATCAGAATGTCTGTACTAATGCAGCTGGGTTGGTAAATGTGATGTTGGATTGATGAAGATCCTATTGCTTATTCTTACATCTGTGAGCTAAAAGAAAAGAGGCAGCTGACACTGAGGAGGTTATTGAAATAGAGGAGCATGGACTGATTTGACTTCTACATAAGGTTTTACAGAGCTATTTGGAAAGTGGGACACTATACTTAGTTGTCATGTGTAAAGGATTGGGGGAAGATACTGTGATTCCATTTGAAATAAGAAATACAAACAACCAAATTCAATATGATTGAATATTTTCCATCAATACTTGGCATTTTCATGTAAACAGTAAAGAGGCACAATGTTTTGAAGAAAGGCTTATTTCTGTAACATAGAAGTTGGAACTATGGGCAAATCAATGAATTCAGCTCATGAACGAAATGAACACAAAGGATGTAAACACTGGTTATGTAGTAGCTAAGATAACCATGATAATAAGGAAATACTAGATGTTCAGATAAGAGAGAAAAGCAGGAAGCTGGGTGCACACAGGGAGCTTATCCTTCTGTAATGAGCAGTGATCTGCCTGTAGAAATAATGGTAATATATGGGGCAACGCAAAGCCTCCTCCCAGTTCCACTGACAAGTGGTCTTTATATCAGAAGTGCATCATTCTTACAGTATCTGCCTCACCCACACCTTTCCTCTTGTGATAATTTCCCTCCCTGTTTAACCTAAGATTCGGATTCTAAAACTGGTTTTCCCTAATAGTCTTCTTCTATGACCATTAATTGAAAGACATGCGTCCGAGTTGTACAATCTATAGTTGAGCAAAGCACCTCAGTTGTTTATAAATCAGGATTAACAAAGGCAAACTAACTTCTGCTCATCGTTTTAGAAAGCTTTGTAAGTTCAGAATCTGTAGCACTGAAAAGAAATGCAAACAGAAGTAGAGATGAAATCATGTGTCTTAAAATGGAACCTTTCTTTAATCCTGCTTTGATTCTTGAGAGCTTTACATCCTTGAAATTCAAACTTTTCTAGAACTTGATTCTACTTTTCAAAGTAGGGTTCTAGAAAAAAAATAGATATTTGTCTTAATAACGGTAAGGCCCATTCTACATCTCAATTTTTACTTTAAATTAGTAAATAGTGTCACAAGTTTTAAAGTGAACTTTTAAATGTCAAGAATCTGAAAATCAGTTAGAATTAGTGAACAGTAATTTTGTGATTAGTGTATAGATGAGGACATAAATAGGTAGAAATTCAGTTTCTCACTTTAATATTTTGTTTATTATTTTTACTTTAGGAGTAGGAGTGTATTGCCTACATGGATGTAAGTGTACCTGTGTCATGCAATGCCCTTGAAGGTCACACAGGGCATGGGGTTCCCCTGGAACTGGAGTTACAGACAGTTGTTAGCTGCCGTGTGGGTGCTGGGAATTAAACCTGGGTCCTCTGCAAGAGCAGATAGTGCTCTTAACTGGTAACAATCTCTCCAACCATAAACTGAGACTTTATAATGCACCAGAGAGTATTTCTCAGCTGCACTGAGCTCTGTGATTTCACCAGATTTCTCTAATTAGGAAGGAAAATGCATAGCAGCAAAGGAGCCATATTTAATCACTTTACAGTAAATTATGGAACAGAATGTACTTATTCTATAGTGAGGCTTTATGCAGTTTTGTTTCTTTCTTTTACATTCATACATTTCCAAAAGAATGATCCCTTCCAGATAATGTTAAGAATTACTTACTTAACTGACACTAAGTCTGGTTTACTTAATATACAACTTTTTTGATAGAGGTAAGAAAAATAGATTAATATATCTGAAAACATTGATGATTTAACCTACATCAATGTAGATGCATTACAAGCAGCATTATGATTGAATATTATGATAGTCCCTGGCATGCTGTGAGAAGGCAAGAGACATTGCTATTGTTGTCAAGATCCACTGAGAACTTGAACATATTCTTTGATGTCAGAATGGATGCCTAGGAAGTGCATAACTAGCCACAACATTTTCCTCACCAGGTGTCCAACCACCCAGCAAGTTGCTTTCGCACTAAGAACTGAAGACAAGACAGACAGAGAACAGAATCAAGACTGCAGAGATGCACAAACGAAGGAGACTTCTTTAAAATTCCAGTATTATCAATGCATAGTCTTTGATCTTGAGTCCTGTAAACATGTAAGAACTTAAAGAATTTGTTAGTTTTCTGTAGCCTCAGTTTATTCATCTCTACGCGGGCTTGTCTAGTGATGCTTACTATTCATTCGTACTTTTTGTGGTTTGCAATGCTAAAATGAAAGTTTCAACAACTGTAAGCTTCAAAAAGCTTGTAGCTACCTCAAAGAGTTGCCTTGTGTGAAAGTTATTGCAAAGAACTTCCCAAGCAAGTATTGACATTACATATAAAACAAAATAGTAAAACTAGTTTATTTCTATTTTAGCTATGTCAGTGGTTTATATGAGCCTGCAAAGATGCTCTGTTTAATTGTTTAGTCAATTTAAAAAAAATCTATGCAAGCAAATGAGTAATAAATGTGAAGGGCACCATATTGATTCAATTTAATTTGACAAACATTTTGAATGATTATTATGTCCTGATCCCTTAATTAGGTATAGACTATGGTCCCAGAGCTTGAAGTATTTAAAACTTATACATACAAACACACACACACACACACACACATTCATACACAAAGACACACACATAGTTTTATAAGAAAAAACTCTAAAAATATGAATAATTCAAGTAATAAATTACTCTATGGGTATATTCATGTGTCTGGATGTGATTACATATTTAAATATCAATAACTATATATTTAATAATGAACTTAAATATAAATGTTCATGTAAGTAAATATATAAGTTTAAACACACATTATATAATTATGTTAAAGTTATGCTTATAGTTTATACAAATAAACTTACATATTACATGCAAATTAAGGTAAAGGTAAAGAAGGGCAAAAACTTGATGGGCAGTAGGTAGATATTGAGCTCTGTTAGTCATTCAGCGACTCTCAGACGAAGTGGCATTTTAAACAAAGGGAGAGAAGGGGAGTGTAGAACTATGTAGAGGAATAAGTGTGTCAGCAGAGGGATGGCCTACTGCTCACTGGAGACGAGTTTGGTGAACACAGGGAGCCGTGGGAATGCCCGTGCATTTGAGGCAAGGAGACTGAGGAGGACATGAGGGGCGATCGAAGGGGGGACTCTGCACCAATAAGAACACTTGACCCTGTCACAGTACAGATTTCTTCCTGATGGTGATAGGAAACCATTGAATAGTTCTCCGCAAATAAGTACCATGATCTGATTTAGGTTTTCTAAATGCCTCACTGGCTACCGTGAGCAATGTTGGGGCAGAAATAGAAAAACTAGACCAGAGATAAACATAGCCAGAGGTGGTAACAGAGGAAGTGGTCAGACTGGAGAAACACTCTGAAAATAAAGCTTAGAGAACTCAATGGGGCTGGTATGAAGTAGGAAGGAAAGAAGAAAGAAGGGTGTTTGTTTTTTTTTTTTTAATTTCTTGAAAAGCACTATTTACAACTGCACAGATAGTGGAGGTGTATATAGGAACTAACAGAGGACTGGGGGCGGGGGGTGGTATAGCAGAAGTTCTACTTGTGGTATTATGAAGACACCTATTGGATGGTCAGTGCAAGTTATCAAGAATGCAACAGGTTATTCATGTATGCAGGTCAAGAGAAGTTCTGTTGCAGAAAAATAAAACAGAAAGTCGTTAGCAAGCGCATGGTATTCAGAGCCATGAGCAGAATGAAATCATGTACGGAGTCAATGTGGAACAAAAATAAAGGACAGTGAAAAAATGGAGGTACAATATATTGAAAGCAAAGCCGAAGATAAATTATTTGGACTGTGTCAATGAGTAATTCATGGATAGTTTACAGGCGATAGAAGGCACACACACAAACACAGGTGGATACATACGAAAACACATAAACACTCAGCAGAATTTCCCCAGACACTCACCACTATAAAACAGTCACTTTCTGCAGCATTGTCTGTTGTTCTTTATCATGTATTTAGTGTTTTCATCCAGAGCTATAATTATGTCATACATGTCTTTACAGGAAGGTATGCTACAAGCATGAAACAGGCAATAGCAAATACACTACACATACTAGTGAGAGACACAAGAGAGGGAATCAATTTAGAGTATCAAATCCTTATGATGAAGAGAACACAAACAGGATGCAAAAATATTTCCAAAATTAATAGAGATGGAAAGATTCTGCACATAGTATCTAAGTCAGAAACCATATTAATGGGTCACTCAGAGCAAAGGGGCAAAATCAGCCCTTTACAGACTAAAGTTCTGGATGACTATCATTTGACAGAGTACTCAAAAATTTGTATGTTCACTCACAAACTCTAAAATGAGTATTTTCTGCCTGCTAGGTAAAAGATTTAGAAAGCAGAGTAGAAATGAGCATAGCATATTCTGGGACTTGAAGACTTGAATTTTAGTCCCACAAGCGTTGTGTGAAATGAGGAATATTGCTTAACACTGCTGGCTTTGATTTCTTCTTTGTTGATACTTCACAGAATTGCAATGAAGATTAAATTAAGAAAGATAATAACATAATACACCTAGTGTACTGGAGAATATCTAGTGTTTGATATTTGTTGAAGCTGCTGACTCTTTTCTACCTACTGCATTGGTTAGTTACATTTTTATTTTCATATAAAGATTAAACAGAAGTAAACAGTTCAGTAAATTCATCACATAGGTAATATAAAATTCCTTCTTTCCTCCTTTCTTATCAACCATCTTCTCTCCTTTCCTGCCTTCCTTTACATATAATGCGTGTATACTCACTGCATATCATTCCTTAATGAGAAAAGAAATGGTCAATAAACATATGCTGAAACAAGATCCATAAACTTCCAGAGGAGAAATCATGCTTAGCTGAAGTTAAAATGAAAAGTCTCAGACAGAAGTTAGTTATACAAGGCAGTGGAATAAAAAATTGGGACAGAAAAGAAGGATCCAAGAAAAGGAACAGCAGAGACAGATGCATGAGATGTTTGGGCCTCAGGAAAGGAGAGCAGTTAGTTAAATAGCTAAATCAATAGCTCACAGGGAAAAGTCATGATGAGTAACTTCCACGTTACATCTTTGGGCACATTTCCTAAACAATGGGGCTTCCCAATACAGTCCAATGCTTAAATTAAATGAAGCTGTGGTTCTTGTGTTGGAGAAGGAGCTTCAGAAATCATTACTACCTTTTCTAGAGTATCTACAGATCTCTTAACACTTCAGACCACAAAATGTAAAAGAAAGAAAAGTAAAATTTGCCCTCAAAAACACTGAAAGTTTAAAGTTTCAGCTGGAAGAAGGCTAGCATAAAGTTCTTTGGAGTATAGTATGTTGTATGGCAATATTCTTGGGGAGACGTGAATAAATGAGTTCACCCAGACAGGAAACCAATGATAGACCAATGTAGGGGAATTACCAAAATCCAGTGAGTTTGGAGGGTCCTTATAGGAGAATAGGTGAGGGCCTCCTTACAGGAACAGAAATGACTCAAAGACATTGGCACGATCAAAAGTCCACCCCAGCCTGAGTGAAAGATCACAAAAGCAGAGTATCTAGAGTACACTCCATATCCTATAGGCAATCAACAGATTAAAGAGTGTGTTTTACAGATAGTTCAGCTGGTCCAGCCTCTTCCAGGTTGCTAGGATGGTCTCTGCTTCTTCTGGGCAGCTTGACTCCTCTGAGATTATTTCTCAGCAGTCTTGGGGAAGGGAAAGCCCAAGGAAGCCTGGTCAATTCCAGGGACTTCCTGAAGTTATTCAGCTCTTACTTCTGAGTCTAAGGAGCTTCCCTTCCGGATAGAAGGCAGATCCTCTCAAAACATCACATAGAGATGTGACTTCTCCTTGAGTGACTTTATAGTTTCACATATGGTGAGCACTTAAGAAATACTGGCTTGAGGGAGGGTGGTGGTAAGATATCTCAGCAGGGAAAAGAAGTACTTGACTCCAAGCCTGGTGACCTGAGTTCAGTCCCCTGGACCTAGAAGAGAACAGACTCACCACAGCTTGTTCTATGACCTCCACATGGGAGCTATGGTGAATGTTCCCATGTATACACATACATGCACACACACTAAAATGTATTATATATATATATATATGTATATAATATTATATATATATATATATATAAAATCTCAGAGGTACCTACTTTGGAATACTTGTACACAATAAGCTCTCAATAAGGAACACATCAATTCTGGTATTGGCATAGAATAAATATTTACCAATTGTTTAATACATTTTAAAGCAGTACTAAACATGGTTTTATCAAATATGTTATATAAATGCGTATTTTCTGGATAAGTGTATTTAACTCAGCTGAGCAATTACTAGAAATTTGCTGCAACCCAGTCTGTGTCACTGTCAGCTGACAGAAAATCCTAACAAGCCTCTCATTCTCTGCTTAAACCCATTTTGAAAGAACTGCTCTCTAGATGTAGTATACCATTAAGTCTCTTTCTGGTCCCTGATGTTATGGAGAGCTATGAATGTATAATCAATGCACTGAAACTCGAGCTAATGATCTGTGGCAGTTCGTCCTTTATGTCAAATTGACATGGGACATTTTACAGATGCAGGGAAGTTTCCAAGCAGAAAACAGATCCCTCATATTGCTTATCTCTGATTTTATTTCAATGTTCATGGCTCCCAGCAACAGCAACACACATTCTTTAGAAGCTGCCGAATGAAAACAGGAATACAAATAGAGTGGTACACTGTGGCTTAAGTAAATCACACTAGCCTTGAAGCCTGGGTAAGATGGCAGGGCAAGTCAGACTTTCCTGAGGACAAAATTAAAGTGCAGTTCAGGGAATAAGCCACTGAAATGAATACTTCATATTCGAAGGTAACATATATTTACAGAAAATTAAATCTTGGTTAAAGCATTTCTGAATCATGTCTAAGTATTCCCTATGAACCAGAAAGATTTTGCTTGATTTACTTGGATCAGTTTCTAAGCATTTCCCCCCTCTGTGCTAATGGCAAACTATCAATCATCAGAGCTGTAATCAGATTTTGCAGAAGGCCACCAACATCATTTTCAATCATTTAAACTTCGCAGACTTCCTCCCTTCTTTATGAATCACAGAGATTAATGTGCAGAGATTTTCAAATGCATTTCAGAAAAAATTAGCAAATTATGATTGTTTCATCTTCAAAGCACAGCTCATCATTTTACAAAGCATTATGCATAGTCTGTGCTGTGGCTCCAAACAGCTTTATTTCTCTGAGGAAGACAAATAGCTCAGGCATCCTATACTTAACATCAGGGTGGCTCTTGGAGCAGATAACACAAGTTTGAACCTGAAAGCTTTAGAGAAATATAGTGCTGTGAATACACGTTCAGCTTATTTTCCTGAATAGATAGTTCCTAATTTAGGCTTTGGTTCAAACAGCAATAAAAATTATGGAAATTATTTTGTTTTCAGACTGATCTCCTATCAAATATTTTCATAGTCTTTTCAGGCTTAAAGTTTTGTTTCAATTTGCTAAAGAGCATTTTCTAGTTTCTGTCCTTCCAAGAATTGTTTCATTATGTAAATCAGATATGTTATTTTCCTATTTAAGTAAATATTATATGTTAATTTATATCAAACAAAAAGTATGGCATAACAAATTTAAAATTACCTAAAATACTACCACCTAAGCTAAAATCCATTAATTCAAGTTGGTTCGTACAGATCTATAGATGATTTTTAAAATGTTCTTCCTCTTTACTCCTGTCCTTTCTTTCACTTGAATCTCCTGCACTCTTTTTTCTTTGTTTCATTTAAAAAATATTTATTATATTTATTCTATATGCATCAGTGCATTTCTTGCATGTAGGGAAGTGCAGCCATGTTGTGCAATGCACCTAGAGGTCAGAAGACTGAGTTCGAGCCCCCAAACTGGAACTGTAGATGGCTGTTAGCCACCAGGTGGGTGCTAAGAACTGAACCCAAGTCATCTGCGAGAGCAGCCAGTGCTCCTAACTGCAGAACTGTCACTCTACACTCTCTCCTCCTTTTTCATACTCTAATATCCTTCATCTTTTTGTTCTCCTCTGAAACAAACTCAACAGCTTGAAATATCTTTCCATATGCTGCATAGAAAAACAGTTTTCTCTCTGTCTGCTGTGAGGGATGGACTTCCAAATGTGATGGACATCCAACTAACCAATGACTTAAAGGGGGAGGTTTAGCGGAAATGCAGGGAAGGCTGGAAAGGGGAGAGGAAGTGTGGTGCCAGGTCTCCATCTTGGGTGCATGTTCTAGAGTTCCAGGGGGACTTGTGATCAAAATGCAGGCTCTGCCATACAAAATCTCCGTTTCTGTCTCCCTGGGGATGAATCCCTTGTAAGTAACATGGAATAAACTAATTTCTCTAAAGGACATTCTCTATCTGTTCAGTCGGTCATACCTGGGGGTTGGGTGAGGCTGAATGCCAGGCCTCACCATGAGAGAATTCATGATACACCATATTATCCTGAAACTCATTTAAATATGTGTTTGATTATGAAAATACATACATAAAAACATACATTCATTCAGAATAAGGTGTGGTCATTGGGGGATTAAAGTTTGTTGATTAAAAAGTAATTATCTAATAAATAAACAACTTAATAAACCTAGCCACAACAATATAGCAAATGATTAGTTTCAGATCAAAGACAATCCAGAGGCCACAGTGTACAATAAGCTGAATTATCTCAGTCACTAATTGCTATTCCCAGTGGCTTACATTTGAGTGATAGCAACCAAAGAAATCTACTGGCTCTTCTTCTCCCTTTCTTCCTAACACCTCGCCTTTCTATCATCTTCCTTTCCGCTCCTCTCTACTATGCAGTTCTTGAAGAAAAATCTTTCTCCAATAGGGCTTGTCCTTTCCTTGACTGAGAGCAGGCTGAAGGACTGGAATGGCATAAACATGATGCAGGTAATTTGACAATATCCAAGTTATTTTGTAAAGCAGAAATATGCATGTACTGGGTATACCTATGTACAATTGCTGATTACATTGCTAACAGAATTTACTGTTCATTCTGGCTTCTAAAGTCCCAGACTCTGCAACAATAAATTCATATGCATCGCATCAAAATCACTTAAAAATTAATAAATTCTATCTGAACATTCATGTGTTCTAAAGAACATTTCTTGTTCTTTAGATACAACTATTCATATATTATACTAGAAATACATTGCTTTAAAGGATTAATATATACAGTAGGATGTGCATAGTTTATATAAGGACAAAGCAAACTCATACCTCTTAAGTTTTAGTCGCCTCACCCCTCCCTGCTACATTCCAGGTGTTAACACTCCAGCATGTATTCTGGCACCAAGACCAGAGCCCAGGATGATAAGGTCTGAGCTGTCCAATACAAATAATCCCCGAGGGACAGACAGGTTCTGGACCAACCAATTCCAAGGTTAAACTAGCCCAAAGAGCTGGGCAGCTATGGAACTTTTAAAAGCTGGCTGTACCCTGGAGAGGGCTTGGCAGTTCCCCGATCTGGCTTTAGGGACTGCAGCCAGTTAGCCACTAGATTTGCTTTGTTTGCCAAACTATGTAAATAATTTTTCCTTTTTGCATCATAGTGGAGTCATGGGGTTTGTTCTCCATTGCCGGACCCTAACATTTTTGGAGGTCACACCAAGATCTGGGAGAATAAACCCAGACTCACAGGAGTGTGCCAACGCAGCTTGCCTCAGTGGGTTTCACTGGTTACTTCTCTCTCTCTCTCTCTTTCTCTCTCTCTCTCTCTCCTCTCTCTCCCCCTTTCTCTCTGTCTCTGTCTCTGTCTCTCTGTCTCTTGTCTTTTTTTCTCTATTTTTCTTGATAGTCCAAACAAACTGGGGTTCAGCAGAGATCAGGTGGATGCGCCATTAATTTCCAAGCTGGAGGAGAATGGGGGATTCTCTGACTCTCCTCTGTTAGGGGATCGGGCATAAGCCTGACATGGAATCCAGGTTGGCCAGACCTGCTTGGAACAGGGACAGGAGCCATCTTTTCAACCAAGTCCATGCGACAGGAGGTTCTCCTCTCCCCCACCCTCTCAAACTCTCTTCTCCCTGTTCACGGAGCTTTGCCCCACTATTGTGTTCCTATCTTACTTCTCCTGACCCTCATTCCTGTCCTTATATAGTTCTTTATTTAGGCATATCCTACTATGGGTCAAAAGGTCTCATCTAAGGTCTCAACTACTCCTCTTGATCTAGTGCTTAACCGTTTTCGATATTATAGGCCGGCAGCCTCAACGAAGCCTGGACTCCATGTCAAACTGGCTCACTTCTGGACTCTCTGCACTCTATAATGGCCCTCTTTCAACGTTGACTGGTCACCAGAAGGATCCTTTAACTTGTCTCTCATTTACAGGGTCCAAGGAATTTTGGGAGGGGAGTTGGGATATCTTGACCAGGTGCCCTATATTCAAGG
Organism: Eospalax fontanierii; assembly: GCA_035773235.1. Lineage (NCBI taxonomy): Eukaryota > Metazoa > Chordata > Mammalia > Rodentia > Spalacidae > Eospalax > Eospalax fontanierii. The sequence goes on along the minus strand of CM069544.1, from coordinate 14,787,257 downwards.
TTGGCAGTATCTGGTCGCCAACCCCCTTGACTGGTTGCACCCCATGCTTCCCCTACTGGCTGGGCCAAAGGGGCCAACCACCCTGCTCCCCTTGAGAAAAGCCCAAGTCAGGAGCTCACCCAGACCCAGGATTGTCCCCTCCATTCCCAAGGAAAATCTACTTCCTCCCCGCTATGGACACGCACTCCTGCAGGACAGGCCTAGAGAGCAGGAACCTCAAGCCCCTTCCTCGTCTGACTCGTCTCGATCACCATCCCCTGCTCTTATGTCTGACCCCAGTCCATTACACACCCGTTCATGGGGGAAGTAGGATAGTCTGGGCCCTGCCCCTGAGGGAGGTTGGACTCCTGGGGAAAATGGAGTAGCCCCAGTGGTCTACTTCCCTTTTTTCTACTAGTGATCCTATAACTGGAAGTTACAGACCCCCTGTTTTATAGAGAAGCCTCAGGCGCTAGTTGTCCTCTTAGACACTATACTATTCACCCATCAACTGACCTGGGATGACTGACAGCAGTTATTGAACCTCCTGCTCACCACAGAGGAGCGAAACCGCATCATCCGGGAATGTAGACATGCAGTCCCTGGGAATAATGTAGCCGACCAAGAACAAAGACCTGATCACAGCTACTTTTCCCCTCAAGTGCCCTAATGAGGAATAGGACCACAGTACACTGGAAGGTAGGGAGCGCCTAAAGGTCTATCAACAGATTCTTATGGGAGGTCTCCGGGCAGCTGCTAAGCACCCTAAAACCTATCCAGGGTCAGTTAGGTAGTGCAGGAAAGAAGTGAGTCTCCTGGGGCTTATTTAGAATGCCTTCTCGAAGCCTTTAAAACCTATACTCCTACCGATCCTGAGGCCTCAGGAAACAAAATGGTGGTCAACATGGCTTTTGTCAACCAACATAAAACAAAAACTTCAAAAATTAGAAGGTTTTGAGGGTAAAAACTTGTGTGAATCATTGGCCATTCTATTAAAGTTTTCAACAACAGGGATGCTCCGAAGAAAGACAAACCAAGGGATTGGCACAAATTTTGTCAGCTGAGAGGGCATCAAACCTGAAACAGAACAATGAACCTCCTAGGAGAAAAGAGATTTGAGCCACAAGGCCCTCCCAAGGGGACCAGCCAAAATTAAGAAGAGATCAATGTGCCTACTGCAAGCACTGGGCCAAGGACTGCCCCCAGAAGAGGGGACCACAAACATCCCCTCCTCCTAAGATGTTGGAATTGGTGGGCTTAGAAGACTGAAGGGGCCTGGGCTCAGCGAGCCTCCATCTCAGGCTCTAGGTCACCTTGCAAGTGGAGGGATGAGCCATCAATTTCCTGGTTGACATTGGATCACAGTATTCTATTTTAAAGGAGCCTATGGGAAATTTAACTAGTAAAAGAACCTGGGTACAAGGGGCCACAGGAATCACTCAGCACCCTTGGACTACAAGGAGAAAAGTGGACCTAGGAAAAAAGAAGGTCTCCCATTCCTTCATGATGGTCCTAAAATGTCCATATCCTTTGCTAGGCAGAGACTTACTGAACAAAATGAAGGCTCAAAATCGTTTTACTGGGAAAGGCCCTGCCAATGTGATTATGCCAGACACAGCTTATGTCCTTTGCCTACAATTAGAGGAAGAATAGCTGCTCCATGCTCAGCCAACAGCTAGGCAAGATTAATCCAACATCCTCCAGGATTTCCAAAATTCCATTCCAGGGGTTTGGGCTGAAACTAACCCACCTGGAAGAGCCATTAATCATCCTCTGGTTGATCCCATCAGGATAAAACAATATCCAATGACCCTGGAAGCCAGAGCGGGAATTGCAAAACACATAGGCCACCTCAGAGAATTTGGTATTCTGATCTTGTCAGTCCTCTTGGAACACCCCTGTCCTGCCAATCAAAAAGCCAGGGAACAATGACTTTCACCCAGTGCAGGATCTGAGAGAGTTCAACAAAAGTGTGGAGGACATCATCCTACCGTCCCCAACCCTCACACCCTACTGAGACCTCTCTCCCCAGAGAGGAAAGTTTATACTATTCTAGATCTTAAGGATGCCTTCTTCAGTTTAACCTTGGCAAAGGAAAGTCAACCCATTTTTGCCTTTGAATGGCAGGACCTGGAGCAGGGGTTCAATGGACAGCTCACCCGGATGCAGTTTCCACAGGGATTCAAGAACTCCCCCACCATCTTTGAGGAAGCCCTGCACCAGCACTTACAGGAATATCAGATCTCACACCAAGAGGTAAGCCTTCTACAATATGTGGATGATCTCCTGATTACCATGGAGAACAAGGACACCTGCTTTCAAGCCATTAAAGTCTTGATCCCCACCCTGGACTGATAAGGATACAAGGTATCTGCCAAGAAAGCCTAACTCTGTGCTTCCAAGATAATGCACCTGGGATACATATTAAGAAATGGACAAAGATGGCTGTCACCAACCAAAAAACAGGCTATCACAGGGATCCCAAACCAGAGCCCCTGCAGACAATTGTGAGAGTTCCTGGGGTCAGCAGGGTTCTGCTGTCTATGAATACCCGGGGTTTGCTGATCTAGCAAAACCTTTATATGAGGCCACTCAAGGACAAGTCTTCCTTTCTGTGGACTGAGACTCAGGAAAAGATTAAGGAGGCCTTATTGCAAGCCCCAGCCTTAGCTCTACCAGATTTCAGAAGCCCTACAAACTTTATATGGTTGAGCAGGCTGGTATAGCTAAGGAGATCCTAACCTAACAACTTGGGCCCTGGAAGAGACCTGTCACCTATTTGTCAAAAAATCTTGATCCTGTAGCATCGGGATGGCCAAGCTGCCTCCAAATCATTGCAGCCACATCCCTGCTGGTCAAGGATGCTGATAAATTAACCTTGGGACAGCCCCTAACAGTCACTACCCCTCATTTGATTGAGGGTGTCCTCAGACCCCCGACCACTGGATGACAAATGCCCAATGACCCTTTATCAGGCCCTGCTCCTTAACCCCTGCCCCTGTATCAAGTTCCTCTCCAGTATTTATCTCAATCCTGATGCCCTGCTGCTGCTGGAAGCGGACTCTGAAATCATGCATGACTGTCTCAAAGTGTTCCACAGAGTCCATGGAACCTGAGAAGACCTAACTGTTGTCCTATGGCCACAACTGGACATGGTTCTGTTCATGGACAGCTCCAGTTTTGTCAAAGAGGGAACCAGGTACACAGGGACAGTGGTGGTCACTGCATCCCAGACACTCTACCAGTTGGGACATCAGCTTAGAAGGCCAAAATCATCGCCTTGACACAAGCCCTTAAATTGAACAAGGGTCAAACTGTTAACATCTTCATGGACAGCTGCTATGTCTACAGGGCTAATTAAAAGAAAAAAGGCCTCCTAACGGCTGAAGGAAAAACTGTCAAAAATAAACAAGAAATCCAAGACCTCCTAGAAGACCTTTGGCTATCCAATAAACTGGCCACCATCCATTGCCCAGGCCATCACAAAAGGAAATGCTGTAGAGGCACAAGGGAACAGGAGGGAGGACTTTGCAGCCAAGGAAGTGGCTCTAACTGCCCCGAGGCTACTAGTTTTCATACCAGCACCTCTCTTGCCAGAAGAGCCCTCCTACTCAGCTCAGGACGATCAGGACTTAGCTGCCCTACCAAACACCAAGCTCAAGCATGGATGGAGATATACCTTTGCTAGAAAACTCATTTTACCCTGCAAGTTGGCAGAGGACCTAATATATAAGCTCCATAAAGGAACTCATCTGGGAAAGAGAAAACTACAGGAGCTGCTGACCCCATATTGCATTTTTGGTTTAACTAAAATAATTGAAAACAACCTCTCCAGATGTCTTTCCTGCCAAGCAACCAATCCTAAAGGAAGTTGTGGGATCTGGGTATTGAGCAAGGCAAGCAACTCCAGATAACCTAAAGGGATGGCAGGTGTCTGACCTGCTCTGCCTGTGTGATAACCTGGCCCCAGGAAGCTACTGTAGATATGAATCTTCCTTTCTCCCACCTCAGACCAGGGGTTTGGGTTTCGTTTCCTAGTTCCTGAACTTCCACATCGCCTACAACCTTCCCGTCTTTACCCCAAAACCCCACCTCTAACTTTCCTGCCTTCTGTAATGGTCAGGAGGCCTCCCTATATAAGCCCCTGCATTGGCTCTAATAACCGAACTACCCACCGACGTAGTCTCCCGGAAGGGAACTCCTCCCACCGCACTCTGAGCCACCTGAGGTCCAGTTCGATCATCCTCCATTCTCTGGCATGGCTGGAACACAACTGCCGTGCTGGAGATGGAGACGCACCCACAGGAAGTAATATGCCCCAAACTAAAAGACAGAGGGTCACTGCACCAGAAGTCCATTGGGAAGTGGGCGTCACTGAGGTAAAGCCTGGCAGGTATGGTTATAGTTTTTGTAGATATATTTTCAGGATGGGTTGAAGCTTTCCCCACAAAAGGAGAAACAGCATCAATGGTAATTAAAAATATCATCGATGAATTAATTCCAAGGTATGGACTCCCTTCTGTGATTGGAACAGACAATGGTCTGGCATTCATCTCTAAGGTAAGGCAGGGGCTAAATAAAACATTGGGTACTAATTGGAAGTTACATTGTGCATATCACCCCCAAAGTTCAGGTCAGGTAGAAAAGATGAATCGGACCCTTAAAGAGACCTTAACTAAATTAACCCTAGAAACTGGCGAAGACTGGACAGGCCTCTTACAATTTGCCTTTTATAGAGTTAGAAATACTCCCTATACCCAAAGCCTAACACTCCATGAAAACATGTATGGGAGACCTCCCCCCTGCTCCATAAGCTGCCATCAGATATGCTAATTGATTTATCTGAATCTCAATTCCTTAAGTCCATTCAAGTCTTACAGACTGCACAGGACAACATTTTTCCTTTGCTGAGACACATCTACGAGCTGCCACTGGTCCAAGCACATGGGTTCAAGCTGGGAGACATTGTCTGGGTAAAATGACATTCCAAGGAACCTCTTGGGCCTCGATGGAAGGAACCTCACATCGTGATCCTCACCATTCCCTCGGCTGTCAAAGTGAACAGGATCAAGACATAGCTACATCATTCCCACTTGAAACCTGTACCAGATGGCCAATTGGACAATGCAGGTAACGGATGGAAGGTCTCACACATCAAAGACAATCTCCTCAAGTTAAAAATATCCTTTATCTTTGATGTCTTTTTATGTCTCCTTATAGAACCAACCCTTGCTTCCAAATCTCCCGATGATATTAAAAACCTCACCTGGGTAGTCAGCAATATAGCAACAGGAAAAACAGTGAACACCACCTCCCTCCTGGGACCCACTGGCACCTGGTTCATCTCCATCATGTTTAACCTCTGTGATCTAGTAGACAGTGCCTAGGATCATTCCACCCACAGCCTGGGAACCCTATCATAACAATGCAAATACCCAGGACCCCACAGCCGGACCAGGAGCCATTATTTCTGTGTTTGCCCTGCAAGCAACAGAAACTGGGAGTGAACTTGTGGAGAGTCTGAGGTGCACTTTTGTACTTCCTGGGACTGTGTGTCTACAGGGCACATTTACTCGACAACACCTGTTGCCACTGACTTAATTCAGGTGACCAAGGCTCCGGGATCATATTCCCTAGGATGGGGAGGAAAATTTGGGGGAAAGCTGGGAGGCCCCTGCTCATCAACCTGTAACACCATAAACTTAGACTTCACCCCAAAAGTAAGAGAGGTTGGACAACAACAAAAATGGATAAATGGCTTAAATTAGGGACTAAGGCTATATACCTCAGGAACTGACCCAGGAGTCCTCTTTACAGTCCGTCTACATATAGGCCTAGACCAAGGGACCCCTGTTGGACGAGCCCCAGCAATTTCACAACTTGCTGGGCAACCGGCCCAAACTATGTTGCAAACTGCCATCACCTCCACATTCCCCACAGACACTCCAATAGTCTGAAGGTCCCCACCTCCTGGGCCCTTAAGCCTCCTAAATGCTACTTTCACCATTTTAAACATCACCAACCCTGATCTTACAGCCAACTTCTGGCTCTGCATAGATCCTGGGCCCCCATTTTATGATGGCCTAGCCCTCCAAGGGTCTTATATTAATACTCTTAACCGGGCTCTTATAGAATTTTTCTACCCACAGAGAAGAGTGGGCTTATCTTTACTCAGGTATATTGCCAAGGTTTATGTGTGATCTCCACAATGGAAAATATACCCCCTTCTGGCATAGTTTTCCTAACACTTGCTATCAGCTATTTTCCATTTGAAAATCTTGTCCTTTTGAAAATAGGCTTTGTTTCCACGCTTGAGAACAATGACAGGTACTGAATAGCAAAGTTTTACTTTTTTTTTTCTATAAGAATATATTTGTAGGGGTGATAATATTAAACCAAAATACATGTAATTTTGAAAGGAAAACAGAATATACTACATGGATTTTCCAGAATGCTCTAGCACTTTGCATCCCTAACAAGAATATTTAAATTTGGGGTCTGGGAATATATAGTTCAGTGGTTAAAAAGCACACTGGTTCTTCTCACAGAGGGCACAGGTTTGATTCTCACTGCTACAGCTGTCTCTAACTTCAATTCCAGGGGACTTCAAGATACCATCTTCTGACATCTGCAAGGATTGCACAATATGGTTGTACTTACATGCACATGCAGGCAATACACTCATATACATACAAAGAAATAAAAATTTTAAAAAAGAAATTATTTTCAGTAGAAAAAATAGCACCAAATATAAACTCATTTCATTTGAATTTCCTTTTCTTCTGGATATTGCCCAGGTAAATCCTCAATATTCCTAAAAATCCTCTCCTTCCTTCAGAAATGCACTCATTGTTAACTATATAATTTTTACAATTGTCTTAGTGCTAGAGTTGTTCTGAAAACTACTGTTGAAGGGCTCAAAATTCCCAACTTCACATGCTATGATGAATTCATGCATGGGTGACACTGGAAAAATAGAAACAAAACATTCAATATCCTTAATGCCTTTGTGGTCCCACTCTTAATGTATTCATCCCTGAACTGCCAAGATATGAAGTCCTCTCCTCATAACTGTCTTCGCCAAAACACTCTTTCTATATGAAGAAGAATTATGTAACTTTATTCATTTTCCCCCATAACTGACTTATCAATTACAGCTTTCTTAGATTTAGAGATCTTTCTTCTGAAACACTTTTTCTTAAGGATCATAACTTTCCCTTGTTAGCAGAATTTCTTCAGAGTACAAATAAACCTCATGTACTGAGGATCTTTGATTTATTATTTTTTTCAGTTTCAAGAGCCTCCTCAAAGAGCATTTTAAATTCAGTATTAAAATGAAGTGTGCCTTTGAAAAATTAGCCTTCATACACATGAATCATTTGTTCTTGTTCAGAAGCAATATTGCACACACATAAAATAATCTGCATTGAATTCTATCACACCATAGAACACTCTGAGCATCTGAAAAGATGCTTTCCTCAAATTTGATACAGGACACTGTGGATTATCCCTGGCTTTCTTTAGTTTCAGGGTTGTATTATGTACTAGAGCATCACTCACAGCTCAGAAAGTCATGATCTCGTTTGGTCATCTGGAGTTTAGAAAGTTATTTAAACATGTCAAAGACAAAATAAATTGTAATGAAATGCAGTATAAAGGCAAGTATGTGCCAGGCTATCTAAAACTTTGACAGCTTCAATACTCATTTGGATTAAAGACAAATACAAGGTATTACTAATAGAAATTCAATGCTTTTAGCATAACAGCTGCTGACAGTCTACAACCATGTGCACAAAACCATCCCCAATAAATTCATCATGATGTTCATTATTCTGTCATTTTAACATTATATTCCCAGAAATATAGAACAACAGGAATAAGAAACTAAAGAATGCATTATTATGAGATGATGAGATAATCAAACTTTGAACTTGATCACAAAACTAGCCATTTAAGAAATTAAAAGAAAAAATTAATTTCTTCACTGGAATGCGAGCTATTATATTTTTGGATTTGAATACCAAGACACAAAAAGAAATATTAACAAATCATTTTAATTATTGTTCAAGGCTGATATTTGGCTTGGGCTAGTATATTTTGAAAGCTTGGACTATCAGTTGAAGTTTAGAAATCATACAGAATTCTTACTTTGTGAAGCCAAAAAAGTTTTGTTTTCAAAAAGTGGATTGTAATAATCTTTATGGTTCATATACGGACAGAGCAGATTCTTTTCTAAGATGTACACTTTGTCAATTGCCAAGTTATCTTACTAGTGAAAATAGAATATTAAACTCTAGTATGTTCAGTTCCTTCACTGGCATCAATACATCTCTTTCCCAAATTAGTATTAGTTTATCAAGCTTAAGTATTTATATATCAGAATTCTGGTCACTTAAAAAGACTCATATAGTAAGTTAGGTTTGAGATGAACTTTTCAGTGTTATTTGCATCACCCCATTTCTTTGATCTTGAAGACTGAAGTTTGCATGCAAATCAAAGTCATGCTGCTAGTAGTTCAACTGAATGGAAAAGTAGGTCTTTTTATCTTAGGTGAGGGTTCTTTTCACTGCAGTGTATATATGCTCTCTAGGTCAAGCAAAACCAAAATGAAAAACTCTATCAAGTATTCCATTCCATAATGCCAATCGTGGTGTTTGATCTGTTCTTGAGAAATGATGCTATGTAGGAAAATATCCATGGGAAAGTAAATATGGACACAGACTGAGTAACTTTACCTAAATATCCATATATGATATTTCTCTGAAATTTTAATTTTGTGCTGAGATTTGAGATGTAATTATTAGGATTACTCAGTGAAAGACAGTGTGAGCTCTGTCAACGAACTGAGATTCTGAAGACGCGAAGGAATAGCTTTTTGGGTCCAGGTTCATCTCTCATAGTTATAACAAGTTTTCTTAAAAACATATATACCTGAAAACATGTTAGCATAAGTTTGGAGGTATTGCCTCACAAGCAGGCCCTGATACATGACTTTCAAAAGCTTCCTAGACCTATGTAATATCTATGGAAGTAATGTAGCTTAATAACCTTAACCATTTCTTATACAGTGTTAATTCTATAAAAGTAGCAAATTTTATACAGTGCTAATTATACAGTACATTCACTATATATACATATACATACATATATACATATATATATATATATATATATATATACATATATATAGTTTGAGAAAAGGAAGTCACCTCTTAATGATTCTTCAGAGGACTGGACCTATAGAAGAGTTCAAGAACAGAATGATATATATGACCATACACACCACAAAAGCCAATCATCTTCTCTAAGACATCATCTAATTTAAAAATATCCCAAACCTCTAAAGTTAGAATAGAATTTTATAATTAGATGTGTCCCTTGCCCTCTAACTCAGTCCTGGAGATGCTTGTTTTTCTATATGATATATGAATCCAATGATAAAATTTGGAAGTGAGTAGATGTGCCTCTCATTTTAAGTGAACTGGAGGAAACTTATTGAAAACCAAGGGTATGGTAAATGGCCTCATTCATAAATATTAAGGAATAGACCTAGATTATCTACCAATTACAGGCTGGAGATCGCTCATTCGCGTATTATTGAATCCTAGCCATAGCCAAAGAATGTTATTTCCATATTCCAGTGGAAAAGGACAATAATAAATAAATTATATATAATAAATAATATAAATGTATATAATAAATAATAAAAATAATGAAATAAATGCATGTCTCATAGTATTGCATGAGAACCTGAAGGATCACCTGGGGCCATTTTATCTCAAGAAAGGGGGATAATTAACAAGGTGAGAGGGGAACAGTGACAGAACAGAAATGAGGAAAATAGTTGCACATCTTCCTGGAATAGAACATTTCAGGGAAGAAGGGTCAGTGCACCTACTCTGGGGCAGGCATATCAGTGCATGAGAGGTTAAACTGAATAAGACTGAGCCACTGACTCAGAGTTAAGGAGACCAGCAGAACCGGGAAATGTAGGAGAGGTGGAAAGCTTAGATCATATGAGACTTACTTTTACCCTTCTTGAAGTAGAAGGCCAGGAGACAGTCTTCAGTGAATGATTAACAGACCCTGGCTGGGGGGCCAGAGGGGACCAAACAGGTGAAAGAAATAGGGAAACAAGTGTCTGCTGTAAGCACTCATTGGAGAAATATTCACTTGCAGATAGCAGCTGATCAATGTATAGCCTGTTGTTCCCACACTGCAATTGATGAAATGACACTTTATATCTGCATTTTTTTAAATGAGAAACTTGAAAACCTGTGTTCAGATTTAGTTCTTTAGAAACAAAAGGAGTTTCAAGAAGTCTGTTTCACTGGTTATCAAATTGATCGTCGTGGTAAAGAAATCAAATGTCTACTCTCCTGCCTCTGCCTTTATTTGGGGGGGGGGCTTGATAATTGTGCCTCTGAGAGGTATTTTAATCTATAATGCAGCATTTTAATTTTAAAGGGGAACATAACTTATGAATTTTTAAAATGGTGCCATTTATCAAGCACTATTTCCAAAACAGGCTTGATAAATGCTGGATACTAAATCAGCAACAAAAACACCAGGATGTTCTGTAAATGATGTGTATTAGTTTCCTACTGCTTCTGTAACAAATGACTATAAACCTCATGGCTTAATTGGACATAAATTTATTTTCTTACTGATCCAGAGGCCAGAGGTCTACGATCAGTCTCTGTTTTCTAAATCCAGCATGCCTTCTGGCTGCACTGGTAGTCCATTTCCTACCTTGATCATCTTCTAGGAGTTGTTTGTATTTCTTCATTAATAGCCCCTTTAGTCATTACCTCCCCCCCCTTCCTTCCTTCCTTCCTTCTTCCCCTTCCTCCTCTTCCTTTTTATTTATTTAATTTATTTATTTGATTTATTATTTCTTTCCGACACTGGTGATTGAGCTCAGAGTGTCTCTGAAGGCACACTACATCTGAGCTAAGCCTTGACATTATACCTCACCAGGAGTCATATCACTCTAATGTTGACCTCTTTGATCCCTGTTCTAGGACTCTGCTGATCAGATTGGGCCCAGTCAAATAGTCCACAGTAAGACTCCATCTAATGATTCTTAATTACATCTGCACAATTCTTTCCGATATAGTCATGTATTAGGGCCTGCTTGAGAGGCAATTTTTATACTTATCAAATGACATCATAGAAATTCCTTAGACACTGAAAGAATACTATAATATTATATGAACTTCATATTATCTTAGGAAGTGACATACATTGCAAATATTAATGTTAATTATGTAAACAGTATTTACAAAGTGTTTATTACTGCAAGAGATATTAGTAAATAACACTACAACACTGGGTGATTAATTTAATGTGTCAACTTGGCTGTGTCACAGTGTGAAACTAGTTAGTTGTGTTTAGATTTTTCTATAAAAGTGTTTTGGAATGGGATTCACATTTACCTTGGTAGAATCTGAGCAAAACACATTTTACTGTATCAGGTGGTTTACTCACATGTAATCAGTTAGATGTTTGGATTTAATAACAGTCTGAACTGACTCAAAAATAAGTTATTCTACCAGGAGACATTTTCACTTGGAACTGCAACAGGAGCTCCTACTTCATCTCCAGTCTTCTAGGCCAACAAGTCTCCAGCTCTTCAACTTGTGAACCTCCTTAATCATCTAAGCCAATTCTATTTTTCTTCTACAAAGCTATAAATTTAAGCAATTTTAAAGGTCAAATAAATTATAGACTATACACAAATTGCAAATAGCATGAGTATATAGAAAATTCTTGCAAATCAATAGGAAAGTAAGAATGTAAGCTAATGAACAAAAATATCCAAAATATGGATAGGAAAATGTTGGGGAAAGAGAATACGTATTTAAAAACAACATAAAAGTAAAATGCTAGTGTTCTAATTTCCAAAAAGACATTGTTCAAAATGGAGAGAAGGTTCAGCAGGTAAAAGTACTGGCTGCTTTTGCAGAGGACCCAGGTTCAATTTCAGCACCCACATGGCTGCTAACACCTATCCCAAACTCTAGTTCCAGGGGATCCGATGCCCTCTTCTGGCTTCCACGGGCATTGCACAATATGGATGTTCTTACATATATGCAGACAAAACACACACACACACACACACACACACACACACACATATACACATATACATACACACATTTTATATATATATATATATATATATATATATATATATATATATCAGTTAAAGGGAGGAATTAAAAATAGGAAATCCTGAAAAACATAGAGGTCCTGTCTTTGATAGGGAAGGAAGTCAATATGAATTACATATTTCTTAGAGTGTAAATTGTTATGACGTATTTGAAAACTTTGTTAGAAATGTGGTTGTATTTATCAAATAGGAAACATTTGATCCATAGATTCCAGCTATATAAATTTTTAAAAATTTCAAATATGCAAAAATATAGCCACCTTTTTATTTCTGTTGATCAGAACTCTCAGAAGCTGTCTATAGACCCTTTAGCTGTGGTTGATTTTTTAATTACAGGACTCAGAATAGCAAACACTAAAGATTAAAGAATCCATGCAGAATATATTTTATTTTAATATTAAAATTAAATTTGGCATAAAACATTTGAAAAAATACATTCTCTATATTAATGTATATAACAGAGTACCATATATATTTACTGAGAACACATACAGCTAAATATATAAAATTTTATGTGTAATTATTTCCTAATGTCAGATTATGAGTTTTTTCTTTGTTTTTGTTTGAATATTTCATTCATGTATATAACGTGTTTTGATCAAATCTATCCCAGTTTCCTTCCCTGAAATTTCTCAACTACTTCTACAATCACTTTTCCTTCCCAACTCCATGTGCTCTAATTTAAAACCCACTGAGCCCACTTAATGCTACCAGTATTTAGGTGGGTTAGGTACATCGCTGGAACATGGGTAGTCTCTCAAGGCCCACATCCTTGTAGAAATCTGACTCTCCCTCCCCCATCAGTCAACAATTGCCAACAGCTTCTTAGCTAGAGGTGGAACTTCATGAGCCCCTGCTTCATCCTTGTTGGATTTTGACTGGCTTTATCTTCTCCAGTTCTTGTATAAGAAGTCACATATTGTTTTGCAAATATTGCTTGCTTCACAGCAGATTTCCAAACCTTCTTTCTCCTACAGACTTTCAACCCCTTCTACAATGAACCCAGGGAAAGGATGTGATAAAGATACCCCATTTAGAACTGAGAACTCTCTAGGCTCCTATTCTCTGTATGACCAGCTATGGGTCTCTGTAATAATCGCCATTTACTGCCAAAAGAATTTTCTCTAAGGAAGATGGAGAGATGCACTATCAAAGGGACCACAACTGAGTCAGACTGTTGATTACTTCTCTACACAATAACATACCTAGAACCTTCCAGCACTATGAAAGCTTCCTAGCAGTGATGAAGCTTCCTATAAGTCTCTCAACCGATAAATCAATAATAAAAAAGTGGTATATGCACACAGTGGAGTATTCAGCTGTAAAGAAAAATGAAATTTGGAAAGTCATTAGTAAATGAATGGATTTCAAAATACCCATTCTAAAAGAGGTAACTCAGACGACCAAGAAAAACAAATACTACATGTTCTTTCTTAGATATGATAGAAATTGTCGATCTTTAGATGTGTATGCTTAAATTGAAGTACACATAAAAGTCAGGAAACTATTAAGGGTCTATTCGGAAGGGAGCGGGGATAAAAGTGTAGCAGTGCAGAATATAGTTGATGTGAAGTAGGAACACTAAGGGTTAAACGGGGATGAGGGGTGGGAGGTCAGTATGCAAGGAGTAGAGAGAAGCATGACTCATACTAAAGACCTTTGAAAATGCCATAAGGAGTCCTACTGCTATAAAAGCTTCCTAGAGTAAACATATATATGTATCAAAGAGGTTTAAGTGAAGGTACCCTATGGTTTTAAGGACAAGGACTCTCACAGATACCATAGGCCATCAAATAAAATATCTAGTGCCAGATATGGGTTACCTCATTCCTTGTTGGTCAGTGGAGTTTCACAAACCCAACCCCCAGACATTACAGGTTGTTCCCGTGACTCTTGGTTAACCTTCAGAACCTGATGGTAAATTCCTGAAGATACCATATACTTAAGTCAGAGCACACAGAGAAATCAAGCTGGTATCAATCTGGGAGTTTCATTTCTATTGAATATAATGAGATTGCTTTAAATTTTTTCAGTTATACATGTGTATTTCTTTCTATTGACTCATTAAATGTTCACAGACAAGACCTTTCATGCTTTTTCTCCTCTAGCAGCCTACATAGCACATCCAGGACTGAAAAATGTAGCCACCAAGGAGGAAGCTTCCAGTTCAGTCACAGCTTGATATTTCTATGGCACCCCACTCATATGAATCAACAGCAATAGTGTTGGCATGCTCCGGACTCACGCAAACTCAAACAGACTAAAACCCAGCATGGAACTGGAGAAATGGGCAGCAGACCCCAATCTTTGCTAAATAAATATTGACAATTGATTACTGTTGAGTGAGGATGAGGCTGTCATATCCCTAGGCTAATGTAACTTATAACTAAGTGAAAAATATGTATACTTATATTTACAGACAAATATCTCAGTTACCAATAATCTATTAAGCTTCTTTTGCACCAGATGGAGTATACTATAGAGTACCAGTCGAACTGGTCACCCACAGAAGTTGTCTGTTGATTGCCCAAGCCTAAGCAACACATTCACAATGCAACCTCTACATCCAAGGTTCATACAACATAGAACAACGGGTAAAAACGACACTAAATGAATTTCTCAACTATCAATAATGAAGCTCCCTCAAGTAACAGAGGGCCAGTAACACAAAAGGTCACCAATGGCCAAAACATGTAGATTAGGAGTCTGCAGAGAATGTGTCCCTGGATAGGACTCCTAAATTAATATTCACTCACCCAGGTTCAGGGACCATTTCAGAAGAAGGGGCAGAAATCCTGTGAGAGCCAGGGAGGAGGTGAATGACCATATGGACATAGATTCCTACAAGCTTCTGGGACCCCACTGATATGAATCAACAGCAATAGTGTTGGCATGCTCCGGACTCACGCAAACTCAAACAGACTAAAACCCAGCATGGAACTGGAGAAATGGGCAGCAGACCCCAATCTTTGCTAAATAAATATTGACAATTGATTACTGTTGAGTGAGGATGAGCTAATCTGACAATGAGGGACTCTGGATATGGTGACTAGACCTCAGTGGATGAACCTGCATTGAGGAACATTTGGGGACACTAACATGACACAATAAACCTTATAACAGTAGAAAGAACGTATGGATTCCAG
Organism: Eospalax fontanierii; assembly: GCA_035773235.1. NCBI lineage: Eukaryota > Metazoa > Chordata > Mammalia > Rodentia > Spalacidae > Eospalax > Eospalax fontanierii. The sequence continues at coordinate 14,771,957 of CM069544.1, read as the reverse complement.
TCAGGGGTTGGGCTACAGGGAAGATGCTGGTGGAGAAGGTGATATAAAGAAGATTAAGATTGATTGAGATGTTCAGTATGAGATACATGGAATTTTAATAATCTTTTTTAAATGGAGCCTGGCATAAGGGTGTACACCTTTAATCCCAACAGTCAGGAGGCAAATGTCGATGTCTGTGAGATAGAGGCCAACCTGGTCTACACAACAAGATTCAAGCCAGTTGTGTCTACTGGGAGTCCCTGTCTGTAAAAGCAAAACAAAATGTAAACAAAATCCAAAAGTCAACCAATATAGTTCTAAAGAATTAATAAGTGAAAGGAGAGAGACCAGATTGAAATTAATAAAATATTTGACACAATGAAAATAAGACTGTTTAAGGAAAAACAAACAAACAAACAAACAAACAAAAAAAAAAAACCAACTATTGGATCCAGCCAGGGCAGCCAGGGAAGTAATTTAAATAAAATTACAGTTGTTAAGTAGGAGAATGATCTCACAACAAGTTATTTTTCTACCTTAGGAAACTGAAAGAAGAGAGATAAAACACAAGATCAAGCCAGAGCCACTAGAAAGAAAATAACTGTAAGAAGTGATATAAAAAATGGAGAAAGTCATGACAAATATTTGTGTTTTTATATCACCATAACTAACAAGCAAGCTAGATTAAGCAATCAGGAGCACCACACATTTCTAAAATTAGGAAGGAATGATGTGATTGCACTGCTAGCCTTAGGCAGATAAAAGATTCTAAGGAATCACCATGAATGACTGTACTCCAATAATCAGGTAACTTAAATGGGATGAGCAAATCTCTAGAAAAGCACAAACCATTGCAACTGTTTTTTAATTAAAATTTTAGCAGACATCTAAAAGAGGCTGAATTAATAATTTAAAGAAAAAAGCAAATTATCACCACAAGGCTAAAGCCCTGTCAGACTCACCAGTAGACTCAACCCTTTCAAAAAAAGTATCAGCATGTTACATGTTGCAATAAAGGTCGCCACACCAATGGAAGGGAAAGGTGAAAATTTTATTTTACGTTCCTGCCCCCTCTGGGTTCCGGTACCCACGGAGAAGCAACAGGCTTAGTGTAGTAAGGTTTTTTATAGAACTCTGGAAGGAGTTTCCAGTGACTTTAAAACGAGCCAATCAGGGATCAATACATCTGCATATGCAAGCAGGCAGGGCAGTTGGACAGAAGCAAGACTTGGCATTTAGCTATGGAAGGCAGTGAATTACAAAACAATTGTAGAACATTCTATGGGTTTTGTGGTCAGCTAGTTCCTGGGGGGCCTGCTGAGTGCAGGAACAAGGGAACAACAAGTACATGTACAAGTTCATACAATGGTCAGCAAAACTGGTGTAAATCTAACCATGGCAACCAGGTGTATGTTGACCAGGTTGGTGGGTTCCTTTAACAATTTACATTGTACAAGAACTAGCCAAGCAGAAAGTACTGAAGCAATTCTGGCAATCAGGAGGCACAGTTGTTCTTAGAGCTTTATATTCTTTTCAGAATTGTTTGTGATAAGTCTAGGTTTTGGTACCCCAGAATGGGGTCTGTGAAAAAAGAACTCTACTCAGGTCAGCTTTGAATCATCATAGAGTTTTGTCTAGCAGTCTGAGAAATAACAATTTTGTAGCATGTAACAAACACAAGTCCTTCAAATAACCTGCCAAAATTAAAGCATGTTATGCCGTGAAGCCATCGTCACTCTATGAGAGTAAGAAAGATCCCATAAAACAAATAAAGACAATAGAGCAATATTACCAAGAATATTAGCAGGAGAGTCTTCAATAAGATAATGAGCCATAGCTGGCCTCACGATTAAAATAAAATGTCAGCAAACTGTGTGGAATTTATCTCAAGAGCCCTAGGTCAATTCCAAATATGAAAATCAGTCACTAAAACATACTTTATTGACACGATAAAGGACAAAGCTACATTATTAATGTGAAGAAAAGGGATGGAACCTATCAAATACATGCAGAAAATCATTGCTCAAGTTCTAGCACAGCTTCATGACCAAACACACAATGCACATAAGTAACATGTACTTTCTGGAACATGGAAAACTGAAAAACACATCTATGTAGATAAAACATCCATGGGTAAACTGCTTGCCACATAAATTCCCAGAACCCACACAGCAGAACAGGCGACAGACATGACTCCTGCTAGTTGTCTTAGGGCCTCTACATGCACACATGTGCCCACGCATGTACACTCTTATACACACCAATTAATAAGTGTGAGAAAAATGTAAACTAACACATGTAACCTTATGTCATGTGGAAAAACTCTCAGGAAAAAAAGATATAATTATTTCTTCTCATCGGTTCTAGTCAACATTGTCCTAAATTCACACACCGAAAACTGGACACATAAAACAAGTCAGAGAGTACTACAAAAGAGAAAGGAAAACAATCTCTATTTGCAAATGGCATGAACTTCTTTGAAGAAAATCCTGTGAAATTCAACAAAATACGTAAAGTCCATGGATTATGAATCTAGTAAGTCAAAGAACACACTAGACATATAGAAACAATTATATTTCTAAGCTTTAGAAATGAAAATTTGAAAATTAAGAATGTAAGCTCACCTAGGGAAGCATTAGAAAAACAATGCTTATAAATTTATTATTTAAGTAATATGCAGGGAGACTGTTGAGATGGCTGCTCTTCAAGAAGACAGAGTTTCAGTTCCTAGCACCCACATGGAGGCTAACAACCATCTGCAACTCCAGTTTCAAGGGATCCAATGGTCTCTTCTGACCTCCATGGGCATGGCATGACAAGGGTGCACTTACACATATGCGGGCAATATACGCATTCACATAAAATAAGAATAATAAATAAAATAATAGAAAAGGAAACATGCAAAATGTGGTGCTGGGAAGATTGCTCAGTGGGTAGGAGAATTTGTTTCACTAGCATGAAGACCTGAGTTTGAGGCACTCATGTAAAATCCTGGGCACATCCATGTACACTTGAAACACCAACGCTGTATAGGGCACAGATAGGAGGATCACTACTACCGCTTGCAGCTTCCACCCAGCTCCATGTGCAGTGAGAGACCTTGACAAAAGGACATAAGGGAGAGTGACAGCAAGTCACCTAACATTCTCTTCTGACCTCTCCACATGTGAACACTGTGAATACTATAACACTCACACACACACACACACACACACACACAAATAAAGCTCACACTTAGTTAATTTATATAAAAGGAATCAGGCATACAAAGGTTATACATCCTTCTATGCACTTGGTAAGGATCAGCCTATATGCTGGTCAAATACAATTATTTGTGAAATCACATTTTTTACGTCTTAATATCATGTAGCAGTTTCAATTACATTTAATATGTTTATTGCCCTTTTATTAACTCTGTTTAATATATTTATTAACCTTTCTGTTCTTACTCTCCAGATGATTGTAGAGAAAAAAAATGTTAGTAGTATGCTAGGAAATATATAAAGAACATTAATGAAAATTCATTTTAATAGTGCCAAACAGAAAAGTGGAATTGACACAAAGAAGGAAATGGACTCTTGTCTTCCTGTCAGTTGGGCAATTTTAACGCAGACATGCACACTTTAACCAGCCAATGTGCTTAATTGAATTCTGCATTGTGTGGGATGCAACCTTCCATCCAGCCACTGATTGGAATTACATTAAATCATTGTCTGACTCTAAAGATTGAGAGAGCCACCTTCATCTCTCACACTGAACACTGAATAACAAGGCGAATGAATTATCAAGCCCCAGAAGCCCAGCTTCTGTAATGAATTCCTTTGTTACTTTTCAGAAGTGATCCTAGGAAAATGCAGAATGGGAAACAATACTTTCATTGATAAGAAATGAAGATTGGCCTCTCTTCCATGATGAAAATTTATGAGACATAGCGGGAAGGAAAAGCATGTCAATGCGTTATAGTGAGCACAGTTCAGGATATAACAGAAAAGTTTATCTTTCATGAAGAGTTTGGTTTCTGATCCTGGTGATAGAAAGTTCATTCTTATCTCCACTGTCAAGTCAGACCAAACTGTCATTATATATTTAGAATGTCAATTCCTAATTATCAAGTTCAGACAAACAAATACACTGCAGGATAATTTGCTTGTTTAAAAGCCGCCCCCGGCAAATGTCATTGATTTCATGAATTTTCTGTTGCTGTATAAGAAAGTTATTACAGTGCCGTTCATTCCTCATAGTGGATGAAAATAATAGAGATATGACCTATCTTAACATGATTGCTTTGGAACTTCTCCTGCTATAGTAACCAGTCAGTTGGGTTAAATCATTATCTCTAAGTTTGGTGGAGATAAGACTCAAATTCCAAGTTCAATAAGATGTTTGGAAAATTCACTGTGGATCTAGGAAGGATGAGAGTCAGCTCACAGCTAACTGTGTACAGAGGAGTCTCTAAACTCTTAGTGGCCACACAGTTCCTAGAGGCCCCTGTCATCCTTTACCATGTGAAATTCTCCAACACAGATACTTTCCTCGTGAACTTCATAGTGTGTAAAATGGAATCTTCTCCATTTAATATAAACCAATAAATATTTTTCCATAGTTTGCTGATTTTATTTAAAGGACAAACTATAGGTCCTGATGGTTTAATGGGAGAAAGAGAGATGATATTCTATCATGAGCACCAGAAAGCAGAAATCATTGAAATGACTAGGGTCTGCCCATCACATTGTCCTTTGATATTTCCACATTCAAAAAAAAAAAAAAACTCATCAAATACCTGATGTTTTAAAAACGTATTTGCAAAGGAGTCAGCCATTTTTTGACTTATTATTGCTGTAATAGCTATTGCACATTGATTCCTTCAGAACTACTGTAGCCACAACAGATAACACTGAAATACTCAAAATCTATGAACAAATTTCTGATGAGTACCTCATTGATAGATCTAAGTCCCTCATATTCTAGTTCTTTGCAATAAGAATAAAAATCTATCCCCAATTCAGAGGCCAAAAGAAGAGGAATGGAAATCTCCCACTGAAAGAGTTGGTGTGTACCTTCAGGGTTTTATATTCTGGTCATAAACTTCTTTTGCTCCTAAAACTAGTAGATTCCGCTGCTGGTGCCTTGAGGATTCAATTAATAGAAGGATAAAAATAGAACATTTCTTTATTCCATTGTAATTATCTTAGGTAAAAATGCATTCACCTGTGATATCCTAGGGACAAGCAGAATTATGTCTGTCACCTGTGCATGTCTATAAGGAGGGAGAAGCCCAGAAATCCCCTCTCCTGTTTGACTCACTTAAAAATAATTGTATAAATTCTCTCTCTCTCTCTCTCTCTCTCTCTCTCTCTCTCTCTCTCTCTCTCTCCCTATAAAGTTATATTTCTGTCCCCAAATGTCCTTTGCTGTGTGCAATTGGACGAGGGGTAGTAAGAGATACAGATATGAGAGGGGTTCTAAATACAATCAAAATATAGTATAATGAAATTCACAGAAATTCAATTCAAAAGTGTGAAAAAACACTCAAAACCTGTCTACTTTCTTCTCTGTCATTTCGAGAAAATAAATTATGCATCAAACTCTGTTGTCAGGTTGATAACACAGTGATTCAAAAGCAGGTATTTGTTTCTATTTTTGTCCTAAATTCTATTAATAACTTTCAGTTTTGGTCAATGTGATAAATTCTTAACAATATAAACAGTTCAGGAAGGGGATGAAAGCAGTTCTGAATTCAGAGGATGAGGTAGCCTGGGTTATCAGGAAACTGACCTAGCAAACCTTACTATTATCCCTTTTAATGTTTGAAACTATCCTTTATGGTGGCCTATGGGGGACATATTCAAAGAGTTTAGTTCCTAGCATTGTTTAAGTAAAACTGTTATTTTGGTAACATAAAGCGTGTTTTAAAAAGAATGTGATCTTTCCAGGTGTGTGCATGCCTTTAATCCCAGCACGTGGGAGAGAGAGGCAAGTGGATCTTGAGAGTCTGAGGCTAGCCTTGTCTACGTAAGGAGGTCTAGGTCAACCAAAGCTATATAGGTGACACTATCTCAAGGTAAAAAAAATATTAAAAATAGTATCCTTTGGTTATTGAGAATATCAATAGGATAGAGGAATCAGGAATCAGAGTACCTTGATTCCTATCACTACAAGCGAGGGTTTGGCTTCTTTGGAGGAGGGGATTCAGGATGCAACACTATAACTTGAAAAGTTTATTCATTTGTCCATTGCAATCCTGCTACTGATGTTTCCTTTGGGTATAATTTTGGATCTCATGTTCAAAGACTGATGGCAATTGTTTCATTTGTACCTACTGACAGTACCCTCGAAAGCCATACATTTGTTACAACGCATGAGGAAGCAATTAGTGGGGAGACTGTAAGGGAGAAATAATTCCTCAAGTCTGTATTCATAAATGGTCCCTTGAATAAGTCAAAGAAGTGAGTATGTAGTGAGATATGTGTAAAACTGACATAAACAGAATGAGGGATTAGAACATATTCAAGAAAGAGGAAGCATGCTTTATGATGCAAAACATTGTGAGATCATGGAAAATGAGAACAGTGTTGAATGCCATCACCAGTGTTTAATACTACATGCAAGAGAGTACAGTATGGGATTATAAATTAATTAAGATATGCTCATGTACATTAAGATGAACAATAACTCTATCCACAAAGGTCAGGCTTTGCAATGAAAGTATTTGGTAAAGGTTAAGTGAATATCAATATATTCAGTGAGATGCATATTTATCAGAGTCCTGGATTTTCTGTTAAGTAGCACTCCCTCTGTCATATCTGTAAAAGCAAACACTCACACCAGCATATGAATGAGCTGGTGCCTGAACACACATATTTAGCTTGAAGTGAACATTTAATTTTCTTCCCTAGTTTCAAATATTCTCTAAAGGGATCATGCAAACAATGTGTGATAAAGATATTTGAGACTAGATAGAGACTTTGAGATTTAGTGCAAAGATGATTGACATTGAAGATGCTTTCTACTTTTAAAAAATATTTTATTTATTATTTTACTTGTAAGTATGTGAATGTATTGCCTGCATGTCTGTAAGTGTACCTGAGTTGTGCAATACCTGAGGAAGTCAGAAGAGGGTGTTGGATCCTCTGGTACTGGATTTAAAGATGGTTAGTAGCAGCCATGTGGGTGCTGAGAATTGAACCTGGGTCCTCTGCAAGAACAGCCAGTGCTCTTAACTGTTGAGCATCTCTCTAGCCCCTACATTCTAGTTTCAATAAATATTGTGACTGTGGGAAAATTGCTTCCAATTTGGGGAGTAATTTTCTATATAGTGAGGGGGAGTGAAAGAAGAAAGGAGAAATGGAGATAAAAAGGGGAGGATATCAGGGTCACTGGAGGGAGAGTGAAATCCTTAATGGTCTCAGTTTTATGTAGTATACAACATTTTTATATACTGGAAGACAGAGAAAGACAATTTTTCAATGAATAACCCTGTCTCTTCCAATATTAAGAGAAATATTCATATTTTCAAATAATTATATAGTACATTTAGGATTACATAGAAAATATTTTTTCCAAAATTATATCTTTATACTCATAATGGTCATACTCTATAAAAGACAAACGAAGTGAAAAGGAAGAAATCAAGCAGTCACAAATGATCGAGCACATTCATTCTTTTAGAGCTTATTAAACCCAAAGGAAAACCAAGTCTGTTTTCTACTACTGGGGAGTTCCATAGATTTACCTTGAATTTAAGCAACAGGCATTTATATCTTTCAAATTCTTGATACAGCTGTTTGAAAATGATTGTATTCCCAGATAAAATGATTTTTACTCCACACACAGATATGTAAATAGACATATAACCAAATATGTGTGTCAGTGAAAAGAGAGAACTTTAATTGAAACAAAAAACTATTTTGTCTGTTTTTGCAGAAATAACTTAAAGGTCATTGATAAGATAAAAATTGATTTCATCCTTACCCACGAACTTATTCAATGGATTGTGAAGTGGTTAGTAGAGCAGTAAAATGAATGATTCTCAGAGAAAAATGCTTCAAAAGAAATGGTTCAAAACTAGTGAAATCAAATATTTTCCATAGACTAAACCTCCTGTTGCCCCGAGGAACAATAATAAATATCAGCAGTACTTTTTTTTTTTTTTTTTGCCTAGTCTTCTAAGGCCATTTAGGGCAAAAACTTCTTTAGCATCACAAAGAGAAGAATAAAACTCCGAACACTTTTGCACCTTGCTTCCTAAGATGTATGGCGATGGTTTTTCCAGGTTCCCTGCTGATTCTCTCATTTTCTTTCCAATAGACACTTTTGGTTATACAATATTAAAAATATATTAAAAGATGCAAATAATACTGTGATAAATTCAGTACGCATAAACTGATCCTAACACTATTAACATGCAGGCAATTGGCTTCATGTAAAGTTCTGAGTTCTTGTTCCTCCTTCCCAAGTCAACTCTTTTAAAGCAGATTCCAGTTCCAATGGGATTATTTCAGTCTGTAACTCATTACAAAAGGAACCTAAATAAAAACTGAAACATTTCCACAAAATCCAGTATTATTATCAACTATTTAATCCTTATTGAAATGCATTTCTTTCTTTGCTGAAGATACCACATGCATCAAATGTAGAGCAGACAAGGAGAAATGAAGCTGTTGCTAACGACAAAGCCTCATCTCTACCGCCTAGCTTTCACAGTTCTTGTAAGGTGCAGTGCATGCTACCTGAAAGAGAAAAGTAATCATCAACCTTACCCAGATGTGAATCTTGTGAGCTATAACAACTGGTCTGTCAAGACATGACCACTGGCATACATATTATAGGAGTAAGTAACCACTTTCTACTTGGATTTAAGGTTTGCTTCATAAGATGGAACCCTTGCCTGACATTTATATTAGACTTAAGAAACTGAACATAGATAGGTCACTGGACATAGGGGAGAGCCTAACACTAGTTTTTTTATAGATATACTATTAAACTGACTCCTAATGATTTTTTACACAGATACATTAATGAATCTCTGAACTCTCACCAGAGAAGCTACTTTATGTATCAGATGGTTTTTAACAAAGAAACATACACTAGCCAGCATGCAGAGAACAAGAGGCTGCAGAATGCATAGTCCTGAACAGAACACCTATATGACACTTCTGCCTACAAAGACTCAGGGATCATGGCAGAAAATGGGGTGGGAAGAGTGAGCCATAGCAGAATCAGAAGTGATGGTGACTACAAGGAAATAGAGTTTTCCAGACAGCTGGTCAGTTACTCATGTGAACTCACAGCAATGGTAAGTTTTCACAAGCCCCATGCAGGCTCAAACCAGACAAAGTCCCAGAATAGAAGTGTGGAAGTGGGAAAGAAACCCCAACTCTAATGGGGACTATTGGCAACAGATAACTGCTGGGACAGGGCGAGTCAGTGTCTTTCAAGGATGCCACTCTTAGAAGGTTAACTGGGCTCCAGAGGATGGACCCACAGTGAAGGATATTTGAGAACACAAATTAGACTCTAAAAGTCTTATTATTGTATGTACATTAAGTTGAGCAGGAGTAGTAAGTGGAGGTGCTGTTGGGGGAAGGAATAAAAATATATTGTACAAAAATCATAAAAACTCAAAAATGGTAACTAACAGCCATCCATAACTCCAGTTCCAAGGGATCCAACTCCATCTTCTGACCTCCTCAGGTATTGCACGACACAGGTACACTTAGATACATGTAGGCAATACACTCATAAATAAAATAAAAATAACAAATAAATATATATTAAAAATTATACTATATGAAGCTGATTTTTTTTCAATGAGCACATATTATAATTAATTATGTCAAGAAGAAACACAGAGTAGTGAAGAAAGGTGTCATTTTCATTCGACCATACCAAAGGTCCACACTGCCTACATGACTAATCACTTCAAATGTATCTGTGAATACTTTATTGAGACTGTGTTTCTCAGCTTCCTCCATGACTGAAATAAATGTTTTCTGTGTGTGCATTTTTTTCTCTTTCCATGTTTGGTTCTTAAAATGATATCACTATGTGAAGTTCAAACTTAAGCTATAATTTGTCTGAAAAATATTCACAATAATCATTTCCAGAAAATTCAGTGAGATACAAGAATACAGGTACACAATCTGACACAATCAGGAAAATCACACATGATATGAATGACCAATTCAATAAGAAAATAAATGTAATGAAGGGACAAAAATATACATTTGGAGCTGAAGAATACAATAAACATCGTAAAAATACAATTGAGGTCTTCCACAGCAGACAAGATCAAGTAAAAGAAAGAACCGGTAATTGAAGGTAAGTCTTTTGAAATGTGTTAATCACAGAAAAAATTGATAGCAATGAAAAATAGTGAAGATAGTCTTTGGGACTTAGGATGCACATTTAGGTGTGCATATATTTGCACTATATGGCATTTTATGAAAGAAAAGGGGCAGAGAAGGGCACAGAATGATTATATAATAGAGTATATTCTGAAACTTTCCCAAGTCTTGGGAGGAAGATGTGAACCCAAATCCATGAAGCTTAAAATTTCCCAAGTATGTTCCACCCAAATGTCTTGCTTCCTAAAGCATGATATAATCTTTGTCAGAAGGCAAGCCCACATGGAATTTTATGTTAATAAGCTAGACTTTGTGGCTCATAGTTGCAATCCCAGCTCAGGCAAGGCTAGATCAGGATTTCCATCAGTGTGAGATCAGCCTAAGCTAGAGCATATAGAGCTGCCTGGGCTACAGCATGAGATCTGGGTTTTAAACAGCAGTGACAAAGAAAAGTGCACTCTTTATATAAGAAAGTCTCTATGATACTCCTTGTGGATTTCTAAGAAATCCTCTGAGCATTCAAAAGAAGGGAATGGCAAAGTCAACAAGCTCCACCTTCTTGAGAAGATATTCTTCACCAAACCGTTGAAATTCTTTTGAATAAAAAAACTTGTCACTTTCTCATTATTTAGACTCACTAAATTATTTGTTTCTGTCTGTGTCTATGCTAAGGAGTGCTCTTATAGATGTTGTGTTCTAACCTAGCATGCTGTGATTGGTAATTACAATCTAACACTATTCAGTTTGTTGCTGAGTTGCTCTGGTGGTAGCTCTAGTTGCTCTTTGTGTAAGTTTCTGCACTTCATTGATGAACACTGATAATTTGTTTTGTTTTTGAACTGACTCCTATTCATTCCCAGAAATCCTGCGTTCTAATTTTCTTATACAATCCTAGAATCTGGCATTTCTCCAATTATCCTGGATCAATTATTGGAGAGGAGAATTTTTGGAGAGTAGGACTGTTCAGGAGTAGAAAAATGAACCAGTGTGAGTTGGGGACAGAAAATACAGTAGGAGTGTGGGATGAATTAGAACAGGATATAATGACAAATATGTATGAAAATCTCACCATGAAACACATTGCTTGTGCTAACCTATGTCAAATCTTGTTACACTAATCTGAAAGTTAATAAAAAATGAAAAAGGAATAGAAACCAAGATACCAGCAGTGAATACGGGGTAGTACTATATAGCTCAGGCTTGCCCTTGTATGCAACAGAGAAAAGGGAAAAATTATGTGAGTGTCTATTATGTTTATTCTTATGTATATAAACATATTTATTTGTACCATCTATATTAAATTAAACAGAAGTTGATACTATTTTCTAATCTAATCCTTTCTCACTACCTTGCCTTGATCTTAAAGTACAGTGCTGAAATTCTGGTTCACCTCATCTGTCATTTATTAATTTTATTGGTTACCTACAGTAGCTTCATATAGTACAGTATCACATTTATAAGCCCATATCCCTAGGGAAAGAAGCTTATAAAGCAGAATTTACTATGCATTCGCAGTTTATTTTGCTGTGATTTTTCCGTGCTCTACTCGTTTAAAAAGATACTTATGTCAGCACCACCGCCCGGCCTCTTAAGTTGGCTGTTTTATAGATTTTAATACTGTTACACATTTTGTCATATGTGCATTTCACCATGGGCTTTTCTTAACTTCCAAAATGTTTGCTTTAAAATTTGCATATATTAAGTTTCTTTCATTCTGCTATAAAGTTTAATAGGGTTTGAAAAATGCAAACTGTGCTTTATCCATGATTACAGAATACAGAATATTTTAGCCATGCTAAAACATATCCCATTTCACCTGGTCAGCTCTCCTCACTCTCAGATTCCTAGCAATGTTTATAATGTTTTCTGACTCCATCTATTTTTTTTGTCTTTTTCAGGGTGTATTCCAATTGCAGTTGGGGGGCCGATGACCTTCTTCTAACGCTTTCTTTATCCCTAAAAATATCTAATACACACTCATTCAATCTGTTTCTCATTGAACAATACTCTATTGTGTGGATGACACATTTTGCTTGTTCATCTCCTTGTTTGAATTATCTTGGTTACTTTCAGCCCGAGACTGTTATGAACCAAGCTTATACAGGCATTATAGGAAAGTATGTATTTGCACAAAAGTCAAAATGGTCTCAAAATGCAAACGCATAATCATTGCATGGTAAGCTGTTATTCAGCTTTGGACAAAATTGACAAATGACTTCTAAAATAGTCGCGTTGTTAAAATGGCAAAAACTATATGGCCATGTGTATCTCTAGAATGTTATAAGTTCATCTTGTTGAAGTAAAAAGTAGAATTGTGACTATTAGAGACTGGGGCTAGGGTAGAGTTAAGTAGGTGGTGGTGATCAAATGACACAAAATTATGTTAGATAGGGGAAGAAAGTCCAAGACATCTGTTGTACCACACGCCTACTTTAGATAAAAAACACAATCCTGAAAACCGCTAAGAGTAGACTTCAAGTGCATTTTTTACCAAACGTAGTAATTATGCAAGATGGTAACTATGGTGACAAAATTGATATTGTATGGATATATAGAACCATCACAGAGTACAAGAAATATGTAAAATATCATTATCAATTAAAGGAAGAAAGAGGGGACAGAAGGGAAATTCACTCCTGTTGCTTTCTTTTCTGATCAATAATTATTATTGTCTCTTAATTGTTTTTTAATAATTTTATTGACTTTTTCAGAATTTCATTAGATTTATTTTCATCATTTTCAAAACCCATCCTCTAACTGCACCTCCCCCTATCACCATCTGTCCTGATTCTATGTCCTGACTTTAGGCCTGAATTTAGCCTGTAGAGTCAAATTTGTATCCCCAAATGCCTTTCATTATAGAATCATCCACTTCAAAGCCTGGTCAACTGACTCAGTGTCATATACTTAAAGAAAACTGACTCCTCACCCACAGCTACCAGGAATCGATAGTTCCTCAGCTAAGGTTGGGGCTTCTTCTCCACCTATTCCATCTATGCTGGGAACTTATCTGGCCTTTTGCTTGCTGTCAGTTCATACGAGTGCGTGCCCAGCTGCTTGGAAAACATTGTTTCCTTGTAGTCATGCATGACTTCTGGCTCCTAAGTGCTTTCATCCCCTTTTTTGCAAAGATTCCTGGGACTTCAGGAGGCAAGGATTTGATACAGGTGTCCTGTTAAGGGCTAATCATTCTGCAGTCTCTTATTCTTGTCACAATGACCAGGTATGGGACCCTGTGTTAATTGCCAACTGCTACTTGAGGAAGGTTCTCTGGTGAGAGTTGAGAGGTGTATTAATCTATGGATATGGGAATGTTATTAGGAGTTTGTTTAATTGTTTGTTCACTTAACATAATAGTCATAAGTTCTTCCTTATGGGCTATGACTTATCTAGCCATAGGTTCCTAGGTCTGATATAAGAACCAAGCATGGGCTCCATCTTGTGAGGCAGATTCATTCGGAAAGAGGTTGGTTACTCAGACAACATTCTTGTTCCTATTGCACCAGTTGACAAATCTTGCTAGGCCTGCTCTTGGAGCTCTTAGGGTTGACACCAAGGCAAGGTTGATTACTTTTCTCTTCTGGTAACATGCATAAAACCTTCCCATAAAATGAAAACTAGGCAGTAGAGAAGAAGCTTTGAGGTCAGTACCCAGCTTGATTGTCTCCTTGCTTGTTCTAACTGGTGTGTATAGTGTCTTCAGCAAAAAAGGTGTTATTAAAATTCAAGTGGTTAATCAAGAGCAAGGGCAGTGTCCAGGTTGTTTCCATTTTCTTGCTTTGATGAATAGAGAAGCAGTAAACACGGAAAACCATATATCTGTGCAGTCGGATATAGAGTCTTTTTTAAATATACACCCAAAAGTGATAAAGCTAGACCATGTGGCAGATCTCTTTCTAGCTTTTGAAGAATGTCTACACTGATTTCCATAGTGACTATACTAGTTCATACTTCTATGAGCAAAGAAAAAGTGTTGCATTTTCTCCACATCCTCATCAGAATTTGCTATTGTTTGCTTTTTGGTAAGAGCTTTTTTGACTGGGGTAAGAGAAAATCTCAGAGACATTTTAATTTGCATTTTCCTTATGACTAAAGATCTAAAACATATATATATATATATATATATGTGTGTGTGTGTATCATTTATTTCTATTTCATATTTTGAGAATTCTCTCTGTATTTCCTCACTGTCATTTTAAATTTTTTCTCTAGTTTTCAAAGTTGTTCATATATTCTGGATACTAACCCACTGTCAGAGGTAAAACTAGTAAAGCTTGATTTCCTATTCTTAAGGTTGCCTCTTCATTCGAATTGTGGGTATTTTTGTTAAGAGGTCCTCTTTGTGAATATCTGTAATGGAGCCTACATTGTTGGAGTCCTGTTCAAAAAGGGCTTTCCTGTGCTTTAAAGTTCCAGTGTATACTTACTTCCTCTTCTATAAGATTCAGGGTATCGGATCTTATTTTGACGTCTTCGATCTATTGGGAGTTGAGTTTTGTTAATAATAGTAGATGGTGTTCTGATTTCCTTGTTCTACATGTTGTGTCTGTGGTTTACATGTATTTGTAGAACACCAGTCTGAGTCTTCTTGGCTTTCATTGTCTCCACTGCCAAATCAGGTCTTATTTTGGTAGACCTGCCTTTGTCTGTAATTTGGTCTTTCTTTCTTAAAGCTTTTGGTGACCCTTCTGTGTTCTCCATCTTTAGTATTTTGATTATTATGTGATATTGGAGCTTCTCTTCTGATTCTATTTGGTGTTCTGTATGCCTCTTGGACCTTTACAGACACCTCCTTCCTTCGATTTGGGCTTTTTTTTTTTTCATGAGAGTGATGAACATGTTTTCTGTGCCTTGGACCTGGTTTTCTTCTCATTGCATACCTAGGATTTTTAGGTTTGATTTTTTTTAAAGGAGTCCTGAGTTCCTGCACATCTGTCTCTAGGTTTTTAGATTGAACACTGTTTTACTGAATGATCTGATTTCCTCTTATCTTCACGATCACATTTTGATATAATCCCTTTCACTTGCTCATTCTATTGGTGAGGCTTTTCAGTGACATTTTTATTTCACTGACTTTCTCATTTCAAGATTTATTTTGCTTTACTTCAGAAATTATATTTCTTTGTGAAATTCTATTTTTATATCTTGTGTTGTGAACTTTATTTCATTAAGCTTTGTTTTCATGGTCTTGAGTTTTCATGGTCTTCATCTGGAATTTATGCAGATGGTTGAACATATTTATAGTTACTATTTAAAATCATTGTCTTGTGCTCAACTAAGTTGTTCTTTTAAGGGGAAATTGTGGTGGGTGTACTGATTTCTGGAGGAGACATGTCTACTTGGTTATTCACATTGTTTATGATTTTTCAATTAGGCTTATCCTGTTACTACCTAGTATGTTACTACCTAGTATGCATATTGTGGCAGCTTGGATGAGAATGTCTTCCACATTTTGTCCCCAGTTGATTGTGCAGTTTGTGAAGTTTTAGGAAGAGTGGCCTTGATGGAGGAAATATGAAACTGGGGTGGGCTTTGAGAGTTCTTATGCCTTGCCAGATTTCTAGTTCCTTTCTTCTTCCTTTGCCTCCTTGAAGATGTGATCACTAAGCATTCCTGTCTGGCCTCCTCTGCCAACAAGCCTCCCCCTCTAGAAAGATAGTTTCAAATAAATTCTCCTTCTAACTTGTCTTGATTATGGTGTTTTATCACAGCAACAGAAAAGTAACTAATACAAATCTTGGGACCATTATTGGGGTGTTGCTGTGAAGAACCTGACCATGTGAACTTTCAGAGAAATGTGGATGACTTTGGAAGTTTGGAACCAATACAGATACCGTCTTTGTTTGCTGTTACCTCAATGTGTCAGTGTATATTATACACATGCTGTATAATCTTGTGATTGGTTGCAAGTGGGGTGTCAGATAATCATCCTTGTTGCTTCTTTCTTGAAGATAACATTATAAATAAATTGAATTTTGGTTTTCTACTTTAGAATTTTTCATCTTTAATTTTCTGCTTTCAGCTTGGAACTGAACGTTAAATCAAGAAGCATGATCAGATTTAGGATGTCTACCTATCTATGGCATAGGCTCAATATGCTCTCTACTACCTCCCAATCACTGACATACAATCTCTCTTTGACTTCCTCCTTGTGAATTAAAGAAGATAAGTAGGCTTATGCTTGATCGCTCTGCATGTATTTGTAATTATGTATCAGCACGTCTTCTAATGATTTGCCATGCAATTTCCCAGATCCATTAAGGTGTCTCATTTTTAAAGAGCTGCAATGAGAATCACTATGTCTTTTACGTTTCCTTCTTTGTTCTCATGATTTCTCCACTCAGCTTACTATAGAAAGGGTTAGCATTGGGGCTGGCTCAACAGTTAAGATCACTTGATCACTGCTCTTGCCAAAAACCTGGGTTTGATTCCCCACACTTAATGATGGCTAATAGCCATCTGTAACTCCAGGCCCCCATCGGCATTACATGCATGTGGTCCACTTACACACATGCAAGCAAAACACCCCTATACATGAAAAAATACAAATAGATAAATAAATAATTTTTTAAAAAGGAATAGCCTTACTGTAGTATTAATTTGAAAATATGATTTTTCCCTCAGCTATAGGTCTGATTAGCCTTAGAGGCTTGATAGACGTGCTCCACTGTCAATTCACTTTTTTCACTTAGCCTACTGTATACTGAAGTCTAAGTAAATGTACCATTCTATGCCTTTTTCTCATGTTTGCAACAATAAAGTTGGACTATACATTCTCACATAAATTAATACCCAAAGCATTTATCTTTATTTTCTCTTCAAAATTCTCTAAGTTAGTTTTTAGCAACTGTTAAGCAACATGTTATCCCCAATATAAGTCATACAAATGTCCATTGCAAATGGACAATTTGAAATGATATCTATTCCAAACTATGGCTCAAGAATTAAATGAGCTACAGAGATGCTTCAGTGCTTAAGACTGCTTTCTATTGCTTTGAGGATCAGGGTTCTATTTCTAGTACCTACAGTGGGTAACTCACAGCTGCCCATAGCTCCAGCTCTAAGGGATCTATGGCCCTTCTTTGGCTGCCACAGATAACTGCACATGTAATCGATACACACACACACACACACATACACACACACCTATACCTACATACATACACACAAAAACTGAATTAAAAAAATAATAATATATGAATTCTATTACATTTTAACACTTTTAAGAATTTGAAATTACATATCTAAGTTCTACAAATTTCAAGTCTTATCAAGACAAAATTTCATTAGTATGCAAATTATTTTTTACTGAAGCTGGAAATAATGATGAACTCCTTTTTCATTATAGAAAATTTTGAAGTAACTGTTAAAAAAAAACTCATAAAGGTCGCTTTTAATCCAAACACTAAATAAAGTTTTCATAGTTACTGTAACCTCTTTCACTATTTAATGTGTATTTACGTATTTACACACAGCTGGGAGCAGGCCATGAGTAAAATTCTGTATATTTATTCTTAATCCTATGTATTTCGTAGTTTTATAATGACTTTTAACTATTTTGTGGATATGTGCTAGCTGGGCATGCATTAATGTGTTATGTTTTCCATTCTTCAAGATAGATAAAAGTTTTTACAGTAATACTATCTCTTTGAGAACAAAAATGAGTTCTTAAAATTTAACTTTAATTTAAACCCAAATGGATCTCAGTAGCATATTATTTCCAAAACTAGTTTGTTGTTGCCTTTTACTGTGTGAAACCTTAAGGAGTCTTCAAACCACAAGGCTGTACTCATTTTAGAGAAAATTTGAATTGATATAAATTTCCCTAGAGACCATCACATGTAATAAAGTAAAAACATATTATAAACACTTCTTTTCTACAGTCTATTAATTTTGTAATCCTATCAGAAAGCTATCAAATTCCAGTTGTCACAATCTTTTTTCTTTATAAACCAATTGTATTTACTGTTCATGATTCGGTTACCTTTGAGAGGTTTTTAGAGGGTTTTCTTTTTAATAGTTGTCCCATTACTGAAGGATTTAAGTTACATTCACTGAACCATAATTGCCATGATAGCAGCTCTTTCTCTTCTGAAAAACTGATACAATGTTAACATTCAATCCTGTCATTTCCCAGTTCTCAGTAAATTTTCCTAAATAACCATCAGCAGTGGTTCAGTAAGTTTTTCAACAAAATCCATTAACACCTTAGATGGTAGATCATTCAAACCTTCCACGCTTATTTTGCCCCAGTGTATACTTACCTGTTTTTAATCAACAGCTGCTTTTGAAAGCATTATGTTAAATTGAAATCCTAGAGTGAAAATAATGATTTGGTGTAAAGCAATTTCTTTGTGTGAAATATAATTCCTATATTCACACTGTACAAAAAGAATGAAAATATTCTAAGGAAATGCACACATGGATTGGCAACACACACTCTGCTTTCTGTGATCAGAGAGTATCTATCTTCTATGAACTTCAAAGTGCATGTTTTCCCCTTGGTTGTATTGAAGCTATCCTATCTATATCCTAGAAAATGCTTCTAAACATGAAGATGAATAAAATTTAACTGAATGTATGATGTTTAATTAATGGGCTGAAAATTACCTCTTTAAAACCTCTTTAAAGATATACCTATGTCTACAACCAATGCATATGGTCCTGTATAGAAAAGTAATCTTTGTAGATATTAGTAAATTGATGCTCTTGAGTTAAGGCACTTCTGATATAGAAAGTCCTTATAAGAAAAAGAAGATGAAGACTTGAAACAGAGATACACAGTGTCGAGAAAATTGTGACAGGAGGAAGACTGGCAGATTGAGTTATACCAAGATCACCCAAGAAATACCAAGGACCGAAGCAATGGTACACCCTTGAGCACCCACCAAGAGGTAGCAATTCTACTTCTACATTCATCTTACACTCAGGCTTCTAAAACTTTGGGAGAAACAATTTTGTTATTTTTTAAATTCTGAGTCTTTGATTATGTATTCTAATGGACATAGAAACTAATACTGACAATTGGAGTTGGAGATACAAAAATATGGTATTTAAATATACATATTCTCTGTTTTTCATTCTTTATGTTCACGTGAAAGGGTGATATTTTAACTAGACTCTGCACAGAGATGTGATGTTGGTGTTTGCGTCTTTTAATTCTTTTTAAAAATCATAGTCTTACATCTAAAACAGAGTAGATTTGCCTGGAGACAGAGTAGGAAATTTCCTAATGTTGCCTGACAATATTAGAACTGAGAGTGACTTACTTTATGTATAAAAATAAATGAGTGAAGAATTTATGCATTTAGATGTTTGTTCCTCTTGCTACTGATACAGTTCGAATTATTAGCACAGAGACTTTAATACAGATTCTCTACAGAAGAAAAGAAATACTTGTAAACCTTTAGAAGTGATGAGATAGGGAAAATGAAGGCTTCTTATGAACACCAATGCTCCATGGAGAAACTAAGATATTCATAGGTCACAGGTTACACATGTTTTACTGTAAAGTTGTAAAGTGACTCATCCAGAACTATTCTTCTGTGTCTTCAAGACATAGTGGCTGTGGTCCCTTCTAAGATCTGCCCTTGATTTATCACAGTTCATTTGTTGCACCATGACAGATAAAGTCATATTCAAGACACTTCCTCTGAGCAAACTTTCCCTGTTCTGAACATGGCTTAGAAATCATTGTCAAGCTAATGTAGAGCATCAAATGAAACAAAATGAAACTATTCAGCAGTGCCAAGGGCACAAAGAAACCAGCTTTCTAAAGCAGCACATGGTGCATGGAAAAGAGAGAAAGAGAAAGAGAGAGAGAGAAGAGCAAAAGAGAACACAGAGTTCTTTTGATCTGTCAAGAAGAAACACAAAGACAGTGCTGTTACTGGTAAAGACGCAAGTGAAGGAGAAAAAAGAACTCTACACACCTCATAAAAACTGCAAGTACAAATTCACAAAGTTATTAATGACAGTGATTACTTCTTACCATGGCATATCAATAAGCTAAAAATGAGGATACAGAAAAACATAGTATAATACCATAATTGAAGTTAAGTTAATGTAGGTAATAAAGCCAAGACAAAACACTCTTACCCAAAGAAACTTAGGGAAGAGAAGGGATTATACTTAATGTAACAATTCGATATTGAGGGACCTTATGGCAGGAACTACGCTAGGAACTGAAGCAGAAACCATGGAGGAATGCTGCTTGTTGGTATGTGCCTAGCTGACTTTCTTATACAACCCAGGAGCACCAGCCTAGGTACCACTCACAGTGGGTTGGGCCCTTCCATATCAATGAACAATTAAGACAACCCCAAAGACATGCTCACAGTCAATCTGATCAAGAAAATTCTCCAATTAGGTTCCCTAGTCCCAGGTGACTCCAGAGTGTGTCAAGTTGACAGTAGAAACTAATGGGGACAACAGATATACACAGAAATATATATACATATATATATAAATATATATATATATATATATATATATATATATATATATATATATACACATCCAGCTCTGGAATTTCTGGAGTATGATTTATTTTACAAAGTCTTGAGACACTGCCAACAAGTCAGAATCCAGCATTCATTCACATTCTAAGGCACAGAATGGAAATACTGATAAAAATCATGTCTACAGTGTCTGGCACCCATCTCTTAAAGATGTTCCTGTATACTCACAGATCACATGTTTGTATCTCACTGCCATAACTGAACTTTATGTATGCTGAATATAATGTCTTCAGTATAAAAGCCATGGGTTGGTGCTGAAGAGATGACTCATTAGTTCAAAGCATTTGCTGCTTTTGAAGAGGACCAAAGTTTGTTTCCCAGCACTTGTGTTAGATGGCTCACAGCCTGTGACTTCAGTTCCAGGGAGATATAAATCCCTCTCTATTTGTAAGCCCCACAGTCACTTACATACACATGGTATACATAAACACTTGCAGGCATACAGACATACAATCTCTTCTAATTTTATAAGTCAAAGTATCCTGCAATAATAAGCACATAATGTGTCTGAATAAAGTGGGACTCATTTGTAGATCATAGCTTGAAATACATCATTGAATAAATAATGATAAAAGTAAAATGTAAACTGTAAAATAAGCAAGCAGATAACTAGAATGGCTCCATTAACATCATCATAAATGTTTAAAACAAGCCTTATATCATTGATTTAAGCTTTGTTGCTATGAGCATAAGATCTATTGCCACAAATTCCCCCTATACACCTTTTCAATAAATAGAATTTCACATGCTGTGAACTCAAGTTTTTCAGTTGAAATGTTTTTTAACTCCTCTTAATAATTCTTTATTGACCCATATTGCTTAATTTCCAATTATTTTGTGCAGTTTCTTTTGTCTTTAATTTTGATATCAACATTGTTTCTTATGAGTAATATTTTCTGTGATTTGAAAACTTAGTCATTTTATACTCTGCATGATTTGTTTTGTGGCTTATCTTGGTGAATATTTCATGTGGTCTTAGAAAGAATGAATGTCCTTCTACAGATTAATTTGTTCTATAAATAATGAAATAAAGCTGATATTTTTCAGTTCTTCTGTCTTTGCTAATTTCCTATCAATCAAAGTTGCATTGATGATGGAAGGAGACACTGAATACTCCACTTGCAATTATGAATTTTTGTTTCTCCCTTCAACTTTTTTTGTGGCTTTAGATGAAGACTATCTAATTATGAGTCCAAAGGCATGTTATATCACACTAGATATTGATAAATTGTATTTCAGCAGAATTAAAACCATTTATTCTATGTTATTTATTGAATCACTTTCAAGTAGCCCCATCACTTTAGGTCTTTGAGAAGGGAACACTCAAGGAAGGAATCCTTCTTGGAGCAGATCAACCATGGTATATGTAAAAATCAAAAGAAGATTGGGGTTCTCCATTTCCACTCTCAGACATTTCTCAAGGACCTATAGATCTCTCTTAGGAACCAAACCTCTTCCAGTAGCATTGATCCGGAGACCAAGTCTTCAACATTTAAACATTTGGGTATATTTACCAAAGCCATAGTATTTTATAAAAAGCTACAGTTATGGCAATGAGATAACAAATGGCATTAATTAGAATTGAAAACAATGAAAAAAGAAACTCAGTTGAACAATAGGTAATACATTTGCATAATCACTTCATTGAAGAATATACACATGACAAATAAACATAAGAAACCATGTTAAACCAAAACAGTCACTATGGAATGGACGTTAAATCACCATGAGGTGTTTTTTGGAGTGAGGACTTGAGCTTTCAGCTGCCCTCTGACGTGGGAGTTTTGATTCCTATTAGAGTGACCAAAAAAATTAAAAAAATAAAAATCCAGGAACAACCACTGAAAGTGTCCAGAGCACCGTGAATTATCACACATTACTGTGTTTACCAAACTGTTGAGAAAACTCCTTTTCAGTTTCATAGAAATTTGTATGTTAACTTAAAGATGCTACGCTCTTTAATTCTAGGGATCTAGCTTTTAGAAATGAGAGCAGAACTTCATACAGACACATCAGGATAAATATTTAAAGCATGTCTATTCAAAATCGGCCCTAAGTGTAAACTGGAAAAAAGCCAATCTGCCTTCAGTGGATGAATGGAAAAAAAAATGGAGATACATCCAGAAATGTTTTCCCTACTAAATAGGGAAAACAAAAGGAATGAATTGTTGATAGGAAATGAAATGAAAGGAATGATTGTAATAATTTGGGTAAATTTCAAAGGTATTATTATGCAAGGTCACAGTCTTCCTGTTTGAATTTGAATGGCAGTTCTGAAAGCTATAGTAACTATTGTTGGGTCAGTGGAAGCCAGCAGTCTGGCTATTGAGAATTCACATCTGCAAGGACACAGCATGAACAGTTTAGATATGGAGATCAATTATTAATGCTGATTAAGTGCCATATTATGTGTGCAGTGAACTCATATACTACACCTGTAGACACTAAGTTTTGTTCTGGTTTGAAAAGAGCTTAGCATAGCAAAGTACAGAAGAAGGACAGCACAGAATATATAAATGCAAACTTTCTGGAAACGTACATGCACACATTAGCTAGACAGGGGGAGAGATAAAATTTATTTTTGATTATATGTCCATTTTCATCATTTCCATATATAGCATATATGTATATATATGTTACTTTTCAATAAAATTGAAAAGTTAGAAATACTTGAGGTCACTGAGTTAAAAGATAAGCAGATTTGCAAGGCACTGCATAAATCCACAGATAATTGTACCTAGATACGGGAAACAGTTTCCCAGTCTCCTTTTGAACCCAAACTTCCCAGTCTCCTTTTGAACCCAAACTCAAGCTCTGATCATCCAAAGAAAGTTGAAAAAGAATCAAAGTGAGCACAGTGTTCTGAAACTACCCATTATCACTGACAGATGTAAAGTGGTGACCCTGTGTTGGAGAAAGTCAAGCTAAGAGCTTTAGGAGCATTTGTGAAATAATAAAATAAATA
The DNA here is from genome assembly GCA_035773235.1 of Eospalax fontanierii. NCBI lineage: Eukaryota > Metazoa > Chordata > Mammalia > Rodentia > Spalacidae > Eospalax > Eospalax fontanierii. Next base: position 14,748,147 of record CM069544.1, on the reverse strand, counting down.
CTGTTTATGTACTTAGTGTTTCTTTTGCCAGCAAAGCAATGAAAGAACAGTACCCTATTTACATAGTATTCCGCAGACAAGAGAACAGTCCTTTCAAATGAACTGGGTTAGGGGCATATGTATATGAGAACTTGTAATTTAACAGCAGCTAATAAACCGTCCTACCTGACAAAAACACTGTAGAGATGTGATAAAAGGGCACAGAATTTACTCTCCTAGTGTGCTATACAATTCAACCATTTTGAATATTTAAAGTGTCCATGAATTAATTTATTTATGTAAATTTTTTTCATTTATGAAGATCAATGAATTTGTGGGAACGGAGAGATGCTTAGTAGTTGAGAGCAAGCACTTATTAGTCTTGCAGAAGACTGGAATTCAGTTCCCAGCATTCACATAGCAGCTCACAACCTTTTGTAACTCCTGTACCAAGGGATCCAGTGCCTTCTCCTGGCCTCTGTGGCCACCAGGTATGTGTGTGGTGCTCATACATACACACAGGCAAAACACTGATAAAACATAGAAAATAGAAATAAATTAATTAATTTTGAAACAACAATGTATTTCTATGATGCTATTTAGTATCCAAGTAAAATATCCCTGTGTATTCATTCCAGGCCTGACTTCCTTAACATGCAAGTAAATATAATGTAATCCTGAAAATAAGAATGTACACATTCTTATATCAATTCTCTTCACAATATAGCACATGTTTGAAGTTCTTCACATTCCAATCCTGCCTTTTTTGATTTAGGATCTGGGATTTGTTAGCTACTAGATGGGGCATTGGCCTCTTTAGTTGTAAATTTCTCCCCTAATCAACCTTCCAAGTAGCCTTTCTTTTTTTTTTCTTACTAAAGCTAATTACTGAAGCCTACATAGAACTAGTGACAATCACTGAGCTGTTCTCATTCATTAAGATACCTAAAGAGAACTTGGCTCGCTATAATGCTAAACTGAACACGTACAGAAAGGTTCCTAGCTGCCATCTTCTAATATTTTAGCCAGTTAAGGTGTCTGGCTGTCATTATTTTTGAACTGTAACCTTAAACTGAGCTTGCTAGAACTGTGCCACCTCTAACATATTTCTCTCTCATGAATATTTATAGATCTCTAAAATGAAATCTCCACATTTCTTTTCCTCTGAGAGAGCCTAGTTTTGCAATCGTGGTGCTTTATCTACTTCTGCAGGTAATCCATCCATCTGTCCCCATTCTTTAACTTCTTGTCACACTGAAGTTTCACCAATCAGATCACATACAGTATTTGTTTACAGACATACTTGTTCTATTCATAATCACTCCTTAAAGGATGTTTCTAGTCAATTCTTCCCAAACTCCAGGGAAACTGACATTTAAGGCCAAGTACTATTGGTTTTGATAATTCACTCTTGCAAATTATAGTATCTTCTTGTCACAGTGAGTCAGAAGTTTTGAAGTATACCATTGAAAATCCTTGATAATCTTGGCCTAATCCTATTGCAAGCACATGCACATGTCTGATTCTGACCTCAGTAGGGTCTTCATTTCCTGAACAGATGTGTTTACATGCTCATGTGGCTTGTACATTAATAATTTTCCAGTTTTTCATTTATTCTCTGTGCATTTAGATATTTTGATGTCCTATGCAATATTTCACATTGATCTTCCTTTCCAAAGCCATTGGTTATTTCAGAGGGAAAGATGACCTGGGAGATTTTTAATTTACATGTTTACCATTTAAGCTTTGTAGTCATCACTATCAAGGTATACTACAGATTTTGATTGTTGCCTCCTATATCCTCCTTAGCAATGACAAAGAGCACAGCTCACCTTCTAGAATTTATGGAATGCTTAATCAGTATATGACCCACAGAAAGAAATCAGTAGAAAACCACTGAATGATGGGATATGAAACCTGGTTTACAGTATGCATTATTTTTTCCAAGCACTTAAACACACCTACTAGATAATTAAAACTTTGTTTGAATAATTTTTGTCTTGTTTATATACAAACATTTAAAGCCCAGGTGTCTGCACTACCATAAAAATAAGTTCTTTACATTTCATGCATAACAAATTCCTGTCTTGACAAATATTGGAGTTCCTCTAATAAGAAAGCTTTCAGTGGAATTTGAAAAGGAACAGGCTTGACAGGAAGTGGAGGGCAGGCTCTGATGACAAATATCTGAGGATTTCAACTCAAAATGGTAGCTCTGGGAAGAAATAAACAAGATATGAACAGAACAGAGGAAGTTGGAAGGGGTTGTTAAAACTAGAAGAAAGATAACAACAAAGGTAGACTATAAATTCTATGGCTGGCCCCATTAGGGAACATCACACTAAAAGCAGCTGTTGGGCCTTTCAAACAAAATGTTCTTCCCCTGAGAGGTTAGGCAGATGGGGATTTAAAGAGAACTAATGTTTGCCAATTTCACACTCTATGCTTGCATCCATTATCTTATTGGGTCCTCATTTTAAAAATCCTAAGGAGATATTATTTCTCTCCTTTTATGCATAGTGATGCTTATGTGCTTCTTAAAGAACTCATGGTCAAAATGATGTTGCAAGAATTCAAAGCACGTTGAATGTAATATTAATCTTCTGCATATTTCAATGTGCCGTATTGCTCTACGGGAGAAAATGCTCCCTTTTCCAGGATAGTTTATCTTAGGCATAATGAGAACTTGGAGTATTACGTTTTCCATTTCCTAAATCCAAGGCCAGACATCAACAGTTGACTGTGGAACTCAAAGAAAATGTGCAACATCTTTTCCTAGTGTCCATCAACCTCTATTTTCTACTTGTTATTTTTTACCACTTTTCCTATTGCTTAGACTGGTATAATTTTCCAAACTAGTATCTATTGTTACATTTTGTTGTCCTATGCAAGCCAAAACCAAACAAAATTCCAGCCTAGACCTGGGAAGTGGGTAAGAAATCTCAACCCACCCTAAAGAACATTTGACAATTGATGGCCACTTAGAGGGGAAAGAGATGGAGCTTTTGGAAGGCCCAATGGATGGACCCAAACTGAAGGATATTTACAGACAAAAATCCGACTCCTCCTATGTATGAGTGTACATTTAAATTGAGTGAGGGGCAGTGGGGGCTGTGCGGATTCAGAAGGGGGTCTAAATATCATCAAACCCTATGGCATGGGAATCAAAGCATTCAATAAAACAATATTGTTATATTGCGACTTTAGATTTTAGTCTATGCCTGGAAGTTTCCAATTGCCTCTGAGTGATGGCTCCATTTCCCCCTTTAAGCACTAGTCTGAAGGGAAGCACCCTTCCCACCAGTCATTCTCTACCAGTCATTCTCTACCACATCACCTAATGATTACTTCAAAGTCTGTATCAGCTTTGGTTTTTTAGTTGCAAGTTAGATGTCTTTCACAACTGTCTTTTTCTGATAATGGATCAATCCTTTCTCCTCTTATCAAGTCATTAGATATTTATTTCTTGAGCACCCTTTTTATGTCAGCCATTATCTATGTACTGAGGCACTATGACCACAGGAGTGAGCACCAAGTTCTTGTTCTTATACATTCATGTAAAATTAGGAAAGACAATAGAGAAATTGAAAAGAATCTGGGGATAATCTGTTGTCATTTGTATAAGTTATGTCCCCAACACTTGTAAACAGAGGATTAGTGACTACAGAAATCATTGCTCCAAGGGTAAAACTAAAGTAGATTCATGTCTTAGTTACTTCCTCTGACTGTCAGAAAATACCCTGATGACAGCAGCAGGAGAAAGGGTCACAGATTATTTTGGGTCATGGTGGGGAGGTCAAGAAGCAGGAGTTAAGAGAAGCTGACCACATCGCATTCAGCATCAGGAAGAAGGAAGCAATGTGTGAACAGAGATGCTCAGTTCTCTTTATGTGTCTCCACAATCCAGGGACACAGCCAGAAAGTGCCGACACCCAAGGTCACAAGTCTTCAGGCCTCAGTTAAGAAATCATCATAATTCCCACCAATCTTCCATTTGATACTGGACTCTTTCAAGTTAACTCTTTCAAATTCATGGTTCCATAGGCTTCTGAATCATAGTATTTCCTTTTCTTGAAATATTTTTTGGGGATTAATTTTAGTTTATTTTATGTGTATGAGTGCTTTGTCTGTACCTGTGTACCATACGAACTGTAAGTGTGCTGTAAGCATGCAATGCCCGAAGACGTCAGACGTGGACATTGTTTCATCTGCAACCAGAGTTATGTCAGGTTATTAGCTGCCACCTGGGTGTGGGGAGGGACTGAATCCAGGTCCTCTGGAAGAGCAATCACCTCTCCAACCCATTGATCACAGCATTTTGATCAAACATTAATTAAACAACCTTGCTTAAAACACTGTTTCTTTTTAAAGCACTTTACTCGGTATGTATTATTGGTTTATTATCATGGAACTCATAGTATATTGCACTGTACCTCATGCTTAACCAAACATGCATCATACATGTATTGTGTTACTGGCCTTTTGTTTCATGCGGGACCTTCATTAATGAGAGCTGAGAGATTCATTAGTGACTTCTTTATGACTTGTTCTATATTGATTGAACCTTGGATGTAGAGGCTGCAATGTCAACGTGTCATTTAGGCATGGACAATTCACAGACAATGTCTGTGTGTGACCAGTTGTGGTACTCTGTATCAGTCTCCATCTAGTGCAAAAGATGCTTCTTTGATGAGTGGTGACTGGGATACTTGATTGTTAATATAGAGATGCATATTTTGCATTTAGTAAGAAGTTACATCAATCTAGGAATGTGACAGCCAGGGGATTTCTCTAAGATTTATGATCTCCTCACCCATGTATATTTGTCTATGATTATGGTACCACACATGAGTTCCTCCCATTGAGTGGACTCTAAGACCAATTAGGTAGCCATTGATTAGTTTCAAGGTAAAATTGCCACTATTTGCCACTACTGCCCCAGTGTAGAATGACATGTTTGTCATCGAAGTGGTTATTTGGTCATAAAAGTAGTGTTTGTATCCTTTTAAACATTAAAGTCACCAAGAAAGAGAATTGGAACAATAAAAAAATGCCACTAAGTAGAGTAGATGGCAAAAAGCCATGTTGTTTGAAGCCTGAGAGATGAAAGAAGAGGACAGAAGGCTGTCTAGATCTCAGGCAGAAATGGGCCTTTTAGATTACTCAATTTTTAAAAAACTAGGCATATATCCGTGTTGGATAATGAATGTTGCTACATCTATGGATTTCAGGGTGACAAAATTTTAACAAGTAGGAGAAATTACAAAATAATTGAATCCTTTCTTTTTGATAATCAATTGTAATAACACATAATCAGAACAACGAGAAATCCTGAAGAATGACTTAAAAGCAGAATGAGGAAGGTTTGATTGGGAAAGAAAACTCTGTAACACAAAAGTTAGAGTTAAATAAAATAAAAGTGATGCAGACATTTATGAGCAAAAGCATGCCAATCAAAGTGAATACCAAATATAAAATCTGAGGAAGAAATTGTGCTTGGCATGGAAGAAAGCAGACTGTAATGTTGAAAATGATATTACAGATCGGAGGTGGGGAAAGCAGGCCAGGAGGAGCCTGGGAATGTGTACCTGGGGCTGTGAGTTTTACTCAAAAAGAAATGGAAAATGATTGGAGCCTTTTGGACACTAGAAGGTAAGAAACTAGTTGGGAATATTCACAGTATTTCAGAGCAGAAAAGTTTGTGGTTTTTTGTAGGATAACTGGAGATACTGTATGCAGACTACATTTCAGGGTTGCCATTAATATTATAGATAGATGATAGACAGGAGATAGATAGATGTTAGGTTGATAGATAGATGATAGATAGGCGATAGATATATGGATAGATAGAGAGATAGATACATAGATAGATATAGAGACATAGAGATATAGAGATGCATATTACATTATATGAACTAATTAAAATGAAACTAGTATTTTGTGAGTTGGAGAGGAGCAATAGTAGATTTTCAGGTCATCAGTGATGAGAAATTAACAGAGCAACATTTGGGGCAATTAATTATTTAGTGTTATAACCAAAACACCTTGCATACACAGTTTAAAGTGGAAGGGCGCATTTTGGCTCATGGTTTTCAAGGTTCAGTCCATGACCTCTTGACCTCATGAACTTAGGAATAACATCATGGTGGCAGAACCCTGTAGCAGAGGCTGTGTTCTAACTTCTGGTAGACAGGAGGCAGCAAGAGAGGAATGAGAGTAAGATATCAGAATAATCTCTAAAAACAGGTCATTAGTGACCGCTCTGCAACCAGACCCTTCCTCATGCTCTTCATTATCTTCCTTCAGGGTCTGAAACCATCAAGGGATCAATCCATCCCTTATATCTGAGGCCCCTTGATTTAATCTGCTCTGGGAATCCCAGAGGTATGTTTTATTAACCTAGAAATCTTATAATCTAATCAATGTGACAATCAGAATTAGCCATCAGAATTATCTGAGCTGCCAAATAATTGTTCTGCTGAAAATGTCAGTCAGAACTTGAATCTGATGGAACCTGAAATTCAAGAGATAGATCAGAACCAAAGTTAGTTTGGGAGTCAGCTGTGTACACTTGATGAAACCACAAGCTTGATCTTATAGACTAGGGAATAAATAAAGGGAGAACGTGAAGCAATAAGAACAATAAAATTTAAGCTTCAAAAAGTCAGGAGTCGTCTGTTTTTCTTTTTAACCCTTATAAACATACCATCCTTTTTAATGCAGACACAATAATATTCTTAGTAAATAATGATGAATTCTTTTCGAAAACATTAAAAGTTTTTGTACTGATAAAAGTTATATGATTTTTTTTTCGGGTTTCTTCCATTAATGTTCAAATATTTTCACATGTATGTGTCTAAGGAGCCAAAAAGAACATTTTCAGTAGCTAAGCACTCTGGATTAGGTGGATATTTTTTTTTGTCCTTTAATTTTAGTTAAACAGAAATCATATCTTTTTGGAACTTGTTTATGATTTTTCAGATTTCTGTAAATCTAAACAGATGATGCAAGTAAAAAAAGAACTTTTCCCAAAATATCAATCAAGCAGAGAAGGTTTATTCTTGGGTTTGACTTTCCACACCCACTCTGAGACTACCAGCGTTCTGAAATAGCAGTGGTAATTATTATTGTTGTTACTTCTGTTGTGTGATGGTATGAACAATTTTTAAATGTTAATTCCTATGCTGGCTCAGTAGCATTTCATCTTTCTTTTCAAAGGTTGCTGTTCCTCCCTAATTAAGTACTCTTCTGAGGAGAATGAGCCTATCCAATTCATCATTAGAGTCCAGTTTCAGAGACATCAGAAGGAAATAAAAAAACGGTAGGGAAGCCCAAGCCCCTACTGTAGTTCTCCCCTGAATCACCTCTTGTAATGTGTACATTAGAGATCCACGTTTTTAGAAATAAAAGCATGTGTTGTCTTCAAGATTTTGTGCTTAAATTGAAATGATAAATCTCCCTGACCTAATCTTTAGATTTGTTAAGGTATCTGGAGACCCTTAGCATAAACTAGACTTTCTCTTAATAATAAAATTTCTCAATAAGATTTCCTGATGTTAATGAATTGTCCAGTTTCACTTTTTAAATTGATGTTGATGATGATTACGGTGTATGTGTAGGTCAGAGGAAAACCTGAAGGAGTCAGTTCTTTCCTTCCAGTCTGTGGTTCTGGGTTTTGAATTCAAGACATCAAGCTCAAGTACAGGCGCCCTTACCCACTGAGTTATCTTGTTGGCTTGGGTTCTGTTTCTTTTGAAGAAAAGTTCCATCCCTGTGTCAGAGAGTTAGTAAAATTGTTTGAGAGTTTCTATTGGGTTTTAAGGATATAGACTTTTTATTTTTTGCTGTGTGTTTATTGCTATAGTATGTGAATTTTATCAACTTATAACCACTTAGTGGATGACAATATTTAACACTCGTACCTTTAAACAAGCTTATAGCAGAGCACTCCCAAACTGTCAAGCTCCTGCTTTTCCAACCATCCCTAGGTCTAGTCTCTCAGAGCAGAAATGCTTGTGTCTAAAAGGTTTTAGAAGTCAGAGGTGTTAGGATTTTGGAATATTTGAATAGATCTTACCATTTCAGCATTCCAAATTAGAAAATCTGAAATCCTAAAAAGAAGCTGGGTTTAGGGATGGGAGTAAAATCAAAGGGAGGGAGGCTGTTCTCTATTTGGCTAGCTTGTCAGAAATTCATATCCCCTCCCTCTAGACATGCTAATTAGAATCCATGAAGCAAAGAACCAAGAAGCGATTACTTTTAAAAACTGCCAGGTAATACTTGAGGTCACTAAAAGTTGAGCTACACCCCAGGAATGCCTTCACCACCTTCCCTTTCTGCTTAGCGTCTCACTAGAAATTCTTTTTGTACAGTCCTCTAGATTCATTGTTTTCCTCACAAAAATAGATTTATTTTCCTCACATGAGATTTTTCAATGGATTTTAGTCTTACCACATTCGATTAAGTATTCAAAGGTCATCACAAACCTCCAAGAATTATATTTACAAAACTGTGTTCTAAGCCAACATCCAGTTATCTCTTGACATTCAATTCAGTATCAACTTCTCAGAATACTTCCTTGATCCCCCCGCCCACTCTAATCTAAATTGGGTATCCATCCTTTATGTGCCTAGAACATTCTATATTTACTCTGAGATATTGTGATATAATTGCCTGTTTTTATGTCTGTTTCCTAAACCCAAACTCCCACAAATAAGGCAGATTTTCTATTATTTGCCATTCATATTTTTCTGCCACCTCAACAAGCACTTTGAATATGGTAAGTGCTCAGTAACTGTTGCCTCAGAACTACATGTTCCTATGAATAAATTCATGAAAATATGGTTACAAGGGGAACATCAAATGATGCAAATCTGACTCTTCAATTTCAGAAACTAGAGTTTCAATTTGAACTGACGTGTAAAGACTCAGATAGATTTAACAGAGAATCAGTTTAGATTACCCAAGTTGCTGAATCTTGAGAAAATGAAACCTAATAATTATCTTGCCACTCCATCTATTTCCCAAAATAACTGCCTAGGACAGATAAACCTATTATTCTTTGTTTTGATTCTAAGGAGACTAATGTCTTCAGTGTTTTACCAATGGCAGCAACTGATATGAGCTGTTCAATTAGCTTGGTCCCTTATTTGTGATGTGATGTATAGACTGGACCAAAACAATTGAACAGATTAGAAACTGCAGAATAACCCAAGAAATAGAGAAAGAAACTTGGAATTATTCCTATTTCAGGGACCATTTGTTCTTCTGAGCATGAGCCCCTGACAAGAAAAATGAATAGATTTTTCCATCAAAGTGACATAAAGGTCATGTCCACATTATAAGAGTGAAATACCATATACATATGATATGAATATATCATATACATATAATATATACAAAAACCATATACAGAACTAGATACAACAAAAAAGTACTTAAGAGAAAACAAAGCATTTCCCCTGGATATTTTTTTCTTCATTCTCATGGCCAGAGGTTAGATGGTGTGAAGACAGTAAGTTTGCAATAGACAACACATTTCCCAACTTATATCCAAAGAATTGCCTTTGAGCCACCAATTCACACTCTAATAAGCTCCAGTCCAGTTACTTTTTCAAAAATCACCAATTAAAGATAGCTTCTCCTTTGGTCCAGGGCAGCAGAAAAAAAACAAAATGGGTTTTCCAGCACTGACAAAAAGCATGCTTAAAGTACATGAGATACAGATTGGTTCAAGATGTCTCCTTGGATAAATCCATAAATAAAAGGTGTTACAAAGGGCCAATCTGAAAATGGTGATGTCAATTAGTAATCTAGCTAAGGATTGCCCCGTAAGACTCTTGGCTTCCTGTTTTTATTTACACAGATCCCAATTTAAATACTTTTCAAAGCACACAAAGAGAAACTACTATTGCTACAAATTTGATAGCCACAACCTATTCTTAAATGAAATCTTTCCTTTTGAAAAACATAGTTTGAAGAATAAATTTAATATGTATGATATTACCTTCAAAAGATGCAGCCCTCTTATGGGATTTGTTATTCAATTACAATGTTTCACTCAACTAGGAAATGTGATCACAGCACAACATAAAAGGTACGTTCCACACATTGGGTCAGGAATTCTCCTGTGAGTAAAAAATTCTGGAAACACCTGTAAACCATTCTCTAAAGTCTTTTAGACTGTTGAAATGAAATGGGGTGTTTGTGATAATTTTATTGAGAACTGTCCTCTATAGGCTTTATTGATCAGTTAGTTTCACTGTTTGGGAAAGCTTATAGAACTTTCTCAAAGTGTGGCCTTGCTGGAGGAAGTATGTCACTAGGGGTGGGTTTTTATGTCCTTACCCCACTTCTGGTCTCTCTCTCTGAGTGCTCAGCTTTCAACTCTGGCTGTCTTCTACCATTCCTCCCCCACTGTGATGGACTTATTCCTCTAGAACTGTAAGCCGGATAAACTCTTTTACAAGTTGTCTTGGTCATGGTGTTTTATCACAGCAACAGAAAAGTAACTAATTCAGCTCTCTTGCCTGATTGTAGGACATTAAATGAGATAATCCCAATGTCAACACACACATAAGCCACAATATGCAAAGTGTGGTCAGTTTCAGTTTTTCCTCGAAGCAATACAAGCAATATCATCAACAACCCCAATGCCGTGTCCTTCAGTAACCTCTGTTTATATCGGCCAATTCAGTATTCATATCACAAGCCAGAGGAGACTTGCTTTACTAATGATGACAGCAACTCTGGTTTTGGCACGCTTTTCAATTGCCTGGTGTAATGTTTTCCTTTATATATCATTTAATCTTAACTGATGAGACAGGATTTATTTTTACTTTCATATTCTTTACTTTTTCTTTAATTTTATTTTAATTGAAAACTTCATGCTTGCAGAAGAAATTTCAAATAGAACAAGGACTAAACATTCTGGAGAAATCTTCCTAGAATTTGTCACTAACAGTGGGAAGAGCTGCTTAGATCTCAAGGGCTGATTCCTGCATTCTTCTTATCTTCTCTTCCTCCTCCTCCTCCTCCTCCTCCTCCTCCTGCTTTTCCCCTTATCTTTTCCATTTCTGCTTTATTTTTCCTCTTATTACTTTTAGTTATGTGAACAATTTTACAAAATAAATAGATATCTTTAATTCAGGGTCAATTAACTGTCAGCTTTATTTGCTGACAATTTTGTTTTCCTGGAGATGATGAACCTAATCTGCTTTCTTCAAAACCCATGTTCTTGACTGTTTTGTCATGTTACTATCCTGGTACTGCTTGATAATAGGCTCTGATATCCAGAATGCCCTGCCCTAGAAACACAGCTATGAGATACTTGTGCATTACATTAGGTCTTACACATCAGTTTTTCCAGCCTGTGATTCACTAGACAGTGACTTCTTATCATTGAGAAAACTTAATATCAGCAACGATAAGAAAGTGCAGTAATTATTAAATACATCCTGTGTACAAGGCTATTAATGTGGATGCACTTGTTTGAAAAAGGTGCCATAACAAAGAACGACAAGGCAGGTGGTTAAATGACATCAAATTAATGACTCACAGTTACAGAGATTATGTGCCTAATATCAGTGGATTCCTTGTCTCGCCTATTGGCTGTTAAGAGTCTGTCTCAAGCCACTATCCTAGCTTCTACTATTCTAGTGGCCAACTTTCTTATTCTTTAACACCAAAAGAATGGATACCTACCCTAATCTCTTGTCTTTGTGTTCACCTGTGTTTTACTCATTATGTGTGTGTATGTGTGTGTGATATGTGTCTGTGATATGTGTCTATAGTGTTTGGGATAGAGTGTGGGCGCGAGCGTTGCCTGGCACATAGGTGGAGAGCAGAAGACAACTTTCAGGAATTTGGATTCTCGAGAACTAGAGTTAGAGGGCAGTTGTGAGCCCTCCAACATGGAAGATGAAAACAGAACTGGGTCCTCTGCAAGAATGCTATGTACTCTTAACTTCTGAACCCTCTATCCAGCAACTTCAGGTCACTTTAGTAAGACTTGGTAAAATAAAGTTATAGTTGATGTCATGGAGTTTGTGAATCCTCAAGTATCTGGTGATAGTTAATACCTCTCATTTCTACATAGATTCATCAAAACACCTTTCTTATACATGACTGTAGAGCTAGGAATTTTTTTTTAACATAAAACTTTTTCAATACAAAAGTACCAGAAACAGATATCAGAGCACTGTTTCAGAGAACAGCGCACTATAAAATGAAACCTGACCTTGGGTTGGTCAACTGCCTGCTTCCATCTCAGCGTTTAAAGGATGTGAAACTAGTTTCATTTGTTCCCTGGAAGAAAGATACATCCATAACATCAATGTACAGGGGTGCTTCTGAGTCTCTGTGGTTTATTCATTTTATCATTTACTGCTTATGCTCAGTCAATGATATTAACTGAGAAGATTTTCATATCCATAGAATTTAGAGTAATTAGGAACTATCACCTCTCTGTATATGTCCAAAATAAAGTGAGTGCTCTTTCATCACTGGAAACATCTTCAGAAACTAATACAACCAGGGCTGGAGAGAGGGTTCAGCAAATAGGAACACTGACTGCTCTTTCAGAGGACTCAGATATAATTACCAGGTGGCTACATGGTGGCTAGCAACCATCTGCAACTCCAGTTTCATGGGAGCCAACGCCCTCTTTTGACCTCTGTGGGCATTCCATGACATGGGTACACTTGCACACATTCAGTCAATGCATTCATATGCATAATATAAAAGTAATAATAAGTTAAAAAAAACTTTTTTGAAAAATGAAAGTAACCATGATAATTAAAAATTAAAGTCAATCCAAAGACATGCTGACTCTGAGTACACAGACTTCACAACAACTTCAAGAACTTTCATGAAACACTTTACAGCACTCTGGTTCTCTTCCTCTCACGTGGCAGCTTATTTATCTCTTGAGATAGAAAGCTGAAGAGCTCTCCATGGGGGATTGCAGACTCCCACCCTTTTAAGACAGAAATATCATCAAGCTTGTGAAGACTTATGCCTTCTAGATGTTGTGAGTAGAGCCAAAGAAGTGAATGATACCTATAAAAAACCACCAGAGCAATCAAACTTTAAAATATAATATTAATAAACTGACATCTAATGACACACAGCATGTACTAAATGACAGGCACTGTCCTTGATGTGCATTAATCCTATGACCCCTAATGACAATCCTAGGGTGTGGGCATCTTCACCAGCCTCCTTTAGTCTGAAGACAGGGAGGATTAAGCAACTTGCCCAATCTTGTACTCCCAGTGGCAGCAGCAGAAGAACTGAACCCAGATAGCTTGGACTTAAATGTCAAATGGTCGGTCACTGTGCTTACTGTCCTTCACTTCCTTTAATGGAAGCATCCCTCTCCTCTTCCTCACAGTGCAAGAGTCAAAGAATAATGAAAAGTCAAGCTTGATAATGATTCATTCACATTTCACATGTATCTATGTATGCATGCTCATGCACACACACTGATATGCAGACACAACACATACACCACACACACCCTGCTCACACCACATACACATACTTACATATCACACATGTACACACAGAGACACTAAACAGATACACACAGAACACACATATACATTATGCATGCATACACAGCACATGCACTGACATACAGACACACATACTCCACACATACACATGTATACCAAGACTTATACACTAAATACCCTATACACATGCACATCACACACAGACACTTATCACACATACAGAATCACACAGGCCTACCACACACACACATATACACACACACACACACACACACAAAAGGTGCGTGTGCATGCACATACTCATTTAGTTTCTTTATACTTCTCCCTGGCCAATGGATCAAATGAAGTTTTAAAGAGAAAGAGACTAATTAGCATTTACTTTTTGAACCCCAATGTAAGCAATGTCTAATTTTTGAAAAAATACTGAAGGAGTGCTGTATTCTCCACCCAGTCCTCAACCACATAAGATTTGTATCCTTGCAACCTGCATCCTGAGAACATTTTTTGTTTACCCTTTCTTTCCCTACATTATCATAATGTGGTTTCTGTTTTGGCATTTCCAGTATAAATTGGTGGAAGCAGGTACTTTCCATGTGCTTTTTCGGTTATTGTTCTGAGTAAAAACTGCTCAGTAAAATCTCAGAAGTTTCTCAGGAATATAGTTCTTTTGTAATTACAGTTTAAGCAACAATTATACTGTATCATTTATTCAGCTTGCATTAAAACAGCATGTCGTTTTATGGCAATCTCTAACTTGAGTTAGCTGTGAATGCAATCTTCAGAAGAATTAATAATGTGTAGTAGGTATTAAACTAGCTCTTACTCTAACTATGTGAAAAATTTGTGCTAAGATTCCTGGTTAGGGGTCCAAAAGCAAGTCAGAGAACTAACTGAAAGCACAAAGCCCTCGAAGTTTTCTTCCCTGCTGCTGTGTGGTTTGCAGAATTATTCTGATTTGGCCCCAGTGCTGAGATGTCTGTGCCTAGAATCTTCTACTTTGAAAGTATTTGTGTTCAAAATTCTGCTTTATTGGATTTCTGAGATGTCGTTTAAATAATGCCAGTTACTAATCCTATTGTATTTCATTCTTCAAAGAGTTATGTGCTATACATTTTGTCAAATAAAAGTGTTCTGAGAAGCTAAATATTTCATCATGCAGTGACAGGACTAATTTTCTATGCTTTTAATTCTCCTGAAAAGCAGAATACTCCCTGGATCCTTACAAGCATGATCCTATGGCCAAGATTCATATTTTTCCAAGTCTTATTGATTACCTAAACACATCTATTGTCTTCTTTCAAAGACTGTGAAGGGAGATGAGGTGCCAATGCATGTTGATTGAATAACAAGAATCCAAGTCAAAGTGTGGGAAAAACAAATCCTAAAAAATTCCAAGATAAGCCACCTCCAAAATAGTTCATTTTTTTCAGCTCAAGAGCATAAAGGACAGCTTGTATCCTCTTCCTCCTGCTCTGCCTCTTCCTCCTTCTTCTAATAATTATTATTATTATTACTACTATTAATACTATTATGTATGTGCATGCACACCACAGATGCACATGTGGAGGTTAGAGAATAATTGTGTGGAATCCATTCTCTCCTCTCAGCTTTATGTGTGTTCTAGGCATAGAATTCAAGAAGCCAAGCATAATTTCTCTTTATGTTTCTTCCTACAGTTTATATGCATTTTGGGTAGTATCCTATATTAGTTTCTGTTTCCTACTTTAGGCCAGAGTTATTTGACATATATTACCAAATCAGTCGCAGGAGAAGGGGATGGATTCCTGTAATGTTTGGCCAAGGTTACAAGAGTAGATTTCCTCATTGGGTAATTAATTGACTGTGTCTGCATATGTCTTACACTGAGGGACAGTGAAGGCAGATACTATGGTCTCTATGAACAGTACAGAATTCGTATTTTATTGCAAACTCCAGTAAGATGAACACATAAACCCAAACAAACAAAACTCTAGCAGGAATGAATAAATCTCCCAGAATAAATGCTTTTGTTTTAATTGGTACTTTCATCAGTTATTGCAGTCTAAGAAAGGAGAGAGAAAGTAATTAATTTTAGACCTGGCTGGACAGAAGTCAATAGTGTTTCAAAGCTGCTATTAATGAAATCTAGATAAAGACACCAGCTGTCCAGAATGACTCTGATGAAAAGTCAATACAGAGTAATGTCACTCATGATCCAAGGGACAATGAAAGTCTTTTTCAGAGCAACCATATTCCCTCAAATGCTGACTATCACGGGCTCAATACTTCTCAGAAAATGGAAATAAGGTATTTCCAACTATAAGTAGTATCAGGTTGAAAAAAATCTATTTTTTTTCCTTTGTAGTTCCATAACATTTTCATGTCCTCTTATTCTAAATATTTTATAAAGGTTCAATATATGTTTTAATATAATACAAAAGGACAAAGAAAAAACATGATCTTTAACAAATGTTATTGAATGATGTAAAGAGCATTTCCATTGATAGGGCTTATTGGTTCCTCAGCATTGCAAGATTTCTAAAGATGGAAAATTAAAACAAAGAACAAATGTGACTATCAGCTTGTGAAAATATCTACCAGCTCCGTCATATTTATGACAATACTACACCCTACTCCTAGCTTTTCAGAATAATATCAAAGGATTCTGGAAATATAAGGCAAAAATATATATTTCTCCCATCAATCTAATTTTCTGTGTGAAAAAGAAAAAAAGATAAGCAGTATCTAATAATCATTTTCACAAAGGTAGTATTTTCTTATCCCTCACATTCTTATGCTTTCTGATTTACTATAAACAAAATTTTTCTAAATGTGAGTTAACTGGGCAATTAGGCATGTATATTCGAATTATTTTAAGTTAAATTACAAAAAGTATGACATTTTTATGACCCAGGAGGTCCTAGTAGATCATCAACAAGAACATATTATAGTTAACTGACCCTCTAAAGTTCATATTTGAGTTTATTATATCAAATCAGTACAAAATCTTTGCTATGGGTCACATGTGACCTAGGAAAAATAATTCTCAATGTATGCTATCTGTAGGAAAGCCTCATTGTAGCACAATTTTTAGTTTTAAATTTTATTAATATATTAAGTGTTATTGATTTTCGTTAGTGCTGATTCGTTTTTTTGTCAACCTGAGGTAAGCTAGAACCACCTAGGAAGAGGGAACATCACCTAAGGAATTGTCTTCATCAGACTGGCCTTTGTACATATCTTTGTGGCATTTTCTTAATTGTTAATTGATGTAAGAGGGCCAAGACCACTGCTGGCAGTGCCATCCCTGAACGGAATATGAAATTGGCTAGCGAGCCAGGGAGAGGCCAGGGAGAGCAGGCTAGGAGGCAGCGTTCCGCCCTGGTCTCTGCTTCCGTTTCTGCTTCCTCTTTTCTCCTGTGTCTCCCTTGGTTTCTCTTCTAAGCTGTGATAATAGGTATAAGACAAATAACACTTTTCCTCTTCATGTTGCTTTTGCTAAAACACTTGTGATTTGTTAAATCAGATCTGTCACATTTTTCTGATTTTTAGGGCAGGAGAAAACCCTGAGACACTTGGTTCATATTCTAAATGTTATCAATATGAACAATTCAGCTAAACCTCTATAAGACAGGAGTTTTGTGATTCTTTCAGTCTAGTTATTTAGCTGTGGTAAGATCCACTTACTGTCATTTTGAATATGTGTTGTATTGTTGTTTATGGGGGCTTGTTTGTTTTATAAGTTAAAGTCTCCCATATAGACAAGGTTGGTATTGAATTTGTAATCTGCCTGTCCCAATATTTCAAGTGCTAGGAGTAAAGGTATGTGCCACCACGACTGGCTGAATTTATTTTATTTGGATAAGAGAGTTGACAGAAATCTACTACGGAAAAATCAGATATACATTTCCCAAGACTTGTTTGATGAGGTCTTGCTTTAAAACTAGCTGCATTAGTTGTATGGAGGCAGAAGTTTAGAATTAATCTTCAGACAAGAGGTCCAGAGCCCTGACTGTCATCACCTCCCTATCCATCACTGTGTTGTTATTGTTTCTCGTTGTAGCAGCAGCAGCCAGAGGGTCTTTAGGAAACTGACTAAACGGGATAGAGTTAGGGATAGGCTTGGGGATGGGGATAGGGAAGACAATTTCTTCATGTATAAAATAAAAGATATTTTAATTTCGGAGGTCCCTTCTACCTTTAAAATAGAATGACCATCTTATTCTTAAATGACCAATTATATTTTTGTCCAAAAATAAAATCAATCAAAATTTGATTTTATAAATAGTGGAAATAATTTAAAATAATGAAGACAAACATCAAAAAACATCTCCAGGAAACTCTCTGTAGTTGATAATCTCTTAGATGTCTGATCATCATCATTTAAATGCATGGAAAGTACCCAGGAAGAGCAACTCAGTTTTGAGATTTCCTGATAGTATTAAAAAGTATTTTCAGGTCTATTACACAAGTGATCTCACAGTCAACCTGGAAAGCAGGTGGCTGTTAGCATGCCCATTTTACAGATGGGTAAACTACGCTCAGCTTCATGAGGACATATTCCCTGATACCAGAGTTCAGGGCTTTATCATTTTGGCACTTTAATAAAATCAAGCTTTCCCTTCACCTCATCACAGTGGAATATATGTGTGGCCTTCCACCTTGGGCTTTCTAATTCATTATGTAATTAAAAGATTAGTATTTATCTCACCATCAAATAATGCAGCTGTTTCCATTTTTCATTTTCATTTTTTTCTTCATGTACGTGAAATAAATAAACTTGCATTTTAAAAAAATCTTTAAATTACTAGGGATTTTCCTATTATATTTCCTGACTTAGAATGTGAAAAACTTGTGTTCTGATTATTCATATTAAGTTGATAATTTTGATAAACATCTTTTCAAATTTGATTTAATTAACTGTGATTTTTCCAAAGGCCTCCTTTAATAAAATGTCTTTCTATAAATAAATATCTGTCCTTATTATTTTTAAAATGCTGAAATAAAAGCAAAGCAAAATTAAATCCTACTTTTCAGAAAGCAAAAGCTTGAAAAATATTGTATACCACCTTATGAATTCACCTTTGTTTATGGGATGCTGTTTTACTTCCTTTTTCTTTCATATCTATTTGCAAATTTGGAACTGTATTTCATGTGCAAATATGTCTTATTATATTTAATTAACATTTTGAAGGTCATTTAACCCACTGAAGTATAATTTCAATGGTTATTACAACACGCAGATAGCAACATAAGAGAGGTGCAGACGTTCCTCAACTTCAAACAAGGCCACATCCCACACACATAATTTGAAAATGCATGTTGTGATGTGTTAGTTCTTTTCCTGTTGCTGTGGTAAAATGCACTGACAAAGGAAAGTTAAGGAATGGGGAGTTTGTCTGGTCTCAAAGTTTAAAGGTGTGGGCCATTATGGCCCTAGATTTAGAAGCATTAGGAAGCAGGGAACAATGAAGGCTGTCCAGCCTGCTTACTCCACTCTACATTGCAAGATTTAAATCCAGGGAATGATGCCATTTTCCCATTTTCCTTTAGGGCAGATCATCCCCTAATCTAAATGATCCCTTATAGGTATCCACAGAAGCTCATCTCCTAGGTGACCCTGTCAAGTTGACAATAAATGTTAACCATTACTATGGGCATCCTATCAAGTATCACAGCTGAGCAACACCACACACTGGAAAGTATCCATCGCAATGGAGAGTGCTGGGACTTTACTTGTACCTCATGGGAAGTTGTAGTTACCTGTGACTATACAGCTTAGCAAGAAACTATCATAACACATACCATTCTTCCTGAAGAAATTATCAAAATTTAGTATTCAGACTATATATTTTCTCATATATATACATACATACATATATATATGTGTATATATATATATATATATATATATATATATATATAGTAGGTTGCCCTACAAAAATTTAAGACCATATCTTAATCTCTGAATCCTGTGAATGCTACCTTTATTTGGTAATTAATGTAAATATTCTATAAGAAAAAGCTCATCACAACCTCTACTTCCACCTACCGGTGTCTTATAAAGACACACAGAGGTGACACAGTATGTAGAGGAGAAGGCAATTCAACCATTGAATGAGCTGGGAAAGATGAAGGATGCACAGCTAGGGATGCTGGCAGTCCCTCAGACCTGGGAAGACAAAAAATGTCCTTTACAGTAGAGGGGTTGGGTCTCTGCTAATCCTTGGATGATAAGACTTCTGGTCTCTAGATAGAAAAAAATAAACTTCTCTTGTTTCAAGCTACACCAACTTAACGGAAGGCAATTTGCTACAGCTACCACAGAAAATAAGATAATAGCCAATGCAAATGCTATAAATATCTGCACTTTCCATTTTCAACATTTTAATTAACATCGTAATGGACCTATGTTCACCTCTAATTTTGCACTAATAACTAGGTAGAAAACTATGAATAGTCTGGTTTCTAGGGAAGTTGTAACAATTGTATTCCCAGAGCCATATGTGATATGCATTTCACTAAAACATTGCTCACTGTATATATATATATATATATATATATATATATATATATATATATATAACTTAATGTAATTTCAACTATTTAATAAGTGATACATGGCTTAAAACTTAAATTTAGATTATTTTAGCTAGTGCCACATTTGAATATATTTCCAAAGCTTGTCAGATAACTTAATTTTTTTGAAATAAGATTTGAGATTTTCATTTGAGTGATTTATGTACAAACATTTTCTACTTCAATATATTTTTATATTCAGATTTTTTACAAATTTGAGTTTTCTGGTGTTTCATTTGCCTTTCAGTTTACTACATTTGATCATTATAAAGTTTTATATAATACCATTAAATACTATATTTTCAACATGTATGTGTATATAGACATTTTTATCACTTTTAAATAATTGCTTCTTGCTATAATAGATATATTAAAAAATCAGATTGAAACATGACAGCCAAGTACTTAATGGACTGTAAATTATAAATTTGCAAAAGTATTGCTTTGCCTTAAAGGAAGAGAGGAAGCTTACAGAGATATAGAAAATCATTTAAGACCATTGAACCTGTTCCCTGCTGGATGACTCAAGTCTCTGAGCTCTGTGAAGGAAAGAACTTCAAGTAGCAACTGAATACTCAGTGTTCTTATAAGTCTTGTCTTGAGAAATGTGAATACCTGCAGAGAAACAGGTAAAACTGCCAGCAGAAAACAGAGATGGTCCTATAAGAGACAGCAGGTCCAAGACTACAGAGAGACAGTTCTGTGGACGTAAGATTGGCATTTCCACAGACGTCTATGGAAGGAATATCCCTGCTGTGCTGGGTTCCAGTGTGTTCTCAATGAGCAGCCAACATTTGCGGAAAAAGAAATCAAGACATGGGATTGAGGGAGAAATATACCATGAGCTTGGGAATGCACATGCACTTGAGTGGTTCTCAAACCCAGCTAGCTGAAATATTGAAGGAGTTGTAGATCCTAGAGGAAGAGAGAGGCACAAGGGGTCCTGAAATTTGAAGTAGTATGTCCCATTTAAAATGCTGGGCTAGTGACCCTTAGAAAGTCTCAGCCAAGAAAAACATTATCTCGTCACAGTGCTCTTTTAAGTCCTGCTGTATTGGTCATTCCATTAGTACCTCCAATATGCATTTTAAACTTTAAAACCTCTAATTCTCCTAATCAAAACCAGGAAAGACAATGAAAGATATAAATGCAGAAAAGTGAAGTAATTCTTACTTTTCTGTTGCTGAGGTAAAATATCATGACCAAGGACACTTATAGGAAGAATAGTTTGGGCTTACAGTTCCAGAGGGCTAAGAGTCCATCATGGTGGGGAGAGATGATAGGAGGCAGCTGCAGTGGAAAGCTGATAGCTCAATATCTTCAAGCACACACAGGGAGCAGAAAGAACAAGTTGGAAGCACGAGGCTATGAACTCTCAGAGTTTAGCCCTGATGAGTAGTTTCCTTCAGCAAGATTATGCTCCCCAAACCACTGCAAACAGAACCTTCAACAGGTTTCAATTGTCTAAATATATGAGCCTATGTGGGATAATTCTCATTCCCACTATGACAGATAAAGTCTTGTTACAAATGATTCAAAGAAAACTTAGTGTTCTCCAAACTTAAGAACACAGAGGAGATAAGCCTTGGTACATATCTGAGCAATTTTCTATTTTAGCTATTTAAGGTAAGAAGACCTGTCCTAAATACGGATAGCAGCATTGCATAGGCTAGCATCCCTGGCTGCATGAAAAGGAGAAACAACAGACATGAGTATTCGTCACTCTCTGCTTCCTGACAGGTGATGCACTGTGACCGGCTACAAGCTCCTGCCTTCATGACTTCCCTATCATGATGAACTGAACCAAAATGGCAAGTAAACCTTTCCTTCCTTAAATTTCTTTTTCAGGCACTTGGTCACAGCAACATGAAAAATAAATAATATATCTCTTTCTTCCTTTTTTATATCATATATACTTGACAAACATTAAAATGGGTACTTTGGAGCCATTGTCTTTTGAAAAGTGGTTTCACCAGGAAAATGATTTCTCTCTTTCTCTCTCTCTCTCTCTCTCTCTCTCTCTCTCTCTCTCTCTCTCTCTCTCTCTCTTCCTCTCTCTCTCTCAGCTGAGGGAATGCTATTCAGGGAAATCTTTGTTCTGAAGCAGGCAACCAAAATTCCAAGGAAATGTAAATGATTTTTTGCTTCCACACAATTTCCTGGATAGTCTCAGGATTTCTTTTCAAGCCAAGAAAGATTTGAACATCAGAGCCTCTTGTTAGTGAGCAACATTTGGTCACTTTGCTTATTTTCCTATAAACACATGAAAATATATGTCCAGCAACCTTCAGATTATAACTTACTTCCCGAGGTTGCAATTTTCTCCTTTCCTCGAGGAAGCTTGTTTTTTGGTCAAATCCTTATGCTTGACAAGGACACAGATAAGGTAATTTCCAGCAGTAATCATTACTGTCAACCAATTCTTCCTTTGAAACTTCTACCTTTCTTAATTTCTTTTCTGTTCCTTCCTGAACCTGCTTCTATTTTGTTTGTAGGGTAGAGATATTCCTCTTTGTTTTCCTCTCAGTCTTCCACCTTCTCTCTCTCTCTCTGTATCTCTTGCTAGGACTCTGTTGATATTCCATGTGCCTATACTGTGGTTTGCATCTTTTTGCAGAGCGCTGACAGACATGTATCAGCAGCACCGATAACCCTTTTCAAAATGTTTGATTGACAAAACTATTTAGAACCATCCTACTCATGCATTTATTTTATATCTCAGGTAATAACAGGACCACTTTCAGATCACTGATGCTTAAAATCACAGCAATCTGTGACCCACTCTTTTCTCTTAATTTCCATTCTAATTACTCAAGAGCCAAAATCTTTTGGATTTGACCCTGATAATGCTTCTTATACAGCACCTCTTACTCCTTAAAAGAAATTAAAATGATCATGGACTACTATAACGTCTATTTATACTTCCAGAAACTCCTCCCAGACAAATGATTATACTGATATTTGGTGATCTCTTAGCCAAATATAAAATGTTGATGTCATGACTGGTTACCTAGAGTAGTTTCTTATTGGTTTTTATTATTATTTTTAAGTGTGTATGTGTGTGTGTGTGTATGTATGGTATGTATGTATGTATGAATGGGTGTCTGTTTGAGTGTCTGTGGTGAGGAAGTGTTATATACACATGAGTACATGAGTGCAGATGGTCACAGGGCTCAGAGATATCAGATTACCCTGGAAATTGAGTTACAGGCAATTGTAAACCATCAGACATGATTGCTAAGAACCAAACTTGGGTTCTTTGCAAGAGCAATACAGATTTGTAAGTGGCAAGTCATCTCTCTAGTCCTATTCTTTATCATTTTATCCTGACATATAGATTTTTCCCATTTTAAACCAGAATATATCTGGCCAATTTTATTTAATTTCAGTAGAGCTAACTTTTTTATGTGCTACCTGTGATAGATAAAAGTCTAAAGAATTTCTGTACCGAGGGAGATGGAGTAGAGGTCAATAAGGCAACTTGGATAGTGGTGCATATATATATATATTTAATATATATTGCATAAATGTATGAAGCTCTCAAAAAATAAAAAAATTAATAAATATATAAAGAAGTTGTTTCATTCACCATGGCTTTTAAACCACTAATCAATGTATTAATGTGGGAAGATGTCGAGAATGGAATTAAAATTACAAATCAGGTGGCATTAAATATGGAATACTAACTTGGATTATCTGGTATCTATGATATAATTCAATGAGGTCTTAAAAGAAGAAAAGGAGAGCAAAAGAGTTAGTCATGGAGATGGTATGAGAGGAAAGAAAAAACACTCAAAGCAAAAGACCCACCACTGTAGATGAGGCCTGCAAAGGCGGGGTCTGAGACCAAAGCAAGCATTCACTATGAGAAACCACCAGTCCCAGTTGAATCCATCAAGGTAGGAAGGTCCTCCATCAGCTAGGAGTCACTAAAGCTAATCTAAAATCTGAGTGAATTTGGAAATATAAACATGTTGGAGCATTTCAAATCAACCTTATTGGTCACTTGCTACTGGATTTGTTAGATACCAACCAGAAAGCTTGGATAATTCAGGTTTCTGGGTTATGACGTTATGGAATGAAAATATGGCATTGAGTCATGACAGTTCTTGTTAATAGAAACTGAGCATGCTATCACCATTTGTCCACTGGGTTTCTGCATGTTCCCCTTGTAAAGAGAGAACATCTCTCTCCATTTTCCTTTGCTCCTTCAGAGCCTACTCAAATCCTACCTCTCCCACAAGGTACAACCCTGGCTGCCAGACTGGTGAATTCATGAAACTGAGACATTTCATCTCCTCTGTGTCACCTTCTCACTGGAATACTTTATATCTTTCTCATAGTATATGTAAACACAAGTTCTAGTCTCTCCGCAAGATTTAAATCTTTGCAAACTCAATCAAACAAAAACCCAGCACAGAACTGGAGAAATGGGCAGCAGGTCCCAACCTAATTCAAAGACCTATTTGCAGCTGAGTACTTCTGGGTGAGGCAGAGTTGATCTTTAAGGAAGGGACTCTAGAAAGGCTGACTAGACTCCAGTGGATGAACTTCTACTGAGGGACAGTGGTACACAAACTTGACTCAATAGGCCTTAACGTGTATGACAGAATGCATGAAATCCAGTGAGGGTAGACTAGAGGGTGTAGGCGAGGGAGATAGCATACAGATGATTAGAATATCAAGATGTTTTGTATGTAACGCACAATAGTTCAATAAAAATATACATTGAAAAAATATTAAGATCAGCATTAGTTTTCATCCAACATTTGCTTTGCAACCAGAATTCCTAGAACAGCATTTTGCTGCTCTTTATCTATAGGTTAAGCATAAACTAATTTTCTTTGAATTCTACTTGTCAGGATGCCACAGACTGCTAACCCAGCTGTGCTAGGATGTGTTCTAATGGCTGGACTCACATCTAATCATGATTGCTCCTCCTTGGATATGGGTGGAAGGGGACATCAGAAGCACCAAAAGATACATGAGGCCAAGCCCAAACTCACAAGCACATTACAAACATCTGTTACAATCACAGTATCACAGCCAGTAGCAACTCATTTGCAAAAGAGAAATTGAGAGGAGGATGCAGCCATCCACCACAGATGATGGCAAAAGTGTAGATGTGTGATTCTATCACAAGTAAGTGACAACCCAGAAACAAAATCATTCAGTTTTCTTAAGTATTCCTTGTGACAGCACATTTACCATCTCCTCATCCAAAATGAACAGGTTTATAGCATATTTCCTTCTCTATATTACATGGTCAGAATGAAACTAACTTTCTGACCCACTCCCACCTTGTCACCATTTATTCCTTCTGGATAGTAGTTCCTTCCAGATCACTCAAACATGCATTTCCTTTATCACTCCAACATAAGCATTTGTTGTGTGAACTCAATGCCACACTTGATTCACTTATGGTATTTTTAAAAGAATATTGCCAATATGTAAGTCTTATATTTGTGCAGTATCCATGAAGTCCTACATGATGAACTGTACTTCATTTACTTATTCTAAGGCTAATATATGATGTCTAGCTGAGAATTAAATCAAGAAAATATCCAATAAATACTGGGTGACTGAAACAATTCCCCATTAAAAATGACTGATTCTCTTCTCTCAGAAGTTTTAGAATGTGTTGTCTGTCTGACTATACAGAAAATATCAATGGTGCTTATCTCGTTACAAACTTGAGTGCCAGCGTAGGCTGTATTTTATTTAAAGGTGAATAATGATCCATAAAAGCTCTTAGAGAGCCCTGAGTAGCTGATGTGTGACATTTCCTGTCAATCTAGGTTTGTTCTGTCAGAGTAATTGATGTGATTCTTGAAATCCCTGCTGATTGAGTGCACACCTGTGCTGATGAGGGAATTAAAGGAGCCTTTCCTCGACTGCACCAAGTTATTGGTGCTAAGGTAATGCTACACTTTCTTTTGATGCTGAACACTGATATAAAGTTGTTAAGAGAAAGATTATAGGGAGAACGTTGGGCAAAAGGCTACTACTACATTTGATTGTGTTTTCTAAGATAAACTTGAGGGCCAGGAAAGCCTCCACAGCACTGCTTGGCTGAAAGCAATGTTGTTTCTTTGACTTCATTACTATTCATAGATATGACTGACAGGTTAATAAACCATTGCAAAAGGCTTTGGCATTGTAGGTCATGCTATTAAGAAAAACCATGACATTAGAAATTAGACTGAACAGGTTTCTTAAGGATTTCCTGCTGGTTTAGTACCCCAGCAGTTACAGTTACAGTGACTGTTAGGTATGCTTTGGCTTCATTACAAGATCAGTTGAGACCAGAAGGATTGTCAAAATAATCACTTTGGCACTCTTCCAAAAAAAAAGAGACTGTCCATAAAGAAGAGGGACAGAATCATAGGAGTCTCATGTTCAGAATCATAGGAGTCATACTTCAAGGTCTCTTGCTCAAAGGACCTTGACTTGATTCAAATACAGTAACATGATTATACCATCCTGTGGCAATTATGAGGACAGACACAGAGTGGGGAATAATGAATGACTGCCTGCCAGTTTTTATAGTGTTAATAAGAATGAGATTCTGTAAAGCATCTTCATGCTTAGATAGATGCCAGGAAAATCAATGAAGAACATGTGCAGGATGTTTTACCCTTAACATTGCATACAACTCACAGAGATATATGGCTTTGAGACACTTGATAAATCTCCTTGACTCTCCTGTGTTACCCACAAAAATAACTATAATTCTACTTATCTTCTCTGATTTTCTGGGTTCTTGAGAGAACTACATAATATAATCTTTTCAAGTAGTCTTATAGGATAAGCAACAAGAGCTCAGAGGACCTAGCTGAATCTACTAAAGCAAATGCTTAATATTTATGATCTTTGAGTACTTATGGAATAATGATGATAGTAAAGGCCCTCAGTGCGGTGTTGTTTGTTTACCTTTGAAGTCTTCCATGTTGTATCATTATATGTAATCCTCTCAGAAACAAACTATGAAGTATCTATTCTATCCACTTTTCCCAAGGGAGCAATATCAGACAGATTTTAAACTCTAAGATTAGACAATACACAACTATTAGAACCGGTGTTCAAATCAGAAAGTCTAGATTCTAGGTTTATATGACAGAGAGAATAACATTAACAGTTTTAACAAATATGCAAGATTTAATTTCAGTCCACCTATAATTGAGTCTCTATTATGAATGACAATCTGACCTTGATAAAAATGTGGAGTAGCATTTTTGAATGAAATAATTTCTGTCTCTGAGTCACTTTGAGTCTCTTTTTTTCTGTCTTTCTGTCAATCACTTTTTCTCTCTAATACATATTCTCATAAAAAATTTCTAAAAACATCTTTTTTATTATTAAAAGAACTTGTTTTAGTCCTAGAAACAAAATTTTAGCTTAATCATTAAATATTTAAAATATAACATGCTCCTAACAAAATGAAACAATACCATAATTTAACATATTATAGTATATTGCCAACATAAAGAAAAAAAATTTATAGACAGAGAAAAATAATTCTGCTTATAAAGCTAGATAATGTCAAGGAATCTACATAGATACTAACTGTTTGGTGCACACACATAATTTATAAGTGGATTACAGTCAACTGTATGATAATTATAATCTCCTCCCTGTTCATAGGCAGGTCACCTCACATATACAATACATAAGAAATGTTGTTTGGGGTCTGGAAAGATGGCTGAGTGGTTAAGAGCACTGGCTGCTCTCGAAGAAGACTGGAGTTCAAGTACCTACACTCACATGGTGGCTAACAACTGTCCATAACTACAGTTTCAGGGGATCCAACACTGTCTTCTGACCTCCAGAGGTATTGAAAGACAAGGTTGAACTTACATATATGCGGGAAATACACTCATGCACATAAGATAAAATAATAAAAAAGACATTTTTAAAAATTTTTAAAATAATAAAAAAGAAATGGTGGCAGTGATATAGAGTCAGAGTCTCAATATGTAGCCAAGCTGGCCTTGAATTAATGATCTTTCTATCTCAGCCTTGGAATTTGAGGCTTATATCACTATATCTGACTCCCACATCTTTTCAGAGTTTAGCAGTAATGTTGTCAAATATAACATTACAGGAGAATTAGTAAGAAAAGACTTTATTCAGAAAGATTATTGCAATAGACAAAGAAGAGAGGGGAGGGACTAAAGCAATAAGAGCAAACACATCATTGCACAAGAGACAAAGATCTGGTAGTACAGACTGTAAGCATTTTCTAAGGTTAGGCAAAAAGAATTTTTCTTTCATAGAGAGTAATAAGCAAGACTAGAAAGACTCAGGTATGGGAAAGTGCACTGAAAGGACGGCTTAGTGTACTGCAGATCAAAGCATGCTTTGCCCTAAGGCATTTCCATTCTGCTAGGACTGTTAAGGAAGAAGATTTTGCTGCCTTGGGCTAAGTAAGGAAGGGTCAATTCAGAGGCCTGAGGGAAGGAGAGGAATTTAAGCAAAGTTTGTTTCACAAGGCTTTGGTTCAGATTCATCTGTGGAAACTGGCAGCAATCCAGCTGATTATTTAAGTAGAATGAATAGTTAGTTGGAGAATCTCTACCTAGTCTTCTTAGGATTACACAGGAAAGGAATCAAAGCTAATCATATGATGAAGGGTTGTTTTATAGCAAAATATTTCTCAGAACACACCTGAGTTGGTGACATTTTCAAACTTCTGAGTTTTCTAGATCCTCAGTTTCTATGCAATGAAAGAATAAAGAAGTTATGCATTTGATGTGCTACAATGAATATATTATGAAACCCATTGCTTTGTGCAATGCATGTACATTAGCAACTTTTTTCTTCTTTCAAAAGAAAGAAATAGTATCTTACAAAAGAGCACATGATTTGTTGAATTGCCTTTACTTTGTTTTCAGTATCAGGATTGAATCTGGGGGCTTTTACAAGCTAGACCAGCACTCTACTCAGTTATCTGCTCAGACATTTTTTGTTTATTTGTTTTGAGAAAGTCATACTAAGTTGGTCTTGAATTCTGTGGCGCAGGCAGGCCTTGAACTTGGAGTCCTCATGCTTCAGCTTCCAAAGATGCTAGGATCACCGGCCTGCAGCCACCATGCCTAGTGACATTTCAGATCTTCTGTCAGTGTTGAGAAAAAGAAATAAATACATAATAATGCATAAATAAATAGGAAAAGGGAAAGAAAAACCTGCTAAAACTACGTGGATGATGGAAGCTAAAAAGGACAAGTCGACGTGGGACTTATATAAGAAAAGAAATATGCAAATTCAAGTAAGCTCTCCTATGGCTGCTCAGCATGTTTTATATTGACTGCCTGTGAAACCTCAAGGATATTCGACCATCTCTCTGAGACAGCAAAGAAAAAAGCAGCTGGAAATCCCTATTGCATCTTCACTGTGTGCCAGGGCTGCACATCCACGATATAATGTATAGTCTCTAATGCTTCAGCTCCCCAAAAAGAAAGGAGAAGACATGAAGTATGAGATACATCGATAATAAAAAGAGCTTTCCTCTTGATTTCATTTCCTGGTCTCTGCTGCCAGGCCTAGCACAAGAGTTATTGTAAATTTCTCAGGAATGATTCAGAATATGAATGTGTGCCAGGGAACCTCAGAGTATATGATGGGCACGCTTTATTATAGGAATGAAATAAAGATCACTTAACACATTCCTTTCCTTGAAATAAAGTGTAGCACAGTACACTGACTTCATTCAAAACAGGAAGGATGTGCAAATCTCAGCCCCACGGCTTTGCTCATCACCCTGAATTTTCTTATAAAAAAAGCACTCAATAGACCAGGAAGGTCAACAGTTTGAAAACAAGGAAAATAATCATACTCTACTTGAAATTCCAATAAATTTCTTATTAAGATCTCAAGTACATTACAAATTCCCATCTGTCTCCTAAGACATGACTGAACTATTTCTGGATTGTAATTGATCCTGGCCTCTTCATGTCTATTTTATGGAGTCACCCCCTGAACAGCAGTGCATTTCCCTTAATAGCATGCCCTTTATAGAGAACATCATTCCCATTCACCTGCTCTTGAACTGTTTGTTAAATCCAACTAAATCAGTTTTAACAAGCCCCTTCTCCTATTATGAAAAAGCAATTAGCACCCAGAGATGTCACCCAAATTCCCATCATTACAAAGAAGCCAATGTCTTCCATCTTTCCTCATAGGTTTTAAAATGCTGACAACTTGGCATTGTTATTGATTCATTTGCAAATGAAATGTAATTTGTCTTTTAAAAAGGAACAGTTTTCTCCAAATTATCTGAGTTAAAGAAGAGAAGAAAATACTCTGAAATACAGAGACTGTCTATGGAGAAACCTATGCTTCTGTCTTTCAGATATTCTCTATAAGGATGGGGCTGACTCTAGGAGAAAAGTGTGCCTGTTCTAGTGACATAAATTATGCACCTCTTCTCTGGCATTCTACCCTGATTTTCATGCCTCCATGTGGCATTTTAACTAGTTTCTTTTCAGTTTTCTGGTTCTTTAATTCTGGTCTCATTACATTATGCTAATCCTCATCTTTCTGAACTTGTTGCCTATTAGACCACATGCTGAAATAATCAAAACCTCTGTGCTTCTCAGTCACAGATTTTGTTTTGTTTTGTTTTGTTTTAATCTCCTTGTGTGCTGGCTCTTTTCTAGATCATTTAAGAAGAACAATCTTTCCAAGGACCAAAAGCCACCTTTGCTATCTCAGGCTGTCCTGTCTCAAACAACAGAAGGATGGCAGTGACCTGTTTGAAAACTTGCTGATTTTGGTTATTTAAAGAGACCTATTCACAAGTTTCTTTTCATTTTGAAGACAACTCATAGCTAGCTTACAGTTTGAGAGTAGACTTGAAATTGTTGGGAAAAGATGTTTATGTTATAAAATTAGATCCCCATTTATATGTAATTTCCTTAGAAACTTCTTTACAAATGGATAAATGGCAATATATTATGAATTCCTATTTTTAGAAGGAAGAAAACGAATATGCTACTTCTTTCCTTGAAGCGCAATGATAAAATATTTTCTATGCTTTGGCACATTTAAAGATTTGGATGCGGAGCTCTTATTACAGTAGAGATTGAAAGCTGGAAGAAAGGTATAGGAACTCAAGATGACTTAACCATGTCCCGCATTTAACGCCACAAATAGTCTATTGGGAGAAAAAGAAATGTCGAAGTCCAATGTTCTCTTGAAAAGTTTAGAACTTTGAGAAACTTCTTGCTAGCTGAAATTGTAGCTTCTCTGATAAATGTCTAGCTCTCTATGAGGCCATTTAGCCTAATAATATCTTTTAACTTTACTATCTTTTATGTTTTACTTAATATCAAGACATCTGAGATTACATTATTTATATATACCATGGGCAAAGTGACTTAAGAGAAAAAAAAACATAGAAATGCTTTGGGAACCGTTTTCATTCTGTCAGCAGTTCTGAATTTTATGTAAACTATTCAGTTTTCGATTCTTTTGCAAATACAGAAGACCAGAAATGTCGAGGAGATGAAAAAAAGATATATTATAGGGTATGAAGAAACTGGTGTCAGAAGGTAGGCAACAATGACATATCACAGTGGGAGGGATTACAAAGATAGATGGTACAGGCATCTCATCACATGCAGACTTGATATATATGTGTGTACTTGATATATATGTGTGTATCCAATGGATGCATATAGACACATTAGCCCCATGGGCATGCGTGCACACACACACACACACACACACACACACACACGACATGAAAGTAAAAAATGAGTGAGAAGAGAGGAAGGGAGCCAGCAAGAAGTGCGAAGGAAGGAAGGGTGTTCAGGGGTGAATAGGTACAATGTATCTGACATGCATGCATGAAAATATTCCAATGAAACGTCATGTTGCACATCAAATATGTTCTAAAAAGATGTGGGAATGAGAAGACAATGACAAAGGGGGTCAAGAGAGAAGAGACACTCAGGGTAAGTCTCATTTAGGGTTTTTTGGAGTCACCTGTCTGTTCGGAATGGGGAGGAGTGTGTCCTTCCTAGCACAGCCTCCCCTTCCTGCTGGTTATTGTATTTTCCATCTCCGCACTCACTTTCACTTCAGCTTTTTTGATACTTTCCTCTGCCTTTCTCTCTCCTGATTCTTTGATTCAAAGAGTCAACCAACAAATTGGAATCTCATGTCTTCAGTGCTACTGACAAAGAAGTTATCATTCTGAGAACAATGCATTAAGAATTCGAAATAATCATGGGCTAGAGAGATGGCTCAGCAGTTAAGAACACTGGTTGCTTTTGCAGAGGAGCTAAACTCAGTTCCCAGCACCTACATGGCAGCTAACAACTGACTGTAATTATAGTTTCAGGAAATCTGATGCCCTCTTATGGCCTGGCTTCTGTGGACACTGTGTACATGTGGCATACTTGCATACTTATAGGCAAAACACTCGTACATACAAAATTTTAAAAAATATATATATTTGAAAACAAATTTAAAACAAGTTGCAATAACCAAGCAATACATCTTGGAACAAAACCTAATGTAAATTGTATGCAGACCCTTTAGAACTCTGTACCAGTTGTTACTACACTTCCTGTTACACTAAGCCTGACTGGATGATTCCCTAACTAGATCTCTTTCTGGATAGTATCAGCCTGCTTATTGAGAAATGATAGAAACACAGAAGACCAAACACGGTCATTCTTCTCTGAATTACCACCTCTTTTGCTGTGTTTGTGCTGATTATACTAATTCAGAAGTAATCATGCTGCTATCATCATACTGTAAATGCTTCATTGTTTCATTTTATTGAATTTGCTTGGAATCCATCCATAATGCTTTTTATCTTTGATAACTTCATCACAATCACAAAAGACTATGTTCATGGTTTAAATGTTTCATCCTAATGTTTGGTGCATGAAAATTATGGTTTCACAGCCTGGTTAAAGGAAGCATAAATGGGCTTTTCCCTTACAGAAATGATAGAGACAGTAGACTAGAATTTTTTCTTTCTCACGGTGATTTCTATAAAACCAGAAGCATTTTAAACAGTTCACACCTTTTCCCTTGTTTGTTCTTTATAGTCACTGCAGGGAATGGGGTTCTCTGTGCTATTTAAATGAGGAAATTGAAACACAAATACAGCCAGTATATAATAAAAACATATTCAAACATAAACAGTCTAGCTGCAGACCAGACTCCTCATTTCACCATTTTAATAAAATTCAAGTGCTATTGAGAAGGACACCTGTATGCTAGTTCCATCTCCACATACTGTAGAAGAATATCACTGCAAACAAAGCTAAAATCGAAATGAAATTTTTGTGTTGAAATCAGTTAATTAGCAATTTAAAGTTCTGGAACAGAAATTGGATTATAATAGATCTCAATGGGAGGTCTTTGTTTCATGAATCAGAGACAATAATCATAATTAGCAGCAGAATGGCTCCTAAAGCAGAAAAGCAGAAGCATAGATTTATATTGACAAACAGTGGGCAGAATTATATGTCACCACCTTTAAGAGTTGCAGAATCAATCTTGGCTATAAAGCTATTACCTGGGTGACATTTAAAAATCCACATTACTGGCCAAGTGTGGTTGTGCTCACCTTTAATCCCAGTACTCAGGAGGCAGGGGCAGCTGGATCTCTGTGAGGATCAATGTTAGTCTGGTCTGTGTGATGTGTTCTAGGGCAGGTAAGAATACAGGGTGATCCTATCTCAAGAAACCAAATAAGAAAAACAAAAACAACAAAAAATTACATTTTTAAGCCTCTAGTTCCTCATGGTTCTGGAAAATAACATTTTACTGAATTTCTTCTATGAGGTGGGCATTCTCTCATAGTATTTATTGATTACTTTATCTGACTAAGTATGTTATAAGCATAATGTTAGTTCAAGTACAAAAAATGGGAAACTGAAGCTCAAAGAGGTTAAATGACTTGATCAGAGACAATAGTTATTAGGTGACATTATTAGAATTTGAATCTAATTCCCAGATGCCTGTATAATCTCTTGATTTCGGCCATACCACTTTGACTTACAGAGATAATAAACTAAGACCACCTCAAAGAACTGTGAGTTTTGAATGAAGAAACATATTCAAATTAGTATTATAGCACAGCAGTAAACAGTCAATGTTAGCTAAACAGGCATATCAACCTGACTTTATAAAATATTTTCCATATTGTTTTCTTAAAGCAAATCTTGTAATCAGTGTCAATTAAAATATCTATTAACCATCTAAAAAATGGTTTATAAGAGATATCAATATCAGAACCTGGGAAGTTTCTATTTTAATTAGGTTATATTATGACTGATATAGTTTAACAAATTGTGGGTAACAAGCTTGGTAGGACCAGACACACATCCCCTTGCGTTTTACATGTCATTGTGTATGTTGGAATTTCAACATTATAACATTAAGTAACTGTTTCTCTTCTTCTCTCTATCTCACTCCCTCTCTCTGTTTCTCTCTTTCCTTCATTCTCTACCCATCAACTGAAGTTTAAAGAATCAAGGAATTAATGTCTCTTAAGAGAAGTTTTCAAATGATAACTAATGACAAATGCTGCACAAATAATGACTGTCCTTTTGGGTAAGAACACTCGAGGCCATGCTTTCCTGTTTCACACAGGTGTTTAACAGGTTTTTTTTTTCTGTGCTTTTGTTCTTGTTTATATAATTATTACCTATTTAATGCTCAACATAAAAGTCAAGCTCTCAGAAAAGGAAGGATTTGCTTTTGGCTCCTGGTTTCAGTTCCATTGTCTAGGATTCTGGGTTAGTGGTGAAACAGAAGGTCATGGTAGCAAGCATATGCACGAGAAGAGGCTGATCAACTCGTGACAGGAGAAGTGGAGAGAAAGGAATGGTGCAAGGATCAGGCATAACCTACAAAGGCACACAAGTGACCCACTTCCTCTGTCTAGGCCCTGCCTACTAAAGATTCCCCTACCTCCAAAGTAGAACAACAAGCTAATGGTCTAATATTCAGCATGAGGTTTGTGGGAGACATTAATTACTGTTAGTTGTTTCCATTTTTAATTTACTTTGCATTTTGGCCTTTTACCCCACAGCTCCACAGCTGAATAAAACTCCAGTTGGCCACCCAGGAATGCAATTCACTCGCCTCTTACTCTTTTCTTACTCTCTCACCTCGTTTCTCTTCTAAACCACTTGCATTCTCTGAGGAATATAGATTCCCAAATGTGAATAAAATATTTTCAAATGGAAATTGGAACATACTGCCTGAAGCTCTAGTTCCAGGGGATCCGATGCCCTCTACTGGCCACTGTGGGTACCTCATGGCTCGGGTTCACTTACATCCAAACACAAAAAACACTCATACATGTATAAAATAAATAACTAATCAATTAAAAAATTAATCATACACCACAATCGAGTTGGTTTCATCTTAAGGATCTTTAAACATATGCAAATCAATAAATGCAAATCAACATATAAACACATGTAAAGACAGATCGCATGAAACTTATGACAAAAGAAGGACAGATCTTTAAGAGTTAAGCCTCCTTTTGTGCCAAAACCCTGAAAAAACTAGAAAGAGAAGGAATAGATCTCAAGATCATAAAAACTGTACACAACAAACATCTGGTCAGCACTGTACTGTCTGAGGATAAATAGGTTGTAGGAGTAAACAACAAAATAATCACTTTTTAAAGTAATATCTCCATTAAAATTATTTTTATGTTAGTGATGGGTATCCAAATCATACAATCAATAAATGGGCTGATGAAGTAAACAGACAGCTCTCAGAAGAAGAAATGCATGTGGCCAATAAATATTTGAAAATACATTAAACATTCCTAGACTCCAGGGAACTGCAAGTAGAAACTACTGTGGGATTTCATCTCACTCCAGTTGGAAAGGATGGACGTGTTGGTTTCAATGAAGTATTCCTCATTGGCTCCAAATATTTGAATCCTTGTCCCCAATCGGTGATACGGTTTGCAGAGGTTTAGGAAGTGTGGCCTGGCTGAGGAACCACATTCCTGGGGGCTGGTTTTGAGAGTTTATAGGCCTTATTCCCACTTCATATCTGGCTCTCTTCTCCCTGCTTCCTGTGTCTGCTTAAAGAGAGGAGCACTCAGCTTTCTGCTCCTGCTGCCATATCTCTCCACCATGATGCACTCTTATCTCTCTGGAACCATAAGCCCAATAAACTCTTCCCTCTTTAAGTTGCCTTGGTCTTGTGTTCCATCACAGCAACAGAAAAGTAACACAGTATATCATTCAGATACCACCTCTCCCGTGTTTAATACAATAGCTAAGAAATTGAACTGTCCTTGATGCCCATCAGCACATGAATACACAAAGGAAATGTGGTGCATAGACACAATGGAATTGTTTTCAGCCAGAAAGAAAAAAAAAATGAAATCATGACATTTCCAGGAAGATGAATGTACCTGGAGATCACTATGTTAAGTGAAGTAAGTAAAACTCAGCAAAACAAAGATCAAGTTTTCACTCCTAAGCAGAATCTAGACAAAAAGTTATATGTTGTATGAATGTGTACACTGCTGGGTGCTGCTTCTCTCTCTCTCTCTCTCTCTCTCTCTCTCTCTCTCTCCCTCTCTCTCTCTCTCTCTGTGTGTGTGTGTGTGTGTGTGTGTGTGTGTTGAAAATAGAAATGAAGCCATGACAATGGAGGACAAGATCACAAGTGCACACTGAAGGAGATAATAAGGCAAGGGCAGTGGATTCTGTGACCTGAAATCGTAAGGTATGATTATCAGGAACCGAGGAGAGAGACTAACAAGAATAAAGCAGGGAACAGTGGAGGACAGTGGAGGAGAGGAGTGAATAATGAATAATAACAAAGACCAACGAATGAATGCAAGTACGGAAACTCCACAGGGATACCCATCACTCACATAAAAGTAATTTTAATGAAGATATTATTTTTAAAGACTATTATTTTTGTCATCTACTCTTACAAACCATTTCCAATCACACACACAGCAGGGTGTGATGTCAATATTATAACTGAGAATGAACATGAATAATGCAAACTGAATAAATTAATTTTTATCTTATAAACTTGATTTTTATAACTATATAAATAAAATGTATCTTTGATACAAAATTGGGAAATGAAATGACATCACCTGTATGCATCATCAGACAGACATGACCTAGAATTTTTAGTCCATGTCACCACTGTATTCAGTTAGATGAACCTCCTCCTCAGCCTTTCAGATTTTATAATCTGTTTTCTTTCTATCTATTTCTTACATTTCAGTCTTCTTTATGTGAGATCTGTTAACCAAGCAATCCTGATGACTCTGAAGAGCTAGAGAAGAATATGAGGTAGATATGGTATTTTAATATGATTCAATATCCAGGATTTTTTTTAAAAGATGTAAAATGTTATTAAATTGGGCGGAAAAGATATTAACAACTATTACAAGCAGACAGTGGTGGATACAGAGAATGGTGTCTTCATGCAGGAGATAATATGTGGTTTTTCTTATTGATATACTGTTGAAAATATAAGGTAAAGACAGAAAGAAGAGGAGGAGGACATCGAGGAAGAGGAGGAAGAGGAGGAGAAGGAGGAACAAACAATGAAATTTCAAGTTTTGAATGTATTTGAAACATGTATCCCTGAGTCATGAGCATATGTTTATTGAGCTTCTGCTGTGGAAATACTGTTAGAATTGGTGTGAATTAAAGTAAAGGAACTTTTTCTCTGATTTCATGGATTATGCATATCTGTGGGAGTGAAAGATATCTGAGGAAATTTGACGCAAATTATAATTATATGACAAGTAATGAAGGCTGTGCTCTAAGTATATATGAATGTGTAAAAATTCCATGTAGTAAGGAATTGCCTCTGTCCGGGGACCACACCAAGAAATTTTGTCCATGAAAAAAACAAAACAAAACAAAAAACACCACCAACAACAACATCAAAAAACACACAATGGGACCACAGGAGTTAATATATTTCAAAGTTTGTTGCTACGTTTGGAAAACTGTATATGCCTGCATAGCATTTATTAACTAATATACCAACAAACAAGTGTGCCCTGAATTTCCAATGGGAGCCATTCTACTTTCATCCTACATTTTGATTAATGACCCACACCAGTATAGTTAGATTTATTCTATGGAATCTAGTTCGAGTAATTGAATTAAATATGGCACCTGAAACCCAAGTAAAGGAAAAGGAGGTGTAAGAAATAGTGATTTTATTCAGCTGATCAGATAAAAGTCTGTAATTACATATAACATCAGAAGGTGAGAACCTGCTTGATTAAGACAAGATGAGTTACATACTATCAACCTGTCTCAAAAAAAAAAATGCAACCTAAGAAGAGGAAGAAAGTGAGAGATGAAGACAAACTTTCCAAACTCCAGTATTATAACCTGACATCCTGAACACTTCTGTGAGTGAATTAAACTCTAACAATGCTGTTCTCAGTGGCATGTATTTAGGAAGAAATTGCACAAGAAATCTCCATTAGTTTACCTCTCATTCCTTGGATTATATTCAATTGGAGAGTAGGAAATTCGAAGTGGATCAACGAACAAGTGGTGAGAATCATAATCTCATGTTGAATTAAAACATAACGGGACAGCAGTGTTCACCCCAGAGAAATAAGGAATCAAGAGTTCATTCAGAAAACAAAACAAAACAATATTAAATATTATATTAGATATTAAATACTATCACAGTAACACCTACCATTGGCAGTATATTCCATCTCTTAATACCCTCCCCCAAGAACATGCCACCCTTTATTTTTGCTTGTGCGAGCCATTACCTCTAAACTGATAGTTTGTGCTGATGAAATACTCTCTTGGGGACCCTCTGTGCTTCCTTTGTTTTGTTTCTGACATGGAAATCTTCTCTCCTGCAATTTTTCTTGTTTTCATTCACAGGCCAGCAGTGTTAGAGATGGATTGGTGTGATTCCACCCATTGGTAGCTTTTGAAATGAAAGCTGTCACATAGTAATTACTGGCAAGAAAGCACCTGGTTGTGAACTTACTTGCTAGCTGCATAAAAATAAATACAGGTGGATTTAATCTCCCTCTGCAGCAGGCTGTGTCTCATCCTAGAATCTGGAAGATAATTTTTTTTTTTAAGAAACAAGATAAAGACACGGCTATAAGGGTGTACATGATAGAAGAACTGGAAATTGCTACTGACCTGAAAGTCTACCAGAACCTGACAATATTTGTAAAACATAAAGTTAAAAATTTTCCAACCTGCTAGTAAATCCTCCTGAAAAGGTATAAGGATGCTATTACCCATCAACACAAATCTGGAGAATTTTATTAAATAGTTTGTAGTTTTTAAAGTAACTAAGTCAACATTCTTTCTTGAAATGAAACATGTACAATCTAACGATATGTCATGCTGTGGGGGCAAGAATTTGACATTATTGATTTGAAGGGTAATTTTTCAAAGGAGCCAGAGAATGAAGCAGACTTAAGTTTAGTGGTAAAAACTATTCTAATCAACATCAGCTTCATTTACCCAAGTCACTTATGTGTTAGTTGCAGATAAAACAGCAAAGTAAATCAAAGGCTAAAATTTATACACATAATATGAAGTGAGTTTATTACAATTAATTGTTTAAAATTGATTAAGCAATAATTTATGTAATTAATTGATGGTTGTGGTTTTTACTTGGTTTATATGAAGGCTTATTTAGTTACAAAGTTATGGGTCACAGCCACAGAACCATGGAGGATAGGATTTAATAAACCTAAAAAAAATTGGTTACACTAAAGCAGTGTCCTACCTCTAACATAACCACAGTCTGTTATTATCTATGGTTACATCCTCTAGGCTAGCTAAATGTGTGCCATGAAGTTTAGCAGAAATATAGCACCTGTCCCCTTATCACCTTCAAAACACAAGTTTCTCAGTGATACAGGCAGAAAGTTGATGGCTATTTTAGAGGAAAGTGTTCAAAAACTTACTTTCCTTGAACCGCTACAATCATACTACCTAAGGTTTGTTTGGTGGAATTGGAGGGCACTTTGGAGGAGAGTCTTTAGCTCCCTAGGAAGAAATATGAAAATTAACATGAAAATTAAAAACAAAAAAACCAGAAGTCTGTGAATAGTACTAAGAGATGATAGATACATTAAACAAAGAGCCCACAGTCCTCTGACTGCTAAAATGGGTTCACAAGATTCTTTCTCACGCAGGACAGACACATTCCCATGTTCCTCCCTCGATGACTTTAAAGGAGTCCTCCGTCAACTGTCTGCCATTCTGGTAAGGACAAGGGATGACCAAGCATTCCTTACTTCTTGTAATTATATTTCTTAGATGTTGGGCCCCAGAAACTTTCTCTGGAAACAAGTTTAGAGTTTCCGGTATAGGTCACATAACTATTGTGCCAGCAAAGGTATCCCTTTTATTGGCTGAAATCCGGCCCAAGCCCTCCTCCCCTTCTTAAGCATCACTTCTGACCGTGTTTTCTTTGTCTAAATGCTCCAAGCATCTAATCCAATGTTTATCTTCAAAGTGTTGCTTGTTCTAGAACAAAGAATAGTCTTATTCCCTGCCAGTTACCATAACATGCTGACTTGTATGACCATTTCTCAGGCCGCAGGGGCTTTAATAAATGTGATGGACTTGATTCAGAGTTCTCACTCTATTTGCATATGTTCACTTGGAAAGTATTATCAGTTCCGTCATTGTAGTGTCTTTTGTATATTTTCCCCATTGTACACAGTCTCGAGTCCCATAATAAGAGCTTCCTCAGTTAGCTGTCTGTTTTTAGTTTCCTTCTGCTATAAAACAGAATATATCATATATTTTTAAAACCTGGTTATGCAAATACTCATCTCAGAAACATCTCATGGCTCCCAATTACCTTCTAAAATGACTCCTAGCTCCTTCAGCATTCTCTTACATCTGTACTGTTTCATACAAGACTCAGGCAATACAAGGTGGTTAGACTCTGTAATCATGAGTCCTCTATTACATGGGGAAAAGTACAGAGAGCTCAATGGGCTTTTATCTGCCACTTTTGCATTGTGATATTGCATGATTAATTGCTTTGACTTCATCAAATGTTTAGTGTCCCTTCTCTCCTCGAGTAAATAAAAGTGTGTCAAGTCTGTCAAAGGTGAAATGAAGAAAATAAAAGCAGAAAAAAATGGTTTACTATGAAACAGATCTGATCAGAGGTGTGTTATGTAAAAACCCTCTAAACGGCAACAAACTGGAAAAAAAAGTCTTATCCTAGAAATACAGCTTGAATAGACTAGAAATTTGCATGGGTATTTGGCCTGTGTATTCAAGTGTGTCCTTTGTCATTTGTCTTTCTTGTACCAAATCTTGAATCAACAAGAAAGGAAGCATTAGTTTCTACAGAGATTGGATCATGGTTTCCATGGTAACCGAAATTCTCAAAATGCTTGTTCCTGTCTGTTTTTGGTTCATGTTCTCATTGTCACATGCCATGTAAAAATGGGTTTGCTTTAAATACCTCCAAGTAAACATAATCCTACTGTCTGTACCACAAGCCATCTCTTCCTTGACGCTTCCCTTACTTTGATATTAATTATGCTGTTAATTAACAGTGAATCCAAACGTGTGCCATAATGTCTTCTCATGATCTCAGCCTCTTCTTTGTAGCTTCACATACAAACCCTCTTGAATCTAAACTTCTGTTGTGGTCAGGTTAGTAAGATCTACTTAGCTGGGAAGTCTGAATTCAAGCTTCTTATTTCTCTCCCAAATGCACTGAACGCTTCAGTTTACTGTGACAGTTATTTGATTCTGCCTATGCACAATGTGTTATTTACAAAGACACTAGATCTAAATTATGTAACCTGTGAATAAGACTATTAAACAATGTTGGTATGAAACCAACACATTCATTGCCACCCTTTGACTTATTCTCAAGTTTTGATATCATTAGAAAATATAAGATGCACATAGAATAGTAATTGTGAATGCCAATCTTTGAGATCAGTAATGGAAGAAGGTTGCAGAAAACCAGGAGGTTGAAGCAAATGAAAGGAATGGTGGGCAGATAAGGTATACTTTATTCAACTGCACACAGGCCTCTAAACAGGCAGACACTGGCAGCCATCTGGGCATGCTCAGGTATACACAGGTCACACATAGGCAGGCATAGACAAACTGACATGCAGACCAATTCACAAGCTACAGGTACACACCACACACACACACACACACACACACACACACACTCACACACACTACCAAGCAAAGGCAAAAGCCAATAAGAAAAAACAAAGGCCTCAAGCCTCAAGGCCATATTTATATAGAAATACACAAAACTAGCATTTCGCAGAGAATAGTTATAGAACAGATCGCATTACTGCTTAATTTTCAGTTCCCTGGATGTCTAGCATCAGCCTTCATTACCTGTCTCATGATCTCTTGGATAGTTAATGTCAGCCATGTTTTAGCAGACTTACATGAGATATTTGTTATCAGCACTATGATGTCTAAGTATAAACTACACTTTGCAGTCTTTTTCCCAACAATAACACTTTTCCAAGAGGATGTTTTGACAAACAAAACAAAAGATAAAAGTAAGAAAGAGATGAACATTTTTAGAACCACGATGACCAAGAGCAATTCCATGGTACTTATCCTTTTTCTGTACAGAGCTTTATTGTCTCTATTTCAACAGCTCAATGTGATACATAGAGAAAGGAAAAAGAGGACAGTTCTCCTGCACTCCAACACATCCATGACTTTCAGATGAACCTCTGTTCATAGCTCATATCTCTTTTTTAAGACTTTATTTTATTTTTATTTAGTTCTCTATGTATGTGTATGTGGGATTGTTGCATAAATCCCCTCCCCACGCTCTAGCGGATGGGATCTAGTTATTCCAGCTGGATAAACAGAAAGGTGATCTTCCATTTAGAATGATTTATTTATTTAAAAAGGTATAGAGTCTCTGGCGGCCAGCCCCCATAGTTTGGAACCACCGAGTGCAGGCTTCTCAGTTCATTCCACTCACGAGATTCTTGGATGGGGGGGGGGGGGGAGCATGGCATGTTGCTTCCCCTATTGGTCAGAGGGCGGGACTTGCCATAGGATGAACCAATAAAAAACAAAAACTCCAGAGAGACAGTGTCTATGACTCTACAGGATTGTGCATGTGAATTGTGCTGGAGTTACAGGATGCTGTGAGCTG
This sequence comes from Eospalax fontanierii, assembly GCA_035773235.1. Lineage (NCBI taxonomy): Eukaryota > Metazoa > Chordata > Mammalia > Rodentia > Spalacidae > Eospalax > Eospalax fontanierii. Next base: position 14,704,939 of record CM069544.1, on the reverse strand, counting down.
ACCAATGTGGCTGTTGGGAATGGAACTCAAGACCTTTGGAAGAGGACTATCGACTCTTAACCACTGAATTAACTCTCCAGTCTCACATAGTTCCTACCTCTAATTACTTGAAATAATCCTCCATTCACTTACAAGTAAGTGCAATGGGCTAACTTAAAATTCAAAGACCTGCACCTTCTGACTCTCATATTTCATCCCCATCTTCCTTTTCTGTATTCTGACTAGACTGCAGGCTCTCTTCCCTCTAGACACCCCTGTTTTTTCAGTAGTAAATATCTTCTCCACACTTTCCTCCCACTTCTCTTAGCTCTGCAAGGTAAAATATACCTAGTCTTCTGCTAACAGCTTTTGTTAGAAGTCATATTTTTAAGACTTGTTTATTTTTATTTTATGTGTGTATATGTTTGCCTGCATGTGTGTATGTGCATGTGCAGTGCCCAAAAAAGCCCAGAAAAGGATGTTAGATTCCCTAGAACTGGAGTTACAGATGATTATTAGCTTCCTGGTTGGTGCTGGCAGCTGAACACAGATGGTCTCCAAGAGCAGCAAATGTTCAGAACTGCTGAGCCCTCGCCCTAAATCCATTATATTTTATTATATAATGATTATATTATATAGTGATTATATTTTTGGTGATTTTTAAACTTTGATGATTTTTACTTGCACATGATCACCTCATTTTCAGTGCTTAATGTAGCATTAACACTTATCATGTCCTCTCTTGAAGTGTACCAATCTGTGGATGTATTTTTATACACTGTAGAAATTCATTAATGACGTGTACCATTTTCATCTTTCCTTTTCATGGCAGAAGGTAAACCTTGATAGATATAAAATGATTAGAATGGTTAGATCTGTGCCTGGCTAATGATAAATGATCAATAAATACAATGGTGATCATTTAGTAAATTAATTGTTGGATTATGAAACTAAAATGAAGATTAATATGTTACTAATTGAAATTCTTTATGTCAGGCCATCCATCTCTTGTCTAGTGCCTTTGGTTATAAGTATTTTAAATAAAGTTTTATTAAGACATAGTCATACCCATCAATTTATATCATAACAATGACTGTCTTCTTGGTAGAGTTGAATAGGTATGACAGATAACCACACAGCCTGAAGTATTTCTCATCTGACCCTTTGTAGACAAAAGCCATGACCTAGTTTATACCAGTAGTTCTCAACTATGACAGATATTAGAATTACTTGATAGAGATGTCTGGCCTCAGGATATTCTTATTAAATGAATATGCAACAAATACTTGAAACTTTTTCTTCTTAAAGAACCCTCAAGCTATTTGAATGAGTATTCAAGTAAAAAAAATCACTTACCAGGGTGCTGGGAAAATACCATAGCTGATGAAGTGTTTGCCAGGCAAGCATGATGATATGAGTTTGGATCCCTAACACTGACATAAAAGGCCAGACCTAGTATAGCATAACCCCAGGACTAGAGGAGTGGGAATTGGTAGATCCCTGGAGCTAACTCACCTGTCAGTCTGGCCTATCACTGTGCTCAGATTAAGAAAAAAAAAAACCTATCTAAAAAACTTCAGTGAGAAAACCTGTCTCAAAAGATACGGTGGAGAGTAAATAGGGAAGACAAGACATGTAACATAAGTCTCTGGCTTTCACACAACTGCACACCCATGTGCACATACATGAACATGAACACAGATACTCATGACTCACAAACTAGGATAGACCTGTAAAAACTGTGATGACAGCTGATTATACTGTTAGAAAATTAGAAATTATGCCCATATCTTATTTCAGACTTTTATAATAGGCTTTGCTGGTAAAGATATTGACATGATTTACTTGTACACTCTTTGAGGCTTGCAATGTTTAAACACTGATTTTCTGACTCATAACAAATAACAAAGCAATGGCTTTGTTTGGAAAGAGAAAAGAAGGACGTCCTGGCTAGGATAATTCTCACACCTATTTCATTTCCATAAACAGAAGTACATATTATCCCAGAGGACTAGACAAAAGCAGTTAATTAGGAGATTATTTGTGTCTTGATTAAAAGCCCAATTTGCAGAAAAATACAGAATTGCAGTGCTATTAAACACAACTGAAACAAGTGGGACCCAGTGTCAGTGCCATGTTGTCAATGATCTGCCTAAATCACCTTGTAATTGTACTTGCCATCATCCTGTCTCTCTCATAACAAAGAGGAATCCTTGAATAGGTCCTATTCCCTTCTCTGTCCATGCATATGTGGGGCACATGTTTAGTCCATATTAATGTAGGAAGATAATAAGTAAATCATGCATTCATCCAACTGCAATTTTATAGCTTTTCATGTAGGTGTATGCATGTGTTTGTGTGTGTTTGAGAGAGAGAGGAGAGAGAGATTGAGTTAGAGAGCCATTTTATTCCTTGACAATCTCAGATAGATAGATGATAGATAGATAGATAGATAGATACATAGATACATAGATACATAGATGAAATGAGTTTTAAAACATCTTTATCCCCATTGCCCTCAGTCATCCCTAACCCTCTCCTGTTGAAACAGTTATTCTTCCTAAGAAGTCTCTTTTCTAATTCCTTGTTATTTTTGTGACCCCTCTAAGTATCATTCTGGTTGCTTCTGTGAGCATGATTTGGGGTTATGGACTGGAGCGTAGACAACTAATCAGTGGCTACACCACCAAAGAGAATGACAATCCCTTCTCCAGAAACCATCATCTTTCCCATATCCTGTCAATATCCTCTATCCAATGTCCCTTCTACGCTTATACCTTGCAGTTTAAACTGCCTCACTGGAGAACATGGTCTCATGAACCACTTCTTTTGAATGACAAAATGGTGATGGGACCAATCCTTTGCAGGTTTTCTTCAGGAAACCACAGCTGCAGGGAGTTTAGGGTATCATGACAATGTCATGTCCAGAAGACACCATTTCCAAGCACTCCTCCCCATCCATGGCTCTCACATTCTTTCTGTCACCTCTTCCATAATGTTCCTTGAGATTTGGAGGGGTTGATATACATGTTCTATTTATGACCATGCATTCCACAGTCACTTACTCTCAGCATTTTGAGTAGTAGGAAGTCCGTGCAATAGCCACCAAGAAGCTTTTCGGACAAGAAGCTTCTCTAATGAAGTGTAGAGCAGCACCCTTATATGGGCGAGCACAGTAAAAGCTATCCCTCAGGGAATGACACTCCAGCTCAGTACCAGCATGATTTCACGATATCCTGAAACCCAATTATGTGGTGTCTTCAACAATAGGGTCTTTGATCTAGTTCTGGTGGACAACCAATGACATTGGCAGGAGCTTGTAATGTGGGTCCCACTGACCAATATCTCATCGGGAAGTATCCCACCCCTGGTACTGAGATTTACGTTAATAATCCTCTGGGTGGAGACTTCCCATGAGGAAAACTCATTTCATTTTTTCTTTTAATTATGCTTTGAATAGACTTAGAAAACAGTTTCCATGGGGCTTTTCCATACATGTTTGGTTTTGATTAATCCTTTCCCCTTCCTTCCCTCTGCTGCCCCACCCTCCCATTCCTGCTTAATTCATGCAACCCCAAACGTTCTCTCCTTCTACTCTCACGCCTCATGTGTCCCATCTCCCATGCTTAAGGCCCCTTCTCCTCCCTGCCCTGTGACCTATTCTGGCTTCCTGGCCTCTGTACTCCAAATTAAGCCTCCAGTTCTAAAACTTCAAAGCTGCTCTCCTGAGAGAGTGTGACATCTGCTTTGAGCACCTGGGTTACTTTACTCTATTTTTTATTTCCCTCCATTTTCCAAAAATTTCATAATTTAATTTTTCTTTGTAGCTGAATCAAATCCCATTGTGCTAATACACTGTATTTTCATTAAATATTCATTGGCTGATGCACATCTAGGCTGATTCTATTTTCTAGTTATCGTGAATACAACAGCAATAAACAAGGATAGGCAATATGTGCAGTAGAATAGAGTCTTTGGGATATATGCATAACTAAGATTAAATTATGTAGCAAATGTCTTCTTCATTTCATCAAAATACTATAATCTATGGTAATTATGAAAGGAGATCCCATGTACGTGAAGAAGATGTTTCTGGAGTTTCCATTTGTGCCCAGCTGAGGAATATAAATACCTTTCCTTCCTACAGGGCAAGACGAGTTCCTATGGAGGTAGGATGTCCTAAAAAAGATATCCAGCATGTGGAACATCCATGACCTTGAGTTTACTATATATTGTTATATAGAAGGTCCTGGTAGACAGAGAAGACTCATGTTAAAACTACCATGATGACTGTTCTAATTCAGTTTGAAATAATTTGCAATCCTCCAGGTCACTAAACTGTTGCATTAAGATATGACAGGAAGCTAACTGCTGTGTCAGCAAGGAGAGGGCAGAGACCACAATGAGAATGTAGACGAGCGTGCACAGAAACAATTTCCTCTAATTCCTGTCACTCTGCATATGAGGACTTTCTGCTTCTCAGAAGTCATGGGGAATAGCAATCTACACCTCTTTCTTCTCTTAGTACTTTCTCCCCATGGGAAGGGGACTGATTTATTCATTGCCGAGATTACGAAAGTGAGCATATAAGTGAGCATTTATTGAGCCTTATTTCAACTTGAGCTGAACTAATATGCAAAAAAAAGTGGTATAGCATTTGAATTTTGAGTTCTTGACATCTCTCTGCTTGATAAGCTATGAGACTGACCCCATCATCCACGTAGGCAGATATGCAAGGATAGGCTCTGCAGATCCAGACACCCTCTTGAATTTTAGACTTAAAGAGGAAGGGATGTGTTAAGAAGTCTCTTCTCAGTTCCTGTCCTGTTATGGTCTTGAATCTAAGTGGGCAAAAATGAAACTCTCTCCATGATTCAAATCTGCATGGTGGAGTCAACTGATTAATTATCAGTTTCAAACCTCCAACAATAGGTTCTCAAATATTTACCATTTTTTTATATAATTCAAAGCATGATCCTTTCATAATAACCTTGCTAATTCATGGAAATAGGTATGTGATTCAAATGTCTTTTGAAAGTTTCTGGCTCTCCCCATTGCACTATATAGTTATAAAAGAATTTACTATAATTTATGCATCCCTCTGTCCATCTATCAGGACTTGTCTTAGCTATCTTCCCCACTGATATGATAAAATACCTATAAAAACCCTTAAAGAACGAAGGTTTTATTTGGCTCACATTTTGAGGTTGTATTCCATCACAGTGGGGGAGTCAAACAGGTAGAAGTTCAAGGTAGCTGGTCATATGACATCTGCATTCAGGAAGCAAAGGAGATGAAGATGAATGCATGTGCTCAACTCACTCCCTGACTTTTGTACAGCATAGAATCCCAGCCCAGGGAATAGTGCCACCTACAATGGTTGGATCTTCCTATCTCAGTTAACCTAAGCAAGATAATCCCTTACAGACATGCTCTCCTATGTGATTCCTGATCACATCAAGATGATAGATAGGTAAGATTAACCAGCACTGGCTTGCATCAAATTTATCCCTTCAGGTAACACACAAGATTACCTCAAACATTGACCAAGAAAGGGTTTAATTATCACTCCTGAGAAGTTGTAAACTCTTTAATTAAACTTCAAACCTTTCCTGCAGACAAACCTATAGGTAGAAAGTAGGCAGTGATGGAATGTACAGGGCCATTCTCTGAGTAAGCCATTGACTTTCAACTGCGCATGCTGATTCACATCTGTTATCTCAACACTCTAAGGACTGAGGTCTGGAAGTTTCTGAGTTCAAGGCCAAACTTGATTACAGAGTGAAATCTTATCAAAAGAAAAAATCAAAGCCTTATGGGTCTTGTTCTACTAAGTGCTACATACAGGAGAAAAATAGCCAAAAATGAGTACTTTCTATTGTCAGAGATTTTATAGTTCAATGGCCTAAGTTGCGTTGCATATTATTCTTCTAGTTAGCACTCTATTGCTGTGATAAAACAAAACCAACCCCTGGAAGAACCCGTTCATTTGCCTTACATATCCCAATCACAGTTCATCATTGGAAGAAGTCAGGCGGGAACTCGGTGCAGGAAGGAGGAGGAAGGAGCTGAAGCATAGACCATGCAGGAACACTGCTTGCTCCTCAGCTGTCTAGAAAATGCCTCACAGACAAGCCCACAGTCCATTCCAACAGAGGAATTTCCCAAACTGATGTTCCTTTTTCCCAGGTATGTCACATTGAGAACTGAAAATATATAGAACAACTACCTTGAGGAACCATTATACGTTGCAGTGATCCACTTTCTACTTTTGAGTTCTGATGCCTGGTGTTGTCATCAGCCTACTCCTAAAGTACCACAGGAAGAACGTGCTCACCTTAGACCAGCTAAAGGAAAAATGAAATGCAATGTAAAACCACTGGACAATGTGCTCAGGGCCCCTTTCCTCATTCCTATTCTTCTTGACTTTATTTTTAAAATGGACATGAAAGATGTTTTTTTGAAACTTGATCATCTTCTTACCTAAATCAAAGAACCAGAAAACAACCTGTTACATATTCAAAAGCAGCTTATTCATTATCATGATAAACTCATGATCATAACAAAATTCATGACTTCAGCTGAAACTAAACTTTTAGGAATAGGAGGTGAGCTTTTAAAAGCCAAAATGTTTCATTCAACTGCTTTGAAAAATCTTTTTTAAAATAGTGCATAGTAAAGGCTGCATACAGAAATGAGCCAAATTGTCTAAAAGTATTATGGACCTTTATTTTTTAAGAAATGGCCCTGAAACATTGAAAGTTATTTAAGATTCAGGAATCAAAAAAAAAAAAAATTTCATCTCCTGCCAGCCTTGGACCCAAGTTGGTTCCAATTCCTCTGCAGCAGATCTCTGGGCTAGCTTCCTAACCCAGACTAACCAAACCCTCTAGCATAGATTTCTAAGTAAATCCTCTGGTGGTCCCCGGCCCCATCTTCTCTGGCTCCTGATCTACAGGACAGACCTGCTCGCCTGAGTCTCTGATAAATATACTGTACATCACTCATGAAAGAAGCATATATTTTTGCAACAGATGGAGGCTAGTACAGAATCCCACATATAGTTAGATACAGAGAACTACATCTGACAGATGCCCAATCCTAGGTGACACATCTACAGTGGACCTCTACTCCAAAGGCTCATGGAACATAATAGAACAAGTGATAGAAACCAGTGCATCCTTCAGCTCTCACCAGTGAAGCTTCCTTATACAACAGAGTGCAATGTACATAGAAGGCCACAACTGACCAAGTTTTAAAGAATAAGAGACTGAAGAATGCGTGTCTCTGGATAAGACTGCTATATTAAGCCTCACCCACCCACAGCTCATGGACCATTTCAGAAGAAGGGAGTGGAAACATTGTAAGATCCAGGGCTGGTTCATGAACATAATGAAGCCAAGGCATCAAAAACAGAGTCCCTACCAACTCAATCAGACCAGGGACCAGAGTGGAGCGAGAGAAATTGGTAGTGGGCTGGCCTTTGACTGGGAACTGTTGGAAAATGTTTACTACTGGGTGAGGGAGAGTGTGCCTTACTTATAATGTTTGGATAGGCTGACTAGTCTCCAGTGGATGAATTTGCACCAGAAGACATCTGGGCACAAATGCTTCACTGGATAGGACTTAATGTGTGAAGGAATGCATGAGGTCTGGTGGGGATTAGGAGAGGCATGGATGGGAGAGGAGGTCTAAATTTGATTAAGAATTATTGTGTAAGATGTATAAAATCTCAATAAAAAGTTAAAAAATAAACAAGATTTGTTCAACATTCTGCATTATTATTTCAGCAATGAAAACAGTTTTCAGAGATGGGCTTTACACTAACATACTGGGATGCAAGAGATCAACATCATTTTAAGGCCATGAGTTAATCTTGGCCTTTGGTTGCTTTACACATCACAGATCACATATTCTTAATAACTTCCAGTTTAAGTGAAAAATTGTATTTTTTATATTATGTCCCCTATCAAGAAAAAAAAATAAATTCCAAAATTTCCTTCTTGAAATAATGCACCAATTATCATGGTTTGGAGAGACAAGGAAACTTGAAAGGGTTCTGCTGTGCTTGAGTATTAGATAAATGCAATGAATACTGTAGTACTTACTGAACTTTCATTGCTGATCTAATTTGTGAAGTTAGGTAAAGACAACTATCAAATTACCTGGGTTCATAGTACACAGATGTTTTAACAACACATAAGCACATTTTTCATATTTCTGGTAGTCACTCCTTATTTATAGTTCATCTTTTCTTAACAGTTTTCAATACCAAGGTCTGAAATCATTGAGGCACCATCTCTCAGAATATGTAAAAATCAAATAACAAAAAAAATCAAATTTTAAATCATAACCCTGTATTTTCTCAGCTGAATGTCCTTGGAAAAGTTATTGAAATTCACTAAAGATTTCCTATCCATAAATCATGTTGTATCCTCCCCCCATCTAAAAGTTTCTTGGAGGAATGGGGATTTATCACACTTGTTTTGCTTTTCAAAGAGTACCAAGCATCCCACTGTTATCTGTGACTTCTGTTTTCATTATTTTCACAGTGATTCTTTTTCTGACATGTATATTAGTCCTTAAGTAAAGAGAGGTAATTTTTCTAATCTTATGTAAGAAGGATCATGAAGTCCAAAATTAGTACCTGGATTCAGCAATAAAATGAGAAACAAAATTATTCTCAGACAATTCTCCCACTGAAGGCAGTTTTTTTTTTTTCAATTTTATTTGATATGTAAGCTTTGGCATTGGTGTGAGAATTGCAAACATCTGCTACAGATCTGTGGCTGTGGCCTAAATGTATGATATTTGCCCATGTAAATTATCTTCTCATGTTTGTTGAGAGAACAGAGCTTTTCTGAAATTCTGCAGTTATCATAAAATTGTTCTTCAAAAATACATACATTCAGATTGAAAGACGGATATATCAGTCAGCAAGATTCTCAGGCTCCAAGGTTTCAGTATTAAGTCAAGTAATCAATGGGTTTTAGAGTCTATAATAGATTAATTTGTCTTTCACTTAAATAAACTAAGTACCTAAAAGCTTTGGATAATTTTCTCATTATGAAAGTCAGTTGCTTAAAGAAAAAATGTTTTCTAAAATTGAGAAAGCAAAGTCTATAAATCACAGTTCTGAAACCTTTCGATTTTTAACCCTATGTTAATACATTCCCTACTGAATTGGATTTTGAACTCACAGAATATTCATTTTTATCCTTTGACACTATTAAACAAAAAAAAATTCTGCATGATTAAACTGACATATAATCCTGCCTCTTTATTTACATAATAAATCAGACCTTCGCTGTGGGTCATCACATGCTAGTGGCAGCACCTAACAAGTTGTGCCTTCAACCTTGCTTTCATTTTCCAAATTAATATAATTTTAAGAGAATATAAGGTTTCTACATTATTAAATTGCAAATGAAATTTCAGGAATATGTAGTCTTTTTTCATATGAGTATTCAAATCTGCAGTGGCAAAGTAAATGGTTCTACGAATTATGTAATTTGGGAATCAACTCCCTACGTAATGGCTGATAACTTACTTTTGAGATGAATACTGTGTTACTGTGTTATAGATGCACACTGTTTTCATAGTTCAAACTCAAGTACAACAGTAGTACGTCTGCTGTTACATCACTCTCTTCTGCCAATTTCCTGTTTTGATATCTACGGTGGCTAGTTTTTATCAACATGATCCAAACTAGAGTCACCTGGAAGCAGAAAACCTCAACTAAAGAATTTCTCAGATCATGACCGAAATGTAGAGAATAAGAGGCTGCAGAGTGAATGTCCTATAAAACAACTTTGGCTACCTAGGGCTCAGGGACCACTGTGGGAGAAGGGATGGAAAGAGTGTTAAGAGCAAGGGTGGTGGATGATCCCGAGTAAACAGAATTAACCAGGCATCTGGGAACTTGCTCATATGAACTTACATCAGTGGTCTCTGTATACATGAGACACATGCAAACTCTAGGGAAAGGGGTAACGGAGGATCTATTGGCAAGTGATCACTGCTGGATGGGTGAGAGTTGGTCTTCTTTTGATGGAGTGATAGGTGAATGGGCTCACACTGAGAGATATTGGGGATACAAACTTGACACACTAGGCCTTAACATATATGATGGAATGCATGTAATCTAGCAATGGGGCTATGTGGGTGCAGGTAGGGGAGAGGGTCTAAATATGATGAAGACACATTATATGAAATGCACAAAAATTAATAAAATTTAAAAACAATTAAAAAATCAAAATCAATTTCTTTATGTAAGAGAAAGAGAAAAAAAATTGAATTTCCCAGATCAGATTGTCTTAGGACCATTACTCTGAGGCATTTTCTTAACCGTCCCTAGATAGAGGGCCCTGAGCTGTATAAGAATGGTAACTGAATAGGGCAGTAAAAGCAAGCCAGTGAGCAGCATTCCTCCATGGCCTCTGCTTCAGTTCCTGCCCTCACCTTTCTCATCAATGAACTGTTACCTAGGAGTTGTAAAATAAAATAAACCCTTTCCTCAACAAGATGGTACTGGTCAGTGTTTCACAGTAACATAAAACAAACTAGAATAATATCAATCCCATGATCCTCAGTAGTGGTATATACCAACACAACAAGAATCAAGTCATAAAATCATTGACCATATACTTACATTACAGATATATTAAGCTTGAAGTTAATAATTTTATCTCAGTTCCTTTCACAATTAACCACTGTTCATCATATATGAAAAATAGAAGATAGAGTACATCCATGACAATTTACATGTAGATATTTGGAAAAGTATAATTAATTTAAAATATGGTAATAATAACAGTGAATATATTAATACATATAAAAGAATGTGCTATCAAGTTGGATGCTAAATGCCCTAATTTTAGATATCAAATTTGTCAGAGCTGAAGATGCTCTTCTAGAAGCATCAAACCAATAGATCTCTGGCAATAACTCACCTCAAGAAAAGGTGCTGAAGACAGTAAGTCACTCTGAAAAATTTAAATAATACTAAAGAGGAAGAGAAATTGTAAGCAGAGAATAGTACTAATCACTCACAGCTGTGTTATCCAGTTAACATGCCTAGTTGGATAGACCTGTCAGAATTCTAGAATAATCAGTAAAAAAGATTGAACTTTTTAAACTTTCTTAGGCAGAAACAACCGAAAAGAGAAGTGTGAAATCCCTCTGGCATCATGAGGTATGAACAAAGATATATGCCAGAAAACAATAAAAATAGAGAAGGCAGGGGAGCATGTGGAGATTTCCAATGGCCTCTGTAGAAAAGAAAATGAAGAAGAGAAACAGAAGGGTGAACAGTCAGCCCATAAAAACATAAGATGAGCTTGGGCAGCTTGAATAACCATTTGGATTGACCTTTAATCATGTAACTTTGTACTACTATCTTATAAGTAACATGTGATTGGGGTAGCGCCCACATCAGAGGGCATTTATAACTAATTTTAACTCAGCTCCAGGGGATCTAACACCATCTTTTGGCCTCCACAGGCTCTTGAACATGCATAGCACACACACACACACACACACACACACACACACACATATGCACACACGCACGCACGCATGCACGCACAAATAAAAGTCTTTTAAAAGTTCAGGGATGGCCTCATTAAAAGTTAGGGGACTAGAGGAAAATGGCGGTTTTGTGTAGGAACACGAGTTCCCATGATAGTGGTTTTCTGTTCATCTTTGACTCAGACAGTTCTGCCAATTTACACATTAGCCGACTATGGACACACTAAATATTACAGCCGATTCTCTAAATGTCTCATTTCATTCTAATTACAGCTAGTCAGACTTTCTGTCATTTCTATAGATGCAGATCCAGGTGTCAACACCTCTGGAGACAGGGAGTCATCATAGGCAGTCCCAGATGTGTTTTCCTTCTTTTAATTGATTATTAATGTCCTTTATTTTCTTGGTTTACATTCTGTTTCCCTGAATGCTTTTAATGAATATTATTGCAGTCTACCTTCTGAAAAAGAAAGCAAAACAATGATTAAGAATGACCTTGGGGATACAATTTTTTTGTCATTAACAAATGGAAATCCAAGGCATAGTAAAAGTATATATATATATTTATATATTTATATATATATATGGCTTCTTATTTCAATCTATTTATGTGGTATTTAATTTACTATAGCAAGGCAAATTTTGTAATTTTCTCAAAAAACTGAATGTCATTAAGTGAAACTCATTTTATTTATTGATGCTTTGACTGGACTGACATGCATCTAAAACGTGAATAGAATTTGAAATATTATACCATGAGAGTATAGTATGACCAAGTGAAGCTTGGTGTCATGATATAAAATCATAATCTATTCTAAGACATTAAAATAAGTATATTTTATTCAAAAACTTTAAAGATACAAATAATTGGGGATTTGAGCTTAAGGTTTTGAAGCAGTGTTTCAGCTTTATGTATTCATTCATTTGTTGAAGAGTTGTTGCAACTATGACAAACTGTATAATACCTGGGCCAATGAGGTGTCTCAGTGGGTAAAGGCACCTACTATCAATCCAGACAACCTGAATTCAATCCCAAGGACCTACATGCTGGAAGAAATTACTGAGTCCTTCAGTTTCCTCTGACCACATTCATACCATTGCACCTGTTCCTGCTTCCCACCACACAAACATGCACACACACACACACACACACACACACACACACAATGAAGAAAAATTGTATAATACATGACACATGGTAAATATCTGAGAATGGCATATTGAATAGAAGAATGAATGAGTGGAAGAAATCTTCAGTTTGACAGAGCTATACATTTGCAGAATGGGGGCCACATCACTGAAAGTTGGGCTATCATGACTGACTTGCTGATGATGCCAGTCAAGTGAGTCGTATCCCTGAAGCCCCTCTGTTCATACTACAGCTTCATATCTACCCCACACACTTTGACATTGTAACCTACATCACCCTTCTCTTCCCAAAGCTTTTCTTTTTTGGTAATACCTGTGTATTTCAGTTTTCTATTCTGACTTTGAAGAGTGTCTGTGATCTGAGCCTACCACTGAACATTACTACCTTTTATTCATATTATTTTACCTCCATCCTTTCTTTGCCCAGGATCTCATGCTTTCCAAATCCATAAGCATTCAACTATCACTCTCAACTCTATGACTCATGTCAAGTTCCTCATACTAAAAATGTTTTTACTGCCTTATGATCTTTCCAGGTCCACTCAGCTCAATATCTATACTCCTATTCTCTGTAAAGACCCTTCCAGGGACAAACAGGATGACCCTCAAGCTTGAGGTCACCTCATGCATGCAATGCCCACAGAGATCAGAAGAGGGCATGGATTCCCTGGAACTAGAGTTAATAGAAAATTGTTAGCCACAATGTCGGTAAAAGAAATGAACCCCGGTCCTCTGCAAGAATAGTCAGTGCTCTCAATCACTGAGTTGTCTCCAGTCCAAGAAAATTGTTCGCCAACTATTTTCATTTAAAAATACTTTGATTCAGACAAAGAGATTAAGCAGTTAATTCATGGAAGGAATGAAAGAATATTCAACCTCTGCCATTGTTAACGTGGTGTAAAATAAAGGGGGTACTCTTTTGGATAGAGCTGCACAGGTCTAGAAAATTCTGGGGTATATAGCATATGAATTGCAATATTTTGTCTGTAGATGATAATACCTTGATATAAGTCATTTAAATAATAAGGGTTTATTCATTGCACATTGTAAGAAATCCAGAGGCGTGTATGCTAATTAAGATTCTTTTGTTCTACTTGGGATTTAGCATCAAATAAACAGTTATTATTCTCTTAAACTTTTACATTATTAGAGTTTGGATTTGAAGGTAAGAAAAAATAATATATATTCACACACATATAAATATATGCATGTATATATGTGTGTGTATAAACATATGTGTATGTTTGAGAAATAATAATGAATTTTACAAATAGTAATGAATTTAGATGAGACTATATGTAGTTTGCGGTTGTGAGAAAGACAGACACATTAGTAGTGTTTATTTTTCTGACTTTTTCTAGATAATGGGATCTCAGCATAGTCACAAGATGGCTACATTCATTCATATGGTCACAGAGTAGACTCCAGGACAGGAGAACTAAGAATAATGAATGAGAATTGTGGTCCTCCTGATGGCTTATGGAAAATATCTCCCAAAAGTTATTCAGTCATTCTATTTGCCCACATTCTATAGGCAATCACACAGTGCAACAGATTGAGTGAGTTTTAAAGAAAAGAGGTTCATTTTGGTTCATATTTCTGAATGTTCAATACCAGAGTACTATCTCTCTCTCTCTTTCTCTCTCTCTCTGTCTTCTTTTTACCTTTTTCAATTTTTTTCAAACCTTATACATGAGTATAGTCTTTCACCATGTCTATCCATCCCAAACTATCACCAACTCTTCCCACATCCACTCCCTCCCTCCCAATGTCCTGCCGCCTGCCATGATCAGTATTGCTGCATATACATGCATACATACATACATGCTATACTGAGCCCATTCCTTGATGCTCCTGTGAACCTGTGTTTAGCACTGCCCACTTGGAGTTAAGCAACCCTCTAGAGAGCTAGTCCCTGGAGAAAACCGATTCCCCCTCCCTCAACATCCATTGATTACCTGCAGTTTTTCACCTTGAGATTTCCCATATTACAGAATGTCAACTGGTTTTGTTACATGCAAATTTTGTTAGACTACCATACTGCAGAGGCTTTAATGGTGAAACTTCCAAATCATGTCTAGGATGCCCTAAGTAGCAGCAAGTGTCTCATCTTCTGGCGATTACATTCTTTCTGACCCCTCTTCCACGAAGTTCTGTGATCCTTAGGTGTAAAGATTGTATTATGGATGTGTCACTTAAGGCTGGGAACCTAACAGACCATTATCTGCATTTTACCAGTTGTAGAATTTCATAATGGTCTCCGTCTGTTGAAAAAAATGTTGTTTAGATGAATGATGAGAGAGATGGTTGCACACAGACATACATATAAGTGAAGATAAAAATACAAACCTATAACTCATTGTATTTAAAAAAGCTTATAGATGAGAAATTCTGAAAAATATCTTTGCTTTCTTTAGAGCTAAAATCAGAAGAAATAAGCCAAAAACTGTGAAAGATACACTTGGTCTAAAAAGATGATAAGCTTCCTGGTGTGGTACTTAAAATGGTTAGCCGGCATAAACCTTCATCACACACTGGATTTCAAAACTACTATCAGATTTACCATGATTTGTTTGTGGTTAAAATTTTTGGGAAAGTAAAAGATAGTGAAGTAACTTAAATCTTTTCTCATTTCATTCTAAAAAAAAAAAAAAAAAAGCACTTTGTCAAAATCGCTTTGTATATTGCCAGTACACCAATGCTGATAGCAAAAGTTCTATAAATTTCTATGTAATTTGTATGAGTGTTTGCCTGCATGCATGTTTGTATACCACAAGCAACCCTGGTGCCTGTGGAGTCCACAAGGGGTCAGTGGATCTACTAGAACTGCAGTTATGGATGGCTGTGAGCTGCCAGAGGAATGTGGGGAACCAAGACCGGTCCTTTGCAAGAACATCAAGAATTCTCTCCAGCCTCTTCACCAAACAAGTTTGTTGCAAGAGTTCAGAGGTTTGTATTTCCTGACTCAAATTTCCATTAAGGAAGACATGAAGGAGATATTTGCTTGAGTCTTGTGCACCAGACTCAGAGAAAGATGTGGAGACCACCTCTTTGTGAACAATTTCTTCATTCATTCCTGGTCTAGTGTTACACTCAATTTCTGAGGAACAGTGTCTACTTAATTATACAACATAATATCAAAAACATAGCTGATATTAAGTTAAAGAAATTAACTAATACATATAAAGTATTCAATGCATTATGGGTTTTGTCTTATCTGATCTTTGGGTTTGTCCTATGGGAGTCAGCATGACTCTTCTTTTACTGGTAACAAAACACATTTGGCATCTGACAGACATGAGATGATCATGACTTGCTGTGTTCCAAGTCTGTGTCCTTGGCTATTTTTTTTTTCTATTACACTGTAAGCCCATTTTTTTCTTCTAAGCGTGAACTCTGTCTTTTGATGATTTTCTTCATCTATGATCTTATCTTACTCATGACTGACCAAGTTTAAGAGTGATCAGCACCCAGGCCTCCCCGCAGGTTTACTCCTGTCACAGCATGAGGCCCTCTTTTTCACTTGTATTGTGAGTCCCAGGGGAATTTAGAGCTTATTGTTTCCTTGGGTATGACTTGAGGTAAGGAACCAGGGAAACATTCCAATTTTTCATAAATAATGTGTCCTTTTGATAAAATTCCATCTAAAGCTTCAGTAAAATTGAACAGAAACTATCACTACAGGATGCCTTGGGTAGATCAGAGCTGAATATCACAGAAATTTATCCTCCATCTTTTCAGATCATCAAGCTAAATAATAAATCTGAAGTTTCCTCATGTCTTTCCTGCCATGAAGTTTAAATTAGGTGTGCCATCTCCTGGGTACCATTCAAAAGAGCTCTAATGACAGTGTAAAAATATTGAGGGCAGATAAATGAGATTCTTTTGCTTAAATATACATAACTATATATGTACAAACTTCAATGAAGTGAAAGAAGTGAAGGAAAGAGCTAACTTCAATGCTAATATCATTCTCCCGCTGCTTGACTTTATATATAAATGCCAATAATTTCGAGGTTTCACAAGATAGATATTTATAATTACTGCAGATTTCATTAGCTAAAAAGCCAGCATTAGAAAGTAAAAATTAGATTTTAATGAACAATTCTTTGGAAGGATGTCACAAATTGGTATCTGGAAGACATAATCATGACTTAAAAATCAAGTCGATTAAATGAGTGTAGGAAAGGACTACATAGAGTAAAGATTAAAATAACTTCAAAGATAGGCCCCTCTTGAACCACTTTTGCCACCTCAGGGGGAAAATGAAATAAGAAGGAATAATAAATGTGTACTTTAAAAATATAATCTGCATTTTAATGCTATATAGTTGATGAGAAAAATTTGTTTTGACAATTTTTATAGTGGTGATTTAGCACAGTAAATGAAGGGCTTTGGCAGCAAATAAATAGATTCATGGTGATTGGTAATGAAGTTCAATTGCCTTCCATGGGTTATGGTCCAAACTTTGCCTTGTCAGACTTCATGAATCTAGGACCATGTCAGAAGAGGCTAATGGCCAAGATAAATTGAAAATATGTGTTTTCCAATGCAATCAGAGAGGAGAGGGCCTGCATATGGAAATCAAATTGGTACCAAGGAGTAATACTGTATCACAGCCAATTGAACAAACCAGTTTTCCATGCACTGTTCTAAATACTCCCTGGATATTAAATAACTCACTTGAGTAACTAATTAACACAGAGTTTAAAGAACCAAATCCCAGAACTTTGCCTCCATTTCCTTGTCTGTCAAGTAATGTACATGGTATCATATCACTTTCCCTCAGCTCATCTTGAAAATGCATCTGTATTTTAAATTTAAGTTAACATTAAAAAAAATAAGATAAAAGAAAGGCTTCAGCGGAGGCAGTGATAGAGTAATTCTCAGCTCTCACTTATGGACATCCAAAATCTCCACTTTACTAAAACCTATCTTACTTTCTACAATCTCATTCTAAAATATCATTCTATTTCCTATAGATTTTATTTTATAAATGACACAAAGATAAAAGAGTTTAGAACTCTGTCTCACGGTTCACAGTTGTGTTATGGGGGCTTTCCAACAGTAAATCCTTTCAAGGTTTGATCCTACAGAATTGTTTGAGATATTTTAGCTGTTCCAGAAAGTTCATATGTTTTGTATTATCACTTTTATGTAAATAAATACATGTGTGTACACATGTATGCATGTACATATGTACCGTGGAACGAACATGGACTAAGTCCATATGATTACTATAGAGGAAATCAGGATACATCAGCAGGTGCAGCATGCACAGATGGATTTTGACCTTTTTATATCTTCTAGAAATATAATATCTATGTTTCTCCTTATGTTTTCTAAGTATTAATGCAGGACCACACATTTGTTCATAGTGAACCTACTGCCTCCATCTCTGGTGAAATGTAAACAGTTCCTCAGGCTTCATCTAAAATGCCACCACAATGGTGAAAGTCAACTCTTAACATGTATTCAATACCAGAATCCTCAGTTGTACCACAAAGCTCCTTCATACACTGGGACATTTCACTTATCACAAATTTCTTCTGGAAAGACAACACTGGTGACTCAGTCACCTTTATCTTGATCGTTATTTGTTAAGGACACTGTATTCTAAATGTATTCAATAAATATTGAATGATTTATGCCTGGATTGAAATTTAAGTCCACAAGAAATTTTCCTTTCTAGGATCCTATTTCATCTATAAAGTGGATGTGACAATAATAGTTATAGTTATAAAATAATAAATTATTGTGATGTTGATCATGATCTCTGCTCCTCTTCCAAGGTTAGGGAGAGGTTTAAATATATTTAAATGCAAAAACAAAAACAACCATGAGCAGTCAGCAAATATGTGCCATGTAAGTACCCAGTGAGTGCTATTTACTAGAGAAAGGAGAGGATTTTTTTTCTTAAAAAAAATAAAAATAGCTTTAGGACATGTTTTAGAATTTAAAGAAAAATTTCTAAGACTGGCAAGCTGTAAAACCCAGAAGTTTGAGTTTTGAGTATCAAAGTACCCAAATACTCTTTGCATTTCTGGCTTTTGGAGCAGACTAGGCTGCTGAGAGACGTAAGGGCATTTTGGTTTTTAACCAAGAAAGAAATGGCTTACTTTTCTTTGGGGTCTTTTTACTCTAAATCACATAGCCAAATATTAGCTCCTGTTCTTATCATGCCCCGCTTTGAAGAGGCTAACCCTAATTTTTTTCTCTCCCTTTGTAGAAGACATTTTGGAGGGATCTCTCACTGGGATTCTAGTACTCCAACAGCTATCAAAGTACGTGCAAGCAAACCCTGAGTTCATCACTCTTGAGGCCATTCTCGGAGGCCTAAAGAAGGAGGAGGAGGAATCCAATCAATGGATGCTCTTGGGAGCCCTAGTCAAGAGATTCTAATGGACTTTAATTTGGACACTTAAAAATAACCCTGTTCTGGCATTTGCTGTTTCCCTGCCTAGGACTTCTAATATTAGTAACTCTTGATTTACTTCTCTCTCACATGTCCTTTTAGACACAGTCAAGGACTTCTTTCCTCCATAAATCTAGCTGTTATGTATGTGGGGTATCTTTAAGTAGGACTAATAAAGGGATACTCTCATCGCCACACATGACACCCCAATTCAGGATGGAAGAAATTAGGAAGGCCATCATAACAGTTCTGCATTGGAAATTAGATGAGAGATTGTAAACCGCTGTCACAGACTGGGCTTTTCCTGCCTTCCCATTGTCTTCTAGTCTATATCTACTAGTGTGCACAATACTTTTAAGTCTGTTATAAGCATTTAAAGGAAGATATTTTGCTTTGGATCTAGACATCTAGATTTTTTTTTTATTAAGGAAAGATTAGTTAAGATTGAAAACGTTGTCCAGCTGGAAGCTAGTAACCCTTTGTCCACTTAAACGTAGCATGTGTCCTCCAGTATTCTAGGCTCCATACCTGTTTCTTCCTCTCTAATCTTCTGTCTGAATATTGTAAGCCAATCCTCAATTTATAACTTATCTAAGACTTTCTCCAAGCTACTTACCCAGTACATCTCAGAATCGGAATCAGAAGGCTCTGCAATTACAAAGAAGTAGTTCTGAATATGTGACTGAAGATCACCCACTCAAAATGAGAGTTCCCCTTCCTGGATGGGAAGTGATACTGACTTCCTCCTAGTCAGATTTTACTGAGTACACATGACCATGTACTGTAACATATGTATATAAGTTATGTTTACTGCCAATTAAAACTTACAAGGAAAATATTATCAGTTCTTTTATAAATGTGCCAAAAGAGACTCAAGGAAATACAGTTATTTGTAAAAGATCAGTGATACCACAAACCAAAGTCCTATCTGGGCCCAAACCAATGATTTCTATCATATTGATCAACCTACACCTTGCCAAATTTCTAGATTTTTTTTTTTTACACAGCTTGGGTCACAGAAAATGCTGAAGGAGACTGAAAGAAGATGCATTTAGCTCTATTTTACCCATGGCTAATTAAACCACAGGAGACCTCCCAATGAGGAAAATGACCAGGGTAAGTAAGCACAGTGCTGGATCAAAGACAGGCTTTATTTTACTAAGAGACATAGTATGAAAAATAATCACTCATCAAAATGTTTTCACTATCAATATTAGAACTAGCTTGCTTAATCCCCTGAAGTGAAAGGAAAACCTTGCAAAATGTAATTTTCCGATTGATGATGCTCAACTCTATCTCAGAAAATGTAATTTTATTTGTATGAATTGAAGTGACAGCAACCACTATCCACTGAAGCAAGGAATCAGCATTTCCAGTCACAGTATCAACTGACAAGTGTGCTTCAAGCAAGGAAAAATGCAGTGTTAGGTACAGTGAATTAGACATATTTTGTTCAGTTTTATTAAGATAGACCACGAATACTTTCTTAATTTTACTAAAAAAGAATGCTGCAGTTGCTTATTATTCTTTTATCATTTCATCGCACTCACAGAAAATCATTAATAATATTAGTGTCACTTATATTTTATTTTGTCTGTTACAGTGGGAAAAGCCTGTTTTGGGAAATTCTCATTATCCACATAGACATTGTCTGTGAATTTCCCAAACCTAAGTGGCACATCTACAATGCAGCCTCTACACCCAGGGCTCGTAGAACATTGAACAAGAGATAAAGAGCACACTAATGCATCTCTTAATTCTCATTAATGAAGCTCTTTCATGCAACAGAGGACCAGCAACATGAATGGCCACAAATGGCCTAAATGTAGAGATTAACAGTCTGCAGAATGCTGGTCCTTGGACAGGACTACTATATTAAACTCTACCCACTCAGGGCTCAGGGACCATTGTGGAAGAGGGGGTGGAAAGACTGTAAGAGCCAGGGAGAAGGTGCATGACCATATGGAAATAGAGTCCTAAATGTTCCTAGGACTCTGCTCATATGAACCTACAACAGTGCTGACAACATGCACAAGTTCCACGCAAACTCAGCAGAGAAAAAACCAGGACAGAAGTGGGTGAACAGCTGATTCCAGTCTTAGGTGAAGAAATATTGGCAATGTATTACTGCTGGGTGAGAGGGAGTTGATCTTCTTAAAAGGAGTGATTCTAGATAGACTGACTAAACCTCAGTAGCTGAACTTGCAATAGGGACATCTAGACACACTAACATGACACAATAGGCCATAACACAAATGAAGCAATGTATGAATTCAGTGAAGGTGCATATGGGAGGGTGCCACTGGGGAAGGGGTGCAAAGATAATTAAGATTGATTGAGATGTTTTGTATGAAATATACAAAAATTCAATAAAAATTTTTAAACAGAAGATTTTTATTATCCTCTCTGATTTCCAAGAAGCAGTCAAACTAAGACTTCAGTTTCAGCATAAATTATCTTAATTCAATGAAATTCTGTCTCTTCTTATTCTTTCTCTGGGAAAAATAAGAGAAATGCAAGTCATAAATTTCCATAAGTATCAAACATGTTTGCTGGGTATGTATAAAATTATATCTATGCTTTACTAATTAATATTTTCAAGAGTGTATTGAATATGTATACACTGAGTAGTGCTTAAGACAAATTATAATGGGAATAATGTAGGAGACTTTAACTGGGTAGTGCGGAGGGAGAGGAATAAAGACAGAGAAGAAGAAGGAGAAACAATGCTAAAGACATCCAAAAAAGACATAGGGAAATACATTATTTTATAATGATATTTAAAAATATAAATATAGCCTGGCACTGTGACAAATGTCTTTAATCCCAGCACTCAGGAGCCAGAGACCATGGATCTCTGTGAGTTCAAGGTAAGCCTAGTTTACATACTGAGTTCCAGTCTAACCAGTGCCACATAGTAGAATCCTGCCTCCAAAAGCAAGCCACATATATAATGTGTGTGTGTGTGTGTGTGTGTGTGTGTGTGTGTGTGTGTGTGTATATACATATATATATATCATATGGATATGTATGTGTAAAAGTAAAAGCTATTTAATAAAAATTCTAATGTCAGGAGAGGGAAATCTCCATTCAAGTTGTTGGCTACAATAGCCCAAGGGCCTCACAAAACAATACAGGCTATTGCCATAGCCCTCGGTTGCCTTCTATAATTTGAAAGTAATGCCCTCTTGCTGAAGACACCACACACTTCAGACATACGACTTGGAGCATTTGAGCTAGAACTGACCTGGAAGTTTCTTTCCTGAACTAGCTCTCATAGTATCAGAAGTTGATATACAAACTGCCAAGGAAGAAGACCAATCAATGCTCCTATCCAGCTGTAAATTCCACAGACCACAAAATGACCAGTTCAGCAAAATATCTCTATTGGTACAATATAGCACCTTTGCTGGGGGTTAGCTAAGAGCTCTGTAGTTCGACTTAAGGGTCTTTCTTTAGGAGGAGATCCATGCCTGGTACTGTAAACATTGCCAAATGCCCACGGTTGGAGAGGTCATAAACTTTCAAGGAGATTCTACTACTGCCAGTTTCTTACAGCAGTGCAACCAGTACAGCCAGGAAAGCAGTAAGGAGCCATGAATGGGAGGCTTAAAATTTAGTGATATAAAGGGGAGAAAGGGAGTAACAGGGGGGTAGGAAGAGTTAAATGAGACAGGAAATGGGAGGGCAGAGAAGAGTATGTGGAGGGATAATTAACACTAAAGACTTTTTGAAAAAGTCACGTGTAAACTAGAGAAGCTTCTTGAAGTAAATATACAATAAGAGTTTAGATGGAGTCACCTCATAAAGGGGGAAAATTCCCCTAACCAGACACCATAAACTAGCAAATGAAAATGGATTATTTCTTTTTAATCTGTTGGCCAGAGTTCCCATAGACCTCAAATAATTCTATTGCCCTTGCTCTCTGTTACCCACCAGAACTCGAGTTAAGACCCTATTGCTGAAGACATAGATGACCTGTAAAACAAGCAAGGAGAAATCAAGCTGGTATTCACCTTAAAGTTTCACCTCTAGGTTAGTTTCTTAGTGCTAGAAGTTGCTATGCATGCTACTGAAAGAGAAAAGTAATCATCAGCCCTGCTCTGTGTGTCCTGTGAGCTACAATAACAATGGGCCTGGCAAGATGAGCACACTGGTTCAATAGTGGTATGGATGTTATATGAGTAACCAACCATTCTATGATTAGATTTAATGTCTACTTCACAAGATGGAGCCCAACCTGTGGCTAGATAGATCACAGACAATAGGGGAGAACCTACTGCTAATATTTTGCTAAGTAGACATACAATTAAACTGATTTCTAATGACTTATCATTATACCCATGGATTAGTGCCATCTATCAACTCTCACCAGAGAACTTTCTGCTTGTAGCAGATGGTGATTAGCATAGAGACTCACATCCGGGCAACATGCAGAGAATGAGAGACTGCACAATTGTTAGCCCTGAATGGAACATGTATATCAAACCCCTGCAGCCCAAGGCTCAAAAATCGGTGAAGTAGATTGTAAGAACCAAAGGGAATGGATGATTACGAGCAAAGAGTGTTTTCTAACCCACAGGACGGTGACTCACACGAATTCACAGCAACTATGTCAGTACTCACAAGGCCTATATAAACTGAAGTCATACAAATTCCCAGCATAGGGGAGTATTTCTGTATAAATCCCCAACTACAGCTGAGAGACTATTTATTAGCAATTGCTAGCTGCTGGGAGAGAAAGAGTCAGTTTCTTCACGGGTGTGATGCTGAGCAGGTTGAACATGTTCCATGGTATGGACCCACACTGACAGGAGTTTGGGGACACAGATTCTTCTGGGTGGGACTTTAAAAAAATATAAATCTGGCAAGGGGATGCAGTTAAGGAAGGTGGTCTAATATGATCTAAAAATATTATATGAAATTCTTAAAATTCAATAAAAGATTTTTAAAAAGAAAAATTTCAAATATATACATAATTGATAATAGGTAATAAGTAATTGGCACATCAATATTTACACATTAATATTATACATGAGTTGTAAGTTGTCTCGTAGAAATATAAATAACTGGATAAACTAGAGAGGAGATTTATGGGGACTCTGTTAGCTTCATAAATTTTCACTACAACTTTCCTAAAAACCCGAAGTATTCTTGAATATTGAACTAAAAATAAACATACGTCAGCAAAACACTTAGAGACCAAGTTTCACAATTAAATGAGAGTTTATGAGTTCTTAAATATTCATTAACAGCCTTCCCTGGGAGTCACTCAATATTTACCAAAATTACTTATAAGAAATTATGCTGTTACCTCAGAAAAGTAGTAAGATCTATCTTCAAAACCTTTGTATTTGTTTTGTTTCTACTCTTTCCTAAGCTCCAAACACCCGTAAAGGGGCCTGGAGGTAGATATCATTTGAAATCATATACGTAGAGAAGTCCCTGCTCTCTGCTGAAAGCGCACTGTGATTTGAAAGCCATACCTGAAATAGACAAATATCTAAGCTATCAGTTCTGTTTAAGTTCACCTTAATCATAGTCAGATCTGCCAACTCATGCCAGAGTAAATGACAATGTCCTCCTTTACTATAGTATTAATTAGCAATTACTGTGTATAAAAATAATCAAGTTCAACTACTTTAATAGTACAGTGTCTCTATGCTTTTTGTAATCTATATGTACAAAATAATTCATCATTTACATAGCACCAACTCCTTTGAATATGTCAACACATCAATCTGGCTTTCTGTTTCGTACAAGCTCTCAATCATCTTTACATGAGTAAACAGTCACATTCTAAAGGAAGCAAGCATCCTAATATATTCATGCTATTATTGTTCCTTGGAAAACATCCAGGGCCTCAATAAGGCAGTGATTGGAAATGCACAAAGTATTTTAATATCCTAATTATTTTGATTTAACTTCCTCTAATAGTTTAAATTGATACTGAATTTATTTAGAACCCATTAGAGACGATTTTTTTCCCCAACAGATCATAAACACAGGCTGAACTTAATCGCAAGACAAAATTAATTATTCATGTTTCAAATTGCTGATACACTTTTCCAAAAACCTGCCACCTCCTTCAACATTCAGGCTTTTATTTTAATTCCCTTTCCATTTTAGGAAAGTAATTGCCAGCAATGTATATGTCATTCTGGAGAGCTGTGAAGCCTTCTACCCAGGGATCTGAGCATGAACCAAACAGACCCACAGAGCTACAGTGAGAGCATGAAGGTCACTGTAATCAGCCACAGTTCATCATTCACTGAGCACTGAGTTACATGATACAAAAGACAAAATTGTACACATCCCATCTCGTCTATTTTAACAAAAGGACCATCATTACCCTGTCTCACACAACACAAAAAACTCTAGGCTCCATCCTTTGTGATCACATGTTCTTCTTTATAAGTTACCATCCACCTGTTGTCACTTTTCTGAGCTTAAATAGTTGTTTTCAGAGGAATAGGTTTTGTTGTTCTTAATAAATGTAAATGTTGCATATTTAAACATGCAACCATGTTAGTAAGCCCCTGAAATCAAGTAAGAAATTTTGTTCTCTGATATTCCCAGACCCCAATGGAATTACTCATTAAAAGCTATAATTAATCTAAAACCAACCAGTTCCACAAATGGTATGAAGCATTTAGTATACATTAGTCAAATGTATACTAAATCAAATTTTAAATGTCAGGTTCTCATGAAATAAATTCTATTAGTATCTCCATTTTACAAATTAAAATTAAAAATATTTAGACATTAAAAAGTAAGCCAACTTGCCCCAAACTGCAGAGATGGTAAATAACATAGTGAGGTCTACTTACTTACTAAACATAAAATAATTAGTGACAATGATGCTTCTCTGCTTCAGTAACTCCTATATATTTAGTTATTCACTCAACATATACAGCAAGACATTCCTGCACTAGGGTCTGCTGTGAAAAAAAAATAAGATTGTATGGTATGCTCCTCATGTTTAATAAACACAAGATAACAAAAGCCTGAAATACTAAACAAATACAGAATTTTCATTTCTGAATACTGACAGTATAAATTTGGGGTCAACTTTTCTTTCACTTTCAGTAAAATATACTGAGTAATTTAAACAAAAGAAATACTTAAGGCCTATGCCATCCAGCTGGACCAGGCGGAATCTAGGTATTATGACCTGCAGGAAATTGTTCATAGCATCAGTATTACTGTAGTGAAATCTTTGGCTTTTTTCTTACAGCTTTTCTTTGAGGAGGAGAATGCATTACCATATCAACGAAATCTATAAGATATACTAGAAGGCACTGGCAAGAATACTAAAGCACTATTTACAACTTTTTTATTATTTTTATGTGTATGAGTGTATGGTTTGTGTGTAAGTGCCCCAATGTCATGTAGTGCCCATGTAGATCAGAAGAGGGTGTCAGTTCCCTTGGAACTGTAGTTATGAACGGTTGTTAGCTGCCATGTGGCTGCTGGGAATTGAACCCAGATCCTCTGCAAGAGCAGTCAGGGCTTTTAACCACTGAGCCATCTCTACAGAACCCTAAAGCACTATTTAAATGTAAGATATTGCCATCTGTAGTTTCAGCTATGTGACCATTTACCCCCTGTCCTCTTGTCTGCTATTGTATAGTACATAAATTTTACAAACAGTGACAATAATTTCTTCTTTTTTCCTTTCTCTCTCTCTTTCTTTCTTTCTCTATTTCTTCTCTGATTTATTTATTTTTGAGATGGAATCTCATGTAGCCCATGCTGGCCTTGAACTTGCTATACAGCCCAGAGTGACCTTGAGTTCCTCATCCATCTGCTCTGCTTCCTCTGTTTGGGGATTACTGATATGTCAGGCACTTCTGGAAAATATTTTGTTTTCAATGAAGAGATTTAACAGTTTGTTTGTTTTTATAACATCAAGAACTGAAATATAGGAACTTAGTCCTCCACCAAGAACTATAACCCCAGTCTTCATTTTATTTCTTGTTTTGAGACAGGGTACTTTGCTTGTGTCTAAAAATACTCTGTAGTCCAGGATACTCTTCAATGTGAGGCTCTGTTGTCTTAGAGTCCCAAATAGGTGCCATTATAGACATGCACCACTATGCCTGGCATCTGAAGAAGGGCGTCTTTATTAGAGAAAGGTCTAATTGTTTTCCATTGTTCATAAGTTTCACAAGTGATTCTTCCCAGAGTCTAAAGTAGAGGAAATGAGAAAATAATTTGACAACCAGAGAATGATTCTGGAGGCTTGACATCCTTTGGTTTAAGTTGTGCTGGCAAATGTTGAGTAGCTCCATAAGTCATCGGTCCTGATATGAAATGCAACCTGTTTCTTCACTACCAGGTGACAGTATCCAAAAAACAGTCTCCAGCCGGGCCTGCAGGGGTGGAGAGCCAGCATACAAGAATGAAACCTCTTAAATTGCAGTTTTCCTAACTCATGGAGGGCTCTTTCTCTTTTTCTTTTCACATTTTTGCCCTTCTTTGTCATCTTTATCTATTCCAGTCACAAATGATGGTTGCTGAACCATCAGATGTTATATGTACTCCATCTTATTGAAAAATTGGCTACTTAATGACAATCCTTGAAAGTGAGTCTTGACTCCAATATTCATAGCTGTGTGAGATTCTTTGGATAAGTTATTTTGAATTGATCATATTTGTGTCCAAAGTGGAAATTTAACTTAAGTATGTAAATACTTTATATACCTATACTAAACTTCTTTAGCATAAGGCTTGGTATATGACATGTGATTGAAAAATATTAACTAGTTTTATTTCCAATAACCAAAGCCTTTAATATACTCAATTATCTAATTAGAATAGTCCAAAATCTTTTGTCTGTGGCTTCAAACTGATTATTGGCACACATTGCTCTGTCTTTAGAAGTTCTTTTCCTGGAATTCATTCAGGTACAGCTTTCTAACTCCAAGCTATTCATTTTGCCTTTTCTATCATATCTTCCAAAATGCATTCATTAATGGGTGCTCAGCAAGGTTTGTTGTGTGAGTAGGTAAATAAATAGTTGGCTTCTTTGACTCTTGGAGTGTGGCCTCTAACTAAGCTGAATATTTCATGTGTTTGCTTTTCCACTACCACAAGAGTCTGATATTTCCATCAGCTCCCAGCCTGTGGATAGCTCCTTTTTTTAAAAAAAATCTGCTGTATGTGTCAGGCAAGCAGAATTTATCTCTGCACACCACTGTGGCCCATTAAGAAAGGCTAAAATTCACACTGGTAGTGCTGAAGGCATTTGGACTATGGGAAATATATGTTGAAATGGGAATTTGGATATGGGATGATTGACAAGAAAACCCAATAAAATTTCAAGAGCAGTTTTGAGGCAATTGTGCAAACATTTACTCACCAAACATTTAAGCTATTCTTTCTAGAGAAAAGAAAGTACAGCCTTCCCTTGAATAAAAACACTAGCCCTACTATATAAGACAGAGAAATGTCACTAGAATGTCTAGCCTGAGTGGTGTAAGTTAGGATGGCAAACTACTGCTCTAGGGATCTATGTTCCTATCCTCAAAAGAGAATAAAAACTTTGGTTCTTTTAGAGATTTTCCAAATGTAGTAATATGAAAGTAAAATGTATCATACACAGAATTACATATAGTACAATAATAGAGTCCAGCACGAAAAGGTTAAAAATAGCAGAACTTTGATGACTAATCCAGAATAAATAAGACACATTTTAATTCATAAATTCAGTCATAGTTTGATTTTATTCAAAGTAGTCCTTTGATTTGAGTCGGACTGTGGCAGAAGGGAGTACGCGTTAAATCCCTCGTGAACTAGCCCAGAGTCCGTTTCAGAACAGGGACTGACATGAACAAAAGGCATAAGTTAGATTATTTCATGTTCTAAAATCTAATTTTCTCTTCTAGATGTGGTGGTACACACCGTTAAGCCCAGCAGATTTATGTGAGATCAAGCCAGCCTGGTTTGCATCATAAGTTCCAGACCTGCAAGCCTACATGGAGGTCCTGTCTCAAAAAGATCAAAAATAATAATACTGTTACTTAAAACACAAGATGATATTAGAAAAAGAGCACATTTCATGTGTCTGTTTATTTGTTTTCATCCTTTAAAATGTCTGAATGAGAGAAACATTGGGTAATGTGTTTATGAGATCCTGGAAAGAACAGGTTATGAAAACATACAGTTTTCATAATCCACTGTCCTGTGAATTCTGAATTTTTAACTAGAAGGTATAGAATTTAATGTGTTCATTTGTTCACACATATAAAAAGTCATTCACATGCATACACACATATGAACGCACACACATGCATGCACATACCCATACTTCACACCCACCAAAGCACACACATATACTAAGTCAGCGTCTGTGCCAGAGGAGAACCTGTGAAGGACAGAGGTGAGCAGAAGGTGGGGACAGTGTGCTATTTTTAACTATTTTCCAATAACCTACAAATGTTGCCAGTTACTTGGCAGCATACTACACGTAAAATTAAATCTGAAGTGTTAATTTGGCAGAATTTTTATTCATAGTATCAATTCTCAACATTAATTTTGACATGTTCGTTTTTTTTTTTTTAAGATTTCTAATTGGAACTGAAAGATGGCTTGGAGAGGCAGTATTTGTTGAAAAATATGATGGAACCCTGATTTTGGCTGAAGTAGAACTGTGTTCTTTGCCCTTCCCGGGTAGATGGGATCCATGTGTGTGTCAGACCTGGCGATCTCTTACTCAAAGTCTGTACCACCAGTATGGGGAAGCTGACAAATGGCACTCACTTTCTGCTCATGACCTACTTTGTAAACTCATAAATCAGAGAAAACCCCATGAAATCATTTGTTTGAACTTCCTCTTGATAAATCATGAAGAAAAGAACCTACCAGAGCTCAGAGCTTCAGCTGGGATATTTATGTTCCATTCATAACTTATCAACTACTCCTTTACTGCTCTTTTTGGTTTGCCAGTTGGTTTGATCATGAAAACTATCTATGGGGTATTTACTAGTGGAAGTGTGCTTGTGTGTGTGTGTGTGTGTGTGTGTGTGTGTGTCTAAGCTTATAGTTGTGACCAGGTTTTGGAAATGTGCTTGTATTTGTATTAGGGAAAAAAGAAGGAAACTGGCTAGGTGATGTAGCCTTGGAAATCAGAGACCCTAAGTGTAAGTAATAAAGATGAGCATGTATCTTGAAGTTGTTTCCTCTGCACACAGAATTAAGACATTTCTTTATCATCTATAGAAAGTTTGTCTCATCTCATCTGTATATTTCTTGTGACTAGCTCTTTAAAATAATTCTTTTCATGTACCCTAGGCTGTCCTTGAACTCTCAGAAATCCTCCTGCTTCAGTCTTCCAAGTGCTAAGTTTATAGCTATTAACCACCACACCTGGTTTCCATATCTTAAAAATATTGTCTATATGATTATAGGCTTGAGAGACAGAAGAGAAAGCTCAGAGGTTAAGAGCACCAGTTGCTCTTACAAATGACCCAGGTTTGATTCTCAGTCCTCACAAGGTGACAAAAAAATGTCAATAATCACAATTTCAGGGGAATTCCATGCCTTCATCTGACCTCTTCAGACATTGATCTACAAGGATGCATTTACTTTCATGCAGGGAAATACACTCATTAAGATTAAAAAATAATAAATAAAATATTTTTAAAAGATTATAGGCTTTATATTTTTCTGATATACACAACAAAGTGGAATTAATTTCTACTGTGTAATTTAAAGTGGTTCATTTATCACCAACAAATTTACCTGCAGTATTGCTTTGTAAGGTTCATGGCAAGTGAGGTTAAAGATTAGTGAAGCTGGGCAAAATAACTACAAGATATTTTTAAGGAAAGTTGAAGTTTATTGAGAAGTGTAATATAAATTAAAGCATAGGCACTAAAGGAGAAATAGGTGCTTAAGAAAAGGACACTATACATCCAGGTGTGGGGGGTGGTTTCAAGAGAGAATCCCTAAAGGGAAGTTCTTGGTGGGAATGTTATTGTGCATTACAGGAACCAAGCACTGCTAGTGTGTGCCACGAAGATCAGAAATGTAAGTGACTGCGACGAGTTTAAAGTCCAGCTATAAAAGGGCATCTATAAGGGCTGGGGAGATGGCTCGGTGGTTAGGCGCACTGACTTCTCTTGCAGAGGACCTGGGCTCTATTCCCAGCACCCACATGTCAGCTAACAACCATCTATAACTTCAGTTCCAGGATATCCGACACCCTCTTCTGAACTACTTGGGCATTGTGCAACTTGGGTAACAAACATGCAGGCATTACACTCATACACACAAAATACAAATTTTAAAAAAGAGCATTGATACATGAGACACAGATTACATTTAGGTAACTGAAAAGGAAACCATTTATGAGTAGAAAAGAAGCACACCAACAAAGATCACTTGTTTCCAGTGGTGTCCAGCTTTTTGACATTATAGGAAGCATTGTCATTTACTGAAATGCCAGGTCACAATCCTAGCTATCCTAGGACACATGCAGCCTATTGACTATAGAGTGGGCAAGTCTGAAGCTTTAGTCTTATGAAAGTAGAAACTAACTGAAGATATTTTCTCTCCAGAAGTAGAAAGGCAAATGTTATCCAAAATACGATTAGGAAGGACTTTCTAGTGAAACATGATTCACAGGATTTGTTTGAGTGTTGACTTATCACTTGGATGTTTCATCGTTTAGCCTACTGGCACTAGCTTTCCTTAGAATTAAACAGACAGCAGCAAACTTTTGGAAAGCTTTTATTTTCATGGAAGCAAAACATTGCTGATATATTTTACTGAGGTTTTTGTTTTGTTTTGTCTACTTAAAAATCAACTGTATGAATTTAAAATTTATTCAAATATGTAATGTATATATGCAATAAAATGCACCAATTTGAGAATACCATTAGGCTAGTCAGAGCTGTAAAAATCCAACAATTGTTATACAAATATAAACAATCAAGATCAAAACCATTTCTTCCATGGTCCAGGAAAGTGGCTCAGTTGGTAAAGCACTTGCTGCAAAAGCATGAAGACCTGAGTTGGATTGCCAGTGCTCAAAAAATAAGCCAGGTGAGGCAGCACATGCATATTAACCCAGACCTGTGGAGGCCAAGTCAGGAGGATCCCTTGGTTTGCTGGCCAGTCAGTATATTTAAATCAGCAAGCTTCAGGTTTAGTGGCAGATCCTTTCTCAGGAAATAAAGTGGAGCTAGGCACAGTAGTGCTTACTTTTAATCCCAGCACTTGAGCCTGAAGCAGGTGAATCTCTGTGAGATGGAGTCCAGCCTGGTCTATTTGCTTAGTTCCCAGGCCAGTTGTGGCTTCAGGAAGACCTTGTCTTAAAAAATAAATAAATAAATAAATAAGACAACACGTACTGGTATATTCATGCTACTATTGCACCAGAAATCATATCATGTCGGGACAGATGTCTTGGCAAACTCAGGATTCAAAGCTGGAAACGGTTAATGATTATCTTCTTCCTCTGGTATCAGGCATAACACTTTCCAGCACTATGAAAGCTATTGAACAGCAATGAATTTTGAAGTTATTACCAGCCTGATTGTTCCCTTTTGTTCTATGGCCATGTATGTGGTGTCTTCAGCAATAGAGTCTTCTTGTCAAGTTTGGGTGGGTAACCAAGAGTATGACAAATGACCATCATTGTCTGAGGTTCTATAGGATCCCTGGTCAACAACTTTAGTTCATCATTTGAGGGACATTCAGGTTGTTTCCATTTCTTAGCTATTGTTAAGGGAGTAACAGTTATGTGTATGTACAAGTATCTCTACAATAGGGTGAGTCCTTTGGGTATATGCCAAGGCATGGTATAACTGGATCATATGGTAGATTCATTTTTTTAATTTTTGAGAGTTCTTCACACTGTTTTCCAGAGTAGTTGCACAAGTTTGCATTCTCACAGCAGTAAATGACTGTTTCCCTTTCTCCACATTCTTTCCAATATTTGGAATCCATCATTGCCTTGACCTTAGCCAGTCTGACTGGGATGAGGTGGAATCTTTAAGTGCTTTTTATCTTCATTTCTCTAATTACTTAGGATGTTGAACACTTAAAGGTGTTTCTTAGCCATTTTAATTTCTTCATTTGAGAACTCTCTAAAGGTCAATAGATCATCATTTATTGGGTTGTTTATTTTCTTATTTCTTTGTTTTTTGAGTTCTTTTGATATTCTGGATCTCTTGGATGTGTGCTTGGTAAAGATTTTCTCCCATTCAGTGGATTTCCTCTTACATTCCTTGGTTGTTTCTTTAGTTGTACAGACGGTCTTTAGCTTAATGAGGTTCCACTTATTGATTGTTGACCTTAGTGATTGAGCAGCTGATGTCTGATCTAGAAATTTCTTTCCTATGCCTATATCTTGGAGGGTACCACTTATGGCTTCTCCTAGCAGTTTCAGAGCTTCGTGTTCCAAATTGTTCCAAAATATTCCTGGCTGTGGAAGTTCTAATACCTCCACCTGTCGCTCTCTCTCATGGCGGAGCGACAGGCACCCAGAATGCACACCCCCTCACCAGGTCCTCTGTCTCCCGGCCGGCAGGAGGGAACTGTGAGTGGGATCCGGTACCAAGCTCGTGTCCCACTTCCCTTGGATTGCCCCAGCCCCCTCCCCACGGTAGGAGGGGGCCTTTCAGGGGATCAAAGGGACGTCGGGTTGCTGCGGCTGGCCCGTTCTCAGCCTCTGGCCCGTTCTCAGCCTCCTGGCCTGCTCCAGAAGACAATCAGGCCCGACCGGGTCCCCGTCTTGACCAAAGAAGCGTGCAGCTAGTCAGCTCTTTTGATGATACAGCTTTAATGATGTGACTTCTTCAATGGTACCGCAGAGAGCCGTTTACTGAACTTATCAGACACATTATAAAGGTTTCGAGTTACAGGTGTTAGCATACAGCAGGAAGTTTCTACCAATCATTTTACTGGTCACTCTGATCATGCTTTTACTTTACATATAGGCTACTACTGTCCATGCACTGTTCACAAGGGAGGAGGTAATTTTCCTCCAATGGCATTTAAGTTCCCAGTTCACCTAATTATCATAGTATGTGTGATATGTGCCTATCTCTTCTGGCTAGTCTTTGTTTTAGCTCCTCTCAGCGCCATCTTGCCAAGGTCACAAGGTGCCAGCTGGTTAGTTAGGATTTCTTAAGGCCCAACATCCACCCTTTATCTCCTGCTCTCCAATCCAATTCTAGTATTTTCTAGATCTCAAGGTCTAAAAGCAGTCAGTCAGGTAATATATTTTTCTCCATTTTATGGTTATTTATGGTCACTCCTTGTATTCCATTTTGGCCAGGAATGGGAAAACGTCCCATACCTCCCATATATATTTTGAATTTTGATAGAGTGTACTGTGGTTCATGGCTCAGTATATTCATAAAAGGCATTGAATTTTTAACTCTGAATCTCATATAAAGCACCAAGTTTTGTATTTATGCAATGCCAAATAGCTCATAAACACAGAGTTTTTTCCCTTTTATAAAGCTACAGAAAAAAAATACACTTTTTGAATAATAAGGGGGGTGTGTAATTGAATTCTTGCATTATGTTTGAATGACCTAAAATTTATTTTGCTTTATTAGTAGTGTATATTTAATGACTACAATGGTGTAGCTATGTCCTCTGAGAAGCGTCTCTTCTCGTGATATAATAGCTCCATTCTGAGTACTTTCTTAAATTGACATAAATTCATTCTTCTTGTGCTTATCAATGAATGATTTTTAAGTTTAACCACACTTTATTTATTTTTAAATAGTATGAAACTCATATTTGAAGCGGCCTATCTGGAGGTAAGCCTAACAGCTACTTGATGCAGTAGTGTGGTTCTTAAATCCCTGCAGGCATACTCAAACAAAGCATTCTTTGCATTACGTGACTTAGTGTGCCCTAGATACTGGATTTGCTTATTTTTTAGACATGCATTGTAGAAGTTACAAATTTCTCTATGTATTCCCATGCATATTAATGCAAAAACCGTTTATTTAGCGAGTTCTTGGCAAACCTACACTATGCCTTTTCATATGTGCAAATTAGGTCTGTGCTTTCCCCTCTTTCCTGATCAAAATGTATGAAGAGCCCCCATCCAGTTAATTTTACAAAACTCTGGGCCTGGCCTGTACTATCCACAGGTATTCAAGATGTCTGGGTCTTTGCACATTACAAGAGAGAGGAGGTGAGGGAAGTTTTTTTCAGAGTAGACAATCTTCAGAAGACATAGCATAATTCAGAGCACAGCTGAATATTTTTTCTTGTTCAGTGAGTAATTAAAGGCATAGCCTTTGAGGAGTGACACTGTCTTGACTTCCTATCCTGAGCACAAATCAGAGGCAGCAAGCTAGTAAGAATCACCCCTTCATAATTCCTTCCTCTACTTCTGTCTGATTTCCTGTCTTGACTTCTCTCAATGAAAGTTTGTGTCCTGAAATTACACAACTAAATCACTCCTCAACTTGTTTGTTTTTGCCAGTGTTTGATCACAGCCTCAGAGAGCAAACTAGAACAAGATTGGCACTGAGAGCAGAGATGCTGATCATATGGACCTGACCATATTGTTTTGGAGGAGGATTATGTATGATTTTAGAGCTTTGGGCTTGAAAATCCATTGAGTGCTCATAGATTAAAATGGGCTGTTCTGTCAGAGTTTGGCATTTTAAGAATGCTGAGGGATGTTTCAGGGAGTTGTAAACTATATCAGGCCCATTTGTATGCATTTTCAATTAAGAATCCCGTGAAAGTTGGGATGGTGAGATAGCTCAATGGTTAAGAGCACTGGCTACTCCCTGCAGAAGACCAGGGATCAGTTCCCAGCACCGACATGACAGCTAACCACCATCTGCAACTCTAGTTCCAGGGGCTCTGATGCCCTCTCTGGCATGTTCAGGCATTGCATGCAAGCAGCACACCTACATTCATGGAGGCAAAACTCTCAGAAACATGAAATAAAAGCAAATACATTTAATAAATAGAATCTATGGAAGTGAAACTTTCCGTGCTTTATTGGGATGATGGATGCTAGTCAGCTAAGGCTGAAGAATCAGCTGTGATTAATAAAAGATGAATATCACTGAAGTTACTTCCTGTAAGTATTTTCTCAGGGTCTATACATAGTAGCTCTGGTCCAGGGAGGTGAAGGATGCACATCAAGATGACAGCAAAGCTTGAAAAACAACATATAGGAGGTATTGGTTATGAAGGCATGGAAAGGTGATGGAGGATAACTGAGACTTGGCACCATGTGATGGAAATGGCGTTTCTGAATAGAGACTGATTTAGGCCATGGAGAAGGCACAATCTTAGCTGCAATGGGGATCCCAGGATATTGTAGATGCCAAGGCTGGACAATAGCAAACATAGAGTGGAATTAGCCTGAACCCATGAGACAAGCTGTATGTCAGAGAAGTGGGATTGCCCTTGCTGTTTTGAGTGAAGAAATTCATGAGTGAATGAATCACTCCTCCATGATTCCTGTTTAAAGCTTCTGCCTTGGTTTCCTCCCTTGAGTTCTCTCAGTAATAAATTGTAACCTAGAAGTACAAGGTGAAATAAACCCTTTTCTCCCGAAGTTGATTTTGGTTAGTGTGTTATCACAGCAACAGAAATCAAAGGGAAAACCCTCCTTGAAGCAAACAATGGAAGTTGAAGTCGGTAGTGCATTTGAAGAAAACAGAAGTGCACTAAAGCCGCAGTGATGTGAACATGGTAGAATGGGTTCTGGCCGCTGACTTCTCTCAGTTCTGTATGTTCTTTTCAAGTACAGTCTCTACACAAGCCATTGGTGCCAATGCGCTCTGAGTGCATTTGTCCCATTTGACTCTCCTTTATATTCAAACCTCAGAAACATCCATGCGTTGAGTCCCAAAATTTTTCTTTTAATTACCATATGTTTCATTGAGAAAAGTTTAAGCCCTTCATGTTCCCTTGAAACCTATATTTAAAATAAGTCATTTTAGAGATGGAAAGTTGCAGCTGTTAAAGACTCAGGCTCACAACCAAAAAGACAAAATCAGTCATTTTAGTCTCTGATGCAAAATGGTGAAGAAGGACTAGTTGAATGGTTTAGAAAAGTTGAAAGATAGAACAAAATGTAATATTTATAATCAATAAAATAGGGGGCACCTGACCTGGTGTTGAGGCTAAGTAGCAGAACCCTTCATTTGAATGCAGGAGGTCCTATCTCTTGGAGTTCCATCTGAAAATGTGTGTGTGTGTGTGTGAGAGAGAGAGAGAATATGAATGAGAACTCACAATAAGCATATGAAAAAATGATTGACATCTGTGATCAAGAGATAAACAAAAATAAAACCATGAAGAAGCATCTCACTTCCATGACCTCTATTAAAATAAACAAAACCAAAACAAGAAAAAAAGTTTGCATAGTACAGTAGAAAAATTATAATTGTCACTCTTATGTTCTTTTGGTGGGAATGTAAAATTGTGCCATTTCCATGAAAAATTCTGGAAAACAGTATTTCAAACAGACATTAGCATACCCACTGACAGTTACTGTATACCCCCAAATTCATATGCTGATGCTTTAACTGTCAATGGTGGTATTATTTAGAGATAGGGTATTTGGGAGATAATTGGGTTTAGAAGATTCTCCAAGTTTAGATTATTGCTCTTAGAAGATAATATGCTGAAGCTTGTTCTCTCTCTCCCTCCCTCCCTCCCCCCCCCTTTCTATCTATCACATATGAATGTCCCAGAGGGAAGGTATCTTCATGTAGGAAGAGACCTCTCATCAGAACCTAACCATATGGAACCCTGATCTTGGACTTCAGCAGCCATAACTGTGGGAAATGTTCTACTATTTGGCCACTCAGTCTATGTTATTTTGTTAGGGCAGCCTGGGCTCATTCATTCATCCATTGCAGCATAATGTTCAGTAGTTAAGCGGTGAAAGCAACCTAGGTATGCGCAAATACCTAATGAAAACATGTCATGTGTATACTATTCAGCATTAGTCAGATGGTGAAGTGTAAGGAGATCATCAGTATGTTGTATATACAATCAGAAAAGTATAAATTTTCACTGATTCCACATATGCGAGTTATCTAAAGTCATCCGGTTTTTAGAAACAGAAAGAATTTTCCTTGCTGAGGCAGTAAAAAGCAAGAAAAAGGGTATGTTTCATTGGTCATTTGAAAATAAAAATGCATTGGAGATTTTTGGCATTGGATTATTTTTGTGCAAATAATCGATCAACATTACTGTACCGTACACTTAAAATGTCTCAGATGATAAATTTCATATTATCTAATAAAAGCAGTTTAAGCAGTAGTGTAGAGATCATGAGGAAATTTTCACTTTGTTGATACCAGTTACAGCTCTTCCCATCAACAAACATGTGTCAGTCGATCTGGTTTTCTAAAGTGTGCTGAGTGGAGACAGGACATAGTGACAGCAGAACCTAGAGAGGACTGCAGGAAGGCTCTAGGAATGAGGCTGCAATTTAGCTGTCATACTGATACTTCTGAGTCTGCAGAACCAAAACTATAAATTATTCATTTGCCTCACTAGTGGCCAGGAAGTTTGGCATTTATACATGGGTTTAAACTCATCACCTTGACTTGAACTTGGAAGCTAACCAAGAGCCAGTGTAAATTAAAATGTTAATGCCTTGAGCGGAAAGTCAGCCAACTGTCCCCAGAAGAAGCTGTACAGGAGACTCAGAAAAACAATGGTTTCATGTCACCCACAAAGCAACCCATGTCTTGTGACGCCAGCGGAGCTGTCACAAGTCTAAAGACCATATAATAGTAAATATCTTGGTTTGGTAGTCATAGAATTCTCTCAGCGACATGCCCAGGCAGAACGCATTGCAGTTTCTCTCACCTAGTTAGAGCTTTTGCTTTTTAATTTTTTGGTAGTTAACAAATCTAGTCCATAATGAAGTCTAGTCTAGTCTAGTCTAGTCGAGGTTGGATGGTGCTGACCTACCTCAACACTGGTGTTAGTAAACCACTCCACACTTCCTGGTTCACAGACTGAGCTATCTTTGCTGTTATTCAGTTGTTGTCATGGTAGAGCCAATATAAATCACCCTCCACTTTAGGTGATTCTGTCAATCATTCTGTCACAGTAATGAGAAAATAACCAACAAAAACCACTTTGCCTCTTTGCACTTGCCTTCAAATGTGTTCTTGCTTCTGCGTCCGTTTCACAGCTGCTGAATTTTTCTGTTTTAATAGAGGACAAACCGTTTTAAAAAGTGGAAAAAGAAGTATTGTCCTTTCCAACAGAATATATACAGGACAGCAAGTGCATTACAGTTTAAAATAAAGGAACCCCATGGATGGCTTAATGCTGTGCATCCACACTTTAATTATTTTTTAAATGTATTTTATTTAAATATGTGCATCTGTGTAGAGATATATTCATGGGAATGCAAATGTTTAAAGAGTGCACAGGCACCAGATCTCCTTGAACTGGAGTTCCAGGTGGTTGTAAGTTACCAGTCATGGGTGCTGGGAATTAAACCTGAGTCATCTGGGAGAACAGTATGCACTCTGAACAGCAAAGCATTGGCCTCATGCTTTTTAAAAGATGTGGGGAAAAGTCTGGCCAATGTCTAAGGAAACACCTCACCTATCAAGATGGAAAATGTTGACAGAGGAGAAAAGGCATAGACACAGGAGTTCAAATGCCAACTGTTTAACATGCATCATTGTGAGACAGACTTAGATTTCTTTTCTAATTTTTTAATTCATTTTTTTATTTTGATATTTTTGTACATAAATGCTGTATTTATATAATTTCTATACCTTTCTTTCCTTCACTCGATTCCTCCCATGTCCCTTATTTCCTTTCCTTTTCATGACTTCTTTATTAATTATGATTGCTACATTTATATACAAATGTGTACATGTACATATATGTATATATAAACATAGACACACACATGACCTTCTGAGTCTAATTAGTGTTGTTTTTATGTACATGTCTTTAGACCTCTTGGGATTGGAAGACCTATTAAGGAGTTTGTCCCACTCCTAGAGCTATAGATAGTCAATAGCTAGAAAGAGAGTTAGAATCAGTTTCCTGCACTGACAGATTTCTTGATCCTCAAATTCCTGATTTACAAAATTAGGGTGGATAAGAAGTCCCTGAGACGATGGTTTTGGTGACCAAATGTGTTAACCTATGAAAGACATGACAATAACATTGCCAATGACAACGTCCTTCTATTTCCCGTCTGCTTCCTATGTTCTCTTTAGGAAAATAGATAATAATTTATCAGAGAATAAAGTTAATTAACTTTACATTCTGAATTTCATCCTAGAAATCTCTTAAACTGTTAAATGGACTATTTTTAAATTTTCACACCTCGTTTCACATTTTCTGCTATAAAGTTCAGTGGGATTTTTAAAATGAGTAATGTTATATATGCACAATTACAGTATCACAGAACAGCTTCACTGCCTGTTTCAACCTTCTTTCCTTTTCCTCAGCAGTGCTTGAGACCAATTTTTGATGAAAATGAAATAAGCTACAATAAACAATTTTGTGCAGGTTTTTACTCATAATTAAATGCCTTAAGGGTATAGTTGTTGGACATATGGTAAGACTATACCAAACTGTCTTCCAAATGGCTATGTGAGGTACTGGGTCCCCTGGGGAATATTTGATTATGTCAGAGTCAGAGGCTTTGTGTAATTTGTATTGCAGACACAATCCAATATAACCTCCCTCAGTCCACACCTCTGCTATAAGTGCTTCTAAGTACCCCCCCTTCTCCTTGAGTTGTGATTGGATCTCTACCTTGTTTCTCATCAGCAGAACAGGACACAGAGATTGTATGTTACTTTTGTAATTATATTATATTACATGTAAGTTTCTGCCTTGCTAATAAACTTTACATATTCATTGCAATTAGTGATTATATTATTGAAATTCACATGATAAAGACTGAGGTCAGCATTTAGGAACAGGAAGTAGCCTACGGGATCTGGTGACAATCTCTAGGTAACAGCCAGTAAGAAGCCACCGTCTTCAGTTCTACAACTGAAGAAAAATAATCCTGCCAAGAGTAAGAGGTAGGTACTAGATTCTTCACCAGTTACAGCCTAGTCCCAGAAAATAATCTAATTATAGCCTGGCAAGACAGGAAGCAGAAGACCCAATTAAGCTGAATCGAGAAACCCAACCCACAGAAACTGCATAAGTGCAATTTTTATTAGACTCTGACCTTATACCTTGTTGATATATTCATTAATCAATGTTTTAAATAAAATATTTGGCACATATTAACTTGCTGTTGCATTAGTCAGGATTTGCCAAAGAAACAGAATCAATAGGACACATA
Source organism: Eospalax fontanierii (assembly GCA_035773235.1). Lineage (NCBI taxonomy): Eukaryota > Metazoa > Chordata > Mammalia > Rodentia > Spalacidae > Eospalax > Eospalax fontanierii. The sequence goes on along the minus strand of CM069544.1, from coordinate 14,663,570 downwards.
GAGAAGATAAGGAGTATAATTGTCAACTAGTGCCACACTGGCACTGTGGGCCAGAAGCAGGAGACCTGGGAAAGTCAATGGTGTATTTCATATTTGAAGGCAGTCTGCTGCATAATTCAATCCCTCTTGCTCACTCATTGGATGATGCCTGTCCACATTTTGGAGGACCATCTACATATTCACTGAGTTTCACTGAGCCAAGTGTGAATCTTATCCCCAAATAGTTTCCAAGTCACCATATCAAATTAACCACAATAGATGTGTATGTGATACATGGGATTTTTTACTGAAACCTCTCAGAACAGGGGGGCTAAGAGGAGCTTGCGGCTATGGGTGCTCTACATTCAGAAGATTCTCCTGGAATAGAGGTGCGTCAATCTCTAGAGCAAACAAGGATCATATCTAGTGCAGAGGAAGCCTGAGAACAGAGTCCCTGGGTGGATGCGCACCATTGTCAGAAATAGGGAAGAGGCCAGTGAGGTTGTACCTTGGGAGCAGCAGTGGTCAGTTTCAAAGTTCAGGGAACTGTAGTGTGGGGAGTCAATTGTCAGTCTGATGCAAAGCAAATGGACTAAAAATACTTTTTTGTTTCTTTGAGAATTTCATACGATGGGTTTTGATCATATTCAGACCCCTACCCCACCTCCACCCAGATCTAAACTCACCGCATTATTACTCCTGATTTCATGTACGCAATTATGTTTTTAAATCTAATTTGTGTTCTCCAAAAATTCTTATAAATGGATCTACCCCCTGAAGCCTTCTAATTGTCAACAGACTCTCAGGTGGGGTTGAGTCTTTGTGCCTACCACCTCCCATCCATGTTAGGTTTTTGTCTAACTTCGGCTTGCACACGACGTTGACAATGATTTTAATCCAAGAGAAATGACAAACTATTCCATGGTGTGAGGACAGAACTAACATGAAATAAATGGAAGTATTCTTGTAGTGATATTATTTCAATAGGTCCGAAAGTATAATTGCGAGAATGCAGCTAAATCTGTGGTGCCATTTTGACTGTTAGCCTAAGTATTTCTGTGCAGAGTCGATGGTTACACAACTCAGAAGGGAGAGGTCTTGCATGAGTGTACAGACTCTTTTTCATGTAATGTGGTCAGTCAGGTGATTGAGCCCCTTCGTGTGACCTATGACAATGCCAAGTTATTGATGATCGTAAGTGTTATTACAAAAACCATCACTTTGAATGCTCACCAACAGAAATCCCATTTATCTATATAGGAAAAGACCCAACTCTCCTTTCCTGTTTTGAAAGCTCAAGACTGGGATTTGTATGCACTGGTAGAAGCCACTTCTCCTTCTCACTGATGTCCCTTTCCTTAAAAATGCCATCTTGCTCATTCTCCCCAGTTTCAATCTACCCAGTGACATAAAGGAACATGTTTCCTTATGTCTTCTTTTTTTTTCAGTCTTCAAGACAGGAGGTAAGAAGTATTTCCCTAGATGACACTATTACAATATTCACAGCAGTTCCCTGGAGAGAAAGAATAATTCAAAATCTTAAATAAGATATTCAATTTGAAATTAGTTAAGTGGTTATTTTGCTGAAAGGGATTTGCCAAACAAGAAGCACAGCTATATCTTCAGGTAAAGGAAATATTCCATTGAATTTAATTAGCACTGGGATTTTTCTTGCACTTTTACTTTATGAACCTTCAAGCATTCAAAGGATAATTAAAATTTCTGCAGGTTAATAATCACAATAAGGTTTCATTTTTAAGAAAAGAAAATAATTCTTAGCTCAAGTGGAAAAAACTGGTGAGTTAGTCCCAAATGGATCTCATCAGGGATCACAGTTAATATACTGATTGTAGTCATGCATTTTATTAACAGTTGTGGCCTTGATCAATTTGCTTTAAAATCACACAAGTTTCAAGTCTGGTGATTTTAGATTCAGAAGAATGCATATCATGAATAAATGTTGGCACTGACTTTTTAAAAACTCCTTAGTAGGCACACTGTCTTCTAGGCTAGAGGAAAGAATTATAGGTTAAAAGACAGCTCTTGTATTTCAGTTGTCTTTATAGGGATTCTTTGTGAGAGGCCATGGTTCAGCACACAGGACAGTACTCCGCAAAGGTGATGAAGTGTACCAGCAATCTGTCAGGGGTATGCACTGAGAAACTTAGTTCAAATCTTATTATACTATGTGTTTACTTAATGTAAAATCTTATGTTATATATTGGAAATATGCATGCAAAGATAAAAGTCTCCTCTTCCCTCGTCGTCACTGGTTTTTAAAAATATTTTTATTAACTTTTTGAGAATTTCTAAATTGCATTTTGATCATATTCCCTTCTGCCGACATCTCCTGTACCCATCCTTCCAATTTTGCAATGTCAATTTTTTTCATTATATTTTATTTTTTTATTTCTTTTTCATATGTATGGGTGTGTTGCCTACATATATGTAAAGGCATCCATGTCCTGAAATGCCCTCAGATGTGACTGGATTCCCCTAAAACTGGAATTACAGATGGTTGTTAGATGCCATGTGGGTGCTGGGAATGGAACATAGGTTCTCTGCAAGAGCACCCACTGCTCTTATCTACTGAGCCATCTTGCCCTGTGTTCTCATTCTTTTTTAACAATTGATTCCAGTTTATACTACCCGCATCCTCTTAATGTGTGGTCATCCACCGGAGTGGGATTAATCTACCAGGGGCCACCCATGTAAAGACAACTCTCTCAAGTCAGCTGTCATTGACCATAGCTCCTCAAGAGGGGAAGGACTTCTTCCTCAACTGCTCCTTTCATGCTGGAATTTTTTGTCTGGCTTGAGCTTGCACAGGTATACTGGGTTGATATTTGTAACTACTTCGCAGTGTCCAGATTATGTGCTTTCCTTGTATTCATCTACTACCTCTGGCTCTTAAAATCTTTCCAACCCCTCTTCCATAATGATCCTTGAGCCTCTGGAGGTTAGGGTGTGAGACATGGTCCCATTTAGAGCTGAGCACTCTGCAGTCTCTTAATTTATTGACTGGTTGTTGGGCACAGTATTAACTGCCATCTGTTGCATTTATTTGCAATATCCCAAAGAAATCAGGAAATTAGTAAATGGCCTTGAGAGGGGAGAAGGAGGAATGCTCAAAAGAGGGGAGAGGTAATACAGTGATATACAGGGACAGAGGGAATAATGGAGCCTGAAGGGTTAAATAGAATGGGTGGTCAGAGTAGAGAGGGGAATCAGGGGGACCATAACTACTACTTTAAAGACCGTTGAGAAAGTCATAATAAAACCTAACACTAGAGAAACCTCCCAAAGTATATACATATACACATATAAAATGGTTATATATAGGGTTTCTGTAGTGGGGTAAAAATATTCCTACTAGGGACCACAGGTTAAATAAGAGGCCCAAATGCCAGGAATGGGTTACCTTTTGGAGTTGTTGGCCAGAGAGGTCCCATAGATCTCCAGTCACTACAGGCATGTCCTAGACTGCTTCTTATTGGTGTGGAAAGAAACACTGACCAAAACCAAACTGAGGAAGAAAGGGTGTATTTCTCATGGAGGGAAGTCACATTACCAAAACACAGACTATATAGAAATGCTACTTGCTGGCTTGTTCCTTCGGCTTGTGATCGGTCTGCTTTGTTACACAGTACAGGACCTCCTGCCTAGGTAGGATTGACAGCACCCACAGATGGACAGCCCGTCTCACATGACTCCGTAATCAAGAGAAGCCCCACAGTCGTGGCACAGGCCAATCCAACAGAGGAAATTCCTCGTCTGTGGTTCCATCTACCCCAATGTGTCATTTGAGAACTGAAGCTATCTAACACAAGGCTACTGTAATTAATCTTGGTTATCTGTTTTGATTCCTGGTTTAGAGAAAAGCTTTAAATGTTAAGCATAGCTTAGCAGAATTCTACTATGGGACATGGTAGATATTAGAATATAAGAACTTGGGTTTGTTTTGAGATATTTTGTTTTGCATAGTTAATACAAATGATTCATACTGGCCACACGTTTATCCTCTATAAGTCTATGTCATCTTTCCTTTCTTTCTACAATAGTATTACTTCTTATGTATCTTAAGATCTGAAATGTCTTCTTGGTTTTGTGTCTTCTGCCATCCCCTTAAATACAACCATTTCTCAAGACAACACAACCATCTACATTTTTTTTCCCTTTGACTAATTTACTTCTTGCCTGATTTAAGACAATTTTAGTCTTGGTTTTCAGTCCCTGTTTTCTAACTCCATTTATGTTTAGGTTAGTATTTGAACAACTTGTAGGCATTTGAACATGGTACATTACAAATATAATCTTTCTTGGTTGATAAGATGGCTTAGTGGGTAAGATTGCTTAGCACTTGTCAAACAAGGCTGACAACCTCAGTTTGATCCCAAGATCCCACAAAAAAGAGGGAAGAGATCATTGAGTCCACAGAGCTGTCTTCCGACCTCGACATACACAAATGGCATGCAGAAACACACATAATGTACACACAGACACATACAGAGCTAAAAATAATAAATAAAATTATAATATTCATAATAGAAATATATAATCTTTCCTAAAGCAAACACATTACCAGTTTGTCTCTTTTCAGCATACATTGACTTCCTTATTCATAACAATAATATTCTCAGACTAGTCCTACCTGCCATATCTGCTAATAATAGATAATTTATAAATAAAGAATTTTCAATAATCTTTAAAATTATATTTATGAAATATCATGCTAATATCAATATTTTACATTTTATTCATTTTTATTTTATGTGTATTAATGCTTTGCCTACATGTATGTAAATATACCATATTTATGCAATGCCCCTGGAATTCAGAAGAGGACATCAGCTTTCCTGGAACTAGAGTTACCGATGGTTGTTAGCTGCCATGTGGGTGCTGGGAAACAAACCTGGGTTCCTTTCAGGAGCATCCAGTACTCTTAACCACTGAATGATCTCTCCAGCCCCAACTAATAAAACCTTTATAATGTACTGACACCCCTTCTTTTACGATAAAGCCCGAACTACGATCTTTGCATTTGGTTCTCCTGACAATTGTTTCTATATTTCAATTGTTTTCCTGTCTCAAATGTGTGTTGATGTGGGAGGCATATGTGAGTTAGAGCACCCCCATAATATTCCAAGGCAAAATGTGGAAAGATGATTCTTGTCATTTATTCACCGTGGTTTGTATCCTGATATAGAAGGCATTAAATTCAGCAAGACAAATCTGCGTTACTTTTAATGCAGGTTCTTAATATCTTTGCAGTTTCTTTCTATTAGATATGGAGTTCAATTATTCTTTCCTTCCATCCACTTCAGTGTGAGCTAGATTTAGGAACCCTCTTGTAATGAATTGGACACAGCAAAATGATGCGCAAACTCGGTTATGAGGTCTCAAATGCACCAACCTTCCTTCTCCTTCACTTTCTTTTGGAACAGTTTTGTGGAAGCCAGCTGTCATAAACATGTCTAAGCAGCTGTTAGGCTCCCAAGTACGGGAGAAAATGAGTTCTTATGAATGCTGGGACATTGATGATTTCCCCATATCTTCTCTTAAAATTGCATTCCTGGCCAACAGCTAGATTGCAGCCTCTTGAGGAGGCCTCAGTCAGACCTTTCTCTCTCCTTCACTCTTGCACTCTTATCTGTTGGAAACTATATAAAATAGATGATTATTGTTTAAAGTTCGATTTTTTTTGGATTAATGTCATATGCAGCAATAGAGAACTAATGCACCATCTGTGTAAAATGAATTTTGACAATCGAGTTTTGAGCATTCCATCTCAATTGCAAAAATTCTCCAGAGGAACTGCAATTGAATTTTCTACTCAGAAAAGGGCTATCATTTAAGTCAGGATTCAAGGTTTTATACAATATATTGCCAACACATTCGTTCAGTTTTATATCCTAGAACAGTCTCTACTGCAGCTGATATTTCAGCAAATTGGAAAGATTATCTATTTCCTTTATAATATGTTCTATGTGTCTGATCTTATTTCTGTACCTAAAGAAAATGTAGTGAGCTTTTTCATGGTGACCATGGAGACTTATTTTCAGCATCCTCTTCTTTAAGAAAATACTGACATGAATGTTTCTTGTAGGCATAATGAAAGGGTATCTATGAGATACCTCCAATGGTGAGATAACTGTGACTTGACATTTCTATGATGAGAGCACTGGTATTGATTTGCTTTCTTCAGCCTGGGAAAGACTGCCTTTCCATCTGTTGACTTTAGACCTTGTTCCTTCAGAGCTGTAGCTTGCAGGATCACTTATTGGAATGGCCACTGCCCTTGTTCCTACTTGGCTGTGAGGCATTTGTCTTAGAACTTTCAACATCCCTAATATTTTTCAACTGCTCTGTGATTGAAACGATTTGTCTAGAAAGGGATGTTGGCACTTTCCTTTTCTTTCTTCCTTTTCATTTGTGTGGTGTTGTCATGCATAGTACAATTACCTGACTACTCATTTTTAAGAGTGGGCCTGATGTCTCTTGGAACTGTGTCCTCCAGTCAGACCTCATGCATAATTTTATTCAAAACTAGTTTTCTAGCTTCATTTGGGGAAGTACAAGCCTGAATCCACTCTCGTTTTATCAGATAATCTTGCCTTTGTTTTTGGTGGTGTCTGGTGTGGACGGAGACAGAGGAGAATATCACAAAGAAAATAAAGGACCAAGACTTGCAATATGATATAGGAAATATTTCATCAGAGTAGATATCTTTCCCTGCCATAAATTTGTTATATTTCCTAGGTAAAAGAGCTGAACTTTGTCAAATGAATGATTGGCCAACTCAATGATTAAGCATCATGCGTGGTATAGAATCAGTAATCATCATCTCTGGGTTTAGGAGATGGTTCAGTAGATAAATCGCTTGTCATGCAGACATGAGGACCTGAATTCTGAGCCCAAGCAGCCATTAAAAGCTGGGTATAGGGAGTAGGCATCTGTAATTCCTGTGCTGGTGAGGAACAGACAAAGATAGATTCCTGGAGATCACTAGCTAACTGGCCCAGGCAGTTGACAAACTCAGGGTTCAGTGGAAACCCCTGGTTAAAAAAATATGGAGAGTGACAGAGGAAGACACCTGTCAGCAACCTCTGACCTTCAGGAGCACATGGGGGCATAGACCCACACATATGTGACATGTGCATATGCACAAGAATTCATGTACACATATACACCAAGATATAAGGATACACACACATAGAGAAAGAGGAGAAAGGGAGAGAGAGAAAGAGAGAATAACTGCTGACTCCTCATTAACTCCCATTAATTTTTACTATTCTTTTAGGCTATGACTCTAATAAAGCAATTTGGGTAGGATTGACTCTTCACAGAGATATGCCTCAATCTCCAAAATATTTTCCCATGCTAAGTTACTTTCTGTCCCTGCATCTCAAGCATGGATTACAGGTAGTCCCACTCTGCAATTATGCTCTAATGGGCCACTGTAGTAGGCTTTATAAACCACCTTGGCATTTCTGTAATTTTTGTTCCCAGAAAATACTTATCATGTATCTGTCAACACAGTCATTTCTGCTTCTATACAGAAGGCACAAAACTGAAGGAACAAAACAAGCTGTCTTGGTGCCATAGTTGAAAATGAGCTGGTTGCAGATTCACTTGCCATCTTGTTTCCTATAGCTACACCACACGGATATCAAGGGAAGGAGTCGGCTGAAGAACTGGCTTGGAAGGAAGGGCATACATAAATTGATTTGGAATCTGATTGTAAACGAGTGTGAGTGCTTACGTGTGTGGGTTTTCATTTATGTAGAAGGAATTCCTAAGAGAGAGTTGACCCACAGAGTTTTGAGGAAATGGGATTGATAGTGTTTCAGAATAATGTTTTAGTCAAGAATAAAGACTGTCTTGACTCAAGCTCGATTCTTCAATCTTTGGGACATCAGGTGTTTTTCAAAGTAGGTTTAGTGCACTTTGGATTAGCTTTAGTCACTCAAAGGTTTTATGAATTCAACCTACTTTTTTGTCTTTACAAAAAGGCTCAGCTGTAAGCACTTGGCTGCTGCCTGATTTTTGCTGAGACTCCCTGTTCATGTTAGGTCCTGATTCAGATTGTCTCATTTGTTTCTGATATCCTCTGCTCTGTAGACACAACCCCGTTTACTTCTAACCCAGGCCCCTCGCTGAAATTTTACTCATCTTAGACAGATAATGATTAATGTGGATCCCCACAATATTGTGGATTATGATTACCAACCTGATGCATGGTATAATCATTGATTGTATCAGTTTTCTGTCTTTGGGGTTGGATGTAGAATAATCTGAGTATTGTGCAACACTTCAAATAATATGTTAAATTTAGTAAACATCACTCAACCGTGCCCATCCTTACCAATTTTTCACAGTCTGCTTCTTTATTCCTTCCCACTTTAGTAACAATATGCGTTATGACTCAGCAGGACATCTCAAATCATGTCTTTTCTAATTGCCACAACTATTGATTCACATGAAATGGGGCATTGGTCTCAAAACCCCTTGCTTCAAACCTCAAGGAATATTGAGGAAGAGGAAGAAAAGGAAGAAAGATCAGAAAAGCCAGACATTGGGAAAGACTGAGGACAAACAGCATATTGTGGTCATGACAGGGCCATTGTGTTCATGAACTCACACTGGCTGTGATTGCCTGTCCAATGTCAAATAAGTTTTCATTTCAGCATAGATGGTGACAGTCTCACAAATCGCCACCCCTAGTTGATGACTGCTGGAGGAGGAAGAGTCATTTTCCTTAGGAATGTGAACCTTGATAGGTTGTTCATACTCCTGTGAATGACTGCACACCCACACACATGTGGACAGCACTAGTTGACCTCAAAAGATTTAAAATAGAAGACAAGAATTTGGGAAGGGACTTGCTGGAGGAGGTATGGGAGGAGTTGGAAGGGGAGAGTAGAAGTTAGAGTTCATAAAAATCCATTGTACATTTGTGTGAGATGTTCAAAGAATAAATGAAATCATATATAAAGCCCCCTAAAGAGAACAAAGCCAAATAATGAGAAAATATTTTAGCAAAAGTGTTTAAATGCAACATAGCCACAGGCTTCATCTGACTTATTACAAGAAATTTTCTGTTCTATGGGAAAAAGCGATGAAGGAAAGTCTTGCCCTGTAATGAGATCACAGAAAAAAATAGCCACCTGCATAAACATGAGACTTGAGTCCAGTGACTCAGTTTCTAATAGGTTAAGGCATGTCTGTATATATACATAATATATATGGTTTACTTATGATGTATAGTCTGCTAGATGTCAAATTACTTGGTGTTGGTATTTTAAAACACTTCTACTCATTTCCTGAATGTAATATTAAATATCAATTCTTTTCTTCAGGGCCGCAGTTCTCCTGTGTATCGTGTCAAGAAAGGTCATAAGGAAAAAGTCTTTATTTTTGCAACTCAACAGCAAGGGCTAACATAGGATTTTGTGTATGTCTGCAAAAGAATGATAACTCTTGTCCTTAAGAAAACTCTGTACCACATTTGGACCAGATAACTTAGTGAACATTCAGCTTTCTTGCTTCCCTTTTTCTTATCTGTGACGTGCTCACAGGGTGGTTGGAAGAGAGGGGAGGAAGTGGAGTGGGCATGTACATGAGTAATTCCACGTTGAAATTCTCACTTGATGATTTCAAAGACTACATGATTTTGATATGTGATTAAACTTTCCAGATTTGTGTTCTATATTACTGAATGAATATATTTACCATCATATCTACATGTTTAAATCATATATCCTCTATATCTTATAACACAGCAAGTCCTTCACATTTTCCTGTCTCAGATCCCAACACTCTTTGGATCTCCTTTTTTCTTTCTTTTTTTTTTTTTTGAGACAGGGTCTCCCTGTAGTTGCAGCTGACCTGGAATGCCCTGTGTACACCAGGCTGGAATTGATTTTACAGAGATCTGCCTGCTTCTGCCTCTGCCTGGCTCTTTGGATTATTTTTATAGAAATTCAAGAATCTGAAATAGAGGTATAATATTTAGAGTGTCTTTGTCAATACATCTAGAAAATAAAGATGATGGACTTTATAGCTCTTTGAATTATGAAAAATAAGTAAATAAAAATACTATCCCTCTTTCTTGATTTCCTGGAGGCATTGTTAGCTATTTCAATGGGATAATCCCATCTCATGTTAATTATTTCCATTGTGCTTACTAGCATAGTTGATAGTTGAGAGAAAAAAGGGGAAAGGGAGAGAGAGATAGAGAGAGAGAGAGAGAGAGAAGGAGAGAGAGAAGGAGAAGAGACAGAGACAGAAACAGAGAGACAAACACAGAGAGACTGATATCTACTGATGTCTCTCTCCTTTATGAATGTCCGGAGGATTTAAACCCTTAAACCCCTGGAGATATCTATTAAATTTCAAGCAGAAGCCAAGCTCTGAAGAGCAAGAAAGAAGATCTGAATCTCTTCTGGGCATTTTTCCAGACAGAAACTTGGATAAGCATGTTGCTGAGAACAACTGTGTCTGCTTTGCTTTTGAGCCATGTGGAAAGCGGGACACTGAAGTTGGAAATCAATCCACAGGGCTTTGAGCAGTTCCTGTTTAAGCTAGCACACAGCAAAGCCTCAAAAGCAGAGTCTATTAGGGTGCCTAAGCACTGTGACTGGAATCACAAGCAAGCCCTTTCCTTTCTCTGAGCTCCACTTTTACGTAATATAAACGAAAGAAACCATTCTTCCTTCAGACCTTGCATGGATTAAATAGAATAACACAGAGTTTAAAAAGGTGATCATTGTTCCCCTATTTCTGTTTCCGCGGCTAGAGTCTCCATTCACAAATTCTTCTTTCTACCTCTCTGCTTACTGTGTTTTTATTTTCAGGTCAATCATAACTTCTGTCTTGTTAATTAAAATCTTCACAGTATTTCGGCCTCAGCGTTCTAACGAGTTCCCACCCATGTTTGCCTCTGTACTTGCCACTGATAATTTACCTGTTTATAGTGTCAGCACTGGCTCTGCACATTGGCATGGGCTAATGAGAACCTCCTGCTTCTGGTTCTCCAGTATCTACCTGACTAGGTCAGACCTAACCAGTTGTCCTGTGAGTGTGCGCATTAAAGTGTGTAAGGAATTGCACACACTAAGTTAGGTTGGTGTCCCTTTTCATGGCTGAAACAGGATAAGGAAAGAAGACAACTGTTGGTCAAGAAATTAACAAGATAACTAAGCAAGTTAAAGTGAAGTGTATACATAGCAGCCTCCACATCCTACCTAAGAATAACTTTTCTGCTTGTGTCTCCCCTCTCTTCTTCACACATGTACTGAAGAACAGAAGTCTTCAGAAAGGAATGGTTACTATAGACAAAACAGACAAAGCAACAGGTCTGGGTCCAGTCATAACACATCCTCCTGAATGATTATGGCCCATAATGAATTTCTGTTACTTCCATTCATGCTTACAGCTATGTTTACTTCTCTGTATATGAGCATCTATCTAAATAATATGTAAATATGCAGGTATATTTTCCTGTTAACTACAGATTTTAATCTAGTTACCATATCTTTATGCCATAAAAATTGATATTCAATTATAAATGTGAAGATATTTTTGTGCACATATGTATGTTTATGTAGATATGTGCAGGGATAGAGAAATTATCCATTGTAAATACTTTAAGTACTTGAAAGTTCAGTAAAACGGGGAAAACAACAAAATACAATGGTACAAATGCATTAAGATGACAAAAGGAACCTCAATGCTATCTGGGGTGACCAGAAATCAAACTAAAAGCGAATAAAATATATTTAGAAAGTTCATGAATTAAACTGTAGATACTCTAACAAAATAATAATATTTTTATCTCAGTATGAATGAAAATTGATAAAGCACATAATGAAATTTCAATTTTAGTATTTCAAGGAGCATAACAAATATCTACTTTCAATAACTGGATTTTCCTATGAACTCCATATGTAGTTTATAAATACATAATTCATTTAATAGGCAAATATAATTTCTTTAAAGTATTTCTTTTATAGCTTAAACTAGCTTTTGACATTACATAAGACCTATTTGTTTACTTCAGAAAAACTTGCAAAGTGTGTCAAAGATGAAGAGAATGAAAGCATGCAGAGTTTTAGAAATTAGAGATAGTCAATGATGTTGTTTTCTATTTTTTCATTCTGTCCAGATATACTAGGATTGAATCTAGTATTGATTGAATCTATATTTTCTGTATAATCTCTTATCATACTTTGTACAGCTTTAAATTCTCTTAAAACCACGTAAGAATTTGCTATGCCATTAATATTCTTTAGTAAAAGAATTTTAATAGAAATCATTTGTTTAAAATATGAGTCTATTATGATGTCCTAACTAATTTCTATGCACATTATTAAATCCCCTTTTGCACTTAAAAACTGCTATTAGTATATACTCAAAAAGATTTTATAGAGGAACATACACACAGATATGTTGAAATATCTTAGTGTTGTTCAGGACATGATTTTATTTATTGGGTTTTTTTTTTTTTTTTTTTTTTTTTGAGACTGGATCTCCCTATAGCCCAAGGTAGTCTGGAACTCTCTATATGGACCAGGATGGCCTTGAACTCACGGAGATCCACCTGCCTCTTTCTCCCAATTCTGGGCTTTAAAGGCATGTGCCACTGTGCCTAGCTAGGGCATTATTTTATTATCTAGAAATATATGTGTCTTTACACATTTCAAACCCTCTTCACTTGTCTTATCTGTTATAGAGTACCTCATAAATGTGTTTCATACCACTTTATTCTTTAACAAGGAGTTATGACAATAATTTATCATTATTCAGGCCAGAGTCATGATACCTAAAATGAATTGCTTAGGAATAGGTGAACTGTGAACCTTTCCAGGGTCTGAGAAAGTGGATGGGGCTATTGGACCTACATCAAGAGGCCTCAGACTAAAATGATGTTAGATAAGAAGGATCTTGCCTTTCCTCTTTTTTCTCCTGTGTAATAGGACTCCTTCCTTCTCCCAGAATGTCTATACTACTTTATCTTTGTTTGACTTTTGTAAGTTTCTTCATGTAACCCAGTAGACTGGCAATGCTCTTGCCTCTGCTTCCTGAGGAGCATGGTTAGGGTATTCTACCAAACCCAGTTCACAGTACTTTTAGACTACCACCTGCATTGTTCTTTATTGATACAAAATGTTTTCTTGAAAATTAAAATTTTTTTTCATATAATTAATGCATTAGAAAAGAATTGTAAGGCATTTCAAATGTTTTGTCTATGTACACTTTAGTTATGAAATACTAATTAGACAAACTAACGGAACCCAGGTGAGCCAGCACGTAAAAATTGTACAAACACACACACATACACACAGACATGCACACACACTTTTCAATCACCACTGACACTGTATTGACGCATGGGATACTGGCCACAAGGAAAGCATTTGGAGCTAAACAATTCTGATAATTCAGATAATTGTGTTTCTTCTCTTTCACAATAACTCACAAGCTTTAGCTATCCTAGTGCTCATCTGACAAGAAACCCCAAGTTCCTTTCCAAGCTGATTTTTATTCAAGTATTTCTTAACTACTTAATGTATATAAAAAGAAACCAAACCACACCACATTTTAATGAGGTTGAAAAATTTTAAAAAAATATCTAGAAACACTATTCTAAGGCATGAAAAAGACTTTACATGTGGAGCATCAGTTTCATGCATGCCCTAAGATCTGTGGTATTTTTTGTGTGCTGTGTTGCATAGTGAGATGTTTTTTCAGAGCACACATGACACATAGTATTGTTTATGTATACATGCAATTCTCTGTGGGAACATTCTCTGGCACGTGCAAAGACTACACCATTCTACTGCCTTTTATGTTTTATTTTTATATTTCAATATCATGAAAATCTCTTCTATGTGTGATAGTATTCCCATTGGAATATGTGCTTCATGAAGACAGGTACATAATATCTGACTTATTTTCAGCTATGTTATCTCTGCCTATAGCCATGCCTTCCCCCTACAGATCAATTCATATTTATAGTCTGTTAACTATAGATTCTTGTCTGAATTATTTTGGAATTCCCATATGATACAAGTAATAGTCAACAACTCATTGCTCTTGTTTTAAAAACAAAGTATTTTATTTAGTGTATGTTTGTGTGTGTGTGTGCGTGTGTGTGTGTGTGTGTGTGTGTGTGTGTGCAGGCATGGGAATGCCATTGCAAGCATGTGGAGGTCAGAGGAAGGCTCTTGGGAGTCAGTTCTCTTCTGCCACCTTGTGGGGTCTGTGGATTGAACTCAGGTCTCCAGGTTGTGTGCAAGCACCTCTTATTCTCTAAGTCATCATGCCCATCCCAAACATGTATTCTTCAAATGTGAATTTCTATTAATTCCTTAGGAAAGAAGTAAACATATTACATAATGATTCAGAAACCAAATTTAGGCCTTTGATTTTTATTCTACTTTCTAGTTTTTTTTGTGTCCTTCCTTTTTTTTTTTTCTAAACTGCAATTATTTTACTTAAATTAATGTCTAAGAATAGCTCCCTGAATACAGCAGCTTGAGTAGTAACAGCAGAGAAGGGGAGGGCGGTGTTGATTCTTGACAAACAGCAATTGGACATGTAATTAGAGGTGCTGGCTGAGCTGGGATTGACCCATGAAGTCGCCTCAGAGATCAGCGCTAAATAAAATGGACTTGCTCACAATGCTAAGCTGAAAATCAAAGGTTGCATTTCATCAAACATTTATCTAGTGCCCCCTAACGGCTATGACCAGTGTTAGATGCAGAAGGAATGAAATGGAAAGCCCTTCCCTAAATGAGCACTAGTATCATCAGGAGGAAATTATAATGTGCCACACATACACATAATGCCAAGTATGTGAAACAAGTCAGTGACAGGCACTTCTTTTCAATTAGTGTCTAGGGCCCAGGGAACTTGGCTGATTTGACCGAGGCTGAACTTGAAAGCAGTATTGTGCCACTAACTGGCCTGTCTTCTCTTAAACTTACTCTCGTTATTCCCTGTTCTGCGTCTCAGGGAATGGCATTTCACAGGCTCCAGTACCTGTTGGCTTGTGGGTCAGCGATGAGAAGGTCAGGATAAAGGAAAGGACCACCTCTTCTGCATGGCCAGCATTGCTAGCCACGCCTTTCTCCGCCATGACTCCAGCTCCGTTCACATCTGCTGTGACCAGTTTCAACTTGATAGTCCTGGCTCTACGACTGGCAGTGCCCGTGTCTCTTCAGCTCCAGCAAATTAGAGGCTTCCTTCAGTGACTTATCTGCTCTTAGTTAGCATGCTGGCTCTTCTGTTATTTAAGCAACAAATGTCCTGTATTAAATCACTTCTGTAAAATATGCCTGGAGATTTTCTCTTTGCCTAACTCCACTCTGACTGACTAGGAGATAGACTGCTCCTGATGGGACAGAACAATATTAATCTGGTCTGGAAAGAAGGGAGGGATCATAGGACTTCATTTGTGGGGTTAGAGGCAGTCTCAAAATAGCCAGAATTCTTATTCATGCTGAAAGTGGGTTAATTAGTAGTGACATTCTGACCCTGATGCACCTTTGGGAAAGTCATGGAAGGTTTAGTGTCATGCTGAACATGAACCCAGTGAAGTCCCATTCATAAAGTGAAACCTTATGGCTGATCATATTTGAACTTAGTCTACTTCTTTATTTTTCAACAAATTTAAAGAATCTATTTGGGTCCCTTGGGACTGACTTACTCACTAGAACGTCATGGCTGGAAGGGGTCATCTTCCTCCTCATTGGATGCCTGGACACACTGCAAATTGGGTCTGTTAAAGCAGTTTGCTTAAGGTCACACAGCTGGTATAGCCAAAAGTAAAAGTCCTTTATACAAGTCTAAGTCCAAGGTTGCTACTATTGCCTCCTCCCCCCACCCCAGGAGCCCTTAGATATTCCAAGTTTCAGCTCATTCATTCATTCATTCATTCATTCATTGTGTCCAAGTTTGTTCCTTTGGTAATTACAAGGTACTGAACAAATTTGAACATCTTGATCCCTATTAATAATGCAAAATTCTAAATGAAAAAATGAACATATTACTCACTAAATGTAACCAGTTTAGAGTGGATTTTAAATAGAATATTATGCTTTAATAAAGTAGCATGTTTTATAGTCAACTAGAATTCAGGTAAGAGAACACAGTCTATTTTATGAGGAAAACACTTAATCCCATAGTGTGAAATGTATTCTCCCACATAGCCATTATGAAGTCTTAAAAGTTCACCATTAAAAAAAAAATAGACCCATGTCTTTTTAGATTAAATAAACTGAGACAAAGACATTAGAGACATTATCTGTTTAATAAATATGATTGTAAAAGCAATAAACAAGAGCAATTATCCATTACACTACATAGTATTTAACAAAAAATACATCAAAAAAGTCATTTTAAAATTAGAAGTAGTTCCAATACTATAAGAAAACTTTTTTTTTTAAATTGGCTTCCTATAAAAATAAGTTGGCAAATGAGGGGTTTCAATGCTCAGTTGGAATCCTGGAAAACACAGAAGAGCTGCCAAGTACCCCATTGCTCTCAAAGTTGCTGTTTGGAACTTCTGGAAAAAAAAAGCAAAGCAAGCCTCTGCATTTTGGACAGTGGATCCAATTTGGAATAAGGCAAGGGAGAAAATGTTGGTTGGGTTCAGGGTAGAGCTAGAGCATGCACAGTTTGCCTCACGGGGTTCTAGGAAATGTTGTAGTATCTGATTTTCAGCTTGCCCTGAATCTTACCTTCTATTTACATCCCTCCCCACACTCCTCTGGCCTTAAGCCCACCAAACTCCTCATTGTGTTTACACCTGCTATTAGGAGAGGTAGGCAATTGTGTCCCTCCCATTTGTAGGTTCTAGCTGCTACCTTCTTTTTACGATTTAACTGAATGGTCTTGCATGGAAATTTTTAATTTTTAATTTTGTAGTTGTCTAGTTGGCCTGTTGAAGCAGGTTGTTGGGTCTACTCTCACCTAGCAATAGGAAACAACACTAATGATTCCCTAGGGTTTCCAAAACGATAGGTCTAGAGTATGGACCCAGAATCTGCATTTTAATCAAGTCTATAGATCACACTAATACTTTTGTATTGGGTACCACACTTTAAGAGCCACTGGTCAAGGTTGCAGGAACCATGAAGTGCCCTCTGAGCATTACCTTGCTGTGCTAATCACCTACAGGTGGGAGGGAGCTCTGAGGAGAGGCACATGAGGACACTAGAGATGCTGAATCTATAGCTGGCACTTTGGCTAGGCATCTCACGTCCATCTCTATTTTAAATGAAGACTTGCAGTCCATCTTCCCTGTGTCTCTTCATTCACATTTTTCATTGACAATGATTTTCACAGCACTACTCTAGGCAAGGCACTGTGCTAGGTCAAGAGTGCTCTTCCTTTTTAAAATAATAATTTTCTAATTAGAGTGAACTGAACTGCAACTCTGAGGATTCCCTGTGCACTTTTGAAGGAACTTCTTTTGGTTTCTAAATACTTTGTCTTCTAGATTACATTCGGAAGACTCCAACTGAAGAGGATCAATGAGAATGTTCCTATGAGATAGGAAGCCTGGAAGGTTGAGAATTGATTGATCATGTCCCCAGGCATAATTTTCTGCTCGAATTTACATGGGACATCCTCTACCACATAGCTTTCTGTTTGACTAACTTCTAAATTACAGTTTTCTAGTCTTCCCTTGCATGAGTCACACAAGGGCAGATATCATCCTGATCATTAGAATAATCACCAGTCCGCCTATTGTTGGCTTCGAGGCACAGATTGAGATCTCTAGATGGATTATCAGAATAGCTGTCATCCCAATTTGAGAATGAGCGTTGTAGAAGGGGCTTCAGATACACTGAAAAGGTATCATCAGGGGACAGGGTCTGTTCCTTTCTCTGGTTCCTTTCTCATGACTGCCTTGGGAAAACTGATTTCTTTATGCTTTGAGGATCTGAGGATTATGAGCCTTACTTTGAGGCAATCACCTATCTCTTCTCTTTTATACCGACTAAATATGCTTTTCCATATTGATACCATGATACTCAAAGATCTGAGAACACACGTGAAATCGCTGAGATCATCTTAAATGGTCAAAATCTCATCAAAATATAAAAGAAGGCATATTTCACCATGTTTTCCAATAATCTTACACATTAAGTCCATTAATCTGCTTCTCCTGGTTAAAAATAAGTTTTATTTTACAAATACTATTATTCTGGAGAGGAAACATCAGATAACAGCAACTATCATAGAAGATATTACCCTGCAGTATAGTCACACATTCAAAACATTTCTCATAAGAATCTTCTAGAATTTGACCATGTCAAAGGGTTTTTTTCCTTTTTATCTTTTTTTTTTAATGTTCAAACACCAGTATTTCATCTGTATGCTTTCTTTTCCAAAAAGTACATGGCCAGGTTTGAACTGCTTGCATATATTAAATCATACACATTACATGTTTCCAGGTGGGAAAAGACAGGGGTATTTGTCAAAGGAAGGTTCTAGAGCAAGAGATGGGGAAGGGGAATGAACTTGAAGCCCACTGAACAGGATACAGCCTGGCCAGTGTCTATGGAAGCTGGCATGCTCGGGCGTGTACAAAACTGCCAGTGATGAGGACTAGTGAATGGAGAGTTCAGGGTTGGCAGAACCTAGGCCAGTTTCAGAAAGTATCAGGTTTAATGTCCAAAGTAGCCACACATTTTGTGAGAAAAAAGTGAGAGCCGTTGAAGAATAACGGGGATTAGAGGAAAAAACTGAAAGACATTCTGAGAATATGGCTGCACAGGAATGATAAACAAATGGGAATGCAGGATGAGAGGAAACTACTGGAAAATCCCATTTCTTACATCAGTTGGGGCAGAAGTAGGGAGAACTGCAAGGAGAACAGCTCAATATAAAGCACAGGTCCTTGCTTCCCCGCCCCCTTTGTTTTCCTATTGGACCTGCATACATGTTTCTTTAACTTGCATCTTTGTCCCTGTGGCCACAGAAAATGGACAAAAAACAGCTTGTGGTCACCACTGACCAACAGAGCCACTAGCTCCGACTTAGAAGGGAAAAATGACAATAAGAAAAGTTGACCAGAGAAACAGCTCAGGGTTCCAAACTCCTGTGCATGTCTTTGTGTCTTATGAAAAGGCTTGGGATGGCTAATCCACCCATCAGCCCATAGAGCTAAAATAGCTTTAAATCTAGAGCCAAGAATATTTCCAAAAATACATGCAGATTTCCTTGGCCTATATATGTTATGAATTCTCTACAAACACGACCAATCAGAAAAAAGAGAAGAAGGGGGGGGGGGAGGAGAGTGTTTTCCATTAAAATAGAGCACCTGCACACTGCCCCTCCAAACGTGTTCTCAAGTTATTGTCCACATGCACAGGCTTAAAGCTAAAAACCCTTGTTGACTGTGTCTGAAGAATTTAAAAGTCCGGATGCAGTGAGTGTTTGTCTGTTTGTTTGGATTTTGATTGTTTTTATTTTATTTTTTGTTTTGTTTTACTGGCGTCCTCCATTCAAACATTTACATAGGTAGGGATTTCTTTTGTGCTTTGATTCTCAGCAACTATGGAAATACTTCCTGGCAAAATAGGAAACAGAACAACAGAAGAAAGAAAAAAAAAAAGTTAGTGGTCATGAAGGATGATGTACTTGACAAGAGCGAAATTCTTTCCTGATCAGCAGGTCGCCTGTAGCCTTTAGGGGTTTTCCTTAAATTGCAAATTGTGCCCCAGCAGATCCCCGCTTTGGCGTTGAAGGTGGAGTGGCTTGTCTTGGTCTTTGCAATCGGAGAGATGAGTCACCAGGTTGAGTAGAAGGGGAGGGAGGGGAGGGTAAAGCTACTCTCCTAAGAGAAAACGTGTAACACTTACTCATTTAATGACACTGGAAATGGACAGGTGTCAGAGACTCTGCAATGTGCTATGAGCTGTTCCTAGTGACAGAGGACAGCCACTGTGTATTATACCACATAAATATGGACCAAGAGCCAAAAGACCCCCTAAATAATGCAGCACTTTAGATGCTTTATACATAAACAGACAAGAATGCACATTTCCCTGGACAGAAGACAGAAAAGCCTCTATCCTCTTTAACCCAAACTATTGTATCTTTTAATCCCCTGTCTCCACCAAATGAAAGAAAATGCACACTGAAAACTGAGCACCAGATGTGGCTACAGTTGTTACTACTGTGTCTGACTTATGCCACTCATTACATTTAACCTTCCCCCAATATAGCCACACATGTTTCTCAAACACAGTTAAAGAGAGGATTCTATTTGTATTGGCAAATTTATGTCTTTCCAGGTAACAGATTAATACTCTTGTCTAAAGGCCTTCTAGGTGTTCTGGCATCACAACATCAGAGGGACGCATGAAATGTTATGGAATTTCTCCACCATAGCAATGCAGGACTGAGGCATGAACATCTACAGTTTCAACTCCTGAGGCCACAGACAGGAGGACCAGAGGAGAGAAATGAATCAGCAGGGTGGGCTCCATGGGTTTGTCTAAATTACTGGAAAATTTCTTCTGCAATAGATAGCACAATTTAGCATCGTAGGTTTAGACTCAGTGGGCCAGGCTCCCCAATGTCCACTTCAGGGGCAAAGAGCACTACACTGAAAGACAATGTCTAAACTTTTAGTTGAAAAAGATATCTGCCAAACTGTCTGCTCCTTCATAGCCTAGCTCTGCTGTTTGTCTTGGTGGCTCATACCTTAGATGTTCTGCTAACTTTATGTCCTATCCCTCAAGTTCTCAGTTTCCAAATTCCCTCCCCTCCTGGGGAGGGAAGGAGAGTGGCAGGAGAGGGGAGAGTCTAGATAGTTGATAAATTTAAAAATCAAAAACAAAAGCACAAAAAGCAAATTTCCCCAAGTGGTCAGGCTAGCCAGTCTCATTTTGCCCCTCTTCAGGTCTTCTGGAGCAATTTGTTCTCCTTAGAGTGGTCTGTAGTAGAGAATTATGTTTTGTCCACATGAGTACATACCTTGTGTATTGCATGACCATCTGCCCACCACCCCCAGTCTCTGAGGCATCCCATTCTTAAATACTATTAGAGAAAATACAATGCTCGTTGCTCATAAACATTTGAAGCTTAGTGTTTTAGAGAGGGATTTTTGCAAAAATGGGGAAAATTAATTAGAGAAAAAGCTAGAAAAAGGCAAGGAAGTGACATCATATCTATTTCTCTCAGCAGTGTTAGAGCAGAAGGAAGTGGTTATATGAAGCCAGAAAAGGGTTAGAGGGGGAGTCAGCCACTGACTACTCAGCCTGGGCAGCTGATGGCTGCTGGGCATCATTTACCTATGAGCTGTGATTCCACCTTCTCATCTATAAGCTGGCCAGGCCTCCTGAGTTCAGGGTGAGGGATACTGGGCCTGCTTTCAGTGTGACTGACTGGACTGATCATCTCTTGTTCTTTCTCATTCTGCATCTGGGCATAAACATTAATCCCCGGGATCTTCCTAAAACATTAATAGAAACCATCACTGCTCTGTACTTGAGAGGTTCATCACTGAAATACACGCTTCTGAACCTGTCTGAAAGAGAGAAGGGATAAGGGAGTGGTGGAAGGGAGAACACGCACCTTTTAAACTTGTAGATGACAAACACGGCCAACCCCACAAACACCACGGATAGTAACATCAGCATGGCGGATCCGCTGTGGGTTGGAGTAAGGTCCACCAGTGGAGCTGGGGGCAGAAAATAGTATAAACATGAGCAGAGACTTCCATGGAAGACCCATGTGATTTGGAAACAAGCTTAGTCAGCTCCAGAACCAGGAATCACTGTATGTGTGATTTCATACATGTAAAATGCTGTATGAAAAGCATCTGAGTGAGTCCCAGACAACAGTGCTTCAGCTGGCCAATCCAAGCACTACAGCAGAATAATGAAAAGAGAAAACAGGTCTTGGAGTCAGATTTTTAGCTCTGTCTTATGTGACTACACAATAATAATAGAACAGACCTCACAGGGTAACTGTGAGGAGTGCTAATAGATCTACTGACTATGCCTTTATATGTATTTCCTTTTATTCTACTGTTCATGCTTCATTATTGACTAATACCTATTACAAATGGGCTCACACCCTGATAAAGACGATATAAGTTGAAAATATCAAGTGTGTAAATTATCAAATACAGCTCAGTGTACTCAGATGTACTCACAGCACTCACATTAGCTTACAGTTGGATAAAATGATTCCAGAAAAAGTCTACTTTATAATAAAATGTTGAATTGGGGCTTTATGTAATTTAGCAGCTAATATATGCAGGTGAGACACAGAATGGCTGTTCGGCTATGCTTTCACACAGTCACAAGGTGGAAACAATCTAAGATCACACAGTTTAAGTCAGAGACGGTCCATATTGGTACTAATAAACTATTAGCTATTAGTAAAATTCCCTGTGTACTGTGTACAAGTTTTTCCCACTAAATATGGGGGATAACCAGTAAAACTATAAATAGGAACATTTTTCTGTGTCATTTAGCCATTTCCTCCTACCTCTACCTTGGCAATCCTGAAAGAACTAGAAAGTCATGGGGTGCGCTTACATATTTTGCACCCAAGAAACTGATGGCTAAATGAATGCTTGGGAAGGTCACAAGCACTCTGATACTGATGGGAGAGACATGCCCTCCACTGGGGTCTATAATTTCTGAAATTCATGGTAGGTCTTTCCTGAGACCCAGCCCCTCAAATGTATGAACTTCCTCTCAAATAGAGCAGAACTTTCTGGTGGCAATGAAGCTCCCTCTTAGTTTGTCTTACAGAAGAGTTCTACAAAATATCTCCTTGCATCTTGAAATCTTCTTGCACCTCAAGGTCAAGCCTTATGTACTTATAATGACTGTTTGCAATTAATTTCTACCATGTTAAGAACTGACATTTTGCAAATGTGCTGGTAGCCCAAATCTCCAAACAATCCACATGTACCCTGTAGAAGCCTGAATCATGACCTTTACCTTCCATCAATTTAAGCAAAGTCTCAAACCCAGAATTGCAGGTGCCCTTTACATACCCTTTCTATGACTTTTCTCTGAGAGCTAAGAGGGTGATGCTCTGGTCATCCAAATAGAAAAGTTCAAGAGTAAATGACTACAATATTGATGGTCTCAGACAAGAACCTTGGTTGCTTCGGCCCTGTCTGATTTTTGCAAGATTATATCTCAGCTAGAACTAGAATATATATTTCATATGACCACACAGTTTGGGTTAAAGTAAAAGTCAAAGCTGCTTTCTCAGAAAACAGGCTTAGTTCAGGAGGGGGAAATCCGTTTTTAGCACCACTTAATATTTGCTTTCCCCTGTCCACTTAGCAGCAATGTGGAGTGGGAGTGCATCCTTACACAAGAGTTGATGGGGTAGCCTCACTGTAGTAGAACACATACGGAAAAGGTGATTCACATTTCAACTAAGAAAATTAAGCTCTCAGTGTCATTGGCAGAGCCCAGACATAATCGGAATTCACAGTGCTATTGGGAGAGGAGAGCAGGAGAAAAGAGTTTCCATATGCTAGAGATTTTAACTCAGCTGGCTTTAACAAATGGAAAGCTGGGATTATCCACCCCATTACACAAACAAGAGCAGTAAAGTTTTCAATATCATCATACGGGACTCCAACTATGGAATGGAAGCAAGAAGACTTAAGTTTTACACACACACACACACACACACACACACACACACATTTCTTAACGCACAGCCTATATGATATATTAAGAAACTTAAAAAGACATTTCTCTCCTGAGGTGATTAAGGACAGCACAGGAAGAAACCCACAAGTGACATGAGTTAAAATATGTTTCAAAGGGAATAGTTGGAATCCTAGATCATATAGTCTTAAGCATAGATGACATGTACACGTGAAGGTGAAAAGATAATCATAGATAATAGATGATGGAATGGTGACAGAGATGGATTGATGATTGACAGTACAACCTTCACTTGACTGTCCATCTTGTTCTCCTACAAATTGCATACAGTCCCTACAACTTCAACCAATGAATCTCAGATTCTTTTATAATTTTATTTGCAATTATAAAAGATAAAAGACTCCCCCTTCTCTCTTATCACAATACAACTACCATATAAAAGGAATAAGAAGAAAATTTTAAAGTAGTTTAACACAAACCAGTAATTTTTCAGTGAACAAATGGAAGGCCAGAGGGGACACAGATGGTGAGGACTGTCAGAGGCAGGAATGAACTTACACTCCTCACCCTCGCTGAAGGCTCTTTTAGTACAAGTGGAATAAAGATGTTGTAGTGCAACTAAGAAAATCACAGAACTTACTTGAAAGGGTGTCATTTTAAATAGGTAGAAAAGAATGAGGAAACCCTTGACATGGGTTTCACTGATGAGGAAACACAAGTACATATGCATATACCTATGTGCACACACAGACACATAGACACAGATTCACCTCTTTGCTTCTAGCTGCTATCTCTCTTCCTGTTGGGCATAATGCAAGGTGGGCCTAGCCAGGCCACCTGCTAGGAGGAATAGAGGAATGGCTCCTGTGGGTGTGGCGTTCTGCTCTGGCTAGTTGTGAGACCAGCACCTGGAAAGTACCTGCCTACCTGGGGACAGACTTACTATTGGCTGTATTTGGGACCCCACCCCATAAGGTCATTGGCTCTCCAGACCTATAAGAGCTTGTGCACCTATTCAATAAATGAGTTCGCACTGCCACGTGAGTATACAGTGCCACGCGAGTTGGCCTGCTTCCCATCCAACTCCCGGAGTCTGCGGCTTGACTCTGCGTCTACTCACCCCTAACCCCTTGGGCTGGCCCCCCAAAGTCCACTCGGGCTGGCCCTGAGTGGTGAGACATGACGATAACTGACACGACAATATCTTCCCTTTTCCTGTTTGAATCTTTCAATCCGATAAATCATTCACACTTGAATCATCATTCTTAAGGAAACAGTATTAACACTGCTGATTAATTATCACAGTGTCTGGGGAAAATTGGCTTCCGTACTTTGAATTCTAGAATGCGCACTACGTGTTCCACCTCCCAGCTCTGCTTTGCTCATCCAGATCTCAGAGGCAGGCAAGCAGTGCACAACAGTAGGGAGCCTGAGTTGCACTGCGCTTGGTGTTCTGTGGTTGGCTTCTCCTTGTTCGTCTGTGCCTGAGATAAAGGGGTCTGTTACTGTTCCACATAACGGCACCTGAGTATCACAGTTTGCCCAATACTTAAGTTGGGTTGTGTGTTTTGCTGAGGAGTGGAAACTGGTGATAAATGAGCTTTGGCTTGTTGTGTGGAATTAGCATAAATGAATTCCTCTCCAGTTGCAACCTTAACAAGGTAGATGTGTGGGAGAAAAGTGCTGAGGGGTTTTATTGCCATTATAAAAGCATAAGTTGAGCATCGATACAGACGGTACTCTAGGTCATTCAACATCTCCAAATTGCTGTGCTCTCTCTCACACACCATTTCCAAAATCCTGTGAGGAACATGGACATGCTGTGAAGTATTGTATTCTATTCACAAGGACCTTGGTTGACTAGAATAATAGAAATACTGTCATGAGTCACTGCATCTTGTGAAAGTGACTGACATATAGAAAGTGCCAAATGAGTAGTCATAACCATGCATATGAGAGTAAAATCAGAACTTCTTATTTGGGGTTATGTACATGATATGTATCTTTTAAGTCAGATCCTGAATCTGACTGTTTGGAGTAATTAAATTAGTGGAAACTCAACTTCCTCATCTTAAAAAATAACAGATGAAGCTAAAGTTTAGTTTAGCAAGTTGTGAGAGGCAAACAAGATGAAATTGATTGTCCTTATGACTAGAAAGTAGTACATGGTCAATAATTCACACTGTAATATTTTGGCTACCATATTTCTGAAAGTAAATTCTGCAGGAAGAGTTCTGTAAGATGAGGGAAGAGTTTCATAGTGAGGTCAGCTTTTGAAACAGTAACCTTGGCATTACACATCAGTATACCAGAAATGTGTGATCCTGTTGAGATGGAAACCTCATTGAGTTTTACAACATTTCACAAACTCAATTGACCATATACCCTTCACAGATTTAGGTCCTATTCAACAGGGGACTTTCTGGGAGAACTCCAACTTGCACTATGAACTGGAAAGTTGGAACTCTAAACACATTTCTCATCCAAAGTTACTGCTGTCAAGATTTTGCAGAACTGAGCACACCTTACTTTGATTTTGTGTTGTTTTGTTTCTAGATTGGCTATGAAGCAGACCAACATTTTATGTTATACAATTTGAATTAAAAAGTCTGTGTGGTCTAAATATTGTTAGAATGTATGTGTGGGTATAGTAGTTACTTTACACATGGCTAGGACAAAATACCTCACTGAAGCAGGTAAAGGAAGGTTTATCCTGTCTTAAAGGTTTATCCTGTCTTGAAGGTGAAAGAAGGTTTTTCCTGTCTTAAAGTTCAAGGCAAAGGCCAACACATGGGGAAGGGACAGTAGCAGGAGCTTGAGGTGATTTCTCACATTGGGTCCACAGTCATGCAACAGAGCAATGAATGTTGGTCCTCAGATCACTTCTGCCTTATTTTTCACTCCAGAACCCCAGTCCAGAGAATGGTGCAATTCACAGGAAAAGTGGATTGTCCTACCTAAATTAACCTAATCTAGCCCGTACCTTAAAGTGCCTGGAGACTAATCTAGATAATTCCTCATAGGCATTCCCAGAAGCTTGCCTCCTAGGTAATTCTGGGTTCTGTCAAATTGACTTCGATGCTAATCATCACAGTGGGATTAAGGTGATGTATCAGAAGCACACAGAATAGTTTTCTAGAAAGTAAAGTGAGCAGAAAGGCTTCCATTTCTATGTACCCTTGATTGGCCCATGGTCTTCCCTCTACTTTGTACACAAACCCAGTCATGGTGTTCTTAAAGACCACAATACCTTTGATGGGTAAACTGGGAAGTCATCAGGCTGAAGCAACTCCAGAAGCCCTAGGTACTACTAAAGATATCAAACCCCAGCTCCTTGTATGTGGTTATACCCTAGGGAAACAAAACTTGAACTTAACCAGTCAGAAAGTCCCCATTATTCTGTAACTGAGCACTTTCTCCTGAAATGATCTAGTACAGCTATGGATCCATGTAGTCAGTCACATATTTCCCTACTCTGGTTCCACATTCCATAGATAAAAGTCATTCCCCTGTGCAGCAGGTCTTGAACTGTGCAGGTCAATGCTTCTGCCTCATCTCCTGAGTACCAGGATTATTGTGAGTGCCACACCTGCTTCCTGTGGTGCTGTGGGTTAAACCTAAGGCCCTGTATGCTAGGATAGCACTCTATCAAATGACCTATATCCTCAGTCTCTTAGTCTTTTAAAAATATTTTATTTATTAGTTTTATTGTTATGTGTCTGACTGTATTGCCTGCATGTATGTTAAATGCACACAAGTCTTGTGCAACTACCTCGAAGCTCAGAAGAGTGTGTCAGATCTCCTAGAATTGGAGTTAGGTTTGTTGACAGCCATCATGTAGGTACTGGAAATAGACTCAGGTCCTCTGTAAGAGTAGTCAGTGCTCTTTAACTGCTGAGACATCTCGCCAGCCCTAACATAATCTTTTAAAAAACACATGCAGAATCTATTACAAGCTCAAGAGTTACTTCATTCCTGGACCTTGGTAGATATTTGAGGCTGTCACAGTATTTAATCACATTGTGAGGAGAGATATATTTAGATCTCTTGGCACCTGTTATTACTTATCATAGCACCACAATGATTTAATGACTGTCAAAAGCTACTCTGAGCCACCTGATTATTTGAAGAGGAAAATATATTTAATTTTAGGAAAAAATGGGAGGAAATTAAAAATATCACCATTATGACTTCAGTCATAAATGACTTACTTGTAAATAATAACTGGGCAATCAGAGACTAAAGAGGCAAATAAATTTATTGGCTGCGGAAGAATATCACTTGTGCTAATTGCATCTGTAAATCGAAATTATTATTGAGACAATTTATTTCACTTTACAGTTGAGAGCTCCATAGCAACTCTTTGACATCTGCATCTTCTATGCTGCGGCTGAGATTATATTGTAGTTTCTAAAACCTCTTTTTTAATGCTTATCCTGTCTCACATGAAAAGTATCTGGACAGCAGAATTCATGCAATGTGGTGATCTAGGCTGCAAGCGGCACTCCCTGCCCCCAACCTCATAACATAGGCAGTGGTGGCAACTAAAGTTTGGAAATATTAATCCTCTAATACCTCTCTGATAATATCATTTTGTGACACCTGGAAAGAAATGCGATCAGTCAGTACCACGGAGGCGAAGGTAACACAAGAGAACAGCTGTATTATTAAACCCACACATGCCCTTGACAAAGGATGACTTTCCTAAATGCAGCTGCTTGAACAAGGAAGGGTCAGGAACGATGATTACTGGGTATTTTTATGCTTTTATTTAATCTGAGTTTTGAGGCTCTTCCAATAAAAAGTATTAACTTTTCACCTTTTATTTCTATCATATGTGCCCCAAACTCCAGGAGAATAAAACACACTGGAAAGCTAAGGACACAGACTCCTATGCCGGAAATACAGATGGAAGTCACAAGAAATGGGTGCATCATTTTCTGCCCCTATTAACACATGAATCACATGTAGATAATATCATTTGTTTAACTTTCATAAAACTCAAATTTATTCAGTGCCTCTGCCAGTTAGATCCTAGCTCACACTTTAATTATTTTTCAACAACTTCCCAGCAATACGCCTTGGCCAGCTTTTGCCATTCATCTTGATTATGGATATAGCATATCCTGGATTTGGAGGAATGTTTCATTTTTAAACCTCCTTCCACTCATTGTAATCTGCCCATGCTGCCAATTATACTGTCTCCATCTATGCCAAGAAATTAGAGTTTAATGATTATTACTATACTTAACATTGTAAGTCCTTTTCTGGGGGGCTGGAGGGATGGCTCAGTGGTTAAGAGCATTGACTGCTCTTGCAGAGGACCCAGGTTCGAATCCCAGCACCCGCATGGCAACTAACTGCTGTCTGTAACTCCAGTTGCAGGAGATCTGACGCCTCCTTCGGACCTCTGAGGGCACCTACGGATGCACCTACACACATGCAGGCAATGCACTCACACACATAAAATAAATAATAATAAAATATTAAAAAATAAGTCCTTTTCTGTTTTAATGAATAACCCTGAGTTGTAAAATAGATTTCTTGCTGGAGGTAGTCCTATATCTTCCTTTGTTATGTGGTTGTATTTTTGTCCATGGAATGCCTTCTACAATGTTGTAGACACTGGTGAAAGACTTGGATGTTTAAATATTATTTAGGGACTTTGCTCAAGAAGCAGGATCCTGGCTAACATCTCCTGGAATCCTCCATAGGTTACTTTACTACGTTTATTGAGGCCCATGAAGTTCAATTTATTTTCATGAGGTTTCCAAAATTAACTGCAATGTGGTCAGTCTTGAGACCAGATGCTCCGCAGCAAAGATTTCCCATGTTGGGTTGGAAATAGTGAACAGTTTTTCCAAACACAAAAGAGAGTTTTATTATTTAATGGTTCAATTTTTAATTAATTAATTTTGTATTTTATTTAGAATTTCATTAATGAATACTATATTTACATCAGTTCCACCCCTCTAGCCCCTGTCATGTCCCCTCCATTTTATATATATATATATATATATATATATATATATATATATATATATATATATATATATAAAAGACCTCATAACCTGCTGAGTCCATTTGGTATTGCTCTTATCTACAAGTGTCTAGAACTGACCATTTAAGATTCGATAACCTATCAAGAGGCTAGTCAGCTTGACCCTGGTGAAAGTTGATGCTCCTTCTCTCAGCAGTCACTGATTGCCCGTAGCCTGCCTAGAGATGTAGACTTGTGAAATTTCCCCTGTCCATATTAGAGTGTCATCGGAATTTATCATTCTGCTTTGTTTACGCAACAACACAGGTGCAGCAGTCCGGTCGTGTGTAGAAGCTACTGTCTCCTAGCAGGCATCCTCTTTTAGCTCTGAGAATCTTTCTACCCCTTTTTTCACAGTGATCCTTGAGCCTTAGGCTTAAGGGCTGTTTGGTAGATGTACTAACTGTAGGTGCCCCAAGGCCACAGACTTTCTGCATTTTGACCAGTTTGTGTCTCTATAGTTGCCATCCATTTGCCTCAAAAGAACCAGTCAGCCCAGTTCTTCAGGAGCCTTGTATAGAAGTCCCACTATTAAAATTTCATTTTATTTGAGCAATAAATTGTTCTAGTGAAATGTGAATAACCCTGCAAAGTAGTTGTTTCCATTTTAGTTTGGATTAAACCAGTTAAGGCTCTGTGTCCGCAAATGGAATGCCAGTATAGCCCTTGCTTGTTTTGTCATGGAGAGTCTTGGCATTCTACCACAGGACAATCAGTAAGCTTGTACAATGCTTCCCACTCTGCTATGTCAGACAAATGTTAGGACTAAATTTAATTCTGATTATAAGTGCTCATAGGAGCAAAGACAAAGTGTTCAGTGGAGCCTGGAAGATTTGTACCAATGATAAGAATTTTAAGACCTGTCAGTGAATTCTTCTCACATCAAAAATCTGATGAGAAGTGGGGACTGAATGCTCACAGTTTAGTGACTAACCTTGTCTTAGTTCTCTTACCTAGCTTCTACTTCAAATTTCCTGCTTCCTGACAGAACTTTTTTCAATGGTATAAAACATAATATAAGCCACTAAAGATACATTCTTTGATAAGTAAGCAAGGGCCTCCTCTACCTAGATCTTTATCTCCAACAAAGAAATCACCATTTCTTGCCACAAAGGTTAAAAAGTTCTGTGCTGTAAAGAGAATGAATTATGGACTCTTACCCCAAATTACTATTTAAAAATTCTTTCTGTAGGTGGGTCCCCTGTTTTTAACCTGCCCATTGTATTCTCTAAGAGTACTGTTAAACGAATTATGCAGATAAGAGCTTCATTCTCTTTATTTTTCAATTAGCAAATGTTCAGGCAGGAGCATTTGTGTTGCAGATCTAGGCAGTGTGGAGAGAGGAAGTGTTCTATTTTGGATTATATTCTCCTAAAGAGCTATATGTTTAAAGGAATTACTGCCAACTGAAGCAGAGATGTATTGGATGCATAAGATGCTAAATCTGAAATGGACACTACCCTTGAGTATACTCCAGGTTGGCAAGGGCACTGAATATAACATTGCCTTGTAGAAACATTTAGTTAATGGCTCATGTGTATGCTTTCATAATGACCCATAGAAATCAAACCATTTGGCTGGAAACATGCCTGAAAATTAAATCATGACTCTTTTAAACTAGATGAAACAGAAGGGCAGGTAAATTCACCTGAGACATAGAAGGGCCAGGGAAATACCACAACAGATGCAAAGAAATTCTGGAGTCCATTATGACTTGCAACTGCTTTCAGATATTGAAAATACTCCTCAGAAGCAGAGCAAAAAGAAGTGCAATGACTTATACTTGATTCAGACATTTTTTCTCCAGTGAGAGCTTCTTTCTAGTTCCTTTCCCATCCTTTCTTGGTTCTCTTATTCTGAGACATAGAGCTCCAGTGAGCATGGGTCTGATTTTCTTTCCATGTGCCATGCCCATCCCCAATGCATAAATAAATATGGAATATAATACCTACCATCAAAAGACAAAGATTGACTTGCCCCTATGTGCTTACTGGATAGACGAATGAAAGGCTTCATGAGCCAGGTGTTTGGTGACAGTCATCATAGAGACTGGTACCACGACTATGAAAACTGAACCTGGACTTTTGCTGGGGAATAAGATTTAGCACATATTTCTACATTTTATATACTATGCAATTGATTATTTATAAAAGCAAAGTTTGTTCAGCATCTGATAAAATCAAGTTCTCTGTTAGGTTCAATAAGGTCAGCAAAGTAAAAAAAAAAAAAAGTGATGACCCTTACCCATAAGAAATTAGAAGGGATGAAGAAAACAATGACCATAATTACCATCATCAGAAACTGATTTAAAAATACATGTGATTTCAGACTGTGGATGGTGCTAAGGAGGTAAAGATCTCTGGGAAAATGTCACGCAAATGTTGGCATTGAGCTGAGACTTAAAATGCAAACTGATGTATTGGGATAGAGAGAGTTGAGGCAGTCTGGAAAATAGCAGGTGATCAATTGCAGTTGTCCAAACACCAGAACTTCCAGCTCTGTTCCCCCAGCACAAGTGCTTTTGGCTCCCTTTCCTAACTCTCTGGCTTCCTCTGCAGGGACGTAGCCTCTGTCTACTATACACAGGGCTCCAAAAGGCGATAGCAGCTGCTTAAACCATTGTCCTCTTATACCTTCTTGACAGCAGGCTTCTCACTTTCTCCCTTTCCTCAGATAATGTTAAATCTCTTGTTTCTGCAAACAGAATTTCAGAAACATTATCTGTTAGGGGTGGCTAGGCCCTCAAGAGAAATTATATAGTTTCTCTGAAACTCAGGAAGGACTCAGAAGAGGAAAAGGACTGCATTCAAAGTTTAGCACAGCTTAGCTGCCAAAAATTAATGAATTCCCAGACAGAACATATGGGGGAATTAAGCAAAATCCCATCTCTCTTGATATCCAGGTATGTGCAAAAGCTTACCTTGTGCTCCCATGAAAGCAAATAGGAAACTGAATTTGAAAACCTAAACAAGGCTAGTAAATTCCTGAAAAGAGACACTTCCTTTCCCTTGGAGACTAACCAAATTATGCATTGCCTCTCTCCTCCAACTTACTCTGGCTCAAACATTTTTTAAAGAAGGCTGCTGAACATCTGCTGAACAATTAATGGACTGCAGCGGTGTGGGATAATGGTCCCTGAGAAGGTTTTTAACGGTCCTGATGATGAGATGTGAAATGTTGCAAATGGTGGTCCTTTAAAAAATAGGTTCCATTTCTATGGGAGGGATCAAATGATGAGAAGAGAAAGGGAATGACAGTGAAAATTGTGCATCAAACACACTTTCTCACTCACATAAGAATATGCTAATTTAGATTTAGAAGATGGCAGGGCAAGCATCTCTGTCCACCTGCCCTTCACCGAAAGTCTCAAGTTCTCCATGCATGAAATGAAAACGCTTTCTACTCTCTTCGATGGGCATATGTTCCAACACCCTGATGATCAAATTGCTTTTGTTTTAATCTTTTAAATAAGATAACTAGAACTAACTAAAGATTGATTTCAAAAAACTGATGTGTCATACATTTTGCTTCATAATCATAATTATTAAAAATGTCTTTCTTAACACAAATTCTTGCTGCTCTTGTAATTAAAGTCCAGAATGAATGTACCTGGAGATATAACCAATTTTAATACAGATATGATCAAGGCGAAATACTCAGTGCAGTAAAGATTCAGTTATTTGTTCAGTCTTGGGCATTCTCATGTTTTGTTAAGGCTAATGATCCACTTATGTCTATGTCAATATAGTTGCCTAACCAGTTGTAAGAAAAACTTCAGTAAAGCTAATTGATCCAGTTTAAAATTTGAATAACAGAAGATATTATTAAATTTAATAGGAGGGGCTAGAGAGATGGCTCAGTGGTTAAGAGTTCTTGCATTGGATCCAGGTTCAGTTGCCAGCACTCATGTGGTAGATAACAACCTTCTATAACTCCAGTTCCAGGGGAACCAAAAGTCCTCTTCAGATCCAAACTGGTTTTGTACAACAGGAGTGGGTACAATTACAAACATACAGGCAATACACTCATATGCATAAAATACAATTCATAAGTAAAATATTTAAAAAATCTAATAGGAAAGAAACCTAAATAGTCACAAAATGTAAAAGACAGTGGGTTTTCTCGTCCCCCAAATTTGCCCACTGTAAGGATGCTCTTTTGCATAGAACTGCGTCTTTCCTTCCGTTGTCTTCAAAACCTTGAGTGATACACATCTAGAATACAGAAGTCTGACTTTCAAATCTTAGTATAGTTATGTGGATTTCTATTGCCAGCCTTTCTTCCCAGAAAACTGACTTTCCCCCAAATATACATCTGTGAAATCACTATGAACATGAAATGGAGATAATTATTAAATCAATCCATCTTTGCATTATTTCTTGCCATCTGGAGCTTCCTTCAGTGGAGTAAATTTTTCACAACTATCAAGAATGGGACTTCTATATGACCTTTGGATTGATGCATATCTCAGGACAACCTTGCTGCATTATTTTTGCATTGCACAGTCATGGGCTAATCTAGTCTCAAAATAACAAAGTACCTTCTTTTTCTTTTTAAAATAGTATTTATTTTTATTTTATGTGTATGAGTATTTTGCTTACATGAATATAAGCGTATCTATGCAGTGCCCATGAAATCCAGAAGAATATCAGATTCCCCAGAATTTCAGCTAATGATAGTTGTTGCATGATGATGGGAACTGAACTTGGGTTCTCTGCAAGGGCAGCCAGTGCTCTTAAATGCTGAGCCATCTCTCTAGTACCTATTTATCCACCTTTTCAATCCCTACTCTTCAACTTGGTACCAACTCTAAAATAGTTCCTGCAAGAGAGTTCCCCACGCAGTCACACAATCGTTCTTTTTCTTCCCTTTGAAATTGGTTCTTACTATATACTTCAGTCTTGCTTTGAGCCCTCTGACTCCACCTCCTAAGTGTTGGTATTGCAGTGTTTTAAATAAAGTGTCAGATTTTCAGGAATAACATGACACCATTGTAAAATAACAGCAGCTTAAATGAAAAGCAGGGCCAAATAATAACTGATAGAGAAATGCTGTTGGGGAAAGAAGAGGGCCAAACATGGTTGACTTCAAGAACAGAGGAAGGGGATAAATGTCATTAATTCTCCATTTAGCTTACCTTGGGATGCTCTCACTTCCAATACTAACTCCAGGTCAATAGTAAAATGAGTGTTTTCTGATAAAGTAAGCTGCATCCTATCAGAAGCTCATTTATGCTATAAAGCAACTTCTAACATAAACGTGATGAAGTAGTTGGCCATATTCCTTTCAATATAGAATTCTGTAAAGAATATCAGGCCCATCTGTTTTAATTCCCTAAATACAAATGTGAGCAGGCAGTTCTACCTTCCATGGGAGAGGATTATGATGTGTAGTCTGCTTCTTCTCAAGTTCAGTCATTTAATGAAATAAATATCACACCTATTTTCAAAGGCCTGCTTGGCTTCCAAGAGCCACTAAAGTAAATCCAGATGG
The DNA here is from genome assembly GCA_035773235.1 of Eospalax fontanierii. Classification (NCBI taxonomy): domain Eukaryota; kingdom Metazoa; phylum Chordata; class Mammalia; order Rodentia; family Spalacidae; genus Eospalax; species Eospalax fontanierii. The sequence continues at coordinate 14,628,389 of CM069544.1, read as the reverse complement.
CTCACTGACATGTTCCACTTTCCACCTCCATTCTCCATATTTATGAATAATCACATCTGAAAAAATTTTAAAGCAGTGCAAGAGAAAGAGGGCTAGGGCAATACGTGCAGCCTCTTTCCAAACATGGGGCACCTTCAGCAATCTCCAGAAAACTACAGGATAGACATGGAAACTGCTCTCCCCTGTCCTCACTTACTTGGCTTCCTCAGTTCACTTGAGGTTCTTTTAGCCCAAGTGCTTTTGTTCTTGGAATTATCTCATACATTGAGTCCTAACCATCCTTCGACTCTCCCCAAATACCACCTCCTCTATACAGTGTCCAACATCATTTTGGAAAGACAGAATTCATTTATGTTTTTAATTTCCTCAATGACTTTGACTGTTAATGATACAGAGAACTCAAAAACAAGAGCTTTCCATGTGCTAATCATTGATGTAAGTGTATACCAAAATTGATTTAATTCTTACTCAGTCTCTTTGACTTATCTTCCATCACCACCTCTGAGGAACATAGAATTTAAATCTATTTTCCAGTCTGTGTATTGAGTGCTAGAACAATGATGGAGACCAATAACCTGGCTAAGGAAAGTGAAACAAAGCAGGAAAAAAAAATCCTCATGTACTTAAATATACTGTATTGTCTCTCTATACAAGCTCTTACGCACTTTACTCCTTAAGATATCGCCACTGTCCAACCATTCTCCCTGTCCCACAGCATCACTCCAATGCTACTACCAAATTTTCCTACACCTTAAACAGAGTGTAAGTTTCATTAGCATAAATGATTGCTAGCTGGCGATTATACTTCTTGAAGCACTGGAACAATACCCTGCAAAAACAAATAATTGATAAACATTGAACATCTAATTCATTATTAATACCTATATTAATATCTTCAGTGATAGCTATTTATGGGATTATTTGGTTTGTCCTTGGAGCTTTCTAGTACCTTAGAAGGAAAATTTTTCTCCCTGCTTTTAACAGGTGAAGAAACAAAAATCTCAATAATGCTTCTTAACAAAATCATGACTAAATCAAGGCTGCCCCTTCATAACTCCTAAATCTATGAAATTTAGCTGCATCATATTATACAGAACACAAACAATGAAAATTCTTTGTGATAGGAATGATTTTGAAATAAATCTTTCTAGAAAGACAAGAATAAGTTACTTATGATTTTAATATTCGTTTGAAGAGTTATTTTGAGAAAAATCATATTATCTTATAACTTCATGCATCTAAGTTATTTATCAAGAGACTTCTCCAGGGACAACCAGAAATATCTTATTCTCTTGCTTAAACGGTTCTCCATTAATGCAGGAACATTCTTCAAGGGAAGTTTGAGGAACTAGTGCCCAATTTATGTTTACTCTCTGTTCTTCCTCATGATGAAGGGAACACAAAATGGGACTTCCATTTCTAGCGTTGCTGGTAAGACCCAAGAGTAATGGAAACTGACCTGCAGTTAGGTGAGCTGCATGGACAAGAACTTGGACTCCAGGCTTCAGCTCGAAGTGCACCAAGTTTTGGTTGAGTTTATGGATTAGTACTTCGGATATCTGAAAGAAGTGTTATAGTTAGTGGCATCAAAATTGTCATATTGATTACGAACAATCATGCTGGAAAACAATTTTCACCAAGTCCTGCCAATATTATATGATAAAGTACATAAAGAGGGGATTTCTCATACATAAGAGCTTAGACAATGAATTACACAATTCATACATCCAGTGACATTCCTATGCATTTATTTTGCTTCCTTCCTCTAAACCATCCCTGTGTTTTTCAATGTATAAGTACTTTATGACCATTGAAATATACATATTCTTGCTAAAATAGTACTATGGTAAAACAAAATATATTCACAATCTATGTAATGACCTGGTTAATCTTTATTTCATACATATAGATATTAGCTATACCACTCCTGAGGCTGGTACATGTTTGTATTGGATGTGGAATTCTTGACCATGGAATAGTCAACTTGACTATTTGGAGTAAAAATTTTACAAAGTAAGGTCTTACAGAACTTTATTGTTTGTTACTTACAGGTTTTGAGGAATTTCTGAATAGCTCTGAGGAATAATCACATTCCTGCTTATTTTTATCTGATATCCTTGACTGTTTTTAGCATTCTATTTTAAGTATCAAGTTCATATTTTATTTAATATGCTATTTAAGCCTAATTAGATGGATTCTGACCATCACTCTTTGAGTTAATGTCTTCTCTGTTTTTACTCTTCTGTTTTATTTTTCCATTACGTTGCCACAATGGCTCTGCTGGGACATAATAATTAACTAGGTCCTTATGGCTTAGTTTGAAGCAGATTCTCTTATAGAAATCCCTAGCTAGCAATGTAACTGAACTACCCTGCCCCATGAACTTCTTTGCAGAGTGAGAAGAGTAAGAAACGATCTTCTGTTCCCTGTGGATGAACACCTGGGATGCATAGCAAGCGTTTTCTCTCAAATTCTGTCATTTGTAAAATCATGCAGAAAGGCAAGATTGGGAGAAAACTATGCTTAAGACACCTGTGCTCTCTGTATTAAGACACTACTTCTTTATTAGCCTGGAATTTTCTTTTATGATCCAAGATTGTTAGAGACTAGATTTCCAAGATATTTTTTTCATTGTATCCTCTGATTATTTCTTGCTTAGAAAGGTCTTGAAAGGAACCAGAAAATAGATTTGGCTATGAAAAATACAAGGACACATAAAATATTAACATAGATGCTTGACCAAATATAAACACGGGCATAGGTATAAACAATTGATTTTTTCTTTAGTTCAAACATAAAAGTTTTCTGACAAACAATTAAGAAATTGACCTGTTTGAGGGGTTGGAGAGATACCGCAGCAGCTAAGAGAGCTTATTGATCTTGCAGAGAACCTGAATTAGGTTCTCAGTACTATACTGGGTGATTCACAATTGCCTGTAATTGAAGATCCAATGACTCTGGTCTTGGTGGGCACCTGCACACACGTACACATCTCAACACACACACACACACACACACACACAGAGATACACACTTTCTTAAAAATAAAATCTTTAAAGAAATGAATAGAGAGAGAGGAGAGATAAATAATGCCTAACTAGTATAAAACACCAGAGGGAATCATATTAGTGTGACAATCTAATGACAAGTTACACATGCAGTATCTCTCAGTGAGTCCATGTTCATAGCTGAAGGTTACATAACAAGAAACAGTACCAAACAGGAGAAACCTTCCTTTGAGTTGTTGGCCAGGGTGGTCAAAGAGACTAACACATTTATGCAGGTTATTGCCACAGGCCTTGATTGCCTCTCAGAACTTGAAGGTAAGACCCAAATGATGAAGACAGGATATACTTTTGTCACAGGATTTGAAGCAGTGGAGTTGGAACTGTCCTGGAAGTCACTTCCCATGAAGGCTAGCTCTCAAAGATCTGGAGAGCACTACACAAGTAGCACAAGCTACTAAGGAAGAACATCAATAGATGTTCGATCAAATAACCATATCAATGACCCATATAGCAAATGACATTAGTGCAGTAGTGGCACTTTTACCTTGGGGGCAATCAACAGCTACCTAATTGCACTTAAAGCCCTCTCAATGGGAGGAATCATGTCTTTGGTACTGTAATCATAGCCAAATACACATGGCTGAAGAGGTCATAGATTTTAAAGAAATCTGTAAAACTGTCACATCTGTAGACTAATGTAACTTCTTACTTAGTGCAAAATAAGTATCTTTATATTTACAGTCAAGTATCCCAGTCACCATTCATCACAGAAGCTTCTTTTGTACCAGATAGAGACAACTACAGAGTACCACATTGCATCACACACAAACATTGTCTGTGAATTGCCCAAGCCTAAGCCTACAATGCAACCTCTACACCTAAGGCTCAGGGAACATAGAACAAGGGGTAAAGAGAACATGAATGAATCTCTCAGCTTTCATTAATGAAACTCCCTCATGCACTAGAGGACCAGGAACACAAAAGATCACAGATGACCAAATCCTGGAGATTAGGAGTCTGCAGAGTGAGGGTCCCTGGATAGGACTCCTATATTAAGCTTCCCTCACCCAAGGCTCAGGAACCATTTTGGAAGAGAGGGCAGAAAGACTGAAAGAGCCAGGGAGGAGGTACATGGCCACATGGAAACAGAATCCTACAAGCTATTAGCCTTCCTTATACGAACCTTCAGCAATGGTGTTGGAATGCTCAAGACACACGTAAACTCAAGCAGACAAAAACCTAACACGCAACTGGGGAAATGGGCAGCAGACCCCAATCTTAGCTGAAGAAATATTGACAACCAATTACTGGGTGAGGAAGAGCTAATCTTCCTAAAGGGGGGGGTCACTGGATAGGCTGACTAGACTTCAGTAGATGAACTTTCACTGAGAATTGTCTGGGGACAGTAACTTGACACAATAGGGTTTAACACATATGACAGAATGTATGAATTCTAGGGGGTGGAGATGGGTTGTTGTGGGAGGGTGTCAATGAGGAAGTATAAAAGTGATTAAGACTGAATGACATGTTTTAAATGACAAACAGAAAAACGATAAAAATAGTCAATAAAAAAGAATGTAGGAATTTGAAGGCAATATTGAAGTGCCAGTGTACCTAACTCCATGTGTGTAAGGTTGTAAGATTGAATACAATAGAAAGTGTGGTTAGAAAAAAAAAATGAAACTGACTTGTTTCCTAGAAATATCAGATAGATAAAATAGAACTGTGTATTTGGAACAGAAGGACTGCCTACCTTCCACCAGGTAAAGTGATATGAGCTTCTTATTCCTGAAACTGTTTATTCTCAAGTGAGAGATATAAATAACTAAACCAGAAAATGTAATTTATCAGAACAACATACTTCTCACTTATAATCTCTAGGAGAGTCCCTTGTGAAAATCATTAACTGCTTAGACATGCTTGAGGTTATAGCTTCACTGGATTGATCTGCATCATTTACAAAATTAAGCAGAAAATGCAGAATTAATCTAATAACAGAAAGAGTGTTTTGTCTATTTAACTTGTATCGAAAGACATTTGATAAAGAATATATACTATATATGGGAAAGGAAATTGTGCTTAAGAAATGAATGTAAACGGAAATTACATTCCATATAAGAATAACCTCAAGTGGAACCAGGGAATTTTCTATTCAAATAAAGAATATGATGCAGTTCACAGATTTTGACAATATTTTAAATAATTTTACCATGTTACCCTTAGAAGTGCTGGCCCTGTATTGGGCTTATCAGATCAGGAACTGTTATTTATGCTGTTACACACTTGATATAGGGCCTGAACACTTTATACTGTAGTATTCCTTATATCTGGCTACTTTCCTAACACTGCGTGTTTTCTGTGTTAGTATTGGGAATACCGTTACTCTCATAGAAGAACACAGAACTTAAAGGACATACTTAAATTTATGCAGTTAAAATTTGAAGAGTTGAGACTAGACTTCAGATTTGTTTGACTCCTAATCCTAGGGCAGTTTCATTTTAAAAATATGTTCCTTGAACCAGTTGTCAAAGAGGGAGAAAGACAGAAATCTAGACAGAGATTCGAATGAGTGGACAAAGGAGATAAAAACGGTGTAGAATTCTATTAATTACACTGCCATGTTTGAGCCATCTGCAACACACACACACACACACACACACACACACACACACACACACACACAATCTACAATACCACTGGTCAACTTAAGACACAGGAATGAGTAATTCCTACCACTGTTCTCAAGAACTGTTCTCAAGAACTGTTCCAGCAATCTGTGTAGATTATAATATTTGAGAGCATTTTGACTATGGGCAGAGTAGAATGAACCATGGTATTCAGGGAAGTAGGCAGGAGCCTGGATGAGACGAAGAAATACATGCCCGATAAAGGCTCAAGTGAAATAATAAGTGATTTCTGAAAGACCAGACCTGCTGGGGCAAAATGAATTTATTTCTCTTGCTGCCCAGTGAAAAGCGTGTTCCCTTAGTAAATGTCATTCCTCTTCTGCTGCTCTCCTACACAGGCCATTTCCTATTCTACTTCAGCAAAACAATCACGACCAAAGAAACAACCTATTATTCTTGGTATCTGCCTTTTCAGGAGAAGTTGTCTATGATTCAGATGCAGCCCACACTTCATTGAGATTGCCACTTGAAAAGGTAGCCTGGACTCCATACAAACACTGAAAAAGCTACCATTCAAAGATGCCATAGGAGGGACTCACTACAGAAAAAAACACCAAGTCTATTCTTCTCCTTATCTTTATCACAAAAGATGAAGATTGAGTTCAGCAGTCAGAGCTCTGCTAGACTGAAGCAACAATGGAAAATTCTCAGGGAGTTGAACAAAGAAAGGGAATTTTATTACTATTTTTTTCCTCACACATTATATCCACGGCAAGTGTACAGCTGCTTTGTCTCATACAGGGGAAACCAGGCTGGGCATGAAGCCATCTCAAACATGTCCTTTCACTACAGCGTGGGAAGATGAGAAGGTTCTGGGGTTTGCAAACACTTGAATTCTTCATGTTGGAAGTGATACATGGTATTTCTTCTCCCAGTTCATTGGCCTGAGTAAATACTGTGACAATGCCCAGCCAGAAAAGACCCTTAAGTATAATTCTTTCATGTACCCAAAAAAGTAGTGAACTGGGAAGATTTGATCAACAGCAGTAATGACAAGCACTCAAGGTGCTGACTCAACATCTAGACCATTTTTAATAAAATCGCTTGGGGGAAACCCCACTCTCGATTATTGGAATGAAAATGTCAGTCATTGAAAAATGAATAAAAGGGAAGTTTAATATTAACGGAGGAGTGAGTAAACTTACGAATCACAGTCCCAAGAAGCAGTACAGTAAAGTGAAGATAGGGATTTGATAAAGAGGACAGGAAGTTGGAAAGGAGACGTGTGAGGGGAATGAAGGGAGTTGGATGGAGGGAGTGGAGACTGATATAAAAGCAGTCTACAAGTGTATGAAATTTTCAAAGAATAAACAAAATATTGTTTAAATAGAACAAAAAAAGGAAGCCCTGGATGCTTCCTTACATACATACATGAAATTATTTATCAATAACAGGGCTACTTGGACCAAAAAAGTAACACTAATTCATGAGGCTGCTCTGAAGAATGTTGGCCCTGTTGAACATAATTAACACTCTGGGGCCATCTTTAGAGAGAGTCTATACTGGGATAGTTATGGAGAAACTCCAGTTGATGAAATCTGGTCTTGTCACTTGATTAAGCTCCCTTCAAATAGCAATTTATGAAGCTTCCTTTTGTTAATGGAGGAATTTTTTTCCCAACTCATACTATAACATTTCTCCATTAAATCGTGGGAGGTAGAAGAACCAGTTCAAAATTCTAGCTAATGCTTACTCACATGGTTCCGTTCTTTGTCTTGGATAGTTCATTGCCAGCATCTGACTTTTCCATCCCTTCTACCAGGCAGCACCAGGCAGCCTTGGTTTATCTCTTACGAGTTATATTTCAACTATAGTTTCCTTTTATCCATGTCCTTCTTTGTCAAGACCAGATCATCTTGATGGTCCAAATCTCCAAGTTACAAATTCAGAACTTCTAGGTGAATAGGAATAGGAACATACAGAAGAGTCTGTGGCTTTTAAATGAAATCTTAAATTCCTTTCAGTGTCACCAATAGACTAATCTATTTTTTGAATCCTCTCTTTTATTTTTTTTTTCTTAAAATTTGGAATCCGCATCCATCAAATGTGAAGAGTAACCTAGATTGAGAAAATAATCATTGCTTATGTTTGATGTTTTTCCATAATTCCTTTTGCTCCTTCTAAGAGTTCTTAATGTTATTGAAGAATTCTGAAAGACTGAATACGTAGGCTCCCTAAGTCCCCAGCAGGCATCACAGCTTGTGCAGGGAATGGTGGGCCTTCCTCCTTCCTGGTTAATGCTGTCACCTCTGAGAAGTCAGAAAGAAACAACCGAGTATGGGACCAGAGGGCAGAACTGGCTCCATACCTGAGCAGCTGGCCTTACGATAGCAGGATGTGCTATCCTTGATGAGGTCAAACAGGGCAAGAGAGTCTTTTCTCACTCATTGGACATCTGAAACAAGACTTGTGGAACTCTACCAGACAGAGGGGCTCTTGATTAACCCTGCCGTGGCATTCTGATAACAGGGTCAAGTGCTTCTCGCTGTGAGGAATTCTCAATTTATTTCACAGACAAGAGAGCTCCATTGGACCAGCATTTCTGCTCCCTGGGGAATGCTCTGAGAAGCAGCTCAGAGAGGAGAGATAGGACACACCACTGTGACTTTCCCTTCTATTCTTCAAGGACCATAAGAAGGAAGCTAGTTTTTATCCTACTCGGGGTTCTGTGCCATTTCTTTGTAAAAGGGAGTAGAACATGGAGAGAGGAGGTAAAACTCGCATTCCCAAATCCAGCCTTTGAGTAAGGGGCTCATTTCTGTGGTTGAATTTGTTTTATATTTGTCTTTAAAGTCCTCATATTTCAATAGAGTAGAAGCTATCCATTTTAACTACCCCAGTTTTCTTTTCTCTTTCCAAACTTGCTGTGAAGAACCTTGTCCTTTCTGTTTAACACCATTCATATATAGTTCAGGAAGGGCTACCCCAACTCCCAAGCCACAGAGGGACTAAAGCATCTGAATTTTCAATGGCAGCACTCTATCTACATGAATATAGGGACTAAGAGCTGACCACTTGGCCTACATTGGACTTGTGATAACTGTATACAGGGCTCTTGTTGGTGTTATCAGAGAAGAGGCATTGTCCTTTGGATGGGGTCCGAGTCAAATTCAATAGAAACTGGGGCTTGTTGCAGTCATCTCTGCTTTCTTATGTTCTGGCTTAAAACTTACCATGTTTTAGAAAGAGAAACAAGACAGACAGAGAAGGGAGAGGGAAGTAATTTGCTGACACTCTTGATCGGGTCGGAATATATCTATGCTTCAGAAGTATCTCTGGAGCTCTAAATTAAATGAGTTCCTTAGCTCACTTCTTCCTTCATGATTAATCATGACTGAGTCAGAAAAACATATCAATAGACCATATCTAGATGAAAATCTGTAGGTATCTGTGGGAATCCCATTCCATGGAGCCTTAATATACATGCTGGTCTTATAAGGTGATTTCATTATTGTGTTTTCTCAATCAGAGTAGGTACGCTTCCCACAGCTAAGAAACCAATCTCTCATGAACTTTGTGTGGTCACTGGGTTTATTTTGACTTGAGGCTTGATATATAGCTAAAATGAAGACAATTTCCTTAATCAGAGCTGCACTTTCTAACTTGATGTCTTGATTCCACTGTAATTATCAGTGTTTCGTTCTCAGTTTATATAGCTAGTAATACTGCATGTCAGGACCATCATTCTTTCATTTCTCTATTACTCTTCTTTTCTACTCTATATAATTTATTAGTCACTTCATCTCTTGACCATCAGCATCTTCTCTCCTAATACATCCTGGACTATCTCCACCTACTTAAAATACTTAACAACTTACTCTTTGCATTTCCACATCTCTTTCCATCATAAAATGAACATACATGTAAGTGTTCTATATTTACTATTTATTGAACATCTACTGTTAGCCAAGGGATTTCTTGTATCATTTCCTTAATCATGAGGATTGCCCTGACTTTGACTAAATTAACTTTTATTATCTTCACTTTCCTCATGTGTAAGACAAACACATGGATGTCAGATATGAAACTACAAAACTGACTCATATATTTCTCTCTTCTTTTGTCTTTTTGAGACTGAATCTCCCTGTAGCCCCAGTTAGCCTAAAAATCACTATGTAGGCCAGGCTAGCCTTGATTTCACAGAGCTCCACCTGTCTCTGCCTCCTGAATGCTGGGATTTAAAGGCATGAGTCACCATGTCCAGTTTTTGTATATCTCTAAACATGAGCTCTTTTCATCAAAATGTAGGACTCTCTACATTTGTGCCAAATTACACAGCCTGCAAAGAAGTCATTTCCTCTTGGATCTCTGATTAAATAGTCCATTGATGGCTCTAACCTAGATTCCCTGAGAACATTCAGAGCTGCCATGGTGGCTGGATTAATTACCAATGTGGGTATGAGAGAGTAGCTGTCATGTCTCCCGGGGAGTCTCACCTGCTCCAGATCCTCAGGTGACCTTTTGTTTTCTCCAGTTGGATCTTGATAGGGCAAAACAAAGAGCTCTGCTGCTGTGGGTAAACCAGGTAATACCGCTACCAAGATGTGCTGGCTGGGAATTCCTGTGGCCTGTGGGAGAGACACACGGACCAGGTAAGTCCTAGGAGGAAGAAGAACAGTGACAAGAGGTCAGGTGCTCGACACCAGTGGGGGTACAACAGGCAGAGAGGAGGTTTACAATCAAAGAGCTGGGAACTAGAGGAGATAGGATGTGCAGCAGGTGGCACTGGGCCACAGGTTGGGCTCAGAATTAGAATGACTAATCCAAGCCCAATTCCAGTTCCACCAGGGTGACAGCATAACCAGTTGCTTGAGCCCATGCCTACATTTCCCTTAGTAGAAAACAGTATAAGAACAGCATCTTTGCTGTTCTGACTTTTTCTGATTCCCTATCTGGAACTTGTAATGCTAATCACTCTCGCCTTTTTTCTCCTTGACATCTCCCAGGTACCAATCAAGGACTTTCTTTCCTCCCTAAAGTTAATAGTCATGTAATTTGGGGGTTTTTTAGATAGACTCATTGAAGGGGTACCCCAGTCTCCACACCCTGAGACCCTATTCAGCATGGAAGAGGCCAGAGCAGTGTGGAGCCCTGATTCCCTACTGGCAATTAGGGTGACATCTTCAGAGGGTCGTGAGATAAGAACAGGAAGCAGAAATTGGCTAGGTAGTTTACAGTAAAATGACCCCAAAGAAAAGTAGCCAGTTTTTTTCTTAGCTAAAAGCCAAAATGTTCTTGAGCCTCTTAGCAGTTTGCTCTGTGCCAAAGACTAGAAATGCCCAGAGGATTTGGGAACTTTTTTCTAATTCCTAAAAGATTTTATAGTTATCTCTCCAGAGGAAGGAATATTAGAGTAGCAAATAGCCCCATGAAATTAACTCATCAGGACTAAAAAATTGCTAGTTTATCTGTTGGAAGACCCACCCTTCCAGTTTCACTGTTCAATCTTCTGGTTTTAGGATTACCCCTAGGAAGGCAGATTCACCCCAAGTCATGCTGAATAAATGGATGGAAATACCTAGTGTATTAATTAGATAGTGAATTTTTCCTGCCTGGTATCCCACCTCCCTATGCAGTGCTTCTGGATCTGGCCACAGACATGGAGCTCTCTGTAAGTCTGCCTGGTTTACTAAGTTCTTAGGAAAAGTGTTATCTCTTCTTTTCTTCTTTAGGTCCCTTTTCTAAACATGCTTTCTTCCAGATTTTGGGTTGACCTACCATCTTGAATTGCTTTGCCTTTTATCTAAAGCTTCCTTTTCTGCACTATGTGGTTTCCATCCACCATGTGCCTCCATCAAGCCTCTAAACCTGCATGGCTTTAGGGCTTTTTTCTTTCTCCCCTTCCTTCTCTTCCTCAAGGCAGCTGCCGAAATTACCAGTGCATCTGCTTTGAGGATTATTCTTTGAACTTCTAATAAACTTGACCTAATCAACAGACCAGTAAGAAGAATGTGAGGACAACACAGACTAACTCTCATTTATTCCTTATGCCTTGGACCTTACTAATCTAGCTTCTTCTTTTGTCACAACTTTAGAATTATTCCTGTAAACAAACTTTCACCAAGGCTTCTGAAACCAATCCTCATGAAACTCATTTGGTTACAAAAAAGCAAACAAAGCATAATAATAGGAAGACTTGTTGGGAGGAGAAAGGGATCAGTGGAAATGAAAAAGGGACAGGGGAGGATAAGAGTAACGGATATAATCAACACACATCACATGTATGTATGAAAAGTCATAATGAAGACCCTTGGGTATAATCAGTATATACAAATAATAAAGAAAAATGAATATAAACAATTCAGATAGCATTCAAAAGCTTTCCCTTTCATTTGCTCTTGCATTAGCTTATACCCTAGGATTATCCTGAGCCTATTATTTAGATGATTCTAGAATCAATAGTTGTAATCCTAACTTTTCTCTTCATGGACACTCAAAATATCACTTGGTTATTTCATGAGGACTTTAAAAATATTTATTATTTTATGTGTATGAGTGTGTAGCCTATATGCATGTAAGTGAACCTATATCATGAAATGCCCACAAAGGTCAGAAGAGGGCAACAGAGACCCCTAGAACCAGAGTTACAGGTCAGAAGAGGGCAACCAGAGTTACAGATGGTTGTTAGCCACCATTTGAGGCTAGGAATCAAACCCAGGTCCTCTGCAAATGCAGTCAGTGCTCTTAACCACTGAGCTATCTCTACAGCCCCTCAGGAGGACTTTAATACACACACATACATGCACGCACACACACACACACACACACACAAACTAATAATAATAAAGGAAAAACAACTTCTCATTCTCACTCTCAAAACTTCTCTCACATTTAGGAGACTCTACCTTTAATAGGCTTTTCCCAGTTACTCTAGTTTGACATGGTCATCTATTCATCTCTGATAAGATGCTCTTTTCTCTTCCTGACACTTATGAAAACTTAACAGTCGACTTCTGTATGAGGGATTCTTTGGTTCTTCCTTATTGGGGTCCATACGGCACTGATAGCCCGAGGCAACCTTTCTGGTCACTACCCTTGCATTCTACAATGGTCTCCTCCTGTCTGGGAAGTACACTGCTAAATGACTGTATCCCTACAGTTAAATTTATTCCTGTTCTCTTGTCCCAAGTACTGACAAATCTTGCTCAGCTACCTAGATTAAGTAAATGTTCAAGAGCTTTTGCAAAATAGCTCCACCCTTCACTCCCAAACTCACAACTCATACAGGACTTTGATGATCTAGCCAATAATGATGTACAATTTCTCAACATTTTAGTGTTCCATATCAGTGATTTTGTGCATACCTACCAAGCTCTCAGAATAAAATTTTCTGTGTGCATGATTTGCTGCTATAACACTACTTATCTTTCTCATGAATCATCCCAAAGTCCACATTTTCCATAATTTTCATGATTTCACAGTAAAGTGACTATTTCTCAACTGTCTTTTTCAAAACAGAAATGTCATACATTAGGCCCTTATAAGATATACAGGAATCATGCTGGGTAACAGTTTTGTTATTTCACTCACAACAACCCCTTTAAGTATTATTCAGCCCAACTTTGCAATAGAAGATATCCTGTAATCAGGATGGGGTCCTCAGGAAATTGAGAGTGGGTTTAGTGTGCAGTTTATGCTCACTCGCCTTGCATGGTGGTGCACATCTTTAATCCCAGAACTTCAGATGCAGAGGCAGAGGCGGGAGGATGAGTTCAAGGCCAGCCTGGTCTACATAGCAAGCTCCAGGCCAACTGGAGTTACAAGGGAGATCCTGTCTCAAAAGGAAAAGAAAAAAAGAGAGAGAAGTGCTCCCTTATTATCTAAAAGAATGAAGGGAGGAAGGACTCAGCAGTGGCCCAGGGGAGGAGCTGAGTGACCCTGTACACAGAATGGCAACCTCAAGAGAGCCCATTGGAGACAGACTGGCCCTTCAGCATTACCTTAAAATGGGCTGAAAAAGGACTCTATATAACCACATTCATTGGTTGTGAAATACTCTGGGAGAGAAAGAGGACCTGGAATAAATAGCCCAAAGCAGCACTAACAGCTGCAGTACATCTCTTCCTGAATGCGGATCTGGGTGGTAACTGCAGGAAAGTCATCCAGTGGCTCAAAGTCACCCAGGAAGGGATTGGTAATGCTGTGAGTTTTGTCTGGCTGAGAAGCCTATGATGGTGAGTAGCCTGTGCTCTACACCTCTCTTATCCTGACACCACACCCCAATTCCTAGTACAGCTGACACCATACTATTTAATGTGTGTACCAGATTGCAAGCTCGGAGATTAAGATCAAATCACCCATATTACGCCAGAAATCATCTGCTGCCTGGCATTGACTTAAAGATTTCATTATGATATGCCTATATAAAAGCCAATTTGATGAAGAAAAGATAACCAAATTTATATTAAACTCTGTCCTATGACAAATAGGCATAAAACTGTAAATAAGCTGACTTTAAATTGTACTACTAGCAGTGGTTATTAGAGTACAATTAATGTAGTCCCTGAGGACTTAAGAAAGTGGCCAACTATAATTACTGATCTCAAAGTTGGGAGGAGAGAACATGAGAACAGATCAGGTGCCTCTTGGGTAAACTGACAACCATTACATCCCTCTGGTCTCCATGCCACCACCCTGTCCAGAAGGATGTTGATGCAACACGTTTATTCTGCATTTAGTTGACTGAAACAAGAATCAGTCTCAAACACTAAAGAGCAGTGCTTTTGAGATTACTAGGCATTTGGTGGCAGAGCAGAGGCCAGGGCTTCTGACACCTAGACAATGAATGTAAAATAAAATCAGTCGAGAATGCTGGTCATTGCTGAGCTCATGCCTAGTTGATAAATTACTAGGGTCAATTAGATGGTTGTCCTGGCCAAAAGTACTTAGAATTCTGCAGACTGAAGAATCAGGAAAAAGTCTCATTGAAGGGTGTGATCTGTCCTGTGTGGCTAGCAGGGGAAGGAAACTGTCTCTGACATCGGGAACAAGCAGCACTGAGGGAAGAAATCTAACTGCAGTTGGGCCAGTAGTCTATCAGGTAAGACTCTAGGTGGTCAAGAAGGGAAACCAGTGAATAGCTAAACAACTGTTAATAGGCATGCAAACAGAGGTGAGATGGCAATTACTCAGAGGCACCCACAGATTCCACTTCTACATCCAAACATTCCACCCATCCTTATTTTTCCTTAGGAAAAAGGAAAGGCTACTTGAATCTCAGCACTCAGGAGGCAAAGGCAGGCAAATGTCTGTGAGAATGCTGGTAGCATACTGAGTTCCTGGTCACCTGGGGCTACAGGAAGACCCTATTTCAAAAAAAAAATTAAAAAGATGGTTGAAGCTAGACATATATTAGAAGGGTATGGAAACTATTTAGGTAAGACTTTAACTTTATAGGTCTGACTTGAGAACTTGACCTTAAGTATACAGATTTTGCCTCTTAGTTGAGCTTCTTGCCTATACAGGGAAGAGTACAGTACCAGTACCAGCTTGCCTGGGTACTGGGTACTAATAAAAAGAATATTAGTGCTAGAATACATATCAATAAAGGCATTGGTGTAAAGATGGAGTTCTAGGAGTTCCAGCATATGAGATATCTTTCCTGATCAGAGACTATCTGAATGTCGTTATTCCCTCATTATTCTGCACTAAATGGCACCATGTACTGGGAGCAGAAAAAAATATATGAGACTGATATACTGAATTTTTCTTTTTTTGCTAAGAATATACCCTAGTGAAAACAACTCATCTCTGTGTTCCCATGTTTGGAAACTAAGGCAAACCAACAAGCAGCTGTCCTTCTCTGCTCACTATGGAAGTGAAACAGACAGGGGAAGAAGCACTTAAAGAAGATGGATGACTCCTCTAGTTTTCAGTGACCTCTGAATTAGGAATACCACGCGGCCTTGGCACTCTCCCAGAAAGCTTAGGAGTCTTACAGGCTTTGCATTGTAAAATTGCAGACATGAGAAATAGGTCATTCTATTCATTTTTGTAGCTTTGTCACCTATTAGACATGAGAGTCTGGAAAAGTTATCGCCTCGGAACCTCAATTGGTTCTTCTTAAAAAAAAAAAAAAATAGGATCCTAATAGCCTTCTCTTAGGGCTTGTATAGGACAGGAATGTCCTTAAGTGAAGCGAAGCACAGGAATATGGTCAGCCATCATGTACTACATGCTCTTGGAGTTGCTGGGCTACAGATGTATAGCTGAGACCTGGCCTTACTAATTATACTTAAACTTGAGGACACTTAGACACTATGACACTTGGTAATTATGCACAGGATCTTATTTTTGTACTTGAATCATGAATTCAGCTCTGTAACTCTTATGTCCTTTTTTGAGCAGAATCAGCTTCCTACATGGCAAGAATTCCTGATAATGAAGATAGGCCTGCATATGAACCACAAATGTGAAGACATCAGTCTTCTCTTGGGCTCCAGTTCTTTCTTCTCCTTTTGAAAAGGAATCTGATCCCCATGAAGCCCTTCAAAGAAAGAAAAGAACTGTGTCTGATCAAGAGAAGGAATAGCTTTCACTCACTTCCACCAGAGACTTTTTGATGACTCGGCTGATGTCCCTCCTCCACTCTGGAATGTCAGGGTTGTAGTCATCCAGGTTTGGAGAAAATGCCAGGCGGAGAGACCGGAACTCCTCTGTGGATTCAACAGTAAGTATACTGAGATAAGTAGTTCTATCAAGCATTGTAAACTCTTTATTTTAGGTAAATCCCTTCACACTCACCACAATGACCCTTCCCAAAGAAAAGTTCACCAGCCTCTTCCTTTTATCTTCCTAATTCTTCACTTGCCCTGGACTCTGGCCCCTACGTGCCTGTGTAGCCTTGGCTATTTGTCTCTAGTTCTGGGCTTTGAAATCCTGGAAACTAAATAATTCAAAGGTCCACAATGCTTGGCAACCTTTTAATTCCAGGGCATTTGCACATCCTATTCCTCTATAAGGAATTCACCCATTCGCCCCTTGGCTTTACCTCCAAAATATTCAAGATCGGTTGAAGCTTTTCCTGACTGACCATTCTTCCTCATCATCAATTTCCAAATTTTATTTTGCAATGATATTACTATGTTGTACATATATTTTTTATTATTTTATGAAGGTTGGGTAATTGTTATATGGTTACATATGTATATTTGTCATTACAACTATTCTGCTGTTAGTTTTTCTTTGCATGGACTTTTCATTAGATGGGATTTCAAGGTCTTGATATCAGGAGTATTTTAGTTCCTTCTATAGTACCTGAGTTAGTCCTAGTATTCCAAGAAGTAGGATGGTGATTAAGTCAATGATGATCTTAGGGAAGGAACAGTATCTGGAGGAAATGGGGAGGCACCCAGAGGTGGTATAAAGAATATATAAGCCAAGGAATGCAGGACAGGAACTGTCAGGAATCCCTGAACTAAAGTAAGCTGGAAAAGGAATCCCTGTGTTCCAAGAAAGGGTTAGCTTCCATACGTCTACAACACCATGACATTAGCTAGAATCCATCCTCAGAAAGTGAAGCTGAGTCCCTGACTTGGTGGCGAGTTTCAGAACACAGAGCCAGGGTACAATTTTAAATCCTCTACCCTTCTAAGCAGTGTCTGACGCAAAGCACGCTCAGATCACAGTACTCCTTCCCCAGCCCTGCTGGGTGTTCCATATCACATTTAGAATAAAATGCAAATTCTCATTGCCTTTCTCATATAACCTGAGGTCATCTTCCTCCACTACCTGATGTCTCTGCATACCTTGTGCCCCTGGCCCAGTCCTTCCCATTATACATCATGTCCATTTTTCAAACTAGCTCGCTTCTATTTTCAGAAGATCACAGTGTGCCTGGCTCTTCTTTCCATCTTACCCTGGAGAGACCGTTCTGACTACCCAACCCCAGGCAGCCTGCTGCTCCCAATATACGTCCTTCACCAGATCCTTGCTTGTCCTCTTTATATGTATTGTTATTGCTATTTTGTTCATTGCATGGCACTCAAACTGGAGTATAAGCTCAATGAGGACAAAGGTCTGTGTGATTAACTCTGATGCAATATCAGCACATTGTGGCTTTTTAGTCATCAACCATAGATCATGTAATTAGCAAATGTGTTGAATGCATAAATGACTGAATTCCAGTGAAGGCTTTGTTATTTATGCAGTTACAAATTCGATGAGTATCTCTTGTTTCAAGTGTGTCCTTGTGCTTCAGTAGGGGCTAAGTGACATCAGCAATGCCATTTATACATTCAGGAAACACAAAAGCCCACTTGTGCATTTCCCAACAATGCTAACATGCTATCAAATACATGGTTTGAAGACTTCTTCGATGATAAGATGTGTATTTACGGCATTTGCCCTGTTCCAAAGATGTGTTTTTCAAATCCAGACTATTTTATGAGTCATTGGTCACCTGTATGAATATCACTGACTCATTTCTTATAGAGAGCAATAAAATTCATCCTAATTATCAGTGTGATAAATGGCAGATTTACCCACTGAGTTCTAAGCTTCATGTGAAGGCACAGCCTTATGTCATTCTTACTTTCTTCAACATCTCATCAAAGGGCGGTGACTTCATTTAGAAGGGAAGCTATTTATTCTATCAAAGGACACAGACGATGCAGCTTCCTCATGATCACTTACCTACCCTGTGGAACAGCAGGAGAGAAAGGCAGAATGGCCTGGAAATGCTATTCCTAAGTATCAAATGCAGGATGCATGTAGGAGGACTGGAAAGGGTAAACACCAATTAAAGACTTTTTCAACTACTAAAGGAGATAAATGCTACACAAATACTTCTGCTTTAAAGGCAAATGTGTCCCTGAAATCTATTAAGGAAAACAATACAAGCTGGATTGTCTTCCTTTCCTTCTGTTGGGTGGACTTAGATAGACAAGCTTCCTCTATCACTTCTCCAGAGTTTGCCTTCTGCAAAGAGGCGGCCTTCATTTTCTCTTTCTTTTGCTAAGTTCTACCCAGGTGTCCTTTAGGTGTCACCCCTGATCTCTCTTTCCTTAGAACATTTACTCTAGTGAATTGCAACTGTTAGTTCTCTCTGTCCCTTTGAGAAGTAAACCTTGAATAACTCAAGAATGTATTTCTCAAGGGCCAAATATATATACAAAACCAAAAAATAAAGGGCTGCCTTCCTCCAGCCTCTGTAGGAGGAGACTTATCTACCCTGGGCGGCAGTAACTAATGCAGATGGCCCAACCACACTAATCACCCCACATACTCCCTAAGTTCTCTAGTAGCTTACTATAAATCATAGGGCAGAGGCTATAGCTCAGTGGAATAGCACTGATCTCTCATGCATGACAACCTGGGTTCAATATCTAGTACTGCCCCAAGAAACAGACAAAACCTTTCAAATTATATTGGGACATCTTGGTTTTGTTTTGTTTTGTTTTTGTTTATGTGTGCATGTATGTGTGTGTGTGTGTGTGTGTGTGTGTGTGTATGTGCACTCACACACTATTGGAGGGTCTCCCTATAGCCACAGCTGGCCTGGAACTTACTATGAAGGACATGCAGGCCTTGATCACATAGAGGTCTTCCCTCCCACCTCTGCCTCCCAAGTACAGGGATTAAAGGTGTGTTCTACCATATTCAGCTTCTGGATAACTTTTCTGATGAATGCTGAAGGAAGGAGGTTTGTGGCTTAGATAGTTTGTTAGAGGTAGAACTACTCTTCTAACCCTTATAGGCAGAGTGGCCTCCTTTGAATGATCCTTTGAATGATACTATGGGAAGAGAAAGAATGAAGTTTAGCAAGGTGGAGATGGTGTGGAAATGTCCTCTCTGGACAGAATTCTTAGACTCTGTCTGTTCTTTATATTTTCCTCATGCTTCCTCAGTTGGAAAACTGACAGTTATAGAATTACTCTCACAAGCCTGTTCACAGGATTTAATAAAATAGTTCATATAGTTCAAGTGCTTGGGACAGATGCTAGTGGTTAACATAGCCTTCATCAATGTTAATTTGTGCCACCACCAACATTGTTATTAATGGAACTGTCAGTACGTAGCAGAACAATTTTTAAGCCAGTAATTTCCCATGTCTGTATCACATTTTACCAGCAGTAAAATGATGGTCTGGATCAGAAAAGCATGCAGACTTCCCAGATTTATGATTAGCTCTGTGGTTCTAATTAGGAGGTCCCCCACTACCTAGCAAAGGGGAGAGCTGCCATTAGTATCCAGTAGCGCAACCTGTCTCATCTAGGAGGGAAAGGAATCCATCCAGGATGACATGGGCATCCAGTGCAAAAAAGATGAGAGTCAAACTTGCAGGGTCTTGTGGTTTGAAAGTAAATATTTCAAGTCTGAACACTTGGTCCCCAACTGGAGGTACTATATGGGAAGATTATGGAGGTGGGCACTTCCTGGAGGACATATGTTACTCTAGGCGTTAGATGACATTTATCTAAGAGACAGGTTCAAACTGCCTTCTCTTTCTCACGTACTACCATCTACTCTTGTACTGGTTATTTTTTATTGTCAAGTAAACTAGAGTCACCCAGGAAGATGGAACCTCAACTGAGGGATTGCTTCCATGAGGTTGGCCTGTGGGGACATTTTCTTGATTAATTGATGTAGGAATGCCCAGCCCACTGTGAGCAGCACATTCCTAGGCAGGTGAGCCTCGCTGTATAAGAAAGCTAGCTGAGTATGACATGCCCCAGAGAGCAAATCAGCAAGCAGTCTTCCACCATGGATCTTGCCTCTGCGTCCACACTGAGTGCCTGCCATGACTTCCCTCAGTGATGGAGTAACCCGGAAGTGTGAGCTGAAATAGACATTGTTCTCCTCCAAGTCACTTTGGGTCATGGTGTTTATGTGTTTATCATTACAACTGAAAGCAAACTAGCACAGCTCTTAGGCCAGGAGAGTCTTTAGCATCTAGGAACCATTGGACATAATCTGAGCAGGTGGACACAGCTAGATCCGCCCAGATGGGCACTCACCGTACACTGCGATGGTCTTTGTGTCTTGCAGGATGGCATTCCCTGCTGACACTTGTACTGTGATGGTATTCATTCCCTCAGAAGTGAACTTGAATGAAATGCTTCCCTCCAAGGTAATCAAGGGCTGAATAAACAAGGGAATATGATGAGGAAAAAGCAATAGTTACAGCTGAAACAGCCTCTGCCTCTGAGCATCTTTTGTTGAATGGAGGAGGCTGTCCTGTCTTACCACACTATTATTCTATCTAGATCACTGCAAGTGTAGTAATGACCCTAAGCTATTTCACCCAGTTCTTGGCAACTGAGATCTGTCTCCTGGAAGTATACAGAATCAGGGCTGGGAAAATCAATATGTCTGAGAGGTCTTACCTATTGACCTGATACACGTGTCATCTCCCATCTAGCAGATCTTTTAATCCAATGACCAATTTAAGCTAATGAGATTAATTTTCTAGTAATTCAGATTTATCCATGACCACTGAAAATCTCTAAGCGCCAGCTGTTCATTTCCAGAACAAACTATACAGCATTATACTGGCACACACGACCCATGGACACTAAAACTGGATACTGGTTAGGTAGAGTGGACTGAGTGCTGACTTCCTCTAAAAAGCACAACAGTTCAATGGAAATGGCTGCTTTGAAAACAAGCATTAATTGGACTGTGGTTTGAGGACAAAAAAAAAAGTGTTGGAAGAGTAGTGTCTTTTTCATCTTTCTTAATTAGTTTTAAAATCAAGATTCACTCTGTATTGTAGAGGAAAGATTAACATCCTTAATAAGAAGTCTTCTCAATAGGGATAGTTGAGAAGTAAGCTTTTTTAATTTTAAAATTTTTAAATATTTTAGTTTTGTTTTTATGTGTGTGAGTTTCTTGCCTGCATGTATGCAAGTACACTGTGTCATGCAGTGACCAGGGAGGTCAGAGAAGAGTATCAAATCCCCTGAAACTGGAGTTAAGAACAATTATTAGCCATCATGCAGGTGCCAGGAATCAAACCCACATCTTCTGCAAGAACAGCCAACGCTCTTAACTGCTGAACCATATCTCTGGCACCAAAGTTGGTTTATTTTCAAAGTGGGAGGGGAAAGTTTCTTTTGGTTCTTTAATTTTCTAGTAGTAACTGTTAAGCAAAAGCGATTCCACCTTGGCACTGTGGTGAAGGAAGGCCTGGTGAGTGAGATTCCATTCCAATAGTTCTGCTATAACTTTTGAGAAACAGATCCAGCACCAAAAAAATCCAACTAAGAAGGACACGAATGTCGAGGCAGGTAGAGATATGAGGAGACAGATACATTGAAATAGAAAGATGGGGAGGGTAAAGGTAGTGAACTGAGGAGATCTCTGAGCACAGATCTGCTGTCCCTGAAGCCTGGGCTACTCTTAGACACAGGGTGTTAAGTCATCTCATTCTGCTTTTCTCCGCTTCCATTGCTCGACATGATGTGGAGGGGCACTCACCTCCGTGTTGTTCCCATACCACCACACGTAAGTCAGGGTACCCACTTGACTGGGCCAAAGCACCGCAGTTGCATTGACTTCTTTGTTCTTTGTTGTGACAAAGGGAAGAGACAGGTGCACATGCTCCAGGGGACCTGAGAAACAAGAGAGAGGGGGGTAGAGAGGGAAGGGCATCCTTAGCTCCACTTTCTCAGTGCCAACAGGGCACAAATTCACCCTTAAAGCCTCCTAACATTACAGGCACATTCTCCAAGGGAACTGTTCCTTGCTTTGCCTACTTGGAGAAGAGTAAGTACTATGAACAATTACACCTTACAATTCCTTCTCCAGATTTCTCTACCAGGTTCAAAACCTAAATTATAGATGTAGAAAAGTTTGTTAAAATATAATTTATGAAGTCCAAGACTCTGTAGCCATAATGTAAGATTTCACAGGGATACAAACTCTTCTCTAGAAGTTATATTCACAGAAATAAACCAAGATCATAGAGCCTTCATAAAATCCATATTAGAGTAGGGGTATGCAAAGCCACAAAGTGCCCTACCAGTAACTACTCCTTGGAACTTAGGGTATTAAGGATCTCAATGTGTGTAATTGTGTGTGTGTACATGTCTGTGTGTGACACATTGGTATTTCAGGTTGACTTACAGTTGGCCAGAGCTGAGTTGCCTATACGCAGATAGGGATCTCTGTGCAAATATGTTCCAGGCATGGGACACTCACTTTGCTATTGCATTCATTTATTATATGGGTCTTTTACACCCTCATCATACGTTTTTTTCCTACAGCAGAACAAGCCCTGGTCCTCCCAGAGCCTTTTGTTTACAGACCTTTCTCAGGAAACTGTCTGCCTCATATCTAACATGTCTTCCTCCATGTTACTGTCTCTGATTCACATGGTCTGAGCTAAATGAGCCAGAAGGTAGAGGGCCAGTGAGATGGCCCAGTGAATAAAGGTGCTTGCCTGGGTTAGACTCCAGGAACCCACTTAAATGAGAGAACAGAATCCACAGTGTTCTATTCTGATCTCCACGTGTGTGCTTTGACACACATGCTCATATATATATATATATACCACACACATTCTAATAAATAATAATAATAAATCAATTTTAAAATGAAAATAAGAACTTGGTAGTCCATTTGAGAAACCCTAGTATCATTACACAGGAATTCATTTTCTCTGTATATGAGCATTAATTTTTTCAGGTCTGAACATCAGAATAAGTTGTTGCAATGTCTAGGCATCTTTGTGCTACTGTCAAGTGAAAGAATTACTGAATTATGGCCATGAACTCATTCAATTTTTTTAGTGCTGCTAGGCATTCGGTGTTAGGTGCTGGGAACACTTGGCACTTAGTGGGGCTTAAGTGCTTCTTAGGGAAGAAGACAGTGAACACAGAACACAGAATTAGAAGATAAACCACTACTGATGATGGAGTTGTCAAGGAAAGTTGATCAGAAAGGACATTAGGCATCAATGAATAAAGTGAAATGTCGTACCAAGTATCACTTTGGAAAGCTCCAAGGTGAGAACAGACCAGTGAAAACATTCTGATGAGGACATGTGCCTGCCATGTTGGTTGGAGA
The DNA here is from genome assembly GCA_035773235.1 of Eospalax fontanierii. Taxonomy (NCBI): domain Eukaryota; kingdom Metazoa; phylum Chordata; class Mammalia; order Rodentia; family Spalacidae; genus Eospalax; species Eospalax fontanierii. The sequence continues at coordinate 14,604,685 of CM069544.1, read as the reverse complement.
GCAAGGAAGTCCAAACAGACCAGCAGATAGAAGGTGGGGAATGTAGGGAGATAAGGACATCCAAGAAGTACTGAGGGCCCAGAGGGTGCTGAGTTGTGGTGCTGAAAAATGTGCGTATATGTTTCTGTAAACGTATCCAAATATATATATCTGGATGGATATAGGTATGACATTTGTCTTGCAACTTTCTATGGTCTCTTGTTTTCATTTACTTCTATTGTTGTAGCACACCAGGTCGTTGTTGCTCAGAAGTCTATACTTTAAGCACTTTTGTTCTTCACAGAGGATGCAGGATGCCCTAATACAGCCACCAAGCGAAACTCCAGGCCCCAGTGACACTTCTGTGCTAGAACACATAGCAAACAGGCAGACAGGCTCCATTGCTCGGGTATTTGCAATGCAGACGAATAACAGCAGGTGGCGCTGCATTCCGCCATATCATTGAAAGAACTGGCGAATTACTTGAGTGAACTGGGTTTCCCTTCTCTTGTATAGCCTTTTCATGCTACATGAAACACCTGATGTCTGTAACAATGAACACTGCGTGTGTGTGTGTGTGTGACTAACTAATCTGGCCAGCCTCTAAGATCTGTTCTCAATACATGTGACTATCTAATTAAATATTGCATATATTTCATATTTTTTTGCTATCTTGTTTAAAATGGTTTTTAAAAAGCCACTAGAAATAAACACTATTGAAAATACAGGCGACTATCCAAAAGCAGTGTACATAAGAATCATGTGAATCTGTTTAAAAGATATTGTGATATCACATTTCCAGGAATGCTAAATCACTGGGTTTGAGATAGAAGCCAGGACACTGTAATTTATCATTTAATTCTAGGTCAGGTGGCTTTTTTACTACCCTTCATACAACTTTGATTTGATATTTGCAGGCCATCATAATGATGGTGTCAGTAGTTGCAAAACCTGATTATTTTTTCAAGCTATACAGATCAGTTTCCACAAGCATTGGGTCAGAAAGACATGAAAACTGTTCCTATGTGGGGAGAAGTTAAAAAGATAGATCAGAGAAGGTTGAAAATATTCCTTTCATTTACTTTTTTAACTGTTCATTTTATAGGTTTGTGGCCACTTCAGGGATGTTTTGGATTTATTTGTTTGTTGTTTTTTCTCTTGCAAAATGTTTATGATGGGTCAGCTTCTGAGCAGAAATCCACATGCCCTCTAAATTCTCTGGCCCATCAAGCTGAGGGCAACACTGTGTGCATCCATGTATATCATTAGCTTGCAGCATAGCAGAATGCAGTGAATACTTTCCCCAAGGAATTTCCAACTGTCAGCTTCAATAGATGACCCAGACGCCCTGCAAGAGTTGCATGCACCCTCCTGGAAACATTACAGCAAAAGCATGGGCTCCATTTGTTTCTGATGACCTTTGCAAACTCACATTGGAAAACCTCTGATTTTGGAATCAAATCACCTTTCCAAACTGGTGAGTAGAGGGGCTGTGTATTTAAGACAAGCAATGGGGTTTCTAGGTACAGGAAGGGAGAGAGAAACAGAGAAGAAGGTTGACAGTTAAGATTACTGCGAATTCTCTACCTCAAGATTCATTGCGTCCAAATACATCGTTTCTTTTTGATGAGCGAAAAAATCAGATTTTATTAAGTGGCAGGTGCTACATATTTTGTTTTGCAGAATCATTATGTTCAAAAGTACATCCTTTACAATGGAAAAATGTAAATTCAGAGAATGAGAGTGACTCATGTCATCAGAGACCCATGCTTAATCATTATGATGGTTATACTGATTGTCAACTTGGCAAGATCTTGAATCATCCAAAAAGTAAAACCCTGGACAAGATTGTGAGGGAGTTTCTAGATCAGGATAACTGAGGTGTGAATACCTTCCCCTCAGTGTGAACAACACCATTCCAGGGGCGCAGGTCCTGACCGAATAAAATGGAATAAAGCTGAGCCCAGGCATTCATCTCTCTGGGCATCCTGGCTGTGGCTGCAATATGACCTGCTGCCTCACATTCCTCCTGTTGTGCGTTCCCATCATGGAGGACTACACTGCAAATTGTGAGCTACAATAAACCTTTCCTTCCTTCTGTCCCAGCACTGAGAAAAGTAATGAATAAAACCATAATGTGAGCATCCAGTGTCTTTTTGTTTCTGTATCCTGGAAATTTAGTACTGAAAATCAGTCATGACACCTTGGAGGGTTAAGATGCTTGGAAGTGTGACTCTTGTTGTAGAATATTATCAAAATCATAGTACTTCTGCAACCTGTGTTTTCCTATCTGAAAGAGAAGACCTGAATAATCTATGTCATCTGTTCCTGTGTCTGGGCAAAGATGGGCAAAGTGAGTTTATATGTGCAGTAAAGCATGTATATCCTCTATGAGAGAAGTTCTGAGAAAACCTTCCTAGACTGTAGTGATGTGGGATTTAGATGGATGCAAGTTAACAGTTTAAAACATACCCTGCTTCAATACAATGAGTATAAAAGGGTTAATTCTTGTCCCGGAGGCCAGGGACAAGATGTGGCTTCAGTATATATGGAATGCTTACCTAACCACTTCAACCAAGATGAATTTAAAAGATTAAAGTCAGAACACAAACATCCCATTGTAAATCATCTTCCATTAAGGGTAAGGTCAAAATTTTACTTAGTTAACTAGGCTGAAAAAAAAATAAGAAAAATTATATGTAAACAAAGATACTCATTTCTATTAAAAGTCACAGCGTCAGTGATCCTTACTCTTGAACCGAGGCAGCAAGCTTTGTATTATCCTTCTTTCCAAGATTTGGTCTACCTGAGGGGGATCCTGGAGGGAAGTAGAAGATGTCTTGAGGGATAAGAAGTCTGTGAATGAAGACACATCTACAAAGTACTAGAAGGCTGAATCACAAGACTAGGTAGAGAATCCTGAAAAGATTCAACAAGAAGTTGTTACTGAATTTTAAATACATACTGACATGTAGTTGGAATATGGCAGATGTATGCAAGATATGTGAGAGATAGGATATAGGTGTTATTCCTGCAGGTAGCCTGACAGAAAATTCCCCTCACAGCAGAACTATGGGAAGTGATAAGGCTAGCTACACAAACATTCTCAACAAATGTACTGTTATTTGATTTGTAAATTGTTTACTACCAGTGATGTCTGTGATAAATTTTTTAAAAATATTTTAAGATTACTCCTGGACTCTTGTCATTTCTAGTCAAGCAGATGTAGTAAGTAGAGAATATTATGTCTTAAGTTATACAGGAAAGGTTAGGAACCCAACAGCAGCAGGAAGATCAGGCACCCGTGCAATGTGTCTTGACCCTATGGAGTAACAGCAAGGACACTACTTCTAACACAAATATTTCCATTCTTCAGGAAATATGTGATGGGAGAGGAAATGCTGATGGGGACTTGGTTCTTCTCTCCCAAGCTCACTGACACTAACCCTAGATCTTAAAAGCTGAAATTCTTGAGACAAGCAGACCTGAGTATAGATCCAGGCTATACAAGGAACTAAGTCTGTCACTTCAAATCAGTCATTTTGTCTCTCTGAACCTTTGTAAAGTAGGGTTTCTAACTGTGCCTTATGCATAGGATGCTTTTGATAACTTAGATAATCCACATGGAGCTTGGTTAATGGAAAGTCTGGCTGACAAACCCACTAAGAGATCCATATAGCATAACCAAAGGGGAAAATAAGCAGGCAGTAGGGGATCGAATCTAACTTTGTTCCTACCCAGAGGGATCTGTATTTTTTGAAAGCACATCGTGCATGCATGAGAGATACAGACAGGGACTAGAGAGACAGCTCAGCAGTTAAGAGCAGTTAAGGGCAGAAGCATGAAGCAATGCTTGGCCTTATTACTTTTGGCCTAGAACTTGGAATTTGAACGAGGCCATTCATACAAAAGTGCTAATTTCATTTTCGCACAAATTAATTTTTTTTAGAAACCAATACAAGTCCTAGGGCTACCGAAGAACCATTCATACTTAAAATTCTAACTCCACCAATTAACTCGACTCAATTTAGATGTTAATAATTCCTCACGTGACTCAACCCTGTAAAGTCCTGATGAGGGAAAAGCATTAGCATGTCTTAGATGCGCTTGTAATGTAGCTTCTTTTGTATTATAACATCTTCCCCTTTATACTACCCTCACTCAAATAACAAATCACTCTCATGTCAAACCCAAGGAACACAGTTTTTTAAAGAAGGAAACAGATTAAAAGAACCTTTAACAGTAACATATCCCTGATCAGACGGGGAGAAATTCTTGTGTTTTCTTGGTTGAGCTACGTATTTGCATCATTTCCAATGAACAACTATGTTTCAGGCACGTGCTCTTAGCACCCTCAAAGGTAGGATTTGTATCCCTGGGAGACCCAGAAGAGGCATAAGAAGTGAAAAAAGAAACATCTGGCACAATCCAGAATCCAAGACCTCTGTATCCCACCTGCAGATTTTGCCCTTTCTCTCTCTTGCCTCTTAATTTCCCTTCCACTTTTCAAAGATGTCTACTGTGTCTCTTCTAGGTAGGAAACTCTGGATTGACTTTTAAATGGACACAATATTTAAGGTATGTCATAAGCCAACAACAGTAATAACATACAAGTTACATGTAAGTACAGGACGGCGCTGTCAGACCCCAGACTGTTGTCCACCTGCACGGTCACTCGGAAAATGCCCACGTTCTGATAGACGTGCTTGATTCCATCTTCCATGGAGCTAAGGTTGACGTAAGACACTGCAATGCCATCACCAAAATCCACTTGGATGAGTGTCCGCTGCACATCACCCTGCAAAACAGCCCAGTGTCAGATGGAAAAGAGTCAGTGCTGGTTCCTGCCTAGGAGACTAGGGCTCATACCCCTGAAAGCTACGCCTCCCTCCTACAGCCCAAAGCATCTGTCCATTGTGACAGCTCCCTGTGTCAGTTCAGGAGTTTGTTAAGGATACTTTCCAAATGAAAAGGGCACTGACTGACAATTTTTCAAGACTTGGGAAATTAAGTGTTGGAATAGCAATTTTAAAGTAATAATCAATTAATTGGAAGGTTTTGTTACGAGTCTCACCTGGGATGGTCACAGACCACTTCCTAGGTCTTCAAGAACCCTGAATTTTTGTCTCTACTTCCAGATACCTAACAATGAAGAATGAAAGATGCCTTGCCTGACATCTCCTATGACAGTAGATGGAGCATGATTATTATTTATGAAAAGGTTGGTTAATTCTTTTATATTTCAGTGCTTTGCAGTATCAAAGCATCTTTATAGCTATTAGCTTAGAGAAAACAGGAGGCAACCCTCAGCATCTTCATGGATGAATCTGAAGCCTAGTAAACTGTGATCATTTGTTGAAGGTTAACACAGATAGCCTAACCCATTTTCTTTCCATTTTTAATTTTGTAAAATTTTATTTATTTTTATTTTATGTGTTCATGTATTATGCCTGCATGTATGTAAGTGCACACATGTCATGCCATGTCCACAGAAGACAGAAGAAGATGTTGGATCCCCTGGAACTGAAGTTGTGGATGGTTATTAGCTGCTATGTGGGTGCTGGAAATTGCACCTGTGTCTTCTGCAAGAACAATTTCTGATCTTAATTGATGAGCCATTTCTCCAGTCCTGTCATTTCTCATTCATTTATTTTAAAGTCAGTCTTAGCACTATGACTAAAGCACTGAAGGTCCCACTCAACCTAGAATTCTCATCACTATCAACAAGGTAGAGGACTTCATGTCTCAGTTACCAAATCTACGAATTGGGCATAATAGTACCTTTTAATCTTAACTCATGGGACTGTTTATTAAACTCATATTGTTAATAGTTATTTGTATAAAAATATATAAATACTAAATAGTTATTAAAACAATGAAGCTATAATAGACCGACACTGTTCTTTAAAACTTGATTATAATCTTATGGTTCCAAATGTCCCACAAGAAAGGAAAAGAAGATAAATTCTATACTAAAACAGTCCCAGACCTATGAAAGGAAAGTGGCCTTTGGAATGATAGTTTAGATTCTCAAAGATCAAAGTTGCTTATGTTCAACTGGCAAAAGCAAGCTTCCCATTCAGAGTCTATAACAGTTGTTTTTAGATAATCTTCCCATTTAGAGAAAAAGCAACCAACACAAGCAGAATGTAAACTAAACTAAACCGAGCAAAAAGACAAACCTTTGAACTAGAAATGTATTTTCAATTATGTAAGGTATATGTGAAATATTTTTTGAAAAGACCAAGTATAAAATGCTGACATTTAAAGGATGAATTCACAGGAAAAGGAAAAGCAGTCCAAATCCTATGAATCTATGTGACCTGCTGCTCGAGCCTGCACTCAGCAAGCCCTGTGTGGGTCCACTCAGCAAGTGCTCAGTAAGAGAGGAGCAAAGCTCCCGGTAAGATCACAGACAGAAACCTTCATCTGAGTGCAAATCAAAACAAAACAAACAAACAAAAAAACACCGCTCCATCCAAACCACAATACTCACACTCACGGCTCACACCTCAGCAGTTACTTGAATTCCCTCATCTAATAAACACAAATGCCGATGTTCTTGCTAACTTGTCCATCATGTGGACCACTGAAGTGGATGGATCAATCTTTCTCTCTATTCCTGGTGCCTTTCTACTTCCAGGTTTTCTCTGTTTTCAACGGAGTTGTTGAGAAATCAATCGTGGGTATGGTCCACAGGGAGGAGAGAATTTTTGAAACAAGTGTCTGAGGTAAATATTAGAGGTGGATGTTGTTCATGGTACAAAACAAGCAGTAGAGACCCCACTGGAGAAAGAGGGGTCGGGAAGAAGGGACATCAAGATGCATACCCTCCTTGGGCACAGAGTGGGCAAAGAAAAGCAAGCATTTATGCACTTTGTGGGTCAGACTGGGTATCAAGCAGAGGACACAAGAGAGATTCACAAGCAGAACTAATTCTGCTTTAGCTTCTTCAATGAGAGAATAGCCATGCATACACCTAGGTAGAGTAAAACTGTAGTTGTCACTGTCTAGTTCCAAACTCTCTTGAACTTTCCATCTAATACTAGTCACTTTATTTTGTTGCTTGTGTTCTGGCTTCTTGTCATGTACACAAAGCTCCCCTCAGGGTGTTGAGAAGATGACTCAGTAGGTAACAAGATGACTTGCTGTATGAGTACCCAAGTTCAGATCCCCAGGACCCATGTAAAGCTGGGGACTGTTCCATAACTCCTTGACCTCAGCATTGAGGAAGTTTTGGAGTTGAGACAGGTAGATCCCTGTCAACCAGTCTAGTCATTTCGTGAGCTCTTGATTCAGTGAGAGACCTTGTCTCAAAGAATAAGGTAAAGAGGTGAAGAGTAACAGAGGAAGACAACTTATATTGACCTCTGGCCTACACACATACACACACACACACACACACACACACACACACACACACACTCACAAGTTCTATCTATTTAGATGTCATGATGTTTTTTGCCATAGCAGGATTATGGTTTTATTTCTGTAGAAACATGCAAGAATTTTATTAAAAATTACTAGAGAGCTGTCCAGAGTAATGTACACATCTCAGAGACTGAGTCAGGAGGATACTGTATTTAAAGCCCAGCCTTGATTGCAGAGTATGACCCTATCTTAAAAAGCAAACAGAGAACTAGACCATAAAGCTATTTAGCTACATTGGGTTCTTTGTCAGGAAATATCCTATATCTACCATTAGGCAACAGGGCATTGAGACTTTAGTGCCAAAATTTCTGCCTGCACCATACCCCATAAAACCAAATATTTTTGCCACCATGCTTGCTTGCTGTGAAATTACTGTCCTAATATCTCATCCATCTGCATTCCAGGGGAACATGTCATATAGCAGAGCCCAGATCTTGAGCCTGAACCCTGTTCCTCCAATGTTGGACTTTCTGGCTTCTGCTAGAGAAGGTGAAAGAAGATTTCAGTAGAAGGATAAAGAAATTAAGTAATATAGAGATAACACATAAGATGAATGTTGAAATAAAGATGCTTTATATACTGACAAGGATAAGTCTTAGCTCTGTGATAAAGTAGATTTGAGTTTGATAACAGATCCAGAGTGAAGAGGCTAGGCAGGCTTTTCCTCCCAAAGTTATGAGGCTATCCTGTTAACTGGGAAGAGACACATATTGGGGACAGTGGGTGAACAAATTCTTTCTCTTGTTTGGGATTTATCTGCCCTGGAGCACATTTTCCTGGGCCTGCAGGAACAGGGAACAATATGTATGCCATGGCATCTGTAGTTCCCCCAATCCGTCTCACTCCTCTTGAACATATTCCAAGCATTATCTTTTTAAAGCTTTGCCTCTTTTTATTTTATACATGTGTTTGCCAGAATGTAGTATGTGTGTCAAGTGCATGCCTTAGGCTCACAGAGGCCAGAAGAGGGTGTCAGAGCCCAAAGAATGGGAGTAACCAGAGGTTGTGAGCCACCGTGTGAGTACTGGGAAGTAAGTGAACTCAGATCCTCTGAAAGAGCAGAAAATGCTCTTAACCCTGAGCCATCTCTTCAGTGCCCTTAAGAGCATTCTTAATTCTATGCTCATAATATGTCCTGTAAGCAGGTAATAGGTGAAAGCGGTGATTGCATTAGTACCTCGGTATGGCACTATAACAGAGTCAGCTTTTTAGATTTTAGGCTGATCACATACCAGAGAACCCTGAAGGCAAAGGCATGGTATATCCCAATTATGTGGTGACAGGCCTCCGGGTTTGCACTAGGGTAGAAGAATGTCAAGTGATTGCCTGACAGCCAAAGGGAACAGATAGCATCACTGCTGATGCAACTTTGCCCTCTTATGGGGAGTGAACTGGATCTCCAGCTGTGACCTTCAGCAGCTCTGAAGCCAGAGGTAAGCCTAACACCAAGGTAAGTAATCACTCTGGGGCTCCTCTGTTTTCAGTCTTCAGTTTTCCTAGGCTCTAATTATCACCTGAAGCAGGGATGCCATCCCCTTTCGGAGAAGAAGAAGCACAAAGAGATGACAGGATAAATCCTAGTTAATCCCTCCTCTGCCATGCTGACACATTCATTCACTCCCTCCCTCCGTCTACAAATGCAGACATTTATAGAGCATCTATCTCATGTCAAATACCAAATGGGAAAATGCAGAGAAGCAAATAACCCCACAAACAATGAAAATGTCATTAGGGCTCTCAAGACTTTATGGCTTGATGCATACTAAATAACAGACTAAAAAAGTATTAATATGGCTACAAGGTGTCTTAAGCTTGTGTTGTCAGGAAAGACAGAAAGCTAATCTGATTGGGAACTTCGAAGAATTCGAGAGGAATGAGATATGTAGGGTCGTAAGAAAGGTGATATTCAGGGAATCCAGGCAAAGAGAACATAGGAAATGAATGTTCAATGGCCTTGCAGCAGAAGGAGAACTGTAAAATCATAGGTTAAAGGAGAATGAGGAGAAAATGATTTAAGAGCATGCTACACAATGCCTAGAAAAAAGAAAAAGGCCTTTTAGATTTTAGACCCCTTTGGGGTCAAGTTTCTGATTTGTATCTTTCTTCTAAGAGCAATGGCAAGACATTAAAAAGCTTTAAGCAAGAATATTGGTTAATGGCTTTGTGATACTTTTACTTCAAAATGATCACTCTGGCCATCACATATAGAGTGACCCAAAAAGGATCCTTGCAGGCTGGGAAGCCAATGAGGGATATCTCAGAGTCGATGATGGTAAGTGGAAAAGAGTTACAACAGGAAACTATCTGTGCCTCTGAAAACTGATAATTTATTGGTTTGGAATCAGTGATCCTGAAATTTTGTTATCAGTATCTCTGATACCAATTTTTCCCTTGACATCCAGATTTTACCTAAGACTCACCTGTATCAGAACCCCTGAAGAGAATACTCAGTCCCTGATCTAGTCGAAGAAGATACATCATTGATATGGGGCTGTTCCATGTGTTGAGGCCAAATGTTACATGTTAAGTTTTCCTTGCGGTTGTACTCATTTGATGCACAACTCAGTACAACATGAGCTGATGTTATTTTCATTTAATTTTTTAATGAGTTAATAAGGCTTTACACATTTTAGAAGTCTAGATGTTAAGCATGCATCCATAATACTGGGAATAGAAGAACTAAAGTAAGTGCTAGTGAACTGGAACACAACTGCTAAGTTCTGTGAAGTACATAGTCAAAATGAACAGATGTGTAGTTGAACCGGGTGACTCTTAATGCAATCCTAGTACTTGGGAGGCCAGTGCAGGAGGATTGCTTTGATTTCTGAGGTGAGTCTGGGCTACATACTGAGCTACAGGCCAGCATGTATTACAGAGTCAACTGTGTCTGAAAATTAAGATCAAAATAGTATCTGATCTAGGAAAATGAGCTGCTGGGATACTGAAGGGGTTTATTTAACTTCTGAGGTGTGAGATGTATTTTACTGGTGTCGGATTTTGGATGACTTACAGAATTCCTGCAGATAATTCTTTTGTGCTAAATTCAGTTTGAATAGTGTGCATTATTTGTTTATAGTATCCTATTTAGTTATTAAAATATCTGAGCCAAAGGGAAGACATGATTTCTAATTGATATACCGGGAAAAGATGGGGCACCCAGAAGTTCAGTAAGATGTCTAATGTCAGCTAGTAAGTTAGCATATGGAAAAAGGTTTAGGATTATCTGTGGTGTAACTTGTCTATTTAGTTCAGTCTTCCGAATTGCTTTGAAAGATACTTGCAATGTCTTTCAAAGTGAGATAAAGGTGGTAATAAAGAATCACTTCCTTTTCTTGTTTGACTTAGTTTCCAGCTTTGACTGTTTTCCCCTCTGTCAACATATTTATTTAAGTAAAAATGTCTTGGTATTACCTCAATATGCCACATCTTCTGTCTGGTGAACTGGTATCATGTTTAAGGCATAAAAATCATAGAGAATATAAGAAACACTTGGGATTCACAATAACCATCTTGGAAAGACTTGTGTGAAACTGGAAGTTACTTCAACCTAATGTATCCTGTCATCACCTCTGTAACTGAACTCAAACTAGTAATCATCTGGACTCTCACATGAAATTCCTCAGATTAATTGCCCTTCTGTTACATATTCCAGCGTAGTCACAGAAATGAGAAGACTAGCTCAAAAGAAATTCTGGAGAAACTACAAAAGCCACATGGAATCCACATGGAGGTTCTCCATGGGTTTCACTGATTCCTGTGACAGAAACAAATATATCAAGTAGCTACAGTAAACTCAAGATTAACCTGAGCAAATGAAAGGTGTGTGAACATATCAGTTCCTGCAGCATTGACTCAGAGTAGACAAAGACACTAACTAAAACATTTAGAAGCAAATGAACTCGGACATGTTTCTTCGGAAATGAATGATGTTAAAGGTACCAAATGTCAAACATAGGAACTCTAGAACAAGTTGGTAGAAATCCCTGGTACCTTGGTAGTATAAGTGTTTGACACTGTTATGAGGAAACAGTGGCTATAACTGTGGTGGAAATTCCCATGTGACATTTGAATTAAACCAGGCCCTTCTTGCACAGAACAGATAGTCCCAAATAAAGGGCATTTCCATTTGCCCTCACTTCTATCCCCAGCAAGCTCTCACATCTTCTATTCAAGAGGCTCTGGACCTAACTGAAATATCACATAACTTCTCATGTCAGCTGAGAGTGTGTTCCTAGCGAAACTTGTTAGCTTCATGACTTTTGGAATTTCTGGTTTTGAAACTGAGCTCTAGACATTTCCAGGATGTCATTTTATCTGCATAATGACTAAATAACAGGTCCTTCCCTTTGCTGTTCAGAGATGGTTTTCTAAAGCATAGGTGTCCTTCCAAATATATAGACTTCCTGTGGTGCTTCTCTGTAAGCAAAGGCAGTAATGAACCTGAATGCACTGACCTGGAAGATGAACAACTACCACAACAAAATGTTTCTGTATTTCACTAGGAAACCCAGGTTTATCCATGCTAATAGACCTGACTTGAGCCATCTCATGCAATATTTCACCTTTATTGCATGGAATGCAAACAGCTGGCTTTGCAGAATCTTTTCTGAGGGATCTGATGATGGAGATTTCCTAAAGCAAACACTGAAATGCTTCTAGATCTGATGTCCATATCAAGAACATCCAATAGGATCCTCACAAAATCAATTAATACAAATATAATACAGTACCATATATTTTACTGAACAACTGATTTTCTCATTTTCTTTCTATGACTTTTGTGCTTGGTACCTGGCATATAGTAGATCAGAACACACAGAACTGTAGGAACACTTGCTAGTATAAGCAGACAGATAACTATAAGCTGGGGCCTCTTTCTCCAGATATTTTTAGGTAATAAAAAGTTTGTGTTGTATTTGTTGTTACCACTGCACAGTGGCTTTAAGAATTACCTCAGTAGGCTTTGGCAGGAAAACCATGCAACTACTAAATGACATAAATCTTATAAATGTTTTTGAATGACTTTTTAAAATCACTCATAAAGTAAAACACTCAGCTACATAATAAGAACAAAATTACATTTCTTATAATTAGGAGTAGGAAGATTCCTTTAGGAGTAAACTTGTACAACAAGTTTTTCCTAACAGTAAAATATGTACTGGAAATATTTTAGCTTTATTAAAAGCAAAAGGAGACAGCAGAAAAAGCCACGGTATATTTGCTTGAGAAATGTGGAAATGATGGAAAAGAAAATGAAAAACGCACAGGATTTTACCACCTACAAATTATGTCGTTAACAGGTTGGTGAATACCATTTTAATCAGTGAGGATGCATACATAAACACCTAGATACATAACCACAGTAGTGTCAGAATCTTACCTCAACATTTTAAAACCATTGTCAAAGTTTTATATCTACCATCTCTGGACGACTTAACCATGCTACACAACTCTCAGAAAGAAATACACAATTTCTTGCATGGGAGGTTACTTTATCATATGTCCATATTATTAGCCTGTTGTGAAGAAGTGAGTTTACAAAGGTCTTCAGAGGTGCTACATATGGAAAGCATGTCCTACAAAATTCTCTATGTAGCCTGGCAGTTAGGAAACCTATTAACATGTCCTTTGAAATACAGTGCACATTAGAAAGCTTGTTTGAAACTTCTAGCAGTGGAGCAAATCTACTCATATTGCCTTGGCTAAAGAATGCTTTCTTGTATAGAGGAAGGTTCTCTTCTTTAAGTGAACACTGCATTGTATGTGGGGCAGTGGAGAAGGAAGTTAACACCCTTCTATCCAGTTGGATGAGGTGAATCAACCCTAGTGATCAGGGAGGTAAGAGATGTCACAGCTGGATCAGGCTCACACCCTTACATCTATACGTTGACAAATGTCTCTTAGTTTATCCACTTGTGAATTCAAGATGGGTAGAGCAATTAGTCTTACTGTCTCTTCTATTTTAGATCAACTTGAATTGCTTTATTATTGTTGAATTGGTATTATTGAAAGCACATGCCTATTTGAACATCTCTTCTGGATGTTGGAGTAATGTCAACTTTAACTGAAGATATAGGACTCATTCAAGTGCTGCTGTCACATGGCCTAAATTTTCTCTTTCATAGCAGAAGCAGGCTGGGTTGAAGACTGAGCAGGTAGAGCAGAGGTATGAAATAAGAAATGGAAGCTGTCAATCCAGAACCCTTGCCTTATTGACAGTCAAGAATTGCAGAGTACAGTGAAATTCTGAACCTGGGGTGTCTGCTTCTGAAGTTAGACTGGGTGATAATATGGCAGACCCTTAAGCAAGAAGGGTAGAGTACTGAAGATTGGTGCATAACTGTAGCTCTGGGGATGTTCACTAAACTATAACTCTCAGTAATGAACTATGTAGTTCTCCTTGCTTATCAAAACAAATTAAACCTCTATCCTCTGAAACCCATAACATGACCTATAAGAACCAATTTTCAGAAGAGAAAAAAGCAGAGCAATACAAAGAGCTCCTAACCAATATAACCTGAACTTGAGACATGAAACCATATACTGATGACAACCTATATTGCCTGCCTCATATACTTCTTTTCCTTTAACCCTAAGCACAAAGGAGAAGAAGTAAAGCGGTTCAATTACTTCTTAAAGGCAAAGAGAATAAAGCTGAATGGAAAAAGTAAAGGACATGAGAAAGTCTCAAATCTCATGGCTCACTAAATTCAGCTGCCACCTCTTTGTAAAGGAGGGAGAAATAACTGAGGTTTCCAAGACAGAACTGAGTGAGGGGAGATTGATACCTTCCTCAGCTTAGCTCTGTCTGCTAACTCTGTGCCATTTCTAAAGGTTACACATAGGCTTTCCTATAGAGGAAATATTAGGTACAATTCTATCATATACTCAAACAATGTAGAGCCTTACAGAAGTTTTATACAAAGCCATCTTCTCTACCGTCCTTTGACTGGGAAGCATCCTATAATATTAATGATGTATTATTACACTGTGGATACTTTTATGCCCCTGTAAACCTTTTCAAAGAACCCAAAATTACAGTTGATAGGAATCCACTTAATGAGGACACAGCCCTCACGCTTGAGAACTACATCTACAGAATTTCTAACCATGAATTTTCCTTATCAATCTTCCAGTCTTGGTTTGTAAATTGAAGTACTGAAACAATAATGCAGAGATCAAAGTTTTAATTTTAGTCCCTTCCTTCAGATTTAATTTTAAAGCCTTAAAATATGCAAAGAATTGCATATCTTCATTCTTACAGCTGTTTTAAACAGATTTAATTATCTTCTGTAACATCAGGCACCACTTCTGGCTAGCAGTTCTTTCAGATAAATGCCTTCCAAATCAGCACTGTGGAGTTTCTAAGACTCACTCATTCCTTCTCCATCACCCTGTGCCTGCCAGCTCTTGTGCTGGATTTCTGTGCAAGGCAGAATGGTGGTGTTGAAAGTCTTTAGACTCATTAGGTGTTCATTAGCGGCACGGAGGACATCTGTCTTAAGTGAATCTACAAACAGAGATGCCCTGTCTCATTACATGCTTGGGTCTTAGTGCAAAATACCTTTGATTGATTTCTTAATATTCAAGCATAGTTGGAAAATGTTTCACTCTCTAGATTTTCTATAACTTCATGGATTCTTTCTTTTCTCCTGGGTTGGTTCCAGACCAAGTTTTTCTTTGTTCTCAATTAGACGATGAATAATTAATTAATTGTTGTGTAAATTATTCTTGATTCTTCCATAATGAGTCTCAAATGGAAATACTCTCTCAGTTGTTTTCCTTGACATCCCCTAGACCCTAGATCTTCAAAACAGATATTGCTGTTATACTTGGTTGCCCACCAGAACTTAACTGCAAGGCCCTGTTGTGTAATATACTACATACTTGAGTCATACCACAAACAAGGAGAAATCAAACTTGTATGAATCTTGAAGGTTCATCCTTTCTGACCAGCTTCATAGTATAAGAATGTGCTATGCAAGTTACTGATTGAGAAATGTAATAATCAGCCTTGTTGCTCTTAATGAAGACCTTTCTTTGGTGGATCTATATAGGTAACCCTAAAAAATGCAGGACTGAGATGGATGACTTTTCATTAATCTCAACACAGTTTTAGTTCTGTAGTTCTTTGACTAACACTGGCTGAGGAAAGTGAGGGGATTTTTTTGTTTGGAGGAATTTTATTAGTAAGTCATTTTTATCTCCTAGACTTTGAGGGTAACTTCAAATGCTCCTTGCAGGAAGGGGTTTCAGTTCTTACCCACGTCAAGTTTGCCAATATTCTGACTTACCAATATACTGTCATACATGAAATTATGCATAAGTATCAGTTTATCTTTCCTTTGAATTTCTTCTGTCAGTAAGAAGTTAGCTTTGCTCTGGCTTCGGCGATGTTTTCACTGATATTCTTAAATTAGAATTAGGATATGTACTCGTAGATGGTAAAATAAGAGATTTAGATTCCCAATGAAGACATTTTGGATAACACTTAGATTTAAGAGCCTTTTCCATTCAAGTTTCAGCTTTATCTCTACTCTCCTTGCAAAACCTCTCCAAATCCACATATATTTCTCGGGCTTTGTTTTTCCTACAAATACATTGGACACTTTGAGCACAGATGCTGAAGTTACAGATCATGGTGCCATGACTTAGACCTTAGTGATATTCATGGCTTATTGAGGGATATCAAACTGTTATTACAAATTCATGCAATAGATAGTTTTTAGTTCTTTTGGGCATTTTTAGCACTTTCCTCTTCATACAATTTAATTGCAATCCAATAGAAATTCTAGTTAATTCAAAGTTTATAGTCACAAAATAAAATCTACAAATAATTGAAAAGCATATGATGAAGAAAATGACACTCAGCGCAGTATTTGCTCAAAACCAAACAGACACACACACACACACACACACACACACACACACACACATACACACACATACACACACACGAGACAGAGGTACAAGCTTTCATGAATATGTGAAAGAAATTGCTCTACTAATTCGAGGAGGTGAAGTTTCAGCATGTGTGCAGTAATCATAACTGTGATGCCATCTCTGAAAAAACAGTACAGGTGTTTGAGCCCTCTGGCATCTGGAAGACTAGCTATAATACTGGCATCAGAGGCATGACATGACTATTGCTCTTGTTATAAAATGTGGTAGTCTGTATGAAGTAAGAGAGAAGCACTATTTTCAGAGTAGCTTGGGTAAATCAGATTGAAATGTGAACTGGAATCTAGGAAATTTTGAAGAAAGATGCAGAGATACCGAGGCTCTGCGTTTTGCTGGCGCGGTACATATTATATATATTTTTATCTTTAGCTTGTTCCTGACCTCCAACCTCTTTGGACACTGTGTCGATATCTTATTTTACAACATTCTTTAGGATAAAGTGTCAAGTACACAGTAGAATTTAATAAAAGCAAAGATTTGCAAATTAAAGAAATACAAGAGAGGGAAAAAAGTGTATTTGTTGTATTTGTTGAAATGAGTTGTGTGAGTTATGAATACTTTCAGAAACTGTGGAAAGATGTTTTTGATATATTCATTGACTATGTATGTGTGCAAGAACATAGGAGCAACCATATGCTAGTCTGACTCAAGTACATATAAATTTGGCTTGGCTTCCATTTCTTAATTATTGCTTCTGCTATCAATGCCTTCTTTTTTATGGTTTTGAAATGTTTCATTACACTTAAAAATAATGATTTTATTATCTTTGAGAATTTTGTACACTATATTCTGATCATATTAACCTCCCTTCTCCTCTACTCTCAGATCCATATTTAGAGGTTTAGAAAATACATGAACTTCTCGCCCAGAAAATATGTCTTTGTACCACAGAGAAGTAGTAAAATGGTAGGACTGTACAAAGCCGGAATTTGGCTATGGCTCTACTCTTTATTTCTGCTGTGAACTCAGGTAAGCTCCTCTTGCTTCCTGTGCCCCTGATGTTAGCTCTTACCTATATAGGATTTGGCTGAGATCTCCTATAGAAAGTGTTTTACAAACCAGAACAGTTAGTGTCAATAAGTTTCCCAAGTCAGAATTGTTGCTACTGTGTACATTTCAGTGCTCACCAGTGTCTCATTTTACTTTTCATTGTTCATCACATGAATCACCCACATGTACACACATTATCAGTAGAGAAACAGAAAAACTGAGATTGTTTCTACAAGGAGAATACTCATTAGTACAGATTCCTACCATCAAATACGAGATCCCCAGGGCTTCCGTGTGAACAAAGTCATCTTGGACATATTTTCTACCCCAGGAGGCAGGACTATGAAGGGCCTATGTCTGATGGCAGAAGGCAGCAAGCTTCTTCCCAGCTGAGGCTGCTCTGCCCACTCAAGCGGAATGAACTGACGTGATCATTTTCTCCAGTCTTAAGCCCAGAAAGGATGAATTCACACTTCTTAGAACTGGATGCCCCAATCTTGTTCCACATCTACAGCTTCATGTGAGATCCATAATGATCTCTGTTTCATCAAAAAAAACGGGAGCAGCTGAGATCACGGCCTCTGTGTCTATAGTATGTTCCCCATCATGTGTGAACAGGTCAGAGTTGATGTGAGGTGGAAGTTCTTTCTTGGTTCTACTGTGCTCTGGAGAACAGAATAGTGACCTAAATTCTGCCCCAGCATAAGTGTCTGATATTTCAAAGAGAATGCTCTTCTGAGGAATTATGTCTAGTTCTTTCTGACTCTGGAAAACAGACCTCCACCCAGATTTAAAATGTAGGTAAGTTTAGGTTAGAGGCCAAGTCTGGATGATGAATCCTTCTGTATGAATCCAAGGAAGACTTTCTTTACCTAACCCATAAGGTCTGAATATAAATTATTGTATTTTGTATGAATTTTGGAAATATTTTGCTGAATAAAATATGAATTTAAACACACAAAGCTATATGTTAAATATAAAAGTAAATTCATACTATATATATATATGATATATATGTGTATATCTGTGTGTGTTTCTGAAAATAAATATCTGCTCTATCAGAACAGGAAACTAGAAAACAGAACTACAGACTGTAACTCTGGTGTCATTACTAGCATTTAAAATTCTGTTATCTTCACCAAGGTTAGGAGATTGTAGGTCATATTTTAAATATACAGAAAATATAATTGAATATATTATGACTGATTTAGCAATTGACATAATTTGTTAAAAGTACATATTCGTAGAGTCCATCTTCTTAGTAACAAAGGTAACAAGTATTTCTTTGCACAGTTTCAAATATGTAGGATAGATTTTTATCTTAACCCCCTTCTATGTAGGAAGAAATTTCAGACAAATATAATTTGTCAAACAGTAACCAGTGCTCAGAATGACACCCCTGGAGACCTACTAAGACACAAGATATCAACTGTGTAAGACACTGTAGTCATTTGTTTCTGTATTGGCCTTAGTGCTATCTTTGGAAAGAAAAGCCAAGGTGTCAGGCTGCAAGAAGTCAAAAGCATGGTATTTTTCAGCTGGTTAATTCTGTCTTCTTGTTAAATTATTTGGGAGAACTATTACTGTCTTCTGAGAAAACATTTTCCTAACTGTGCCAAAAAACTAGAGTTAAATCCAGAGAGAGTGAGATAGAGCAGATTAAATAGGGATACCGAACAAGCAAAAAAGAAAGAAACTGAAAAATGTGTCAGGGGAAATTAGATAACCACAGACTAAAGCTAAAATCAAATCAAATAAAAATAATTGCAGTTAAAATTGAGAGTAGTCAAAAAGATATGTAAGCAAAACCATGATATAGTACCAATACCTGGCCCTAGAAAGCAAAGTCAGCCTAAACATGAGTCAGCCTACCTCCTCCAGTTGCACCATGAGAGTGACATTGTGCCCCTGTTCTGCAGTCAGCTTTCCATCTGCAGTGACAATCCGGAGCCCGCGAGGGGCCTTGCCGGGACATTTCTGTGGCTTTGCAGTATACTGTTCTCTCACTCCATCAGTGCAGTTATTGGAGACCACCTTCCGATACCTAAGTGCAGAAAACCTCAAATCATAAATCCACTCATATAACGAATATCACTACCAAATTTCTAAACTTGGTTTACCACCAGGCGGTCTGAGTAGCTTCAACAATCTCCTAACCGCCTACCTTTCATCTTGCGGGCAGTATCCAGGATAACTCATACAAAGCACCTGTTAGAGTTTGGATGTAGAATGTTTCCTACAGGTTTAAGTGTTCAAACAACTACCTTGTACCCAGCTAATAGCCCCATGGGAGGCTGCGGACCTTTTGGGCAGGGGGCGTAGCTAGCAGACATAGACCACCGAGGGTTAACCTTGAGGACAATATCCTCCTGCTTAGGGTTAATGTATGGTTCAAATTAGAAGCAATTTAAAGCCCAGGTTTCCACTACTCTAGACCAGAAGTCAACTAGCAAATGTTTCACTTTCTGAGCTAGGTATTCTTGGTAACAGCTGTTCATTTCTGTAAATGTATCATAAGAGTGGACAGAGACGATAAGTAAAGGAAAGGATAAACTTGGGTTGCTGTGAAACTTCATTCACATCACTGGTAGTTAGTTGGCTTGGCCTGCAGGTGTCTTCCCCATCCGTTGATGTCTAGCAAGTGTGCATTCCTCTGATGGTGATTCCCAAGACTGACTACCTCAAAATAGGGTTGAGAAAGTCAAATGAAACACTGCAGGCAAAAATACTTTATACACGTGGATCAGAACTAAATCAATCATTAACATTAATTCACTTTCCAGTAAAGATAAATCAAACCACCAAGATTACTAAAAACCACTGTCCTATCACTTAGGGACTGCTGATGAACTATTACAATTTTATGTATTTACTGATTATTTTACCTTCTCTTCCCTGTTCACAAACTTTATGATGTTAGAGCAACCCCAGAATACATTTGTTGAAAAATCTCCTAAGACATCGCTTAATGCTCTCTACAAGTTTTCTCTCCCCACAATGCCTTTCTGAAATCATTCTCCTCAGCAACCTCATTTTACTCCAGCAAGATATCTCTTTCTAAACCTTTATAAAGTATATATTTCTTCTGTTCTTTCTGCTTCTGTTTTTTCCTGTATGCTCCATCTTCTTCACAAAACTTATGCACCCTATATGGTACAGCTTACCCACCACCCACTCCAAAACAACTTCTCTGACTACAAGAGCAAAACAATGAAAATTCTTATTTACAGGGCACTTCCTGGATTCTCATTATGTTGAAAAGTTCTATACATGAATTATCTCATTTATTTTCAAATTGTCCTTAATGAAGAAGAGATTGTTATCATTCCTAATATGCAGTTAAAGAAGTTGAGACTTCAGGTAACCTAGGATTCCCAAAATCACATGGCCATGACCCTACAATATCTGCCACTAAAGCATCCTTATTCAGTTCTACTTCTACAATGTTTCAGCTCCTTGTAAATAGAATGGGATTGGCCTTCTTCTACCCTTTTGAGTCTTAATGGTTTCCATGCTAGGAACCCTTTGCCTGCCATGATTTTCTTCTTCCTATTTTTTAACAAAGAATTATAAGTCCCTTGATCTAATCCTTGTGCCCCAGATATATGCAAGGATGGGGATTAAGGGGCACTTTGGCATGACACTATCAGTCCAAATGTTGAAATATCTTCATGGTAGTAGGTTATTGTCATTGCTTCCAATACCTCAAGCACCTCACCCACCAATCCAGGTGATTTCCAGGTTTTTGTTGTTGTGTTGTTTAGAGATCTCACTATGTAGCCCTGGCTGGCTTCACACTCATAGAAATCCACCTGCCTTTGCTTTCAGAGTGCTGGGATAAAAGGCATGTGACACAATGCATATCCAGCTGGGCTGATTTCCATCCTAAAGAATTAGCACCTGGACCATTTTGGGGACCTCCAAAACCTCAATTTAGCAGTAAAATCACTGCTCCCCAGGATGGCTCTTTTTCAGGTCTCATAATTTCGAACACCCAGTCCTTTTTAGGAGTTTATGGGTGTAGATTGATTTAAAAGGAGAAAGTAAGAGCAAGTGAGAGAGATAAAGGAAAAAAGAGAGAATCTCAGGTGCATATATTGAAAAAATACCTGCATTCTAACACCAGGATTGGTAACAGGAATGCAATATGCCCAGCAATGCCTTCCAGGATAATTATGGCATCTCAGTGCATTTATCTTTACCAAAACTGCCTACATGTTTCAGAGGCAAAGCCCTGTGCAAATGAAAGGTAGGCCAGGATTTCTAATCACTTAGCATCTAAGCACACCTGTGGCTCCGCCTCAGGGAGGAGCTTTAGATGTCTGGGCTCACTGCCACCTCTGGGATCATCAGAGACAGAACTTTCCTTTGGTTTACTGCTGTTCTGACCAATCATCACCTAAGGCTTTTCTAAACCTGTAGCAACAGAATTCTGCTTAAATCCAAAGCACGAATCGATTCCCCTGGGAATCTGCCACAGAGACGCTTGTTGGTGCTTTTTTTTTTTAAATGTTCATTAAAAACCATTTTGAAACCATTTTATTTCTTGGATAAAAATGGCATCACATTAGCTCTATCAGACCTGTCCCTGAAATTTGGTGGAAAATTGTGCAGAAATACAAAGTTAATTTACTCAAGTAAGCACACACCTGCTTTTTGCATCACAGACTGCTTCTATTTTCATCTCAGCAGCTGTCCCTAGGTCTGAGTTACATAAATGAATAATGCATTTAATATGTTATTAAATGGGGCTGCTACCTCCATAATAACAAGGCAACTTATGATTATGTTGGACCTAAGCTCTGCATATTATGGGGATGCATTTAGTTGGTAAAGCATTCTTCAATCTGCCAAGAAGAAAAGTGCTTTGTAATGGCAGGGGAGTCTTTGTACAATGACTGAAAAAGAAACATTCTGCAAATGCGCTTTGATATTACCTGCAGCTCATCAGCAGCAAGCGCGTTATTACCCCAACAGCTCCGATTTCAGCTGTTCTCTTCACTCCTGTCTTGATAGGCCTCCCTCACCTTCTTCTTTCTGCGCACACTTGCTTTGATTTTTGCTTCTATGCTGCCTGGCAGTCTTAAAAAAAGATGAAGGCCATATTTTCTTTTTTCTTTGTGAGACTAAAACTGGTTAAGACACATTTAGAGTCTTCGTAGTCTATGATTTTCTTTTTTTCTGTTTAATCTTTTTCTCTTGTGAATTTGGGATGGTGATATTGGAATACAGATATTTTTGACCATGTTTTGTATGCTAAGATGGTATTATTGCCTAATTTTTGCAGATACCAACCCAGGCTACACTTTATTTAAAAAAAAAAATGTTTTGGTCTTTTTGAGATAGGGTTTCTCTGTAGCTCCTAGCTGGCGTGGAACTTGCTATGTAGACCAGGATGGCCTTGATTTCACAGAGCTCTGCCTGCCTTTGGTTCTCCGAGTGCTGGGATTAAAGGCCTGTGCTACCATTCCTAGCTCAAATGACAGAAAACTATATGTCTGAGGTACAATGTTATGCTTTGGTCTACATAGTCACTGTAGAAAGATAATCAAGGCAATTACTATCAGCTCACCAACTTTTGCGATGAAAATATTAAGACCAAGTTTTTAAAATGTTTGTATCCACAGACAAGCGCTATTCACATCATTAATCAGAGAAGCCCGTTTTCCAGTGATTGGTGGCGAATGCAGAGACCCACAGTTGCACAAGGTCCTAGTAATAAATGACAGATAAGTCCTCAGCTCTAAACAAGAAATTCATAGCATCTCCTCTAAGGCTCAGAGAATACCTCAGAAGAGGAGACAAGGAATGTAGGAGCCAGAACAGAGGGAGAAAGGCTGTTAAATGTATCTTTTGGGCAAGACACAGACACTGCAATCAAGACTCACAGCAGCTACAGATGCCTGATCTGGGTGTGCACTGAAATGGCCCCCTCTACAGTCAGGCATGGATGGAGGAGGGGCTCTGGTAGCCTTAACCCTCACTGATGAACTAATTGATATTGATAATAAGCAATAGGGTGTGTCATTGCATTCAGCTGTAAGCCTACTGATGACTAGGCTCCAGTGGACAGTTCCCATTGAATGGTCACAGAAATGGCCATGTTTAAACTAAATGGGTCGCAAATCAAAACCAAAAGTCATGAATCTGGGGAAAGTACTGGTAAGGATGGTGAAGAAAGATTGATAGGGACAGGGAAGAGATATTGTATACATGTACAAAACTGTCAAAAAACAAAATGAATCAATAAGCCAATTTTAAGAAAAATTAAAATATACAATACGTTATAACTTATTATCGTCACCATATAGGACAATGGGACATTGCAAATTACTCCTGAAAGCTGCGTGCTTTGATTGACACTTTCCCTTTTCACTGTCCTCTTATTCTCCCTGCAGTGGATAATGACCTTTCGACTCAGTTCCCAGGAGCTCAGCTTGTTACGTTTCTGCATCTGAAGGAGATAGTACAGTCTTTTTCTTTCTGTTTCTGAATTATTTCACTTGGTATAGTGCACGCTAGCTCCATCTGTGTTTTTTCAAAGAATTTACAGGATTGCCTTCTACAAATATATTCCACAGGTACCTTACTTATTCATGTATTGCTGAATGATTTTGCTGTTTTATATATGTTATTTTTCTATAGTTTAACGAGTGTGAGAAATGCTATAATAAGCAAGAAAAGCAAAGAAGGACGATTTTCCTTTCAGCATCACATGCCATGTTGTAATCTCATTTATGTGTGATCTTTTAAATCACTTGAAGGAATTTTTTAAATATGTGGATGCCCAGGACCTGTTCCTAGGAATTCTTATTTAACTGAGAACTTCAGGCATCTGTTGGTTTTAGTTTCAAGATTCTCTGGTGATTTTATCTTTCAGAAGCTGGTGGGACCAAATTACTTGAGTGAAAATTCAAACTCTCAAAAATATAAACTTGGGTAATTGATTTAAAGTCTCTTTCTAAATTTTCAGAAGTCTTTGCCTGGAACATAGGGAACAACTGCAGAATATTTTAGTAAAGTTCTAAAAAGAATTAAAAGAGATCGTGCACATGTCTTAGCACAGAGGCTTGAGAGATGGTCGTTGGAAAGAGTGCTTTGAAAGCATGAAGGTGTAAGTTAGAATTCCCACACCATGTAAATAACCATGGGCAGCTATCCGTGCCTACAGTCCTAGCATTGGGGCTCAGAGACAGGTGGAGCTGAAAGCTCACTGGCCACCCAGTTCAGTGTAGACCCTGTCTCAAGGCAATAAGGCAGAGAATAATTTTGGAGGATACCAGTGTTCTCCTCTGGCATCTGCATATGGATGAATGCATGTGACACACACACACACACACACACACACACACACAGATTTCACAGAGCTTAACACACTCAGAAATTAGTAAATACTGAAATATCAAAAGTCCATAAAATGTTGTATTTAATTATGAAATAGTAGCTAATTTTTGAAAATGCATGCTATGCCTTTAATGCCACTTCATCTTAAGATCAAATCCTATCATGTCAATCATGTCAAAAATCCATTCAGAATTTCTATTTAAACTATGTCCATTCTAAATAATAAAGTTCAGGTCCAAAATAAAGGTTCACAAGCTGGTTTCAATTTGAACTTCTACTTTGGCACTTTCAATTCCTTATTCCTTAGCATGCTTCCCATGCTTAGACCAGTGCGAATGTTAAATGGCTCCTGTTACCCATACTGTTCAAGCTAAGTGGGATGCTATTTCCTCCTGTCATCATGTGACTGATCCTCTAACACTCAGCTTTGAACTCATGCTTTTCTGTAAATTTGCTTTTTTTCCCACAGTAGTTATCACAAGTTTGAACCAAAGTAGAATTATACACAGTAGTTATCACAAGTTTGAACCAAAGTAGAATTATATCTCTAGCCTTGCTTTACTCTAGATGAACGTTACACTAGAACTGAGCTATGATGTCCCAAGACACTCACATGGGGAAAACAGTCTAATTTACTGGATTGTATTTTGTACCTTTGCTTGTAAAGGAAACCTTGCTTTGTTAGAATGGTTCTAGAGTTATTGAAGCAGGAAAATAGAACAAGTCTTTGGGCTGGGGAATCGTTGCTACTTCTGGGTATACTGTAGTACTTAGACTTGAAGTCTTAGACATTAGGAGTGTGTATGTGCAAAGAGAAAACAACAATGTATGTATGTTCATGTCTGTGGCCAGAAAGATTTATGTAATTATGGATCATCAGCATCAGCAAAATATAGCTAATGTAGCCCGACTTAGAAATTATGACAAATAAAGTATTTTTTCTTTACAATCAGAGAGACTATTTGCAGGAAAACAGCAGGGTTATGAGGCAACATCAGGGGGAGGTAAATAGGATACATTTTCCTTGGGTTAAAGAAGATAGAAGCACAACCCAGTTTGAATAGTAAATGCAGTGTGGCTTCGTTTTGAACACAGACTTGAAGAAACAGGACATATGGATATAATTAACTGTAGAGAGCTGCGGATTGCCGCGTCTTAAAGATGGCGCCTGCTTCAGCCTTCCACCATCCCGAAGGTGAGTGCTCTCTGGAGCAAACAGCTCCATAATTGGCTGTGGCTGAGATCTGGCCCTGCTTCCGCCTGTGTGCACCTATCTGCTTTCACCATGTGGTAGTTTGGGGTTGTCTGGCAGGAGGGGATTTAACTCTCTGGTGGGCTTTCCCCTGGAGGAGAAGTAGTAAGGAGAAGTAAGTTAGAGAGAGAAGTTAGAAAGTAAAAAGGCCAGAAGGTTGTTCAAGGTTCCTGAGTAAACTGCTTTAAGAAGAGTCCAGGGTTGCGTCTTCCTTGCTGGACGAGGCGGGCGTGACAATTAACTAAATGACTTAATACAAAAAAATCATGAAAGTGTCATAGTGATTCCAAATCTGAGTCAAGTCATATAATTAAGTCCTCTAAAGATTTGTTTTCCTTGTTTTGAGACCAAGGAATTCTACTTCCGAATTGTTTCAACATATCATGGAAATGGCTGTATTTGAAAGCAACTTAATAAAGTATCCAACAAAATACTTCTGCTTTGTCCATCAGGAAATGAATGCCTGGTTTAGAGAGCTGTTCAGGATCACATACTGAATAATCAGCAGTTTTCAGATTCTTCCACAAGGACCACAGAACACCTTTGGGAATCTTTAAATCCGATGCTACTGATGTAGGTAGGAACAGTCATGTGAAGGGGACGTTGTTCACTACAGTAATATCGTCTTCTTCATTCCCAGCTCCTGTGCTTCCCATGAAAATATGGAATCCCTCATCGACAACTCAGTATCATAGCAAGAAACAATTATTTTTTTGTCTAGTGTGAGACTACATGAATCTTGGCAGGAAAACAGCTACACAGGCCCCTGCAGTGATGAGTCTGTAAATAATGTAAGTGATTCCCTTTCTGCGGACTTTAAACACATGCACAACTTTCAGGGCCAATTATTCTCCTTGACAGATTTCACAGAGTGGAGATCAGACAGAACATCATAATCCCCACAGGCCACCTGGAATAGAGTCAGTTGGGAAGAGCTTGCAGTCCCCAATGACCCCATAAATATCTACTCCAAGGGAATATCAAGTTATCCAGGGACTGTTTCTATGACTGATTTTCCTATTACTATGCTTTAGAAACAGTACCATATATGCTAATAATACAGAAGTTGTTCTGTTAAAATGCATGTGTGGTATTTAGTTTATGGACCCACAAAATATTTTTATGTAGATGCTACATGTATACTATTTTTTAAAAATTTTGACTTTGAGTGAATATCACTATTATATATTAGGCAACTAACCCTAAACAATACTGTTTGAACATTCTTTGAGAGGAATTAATGGCTTCTACCAGGAAACTCCAAACATAGATATTTCTATGTATACTATTTTAAATACAACTAGAAACATCTCCAACTTAATAATAAGAAGAAATCTGTCCTTTAAGAAAGCTATCTTGTTTTCTTAGATTAAACTTATCCACATGTCTACTTTGCTACGTATTTACAGAATCTTCTGATGTAACATGAAATAAGAAATGTCCTAGTTAATTTAGCAACATAAATTGCAGTATGTTCCCTGATTCCAAATAGTATAAACAAAATTTAATCATACCTAAGTATAACTTAATGAGCTTGTGCATCTACAACCTGATATATTTAAAAATATTGCTGTTGGTAAAAAGAAAGAGGAGAGATTTGGGGATTATTTTATTATTGACATTTTATTGTTTTCATTTTATTTGAGCAAACAACTTGTTTAGTAATCTGGTAAGCTAGGGATCTGACCTCGGTGGTAGAGAGGGATAGACACTTGTCCTGGTTTATAGTGGTGCATCACTTTCAAATTAGATAACTTAATGAGCCTTTAGAGATCATTATTTCAGGTTTACAGATCAAAAAACAGAGACTTATGTTAAGTATGATAGATATCAACATGGAAGTGAGGACTCGTGGATCATGATACATATGGCTAGACTACACATTCACAGTAAAATTCCTGTTTGAAACCTCCACTCCAGAGGAACCATTAAATGGCAACTGTTGATGGGATCTGTATTTTGTAAACTAATGACAATATGCTACGTTTTGGGCTACTGTTTCTTACAGTTCAATCACATGCTGAAGGCAGATAGACAACATTTACAGGTTAAGAAATGGAGGCACAAAGAAACAAAGCTGCATGCTGAGATCAACAGTAAATAGCAAAATTCCTCTCCTTTGAACTAAATAAAATGTTTTCAGTATATGTAGTCTCAATACATCACAGGTAGAAAAACCTGTTTCAACCTCCTTGCTCTTCTACTCGATGAAGAATGATGTTTATAAGTTGTGAGGGCAAAAGGTGAAAGAACCAGGGAGCCAATGGTGGAAATCACAGCAGGGCTTTGCTTACATGGCATTGCAGGTATGGACATCAGAAACCCTGACGTCCCTGGACCAAAGAGCAAGGATAGAGGACACATGGGGACAGACTGCACATATTCACTTCTTACTCTATCTTTTCTAAATCATAGCCAACAACTGCAACAAAAGTTGTGAAGCCGTTTACCTCTATGAAATCAAGATGATAAAAATGTTGGTCTCTCCTTAAAACATTTCTGTTGGGAATAATAATACCATAAGCTGAACTTTTCCCATTATGGTGAAGTGGGTAAATCTGAAAACACTTATGTATTCAAAGTAATAAACTGATTCTGAAGGTGGTTTGAAAGAGAATGCCCCCGTTAGATCTAAGTATTTGGCCATTTTATCCCCATTTGGTGGTTTGTTTTGGGAGGTCTTAGAAGGTGTGGCCATGCTGGAGGAAGTACATCACTGGATGCAGGCTTAGAGAGTTCTTAGGCTTTGTCAGATTTCCAGTTACTCTGCTTCCTATGATTGCTTGAGTATGTGAGCCCTTAGCTTCTTCATCTGCTCTAGCCACATCTGCTACAATGCCATCCCGCCATGATAGACTCTTAGCCTTTTGGAATCATAAGCTAAATAAATGCTTCCTTTTGTAAGTTTCCTTGGTCTGTGTTTCTTTCACAGCAACAGGGAAGTAACTAATACAGAAAATGGTGCCAGTTGTGATGTGTAGGCTGTGAAGAACTTGACCATGTGGGGTTTGGGAGAAATGTGGAGGACTTTGGAAATGTGGGCTAGAAAAGCAGTTGATTGCTGTAAGCAGGGCTTATAAGGCCATTCTAGTAGGAACCTGGAAGAAAATAGTGCTGAGAACACTGTAGTTCCAGAAGGAAATAAGGACTAAAGCAACAATTAGGATATTTTAGCAAAGAGTCTGACTGGAGTCTGCCCAGAGCCAAAAAAGCTTCCCTGTAGCTAAGTTAAAAAGTAATGGACTAATTTCTTTAGCAGAGAACATTTCAAGGCAGCCTAATATAGAAATGATGGCATGGGTATTAATGATGAATATTGTGCAGATCTACAGTGAAAAAGAGCAAATGGGGCCAAAGGAAATGCAGAATGTACAGTTTGGATTGAAGAAGAGCACTAGGAAGATTACTGTTGGAGCCAAAGCATGTGCTAAAGGAGAGGATCCTTTCGGTAAGGGTAAAGTGATTAAGAAGAGTCCTACAGATTTGCTTTTATATAATCCATAGAATGCCTCCAGGGCACCACCACACCCAGTTAAGCCTCCAGCTTGTGAAAGGAAAATGCTGCAATGGTTTTCAACTAGAAAACCACTGAAGAGAAAAGCTTTAAAAGTAGATGAAGTAGGCTGGGGTCCATCCCAAACTTGTAGGCAAGATTGTCATTGTCATTCACCTAGTGCTGCTTTAGAGGCATGAAAGCTACAAGAGTGAAGGGGTCATCTCTTCTTCCTCTATGGTTTCAGAGAGACACTGTGGTCAGGCAGCATGTAGCAGGGGCATCCCTGTATAAAGAAGGCCCTCACAGACCAACAAGCCCTGATGGGTCATTTTGGGAAGCTATAAAGCTGAAGCCTTGCTTGGAGATCCCAGGAAAACACTGGTGATGCCAGAACTGTGAGACATCTGCCAAGGAGAACTGCATACAGGGAGTGGTACCAACCCAAGAGAGATATATATGTTGCACGCAGCAAAGCTGGAGGAATTGAGCAATTTAAGCCCTTTGGAAGTAAAGTCCCAGAATTTGAACATGGAGTTACTGGATTTGGTGTTTGCCCTGATGGTTTTCTGTCTTGTTTTCGTCAGGTATTTTCCCACTATGACTCTATTCTTTAAGTTTTGCATGGGAATGTGTATTCAGTTCCATTTTATATTGGGAGTATATAATTTGTCTTTTTATTTTAACGGGTGCTTAGAGTTAAGAAATTGTCCTGAGACCCAGAAGGGACTTTGGACTGTGGACTTTTGAATAGTTTTAAGGTTGGTAAAGACTATGGGGAATTTGAATTTTGGACTAAATGTATTTTGAATTTATATGGTCATGAGCCTATGGGGGCTCGGAGAGTGGAGTGCTTCCCATAGGCTTTAAGTATTTGGCATTTTATCTGCAGTTGATGGCTCTGTTTTGGGAGGTCTTAGAAGGTGTGGCCATGCTGGAGGAAGCACGTCACAGGAGGGGTGGGCTTAGAGAGTTCTTATGTCTTTCTGCTTCTTGTGCCTGCTTAAAGATGTGAGCAGTTGGCTTCTGTGCCTATTCTAGCCACCTCTGTCACCATGCCACCTGGCCATGATGGACTCTTGCCCCTTTGGAATCACAAGTTAAATAAATTCTTCCTTTTATAAGAATCCTTGGTCAGTATTTCTAACATGGGGCAACAGAGAAGAAACTGACACACCAATTATATGGTAAGCCACGTAAAGCCAAATAAATCAAAGAAAGGTAGACTTTCCTGTATGCTTCTTAATACAGTCCAAGAGAAGTGACACTTCAAGAGGTTTTCTCCTTAGCCTTATTTAGAAGTCCTCAGTCAGCTTAAATTCTGACTATATGTCTGCAGTCTGTGGCTATGCTACAAGGGGCAGGGTGAGGCAGTGAGGCATATGACAAGCAGCAGACAGAGACACAGACATGCAAGCACCCCACATCAGGCCAATCTTAGCTTTGTAAGTCCTCTGCACCTCATTGCAGCCATGCCCCTAGTACAGGTTCCACACTGAAAAAGCATGAGGGAACATGCAAGTGTTAAAACTGGCCCTGGAGAGACTTAGTATTCTCTTAACCTGTGTAGCTCTATTACCAAAGATAATCCTATGAACTTAATTGATCTTTCTCAACTTTTGAACTTGAAAAAATTGTCCCATTTGCCTTGCAATTCAACTTGCAAGTGAATTCTATAGAATCCAATGGCATTTGCGTTTTAAAGAGGATGATGATCAACTAAAATGAATCTCTAATTTCTAGGACTACCAGGCAGCATGTGAGAAGGAAACTACTGTTTCAGTCCCTATGGAGGAAAGACTGGCAGTGCCTGATACTCTAGTCTAAGAAGAATCCAGTTGGCTGAATGTAATTTTCTCTGTAAACTAGAGCACCTCTAATTAGCAAAAGAAACCTTAATTATCTTTGTATGAAATGTAGTATGAGAATGCTAAGTATAACATTACTTAGAGTGGTAGAAAAAAATCCAGAATAAGCCCAATGTCCATGAAAAGGAATGATTAACGAATCCTATCATACTTAATATGACAGAATCAAAAGAAATGGAAGGAAAGTAGCCCAGTATATTCTGACCTAGAAAGGTGCTTGAGATATATTTTTGAATGAAAAGGCAAATAAAAGAGAACCTAGTAGCAAATTATATGAAAACAACCTTCCCAACTCATTTTTTATACTTTTTTGGAGCAATTAATTTGTTGGAGAAAATGCAAAGAAAAGTATGTGGAAACCTGGGTAGCATGCAGCCCTCAGTTGTATGGGAAATGGTGTCAGGACTAGAGAGATGATCTAAGTTAGATATCTAAACATATAAAACATAGTTGTGTATCTTTTTAACTTACATATTTCAAGAAAAAAACTAAATGTCTGGATTAGATGGCTTAGTCAGAGAAATGCCGTGAAGGATGAGGAGTTACCTGATTCCGACTTCCAGCAAGCACACAAAAGTTGGATTTGGTGGCACACATGTGCTGGCTGGGTAGGAGCAGGTGGAGCCTGGGCTAGCTTTCAGACTAGCTAGACTAATGAACCCCATGTTCACTGAGTCTGTCTCAAAAAAAATAAGACTGTGGGGGAAGTGTTATTCCTCTACTTCCTCTACTTGAGGAAGATACCTGAAGTAATCCTCTGGCTTCTACGTGCCTAAGTGTACTCCCTGAGCCCCCAGAACCTACATTTTTCATGGCAGTGATACAGTGACTAGAGGCAGCATTCTAGTCATAAATGCATTCCAATATATATATATACATATTTTATATATATATACATATTATATATATATATATATATATATATATATATATATATATATATAAAAGCCCAGTCTGATCGAGTAATTTTGTCCATATAAAACTTGCTCACAAGCAGCAGAAGTTGACCCCTTGAGGTCACTACGGCAGACACTCACCCAGTGCTGTTGAGGTAGCTCTGTCCTAAGCTGCAGTCCTTTGATAGTGAGGATGGGTTGAACCAAAAAGCTGGCAGGCACTGCCCATTGCTGTGTCTCTCATAGCCATAGTCACTATTGGGGAAAAAAGACATGAAAACATAATAAAACTTTTAGCAATTGTGAAAATCTGTAACAAGTATTATATATTAGTCAATAATCAACTTATTTTTTTCAATATTTTTTAATTTTATGTGTATGAGTATATGCTTGCACGTATATAAGTGCACTCATGTTTTGCAATGCTCAAGGAGGTCAGAAGAGGGCATCAGATTCCCTGGAACTGGAATTACAGATGGTTATTAGTCACAATGTGGGTGCTGGAAGTCGAACCCGGGATCCTCTATAAGAGCAGTCAGTGCTCTTAAGTGCTGAACCATTTCTCCCGTTTCAACAGCCAACTTCTAAAATAAGCATTTCATAAATCAGTATCATGCCAAGAATGGAACATTTTTTTTTCAAGAGATTAGCTATTACTGATGATAAAACCAATAATTTCATTTAAATACTTTTAAGCTAAAGGAGTGGATACTGTCCTCATTAAGACACACACTTCGGACTGTAATTAGGAACCTGGAAGTGGGAGAAACCTTAGTGGAAACTTCACTACAGAGGTTAACACACCACATGTGGTCAAATCCTCATTACCAGTGATGTCTTTGGGATGCTCTTCCAAGACATCTGGATCTACCAAGTAGAGCACTGCCAACTCTCTCTGTGCACAAGCAATATGCTTCAGTTATAGCCAAAAATGAAATGTCCTTCAGGGGTGACTCAGCACTCCCCTAGGGAAAAATTTTGTCCTCAGCAGTTAGCACTACCAGTTGGTACTGTTTTAAATCTTGTCTGCATCAGAAATAGACAAAGCCTTACAATCTCTGTTCATCCTTACTTCCAAGGACCTCTGAGTGGCCTGATATTCTTGACGACTTCTGGAAGATGAAATCAAGTAGAGAGAATGACAACAAATTGTACCTCCACATGCACAGTGAAATCAGAAGCAGAAATGCTCAAGCATTCGTATGAATTGGCCCATCTTTATAAGGACGTGAAATGTTGGCCCATAATAGGCATGGAGGGAGAAATAGGCTCAGCCTCTGGGGCCTGTCGCCAGGCAGCTGGAACTCAGAATTCTGCATATAACCCCTGGATTTGGGGCTGGTTCAACACAGCAAGAATAGGAAGAAATACAGAATTGCAGCCTCCAAACAAACCAGTGTTCACATCAGGGAATTTACCTTACCAATGCTGAAGAATGACACAAGGTCACAGGAAATATCCAGGGAACCTGCCTAACAAGAAGCATCCAACTATATAGCATTTTTCATTATGCTATTCAGCTGGTGGGGTGAGTAGGAGACTCCAGTCATTAATGAATACAAAACAGGACTGAGATCGGTAATGGGGAAGGAAAGAAGCCTAATTTCTATCATTATCTTGTGTTTCTTTAGCTCTA
The DNA here is from genome assembly GCA_035773235.1 of Eospalax fontanierii. Classification (NCBI taxonomy): domain Eukaryota; kingdom Metazoa; phylum Chordata; class Mammalia; order Rodentia; family Spalacidae; genus Eospalax; species Eospalax fontanierii. The sequence goes on along the minus strand of CM069544.1, from coordinate 14,570,835 downwards.
GGAAAAAGAAAATAGAGGACAGAGGAGGGAGGTTGGACAGGGATGACTAACATACAGGGCTTTAGGAAAAAAAAAAAATATATATATATATATATATAATCTTATAACAGAAGACACTGGCCCTACTAGACACCAGAGGCTAACAAAATAAAAGCCTAGTGTCAGGGGATGGACTTCCTCTTGAAGTTGTTGACCAGGGATCCCCATAGACCCTCAGAAAATACTGGCCATTTCCTTGTTCTTAGTTACCCTCCGTAACTTGATGGTAAGACCCTATTGCTGAAGATACTATGTACATGAGCTGGAGAATAAACAAGGAGAAATCAAGCTGGTAGTGATTTCAAAGCTTCATCTGTGCTGAATAGTTTTCGTGGTGTTGAAAGATACTATGTATGCTACCAGAAGAGAAAGTTAATCATCAGTGTTACCTAGATGTGAGACTCCTGCAAGCTACAACAACTGACTTGGCAATATATGCCCACTGGTTGAATAATGGCAAGAATATTAAGGGGATGGCCAACTACTGTCTAACTAGATTTAAGGTCCACTTCATAAGATGGAGCCCACTCCTGACATTGATATCAGGCTTAGGAACCTGTGGCTATACAGGTCACAGGGTGTATGGGAGAGTCTAATATTATTATTCTACTAAATAGATATAATATTAAAGTGACTTCTAATGACTCCTGTCATGCTCATAGATTAATGCATCTCTCAAGTCTCACCAGAGAAGCTTCCTTATGTAGCAAGTAATGATTAACATAGAAATACCCATCAGGACAACATGCAGAAAATAAGCTGCTACAGAGTGCTTATCCCTGAATAGGACATCTATAGCAAGCTTCTGCCTCCTAAGACTCAGGAATCATTGTGGAAGAAAGGATAAGCAGATTGTAAGAAGTGGTGGATGACCATAGAAAGAGAGAGTTTTCTAGACAGCTAGTCACAACAATGATGACAGCATACATAAGTCCCATGGAAGCTAAAACCAGAAAAAAATCTCAGCATGGATGTGGGGAGGTGGGTAAGAAACTCCAACACTGCCTGAGAAACTATTGGCAACAGATGGCAACTGGGAAAGAGAAGAGTTAAAAGTTTGATTAAGGGTGAGACTTCCAGCAAGTTTCCAGGCTCCAGTGCATGGAATCACACTGAAGAACATTTGGGGACATAAGTTTGACTCTGTATGCATGCCTATGTATATAGATAGATGATAGATAGATATAGATATAGATATATGTCTATTTGTCTGTGTGTACGTACACACAGACACACAATTGAGTGCATGACATTGAGCAGATGGTAGTAGAGGGATGAAGATGGGGAAGGGCTCTGTATTTAATCAAAATATTTTATATGAAATTCTCAAAAATTCAATTTTTAAAAAAAGAAGCAAAATCTTGATTTATTCTTGTAGAGAAAAGTATCTAAAGAAGAAATGCTTTCAGGAAAAACCAGGACAGTGCAATATGCCACAACTCCTTTCCTTTTAGATTTTCTACCAAGGGAAAACATTGATCTATCCAAGAAAAAAATGAAAGGGCTGTTTCACAGAGCCCAAGCACATCCAGTAATGTAACATGCTGACTTCCTGGGAGAATTCTCCTTCAGTAGAACAGATGATGGAGAAGCCGGCAGGCCTTAGAAACGGGGATGTGATGAATGACTGAACATCTCAAGAGACGCACCATTGTGAGTATATTTCAGGGTGTCCATCTCAAAGGGTTGAGCAGGGCTGAAACACTTTTGTTATTGCAGTTATACTCCATTTACTAAGGTAGAAGTCTGTGTCTGGCAGGCCCTTGAAGAACTCTCTGTGAATTCTACTGTTGGGACTCTGCTGCCCTCTGGCTAAGCCCCAAAAGATAACAGCTATTGACTTCACTTGTGCCCCTACTAGAGCAAAACAGTGGTGGATTGCTGGTTTGACATCCGGGTGGCTTTCCCAGCACTGCCTATTCAGAGAACATCTTCATTAGTCTATTATTAGGAAAGCCAACTTTCCTATGATATAAGATGTATGTGTACACAGTGTCTCACATAGATCACTAATGTTATGATGACTAGATATGTGACCGAGTATTGCTACCAAGTTAATAACAAAGTTGATGCAAATGGCTAGTTTATATATGATGCAAGCTTCAATTTCTAAGATTTAGATGAATATATTAATAGTCTAATATATACTAATATATACATTCTCATGTAGTTAAGAAAAATATAATTAAGCAAGGGACAGCAACAGAGAATGTGATGGAATAATTATTAGTCTTCATCAATAATTTATCAGCTTTGTCTGAATACTAAACAATAGGGCAAAGATATTGCTGGCTCCTCAAGCTAGACTTCAGTTTAGCAAATGTTCTAGGAAAAACTCTACAGCACTCTAAATTTAGTTTAAAACTGCCAATGCTACAGTACCTTTCTAATTTAAACTAGCTCCAGTCCCACCAAGTTCATTGGGTCAAAGGTTCTTGATGGTATTTATTCTTGCATGCATGACTTGGAGCTCTCATATGTTATAGTTCGCTAACCATCATAGACTGAAAACTTTCAGAGACAGAGAATGCATGGCTTCATAAGGCAACTACCAAAACCAGGATCCTAGATTCTAGGAAGGTTTTATATTGAGCATAAACATATTGACTCACTGATAAATCCACTTATTATGTCCAATCTTGCCATTTAAAGGTGCTCAGGAGAGATTTGGTTTCTTTTTTTGTCCTGAGGATCTTTTAACAATATGAAAATAATTACCAACCATCTTAATAGAGTTTCCTAAAATCCATAGAAAGAATTCTTGCTTTTTCTAAAGACACATTCACTTAGGTAATAAACCATGATGTCTCCAAGAGACAATTTTATAAAAATATGAGGCTTGGCTCTTAACCCATCATATACCCCACATTTTCAAATCTAGCTTTTTATTGAGGGCTATGTGGATGTGATATTACTGAACAGCCCTGGGGGACAGGTATGTCATCTCACCAGTCAAAATCTGCCTCCGTGCACACACAAGGCTCAGATTCCATAGCTCCTGCATACTTTCCTTGCATACACTTCCTCTCAGATTTCCGCTTCTTATATATCCTTTTGGCTCCCATGATGCATGCCTCTCCCTGTAAGGAGACAAATATCACACACAATTGAGCAAATAGCTGAGACTCCGCCTGCTGCTTCTCAATGCAGTCTGGGGAGATATTCTCAAACTTTAGTGTAAATGTGCAGTTTGGTAGCCCAGTTTGTGCTAACAGTGTCTTCTTTCTAATGCCTATTATGGAACATGCCTACTAAGGCAGTCCCAAGAAGCATGACATATTTTTCTAATAAAAGCCTTAACTTATGCATTAAGCAAATCTTTTTTTGTTAGGCATGGTGCAATAAAGGACACATGAGAAAGAAAGATAGACTGTGACAAATGAATTGCTAGAGAACCTACAATAATTAAGTCAGTTCTCCTGTAAAAGAAGTTTTATTCAGTTGGTCATTTATAAGCACCTGAAAAAAAGAGTATTGCTAAGAAACATAATGATTCATTTTGCCTCTATGTATTATGTTTCTTCCCACATAATTTTACAGCAGTGATTTTATGTTCATCTATCAGGCAAGCAAGAAGGCTAAATCAAGTATTTTTCCATGGACTAAATAGAAAGTGTGTGCATCACAATGCTTATGCATCCCAAAGAGGAAAACAGCAGCAATGTAACTGAGTGATCATTTCACAGTTGAGCCTCTGAATAGAGTGGGCGTTTCTTGCTAATGCAGCACCCACTATCAAGCATAGCTCCTTTTGTGTTTCTGAAAAGCCAAAGCAGAATTTTTCTTAATCTATTGTCCATTGTCTTCCTTGAGGAAATTCACTTTAACTGGTTCCATTTCACACCCCACGTAAATATATTACTTAGTCTGCTTATGAAATGTAAAATGTTTCAGTCTCTGGAAGAAGGCAGATTCTTGGAAACAACCTGTACTGTTTCCTGTGAATGACCTGCAGAATGATTCCTGCTGTAGAAAATCAAAAAGAGAAGCACTCATCCAAGGATTTTGATATGAGATGAATAATGAGAGGCTGAGATGTAGAAAGGCTTCCTGTCAGCAATGTTGTATTCTTCTTATAACTAAGTGCATTGAGGAGTCAAGAGCCACTCTATTCCTGGGCCTTAAGGCAACCTGGAAGGACTTCTCTGGCATCACTTGCCTAGTGTTGCTTCGCTATTTTGTGCTTTATCTCTGTTTGCACTGCTAGAGGGAACAGATCTTTTAATTGCCCTGCCTGCATCATGCAGTCCTAAACCATGCTTAGACAAACTGTTTGGATCTTTGGATCTCGGTGTTGAGCTGGTATTTCAGTGTGAGGCATAAGTCTAAGCCAAGCACATTTGAATAGTATCTCCTTATATCATAGTATAACGGAACAGAAACAACTTCACAAGATATCAGTGCTGTGCAACATAAAACATGTAAAACCATAACAGACATTGTGGGCCTGCGAACTCCAGTTCTTAAGCTTTAAGAAGTAGCAGTGTCCCCACACCTCCCATGACTCCTGTCCAGGACTTACTCTTGGCTCTCTTACTCCTACCTGGCTGTGTAACTGCCAGGGTCTGTAGTCCTCTTCTGCACAGCGTCTATCGAAAATGGACTTGTAGTCTACTTTGACTAGCTGCCATTCAGAGCGGTGGCTGAAGTGTCCAAACACTCTACAGGGTTTACCATGGAAAACAGTCACAATCATAACAATGACAGCAGCGTTAACAACAGCATCCATTTACTGTGTACTGTCAAGATGATGTAACAATGCTAGTCTCATTACAGGAACTATAACTTCTGATTGTCAACCACATTTATGAGGCTAATTCTATCACTGGCTACACTTTGCAGATGCATAAAAACTGAGGAACTGAGGTTTTTGTCAACATGGAAATATCAAAGTCAGACCACTAATAATTGGGACAGCCAGAACTCAGAGTGTTTGATTCAAAGCCCAAGTATATGTCTTATACCAAAAGAATGGTTAAAAAAGAATGATTGAGGAAATATTTTATTATTTTTATTTTATGTGTAGGAGTGTACTGCCTGCATATATGTAAGTACACAAATGTCATGCAATGCCCATGGAGATAAAAAGAGGATGTTGGATTCCCCTGGAACTGGATTCATGGTCTGTTGTTAGCCGTCATGTGGGTGCTGGGAACTGAACAAGGATCTACCACAAAAGCAGCCAGACTTCTTAACCTTTGAGCCCTCTCTCCAGTCCCCTGAAGAAATAATTGTATTTAAGTGGTCCAACACATACTTATAGCTTTTTATTAATATATCTTGTTCTTATTAGTTATTAAAAGTAGATAGTAAGACCAATTAGCTATAACTGTTCTTATTTTGTAGCATTCTGCTTTCTAGGATGACTCTGGTATTTAATGTAAACTTTTAATCGTCAGTCATGGGTGCCAAATAAAAGCTTCAAAGTGGCCTTTTAGATAACCCTTTCTTTGTTTGGGAAATGGTGTATTGAGTAAAAGCAGACTACTGATAAACTGAATCTATCTTTGTTTCCTATGTATAAAGGTAAAAGTATAGCTACAAGGCAGGTTAAATTTGTCTTGTCTTTTATCGTTGATAAAAGTGACATAGCTTAAGAAATGTGCCAATTATTCACTTTGATTTTGAAATTTTCATTGATTTCAAGATCAACTACCTTTGAATTATCCTTTTAGATTTTCCATGGCCAATTTCCTATGAGAAGGGAATATCATAGTTTCATATTTCAAATTCACAGGCCATGCTTTGAAACTCCGGCAGATGAGTCATTAATCACATCTTTCAGGAATTCATGATTGTTGCTTGCAGTCCAGAGTGAGTATAAATGCCATGTCATAAGGCCAGATTGCTCTTGTGGTTGTCTTACTATGCTTCACAACTGGACTAACGAACTAGGGAAAAATAAAATCCTTCATGAGCCTTTTGTCAATGCTGTGTTCTTAAAGGCCTGGGACTTTCTACATAAATAGTTTGTACATTATTAATTTTTTAAACATACAGATTTCTTTTCTATTAATATAATTCCTAGGGGATAGAGGTGGCTCAGTGGGTAACTGCACTGGCTGATCTTGCAGAGGACATAAGTTTGATTCCCAATGTTGACATGATGGTTAACAACCATCCATAATTACAGTCCAAGGGGATACAATGCCCTCTTCTGACCTTCAAGGACATTGCATAACATAGGTGCATTTACATACATGCAGGAAATATACTCATACACTTAAACTAAAAATAATAAATAAAATATTTTCAAAACAGATATTTTCCTCATATTTTCCTAAACTTATTGCATACAAAAGAAATCATATTCTCTCTGGTACCACCCTTCAGACGAGGTCTCCTAAAACAGGTATCCTAAAAATGTTTCCTTTATTTCCTTTCTTTATTGCTGGAGGATTCACAAACATTGCTAACAATGTCAAACCTAACAGTAAGCCATCAAACAGGCTAAGCTAAAAGGCATCTCTCTAGGCTTGCTACGTCATATGAAGAATGGGTCACATCATGCTATTCTACTTACGTCATGATTAGCGTCTCTTCTCCAGGCTCACCCAGAACCCCATCCACAAAAAGTGGAATGGATGTAAAACTGTATTTGCTCCAAGATCTCCCTTCATCAAAACTCAACCTAATGGCAGAACAGTATAACAGTCATTGAATCTTTAAATAAAAGAATAATGTCTCTGTTTAATTAAAGATGCTAATAACCAGTAGAGAACACATTTACATGCTGAACCTTCCATCTGAATAAGTGTTCTTAGTTATCTCAGAGGGTAGAAAGAGACACAAGGCTTTGTGACCAGATGTATGGAGGAATGAAGAAGGGAGAGCTGTGTGAAATGTGAATAATCTACTGGGAAAAATTAATTTGTATATTGCATAAGTTCATTAGCCCTCTCTGCACCTCTCTTCACATCCTCATTGCTATTTAACAGTGAGATGTACAGTGGTTCTAGACAGGGATGGCCTTGTGAGACTGACAAAATTCAACAAATCCATCTACAAGCTTTCAAGTCACAAGTGAGTTTTGCTTGCATTCTATAAATAACAGTTGATCTCACTGAATGAATGCATTTGGAAGGATGGTCTCTTGAGAATGCAAGGGGAATCTGCCCTGCTGCTGGCCTTGTTATGATATAAATGCCCGTGTTCTCAATATTCATATTTTAAATTTTAATCACTAATTATATTTTAAAACGGACATTTCAGAGTGGTTAGAGCATAGGGGAGAGCCTTTCGGAATTGAATACTGCCTTATAAAAGAAGGCTTTGGAGAAACACCTTGCACTGTTCATTGTGCAGAAATACCGCACCAAGGCACATTTAGGAACCTGAAAGTGGCTCCTTACCAGACAGCGATGTGGTCAGTACCCTTATCTTGTATTTACAGCCACAAGAACTATGAAAAAGGAATTGCTGGTGTTCATGAGCTATCTTGTTTATGGCATTCGATTATAGCAGCCTGAATACTGATTGTGTCTGCCACACAGGAGACTTTCTCTTGCCTTGTCTTTCTCTGTGGATGCTTTTCCTCTCAAGTTCAACCTTTGTTTGTCTTCTGCCCTAATAGTCATTAATATACTCAACAGCCTAGGGAAAATCAGGGTTTTAACTTTGGACAACCCCAATATAGAGAGAATCACTTTCAAATATAGATGAAACTTTCTGGAAACCTCTACAGAAATTAGACCTTGTACATCAGTGCAAGACACAGGTACATTTGTAGACTGTCACTTAATCAAAGGGAACTAAAGAGTCCATATAGGAGAAACAAGATAGAAGTAGAATCCTCATGAATTTCCAATCTCTGTGTGGGAGGCACAAACAGCACATGCTTAAGTTCAGGAGATGCTGTTTGGGATGAGTGGTTGTAAGTAATTTAGCTGCTGGGAGACTGTGAGTGCTCATGAAATGGCCACACCAGTGACAGTGCTGGCATAAGGAGGCATTGGTGAGGGCACCATCACTTAGGGAAACTATGACTTGGTTACCTATTTAGGAGAAGAAATGTCTACCCATTCTTTTTTGACACCAGCTTTCCTTTTCAAAAGCATAGACCAACATTTTTTTAACAGAGCAAAAGGATAGATTATATTCCAGTAGACGATAGAATTTAGAACAAATAGTCGCAATTTGACAGTGAACTCTTAGGCTGGTCCTAGAACCATTAGGCCATGTTTAACTTCGGCAGGAATTACCCTTACCAAAGGTGTCGAATTGGAAGAGACGTGTGTTTCATAGCCACCAGGACTCCACCTTGATCTAGGTACAAAACACTGTGCTCCTCTTCAAAGATCTGGATCAGGAAAACAAGCACACAGACGCATATCCACATCCACACACAACCAGGGAACAGAGACCCAGTCTTCAAAGAATAAAAATCTTCCTCCCGGTAAAAATAGGTTTAGGTTTTCCTAAATCTTTGCAAGAATGTAAGGAATCAAGCATTGCTTCTCAATACCGAGGACATCACTGATGCTATATAAAACAGTTTTTGATATCCACAACATAAAGTTTAAGAATGAACAGTGTATATTCATGTTTGTATTTTCCTATCTTTATGGCAGTATTTACCAATTCCTTTTTTCTGAAGATGTCAGACTCCTGCCTGAGTATCTGTAGGATAGTACATGTATCTAGATCTAGAGACAGTTTACTCAAACATCTTATTAAAAATGAGGATATGGAAATTTAGACCTGAGAGGTGATCACTTTGCTGAGTCCACACAAATCTCAAAGGATGAACCCGGGGCTTGATGCGTTTCTGCGCCCTATTCAGATCTGAAAACCTCCAGATTCCCACGCTTTATCAAGGAAATGCATTCCTTTTTGAATCATACATGTTTATCCAAATGATAAACAATTCTAATCAAAATTAAATTGTCAACTTTGATCACATGTGTCATTGAGACTTTCACCAATGTGGAAAAAAAATTGCAGTCAAATGGAGACATGCTGGGAAGAATCTGTAAACTCCACCTAAGATCAGTGTCCTCTTCCCAGCCAGAGTGACACCAGGGACTCATCTGAAGCTATACAATAGACACACTCTTACCTAATTATTTTTTTAAATTTATTTGTGTGTGTTTATTTGTGTGTATGTGTGTGTACATGTCCGTGATCATATTGTAACATATATATATATATATATATGTATATATATATATATATATATATATATATATATATATATACACACACACACACCCCAGAGGAGGACATTCAGTCTCTTAGAGCTGGAGTTATATGGGTCCTCTGGAAGAGCAGCAGTGCTCTTAACCACTGAGCCATCTATCTCTCCAGGCCTAGTTAACATTTAATCCTATGCTACCCTGCAGTACTATCAAAGTAGAGATGACTTTGACTCATTGGGAATATTGGAAGAAAGAAAACACTTTCTAACTATTTTCAAAAGGAAGTTTCCTTAGAATTGTCCAATTGTCTTGAAATCTCCAAAATCAATTGCTCTGGGGTTTCCTAAGAAAAAATTCCTTTCCTGTCTTACTTTTATAAAAAAAAATAAGAAAAATACCAGGGAAGTCCTAGCAGTAAGAAATAACAGCTGGACCGTCATTCAGACCTGTCTTTCTAAAATCTTGAAGCAACGTGTTCTTATTGTTAAGTATGATTACCCTTCCATTAGATTTCAATTTACAGTGCTAGTTGTTATATCATAATTAAACATCAGTGGGTTATTAAAACATATTTATTGAAGTGTAACAACCGTGCATTGGGCTCAAATCTTGTCATGATTGCTAATCCTCATTAAATGCTTGTGCAATAAGCTGTGGGTATCTAATTTTCATTCAGAATAAAGGCAGGAAGCAGTTAAGCTAAGCACATTTGTTTGAAGTGATTCCATTTCTACTGATTTAACATATGCATTCTGATAGTTATTACTCAGTCATTTACACATGGGATTTAAATATCTCAGAATACGACCTGGGGAATGGTGATTTTTTTATCGCTTCAAGGCAAGAAGACTTTCTGGAGACGACTCAGCCTTACCTGTGAAAAATACCCTGCTAGATGAACATTCTTTATAAACTCAAGGATTCTCTTTTCTTTTACAGGAAAATACTGTCAGCCTTGATTATAAATGTGTTGACATACAGATCCTTGATAAATAATATCTTTATCAAATAATCAAAATATCAATCTGCATAAACTTGGCTAAACTCAAAGATTTGCTTTAAACTTTCATTGAAAAGAGAAAAAAATAACACGTTAATAGCATTAGGATTTATGTGCAGTGCTAACAATAAGTTTCTGGGACTTGAACCAAGAACTACTACGCCATTAGAGCTTTAGAAGCACAACCCAGAGTATTTTCTTACCTGCCTCCAAGTGTTCCCTGCATCTGAAGAGACAAACATGCTGATGTCACTGTCTGACAACTCAGAACCTATATTGCCTAGAAAGAGCACATTGTCATTAGCGGAGGCAATTTCCTGCAAAAGCCCACAGTGGCTCTCTTCAGCAGTCTACACTGCCTGAGAATGATTCCACCTGCAAACTTTCTGTCTAAGCACGAATTTTCAGAATCCTTGCTTCAGGGTCAATCCTTGCTTTTGGGTGCTTTTCTAAAGTATTTTTAGCTTGCTCATTAAAGTCCAAGCACAGATATCTAGTTTCTCAAAATAAACAACATTTACAATAGCAAGCAAAGAACAACACTTTTTACCTGAAGCAACTATGATACTTGGAGCTGTGTCTCTGCTGGCGATGATCCCTGATGTGTAGGGATTCTCAGAGACCTTCAGGTGGAGGTGCAGTGAGCAATAGGGCTGGGAAGAGGAGAAACAAGCGTCATCTATGCACATAATTTAAATGGTCATTTGAAGTCCAGATTCAACCGAGCCACATATGTTGGCTCATTACCACAAGTTCAAGGTTCCTTTGGTCTACACAATGAGTCCCAGGCAAGTCAGGGTTATATAGAGACCCAGTCTTAAAAAAACAACCCATCAAACAAGCAAATCAGTAAACAATCAAAAACAAATAAAAAGGCTCAGATTCAAAATCTCTATATGTCCATCTATCTATCCATCCATTCATCCTGTCTGGCTTCCGTTTATAAACCTCTTCATCCAGCCATTGTACTCATCCATCCACCAACCCGTCATCTTTCCTTACACATATGTCTGGGATCAATCAAGCAGTTTTCAGGTGGTCAAAACAGAAAGCACCTTCGTAACAGCTCGAATTTACTTAAGCCGTTCTAATTTGACAAACACTAGTTTCTCATGTGCCTGTCTGAAATTGTGTTTGAATGTATGTGACATTTTAGATCCAGGGATCAAAGGACAAGATTCTCTAGTAAGGGTGGATCCCTGATCCTACTTTCCCAATTCATGCTGGAGATATTATTTGAATAAAAGAATGAGTAAAGCCTGACTCTAGAGCACAGTTCTGTGAGACATCTTAAGGAGTATGGCCTCAAAGTTCAGGTCCATGCTTGCCATTAAAATGGATGCTAAGAATCATACTGTTTCTTTATTCAGGTGTAACCCTAAAGGGGCTTAGAAACAAAGAGACAAAATACTAAATTCGGGATGGTAGAGTCACAGGGACCAATGCATATTAGAGATGGCTCCCAGGAGAAGGTACTGCTGAGGCAGAGATGGTTAGGCTACAGATGCAGGCGACATATTCAAGGCATTTCAAGGGACATTTGAGACCTCGGTAATACCAATAACAACAACCAAAAAAGCAGAAGATGGGTTAAACATCACAGTACGTAGCCAGGGAGGACTACAAAGGAGAAACGGATGTGATACCTAGGAACAAGAAAAAGTCAGTTGGCAGCTCAATCAGACTTCACAACTTGGACTCAGCATAGAAAAATCTGTATAAGATGTAAAATTGTCCTAACAGCCACCTAACAGTGGACACCATGTCTCACAAGATATCTTTCTTAGTAGTGCATATTAATTATCCAAATTAGTGAGTATCATCATGACATTTTCATACACGTATATAATACACTTTACTCATCTTCATCTCTTACTCCCCCTTTATCATTTTATTCATTATAAAAGTCATTCTTATAGAGAAATGCACTAGCAATAAAATTTTAAATGAAAATTTAAGGAACTTGTTTATCTCTACCTGGAGACCCTGATCAAATCCTCTGATTAAGATATCAAGTTTTTTAAAATAAATGATAAATCTTATATTAATTTTGCTGAAAATTGTCCTTGTTACAGAGTTGTCAAAAAATACAAGTTTCTGTTTTAACCCATATTTCTTTTCATCTCTCGGGAAGATTACTTTCTAATCTTACCGACTTGAGTTTTTGGAATCACCAGTGTATCTCTGTTATTACTTTCATTCTGTTCTGTAAGCCTCAGCCAGTAGATATTCAGAGAGCTACAGAGATGCAATGATTAACTTTACAGAGGATGGAGTAAATGACAAACTAAAAATGAAACCCAGAAATAAAAGCAGCCAAACACTGAAGAATAAAATAGGAGATCACAATAGGATCTTTTCCTCACTGCCAACACAGAGAGTAAAATTCTGAAGGAGCAATAAATTACTGTTTTTGCATAAAATTTTTATGTAAAGCCTTCAAATAAAGTTTTCTCTTTGTTACAGTTTCTAGGAATAAGAAAGATAATCTGGGAAAGAGAAAACCCCAGAGCCAAACATTTGGCTTCTTTTTGTACAACAGGAAGAGGAGAAGAGTTCGAGGGCAGTTTGGAGGAGCACTTAGCCAGTGCTAAGGCAGGAGGAAATGGAAGCATCACACCATGTACTCATGCAAGTTTTCGTGGCACTAGCAGCCTATCTGGGTTGCATTTACACTGATAAAAATATAAAATGTATTTTATCATATGTAAAATCTTGTGTTATTTCAGATATAGCATTGTTTCATCGTTCTCAGAGACACAGTCAAGAAATGAATGAATGACAAAATACTTTGCATCTTCTGCGGAATCTTGCATGAAATCAAGACAGCTTACAATGACATGGGGTGCTTTATTGTTGGTTGATGACAGATGTCGCTGTTTATTCACAATAAGGCCATTAGTGCATGGACTTGATTAGAAATCACACTAATACAAATAATGCTGTGGCCATCTTTGCAGCATTGCACATAGCTCAGGCATTAATCCTGGAGGTTCTGCTATGTACCAGACAGAGGAGAGCATTCCTGCCTGGTACCCAGGTTGCATTCTCCAGCCAGCACTCTGCCACAGTTGGAAAACTAAAGCTCAGTTGCCATCTGAACCAAGGGTGTTGTGATATGGAAAATTGTCATAACAAAGAAAAGAGGGCGTTTTCAATCAGCTGTGTTCAGAGGGCCCAGGTATTAAATTGAGAAGAAAGGCCCCAGTTCATGGCGTGGTGGCAATGTTAAAAATGATTTTTTTGGTGCACTTTTTCTCCTTCTCTCACATTCATAGTACTGTATTGCCCCCAACTGGTTCATGGAGAATATTCTATGGCATTTTTCCATTTCTTTCATTTTAATTTTCAAAAATTTTACATAGCCTACACTAATGTTTCCAAAAAAAAAAAGCAGTAAGTGATCCCTCTTTACTCTTTAAGCTAACACTTTATCTGGTCAGTCCTGTGAACTGCTATACCATGAAAAGCTAATACAGAGGTTTATTATAAGGACCACAGCACAGTTCCAATTTCAGAACACAGAAGGCTGCTGGATTCTCATGTGTATCTGTTCAAGACAGGGGGTTTAGTACCCCCTTCTCTTCTTTTCTTCCTGCCTCCCTCTTTTCTTCTGATTAACCAACAGATACAGAGCATCCACTGTATGCTTAGTCTTAGTTACTGCAGTGATCTTTCCAGAGTTTTCTCCAACACAATACAAAATGCAGGTGCTGTTCCAGGGATAATTCTCTGTATCTTTTTCCTTTCCATACAAAGAAATTCAAGAATGTTCACTGATACCAGCAAGGAACTGGCAGTTGACTTGCAGAGGATGACATTATCAATATGTACAGTTAGAAACTGTCATTTATGTCTTTACTGACACACAGGCATAAACCGTGACCTACAATGAGTTTCTACTAGCTCTTCAATAAAGACTCAATCACAAAGAAGAGGGAAGCTGTCAATCAAGTTGTCTGGAAATGGGGTATCCAGTCTCATTCCATTCTGACACACCATGCACAGTCACAGACAGTACAGTGCAAATGGAAAACAGACATGCCCCTCCTGGGAAAGCAATCTGCTAAGCTCCAGTTTAAAAAAAAAAAATGTGAAATGAATCCATAAAGAAGTCAGGGTCTCTCTCCATGAAACACTGTGCTTTCCCTAGGGTCCCAAGTATGTGTCACAGGTTCATCTACGTTCACATTGGCCTCTTGGAAGCCCAATTCTGAGGCTTTGGAGACAAGTGGACCATGACCTATAATATCCTACCTAATTGTACAATGTGGTCTTCAGAGGTAAGAAATCCCAGCTGAGCCCTCTAGGCAATCAGTCTGAAAGTCCTAAAAACACAGCCTCAAATTACCCTGGATGTCTTATTTCTATAGGATACATTTTACCAAGGACATTCCATTTGGGGATGTAATTCCGAACTTGTTCCACATTTGTAACAACCCTGCTGGAAAATCTCTTTTCTAATCACTAGGATGTGCTTTCAGTGACACTGTCACTTTCCAACTACTCACAATCTAAAGTCACTTTTTATCTCTTTTCTGCTACCAGCTCCTGAGCCTAAAGGATTTTTTTTTGAACAGTTGATATTCTGCAGCTCAAAGGTTTTTCTTTCTATTTTGCACCTTTCACAGATTTTTAGAAAGTGATTTTGGTCTCTCTTTCCTACTCCTTTTCTAATTTCCCCTAGTCTGCTGTCTAGTTTTGAAAGCGTGTATTGAAACTGCTTTAAGTAACCAGGTTAATAAGTGAGGAAGGTTCAAAGACTCCTAGGTATACATCTACTGTAAATGTATACAATTACATCCCAATAATTCATCTTCCCTTAATCTCAATGAGCCTCTTGATTTTGTTGACATTGGTGTCAACTTGAGCCCATGAGTTCAAAGGGTCTATAAAATATTTCATTTATTCTACCTGAACTAGAAAACCATCAGAAAGCTGAAGTAAAAGCTGGTTGTTCAGAATTTCATTAGATACTATTTCACAAAAATGGAGAAATAGAGCTGGGAGTGGAGGTGTAAGCCTTTAATCCCAGCACTCAGGAGGCAAAGGAAAGTGGATCTCTGTGGGTCCAAACCAGTCTGATATACATAATGTGTTCTGGGCCAGTTGGGGTACAGGAAAATCCTGTCTCACAAAGTCTGCCCCTTCCCCTGAAAGAAAAAAAAGAAAGGAATGTAGAAATGTAGCATTATTCTAGGGCCAGAGTGTGCTTCTAACTTGTAACTGCAGAATAGCACCAATGAGATTTTGAGGCTCATAGAAATGTTTTGACTGTGGTAGTTGCTACATAGTCCAAACATTTGTCAAAATTCACTGATGCTTTTTATGTACATTTTGCCTCAATAAAATTGATTTTTAAAAACTTCACATGGGTGCTAGGCTGGTGGTGCATACCTTAATACTAGCGTTTGGTAGGCAGAGACAGGCAAATCTTGTGAGATGGCAGCCAAGCCTGAAATGGCCTGCACAGAGAGTTCTAGGTCAGCTGTGGGCTATCTCTCTCTCTCTCTCTCTCTCTGTCTCTCTCTCTCTCTCTTTCTCTCTCTCACAGACACACAGACACACAGACACACACACACACACACACACACACACACACATGCACACAAAGCCAAAAGCAAAAAAAAAGGGTCAGGCGATGTGTGCTACAGTGTGAAGATGGATTGCCAGACAGAAATGGAAATGAAAGAGGGAGTGGCAGTCAGAGCCCATCACTGAGGACCAAATGAGGACTGACTGTGGCTTGGATTAGCATCCTCCCTGTGGGGTGCGGAAGGAACCTGATGCTACTTTTCTCTTTTCGAAACAAAATGATAAATCCTCATGAGGTTGACAGTTAGCTAGCAAGGTGGGTTTCTGTTTTTAAATGGCATTGACTCTTGTTTTGTGTAGTATTGATATTCAATAACTACCTGCTACATTTATTTAGCCTGTCACTGGCTTTGTCCACTCACTGTCACAACTGACTAGGTTCTCCTGCATTCTGTAAGTTACCCAGTAATAAGGATGGGAAGTGAGTGGGAAGTTAAATTTAAGACTGCTTCTCTGATGCACAGTGACAAGTGTAATGTTCGCTAAAACTAAGGTCAAGCTATAGCTGCTGGTACCCTCTCCAATAGGATGATGACCCATCTACTGCTGTGTGAGATGAACCTGTAAAGTAACTGCCCCGACTTTGTGGGACAGAAGGAAGCAAAATGAGTGAAAGTAGTATCAAAGCCAGAGTTTTGTAAAGAGTGTGATCAATGATTGATATATACATAGATGACAGAGATAATGATAGACCCCACAAACACATACACACACAATAATCAATGCATACAAAGATAACAGAGAGATGATAGACCACACACAAACACACACGCACACACATACACACACAATGATCAATGCATATATAGATAACAGAGAGATAATGATAGATCACATACACATACAAAATGATCAATGCAAACATAGATGACAGAGAGATAATGATAGACCACACACACACAAACTCACGCACCCCAAAAGACTGTTTTGCTAAAAGTAAGTCATCTTTCCTCTAAGTTAACATACTGGTCTCTCCTTTCAGGATCTTCAACATAAGTTCTAAATAATTTTACAGAACACAGTAGTTGATTTAAAAATATGCTTTGGTATATAATTCTCTTCCTCATCTACCTCTGCATTCACTAGATATCTATTGGTCTGTCAAGTTTGTCATGGTCATCAAGGATAAGAAGAGTAAGATATGACTAGGAAAACTTTCATTATTGAATCTAGTCTCACTCAGATTTGTAGACTGAGAACTCCTTGATGCAGAGTCTTATCTCTCTTCCTTCTCTTAGATACAGCTCTATCATTGAATATATAAAAGGTTCCATACTGATATGTGTATTGATGAGAAAAATAACCGAAAGAAAACCATAAATTAAAGTGGGAATTGTAAAATGTTTCCAAGGGTCCACTTTGTTGACTACCCATGGCTACTTAACTCTGTCTTCATAGGGTGAAAGTAATTACACACAATAAAGAACCATGCAAGTGTGGCTGTGCTCCAGTAAAGTATTAGAAATAAAGAAAAGTAAGTGCTGTATTGTATTTTCCCTACTGGCCACAGTTTTCACCAAAGTATTACAGACTAAGTCAAGCAAACTTAAGGGAATACATAGAGAAAGTAAATGGATAGTTAAGTCAACAAATATGAACCCTTTTTTAAGTCATAAACTTCTCTCAAAATGTGGTTAAACATCTCCAAATGAAAAATATACTCACATAATTCTGAATTCAGCTCACCAATTGTACACATAAAAGCATGCATCATTTGCTCTATGACAGGTGATGTTTTTTTTTTGTAAGCTATAAGAGGGCTCAGGAAATCTCTTCACCAGAGATGTAAACTGCGATATTTCACACACACTGCCATTGGATATACTCATCAGAAGTTGGTGTGGAAGGCTGGGTATGCTGCTGAGTGTTTGTCAGCATGCTTAGCACCTGTGATACCCTTTTTGTGACTATGAACATCGCAAACAAAAAAGCACTGCCATCCAAACCACTAAAGAAATAAACAAACCAAAACAAAAATACTCAGGCTGGAAATAAGAGTTTTGGGTGTGACCAAGAGTCTGGGGGCCATGTTCCTATCCCCGATTTCTGGCCATCACAAAGGATGGGTCTACTGATTTCTCTATAGCCTTTGCACACTTTCTCCTGACCATTTTTCAACTGACCAAAAGTCCCCAAAACTACCTTTACACTCTTGGTGGACACTAATTCCAGCCCTTTACTGTGTGGGGCATGCCGCTTTAGCCTACAAACTCACCAGCACACAGTGCACAGGGTCACCCCGGAGATCAACATCTGGTGCCTGCAGTAAACGCCAGTCTCGGCCTTTGTTGTATGTAATGAAAGTCTTCACCTGGCTGTCAATCTTCTTGTTCGCCAAGAACATTCCCTTTATCCCTGCTACCTGGGAAAAATTGACATGGCTGAAAAGCACATCAACTTGAAAAGGGACATGTCTGCTCGCATTAAAAACAAAACAATGGGATCATAAATCCAGCCGAGTGCACCACCTTGTATTAGAAGGAAGAGAGAATGAACACGGATAATTTGCTTGGTCTGGGATTGCACACACCTTTAATCCCAGCACTAGGGAGGCAGAGGTGAGTGGATCTCTGTGAGATGGAGCGAGCCTGGTCTCCAGAGCAAGTTCCAAGCAAGATGTGGCTACAGGAAAACCTTGTCTCAAAAAAAAGGGGGCGGGGAGAGAGGGGGGATAGCATTGTTATACCTCCCCTGGTAGACAGAAACCCATTGCCTTATGCCCCTTGCTATATAGAGGCTTATTGTCTCTTTTTTAGTTGTTGATAATGATGTTTACAGTAATTGTCTTATTGTCTCTTTTTTAGTTGTTGATAATGATATAGAGGCTTATTGTCTCTTTCTTAGTTGTTGATAATGATGTTTACAGTAATTTTGCTCATATTCAACCAAAAGTAGAAACAATCAAGATGTCATTGATAAGGTGAACAGCAAAATAAAATGGAACATTATCTGGAACTAAGAAATAACATGCTATCAAGCCACAATGAGACAAAGAGGAACCCAAACACATATTAATAAGAACAGGATCACAGTTCCATGACATTCTGAAAAACAAAAAACTATAGACTCATGAAAAATATCTGTGGTTGCCAGGACTAAGACAGAAGGAGAGATAGGAGCGTACATGATTTTCTAGGCACGAAAACTGTTTTTGTTATCCACAATGACAGGTATAAGTCACTTGATATTTGTCAATTGTCATGGAAGATAAAACCACAATAGTAAAGTTTTATATAAACTAGATTTGGTTTCTGAAGATAGGGGGACTGTAGCAATCAGTGGCCAAGAGATATACATCAGCACTGTCAAGTCTGTTATTTGGCAAGTGATAAATAAATAGAGACTACTTTAATTGCATGTTAGAATATCATCCAGAATCTTAAATCACTCATATCTGGTTTAATCTTTGTAACATTTCTTTGGGGAAATAGCCACTAATTCTCTTTCTTACATGAGATCTATCTAGGGCATATCCAGTTAATGATAGTTGCCCAAGGTCACACTCCAATGACACACAGTAAGTGTCAGACTGGGTATTGTAACACAGAACTCTGTAGCTTCAGAGAGCATGGTTGTAAAGACTGGATAAATTATTGAACTATCTATAGCCCTAGGCAATCGAAAGAGGTCAGTTAAAAGACCCTAATATAATTATTATTGCCTTTTTTATACTGTAGCAATTCTTGCTGCTAATTCACCAAATTTACTCATCATTAGAGAAAAAATTTAATTTGAAGAAGCAACAGTTTTCTATGTCATCAAATAATCACTTCTCCATACTCACAACATATTCTTATGATGTCTAAAATGTTGTTAATAGTTAACTATGAAAATATACTTCCTTCTTTTCTAACTATTGACATGTTGTCAAAATTGTGTAATCACAAATCAGCATTTGTAGATTTTCTTCTCAGGCATCCAGAGCTTCTCAAACACATACTTTACCCTGTGAGAAATGACAGTGACCCTGGGGAACCAGAGGGCAGTTTGGAAAGGCCTAAAACATGCTAGTAGTAATTCTGTGATCGTATAAGCTTCTTTAACACTCATGATTACCATGAGGTAGAGTTGTTATTAGCCACATATTCATGTGAGAAAATAAAGACCTGGATTATGTGTGTATGTGTCTGGAACTCACACACACCATTATAAGAAAATAAGCTCAAAAGCATATTTGAAGTCATTTGACTCATGTGCCTTTTCATCATGTGAGATCAATTTTAAGCAGAAGAATAAAACAATAGCTTCTGCTTCACCAGTCCTTGTTAATCTCAAGAACTAGGCTCACATCTTTGCTTATAAACCTTCCAAGGACTGATACAGACCTACATAATAGCTTACATCCCAAGTCCTTGGATAAGGAAATCTGAAGAATTGACAAAATGTAGTTGTTTTAGATCACAGAAAACAGAGTTGCATACGCAAATCTGTTTGACTTCCAAAATTCTTCCAAAAGATACAGTGTAGAATTTCTCAGTTTTAAAAAGGTAGGGCTTAGATTCATGGTAGACATGCATTTCGGTTTTGTTTTTGACAAAGTCAGACCTCATGAGTCTGTACCTGCTGATCTGGCATCTGGGCTAATTTAAAGATGGGCCAAATCTGTACTCTTTTGGAACAACAAGATTGTCTAACAAATTAATGGTGCAAACGAGTTGTAGAGAGGAATATTTTGAACAATTTAGGAAAACAAGCCACATTCTGTGCAGCCAGAACAATTTCTGGTGCATTGTTGTTTTTCAACAAAAGTGGAATGAGGAGACTCCAGAGTGCACTACCTCCCATCCCCCTGTTAATTACAGCTCTGGGAGGGTTGCTTCCCCGGAAACTGGTATTCCGTTTGCATATGTTCAAGAGGCTGTTACATATTTAAGTGGTATCAAACTGCCAGTTCTTTAAAAATTAAATTCCATAAATCTGAATTTTCACAATGTCATGCTGGTCTTTCTTCTAGATTCCTCTATACCTAGAAATGAGGAACAAATGTCTCAGCCATTCAGTGCCCTTGAGGGTTAGAATAATAAGTCTGAAAGGAATAAAAAATGTTACCTACATCAGTAGATTCATTCTGTTTTGCTCCATGCACTTTCTCCTTTGGCAAGAGCCACAGAGCAGGGTTATCGTGTCTTGGAGCTGGTTCATTTGATTTGTAGAAGTGATGACTTTATTGGCCCCCGACCGCTTGGCATTATCAAATGCCACTTGAGGAGAGAGCTGGGCTTTGTAATTTCATCTCTGAAAGTGTGGCCTTCAGGTTTATCTTGAGGAATAAAAACTTGGCAAAGTAGAGGGAATGTGGGACAACAGGGATAAAAGCTGAAGACAGTCTCCTTGCTTTCTTCTTGCAACCAAGCACTTTATCCATTGGAGTTGTGGGTTTTTAATTGTTTAGTGTGGTCTACAAAGCTGGTTGTGTACTTCACTCTGACCTTGATAAATTCAACTTTCTATGTTTCTCACTGTAATCCTGTGCCTGAGGGCCTTTGTTCCAATGAGTTTTTAAGTATGGTTTCATCATTTCTTTCTTGGAATCTCTACCAATTCTTTATCAATAAGACAATATTAAAGAATATGGAATAGTGTGAGTGCCCAAGTGTGCCCGTTTGTTTGCATATATGTGTGTGTCTGTGTATAAAGTGCAGGATCCCATCCAGGACTGTAGAGGATGTTTACATCATAAGATTACCCTCATTTGAAACCATACTACTTGCATATTAGGGATTCAGGGGACTGAGAGAGAAAACCTGTTACATAGGTCTGTATCAGTCCTTGGAAGGTTTATAAGCAAAGATGTGAGCCTAGTTCTGGAGATTAAAAGTGATATGTTCATTGGAAGCTATAAATTGACATAGATACAGAATCCCAATGAAGATCTTCCTAGGAAAATGATATCTCTTGCTGTTGGGAGTTTGACTTGTTAAATTTCAGGTCTGTTCTATTTGGCATAATAATCTCTGAGAATAATGAGTGTGCTGGAAATTATTTTTCTCTCTTTGCTTTGCTTCTCATCTAAAAGAATTTGTTAACATACATGTCAAAGGTAATTCAGAATCATTTGACTTTCTTCTTCCTAGTTCTCTGTGTTCATGATGACCACCCTGGAATCCCATTCAGTTCCTTAATGTACGTCTTCCCATTCACCCCTCAGAGCCAGCTCAATAAACTTTTCTGTGTATCAGAACCTGTTTTCACCCTCATTTCTGCTCCCAATAGGTCTCTGTTCTTCACTTTTGTTCTCATATTCACAGTACTTCAAATTTTCTCAACAACTGTGGAATCTTCATATGGGTGATAATCTTCTCCTAAGACTTTTGGGCCGATTCTGCATTCCTTATCTATCATAACTTCATATGATCTCTCACATTATCATCTAAAACCCTAATGTAACCTCAGAATTATCATTCATTTCAAATTCTTGAAAACTGGTACTAGTATTGGTACTTTGTACACAGGGTTCCAATTTTGCTTCTCAAAAGGTAGGTAGTAAGAGGTCTCCATCAAATGATACAGCAGAGGAAAGCCTATGAAAGAGGACCTGTATGAATCAAGGCCAGCCTTGTCTACAAAATATGACCCTGTCTGTAAGAAATCAACCAAAACAAAACAAAAAAAAATACAACAATAAGTCACTGAAATCTATTGAGTACTCATGAATGTTAGGTAGTTTGTGACAGGCTTTTTGTAAACTAGAACACATAAATTACTCCGTGCATTGAAAATGGTAGATTCAAAATTATCATCAGCATGCAGTTAAATAAATGAATTTTCAAATGTGGCAAATTAACTGCCAAACAGTATATTGAGATATAGAGCCCTAGATCTGAACTCTACACTAGTCTGTCTAATTTCATAGCATATATACTTAGACCTATGGGTGTCTTACTTGACCAAACTTCTCTCCCATCTTAGAATATGGTGAGGAAAATATCAGATTGGTACATTGTGCTTATAGGAACCTGCCAGTTAACTTCCTTTACTTACTTTAGTCTGTTGTCATTCAGTAAATACTCTTGAACATCTACAACATATCATATGTTCTTTTGACTACTAAAGAACTAATACCTGGAATATTTAAATGCTTTCCTCTTCATCTAGCAAACGGTATTTGAGAATTAGAATGTGCTCGGTGCTGGGAATTTCTTGGGTGATTTAAAGAAAGAATCCCAGATAACAGATAGCTCTCTTTTTAATTTCTAGTGACTTCTCTCTTTATAAAGTTTTGTATATTCTAGGTGGAGATCAAGTTGGGAAAACCCCTGTACTGGAATAGTTGGCTTATTTCTGCCTCAGATGCTGATGGAGCTAATCACCATTCCTACCTTCTCTGGCCTAAACTATAAATCTTAAATGTCATAATTTTAACAAGTAGATGAAACAACTATAGCAGGAGTTAGAACACTTTTATGATCATGAATAGTTTGTGTTTAAGGGTGGGGCTATTTCCATCCTCTAAGGGGAATATCTTAGCCAGAAAAAAGCTTGATTTGAATGATCCAGGGATGCCTCTATGATAAGAGAATTCCAACTCCTCCTCTTCCTCCTTTTCCTCCTCCTCCTCCTCCTTTCTCTTCTTTGCTCCTCCACATCTTCTTCCTATTCTGCCTCCTCTCGTCCATTTTCTCCCCTTTGTCCTCCTGTGTCTTGTTTGTTTTGCTAACAGGAATTAAATCTAGGACCTCATGCATCCTTTTAATTGTCTACCATTGAGCCACATCCCCTGCTAAATTCCTTCCTTTCTTATTACCCAGCCAAATTGTACTCTTTTCTCCTAATGTATTCCACTTTATGTCCTATAAGTATTTCCCCAAGAGGACAGGATTTGCCTCCTCTGCCTTCTACCCTGACTTATAAGAGGGACATTTCTTTTCTTCAAGAAATCATGGTATAACCTATATCATTGTGACTGTTGAACTTTCTCTTTTATACAGAAGTTGGTCTGATGTACAGAAGACATCACTTGATGTCTTCCACAGTGCTCTCCATGCCTCATATGGCACTTGTCAGTCAAATGGTTTCATTCCTAACCACACCTTTTCCACTTAGCTGGCCTGAGCTGTCATGATCCCTTAAGTCAAAGTGAACTTCATCATCATTAATTAATACTCCCTTCCCAAGGGAGATGGGCATTGTCCAAAACTGTCAGACTCTCTTTCTTCGCGACACGCACACGCACACACACATACCAGAATTACAGTTCTGAATCATATTCATCATGTTTCTTTTGCTCTGGCTACCATTTAGGATGTTCTGTTTTTACTCAATCCACATTGCTGCTGGAATGCTGTGCTGTTTGGAATTAATGGAATTGTAGAACACTTTCTTACATGAGTTCCATGCATATATGTTTCTGCCAGACAAAACTGGCAGCTATGTATAATTACTGCCTGAATTGAGCTATAACTTAGGACTTGGTTCTGAAAGTGACATACAGGTAATCAACATAGCAATCAACTACTGACTGTCTTTATATTAAGTTTTAAGTTTTTCCTCACTGTTTTCTTCTTCCTGTTTTTTTTTTTTTTTTTTTTTTTTTTACACTGCTGGGCAAAGTCTAAGACTGTTTCCTCAGACTTACAATGCCCTTCAAACTGGACACAATTGCACATCTATAGTCAAATGTCAACCCAGACACTGACTATTCAGGGGAGATGTGGCATATTATGTTGAAAATTTATATATGCTTAGATTTAGGTCTTAAGTTTGCTTTATAAACTTGTAAAAGTGGCTATGCTGCCTCAACTCTACTTGCTTAATGATAATAAAGTGACTGTAGTCCTTTATCACAAAGCTAATGTATGAGCTAAATGAGAGAATTATGAAAATGTCCTTAATTATTGCCTTGTACATAATACCTAGAAATACTAGCTACTAGCATTAAATTTTATCAACAAAAATCCATTCCTTGGACTTTGGACAGCAGTCAAATTTCCTGGTTCATGTTTCTTCGCCCCTTTTAATATATGTTGAATGGACAATTCACACTAATAGAAAATGTTCTTATTTTGAAAAATAAACCTCAGGATTCTGCCTCCCAAATTTTGTCCTCAACGCTTCCGTATTTCATGACAAATAGGCATATGGTTGTAAAATAGATAGCACAGTACTTGTAGTCAGGTGGCACTCTGTGGGCAAACACAATAGTTGGTGTTAGGAAGAACTGGGTTTCCTGCTATATTTTTGACAAAGACCTATCTACTATTTACATCTGTGATGCACAGACCCATCCAAACACTTTACATTTTCCAAAGTGGCTTAGAGAGCACACAAATACAGGCATAACAGGTAACTGGCATGCAGAAATACACAAAGAAGGAAAGGCATTCACCTCAGCCACTCCAGATGAGAGCAGACACTCAGGCTGAAGATCCTATCGCTGTCACACCCAACGCCTATGCTGCTCATCTCTGTTCTTTATTCATTATGGATTTTCTTGCTTTTCATATGTCTCTAAGCTCTCATCATTCATTGCAATTCTACGGGTAAATTCACGCTGGAAGAATTTCAGCTTCCTGCTAGCTAGAACAATCAAATTTAAGGGAACGCTTGTGCCAGGCTCTGTGTCCGCCAATATTCTTTCTATCTAGGTAATCAGCAAATCTGGCACTGCCGTTCTGATCACATCGATTTCAATTCAAGTTGCCATGAACTGTCAGGCTAATAAAACAAAGACACTTCTCTCCTGGCCCCAGGATACAGAACACCTTTATATAATACAGTCATGCCACTGCTCAGAGTGATGGTAATAAGAGCTAGCATTTTCTCTACAGATAGTCAGCAACAAAGAATCATGAAGAGGAAACACAAGAATTAACACAGAAAGGATTATTGTGTCCAGAGGTCCCCTACTTCTGCTCCTCAGTCCATGCCTAATGCCATGTTTGAATGGATAAAGCCATTTATGAATATAGTTGCAAATAACAATATGTTGTAAAGTCATTGCTAACCATCTTTCCTATCATCAAAGAATCAATTAACATTGTTTCCATTCTAAAAGAAAGTAAAGTTAATTCAGCGAATTAC
The DNA here is from genome assembly GCA_035773235.1 of Eospalax fontanierii. Taxonomy (NCBI): domain Eukaryota; kingdom Metazoa; phylum Chordata; class Mammalia; order Rodentia; family Spalacidae; genus Eospalax; species Eospalax fontanierii. The sequence continues at coordinate 14,545,044 of CM069544.1, read as the reverse complement.
AAGTCTGAATTGACTTGAAATGATGGGAAAGACTAGTCAGGAAGAGAAAAATCTCTGAAAAATTAGGAAAAGGGGAGGGGGTAATGAAAGATAAACAAAGCTCAAGAAAATGAACTGAGTCATTAAACTACCACAGCCGTTGTGAATTCATACTGGCTGGATACTCAGGTACTTCTCTTGAAAGGGTTGGCTCAAGGGCATTTCAACAAAACATACCTCAGTCTTCAATGTTCATAGGGCATTTACAAATGAGAAAATAAATGTTAGAGACTTGGTTATAAGTTAAAGAACGACACAGGTTCTTGCTAATTGCAGCATGGGAAAAAGCAGAACTCAAAAATTATGGGAATTAATTGGGTCTACAAAAGTGTGGGTAGGTGTTCAGACTATCAGAAGAGAATATTACGCTGATGTTTAGGCACACTGGTAGACGCTATTACTTATGGTATCTATAATTTGCTAAACACTTTATTTTAGGTATTGTACCTATAGTTTATAAGGATGCAATCGGGTGATTGCATCCTCAGAGAAATCTTGCAGGTGCTATGCTTCTCTCTGTACTTTAAACAGGATAACTGTGGCTCAGAAGGTATGGATTTGTCTCAAAAATACCGCTATATAGGAATGGCAGCAGCATCGGGGTTCAAACTCAGGCAGTCTGGATAGAAATCCCATACTCCAAATCAAACTTTATCTTAAAAATTCGAAAAAGACTGAGTCATCAAAATATGTAAATGTTTTCCAGAATAAATATTCGATGAAAAGCTGTTATATCTGACACTACGTCTATCCAAAATATACAAAAGTGGGGTGAAGAACTTGCACAAAAACTTGCACAAAGGTCTGCAGTATGCTAACACATACACACATACACACATATGTATATATATATACACACACACACACAGACACACACACACATACACACGCACACCTAACGCTCTGTATTCGTCTGTCATAATCCCTTTACAAATACTTGGGCAAATACTGGGAATATAACTTTTTATTGATTTGGGGGATGTACAGTTTATGAACATGCTTTTGTGCACACAAAACATTTAGAACTAAGGAAAGGCTGCTATGAACTCCTGAAGGAAAAAGGAAATAGAGCACATTAAGAGGAACTACAGTGCTGTAATTTCATTCTTTAACTGAAATTGGCTTCTTTCAAACTGTCTCTCCTTTCTTTAACCACGTAAGAGTGTCCTTTTAACTGTATAGATATTTGAATTGACTATATACTTTTTTCCAAATAGAATATAGATATGTGATTGCATTTCTTCCCACTACTCTAATCCTGAATAATGCTTTTGAGATGGCTCATAGTACCCATTACAAGATGCTGACCAAAGGCTAAAATTCATGCCCAAAGAGCAGTTTGCTCTTTTTCTCATTATCTATTCTGCCTTAAAAATCATGAAACCTTTAATAGTGTTTATCATGAAAGCTGACTAATTCAACCATCTAAGATTCTATTTTGAATACTGGTTATTTAAAGAAACAAAGAACCATGCTTCCCTGAGGGAAGTTGGGTAAACTTTGTTTGGTTGTGTTTCTGATCATACATTCTTCTAGGTTTTGGTGGGAAAGCTATTATGTCTTGTGCTCGTTCATGGAGAGGTGGCTCATTAGCCAGGAGATGTTATCAAGTTAGAAAGTTCTTGAAGGCTAGCAGCAGTGTGCTCTCACGGCAAACACAGATCTGCTTTACTCCTCTTCAGAGACAGATAATGCAGGGTTGCCAACTGATCTGTCATGTAATACCACGTCTGCCATGCAAAACTATTTTGAAATATCACCTCCAGATCAACCTTATGCCAACCTTTTAATTGTTTGGTTTTTGCCTGCCCAAGCACTCTAAAAATTCTCTAGATTTTCATATCCTACAAAATTGTTTGAAAAAAAATCTCTCCTAGAGAGTTATATGGGGAAATTAACCAATAATGATGTTCTCCAATCTCTTCATCTCTCATGTGAGATGAGACTGTCTAAGAATCCAATATTAGAATGACCAAATGACCAGTACTTCATCAGTCAATCTGGGTACTACTGTGCTTCAGAACTGTTTATGTTTGGTGACATACCTCATAGAGGTCGATCATGACATTGCCTTCAGGGCCTCTGCTGCTCTGGACGTTCTCCAAGGCCAGAGTGAAGTAGACACCACGGGTATCTGAGATGTAGAGGTTGTATGTGTCATTTTGGTTCCATTCTTGGACTGCTGCAAACACTTGGTTCTCATCTGTGCTAATGACATGCATGTCCTGAAGAAAAACACAAGACACTGAAGAGCGAAGAATGGTTTTATACATTAACTTGTCGTGCATCCAAAGAGCACGGCATGGGAGATGAAGAGGAAGAGTTTTGATGAAAGGCAGAGAGAACTCATCTTTCTACATATATATGAAAATTATAATTTGCTAAGTGTCAATTATCCATTTTCTTTGTCACTTGGTGGTTAGGCAGGGAGGCCATGAAAAAATAAGATAGAGCAATGTTTAGTAGCTTAGTTATAATTTAATTGCCCTATGAACATTTTGAAGATAATGTTCTTAAATATGTATGAATTTAGAGAATCAATCACTCTGATTTGCTTGTCAAGTTCAAACACAGTGCTTTCTCAGAAGACTCATACAGGGGTAATAGAAGGACAATCTGCAAAGACAGGAACAGGCAAGCCTAGATCTCTTACTGTGGTCTGTGGATGGGCAGCAAGGATGCTAGATGCAAGCTCAGTAGACACACAGAACCTCAGATCCTATTCACTGATGAAAAACTTTTAAGTAAGCTTTTAAGTAAGATCTTCACAGAAATAGTATGCATATTAAAGTTTGACAAGCCAAGAGTTTTCCAACCCCTTGAAGGTCCCAGAAGGGAAAAAAAAAAGCCAACCATAAAAATCTCAAATTGCTAATGTTCATGTCAGTGAGTATTTAAGGACTCAGATATTAATCCAATCCTTTCCTTGAAATATTCTCTAAAAAATCTTAAGTAAAGGGAGAAAAGTGTCATCGTAAAGGATGATTCCCTCACACTCCAATGTTCCTGGAATATAGAAATAAAGTAAAGGTAACATTGAGGCATTCCTCCTCAGGTGGAAATTCAAATTCTTTTTCCCCTTTTGCTGAACTCTAGACAGTTCTAATGAACTCTAGACTCATCTAATACAGTCCTAAAAACACTGTCTCCAACCTGGGCCTTCTGTCTCCTGAAGCAGAGCCTGTTCATGTATTCTGGGATGCTTTTTATCCTGTGGCCAAAGAAGTTCATGCAGAATAAATTCTAAACACCCTCAAATCAGAGCAGAGGAAAAAGAGAGTCTAGAGTTTGACATAGACAAAAGAATAAAAGTGCTCGACTTTTGTATCTCTGAACATCAGATCTTCACAAAGCTGCCAATCCTTGACAAACTTTTGGAGATTTGACAATCTTCCTTAGCAACCATTCAAACTTAAACTGCTCATTGTAACTTGAGTTACAGTTCCAAACCTAATATTTTTATGACACGATTTCAAATCTTAGTGTGTAACAGATTTATCTGAATGGAGCTTGGTGCTCAGAGCTTCTTTATACCTATGAACTTTCGATAACAAGGGTATGCCCCTCATAGAAGTAGCGAATGCAGAATCAGCAAGTCTAAATCCTATAAAAGTATCCTCCTTTAAGTGTGTGTTTTGTACACTATAGGTGTTTCAGTTAAGAAAGCTCTTGTATCTCTTTTGTTGATTAAGCAAGACTGATTAGTCTTTTCTGCTTTTTAAATATTTAAGCCTTCAGCCACTAATATGCTCAACAAACGGTTTCTCAGAACATTGTCTTTCTAATGGAGAGAATCTATTGTGGAAATTATCTCTAAGTTCACTGGCTCATTCACGGAAGGACAAACCTTCTGTGCTCCTTATTTATTAGAGGGTAGAAACCAAAAATCTTTAAATTTGGTGAACTGCTTCCATTTCATGTTTCCTTCCCTCAGTGAAATAGTCATCACTCTGAATTCATTTGCAATTGTTTCAAAACCAAGCTTGCCCTACCATAGCTAAATCCTACCTCTGTGCTTCTGGAGTAAACGTCTATAATGGTGAACTTCTGACCTTCTCACAATAGATATCTGAGTGCATAATCCTAGGCTGGGAACTAAAGTTGATCGTGCATAACATCATACTTTATATGTCCTTCAGTCTGAGATTTGGTGCTTGTTGTGGTGAACATTATTTGTCAACTAATAAGATCTAGAATCACTTTAGAGACAGGCTTCTTAGAATGTCTGCGAGGGATTATCTAGGTTAAGACGAAAGAGATGAAAAGACCCACCTTGAATATGAGCTACACTCTGATTCTAATGTCTCTGTCCTGCGGTGAATAAAAGCCAGAAAGCGAGATGAGCAATGAGCGCAGGCACTCTGCTTCCTGGTTGCAGATGCAATGCAAGCAGCTGCCTCAAAGCCCAGCTGCTGTGGTAGACTCTATTCCAGAACTGTGAACTAACTGGAAATCAGTCCTTCTCCCTTAAGGTGCTCTTGTCAGCGTGTTTTGTCACAGCAGTGGGAAAGCAGCCACTACAGTCCTGAAAACGCAGACCTTTTAAGTGGTTTGAGGAGAGTCACTGAGAGAACTTGTCCTGTAATGACCATAGGCTAAAATGGCCATGTCTGCATGATAAAGGTTGAGAACCAGTCTCAATCTTACTTTTCTTTTATATAATTTCATTAAATTGACTTTTGAAAAAATAATGTTGGTTTTAAAGCCTTGATATATAGATAGATAAATAGATAGATAGATATTTTAATATCACATCCCTTTTTCCTTTCTCCTTTCCTAAATCTTCTCCCTTTATCAGGAAAATTTCTTCTTACTGTTTCCCCAAGTCAGAAAATTTGGGGCCATTATAGAATCTCACAGTTCTATTGGAGCACTTTAAAGGGTCTGTTCTGTAGGACACCAGCAGATTGGATTTTAATATATTTTTATAGGTGATGGAAATGTCTTCAATAGAATGTTTTTGCTACTGTTGCTGCTGCTACTTTGATGGTCTACTTTAAGATATGATCCAAGGGGCTACAGAGATAGTTCATTGATTAACAGCTCTGGCTCTTAACCAATACTCACATGGCAGCTAACAACCATCTGTAGCTCTAGCTCCAAGGGATCCCTCAACACTCTCCTCTGTTTTCCCTGGGCACTTTAGACATGGTACACACACACACACACATATACATATACATATATGTATATATGTGTGTAGGCCAAACACTCATACACATAAAATAAATAAATTATAGGGTTATGTAGTGCATGCATCTATTCAATCAAGGCTGACCTTGAACTTGTTAGGCAAATTAGCCATAAACTCTTGATCGTGCTACATATACATCCTCAGAGTTGGAATTACACGCTTGTTTTGCCATGCACAGTAGTAAAATTTTACATTAATACTAACACATTAATGCTGAATTAAAGAGCTTTGTTGCTTGAAGGACATTTACGAGCCATCAGCATATTAGTGACCTACTATTAGTCCCTCAAGAAGGCACACAGAATGGAATATGCTTCTCTTTAAGTTATTTGATTTAAAATTTTACATTATATTTACTAAGGACATTTTATTCTGAGTAACACATAAGAGGAAAAATATTGTTTTGAACCTAAGTTTCTTATTTCAAAAGAAATGAGTAAAAGAAAAATGATAATCTAGGAAGCCAAGGTTTATAAGCAAGTTTGTAACAAATCCAGGCCTGAACCTGGGCTTCCTGTCACGAATCAAGCAGCCTTCACACCCGCCCCTGCATCCTCTGGCACATCTATCTTCTACTATGGAGACAAGTAGATCTATACTAATAATAATATTACCTTGCTTTTATAGAGTATCTGTCCTCCAAAATGCTCAAGGCACTGTCTTATGTATTGCCCCATTTATCTCCTTGCTGAAAATAGGCTCCAAGTAAGTTAAGGGGAGGAAGACTGCCACTACGTTGTTCTGTCTAAAGGACTACATCTTCTTGCTAGCAAAGGCAACATTAAAGTTTACCCTTCCTCTCCCTCTAGGTTTTTGTTACCGTTATATTATTAATTTTTTTTAACAAAGCCCACAGTAACTCTGTACATTCTATAGCTGGTACAATAGCAGTATATGATTAAAGAAAACTGAGTAAGGAGGTGCTGGTTTGCTGCATTCCTTTGGTCCACATGCAGCTTTGTTCCTTTTCAGGTGCAGCAGCCCTGGCCCTGACAGAGGCTATGAAACATAACACCTTTGAGGCAGATTGCTTTACCCAAGCTGGGGCTTCTCTTTGAAGACATAATGGGGTTGTAATGAAGCCTCTCATTGCTCTATATAATAAGCACCCACCTGGACAAAATAATCCATTCGTTTGTTATACTAGCTCCCATTTTTGTGATAACAAGTCAAATTAATCACTGCATTCTACCCTCAGAACTCAAATGAGGCTGAGCCAGGGCACGTGATCATCCTGGTAGTGAACAGTGGGGTAAAGATTCAACTTCAAAGCAAAACCTTGCCTTCAAAATTGTCCAGAGTCTCCTGCGGGCCACTGTCAGCGGTGATCTTTGTGATGACCATGAACAAGCATTGCAAAGGATCTGCCTCCCAACCACCTAGCAGCGAGTCCACAGAAAGCTTCTCTGGTTTTGAACTATTGTTTGGGGGATCCTTAGGCCAATGGAGATTTTTCTCTTCTTTCATGTTCTTGATAGCGCGCATGCACACACAATCATTCGATGGATGAGGAAATCATGCCATGTTTTAACAATAAGTTATTCATTCATTCATTTTCAAGGGAATAAAATCATAAAAACACTAGCTTGGATGTCAGAAAACTTGAGTTCTAGCTCAGTGGTGCAGCCAATAGGATTTGGTCTTGGCTGCGACTTACTCCACTAACATGCCAACTGAAGAAGGAGCAAGTGATGAATGACTGAGATCTGCTTTTCCCTGATTTGCTCTGAGTTCCACATGTCTCTCAAGTCAGAGCATCTCACTGCATTGAGGAGAAGTCTTGTTTCTAAGGTACAAATATTGTACATCATCTTCTTCCATTTGGGTGAAAGAATCTCAATTAATTTCAGTAACCAGGGCAGGTAGTGAACTCTTATTTTCTGAGTTGATATCTTTATCTTCCTTGGGAAATTTCCTAGAACATTATCAAGAGTAATTTTAACAAATTTCAGCTTTCTTCTTATAAAGGAGGTTCACTCAATTCTCATCTAAGAACAAGACCAATTAAATGTATTTATTCTCACACATAGACATAGGATCCTGGGAAATTTTCATTCTCAGTATCTCTTATTGGCTGAAAATAATAACTGGTAACAACAATACAGTTCTCAGGACTTGATTCATGTGGGTTATTACTGATAACTGGCTGTGGTTTAGGTCAACTTTTACTGTTGGATAAGAGTAGAGATGTGACCAAGGAAGAGAATTCTCAGAGAAGTCAGCACAATATGTTGCTCATGGCTCTTGGGAAAGGAGAACAACTCTGGCCCTGGTTCTGTGTCTGTCATAAAGTGTTCTGAACATATAGCTGGTGCTGGCTGAATAGAATAATGCAAAGTCAAGAATGAAAACAAAAAAGATGAAGCTTTAACTTCAAAAAAATTCATTATGTTATTTGTTCAACCTAAAACTTCCAAGGATAAGCAATAATTCTATAAAATCTGCATAATTCCCTTCTTACACCTCCCACATAAGCACGTTCCTTGCTCTAAAATTAAGCCACACTAGATTAAATTTTATTCACTTAAAATACATCACATGAATAGCAAGATCACAAATAGGCAGCTTTGCACGCCTACTTCAGTATGACCTCCACTAGATGGCGCCCCAAATTAACACAGGTTTTCCGAGTTTCTAGACAGCAAGCCTGGGGATGTCTGTGATGGGGGGTCTTTAACTTTTGTGCCATTGTTTTCTAAAGGGAGAGGCTAAAGTGGTCTAAAAACATAGCTAGCTCCGGGCCTCTAAACATAACCAACTTCCTAAGTTCCACTGAAAGCCGTTACAGTGATAGAAGATAATTTAAAATATTTATATTTCAGTTTTGATAAAAATATACACTGATTGGAAATGCTTAATTTTGAAAACCAAACACAGCACTATTATCAATTTATCCAAATGCTCATACAGCACAAATTCCAAAGAGAAAGAAAGAAAGAGAAAGAGAGAGAGACCCAGAGAGAAAGAAAGGGGGACAGAATATCAAATAAGAAGGGGGAGGTCTAGGAGGAGAGAGGGGGGTGATTAGACCCATGATTCCTGGAGGCTGAGAAGGTCCTTGGGAAGCCAGTGGAGGAGGGATAGCATGAGCGAGAGGAGAGCCGTGAGATGATGAAAGAAGCCATCTGGTCCATACCTTGGGCAATGCATACTTCGGAAGCTTCATTTGTGCAAAAGCATTCCTTCTATAGGACACGTAGTAATGTGGTCTTCCTCCAGATGTGAGCTGGATCATGGAAACAAAGTTATAAGAAGCTCCTAGAACAGTTTTGGGTCACAGAAGATCAACTGCCTGAATGAAGCATGTAGCTGCCCCCAAGCACTAGGAAAGGCTGCTGAGGACAACTGTAAAGAATTGGTGTTTATTTGAAAAACAGCTTATGCATTGTATGTGGTATGCTCAGAGGCCCTAGGCCCAAGCATTTAATGGATAAAAGTATCATTTACAAATTTCCACTCTCTCAGAAGTCAGGAAACGGTCTCACTTATTTGTCTGTTTGTTTTTCCAATGGTGGAAAAGTCAGAAGATATATAGGCTCATTGTGGGCCAGCAGTCCAGCTTTTCATACTCAAGTCCATGGCCACACAGGAAGCCATGCTGTGTAACAAAGAAATAGCTCAGGGTAAATAGTGGAGGGAGACCTTCCCTCTTCTAAGCAGAGTAACAGTTTGTTGGCATCACACTAATGCCTATGGATATGTATGGGATGTTGGCAGAAAGCCAAGCCAGATTTGGGTTCCAAATTAATTCTAGGTCTCTGTATTTTAAAATCAAATTATAAAAACTGGCACGTTTTTGTCCAAAGCATACAAGTCAATGAATCTGGATGGACTTGTATAATAGAAAAGGGGAGAATGAATTATATAGAAATAATGCATTCAGCTACCTGAATGTCATTTGAAATTATCCAGAATATCCATTACTCATTTCCCTGAAGAAAAGGAAATTTATGTGTGCATAATCATTTATGAAACATTAAAAATTAGATAAGCTGACACTGGACATTTTAAAAGTACACATGATTAAATATTGCAACTTGTTCAAATCAATAAAAGAGTATTTAGACTGTGTCTCAACTGTAGCGCAGATTTGTGTGTCTGTGTACTTACATATATACATTCCTATATACCAACTATTTAGCAGTTACATATTTGTCATTATTTTTTACCATAGAAAGCAATAACAGAGTTTTAGGACGCATTGTCCAAGCAAGACTAAAATCTCCCTCAAGAGCTGAGAAGAAAGCATGTTTACTTCCTGTCTCTTGTGGCTGTTCTTGAAATCTCAGCATCTCAAATTGACTCCCCCTGTCCAAGCCTGACTGAATATGTCGAATCCAAAATTGGCTTCTCAGTTCCACAGACAGTGTCTGACCATCACAGCTGATCATGCTCACTTCGGCCTCTGCCTCACACACCTCCAGCCAGCCATCACACATCTTCCCCTTACATTCTTTACTTTTAAAGTGATAAATGGGGACTGAATAACTGAATAACCCTGATAAGAGATGGACATATCTTCTCAGTCCTTTGAAGGACTGGGAGTTTCTTTGGAAAACAGATGATTTCACTCCAGAGGTAATCTTGCTACTGTATACAGCAATTCTGTGATCTGTTGGCAAATACCCAGACAGTTGCTGAAAAAAGTAATTAATACTCTATGAGCCAGGCTTCCTTCCTTCCTTCCTTCCTTCCTTCCTTCCTTCCTTCCTTCCTTCCTTCCTTCCTTCCTTCCTTCCTTCCTTCCTTCCTCCTTTCCTTCCCTCCTTTACTTTCTCCTCTTTCCTCTGCTCTGTATATGAGCAGGCAGTAAGGACTGAAATAGGAATCTAGGCAAAGGAAGACATTGGACCCAATCAACAGTAGTAAAGTTTTCATACCTGAACAAACACATAATCATCCTGGACAATCAAAGAGTCTGGGTCGATGTAGCCTGGGAAAGGCTTGTTTCTGTTGACTTCTGTGCAGTTTTGCATTCGGCAAGTTAGGTATTGTGAATCTGAAAGAAAAAGAAAAGAACTTTTAGAGTCACAGTATATATCCTGTGTTTTTCTTTTTCATCTCTGTCTTTAGTCTTTAATCAAATCTCAGAATCTCCTCAAGTACATCCTTGTTATGATTAGTATCGTCGAATTATCATTATTATTTTAATCCTTTGCTAGCAATACAGGAGAGAGAGTCCTGTATTTCCACCGAATCTTGCAATCTTAACTAATTTTCCTTTTCCAAACACAAATGAAAATAGGTTCAAATACTGATGATGAGACTTCTGAATTTTGTAGCTCTATGTTTATCTTTGCTAGAATTCACTTCCATATTTTGATCTTTGACCAAGGAGTAAGAAAACACACATGAGGCAGTATTTAAAAAATCCCACTCTAGTGAATAATCTGATTCTACATTAAGACAAGAGCACTGCTTTGTATGAACTGAAAAGGTAACTCAACAGAAAGACCTCTGATTCAAAACTTTGTTCTGTATTTTACAGGTGTTTAAATTGGTGTCCCGGATCTGATCTGAGAGCATACAGGAGCCAAGAAACACAGAATCAGTAGTAATAACTCTTATCAGTTCAATCTCTATCAATGGAAGAATGTTGCTCTAGAAAAGCTCTATGAAATCATTTTATGCCAGTCTCTACTTAAAATAGATTGACTTAAAGCACCTTTAACAACATTGCAGTTGGAACACATTCGAACTCTTCTGTCCACCGTACCTGCCTTCTTTTCACCCCATGTTTTTTCTCTCTCTTATTCCGCCTGTGAATCTTCTAATCTCCTGCTTTACATGAAGAATTTGTCCAAAGTTTCTAGGGTGTTTGTGACTTTTCACTCATATTCCCTCTGCCTGAAATTTGTCTTCCTTGGCAGCAATAAAACAAGTTCTGAATTTCAGCCCACTGGTTCTTCAGAGGACCTGCCATGTTAGGGTGCTTCCATTTATGGAATTTAACATGATATGAGAACAACAATGCCACATAATTATTTTTTTTTCTGTTCAATGCCCTGACTGGAACACATTCTACTTGAAGACAGGTTCTTGCTTGTGTGTGTGTGTGTGTGTGTGTGTGTGTGTGTGTGTGTGTATGTTTTACTGTCTGCTCCTAATACTAATACTGGAACATTAGAAGTTGCAGAAAAGAATGCTTTTTGAATGTATACCTTTGTACGAGAGATGCTATTTTACTTATTTTGAATGCTTAATTGGGTCCGTTTGATTTCTTAGACACTAAAGACAAATGCAGGCATCTCTCCCAAGGGAAATATCAGGAGTTGTTACACAGAAAACGGTGATGAGCAACAGTGTACCGAGGTAGGTGTAAGGATTCACTCAAGACTTCTCTTACATTCAGTGAAGTGTTTTCCAGGCACATCTGTATACAAGAAAGTGAGTGTTCCTGAACACGTCAGGAAGTGTCAGTAGTGGGTGACATGCACATTTGCACCAACTGGACAGTGACTGATGAGGGGGCTGATAGATCTTAGAGGAAATGATTAACAGAGCTCTACTAAAGATCTTCCTCCAGACATGGGACATGCTGGCTCACCCTTACTCTCCTGACTCATAAGGTCCCATTGGAGAGGACTAATCCTGTTGAATCTAAGTCCATTTAGTCTTCCTAAACCTCTGAACACAAAGAGGACATTTAAACCCAGCACTATTAAGTGAGAGGTGAGGGACAGTACCAGGGGATGCAGGAGATGCTCTCCTTCTCCCTCTGTGCAACTCTAGGTCTCCATGTGATGCATGGAGTTGCTCTATCTTCCTTCTTATCTGAAGGAGTCAGGCACATATGCAAACACCAATGGATAGGAAAAGTAGAAAGAAAAACATGCTTCCTCCTGACAATGTGCTATTGAGCATATAGAATCTACACAGTCGTACTGCAGCGATCTCGATGTGTGAGAGAATGAATGAAAAATAGGATTGCAGTGAATATATCAAATGTAACGATTAGGAGTTCCCGGGCTTCTGAACAAGTACAGTCTCCATTATGATGTCTAGAGATGATCAAATGAGAACAACTTGCGATCATTATTTTATTTGCAATAGTATCTAGTAGTGTCTCTCCTAAGAGCGCAATCTCATCTTTGAAAACTCTGAGCTAACATAAGACAGAAAATATGAACATATACTTATATACACTTATATTCATAAATCCAAGAGACTAAGGGAGAAAATAAAGGAACATGGATATAACGTTTGTCAAGGGTCTGTAAGTCAGACATTCTAAAGGATATATGAATATATTAAGTACAGTTAATCTCCACAACACTACAGAATATTATATATCAACTGATTTTCCCAGGATAGCTACTTACAGAGGTAGCAGTACGGGGCTTTGACTTGGTTGGTAACTGCACATTTACTCTCCTTCTCATACACTGTGTTACATGAAAACCCCCATGTGTCCTGGGCCAAATTTTGTCAAACAGACTTTGGCTTATATCTAAGGGTCAATGAGTATACTTATATACAAAATAAAAACTCTCATAACTTAATACTGTTATGTGGAAATTTAGCAGTATTGAACTCTGTAAAATGATATCCTGGAATGCAGGTTCATTTCTGAAAATTTTACAGAAGGAATTTGTGACATATGGAAGGATTTAGTCACTCAGATACTCATCAGAAATTGCCTAATAAGAGGCAAGAGGCTCATCTGAAGAAGGTGCTTGTCATGCAAGCCTAACAGAGTTTGTCCCCCTGAACCCACTTAAAGGTAGAGGGAAATAAATTCTACAAAGCCATCCTCTGACCTCCACAAATGTGCTGTGTTACATACATACCCTCACACACAAATTGTGAACACACACACCTCTAAATTTAAAAAGTGCTCAATACAAATTTTAAATTAAATGAAACAAAAGAGCTAACAAAAGAGAGAATAACTAACCTAACAAATTTGCTGTGACATTTCTTCTTCTATGAGTCAATGCCTAACTTTTATACTATGAAAATTGCTGACTAATGACATTGCACTGATGATAAGCCTTTCAGTTTTGAAAATTATACCTAGTTTATAAAAATATACAAGTTAGATGAAACTGGGTAGAGATTAAATGTATTCTAAACTACTGTAATAACTTTTCTATCTCACTAAAATTCTTCCCAAATGAAAGGTGTAGAAAGTAGGTTACCAAACACTATGGTATGGACCCACTTTTTTGTAAGATGTATATATAGACAACAATATGTGTGCCTTAGCAGAAAAAAAAATGAATAAAACATATATGAGATGTCAACAATCATAGCAAAGGCAGTATGTGAGAGAATAGGACACGTAGAGTCAAATCCCTGACCTAGCACTTCTCAGCCAGGTCGGTGGGGAGTCACCATAAGACTGAGAGATAAGCTGTTTGGACAGTCATCATCTACAAGTTTGGTTTTCCTTCAGTTCCTCAAGCTGCATACTGTAGTTAACTTGTGTGAGAGCCTGTCTTTGGGTTGAGAACTACAAAGTATATAACTAGGGGTTAACCAGAAAAGCCTTGAAAGCACTTTTTAATTCCTGCCCAGAATGACTGAAAGTGAAATTTACAAGCTGAAGGGTAAATGATCAATTTTGAGCTGTCTGCCTAGTAAAGTGTTCCTGGTTTGTTCCCTTTCTCCTCTTAATGGAAAAAGAAAGAAATTGGCTGTGGTTCATAATGAGAGACCAATCACTCATTCCCCTCGGGAATTGCTGTAATAACATTAAGTATGAAGAACACTTTCCATATTCAATTCTAGTGGGCGTGTGATGAGATTCCATAGGAAGTCTCTTGTAATTTGGCATTAATTAATGTTAATTAATGTATGCAACTGCTAGACGGTAGAATTAATTTCATTACTTTTTTACACAGATGTTTTCCTTGCCACAGGTAATTAGGATACTTGGCTGTTCTTTTCAAGCATCCTCACTCTGCAACAGCTGCTGTTTGGAATAATGCAGTCTCCATCCATGCAAACCTGTCCTGATACAAAGAGAAGTTGCCTTTAAAAGGCCAGTTATGCTGACTGATATACCTGAGCTAATGATTTGGCCGTCCAAACTCTAACCCTTAACATAGAAACAAATGATGGTTCTCTTTTAAATGTTAGGGACAAAAATGGTTGTTAGTTCTCCAGCATGTTTACTCTGTTACCTGGTTAAACTATGCTCAATGAAAGTACCTATAATTGTTAGTCTTCTCTCTTTAATCACCAGTATTGGTCACTGTGTCCAAGGTAGCTTCCTGTAAAGTACTGAAGGTATATGAGACTGAATTTTCATAGTCAGTCTTTGGTTTGGATGAATGGTTTTGTTTGTCTGTTATGGTAGTTCCCTAGCAGCCAAAGCAAAGTTGAGCAGAAAGAACAAAGCTACAGGCGTGATGCTACCTGACTTCCAAAGCAGTTGTATTCATGGTTGGGTAGTGCATGCCTTTAATTCTGCCACTCCAGAGGCACAGGCAAGTGAAGCTCTGTGAGAACAAGGCCAGCCTGGTTTACATAGGGAGTTACAGGCCAGCTGGGACTACAAGGAAACTCTGCCTCAAAAAGACACACACACAAAAAAATCTATTGTAATCACAAAGGCAGGATATTGGGATGTACACCTACTAAACAATGAGGCAGGATCCGGTGCTCACAATAAAGGAACCAAGAATACACAGGGTGATGTGACAGTCCCTTCAATAAGAAATGGGAAAATTGGACAGTCACAAAGAATGAAATTAGACTTTTATCTCACATCATATATAAATATCAACCCAAAATTGATTACATATCTCAATATTAGTCCTAAAATTATAAAACTACTATATGAAAATACAGAAGACATTATCACAACATTGATCTGGGCAAAGATTTCTGAGCAATTTTCCCCAATGCATAAGTAACTAAAACAAAATCAATCATGAGATTGCAACAAACCAGAAAGTTTCTTTTAAAAATTATTTTACTTAGTATTTTTATTTTATATGTATTAGTGAATTGCTGGCATATAACCCATGTTGTGCAATGCCCATGAAGGTCAGAAGAGGGCATCAGATTCCCCTGGACTTGTTGTTATAGATGGTTGTCAGTCACCTTGTGAGTGTTGGGAATCAAACTTGGGTCCTATGCAAGAACAGTCAGTTCTCTTAATCACTGAGCCATCTCTTTATCCCGAAACCAGACAGTTCATATACATTAAAAAAAAAAAAAAACAGTATCTATGGCAAAGAGCCATCTAGACTAAGAGAAAATATTTGTCAACCACAATCTCATAAAAAGCTAATGTCTAGAATAAATAAAGATCTCAATTCACCAACAAGTGAACAACCCATTTAAATAAACAATAAGCATAGGCCACAATAGACAATCTCAGAATAAAAGCACATAAGTGGTCAGCAGACAAAGGATAAAATGCTCGACTTCACTAACCCTGGAAGAAACAATTTAAAACCACAATGAGATATCTGGTTATACCCGATAGAATTCCCACTGAAATAATGAGGGAAAAAAATGTCAGCAACCATGCGGGGAATAAAGAAATTTGTACACTATTGGTAGAAATGTAAATTAACATATATATTGTGGAAACCAATATAGATGCTCCTCAGATAACTAAAATTACTATTAATAATCAATTCCATTCTGGCTATTTACTTAAAGGAACTAAAAAGATAAGTTGAAGACTGGGTGTGGTAGCATACACCTTTAATCTCAGTTCTCAGGTGTATCTCTGTAGACAGAGGTCAGCCTGGTCTACATAGCAAGTTCCAGGCCAGCTAGGATTATAGGAAGATCCTATCTCCACAAAACAATACAAAACAAAACAAAGAAGTATATTGAGGAGACAATATGTGTTTCCATGCTCATTAATGTTTTATTCATAAAAGCCAAGGTAAGGATTTAAGAGGCTGTCAAGATCAATGAATAGAAAGACTGGCATATGACGTGATGAGTTACTCTTCATCCTTTACAAAGGGGAAAATGTTTCTGCCATGGACGAACCTGGAAGGCACAATGCTATCTGAGATATCCCAACCACAGAAAGATAAATTTGATCTTTCTTATAAATGAATTCTCAAAACTTGAAGCACAGAGGAATGGAATAATGATTATAAGAGGCTATGGGAAGAGATGGTAAGGGAAGGGACTGCCTTAGTTACTTTTCTAGTTGGTCTGATACAATACCCTGACCAAAACAACTTAAGGGAAGAAGACTATACTTTTGGACCAAATTTCCATGTTAGGTCCAAGCTCTGAAGCCGGGAACACAGAAGAGTCACAGGCGGCCAGGAGGTTGAAAAGAATGAGAGGAATCTTAAGCTCATAAGACATACTATATTCATTGTCATGTCACATGGGCCATTTGTCTTAGAAATGCTGACTAGTACCAGGAAAATGCCAGCACATAGAGGTCACAGACAATCAAGCACAGGCGGACACAGGGTTTCACAGGCTTGTTGACAAAGGCAAAAAGCAAAGGTCTCTGACCTCAAGGCCATATTTATGCAGAATCACAAAAGTGGCATTTGGCTAGGAATAGTTATATAACATATTATATCACTACCCATTATTGCATTCCTGGGAAACATAGTGTCAACTCTCATTAGCAGATTCATGGTCCCATAGATGTCCATTGTTAGCCATGTTTTGATTAACTCATACCAGATATTCCTATCAGCACCGTGTTGCCCTTATATAAACTCGTCCTTCTGAGGGTCTGTTCCCTTCAGTCCATCACTAGGGAAAAGTCACAGTCAAAAGGGAGTTTGAGGCAGCTGATATCACATTCACAGTCAAGAAGGAAACAGCAAGCAACACATGTATGAGCTTAAATCAAATCCCCCCCCCCTCTTTCTCTTTCTCTCAGGATTTGCCTGTCACCCTGACTGACCTGCAACTAGTTATATAGACCAGACTGGTCTTGATCTCACAGAAGTCTGCCTGCCTCTGCCTCTTGAATGTTAGGATTAAAGGCATTCAATCATAGTTTCTACTTTTTATACAGTAGAGAATCCCTGTGCAAACCTTAGTTGGCAGGCTTCCCCATCTACGTTAACATAATCAACACAATGCTGCACAAACATACTCCTAAGTCACTTTAGTTAGGTCTCATCAAGTTGACAATTGACCATCATAAAGAAATAAATTACTCTTAAAGGTTACAGTATTCCAGACAGGAGGAAGATTTAGTAACTCATTACACATAATGATGGTCACAATAAATTATAATGTTTCAAAATTGCTACAAGTATATTTTCACAACAAACTTGAGAAGTATGTGGGGAGATGAATTTACTAATTAACCTTATTTTATATGTATATGTTCAAATCCCAGCACCCACAAAATAAGTTTGCTGTCCTATAATGCCTGTATCTCCAGCAATGTGAATTCAGATTCTCTCTTATGGCATCTGCACATATATAGGCACATATATGTGTGCATACACTCATACAGACATGTGTATACATATTGGGCTCATCTAAAAGGGCACCTAGAGGAAGTGAAACTAAGCCAGAAGGTGCTGCCAAGAGATAAACAAAGACTCCTGGAAATGAGGAACCTGCAAAGAAACAGAAACCTACTATGCTTATGAGATGAAATGTAGAAATGCTTATCACTGGAGCAGTGTGTTACTTCCTCATAGGGAAGGCTTCCCCTCCCCTGTATGCTAATAAGGCATTCTTTTATCTCTGTAGTGATGGGTAGGTTTGATTGCCCTTGTAACCGCCCATGTAACCACCCTTTTATGCTATACAAGGCTTGAAAATAACACAATGCTATAGGCTGTTAAGAAATGAAGAAGTGCACCTGATTGGGGAGAGAACTGTATATAAGAGCACGCTTGAGCACTGTAAAGTGATTTCCCTGCTGTGCTGAAAAAGAGCTGTAACACAATAAAGAGCTGCAACACCAGAAGAAGCTGGCCGTTGACTCTTCTTGGCCCAACGGGGGTCCTGGTTTTGCCTTTAGGATCTCCGCCATGTCATGCCAGGGATCTGGGTTGGGGCAAACCACGCACCCGATCTCTCCCAAGCTCCCCTCCCCGCAGGCCGGGGACAGGGGTAATCACAAGGAGGAAGAGGAGAACCGACCAGTATCTGCTGCGCCCATCACAGCCACGAGGGGTCACGACAGATTTGGTGACCCTGATGTGACACTCCTCAGGACCCTCCCCGCTGGGAGCAACATGGAAGAAGGTAGGTGCCCCGAGACCTTCCGATCGGGTGAGACCCTATCATGGGTAACTCAACCTCCTCAAAGGAGGAGCCTGCCCTCAAAGCTGTATGGCTAATGCTAAAGAGCAGGGGCCTTAAAATTCCTGATACAGCCACAGTAGATGTCTGGGGGGATGTTAACGCTCTGGCCCTCTGGATTATAGCAGCAAATCTTTTTAGTGCAGACACCTGGGAGCAGGTGGAGAGACTAGCCCGAGCCGGAGAAACACTCATGGGCTGGGCACCCCCTCTTGGGTTTTACCCCACCATGAGTGCTCTAAGAACCATGTTTTCCCCCAGCTTAACATCCTCCCACCTCCCAGCCGAGAGAAAAGAGGAGGAAGATCAGGTGACTGAGGGAGGCACTCAGGCTATGGCTGAGGTCCATACAAAAGCCCATTGTGACAGCCACGAGGGAATGTGACATATACACACATCAATAAAATTAAAATCCTCCCAAATATCACATTGTACTCTATAAATACATACAATTATTATTCCTCAAATGAGAAAATTTACAAAAGTAATTTTATAGATTATGAAAAATGCTTTTCTTTCATGCTTAGTAGATAATTTGTGTAGACAGTGTGAAATAGTGGTTGGCAGGCAGAGTCTGAAACTCATTAAGGCTAGGAGAAAAAGAAGGAAGTCACTTTCACACATGTCTTACTGGTTCCTCCTTCCTCCCTTCCATGGGAATGATTGCTGAGGCCCTAGCTCCATCTCCAGCATGGTGTGTGATGGGGAGGCCATTTCCTATGCTGTTTCAGAGTTTCTCTATAAAGAGTTTTATTAGACTTTTAGAATAAAAAGTGATGTTAAACCTCAAACTCTTACTTTAAGATATGACAGTTCTTCACCATGCATTACCCACAGAAACCTAATTCCTTCCCTTTCCTGCCAAGAGAAGACAAAGGTCTGTGATGTCCATGGCAAGCTATGTCTTAAGGACCTCTGCTCTTTCTAAAGGAAATACTTATTCCTATCAGGGAGGCACCCTGTGTTCATTCAGAGAGATCTGCTGGCTTGAGCACCTTTTCCTTCCTGTGTCTCAGTTCAAATGCTCTCTGGGTTTTAAATGAAGTTTTTCCTTAGACTAGGAAAGAACTCTCTTTCTCAGAATCTTTCCACTGATGGCAGCTGCAGAATTAACCTGTAAAATCACCAGAGCAACCTGTCCTGGAGGTCAGACTTGTGACAAGGGGATAGCATGCTCTTTTCTCTTTTAAATTTTGGGAAGAATTCCAAGAGAGATGCTTTTTACAAGTGAAGAAACCCAGATTTAGCAAGGAGATTTGTCCAAGTTCATATGCTACTTAATGGCATAATAAAATACATATCACACCTATGAAAATGTAATCTTTCGTTTTATTAGTTAAGGAATACATGTTTAGCACCAAGGACTTTAATGTGCCTTAACACTGTAGAAGTTTAGCTATACACAGAACCCTAAACCATGCAGGGAGACAAGCACTTTAAAATGCTTTCCCATTCCCCACCATTTTCAATCTTAAAGCAAACCAATTTCTAAAACATATATGTCTACATAGAAAAAATTCTTAGGTTCCTGCCCACTATAAACACACACACACACACACACACACACACACACACACACACACACACACCAACATACCACTGTTCATTTGTATCTCCTTTCCATCATTCTTCTAGAATTCTCAGTGGTATGTACCAGAAAAAAATTAAGATTTTGGGTGCTGGTGAGATGACTCAATGGTTAAAAGGTCTGTCTGCTCTTGCAGAGGATCTGGGTTCAATTCCCAGCACCCACATCGATCCTAACAACTGTCCTTAACTTCAGTTCCAGAGAATCCAATGCTTTCTTCTGACCTCTGTGGGCACTGCACATCACAGGTACATTTCTGCATGAATATTCAGGCAATACACCACCCGCATAAAATAATACATAATACATAAAATATTAAAAATATAAAAATTGAGATTTCAAAAGTGGGCAACCTCAGCCTTAAATATCTACATGACAGTTGAGACAGTGTTGTGAAAATTATCCATTTTCAAATGCTTTGCTTTGACAGGATGACCTTGTGATTTGACCTTCTTTATTCTGAATTTTTTTTCTTTATTTGGGGGCCAATGTACTTTATAAATCTATTTTTTCCATTTTTTTGTCTTTCTTGTCCATACAGAAGACTGATCTGATGATTTGGAACACAGTAGGCAAGTTCCAGATACACTTCCAACCAAAATGATTTCTTTTATTATTGGCCATATGACAACTAGAGCCTGTGCGTATTGCAGAGATTGCTCTAGGAATGATAAAAGTTTTGCCAAACATGAGCCTAGACACTGTGGACTTGAGAAAGAACCAATATCATAAAAATTGATGGAAATTCAGAAAAGCCACAAGCCATTTACAAGGCATTATGCTCAGTGTATCATAGAGTTGTTAGCTATTATGCCCACAGGTGAGAACATTCCACACTCATAACTGCACAAATTATCTCTGTGTCAAAAAGTTTGACTGGGATGCTTCATGTGTTTCACTTTACATTATAAAGAATTATGGACTTGCATCTTTCACCATTCAGTGTTCCTGAAGATAGACTCTTATAATTTGCTCTTTCCTAAAGAGGTAACAATTGCCTTTTCAGAGATGGGGATAGCTATAAAAAAAGCTCAGAATCATTTGGATGATTGTTTGGAATGGTGATGATAAGTCATCATTCTGAAAAGAAAAGAATGGCAGATGGGCAAGGGTGCCAAGACATGAGAGAATGGGAGTCATGCTGGGGGACACCAGCTTGTGTGCCCTGTGTGCCATCCAGCCCATGTGTTTTATGAAAAATCCAGCCAGTGAACAAGAGCCCTCCAGTCACACTATGCACCCACATCAGAAACCACTTCAGTTCAGCAAAGACATGGGAGTTGTCTCAGGTCACATTCAGCCATGACAAACTGAGAACTACATTGTTCAGATTTTGTTTACACAGAAGTAGGAGAAGTGAAAGAGAGAGAAAGAAAGTGTAAGAAGCATGTATTAATTCATTTGTAAGTTGTAATGATGTAAATGCCATAAGTTCATGAGTATAATTTTATGTATTAGACTTACACGGAGGAGAAATTCTCCAGGACTAGTTTCCTTTTATTATTACATCTTATTTACTTACTTACTCATTTATTGCATGTGTGTATGTATGTGGGTCTTCCCATGTGTCATGTACCAGGACACACATGTAGAGGTCAGAGGACAACTTGTCAGTTTTCCTCTCCAACTATGTGGGTTCTGAGGACTGATCTCTGGTCATCAGTCATAATGGCAAGTGCCTTTAGCAGCTGAGCCATCTCACTGATTCTAAAGCTTCTTTTCTATGGTCTTTTATTTTTGAAGTTAGAGAGCTGGGTATACTTGCATTTATTTATGTACCTCCAAGCAGAGAAGGAGTACAAAATACTGCCCTAATGTGATGCATTCAATCAACCATTTCTTCTCTTAGTCACTGCGAAGTTAATGCTCTCTATAATGTCATACTTGGGACATGATAGATGCCCAATAAGGTACAGCATAGTACCATTCCTGCTTTCTGTCATGGAGTAACAAAGGACGCACTAACCTGTTCCTTGTTAGTCTATTCACTAGCTAAACACACTCAAACTCGATATCCTTTGTATTTACTGTCTTTTTTGTTTGTCTGATATTCTCTTCTACAACAGATTTATCTCTTCCTTCACAAAGTTTGGCTCAAACCACCTTATCATGGATTTCTTCCTTGTCACCCTCTCCAATCTCTGACTCTGCTCCTCCTCGGCTGTGCTTGCCCCTGTGTACACATATTTCTCATGTAAATACAGTATGCCTTCATTTAAAATCTGTCTTCACAACTAGAAGGTAACTTTTATGAGTGCACGGCCTTTGCAGCATTCATGTCCAGAAGAGGACTTAGTATAGCATAGGTATTCATTAGTATTTGTCAAATGAATAAATAATAACTCTGTAGTGAATCTAACCTGGTTTAAATCTTAGCACTGAAACAATAGGAAAAGCATTTCAGCACTGTAAGCCTATTTCCCTTGTCATTATAATGAGGAAAATAACAACAACACCTACTTCCAAGAGCTATTGTAAATAATGCATCTGAAAATTAGCCCAGGGCAACAGGAACAAAATGACCCTCTCAGCATGGGCCAATGTATGCTGCTGCTTGAAAAGTACAGTATCAAAAGAAATTGAGGCACCTGGGCCACCATCTTTATGATTCTGATTTCTTGAAAGCTAGAGTCTTTCACTCACTTAGTACTGATCACACATATCCAGTTGGACCACTGCTGCTGCACCCTGATAGAGCCTAAGGAGACAATGAAAATGCAGGCCTCTGCCTTGTAGTCATAGCCTGGGTTTTCTGGAGCATCTCTGCTCCCTCGCCCTCAGGAAGCACAGACCTGGGGATGAGTGACACCCAGTAGACAGAAGAAGCAATGTAAAACCACTACAAAGGAGCCAACATGAAAGCTGCCCAGCTGTGTTGACGAGGATGCTGACAGTATCAGGCTCTAGACTGCCATGTGTGGGAGGCCTTTGTTTCTTTATTCACAGCTTTCTGGTTTATTTCCAGGGCTGATTCTAGGCTATTAAATCAGAGAGGCCTACTATAAATGATTAGTACTTCAAACCCAGAGACATTTGAAAGTGGGAAAAATGAGTCAGATTGTCACTGCCAGGAAGAAATGCCATGTCAGACACCTCAGGTCGTACTTAAGGCTTGATGCTCCACTTAGGAATGGGAGTGAATTTGTTCAGTGCCCTGGAAAATGATGGGAACCTACCACAATCAGAAACTGAACACACCTTGAATCATCCAACCCCTTTAACGCTCCACCCCAGAAACCACTCATAAATTGACTAAAGGAGACACTGCATCTATACACTGGAAATCAATGTCTGTTGTTTGCTAGTTCTGGAACTGTGGCTAGAGAGTGCTTAGCAACACTGATTGATACATATTAAAATTTGTCCACAAAAATGAAGTGTTAATCTCTAAAATGTTACATAGAATTGCTTTCTTTTGAAGTTCACTGAAGAATAAATCAAAATACCCAAGTGGAACAAATGAAAACCCTCCAGCTCACTCCAAACTGAACACAAATTAAAACAAAAAGGACATTCCATGTGCTGCTGCCTATCAGATGGATTATGTTTAAAGCCCATTCATAGTATCCTTGATTGCTGACAGCCTCCAAATAACATTGGAAACGGCTGATTGTGGGGCCATGTAGGGCTGCAAGTATTTCAAGATACATGTTGACAGTATTTAGGAAAATGTAAAATTCGTGTTCTCTCTGATCCAGGAATTTCCTCTCAGACATTTACTGTTTCTGCAGTGGTTTCTGTTACTCAAACTTGAACACTTACTAACTAAATAGAAGAAATATGTGAACACAAGAGAACTGTTTGAAATAGGCAAATGTCAATATGGCTTTTAGAGTGATATTATTAAATTAGTTCATTGTGTAATGTGTGACTATACTATGATTCACCATGAAGTCACCAAATTTCAGTGTGCCAATATGGAAAGATTTTTAAATTTCCTTTTCTATTCACCAACCATAAATGTGATTCAAGAGTTTATAACATGAGTACTTGGGTGAGTGCATGTCTGTGAATCTACATACAAATTTATATATACACACACACACGTGGTCTCTGCTTCACAGAATTCACAGAATGGTGAGAAGGTTAAGTTGTAAGCAAATAATTATATAAATGTCATGTAAAATTTCAGACTGACATGAAAGCATCGAAATGAAACATATACATACATATACACATATACACACATATGCACGCATATATTTACACACACATATACAATCACACATACATATATATACATACTTATATTTACATATACACATATATACATACACACATATTTATATTTACATACACATAAATATATACATACACATACATATATGTACATATACACACATGTATACACACACACACACATATATATACATACAGACATATATACATTCATACATACGCACACACATACATATATATATGGATTAAGAAAAAGATGAAATTGGTTTAGATTTGGAATTGAAGAGAGGATTCCCTAAGAAATAGGTTTTTAGCCTGGGGTTTACTATATCCAAAGTAACTCCTGCTTCCAGAGAATAGGAATGAGATCAGAAGGTAGAATTTTCTTTTTAATTGGATTATATGAATTCTGAGCACCCTTTCTATTGTTACTTTGTATATTTATTGTAAAAATAGTCGCAGATGGTATAAAAGTAATTAGTGTTCCTGGTGAAAACCCTCCAACACTGGCTGTTTCAGCTATGGAAGAATATAACGACGAAGCTCTCCATCCTCTCACCATGGTATTGAAGCAGTTTCACTTCATCCCAGACCAGTATGCAGACCCTTCAACTGGAAAACTGATTGGAATGGTGAGGAAAAAAGTATAAGAAAGATTTCCAGCTCCAAGCAAGACAGAATTAGTGGGCTCAATAGGGAAATAAAGTTGTGAGATTCATTTTATTTTACTTTGGCTAATAATGTACTAGTTTGCGGTTCATTTCACAGAGTTTGGGGGCAATCGTTTTCACAGTTGACTAAAGGACCAAGGTCTGTTTTCCCCATTGGAAAAGATTAGTCCTTGAGAAAGTCATTAGGAGGTTACTTAGTTATGCAAAAAGACAGAAGACCAGTCACTGTCCCTTGTCCTCTGTCCCTGTCTGCTTGGATCACCGCTGGGAGAGGAGCATTCAAGATACTGGCTGGGACTTTAGTTTCTGAAGTAAAAGGAGAAATAAACGATGACAGCCAAACTTGGTCCCCATGTGCAGATCAGCCCAAATACAGAAATACTGTGTGCACATAATTACCACGTGAAGGGTTCTGATAAATCTTTCCCCTCCCAAATTATGATGAAACCTTTTGTCCTCATGCATTCATCCTATAGGATCCAAAGACTCTGTATTCACACTCTCCTTGAAGACATGCCTGTATAACACATGTCACATGTTCATTAACTCAGTAACCTTGGGTATTTCAAGCTCTGAGATATTTTAGATGTAGAACAAAGAACCAATAAGACATGTTTTACAGATACTTTTGGGGGGCTAGAGAGGTGGCTTTTCAGTTAAAAACACTGGCTTCTCTTGAAGAAGGCCCAGGTTTGATTCCCAGAACCCACATGGCAGCTAACAACCATTGGTAACTCCAGTTCCAGAGGCATCTAGCGTCCTCTTTTGACCTCTGTGGAAACTGCATGACACAGGTGCACTAACTCAGATGCAGATAACATAACATAAACATAAAATATAAATAATAAATACATATAATAATAAATGGTTTCAGTTCACCAATTTGGTTATCATTTTCTCTCTAACAATAAATAATATATGCATAAACAAAGACATACCCAGATTATGTAAATTAATAAAATATAGTGTTTCTTCTCTTAATGGTTTATTGTTCTAGGTAGATATGAGGTTAACTTCTACACACACACAGAGATATTAAAACAATAAAAACTTTACATTGTCTATGAAAACCTATCAATTGGTGTACAAAGCTGATCTTGTACTAATAACAAATAGTATTTCTGATAAACATGCTCAAGCTTTCAACAAATCTTTCTTTGATTGATTGTAGTCGATCTTGTTCTTTTCAACTCAGCTTCCCAAGGCAGAAGGTAAGGCATGAAAGAATACCATCCTGGTCAATGAGATCACAATAAAACTTGGACTAACAACCCCAGAGAAGCATTTGCCATCCACATAGAGATCAGTCAGTCTGGCAAGGGAAGTGTTTTTCCTGGGTCAAGTGTCTCAATGGCCTTGGCTCTACAACTTCTGAATACATTGAAAATTTCCTTGTTTAAACTGTAAAATTTTCCATTATTTTGGAATATACTTTACAAAATATATAGCCTGGACTATTAATAATGGGATCCATACAATATAATAAAAGAGCAGAGAAACAGAGATATTTCGGTCTTTTTACACCTGACACAGAGATGTATAAAGTAACACAGACATAGGAATTCTTAGAGCAACTCATCAGCCTGGAGCATGATTTTGATAAATGAACTCTCTAATCTCTCCAGCTGCGTTAGCTAACATTTTGCTACTCTGAGCTGTATAGCCCCACCTCCCATTTCTTCTACCTGGAATAAAGGTTATGACTTTCTTGGAGATAGGGACAGTGGGAGGGAAAAGAATAGGAGGAGGAAGAGGCAGGGAGCGAGAGAGATATTAATGCACCAAGACACTTTCTTTTTTTTCTTTTTTTTTTCCTTCACTGAAACAGGTCAGGTCTTATGCTTCCATCTTTTCTTTCAATTGGTAAGTATTTCTTTTTTCAGTTTAGTTTTGACAGGGATAAGTTTTCAAATTAAATACCTTTATTGAATTTTTACTCTTGGATAGTTTCTGCAGATGCTGCCCTTGCAAAAACAAAATAAAAGTAAAAGGTAAAATAAAATAAATAAATTAGAAGTGATATATTTCATGCCTTATGAAAACTGAGCCTGGGATGGCATTTTGGCATTATGAATCTCCAGGCATTCTGCAAGCAGAGGAATAATGTTAGCTGTATGAAAATGTGCAAATCCGGACCGGCGATGGCCTTCCTATTTTTTAGGGTACAGAGTTAAGTGTACTAGATGCCACAAGTCAGAAAGCTGCGTAATCCCCAAATGCTGGAAAATTCCATCCAGAGTTTTCTTTTATTAGTTTTCTGTGGTGAGATGGTGCTGCCCAATGTGTTTTATTGCACAGATAAGCACTATTGGTATCACTGTGGAGGTCGCAGAACCCTGGGCCCATACCGAGCCACAGTTCACTTCTTAATAAGATCCCTAGATGAACTGTATGTGTAAAAAAATCCAGGATGCAATGCTTTAAAATTTCCAAGCAATCTAGTGCATGGGGTGAGCTATATAACTGATGACCCTGATAATCATTCCCCTGCACAGCTATTCATGTTAATGTATTTAGTAAACTCTTAGGTATGTAGAGGTGGCATATGCTAAAGATTGAAGATTAAACAGATATATGGTCTCTGATCTAAGAGAATTTATAGACTTGGGTGGGGCAGGAAAAGTTAATCATGAAATTATGTAAGTGGAATGTAAAATTTCAAAATGATACGTAAGAAGAAAAAGAAAATTGTCAGATGAAAATCAAACAGAGTGGTTGAAATTGGAAATTTAAAAAATGCTTCCTGAATAAATTGGTGTTTCACCTGCGGGGTAAACCATCACAATAATTAACTGTACTTAATTGTTCAGAGGAGGAGCAAGAGAGAAGAATATCCTGGGAACAGTAAACAGCAAGTATCTGCTCCTTGAGGCAAAACACAGAGCCTGGTATGTTCTCATATTTGGAAGTAAGTGTAAAGGCTTGCAGGGCAGGGGTGTGCAGGGCACACTGTGAGCTCAAGCTAAGGAAATGGCAGGAACCATGGACTGTTCTCTTCACTATCAGAAGAGCATGAAGTCGTGGGAGCTACAAACTTGTAGTATGCTTATTTTTTCACAGGAAAAAAAAGCCTCTCTCTGCTGTGTAAACTTGGACCTTGGAGCCAAGATCACAGTAGCTGCTTGAAGCAAATGAAAGAGTCACTTGGAAAGCCCCCCAGCGGAGGAAGAAAAGAAGCTCCAGCTGCTGAGTCCTCTGTGTCAGGTATACTATGGGAATATCGCACATGTCAACTCTTCTCAGACGCACAGGTGGAAGGGGATGGTCAGTCTTGGACTGTACTCCCACTTACCAAGGTCGGAGATGTGCATACCCCAAAGGGGAAGCTAAATCTCCAGAAAGGAACTATCTCAGGAAAATTTCAAATGATATTCCTGGAAGATGTATATAGCTCCTGGGGTTTGAGTCACATTTGAGTTACATTTTTTGGTTTGAATTTGTAGAGCTATCCTCTATCTTTGCATTTAGAGGAGCCAAAGGGACGTGGGCAGGTAGGTGAGCCAGTGATGGGATGTCTTTCCCACTCTGAAGAATGCTCCATTTTCCTTTTTGTTTACATGGGACCTTTCTTTCCCCCTGTCTTTTCTCCCCTCCCTTCACCCTTTTCAACCCTGATTCCTTCTACCTCCTTCACTTGTTTCATGCGATGTTATGCATTGTGGGTAGTACTTAGCAATGGTTGTACTTCAGAAGCTCCTCAGGATCACAGTAGGAGAAAGAAATAAATTGTGTGGTTCAAATGTTGAGTAGGACAGGGACTGTGCACATTACTTTCTATGTAGTGGTTCTAATTCTCACCTGGATTGGCTTTGTGAATAGACCCTGCTGTCTTTCAGGTATCTCACAGATATTATCAGCTAAATTTCTGTTTGTGTTTTCTCATCTACAAAAGTAGAGTAATAGTCTATAAAGCTGTCATGAGGCTTAATTATGACAAAGTAATTGAAATGCTTGGCATAGGTTGTTACAAGGTAACTTTTAAATCAAGGTGAACTTCTAAATGAGCCATTATTATTAACTTATTTAATTTACAAAGAAAAAAAATCTAAAAGTTTTATGTGGCATTGCCTAGGTGACACTACTTGTGAGTGGTATTTTTTATATTTATCCTGTGCCTGAGTTATACATTTTCAGTTTGCTTTCCTGGATGCCACATATGCAGCAGCACAATGCACACAAATTAAGCTCTTGACTGCAGTACTCTAAAGAGGCTGATAAGACCTACCACAGGCTGATAATCCAGTCTAATGATCCCCCTCACCCCTGCTGCCTGTGATGGGACCCACATGTGATCACTCATGTTTTCTTTCCTTTGGAAATGTTTTGTAGATCTCTAAACAATTCACTGTGACATTTCCTGGATGGTGTAGGACAAAATGGAGAGACTGAGAAAAATAAAACAAAATGGCAATCACAGCAAAACACCATAGAAACCAGTGTTTGGGGTTAGGGAAACAGCTTAGCTGGGAAAGGGCTAGCCTTGTAAATATGAGGACATATGTTGGATACTCAGAAGCCATTTTTTAAAAAATAGCCAGGCATGGAAGTTGAAGGCTTATAGTCCCAGTGGTGAGGAGGTAGTGATGGGCAGATTCCTGGGGTTTGTGGGTCAAGTGGACGCACCTGCTTGGATACTTTCAGGACAATGGGAAATCATTTCTCCAAAAAAAAGATGGACAGTAAGGAATAACACTTGGGGTATTGTCTAATGTCCACATGCATGTGCACACACACATGTACACTCCACAAAAGTACACACTCATGTACACACACACCTCTCTCTCTCTCTCTCTCTCTCTCAGAAATCAGGAGTTCTTCAATTTTCTATCAGGTCATGTTGATGGATTGTGATTGTCCTAGCATAGTATTTATCCAAATGGAACTATCTGAACAGACACACACAGAGACTTATAAACACGTTTACTTTTATGTATTAGTGAAAAGTATTAAGGTAATTCTGGATTAGTGGACATAGTAAATGTCTTCATTCCCCAACTGACTTGTATTGTCACCACTGTGGCTACACAGACTTGGCTCAGGACAGATTGATAGGGCTAACCCTCTATGAACACCGAGAGAGTTGATTTACTTACGACCATCCACCGTTCTGGCCTCAAGATGCACTAGGTCTGGTTCTTTGTTCGACCCCATCACAGACCTAAAAAAATAGATAAACATAAAAAGGAACATTTGACATTAATAACTTCAGCTAGACCTCAGTGAAGCCCACAAACTTAACACCCACAGGCCTCTAAGATGAAAATCCTGAGAATATATCTACTTTTATATATATATAAAGCTTGACAGTAAAAGTTACACTTCAAATAAATACAATAATTAATGTTTTGTTTGATGAAGGTCAGGCTGAACTTGGGCAAGGATGTTGTGTGTTCTGTAGGGCAAACTTGCAAAAAGTCCTACACATAACATGTACACATTTTTAGCAGAGCCCCACTGACTACATGACACTTATAGACTGATCAGGCAGATTCCAGGCATGCTCCTTTAGCTGGCTGACTTGAGTGGTGAATCACATAGCAAGCTGATCTAATTAAAGCTTTGTATTTAAAATAAACTATAAACAGATCATCACACCCAAGTTGTTAAGAAATATCTGTAGCAGAGTGTCCATTCCCTTCATTGTGGAATCAAATGTGACTTTAAAGTACAGAATGAAGCTCACATTCTATTACCCATTAATCCATGTCTCCATGTACAAGAAAAGTGATTTAAAATTTCTTAGGGGCACAAATAATTTTATTTAATTTTTGCAGTGAGACATAAACTAGAAATTCATTATTCTGTAATGTAACTAACATAGATAATCCTACTTCACCTCAGAATTTTTAGAGAACAGGATTATGTAAAGATCAGGCTATCAGTACTTTCATTAGAAAACCGGATTTACAGAATTTCAACTGGTTCCATCTGGATGATTCCTCTACCTGCCCCACCATCCCAGACATTCAGCTCAGTTCATCCTAGAAAATACATAGTTCAAAAGTACATATCACTACAAGACTTCTGTGGTTATAAAACTGCACATGACAGGCCTCCTCTGATTTTTGCTAACTCACTATCTACCGCACTCAAGCATCTTGCTGCTCCCAGAGTGACACATCCATTACACACCCCCTTTGTGAGCCTGAAAGTTTCTTGTGATAGCTTGAATGTTCTGCTCCGGCTCCACTGCAGCATCATGGACTCTCTAAGGTACTGGTGAGAAGCCACTTCTGGGAACTATGCTCCACTTACAACAGGGATGGCGTTTCCTCTATCAATAAATATTTATTTTGATATGAACTTTCTAAGATATTGTTCGTAGTTTATTATAAGTAACTATTTTATGTGTTTTCTCAAATATGAAAGTACCACTTTCTGTCAAGAGGCTCTTAGATCCACAAATACACAGACATACTTATCCATCCTACAGTCTAACATGCAAACACACACATATAAACACAAACATGCATCCACACATACACATATGCACCCACACATACACAAACATGTGTGCACACATCCACACAGTCACATGTGCATACACATATACACACATAAATACACATACACACATATGCACAATGATGTGTATGTACACATCTACACACAACATACATGCACACATAAGAACACATATACACAGGCTCATATACACACATATGAACACATGTACACACAGACATACACACAGACACAGACACTCTCTTGCACAAACACACATATACGCACACATACACAAACATACACAACTATGTTCACATGCACACACACATTATATATATATACACACACACAAACAGGCATGTAAACACAAGAATACATATACACAGGCTTATATGCACACATACACATACAGACATGCACACACACAGACACATACACATACTCTCTTATACAAATACACATATACATACACCTACACAAATATATACACATATGCTCACATGCACACACATACATATACACAAAGACATGCATACACATAGACATGCTCAGATGTACACACACAACATGCATACACATACTCCAACGAGATCTACTGGAAGAAATTTGTTTTAAGCCGTCTGTATCCATAGTTCTGGGCAAAATGTGAAATAAAAGGAGGAAGGAACCACGCAAAGACTAAGAGAAGGAAGATGAAGGTGGGGATGGAAACGAAGAAAGTGTGCAAAGGCCTGCACATTTTTTGAAAGAAGTAAATTAATCATCTTTGGGGCATTCCCAGAAGTCTTTTTATTTAAATTCATTTTCCCAACTCAGAGAATCTGAGGCCTGCCTAACTTAGCTGCTCTTCATTTTACAGAAGTCTCCTTAAGGCCCTATAATCATCGCTGTCGGGAAGTGTTCTCTGATTGATGCATGGCCTGAAATTCAACGTCTGTGTTCTGAACACTAAATTCCACTTTTTTTCTCCTCTCACAAAGCAGCCACTTCCTAACAAGGCTTTCATAATTTCCCCAAAAGAGACATGTAGCATGCATTTGGATAATTCACATCATTAGAGCTTGCTGGAACACAGGCAAAAGGTGACACTTCCATGATCATTTCAGTTAAGGATTATGTTAACTGCTGATTCATAGATAGTGGCCCGCCATCTCCCCACACTGATCTGCTGCCAAGATCCACAGCTGGCCTTCCCTAGCAAGGTTACATGACACAGGCACTAAAAAAGAAAACAATGTGCAAGGAAACTAGCTCAGTGGATAAAAGCACTGGTCTAAAGACACAAGGACTTGAATTTGAATCCCCATCACCCATGTAAAAGGCTGCACATGCTGTAACATCAGCATTGGATGGTAGAGAATGGCAGGTAAGAGCTTCCATGCAAGGGATGCATAGCCTAGACTGCTGGCCCAGCTTCTAGTTCACTGAGAAACCCTATCTTAAGCTATAATGTAGGGTTGGATAGACAAAGTCACCCTAGGTTCTGCTCAGACACCTGCTTGCAGGTTCATGGATGTGGACACCCACACATTCACAGGTATGCACCACACTCACAGGTAACACACACAATACATATGGCACATACACATGAAAATAAGTGGTCTGATAACCCTCAAACTCACAAACTCAACTGGTATATCCATTTCCTCAAACTCTTAATGAATAGTTACATGTCATCATCAACCATCTGAACTGCAGGACTTATGGTCTGGTCACTGTCAGTAAGAAGTAAAATAGTTCCCCTGGATCCAGTTGCATCTTTCCATGTGCTCTTGACTTCAGACCAGGAATTCCAGTTGTTCTGTAAGACCTCTGTGTTATTTCAAAGGCAGAAGCTATTTGTTTCAATTAACACTTTCCCCTTATCAACTTAAAAAAACCAAACAACAACAAATGAGGACAAGAGAATAGATTCTAGTGCTTTCCTAAAATCTATCCAGGCTATCTTTACTCTGTTCAAAATATTGCCAATTTTCAGTAAATAACTAAAACAGTGAAATAAAGTTCTAAATGCTAGGATATAAGTAGACATTTGCAAAGATTTTATTTGTACTGTGCTATACCATAGACCTAGTGTTGTATGGGGATATCTGTCAGTTGATGGTGACGCGGAATTACTGCTGCTTCTAATTTGTGGCCCTGGTGAATTAAGCTGCGGAAAGTCTACAATGCTAAATGACTGCCTTAGTGCTGGTTTTAATGGCCCTGGCATTTTCTACACACCTTGGGGGACACAGCACTAGAGCTTATCCCTTGGTGTCATTGCAGGGATGTACAACCCCTGGACACTCTTGAATTATAGATGGGGCTGTACAGTCAGGTAGATTTCTGCATATTTAATGTCATCTGTGGCTTCCTCCTCATCCTCCTCTTCTTCTTCCTCCTCTCCCCCCTTCTCATCTTCTTCCTTCTCCTCTTCTTCCATCAAACAAAACAATACGAGGAAAGAATTTAATCCAAAATGAACTCTTGATGGTCTTACTTGCAGATGAAAATCTCAAGATTGTCTTTGAACATATCGATCCATATCTTAGTATGTTGGTCTTCTGGTATCAATCATTAACGATTGGGCACCATTGATTTATACTATGGTTCATCACGGCTTGCCATGTGTCTTTACATAAAAGTCTCCCATACTACATCAAGGTACCAAGAGACATGTCTTTACATCACTGAACTATCTGCATTTAGCAAGGCCAGTAAATACATGGAAAACACTCTTACATTGTTCAGTATTTGCTACTAGTTCCATTATTCAATCTTTTTATTCTAAAATAACCTCTCTATAAAAAAGTAATTCAATATCTTTTAAGTATAGAAAAAGATCACTAGGTATCTTTGTTTTATGTACTGTTACATTATTGTTCTATTGTGGGCATTTTTTTTTCAAAAAGACACTAAAAGTGGACTAACATGAAGCTCAGGAACTGAGCACATGCTGGCCTATGTATGACCTTAGGTTTGATCCACAGCACCACCCCCCAAAAAGGGATCCTGGTATGTCACAAAGGCTCAGAAAATGTAGCTGATTCCTTTCTTTTCTATCATCCTCCTTTTATTTCAAGAGATAGGTACGGAATAAAATATTGACATTAACAACTTCTTGAAAAATCATTGTTGCTCCATGAACAGAAATTCTCTATAGAAATAGTCTATTTCTACAGGTCAATAGAAAAAAACAAGATTAATATATAATAGCCCATGGGGTTAATAGCAACTACATAAATGATTAAAACTCATTTACTGATTCATTATTCCAAGCCCCTGACCCATGGTAAGATCAAGAACCACAGAGATATCATTAATGAACATAGACTTAAATATTCACAACAAAATACTCACAAACTCCATACAGACACACATCAAAAAGATCATCCACCATTCCAGAGATGCAGGGATTGTTCAAAATATGCAAGCAATAAGTGTACTAAATCATATAAACGAAAAAAAAAGAGAAAAATCACATGGTCATCTCAATAGATACAGAAAAAGCCTTTAACAAAATCCAACATGCATTCAGGAGGGAATTAGTCTAGAGGGAACATACCTCAATATAACTCAAGCTATATACAATAAACCCACAGTCAACATCATTCTAAATGGTGTAAAACTGGAAGCCTTCCCATTAAAATCAGGAAGCAGACCAGTCTATTCTCTATCTCCACTCTTCTTTCAATATAGTGTTTGAAACTCTTGCTAGAGCAATAAGACAAGAACTCAAAGTATCACTATTTGCAGATGATATATTATACATAAGAGATTACAAAAAAATTCCACTGTTGGAAATGATGGAGTTCTACTCAGTGGTAAGGAAAGACAAAATTATGAAATATTCAGGCAAATAGATGGAACTAGAAACAGTTATAGTAAGTGAAGTAACACAGACTCAGAAAAGCAGGCGTAATTTTTTTTTTTTGCAGATCTAAGCACCAATCCCTTATATGGAGTATATATCCTTATGTCACTCTAGGAGCCAGGAAAATGGGAAGGAAGCAGAGAGGTAAAAGAAAAAAAGAGTCCAAGCAATGGAGATAGTTGGAAGCAAATGTTACCAAGGGAGAAATGGACAAAATGAGATTATTTACCTGGGAAAGGAGGAGTGAAGGACCCACAAAAAAACCATCAGGGTAAAGGAAGTAGGAACTCAAGAGAGGTCTAATAGAAGACAGGTATTATCAAGGGCAAAATGGTGGGAAAATGGGGTTACTTAAATGGGGAGGAAGAAGGGTGTTGAGACAGGGAGAGAGAGTGGAAATAGATAATGTTTAAGTGTCCTAAAGAGCTAGAAGGGAACGTATTAACTCAACACCCCCCCATAAAATATATACACATACAATACCTGAACATGAGCACATGTGTATACCTAAAGACTGTATAACAAAGAACACAGTTCCAGACAGGAGAAATCTCTCTCAGAGCCCTCTCAGTGCAAGGAAACTCATGGGCAGCAGTGAAAATACAGCCAAATACACATGGCTGGTGTGATTATAGTTCCTTGAAATATCCTATTTCTGTCCTATCTCTAGACAAATGAAATTTCTTAATGTATGCTAAATGTGGATCCTTATATTTACAGACAAGTATACTGTACACCACCCATCAAGGAACCATCTTTTTGCAACAGATGGAGTCTATTAGAAAGTTCCACAACTGTTCACACACAGAGAATATATGTCTGAAAGATGCCAAGCCCTAAGTGACACATCTACAGTGGAACCTCTACGCCTAAGGCTCATAGAACATTGCAGAACAGTGGGTAGAAAGAAGATTAGTGCATCTCTCAAATCTCACCAGCAAAGTTTTCTCACACAGCACGATGTGATGCACACAAAAGGCCCCAACTGGTCAAGTTTTAGAGAATAAGAGCCTGCAGAGTATGTGAGCCTCGATAGGACTCCTATATTAAACCTCACCTTCCCGCAGCTCAAGGACTATTGCAGAAGAGGGGACAGAAAGATTGTAAGAACCAGGGTTGGTTCATGAACATAAGAAAACAGAGGCTTCATGCCTCTGGGTATTTGTTCATAGGAACTTGTTACAATGGTGACAGCATGCTCAAGACCCATGCTGACGCAATCAGACAAAAAAACCCAGCATTGAACTGGGAAAGTGGGTGGCAGGGCCCCATCCTAGTCTAAGAACTATTGACAACTGATTACTGCTATGTGAAGGAGAGAAGATTTTCTCTAAAGGAGTAACTTTAGATAGGCTGACTGGACTCCATTAGATGAACTTGCACTGAGGAACATTTGGATACAAATGCTTAACCAGATAGGATTTAACATATCTGACAGAATGTGTGAAATCCAATGGGGGGGGGCGTTAATTGGAGAGTATGGTTGAGGGAGGGTCTAAATTTGATTAAGATAGATTATGTGAAAATCACAAAATTCAATAAAAATACTTTTTAAGAGTTCAGAACAACAGAACAATCAATGGAAAAAGAGTTCTATGGTTTAGAATAACATTTGGACACAGAAGAGGAAGAATGGTCCTTTGCCTGGGGAACAAGCCAGTGCAGGACACCTTTAGAACAAACTGGATCAAAACTCCCATGATGTCAAACTATATAGAGCCATGGTGGAAGTGCATACAGTTTAAATATAAATAAGAACTACTAAGGTCTAAGGCCCTAGGTCAACAAGAGCTATCCACTTGAGAAACTACTACTGAGTCAAGAGATTTGATGTTTTCAAAGAAAACCAACAGGAGATGAAAGATTACTAGAAATTAATAACAACATCCCCATAATATAATGTTAAATTTTTATATTTGAGCCTAAATGCCTTAAGAAGTCTCTAAATCAAATAAAGAAAATATGTCTGAAAATGGAGCTCAGTGAGGCAGCACTTGCATGTGCCTGAAGATCCTGGTTGCAATCTTCAGCATCTAAATTACAGCAAAGCTTCAAAATGTTAAACTGATGAGCACTCAAGTGGAAGGTCTCATCCCCTGTCCCTATCCAGGGAAATCTAGACATGAATGTGGGCGGGTCATGCTAAGTCAGTTCCACTGATAAAGGCAGGTGAAACACTCTGCCGCCTCATACCTCTTGGCTTCTAGTATTCCAGGTTAGTGTTCCCATGGAGGAGACGCTTTAGAATAAAAATGTTAGGATCACAGAAGCCAAGAATATGAAAAAAAGTAAATCCAGTCTGACAGCACACCTCAGAAATTCACAGTGCTATGGCAGCCTTCTGAAATACAATCAGCCCAATGCAGCCTTTGTAGACATTTTCTACAGAGGAACTCAAAAATGTCACTAGTTTATCATTCTCCTGGCATTTTGTCTGAGTGTATACCAGTTTAATATAGTACTCAATAAATGCTGCAGAGCCACAGAATGTCCTGATGTAGATAACCGCAGAACAAGTATTAAAAAATAAACACCACGGGGAGATAGCACCTATTTATTCAGATTTAGGATTGCTGTGATGGCAGCCTGGGGGGCGGGGAGGAACCGAGGCTGGGAGGAAAAGAAACCCCGCCATTCTTCATCTTTATTTTGGATGGAGCATTTGGGTGTCCATGGGCTCTTCCCATAAACAATGCCGAGGAAGCAAGCCGTCTTGTCTACTGCAGACAGAAACTGCTAAGTGTCTGGCAGATATTAGCAGTTGGATTCCTTGATTTTCTTCTCTACCACCAATGATAGAGAAGTTTGCTCTTCACCTACAACGATAGTCACTGAAGCAAACATTTTCATGAAAAGCTATAGACTTAACTCCTGAACAAAGTGGCTTAGCCTGAGGTCCCATCTACTGAGCATGCAGGAGAAGCAAGATGGATAAAAGAAAATGCAGCCCAAATGTCATGTTGACTTCTCTCTTTAGCTTAAGAGACAGGCTTGCCTTTGCTTCTCTTAGTCTAGCTTTCATCCTCCCTGTCACACTCACTGCTTTCATGGCAGAAAAGCCATCTATGAGAAACAAATAGAGAAGTGAAATAGACATCACAAAACTGACTTTCTGTTTTTCTCATGCATAACAGCCTCCTGAGAAATCTGCAAAGTCAGCAACCTTAATCCATTAAAATTCAAGGTCCAAATTTTGTCATTCTGTTCCTCAAGCCAGAAGCCCAACTGTGTGTGTGTGTGTGTGTGTGTGTGTGTGTGTGTGTGTGTACACTTATGTGCTTATTTATAAGGGAACGGAGTTCGAATGGGTGTCTGATGAATAAAGACACACATACAGGTTAGCATGGGAAACAGAAAGGGAGAATGTCTGTTACACCAACTTCTTGGTGGAAATCAAGGTTTTCGTTTTAACATCACTAGAGGAAAGCAACACGTCTCTGGATCAAGTTTCCCAGCTTCTGAAACTGTGGGTTTTGATTCAAATGAGGTTTCATGAATGAAAGGGGCATAACCCCAATCTGGCAACAGTAAAAAGTTTCTGAGAACACAGCAACCAAAAATTAATTCAAAATCAAATCCAGAATGAATCTCGGTGTTTTCTGAATCCCTCACCAGTCTTGAGTCACAAGACTTCATTGCAACTATGCTGAATGCACAACACACACACTGCACAGCGCATGTCATCATGATAGAATTATGATAGAATATTTGATTTATTTATTTATCTATCTTGAGATAGGGTCTTTCTGTAGCCCCAGGAACCTGGAGCTTGTAGACCAAACTATGTAGACCAGGACTTCACAGATGTCCCCTTACCTCTGTCTCATAAGTGCTAGGATTAAAGGGGTACATCACCTCACTTGACTGTCAAAACAAGATTTTTAATATTTTCCTTCATAATAAAGATTTGTTACTATTAAATTTAAAAATATTACATAAATATAAATCCTTTACTAATGTTTAATGATCATTGATAGAAATAAGTATCTCTTTGTCACCCCAATCCCAGAATTCTCACAGAGATGCTGGCCATAATTTTTATGTGTCTTTCCAGTGGACTTCTTTCTTATTGATGTACATTTTTCCTTTGGGTCCATTAACAGACAATAGTTGAACAAATTGGAAATTTTCATTTAATAGTTTGTAATAAAGTACTTAGAGATTTATCCCATTAGCTTTATGATCTGATATTGAACTTTCTCCTAGATATATTATTAAGTAAAATGAACAGGTAACTAAAATATATATAGTGTAGATATCACTAAAGTTTAAACATACTGAAAAGGTATCTTAATAAAATAGCACAAGACAAACTACTTTTTAACCAGGCTCATTAGTTTTATATGACTCTCTAGATCTCACTGGCCATATGATTGCTCTCTGTGGGTCGGGTGAATTGTCCGTTTAAAATCTACTTGGTCCTGTGATTTTTGTTTGGGCATCAGGAGCATTTGTGTGGTCAATAGAGTCTCTCTCAAACACGTACTATTACATACACATTCAGAAAACCACAACAACAAAGAGGAAAAGGAGTAGGAAAATGGGAAAGAAGAAGTACACAGAAGTTGTGGCTGGATAGATGGCTCAGTGGTTGACAGCACCAGCTACTTTTGCAGAGGTCCTGGGTTTGATTTCCAGGACCAATATGGCGGCTAACAACTGTCCACAACTTCAGTTCTGGGGGAATCTGAGGCCCTCTTCTGACTCCATGGGCATTTCATGACACAAGTGCATGGATTCATACACATGCAGGCATCATATGCATACATGTAAAAAATAATTTTTAAAAAAAGGAGACGGATGATACAAATAATTGTGTAGGAAGCACATTCTTTCAGTTAACCGAAAGGAAAATGTGGAAGGCAAGGGACACTTGCAACAGAAAGATTTCTTTTGGTCTATTCAGACCTGGTTAAACAACATCCTAGAATAAACTTACAAGTTTTTACACCTGTGACTCCTATTTGTCAAAAAAATGCTTACGTGACCCTGGGTATGAGCATTTGTAAAGTAGGCATACAAACTAAACATTTATTGATAGTTAAACATGAAGGAATTTATATGGAAATAATTATTTGGCACACATATAATCTTAACATTTATTATGAAAGACATTTTCATGCTAATGTGATGAATGTGTTAATTTTTAAAATAATGATTTAAATCTCCTCTAAATAGGACATAGATCATCTTCAGTGTTTTTCAAAGTTGAACTGTATTTTGACTTCAGAATCACCTTGAATATATTTCCACAGAGAGACCTTATGTCAAAAAAAATCAAAATAAATAAACTTAGAAACAAAACAAAAATAAATAAATAAGAGAAAAAATTTTCAGTATAGAAAATAAAATCTAAGAGTACACTAAGTCAATGTGTTTGAATCACAAAAGATAATGGTTCATAGGAGATGAAGTATATAAACTATATAGGATTTAACTATATCAGGAAAATAAACCTCTTGTCACAGGGTGTTGATCAATGGTTGGTGCCTCCCCATTAAGTGCGGGATTGTTGTCAGCTAGGGCACCAAGGCTGTGCCCTTGTCAGTGTCCCACTCATCATTTGTCAACAGCGTGGATAAGAATGTGTGTTGTGTGCCTGGAAAATTCACACATGACACACATAGAGACAAAAATTCTGACAAGGTAGAAGAAAGGTAGTGTTAGTTCTGAAAACAATTTACTCCCTGGGTAATAAGTGACAAAATCAGACCAGAATCTAGGGTAGGATGTCTGATTTCTTCATGGAGTCATATAGCAACTTTATAAAGTGAATGATTATAATTGCATCGAGTAATAAAACTGTGGGCTGGGAACATAGGTGAATGGTAGAGTACTTGCCTAGCAAGTGTGAGGCCTTAGGTTCAGCCTCAGTATCAATAGCAGTAAGAGCGAATGAAAAGTAAAAGAATGACATACAGCAACCACTATGCTCCCTGAAACTCCAGTTAGGACCCTTTGAAGATGGAAAGTATGTTGGAAAAGGTCCAAAATACCTCACATTACAATCAAAGAAACCAAGGCTTTTAGAGTACAAAGACCTTTCTTATCACAGTTGGAACTTCTAACATGGGTCTGATGAAGGAGAAAGAGAAAAAGAACACACACACACACACACACACACACACACACAGGGAGAGAGAGAGGGACAGGGAGAGGGAGAGACAGAAGAGGAAAGAATGTGATGAATGAAAGGCAGAAAATTTTCCTTCCTGTTTTATTCCGTAGTATCTCAAGAAAGACAGAGCTGACATAGAACATATATGTCTCTGGGTGAAAAGATGAAAAAGAATGGAAAGCAGTTTTTTTGTCTACTTCTTAGAGTTATGTGGTGGGGGGGGGATTTTAAGATAACCTGGTCCTACAGCCATTCCAATTCCTAGAGGTGGGTACAACCCCGAACACTCTACTCTACTCGATACAGAACTTCAAAGAAGTCCAGTATATGCCTGTAACCCAGGCATTCAGTAGGCAGCGGCAGGAGTATCGTGGTTTGGGAGGCCTGCCTGGGCTGCGTATGAAGACCCAGTTTCAAACATCAGCAGCAGCAGCAGCAGCAACAAAAATGGCCTTCAAGTACATGGCTTCTAAGTTTTAAGAGAGCTTCTCTGGGGCTGGAGAGATGGCTCAGCACTTAAGAATACTTACTGATCTTCAGAGGACTCAGATTTGATTCTTAGTACCCATAAGGCCCCTAACACCCCTTCTGAACTCCAGATTCAGGAGATTCCACACCCCTTTCTGGCCTCCATGTGCTTTGTATGCAGTGGGGTGTGCTTCAGCTCATGAAGGCAAAACACTCGTAGACATAAAATAAAAATAAATGAAATATTTGCTGAGGTACATCTGAGTACACTAACTTCACTCAGTAGGACTTGACATACATGGCAGAATGCATGAAATACAGTTGGGGGACACAGGGAAGGTGGGGGTAGACGAGAGGGTGTGAAGATGATTGAGGTGTTTTATATGAAATACACAAAAATTCAATAAAAATATACACAAAAAGGAAATGTCCAACACTGGAAAAGAAAAACTATATAAAATTTTAAACCAAAAGATTTATAATTAATAAAACCTCTAAAATAAAAAGAAACATATATAGAGAGGACCTTCTCTTAGTAACTTGTAAAATAGCTTATAATTCCTGGGCTGGAGAGATGGCTCAGCAATTAAAAGCACTGGCTGCTCTTTCAGAGGAGCCAGGTTCCATTCCCAGCATCTACATAATGGCTAGCAAGCATTCATAGCTCCAATTCCAGGGGATCTGAACCCCTCTTCTGACCTCTGTGGGCATTGCACAACACAGGTACACTTGCATACATGAAGGCAATGCACTCATACACATAAAACAAAAATAATGAAATATATTAAAAACTATCTTATAAATTCTGATCTTGTAAATCCTGACCTGTCACAGAGACAAAAGATCAGGCTCAACTATGACACCAGGAGCCCAGACCCCCATGAAGGCTGGTTCAATCAACTCTGCAACTACTGCTCCTTTATTCTTTATCAGCCTCTTGTAACAGAGAAGATCCTCTGGGTTTATTGCCTGATATGAGAACCTCAGAAAAAAATGCTCTTAGAAATTTTGCCCCAAATTATCTTAAATGAGAGAGAAAAGAGATGAAAAGAGATTCATTTGGTACAGTAAAGAAGACAGCAAAAATAGAATCAGTTAGACACAGGCAGAAATTAGATTTATCTTTATCATGGAAGTAAAGATTCCTGCAGTTTCTAATGGCAGCAATTCTCCTTAGTGTGCTGTTTGTTCATACAGAATGTCTTGAGTTCTGAGTATAAGGTGTGAGGGATTCGGAACCAGACAAAGACAGTGACTTTCTTCTGTGAAAATTCTTTAAAGGTTTGCTAATTTGCTTTCTGAACATCTCTTAACTGTTTAACATTAGAAGCCAGTGTGATAACAGAAAATGAAAAGGACAGCTTTTTATTTATCAGTTGTTTTTATTTTTGTTTTTTAGTCTGTATTTCACTTACAAAGATGAGAGTACATGTTTCAGTGTGGCACAAATAAACAGAATGGATGAGAGAAGAAAGAGTAAAAGGGCCCAGAGAAGAAAAGACAGCAATCGAGGGGCAGAGGAAGGCTAGAGTACAAAGAGAAACACAAGGGACAGGGAGTGGGAAGGGGCTATTTGATGTGCTGCCACCATTCTACAGAAAAGAACGCACTCACCCAATCTGCTAGAAATCACCAATCAACATGTTGCCAGTGACCTTTCAGAAACTTTTCTACTTTGCACAGGTGCTCCTTTCCTTCTTTTACAAAGGGACTTTTTCTTTGTTTACTAAAATATTACATTTATTTATTTGGTGTATTTGTGCGTGTATATGTGTATGCGTGTGTGTGTGTGTGTGTGTGTGTGTGTGTGTGTGTGTTTCTCAGTCACTCTCCATAGGTGAAGGAGTCAGAAGTGTCCAAATGAACATAAGGAAGAAGATTTTAGCTACTGAGATTCCACCCCTCCTTGGTCAATCAAGTCAATCACCACAGAGCTTAAAAGGACTTTTTTGAGGTCCTCATGAGCAAAATAAAAAGCTTTACAAAACAGAAATGATATTCAGCAGAGGAGCCTTGCCCAGAGTCAGTAGGTGGCACATCAATGGTGCATTACTGCCTACCGGT
The DNA here is from genome assembly GCA_035773235.1 of Eospalax fontanierii. Lineage (NCBI taxonomy): Eukaryota > Metazoa > Chordata > Mammalia > Rodentia > Spalacidae > Eospalax > Eospalax fontanierii. The sequence goes on along the minus strand of CM069544.1, from coordinate 14,501,205 downwards.
CACCGACTCAGAGGCAGGGTGGAAATATGTGAAGTGAGGAAGAAATAAACTAGTGAAATAAACAGCAACATATAACCTAGAATCAGGAAGAACTGGGGTAGCTCACTGTCTGTTCCGATCACTGCTTTGGCTGAACAACTAAACAATGTTATGAACAAATAAACGAAAGAACAATTCTTTACAGAAGATTCCAGTGACTACATTGGAAGAAATGATCAAGATAAAGAAAATCTTCATAAGAATATTATGGTAATCATTGATGCACATGAGATTAATTTATGAACACTGAACACTGGGGACTAAAATGCAGAACCTCCATTTACCTCTAAATATTTGTGATCACTGCGCTCCTTTCAACATATGATCACATATGTGTTTACCTTGTCTCTTGCCAAGTACTAGAACTTGACTCTTTCTTTGACTACGTGCTAAAGATAAGAAACTTGGAAAACCAGTAACCTTGCAGTGAGGAAATTTGATAGACCCCACCTTTATCAACCACCCAAGGCTAACAGTATTGGTAATAAGGCATTATTGATAGTTGGTGCTCCTTGATATGGTGTGACACAAACATTTCACTTTTTTGATACCACTTCCAACAATCTATAACACAGTAATTTCAAGGAAATATCACACTAACTCAGTCTGGTACATATACTTCAACATACCTAAATTGTACTGTTAAAGTATTTTCAGATCGGGCCTGGGAGATAACTTAGTAGATAAAACATTTGACACACAAGCCTGATGACCTTAGTTTGAATCCCTAGAACTCATATAAAAGGCATGTGTGTAGTGTATGTGTCTGTAATATCAGAGCTCCAACAGGTAGAGACAGGAGATACCCCAGAAGCTCATGGAGCTAGCCTAATGAACACAGTAGAAATACCAATTCAGACAATCTGTCTCAAACAGGGTAGAAGTTGAGGACAAGCACAGAAAATTGTCCTCTGACCTCCACACCTCTGCCCACACTCACACACATGAATGTTGGCAAAATGCACATTCACCCCCGACTTACAAAATTGTCTATGTCATCAGTACAAAGTAAACCAGCACGCTGTCATAGACATGAGCCAACTGAAACAACATGACACAGAAATGTGACGTGAGAGCCTACATCAGAAGAAGAAGGCATTAGTAGGCAAGTCAGAGTAAATCAAAGGGAGGTCTCAGTTGACTTGACAGTATTTACTAGCATGAACTCTGAGGCTGTGAACACAGCACAATGCAACCATATTGGAGAAGAGTACAAGGGGATTTCCTAGTATCTTTGTTATTGATCATTAAGATTTTTTTAATTGAACATTTATAGGAAGAGAAACAATATCCAAATCTTCTATAATTCAGTGCATTTTTAGAAGATTAGAATATTGTTTCTCTTCCTATAACCTGACTTTTAGAAACACAATGTGTCACATGATATGTTTCAGTCATTTTGATTTTCATCATATACAACAAGAAACAATGATGCTTTAACAATGCATTATTCACAGGCTTCAATCATGACAGAAGCACTACAGTTTTTTTTTTTTGTTAGATCAGTAAAGTCAGAATAAAGTCTTTAATATATATATATATAAATTTTCTGTATGTGCAAGTGAGCCCAAGTACCTTCAAAGGCTGGAAGAGGGTGTTGGATCCCCTGCAGTTATACTTAGAGGCAGTTGGGAGTCATGTGGGTGAACGCAGCTTCTCTGCAAGAGCAGTACATGATCTTAACTGATGAGTCATCTTTCCAGGCCCAGAATCATGTCTTTTATTACTGGGCCATTTTTATTCTTAATTTTTTTCTGGTAATAACTAATCTTAACTCCACAGTTCATATTTATTCTTGGTTAATACTGGAAGAACCTAAATTTTCATTCACAGCATAAATATGTTGAGCCCAGGATCTATGGAAGTGGCAGCTTACATATGAGGATTGTCCCTTCTGAGGCTGCATGCTAATATCTGATCTTCATTTATCTCTCAGGCATCTTGTATTACTTGTCTAAAAAACTGCTCAGGAGCACATGGACCAGTGGTTTATTCTCTAGGATGTTAATGTAGAAACTATCTCAAGCACATAAATATTCTGACAAGTTCCATCTTGTCACCATGCAGTCATAAAGTTGCTCAGTTCAGCACATGATAATGGCTTTGTAATTCAATTATTGGTAGTTTTGTCTTCTGGATTTATCTGCATTAAATGTAAAACCCGTTACCATAAATCTTATAAATGCAGGTTCTGTCCATACCCTGGGGTGCATCTTGCCATGCCTGTGAAACCTTGACAGTTTTCCCTAAATTATGGGATGGTTCTGCTTAAAGGTGTTGATGTTTTAAGTGCCAGAGCCAACAATAAACAACACTGGGACAGGTCCATTTCCTTTAGTTATTGCACTTAGGAGAAGATAGATCCTGATAGACAGCGAAGTTCCACACTCCTTTCAAACACCTCTTGGCATCCATTCCTCTACCACTTTGCAGAAGGGATTCCTGTAAGTCATAGGAGGTCAGATGATATGCCTGCTAAATTCTTCTTGAGTCCTGGGATTCTGATGGCTACATGTGTCACAGATAGTCACCTGACCTACCCTGGCACATGAATCAACCCCTCAGTTTTGGGTCTTCTAAACCTAACTTTCTGAATTTTAATAATTATCTATTAAGACAATCTGATCAAATCTTTGATAATAAAATAAATATCTAGATCTACCTTATGCCCCCAATTCATTATTTATACTTTATTAATTAGTAGTTGAAAGCCTATTTCATACATTCCAAAGTGCTTATTTTTGATTCATTTTAACATGTTTGAGACTAGTAGGTGTCTTATGATTATTGTGTCATCATAGTCAATCAGAATAAGCTTTAAATTATTCATAAAATGATACATCTCCATTTTTATATAAAATTTAGACTCAGTGATACAGATGATATGTGGTATTTGCTGGGCACCCTTCCAGACATTTCAGCATACTAGGTCTTTATGCAAATATTCAAGTTCTTCCCAGATCTGTGTGTGTGTGTGTGTGTGTGTGTGTGTGTGTGTGTGTATGTGTGTACCTGTGCTTGTATATCTGTGTGTGTATACTTGTGTGTGTGTGTGTATGTGTGTATTTTTGTGTCTGTGTGTGCATATACTGGATATTTTCCTTTCTTCTTCCCATACACACTATCTCTCTCTTTAAACACAAAGTAATACTGGTTATACATAGACCTCAGCATTTTGTTACAGGAAATGGAGAAGAAAGTACGATTCAAGAAAAAAGGAACAGCATTCTAAGATGGATAATGTGACATATGCAGATGGTCTCATTTTTGCAGGGAGATACTGACAACACTTTAAATTATATGACATGGAAATCTCATGTCAAGTCAAGGCATCATCTTTTTGGTTTTATCTGAAAGATATATATGATTTTTACATGATGTGTGTAGGAGATAAATTTTATTGGAGTATACCATAGTGATTTTATATTAGCTAAATATGGATAAGCTGCAGAGTCTCTGCATGGGTTTATATTAGAGAGGAAATATGTGTGATTGGGAGGCAGGAGAAGAGCAGCAGGCATCTTTATCTACAAGTGACTTGGGTTAGAGGTGATGAGAGGCAGATGTGAGGGGTGCTGGGCTTATGTCATCCTTTATCTTCCCTCATTTTCACATCCAGCTCTCTTTCAGGCTTCCAGCATCCTCCCTGTCCCTCTGAGGGAACTCCCACTGCATTCTCGGCTAAGTAGCACAAGACCTCTGAGAGAAAGCATGGTTTCCACTTTCTTGGTGATCAGAATTTAGCTTTTAACATGATTCCGTCGAAGCTAATGGAATGAGGATAGGTATCGGGAAGCTGAGACTCCACATAAAAAACAGACGAGTCGCTGTCTACCCATCATTCCTGATTCTGTGACAACAAAAGAGAGTACATGTACACATTGTAATATATTTCAGTTATTACTTTTATTTTATGTTTATTAGTGTATTGCCTGCATCTATGTAAGTATCCATTTTGTACAATGCACACAGAGCTTAGTATAGCGTGTCAGATCCCCTGAAAATGGAGTTACATATGATTATTAGCTGCCATGTGTGTGTTGCTGACAAGTGTGTTCTGGGAACTGAGCTCTGCATTCTCTGCAAGAGAATCAGTACTCTTAACCACTGAGCTATCACTCCAGGGCCCATGTACACATTTAAATGCTCACTGGAATGTAAATTATTAAATTGAATCAAAATCAGACTCTCATGTTTCAAAAAGATATAATCAACACTCCACCATCACTCTTTTTAATAGTAATTAATATTTATTCCATATATTGTATGTAATTAATCTGTATTATCTGATTTTAATTTGGCTGACAAATGTATGAGAAAAATTCTCAAAGTTGGAGCTAGGGCTCAGTGGCTAAGAGCACTGACTGCTCTTGCAGAGGAGTCAGGTTTGGTTTCTAGCACCCATTACAGCTAACATCCATCCCTAACTCTAGTTCCAGGGGATCTGACATCCTCTTCTGGCCTCTATGAGCATTATAAACAGGGGTGCACATTCTCAAAAACATACACATAAAACATAAATATATATTAAAAAAATACTTGCGTGATGACCATTTTACTGAAGAATGCTGTGAGACTTAAAATTGGATTTTTTTTGTCATGCCTTTACAAATAGGATTCCATCAAAGGCACTGTGAGTTCATAGCCACATTCACAAAGACATGGGAAAGCCCAGAAGCCTTTGAATTAAGTTAGCTTCCATTAATATGAGAAAGGAGGAAACTGGAGCTGTGACCCTGCTCCTGTCTTTCACTCTCATTCACAGAAATATTTGCCACATTGACCTCAGAGGAATTCTTAGTGGAAATCTGGAGAAGTGATTGAATCTCTCTTGTTCAAAGATAGAGAAGCTACAGCCCAGGGGAATGGGAAATCATCAAGATAAGGGGACAGGAATCAATGAAGACCATTAGAGAATGAAGGCTTCTTCTGGAGAACTGATGGGCTCACAGTACACAAGGGCATATCCAGCTTAATTTGTAAGGGAACTTGCTCATCATAGGAAAAGATTAAGAAGTGGACGAAAGGCAAGAGGGTTGGTAAACATCACTCATGTGGAGATCATTGACAGGTGAAAAAAAAGACAAAACAAAGGCCTCTCAGGTGTAATGAAAACACACTTATCTACTCTATTAGCACAGGCCTGAGAAACACCCAAGTACAGCTCTTGGGATGAGATCTCAGAATCCTTTCCTTCCACTGCCCCTGTTCCTGACCAAACTCTACAACTTCAGCTCACTGGATCTGGGTTCAGACCAGACAAAACCATGTGCAAGGAAGAGAAGGCCACAGTTGTTCTACTTTTCTACTTTGCTTCTCTATTGTTGTGACAAAACACTCTGAGAATACTACTTGGGGAGGAAAGGGTTTATTTAGCTTACATCTCCTAGATTATGTTTCATCACTAAGGGAACTCAATGTAGGTACTCAGGATAGGAACTGTAGGGAGGAGCTGAAGCACCGGGTCTAGAGTATGGAGGAGCACTACTTACTGGCTTGCTTCCCTGGCCTGTGCTCAGCTTGCTTTCTTATTTTTTTTTTAATCTGGTCTTTTTGAGACAAGGGCTCCCTGTAACCCCATCTGTCCTGGAACTAGCTGTATAGACCAGGTGGACCTTAAACTCGCAGAGAGATCTGCCTCCCAAGTACTGAAATTAAAAGCATGCGCAATCACCCCCACCTTCAGCCTGCTTATACAGTACAAAACAACCTTCCCAGGGGGTGCCATCCACAGTGGGTTGGGTCCACCCACATCACGCAACAATCAAAAAATACCCAACAGACATGACCACAGGCCAGTCCAATGGAGGGAATTCCCTAATTAAGTCTCCCTCAATCCAGGTGTTTCAAGTTGACAACTAAAACTAACTATCTTGCACAATTGACCCCTTGTCAAGTTGACACATATAATATACCACTGTTGAAGCTAGGGAGATGATTCAGTGGTTAAGAGCATTGGCTGCTCTTGCAGATGACCCAAGTTTGATTCCCAGCACCCACATGGCATCTAACAACCAAATACAACTCCAGTTCCATTGAATATGACACCTTCTTCTGACCTCCACAGGCACTGTACAACACGGTACACTTATACACATGCAGGCAGTACACTCATACACATATAATAAAAATAATAGATAAAATAATTTGAAATGCATCACTGTTAAACCACAGCCTTTCCATTTCTTATCTCCATAGTATGAAGTTAATATCACAACATAAAACAGTACAACTTTAAAAGTTCAAAGTCTCTTTTAAAATTCCCTCAACTGTGGGCTCCTGCAAAATTAAAAACAAGTATTATTTTAATTCAAAAGGAAGAATGGGGCACACTTAAACAAAACCTTAGTCCAGCAAAATGACTAAAGTCTGAACATCTAGAATCAACTCACAATCATCTGGGCCCCAAAGGGTTTCAGCAGCTCCACTTCTCTGGGCACTGCCATCTGCAGCACAGACAATTCCTCTTGGAGACCCAGGCTGGTTCTACTCCACACCTGCTGCCCTTCACCTTAACCAATAGGCATGTCTGGCCCCTTGAAGTGCAAATCCTAAGATTCTCTCCATGACTCCTTCAGTCCTGGAGGTCTTCACTGCAACTGAGGCTGAACTTTCATCTAGGGCCTTTCTGGTCTCTCAGGGTGACAAGATTCAGCTTCTCTCCGTAACCCCTCACCCCTTCACACTTTCAACACTGAAACCATGTAGGAGACTCTTAAATAAACATTTCTGATAGCCACCATTTCCCTTTGAAGCTTCAAAAGCCAGGTCTCCATTATCATTAACTCTTTCAGCCTAACCGTTCCAAGCTCCACTGCAACAAACTCTAAGCAATCAATGCCTTTTCCAGCACAAAATTTGAAATGCTTCCACAATCCTCCAAAAACCTGACATGGTCAGGTTCTTTGTAGCCAACATCGTACTCTTGATACTAATTTCTGTATTGGTTATTGTTCTGTTGTTTTGCAGAATTCATCATGGTTGGAGTTGGAGCCGAAGCTAAGTGCTCACATTTTCAAGCAGGCCCAGGAAGCAGAGCACAACTGGAGATCTAGTAAGGTTTAAGAATTCTTTAAGACTACCTCCAGTGACATGCTTCCTCCAGCACGGCCACATCTTCCTAAACCTCACAAACAGCACCACCCACTGAGAACAAAATGTCCAAATACTTGGAGCCTATGAAGAACATTCCCATTCAAACCACTCCCAGGGTTCAAATGAAATGGGTTTGGATTACACTGATTTTTCTAGATTATCCCTTATCGGAATGTGGCAAAGAGTCTGCCACTCTCTGCAATCTAGGTCAATCTCCCAAGAGAGCCATCTAAGTGCAGTCATTCTGCCTTTACTTAAGAGTCCTAAGGTAACCCAGACCTCCTTAATTCTTTGCACAGTCTACTGAGTCAATCAAGAAATTAGTGCAAAGGAAAATGTGTCTTCTGCTGGTTTAGAATGATCCTCCCTGCAGTATTTCTGAATTGAAGGAAAGACAGTGGCTACCTCTATGTTTGTCCGGTTAACAAATGAGATGGATTTCAAGCTATGTTTCATCTGCATTTATTTATGGGCTATGTATGCATAATCACATGCAAGTTCAAATTTGGTCAAGCCTTGGACCACCATGCCTGGCCTCTTTTATACTTATTCTTTTGAACATCAATAGATGCTTCATAGAAGTGAAGAGGCCCAAAGTTATGTTATTCAATCCACTGAATTCATCTGAAAAAACGTGAAATAAGTTACACTTGCATCATTTCAAGCCTACTAAGTCCTTTTGGTATGGATGGTTTAGAAAATTTAGCAGTATTGTATAGAAAGGAGGGCATCATGACACAGTAAACTAATGATCCAACAGTACTTGTGTGCCTGTTATTGGTTCCTTAGCGATATTCAATATGGAATCATCAGTCATATGAGTCTAAACCACAGGCAGAAAATTTTTTATATTTCTGGGTCTTTTCTGGCAACAGATGGATTTGCTACTAAAGCTTATAGGACTTCCTCTTTCTTTTAAACTTGTCATCTGATACTAGAAGAGAGAATTCTATGTAAGGATAAGAGGCCAGTTATATAGGACACAGGACAATGTAGGAGTTCTACACTCAAAGTAAGCTTTCCTGGTTCATAACAACCTGAAGGTCATGAAGGTGTTCTGGAGATAGAGTTACATCATGTGTTATAGTTAGTACAGACAGCTAGGTCTGACATACCTAGGTTTAAATTCCATCCCACCTTCTACCAATGTATGCCATTAGGTTAAGTTATTTAAGATATAGGGGATATGACTGCCTACTTAATTTTCATTTATTTCTCATACAAACTGAATATTAAAATATCTATGCATAATGGGCATTTTTGTTGCTACCTTTCCACTGCCCACTTTCTTTTCTTGGTAAAAACTGCACTTCTGTATCATCACCATTCCAAAACCTGTGTTTACACAGTTTGTTAAAGATGATTCTACCCCCAGGTATATCTAGGAGCATTGTACCTAATCAGACCCATAAGACTTAATTCCAGGAGCTTGGCTGGTCCAAGTAAGAAGGCATTTTATTTTTAGGGAGATGTAAGCTGCCCAGAGGCCACTTCAAGCAGAGTCTGCATGCAGTGGAGGGTGGGGCTGACAGGGAGAGAACATGATCAGGTACATTTAACAAGTCTCACCCACTAGCTGAATAAACAGATTCTCTCTGTTGTTTCTTTTTAAAAATCCTATTAATTTATTTTTGGTTTACGTGTATGAGTGGTACTCCTGCAAGCATGTAAGTGCACCCATGTCATGCAGTGCCCATGGAGGGCAGAAGAGGGCATTGGATCCCCTGGAACTGAACTGTTAGCCACCATGTGGGTGCTAGAATTCAATCCTGGGTTTTTTGCAAGATCTGCCAGTACTCTTAACTACAGAGCCATCTCTCTAGCCCTCGTTTTATTTCCTTAAACAGGCTGCATTCTTCTATTCTATATTTTAACAGAATCTTGATCAAGAAACCCTTTTTTAGTATTGATTTGAAGATTATTTTAAACAATGAATGTTAAATACTTAACAATCAGCTTGACACACTGTCAGTCCACCATTAATGGAACTTGTTGGTTTGTTACCAGGGTTGACATGGAAATTAAGATATACTTACTAGCACTGAATTATGGGAAACAATAACAATATACATATACATGCACACATTGCGTAAATAGTTGGAAGGATTTCTCTACTGCTTTGCTATATATTAAAGCTACCATGTGTTCCCTTGGTCACATTAATGAAACAATGCTGACATTACTAAATAAATTATAAATTTTATATTTTTTTATAAATTTTTTTTATAAATTATTAATTTGTGTATGTGTGTGTGTGTGTGTGTGTGTGTGTGTGTGTGTAGGTCAGAGGGCAACTTTCAAGTGTCAGTTGTCTCCTTTCACTGTGGGTTCTGGGTATTGAATTCGGGTCCTTAAGCACTTTTATCCACTGAACCATTTCACTGGCTTAACAAAGGTTATTTTTTAACAATTTTTAATTTTATACATGTTAATTGTTCATAGAAAATATATAATTCTGGATTCTGTTCCATTGTACATCAAACAAATGTAATGAAGTAAAACTGAAACATTTTGCATTTAAGTGAAATGGTCCTAAGATTTTATTACATTTTTATACTTAATAATTTTCTGGAGCATTTGTAAAGAGAACTATTCTCCATTGTTCTATCCTAAACAACTCAGATACTAACAAGGACATTCCTTAATATCTAATAGAAAATCAGGTTCTTGTCAGAAATTCTACTTTTTTACAGTATTCAGGTACCAATGATCCTCCAAGTCCATGTTATTTTTCAATGTTTGATGTAAAGCTTTATATAACTTTGCTCCTAGAAAGTTATAAACTAGAATGAACAGTATATAATTTCAACATACTTTTTTTCTCCCTCATTTTATCTGGGGATAAAAGTAGTAAATAAATCTTGAATTTGTGGTGTCCACAAACAAGGGCCATGAAACCAGATAAATTTAAGTCTTAAGACCTTACTCTTACATATTATGCTTGTTCTCCTAGATGAGCTATACATTTCTTTTTTTTTTTTTTTTTTTCTTTAACACCGGGCTCACAAAGGCATCTTGAAGATCAAACACCATGGTTTACTCTGTTCCTCTGGCACTACAGTTACTGAAACGTAACCCTGTTTATGGCATTTTACTGTGCTAACACAATGTCCCTGAGGCCCTTCACCTCCAGCTGTACTGTCCACAACGCAATAGATTCATCACACGGGAGAGGATATGTCCAGGATTGTTCTAAGTTACATAAAAGATCATCAAACCCATGAAAGATGATACAGTGCTTAAAATATGTTTTTTAAAGTTTATTATTTTTATTTTATATGTATGGGTATTTTGCCTACATGTATACAAGAGCACCTGTTTCATGCAATGCCTGCTGAGGTTAGAAGAGGAAATCTGACCCCCTGGAACTGGTACATATGGTTGTTAGCTGTCATGTGAGAGCTGAGACATGAATCCAGGTCCTCTGCAAGAGCAGCCAGTGTTCTTAACCACTGAGTCATTTCTCCAGCCCTTGTTTATGTTTTATATGATGTCCTGTGACAGCTCTGAAAGCAACATACAATCCTTGGGGAAGAAAGTAGTTATTTATAGTATTATGGTAGTATTAATAGCAAGCACTGTGATAAGGTAAGAATAAGATGTTACATCCCATAATTATTTTTCAATTGCCATTGATTTCTTCCAGAGTTGGCATGACTGTTGACACTCAAAAATAATTCTGAAATGTGCTAGGTGATGTGGAAAAGCTATGATTTCAACTTCATGACTTTTTTACTATGCTATTATCTATGGTCACTTAACAATTCAATTTAGCACTAGAGAAGATTTCTCAGAACTAATAGCACCCCCTTACTAGATGGAGACTAGAAATGATTAAAGGAAATTTCTTATAAATAAGCTTGCTGAAAACTTCTCAAGTTTCATGGTTTCCATGTAAATTGAAGCAACTCATTTCCAGGAGTGAATCTAATAATATTTTTTGATTGCCAGAGTTTCTGTTGGACTCAGAAAATAAAGACCCTTTAGGCAGAATCCAAGAGATTTTATATCAATAGCCATAGTGCTGTGCATTTCATAAGATTTTGAGCCTTCTCTTCAAAAGCCAGGCAAGATTAAAGAACTCCTGGAAGCCAAATGCCAAACACATTTGGAGAGATAAACTGACAGACAGACACTGTGGCCCAAAGAGTTTTGAGTTGTCATCATATACCCCTCTAACTTCTTCCCAGAGAAGAAAGCCCAGAGGCAGCGGCAATAGATGAGCTTATTAACAGACTAGAACTTGGGGATTGGAGAGTCCCTACATTCCAGCCACGGCTTTGCCCTTTCCAGCTGTGTGACAGTGGACAATTACTTGACCTTCTTGTACCTTTTCCCAACTTTTTTTAAAAACAATGTATACTCGTTAATGATTTTTTATGCATTTCATATAATACATCTTAATCATATTTATACCCCTTCCCCTGTCTCCCCACGGCCCATCCACAAGATTTCATTAATTCTGTCATATTTCTTAAGCCCTATGGAGTTCAGTTTGTGTACCCAGATGTTCCTTGATGTGAGTTCATCCACTAGAGACTCTTCAGCCTATTTAGTGTCACTCTCACCCAGCAGTGATCATCTGCCAAGAGATCCACAGCTACGACTGAGGCCTCCTGCTCATTTCCCCAGTTCTATGCTGGTTTTTGTGTGATTGAGTTTTCACCGTTCTTGTTCATGTTGTCACCATTTTTGCAAGTTCATAGAAGCAAGTTTCCTGAAGCCTGGAAGCCTGGTTTGCTTATTACTGTGCACTACCTGTGCCAAGAATCATTCTGTAATTCTTCTGCAATGGTCCCCAAACCCTGGGTAGGTGAGTTTAATGATTTCTCAACTGTTAATGAGGATGACTCACTCCCCTCAGAAGTTTGTTATGAGGATTAAAAGATCAAGGTTTTAATTTCAATTAGCCCTTATCATGCTAATAATACTTGACTGAGAAAGATGTGGTCCTCTGTTTCCAATTGGAAAAATAGAGTTCTATTTATTTTTTCTAAAGGACAGAGTAACTGAAATTCATAAACAACAGTGTATAACACTTATGAAAGATGATATTTTTGTGACATTTGGTGGCAAGGGTTTTGCTAATGTAGTTTACAAATGAAAAGAAGAAAACCTCTTTAAGGAGTAGAAATAAAGGATAACCATTAGCATGGGTGACAATGGGATGTGTTTTCATATCGTAAATATAAGACCTCAAGCAAGCTGGAAAACATGACACCCCGGACACTGATCACATGGACATACATAGGCTCCAGACTTTTCTCTTGGCCATCTTTTTATGGAACATTCTTATTTCTATTGTTCAGGAAAAATAGCAAAAAAAAACTTCTGTCTAGTCTTCTGAATTCTCTTGTCTACTCTTTAGTGCTAGGTAGAATGTACAGATATCTGCAGCCTGTCAGAGAAGCCTGACTTGCTAAAAGGTTGAATTGTCAGAGCATTTTCATTGGCAAAACATTACCTTCACTTCCAGGATAAACTGAGAAGACTGCGTTATTACTGTTGGGCTCCTTTCTGTGTACATATAGCACAAGAAACAAAACAGGAAATGAGGAAAAATGATGCCCTTCCTAAGAAAAAGTCTTAAATTTTAGACAAAACACATGGAGATGATAGTGATTCATGTACAAAGGGCACAAGGAGTAAATGAGGTGGTAAAAACTTTGACTGGAAGAGAGAGTGGGGAAGGCATGAAGAGGAACCCCTGGCCTTGAAAGAGGCCAACTTGGACTTTGAAAGCAAGACTGAGGTCAGCTCTGGAAAAGCACCAAGAGAACCAGGAACTAGCTTCAGCGTAACCTAAACCTTCTTCTACTGCAAACAAATCATTATGAGAGGAGAGATGTGATGCCATTTGGACCTGAGGAGATGTCTCAGTAGGTAAGAGCATTTGTTTGTCAAGCCTAGGAACCAGAGTTCAAAATCTCTATACCTTTGTAAAAAACCAGGGGTGCCAAGCACACCTGAAACCAAGTGCTCTGGGGGTGGGGGAGACATTAGTATTGTCGGGCCTTGGTGGGTGCCAGGCTAGATCTGGGATCAATTCAGTGAAAGAATTAGTCTCAAGAGAATAAGGTGAAGAGTGATAGAGCTGACCCACTAAGTGATGTCCACAGTGCATGCATGCATACACACATGGCCATATAGTACACATATGTGAAAGGGAGGGAGGAAGGAAAGACGGAAAGAAGGAAAGAAGGAAGGAAGGAAAGAAAAGGAAATGATAAGAAAGGGATGAGAAAGGTAATTTCATTTCACATTGAAGGTGTCTGCAGTTGGCTTGTCTGTAACTATTTTAGGCAGATTTATCTATCTATTTATTTATTTACTTATTTTAAAGATAGATTTACTCAGTAGCCGCATTAGCCTCAAACTCAAGGTTATTCTCTTGCTTAATTTTTCTCAGTATTAGAGGAAAATGTCATGGGACCCAGTTTATGCAGAACTAAGGACTGAACTCAGGGCCTTATACATGCTAGGTAAGCACTACCAGCTGAGCCCATTCCCAGTTGCATTTGCTTTGTAAGAAATTTTTCTGAAGTATATCTCTAGCTTTCAAAAACTACAAGACCTTTAGAGCAACGTCTGTAGATAAGAAAGATGAGAGCTGGGAGCAGTGGTACACTCTGACAATCCCAGCACTTGGAAAGTGAAGGCATAAGAATGAGGTCAAGGCCAGTCATGGCTACATTAGAATTCTGTGATCACCCTGACCTACCTGAGACCTCATCTCAAAAACAGAAACCGAGAAAGACTAAAAAGGCATTCTCCTTTTAAGTTAATACTTAGAAGTTGGAAAATTAGAGATGAGAAGGGCACCTGGAATGAGCCTTGGGCATCTGCTTGTCCTGTGAGTCCAAATACTGGTGAGAGGCAGTGTGATTTCAGTAACAAAGGTCTTCAAGGGTAATTTCTGGATAGTAAAGGAGAGATACTTTCATGGCTCTTGTTGCAGAGCTCAATGCCTCCCAATGATCACCATTCTTATGATTCAGGACAATGTGGTTAAGATATATGCAAACTCTTGTGTATGGCATAATGCAGGATGGGCCTTAGCCAGGCCACCTGCTACAAGGAATAAGGGAGTGGCTCCTGTGGATGGAGTGTTCTGCTCTGACCAGGCGGGTCGCGAGCTTCCACTCCATGCCTGGATGACCTGCCTAAGATGGAACATGAGTAGCTGTAGTTGGGGACCACCCTGTAGGGTGATTGGCTAACCAAACTCATATAACCCCATCATTTCCTCAAATAAACAAGTTTGCAGTGGCTCACCCTCATCGTGCTTTTTACCCAGTTCCCAGTGTCTGTGTGTTGACTCCATGCATCTCACACCCTCATGGCGGTGACCCTGCATCCCGCTCGGGCGGCCTCGATCACAGGGACCCCAACATCTGGCACCTGGACAGGGGACTCAGACCTCTGGAGCTGGCAAGATGCCTCCCACCCTGGTTGTCTGGTGAGTAGGCACTCAGTATTCTGTGTGCTGACAGTTGCCGGAGGGTGAACGAGTGACCCCCTCCCTTTCCCTTTTCCTGTGTTCGTCTTTCCCTGCCCCATAGGAAGCACTCCTCACCACACGGGTCCCAAAGCCCGTGCTGGCCCGTCCCTTCTTAGTTTGTCCCGGTGGAATCACATGAGGGCCTGACCCCCCTGATTTTGGAACCAATGCGAGACCATCGGCAAAGGCCTATTTTCCCATCTTTGATTTTAAACCTCCTTCCTGCAGGCAAGCAGACTCAGATCTCTTAAGTTTAATTGCCTGCCCTGCTACATTCAGAATGCTAACCCTTCAGAGCACAATCTGGCTCCAAGTCAAGTTCCCAAAGACAATGAGGTCCAAGTTGTCCAATGCAAACACTCCCTGTGGGACAGACAGGTTCCAGACCCTAACATTTACTAGCCTGCAGAGCTGCGCAACTATGGAACTTTTAAAAGTTGGCACACACCTTTTTCACAACTTCTTGGGTGCTGCCCGCAAGGCTCCTGCAGGGACCAGCATAAAGACCCACGGAGGTCCCCCACTAATGCACAAGACAGTTGGGACCTCAACATTCCTTCTGTATGTCTCAGTTAGCTCCAATATTAGGCATTTTGGTTTGGGTAATGATCATCGCTTCTTTGCCCAGAGGATGCCCAAGAAGACAAGCAGCAGCCCCAGGCAGGCCCAGAGCAGGAGCTGGAACAGGCAGTGCTCCAGCCGCTGCCCTATCTC
Source organism: Eospalax fontanierii (assembly GCA_035773235.1). NCBI lineage: Eukaryota > Metazoa > Chordata > Mammalia > Rodentia > Spalacidae > Eospalax > Eospalax fontanierii. The sequence goes on along the minus strand of CM069544.1, from coordinate 14,485,856 downwards.
AGGCCAGGCCCACACTGCGTTCACAGAGCCGGTCCACGAGGCCTTCAGGCCCTGGCATGTGTCAGTGCAAAAGGCAGGGGAAGCCATCCAGAGGCCAGGGACCGGGCCCACCAGCAGTGGGCCAGGCCCAGTACAATCCTGTCAGGCATCTGGGTATTCTCGTCCTCAGAGCTGCCCCTGATTGAGACACGGGGACATATTGGTCCCAGGCAGATGGGATAGGCGGGACCACAGGTTTTGTCCCAGGGAGCAGCGGAGGCCCCGAGGTTATCATAAGGTCCTGAGGTCTTGGAGACCGGGAAGGAGGCTGATGGGGAGAGCCAGGACTCCATCCCCAGAGGGGCCTTGGCCTCCTTCTGTAGCCACTCATCATCACGCAACTGGGCCTCACCCTGAAGGCTATAGAGTCTCCAACATCACTGAGGCTCAATCACGCCTCTCCAATGACATCATCAAAGGCCCATGGTCACAGCCTTTTCTTAATTACTCCCTCCCTTAATTACCTGGTTGGTCATATAAATTCCACCCAAGTCAACCCAATAACTTCAATGAGTTTTGGTCAACAATTACTTAATAGGATTTCACTTTTTTTTGGTCCTCAATTTGTTGGGCTGAGAGTATAGCTCAGTGGTAGAGTGTTTGCTCAGAATTCGATTCTCACCCACTGCCCCCAATTCTAGAGGCCACTGTCCAATCTTCTGTTGCTCTCACGAGCCTCTAGTCAGATACTTTGGACCCCACATGGGTTGAACAATGGCCTATTTTAGAACTTAAACTGGCCATCCTCAAAACCCTTGTGCAAGAATAGCTTGATCTTGGACATATTGAGCCCTCCATCAGCTCCCCCATAATTCCCCCATCTTTATCATGTCAAAGAAAAATAATAAGTAGAGATTACTTCAGGACCTTCACCAGGTCAATACACATATGTTAAAATGGGTTTCTTTCAAACTGGCCTCCCCCATCACAGAACCATTCTTATTAAATATCATATAGTTATATTAGACATTAAGGACTGCTTTTTCTCTATCTCCCTGGCAGTCAAGGACAGGCCCTACTTTGCCTTTATTGTCTAGGAACCTAATTATAATGTCCCAGCTAAGAGATATTAATGGAAGGTCCTCCCTCAGAGCATGAAAAATAGCCCATCCATCTGTCAATTCTTTGTGTTAACCACTACAGAGAGAAACAGATCAAAATGCCTCATAATACATTACATGGGTGACCTTTTAATTGCTCACCCCTCACAAGTTTTTCTCATGGATCTCCCCAAAATACTTCTTGAGAACCTTAAAAACTAGGTTTAACAATAGTCAAGGAAAAAATTCAAACCATACCCCCTTTTGGGGTTTTAGGTAAAATTTCCACTGATATCCAACCCCTCACTCCAAGCCTTCTAATAAAAGATAAGTATTCTCTCAATGACCTCTAAAAACTCTGTGGCCAAATAAATTGGCTTAAGCCCTTATTGACTATTCCTCCAGCTAAATTCCTTCCCCTATTTGACCTTCTTAAAACCTCAGATAGTCCTTCTCAGAAAATCCCTTTGACCAAACAAGTAAAAAATCTTTTACAGGAGATACCTCACCAACCCTTTTCAATTACCCTCTCAAGATATGACTGAACTCTCCTGGTCCTGAATTTAATCCTCTGGATGGAGGAGTCCTCCCTAGAAGTCATTTGGCAAAAACAAGCACCCCTTTACTGGGTCCACCCCTCCTGGTCAAAGACCCATAAACTCACCACCAAGCTGTAGACAATGCTCCTCCTAACTATCAAGACACGCAATTACACAAACAAAATTTACAACATAGAGCCCTCTAAAATAATTCTGACCATCTCTCTGATGGAACTCCAGTCCCTTTTCAGGGATGACCACCTCTTTCATATCCTAGTGACAGAATTTCCTAATTATACAGACAACCACTTCCCTGCTCACAAATTACTTCCATCAATCACTGCCCTACCCCTGAATGCCAATCTCCATTCTACGCCCTCCAGCCAGCCTATTTCCTGGATGCCTCAGCTTTTACTGATGTCAATAAGCATTCTTATGGACTAATTATTTAAGAAAGCCAACCAGCCAGACAAGGTCCTTAAGTTTGCTAGCCCTCATTCAGTTCAATTATGTGAACTTTATACTGTCCTCAGAGTCCTAAAACTCTGTAAACAAAAACCTGTCAATATTTTCTGAGACAGTAGTTATGCTGTCCAAATGTCAAGGACGCTTCCCTTAGCCAACCCCAGGCCCTCTCATAAACCAATAGATATTGCCATTAGTGTCTTAAAAATGCTAATGGAAAATAGACAGCATACCTGATTCACTGAGCATGTATGCTCACACACTGGTATGCCTGGCTTCATTGCTGATGGGAATGCAAAGGTCAATAAATTTATTGCTGTCACTTCCTTGCTGGTCCTAGAACAAGTTACACCAAAGGTTCCATCTCTCCCCCTCTAACCTTCATGTCCTCTACCTTGAGCTTTCTCTTAGCAAATGTAAGCACCTAATCCATACATGTAAAGCCTGTTGCCCCTTTGGGCCCACTGCAGCCACAGTGAATTAACCCTAGAGGCCTTACGCCAAATGCCATCTGGCAAATGGATATCATCCACATACTCTCATTTGGCAACGTTAAATATGTCCATGTCATCATGGACTCGTACTCCAAATTTGTTTTTGGTATCACCTTTTCAGGTGAGAAGGTGTCCATGCCATTAAGGCAACAAAAACTGCTATGCTGGTCATGGGTGTACCCTGGGCGATTAAGACAGATAATGGGCCAGCATATACATCTGCCCAATTCAAGTCTTTCATAGAATCCTGGGGGATTAAACATTCCACCCTCAGAGCCAAGCCATAGTGGAGAGGACTAATAGAATCCTCAAGGAATCCATTATGAAGTAGAAAACTGCAATGATACCCAGAGATCCCTATTTGGCCTTGGTGGAAGCTCTTTTCACCCTTAATTTTCTTACCTTTGATGAAACAGGACTCTCTCCAGCCTATAAACATTGGAGATCTCAACAAGCCACTACTCCTTTGTCCCCTGTCCACTGAGAGACCCTCTCACAAATGAATGGAAGGGACCTCACCCACTCTTAATACAGGATTGAGGATACGTTTATGTCTTTTCAGAAACCTCAACTCCCACATCTGGATACTCACCAGAAATGTCAACCCTGCCATGGATGTGCCTGATGGCACAGCGGTTGCCCCCACCACCACGGAATCGCTGGATCCGTAACCACAGTCCCTCCTTCTACTGCTCATACTCCACTCCCCTTCCTGTCTAGGGCTGATGACTTGTGGGCAGCGATGCCCTAGCCAGGTACCTGCATGCCTGTGTCTCAGGATAGCTTTATTTTCCTGGCTATGTATTCATCCAAACCTGCCACAAGGTTGCGCTTCATGGCTATCCTGTTTAGTACAGGGAACTAATGGGACCTGGTTCTTGGGCCTTTGCCAGGCCACATGCCATGAGGAATAAGGGAATGGCTTCTCAATGGTTCCCTCTGTTTTCCCCTTGGCAGACCTCCCCACCATGCATAGTTTTTAAAAATGCTTACTTTTTCCAACTTTGACACCACAACAATGCAGGCACAACTGGCCCCTTTCACACAAGGGACGTCAGTGCCATCTGCTGAGATGAAATAGGACCTCAGCCATTTTTTTGCCCCTCAGTTTGGTAATTTGGGGCATTTTGCTGTGGCCTTCTTGAAAGCGCTGGTGACTTTTCATTGACATTGGAAAGCACTGCATCAAAGCAGAGCTTCTCAGACACCAACACTACAAATTCCATTTAACTGGCCACTTAATAACACCACCTTCTTTGCAATACTCAACTACTCACACTACTTCCTGAGACTTCTACAGGGCACAAAAGCATTCTTTGACAAGGACCCTCATGCACACCACAGGAGACTTCCTGCATGAACTTCCCATGCCAGTCTTGATAATGCTCTTAAGCAACAAGCATCACCCGTTGGGTTCTTTCACCAGGAAGGCAGGTAGCCAATGATAGGTAAGACCGCAATGACCAGGGCAACCTAAGACAGGCACCACCGACATTGGTGTGAACCCCTTAGGCTATTTCACCAGGATGGTGGGTAGTCAATGATGGGTAAGACAGAGATGACTGGGACAACCAAAAAGAGGCAGCAGCACCTGAGGTGATCCCTAGGGGCTTGGGGCCAACAATGGTTTGGCATAGAACCATGCCTTCCAGGATCACTCAATGAATAAAAACAAAAAGGAGGATATGTATGGCATAATGCAGGATGGACCTTAGCCAGGCCACCTGCTATGAGGAATAAGGGAGTGGCTCCTGTGGATGTAGTGTTCTGCTCTGGCCAGGTGGCACACCAGCTTCTGCTCCACGCCTGGATGACCTCAGAGACAGAACATGGGTGGCTGCAGTTGGGGACCACCCCATAGGGTGATTAGCTATTCAAACTTATATAACCCCATCATTTCTGTGAATAAATGAGTTTGCAGTGGCTTGAGCTCTGTATACTTTTCACCCAGCTCCCAGTATCTGTATGATGACTCCGTGCCTCTCACCCCCTCAAAGTAGAGTCCCTGCATCCTGCTTGGACTGGCCCCGAGCACAGGGACCCCAACACTCTTGTTTAAGCTGGATCCTTATAGCTGTATTTATAGGAACAAAACCCCCGAGACAAGGTAGATGCCTTTTCCATAGGCAGATTAGGATGAATTAGTGGTTTGATAAGTTATACTTTATGACACAGGTTAGAATACAAATCTAAGCATTATTGATAAGTAATATATCAAAATTACATCAAAACATCCCAAACTTTGTTATTATTTTGCTAGAATTTAGTCCCATGGGGAAAAAAAATCCAAAATTAACTTTCATGATTTGTTTGATTTTTAAGTTAAGCTGTCCATTACCATGGAAGAGGTCACCTTAATTTAATTATTTAACTAGAGGGACGGGTAACAAAATTGAGATGATTTTCTTTTCTTCATTTGTATTCTTTGCCCTTCTACCCCATACCTCTTTTCCATATACACAATCCGTTATGACAGATAACTTATTTTTACAGTAAAGTTGACATTAAGCTTTATCTCTACTTAAATCTGTGATGGTTTGGATGAGAAATGTCTTCCACAGGCTCAGATGTTTAGACACTTGGTCCCCAGTTGGTAGTACTGTTTGTGCAAGTTATAGAGAGATGCTGCCTTGCTGGAGGAAGGATATCTCTGCTGGGAGCTTTGAGGGTGAGTCTTGCCCCATTTCTAGTTCATTTTCTCTATTTCTTGTGTGATGAAATAGCTTCCTGTTCTAGTTACCTGTTGCATGCCGGCTCCTACCCCCCCTCCCCTCTATAGCCATCTCCCTCTGGAACTGTATTTAAAATAAACTCTTACTCTTATAAGTTGCTTTTGGTTATGGCATTTTATCACAATAACATAAAAGTAACCAATAAAAATTCTTAAAAATAGGTGTAACCATTTTAAATATGATGATAAAACTGGACCTGTGCTGCACACCTTTAATCCCAGTACTCAGGAGGTAGAAGCAAGTGAGTTCTGAATTCAAGGCCAACCTGGTGTACACAAGAAATTCCCTCCAGCCCAGGATATACATAGTGAGACCCTGTCTAATAAATAAGTGAATAAATAATAGACAGATAATTTTAAAAATATACAGCCTATGTATAATTTCAGCTTGTTATCAAAAACAAACATAGGCCAGTGTGTGTAAACATGATTCATAAGTATGTAGATGTATGTATCTAGATGTATAAAGCTCCCCTATTCAAAGCTAAAGCCCTTTCTAAACGCTACAGCAATAGTATCTGAAATAGAGCAGTCGATGTGAATTCCAATTAGATGAGGCCATGTGGAGGAGACATATGGTTGAATTTGTGTCCTTATGAAGTCAGAAGAAGTCTCCTTTCTACCATATGGGAATATAACTAAAAGGCAGCCATATGTAATGCAGGAAAATTAATCCACCAGGAATCAGATCTGTTGGCACCTTGATCTTAAGTTCCCCAGCCTCTGGGACTGCACATACATCACAGCTGTCTAAGTTATCAATCTATGGCATCCTGTTACAGAAGCCTGAGCAGAGAATACCCATACATGTGCATATGCTTGTCAATGTACAGCACATGTCCAGAATGCTACATGGGAAAGCAGGACGTGACAAGAAGAAGAAGACTTGAAATAAGGAAGGGGGAAGATCTACTTTTAGACTAAATAAGACCTACTTATTTATTCTGAAAACCCTTATTTGACTATGAATACATGTGTATGAAATTCTCTCACCAATAACAAATTCTATTACTTTCTTTCATAATGTCTGTCCATAGGTTCATCTAAAAATACTGCAGCAACACTCACAAAGCCCCTGAAGTTCATTAATCTTAGTGATCCCGTGGGGATTTGTAAAGAAACCGATGATACAGCTTCTAATATCCTCTAAAGTGAGGGGCTCCGGATAGGCTGACTAGACCTCTGTGAATGAACCTGCACGGAAGAACATTTTGGATACCAACTTGACACAATAGACCTTAACACAAATAAAAGAATGTATGGATTCCAGTTGCGGGAGGCTGTGTGGAGATGCTAGTGGATGGGGGGTATAAAATGATTTAAGACTGAGATATTCAGTATGAGATGTACAATTCAATAAAAAAAGTTTCTTTTAAAATCTTTACCAGTTCAGGGTCCACTCCTGTTCTAGGAGACGTGACTATTCCAATGATTACTTGCTAAATGAGGTCTTAATGGGCCAGGGAACAATGTAAGACTTACCAGTAAAACCTATTTGGTACTACCGCTTCCTGGATAAGCTGCCATCTTCTTCCAAATTCAGCAGAGCTGTATAACTAGAAAAAAAAAAGAAATTCATTAAGACCATGGTCCTAGCATAAATGTAAGTTCTCTAAATCAGTAATGGCAACATCTGTCATTTACTGAGCACTTGTCACATATAGTTGGGTACTCCATTTACATCATCTTTATTTCTCACACAGATTCTACAAAGCAGATATCAACATCTCCAATTTATACTTGAGGATGGTGTGTTTCAGACAAATGCTTTGTTACAAATCACATACTTTGTAAGTAGCAGAGTGAATTAGAATCCATACACTCCTCCACCTGATGCCAAAGTCCTCTGTCTCACTTGATAACATAGACAACACATCTCACATGTAGAGATATAGGCTTAGCTCTGGCAGATGCACAGTGCAACCCCGACCAGATACAAACAATGAGATGCTGAAGGTGGTTAAAGACAGAGGAATGCAGAGGTGTGCAGAGCCAATTAAGAGTATTTTCAAATATCTGCAGAAACAGTTGGGCCCTAAAACAATGACAAGATTGGTGTTACTCAGAAAGGGGGCAAACAGGAGTCAAGGTGGTGAGACAGATAGAGCTAAGATGTACATAAACCTGGTTTATACCAATAAGCTTGGATGGGTAGTTCAAGGGAAACTTAGAAAAGGCTTTAAATACCAAGTCAAGGAGATCAGAATTGATCCCATGTGCAATAAAGATCCAATGTTAGTCTTTGTAAGAGTAACCAAAGGAAACTCAGGTTTTATAACTTCAGTCCACATAGACCAAGCTCTTATCATAATCCATGTTTTATATACATTATTTCAATTACCAACACCATCTCTGTGACATACGAAGTTGGTTATTTCACATATGATTACAAAGTTGTGACCTTTCAAGTTCCTTTACTACATTGCTTCAATTCTCTCCAAGGGAGGCTGCTTCCAGATTCATGAGATAAAGATGGAGCCTCCACATACTCCATCTTCCCAGTTACCTTCTTTCATCCTCTTATGATTTGATCTTCATTGCTACTTCTTCCTGCTCAGATAATCTTCACATAACCCTGGGCATTTGTGCACCTAAAAGTACGCTGTGATGGAAGCTTTGATAATCATTTTTCGCTAGGCACCTGGTTGCCTCCTGATTTTTAAAAAATATCATTTGAAACATCTTGTTTCTTCCATGAGCCTGGTCTGTAATGCATTTGCCACTCAATATCCCATCTCTGCATTTTCCATCTCCCACCCTGAGTGGATAGTGAGGCACACTGTGCACAGAGACTGCCTATCTCCAGCCTCATCACCGAACCACACAAAGGATCAAATGATTCACCAGATGTTTCACCAAGGCTGTCAAAGCAGCCCGCATGCCCAAGGAACAACTTACTTTAATCATGTATTTACTGATTCTTGGAAGTAGCTGCTATGGGATTGCTCATTTGATCAAAATTGAAACTCCACAAGGATGGAATAACTGGCTGATAAGGCAAGTCACCTATTGGTTCCAACTATGTATTACATGATTATCCAGCAAGAGTGTAACAGTTTGTTTCATAAAGTTGTTCAAAAGTTTTCTTTTACCATTGCTAAAATTGGAATTTCAAATATCCTTTCTAGTCCCTTGTGTTACAGCTTGATCCCTCAGTGGTTCTACTGGTAGACAGTGGGATCTTTAAAAGACAGAGCTTTGTAGGAAGACCATTAGTCATTGGCAGCATGTTGTGAAGGTCAATGTAAAACCCTGGAGCCGCCTTCTTCTTCTTTTGTGATTTGGCCATAAAACGAGCAGTGTTGCTGTGCCATACTCTCCAGAATGATGTTCTGGATCATTACAGACCAAACACCTTTAGTCAGACACAATTTTTCACTTAACAAAAGATTACATCTTTTTGATTTTTTTTATAGTGATGGGGAGCTGACTAACATAGTCATCATGCTGTGGGTGGCAAAGTTTCCTGGGTATAGGTCAACACTTCACATATACATGTGCATATATAGAGACATCTGCATGAATGATATATGTGCCTATTCATAGGTGTGTGTGTGTGCCATGGGGCACATGTGAACATCAGAGGACAACCTTGTCCATTTTTGCCTTCTACATAATTTGTTGTCCGTCCTGTATCTGGGAGGCAATTCACCTGTGAGCTTCCTGGAGTTCTCTTCCCTTTACTGCCCATCTCATTATCAGAGCACTGAGATTCCAGCCTTGTCAAAGAACAAATTCCTTATTTCCCACTGTTTGTTCTACTTGTTTTATAAATATAAGCTGTACTTCTTTGGATGAATTTAGTGTGAACAGGGTTTATGCTATTGTGTATATGTAAAGATATGTTAATATCTATATTTGTATACCAATAGTTATCAAATGTAGCAGAATCAAAATAGTTCAAAATAGTAGTTCTATGTATGAAAGATGGACTCACATAGATCCTGCAAGAATCATTGATAAAATCAAGAACTAGCATGGCCCACAAGGCATTGCCATGACCGATCCCACAGAGAATTCATCTCTGTGAAGAACTGCTTGGTACTAGCATCTATGATTTTTATTTTGTTCTCGAGTTTTTAAAATGTTTCCATTAGGCCTGGATTCAGAGCCTACAGACCTGTCAGGCATGTCCCATGACATTGGTTTATATTTTTAAAAGACTGCTTTGTTGTTTGTGAGTATCCAGAGGGCCCTCAAGCAGCAGGCATACAGAACAATCCAGTAAGCCAAGTCTGTTTCATGCAGCTCAGTAGCATCCTTCACAGCTTGTTTCTGAGAAGCCACTCTTTGGTCATAGTCGATGGGCCTTATGTTCCCATATACACCTGGGCATAAGTTCCTGCCATGCCTTCATCAGTGTGGCTTATTCTGCCAAAGCTTGCTGAAGAATTTCTTTTCCCTGAATGCCAGTCTCTTCTAAGGTTCATATCAGAATCTACCTTCTGTCAGGATTGGGTGGCCTAAGACATTAAGCTCAGCACTCAGGAGGCAGAGGTAGGAGAATTTCTGTGATATCAGGGCAAGCCTTGTCTATGTAGTAAGTTCCAGGCTACAGGGAGTGCTTGTATCAATAAACAAAACAAACAAGCAAATAAAGGACACCTTCACTATTAGCCTTCCTTGCCTACCAAGATTCTCCCTGGCCACAGCTCCAAAGACCTATGGTCTAACAATGCATGCTTTCCAGCTACTGCTCACATCTTTATAGTTAACTGTTTCAATATTCATTTAAGATAGGCTTCTAGCAAAGAAAAGCAGCCATTCTTTTCCACATCAAATCACCTTAAAATATTTTTGAATATTCCCTGACTCTTTAAAGAGATAGGAAAGCTTTAAAATATCATGGATTCTTTCCTCTATATCCACAGGTATCTAAAACATAGAAGATAATCAAAGAAAACTGTGTTGATATTTTCACAGTGAAGTCCTCTGGTCATACATATACATAATAAAAAGCTCAGGTTTCTCAAAGAATGGACAATACTAATTTATTATTACAGTAATTTATTAGGGGAATATATTTTGTTTCCATAGATATATAGGTAGAGGCCAGCATCTCTAAAAATCTCCAAATATCAGTATATTTGCAACTCCTAAAAATTTGCACGTGGGATCTTGCATATTTAACCCTAGATAAAGCTCCTTTTTATATTAAGAGTACTACTTAAAATGTTTTCTCCCTAAGAAGTTAATTGTCCAGCCTGGTGCTATTATAGGACAGGATGAAAACAACTCTCAGCCATTCAAGTTAATATGTTAATTAAACCTTCAGAGTTTGACAGCAAAGTTCCCCTAAAAGAAGAGAACATAGCCTTATGAAAGCATTTTACCCACTGATTCTGGCTCAGTTGCTAGTGCAATGGTTTTCCTAAGGAGTCAACGTCCCTTAATAAAATTCATAGTGTTGGCAGCACCTAAATAAGATTTATTTCCCTCCCTGTCTGTCTCCAGCTCCAAGGTTTCTTTTGACTGTCAGAACACAGAGCTGAGAACTATCATTACTATCTGTCACATCAGAGGAAACAGCAGCTGCTTTCTCCAACAATGCCAAGGCTCCAGAAAAAAAAAAAAAGAGAGAGAGAGAGATTTGGGAGAGAAAGAAAGAACATTTGGGCTCCTTTTAGGAGGGCAGTGTTCCTTTTTTAACCCTTTGTCATGTACTCAGAAATAATGCCTACAAGGTGTCTGTTTTTATTCTCCTAACGTGGGTATGAAACATGGGGAAAGAGAAGGAGTAGAAAGTTTTGAAAAGCAGCAGGGAAGAAGTTTGCTTAACAATGCGCGGCAGAACATCTTTCCTGTCTAAAATCATTCTGAAATATCTGAGATCCCTTCTCTGCTTTAGCAAACAGAAGTTAATGAGCACAAACCTCACAACATTCTTCCGCACTCACAATCTATGAGCAGCCTTGGGCTTAACCCTCCACACTGTCATTATGCTGCTCTGGGGCTGTCAACACTTCTCCTTGCTGCCTTACTCCTCTCGTGAGGGTTTAGGGGGAAATTTTTCTCACATTGGCTTGTTTTCTCACCATCTGCCTTTGTCTGCTATAGGAAGAACGAAGATAAAAATAACACTTAATTGTAAAGGATGCAGTTTCAAGAGTTAGTTTCTTTGTGAGCTTGGACCCAACTGTCAAGTAACAATAGCAGCATCTTCAGGGAGATCTGAGAGTTGCAAGCTCACTGATGGACACCAGGCAAGGGATGATAGGAGGAATGACACAGGTAGGGAAGAGCGTGACAGTGGGAAAGAATGAGATGCACTGGCTTTATTCTGGATTCCTAATCCACAAAAGATAAGGATGGAATCAGAGCAAAGGAGGTAAGGACAGCCATTTCCTACTGCCCTGCCCATTTTATCTATGGGTGTCAGGTTTCTGCCAGTAGAAGCAATAGTCCGCTTTCTTCCACTGAGACCAGTGCTTGAAATTGTCACTGTTTCTGGAATGCCTTTATGATATTCCTAAATTGGATGAGGTTATCACCTCTTTTCAGATGATTAGATAGGAACACATTTGAGATTTTCTTTTGCCACTAGGAAGCTAATGGAAGGAGGCCAGTTCCATAGAAACTGGTACAAGGACAACTGCATTGAAGCTGAGAGCTGTGATAACATGTTTTAAGCTTTTGGCTATTGGAATTGGATGCTGTTCACCGCAAAGCTTCCCAGGTTGACTCGCACTGTCAGGGGCCAGTTTCCTGGGCCTCTTCTGCACAGCTCCTCAAGGGGCTATAGGTGGGTGGCATGCGCTCTGTTGTCTGCTTCTTTCAGGGTTACATGATTACTCCTCCTCCCTACCAGGCCCTCAACATTCTGGAGGCAGGGGTCCTGCAAACTGCACTTCTTGAAAAGACTGACAGAAAACCCGGTCAATTCTATTTATTTGCCTGACCTAATACTGCCCTGGGGATGGATTGTGTATGAAGCACTCATCCACCTCCTCCTGGCTCTCTAGTGCTCACTGGTGTTCCTTCATTCTTCAGCAAGAAAGAGATGGTACCTCAAGGACTTCAAATAAATTCCTAATGCCAGGCCCTGAGGCATTGAAAATATCTAACTCTTCCTTTTTCCACCAGATTTAAATAGAAAAAAAGAATCAGTCCATAAAAACAGGCTTCAGAAGTGTGTTCTGATGTTTTGGTTTTCCATGGCACCAGAGAGTCCTGAACTTAGGCTAAGGGCAAACTAAATCCTTCAGTATCTCAAATAATCCTATAGAACTTCACTAAGAGCTGAGGAATCTTAGTCTTGGCTGCTTGAGTATCACCAGTGAGAGGACCACATAACCATCCCAAACTCTTCCACTCTCCCATCAAAATAGAGATTTTTCTAAGCACAGCAGACTAGTTTCTCTGGGACATCACAAACAATGTATTACAATGAATGTATCTGTTCAGAGTGCTATGTTAGCCTACCTAGGAGAAAAAAAGGAGGAAGGTTTGCAAACGGTTTAAAGGAGTGTAATTAAATTTGCTAAATATGAGAATGTGAAGGAAAAAGAAAGTGTGTTGGGGGAATGTGCCATTCTGAGACAATGAACAGAGCATCAAAGCTCAGAGTGGTGTTCTGTTCTTTGGGCAACATCAGGAGATCCATTGTTACTGAGATGCATAAAGTAAATGGCCGTGGGAATAAGAGTTACAGATAGGACCACTTTGGGTAGGGAAACCTATCACCACATTTTGGGAGCTAATGTTGAGATCTAAATATCAGCAAGGTTAAAAGTCAAGGGCACCGAGACTTCGGTGATGAAGAGTGAGCAAGAAGGATGACATGTTGCCGGCCCCATCAATCTCTCCTGCGGCTGGATTTATCAAATCTGTCAGTGACCATTCCTCAGCTGTCACTAAAATCTGTCACAGCTCCAGAGTTGGGACTGACACTCTGAGGATTGGGGATTAGACATATGGAACTGGGGCTGGCAGGAAAGGAAAGGTCATTATGTGGCCACTGGCCATTTCAGTTTGGGGACGTTTGCCATGCACTCAGATCTGTAGATTCATAAGAAAATAATGCAATGGAATTCAGGCTTTAATGGTTCTTAAAGACAAGTAAGGATGGCATAGAACTAACTATAACGTAGTACAGGCAAACAGAATCCTCTATTTAAAAGCCCGTGTAGCCACTAAATAGTGCAATTGTGTCTGCTCAAATATTAATTCCAATTACTTGCTTTGAAATTCCTCTTTTACTCTTCTTCATGCGGTCCATTTATTTTAAATCTTTAGGAATAAGTAGATCAAAACATCCCAGGTAGTAATTGCAAATGATGATACAGCCTGTTAAACATGACATCTGAGTTGAGCCCAGGCTATCCTTTTTTGCATATGATGGCATTTCAACTTGAGAATTTGTTTTATAAACAAGGACTGGGGTTGACATTTACTGAGCTCCCTGGTTTCCTTTCTAATTGCCAGTTTTGTATTTGGATACTTAAATTATTTACATATTCATGAGATTAGAAATCAGCTCTGACATTGGGAAATTTCAAGCGCATGGAAATCCTGCCAAACCAGCGTGGTATATAATACTGAACACAGGTCATATAAATAACCAAGTGCCTTTTTGCTTAATGCAGACATTGGGAAAGCAATGTCTTTAGGTGGATATCAGTTTCCTAGTGCTTGTGAAGAACTCACTTGAAAGTCCCCCAGGATCGAATGTTGAAGATCTGTTTGTTTTCTCTCTGTCTTCCCCCTTAGATATCAAAGGGCTGCTGGGAACATTCAAAAACAGAACTGCCAAATCAATACTTTAATATTTAATTATTTATTGTTATATAATCAATCGTATTTTCTAAGCACCATACACTGGTTGACCCTTGTTCTATGCATTGAATGGTGTGGTGTGATTAACTAAAAAGGCATTCAGCCTGGAGGAAGGCGCCCTTGACTCCCACACTGCCTACTGAGGCAGGCTCTGCTTGAGGTGAACTGTGGCTAATTCCAGCCACAGCTCCCTGGCTCTGCTGTGACTTAAGTCTTTGGATAGTATGCCTGCGGGACTTATGGACTGCTTCCCCGTGCCAGGTTCTGTGTGAAGTGTTTCACATTGTCTCAGTATCCTCAGTAACTCTCATGAGACAGTTAGTACCATTATTCCTTCACTTTGCAGCTGAAGAAATAAAATGTAGCTTTAATCCCAGTACTTAGGAGGCAGAGGCAGGGGTATCTCTGTGAGGTTGAGGTCAACTTGGGCTACATAATGAGTTCCAGGCCAGATGGGGCTACAGGGAGACTCTAAAAAGAATAAAATTAAAAAGAAAGTAAAAAGTTGAGCAACCCACTGACCTTCATACCTTCAATGGGAAGGCCCACCAGAAAGGAGACCAGAGGCTCTTACCAGCTTCCTCTGTTGTCCACCATTGCTCAGAAAACACTGTGACTGAGGCTGCAAAAATTCTGAACTACATCTACTCTGCCATCAATTAATCATTGCTTTACAGATAAGGCCTAGCACTCAAAGCAGCCATGATAAGCATCTTCAAGTGTTGGCAGAAATATGGAAAGGATTAAAGGGAATATTTCATTGATTACAAAAAAAGAATGAAAACTATAAACACTGCTTTGGGCTGGGAAGGTGCTACAGTGAACAAAGTATCTGTAGTTCAAATTTGCAGACCAGAGTTCCAATCCTCAGTATTCAACCTCCGTGTAAAAGGGAGAGAAGATGGGCCCCAGTGCAAGTTGGTAAGCTAGACTATTCAATGAGTTAGACAACTCTGGGATCAGCAAGAGACCCTGTCTCAATAGAGAACAATGTTAATATGTAAGTACACACACACACACACACACACACACACACACGCACAGACACAAAGAGAGAGTGAAAATGCTTAAATAAAAACTGAAGAAGAGAGAAAGGGAGAAAGAGAACTTGAAACAGTCCTAAAATATTCCTTTATATGAGTGCCTAAAATTCTGCTTTGTTATCAGCATGTCTCCTTTTCTATCACTATGGGATTTTAAGTCACAGTTACCCATCATATATCTCATAAATGCCAATTGTCAATATGTGGCTTGTCTGTTTTTTGTAAGTAGAACCTGTCTTACCAAAAATCTGCTTCCTCTCTATGAAACTGCACTTTGTATTTATGTGCATCTGACACTTACACACCAAATGTTAAAGGTGCAACCCATATCTAGAACTTATAATTTCCTCTCTGTTATAAATTGTGAATTCTTTTTGGACTTATAAGAGACCAAGAGCAAAGCAGTCTTCCTATATGGTCTCACTTGTACTTCTGTCTGGTATAGCTTCAAAATAAATGAAATAGTTGCAGGAATACAGATACAAATGGAAACCACTATGTTCGATGAAATAAGCCAGAGTGAGGATAGCAGATACCACAGGTTTTCCCCCTTAATAGAGATTTTTTTCCAGGTCCTATAGAAAGATGCACTGAGGAGGATTTCAGATGATGCAAGCTTTAGTAACACCAGCCCCTCACATGGGGGAATCTTGGATAGGAGATCCAGCAGTAACACAAAGAACAAAGTCAATCCCTTATGTTGATAGACTTCAAAAGAGGGAGGTGTTAGAGGGAGGAGTTGCTGAGTTTAACAGATTAATGAAGGTGGTAGAGAAAATAGAAGGCCACAATTTAGGAAGCCAGTCTGTTTGTCCCACCTTAACTGGGGCTGCCACACACTAATATGTCCATTTAGGAAAGGGACTAGACAGGATATAAGGAGTTGCTGAATCCCTCTGCAGGCAGCATCTGTGACCTAACAGGCGGTGATGGGATACATGCTAGAAGAAAACAGAAAAAGAGGCCAACTAGGAAAGAAAGAATCAGTCAGAATGAGGGAAGGGACAGTGCAGAAGACAATGGAGGGGATTTGAGAAGAAAGTATAATGACACATTTATGTGAAGATTCCAGGATGAAACTCAGGATTTGCTAACCTTATATTTGTGAAAAATAAATGACAAAATATAAATTTTTGAAAATTTCAGAACAAAACAAAGAATATCTGACCCAGTCATCTTAAAGGCTGTGTTGGTTTGCATGAGAATGTCCCCCGTAGGCTCCAAGTATTTGAACATTTTGTCTCCAGTTGGTGGCACCATTTCGGAAGGTCTTAGAAGGCATTGCCAAGCTGAAGGAAACATGTCCCTGGGCGCGGGTTTAGAGAGTTCTTAAGCCTTGCTGGATCTCCAGTCAATCTCTGCTTTCTGTACCTGTTTCAGGATTTGATCCTGCTTCCCTGCTATGTCTACTGTAGCCACCACTGCGGCCATGCTTCCCTGCCATGATGGACTCTGATCCCTCTGGAACCTTAAGCTAAATAAATTCCTCCTTTAACAAGTTCCCTTGGTCAGTGTTTCTATCACAGCAACAGAATAGTAAGCAATACAAAAGGTTTGTATTCCAGGGACAGAACTGATCACTCATGAATGAATTTTCTTTTTTATTAGCATATATTAATTGTACAAAATAATGGGTTTCATGACATTTTTACACATACATATGACATGCTTTGATTATAGTCATTACTCTGTCCATCTCACTTGTCTCATCTAAACCTTCCCCCAGGGCCATTATCCAATACCCAACTACTTTCCCTTTCAGATGTAATTTTTAAGCTCATAAAGCAATTTAACATCTGAAAAAAGATTATAGAAATAAAAAAGAGGGGGCTAGAAAGATGTTTCATCAGTTAAGAGCACTGGCTGCTTTTGCAGAAGACCTGGGTTCGATTCCCAGCATCCACAGTTTGTGACTCTAGTTCCAGGGAATCCGACACCAATCTGTGGGCATTGCATGACACAGGGAAACCTACTTATATGCAGGCAATATACTTGTACACATAAAATAAAAATAATAAAATATTTTTAAAAGAAATAAAAAAGAATGAGAAAAATGAAAGTAAAAAGAAAGAAAGAAAAAAAAAAGGCAAAAAACAAGAGTGATTTGGGAACAAATCCAGGGCAGTTGATGGAGTTTCCTTAGTTTCCACAGCACTCGTTTTCAAAATTTCTGAGTAAATTGTAAACACTTGAAAATTTGAAAATATATTTAACATGTCAAATCATGGCTGATTACCTCTTATAAACAAGCCAGAGGGGCTGGACACTGAGTCTGTCAGGCGCTGAGGCAAAACGGAGGTTGGAGCTGGATGCAACCTTCCCCTCTGAATGAACACCTGCTCTCCACAACCATATAACCCAGCCACGGCCTGCTGTGATTAGTCATGCTTCTTGCTTGTCTAGGCACTAAGTGAGTTCCTGACCTAGGTGTTTCTGGACATGTACAGAGAGGGGAGAAGCAGAATGCTGCTTGGACTAAACAGCAAGTCAGTGGCAGGAGACCTTTTCCCAGAGCTGCCTGAGGAAGGACGTCTCGCTAGACCAGAGGAGGAAGGCAGGAACCTCTCAAGAGCTACAGGGTAGCCCAAGTCCTGGCTGTGCTCTTGGCTGCAGCACACGGCATTCTCCTCTTGATGAATAGCTTCGCCAACACACGCACTCAGGGAGAAAAGGGTCCAGTACCTGGCATGCTCCACAAAGCTGAAGCAAGTGTGGATTTCTGGTCTCGCTCCTTTTTCTTTTCTTTTTTTTTTCTGCAGTCACATCTGTTCTTTGTTTTCTCTCAATTCGAATGTTTCCCAACACACCAAGTTTAGTGAGGTGTTTAAGACAGACTGAGAGATGCCGTTGCAGGCAATGTTTTATAGTACAGTTTGTACACTAGTTTATTGCCAAATTAAAATAAAGATGTAATCTGGCAGACTCATTCTGCTCCCTAGGCTTCCCTGTGTGGTTTCCTGTATGAAGGAAGGAAAGCCAGGAAAGCTGACAATGAGGTAAGGGACCGTATTGCCTTTCTCCTGATCTGCCCCCTTTTTAAACACAAAGAAACATGCAAAAGCAGAAAATGCAGCATTTCATATGACTTCTACTTGAGCTGTGGGAGTAAATAGTGAATAAATAAGAAAGCAGCATTCTCCTGCTCCTGTATTAAATTGGATGAAATTCTTTATCTTGCCCACAGTGATTCACTGGTGTAAGAAGTCTAAGGGGCAGAGAGTCTGCGTTTGTAACAGGATTTTCATAATGGCTAAAAGTTAATTGATTTTGAGAAATGACAGAGCTCTCCAGGGGCATATCTTCAGAAGCTACAGAATTTTATCCTAATTTCACACTGGGCTTTGTTAATAGTCAGACTATGTTTTTAAGATCTTGAATGGAACTGGGCACCATGGAGCATGCCTTGGGACCCAGCACTCCTGTGTCAGAGGCAGGCAGATCTAAGTAGGATTCAAGCTAGCCTCATCTACATAAGAGTTCCAGAGCAGCTGGATCTACAGGGAGACTCTGTCTTTGACGAGTTAAAAAAAAAAAAAAAAAAAAAGATCTTGAATGGAAAATACAATTCACATCTTTTCCCTTCTTCATTCCTGGGGTGCTTAGACAACCATGTGTACATTTACTAACGTATTATGCAGGCAAACCCCATTAGCCTGATTTGACGAAGGGATGCAGACAAGTGGTAAACATTATCCCTGGAAAAAATCTGTGACAATGTTTCTAGAATTCCTTAGTACTTGAATTAGTAAGCGGGCTGAGAACAAACAGATATTTGGAAGCTTATGCTATTAAAAAGCATTGACTCTTAGAAATGGTCAGGGAGGCTCTGGAAATGGTTCAGTTAGTAAAGGTACCTGCCGATGAACCTGACAATCTAAGTTGCATCTTGGAATCAAAATGGTGGAAAGAGAGAAATGAAATCTTCAAGTTGCCCTCAGACCTTCACATATAAGCTGTGGTACATTCACATGCCCTCACACACCAGATAGATAGATAGATAGATAGATAGATAGATAGATAGATAGATAGACAGACAGATAGATAGATAGAGATAAGTAAATAAATGTAAAATAAAATAGAACACCCTGCCAAAAAAAAAAGTGAACTTGTCCATTGGGCCCACATGGTGCCTAAACAAGACAGCAAGATGGCTTTGACATATCTGTCTTCAGTTTGTGCCTCTCATCTAAAATGTATCATGTGTCAACATCCATGTAGTCATGTTCATCACTCAAGGGGCAGCTATCTCTCAGTTTCTGTTATGACTGAAGGAAAATATGTCATTATTCTAAATTGTAGTCAGTTTGGTTTCTAAGGATAGCAGAAAAAGGAGGACAGACACCCACCACCAATGAGGGCAAGTACTATGATGAGACTGAAGCACAGATCTACAGTGATACTAGAGCCAGATTGGGCCTCCAATGCAACCAGTGTCAAGGGCTTCCTTGACCACCTTGCTGAGCTAGAACTGAGCCATCAATTAACCACACCACACCTTGGCTTGACTGTTTAATTTTGCAGACCACTTGGCCAAATTCTTTTCCCATGTAAGCTGAAAGTTAGTACCGGTACTCCAAAGATAAACCTGGGGTGGGGGGGGCACTGGATCCATTTATCTCATCCCCTTTCCCATGTGCCTCATTAAATTTCAATGTCTTTCTCTTCTCTCCTCTATCTCTCCTTCATCTTCACAATTCGTTTTAGTCCGTATACTGGGAACTAGTTAGTGAGCCTAACTAAGTGGCTTCTGGAAACCAGAATTTTAACCTGAAATCTTCTGTCATAAAGTTACACTCCCCAATGTGTGAATGTCAATCATCCAGTCATTTGAAGTTTCCGTATTGTGAATTTGCTCTCTCTCACTCATATTTCTCTCTCTCTCTCTCTCTCTCTCTCTCTCTCTCTCTCTCTCTCACACACACACACACACACACACACACACACACACACACACACACATCTTGTGAGCTTAAGCATCTAGACCCTTGGGGTCCCCAGAATTAACTTTTGTAGTTCTTAAGCTGCTGAACTTGGACTAGGACTGACACCAATGATTCTCCTCTGTCTTTTATCCTTATCCATTTCCCAGTCATTCAAACTCATATCTAATTTTATCACAGATTTTCTTGGTTTTCCAGTTTACAAGTGGCACATCTTAGGACTTCTCTGCCTCCATAATTGTATGAGAAAATTCCCTTAATTCTCTTAAAATTATATTCTCTGTTTCTGTCTATCTCTTTCCCTCCCTCCCTTCATCTCTCCCTCCCTCCTTCCCTCCCTTCATCTCCAATTTGTACATTTTCTTTCCCTTGAAGACCACTTACTTCCACAAATGCCCAAATGCTAAATATTGCCAATAGATTTCACCCTATAAGAAAAAACATAAACTATCAGACATTTTAATTTCCTCAGGTCTGAGGTCATTGGCCATATAAATTTCACCAATGACAGAACACAGTTATTTTTTTTTTATTTAAAAAATTTCTCATGTAACTGGTAGCTAATACAACTTTGTCTTGGATAAGAAAGAAAAGCATGCTCATCAGAAGTCTTTGAGTGTCTTACAATGCTCTCATCAAAAAACTCCCACTAGGGTAAGAATCCCTAACCCTACCTGAGGAACTATAGGAAACTGATGACTATTGCCAAGGCGAAGAGACAATCTCTTTTAAGGGGTGACTCCTGGTAGGATAACCACGACTATAGATATCAACATCGATATGATATAGATATAGATATAGATATATTTATATATAGAGTGTGTGTGTGTGCATTGTGTGAATATGTATATATAGATAGATCAGATAGATGATAGATGATAGATAGATAGATAGATGATAGATAGACAGATGATAAAGTTACTTTTCAGTTGCTGTGATAAAACACCATGACCAAGGCAACTTTTGGAAAAAATGTTTATTTGATTCATGTTTCCCGAAGTACAGTCCATAATAGCAGGGGAATCATGACAGCAGGAAGTGGCTGAGACAGAGCCAAGGGACCACATCCTCAAGTAGACACAGGAAGCAGAGAGCCCAAACTGGAAGTGGGCATGACTACAGAATGTGCAGGTGTGAATGGGTGTCCCCTAAGGGCTCGAGTTTTGGACACTTGGTTCCCAGTTTGCGGTTCTGTTTGGGGACAGTCATGGAACCCTTAGGAGATGCGCTCATACCCGAGGGAGGACCATGTTAATGAAGCTGGGCTTTAGAAGTATGTATCCACGCCCACTTCCAATCTGAGCTCTCTGCTTCCTGTGTCTGTTTGAAGATGTGATCCTGACTTTACTCTAGCCACCTCCTGCTGCCATGGTGCACCCATCATACGGACTCTAACCCTTTGGCACCGTAAGTCAAATAAAATCTTGTCTTGGTTATGAATGTTTTATCCAAACAGAAAAGTAATGCATACACACACACACACACACACACACACACACACACACGTCTCACACACACACACACACACACATATGTATGTGTGTGTGTGTGTGTGTGTACAAGAAAGTGTGTGGCCTGGGGGTCAGTAAGGGGGATTGCAGGCAGGGGAACAGATCTAAGTACGATCAAAGTATATTGTATGAAACTCACAAAAATTCAATAACAATGGGAGAAAAGCCCCCACTATGTGTTGTGCATCCAAGATGACACAGAGGAGCACTGAAACCCATGTGGGCTCTCTTTGGGCTGAGGATCCAAATTCTCTCCTGAGGGCTTCAAAAGACTCAGCAAGAAACAGAAAATGCTATCAGGAAAATGAAAGAAAAGCCAATTTGGCTGTGTGTTTAAAAGAAAAGTTCGCTTTAAATATAAAGCACACAGGAAATGGGGACAGAGGGGAGATTATGCACTCAGGTTGGAGCTGTGGCCTCGCCAAGATGTTTTCTAAAACTTGGTTCCTTTATCTGAGGCCTCTGTTTGCCAGAGTCTGATGTGGGACAGCAGCCAGCAGGCAGAAAGCCTGCTCAGGCGCTAAGATCTTAGCCCGGAAGCCTGCAGCAGCAGCACTAGCAGCTGTCAGACAAAAGCAAAACCAAACTGATGAGCAGTATTTAAATGCAAGAACAAATGCTCCCCTTTCCTAAAACGTGCATTACTGGCTAACTAGCACCAACACTCCACTCTTCTTGGTGCCTGGGGTTGAATCTCCTCAGTTCTAGAAGTTCCCTGGTCCATAAATCATTGCCAACTGTAATTTCCATACTGCTGAACCCACCTGGTTGGCCACAGCACACCCAACTTGACTCCACCAAGTGATATTAGCTGATGGTTCGTCTGATGGCTACAGATCACTCTCCTCTAGATACTGCCCCTCTTCATGCTATCATACAAGCCTTGAGAAAATGATGTCTCTTTAGACCTCTATACATACTAGAAGGTTGTCTGATCTTAACCTTTCAGATGACTTATCCTTCCTTTTCTCTCAGAGAACAAGAGAGGTCAATGGAAAGACTCATTTCTGTTCATCTTCTACTGACCAAACTCTTCAAAGGCTTGACAACAGGGAAACAAAGATCGTGTTTGCCTAACAGTCAGTCCAAACTATGAACACTAATTAAGAGCAGGTTCCACAATTCCCTGTGTATTATAGTTAACCTTACCAGATTTGCTTTTTTAAAAAAAAAACTTTCCATCCAATAAACATTATTTTTCTAATTTTATATAATTATTCATGTTATTCCTTTGCCTCTGGTTCAAAAACACTGTGGTCCTTTCTGACAAATTTGGCATATTCAATAATTCCCCAGTGAAGTCATTTCCTATGAGCTTCAGATCTAGAAGATCAGTAAACCTCCATGTCCTGAACTTTAGGTTATGAAGTGCATGGTATGCATGCTGCTGCTTTGGCTGAATTTTGGTAGTATATATATATATATATATCAAAGCAAGCTCTGCCTCTTTAGAATTTGTCAAATTATCCATGAAAACATATTCTTTAATATTCTAAGTCCATATGGATTGAAAGCTCCTGGGTATAATTTTCTTTAATCAAAAAAAAAATTTTTTTTACTTTATTTTATGTGTATGAGTGCTTTGCCTCCATGCATGTAAGTGTACCACACATGTGCAGTTCCCACTGAGGGCACAAGAGGGCATTGTATACCTTGGAACTGGAGTTAACATATGGTTGTATGGTTGTTACCCCTCATGTGGATACTGGGAACCAAACCCCATCATCTGTAAGAGCAGCAAGTTGTTTTCATTACAGAGTCATTTCTCAAACCCTGACATAGTTTTCCTTATACAAACATTTCAACTATGCAGATTACATTAAAAAATGTGTAGTCAAATATTTTTTTCTATCACATGAGCAGTACACTTGCATAAGTAATACACGTAGTGACACATTTTAAGGCAAAAGAAGCAAATACTCTTCACTGTAAGTGCATGAGTTGGGACCTCACTCTTCCAGGGCAGAGAAGTGTGAGGTTCTAGGCACTAAAAGGCTATATTTCTGCGCATCTTCTCCAGAACAACTGCCAAGGTATTCAGTTTTCATTTAGTCAGGTAAATGTGCCCTTCACTCTGCCTCTGGCATCAGAGGAGATATTAAGCAACTGTCGAATAAACTACAGTAACCCAGTGGATGAAATGGCTGAAACCCTGTGTCCTGAGCCTCTCAGCCCTCACTCCTGTTGAATGCACCAGATGCATTGTGGCTCAACTCCAAGAGCAAAATTGTTCATTCTGCTAAAAGGGTAGCCAGGCTGTTCAAGAGGAAAAACACCTACTAATTGTAAATCTTTTTCTAATTTTAGGCTTAATGTGCATTTTATTTGGCAAGCAGGCAGCGTGAGTAAAACTCCAATCCTACGATGTTAATTTGCTTCCTTCAAAATGCCACTGTCACTAGAGACCTTGGGAAATTGCTTACACCTTCCCTCTGCCTTCAGGGAGAACCCCACACATGGCGGCCAGCCTCCACAAATAGCACCCTGTCATCTCCTCCTGTTCACGGAAGCCCAATTTTTCTTTAAAGATTCATTCTTAGTATTATTTTTAAAATGTGTATGTGTCTGTGACTATGAGTGTGTGGGACATGTGCACATGAGTGTTATGTGGAGGTATGCTCTGAAACCAGAGCCCATTTTTTTAAACACATGACAATTTTAAGCCACTATTCCTCTCAGAAAAATTTTCAAAATGACTTCATTGAATGATGAATTTCATGAATAACACTCCAGTTTCTCACCTCCTTTCCCTTTAACTTTTACAGACTGAATTTCTCACATTTTTAATGTCTTTTCTTTGTTTTTATTTTAATTTTAATTGCTGCTGCTAGCCTTATATTCTTTGTAAGAATATAAGTTCTCTAAAGGCCAAGACAATGTACTTCTATAGTAAATAAATTATATATATATATATATATATATATATATATATATATATATATATATATACCATAGAATTCGTAAGTTATAGGAAAACATGGATGGAACTTACACATACACACAAACATAGAGAATTTCATCCACTGCCTTTAGTAGTCTTACACTTTTGTGAATTAAGCTGCCCTTTAAGGGTCATTGAAAAAAACAAATGATCACTGAAATAAAAGGTAGAGATGGTTAGGTAGAGGTCTTCTCACTCTGCAAACTCTGTACCACTGTGAAACAGGCTAAGTGTGCTCACCTTTTGGTCTTGACTGTATGCCAGTCCCTTGGTTACAGATCTTTAACCAAGAAAAATGTTCACCTAACCACACTCATAAAACAGCCTTCCATTCTATGGAGGTCAGTAGCTCCTGCAGCAACTGCTGGTGTTTGAATGTTGAATGGAGTCCAAGGCTCACATGTAAGAAGTTTTATCCCTAGGGAGGCACTATGAGGACATGCTATGAACTTTCAGGATGTGGGGTTCATCAGGATGGTTTTAGGTCCCTTGGCCCCGGAAGGGACTGTAGGATCCTAGACCCCGGTCAGTTTTGCATTTGTATCTGAGTTGATATGGTAAGTGGTTGAACACCACCATGTGCTCCCACCACAAAATGCTGACTCTCTACACTCCCAATGCAAGTGTCACTCAGTCATGAACTGGAATGTTCACCATTGGGAGTCAAAATAATCTTTGTGGTATTATAAGCTCTCACATTTGGTGGGAGGCTGACCTGCATAGCATCCAAGTTAGCTACTGGGTCTTCATACTGTCTCCCTTTGTTTCCAAACTTTATTCAACACGTTGATTCATATTTTCATTTCATATAATTTGAACAAGTAACCAGAGATCCTCTCATTAACAGATAAAAGAAAATGATCACTGAGATAAAAGGTAGAGATGGTTAGGTAGAGGTCTTCGCACTCTGCAAACTCTGTACCACTGTGAAACAGGCTAAGTGTGCTCACCTTTTGGTCTTGACTGTATGCCAGAATCCAGTCTTCTTGTTTTGGGTGGAAAAGCAAGCTCTGGATATAAAAGTTCAGTCGATACTTTTGATAAGTTGCCCCTTCATCTGAGCTGATCAATAAACTGCTCTCGATCTCTGGGTCTGTGAGTAACATAATCTGCAGGCAAGCAACAGAAAATGAAGTTTAAAGCTCACAGAACTTGACAATGAACTAACATGTTGGCACATGAGGCAGAAAAACTAGGCAGAGTACGCTCAGCCAAACAAGACGTTCACTCTGTGGTATCCATTCTCCTATCCTAGGTATGCCACAAAACCCTTTGCCCCAAGAAGAAAGCAGAGGAAGTAACGAGGAACAGTAGAGAAATGAGAAGACTGCACTCTTCCCCTTTGTAGAACTCCTTTTCCCCCAAAAAATGTGCTTTCTCTATTTTCTTTCAACTATTTTCTTTTTCTTTAATGTCAAATTTCTTGTTGAATTTGATTTTTTTTTTGTGGATTCCATACAGAACATCTCAACCAATCTTAATCACTTTTATACCACCTTCTTCATGTGAACCCCCTACAGCTCCCCCCCGCCACGAATTCATACACTCTGTCATTTGTGTTAAGGTCTAGTGTGCTAAATTAGTGCTCCCGGACAATACTCAGTGCAAGTTCCTCCACTGAGGTCTAGTCAGCCTATCCTGAGACCCTCACGTTAGGATTAGCTCTTCCTCACCCAACAGTGATCAGCCACCAATATTTCTTCATCTAAACTTGGAGTCTGCTGCGCAGTATTTATGTGTGTATACACGCATATATCCTGACACATATGTGGAGGTCAGAGGATAACCTGCAGACTTCAATTCTCTCCTTCTACTTCATAGGTCCGAGGGCTTGAACTCAAGCACTTTGACTTATCAGCCAGCTCCTTCACTTGCTGAATCATCTTGCTGGCCCCAGAGTTATTTTCATATCCTGAAACATTTTCTATAATTCCTTAATCTCAAACCTTCCTCATCCTGTGCCTTTTCACACTCCACTTAGAAAAAATACAAGTGCCAGCCTGACTGCTTTCTGTTCTAGGTAAAAAAACCCAAGGATCACTTGCATTCTCCTTTTTTCTCCTGCCTCACCCCCTTTTCTTTCACATCTACAATATACAATGCAATTCTACCTTTAGCTTGATTTTATTAGTCTTGAATCAATGTCTGAGTTTCTGATAGCTTTGGCTAGGAGTACTAATAATTTCATAATTTATTCAATCCTACTGCCTTTATCACCTTATTTATTTGTTAGGTTTTTTTTTCTGCATGCTTTGTTGTAGAACATTAGTATAAGGTTGTTTCTCTTATTTTTCACAGGCATATTCCCAGCAGCTAGATTAAACTCAGCATATATCGTGACTCAGTAAACATCTGCCAAATGAATGAATGAATGGATGAGTGAATGACTGGTGGAAGTTTTTCATGTAGTCATGAGGACTTAGAAATATGCTCAGAACAGTTTGTTAAGATTCAACTGTGAGTTCCATGGAAAGCCTTGCTGGGTGCCCTTCACCATCTTTTGCCTACAGGCTATAAATCTAGGGAAACTCAGCCTCTGACATTTGTTTTGCACTCTCATCAGGATGCCCACCCTTGGCCAGAGCACTCGGAATGACCCGCACCAGGAGCGAGATGGATGAGCTGCCCTGAAATCTGCTTGTTTTCTCTCATTTTCTGCCTCTAGGAATGTATGATAAAGTACCTCAATCTCCACTTGGTGTAGGTCTCCTTGACTCATTCAAAGTGTGCACCTAACACCTCCAGACCACTGCCTAATGCTACCATTTACTTCTTCCCCGTTGACTCATTAATCGGTACTCCCTGAGTTGGGTTTACTATGAAAGATGTGTTTAATGTATGGTTTTATGATCAGAAATTATTTTATGTTGAGAAATCCCTGAATCTCAGCCCAGGGGAGGAAAGAAAGAGAGAGGGAGAGAGAGATTGAGGGAGAGAGAGAGAATAAGAATAGGAATATATTGAGTAATGACATCAAGGACAGAATACTTGGCAAACATACAAGGCCTGTGAAGAACTTGGAGGCACTCATTTTAAAATCTCAGAATAGCTAGTGTCATTTTTTAAGAGCAGTGTCCTGCCATTACACATGGCGAAGGGGACAGCACTCCAGACACAGTCTGAATTCTGTTTCTGTTGTTCGGGGTAGATTTAGGGTTCTGTGCAGTTCTTTCTGCTGTTATTTTAGCAGAAGACAAAAGGACAAGGAAGAATGCTATATCGGTACCCTCCATACAGGAGAAAGAGGGGAACACCTGCAAAACTGAGGCCTTATGGTCCCTCACACCATGATTCAGAGAAACACTGTCCACATCCATAAATTCGGGCATGCTCACCATACAGACAGCTTCCCCCATTATGAATAACGTGGGGCCATCAGGTACTCTACTAAGTGCAAACACACATGGCTTCATTACAATGTAGCACATGCATCAAGCAAGGATATTTGATGGCTTCTAAATGGACAGAAATATTTCCAGGTGATTTCATATTTACTGGCACATAAAATAGCTGTCCTCTTTCAATATACAAACAAGTCATCAAATGATCATGCTGTTTTGGGTCCCTAACCACAATTAACACTAATGTGGAAAAACCTTTGGTCCTACTGCCAGAAGTAATTTCCATGAAGCCACTCTGCTTCACAGTCATCTACTGTCTCAAGCAGGTGATGTGTCCCCATCTCAGTTTATTTCCTAGTTTCTTATTAACGAGAACATGCTTTCTCTTCCCATCTTAGTACCTGTTTCTCCTGACAGACTACTCCATAAAAATATTAATGATAAAATTTCTCCAAATCCAAGTGATTGTTACTGATCATATTTGCACTTTAAATACATCAGACTCCAGGAAATAGTTTGTATCCTGATAATATAGGAAAGAAGATAACCAGAAATATTTAGTATCATACGAAGGAAAACATGGGGGCTTATGTGATACCCCCCCACCCCTTGATGCTGAAAATAGTCACATCAAAAATCCCATCTTTTCTCTAGAGTAGTCACCTGAAATTCCATACTTGAGAATTTGCATTTTGAGAATGTGAGAGGAGCAGGTGACCCCACCCCCGTGAGCTTTCCAAGTCTGGGCTGTACAGATTAGTTTCTGCCTAAATGTACTCAAAACAAACAAGTCAATATGAATCTGTCTTTGTTTAATTAATCTTTATTTCTTCAGTAGCA
The DNA here is from genome assembly GCA_035773235.1 of Eospalax fontanierii. Lineage (NCBI taxonomy): Eukaryota > Metazoa > Chordata > Mammalia > Rodentia > Spalacidae > Eospalax > Eospalax fontanierii. The sequence continues at coordinate 14,457,157 of CM069544.1, read as the reverse complement.
ACTATTTGAGACTGTGGGGCATAACGCAGGGTGGGCCTAGCTAGGCCACCTGCCAGGAGGAATAGAGGAATGGCTCTCGTGTGTGTGGTGCTCCACATCGGTTGGTTGTAAAGCTAGTTTCTGCCCAGCACCTGGAAAGAACCTAATCCACCTGGAAACAAACTGCAATTGGCTGTAGTCAGGACCCTACCCCATAAGGCTATTGGCTAACAAGACCTATAAGACACTCTGCTCTTTCTTGAATAAATGAAATTGCAGCAGACCACCACTGCTGGCTTTTCGCTCAACTCCCAGAGTCTGTGTGTTGACTCTGCGCCTACTCACCCCCTGCCCCACAGTGGAGATCCTTCGGTCCCCCTCGGGCTGGCCCTGAGTGCTGGGACTCCCAACAGAGACCACTAGTAAGCAATTCATCCACCACTCCATGTTTCCCTACATTACATTTCTTTGAAATGTCCAATGGGTCTTGTTTCTAACCAGTTCAGGGGAACTTTCTATCCTCTTCTGGCTCTTTGTGTAACTTTGAATTAATGTATTTTGTTATGTTTAATCCGTTTCACTCTGGATGCTGACTTAAGTAACAGAATTTTAGGAGAACTTTGCAAAAGGCATCAATCCAAGATTTTCACGTTCTCAACACTAGTTCTAAAAGGAGAGGACTCTGTGTGAGACAAAGGTTGTTCCATAGTAGGTTCATATATCTTTGTGAAGGAATGAATGAACCCACACATGAATGAATGAATACCTTAGCTCCTGGCTTCTCTGAACAAAACTCATGGGTCCCAATAGCCTTGGAAGTTGAGTCCTCTCACACAGTCTCTGCTTCTCTACTTAGACTGGAGGAGGAAGACTAAAGAAGAGATCACTTAGAACAGGAGTAATTTCTCTCTGCTCAGATGGACTTAGAATGATTAGCACCCATTTGCTTATGCCTTTTGGGGAACACAGACACAACACTGAGTGCATCTGCATAGGAGGTCAAGAACAGACAGAGGCTCCCACCACCTTGTTCTAAGTGATCATTCATCATCCACTTAGGAAGAAGCTTTTTCTAGAGTTGACAATTGTACATGAAACATAACTTAGAGATTCCAAACACCTCACTGCTCCTTTCTTTCAGTAGTTGTCCTGATGGCTTAGAGTAGTCAAAAATTAAATGTGGGTCTGCAAGATGACTCAGTCAGTAAAGGTGTTTACCATCAAGTCTGAGAACATGAGTTCAATACCCAGAACACATATCACATGATGGATATAGAGAGCTGATTCCTGCAAGTTGTCCTCCCATGCCATGACATGTGTACATATAAAGACACATACACATGATTTTTAAAAAATGCAGTAAATATTAAATGCATCTTTCTCTTTGTTCTAGATTCAACATATGGCTGCACAACATAATTTTACAAAATCCCAAGGCCACTTTCTGATCCTTTCAGAAACATAAACCTTATTCCCAGAGGATTGCTGTTATTGTTTAGTACCACAATTGCTGGCTTCAGAATGCTGCTCTTGGAATGCCACACTTTACCTGCCTAGATGTGATGGGTTGAACAAGGTGACTATCACCATTTCTGGGCATATATTTCTATATTACTTCTTGGGTCCTAATGCAAAAATGTATTAATGCTTTGTTATTGATGGTTCATTTATTCATCTGTCAATTTGTCATTCATTGTTGCAGAGGTATTGCTGAGGAATATCATACTTGATTTTTTCATGATTTAACTGTGCTACCAATGCCCATATCACAGGTGCATAATAAATGCTTTTCATAATGAGCAATACTGACACAGATAAGTGGCAAAGACAGCAGTTGAGCACTCCACTTTATTCAAACACAAATATTTCTCTCTATAAACGGAACAAGAGGCTATTTGCAAGCCTCTGGCCTCAAAATTAAAAACAAATTAAACAAAATGTAATCAGAGCAGGGAAGTAATTTGCTGACCAGGGTGGGTGGAAATGCTGCCTATTCCCAGTGGGAGAGGAGCACTTATCCTTCTCAGACAGCTGAGGGCAAGAGCAATAAGTGTTTATCAGTTTGCAACCCTTCTTTACAGGGCAGCATTAGCGAAAGTTACATGGACCCCAGAATGACCAATGAGAGAAAACCTAGGAAATACAAATGATGGTGATAAATAAGGGGAAGGTGATTAAAATACTCGCCAAGTGTACAATGACAGAAAAGTCTGTGGAACAATAAACACAACCACTTGTCCCAAATTCTATTCTACCTATTACGTGAAGCTTGCCTAATGTACCATCTTTGTTAACACAAAAATAGTGTCATTTAATGCTGAGAGTTGAAAACAACATTTGGGGACTAGACCATCTACTTGTGACCTGAGAAACTGCTGGAAAACTTAGACTTTATATTTTAGAGTTTACTGTGTAAGCATGTTTTTTTCTTCGTAATGAGACAAGCTTTTTAAGAAAATGAGAATACTTCCAGCAGCCTATGTCTTGCTCCTCTTTGTATGTTTTCATTGTCTTTTAAGAAGAGTCTTCTTACCAATCATTATTAAAACAACAAGAGAATTCATTCCATTAAAACTCATTTGTGAAATCTTATAGCAAACACAGGAGACATGTACATTCAACAGAAAAGAAAATGTCTGGGTTACACTCCTGAGAAGATGGTTCAAGAAATAAAATGTATAAGACATCCCTGTTTAGGTCCCTTGGGATAACTGCACATAATCCTTTCCCTTGAGACAATGTAGAAAATCACAAACTGAGAAAGAGGCCATCACTGTGAAGTTTTGCTCCCTCTGCTGGAAACCACACTGGCCTTTATAAAAAAAGGATGCATGTTGATTTACAGGCAGTGTGATAAACAGGATGTGCATGTGTGCACCAATGGTGTCCTCAAGAAGACCCTGATGATCAAGTTCAAAAACGGAATCTAGCCAAGGTTTTCATGAATGGGTACCCTTTTCAATAAAAGGAGAGGGAAATTATGTGTTCAGTAAAAGCTATTCATGGTGTGGCTAAAGAAGAAATCCCGAAGCACACTACCATTACGGGAAATAGCATGGGGCTTGAGTGTGGAGATTATATCTGATTTTTTTGCCATGTGTCTCTTGTGGCTCTCTGGATATGTCATATCTCACTGAATATTTGGGGGCTTCTACCTCCTCCCTGATGACAGTGACAATAAGCAAGTTGGTATTCATTGGATGTTCGTTCTGTATGAGGTATCTTACTGCCACTGAAAAACATGTTGTCCCAGTTAATTGTATTAAAAGGAAAACTGCTTCTGAGAGATCTTATTACGTCCATCTGACAAATGAGGAAATGATGCTCATAGAAATGAGGTACCCTACTCAAGGTCACACAGCTAATCTGTAGTAACGCTGCCTGTCATGTACAGCAGTGATTTGTATGAATGCTGACAGGATTATCTCATGAAAGATGGCACATTTAGGACTGTGAGTTCAGATTAAAAAAACGTTAATTTCTAGAAAACAGAACAAGAAAGAGAGTAGAGAGGGAAGAAGAAAGAAGAGGTTGGGGCGGGGGGAGGAAGAGAGTTGGCTAGAGGGACAGATCTTGTATTGAACATATCTCTTGCAAATGTTGCCTAGGTGAGACACAGGGGACAATAAGAAAGTAGGAACAAGGTAATGGAGGCATTGAATACGAAGATGTTAGATATCACACTCTACTGCGCCCAACATTGAGAAATTCTTGAAGAAAGGAAATGAGATTTAAAATAGACAGCTAAATACCCAACCCTCATTCGTGTCAGAAATCACACAGCAGCCTTCTCCTCTTTTCCTTTCCCATTTAGATACTATACTTTAATATGAATGATTTTACACTTTATCATAAAAATGGAGAAGAAAGTAAAGACAGAAATGGACACAAAATCTTCACTATCTACGATAGTGAAGGTCATAAAACCAATATATCTCCACAAGAGAGTTCTTAAAGGAGCAATGCTAAAACCAATAGGAACCATTTCAGTGCTACTGCTTTCTTAGTAAATGCAGCCTGTGTGTGACTAACATCTGAACACATAGTCTCATTTTGTTGCAGATAAATGTATTATTATGCAAAACCATCAGGCAGCATGTAATATTGATTAATGATTAGGACTGTATTTCCTAGTTTAAAAATCTAACTGTGGTATTTTAAAGGAAAAAAAAAGTGATTCACAATATCAGGGGATATTTTTATTGCTGCAGTCATCAGAGGAACTGATTAAGCATGTTGAGGATATGTGAGCTACCTTAAAAATTCCAGCATTACCCCTCGCCTCTGCTCAAGGTAACAGAACACATTTCCATGGTCATTGCAAGTCTCAGACTAACTTCTCTCTTAAATCCTCAAAGATCTATAAATGCCAAAAGGTTGCATCATTTAAAAATGTTGGCTGCTATCAGAGGGAGCCATGATGCTGGAAGAGACGAAGATTCATCTCTTCTCTCATAAGAAACTTTACAAGGAATGATGTTCATTTAATGATAAGAAATCTCTTTATTTCACAAGAAATGATAAAGGAAGCAGGTAGGGAAGACGAGGGAACAAGAAAGAAAAGCTATCGGTATATTCTAGCACTGAGTTCGGTGGGGGCAACACCATTTTGAGTAAAATCTCAAGTTTAACACTTGATTTTAGTTTGAGTAAATGTCAAGGTGAAAGTAGGAAAATGAAAAAAAAAAGCCCACAGGAATAAATCTATTGTGAAAATTATGACTACACTGTACCCACATTCTTCATTCCTTTCTCTGTTTTCATCAAAATCCTGGCAAGTGTGTATTAGTTTCCTTTCTTGGATTAATGCTTCGTGGTAAACTAGCAAACAGACCCTGGTACTGGTGAAGATTAACGAGGCTTCAGCCGCATGAGACCTTGCTAATGTATTTGGCTATTAAAGCTTTCCTGAAAAGTCTATGGAGACCACGAGGGTTTCTCTCAGGAGGATTTGCAGATTAGTGGCATGAGAATCCCTTCTGTGGCTCCTCTGTGGAGCTCTCAGGAAGGTGGGGCAAGGGAAGGTCATTCAGAAAGAAGTGCTTCATGGTAATAAGCCGGTCTAGTTCATTTGAAATTTCCCTTCTTTCTTCAATTATTTAATGACAGACATTTGATCATCTCAAGTGTTTTTGAGAGGAAATAAAGAGCAAATGTGCTTAATGGACATGTTGCTGAGCATAATCATGTTATCTGCCATTTTCTTCTCCCCGTTCTTCTTGTTCTTAGAAAAGCAGCTAGCCAATATAGTAAAACTGTTATCTGTAGATGATATGATTGTGTTTTCAAGGCTATTTCTATTCCTTGTGCTAATTTCATCTCTCTGAAGCCGTAGAACTAGTTTAGTAGACGTAAGGAAAAAAAATATCTGTCTCATAAATGTTTTGTAACACACTACCTCAGAAGAGTATCTTAAAAATAAATATTTAGTTTTTCTAGGACTCTGTGGCTCAGCAGTCTGCAGGAGCTGGGTTGTCAGTCTCAGACCCGCTGAGTCCTCCATGGTGATACTCTGGTGCTGCTGAGACCTCCTAACTCATGGCTGCTCTTAGTCTCTTTCTTTGTCCCTACTTTGCATCCCTTGCTGCAGACCCTCTCCATGAGGCTTGAATATCATGGAGCACTAGAACGGAATGACTACTTATCTGCACTGTAGTCTCCCAAGGTTGTATTTTAAGGGACTCATGTGAAAGGTTTCTTATGAACTATTTTTTCAGAAATTGGGGTACTTTGTCATAGCAACAGGAAACTAAATGAAGACGTTCCTATTGCACCATCATAAATAGTATGAATTAATAGTTTGAATGTGAAATAGTCCCCAGACACTTAGATGACACTTGGTTCTCAGTTGGTGGACTGTTTTGGGAGGTTAAAGAAAGTCTAAGGATATGGCGTCTCTGAGGGACAGACTTTGAAGATGATATCCTGGCTCTGCTTTCAGCCCAAGCTCTATGCTTCTTGACCTAAATTGTGAGGAGTTTCAGACTTCAGTCACCATGAACTTCCTCCTGACTTCCTTACCATTATGGGCTATATAACTTCTCAAACGGAAACAAAATAACTCTTTCTTCTCTTTAACTGTTTCTGTCAGGCATTTGGTCACAGTGACATAAAAGTAACTTATACATTGGCACTCTGTTATTTATGCTTCAAAGAATAAATTATTTGCTCATCCTGATAATAGGAAAATCTATTGGACTGGAACATTGCTCAGTTGGTAGAATGCTTGCCTGCCATACAGAAAGATCCATGTTTGGTTCCAGGTCCAAACATGGTGGCTTGAGTCTGTAGTCACATCACTTAGTAATGCAAGTCTGAAGGATCAAAATTTCAAAGTCATCCTCAGCTACATAGGGAATGAGAGGTCCAACTAGGGTGGGTATTGTGCTCCAGGAAAAAAAAATCTGTATATGTCACCATTGCAAAATTGTTTCCCCAAATGAACTATTCAGATAATAGAGAAAAATTCATCATACTCACACATATGGTTTTTCTCTTCCCTAAAACTTAAATCCATGAGTTCCTGTTAGTTGATTACTACATATAATAGTGCTTTCAAAACTACTGATTTGCTCCTCTGAAAATGAAATGGATTTCGTTTTTACTTCTGTGCCAATATTCTTTACCTGTCTAAGAGAATCCCCCAAACAAAAACTAAACCTATTTTCTACCTTCCATCTAAATAATTATTCTGATAAGAGTCTTAACAAAATACAAGTTTCAATGCTTTACCTATCTTAACACCAATTTGCTGTTAGAGAAACCTTATGAAATATTTTGATCAAAAAAATGTATCCTTAACTGAAAAACACTAGCTTTTGCTAAAATAGAACGTGTGTATAAAAATATGAAATGCTCTTTTTATGTACTTATTTGGACTTTAGTTGAAATATGAACTAGCATGTTCAAATGGGAATAAGAATTAACATTATATACATTTTTAGATTTTATAATCTTTATTTCATATGTATTAATGATTTGACTACATGTAAAGTGCATCATGAGTGTGCAGTGCCCATGGAGGCCACAAGAGGGTGACAGGTCCCCTGTGGCTGGAGTTACAGAGAGTTGTAAGGAACGGAACAGGAGTCCTCTGCAGCAGCAATCAGTGCTCTTAACCTCTAATCTATCTCTCAAGACCCACCTTTCAGAAATTAAAAGAATAAAACTCCCAAAAATATGTTCAGAAAAAAAATCACACTTCACTAAAGATCTTTGTTCATATGTATATAAACACACATGTAGATATTAACAGCTGCATGATAGGGTAAGAAAGAAGAGGAAGAAGACCATGGAATAAATGGAGGGGGAGGAGGAGGAGGAGGAAGAGGAGGAAGAGGAGGAGGAGGAGGAAGAAGAGGAGGAGGAGGAGGAGGAAAAATTCATTTATATTCTAAAAGAATATTACGTGGTATCCTTTGCTTCTTGCTTTCCCCATTTTGAAATAATACTGCAAATGTTTTCCAGGGTATCAAGTACTCTCTTAAGTTATTTTAATTGGTTAAATAGAATCTGATTGCATGGGCATGACACTATGTGATTAAGCTTACCAAAATAGTAAGTTTTAGGATACTCACTAATAAAATCTTACATCCTGATGTAGACAAATATTTCTGTACATAAATGATCATTTCTTCTCCAAGTGATTTCTTAGAAGTAGAATTTATGTATAAATGAATTTTATAATCACTTTTGGGATGACTCATTAAATTATTTTAGGGAAAACAAGGTACAGATCTATAGTAATTTTTAGCCAGGACTTTAAGATGCATACATGAATTTTATTTCTTTTAAAACAATGCTTCCGAAGGTGACTGGTGAAAACTATGCATTTTGTATCAGTGCACAATGGTTTTATTCCAAATGGCAGAGGAAGCTTTCCTTCCTTATATTCTTTTCATAGTTTGGCTTTCATATCATCTTTTACAAAGCCATTTGATAGAATGCTAGATCATATTCTTTTTCCACTTAAAATTATAGTTCTCTCTCTCTCTTTTAATTTGTAATGTTGTTTTTGCATATTTTCTACTTTCAGTTACATTTATGGGAAAAAAAGGCAATAAAGTAGTGTTCTCTGTATATGATACCATATTCACATGGGGACCCTGGGTGAGTGCTGTAAGCTGGAAACACCTAAGAGACTAAAAATTCTCAGTTTCCTAGTGTTTCATTAGTGGGCTTGTGGAGTAAAAAAGCCGTAGTATTTTCTTGTCATTCATTTATCACATGCTTTAAAATGCTAAAAACAGTTCATTTGTGCAAGAAATTCAGATTTGCTAAATGAGTATTCTAAAAGATTTTAAACTCATCTGACATGTTTCACTGAAGCTTGAGCAGAAATTTACAGATGGCAATCAGGATATTCCAAATGGAAGTGATGCAAATCTCATGAGTAAAATCTACTAAGAGGGCACCGTCATTTCTCAGTGAAGCTTCTAGAGCATTCTTTGCATTTGCATGGCTCAGACACAGTACCTGGATCCCAATATCACACAATAAGAAGGTCTTCTGACCAAAGGTCATAGAGTGGGTTTGATTGCTAGCTAACATTTTTAAATTCATATGAATCAAGATAGTATGTAAAATAATAGAAATTCTCTTATATACAGAATTCATTAATTTCATAAATGTTAGACTATATGATACCTTATTATCTACACTTACATGCCATTTTGAAGAAAAGTAGACATGTTCTTCAAAAATTAAAAATTCTAGTAGGCATGGTGGCACATGTCTTTAATCCCAGCACTTTGGAGGTAGAGTCAGGCAGATCTCTGTGAGTTTAAGGTCAGCCTGGTCTACACAGTGAGTTCCAGGTCAACTGGGGCTATAGGGAAACTTTGTCTTAAAAAGATTTTTTAAAACTAAAAATTCTTAGAATCCTCCCATGGTTTTCAAAAAAAATTTTTTTAATTGGAATATAGATAATTATCTAAGAGAAATTTTCAGTCCTTTTGCCTGATATCCAATATTCAGCTTCTCATTTCTTATTTTCCTCAACTTATTTCAGTCATCTTTAGCACCAAATCATAGTCCTTGTGCTGGTCACAAAACTGTGGTTGAAGGAGACATTGACTGATTCATTTCAAGAGGTAAACAGGTGTTGACACAGAGTTAACCAAGTCCAGTGGAATGATTGTGCCATATAACTTTTACATGCACAAGTCCAAAGATCACAGGAAGCATTTTCTTTTAGTTTGCTGGAAGGAGTGACAAAACAACAAAATATTTAACACTACAATGGCATTTGAAGATGTGTCAATGTATGATGGGGTGTTGGGAAGGATTCTGTGACAGAGCATTGAAGTAGGAAAGGACAGTATGTACATATATTCATGTTTAAGTAACAAGATCTTCAACAGCTGAGACATAAGTCATACCAGTCTATAGACAAATTTAGGGAAATCTGCTAACCACGCAAAGAGATTTTGGCATGAGTATCTATATAAAGTATTTATTGCAAGCCATAGGTATACACAAAGGATGTTTTCACATGTATTGAGTGTCTTCCTCAATTGCTTGGCAGGATCATTCATTTGCACCCAGAGCTCACAGACTGGAATAGTCTAGTTAACCAGCTTGATCTTGGGTCCCACTTCTACCTTCTCAGTCCTGGAATAAAAAGCAGGCTTTTATGCCCACTCACATTTTATGAAGGACTGAGAATCCAACCTCAGGTGCTCATGCATTGCAAGTGCTTCATCCACTAAACCACCTTCCCAGCCACACACTCAAGATTCTAAATCAGGGATGGAGAAGACTAAAGTCCATTTTAGGGTGATTTATTTGGGAAAAAATAGAAGTGATATTTAGAGAGACTGAACAGTAGGGAAACTCGGTTTGTGAGGTTATTATAATGATTTAACCAAGAGAAGTGCTTTGGAAATAAAATGATAATCTTAGTAGTCTTAGGCCAAATAAAAAGGCTGTACAGGTGACCAATTAAGCATCCCATAAGATATATACACTATTGTTCCAAGCTTACTTTATAGTGATTTCCAGCAAAACTTATCAGTACTAGGCACTCCAAAGAATTTTTTCCAAAGAATATGGCTTGAGTAATTATTCTGAAAACCAGCTCAGTCCAAAGATCTAACAGAAGAGAATAAAGAAAATATATCTCCATAGTTTAACATGTGTCAAGGGGAATGAGAATGTGTGCCTTTGTGGTGTTTAATACATGCCACAAAGCCATAGAATACAAAATTGCCACAGAGGACACTATCAACTAAGAAGAATGATTTCAGGAAGAGATGGTCTTATCTGGCAAATAGCAGAGTCAGAGACAGATGCTAAACCCCATGGTTCACATAGTGACCTTTAATTAGCATCCAGGTTCTGTCTGATATAGTTAATATTAGTCTCCCAAACATTGTTGATTAGTGTATTTTCCAAGCATGTCCACATGTACTGGACATTATTGCCGTGTAGCTATTCCCAGCAAGAAGTCTGGTGCTGCTGTCCCAGAGAATCATGGCTTTCTGTTCTACCACATTAGTCTGTGATTTTCTCAAAACTAAAAAAAAAAAAAAATTATGTTGTCATTCTGTTAATATGAAGAAAAACAAGCATAACTTCTAGACTAAAATCTAGAGAAGCCCCGTGACCTTGTGGTTAGAGTGAGGTAACTAATTAGAGAGATCCAGGGCTGCAGTTTAACACTGCGATCTCCCTTCCTTCTATATCTTATATATGCCCCTCTCATTTTGCCTTTCCCTTAAAATAAATGCCTATGCTCAGAGCATCGTTAATGAATTGGCTCATGTGAAATTACCTGTGTAATTCAACTCGATTTCAATTAGCATGTGGGTTGAGATCACAGACTTAACTTTGAGTTCTAGTTCTGCCCAGCTGCATGACCTCCAAAAAATCACTCATATGCTAGTCCTTTATTTTTGGAGGTAACTAGAAAATGAAGATATGAATAAGCAAAGGAAGGTTTTCTGCAGTCCGACAGAGCCACAGCAAGGCACACAGCATTTTCTAAGTGAAAAGAGAGGGCTGTAACACCACAGAAAATTAATTGTCCCCCAAACGTAACAAGTGCCATAATCAATCTTAAGAAAGCCCTCCTTGGTTTTAAAAAAATCTCAGAAAACTATGTCCTGAAACAAAAGGCAGAAATAACATTTATCAAATGTACTCAAAGAAGGATTTATTTTGACGTGTGGGGATTTTTGAGAACTAAGGTTCTGAGGAACAGTCTGTGGAGATTAACAGTCAAATACTCCTTTCTGGCTCGTAGTGTCCTTAAGTCACTCTTAACACTGGATCTAGAATTCAGAGTTTTATGTCAAAATTAGTTTTTTAAACTTCATCTGTGAAAACAAGGTACAAAAAAATAGCTGGAATGCTGAGGACCAGGTAAGATGTTGTTGTTGTTGCCCTAGGGGTGTGGAAAAAGTCTGGCCCTCACGACTGCTCTGGCGAGGAAAGGCAAAATATCTATATCATACTCAGTCCTTATAATCTTGAAGTTTTCGGTTGTCTTGGGTCTTTGGTGGGGCAGAGGTGCTGGTTACACTTGAAGTTATCCAAAGTGGTTAAGTGAAGAAAATGTGCTATCATAGAGGGTTTGTAAAGAAATATAGATGGAAATACAAAGTTGGGCTAACCTGAAAGGGGGAAGTCAGTGTTAACCGAAGAGGAGATGGGAACAGGGCTCCATTCTGCCAGTATCTACTTCAGAGACAACAGAAATATCATTGGAAGTCCATGAGCCCAACTTTTCATCTTAAAATTCTGGGTTTAAACAAAACTAGTTTCTCGTTTCCTTCCGAGTTCGAACATTCTATGTTTTATTTTTATTTTTTTCGGTGTTAAAATATATATATTCTATACAGGTTATGAGAAAATCAAACTTTAGTGAAACAAATTCCCTATACATTTATGAATATTACATTTTCCAAAATTCTTCAGCATTAGTGCATCTCCACATGTCAGTGCATCTTGATATTTGAATCCTACATTTTATTTCATTTTAGCAATGTATGCATAGACCGATGGCTACTTGAAAGAAGCCTGTGGTGTTTCTTTTTAGAAAGTGAAGAATTTCTTCATTTGCATGTTGACAGCTCAGATTTCCTGAAGTCAGCCTAAACCAGTGAGAACAAAGATTTTGCCCAAAGGAAGTTTGTGCTGAATGAGAGTTTCCAAATGATAACCTCAGCCTGCTTCTAAGACTACAATCACAAATTGTCTAGAAGAAGGGGCTCTTCTTGACATGCAGTGTTTCTCACAGGTTCCTTTATCAAATTTATTTCTCCCTGAAGGGAAACTCCTTTAGTTCTGCTTAGACTCATAAGTCCCTTGCAACCAAGGCTCAATTGCCAATGGCACCTCTAAGATTATATTTACTTCTTTGAGCTAAAATGTAAAGGTCACTTTGTTTATGAAAGCTAAACCTTGCAGCTAAATATCTTTCCTCACTTTTTCTAGGGAGGAGAGAACCTGGGAGAAGGGAGGAAGATAGGAGATGGGGACACTTATGAATTAAAATTCATTGATTAATTGATATGAAACTGAATTCCCTGGCTCCGAACTAAATTTAACTGGCTAATCCATGGAAAAATTAGAGTTCTCATTTCAGACCAAGAATAAATTTCACCTAGAAGAAGCCCTCTCAGTGTGCATGTGAAGGGGGGGTTGCGGACAGGTTTAACACTAATCTGTCATCTTTACTTCCAGAGATGCAGTCAGGCAGATTATCTAGTGGGGAAAACAGTGCTGTTTTTCTTTGGATCTTTTTGTCCACTTTGAGTGCTTCAAATACCTTCCAGAAAACTGAAATTCACAGGCAATGAATTTAATCAAACATATATCCCTGCCTATCCAAATACATCATTTGACTAGCAGAGATCTTTCTCCCCTAAGACTGATTGATTAGTATCTTCCATGACGCTGCTGAATCCTGGGAGTCTCACAAGTACCTGGAATTTTCAGCTCAGCATCTATCCATAATCTGTATTCTTAAAAACTGAATAGTTTCTCTTCTAAGCTCCAAATGTCACCCTTTTCAAATTTAGTATCTTGTTAAGGATTTTTTGTTGGAGGAGGGGTTGTTTTTTGTTGTTCTTTTTTTTTGGCTGTGCCAGAAAATATGAAAAACAAAGGGTTAGGAACAAACAGCCAGGTGTATCCATGAATTTTTAAACCTGGTCTGCAGAACAACACACACAACAAAACCCTCTAACCACCCTTGGGGTAAAACATCAATATAAATATTCCTCAGTGTCATCCCTGCTATACATCTACACTAGACCCAGACAGATGGCCGATTTGCTGTACCCCCTTGAGTTGACACAGCCAGCCGCTCCCAGCTGATGGCTTTCAGAGGCAGGAGCTCTGCTTGTGCAAGCTGGGTATCCAGTTGGCAGCAGTACCAGAGGGTACATGTTGTAAAAAGTAAAGCTCACCACTGCAATCATCTGATAGAAAATTTCAAGAAAGAACATCAGGGTCCCACAGACTAAGAAGAAAGGCTCTCTGTACTTGACCTTTCTTTGAGATATAAGGTATGGTTTCTTAAAGGTGCTGCTAGGGGAGTTGTTTTCTGTCTCTCGGTTCAGCTATTTCCTACAAGAAAGCAGGGTTATTTGTACAAATTTTAAGTGTATTTATTATGATTATGCTATGTGTGAGTGTGAGTTTGAGCCTGTGTGTGGTACCGTACACACGTGGAGATCAGAGGACAACTTGTGAAATTCGGTTCTTTCCTTCCCTGGGGGACTGAGAGACCATACTTGGTGGCCAAGGTTGAACAGCAAGTGCTTTCACCTGTGAATTCATCTCACCAGCCCTCTAGAAGTCTTAAATTCAAGAGTAAATCTATGTCTGGGAAGGCAGGCTGCTGCATACATTTCCTCAAATGCAGCATTTGGATAAAGGGATAAAGCGTGAAGTATTCCGAGGATCTGAACTCTGAGGTCCTGTTTTGCTGCAGTGCAGAGAGGCCAGACTTCGATAGTGACAAGCCAATGCAACAGGATATGCTGTCTTATTTGCAATTGGCCCATAGATGGTGGTGTCTTAACTTGCTTTAGCTCTAAACTGTGGTTCTAATCTCCCAGGCACTCTTAGTTATTAAATACAACAGGATTCGTCCACCATGTAAAGCAAGTGCTCACTTCTCAAAATGAGTCTGAAAGGCATACAATGTTCCTTCAATAATAAATATTTGCATAAAATTGACATATGAATGAATATGACTTATTTAAAATTTGGTGTCTCTGCTAGAGGATTTCTAGGATTGTACGAGAAGATTATACAAGTGTTACTGTGTCTCTGTATTGCAGTTGAACAACAGAACAGTGGCTCACAGATTAAGGGACTACAACTGTGTAGGTTTGGGGAAGAAACAGGAACTAGATTAAGGGACTTTCTTCTGTCTTTTAAAGGCACTTTGAGTTTTAGGCTCTCCTTAAACAAATCATCCTACATTGCTGTTATGTTTTGTGTATCTCCTCTTAGGTATATGTATCTCCTCTATTGGATTGTAGCTCTGATACTAAACAATGATTTATTCATCTTTGGTTCACCATCTCTTGGGCCTTTTTACCCAAAGTAAGCTTTTAATTGATGTTTGTTGGTTGACTGGATAATGAAAAAATAATTTTAAAATTACATGGCAAATTAATCCCAACTTAAGTCACCAAGTATTTAGATGAACATTTAATGTCTATAATATTCACCCATAATTTTATTTTATAATTCATAAATATTATACAAATACAAAGACTGACCATCATCATGTATTAGGCCCATCTTGAGTGTTATGTATTAATTATCTGTCAATATTCCACTGGGTGGATACTGTTAGTATTACCATTTTGAAGATTAACACCTGGAGGCCAGCACTGTTTCATGGCTAGATTGGGATCACCCAGATAACTGGTGCTCACACTAACATTTTATAGAAGGGTTAAACTCCAGCTCCGATAATCTCACTGTCTACACTGCATGTCCTTGCCTAGAGTTTGTAAGCATCTGTGGAATGTCTTCATTTTCAGATGAAGATGATCTAAGTGACATCATCCATACCAATGCCTGATACTGTCATTCTTTCCTGAACATATCATCTACCTTTTAAAATAGAGTAGGGGCCAGGCATGGTGGCACACATGTTTAATCCAAGCTTTCAGTACACAGGGGCATGCAGATCTCTCTGAGCTCCAGACCAGCCTGGTATACCTAAGTAAGTTCCAAGCCATCCAGGGGTAATGGTAAGACCCTATTTAAAATAAATAATATTTATTTGGGGGACTGAAGAGATGACTTAGTGAATAAAAGCAGGTTCAGCTGCAAGCACCCACATGGAGGATATCATCCACAACTCTGGTTCCAGTGGATCCACTGCACTTTTCTTCCCTTTCTGGGAATTACATGCACAAGATTCACTTACATCAATGCAGGCGAAGCACTCATACACGTAAAATAAAAATAGATATGTTTTTTAAATAAAGAAGGCATACCTTGAATTTCTAGGCAGAGCCTGAACATATCATATATTCCGTGAGAAGTACAAAATTAGAACAAATGTTTGAAGATAGTTTAACAACAGGAGCTATTATGGATTCTAGAAAGATTTAAACATAGAAGAGGTAGAGCAACACACTATCCTAGTTTCATTTCTGTTGCCGAGATAAAACATCCTGATGAAAACCATCTCAGGGGAGGAAAGGGTTCATTTGGCTTACAGTCTCAGGGGAGGAAAGGGTTCATTTGGCTTACAGTTCCATGTTAGAGTCCATAAATGTGGGGAAGTGAAGGCAGGGGGAATAAATGTATGGATACTTGCTCACAGGCTTGTTCTAATATTATACAGTCCTGGGCCAAACCCATGAAACCCTGCCATCTATAATGGACTGGGTCTTCTTATGTCAACCAACAATCAGGATAATCCCCTATAGACATAACCACAGGTCAACCTGATGTACTAATCCCCACACTGAGACACCATTCTCTAAGTTGTGCCAAGCTGACATTTTAAACTATCACACACACGGTTTGAAAAATTTATTTCTATCATTAACATCATCATCATCATCATCATCATCATCATCATCATTGGCATTAATGTGCTTGTTTGGTGCAAGTGATAACTGGAAGGAAGAACTATCCTTCACTCAGGGATGACATTCACCTTTCCTATTAGCGAGAGTAGGACACTTCTCTTTCCAGCTAACACCAGGCAGTGCTCCTTTCTCTCTGTAGCATAATTTGATATCAACTTTGGCATATATCTTGGACCCACAAATCTACTTATTAAAGCAGAATCAGTTAGCCTGTAACATTTAATAGACGTTTAACCAATTCATCAATAGATGAAAGTAATGGTCCAATAATAGAAGCTTGTTCTTTTTCACATAATATTTTGTGAATTTTTCAAGAGTTTCATACATACATATGGTGCATTTGCTCCTTATTCATCCCATAGGAAATACATTTTGATGCAACAGAATTATGAGATAAAAGTCATTCTTCTAAATACTGGCATCTTTACAAAGAAGTATATTTTATATAATAAAAGAACACATATTTGTTTAGAAAATAAATGTGTGCAGATATGCAAACCAGGGCATCCAAATCTCATTTACTAAAGATAATCTTTAACCCAAATTAATTTGCCTACACAAGCAGGTGAGAAACAAATGCAAGTTTCCTGAAGCCTTGTGCTAGTTTTCACTCTCACAATACTCTGAACATCTGAATGATTAGACTGCAGTGTGCTAACATGACTGAAAGTGGTTACGAAATCCAAGCTGCTCTGGGTCCTGGTGGGCTCATTATTCCTTTCCCCCATCTATCAGCTCTTTAGGCCTTGTTATCTCCTTGACACATTTTGGCTCCTCTCCAGCTTGTATATTGTTTATTGACTAAGGCAAAGGACATAGAGAGAGCAGAGCATTCTTTAAGAACTTCTGAATATAGTACCAGGGGATGTGATGAGATGGATTACTCAGCACCTTTGCCTCAGCTCCCAGAAAAGGTTTGCAGCAAAGAATTGCTGGGAAAAGTTTCCTATTACAATTGATTTCTACAAGGACATTTTTCATATCAACATTTCTAAAAATTTACATTTACTTTAAAAATTTACTTTACATATGACTCCTGTTAGTGGAACTGACATACAACCATTTAACAATCAAACTATCTTACAAGTTAAATGTGAGGTGAATATGGGACTAACTTGTGGGAACAACATCAAAAGTAAAAACGGAAAGGAAATTAGTTTGAAATCTGAGAGTTGTGTAAGACAAAGAGAATCTAAAGAGGTGAAAGAGAAAATGGTACTTGCAGTAATTGTGTCAAAAATAGTCATGTTTATTCATATAATTTTTAAAAAGACAGTGTGCTTGGGGATTGTTTTGGGCTTGTTTTATCAGCTTCAGTATGGAAATATAATTACCACCGGTAAATTGAAATGATCAGTCTCTTACTCTTGGGAAAAATTTATAGTGAAATGTTATTTGTCACAAAAGGCAATGGAGGATTGTTTTGGAATTTAGACATCTGTAAACAATCCTTGTGAAGGAGAAAGTTCTAGGTCAACAGCATGATATGGCTGCTGTGCTACTTGGGTTTTTCTTATGAAAAGAAATGGATAGAAGGTAAGTTAGTTAATAGCCATTAATCTGTGAAAGAACACTGTCCCAGAAAGGCAGAAGACCCACAAATACCTAGGACATTCTTCATAAACTTAAGGTCAGACAGTGCTGTTCTCAAGTTCTAAGAGCTTTGAGTTCAAATTACCAAAGCAAAACCTTTCACTGATGTTTCAATGTGAACTCTAGGTTCTTAAGGATTTTTTTCAATAAAGATGTTGATCTTTCAGAGGATGTGAAAATATGAATGTTAGGTTTTTGAAATCCCCTACAATGTACATAGATTACACTTGTCTCTAAACCTCTTATATTAGAACTTTACCAAACATGATTATAATTTTATTCCTGATTTTTCTTATCCTCAAAGTATTATACTTTAAAATTTCTGAACTCATAATCTTTTATCAACCTCTTGGTTCCAGTCTAATGGCTTTGGTTACAGGAAGTATTTATGTTACACCACAGTGGGGTAGACCCAGTGTTTCTACTAACAAATAGGTTTCATTGGTTAATTTCTTTCTCTCAAAATCAGTCTCCCGGCAAACAGAAATGTATCTTCTCCTATAGTAGATACTGCTTCAGGTTCCTAAAAAAAATGTACTGCCTCCACACTTGCCCCCCATCCCCAGAATATACTGTGGATCATGTCCAGGTTTTGCGTACAATTTCTAATGAATTCCTACCTTTGTCAGTTTAGTACTCAAACTTTCCAGCACCTCGAACAACACTATCTGCTTCCTGCATCCTTCTTTTAAAAAAGTTTTACTCAATATCCATGTATGCATATGTGTTTGATCAAATTCTCCCCCAGTTCGTTCCTTTCCAATGTTTCCCCTGCTCCCCACCAACCAACCACTTTTCATTTTCAACTTCATATGCTGTTTTTTGCTTTTTTTTTTTTTTTAAATACCTACTTACTCCATTTAGTGCTGTCTCTATGTATGTGGATATGATGCCATCTTTTGGAACACAGATAGCCTTCCAGAGGGCACAGCCCTAGAGAAAAGGATCTGCAGCTCTTCTAGTAGCCGTTAGTTGCCAAGAGCTCCTCAGGCTTGGGTGGAACTTCGTGAGCTTCTCTGTGATTTTGTTTGGATTGATCTTGTGCAAGTCTTATGTAGACAGTCAACAGCTGCTGTGAGTTGAGTTCATGTATGAAACTATACAGTCATGTCTGACAAATATTGCTTCACTGCATATTCTTCCACTGTATTTACAATAATTCTGCTTCTCTTCTAAAATGATCCCTGAGGCTTTTTGTTGCAGGTGTGATACAGATGTACTAGAACACCCCATTTAGTCTCTTATTTTCTCTACGTTGACCAGTGTAGGTGGGGTGTCTATATGTTACTATCCACTGCAAAAAGAAAACTTCTCTGATGAGACTTGTGAGATATATTAGTATAAATAGAAAAATTAGGATGAAATTTATTATTATGTTCTTTTGTTCTTAGGTTCTTTCCTAAGGCCTATGAACCTAGCCAGGCATGGTTTTTGGCCCAGTTAACAGTACAAGGTATGGGTTCCATCCTGTGGAGGCAGGCTGTAAGTACAATCAGAAAGTAGCTGGTTACTCCCTAACGTTCATACCACTATTGCCACAAAGACTGTATCTTGCCTGGCTACTTGCCAGAATTCATAGCTGCATAAGATTGTTTGCTGTTTTTGTCCCTCAGTAGCATGCATACAACCTTCCAGTACTATGAAAGTTAGCCAGTAGGAATGAATTTTCTGGAGCAGTACCAGCTTGATTTCTCTAAGTCTTACAACACAGCTATGTTATTCTTATCCTCAAGTTGGTGGGGGGGATAAACAGACAAGATCAATAGGCTATAATGTTTGGGGGAGGTCTATGGGATCCATTATCCAACAATTGTAGACAAGGTAACCAACCTATACCTGTATGGTGCAATGCAGGATGGGCCTTACCCAGGCCGCCTGCCATGAGGAATAAGGAAATGGCTTCTATAGATGTGGAATTCTGGTCTGGCCAGGCGTGACACCAGCTTCCAGCCCACATCTGGAGAGAACCTGCACTGAGATAAGCTACCTGCAGACAGAACACCATTGGCTACAGTCAGAAACCACCCCACAGGGCAAGTGGCTAACTTAACCCATAAAACCCTCTGCACGTCACTGAATAAACGAGTTTTCAGTGGACTGCCCTCCGCCTGCTTCCAACTAGCTCCCGGTATCTGTGTTCTGACACTGTGCCTCTCAACCCCTACTCAGTGGAGACCCTGTGTCCCCCTCAGCCTGGCCCTGAGCAGAGGGACAGCAACACACACCTAATGGTGATATTTTTATTTGACTGTTCATGAAGTGTGGGTGAGGTATTGACCCCATTATATGGTAACTCCATTTAATGTCATTTTACATATGTATTGTACATATTTTTAGGAAGTTTATACAGTAGTAAGCTTCCATATGGCATTTTCAAAGGACTTCAGTATTAGTTATCCTTCCCCATTCTCACTCCTCTGCCCTGCACCAAATCCTGCATCCTATTGAGTCCTACATGCCCCTTATTCTACCTTCCCTCTTCAAAGCACCTGTGTTCTCTCTTCCGATGAAATCTCCTACACACATAGCCCCTTACTAGTGCCACGACTTTATGGGTACTATAATTGAAACACACGTTTATAAAAATGCAAAGTCAGCAAACACATGTGAGAGAGAACATGCAACCTTTGCATTTCCGGGTCATGGTTACCACACCAGGATGATTGTTTCTAGCTCCATCCAATAATTATTTCATTTTACTTTACAGGTGAATCATATTCCATATGCATATGGAACACATTTTCATTCATTCATCAGTTGATAGACATCAAGGTTGCTTCCATCCCTGCCTATTGTGAATAGAACAGCAATGAACATGGATGAGCAAGTATCCCATTAGTAGAACAGAGAGTCCTTTAGGAACATATCTAGTTAGATCTATTTCTAGCTTCCTGGGAAACCTCCACACTGTTTTCTAGTGGCTGTACCAGTTTACATTCTCACCAACAGTGAATACATGTTCCCTTTCCAGACACCCATGACAGAATCTGAAGTCATCTGTTCTATGATCTTAGCTAATTTGAATGGGGTAAGATGAATCTCAAAGTAGTTTTAATTTGCATTCCCCTGGTGGCTAAGTACATTTTAAAAAGTAATTTTTAGCCATGTGTATCTTTTCTTGATAACTCTGTTTAGTTCTGTACTCCAATTTTTAATAGGGTTGCTTGCTTTTTTGGTACCTTTTTTTGGGGTTTATATATTCTAAGCACTGAGCCACTCTCAGATGTATAGCTAGTAAAGATTTTTTTTTCCCATTCTGCAAGCTGTCTCTTCACTCTAATGATAGCATCCCTTGCTATATAGAAAATTTTCAGTTTCAAAAATTCCAATTGGCCAATTCTTAGATTTAGAGCCTACACTACCAGTGTTCTGTTCAGAAAGCCATTTCTTGTGCCTAAGTTCAAATATATTTCCTATGTCCTTTTTTATCAGATTCAGGGAATCAGGTATTATGTAGATAGAGGCCCTAGATCCATTCAGAGTTGAATTTTGTGCAGGTGATAGGTAAGAAGCTCTGCTACAGGTAGCTATGATGTTTGACCAGCACCATTTCGCAAAAACAGTCTTTTTCCAGTGTATATTTTGAACTATTGGTCAGATGGGTTGGAGGAACAGGAGCGTATATCTGGGTGCTCAGTTCTTTTTCCTTGATGTGTCTGTTTGCATGCTAGTGTCATGATATATTAATTACAGATCTGTAGTATAACTTGATGGTGATACCTCCAGGAAGGTTTTTATTATTATTGTGTTGGGTATCCTGGATTGTTTGTGTTTCCACAGAGATTTTGAGATTGTCTTTCCAATTTCTTTATAAATTGCTTTAGTATTTTGATGGGCATTGATTGCTTTTTCTAAGGTGGTTATTTTCACAATATTAATCCTACCAGTCCATGAGCATGGAAGGATTTTCATTTATTTATTTTTGGCTTATCCTTCAATTTCTTTCTTCAGTATTTTCAAGTTTTTGTTATTCAAGTCTTTTGCTTCCTTAGCTAGATTTGATCCCAAACTCTCTAGAACCTCTTAGAGAACTACCTGCCTCTCCATCCTGACTGTGGGGCTTAAAATCATGCACCACCATGCCCTGTTTTGAAGTACTGGTGAGATGTTGTTTTTATATAGCAAGGCTACTGACTTCTCTAACCCACTACATTGCTAATTGGGTTTATCATGTGTAGCTTTATGGTGGAGTCTTTAGGGTCTTTTTGTATGGAATCATATTATCTGCAAACTTGGGTACTTAGGATTTGTCTTTTCCTACATGACCTCACATTTCTCTTTCTCTCATCTTACTGGTCTAGCTAAGACTTCAAGCAATATATTGAACGGGAGTGGAGAGAGTGGTCATCCTTGTTTTGTTCCCTATTTGACTGGAAATTCTTTGAGTTTTTCTCCATTTGTCATGCTGTTGGCTGTGGATTTATTATTTATTCCCTTTACAGTGTTCTGATATGTCTCTCTGTATCTCTAGGAAGGATGTTGGATTTTGTCAAAGCCTTTTTAGCACCTAATGAGATGATCACGTGGTTTCTGTATTTACAGGGTGGAATACATTTGTTGATTTACATATGTTGAATTATCCTTGAGTCTGTGTTATAAAACTGAATTCATTAATAGATGGTCTTTTTGATGTGTTCTTGAACTATGTTAGCAATATTTCAATGAGAATTTTTGCACTTATGCTTCTCAGAAAGATTTTATCTCTTTTCAGTAGGTCTTTGTTATAGGTTGAGTATCATGGTAACGTTGTCTTCATAAAAAGAATTTGGAAATATTCCTTTTCCTTTATATGAAATAATTTGACTATTAGAATTCTGTGTTGAGAGGTATTTAATTGTTGTTTCTGTCTCATTGGTGGTTGTGTGTCTATTTTAATTATTTTGTTCAGGGGGCTGGAGAAATGACTCAACAGTTAGGAGCAATGGCTGCTCTTGCAGGACCTAAGTTCAGTTTAAGCACACAAACTGTAGATAACAACCACCTGTAACTTCTTGCTCTTGGAATCTGTCACTGTCCTCTGGCCTCTGTGGGCATCACACACGTGGGTATACCCACATACATGCAAGCTCATACACACTCATACATTCATACACACAAAATAAAAATAAATTATTAAAACATTTATTTCCGTTTGTTTTAACTGGTAAGTCATATATATGTCTAGAAGTTCATCCATTTTTCTTAGATTTTCTATTTTTAGTGGAACATAAATTTTTAGATCTGTCCTTATGATTCTTCGAATTTCCTCATTGTCTCTCATAATTTTATTGATTTGTTTGTTCCTTCTCCTTTTTTTTGTTAATTGGGCTAACATCTTTTCAGTTTTGTTAATATTTTTAAAGAATCAACTTTCTTGTATGTTCTACAGTTTCTATGACTGCTAATCTTTACTTTTATTCCACTGTGTTCTGTCAGAATGTGAAATGTCATTTCAGTTTTTCTGCATTCATTGAGACTGTGTGTCCTAACATGATTGATTTTGGAGAAATTACATGGGCTGCTGAGAAGAATGTGTAATTTTCTAATGATTTGGTGCAACGTTCTGTACATGTCTTTTAGGCTCATTTGATGTATATTATTTAACTACAATGTTTTCTGTTTAGATTTTGTACAGATGACCTACCTGACAGACACAAAGGAATACTGAAGTCACCCACAATCATTGTGTTGGTTTTAATCTGTTGTGTTAGATCTACTGTGTATATTTTTAGAATTGTGATATCCTCTTGGTTGAGTGTTGCTTTATGAGTACAGAGTTGAATGACTTTCCTTATATCTCTTCTGATTTGTTTTAGTTTGTAATCTATATTTTTTTAGATGTTAGAATAGCTATACCTGCTTGCTTATAGATCTACTTACTGGAATAATTTTTCCATCTTTTAACTCTAAGTGTCCATTGCTGATCGTATGTTATGTTTCCTGAAGGAGACAAAAGATGGATCTTGATTTTGAATGCAACCTGCTAGTCTGTGTCACTGTATTGTGGAATTGAGTCCATTAACATTAAGAGTCATTACTGAAACATGTGTATTAACCTTGGCATTTGGTTGGTCTTGTCTCTTACTAGTGCTCTTTTGATTACCTGTCCTGGAACTGAATTTTTATTCCCTGTGACCTTTTGTGTTAATTTCATCTTTTTCTTGAGACAGAAGCATTCTTTCCAGTATCCATGTAAAGCTGAAGTAATGGTAATGAATTCCTTTAATCTGTCTTTTGTAATTGTAGAAAGTTTTTATTTCTCCTTCAATTTTAATGAATAGTTTTGCTAGGCATAATAGTCTGGGTTGGAATTTGTGGTCTTCCCAGAGCTTGGAATACATTTTTTCAAGACTCTTTTGGCTTTAAAATTTCTGTTAAATTTTTATATTATTTAGATATTATAAAGCCTTTCCCTTTACAGGTGTTGTTTGTTCCTAGTTTTCCAACACCTCTAGGTACATCATAAAGTTATCAATATGAGTTAATAAGTCTCTACAAGTGTGACTTGACTTTTTTCTTTTGCAGTTTTCAATACCATTTCTTTATTCTTTGGCTTTACTATTTAAATATAAATACGTCATGGTGAGTTTCTCTTCTGGTCCTATTTTGTGTTCTGTAGACCTCTGATCCTTAATAGGAATCTCTTTCTCTATACTTGATAATTCTTCTTCTGTGATATTATTAAAAGTGTTTTTGGTTTCATATCTATAAATGTCTTTCTTCATTCCATGAATTTCATATCACAGAATTTATTCTATGTTAATAATTTGCAGGTTATTTCATTCATAGTGTCTCAGATCTCTAAGACATTCTGATCAAACACGCATCTTTTAATTTCTCATTGACCTTCACTAAGTGATTCTATTTCTCCTCTACTTCCCAGCTTTGACTCTGATTTCCACATGATCCATTTTGTTGGGGAGGAGTTCCACTGGAGCGTTTATTTACTTTTTATTGAGTTCATTTCCAGCATGATTTCAGCTTAGCCTTTTTTCACTGTTTTATTTTTTTTCTTTAATGAACTACATTTTCATATCTTGGACTGACTTTATATTTAATTTAGTTCTTTTTCTCTTCTTTAGGTTATTTGGACATATTTAGAATCATTTTTTTCATTTTTTTTGTCTTCCTTTATTATTCTCTGACTTGATTTGAGATAAAGTCTCTCACTAAACCTGCAGCTTGGGTGGCGGCCATCAAGTCCCAGTGATCCTCCTGTTTCTGCTTTGTGCAGAGCTGGCATTACAGGTACCCCTCAGCTGGGCTTTTGGCTTTTGCTTGTGGAATGTGGAGATTTGAACTCATATCCTCACTAAGTGCTCTTAAGTGCTGAGTCATTATTCTAGTTTCAAATATACTGATTTCTTAAGGACCATGAACTACAGATTTGCCTAGCACTGATGTGTACTCAGAAAAGTGCATTAGGAAAGCATGTCATATCTCTTGAGACAGGTAGCTCGTTGTGTAGGATATTAGGGTGTTACAAAACTGGTATTTGCTCGTATATATTTCTGCAAACCAGATGTTGGTTTTTCTGTTGTTTCCAGGATGACCTTACACTGATACATGCAAACAACAGACATGAAAAATATAATTTCAAAACTATATCGACATTATGATCCAATTGTCTCAGCCTTTGAAGTTTTCCTGAGTCGTACAGATTAAGCACTCTCCAAGTCTTCTGAAGGAAATAAGAAAGTACTTTATTTCACCACACAAATATAAGTTCATTCAATGTGATCAGTTGCTAATAGACATCAGAGCTACAAATTAAACTAAAAGAGTGTTTAAAGATAACAAATCAATTGGTTAGATTAAAGGATGTTTTCAAACAAGTATTAGCCTAATGAGGATGATAAGGAGCTAGCTAGGGGTATTTGAAGGGATTAACATACCCCTGGAAAAGGTACCTTGGATCCTGTAAGACTTGGATCCTATTGCCTTCAGGGCTGCCATGCAGAAAGAGAACAGCTGCAAATTACTACTTAGTTTTACAAAGTAAAGGTCAAGGAAAGAGCGCAGATTGCAGTCAACATCAAAGGAACTAGAATATGTTAAGTAGAAAGGACCCCTTGGCATTTATGTGAGATCTTAAGGTTATTACCCATTTAACTCATTTAACAAAAGATCCCATGGCGCTAAGTGTTTTATCCCCACAAGCCAGGAAGATTAGACAAACTGCCCGCAGGCACTCAGCTTAGGGACTCTTTCATTCACAGGTCTCAATGCTGAGTTCAGACCAAAATGGAACAGACTGATATGTCCATGCTGCTACAGAGTATAGCGTTTATTAATTTCTTGTAGGAATGTACATAGCTATCACAGTGATACAAAGCAAGCAAAAAGACAGCTATATGTAAAAACTTCCATCCCTAGTTATTTAAAATACTATAAAGACTCTGTATTAGACAATGACCACATCCCTTCAGGATGAAATCTCATTTGACTTAAGAGGAGGCCTTTCAAAGGAGAAAACTTCCTAGTTGCAAACATACAAATGTATAACTGCTTGGCCTTTTTCAGTATCCTCTCCCACTCAGTACTTAAGTTGTAAGTGGAGCTGAGCCTCTGTATCTTAATCCACATATCCCTGATCAGAATACTAATAAATGCTCTGGAGAAGAACACATATGTTCACCATTGTACTTAGATTAGCTCAAGAAAAACCCAAACAATTTTCGTTTACTTGATTTTGTTCCCTTTTGGTCATTTCTATAGCTACTTAGCTTGTCCTGGAATATATAAGTCAGTATCATCATCAAAAAGATTTTTTTCCTAGCATACTGGTCTTCTTTGAAGAAAGGAATAAGAAATAAAAGAATCAGGGAGAGGCATTCTGTCAGTTAGGAGGATGCAGAGAGTTCAGATAAAGAACCTTCTCCTCCTAATGTTAGTGCCTGGACAGAATCCAAGTAGCAGCACTGAATGTTAAGCTGCCTCTTTTGAAAATATAAACTCTCCTTTAAATGGCACATAGGCATGATACAATAAACAGTTCCATTGACTAAGCACTGTGACTCTGGATTACATCTCCCCTCCAAGAGCCCCAAGGTCCTATTGCTTGTCTGTCCCTTTTGAGCTCAGATGTTGAGTTTGCAGAAGCATGCAAGAAAAGTGATTTCTCTTGGCTGGTGATTTTTGGCTGTAGTTTTGCAGGCTTTTCACTGAGATATAAAACAGGTCCTGACCACTCTGAGTCATTAAGTCTCCCTGGAAACTTTCTGCAAGGGTAGTGTTATTAACAGCAATTGCCCTGGCCAGATTCCATTCCCAGTAATTGCATTCCACCAGGCAGTTAGTAAGAAAAGCCTCTTCCCATGCAGTCTTCAGCATTCTGCCAATAACACACTGACTGGCAGCTGACCTCCAACTACTTTTGGGTCACAGCAGAGATTCTGCAGTGAAATCATTTGGAGAACACATACAGAGTCCCTATGCCATAGGCTGCCTTGGCTTCTGCAAACTTCCCCAATGGTCTGCAATGTCAAGACATTCTTTAAGTCTTCCTAATTTACAAAGTCCAGCCTAAATCTCAGCTTTTCCAGAGCTCTTGAAATGCCTGTCTTGCAGGGGTGAATTACACCTTTTCCAAGTTTCCTCTACCTGGAGTTAGTGTCGTTTGAAAATATTGAACTTAGCTCAATAAATGCAGATTACTTTGTGATTGTGATTATTCCTGATCTTCATTCCCATGTAAGGAGCTAACAGCATACAAAATATCAGATTTATGAACTAAGAAAGAGTGTCCCCCAAAGCCATATGATTTTGTTTGTGCATCAGACAAATACAGTTAAGGCAAAGTGAATAGATGTCTTTTGTGACCTGACGTCCAAATTAAAACCAGCAAACTTTTGTCTACCTAGGTTACAATCTGTTCTCATTCTGAAGTTGCCTTGACTGTATAGGTGCTAATTGCTAGAATTTTCTAGTAATGTTTTTGAAGACGCAACTTTGAAAAAATGGAGACCAAAAATCTGCTTCCTGCAGTGTGTTTCCTCCATTTCTCCATTTCTCCACATCTCAGTCAATGGCGTTTTAAAACAAATAGATTCCTTTTCCATGTTAACTTTTTCCAGGGTGTCTTGGAATTACCTATAGTTAAATTATATGTGTGCACATAAACCTTTGTGGGGAGGTTGGGGCTTGGGGTAGACAGGTTTTCATGTATCCCAGACTGGCCTAAAATTGGCTATGGACTTAAAAGTCACCCTAAACTTTTGAGCCTCCACTCTCAGCCTCCTGAGTGCTGGGACTTTAGACTTGTACCAACACACTTGGTTTTTATGTGGTGCTGGGATTGAAACCCAGGGTTTCATGCATGCCAGCATTCATTCATGGCTCTACCAACTGAGCCATCACCATAGCCTTGAACCCTACTTCTCAGGTAGTGGATATCCTTTTCATGCATGATTACATTTTACTCATTTAATAATTATGAGAGTTTGGGTAGTTTGTACTTTCTCATTTCCCAGTTGTAATAGGGAGTCCAAGACTCCAGTGCTGATTCTGAAATAAAGCACACCTACTATGAACCCAGAGAAATGGGTCAAAGCCCTCTGCCCTTCATTCCACACTCTACTCGGTAGCAGAGACCCTTAGTCCACGTAAGGGTACCTATTCCGGGCAGTAAGTGTTCCCTTCCCTAACACAGCAAGTATAAATTACCTTCTGTGGAAAAAGATTAGAAAATTTTCCTCCCTGGCGATTTTGCTATGAACATTTCTTCAAAGATATGACAATGGTCTTTACATTTGGAAAAGACAGACTTTTCGGTAGTAAAACTCCTAGTGTATACCACACGGAATTAGTGTTCAAGGGTTTTATATACTTTGTGTTGTATTACTTAATGGTCACCATACCCCCCATGAACTGTTCCCCACTGCACAGAGTACATCTTTCAATTCCTGCACATTAGGCACTGGAACTGGGATTTGAGTGGAGGAGTTGGTTACATGGTCAGTGACATGAGAAGGAAGTTTCTATATCCTTCAGCCCTTTCTCTTGGCCAAACAACATTGGTCTTATTGTTTCTGGTGTGTCTTTTACAAAATTTTAAAGCTATACCAAAAGACAGGTAAAAAAGGAAATGAAAAGGATAGCAAACTTATTCAGAGAAAAGCTATGAGGGTCTCAAAACAGCTGTCCCCTTTACTGCTGGCTGTAAGGAAAATAAGATGTGCGATTCCAGCCAAGGCATGAGAACCTGATTCACTTTATTCAAAATCTCTCTCTCCCCCTTCTGCCAGCCTATGTTGTAGCTCTTTCTCTCTCACTCTCCCTCATCCTCTGACTCTTCCCTTATCTCTCTCAACTGGAGATTGTACAAGTATACAATTTAAAATATAAAAGCCATGGACTTGGGCTGGGGATAAAGGTCAGTAGCTATGAGTCTTTTCCTAGTATCCAAGAAGTGATAAGATCCAAAAATAATAAAAACAAAACAACCTCTACAGACAAAAATTTTCAGACCGAAACGACTCCTGGCAGTTCTTAGACTTTGGGGTGAAGTTTAACCTTGTATCCAGGGGCAGAAGGTGTCAGGAATGAAGGGGCCTACTCTCTTCTCCTGGCTGAGACACTGTGCATCCAGACTCCCCTTCTGAGAAGACAGCATGATCCAGTTTGCACTGGTCTCCCCCAGGAACTCTCACCCACCATGCCAGGATCTTTCTGCTAGTCCTTTTTAATTCCACTTGCCATCGCAGGAACTTGAAAGACATGACAGCCAAACTGCAGACTGGAAATGAGTGACAGCCTCACTTTGGCAGTGCTAGGGCAGAGGAAGGCTGAGTTGCTGAGCACAAAAATGGACTTCGAAAGGGGGCATTGGGTAGTAACAGGTCATTCATTCTTTCATGGGCTCTTTCAACTCATAGACTCTCCTTCACTGTAAATGTCTTCAGAGTCTGGTATGCTGGTGTGGGCAGCTAGCTCTCTGATGAAGAAAATTAACGTCTGTATATTCTCTCTTTTGTAACACAGGAGGCATTTTTGTTGTTACTTTTGGCTCTTCTTCTATTGTGTTCACTTCTAGGCAGGCACATCTGCTGTTTGTGGGTAGGAAACCAGAGTCGACACAGTTGTCGATTACAAAGTGTCTATGTTGAACATCATGCTTCTCTTATTTGAGGGAGATGGAGATTCGAATTCATTGACATTTCACTGGCTCCCAGATAAATATTTTCACTCATAATTTATTAAATTTAAATTTGAAACTGAATTTGAATCTTCTCCATCTCCCTCAAACAAGAGAGATGGAGAGAGCAACAGACTAACACATTTTATGAAAAGAGAGTAGAACCTACTGTGAAGAGAAGTGGACCTAGCAGAGGGTCACAGGAAGCCAGGGGAGGATAGAAGTGTCAACAAAAACAAAGCACGTATGAAAAAGTCATGATGAACCCCGGTACTCTTTAAGCTAATCAGAAGGAAACATAATATTAAAAAAATATTACCCTTTCAGCAGCTGGGACTGAAGTCCTGTCATTGATTCTCAGAACTAAAAAGCCAAACTAATAAACATATAATGACAACACGGACCAGGGGAGACGGCACAGTGGTTAAGAATACTGGCTGTTCTTGCAGAGAAGTGACTTGGGTTTGATTCGCAGAAACCACATGGTGGCTAACAACCATCCATAACTCCAGTTTCAGGAGATCTGATACTTTCTACTGGGTTCCATGGGCACTGCCTGCATGTGGTGTATTTACATGCTGATAAAATACACATGCACATAAAATAAAAATAAATAAAATATAAAAATAGCAATAACAATATAAAACCACATTCTTAATCAATCTGAAATTAAAGCTTTGATAACCTCCATTCACAATGTTACAGAGAATGGCACAGTTCAGACTCTATTACCACCTCTGTTTTTGTGTTTGTTTTTAAATTCCTGCACTGTGCTTTGTATTGTTCAAGTTTCTCTCTCAAGGGTTGTTTGAATAGCAGTCTGTCTCTAATAAGCCTGTGTGGGATGCCTGTGTTTCATACCAAGACAGAACTACTTGCTGTGCCATGGAATGAAGTTAGAGCCCTGAAATAACGGAGTGAAACTTTCAGAACACAACATTCCAAGAAACCCTTCTCCCAGTGCTGAACAAACATTTTTGAAAACACTGTCACACTGTAAGAGTGGTCTCCCTGGGTTATGAACAGGTCAACTGCTTGCAAGCATTCCTTGTTATGAGGTGGCCAAGAATTATGAATTCTGGCCCCTACTTCGTTCATTCCTAGGTGGAAGATCAAAGAGCTAATAGCAGTTTGAACCCTGAGCTTTCCTATTTTACTCCTACAGGTTGTGAATCCCATTTCCTTACAGTAAAGCACATTCATCTATGGACTCCCTGACCTCTGACCACCCACAAGTCAAATGCCAAACAGAATTGTCTTTCTGGGAGGAAAATAATGAGCCTGAGAGCTGATGTCAAAGTGACAAATAGGAAGTTTGATTTGAAATTAAATCTGATATTATCCAGTAGAGGGCAGCTGATTCAAAAAATATAACCAATATTTTATATGTGTTTCACCCAAACCAGGAACCTTACCTACTTTTATTTTCATTTTTAAAAGAATGAGAACTAAGAGTTTCGTTGACAAATGATGCCTGTCCATTAACACAGTTCCTGTCTGTGAGCAGAAAAGTATAGTTCTTGGTGTGCATGCAGCAGAACCGAAGGAGATGGAAAGGAAACTTCTGGCTGAATGCAGATTCTCAGAGCTACTCTGTCAGAAACCCTGATAATTCGAGCCTTGGAATCAATATCTTTATATGCATCCCGGGGTGCTAGATAATTATAGATTGTAACCATCTGACCTTTTGAAAACTACTGTGAGGTGTACGAGACAGGTTATAGCATTGCTTTCTGTACCTGAGACCTAGCAAATTAGTTTTTAACTGGAACACAGTGCTTTCTATTCCTATATTATGTTCTTACAGTCACAATTTATGCTTTTCCTTTTAAAATTTATTTATTTATTTATTTTTATTTTATGTATGTAATGGTCTGCATGTTTGTAAGTATACCTGGGACATAGTAGTTTTCAAAAGGTCAGATGGCTAGACAGCGTCCCACTCACTGTATTACATTCCCAATGCCTACCACCACAGCCTGCAAGGTGGGGAAAAGATGAATGTTTGAGGCTCTTAGGAAACTTTAAGCCCTTCTGCAAATATAATCTTCCCACATCTATACAATTTTAAATAGTGAAGGGGGTTATACTGTATCTTCAGGAACCATTTTCTGTGCAGATCAAAGAATCATTGGAATGATCTGATTGCTTAGAACCCTAGGGAGGTAGAGAAGGAGACTCTCTCCACAAGAAGAGGACAGTGCTTTCTGCTTAGCTTGAACTTGCTTAGATCTGGAAAGTTAAACCAAGCAGAGTAAGGCAAATTTCAAGCTCCATTTAATTTTAGCAAATTGGGACTTTCTTGACTCCATGTGAGTATAGTCAGACTTGTTTGTGGGCCACTGTGTTTATCCTATGGCGATTTCTACCCAAATAACTTAGTTGATAGACTCTAGTTTCAAATCTCATTAAAGCATCAGCAGCATCATACCCCTAGGAATGGAAGATGGACAAAAAGCTGAAGAGAGCAGAGATGACAGAAGGAATGTGCCTGTTTTGGAATTCATTCCTACATTTGTTTCCCTAGATTAGTGCATTTTAATACCACTGGTCAGTCAGAAATCCTCATTTTCCTACTATGCACATCCATCTGTCATTTCAGAAAAACTAGTTCAAACTCTAAATGCCCTGATTCCAAATCTGATGATAGGGAAAAAGCATAAATTTACACAAAATGCTATCATCCTAGCAGGTGGCAGACAGTTACAGAATTTGACAGGTAGAAGGTTCTGTGTCTGACTTCCCATACATTGGGGATTTGATATATGTCAGCTTGCCAGAGGGTATGCCCAGCTATGCCTAAGACCAACTGGTCTTACAATTAGCAACACATCATCACAAAGCAATTGAAGAGTTGTGATATTTGAGTCTAGAATGAACCTACAGGCAATTCCCCAGTTTTTTTTCTAAATCTTTCATTTATTTGGGGACTTCCTTTATGTTGACACAAAAGATCATTAAACTGAACCCTTTCCTTCATTCCCATGGTGGTCTGAATCTTCTTCCTCCAGAGAAACGTGGGTTTTGATTTCTTGTTTGGGGAAGAAAAATATGAACAGAACTGAGAAGAATGCATCCCACCAGTGGCACTGGGCACGGAGTCAAAGTTACATAGAGTACCAAGTCCTGCTGGGGGAGAAACACAAGATTGTAATTGGAACCTAGGGGTAAAGGTCACCTTTCTTGAAACAATGGGCATCTGTGGCAAAAACTGAGTCTTCTGTGGGAGTTTGCAAATGTCAGCAATGCACTTTCAAATGGAAGTCTGTGCTCTCAGAGATCTGTGTTAACATGTCAAAATCTCTCTACTATCTAGCAGTCAAAAATGTTGATTCCATTAACTTATATTCTTTTTGTTACCAATGTCATGATCCTGTGTATTCTAGATTCCTTTCAGCTCTTATGAGAAACACCATGGCTAAAAGCCACTTAGGGGAGCAAACTGTTTTCTTTGGGCTTATGGCCTACAATCTATCATTAATAGAAATCAGAGCAAGAACTGATTTCAAGTTGGAGCCCAAGGATAGGAACCATGGAGGAACATTGCTTGCTGTCTTTCCCAGAGGCTCATGCTTATCTAGCTCTTATACAGCTCAGGACCATTTTCCCAAGGAATGGTGCTGCCCACAGTAGACTGGCCTCTCCTACATCAATTAGTCATCAAGACAATCCCCCAGAGATATGTGGACAGGACAATCTGATCTAGGAATTTCCTATCTTGAGGATTTACTTCTCAGACGTTTCTAGGCTATGTCAAGTTCACAGTTAACGCTAACACCATGTTATACCCATCTTCCTCATGGGCTGGCTGAAGCCCTCTCGTACTGCTTTCATGACAATTCTAGCTTACAGTCAGCTCCAAATTCTGAGTGCTTTTATCATGCCATCTACCAAACTGTATGATTTGATTACATCTGTGCAATGGGATGCTAAACTCTGTAAGGTCAAGGCAGAATCAGGACACACTTATCTTTTAGGTTTATATTCCTTTCTGCTTTCAAAGAATCTGGAATCAGACCTTTGACAAAATAGGTGCTAGTATTTCTTTGATAGTTCATCCTCTAAGCTCATCAATAGCTCTCATTGACCAGTTACTTAAGATAGATGCTAAATATATCAAATCTATATTAGGATGAATTTTAGTTCTATTGAGTCAGTGTCAGTAAAGTGGCATTGCTCATTTCCTGAGATTATGTGCAAGTCAGTAAAAAGTTTGTAACATTAAAAATATGCATCATTATTACATTAGAATAATAATTCAAATACTTATGAAGATGTGTGAGGATTTAGTTAATCATAATAGTTAGATATTAATGAAAATTAATGTGTTTAACACTCAAAATAGAGATTTAAAACTGTTCTTCGCTTAAAGCTGAGCTCCCTGAATATTGCTCTCTCATAGCACGCACACTAAAAGACAGTTTTCATCTTTTTACTTTCTCCTTTGACAAATATTTGTGTCTCTCTGAAATCTTCTTGGAGTCCCAAAAGACCCTGCTCCATGTACTTACCCATTATGATACAGAAGTTCTGCAGTGTAATTGACTGTTTGTACATCTGTCTTGTTCTTTAAGAGAAAGAACAGTGTCGTATATGCCTATTTCACTTCCTAGCTCTTAAAAAAAGAAACTTGGCACAAAATAGGCATGCTTTACCTTTTGGGGGAGTTGAAAACTGACAGTATATGGCATGGCTGTACAATTTAAAATAAATAATAACGAGACCCACCTTTCTTATGTTTGCTATGTGCAGGTACTGTTCTTGGTTTCCTTTCATAACTGCTTTAAAGTGTTGACATAATTATCGTATTTTACTTTAAAAACGAGGAAAATGCCACCGACAGGTTCATAGAAAACCAGTCAACAAATAAAACCTTCAGGAACAGTGCCCAACTGGGATGTGACTACTCAAATGTAAAGCCAGAGTGAATGGCCAAATGGTTCATTAGAGGAGCATGAACCCAGAACAAATAACTTCACTGAGTTGAAATACATAGTGACTAAACTCAAGTAAAGTATCTCTCCACAGTGATGAAAAATAGGTGCTAGGTTCCTACACCTGGCACACGCAGAACATACAAGTTGTACCCAACAACATGAGATACCCCAAGGAAGAAATGTGGGTGTACATTAGGGAGAAACCAAAGGACAGACATTCATAGGTATAGGTGGAGGTAATATTTAAATTTGCAGCTAAGGGGATGGTGCAGCCTACATCTAGGCCTGCCACACTCCCACATAAGTGTGTTCTCTTTCCTGACAAAACCAGTTTCAACCACAGTCATCAACATCCTTTACCCATTTGAAGCCACTCAGGAAGAATGGAGAGATAAGGGTCAATCGTACTCCTTCTGAAAATCTTAAGTTCTTACTAAATTAGCTCCCTTTTCTCTGAGAGACCTCAAGAGGTTCTTTAACTTTTACTGAACATATTAACCCTTGCATTGCTTCCTCTTCTACCCACTGTTCTGTTCACTTTGAATTGGATTTCACTCATTGCTGTTGTGTTTTTTCAATTCTTTGCAGCAGTCCCGCCATCATCATCCCCCTCAGCTTCACATCTGTGCCTTCCTTTCCACAACTCTTCTCCTGCCTGTGAGAAGTGTGTATGCTCAAGAGGTTTTCTTTCCCCTGCTCTTTATTTTTTGAGTTATTCCTTTTGTCCTTTTCTCACTATAGGCATCCTCATTTCTTGGTGATAGATGCTGTCAATCACCTCGCTATTTAGTAGTCTAGTTCCCAAATAAATGCACACAGCTCCAAGTAATCAAAGTAGAAATCTTTCCCAACCAGTCATTGTATACCATATCCTGGAGGTCTTTTTATTTCTGAGTCTTTAAGCCCAACTTGCTACCCACAAGCTATTGTGTTTTCATTCTGAAAAACTTATTTTTAAATATATTCATTATTACTGAGTGAGATGTAGATTATAGATTAGATAAGTCAAAGAAGTGCACGCTAAAAGGAAAGGATAGATCAAAAAAATGTTTGAATGGAATCCATGTACCTCCTGAGGCTAGTGACAGTCTTTTAATTACTCCATGACAGAAAAAGTGGTTTTATTAAAGAATCCTTTGCACTATGTTCCCGTCTTGACAGTGCCAAAAGAAAGCATGAGGCAGGGTGCAGGTGAAATGTATTGATTTGAAGCATCTCCACCCTGGTAAATATGGCAAATTTCCTATAGTGGCAGGCTTTCATTTCCATCCATCATGAGAGCAGCCAGACTACTTGCTAGAAACCAATGTTCTAGATACAGTATGTCAAACACCAGATGACGGAAACCCCTAAGAAACTGCAGGGAGTTCACTGGAAGCAAACAAGCCAGAATGTTGAAAGCAACTCTGACTATTTTCCACAGCAGAGCATAACTTTGAACTCACCTAAAATAATGCATTTGACCTTCATAAAAGAGTAATAGATAGGTATTTAATAGTAGGCCAGCCAGACTTCAGCAAACAGGAGCTCTAATTCTGACAGATGATGAGGCAGAAAGAAGTAAATGAGAAAAGAAATAGAGAAGTAAATAAATTCTGTTTCAGAAAGAAAAGCAGAGCATGTATTGAATATATGTGAAGAATGGTCAGACCCTTCAGGATGCCATTTTCATAGTTGAGAACGTGATCACCTGGCCTCTGGGACCACCTACTTTCTAAGAACTAGCAAGTGATCTAGAACCAAGCAGCTTGGGGGCTGAAGTGATGACTCATTAGTTAACAGTAATAGCTGCTACAGAAGACTTGGGGTTCAGCATCCACATGGCATCTAACAACCATCCATACCTCCAGTTTTGAGGGATCTGATATCATCTTCTGGCTCCTGTGGATGTTGCATACATAGGTCTACTTATAAAGATGCAGGGAAAATACTCATATAAACAAAACAAAAAAACGAAGAAGAAGAGTTCAAACCACATATCTTCCTGGTCAATCTTACTTTATCACACTCACAGGTGACAAATTTGGGCTGTCTTATATGCACTAACATCATTTGCTAAAAGTGAATGAAACAATAATATAGATTTCTATTTTTTATAAAGGTTATCTACCCTTAGAAAATGTTACTCTGAGTCTATCATCTTTGCCTTTATTTACACAGTTAACTACCTGTATATTTTTCTTTAAAAAGTAAATGCAGCTACTATAATACTGTCTTTAAAAGCTCAATAATTCATAAACCTAATCTTTATACACATGGAACTTAAGTTTTTAAACCACCGATTTATGATTAATTTTAAATGTACTAGACACTTCCTAAATGTGATAGACATAACATCTTACAAATGGGGAATAAGAAAAATGGGATGCTAATTATGCAAAAATTTCCTTCAAAAAAGTACTAAATGCTACTTAATGGTGCATAAAGTAAAATACCAATTGGGAATATCAGTTCTGTGAACTTGGGATAATTAGGTGATATGAGTTGTGAGGAGGAAAGAAAGAGGAAGGTTTTTATACCACAAGCATCACAGTTTATTCTAAAGTCGGAAGTCCTTGCTAGGTTGTGGGTGCGTCTCCATCTCCAGTACGGCTGTTGCGCTCCAGCCATGCTAGAGAATGGAGGACGATCTAACTGGACCTCAGGTGGCTCAGAGTGCGGTGGGAGGAGTTCCCTCCTGGGAGACTATGTCGGTGGGTAGTTCGGTTATTAGAGCCAATGCAGGGGCTTATATAGGGAGCCCTCCGGACGGTTACAGAAGGCGGGAAAGTTAGAGGTAGGGTTTTGGGGTAAAGGGTGGGAAGGCTGTGGAATTTCAGGAACGAGGAAATGAAACCCAAAAACCTGGTTCTGATCTGGGGTAGGGGAAAGGAAGATTCATATCACATCAGGCAGAGCAGGTCAGACACCTGCCATCCCTTTAGGGTATCTGGAGTTGCTTGCCTTGCTCAATAGATCCCCACACTAGGTTTATCTGTCAACTTGACACAGCCCAGAGTCGCTGGAAAAGGGAGTCTCAACGGAAGGATGTCCCAGATCAGATTTACCTGTGGGAATACCAGCAGCGAATTGTCTTGATTGTCAGTTGATTTGGAAGGGTGGCTTTTGGTCACAGTATTTGTTAAAGCAACAGAATGAAACTAGAATGCTTGATAATATTTAGTAGGTTTGGTAAAATATTGGATATCAGTTTTAAATATACACAAGTAAATATTTGAACAAACATCAACTAGGTTCTTGATATAATGTAACATGCTGAGCTAAATTAAAAAATCGGCTTTCTTACCATTTCTTTATGAATGCAGATGATGAATTTGGACTACCTTTCTTGAACCAGTACCATTTTCTAAAACTGTTTTGATTTATAGAAAATAGTGTAGGCCATGTGGAGCACAGCAAGGGGAGTATTCAAGATCTGAGTGTGTGTGTGTGTGTGTGTGTGTGTGTGTGCGTGTTTCTTTCTTGCTGTACTCCCAAGACTTCAGAAGCTCCCCAGGGTGAGAAGGCTCCTACAACTCTCCCCCTGCTTCAAAGAGAACACCCTTTGTTACTATACAGTTTATCTGAAACCTAGAGGTATAGATACTTGTAGAAACATCACTCACAGGATAGCAGTGTGTTCGTATATAAACACATACATATTTTTGTGTGGCTTGCTTCCTTGGATTTTATGTTTTTGGTGTGCAGGAACAGAACTGAACAATGCTCGTTGGACCAGAACAGCATAAACATTCAGATGTAACCAGAAAGGATCAAAAATTAAAAAACGATCCCACTTTCCAGCTACAGGTACTCAGGTTAGGTGTAAGCTGGCCAGGGTTTATTCTCTAAACTAAAGTCACCTTCATTGAAGTTTGGGAAATACCACTTCCACTGTGCTCAGAGTTCATGCACGGCACGTCTTGATGAATGAAACATATACTTTTTTTAAGATTAGAGGAAATGGATGGGCTTGTGTACAAAGAGGCAGATAAAAGAGTTGGGGTAAAATCAGCAAGTGTTGAGTGCCCACCAAGGGAGATGTCACCCACCCTCTTTGATGTATTATACAAGGCACTAGTTCCCTTGGCCTCTCCAGATAATGCCAAGTAAGTGCTATGCAAAGACCTGGCATTTTAAAGATTAACCGTGTTCTTTTTAGTTAGAAAAGATACAATTATCCATTATGGCCTAGAAATGACTAAAACCTATGGGGATTCTTTAGTCATCTTGTTTATTCACTTGAAAGAAAAAATAGTCAAAGCTAGCTTCACAAATCATTTTATGTTGCAAATGGAGTTGAATATTCAGCCAAAGTTCAAGTCACATACTCAGCCACGGGCTTGGCACTTACTATATACCCTAAGAACTGTGCTCAGCATGCTGAGGACTAGAAAGCTGATAGGGCTGTTTACATTATTTAGGGCCTACTGTTCTACAGGGGAGACTAGACACAGCCACAGACAACTCCTGTGTGGTATCATCTCACGGAAGCAGCAATTTGTTTGCTGCTGAGGCCACACAATTTTTGCGATTCTTTTACCAGATGCAGATAACATCAGGTTAAGACACAAAACTCTTCAGAATCCCATTTTTCAAATGTATGAGATTAATGAGTAGACTTTGGAAAGTCTCCTTCTTTTAAGGTCTAGTTTCATAACTGAATGACTTCTTCAGTGATAAGTTAGATCTTATCAACCCTAGCTTTTCCCTGTTCCATGGTGTCACATACAGGCTGTGTAGACCATCCACACAAATGACAAGGGGAATTAAGCATGTGCAGAGGAGAACAGCACATCAGGGGAATCAATCATCAAGTACTTATTTTAAAAGTGCCACATAGAGCATGGTGATTAAAACCTAAACATCTGGAGAAAAGGCAAACAGTGTTTAATGCCGTCAGGTACCAAGAGACCTATGAGGCTGATCAATGCATTGCGGGGAGCAAAGGTCCTATTTATAGGATGAAAGACTTAGAAGAGTCTCTCAGCAGGAATAATATTAATTAAGAAGTGGTAAGAGAAGAGATACAAAAGTGACACAAGAAATCAAAACCTAATCCTGTCTAGGTTTTTTTTTTTTCTCTGCAAGGGAACATTGTGTGCAGAAATAAAAAGATTATAGGAACTAAATGAATCAATTCCTGCAAGAGAAAATTCATTTTTTCCCTTTTCTCTTCTGTGTAATTTTGTAGGCTTTAATCCTAAAACAATGTTAACACACATCTTTGAAGGAAGGGCAGATTGTGTTGGTTCGAGACAATGGGAAAGGTATCATTGATAAAATGCACAGAGTACAAAGACATTTTCTTTTTAAGTAGAATGCAAATGAACTTGAAAAGATTTAGACACACATTTTTTTTTTCATTTGTTATCTATACATAAGTCCTCCCCACCAAGCTGTTCCTTTCAGGTACGAGTTACATCATCTTTTCTTCTAACAGACTGTGCATAGCTCAGAAATCTCTCAGAAATGAACCTTGGGATTTATCATGAGCTGGAGGTTGGGGAAGTTTTCCCATGCAAAGACATGGTGATAAATAGCCAGCCTCTTTCTCCTCTGTCACTGGGACACTCTTAAGCCTTGTTTTTTTGAGACCACTTCATATATCAGAGACCAAGTGCAGTGTTCCTTCTGCAAGAAAGAATCTCTGAATCTCTTAATCAAAGTTTCCTGGATTAACATATGATGAGGTGACTATTTTTATTGTAACAAACCTATTTAAGTTATTGCAACTTATATTGAACTTAACAGAGAAAAATCCAATGGAGAATCGTCAATTTAAGGAATAAATAAGGGCCTGTTTTATTCTGGACTCTGATTTCAGTGATGCCCTTAATAAACTACCTGCAAAGACAGGGTGTGATGAACCCTGTTTGCGATAGATGATGAAAGGACTACTTCTGTCCTTACAAGTAGCTGAAAATAGCATTAAGAATGTGAAGACAAACAGGTTTCTGGGAACAGGTGGCTGGAACTGTGTCCATTTTATTCTGATAGTTCCCACTGATGCAAAACTCTGAAAAAATATCTGGTACACAAAATGCTGTTTTGCTTGGTAGCACTCTAGAGTTTTGGAAGACCCAGTAACAAGCCTTTTATATGATCCTCCTTTTCACTAAAGTATTACAGAAACCCTAAGCTGAAGCAATTTGAGTGCCTTGTCCTATATAATAAATGAATTCTGATAATTCTCTACTTTTTCTCCTCTTCCTCCTTTTTTGTATGTTGATAAATTCGCTTTATAAATAGGAAAACTGCACAAATACACAGCTGTGTCAACTTTACTGATTTTGCACCACTGTAAAGACCTTCATTGTCCTCCAATGTCTTAAATCTACCAGCACATCAGACAGTGACCCTGAAGGCCTCATTTCCAAGGAGGAAAATATGCCTTGGTTTAGGTTCACTCATAAACAGTGTGATTTAAATAGCTCAGGACTACCTTTGTGTCTCTTTAAGTGTCAGGTCCAGAAAAAAGTTATTCTTTCACAGTCATGAACACTGACTTCCTTTTTTCTGGTAATACATTTTTCTAAACCTTAACTTAGCTCATTTAAATGCTCACTGTATTAAATACTCTGTATAAAACCCTCAGAGTCACTGCAGGTTTCCCATACAGCCTGCTTGGCAGAGTGGATTACATGGCATGGCTCATCCTATTTCCTTTCAGCCTTCATCAGGTCTTCATAGTTCCTCTGGAACACATAGTCATACTCTTCACATCTTAATCATACAGTTTTGGTCTTAGAACCATCAGCATTTAACCTGTAGCATTACAAAACCCTCCTATAACATCTAATATTTGGCATCATAATTTTATTAAAAACTCGGTTCTTTCAAATAGCATCAATAAGTAGAAACTATACCCAGAACAAAAGAGTTCTAAAGGTCCTTCCAGCTGTAAATTCCTGTCTTGCCTATAATAATTTACAAATATAAATAACTTGTACAAATTTAGGTGGAAATAGATTTAAGGCAGGGTCACTAAGTTCTGAATCTTAGTCCAGGAATCTTCCAATTAGAAGTCTTACTGCTTCTAGTACTACAATCCCAGATCCTGACTCATTTCTCTTGTTTGGTGGTGGTGGTGGTGGTGGTGGTGTGTGTGTGTGCGTGTGTGTGTGTGTGTGTGCATGTCATGATACTCCTGTGAAAGTCAGAGGACAACTTGTAGGAGTCTGTTCTTCCCACTTGTGGGTCCTGTTTGTCACACTTAGTGACAGCCACTTCATTCCACTGAACCATCTCGTAGGCTCTCATTTCTCTTTATCCTCTCACCACGCAAACCTCATTACCTTGCATACAGTTTGATGGTTCAATTAAATTTGCTAATAACGTGCACCAGAACTACAAATCAATAGAGATAATAGAAATCAATTTAAAGCCTGTGAATAACAAATATCATAAAACTAAAGGCTCTAAGTTCAGCTACTCATCTCTAGTCTATATACAGGAGATCAAAATTGGTTAGATGTAATTACTGATGATGACCCCGGAACTGGTCAGTAAGGAATGTTCAAGGTTTGACTCTCTTCTCTCTTATTAAGCTGTGCTGTCTGATACTGTGATTCTCAGCCAAGCAAAGGATAAGTTAATTAAAGTGAAATGAAATTAAAAATTCAGTTTATCAGTTACATTGGTCATATTTAAAGTACTCACCAGTCACATATTGTTAGTGTCTAGAGTATTAGACTGCTTAGATGAATATTCTGATCATCACAGAAAGTTCTCCTGGACACTCCTATTTATAGAGGATAATCACTACTATGATTCTAATGATTACATGCAGCAGGAGGGAAAGGGTGATAAGAAAGGAGAAGAAATGAAAACTCTGATTAAGCCTGCATTGCTCTGTGCTAAGCACTCACATGACTATTTTCATACTATCCTTAGGGCTGCCCTCATGAGCAGGTGCTATCAGTATCTGCACTTTAAGTTTGAGGACATTGTGCTTGGGGTAATGAAGGAAATCACCATATTTAAGTGCTCAGGGATGAGCTCATCTGGGTCTTTATTTGAGTCACTGAAATTCAGAGTCTGTGCTCCTGGTATGTTGCATCTACTGAAGAATATGGTACATTTAGAGTCAAAGATAATATTGAATTATGCATCAATACTTCTCAAATAGTATACATATATTGGAAGCATATGAGAAGGTTTCTCAAAACACCTGAGCCCTGATCTAGAGTAACAGAGGTAGAGCCAGGGTAGCACCTTTGGGGACCACCTAGTGTTCTTGAGATGATGGAGGTGAGGATGACAGATAGGAAGACAAAATGAAGGACCGACTCCAGCTCACTGAATAGTATCAGATGACTGCTCTGACGTAAGCCTACACAATAGTTCTGGGAGATAACAGAACAGTTTAGGCCATACTAATGAATAGAAGTTCTTCTTCCTAATGGATGCTCTGAGTTCTTGTAACACATGTGATACTTGGGCCTTACATGTCAGGATTCAGAATGTGATGATACAAATTTATAAAACAAATACATAACACTTCTCTGCTCTTGAGAAATTTCTTATATATGGGCAAACATTTTCTTTCTCAGAGCAAGGCCTTTCTGAAGTTTAGATCATCCCACTTAAGGGTCAATAATATAGAGGAATAATGGAGTAGAAAAATTATTATCAAGGAGGAAATATGAACTATATAGCCACAATGGTGCATGTAACTTGAGCTATTTATATTCTCTGAATGCCAGTTGTTGTCTTCTGTAAAATAGGGTGGTTTGTATGATAAATCCAAAAGCTGGTTGCAGCTAAGATGCATGCACAG
Source organism: Eospalax fontanierii (assembly GCA_035773235.1). NCBI lineage: Eukaryota > Metazoa > Chordata > Mammalia > Rodentia > Spalacidae > Eospalax > Eospalax fontanierii. The sequence continues at coordinate 14,413,699 of CM069544.1, read as the reverse complement.
GAGAGATTAAAGTCACCTCTTTAACACATGTCACTCTCAGTCATATGCAACGCTTCCGTTCTGATGTTAGCATACAGCCTGAACAAATCTTGGAAATTAAACTTCTTGAGATGTTTTAGTGCTGAAGTGTCAGGCATTCCTGGAAATTCTAGTTCATCTAGTCCCTCCATGCAAGGAAAAAAATCAGATGAGTGCTCGGCTTTCTTCTGTCTCGTCAAGGCCTTTTCTAAGTTTTGCAACTGAACGGTCAGTGTTTGCAAGACAATCATCAGCCTCCACTCACTAAGACATGTTCTCTGTAGCAATCCTCCTGAAATACCAGCAATAGTGCTACCCCTTGCCTCCCCATATTCGTAACAGTTAATTTGAAAATGAAGTGTCAGGCATTTTGTCACCTTAACACAAACCAGCTCATCTTTATGACTCTTATCCCAGCTTCACTATAATGGATTTTTAGGGCTTCATTATAATGGATTTTTAGGTAGCTGGAAAGGTTAGTCAACCAAGACAAAAGTTACAGCAGAATCTGTAGCAAGCTGTATACCCATGTCTTACCTTACGCTTGTTGGTAGGACACACATAGAGATAGCTCAAAATTGTCTTCAAACCCACTTTATCATTCAGTTTCTCATATGTTGTCCCATAATCGGTTGACCTGTAATGCAAAAAATGCTTTAATGAGGACAGAAGTACACGTCATTTAACTGCCTGTGAGTGTAATGCATGTTTTGCATAGTAGAAAGGCTCTCAGGAGGCTTCTAAATGATTCATGCAGTATATAATGATGTTTAATTATGTACACAGTAGCATCATGTGAGTGGTTAACATTTGCATTTAAATTGAATTGCTAAAAATTAAAACACCATCTCTCTACTGCTCCTTAAAGTACCCACTTTGCATAATGGATGAGATTAATTCAAAAAGATTAAGGGAGGAGGGTGTTCTTTGAATTGACCAGAAATTGTTTTTAAAAAGAGTTTTTATATACAACATTTCTTAATTTTTGGTTTAGCACAGTGTGAACTAAGATTGTTCTGATTTGTCTACAAATTGTGTTTTCATTCATAAGTCATAGGCTATATGAGCATTAGTTCCATCAAAGGCCATCTATTCTATGCCTATTATTTAAGAACCAGAAAATGACTTTATAACAAGTAAAATTTCTCACAGCCTTCTTGATGACCTTTTTCTAATATCAAACAGTCCAGAGTTACGAGAGCATCCCCTGGTGGTTGTGCTCCATTTTTCTTATAGATTCTCTACCGTTAACCACTGATCAATAAGCTATGAATTCAGATTAAATTGGTTTCATCAAACTTCCTAATGAAGGTTTATTTTGTATTCCAGAATTTTAATTCCATTGCATCATCATAAAGTAGAACAATGCAGTAGGGACAATTGTCTATGTTTGAAGAAAGAGATTAATAGAACCTGAAGATCTGTGGGGAGAACACAGCTGAGACACAGGTCAATGAGAAATGGAATCCAGGTTTCCTTGCCCTATGCTTCACGTTGTTTTTATTTTACCCCAGCTTTTACAAAATTTTGTTTTTAATTTATTTATATTTTGGATGTGTATGAGTGCATTGCCTGTAAGTGCGTCCATGTCATGCAATGCCCATGGAGGTCAGAAGACTGCATCACACAGGATACCTAGAGGAGTTACAGACAGTTGTAAGCCTCCATATGGGTTCTGGGAATCAAATCTGAGCTCTCTGAAAGAGCAGTCAGTGCTCTTAACCACTGAGTCATCTCTCCAACCCTTACCTCAGCTATTTTTATTTTTAAATTTGAGATATGTAATTTCCACTCGGCCTTCATATATTGCAAAGGAGTGAAATCTGTTCTGTTAGTCACATTTGTGGAGACCCTAAAATGTAGCAGACTTTGCTCAGTTGTAGGATGCAGCACTGAGACAGGCTCACGTATCTAACAGCTTATACCACTGACAGAATAAATGAAGAGTAATAGTGTGATAGTTGCAATAATCAAGATACATACTAACAATACTTAGTTGTTTTAATCAGAAAAAAAAGATTTTATGCTAAAACTTTATGCAATTCTGCTAGACATATCAAGTAAAACTAGAGACAGCTGTGTTCACAGCCTGTACTCTGGTACATTAAAGTCCTACTCTGGGTGCTGGGGAGATGGTTCAATCGTGAAGTGCTTGCCACACAAGCAGGATGACATGGGTTTGAACGCCAGCGCCCACATAAAAGCTGAGTGCAATGGAACCAGTTCTGAAGCTAGTACTGAGGGCGGAGAGTGACTGGTGGATTCTAAAAGCTTTTCTAACAAGACAGCTTAGATGAAATGTCGAGTTCAGAGTTCAGGTTCACTGTCTCAAAAAATTAAGGTAGAGAGATCTAGAGGAAGACACCCAGTGTCAGCTTCTGATCACACACACTCACACACACATGCACACCTGCAAACACATGAGTACACACATGCTTACATAACATAACAGACACATAATAAGGTAGAAGGCAATTGAAGAAGATATATGCCATTGACTCCTGATTTTCGCATCCTCATCTACATATGTATAACCCCCCACACACACACACACAGAGCCCCCTCTAGAACAGGCACTAGTTTGAGAAAGCAAAATAGATGCACTCTTAGAATTAAGGATTGATACTAAGGATATTTCATTTGAAAATGTATACACAGATGGTATCAAAAAGCCAATATTTTCTACAGCCGAGATAACATCCCATAGTCTGGACCTATAGGGCATTAAATAAAATGAACTTTTAAAGAAGAGGGAGTTTAGAAAGGGGAAGTAGGAAGTATCTTATTGGCTAGGAATGGCTATGTCAAGGAGATGCTTTACTGGATTTCTTCTGTATACCAGTCACCCAGACACTCACTTGATAGCTGAGGACGGTGTTTCAGAATTCTTTCAAAAAAAACAGCAATGCTTCTTCAAATCTTCCCCTTACACATATCCTTCCGTACACCCAAATTCCCAGTGAGTGGATGATTCTCTGCTTTCTTATGAGCATTTAAGATTACTTTCATCATTCAATCTGTGATTAGTATCTGGCTTTTTCAACTCTTTCCCTATGCATCCTGAACCAGTCTGTTTTCTACGAGGATTTCCCTGTCTTCTAAATTTTGCCAACATTTTCCATCTTACTGTATAGTGTAGATTTCCCCTAGTTACTGTCTAAACACTCATTCAAGGACAAACAAATACAGAATCTCTATGGGATGGGAGAGAGGAACATAAGATGCAGCAATGCTGACCCATTCATAAATTTCACCCAGTGACTGACAGAAGCAGCAGGACTTCATTGGAGATCAGACAGTGGCTCACATTTTCTAGCAGAGTACTGGGAATAGGAGCTTAGAAGTAGAATACAGTGTATAATGGGTGAAAGGAGGAGGTTTTGTATAATTCCTGTAACAAAATGTAACAAAACAAAGTCTACAGCAGCATTTGAGGATTGTTGTATAAAGATCTTCTGGCAAAGCATGCTCATGTTGTCTGCATGTAAGGTGTGTGTGTGTGTGTGTGTGTGTGTGTGTGTGTGAACTGCCATCCTAATAAGACAAGATGTGATGGAGTGAATTCCTCAGATATACATTAGCAAAATATTTTTAGAGTTTATGCTATCTTATTGGACATATTTCCCTTATTATAATATCACTTCTGCATGGATCCAGTTCTTCTAAGAATCTGCTATTATTTTTGTATGATCTGTAACAACTTGATTATACACAGAGAAAAAAGAATACCAACATTCATAAACTCTCCATCCCCATTAGTGCAGGTGGTCTAAACATTATAGCTAGTCTAATAACAGATGGATGGAAAATGAAAAATGTATTTTCACACATATAAATGCATAGACTGGCAGTTGTCCAAGAGGGTTTCACAAATGGATTGTAAGTGCTGGTAGACATTAAGGCTGAAACTAACAATCAGCTGGCATATACTGGCATGGTGGCACAGGAGTCAAATATTAAGTGCTTGTAAACCAGCTTTTAGATAGTGTGCTGTTCTCTGAATAACTGCAGCTCTCTGCCTACCATTGTGGCCTCTCACTCGGCCACACTCTTGTCTTCCTCTCCACTGTGTGAACGAAATATTTACAATGGACAAAGGAGAGAACCTTAAGAAACTTTCTCTAGCAAACAATCTTATAGAGGGGCTGCTTGGCCAGTGTCCATGCTGAGCAGCTTAGATGCCAGGGAAGGATTCTAGGTGGTGCTGTGCCCTGGAAGAAAAACTTGTTGCCCCTATAATTCACAGCACTGTTCCCCTTAGTGACATTTGTGGGAGTGTCTTAAAAATATTGACTTGGAATGATCACAGGAGACAGACAGATTGGGCAGCAAGCCAACTGTGAGTCAGTGTAACAGTTGTTTATTTTGAGGTTGTTGTTGTTGGTTGTGGTGGTGGTGTGTTATTGAGCGAGGGACTCCTCATAGCCTCAGCTGTGCTGGAACCATGTGAATAGAGCAGGCTGGGCTACATATCACAGAAATTCGCCTGCCTCTACCTTCCCAGTGATTGCTGGGATTAAAGGCATACACTAACAGCCCTGCCTGGTTTTTAAATTTTCAAACTCCATGTCTAAGAATGGGGAAGAATATTAATTCCCCCAAGTCAAAATGTTTGAAAACACCTGAGCATATAATTTAGTATTGCTTTACTTAAAATTGTTCATACATTATATTATTCCAATATATACAATCCTGTTTACTTGTATTGTTCATGCAGCATTTTTGATACTTATTTGATTATGGAACACATTCTTGAGTGATATCAAATATGATTAGAGCTCTAAGCAACTCAGTTTGGGAAACATAGTATAACAGACACAAAGTAAAAGAATGACTGTTGGAATGACATTAAAGTAGGCATAAGCTGTACTAATGACTCTTAATTAACCCTGGTATAACTATGTATTTTTGTGTTTTGTGATTTGGGCACCTGATCTTGGTTCCTGGAAACCTCAATTTGATACTCCATCTAAAAAGAATAAATGTGGGTATGCTTGAGAATGAACATATTAAGGCACTGAAAGACAGTGTGCCCACCTTCACTGAAAGCAGGAAGACTGAGAAAAAATGCTTGCTGGTAAGACAGTCTTGTACTTCCCCAGTTGAAGCTGCAGAAACCATTTTAAAATTTTAAATAAATCATGGGTGGTAGCCTGACTCAAGGACCCAGTTCCGGAGCATATTCCAGAGACAGCTCAAAAGGCAAATTCTAGGGACAGACAGTTCCAAGGGTTATCTCCTCAAATGAGTGTCCTCAGAGTTCAGACCCCCTCTTAAGAAGTAAAATTAAGAGTCAGGCTTTTGGGGACAGATTTTTGATTCAGATTACTGTAATGTTAGATTGTAATCCCCCAGATGACCATGAACTTGGTTTCATAAAAAAAGGAGACAAGGAAAACATTAAAAAAAAATAAAATTTGCAAACAGAAATACCAACTTGTATAAGTGAATAATTATAAAGAGAAAATCAAAACAAACAAAAGTGTTTTAAAATATGTGTCATGCACAAAGATATCTAAGATACACTATGTATACTTCAGAGTCTTAACTTGGATCACTTTTTAAACATATTCATAAGCAAGTGGATTTTATGTGCAGGATTTTTCTTTGGAGATTGGCCTGTCTATAGATTAGAGACAATGACTGCCAATATCTATACTCTGCTAGAAGAGCTGAAATCTTAAGAAAAATCATTCCAGGAAAATAACTGTGCAAGTGATCAAATAGTGAGAGCTTGCAAAGCTCCCTTTTGATCTTGAATCCTTGCTCTGTGCTTGTACAAACAGATCTTAAAAAGCAACTTTTCAAACATTTGAAAGTATGTGTCTATTTAAGTATTTGTTAAATACATAGAGCTGGGGTGAGTTGCCCTGAGGAAGAGAGAAACCACACCAGAGGTATCCCACTTCCCTTTATAGAATTTATGATCACATTGTGCTAAAAAGTTTTCCGTGTGTCTTAGAGACTGGGTCAAATCAGTATATGAATACCTTCAATAAGTAGTGACAGAAATAAAATGAATGAGATTTCTGATATTCTAGTATATGATCAAATGAGACACTAAAGAAACAGATTCTTCTGTAAACTAAATTCATAAAAATACGTAATAGAAATGGCAGGCACTTCTAAACTATAGCCTTCATTATTAATTTTATAAAGCATTTTCCATGATGACCCTACTGTATTCTTTGCCAAATATTTATTGATATCAATAAAGTGAACCCTCAAAGACAATAAATCACTCAAAATTCAGCTCCCCAGGAGCTCCATAATGAAATCAGGTCTTTAGAATCTCAGGGTTTGAAGCATGAAAATCTTATGCACACTTAAGCTTACAGCCATTGTTCTAAAACCAAAATCATGTATTTTTGCTGAAAGATAATCTGACTCCAGCTTGGTATTGCTATTCCTTCAAATGGCCCTATCCTTCTAAAAGCCCAACTTCCATTCCCCATCCACACTTCCAGAGCTGAAGGTCCTCAAACATTCATCTGTCTTCTAGAACCCAGAATACCCTCTCTCTGGGTCTATCAGTTACACATGCATTCCCAGAGACTTATAACATCCTTGCATCCATGTTGACCTTCTGTTAGATCTGGTTCCTAGTTTTCAGGATGTTTTCATGCATCTGTTCTTTCACTTTTGGTGTTATGACTGCACTTGTGTTTAGTTGTTATATTTCCATTACTAATTAGAATGATCATTTCTGTAAAGCAGGTCTAGTTCCCATTTATTTCTTTACGTTAAAATTGCACTGTTTCCTTAAAGGAGCACATTTTATACCTATCTCTGTGTCATCTATTATATCTCTATATACATATCATGTGTGTCTACCTACATTTGGGGGATACGTGTGAAAATGTTTATTTGCATGAAGCATCCTTAGGGCTAAACATTGAAGTGAGCCAATATTAGTCATGTTTTTTATCTTGACTCCTCTCTTCTCTCCTCTTTTTTTCTCCTTTTCTCCTTCCTTATTTACTTTTTAGTGAGTGATGGCTAAGGCATGTATGCTCTCCCTCATTTGTGAATCCTAGCACCGAATCCTTATATGTGAGTATGTATTTTGATGTAACTGCAGGAGTCAAGAAACTTGAAAGGAACCAGGGAGGTAAAGGGAAAGAAGGAACCAGAAAGAGATGAATAATAGGAGGCAAGGTTACCAAAGGAGAAATAGATAAAATGTGAGTATTTAAATGGGAAAAGAGACGGGTGGAGATTTACAAGGAATAATGGAAACAAAGGGGAAGAAGGAGCTCAGGAGAGGTTGGGCCAGGCCATAGGAGACTGGGATTATCAAGGGGGGAAGGCATGGAGGGAGGGTTAGACATAAAGAGAGAAGAGAGAGATAAATAATGTCTAGTCTGAAATACCAGAGGGAATATTAGTCTCATAACTTAATGACAAATTCCACATACAATATCTCTACATGTGTACAGCAGAAGGCTACATAACAAAAAACAGTGCCAGACAGGAGAAATCTTTGAGTTGTTGGCCAGGGTGGTCCACGAGACTCCCCAAATTATACAGGCTACTGCTGCAATCCTTGATTGCCTCCTGAAACTTGAAGGTAAGACCCTATGGCTGAAAACAGGACATAATTTAGAGAAAAAAAATTGGAAAATGGAGCTGAAACTGACCTGAAAACCATTTCCTCTGAAGGCTAGCTCTCACAGCTAGAGTTAAGAAAGAACATCAATCATTGGTCCAGCACCAGCTTTATGACCAAATAACCCATCAATGATGGGCACAACATACTACACTTGTGCAGAAGCAGGACTTATCTTGGGGTAAATCAACAGCTATGTAATTGATCTTATAGCACACCCAATGGGAGGAAACTCATGTGTGCTCCTGTAATCATAGCCAACTATACACGGCTGAAGAGGTCACAGATTTTAGAGAAATCTCCAAGATTCACATCCCTAGACTACTGTAACTTCTTATTAAGTAAAAAATATATATCCTTATATTTATAGTCAAGTATCCCAGTCACCATTCATCAAAGCAGCTTCTTTTGCTCCAGATGGAGACTGGTACAGAGTACCACAACTTGTCACACATAGACATTGTCTGTGAATTGCCTAATACTAAGCCTCACATCTACAATACTACCTCTACATCTAAGGTGCAAGCAACATAAAAGATGACACTAAAGAATCTCTCAGTTCTTATAAATGAGCTCCCTCATGGAACAGAGGACCAGTAACACAAAAGGTCATGTCCTAGTTTGCTCCTCCATTACTATAACAAAAATATCTGACAAATACAGACTTGGGGAGGAAAGGGTTTATTTCCTTACATCTCCCGTTGTCACACAGTTCATCAAGAAATCCAAGGTAGGAACTCAGGACAGAAACCTGGATGCAGGAGCTGGAACAGAGGCTATGGAGCAATGCTGCTTACTGGCTTGCTTCCCAGGCCCATGCTCACCCTGCTTTCTTAAAAAAATATACAACCTGCCCAGGGGTGGCACCACTCACAGTGGGACTGGTCCAACCCACATCATTCATCAAGAAAATACCACACAGATGTGGACACACGTCAGTTCAATGGAGGCAATTCCCCAACTGAGACTCCCTGAATCCCAGGTGTGCCAAGTTGACACTATATCCATCTAACACAACTAGCTCCTTCTCAGCTTGACACTCAAAACACATCACTATTAAACCATGATCTTTTTATTTATTGTCTCCAAGATATGTTAACATTAATATCACAACATAAGATAATACAACCTTAAAAGCCCCACTGTCTTTTTAAAATCCCCAAACTTAAAAGTTCAGTCTTTTTTTAAAAAAAAATCTCTTAAGTATGGGCTTTTGTAAAATCCAAAATAAGTATCATCTTATTTCAGGGGAAGAATCGGGCACACCTAAGCAAAACCTAAATCCAGAAAACAGCTCAAGACTGAACATCTAGAATTCATTCACAATCTTCTGTGTACCAAAGGGTTTTGGCAGCTCTATTTCTCTGGTTCTGCCGTCCACAGCACTCACAGCTCATCTTTCAGGCCTAGGCTGGCTCCATTTCACACCTCTGCTGTCATTTATGGTCATTCCATGGTCCTGGCATCTCCAAAAAGCTGGGTCTCCAATGAAAGCAAGGCATCACCTTCACCATTGGGCTCTTCTGGCCTTTCCTGGTAAAAAATCTTAGATTCTTTCCATGATCCCTATGTTCCTTGGGTCTTCACTGCAATTGAGGGAGTACTTTCACCAATGGCCTTTCCTGGTCTTTCTCAGTGTCAAGCCTCAGCTGCTCTCTGTGACCACTACACAATTACAACACCAGACCCATGCAGGAGACTCTTATACATTAGCAAATCCTACTTCCAGCTTGAGATGGAGGCTTGGCCCCTGTGGATCACAGCTTCTGTGTCCTGGCCCTCAGGAAACTCTTCTCAGAAGATTTTGCCATGGTGATGCTGTTCCCTTGTTACTTACAGCTGATTTTTCAGCCACAGATAACTAGCACCAAATGTCACAGTAAAACAAAGGCTTTACTTAAGGTTCTGATCTCTTCTTAATCACAACTGATTCTGTGCCTCAGATGACCACAACCCAGAGATTCTCAATCTCAATATCACACAAACAGCCTTGATAGCCTGTTTCCTTCTGAAGCTTCAGAGGCGAGGCCTCTACCATCCACAACCCTCTTAGCATAACTGTTTCAAGCTCCACAGCAATAAACTCTAAGCACTCAATGACTTTTCCAGCATGAAGTTCCAAAAACTTCACAATCCTCTTTGAAACATCAAGGTCGGGTCTGTCTACAGCAATACCCCACAATGCTCATACCGATTTCTGTCCTAGTTTGTTCTCCATTGCTGTGACAAAACACTCTGACCAGTACCAACTTGGGGAGGAAAGGGTTTATTTCACTTATGTCTCTTGGGTCACACAGTTCTTCAGAGGACCCAAGGTAGGAACTCAGGGCAGGATCCTAGAGGCAGGACCTAAAGCACAGACCATGTAGGAACACTGCTTACTGGTTTGCTCCCCTGCCCCACTCTCAGCCTGCTTTCTTACAAAATAGACAACAACCTGCCCAAAGATGACACCACCCCCAGTGGGCTGAGCCCTCCCGCAGCACTCACCTATCAAGAAAATATGCCACAGATATGACCACTGGCCAGTTCAATGCAGGAAATTCCCCAATTTAGGCTCCCTCAACCCAGGTGTGTCAGGTTGACACTAAAGCTATACAGTACAGGTTACAAAAAGCCAAAGCATGGATATTAGGAATCTGCTAACTGTGGGTCCCTGGACAGTTTAGTTTAAGTTTCATTCATCCAGGGTTCAGTGACCATTGTGGGAGAGGAGATGTAAAGATTGCAAGAGCCAATGAGGAGGTGTGTGAGGACATGGAAATAGATTCCTACAAACTCCTTGGACCCTGCTCATATGAGCCTACAGCAATGATGTTGGCATGCTCTAGTCCCACACAAACTCAAGCAGACAAAATCCCAGCATGCGACTGGAGAAGTGGGTAGCAGACCCCAATCTTTACTCTAGAAATATTTGCAACTGATTAAATTAGGGTGAAGGTGGGCTAATCTTCTTAAAGCCAGGGTCTCTGGATAGGTTGACTAGACCTTTGTGAATAACTTACCCTGAGGAACATTTGGGGGCACTATCTTAACACAATAGACCTTAACACAGATGAAAGAATGTAAGGATTACAGTTGGGGAGCTGTGGAAATGTGGAATTGGGGAAGGCATATAACGATGATTAAGATTGACTGAGATGTTCTATATGAAATGCACCATGATTCAATAGCAATTTTTTTCTAATTTCCATTTTTTCAAATCAAACATTGTTGAGAGCATACAGTATGATATATGCTCTTTACATGCAGATATTTATAAGGTGAACACAGATAATAATCACATATTACAAATTAAAGGGAATCAAAACTACATCTAAACGGGGCTTAGAAGTTTCCAACACAGCCTAAGCCTCCACAGCCCGCCACGTTAACCCTTACTGCTCTGCCTCTATCAAAGCTATAGAAAAGGAGACCCAGTTTGACAACATGCTTCAGGGTTTCTTAGCAAAGGTCTAGGAATGGAGAAATCTTTGCTTTTCCTTATATCCACTGACAACACAGGAAGAATTGATTTTAAGGCAAACAGAAGCAGAAACTCCTGGAGTGATCTAGAAAAAAAGGGTGCTTATGCTTTAGCTGCATGAAGTCTTTAAATGTAAACTAATTTTCATACTGACAGAATGAGGCTGGGTCTTGCTTTTTGGATAGACAACATCTTCCTCTTTGTGTATTCAGAATATCCATTTAAAGTGGTTGTTGATAAGTAGCATCTCAACAATTTTTTTCTATTTGTTTCCCTTTTTCTTTGTCTTCTGTTTCACACAGTTTCTCTCTTTTATGCTTTTAATAGTGTTTAGTAGCGTTTTTTTCCTCCTTTTATAACCTGTGAATTATGCTTCTTCTCATTAGTTTTGAGTTACAATCGTAGTATATGTTTAAACACAACCCAAGTCCACTTCCAAATAATACTCCAGTGATTCATAAGTAGTACAAATTCTGCATAATAATATCATCAATATCAGTTAACTTATACATAAATAAACACATATATATGTAAACATCTATGCTGAAATGAATAGTTGCAGGTCTTGCTTTCAATAAATAGCTATGGTAGACTGACAAGAAAAGACAGAAGAAAATAAAGTATACCTTTAGGAGTTTATTCTGTGTCTTCTATTTTTTTTTTTAATTTAGACTTTGGCCTATATCTGGCTTTCAAGCCAAGTCTACTGGCCAAAACAGATATAGATAAACACTAGATAGATGACAGATAAATAGATAAATATATGATTAATAGACAGATGATAGACAGATAGATAGAGACAGACACTCAATTAATGTCTGTCTGAACAAGTCTGTTCATCTCCCTCACTTTAAAGAAACTTATCCAGGTGTAGAATTCTAGGTTGTTGGTATTCTTCTCCCAGTGCTTTCAACATTTTATTGTACTTGCTTCCTGTTTTTCTGAGTTTGAGATGTCAGTTGTGATTATCTTTGCTTGTCTACACGTAAGGAGTCCCCCTTCCCTGACTTTAACCAAGAATTTTTTTCTTCATCTTTCATTTTCTGAAGTTTGAATAGGAATTTAGGTATATACAGGTTTTGCTTATCAATTACCATCTTGATTTTAAAATTTTGCAGCTATGTTTTGATATCTGATATTTTGTAAAATTTTCTGAAATTTTCCTCTGTTTTAGCCTCGTTTTCTTCTGCCATTCCCATGCTGAATATGTTGCATGTTAGTCATTGCCTTATGGTTACTGGATATTCAGTTAGTTAACTATGGTGGGTTTTGCACTTTCAGGCTTACCTTTAGGAGTTTTACTTTTTCTTTGATTTTAAGTTCTTAAAGTCAAGTGAGAGATTCTTTCTTTAGCTGCGTCAACTGAGTCTATCAGCAATAGTAATATTTACTCTGCTACAACTTTTCTTTTGATGTTCTTACAGTCTCATCTTTATTGCTGATATTACCTGTCTGTTCTTAAAGTAGACATCATAGTCTACTTTTTCTGTTAAATCACATCAAAATCTTAAACATCTACATAATTTTTCAAACTGCAGTGTTTTGTTTTTATCTTCACTCTGTTGTTTTTGTTTCTTTTTTATTTTCCTCCTATGGTTCAGGTTGACATGAAGTACTGGTTAAAGAAACTATAGTTAACAGGCCTCTAGCAATGCAGTGGTCATGTGGAAAATGATACACATTTGCTAGGTTCTGATTAAGTCTAGACATGCACTGTGAATTCGCTACTATGTCCTAGTAATTTTTTTTTCTGTCCTTGGTGAAACATAAGACAATAGCAAATCAAAACTGTATATCTCTCTGACTCAGATTGGTAGAGTTTCACAAATTTCTAGCAGATAAGGTTCTACTTAAATACCTTCTCCTATGGGCTGATCTTGTTAAGTCGTAAGAAATTTCCCACTGTCATGTCTCATGTCTAACATGATAGTTTCCTTTCACTCCTGAAGTCACAGCAGTTGTGGTTGCCCACACAGGATCAAGCAAGTCAAAAATCCCAGCATGTGTTGGGGAGGGGCTCACCAGACCCCATCTTTAGTTGAGGAACTACCAGCAATTGATAGCTCCTAGGGAAGGAAAATCATTTCTCTTCCAAGATGTGTCACCTAGCAGATTGTCCATCTCAAGTAGATGGGCTATAAAAACTTTTTTAAAAAGTCATAAAGTATTGAGGTTGGGAGTGTGACATAGTGGAGGGGGACTGTCTGAGAGGATTTGGAGAGTGGGAATAGGCGGGGTATATGAACTAAACACATTGTATGCAGACATGAAATTCTCAATGAATAAATAAAGGTGTATTTTAAAAATCACAATAAATCCGTTAATATTTACAACTAATATATATATAATATATATATATAGGTATGTGTGCATATGTACATATATATATATATATATTCCAATGAGAATGTTTAAAAGAGAAACTTCAAGGCATAAGCAGCACAATTTTATGAGAATATTTAAAAGGGAAGAAAAGAACAGTATGTTCTGGCACATTTTGAAATTTTTATTGCCCTTACTTCCTTGAAACAGAGGGGATCTTTCTCCACATTCACTGTGAGGAGCTGCTAGAGTACCCGAAGTCAAAATTAATGCAAGATTATACAAGCCCCGCCCCCTTGCCACTCTCAGATTAGTCCACACTGAGTCCAGCAATCCTCGCCATCAGTTCCAGGTCTGATAACTCATCACGGCTTCCTGTGGAACTCCCTGCAGTGAGTTTGTACATTGACAAACTGTGACTCCCCAGGCCTGCCTGTCTGTCACATTAGTTAGAGGGACATTTGCCCCAAGACCTGACTGCTCTGAATAATATCAGAACAGACTTTTCAGTTTGTTTGTTCGACTTGTTGCGGTTGTTAGGAACGGTAGCAACCTCTAAGCTCTCTGCTTTACAACAAGAAAGCTCCTCCTTGCACTTCCTGAGTAATGGAGGGCAGTGCTGGAGGGCAGTGGGCATGTGCTCAACTGCCTCTCACTGCTCAGTCCTCAGGACAGTGCTGGCATGCCTTTCTCCTCCATGTGAGGGAGGAAGGACACATGGAATTTAATGGACAAACTCTGAAGCTAGGATGAGCTGAGTATTTCCTTCAAAAAATATTGACTAGCCCAATAGTCTGGACTGCACAGCACAGCACCAAAGGAGGAAGACACAGAGGGCCATATTGCCAGGGTCACATGGCAAAGACTCAGGCTAACAAGTTAAGGCTGGTAATAGGAAGCAATGAATAGGCATTACTCAAATCACTGCCAGTGAATGTCCAGTGAGAGGAACAGTGTTCACCTCTAAATCATATAGCTGTGGTGTTTGTGTTTTGTTTCTTTCCTGAAATCACCAAAGACAGCTACTTTCATTGCTCTTTGTGCATTTGGTGGCATAAAAATAGCTGGTAAAGCCAAAGGCTCATTGGCTGCCTTGCAGACTCTGCTTCTTAATAACTTAGGATGCATGAGGTTAAAGCAGTGAGAATAATTTAGGGTTTGGGAAATGTTTGCAAGTGAGTTGACATTTAAATAACTTCATTATCATTCATTGGCAGATTTTTTCAACCTGCCGGTGCAACTGATATTTCTATTAGCATGTTATAACAAACCCCTGCACATTTTAAACACAGTCACCAGCTTCCATTAGTCTACCCACTGCCAAGAAAAGATCTCTCAATCCATTCTTCATAATACCTCAAGAATATAATAGGCAACCTACATCAAACAATGACGTGGGACTGAAGGAAATTGTCTCCTGCTTTCTAAGGATTTTGCCCTGAAATATAGTTGCTGTCAACCTAAACGTATAATTTAAATGTTCTGTTCAGACATTGTATGTTCTGAGCTGAACAAATTTCCTTCCGCTTATTGGACTCACTAAGTTTCTTAGGATAACTTACAGAATCAGCTCAGGAGGTAAATGCTGCATTAAAGGGACATTATCTAAATTTGATATTAAGATATTTCTGTGATACTGTATTTTATAGAAATAGCCATAGTCTACTAAAATGCTTTTGGTTTTAGAAATTTAAATTATTTTAATAAAAATTTTATATATATATGTGTGTGTGTGTGTGTGTGTGTGTGTGTGAGCACATGCATGTAGGTGCCCACAGAGGCCAGAAGTAGACACTGGATCTCCTGGATCTGGAATTAAAAACAGTTGAGAGCTGCCTGACTTAGGTGCTGGGCTCCTAACTAGGTTCTTCTAGAAGAGCTTCTTAATTGCTATGGCATTTTTTCCAGTCAAGGCTTTTGTTTTTTTTTGAAAGAAATTAATGAGTATTCATATGTTAATAGTTTTTAAAAGTTCTCATCTTCCTAGGTTTCTTATACATTGTGTTTCTAGGTATATCTTCATACTTTGATTTTCATATGTCTAATAATTTAGAGTAGGTGAGATAAGACACTTGAATGCACTTGATTGGAGAGGTGAATGCATACTGCTTAGAGGAAAATGTGGCCCTATGGTATACAATACAATATTGCAGCTATAGTTTAAATTTGTCAGTAAAGTACAGAATATTAAAGGTATGCGTTTCTTTTTGTCTGCATATCATCCAATTCATCTCTCTATTGAGCTGTTTTCAGTTTCCAGTGGGTGGCTCCCATTTCCAATTGCAACAATAGGTCCTTCATATTGAGACCTTTGTACATCCATCACTTTAAAACATTTACTGTTTATATGCCAATTGTATAAGAAAAGTGATTAAGAGTTACCCTTCCAAAACAAATGTCATTGCCAGGCCTTGTCACAGTAATATGTTCTGAAGTGGCCAATGCAGGATGTGCTGATGACCTGCTGGGTGATCTTGGGCAAGTTGCCCAATCTTTCTGGGATGGACTTTAATAATGCTTATTGACCTCACAAGGTTGTTGGGAGGAATCACTAATCAACCAGATTGTGAAACATTTAGTGAAAATAGAATGCTTTATAAATATTTACTAAAATACAATGAGCGCACTGCATCTGAGAGCCAAGAAATTTGCATAATCACAGGAAATTCTGAAAGGTAGGATAATAAATGACACTGTGCCTGAAATGGCTGTTTTCTCTTAAACCACCCCCAGAAGGGTTTTATTTTCTTATCTAAGTAAAGGAAAAGAACAATCTCACTGAAGTGTCAGAATCTGCTACCAGTCAAAGGAAATAGATTCTAGACTATCATCTTGGTAAAAGCATATATAATGTGGAGGAAAGTCGTACTGAATCATTCCCAGGATGAAATGTGTACACAGAACTTATTACTCAGCAACTCGGATGAATGAAGGACAACATGACAGGCAGTCCTCTAAGAATTGTGGGTAAGATATTCAATAACAGCTATGCTTCCCTCAGGAGCCCACAGAAGAGGCACTGAGCCTCAGTAGTAGAACTATAGATATTTATTGGTTACATAAGGAGCCAGATGAAAACAAAACAGTGTTGCCTTAAAATGGCAGTGTGAGGTTAGGAGATAAATCAGTGGACAAAGCATTTGCCATGATTGCTAGTTAGCGTTAACTGTCAACTCCATATAGCCTAGACTTAACTAAATAGGAAGTTGCCATAGAAGAACTGCCTAGATCAGAATGGCCTCTGGACATGTCTGGAGGGGAGACTGTCTTGATTATTAATTGACACAGAAGGACCCATCACAGTGGGACAAGTACCATCCATGGCAGATGGTGCTGGGCTGTATAAGAAAACTTGGTATATATGAGGCTGCAACCAAGACAGCTAGTTAGCCACATCCTCCATGGTTTGTGCTGTATATATCCTTGTTTGTGAGTGAGTTCCCTGGCCAGAGATTATGATACATAGAATAGCCAGGACTGCTACCTTCAGCTTTTTCCCTGCATTCCTGTTAATGATTTCCTTCAATGATGGACTGTATCTGAAAGAATAACATGAAATAAACTGATTTTCTAAGTTGCTTTTGGTCAGTGTTTTATTATAGTAACAAAGAGGAAACTAAAAAATGCTAACAGCATGTAAACTGGAGTTCAGATTCTAAGCAATCAGATAAATGCAGAGTGGGTGTGGGGCCAATCTGCGATTCTAGCTCTCCAAAGGCAGAGAGAGCATGCAGATCCTCAGAGCAAATTACCTATGTAAAATAGTTCTATCAACAAATTATGAGTTCAACTGAAAGACCCTGCCTTGATGGATGAGGTAGAAAATGATCAAGGAAGGTACTGATATCAGTTTGGGCTTCCACAAACTTATGTACACAGGTACGCACACTGTCACACCCATGTGTGTGCAGAAAAATTGACTCATACCACATACATGCAAGAAAAATATGACTCTGATAGCTACTATGGATGGTTTTCGAGCTTGCATCTGAGTGGAAGACATCAGCTAGGGAGGGTGTGACTATATTCATGCAGAGGAAACTGCAGTGCAGAGGCTTGCAGGGCATTGGAAGAACCCCAAGGGGCTTATGTGTTCATAGATCTGAGACCCACAAATAGAAAGAGGAAAGCAGGGAGTAAATCCTTGGAGTGCAGAATGATCCTGGATTTAATTGAGCATGAGATGGGAAGACACAGAAGGAAATGATATGTCAGGAATTGACAGTATTTATTTTGTATATTGCTATTGAAGTTTTGTATATTTCATATACAGCATCTTAATCATCTTTATTCCCTTTCCCATCAGCACACATCCATAGAACCCTCCCATTGAATTTCGTGCACTCTGTCATTTTTGTTAAGGTCTATCTAGTCAAATTAGTGTCCCCTGATGTCCTTCCATGCATGCATGTTCATCCACCGGGATCTAGTCAGTATGTCTAGAGTCACTTCCTTAAAGAAGACCAGTTCTTCCTCACTCAGCAGTAATCAGTTTACCAATATTTGTTCAGCTAAGATTGGGGCCTGCTGCACATTTCCACAATTCTATGCTGGGTTTTTGTCTGATTGGGTTTGCATGGGTCTTGTGCATGCTGTCACCATTGCTGTAAGTTTATATTAGCAAAGTCCCAGGAACCTGTAAGACTATATTTCCCTGTGGTCATATACCTCCTCCCCTGGCTCTTGCAATCTTTCTGCCTTTTCTTCTGCTCAGTCCCCGAGCCATGGGTGAGCGAAGTTTAATATGAGTCCTGTCCAAAGGCCTACACCCAAAAGACTTATTTTCTGTCTTTTGGCCGTTTGTGATGAGGGAGCTTCATTGATGAGAGTTTCGAGCTGAACTACTATTCTTTCTACCCGTTTCACTATGTTCTGGGAGCCTTAGGTATCGAGATTCCATTGTAGATGTGTCACTTAGGGTTGGGCATTTCACAGACATGTAATTTCTGTGTGTGACCAGTTGTTGATAATATTTTTAAATGTCATTTTGTCTGCAGTGAGAAGACTATAGCATGACAGACAGAAAAGTGGGTAAATCAGTCAAGTGCTGTTTGAGACCAGGAATTAGGACAACATCATTCTTGGACTTATTTTTGTTGTTGTAATCATTTTTAAATCCTAACAGTTTTTATTTATCTATAATAATTTCTAGTCATAGCTTAAAATAATTTATGCTCTTCTTTCACATAATCCAGATTCAATGTCTCACCCTGCCTTTTCATTTAGGAATGAGGCAGACCCAGAGAAACTTGGCAGAAGATACTCTACAGAGTGTAGTTGCTCTGACATTGAAGGTGCTCTTTTATAATCAGCATGAATAATTCATCAGAGTATCAGTTATGCTTTATTATTATCATTTACTTCGACTTCAACTACAGTTTGAAAGTTATGGGGTTTTTTTTTTTAAATCAGCAGAAGCTCATCCATCATTCTGCATTCCCTGTAACCATTGGGCTATAAAACTTGCTATTTATGGCAATAATTGTGTTGTGAAATGAGAATCAGTATTTTGTTCCCCTGACATCTAACCTTAGGTCAAGCACAGGATCTAGAGATGGATTTTTACAGGAAGAGAAATGAAAGCCCAAAGCTAGAGATTAATGTGTGTCCATATATTCAACAGAAGACCCTGACTAGCTGCCTTCCTGTTAAAAATAAGTCAGAAATGTGAGTAGTATGTCAAAGCTACCCAGGGGGCAGGCAGAAGAGGATGACAGACAGGATTCAAAGTCTTGACAGCACAAGTCCATAAGCCTAATTTTCTCCAAAAGAATTATGATCTCCCAACATTCTTTTCAGAAATTGCCTAGGGAAAGTTCTCCAGGACTCATTTCTTTCCTCTCTACCCAGTTCCTCACTGATTATCATTTATGGGATGGCTTTGCCTCAACCTCCTTTCCTACATTCCAGGGCAACTTCTTACGGGTCTTGAAATACCACGACTACGAGCAGCCACTGAATCAATCTTTTCGTTCCGGTACCCAAAGAAGTAGATGTCTTCATGCCATGAACAGGATTTTCTAGAGCAAGTTTTCTGAGGAAAGGTGGGCAAGTAGTACCATATCCTTTGTTTCCTTTGGAGAATGCTCACTTAAAGGCCTGGTGATTTTAGGAAGTGATTTCATGTTTCTGAGAACAAAGGCACAGTGAGGGCCACCTACTATTTCTGTCCCACTGACATGCTTCTATTATTTGTGTGAAAATGTGTTTGATTTTTAGCAATAAGGCTCTATGGGAAAGTACTTGCCTGAGTTTGAGCATCAGAAACCAAGGTGAAAGGTCAACTTCTGCTGTAAGTTTTCAGTCGAAGCCACAAGGCTAAAACAAAACCTTGTGGCCCTGAAGATAGCAGACAGCACATTCCATTGCTGTGAGGACAGCCTCCACCAATGACAACCCCCTTGGTCATTCCCCAATCAATTTAAAATGTCTTTGGCATCTGGGCTCCCCTGACCAATCATAATGTGCCACAGTAATGCTCCTCCTCTCTTTGCCTCTAGTCACTAAAAGGCCCACACCCTTTAGGATTGAGGCTCTCATCATGGATCCACTGCTTTGGTGAGGTCTGAGAGTCCGAGCTTAAGCTTGAATAAAGGCTCTTTGTTTTTGCATACACTCTGAATTCTTTGGTGGTCTTTGGGGAGTCCAATCTCTGGGCATTATACTTGACTGCTAAAGTTCTGAAATGTGAGTATATTTCAGTCATATCACATTTTAAAACATAAAATAAAGACAAGTCTTAGGATTAGAGATCCAGAAATTAATACTTCTGTATTACAAAGGGAAAAGATCTACATATGTACTTGGGAGGACAGCCTGTTTCAGGTGAGGAGTTTCAAAATGTGAAGTCATTCACAGGCACTGAAGGGACAGCTCTCTAAAGAATTCTCTCTCTGCCTAAAAGGGTATGAAAAGAGGAAGGTATGTGAAAGCTATCAAAAATTCAAATTCTTATTTATTAACTGGCCAAAGTGCAGAGAAGAAGAAATGGCAAAGTGTTTGTCCCTGAATAAAACACCTATTTCATCCAAGGCTCAGGGACCACTGCAGAAAAGGGGACATAAAAACTGTAAGAGTCTGGGGATCATGAAATTTGCAAAAATTAAGTAAAAAATAGACAAAGTATCTCAAATCTTTCCAGAGCTTTTAATCCAACAGGTCCTAAAAATGCTCAGACATCTATCATTTAATAAGTTTTCTACAATTAGAACAATCTATTTTGAGTGAAGATTTAGGTAAGAAAATTCCATGAAGGGTGTTTGAAATACACATGATGAATAAGGAATAGGTTAAAACCAAACAGCAAGACAGAAGAAAGAAAATGAAACAGAAGCATCAAGTAGCTTTTGTGGAGGCTGAGGTATCAGCTGCCATTCAGAGATCCAAACATTAACAGCAGTTTTAAATTCAAAGTTCCCTGAAAAGACACAATTAAAAGGGTCCATTACTTTGAAACAGAAAGATTGCTTTCTGGGGACAAATAGATATACAAATAGAAACCTGGATGACTTTCTCACAATGTAATGTTAAGACACTTCCATCCTCTTCAAGACTTAGTGAATTTCTCTTGGAAGTGGGAGCAGAAGTCCCGCACCTGACACCTAGATAGGTGCTGAAGAGTAAAAGAACCATCATGATTTTGACATAGTGAAGCTATTTAATAATATCTATCCTCCTGTCTGTTCTTGGATATAAAGCCCCAAGAGTGATGAATATATTCCAAATTGGCTAAATCAAGCCCTGGTCTTTAACCTTTTCAGAGAGAGCAGTTTGCATCCCATTATTTTTTTAA
Source organism: Eospalax fontanierii (assembly GCA_035773235.1). Lineage (NCBI taxonomy): Eukaryota > Metazoa > Chordata > Mammalia > Rodentia > Spalacidae > Eospalax > Eospalax fontanierii. The sequence goes on along the minus strand of CM069544.1, from coordinate 14,392,492 downwards.
AGGCCAGAAAAGGAAATTCATTAACATCTCTTAGCCATTTGTTCCATTAACATCACTTATACCAAGAATGCCACCTTCAAATCCCACCTAATAAAATGTAAACCTATTATCTATCCACAACATGTACTCAGAGAGAGAAATTAAAATGACATAGTTAATGTAGTTACGGACCCGAGCAGAGCAGCAGAATTTAAGAAACTTAATATGATTCCACCCTATTCAGTGACTATTTTCAGAGTAAATTTCTTAACCTGGAATCCTTTCTATCCTCGGTAGACTGGCAATATTTATGAAAATGGTCTTCCTTTGACATTCCTGTGTCCATTCAATCACCATGTACTCAGCCACTCTGTTTCGTGCCACTGACACATACAATACATGAACAGAGAAACAAGTACTAATTTGTGGACTGCTACTTTGTTTTGGATATTCAATGTCATCTGAACAGATTTTGAGGCTTGGACCTATGCTAGTGGCACTATTCAGAGGTGATTTATGAGGACAAAAATTTCATCAAGGCTACAGCTGAATGGGATGTATTAGGTTTAGTTGGAGGCAATAGGTCACTGGGGACGTATCTTAAAGGATATATCTTCTCCCAGCACACTTCTCATTCTGCTTCCTGGTAGTCATGAGGAAAGCAGCTTTCACCAGCTATGCCTTTCTTCTAAGATGTTTCTGCCTTTCACAGTCCAAAGAGCAATGGAACTAGCTAACCATGGACTGAAATTTCTGAAACTAGAAGCCAAAGCAAATGCAGCTTCCTTTCAGCTGTCTCTATAACCCTTAAGTATTTTGACATAGCAATGGAAAGTTAATTAACATAACTGCCCTCTGAAATCTCTGAGGACAAGTTAATCTGGGGAGAGATCAATGTTACTACCTCTTTCAAATCCATTGTTTCTAGATTTGTTACAGTTGCTTGCATGTTGTCAACATCCCCAACAAAAGGCTACAGAAAGGCTTTTCCTGGATTCTCCTGGATTTACTCATTAAAAACTGAACTACTTTTGAGACAATGATCTGGAGTAGCATTTGGGAAAGTTTTTATTATTTATGATTCTTGTTACTTTGTTTATTCCGTAAAGTGTCAGGCACTAAATATACTTGGTTTATATGGGCAATAGAATCTATTTCTGTAATTATGCAGCTACGCTATTAAAGCATAAAAGCAACTATCAATAATATATTAACAAATGCCCACAGCTATGTTCCAATAAAGCTTTATTTGCAAAAGGAGGTGGGAAGGATATGGTACTCAAGAGGGAGGCAGAGGCAGGCTGGCTTCTGTGTGTTTAAGGCCAGCCTGAACTATGTATCCAGTTCAACTGGTAACCATGACTACATACTGAGATACAGTCTCAAAATAGTAGATAGCAGGAAAAATTTGGTTATGATTTACTGAGGCCAGTTCAAAATCTTTAGACTATAATTCTTCATTGATGACACCTTAATTTTTTATCTTGGGATACTCTCTCTCTCATGTGTGTGTAGATATATGTGTTTCTCTCTCTCTCTCTACACACACACACACACACACCTGCACACACACACATGACTTTGGGGAACTAAGTAAGAATAGGATAATCAATGAACTACACTGGATAGAAATTTTGCCCCAGGCTCTATTTGGAGTTCTGTACTAAACAATCTCCTGACAGTGGCTGAGGTAGAAAACTGAATGATTCAATCAAAACAAAACACATAAAAGTCTAGTAAGATATTCACAGAATCAAGTTTCTTTCTGATTACACTGAAAGACTATTGCTACTTATGCATTAGAATTTACATCACTTGAACTCTGAAAGCTATATGAAAAACCCAGAAGAGGTTCAACACAATTACCCCCAAGTACTTGCAGAGGTATCGCTCAGTCTGTTCTCCTTACTGTGTGTAGAAAGCCATTGACATTTCAAAGTAACCAGGAGCTTTTCAATTTGGTTTGATTTGATAACAGCCACTTACAACCAAAGATGTACATCTCATCTGCATAAGCATGTTAAAATCCTTCAAAGGACCTCTGCATGAAGGGCAAACTCATGAGTTGAAAATATGTCATCAGTTGTGTTAATAAAACCTTCTTTGCCATTCCAAAAGCATTTTTTTTTTCTGTCTCATCTTGTCGATTCTAATCCATGCTTAAAGACATTGGAGTAGACTTTAAAAAAAAAGCTGTTAACCAGTAGTTCTGGTTATAGGTTGTATTTCTACTGCCAGCCACACTCAATTCTTTGACAGTAGTTTCTCTGACCCATTAGAATGAAGAAAATAGGATGCCTGACCTTGCACAGGGATACTGACCTTGCACACATTGAAACAGCAGGGAGAATCCAGCTCCTTCAGTATTTTTATAAGCTGGCATCTGTAATCAAGGCACAAAATCTTGTTCAAAACTCAGAGTAGACCTTAGCTGGAGTTCTGAGCCAATAAATTGTTATTTTCCCTGCTGAGAACATCAGTCATTTCTCAGGCAACAATACATCTCCACAACTCTGCTTGTTGCCCCTAGTTCTGCGAACTGCTTTGCATCTAGAGAAGCCGGCAAGAGTTACTTCTTTTCCCTCTAACCATTCTCTCCCTCTCATTTTTATACTCTTCCTCATTCTAAATGTATTTAGGATACGCCTAATATGTGTTGTAATATCTGGGTACTTGGATTCCAGTCAGATGAAAAATGAGGCATTCAACCCCTTTAAAAAATATTTTGAATATCTGTACCCTACCACAAAAGGAATTTCCTTTCTAATAGACTTCTAAAATAACTCAAGAATCTGCAACTGAATCTATCTCCTTTCTCTGGAAACATTGCTTCATATACATTTTGGGAAAAGGTTTCCATTACTCAGGTGAGTTACCTTGACCTTCAATTTTTTTTTTTAATTTATGAGTACCATTTAGTGAGATTTCAATTCCCATTAATCATAGGTGCAACTAATCTACATTTAAGAGAATTTAATCATGTCTTGGTGACAAATTTAGCTTAAAGTAGATCTTTACTTAAGCTTTTCAAGTAAATTTCTGTTGAAAAGGTCAATTTCTAACATTTGTCAGTTAAAGCCCTCAACCACACAAATTAGATTTACCTTTACTTGTCCAAAGCACAAACACTTTCCAAGCTGAAATCTCTGGTGGTTATCAAATAGGAAAAGCACCCCCAACAGAATAACAATGAAGAGGTTTTGGCTTTGTTTCTTAGAAGACATGAACAGTATTTATTCAACCAGTAGGATTCTTGTGCTTACTAAAAAGTTATCATAATGGGGATGGAAAATAACAGAACAAAACACTATCTTACTGAATCTTAAAAAGTCTGTTTAGCACTACAATTATTTGAGCCCCCCTTATAGATGGAAGACATGATGGATGTTTATGTATATTTTTTTAGAGAGAGGGTCTCTCAATGTAATCAAGAAGAGATTTGAACTTGAGCTCCCGTTGCCTCATCCTCCAGAGTGCTGAGGTGACAATCCAGGATCACAATGGCCATCTGTGGTTTTCAGCCTTTACTGAAACCCATGATTATCATTAGGGTTGCAAAATCACCTCAACAATGAAAATTTAACATGAAATCACTAAGGGCAAAGTTCACTGAAGTCATAGCATCATGACAGAGTGAAGACAATATGTGTTTTGAAAAGAATATAATCTATGATTTTTGCATTTCTGGGAAATCTTTTATGAATCTAACTGGATATTGTGAATTATCAGTTTAGACAGATAGTACTACAGAGTACTATACTGTACTGTATCTGTCATTTTTTGTTTTTGCTGTTTTGTAATTTTCTATATCATATGTGAATTATTTTATTAAAATATAATAAAGTTTTTTGGGGGAAGAGAACATTTGGAAAAAAAAAAGAGAAACCATTACTTTTCCATTTCCTCCACTTACCCTTAGATCAAAGAGGACTGGGTTTCTTTCTTTTCTAGTCCTCAAATATTAAATGCCTCATAATTTGCTCTGTTGAACAGGATTCATGGGTTAAATATCTAAAAGTGATTTTTGCCCATGAGATTCTTAGTAAGGGACAGACATTTGGCAGTTCTTCCAAAATCACTGTCATTGTTCTGGTAAATCTGAACAATTAACAGGAGTATCTTTGAGTACCACTAGGGCAAAGTGAAGCAATAGATGATAGTCTCAGAGAATGGGAAACTAGGCTGCTCAGAGCATCATGCACAGGCCGCCCTGCTGATGTATTGGAAGACAGGGTTGTGGTAGACCTGAGAAACTATTTCCCATAGAAATTCTGGGAGTTAGACCACCCCTGCCTTGTGCCACGTGCACACACACACACACACACACACACACACACACACTTCATCTTGGGTTGAGTGGCAATGCTAACTGAGCTGTCCCAAGATTATTGAGGAGGCTGTCCTCTCCAAGCACCTTGTGATTACTATTGATCTGTTCAGCTCATTGCAACTCAACCTTACCAGGCTGGTCATGAAAGAAGGATGGATGTTATTAAAGATCCTGAATTCCTCCTCTGCAGGTATCATTCATTAGGAAGGAACTACATGTACTAGCTTCCAGGCCTTCAGAAAGACTGTTTAGGAGATGCAGTCCCTTTCCAGAGAATAGCGCTTACTGCCATAAAGTTTACTTACCTCAAACTAGAAACATCCATTGTCAAAGTACATGGCATGAAAGCTCAGACATTAAAAATAACTGGGTATTTCAAAAATAGAAATTTATAGAATCGTTAACCAGATGTTACTTATTAATATATTATACATCCAGATTAGTTTTAGGCACAAAACAGAGAATTTTCAGAAATAAAATGAAGGACACAGTGTTCTACTAGGTTAAAAAGACAATTATCCTAATAGATGAGAGCTCATGTCTTCTGAAACTGAATGGAGAGACCAGTTGCAGCAGGTCTTACAAATAGATTTCCAAATAGCAAAGGACTACCGGTACTCAAACATCACTACATAAGATAGTATTAAAATGATACATTATGATGTATGATACATTATTTCATTAAATTCATCAACCCGTGGACTACCCAAACTGTATAATTGTTGATGAGTTTAAATTAAGATGAATTAAGAAATGTGTTGATTTATAACACTCTGAGAAACTATCACTAAGCAATAATTTGTGGCATAGGGTTAACAAACTCAAGTTGGCAAAATTTTTCATTTAATAATCATAGACGCATTAAAAAGTTATTAGAAAATGGAAAAAAATGGCACAGAGTCATGAGAGTAAATACAGCTTCCAATAAAAGAGAAGATACAATGTGCTCAGTACATAGTAGGCTTTCAACAAGTGTTGATTATTAGCAGTAGGAACAGCAATTTGCTCATAAAATATTCATTAGAATGCTTCACAATCAAAATAAGAGTTAATGTTGTCTACTTTAGAGATTTGCTTTTGAAAACTATATTCGCTACTGTTTAAATAAGTCTAATTTTAATTACAAGTGCATTGATTCCCACACGGTGCACACTTTCCTCACATGCACTGTCATAAGCTGCGTTTCACTTGCATATAGATAGATACATTCTACTTGATGGAATGACTGTAAAGAAATAGCTGCAAGTTGTGTGTCCAGCAAGGATGGGTTTCTGCTCTCCTTCTCTCACTAGCAGTTCCCATCTCCTTTGGTATTGGTTTGTTTGTTTTCTGTTTTTTTGAGACAGGGTCTCATTATGTAGTCCTGGCTGAACTTAACTCTCAGGGATCTGCTAGTCTCTACTGGGATTAAAGGTGTCTGCTACCAGGCCTGGCCTAGGTATTGGTTTTATCAAGCTTGGAAAGGAGTATGCTATTCGTTTCCAGTCTCCATGGAGTCGCAGGGCTAAGTGCAATGCAACCTGAGAGTGTTCTTTGGATATTTAAAAGCAGACACATAGAACACTAAGTACCCATCCCTTCTCAAGAAGCTGGCTTCGGGAAATGTATATGATACATGAAGGGTGGAAAGAGAAAAAAAAGGTAGTGACTGAAAAAAAGATATTAAACCCGTAGCTTTCTACCTTCGTGGCCTCATTAATAAAAGATTGTGAGAAGGCCTCCTCAAAAATGACAAGATGTCTGGTACTTGTTTATTAAAGAGGTTAGAACTTTAAAGATTTATTTCATGGTGGGAATAGCACTGAAAAAGGCAAAATATCAAGATCATGAACGACATAAGAGAAGAATCAAGGCACTCCTGTTTATCCGAGGTGTGAGGTGAGAGTCCTTTGGACAAGTATCTGGAAATGATAGATGAGCAATAAGCAGCTCCTACACGTGATACTCCAATCTTGGAGTTGTTCCTAGGAAAGCAGTTAGCCTTGGCTACACTACATCAAATGAAATAGAGATATTTTGTATTGTTGGCCAATGTGGGCTTTATTCAAAGAGCAATTCAAATGTCACTTTATTTTTTCTTTCTTTCTTTCTTCCTTTGTTTCAGTATTTATTATTTTTATTCTATGTGTGCCTGTGTGTGTGTAAGTACACCCATGTTGTGCAATGCCTACAGTTTCAGAAGAAAACATCAGATTCCCCTGGGCCTGTAGTTATAGACAGTTGTTAGCTGCCATGTGGGTGCTGGGAATTTAACTGGAATCCTCTGTAAGAGCAACCAGTGCTCTTAATCGCCGAATCATCTCTCCATCCCTCAAGTGCCAATTTAATGGCCATCTCATAGAAGTACCTACTCTCCACTGGCCTGAGCGTTCCACTTACATATCAAAAGAAAAGTACAATAAAAATGAAATAAATAATCAACACAAGGCATCAAATGATGCCTTATCTTAAATAGATTACAAACTCTTTAAGGGTATCAGAATCCATCTCTTAGTATTTGTTCCATGCACCTTAGAAGTGAGATGGAGCTTATGTCTAATAAATTTATTAACTATAAATTTGAAAGCATATAAATCTTCTAACAGAATACAAGATTGTACGGTGCTGTTTTCAGAGAGACTTATGTGCCACAAGAGTTATGAGAGAACAATTGTTTTGCAAACCATCAAGGTCATTCTAATAAACTATTTTTCCAGTGAGAGGTGATTTTTCTGTAAAGACTGGCAGCATCTTTGTGTTATGTTTTCAGTCAGTAGCCACCATTTTCTACAGCTTCAATGAACTTCAAGGAGGATACATTATATTCTGGGACAGGAAATTGAGGCATGCTGTTCTCTTGTTCTCCAGACAGCGTAGACATTGGCAGAGAGCCTGATCTTTTTTCCTCATGATATTTAGCATCTCTAAATGGGCAGACCACCTGGCCCTTCTTTCTTCAATTCTTTCAGCATAGTACAAAGGAGCCAATGAAAACAGAGAACAGGTTCTGGACTTGAAATGAGACCATGATGACAAGGGTCTCAGGTGATGCCTGTGCTCATGAAAGCAAGCAAAACATGGCCCTGACCCATGACCCTGATACAAATTTTGGGGCTCGTGGTGTAGTTCTTCCATGAAAGCAGATACCAATGACCTCCCACTTAGAGATGGCTTTCATGAAGGACTCTAACATTCCAGGTTGCTTTTTTTGCCCTCACTATTTACACATATTGGATCTATTTTTTTCTGTCTCAAAATCATCTGGGGATTGTTTTTTCCTCTAATAAAATGGCTACACTCTTGATTAAGGAATGTGATAAACCTGCTGTCAATTACTCTAATTGATCTGACAACCTGATTAGACCCAGAAAGGGGAAGATTTCCTCAGCAAAGTCTTATTAAAAGAGAGAAAACAAAACAAAGGCCCATGTAATTAAAATGTGAACGGCAGCAATGAGTGTGTAAAATCAACCGTGAGTGGCATTAATGTAGGAAAACTTTTCTAAATGACATTTTAGAAAGGCAAAGGGACACAGTACACTCAAATACATCAGGAGCCTAAACAGAGAAGAATGCTACACAGCACCAGAAGAGATTTTTCTTGACTCAGCAACAGTTTTGAAATGAACAAAATCCATTCTTGGCTTATGGGAGGGATAACAGAATCACTAGCCATCTCTGTTGCACTATGAATCCAGGTGGAATGCCAATTCCTAGTGCTATTTGTGGTCATAAGCACAATGATTCTTTACAGATAATTATTCTAAAGTAAAATGTCAGGTCTATACTTCCACAGGAAGTTAATAAATTACCCTGTACAGCTGAGTTGAGAGCATCAGTTCAGTACCAGAGAAGTCACGACTTTTCTTTTCAATGTAAGTGGAACGCTCAGGCCAGTGGAGAGTAGACCAGACCAGCATGCACTACGCACTTCTGATTCTAGGACTGATCTTTTGGTGCCATGTCTGACACATTTTTTTCTCTTGCTTACTCTGATTGGAGCTTATGTTATCCCCTCCTTATACCCTTGACAAGTATATTTGTTACTTTCATTTCTGTGATCACAATACTTGACATAGATAAATTAAGGGAGGAGAGGTTTACTTTGGCACGGAGTCTGAGAGGGTACAGTCCATCATCGAGAGGAAGGAATGGTAGCTTGGGGGTAGCAGTGGGACCTCACAGAGGTGGCTTTTTATATGACAGCTGAACCAGGCTGCAAACTGATTCCAGTATGTTCTACAAAGTTCCACCCCCGAGAAAGACCTACCTCCTCCAAGTATGCATACATTCCAAAGTTTCTGTAACTTCTCAAAAGAGCACCATCACCTGGGAACCAAATGGCCAGCCACATAAGCCTGTGAAGGACATTTCGGATACAAACCATAACTGATGCTCCCTCCCCAGGTCTTCAAGTATGGGGTGGGGAGAAAAAATAATAACTTCGTAACTTTACACAACAAAAATATCTAGGTCCCACAGGTATAGAGAAATAGAATACGATTAACTAATTAGAATGAACTGTTACACTGGAGTGTTTATTAAATTAATTAATCAAGCTGATGATTGGTCTACAGGGAGGAGACTGTTTTCACAGTGCACCTGGTAAATTGTGCTTTTAACCATTGGCCTCTCTATGGTAAATATGGAGTTCTCTCTTACGTTTTTTTTTTCTACTGGTTCATTCTGCGGCAAGTCCCCGCCCTCTGACCAATAAATGGAGGAGGAAGGCGGGGAGAAAGGATAGACAACATGGCAGGGAGTCCTGGGGAGGGGCACAGATTGAATTCACACGGGAAGGAAAAAAAAATGCCCCATCTCCAGGCCCACATGGAAGGCCAAGGCTCAGAAGGCAGCGTTCCAAGTCCCCGCAGTCCTAAGAATCATGTGAGTGGAGTAACTTTGTACTCTAAATGGAAGATTAGTTTCCATTTTATCCAGCCGCATTAACCAGACCCCACCTGCTAAGGCGTGTAAATTAAATTTCATGAGGCAGCCTTCTAGACATTCAAAAGTACTTTTAGATGAAAGACAAGCAAGTTAGCACAGTTTGCAAAAGATTCAAAATGAATGATGATGTCTTGTACACAGTTGTTTTCAAATAGCTATTTGAGTAGAAATAATTGAGTTTCTTATTTACCTGACCAAGACCATTATGATAAAATTAATCTGAAGCTTTCACTGGAAAGCTGAGCATAGTGATCCTTGTTGACAAACACGTGGAATAGCAGACCAAAGCAAACCAAAAAGGAATCACCACCAAGGCTTTTGGGGCTAAACCATCCCTTCCACACAGCTCTCTCAGCTTGGTGTGAGCACCACAAGCTTCTGTCCATTCACTCCAAATATAACATTCTACGCTAGACTATGTTTGCATGCGACACTGACATATGCTGACACAAAGGGTCTTCATATCTATAAGCAAAGGTTCCTGACATTTTGTACCCTATGTGGATTTGCTGGTAGGCTGTTTCACAGGTGTGAAATTGAATGACATGGTGGATGACTTCCTCTGCAGCTAAACCACCTGATAACCTGCAGACAGTTCACTCCTACTCCTTGGAGACACTAAGATTTTAAACAACAGTTCAAATAGGATTACAATTGCTTGCAATTTCTCTGGCTTGTAAGCAACATTTTATTATAAGTCACACCAAGTTTTACTTAGTTTTAAACAGACATGGCTGTTTACTCATTTCAAATAAGCACAGGACAATGCCTTCAATCACAGCATAGCATTAACTGGAAAGCTCAGGGAATATGTCATCTTTATGCTCAATAAAGCATCTAACACGCCTCACTATTTCATGCAAGAACTTATCAAATTATTTTCATAGTTCAAGGCCTTTGCATCTGAGATCAAAAGTATAGATATATTCCCTAGGTATTTATCAAGATTCATTCAGTCATTCAAATTATTTCATAGTTTTTTTTATATAAATACTCTTAAAGTATAAATACAGACATCTCTACCCTTTCAGAGTTCACAGTGTGTGGTTTTAACATTCCTATGGTCTCTAGATAATCTACATTTAAATTTATTAACAAATATCTCTTTTCCAAAAGACATTTGTATTTTTATAGTTTTTAATACTCCTTGAATAAAATCATATTAAAACTATGATTTGAGTCCAGCATGGTGGGATGTGCCTTTAATTCCAGCACTGGGAAGCCAGAGACAGGTGTATCTCTGTGAGATCAAGGTCAGCCTGGTCTACATAGTGATTACTAGGTCATTTGGGATCCAGGGAAATCTTGTCTTAAAAAGGCCCAAAATGTAAACAAAACAAAACAAAACAAAACAAAAGAAAACAAAACCTCTGATTTGAAATCTCTAATGCATGGCCATTTTCCTACCTTTGTCATCAAATATCTAATCTAGTTACCTTTGAAAGAATACTTTTATAAAGATTGAAGCCAATGAAAGGAATGTAAAACATTTCTTTTGATTGAATTTGTTTTAGTTTAATTCAGTCAGATCGTATGATGACACACACATTTAAAGCTATAGAAATATTTTCTTTCCTTTCTTCCTTATTGGTTCATAAGCTCCATAATGGCAGGAGCTGTGTGACTTATGATCATTAATGTAGTATCTGCACTTATTACAGTGCCTGGTACAGGTTGCACTATTAATGTGTTGAATAAATAAAATAAAATTCATGAAAAAATTAATGTAATATAATACTACATGCCTAAGATTATGAATCATTAAATTGTCTTAAAACTGTAAGATGCTATTGCCACTGAACACAAGCGAGAACTAAGTGGAGGGCTACATCTTGTAATTTCAGTGGGAGAGGAGAATTTCTATTATTGCTCTTTCCTTGAAGATTCATCAGAAAGAAAATGAGTAGAGAGAAAACAAGTCGGAGAAACAGGAAAGAGTACAGCCTGAATGACACATTAAACATCTTTATTCAATGTTTCGCACTCTTTAAAAATGGGTAATTAGTCAGCCTTTCAGGCCAGCAGCATGGGGCTGAATATATCATCAGTTTTTATATAAAACATGAGTTTGCAAGTAAACAGGAAGTTTATCTGATAAAACAGAGCTTTTTATTCCTAAAAAACCTTTTTAAATTAATAATAGTGATTCACTTTCAGCTACCTACTACAGCTGTGGAGTTTCTGCCATATGGAGTTTCTTGAAAGAAAAAAAGGGGTGAGTTTTTTGTTTTTGTTTTTTTTTTTCATCCAGCAAATTCAATTCCTTTTCTCTTCCAGATTGGTGGGTGGAGGCAGCAGGTGGTAAATTCATTTTTATCTAGTAACATCTGATCATGTGACATATTTTATTTCCACAGTTGTTGTAACTCAATAAACAGCAAATTAGAAAGAATCGTCACCATGTGGTTAGTGGGTTTTGTGCTTATGTGTTGTGTGTATATGTGTGTGTGTGTGTGTGTGTGCGCATGGGTGTGTATATGAAAGTATATGTGTATGTATGCAGGTGTGTATGTGACTGTAGGGAGATAACCATGATGGCTTGTCTGATAAAGGCAATTCAGGAAGCCGATCGTTGTTACAGGTTCGGTGTAGGATGATTTTACTTTACTTTCACTGGTTTCGATCCTTATTGATAGCATTTTGAACAACTTTAATGGACAGAGAGATCACCTTCACTGAATGAAGTGTGGTGGTTTTGAGACAAGTCGTAACAGAAAGATACTTATAAAATTAAACTCTGAGATTGACTGCAGCAATAAAGGAGAGCTCCATGTTGTGGTCATCAGGCTGTGTGGGATAAACTGATGTGGCCTATGAAAGCCAACAATTGAGGGAGCCATCATTTCACAGCAGCAAACAAGCAGAGCAGTGGTTTCTGAGTCGCAAAGTCATATCTAATTGCAGACATGTGGAATGCCAGTTAAACAAACCCTTTAAAGACACGGACACTGCCAAGTGCCTCCAACTCTAGAGGAAAGCCAAATGCTTCCTGGCAGGGTTCAGAATCACGTTAGTAAAATTCTAGGCAGATTGTTTTGCCACAAGTCTCAGACTTCTCAACCCATAAAACAATGATAGGTTCCTGATGAGATTTTATTAACAACCTGAGGTATCCTTGAGTCACCTGGGAATAGGAAACCTCAATTGAAGAACTATTTTGATCAGCTTGGCCTGTGGCCATGTCTGTGAGGCATTGTCTTGATTGATGATTGATGTTGGAGGGTCCCGTCCCCTAGGGATAGTGTTTATCCCTAGGCAGGTGGGCTCTGGCTCGTAAGAAAGCCTGCAGAGAACTAGCGAGAGAAACAAGCCAGTAAATAGTGTTTCATGTAATTTCTGCATCATTTTTCCCACTTGATTTCTTGCCCTGACTTCCCTCAGTGATGGATTATGACCTGCAAGTATCAGCCAAATGAACCCTTCCTTCCCAAAATTGCTTTGGTCATATGTTTATCACAGCAACAGAAAGAAACTGAAACAGTCAGTCTGATGTTTGGAGGCGGGGGGAGGGTTACATCGGTCTAGTTTGGGAAGTTAACTCAGACAGAAGTTAACATTAGCTTTTCTCATACCAGATATAGCCCAGATATTAACTTGGAGAGTATCTAGAGGAAATATTCTTATAATTTTTTTCTAGTCCATCTTACTTTATTTTATTAGTCAATTGTCTTTCAAAATGCCATGTTTCTTCACGATACTTTCAAACATAGCTATGGTTGATTACCGCCTTTCCAGTCCAGCCTTTAGACCTAATGTCCTTGCCTTCATCTGTTAATTCATCATTGACCCCAACATTGGGAGGCTTCCTGGTTTTCTCTGTCCCCTCACTTGGAACATTTGGAACCTCAGGAAATTATGCGATATATCCACTGTCAGATTCCCTTATACCTTTCTCACACATTCACTAATTCTTCTGTGCATGGCCTGTGACTTTCAGGTTGAGTAGGTTTTGTTTAAAATATGAACATGAAGTTGGAGAGAAGATGGTATAATGGGAATGACAGCAGACTATTGGTGAGATTGCACACATGGTAAACAATGCTTTGGAAAATAGCATAGAAGTGCCTCAAAAGTAAAAAAGGAGAATTGCGGTGTAACATGGCAATCCCACTTTGGGGTGAATATCCAAGAAAATTGAAAGCAGATCTCAAAGGAATTGCATACCCATATTCAGAGCAGCAATATTCTAGGCAAAGTAACAATTGAATTAATCCAAATATTTACTGATAGATAAAGAGATCAAGAAAATGTGATGTATCAACACACTTTCATGCATATATTCAGAAATTATTCTATTAAAATGAGGCTATGTCCCGTAAGACGATCATAACTGGAAAACGCCGTAAATTGAAGATATGCTTAATATATGTAAGCTACCAAACACCATAGCTCAGCCCTGTTTAGCTTCAATATACATAGACAGCTTATATTTGCCTGCAGCTGAGAAAGTAAAAACTACTGGGTAATGCTACTACAGAAAAGATCAACATATGAGACCTAAAGTAAGATTCCCCCATGAATTACCATTTCCACCTTATAACATAAAACACAAAGGTAAGTCTAACTGTGGTCATGTGGGAACCATCTGCATCCCCTGGTTCGCTGATAAAGAAAAGACATGGTGGCATGCAACGACAGGAACCTTATGACCACATGGCATGAACACTCTGCTGAGCATAAGGAGCGAGCACCAAAACAACTAACACTATAACTCCACATAGGTGAGACACCTACAGCAATTACATTCATGGGGATAGAAGAAAGAATGATGCTTTCCAGAGTTTGTGGGGAGAAAGAAAGAAAGGGTAGCTGTTTAATGAAAATGAGCTTTAGATTTGTAGGAGAAATATTCCTGGTAATTTGCTTTAGAACATTGTGACTGTGCTTAACATTACTGAACTGTACAGTACAAAATAAAGTAGGGCTGGGAGTGGCAGTGTACACATTTAATCCCAGTACTCCAGAGGCTGAGGCAAAGGCAGGAAGATTGTTATGAAATCAAGTTCAGTCTGGGATGGTCTACATAGTGAGTTCCAAGCCAGCTGGGGTTACATAGTGAGACCCCATCTCTAAAAAAAAAATATATATTGAGGCAAATTTGATCCACAGGTTTCTTTAAAACACAATTTTTATAGAAAGCTTAAAATGAACTTTGCAGACAAACCTGATTGACTTCTGTGGAGACTTTCTGTAACTGCAGTACCAACCGGAACACATTAGTGATATTTTATATGCTATGGCTGGACCTCCGAGTTCTTGGAGTTCATGGAGAGAGATGCACTCACTCAAGGTAACAGATTAAAAGTGTTTTTGCCCCATGCCCACTCTACTTCCATCATCTGTGCTTAAAGGGTAATTTTGTTTCTGTGATTAGATGCAGAAATGACTGAGGCTTGAAGGACAGGTAACTGTTCATGATTGGCCTCCAACTGCCTTTAATGATCTTTCCGTACCTTTCATTTTAGCCTTAAGTGCTGTGTGCAGGAAAACGATGCACTTCTGTTCAGTCTTCTTGGCCTGAAATGTTAATGTTTTATTATACTATCATTCACTAATTAGGTTTGTGGTATGTTTTTTTTCTAATACCTTTAAACCATTTCCATAATGGAAATTTGCCTTTGTGCATATATGTGGATGTGCGTGTGTGTGTGTGTATGTGTGTGTGTGTGTGTTGGTGTGTGTGCATGTAACTCAAAATCCATTCTTCCTCCCTAACATCCAAATGTCCTTTCAGGCTCTGTCATCTACAGTCATATTTCCTTGAATGTACCTGATCCCAAATGTCCTTTAAGGGTATTATTCTTTCCTTGGGGTAAAGGGTATCAGAAAGGATGCTTAAAATTGGCTCTCTGCTCCTCACTGTGGAAGTCAAGGGAGACAGCATGAGTACGTTTCCTTTTCTCCTGCAGTCACAGTACAAGCCAGGAAGCAAAGGTTGGTCAGTGGATTCCTACTCAAACGTCACTGAGATTACTGTTTTCTAGCCCTTTAAGCGCAGTCTTTGCCACTGGTCATTTTTGAGATGGGACATTTCTCATATTGTTTCTGTGAACACTAGATACTCTTGGGGGCAGGGAGATTCCCTCTTAATTAGATTAGCCAGAGTTGGCTATTGTTGTTTTCAACCAGAAAGTATTATCTGGTAATGTTTCTTTTTTTGGATAACTTCTTAAACATACCAATCCTAGGGCCACAATCAAGTTCAGAGCAACAAGAAAAACTCTCTCCAGCCATATACCCTTGGTTCTCTTTGTCAAGGCTTTGAGAAAATCTGTGTTCCCACTCAAACTTGTCATTTTGCTCTTCAGATTTCTGTACAGCCATGCTAATCATCTGCTGCTCTGCCCAATGATGTCCCAAACACTATTAAAATAAACCCACCTACAGAGCCTGTTAATCATCCGCCTACCTAGTTACGCACATGACAGCTAAGTTCTTCTGCAGGACTGCTGACTTTCTATTGCTGTTTCTATAAGCAAGAAACACATGAAGATCAGGACACAGGTTAACCATCCACATTTCTGATCTTCTTCCTCTGTTTACCCTAAAAGGAAAGCCATTTCAACCATTCCCAAGCCAGTTTTGCACAGGAAATCACCTTTTCATTGCTGAACATGTGGACACCATTGCTAATAAGAAGATGAGTTTTTGTGTGGGGGGAAGAGGTACCTCCTAGGGTGCAAATCTGGGTCACATTGCTGAGAAGTTGTAGGTGGTACGGCTGACAGGAGTCATAGCCAGACTTGTGGGGGAGTGGAAGACACACAGGCTGCCAGCCTGATGACATCATTCCTTTTTCTATCTTTCCTTCCTTTTTTATTCCCAAAGCTATAGCTACTGGTTTCAGTCATCAATTCTGATAGTTCCTTCTTACATTGTAAACAATACATTATTGGTTTTGTTATAATCAAACTGTATAGCCTCATTAACTATAACTTTGTCCCCAACTCACAAGAACAGGAACCTGCTGTTCAGTCATGACTCTTCTTGTGAGAGTAGTGTTACAGTTTCACCTTATTTCTTTCCTTATTTTACACATCGATTGCTTTCAGATTAATGTGACCCTTAGTGATATATGAAGCAGATTTTCAGTCCAAGTACTGTTCATTTCTCACAATATCTTTTCTTTAAATATATTTTATTATTTTTTTTAATTTTATGTGTATGAACATAGTGCCTGCACATATGTAAGTATGCCTGTGTCATGCAATGCCCATGGAGATTAGAAAAGGGCATCGGATCTCCTGGAACTAGAGTTATTGATGCTTGTTATCTGCTATGTGGGTGCTGGGAATCAAACCTGAGTCCTTTGCAAGAGCAGTAAATGCTCTTAACTGCTGAGCCATCTCTTAAGCCCCTCTCACAACAAACTTTACAAGTGATGAAGGACTAAGGTCCTGCGAAAAGAAAGATGGTAATACTGTTGAAATGAAAACCAAAAACCCACTACTCATTTTCTCTAATAGTTACACATTGAATTTACTCTAACTCCCATGTTCTTCCTGTCCATTCATACATGAACCCAACTGGCAGCTATGAAATTCTCCCCAATTACGCCCCCCCAAACTAAGCCTCATTATTTATGAATGCAGGTTCAGCAAGAAAAGTACACCATGTTCCATTTGGATTGAGGACTCACCAGGCACTAGTGGAGAGAGGAGCAAGGAATGAAGATGGACACTAAAATCATTAAGTCAGCAGTATCTCAGCATCTTTCATTACATTATGCAGTCCTCCTTCTGAGAACCCTTGGTCCCATTCCCCTAGTATCCACATGGATGAACTGCATGTCTCTGCAGTCCTTGCTTCATTGGAAAAGCCACTGCTGGAGGCTCTGTCTCACTCACCTTACTCCCACACTCCGATAGGCTGTATCATGCCTTGTGATCCCAACGCCATATCATCCACTTTGCTGGTGGAGGCCACCATTTCACAATAATTTTTACAGTGGCCTCTGCACTGTTCTCCTTATATCCAGATTCACATTTCTACAAAGTATCTTTTGTGTAGAGTCATTTAATGGCTCCTCAAGTCTTCTCAGGTAGACCACTTCATCTCTCAGGAGGTCTTTTGTATACTCTTAGGGTAGTGCAAGAATTAATGTAGTTCTGGACTGAATTCTAAAACACATCTTTATTAGGCAAAAAAACAAATCATTACAATCAATATATTTTTGCCAACACGACATAACGTTGTAATTACCATATAGTATAAAAAAGCCACACTTCAGGATTTGATGGATTCTTGAAAAGCATTTTCTGTTTCTTCTGGTTACTAAAGTATTTTCCCTAGCCCCCCCCAAAAAAAAAGTTAGTCAGGATGCTTGAGCAAGTGATGTGGTAACACATCAGGTGAACATGGGAGAAGACGTGAAACTTCATAGCAAAATTCACTCAAAGTTTGAAGCACTGGTTGTGTGATGTGTGGCTAGGCATTATTGTGGAGAAGATCTGAGCCCTCCAACCATCACAGTTTTTGATTCATTTCATTGATTTGCTGAGCCTAATTCTCAGATGTAGTGGTTTCTCTGAACAGGGCTAAAAACATTTAAATCACAATGTATCTTGTTACTTATCTTTGAAAACAGGGCATGAAAGTCACAGCGATGGCTGTCCAGTGATCCTTATGCTCTCTGTACTGGAACTGCAGCAGTTTTGTCTGTCTTCCATTCAGATTCCTTTAGTCTAATCTTATAACATGATGATGACTCTACTGTTGTGCGGGCTTTTCTCTAGTTTTAGAAGGTCCCCTCTACCTCAACCCTCACTCAGATAGCATGACTCAGATGTCATCTAATTCCCAGGCTTCCTCAGGGAGACCAAACTATACTCACCCGTGGTGGTAACTGACTCAGAAACTTGCACTTCATTGGTTAGATTTTCTCTATCCCTATGTAACTTTACCATTGTTTGAAATTTGTTTCCAAGGATCAGCTACCAGCTTCAACTAGAATCCTACTGTAAGGATCTCATTCTAGAAAAAATCAACCAAAATATTGTCTGAAAGTAGGTTTTTGTTGTTGTTGTTGTTGTTGTTTGCTATGCTTGTTTGTTTAAAAAATGTATATAACACTATTAAATGGGAACTTACATTATCCTCATTAGACAGATGAATACATCAAGGCACAGAGGAGTTTGATTTCTGTAAGTTTAGAATGGGAACCTGAAAGAATAATCTTTCAGAAACAAGAAATATTTCTGTTCTGTCTTGCTTTACTTTCTTTAACAATTTAGTTCTTTGCCAACTCTGTTAATATCTATAATGAAAACCTCTCGTATCAGGTATGGATGGTGCCCTTGATTGTAAAGCCAGTCCCATGGGAAGACATAGACTCAGTATCTTAAAGTTGAGACTGTAGCTCTTAGAGGTCTACAGTGATTTCTCCCTCACAGAGCATCAGCTTGCTCACTTTGGGAACTGCAGTCCCAGTGATGCATCTTCATGATGACCAGGGTAAGTGGCACTCATTCCTAAAAACAGAAGGCAACCCCCATGAATATGTGATGCAAACATTTACCTCATTTTTATGGAAGTCAGAGAGGGTCACTTACACAGAAGACAGAAGTTTATGTAGAATATGAAAGATCGAACATATTAAAATGAGGGACTTTACAAAGATATACAAGTACAAAAAATGAGATTTTACTGTTTCATCACATTATGAACATAGATTAAGATATGATACTCTCCAATGTCTGTGTGACTCGAGTAAAAAAGCACTTAAGTATAGCAGCAATCGGAGTATTTCTTGGTAGAGAATCTATTTGACAATTTATGTGATATTTTATAATAGGTGACTTAACTCAGATTCTAAATTTTTCCTTGTAATCACTTTTTAAAGTCTATATCATTAGCCTACACTAAGTACAAAGGGAATTCATTTTAATCCTTTAATTTAATATTTCCCATGGGATTTGCCTAACCAGTATAACTTATACCATACCTACCAACCCGAACATATAGCAAAAATGTGTGCTGAAAATCATCACAATATTACTTATCATCCTACTTTTTGAAAAATCATGTAAATGTCCACCAAGACAAGAAATATCAGTCATTAATGAGAACACATAAAATAAAATTTAGTTTGAGATCTGAAAGCTGTAACCTCATATGAAAAAATAAAGTTTAAAAAGATCTAAGCGTTATAATTTATATATAGTATCAACTGTATTAATACATCTAACCTAAAAAAAGCAAACAAACAAGAAGACAGGAGCAAGAAATTGGTGATTTAAATCAGTAATAACTTTATCCGTAGTGTATTTTGCTATTTATATTTTGAAATTTCTAATCTTTCTCTCATATAATGTGTATTTCTAGAGTTATGTCAAGCTATTTTAAAATGTGTGTTATCTGTGCCTAGGTAATGAACCTGTAGGTGTTTGTTTCTGCATTAACAGAGAGCAGGAAGCAAACCAAGAGCATATGGTATCAGGTGATATAAGCAAAATCATATGTGGAGTGTTTCTTTTGACTGGCTTGTCCTTCAAAGCTGGATGGTCTGAGCCTCCTCTGGCCCTTCATTTTAAAATCTCCAATTGTAGCATGAAACTCTGAAGTGCTGTGGCTGATAGCTGTGTGTTAAGCTTAAAAGCTCATGAACCCATATGAAAACATTTGTTTTTGTGGTTTCAATTAGTGTCTACTGACAAGCATACAGAAGAGGGAGGCCAAGGCCATCTGTCTGGTAATGAATTGCCTTCCAGAATTGAGAAAAATGAAACACACCATGAATGCCAGTTGCTTCTTGTCCACTCGAAGAGTTGCAGAAGATTAAATGTTTCAAAATAGAAAACTACAGTCCATGGCAATCCAATCAAGACATGACTCCATGCTGATTTCCCACACTGTTAGCTTAACAATTGTGCCTGGAATTCTATAAATGCATGCATACTGCTTGCTTGGGAAAATAAAACTGACTCAGCAGGACTTTCTCGGAAAGAAGACAAAGTAGAGATTTTGAAGGAAAGCAAAATCAAATGTATTTTTAATTACTTTTAAGTTACATTAATAAGAACAGTCTCAATGGGATCACAGGATCAGAATGAAGATTCACACCATCTTGGTCAATACTTTTCTGTCTTTCTTTGGTTGTTTTTGGCTTTGGAATGGGCTGTAAGTCATTACAAGCTTACTAATATATGTCTGTATTTGTATTTGTGGAACTGGATAGTGTTCCTAACCATTGTCGCCACTTTCAGACAAATGACAGGTTGTATCATTACCATTCCTTGCCCTGTAATGACTTAGAAGCATTATCCATCTCTCTCCATCCTTGACTCTAGGATCCAGAATTCGGGGCTCTTAGCTCTAGGAAAACAGTTTCTTGGTACTCATTGACGGAACAGAGCAAAGTTAACTGGCATTGTCAAAGGTCATGTTTTTGCTATTGGAATCAGGGATGTAATCCAGCTTCTTTAAATTTCTTTCCAAAACACTTTCAATATACTTTTTCCACCAGAGAAGTCATTCATTCAGCAAAGAAATAGTTTTGAATACTGTCACTGATTTCACAGGTAACCACGGGATTTGACAAATCAATCAGACTTATAAGAACTTTAAAACTTACATTTTATCTCAATATTTACTCTAAAAACCTTTAGTCAATGCTAACTACTCTAATGATATAAAATCAGTTCCACATAAAGATACATAAAACTCAAAGAGATCTTTCTAGGAACTCATCTTCTAATGATGAAGGAAACATTCATATATTAATAGGTCTAGGGAAAGGTTTGAAAAATGACACCCTGGGAAAGGAATACATCTAAGTTCCTCAGGAGTTTACCAATAAGAGGAATCCTGGCATGAGCCTTCAAGGACTGTGGAGAGGTAGCCTGAGTGCTTAACAAAAAGCTTAAAGAGACCATTAACCGTGTATGATGGAACTTCAAAGTTTTAATGCTTTGCAAGTTCCCTAACCTCCTAAGGACAAGTCTGTAAACTCATAGAAAGACATACAGCTACAGAAGGAATTTCAGCTAAACCATGTCAAATTTGGAAGAAAAATGTACCTAAGTATTCCAGTAGAAGTGCCTGACTGATAGACTCCTGTTGGACAACTTGTGCTGACACATCTGGTCTAGAATAGAGGAAAAGCTGGACCCAGGCCTTTTCTCTTGAGATTTGTTATTGCTAAATTCAAGAAGAAGAATTAAGTAAGTAGATAAGTGGATCACTTTTTAAATGAGACAATGTATCACTAAGTAATCAAAAATACTTTTTAAGAGAAGCATTGAGTGAAAGAAGAAATAAAAACTGTAATCATAGACTAATTTGAAAATAATGAAAATATAAGCACCTTAATCTAAACTTGGAAGACACCACAATTCCACTATGCAAATGCAAAAAAGAAAAAAAAAGTTTAAAAGCTCTCATAAGCAAAATGAAAGTTTAAAAAACTCATTCTTTTTTTTTTTTGGCCTTTTTGAGACAGAGTCTCCCTGGGATTAAGGGCATACGCCTTCACACCTGGCTTCATTAGATTTTAAAAAGTAGAAAGATAGCGATACAAAAACAGGAAAAAGAAAATATCATCAATAGAAGGTGATTAGAAGAAAGGAAAAGAGGAACATTAAACTGCTCAGTAAATCTAAGAGTTAATTTTTGCAGAAGCATTATTACATTAATGATAAACATCCATATGTGAACCTGACAAATTTATTAATAGAACAATAAATAAAAATTTTAAAAATATACAATTTATAAGACAAATTACTTTTTTAATGTTAAATGTATTTCAAATTTAGATGGAAATTGCACTTCAAATAAAATAGATATCTAAAATGTAAAGAAAAAAATCATATAGATATACATATACATGTTTTTATTTTATGTATATGAGTCTTTACCTACATATACATAAGTGTACCTATGTCATTCAGTGCCTTCAGAGGTTAGAAGAGGGCATTTTATCCTGTGGAACTTATAACAGATGGTTGTTAGACATTGTATGAGTGCTGGGAACTAAACCCAGATTGTCTGCAAGAGCAGCAAGTGCACTTAACCACTGAGCCATCTCTTCAGACCACATTTGTCATCTTTACACTTAAAATAAAAAATTGTTAAATTTTACCAGAATTATGGAGCAATATTATAAAAAATTAGGAAAGTATTTCCTATCTCATTGTTTCAAAACAATTCAAAAATCCTGTTGCTGGATTTAGAGATGTCTGACTCCCCAAAAGTTTCCCTGCCTCACCTGTATAGCTAAGAAGACTACTGCTTGAGAGAATGTGTCCCTTCAAGACTGAAGCTGGACGCACTTGCAGTGGTCTCCTCAATGCACTCAGACCATTCTTTCTCAAGAGCTCACCAGCCCTTAAACACAGCCTACGCAGAACAAGGGTGCACTGGGCTTCACAAGAGATTTGGTTTCTGAGACAGTGGAAGCTGTCCTAGGCCTCACAGCTCTGCTTCTCCTTCAGCTCCTGAGAGCCCCATTCAGGACTTCAACAACTTGCCCAGTCAGTATCTGAAGACACCACTGAAATCTGCCCAGGGAATCCTTCCCATTACCTTGCCCAGGTTTTGGTTCCTATCTTCACACATTTCATTTTTATCTTCAAGGTTCTTTTGTTCACTTCTTCTTACTCCCTCACACACTC
This sequence comes from Eospalax fontanierii, assembly GCA_035773235.1. Classification (NCBI taxonomy): domain Eukaryota; kingdom Metazoa; phylum Chordata; class Mammalia; order Rodentia; family Spalacidae; genus Eospalax; species Eospalax fontanierii. The sequence goes on along the minus strand of CM069544.1, from coordinate 14,369,644 downwards.
TAGAAGACATGTATATTTTTTTTGTGCTACTTATACAACAATCACCAGGGAAACAGTGCCTTATCATCCATACCATCATTTCATGGAAGCTGTATGTGTTCTAATCCCCTTGCTCTTTGGAAAGTCTCTGGCATAAGATTCTGTTGTTGTCCTTTGTTTTCTTTTTGAAATCTAGAAAATCCATAACCCTTGAGGACTGCACTGGATAGCTTTAGTGTCAACTTGACACACCTGGAAGCCTCAGTTGGGTAATTGCCTCCATTGGACTGGCCTGTGCCAGTTTGTGCAGTATTTTCATAAAGAGCGATGTGGGTGGGACCAGCCCCACTGTGGGTGGGACCACCCCTGGGAAGGTTGTACTGTATTGCATAAGAAAGCAGTCTGAGCATAGGTCAGGAAGCAAGCCAGTAAGCAGCATTCTACTATGGCCAGTACTAAATAGCACAGTTTTCTTAACTAATACAGCAAACCATAACCTGACTGAATGTGAATACACATACAACCCTCTGCCTGGAGCTGCACTCTCTCGTCTTAGGTTATATATGTGTCACCACCAGGAGGCTGCATGACCCTGGACCACAACATGTACTATTCATGTTGCTCTTGAAACCAATTCGTCTTCTCTTTGTTTGGTTTTAGGATCATAACCAATACCTCACATTAGGAATGTATTGGTAATGTGACAAGCCTTTTTGTGTGCATAAAACAGGTAGTAGAAACTACAATTTTAAAGATATCTATCCATGTTTATGATCAGAAAGACACCCGATTTGGAGGCACAACCCTAAGACATGGAGCTGTTGCTCTAGGTCTGCTATGTATATTCTAGATGTCTATCAATAAACAAGTCACTTAGATTTATCTGGAATATACCTCATAGTGATTGTAGGAATGAGGGAGGAACCTCTATAGGGAAGTATTTATGAACTGCAAGGCACCAAGTAAGTGCATAGTGCAAATTTTTAGAATATACCCAAGAATGCCTTGTTGGTACTCCTGATAGGAACAAATGAGCTTCACCAGTCAAAAGCTGACTCTTGAGTCAGGAGTCACATATCTTCACAAGCTCCTAGGCTATGTCAGTCAGGATTCTACAAAGGGGTGCTTCAGTGGGCAACAGCACATTGGGACTCTCTACTCTGGTAGCAATGGAGTCACTGATGGCCTAGATACCACCGTCTTTACTGTCCAGGGATAAACAAAAAATGCTTTTATTTATTTTTCTTTTTTTTTTCAAACATTTTCTCTATGTTCTCTTCTGCCATCAGTCCCAGGGAGTTACAATCCTGAGCTTAGTTTTGGGTGGTATGCTTTCTGCAGGTAGAACGCCTGACCCACTCAACACTGTCAGTATCTGTGGCTATAGCACAGTGTATCATTTGGCATTTCAAAGCTGGTCTGAGACGCTTCTGGCTTTGCATAATGCTATACACCATTAGTTCTCAATCCTGCTTGCACATTAGACTCATAGGGAGAGATGTCAATGTGGGATCATCTCTAGCCAATTTAATTAGGATCTCTTGGTGGAGGTGGGATGCAGGGATCAAGTTATATTAAGAGCTTCTCAAAGGAGCTCGAGACCCTGTGTAATGGTTTTGGAAGTATGGTGCCTTGGAGGGTTTTCCACTGTTTTAGATGAACTGTGCAAGAAAGTAAGACTACATGGACCTAAATGGAGGTACTTGGGAATGAAAGCCAATCAATGTGCTTAATTTGGCCGAATCCCTTAAATCAGAGCTACTGGGCAAGAAGCAGAACAATAGCAGCCACGCTGTCAGTCTGCCCACACAGTTCTTTCTTATGAACTGGCCCTTTCAGTTCTTGCACAGGAAGATCTGGTTAAAGTGTAGCTTCCTGATCTTTACCCCAAGCTTCAGGAATCAGAGCTCCTATTGACCAGAGAATTTGCATTTCAACGGGCTTCCTAGAGCATATAAAAACACAAAAGTGTAGCACTCCTGCTTTCTAAGAGATTGCATTAATTAGAGACCTGCACAATCATTTTCCTTTGGCAGTATAATCTCGGAGTTCTCCACCTGGTTGCACAACAAAAAGAAATATAAACTATAGTTTCTGAGCTTCCATCTCAGACATTCAAATGCAATATTCACATGACTAAGTTTTCTTTTTTAATCTTCATACAGGATTCTAAAAACAATCATAGAGTGTCTGTGCTATGTCACTGGACTGTAAAAATAGTAATAATGTTAAAGGTTCAAGAAGTATATTATTAAAGTAAGTATCTTTGCTTTGGCCAAATACCGTTTTCTAAACAAACCCTCCATGTCAATGAGAACAGGAATGTCTTTCCTGTCGATTTGCCTTTTGCACACAGACGGGGACACACATTTAGAGAGTATGGAAGGCAGTGGGCACTCTGAATGCTCATTATTCAGTGCTGGAGCCAAAGGCTCCCCAGGCATTATTAAACAAATTGATGAACACTGAGACTTGGATTTAAAGGGAAGAAAAATGCTGCTGGAACTGAAATCCACTGATTCTTCATTGAAAAGTCTTGTAAGTAAAGACCCAGGAACTGACTTCACGGATTTCTAGTGCAGGCGATAGTATTTACATCTCAAAAGGCGACTCTGCATCCCTCTCAGTGAGTCTGGCTATTGAGGATTCCCGAATGCGCACAGGATGAAATGCAACTTAATTCTGTATGTTGAGAAGAGAGGGTTCAGAGCTCACCCCGCTGGGTGCTGTGTGTATGGTGAGGCAGTTATTATGTGAACAAATGCAAGCGCTAGCCAATTACTGCTGCAACCACCTGGCCTGCTTTTCAGCCGAACTTTGAGGCATGTAAAAAAGAACTGTGGGGTCTTATTTGAGTCCATGACTTAACACTGGAGGATCGTTTTTTTTTTTCCTGTGTATGCTGAAGGTAGGGTAGAGGAAGCCCCAGGAGCAGTCACTCTAATTCCCGCTCAGTCGGTTGCTACTATAGTTTGCATTGAAGAGCAGGCGCCTATGAAATGTTCTGTGCCACCATATTCTTTTAAGTGATAAAAGGGGAAATTAAGAGCCACCTGCCACTCACAGAGTAAAGCAAGTGCATACTGTGATCTTGTTCTGCATGGGTATTCTTCCCAAACCCAACTAACCCGCAGTCAGTGGGAGGAAGGTGGTTCCCATCTGTCCTAAGTCTGTGATTGGCTTCAAAACGCCATCATCCATCATTCTAATAAGCACTTAAAAAGTAAATCAAAGGCTATTAAAACACTTCTGACATTGAGCGTGCTTCCTCAAGCAAACCATAAACGGCCAGAATTTACAGCTTTTGCTAAGGGGAGGGAAGAGGGTGCACGTTTAAAAACAAATTTATTAGCTTGTTTCTTATGCTGTTTTTCTTCTCGTTCTCTCCCTGGGATGTGATAAACCAAAACTGCTGGATGCCTTGATGAACTGCTAAACTTGTAGTTAAGTTTCATATCATTATCCAAGCTATCCTGGAATTCAATGGAGTGGTTTATAAAGATGTGCTAGCAAAAGTCCAGGAAAATCTTTCCCATTTAACTAAAGGGGCCTATACATAAGATGTCAGCAATGAAATAATATTGCACGATGCTCTCTTCACATTTGAAATTCTGGACAACAGAGCCAGGTAGGACTGTGAAAGAAACTGGGGTAGATGGCAACCAAGTTCTGTCATTATGCCGGGTGACCTTGGATAAGTTATGCCGTCCAGATCTCACTTTTAACTATGCACTACATGGGCTTATCTTAGAAGCTGTAACAGTCTCTTTCTACACCAGTCTCGCCATCCCTATGGCTCATTAGTCAGCACAATATCTCTTAGCTATTTCAGAATTCATGTGAATGATTAATGTAAGATCTTCTGGCAGGCGAGAGAAACTGGAGAGAGCAGCCTCACCATTAATATATGAAAGAAATCAGCTGACCTAAAAAAAAAAAAAAGATTTCCAACCTGGGCTACATAAAAAACAGTATATACAAGCAAAGTCCATTATATCCAAACTTGAGAAGGCAGGTGCTGTGTAAATAAACTATAAAGAATCATGAGCCTTCTGGCTTAGCACTTTTGAGCATGTGCCATTCTGTAGCTTACTAGCATGCTCCTGTTCTCAGGAGTGTCTTTTTTCTTTCTTAATAAGCTGATGCTATCGGTACTTCTAACATATGTCCCTGGTATAACTCCTTTCCATGGAATATAAGACAGTGGAAATTTTAGTTAGTAGTTCCTACCCAGGACTCAGATCCATGCCGATATTTTCCAGTTATTCTTTATCTCCAAATTATATGAGATGGAATCAGTTCCTCTTTCCCATACTGGATCACCACATTTCGAACTCTAGTCTTTCTCTATTCAACACTTGCTTAATATGGACCTTAGATATGTACTGTCTTTCCATCCTTCCTTAGTAATAGAATCCTGATCTGATTCTGCCTGTTGAATTAGACTAGGCTCCATACTAGCCCCTACAGAGAGAAGTATACCTGTTTCACCTTGAACATGGGTACAGTGATTGTTTATAGGCAGCTCAAATCTCTCAGAGTTTCAGATATATACTTTGCAACTACAACTATATATTTCAAACTGACCTCAAAATGGACTTTACTAGTACCAAGTTTGTGATGTTCACCAAAATGTTTCTTGTTTCACAGTCCCTCTTCTGAAACATCTGTACCATCCATCCTGCTCACATACCAGGAATCAGCATCTTTGACATCCTACCCTTTTAACTGCCTTATGCACAACTCTTATTTTTAGATATATGTTGATTTCTTGAATATGAAGGAACCAATGTGTTCCCGACAAAACCACTCTGCCTTATGCATTATCTCTCTTATATATCTATATTTACTTAATTCATCAGGATCTCAACTTAAGCTTCTCAGAGTAAGGATCATATTTCTTCTCTGCTATCCTACATCATTAAACCCAGAGTTAGGTAAGTTTGGGGCCTCCTAAGTCTGGAGTCCAAATAATTTTCTCATGCCTAGTTACCCTATGTACATGATGTCCTTGACCTCCATTCACAAGCTGCCCATAGTGTTCCCTGGGCCCAGTTGTGACAAGCTAAAATGTCTCTGAATGCTGCAAACATTCTCTGCAGGTAAACTATTCCTCTCCGCCAACATTCTGCTTTAAATCAATGAATTAAGGGCTTAATTTGATTAATGTTGATTAATGGATTGCAAGCAGCCTTTGCTGTTCCTGTGTTCTTAAGTGTCCCTAGTCTCTTAGAGAATTTGTCCCTCTAGTCAACAAGTAGAACAAACATCTAAAAATATCTGATAGCTCCTATGACTGGTACTCATTCCAGTGGTAAAAAGTGCAGCCAAATTGGCCAGGGAACTGTGCTAACTTCTTCCTTGGAAATTGTTTTCTCGATAACTGCAGTTCATTCTGAACATCCGTGAGCAACTGAGTGGATTCGTAGCTCATTTGCTTTTCCTTGAACTTGCCAATTAGCTTTCCAGCACTGTAACTGTTCAGATTTTCAAAAAAAACAAATCTTCCTGTCTGTTTTTTCTTCTTGAGGGGTAAGAATCTGTTTTGGCTTTCTTGCAGTGTCTCCTACCAGGTAGATGACTACATAGACAAAGCGTCACAGTAATGATGAATATCCTGTTCAGACTTAGGCAACTGCCCAGAAGATCCAGGATCCTGAGATGGAGAGCAAAGCGAGCTTACACTTAATTTTAGTGGTAAATGAAAAGAATGAACAAGAGCTTTTATGATGAGAACTAGGCAACATACATTCGATGCCTTCAATACTCAGAGATGCTTTACAATGAAGCACAGGTACATCTGCCTCTTTCAGTGTAGAAAGGTAAATATTTGCTAAACATCATGTAGTATATCAGGTATGGAGTAATTAACTCAAGTCTTCAGATTTAAATATTTATAACTCACCCTTCCTCCATTACAACAACTGTCAAGGAACATGGCACCTAATATTACTAGTCTTCCCTTCCCTTAGCTGCTGCTGGGGTCACTATTTTCTCTTATTCTTTGCTGTGGTCTATGGGAGTCTCTTTCCATGAATTTGATGTGCGAATGTGTCTGTGTGGGCGCATGTGGAAGCAAGATGATAACTTCAGGTGCTTTCCCTCAGTCACCATCCACTGTGTTCTCTTAAGGAAGGTCTACCTTTGGTCTGGAACTCACCATGGAGGCAAATCTGGCTGGCTAGGGAGGTCCAAGGATTCCCCCAAAGCTGAGATTAAAAGTGCATATCACCATACTCTGAGGGTTGAAATTAGGTTCCTGTGCTTGTAAGGTAAGTACTTTCCTAGCTGAGCTATCTCTCTGGTCCTGTCCATTAATTTACTCCTTAGCAGATTCACACTGCTTCATAATCTACTAATTCAGTTTAGATGTCTTGGCTAGACTCTGGTAGATGTGTGTATGATCCAGCATGAAGCAAACATGCAGTAAATTGCATGATGCACTTGCTTAGGGATGTCAGCGAGACCATGTAATAAGCATCAGGGAGCTGCTCCAAAGCAGCTCTTGATTTTCGCTCTTTTCTCATTATCTGTCTCCATCTTCATCTCTGTCTCTGTCTCTGTCTCTGTTTCTCTGTCTCTCTTGCACACACACACACAAACACACACAAACGTGCTGTAGTTTGAACAGATCAGGAGCTTCAGAACAGGGAACAGTGACCAAATCTGTCCAAGTTCCCTAAGACAACTTCCAGCGCATTCCTGTTACCTCATTGTGACTCTTCCCATTGCATGTGCTCAAAAGCATTCTGGTTTGAAAGATAAATTATATACTCAGTAAGTATGGCTCGAGTTCCATATTCTGCATGATTGGCTCACTGTGCTGTTAGGTTTCAGGTTTAGTTTCATAGAACATGGGTATGTATTTCCAAATCACAAACTGTTCATCATACTAAAAAGGTTTGGGGGGTTAGGTAGCAAATTCTATCTCCCTTTTCCAAAGCTACAGGATTACTTCCCCATGATGAGTTTTACTTTCTTCCTGTTATTACCTCCTATGACTGTTATGAAAGAGAACAATATCCCTGCACAGAGAGAAGTAGACCTGGAGCCTGAGCCACCATGAGCCACAGCATCTTCACGTTCTCTCTGCAACCACTATGTAGACAGCATGAGCAATGCCTTAAAACGGGGTCATTGTTCCTGTCTCCTTTAAAAGTGTATTCTTTGGTAACAATCTCCCTTTGCTCCAGGTATAATTTCTCACAAGTTTCTGACACTCTGTTTAATCTTATGTGAGAGATAGACTCACAGTCATTTTAATTCACATATATTGTCATAATTCAGTAAATAAATGGGCAACTGAAGATAAAAAAGAACAACCTGTATCTGTTAAATCCACCCTTTCCAACCCCTTCCCTTCCTACCTCTACCTTCCTTCTCATCTGTCCCTGAATTATTGAACCCATATAGGCTTACACAGGAACTGTGAACACAGTGGAAGATCTTGGTTGTAAGTAGTCTAATGGGCTTCTGAGCTTCAGTGTTGTTCTAAGAAGGGGGGGAGGGAGAGACAGAGAAACAGAGAGAGAGAGAGAGAGAGAGAGAGAGAGAGAGAGGAGAGAAAAAGGTTGTTCCTATGTGGAGGCTAGCTTCCAGTACTCTGTTTCTGGCACCTCGTCAGATACTTTCTTTCATGGGCTCTTGAGACACATCTGTTGAACAAAAACTCAGAGGATCCAACAACATTTACTTGCACACTCTCATTTCCCCATCACCAACACACCCAAGCGGCAACACTGTCCTTGACCTATCATCCTATCGTCTAGGGGGTACTCAGTTTTAGCCTTTCCTTCTAGATTTAATACAGGAAATCAGATCCCAATATATAAATGCTTTGCTTGTCTCAGCCAAGGGTTAGGTGCCAGACTTTATACATTTAAATTTTAGGGATACAAGATGGGCTTTAATCCAACTGCTCACTTAGTTCAAAAGGAGGAGACTTCCTCTAAATTTCATTTTTCAGAGAATGGAAATGGCCCATGCTCCTTACTCTCTTTCCCTTCAGATCTTCCAGGATTAATTCAGCACTGTCAGGAAGATCATTAGTTTGCTCTTCACTAGTCTTCCCCAGGACAAGACCTGCAGTGTGCATCTGTTTCTGGTTCAGGAAGGATGGGGTTGGACTGAGTCCATGAACACTGACAGGGAAGTGTCACAGGGAAGATGAAGTTTAGAACATAGCTTTCTCCACTAATCTCCACATTTAACTGATCTCCAACTTTCTCCCTCCAATTTGTCTTGCCTTCCTTCATTTGCCCACCCTGTGATTGAAGGGGCACATGTCCTGAAATATGTTCCAGGAATGATTTGCCTTATAAAATAATGCAAGAGAAAGCAGGGTTATGGTGGATGGAAATGTCTGTCTTTCACATACTTTGGAATCATGACATCTGCTACATTGGAAGTCATGCTAGTTAGCTTTTTTTTTTCTTTGCTGTGACAAAACATTCAAGATAACTACAGGAGAAAGGAATCCTTTTGACTAAGTTTTTGGAGGTTTCAGTGTATAATTACTCAGTCCCACAGCTGTGGACCTGTGGTGTGGCAATTATCATGATGGAAAGGACATAGGAGAGGGAATCTGCTTATTTTAAGTTACTCATAAACCACACAGAGAAGAATGGGCGAGGACAACTTATGCCTTCCAAAGGAACACCAGCATGACCAATATCTTCCCAATTAGTTCTTCCTTCCTAGTAATCCATTCAGCTATTGGTTTATCAATGTACTAATGAAAATGACTCACTCCTGACCCAGTTGCCTCTGTATACCACCTTCAACACATGAACCTTTAGAGACATTAGCTATACAAACCATACTAGTAAAATATTGATAACTACTGATTGGAAACTACGAGAAACTGTGAACCCTGTGTGAATAGTAATACTAACATGACTAGGTTTCCAGGGAAGGAACACCAGTTAAGCAAGATAAGATTCATCCTCTCCCCCATTAAAAACTGAACCCAAATGAGGCTTTTTTCTTTCTCTTTTGCCTGAATTTCCAGAAAGCCCTCTCCGGGGTCCTCCCTCATACAATTCAAGCACCTTAGTCCCACAAGGGAAATCTAAGAAATTGCTTTCCTGTGTGCTATGTCTTACACTGACTTGAGAAATCCCCTCTGATCTGCTGAACTTTCCAAGTCCCAGAAGGCAGAAACACTAAGAAATATAAAAAAGGTCAAGAATTTGAAAATGCCATTTGTAAATGGACAGTCATTATAGTAGACAGGTCTTCTGAGGTAGTGAACAAAGCTTATATGAGGGCATAAGAAAGAATGAAGCAGATAAGTTTCTTTGGACACTTTAATTTTGTACCAAGGCACAAGTTATTAGTTCCTCTGGGCAGGTTCCAGGTGTCATGTGTTAAACATAAACTACCATTGAATACTAACACAGAACTTAGAATATGAAGCTATAGTATTGCCTTATGAAGAACTTATATGATAAGACTACCTAGCTTCAGCTCAGCCTGGCAGGCAGTGTAATCTGTTTTCATTCTCAGTCACTCTTTGAAGGATTTATAGCACACAGACAAAAAAATACAAAAAAGTCTCAGCAACAATCTAAACATGGCTCAGAGTCAAAACACTGAAACCATCAAATGTAATTTTTAAAGGCTTTTTAAATTTCTGTGCAACTTTTGGTTCCCAATAAACAAAATGAATGCTCAGGGTTCCCATCTATTTTCTATAACCCGCACAACCTCCCTACTGTAAACATCTGCTCCCAGTTATTACAGAACTTGTGAGCCAATGTGGCCATATCACAATCACCCAAATTTGAAATGTACATTTGGATTCATTCTGGGTGCTATATATTCTACAATCTGGGCAAACGTCTAATGTGCACATTGTACACAGTGGTAGACTCTCACAGTCCACTTTCATTCCGGTAGCTATCCTGTGTGATGCCTAGTCTCTGTCCTTTCTGCCTGTGATTAACTGCAGATCTTTCTCCTGTCTCAGATTTTGCATTTTCCACATATATATTTTTGGGATCACGTGCTGTGCATCCTTCCGAGTTCAGTTCCTTTTGCACAGTTTTCCTCCAGGTCTAGCTCATATCATTCCAGTTTAATACTGTTCCATTGCATGGATGTGTTAAAGTTTGTTTATCCTCTCGTTACTAAAGGACATCTTTGTTGCTTCCAAGTTTTGGCAATTATAAATAGAGCTGATATACATATCAGGATTTTCTGTGGGAATACATTTTTTAATTCATTTGAGTAAATACCAGGCAGCATGATTGTTGGATCTTATGCAAAGTTTATGTTTAGTTTTGTCAGACATTGCCAAAATGCTTTGCAATATGGCTTTATTCTGAATTGCTACCGATGCTGAAGGCAAGCTGGTATTGGCCCTCAACTTTGCAGAATTCTCTGATTGGTGTCTTAGATTTCGGCTGTTACAAGTGCTAATTGCATATTATTACTATTTATGATCACCATTTACTGTCTTCTTTCTCATATTCCTCTTTTTTTTGTCTTTTGCCACCTTTTAAAGACACTTGTTTTCCTATTATTGAGCTTTAACAGTACTCATGTGCTGTGGATAACTGTCATCTCTAGGAATGTATTTTGTGTAAGATCTTCTCTTATTCAGCTGCTTCGCCTCCTTTAATGAAGACAGAGCCTGGCAGCACCAGTATCTACCTTTTACTTAATGTCTTAGTTTCTTTTCTTGTTGCTATAAAGTAACTTAAACAAAAAACGATTTCCTTTTCTGCCCATTCCAGGTTACACTCTGTGAGTGGCAGAGAAGTGATAGAGGTAGGAGTTGGAAATACTAGTCACATTACATCCACATTTCAGAACAGAAAGCAATGAATTAATGCATCCATGCATGCTGGTGCTCAGCTTGGTATTCTGTTTTATACAGTGCAGGATCCTATACTCTGGAGAGAATGCTCTAGACCACAATTAAGATAGGACTCTGCACATAAATTAACATAATCAAGACAATCCCTGTAGACATTCTCAGAGGCTAACCTTAATCTAGACAATTTCTCACATATGTGTCTGAAGTACTATCTCCTAGATGCCCAGTTGACAGTTACTAATCATCACATTTAATAATAATTTGCTTCAGTGAGAAACACTCCTCTCCAGCCCCAGTATTCTGTATTTTCCGCAAAGTAGGAAGGTCCTTTCCTATATCATGTTTCACTTCTACCTCAGACCAGAATTGTCTCAGGCTGGAACCACAAAACCCACTGTAAAGTATTACACTCACTACCCTCTTTGTTTGATGTGTTTAAGGGAGACCATCTACTTAGGCAGATGCTTCACTTCATTTGCTATCCTTGTAGCAGACACTGCCCAGAGTTCACTGGCCCCTGCTTAGCATGAAATGAGCCAGAAATAAAAAGCCTGTAAGCATCTCTCCAATATGGCTTCAAGCTCTATTACTGGTATGCAAAGCCTTTAGACCCCAGGACAAAATGGGGGTCTTTCTAACCGAGCAATTTTTTACCCCTCCATGACCCCTCCACTTAAATATTACTTGAGAGAAGTGAAAATGTTTCAGCTTAGATAATTAGCTTCTTCTCGTATATATATAAATAAATATACAATAAGCTGAAGTTTTTCATAAAGTATTTCACACATAATTGCTACAAGTCTATTTCTGTGTGTTGTCATGATGAAATGAAATTATTCCTTTTGAACAAAACAACACAATAGAAACAAATGCCCTATATATTTGTAGGTACTGTTAGAGGGAATATTCATTTCACGAAGTTTTGAGGCCAATAATTTTGTTAGAAAATTCAGGAAGATGGAAAGTAGCTGTAGGTCTTTGGACTTGCTAACACAATTGTATTCCTGAAAAATTCTGCAAAAACAAGATATTAAACACATACAATGCTTTACAGAAATACCTTAATAAGGATTTGTTATTTAACTGATTTTAAAATTTAAAAAAATACTCTGAAATTAAATAATTACTTGGAAAAGATAATTTCTTATTTTCTATATTATAAGGCTTACAATGGATAGAACCATCAATACAGAACATGAATTGACCATGATACAGCACATGCATTCAATCCAAACTCAAGCAGACAGGGAACTGTTTCCTGTGACTTCTGTTTATTGCAACATTACTGATGGCAACAGGAAACAGAAATAACCCAAATGTTAAGCACTGGGTTCAGATTATGATTAAAAAAACCAACACAATAAGCTATTATGCAGTTATTAGGATTAGGTGCTTTTAAAATCATTTGTATGTGTGCCTTAAATAAAAAAGACTCCTGACTCCGAGAGAGAAGAATACTAACTCTAACTTTTCTCCTTCCTTCCTTCCTAAGTAATTGAATACCAAGATAGTAATTTTAGCACACTAACCCTCAGTCATCTCATCTGAAAAGTGGGGAGTGTGCAGAGTAACTCCCTGAGTGGGTTAGAGTGTGAATTAAATGAGATGGCACGTATGAAGTGAAGATAAAGATAAAGATAAAGTTACCTTTTGATGAGTATTTCCAACCAATAAGCCACATGAAATGACCATTTTTCTAGTAAAAAACTAGTCAATATCTCACGTGATAAATGTGGGTATATTAAAACATTGATAAAGTATTTAGTATACAAATTAGAGCACAAAATAACATTTCAGAGAGATATATAGGCACATATACACTAGTGTTAACTCTATTGAAAGAGAATTCTTAGTGGATTTCAGTAGTAGTAATATGGTATTAGATCACATAACCAATTTTCCTTCTAAATTTCTAAAATATACATATATAAACACACACACACACACGCACGCACACACACACACCAACACACTCGCCTGAACATATATTCATGAGACAATGATAAATGGAAGCATTGGTCCTGACAGCTATTAGGAGTGGAACCTAGAAAAATAAATGGATGAAGGTTGTGGCCAGGGTTCTTTGGAGCTAAGTACTTATATGGGAACTAGCAGACAGGAAAACGTACATGATTCTGTCCAGAACATGACTGCCTTCCACCTGTGAGACCTTGTGCACAATAATCCATTAATTCTCGTTCCTCAGAATTAATAACCATTATATATGTGAATATGTATTAATATACACAGATGAATTTTTATATTTTAGTTTTATTCTGCCTTTTACATGAATATACAAGCATATAAATTTATAGAAAATTTTATATATAATGGCATATGCCATATATATTAAAGAAAATAATTTTAAAAGAACGTTCTTAAATTTCTGTTTCATACTATATTTATATATTTGCATATATGTGTGTGTGGAGGGAATGTAGACATGACAAGGAGTGTGTGTGGAGGTTAGAGGTCAGCTTGCTGGATGTGGGTCTCTCTACCATATAGATTCTGAGGAGAATGGAACTCAGGTTATTGGGCTTGATTGCAAGTACCTTTATCCATTTCGCTGCCTCTAGCCCAGAATGTTTTAAAATTTCAGTTGCATTTGAATTAAAGCAAGGAAATATACCAATGAGGACACACCTCAATTAAAGTTGCATGCTCTCAAGCTAAATCAGTTCTTTCTGGGTTTCTCTATCTTCATAATTATGCTTCTGTGATTAATAACTCTTCCAATGTAAAAAAAAAAGAAGGTGGTTGAGCCTTAGAGGAAGAGATTTGAAAGGGATTATACTAGGAGATCTAAAGAGAATGAATTTTCCAGAACAAATGGTTTCTGAAATCCTTAGAAACTGGACCTTACTCATCCTCCTCTGCCTCTTACCATTGTGCCTTGTATCTAGGTCTCCCTATAGCAGTCAATAGAAAATTTCAAATTACAAAACAAAAAAGAAATGGAAAAGAGATATAAAGATCTGGGAGTGTGGGTAATGAGAATAGGAACAGGATGCGAAAGGTCCAATAAGGACAACTGAAATCCACGGAGACAGATCTACAGCTCATGTGTACATGCCTTGCTATTTGAATGAAAATGACAGGGTCTCACTCCTACCCCCTCCTCTTTAATAATGAAGTCCTTGTGAGACAAAATAAAGTCCCCGTCAGCTACAGGAAAAGCAGATCACCAGAAAAAGGCTACACTGCAAGCTTTCTGCCTCATCTTCCTTCCTTTGCTTTACTACCCTGGAAAAATCAAACTATGTCACTTAAGCTGCTGTTCTTGGCTCAGTTTTACACAAATCAGCAAGGTCCCTAAAACAAACAAATGACCACATACAACTGTGAGGACACACACACACACACACACACACACACACACACACACAGCATAGAGATACAAGTGCTCCACTGCTGAGATGCCAGCACGAAAGATGAAAATAGATGGTGTACAGTCATTACAATTCTGGAGCAAATAATTTTGAGGTCGTATAAAATGAATGATTGCTGAGGGGAAGGGTTGGGAGGACCCCTTTTGCAAAAGGAAATTAATTAATTAAAGGGTTAAGACTGATTGGTTAGAAAATCACCAGGAAAGGTCACTCCTAAGAGAGTCATTATGCGTAGAGTAAACAGTCATCTGCTTACCCTGCAGAATAAATGGCAGGGCTGCTACACATCTGAATACAAATTATCTGCAAGATCCGCTGTTCTCTTTGCCTCATTTTGCTACAAGAGCCGTGTATGAGCAGATGTGTGTGTACCTGTGTATCTCATTATGTTATTGTTCTTACATTACATTACACAGAGCTCCCTTCAGAGGAGACTCCATAGCTCATGTGCTTGGATCAGGTGCACTGTGGCATGCTGTGTCATCTTTTCGCCTAGTTTTTTCTCTAGTAGACTCTGGGAAGACATGGTGTACTTAGGAATCAGGAACAGTTATTAATTTTACCTCCCAGTTCCCCCTGCAACTCCGTCCATGCTCTCCTCAATGTCTTGTACACTTGATTACTATTATTATGAGATATCACATACTGTTAATGTATAAATATATATATATATTTATATATAGTACTAAGTTCATTTAGAGGTGCTTGTGCATAGGGCTGACCATTTGAGATTAGATGATAGAAGAAAGTTAGTCCCTGTGGAAAACTGATTTTCCCTTCTTCAGTATCCTTTGATTTCTGGTTACTCTGCATCTGGAGGTGGGAACCTGTGACAATTTTTCCAACCACATTGGCATGTCAAATGGTTTCGTCATTACATAGATCTTTTTCGTCTACTATATTGTGGAGAGTTCATGAATACAGCTTCCCTCTCACATCTAGTATGCATTGTCTAGCAGCAGGAGTCCTGAGGAGCAGTTATTGTTTAATTATATGGTTTGTCAAGTAATTTCCATCAGAAGTTCAGGAAATCTAATGTTCTCCTGAAATCACATCTGCTCAAAAGCTTTCTTAAATCAAGGAGTGGGGCAAGTCTTCCTTCCAGACATAAGATCATTTCAACATATCTCAGTGAAATTTTGCAAGTAGGATTTTCTAAAATTCAACTGTCATAGAAACAGGAATGAGATGAGTTGATGCATGAATTCCACATGAATTCAAGTCTTGAAAGCCTACATGCTATAGAATGGAAGTCTCAGGCTGTTTTAATGCTAAAAGACTGGTAGAAATCCTGATCCTTTCTTTATTCTCTTAGTCAAACTTCCTGGCTCAATAATATTTAAGTGGTTTCACTTAGATCCCATTAAGAGCATTCTAGAAATACTCCTTCATTTCTTTATTTGTTTATTTAATTATTTATAATGAGCTGTCTGAATGTGTCAGACACTCCACAGGCTAGAAACATACAAAGCAACCCTGTCCTATCATCCCTGGGTTTACAGAAAAGGTAAAATATAAAAGTGATGGAATATATTCAACTGGTGGCTCTGACCGCAGCTGCAAGAGCAGGGTCAGAACTCATTGCGAACAGCATGGAAAGACGCAGGGAAATGATTGCATAATGAAAGCAGAAAACCCTGCTTCGCCATACTGGACTCCAGGGTAAGGTTCTTTCCCTGAAAGACGGCAATCTCCTCAAGTGCACAGATACAGATGTTTGCTCATTTCTAACTCTTGAACTGGAGTGACATCAGCTCAGACACTGCCACCATCATGGACAGCCTCCTGCAGTTTTCAGGGATGGAGCCTTATGAATAATGGAAATTTTCAAAAATGATTTTGGTTGAACAATAGGGATAAGTAGTTTCTGTGGGGTTCTATATGTCAGCACGCTGCCCTGGTAAAGTATCTGCAGACAGCATAGTCTATCAAAATGAGCACCTCACTGTTCACTTTTTGTTGCATCCATCCTGTTTATTAAATATCATCCATTATTTTAAAAAATATTCCAAAATCAAAGGTAAGAGCAAAAAGAGAAACAAGGTTGACAGAAGATAAATGTACCCCAAATCCTGATTCTATGTACTAGTAAGAAAGAAAGAAAATGGGGAAGCCGTGTTAGAGTCCTCTGAAACAACAGAGATGCTCACAGGAACTTGTCCTTCCAGTAGACTAAGAAAAGAATAGAGCTTGGAAACTAATAGCTACACACTGGAGGTAATCTCACACTGAAATGATGTGTCAAACAGACCAGTAGTCCATTTGGTCCCTGACTTATAAAGCAAGAAATTTCATGCACCTCTATCCTCATTGGTTAAAAGAAAGGAAGAAATTTATACTATCATATGGCTCGGTTCTACAAATTTATCATTATTTTTGAAAACTGTCTTACATTATTTAAAATATCTGATGCTACTGTGAAGTTAAAAAGAAAGCGAGTATTGCCTCAGGTGAAACAATCTCATATTTAGCTGCCTGCAGCTCCCCTGTTATCACTCATTTGGCATCAAACCCCTCTTTCTGAAAGAACCGTGCAGTGCATTTTGAGTTGATATTTAGCTTTGTTGCTAGTGACAAAGCAAAAGTGCATGTTTTTCTTTAAACTGACTGTGATCTTTATCCCCAATTCCCAGCATACGTGTGTTCACCCTCTCCAACCTACAACATAGGTTTGCTTCAGGGAAGAAATGAAGACATGAGACAGGGAGACTCAGGAACTAGAAAACAATGATAATGATAACCGTCCAAGAAAAAAAAATTAACGTGATTCCAAGGGATCAACATAACATTTTGTTCTAAGGACCAACAGACAAAATGAGCCTGTCTGGTGTACTCACTGTGAACCCTAAGTCCCTTTTCAGGGTGAGCAACTCGGTCACAGGGGTCACAATTTTTAACAGGTCTATGACAATGCAAATGAAACAAATAATTATCAGACACCAGTTCAAGCCATCATTCCAACACTGTCTCAGCTTTCCAGAATGCTGGGACCTGATGACTGAGAATTGTGACTCTGAAATATTCCAAAAGCTGAGCTTCCGAAATCTTTCACAGCACAAATTTTACCCATCCTGATTTACATGTTTTGACACTGTAAAGGGATCTAAGTTTATGATTTACATGGATGGCATGGCTGTTTTTCAGGATAAGATGCAAAAGAAATTACACTCTTATTGTGGGTATTAAATTTTCATCCTTGTTAATGCAGAAAATTTTAGCCATGATGAACAGGAAAAGAGGAGAGCATGTTTACTATAACTTGGAAGCCGAGATGTAACTAAAGCCACTTTTGTGAGCAGCTAAGGTAAGTAATGCCGGGAAAAGAATGAGCTAAGAGTTCATTGATTCTCTTTTGCCTTAAAGTCAGAAGGGTTGCTTATAAGCTACCTTTATCTTTTGTTTTAGTTCAAAAGATCTGACCCAGTTAGTCTTGGGTAGGTTCATACATACTTCTAAAAGGATGCTCAGATGATTCTAATGTGTCCATGAAGGAGTACCACTTTATATGAAATGTACTTAGCATATTGCTAGGCAAATGGTCAATAGAATCAAAGATAAGGTAATATCTGGGATTTGTCAAGGCACTGATTCATAAAAACTGAGTATTACTGAGTATTCACTCTGTGATAGATGCTGTTCTTTGTTCTGGTAATACTGGACAAAGGAGATATAAGCTAAATACATTCAAGGAATCCAAAATCCAATGATTTTCAAAGATACTTAAGCAGACACTTGAGTCCAAATGTCCTTATGATGGCTACAGTGTAATAAACATAAAGGCAAGACTTGTCTGTGCTACACCTTGCTAAGGATAATTAACATCCGAGCATCTCTTTCCAACTGAGAGCATGTTGAGTCTCAACAACATACCCAGTATCTTTAACTAAGCAACTTTACCTTAGGGCACAAGTTTTATAATACACATATACAAATGAAATTGAAGGCTTTTCAATAAATGCTAGCTGGTCCTTCTTCTTCCTTACCTTTCAATCAGAGGATCTGATATTGAGTTATGTTTCCATCTTGCATAACTTGCCAGGTTTCTAACATATTTTAACGTATTTTATTTGTTTTTTGCTGTTATCTAAATGGTAGAATGATTGTTATCCCCAATATATTATTTGAATTCATGGCTGAAAAATAGCTTAAATTAGTGGAAATGATTCTACTGTCTGCCAATTTCACTTTGAATCTAGACTCTCTAATCTGCTCGTTCAGAGATCCTATGCTTCTCCCTATAAAACTGCAGTCGGTTAAGTGATCTCTGACCACCTTCAATCAACTTTTGATGTGCCATGATAGATGTAGTTGGGGGAAAAGTCCCAAAGAAACAGGATAGCAATGCTTTTTAATGAACATTGCAAAATATATGAGGGAACTTTCTGTTGGCAGAGCAGATATTTGAGTGACAGTGAGAAATTCAGAATATCCAAAGTGGTTGAAAATCAGAGTGTGACTAATCAGCCTTTGTGTAGTATTTTTTTTTTCATAAAAATGAAGATCCCAAGGTTCTTAACACAAAACAACTTTCCTAAGATCACACAGTTAGTGGTAGTGTTTAGACTGGCTCACTGGCAGTGTTTATTCCCATTCTCAGAATGTACAGCTGATCTTATTTCAAAGGATTCACCAATGAAGGTTTACTGTTTAGATATTATTTGCAAAAGTATGATGGAAATTCAAGTAGGCAAAGCAATTTCCATTTCCAATTTCCAACGTTTCTACAACATACTTTGAAACCTGAAAATTAAACTGAAGAACCAGCAACCTGTAAACTCAATGCTTTGGAATAAACCACGCTGACTTCCATCAGACTAGAGCACATCTGAGTGCCAGCCACTATTTTCTATCTCCTGAAAAGCTGTAAAAGTGATCTTTGCAGGGGAGTATGGGCTCTTGAATACTGATTCATTGCTGCAAATCACACTTCCCTTCACTAATCGTTGGCTTGGCTTCCAGCCAGCATTGCATTTTGGGTTTGAAACACAGCTCTTCACAGCTTTTGCCTTCTTGTTTCCACCCGGGTCTGACAGGAACCTCCTGGGTGTTCAATTATGTGATTTTCTTAGGAAAAACAAAAAGGGTGGTTGCTTACTCCTCTTCCTAGAGTCATATACGGAAGAAATATAGAACTCCAAGATAAAGCATGGTGAAAAGTCACTCAAGTCTGGGACAAGAGCTTGAATTTGCTCAGACAGCCACAGGGCAGGCTTGTTATTACTGCAGTGAATATCACCTTCAGGCACTGTGATGGTTTCTCTTCATTATACAATCTGACAGGATTTAGAATCATCATGGAAACTATCCTCTGGGCATGTCTATGAGGGATTTTTTTAGGTTAATTGAGGTAAGAAGACCCAATCTAAAACTCCATGGATTGGGGTTCAGACTGAATAAAATGTGAAAAGGGAGATGAGCTCAGAATCCATCACTGTCTGCTTTTGACTGGAAATGCAATGTAACCAGCCACCTAAATTTCCTGCGTGACTTCCCCACCATGACGGACTGGACTCTCAACTTGTGAACTAAAATAATCCCTTCCTCAGGTTTCTTTTGTCATGTATTCTATCACAGAATACAAGGCAAACAGTACTACCAACAAGGAAAGAACAAGGTTGGAACTAGCCAGTAACAAAGAGAAAAAAATCACATTGAAGGAGTTCCTGCTCAGCATCTGGAGGTAAATTTTCTCACTGAATGAACCCATGACATATACTTTTGTGGGAAAAGGTATAAGCAATAGCAGCCTGAAAGTCCACTTCTGGTTCAGGGATTTCCTGAACTCGGATTCCCTTCATAGACCTAATATCATGCTGAAAGGCTAAGCATAAGCCCAGAGGAACTCTGTCTTCATTCCCTTGAGAGGAAGCATCAAGAGACTGTCATTGAACATAATGCACAGCTCGACTCTAAAAGCATCATAGGAAACTAAAATAGACTTCTCAGATTCAGTAGGAAACTATTCTTCACAAAATAGTTCACCCTCTGTTCTTACTGACCACTGTGCTTCTGATAAATGTATCTCCTATTTAAGGGCAATAGACATTTCATCTACTCTCAGATGAGTATATGTGTGTTTTCTCTGTCTTGGCATGCTAGTGTACTAACAAGCATGCTTATCAGATGCAGAGATGACAATATTATCCAAGTCTTGGATAGTTTACATAGCCTCAAATCTATCCTCATCATACAGATAAAGAATCTGTAAGGAAATTCTGTATTGTGGTTAAAGGCATGTAGTCTCAGATACTCTGGAAGCTGAGGCAGGAAGATGAAAGTTAAAGGGCTCTAGAGTGAGGTCAAGACCAGCCTTCTCAAAGTAAGGAGAATGTGTCTCAAATAAATAAATAAATAGTTAATAAAAATAAATATAATTGCAAAGAGAGTCAGAAGTAGAGTGCTTGTCTAGCATGTTCAAGACTCTGTATTTAACTCCTCCTCCTCAAAAGAAAGAAGAATCCATATTGATTTTTCTGAGTAACATAATTGCTAGTAGTCTAGGAATTAGGAAATGATAGATAATACCAAGTCAATGAAGAGAGCAGCCCCAGGAAGTATGGAGAAGAGGACCTATAATGTATGCTTTCCACAATTTTCTCTATCAAGACTGATTCAAGACTTAACCCAGAGCTTTATTTTCACAGCTACGTTGCTAACTGCACTTTAGTCATTCCTATACTACAATTGGTTTGATTGAAAAAAAAAAGTCCCCAATGTTCAATCTGAGTACATCCTACAGAGTTGTATTTGGAGAATAAAGAGAACCAGGATAAAAATTAATCTCCAAACCCCAAAGACCTGAGACCATCATGCTGGTAAGCACAGAAAAGCTAATCAGGACTGATTAGCTTCTTCTGATCTCTGCTGTCTGGAATTCAGAAAGGAGCTGACTTCACTCTCTGCTCACAATTCCACACATTTCCTGGTGACTGAAAAAATGTTATTACGTATTTTCACTGCCCCATGAATGAGTAACCAGGGACCATATGGGGTAAGAGTCAATCAGCTCTATAAGCACTATAAACCTGACCCAAACAAATAAACAAGTAAACAGAGTAACAATCATAGGCAGAGTCTAAGAGTTCATATGTGATCTCAGCACCACAGCATCAGCCTCCAGTCTTAGGAATAGCTGCCAATGAACAGGCACAAAGGCCAGACCTCTATCAAGCCAGCAGCAGTAACCAGAGGTCCCAGAAAAATTCCAGTTGTGAAGGTTACTGTGGGCCATGGCTCACTGCTGCCTTCCAGAAAGTACAGCCTATTGTGGGTGTTAATTTGCTAGATTTTGAAGGGTCAAGTGATCGGCCTGCTTTCTGCAGTTCTAAAAAGGTACTGTCCACATGCAATGTGGAATGATAGAATTCCAACATTTCTTTGAGGTCAGAAGGAATGGATTTCCAACTGGAGGAAGGCAATGACAAATTGAGGTGGGAGTAGACCCAGGAAGTTGGGAAATGAAGGCAAACTGAATGAGGAAACTGATATCATAACCAATACCAGTCACCTTCCAAAGGCTTCCAGACAAAATTTTCTTTGCCCCACTGAAAAGAAATTTGTAGCTTCCACACAGCATCATGGTTAATCTTCACTTGCAGCTATTTCAAACGGGATGTGTTTGGAAGGATACAATGCAGTTACTTTGTCGAAGGTTCCAGGTGAGGGAAACAGACTTGTGTGATGTCATCATATTTCCTGCTAACTAAAAGTGTTAAAGTCAAACTCCAATTGGTTCAGCCTAATGTTCTCACTTGAAAGATGCAGTGAAGCAGGGCATTCAAAGATAAATTCTTTTCGAAGGTCTCTTTTAAGTCTTGTTCCCTAGAAATGCTGGCAGAAATAAATATACATTTTTAAAGAAGAAAAAAAGCCCCGTGCCTTTCATGAATTGATTGCATCTCCTGCTTCTGCAAGCTAAGAAGTCATAATCCTGTGCAATCACAGATTGTTTGAAGCCAATAAACCAAAGGTGACGACCTTGCTAATACATCCCAGCAGGAGAAAGAAATAAAGTCGTGCTGAGGAATAACTCTTCAGCACACCATTTCCCTTTGGAAAGAGGAGAAGGAGTTGAAAGTGTCCCAGCTTGATTTATGGCTGAACAGTATTTCGGAAACTTCACCTGAAATAAGAAAAAGGTTCTGCTAAGGTTCTTCAATAGTTCAGCTTTCATTTTTCTTGTCCTGTGACACACAGGGCCAAGCTCTGTCCCCTTGCCTGCTGCCTTCACTGTCTGGCCTCTGCTCACAAACGGACACTGTCTAAAGTGGTGTTTTACGATTCCCTTCCTGAAGTTACTTCTTGAGCAGTAACATAACATGGAGTGATTTGGATTAGGAATCAATGGACCTAGCATTTTATTTGTTCTCAACCAACTCTCCAATGCTAGATGAATACATTTTCCCGTTCCTTACCATTATGTTAGCTTCCAGAACTCATGAGAATATTGGTGCTAGACACAGGGCATGACATTGTCACTCTACATGCTATGTCTGAATTAATATCTGTCACCTTGCACAGGTGCAATGGTAGTAAATTAGAACACAACCTACTGTAAACCTTTGATTCCCTCTGGTATACAAGGGAGGACAAGTTTTACATCAATTAATTAAATTCACATATGAGAAAGATGATTTTTCAAAGAAATAAATTCATCCTTGTGCTGATTATCTGCTTTGGAACAAGAAAAGTGCTTGTGGTAGGAACACAAGGGTGAATTAGGCAACATGCACCATTTAGAATGTTCTCTAAGTGTGATAAATGTGTAGAAAGCAACACATTCAAAAATATCAGTGGAACAAGAATGATTTTGCATATGAACAGTAATTAATTATCTGCATTAAAGGTGGCTATGGAAAAGTAAGATGAGAGAGGGTTCCTGTGGTGAGCAACACGTAGACTCCAGAACTAAGAACTAGCCTACTTAGGTCAGGTCTTTTCTCTGTTGATTAGTGTACTGATGACTCTGTGCTATTTATCTGTGCAGCAGCTTCCTCATCTATAAAAACAGTATAGTGATAGGCTTAATCTGAGAGTTCTTTGGAGAGTGAATTTAGCTAGCCTAGGTTGTCCCTCATTAACACCTCAGGAAGGTGGGGACGGCTGACCAGCAGATCCAGCTGTTCCACACAGATGTCAAAAAACAGCATCTTCTTCTTGTACAGAGCATAGCAGATTTGTCACAGTAGCTTTAAGAAAGGCTCTCGTGATTAACCCCAGCCTCCTGGCCATTTTCCTTTCATGGGGTGTCTTGGAATCTAAGACATGTTCTAAGTTTTACATTATAAGAGTCACACTATTTTGGATATTAATCTTAAGGGTCCTTTGGCTTTTAAAAATGCTTAGAGGGTCCTCCTGCTCTGTCCCTTTGGTTCTCCGACTCCTGTTTTACTTCCTTCTGTAGTTAGCTCATATCCTGAACCCACCACTCAAACCCCTTCAGGGCTCACCATGCACCTTTTTTTTCAACACCTCCTAGAACTACAAAATCAGCTTCCCTGATGTGTCCACAAAAATCATGGAAGCAAAAGCTCAGCCACAGCAATCCATGTGGAAGCCCAGTTGGGAGGTAGGGAGAACTCAGCACAGTAACCACGAGCCTCTGGGAGATTCCTCTCCATGTCTCCTCAGTGCTCTTCCAAATTATCAAGCTTTCTGTTAGGTTCATTTTCCACTCCATTTTTACCCAAATGACAATACCTGTCTCAGTCCCTCCTCCATTGCTCAGTTAAACTGATCAGTGTGTGCTGTCTTCTGGCTTCTCTGCTTTGGTGAAGGAGAAACTCTCTCCCCTCAAAGTTTCTTGGTCTACCATGGCTAGCAGAACATCTATCAGACTGCTCTGTAATTCTCAAATCCCTAATATCCCCTAAATTGTCATACATTTTCAATCTCTCCTGATTTTTTCTGAAAATATAAGCATATTTAGGTTTCTACATACAAAAAATGGGAAAATGTTCCTTTGGTCTCCAACCTCCTTTATGAAAACTCACATCTCTTGCTTTTATTTTATTTTATTGACAGCTTTGTCCTCGAAAGCTCTCTCCAAGTTCTGTCTCAACATCTTACTCAGCAACGGTGGGGATTGAGTGAACATTCACACAGATGTGCATGCTCTCAACCCAATGTGAAATACCTTCCCTCCTCTAGTTCTGCTGGGCCAAGGTGGCCTTCAGTGACAAGTCAGGTGTCCACTTCAAAAATTTATCATATGACGCTTCTGTATGCTAATTTTTAGATCTTATCTAATGATCTTATTTTAAATTGTGTGTGTGTGTGTGTGTGTGCTATGTGAGTACAGTTGTTATGTGAGTTATGTGCATGTGAGTGCAGTTGTCCATGGAGGCAAGAAGAGGGTGTCAGATTCCCTAGAATTGGAGTTATAGGAGATTGTGTGCTGCCATGTGGGTCCTGGGAACCAAACCTAGGTCCTCTGTAAGAGCAGCAAACCTTCTTAACAACCAAGCCATCTCTCCAACCCTGATGTTCTATAGGTTTTCATGATTCTGTGCCTACCTGATTTTCATCTGAACATTCATAAGGCAAGTGTTCCATATCCTCAGATGCTCCAGTCTTGCTCACCATTAATAATTCTCTAGTTCTTCTCTGAGTTTTCTCCATATGCCTCTAACCTTCTATTAATACAACTTCAACTGCCTATGCAGGAATCTTCCAAATATGTGTCTTCATGCCAGTCATCTTACCTAGCCTCCAAAATCACGCATCCCACAACTCACTGAAAATTGCCATTGGAAGTCTCTAAACTACAAGCTTCAACATGTCGGAAATGAAATTCATATTATCTTCAATTTACCCCCCTCCCATCTCAAGACAAAAATGAGAAAGTCACTGCCTATTGGTTATCCTTTCCGCCATCTTACACATCCAAGAAGACCTACGTACTTGTAATTCATAATAGCTATTACAAACATCCTAAGAGCCTCTGAGATGACTCAGAGAGTAAACGTACTGACCAACAAGCTTCACAGACTGCGTTCTATCCCAAGAACCAGTTGGCAGGTGAGAATTGGCCTTACAAGCTATCTCTGACCTCTACACATGTGTCCTGGCACACAGGCTCACACATGCACATACAAAATACATACACACATGTAAAATATTAACAAAGCTGCTTTCAATACTCATGTTCTTCCTTTCATGCCTTAAAAGCTTAGCCTCTTCTGATTTCACTGATTACCAGTATCTTGTCTCACAATTGCTGTATTTTTTTTGCTTTTATTCACAAGTTATTCTTCAAATAACACCATGATACATTTCCCCCTGAAATTTAACTTGTCCACACTTTCTCTTGTCCCTAACCTTTCAAGAATGTAATACTTTCTTTGGAATAACTGCTAGGTTATGTAGAAGAAAATAGTTTGAACTAATCAATTCTAGAAGGGTTGTACTGTGATGTATTGTGGCTCTCCCAATATGCTAGATTATCACCTAAAGGTGCCCAGAACTCAGTATGCACTTGATAAATTGACAGCTATCTTTCCCAATCTATTCCTGCTCTTCTTTCATGGTACAGCTCAAGTTTCCCTAATCCCTGCTTCAATGTACCTGAGTTCATGTTAATTATTGTTATTGTTAGGTGTTACCATTATTATTAAATGAATTTCTCATCAGTTATCAGTCTCATCCATTAGACTAATGTCTTAAGGGAAATGGCCAGATCCTAGTCATATCCAGATAAGCATTATTTTACATAGATTTTTGTGTATATTTATTTGTAGATTCAATTAATTGGCTAAATCTCACTTGAAATACTACTTGCTGAACACTTTTCTGGGCTCTTAGAAAAGAAAAACAAGGCCTTTACCTTTAGTAAAAACGCCTTAGTGGTGGCCTCAGTTAATAAAGAAGTAATAAAAATCATTGCAGATCATGAAATATAGAAAGTGAAAGAAAGCTATGGTAGGAAAAAGGAAGGACTCACTTTTAATCATTTAGATGTGAATGGCCTTCTAACGAGAGTCAGTATGCAGGCTAAGACCCGAGAAAGGAGGGGAGGCTAATCATTCATAATGAATAATCAGACTCTATTTTCCTACAGAAGAATACATTATGTCACAAGACTCTTGATTTTCATTGGGCCCCAGTCTCAAAAAAATCATTCCTTCCCACCATTAGACTGCTTTCTCATAATAAGTTCAAGTTCTGGCATAAGATGATGAAGCCAGGATGGAGTGGGGAGGAATGTCTCTGAGGGAGTGGGGAGGAATGTCTCTGAGGGGCTATGTGGATCAGTAGTATTTGTCAATCCAGGGACTAAATACAAGGAGGTAATCCATATCTCAAGGGAGGCTGTGGATGTAAATTGTCATACAATGGCAGTGTAAGAAAAAGAATTTATGTGCTTTATACTTCTTGAAACTATAGCTGAATTTGACCTCAGTATGTTACATGCTTAGCTTTCTGAAGGAAAATTCTCACCACATCATGGACTTAAAACCCTCTCAATGGGAGTGAACTCATAAGGGGCACTGTAAACTCAGTCAAATACACATCGTTGGATAGGACATAGATCCTAGACAAAACCCTGTTTCTGTCATATCTCTAGAGAAATGGCATTTCTTATCATATGTTAAACATGTGTCATTATATTTACAGACAGACATACAGTACACCACTCATCAAAATATTTTCTTTTTTCGACAGCACAATTCCACAGTTGGTCAGAGACAAAGAACATATGCCTGAGGGAATGTCAAGTCCTACGTAACACATCTACAGTTAAACCTCCACACCTAAGGCTCATAGAACACAGAGAAACAGAGGGTAGAAACAGCATAGTGCAATACACACAGAAGGCCATTGGCCAAGTTTTAAAGAATAAGAGATTGTGGTGTGTGTATCCCTGGGGACCCTTATACTGAACTTCATCCACCCACGGCTCAGGGATCACTACGGAAGAGTGGGTGGAAAGATTGTAAGATCCTGGGCATGTTCATGAACTTAGGGAAATAGAGGCTACTAGACCACTGAAAACTTGTGCATACGAAATTGTGGCTATGATGGTATTGAGCACAAGACACACAGCAACTCAAATTACACAAGGGCCCAGAGTGGAGGGATAGAAATTGGTGGTGGGCCATATCTGGTCTGAGAACTACTGGAGATTGATAACTGCTGTGAGATGGAGAGTATGTCTGCCTTCAATCTCTAGACAGCCTTACCAGATTCTAGTGAATGAATTTGCACTAAAGGACATCTGGGAACAACTGCGTGACTGAATAGAACTTAACATGTACAATGGCATACATGAGGTCTGACGGGGAGTTGCAGGGGAGGATGGGAGAAGGATTCCAAATTTCATTAAAAACTCTTGTATGTATGAAATGCATAAAACTCGATAAAAATGACAAAATATAATCTTAGCACATGCTTCCTTGTCTTATTTCAGTAAAGTTATTAAACCATCAGGATGTTGTTTGCTTTACTGTGTATCATCTATTACTGGCTAAAAGGAGAAATGGAGAACTCAGGAGAGTGCCAGTCTCTGAGGAGTATAAGCCTACTAGGTGAGCCCAGACTCTCAAAGCCTCTCAGAGCTCTACAGCATCACTGAGAAGAGCACAGCTAGAACTTCAAGGAAATATCCATTGTACATTGTGTAGTAAGTTCCCTGACAATCCACGGGCTCTGTGACTACACATGACAATACTCCTTACATGAACTTGGGCTTTTCCTGCTTGGCAATAGTTGTGCTGATTAGTTTTTGTTAACCTTACACAAACTCGAGACATCTGAGAAGAAGGAACCTCATTTGAGTAGTTCCCTCCATCAGACTGGACGGTGGGTTTATCTGTAGGATATTTTCTCAATTGTTCATTGATGTAGGAGTGTCGAAGCCCACTGTGGATTGGTCATAGCTGAGCAGGTAGGATTTACAAGAAAGGATCATTTACATTTACAGGATTTACAAGAAGGGATCTGAGTTAGCCAGGAGGAAGAAAACCAGTAAGCACCATCCCTTCTAGTTCTCTGCCTTAGCTCCTGCCTCCAGGCTCCTTCCTGGGATTCCTTCCTTCATTCCCCTCAGTGATGGACTATAATGTAGGAGAGAGTGTAAGCCAAATAAACCTTTCTTTCTCAGGTTGCTTTTGGCCAGTGTTTTATCACAGCAATCAAAAGCAAACTAGACCCGAAATTGGTACTTGTTGCTATGATAGACCTAATGATGTTTTTTGGAGGACTGTGGAAATTTTTGGAACTTTGGGCTGGAAATGCTGCTAAGTGCTCAGAGCTTAATGAGCTGCTGTGAGAACCTGGAAGATGAGAATGTTTACAGAAGCACAGATGATGGCTGGCTGGCTCATGAAGGCTCTGAGGGAAGTTTGAGAGTTCTTAAAACATTTTCTTGGGGCTGTCTGTGTGATATGTTTGAACTGAGAATATTTGGAAGTGTTTCAATGCGACAATAGATGCTGGTTAACTGAAAAATCAGCTGTGATTAGTAAGTGGTCAGCATCACTGAGGAAAAATCTTCTGAGAAGGAGTTCCACCAGGTCAACATACAAGACCTGCAATACAGGGAGGGGCTAGAGCTGTATCTCACATTGGAAGCTGAATTTGGCAATGAGTAAAATTCTCCCACATTGGTACTGCCTTTGAAGTTTTGAAGGGAAGGGGTCTTTGAGAGCAACTGAGGCTTGGCACTGTGAGACGCCAAGAGAGACTATTTTTAAAGGTGCAGCCTCATTTGCAATGGAGACTCCAGGATTTTGGAAAGGCTAAGACAGTAGGTAGGATGACCAGCAAAGACAGTAGCATGTGTGGCATGTATCTGGCTTGAGCTTAGTAGACAAGTTGTGTGTGATGCAGTTGGCAGAGAAACTGGAGCTGCTCAAGTCATTGGGTGCCCAAAAGAACATGAGTTAGACCCAGATGTTGGGCACTTAGCTTTTGATGTTGTTGGATTTGGGATTTTCCTTAATTTGATTATAACTATTATAACTATTTATTCTTCCCATTTTAAGTAAGAAAGCATATGACCTGGTTTAAATTTTACAAGATCCACAGTTCAGAAACTTTGGATTTTTAATGAGAAACTGGATTTTTTAGTTGTTGAAATATTGAAAGACTGTGGGAGTTTTAATCTTCTTCTATTTTTTATATTATTATATTAACATAAGTTCTTGGGGATAAACAGTTAAGGTAAGGCTATAGTTTAATAGTGATATATGTGTGTATCAAGTTAACAAGGAGACAACTGTGCTTATTAGTTTTATCAGCTTGACACAAACTAGGTACACTTTGGAAGAGGGAACCTAAATTGAATAGTTACTTCCATCAGAATGGTCTGTGGGCATGTCTGTGAGATATTATCTTGATTGCTTGTTGATGTAGGAGTAAACAGTGCCATCCCTGAGCATTTGTGTCTGGGCTATACAAGCTGAGCAAGCCAGAAGGAAATACACCAGCAAGCAGCATTCCTCCATGGCCTCTGCTTCAGCTCCTGCATCCAGGATCCTCCCTTTCCTGAACTGGCTTCCCTTAAGAAGGACTGTGATGTGGCAGGGTAAGCCAAATAAACTCTTTCTTTCCCAAAGTTATTTTTGGTCAATGTTTCACCATTTCAATAGAAAACAAATCTTCTTGTTGGAGTTCAGACTCTTTGACTTACACAAGATCATGTTGCCTTGTTTTTAAAATTGTACTTCTTAGAAGCCATTAAATCATGAAGTTAAAATTTCAGAATGTGGATAAATTTGTGGCAATTTGAAGGAGAAATGAGTCCATGGGCTTATGTATTTGAATACCTAATCCCCAGTTGGGGTGCTGTTGGGATACTTCCTGCAACTTCTAGGATGAAGAAACCTTACTGGTGGAAGCACACCATCAGGGGCGGGCTTTGAGAGTTTTTAGCCTCACTCCACTTCAGTTCACATTCTCTGCTTTCAATGTTTGCTTGAAGTTGTAATCGGTCTGCTACCTGCTGCCATGCCTGCCTGCCATGATGGAATCATCTATCGTCGTTTCAGTTATCATCATGTCTCACCACTCGGGGCCAGCCCAAGTGGACTTTGGGGGGCCAGCCTGAGGGGTTGGGGGCGAGTAGAGGCAGACTCTGGGAGTTGGATGGGAAGCAGGCCAAGCGTGTGGCACTGCCAACTCGTTTACCAAATAGGTGTACAAGCTCTTATGACCTTATGGGGTGGGGTCCCAAATATAGCCAATAGTATGTAGGTAGGCAGGTTCTTTCCAGGTGCTGGTTTCATGACTAGGGAGAGCAGAATGCCACACCCACCGGAGTCATGCCTCTATTCCTCCTAGCAGGTGGCCTGTCTAAGCCTACCTTGAATTATGCACAACACTCATCCCTCTTGAATAGTAAGCCAAGACAAACACTTTTTCTATACATTGATTTTGGTCATTGTATTTTATTACAGTAATAGAAAGATAACTAATACAAACTTTAAAACCCAAACCTGGATTATAGCAACCCTAAGCCATTTCTTGATATACTGCTTCCAAGCATAGAGTTCTTTGGTACTTAATATGAGCTGGATTATTTTGGTAGTGTAGCATAAACAAAGAGAAAATGAAGGCACGTTATTATGATTTGTCACTAAATCCTTGTTGCAAATCCCTAGTCAAACAACTTAAGGTAAGGACTTACTTTGGATTGCAATTTCAGAGATGTGAGCAGATGTTTGGCTGGCTCCCTTTGTTTTAGGCAATGTTGAGGCAGACCATCATGGAATGGAGCATGTGGTAAACAAAGCTGGTCACTCTGGTGACCAGGAAACAGAGACAAAGGAAGAGAATAGGGACAATATATAAAACTTTCAAAGGCATGCCATTAGTGACTGATATAGACCTATGTACTGCAGATAGGTCCCATTTCCTAAGGTCCCATTCATCTGTTATTCCTTCAGTGAATTAATACCTTCACCCTGCGCCCCAGCACCTTGAAACACCAGTACCAGCTGGAGAAACCCTTCAATACATGAGCATTGGAGACTTTTTATATATAAACTTTAACACACGATACAGTCTATATTTCTAGAGAAGTATGCAAACAGATAGGTATAACAATAATGTGTGCACAACTCTTACCCTGAATTTACCACACATGTATCATTATTAACTGAGTTCCTGCTTTTCACTATATTTTGAGTTTCTGTAAATAAAGAAAAATTACACACACACACACACACACACACACACACACACACACACACATATGTATGTTTCCCTGAATACTGAACACAGTGCCTGACAGCCCAGCACAGTGGCACAGAGCAGTAGTATAGTGGTTGTTTATTGAACTGAACTAAATAAATATGCATATAACCACCATTAGAAGAAATAGATACATAATATATTATGGCTTTAATGAACAACAGTCAATTGTCTTTGCATAGAGTGTGTATAAGGTCAGAAAAGAAATCCATAGTTCCATAAATAAAAAAATTATAAATGATGTCCCACATTACCAGTAGTCAGGAAAATAGTCTTTAAAAGGCAGATCAAGACATTATCTTTCACCCACAACACTGGGAAAAATATTCTGACTATTCAGTTCCAATGAAACCTTAGGGGCATTTTCAATTAATCATCACTAGTGGATGTATTTTGTTCCAATCTTCTCAAAAAGTAATCCAGATACTGACATTATAAATGCATGCTTTAATATAGCAATGCTATTTTCAGGATTCTTTGTGACTTTATAGAGATCAAGATACACAAATATAAGGACATGATAGCAACTATATTTACTGAATAACTATACATATCAGATACTGAAGAGACTGTCTAAAGATGCCTCAGGAAGACAAAGAAGAACCAAGGGGCATAAGCATTATGAAAATAGACTCAGGAAAAAACAGGGTTTTCTTGTTGGGGGATCTGGGTTCAATTCTCAGTCCCCACATGGTAGATAACAATCATCCAAAACTCCAGTTCCTGCCTTCTCCTGACTTCTTCAGGCATTATATGACATGATTGCACTTACACACATGCAGGCAATATACTCATGCAGTAAAAATATAATAAATTAAATACTTGAAAAAAAGAAAAGTGATTCAGGAGCCGGCTCATTGCAACGTGTGCAATCTTTGAACAAAACTTTTTAAGACTTTCTTTACCCATGTGGAATCTGGAGATACTAACAAGGCATATTTTATAGAATTGGCTCAAGAATTAATACATAGTGAATATTTCCTGGTTCTCAGCAAGCATCACATAAGTTAATTAACTGAATTTATTAATTGAATATGCAATATCCACATCCTAGGACACTTGAAACTCTGACCCAATTTTAAATGTATTCCTCTGGACAATATTGTCAATTCTTTGGTAAGTGAAAGAAAACCCACTGCCAGAGTACAAAGAAGAGTATACGCCTATGTTCTTGAACAAGCAAACACAAAAAACAATCCAAATATAGAACAATATATGTTAACATTATAAAATTGGGTCCTAAACATAGGAACAAAATTCTCTAAAACTGCTCATGTCACCAATCTCTGGAAACCTGAATCTGAGAAGTAGCACAATCGATAATTGTTATTAGTGACCTGTGCATTGTTTGGCTCATTATAAGGAACACATGCCCCTTGTGATTTAGAATGATAACAATAAGGCTCAATAGAATAAATATGAAAGTTTATGAACTAAGTGCAGTTCCACGTTATATAAATATGGGAGGAAAGAAGAAGTTATAAAACTTTAAAAATTTCAGAACCTAAAGGACTATGATTCAAAATTCCTGCAGGAGCAGTGGCTGGTTCCTGAAGGCCTTGTAGGCGGAGCTCACCAGCAAGCACCTGTCTGAGCAGCAGCACCCAGTTTGTGTCCCACAAGGAATTCCCATGCAGGGAAATCATTGCACATATCATCTTTAGGATGCACATTTCTATTTCATAGCCTTGGCTTTATAGCTGAGTAAAAGTAGGAGTTTATAAGGGAAAATATTTTTCATAGCTGGGACTAACAATTTGACTCCACCACTCTTTACTGCTCCCTTACAAGTGGAATGGGAAGAGGAATGAGGTTTCCATCCAGTGGTAGGTAATGGCTATGAGGCTGGGAAGACTCAGAGCCTTTAGGTCAGCCTCTTCAAGCAGAACTCCTGGAGCTTTCCATTAGTACAGACTCTGTCACTGTGCTGGCATCTGATGGGATTACCTCACATTCCTGTTACACTGCCTGGGAACATGACTGTCTCCAGAAAGATTGCTACCAACTCAGAATTGCTGAAAAATTAGCTCATCTCCCCCATTTTAACCACATGCTCCAATGTACACAATGAAGCTCATTCTTCTGTTTGTGAACTCTTCACTTTCAAGATGCAGTTGCCGTATGTGGATCTGAGATTGGAACAGTGAATCTGACCAGCCTTGTCAGTAAGCCTGTAGGACAGAGGCACTGTGAGTGTGTTCCCCTTTAAAAGAGCATACTCGCAGCTCCTTCAGATTTGCCTAGGGCTTCCTTGCCAGCTAAGCCTCTCTCTCAGCAGAGTGCTGATTACGCTGTACAAGAGGGAGAAGAGATGAATATATTTCTTCTTAGAGACACTATATCTCGATTTTGACATTTTATTTATCTCAACCTTTAAGCTTATCTTGCTTCAAATGGTAAAATCACAGTGCCCTACAAATCTCAAAGCTTAATCCACTATCAGGTAGAGTTGCTTTTCAGGTGCAGTTAATTGTTCTGTGTCAGAGCACTAGTTTCTCTCAGTTTGACTCCCTGAGCGAACACCACCACAACACAAAACAAAATCAGTAACTTGCTCCAGGATTAAGGTATAATCAATGATGGCGCATGCTGGGAGTGAAAGCTCATTAATTGGGTACAATGGAGGCTTGTCATCCCTGTCTTATGGATCCAGAGGAGTTTAGGACACTAGAACTTCAGTCCAAGGTCAACAGCCTCTTGTTGTCTTCCCTGCTCCAACACCATGAGGGCCTTTGCACTTGCCTCTTTTGTCTATTCATCTGGTAAAAGTTTCAGAGAAGAGCTCAATGGAATCAACCATGTTTATATCTGTTTTTGGACATTTCTCAGTTGTTTAGTAATTTTCCAGAGTAAAATAATATGCTGACAAAACCCACAGTATTTTACATAATTCTATTCATTTTGAGCACATAATATACATATGCTATTTACTATTTCTTAAGGGTATGCTATTGTGTGTGCATGCGAGTGGAGGGGATACACATGAACACAGTGTACATGTTATGTAGGGGCCAGAGGTCAACACTGGTTTGTCCCAAAGCACTTTACTTTATATTTTGAGATAGGGTCTCTCACTGAACTTGGAGCTCACTGATTCAACTAGGCTGACCCAGAAAGCCCCAGGGATCCTCCTGTTACTTCTGCTCTCCAACACTGAGAACACATGTGTATACTACTATACCTGGCTTTTTTATCTGAGTTCTGGGGGATTGAAAACAGGTCTTCATACTCGTGTGATGAGCACTTTACCGATAGTGCCATCTCCCCAGATAAAACCCATGAAATATATTAAATTTTTTAGGTATAGAAAGATCTACTAAAAGGCAGAGTTCTAGAAGATAGATAAACAATTAATATAAGACAAACTGTCTACACCTCTGGGTCTATGGGTTTCTACTTGAGCACTTCATTAAAATGAATTGAAAGGATATAGTAATACTTGTGTTACACTGAGCACCATGCCTGACACAGAGTGAATGCTTACATTTAATTTACTTATTTTTATTTTATGTGTATGAGTGTTTTATCTCTATGTATGTGAGTGTACCATGAGCATGTGATGCCTACAGAGGCCTGAAGAGAATATTCAATCCCACTGAACTAGATTTGAGTGGGTTGTTTGTCCCCATGTTGGTGCTGGGAACTGAACCTGAGTCTTCCCTGAAAGAGCAGGCAAGTGCTCTTAACCACTGAGCCAGCTCTCCCACCAAAATACTATTTTTTATTATTGTATTAGAATTATCAACAACACTATCACTGTTATCATTAAACCAGGGAGAAGTTGGGTTAACAACTTGAAGTCTGGTTGAGAAAATGTACAGACGAGCAGAAGAGAGAAGTGGCATTTCTTTAATATCTTTATTACAACATAGTTGTATGACAGTCTGTCTATTTACATTATAATTATCTTCTTCGGGACCTAACAGTTCTGTGTGGCTGAGCGTCTCCTTTGATAGAATTATATGGGGGAGGTTGCACAATTGTCTAGTTCTCTCTCACCTTCCTCTCCTGGCATCATCTAAGTCTAGATCCTATTTTTATAACCAGTGGTATCAGAAAGACATCCTGAAGATGCTCTGGATCATAAATACGTGCTTTGTTTTTTATTGCATAGAGGAGAGTTTTTTTACAGAAAAAGTAAGAGCTGGTACAGGAGAAAATGAAACTGCACTTGGATATCTAGTGTCCTCAGTCAAGGCTTAACCACATAACTCAGAACTGTGAGATGTTCTCTTTCCATGATCCACATCTTCAACCCACCTGCTCCTTTGCTAGAACCCTGTAGAGATCCTCAAAAAGATGAGACTTAGAGTCACATGGCATTCAGAAATGTGACTTCTTCAAAATCTCTTTTGAAGAATTATAAATATTTCCCTACTAAGTCTCTCCTGCTTACTAAATGATATTTTCAGTAAGGTGTGTGGTTTTTCCATTCAAATATTAAAAACAACCATTTTTCAGTAGTACAAAACACCTGTAATACTTTTCTCCAATGTATGACACAGAGAACATGGCAACTGTGAAAAGAATTAAATATTTATAGGCACTGTGTGTACAAACATTGAAAAGCCAGCAGGGCTTTCTCATTACCCTTTTCCATAGACACTGCTCCCTCTGAAGAGAAGCTTGATTCTAATGGAATGGAACGTGGTATCATTTTTATTTCATTAACCTCCTTCACTAAGATAGGAAATCACAGTCTTCATATGCCTCATCAGAGAGAGAAGGAAGAACAGTAAACCTGAGCTTCAGTGGTCTGAGATTGCCTTTTCACGACCCTCCAGCGTGTCCTTCCCACTGTGCCATGGACAGTTGTATCTGCTAAACTCTGCTCCTTTGAGTTAAGGCTGCACGTCTCTTAATCTTCCATTATGTAGACTGAACTGTTTATGACAGATTCACAGCAGAGAAAATGAGGCTTTTATTTTTATAAATGTACATAGAAGAAGCTATCAAGGAAGCACAAACTTACTGAGTTATGAACATTCTGATCAAGGCCACTGAATTTAAATAATATGGTAGGTGCTGAGCATTTAATGTGTTAAAGAACTCCATGGTTATTAAGACTCCAACCAAGACATCCAAACCTTCAGCTGCATCACTGAACATTACCCTTGACCCATCTCTACCCTTCCTAAAGGCAAAGCTCCATTTGCTCTCTGGCTCAGGGATTATCAAATGAGCCAGGAGTAACAATCAAGAGGTAGTGTTCTCCTGGATTCCAGGGACTGATTCAGGCATGGGCACTTGACCCAAGCTGATGAAAAAAGTGAGAAGAAAAACACATTTGATTTTTAACAAATAGTAAAATATAATATATTGGATGTTTGAGGACTTTTCTTTGTTTTCACACTGATAACAGTCCCAAAACATCTTTGCTCCCATATTGAGGCTTTCTGCCTATAAGTGATTGGTACTCATTCATTTGAAACTATTTTTGGCACAGTCTGTATGTGTTAAGATGTACATCATGAATCCAAGAGATAAGAATATATAGACAAAAATGTATATGACGACACATTGCATGCTGCTAGGGGGCGGCAAGACCATGGACAACAAATTGGGAACAAATTGTACTTGTAGACCCAGCTCCTGCACACTTGGAGGTTGTATGGATCCCTTCCACGATGGAACCTGGAGGCTTCTTTATGCTCATAAACATCCAGAGAGTGAGAACCAGGGAAATCAAAAAGCATGAGCACATGCAGACTACAATTATCTCCATGACTAAATAAAAAAGCTGTAACTCTGTGCTGCCTTTAGACCAAGTACAGTCCGTCTCTACGGAAAACAGAATGAAGAGGAAGGAATGCATGCATGCAATCAGGAACCTCACTACCAGGAAATGGGTCTACAAGAAGACAGCACTAGCAGAATCCACACTTGAACAGCACAGTAATTGTTGGTTCAATTTATCTACATACCTCCAAAGTGAGCTCTCAGTGATGCTCCCCAGGTTATAGTCATAGAGCTTTGTCAAAATGAGAATCACCTGAAGGCAGAAGAAGATATCGTGGTTAGTCTCAAACAATTACAATCTCTTAGAACTGAAGTGGCCCAGGGGAGGACTTAGGATTCCTTTAATGGGCACTTAACATGATTGAATGGATTGTTGCCTCTTTGCTGCTCCGACTGAGGAAGGGTTAGTGGCCGATGACTGAGTGGCTGAGGCCAGGTCCTGCACACACTTTCCTCCCTGACACCCACAGCAAGTGGTCCCAGCTACTCCATGCATTTCTTGCCTGGCTGCACTTAACACTTTTGAGGAAGCTAGCGGAATTGCCAAATACATATGCTACAAGGAAGCCACTGAGAATGCTTAGGAAAGATCAATTTGAAGTTTCTCAGTTCCCATAACTGGGTCACATGGGGGTCTCCTAAATACTCTGAACCTGGAAGTATCCATCTGTTATGGCATTAGAAAGTAATACTATCCCCTATCCCCCAGGAAGTGCCACTGTGAGGAGAGAAATCAGGTAGTACATACAAATTATAGATAAATTAGCATGGGGGTCTTCAGCATTAGCTCCTTTCCTTTCTCCTCTGTGATCTTGGTTTAACTGAGTTTTTTTTTTTTCTGATATCTATATTTCTAAGAAAATGAAAGGACAGATGCCACAAAACACCACAAAAGACCTAGACCTGAGCAACAGTACTGTAACAAAAGCAAATTTAGACTGTATCAGTCCTGAGACTTATGCAATTTAGGGATGGGAGACGTCCACACGAAAGAAAATTCAAAACTAAATTTCAGGAACAAGTGTGGGGAAAGACTAGACATACTGAAAACAAAGCTTTCATCGCCTCATAAGCAAAGGTCATTCTGATTTGTAACCTGCTTTCAGCCTCACTCAAGAGATCTCAAACTACTTTAGCTCATTGTTTTAAAACACAGGGAAGACTGATTAAGCATCCAGGATTGTTCATCATTTCAGATGAGAACAGGAAGAAATATGGTGAAGCTTGGGAGTCTGAGAGCCAGTGCTCATCAAAGAAGAAGGATATTTTGGGGAGTTGACTCCCCACTTCCGGGTGCTGCTGATGGTCTTGTCCTTTGCAACAGTGGGAGAAGAAGGTTTCTTTGATACCTGCAGCAATGACCAGGGTCTTCCTGATTTCCCAACATACCCAAGCACATTTATGGAGACTCAGCAGATCAGGCTGCTCTGGCCTGTGCTGTTCCTTTTACCAACTCCCTCTTCTGACAAGAAAGAAAGGATATACACGGTCTTCTCATTATTCCATTGAGACTGATCTTTTCCTCCAGGTACCCACAGCCTTGCTCCATAACTTCTAGCCCAGCCACAGTATTTCTGAATCTAAAAAACCACTGACATCAATTTCTTGAATTTTCCTTGATTGCTACAGCTAGTGCAGAATGTTCTAACCTTGACTTCTGAGGCAGTGGCTTCCCAAGAGTGCTGAGTCCTTCCAAATTCCAAGTTGCTGGCACAGTGCCGGATTTAGGAGGCAGGAGCATCAGTGAACTGATTCTTAACTCTTCACAAGAAGCAAACTTGGACTCTGTAAACTTAGATTCATTCTAACTTTTAGGGAATGGAGAACTGTTTACCTTAAGTCCGGCAAAATCACTGAAGACCAATCCTCTAAGACAACTCTCCCCTAGCCCATAGCACAGGCTTTCTTCAACGAACTGCTCAAAACTCAATTCTTTAGCAAGATGTGAACATGTGTGAGGTGTGGGGCGCCCTATGGATACATCAGATGGCATACCTGCGGTGGGGGCATATGCTTAACAGATCGTTGTGCCAATTAAGTCAGTCTAAGTGCTAAATTTCAATCACGGCCGTCCCAGGAACACTGATCAGTGCCAGCAGGGTGGCTGTTTGTTTGAAGACAGAGAATGATGTTACAACTCCACCTCAGTATGATTTTGCCGAATAGGCCTATAAATCCCCCACCAAGAAAATGGGGGTGTGGGCAGAAAGCATTTCTAGGTAGTTGGTCTCATGATAC
This sequence comes from Eospalax fontanierii, assembly GCA_035773235.1. NCBI lineage: Eukaryota > Metazoa > Chordata > Mammalia > Rodentia > Spalacidae > Eospalax > Eospalax fontanierii. Next base: position 14,330,281 of record CM069544.1, on the reverse strand, counting down.
AATACAGCAGTAAACTAAATAATGAAGTTCACCTGGTCACAGACCATGTCTCCCATTTATCTGACAAGGGACTTCAGAGGAGTCCCAGAGAACAAACCCTTTAACACAGCCTGTAGTGTTGTGAGCCTGCCTTCTCACAGACAAAGCAGTTGTTTAAGCAATTCTCAGGCAAGTAGGCAGAAAGGTAGAAATCTGCTCTCTGTATCTTCTTGCTCAGCTAGTAAAACTTAAATGTCAGTAACACAGTCAGGCAGATTATCAATACCTTGCAAGAGAAGCATCCTTTATAACATTTCACAACACATCTGTTTGAACCAGTCTAATCTTTTCTGTTTTCAGAACTGACGAATTAAGGAAAGGAGGACCACTAGCCTTGGGTTAGGTTTTCAATCGATTATCTGAGGTCTGTGGTCCCTTAATTTTCCCCTTTGTTGCCTGTGCATGCATTACTGGCCAACTTACTCCTGGACAGTTAAGTGATGCAGCATCATATCAGAACTAAGTCATTGTTCCTTTATTATTTTTCCTCTTCTTTTTAGCCATACTATTTAATAGAATCAACCTCTGCTAAAGGGTCGCAGTCCAAATCACGATGCTGAAGAGAGAATAAATGAAGACCTTTGCCTACCTATTTTTCCTCTTAGTGCTTAGTGTAAATCCAGATGTTGAAGAAATCAAAAGAACCACAACTAAAGTATGAAATTTTCTTAAGGAACCTCTAATTAATCATTTATTTTTAATCATTCCATAAACGGTTTTCATACATAGATTTTATCAATTCAATTATATAGCATTTAGTTATAAATTCAGTACAAGGAAAAGTGTTTTCACTTCGAGTGTGTGGGGAGCAGGTATGGGTGTGTGCATTCATGTTCACGTGGGTGTCTCTGGGGGGACCTGTGCGTGTGTACCTGCATGTGGAAGCCAGAGGTCAACATTAGACTTCTTCCTCAACTCTCTCCACCTAACGTTTTGAGACAAGGTGTCTCAGAAAGTCAGGAACTCCTTGATTCAACTAGCTGGACAATGAACTCCTGAGATCTACCTGTTTCTGCCCTTGGCACTGTTGCTGCAAATGCAAGAGACCACACCTGATTTTATGTGGGTTTTGGGTTTCTGAACTCAGGTCCAGCAAGCACTTTACCATATCCCCAGACCCCATCAAAACTATTTGACAAGCATACACTCCCATAAAATAGAGTGCCCACCAGCTTCTCATTCATTGTTATATCTTGATTTTATTATATAATTCCAAAATTCACCTAATTAAAACAGTAATGGCTAACCTTATGAGGACATCTTTCCTATGTTCCTCGACTTCATTATACCCGGACCTCAGCATCCAGTTACTTCTGAAACTTTCCACAATAACATGTCTCAAGTATCCCTCCTAACCAGTTTGGGAACTTCTGTCAGCACTTGAAATCTGCCCTAGTCTTTTGCTGTGACTACCTGTCACCACATTCTTAGCTTACAAATCTCTTAGGAATCACCTTATTTTGTCCGTACTCAAAGAGAGTATAGCACTGTTCTACTAAGCCTTTCTTCTGAAGTCATACAATCCTTAGTGGAAAGGAGGGTCCCAGATACAGGTCCAGATGGTGTACAAGAAGGATGAGGTATTTAAGAAAACAAAAGTTTCCTGCAAATGGTAGAGCCAAGACCTATAACCTGAGTCCAAATAATGTCCTTTTGCTTGGAGCCTTCCACACTTTACTGAATAATTTGATCATTTCTGACTACCCATTCTTCTATATGGAATTGAGAAGTGTCATGAAAGATCATGGGAGAAAGAGGCCAATTCAGTCTCTCTGGCCTCAATATATTTCTGCTTTGGGTTTTAAGAAAAAACATTCGTGGCCATAGGGAAACTTGTATATGGATGATGGAAGAGAGAATTGTATTGTAAATTAACAAAAGCCAGTGAAAATGTTATTTTCTACCCAAAGGGCTAGGCAAGTTTCTTCTTGAGAACTGGTAAAAGTGAATTAATTTGGCAACCGTGTAAGTTAACAAACACGCGGCCTCCATTTTGCAAATTATAAGTCATAACAGAGCTTTGGATTACAATTTTTCATTGTAAATATAAAATACAATTTGGAAATGAAACCCCAAACATTTAAGGAACCCCCTAGAACACTTTCCTAGAAATGCAATTCTACACAGCATATATTTGCAAACTTGTCTTAAGTGCTACAGTGCAGACAGAGGATGAAAATTTATTATTCACTTTCCAAACAGCAGCTTGGGAATTCTCTACATATTTTATTACAGGAAAAATAGATTTCCCCGATCATTTGCAAATTAAAGAATTCGCCCCCAAAGAAACAGAAATAGAATGCCATGACTGTGTTTGTGTATTCATCATGTCACCTAGCTTGGCCTTGACTTTCAATACATCTTCATCAAAGGGAATCCTTAGAAAATGGGGACGTATTGTCTCATTTTTCTGTTATTAAAAATCTGCATTGTTTATCTGTCTGTGTATTCAATAATGGGAACAGATCTGGAGAGCAGCAAAGTATGCATCAGGCTCCTAAAGAGTGAGCTGGCTCTTCAAGATGATGAAGTTTCTTCCCTGATGTTTGATAGCCCCATATCCTGAATAATGCAGAAGAAAACAGGGTTAGTCTATAAAGCAACATGGTTCAGTCTTGGACCTTCAGGGTTTCTGGAATTGTATCGCTGAAGGAGACCCCACAGAGATCCACTAACCAAGTGTTCAGAATTTCTCTCTCCTGAGGAGGGCCACATTCTGCCTCTGATAAACAGTAGAAGATCCTACTGATGATGCCAGAAGACTAGGGCAAGACTCATGTCAGCTAACTCCTTCATTCCCCCACCAGAGTTAAGGGTCCCTAGTTATCTCTTCATGGTCCCAGCTGAAAGGCCTATCTCTTTGCTCACTGGGACAGCCTGCTCAAGAACATTTGACCTGATGCAAGATTGCAGCAAACAGGGACAGAGAACTATCAAAAGCCTCAAGAGATCCTAGGTTTGAAGGCTCAGATACAAAAGAGGTGCTTGAGTTTTGGTTCTGTTCTTAGTACTCCTATTTTAGTGAAAGGAAGCAAACTGAGAACAATATTTTTCTTAAAAATATGCATGTTCCAGATTGTGTCTTGGGTTCAGCAAATATTTCTTGAACATTTCATCCTAAACAGAGCTTTTCATTCTTTTGGGGAGTAGTGAATCCTTTGAGAATTTTATCTGATAAAAAGCTATGGACATAAAACAATGGCTAAAACTTTAATGACCTCATTGATCTTTTCTGAATCCTATTAAGTGTCATGAATTCAATAATCAGAACTTCTGTAATTCAAGGAAAAATAAGACCTTTGTTAAGAAGAAAGAACTTTCAACTTGAAAATTCTGCACATTTAATTCAATCAACATTTAGTAAGGCTTTAAAAGGCAGGACCAACAACAGAAACATGTATTGTGAGAACACAAGACAGGAGTGAGAGTTGGTACCAGTCTCTCAGAGCTCACAGCCTGGTTTAAAGGAAACCAAGAGAAGAAAGTGCTTAGCAAGAGAAAAAACATGCTTATTAGAAAGCAAGAAAGGAGGCTATAATCAGTAATGAGTCTTGAGAAGAGGAGGCATTCTCTGAAAATGTGTATGTGTAAGAAAGAGTATTTGTGTGCGTGTGTGAGTGTGTGCATGTATGTCTGGCATTTGTGTGTGAATGTGTGGGTACATGCATGTGTGTGTGTATATGTGTGTGTGTGGTGTATTTACAGAGATAAGATGATAGAGGGACTGCATTTAAGGGAAAAGATCCTAAAAAGAGGAGCATGACTATGGAAGCCCAGAGAGTTTTGAAAGAAACAAGAGCTCAGGTTTACTTCCAGGGGAGAGCTGAGTCAGGGGGATGGGGTATTAGAATACAGAGACAGGCTTTGGCTCTCTCTGAAGGCCCTTAGCCATCAGTCCAGCAGTGATCTTTGCTAGAAAAGGAAAAAAAGCAGTTGAATCAAAAAATCAGACTTGGTGTTCTACTCTAGCCACAATGAGTACACTAATGCTGTCAATGGCAAAATCCTTATAAGTGATTCAAGGTTTTGTTATCTCTTAGAGAAGGAGATCTAGAGTTATTACAATTCTAGAATTAAATTTGCATGACAATGACATTTAAAAGCCTGGGAATGTTCACCTGTACTAAGAGTATCAAAACTTTCAATATTTACTTTCGTATTTACAAGCAGTTTTGACAGTTCATCACACAGGTTTAGCTCCATTCAGCAGGGACAGAATTGTCTAGTATCCTGGGATGCTTTGCTCTTGTTGTTGATATGTTTCTTAGTTTGGAATATGTTAGGTTTCTATGATGGCAACCAAACATCTAAGGTGACTGCTATAAAGCAGAAACATTTTTTGTGTCATGGGTTCAGAGGATTCATTTTATGATCAGATAGTCCCCCTTTCAGGGGCCAGTGGCAAGTACCATGACAAAGGGATGAATGATGGAACAAAGACTAAATATGTTGACTTCATGGTAACCAGAAAGGAAAAGAAGACTAGCCAGGGCCCCAAAACTCCTCTGAAAGATAAGAACTGTGATCTAACTTCCTTTCAGAACTAGGTCCAATTTCCTAAAGGTTCTTCTACTTTCCTATAGCACCAAAGGCTGTGCGTGAGCCTTTCACACATCTACCTTCTCGGATCATTTAAGAGCCAAGTCAAAAAAGGAAGGAAACATCTTTCCCCAAGTTTCTTCCTAGAAAATTCTTTTTTTCCTTTATGGATGAAGGTAAAGCTGCATGCCCACACCCTCTACGTGATGAAGACTTGGAAAGTTAGGATCAGGTATTTTTCACTTTACAGTTCTGTGCCCTAAAGTGGATTCTGACAGCAAAGAAAATAATGGGAGGGGCTTCTTGTATGGTATGTGATCTTTGGTGAATCAATTGAATATCAAACTGAATTTTCTTATTAATTACACTAATATTTATTGGATATCTACTCTGTGTACATATAGATTTCAATATTAAAGACATTTCATGTAATTAGCTCACCTTTTCTTTGATGAGGAAATCTGAATCCATTCAAGATAAGTAACTTAAATTTCTAAGCTAGTAAGTGCGGAGCAAGCCTGAGACAACATTCAGGATCCTAGCTATTGTGCGATGCTGTTCTCTGGGGCACCCTGAATGTGAATATTTGTAGAAATAATGGAGAACAACTGCAGAGCCCTCACTGTTTGCTCATTTTAAAAGCACTTATTCACACATGTGACAGTTCTTTCTGGTTCATCAGTGCTTTCTTCCACAGAGGTCTGGAAAATGTTTTCTCTAAAATGGAAAGATGTGAAAGTTAACTCCATTGACTTCAAATCAATGGCATGTTAGAATCTTTTACCTTATTTCATTATTGCTGATGTGTGTGTGTGTGTGTGTGTGTGTGTGTGTGTGTGTGTGCATTCCTGGGGATCAAACCCAGGATCTTGTATACACTATACTACTTAGCTTCATTCTCAATGCTTTGGACATTTTAAACCTAATTTAATTTTATTTTTTTATTAAAAAATGTTGAGTTTTATACATTTCATACAACAGTTCTTAATTCAATTTAGACCCATCCTCTATCCACCTCCCTCCAACCCTCACTAGACCTCATCAATATAAGTGAATTACATCTGGGCATTTGTGCCCAGATAGCCTTGAGTGCAAACTCATCCACTGGAGTCTGTTCAGGCTATCTAGATATCATCAATAAGGTGTACTCTCCCTCTCCCAGTAGTAATTAGTCTACAGTATTTCTCAATATAGGTCTGACCTGCCACCAATTTCTATCACTCCTCTCTGGGTCCTTGTCTAATTTGAGTTGGTGTGGGTCCTGTGCCCACTGCCATCATTGCCACAATATGCAAGCTTCCAGTAGCCTCTAAGACTCTGCTTCCCTAAGATCATGAACCAATCCTGGCTCTTACAATCTTTCTCTCCCTTCTTCTGTAATGATCCCCGAGCCATAGGTGGAGTCCTATCCAGGGATATAAACTCTGCAGTCTCTTATTCTATGAAACCTGGCAATTTGTGACCTTTTGTGTGTTTAGCTCTATGTTGTTTAAGGAAGCTTCACTAGTGAGAGTTGAGAGATGCTTTAGTTTTCTCTCTACTCTTCATTTAGCTGTGTTCTATATGCCTTAGGTGTGGAAGTTCAACTGTAGATAAGTCACCTAGGATTTGACATTCCTCAGTAGTATATTTTCTGTGTCTGATCTGTTGTGGAATTCTGCTGTAGCCTCCATCCATTGCAAAAAGAAGCTCCTTTGATAAGAGGTGGACTATATGTTTGTCTGTAAACATAATGACCCATATTTAGCATATGGTAAGAAATTTCATTTCTCTAGAGCTATGACAGAGATAGGGTTCTGTCTATCATCTATGCCCTGTCCAACCCTATGTATTTGACTGAGTCTATAGTGCCACCCATTAAGACGGTTTTAACTTCCATTTGATAACTGTTGATTATCCCCCAGATGAGACTACTGTTACTGCACCAATAGAGGTAGTATGTTGTGCCAGTTGTTACAGTTATTAGAATTTAGGGTTGGGTTGGAGCATTGATTCATTTTCCCCTTTAATTATTTGCATGTTATCATCTGGTTTATGAGATGTAAACTCTTAATTATATTTTTAAACTTTTGGAATATTAATGAAAATTAGGGGTTTATCTTTCATGTAACACCTCACAGAATTTGGCAGGATGCAGATCAGGGGTTCAGGATCATGAATGTGCACACACCCATTTGCAGACTCCAATAGACTATTTTAGATTACATCTATCTAGGAAGATGTAAGTGAATGTGCAATTGCATTTCTATTGATTCATCAAAGAGAGAGGGATCAATAATAGTTAACTGCATGGAAATGCCTCAACGGGGACATTGAAGGTTGATGTGATATGTACACACACACACACACACACACACACACACGGACATACACACGAAGGCCTTAGTCAGAAGTAATCTCACACATATAAATACAGCTAGAGAATTAAAAATCAGTAGAAAGAGTGGAATAAATGTTGGGTATGAGTCCATGCAGAAAGCATTTAATACACATTTTTTTCACTTCTGGAACATAATTAATTCCCAAGTGACCTTATGTTTAGTGGAAGCCCCCATGCACTCTAATGTTTATTTATGTGATATGATCTTCATGACTCTGAAATTGAGTGAGTTAAACAGCTATTACATGTCTCCTGGGGAACTTAGAAGACAAGACAACCAATCGTGAAGTTGCCGAGATAGGGATGCAGACACCTGATTGAGCGACTGACTAGAGCAAACTCCAGCATGCAGAGAGACCTTGGGAAAAGTGCAAAACTGTTATTATAGTAAATTTCCCTCACTCTTCCCATGAATCTGTCCCCTGACAAGCCACAAAATGCTTGTGAGAACAGACTATAGAGTCTAGTCCTAGAACAAGGGCCTTTGTATTTAGCAAACAAACACAAGCTTATTGAATCCACTTGATCTATGTTGCTTTTTGATAAACATTTTAAAAACCAAACAACAAAAATCTGTTTGATGTTTTGATCTTCAAGGCGAGGCATACTATCAACTTCAAAGCACATCTTCGCTCCAGTATCTCTTAATGACAATATCAAAGAAGGTAATCTGATGGCTCTGAAATGCTGTTTCTTCTTACATACCTCCTCTTCCTCTTCCAGAAACATTTGACCACTTCTAGTCCATAATGTTAGTCATTCATATTTTTCTTCCTCTTGGTGAGTTGCTCTGCCCTAAAGCATACACTATTTAACATCCTCTATATAATATGCCCTGTCTATAAAACATCCCCTTTCTATATAACATTCCCTATCTATATAATATCCCGTATTCACACAATATCCCCTTCTAAATTACATCCCCAACCTACGTAACATCCCCTAGTTATAATTTTCCCCCAATTAAGTAATATTATGTATCTATTTAACATCCTTGCGTATATCCCATCCCTTATCTATATAACATCCCCAATCTATAATACTTCCCATCTCTATGATATCCTCATTCTGTATCACACCACTTGTATTGAGTCAGGGGAATGTTGATATTAAAGTAATTTTCCTAGGAAAATACCAAAGAGCTCCACTACTGAAATCCCACAAAAGTACCAAAACTAATCAACTGCTTAAACTATGAGAAAAATGTGCATTTCAGACAAGATTTCTTTACGTATGGGAAGTAAATTGTAAAACAAATTTAAATAGACTCATACGCCCAAACTCAAATTTCAAGGCATGAAACTCAATGGGTGTGGGGAGTAAGCAGAGAGAGAGAGAGAGAGAGAGAGAGAGAGAGAGAGAGAGAGAGAGAGAGAGAAGTAGGTAACAATAGATCATTTGGAGAGTTAGAATTCAGGGAGACGGTGTAGACTTTCCGGCCCATGCTTACACATGGCACACCTGTTCTTATCCTCTGTTTCCTTAGCACTTACAGAGGAAGGCACACAGTATCCAAAGTATTCTCCTTCAAGTGAGTTTGTACTAATGTGCAGTATGCTAGACGTACAATGTACGCTTGTACATGAATTTAAATAATGAATTAATTTTTAAAATTCAAGTTATCAGCTGAAAATTGAAGAGAATATAAGGAATTTTGACTTTGAGGACACATTCCTTAAATCATTCCTTCTTAGGGACTCTATAAAATAGAGAAAGAGAGAGCAAGAGCTAGAGAGTGAGAGACAGAGAGTGAGAGAGAATGAGACAGAGAGAGAGAGAGAGAGAGAGAGAGAGAGAGAGAGAGAGAGATGTACCACATGCTTGGAAAGAGACAGAAGGGATGTGAGGTACAGGAGGTACAGGGATGTTTCTTTGCAACTTCCTGATGCAATGGACTGAGAAAGACACATTTGCTGCTCTCAAATCATCCTCTGTCAGAATCATACACTCTCTCAATATTAAGCGTCTTCCTGTGTGAGCACCCCCACACAAAGTTAACACACCATTAAGCAGCAAACTGCATGCTAATGATGAGGGGCCTCTCTGTCCCAGTGCTTCTTGTCACCAAGCTTAGTAAAGCTCAATACCAAGAAACGGAGAAGGCTTTCCCTTCCACTTCCCCATCTTGGCTTTGACACTGTTATTCATGAATCTGATGAGGCCAACAGAATTCTAAAAGATATTATTCAAGAATTGCACAGAGGAGCTGGCAAGATGACTCAGTGGTTAAGAGCATTCACTAGCTTCTCTTGAAGAGGATCTGAGCTTGCCTCCCAGCACCCAAGTAGCAGAACCCAAGCCATCCATAACCCCAGTTCCAGGGAATGTGACACCCTCATTTGGCCTCTGTGAGCACTGCATGCACATAGTACTCTTACATGCATGCAGGCAAATCACTCATAAACATTAAAAACAAATAAAATAAAGGAATCACAGATATTAAGGAAGCTAATAAATAAAAATATGCATAATGTGATGATCCAAGAGTCAGAACATGAATATCAGAATGATATCTGAATAAAAAATGAAAATAATATGAGATGATACAAGTGATTTTTCTGTAATTTTTTTACTCTCATTTGCCATTAAGCAGAATAAACAAAATCAGTAAGAATTAACCATCAGAGATTTTCTCTATGGGAAGAGGTGAAAGTTAGCAAGGTAGAAAGAAACACATTTCATAATCTTAAAAAGTAAAATCAACACTAGCAATCAACATTTAAAAAAGTATTTTATCTATTACTTATATGGACAAGTGTATTGCCTGCATGTATATGGATGCACCCATGTCATGCAAGGCCCACGGAGATCAAAAGAAGGGACTGGATCTCCTGGAACTCTAGTTATAGATGATAGTTAGCTGTCATGTGGATGCTGACAATCGAATCCATGTCCTCTGCAAGAGCAGCCAGAGCTCTCAACTGCTGAACCATCTCTCCAGCTCAACAATCAACTTTTAAATTAGATCTTTTGTTTGCATTTTCTGAGCACTAAGATGTTACGGGACACAGTTTTCCTAAAAGATAATTCAGCTTAAAACTTCTGGCATGAGGGACTAGAGAGATGGCTCAATCAAAAGCCCTAGCTGCTCTTGCAGAGGACCCAGGTTTTGTTCCCATCCCCTACATGGAGACTAACAGCTGTCAGTAACTCCAGTTCCAGAGGAAACTGACATCCTCATTTAACCTGCATGGGTATTATAGGATACTGGTACAGTTACTTACATGTAGCGATACAGAGACATAAAACAAAAATAATAAAACACTTTTTAAAATCTGGCACGAAACCGTAATCTAACATCTTAACAGACTAAGTAAATGTCTTAATAGATAACCAAGATTTCTTTTGGTGAAAATCTCACAAAGGAGAAAGAGTTCTTACAAGTTTCTCATTCTTCAGCCTCAGAACCAAAATATACAGGATTCTAATTCCAAATCTTTACAATGGCATGGAAAGGGTTTTGATAAAATTAGCATAAATTATATTCTTTAAAATGGCACAAGACAGAACTTGAAAAGATCAGACAAGCACCTCTTTGGTAAGAGGTATACAGGTCATACTTTCAGAAGAGCCAGTTACTAAAAGAGGGATATGTAAAAGTAAGGAATAATCTTATTCTACAAGGACTGATGTGGTGCATGAATCAGGTTCTTATGCATAAGAGTGGGGCAGGATCAGGTCTAGGAAGTTGAGATAGATAGATCTACAACAGTACTATGTAATATCGAGTATATAGTCAGGTTGTTCTAGGAATGCAAGGTGCAGGATTAAAGGCCTCTTAGGAAAATGATACAAAATTAAGAATAAAATTAATTCCCAGAATGAATATTTATTACCAGAAATTAGACTACAAGAAATTTTACTTCCTTAATGGTTCATATTATTGTCTTCAGAGAACCCTTCAGGTGGATGAGTAGAAATGAGTAAATAGAAACGTTTTCTGATGACAGCCAGCTTCCCCTTCCCTCTAGGAATAATCTACAGCTCCCAAACTCCCAGCATTCACAAAATCCTTTACCCACAGAGGCTCTGAATCTTAAACTTCATTAGCTTCACTGTAAATCCACCTTCAGACAGGATTTCCCATTAGATACTCATTAAGCCTTTTCAAGGAACTTATCCATTTTTATAGCCATACACTATGAATCAGGCAACATGGACTTGAGCCCAGACTCTGCTGCAAAACACCATGGCATTGATGAAGTCAATATGCCTTTTCAGGGTAGTATGTTCTCCATGGTTACACTATTTGCTAGGATCTCCTCCTACTAGAAAAGCGTCTAGTGCTAATATCTTGACTCACTCTAATCTTCAGCGTCCTTCATATTTGTACCAATGGGGACTTTGCATCCTCCTTCAATTCATCATTATTTCTCCCTCAAAATATAACTAGACCTTAAGTTTCCTGTAGATCTAACTTCCCGGGAGGAGATCTAGAGAGCAGCAGCTCTTACCAAGAAGATGACCATGCTTCTCTCACTGTCTACTGCTCCCAGCTTTTTCTAGGTCACTTTTGCACTGCGGCCACTATATTTTTAAAAGTGAAATCTTATTATATTTCTCCAAATTTTCAAATGACTGAGGCTGATCACTGATGTTAGAAAGAAGTTCAATTTTTATAATCTAATCAACAAAGCCAATGCAATCTGGATCCTACGCTCATGTCTAATTAACATCATATCAGTGTCCCTTTTACACTCCTAATTCCAGGTGAACTGATAATTCACTTGTGTGTCACTATTTTTCAGTGCTCTGGCTGTTGTCCTAGGGACAATGAACTTTTCCAGGCATTCACATCATGTTCCAGTTACATAGGTAATTGCTGTGGCCAGTCTTTAGAATTGATTCAAATCAAAAGACATTAAGGCGCAGCAAGGCAAGAATATTGCTGTTTCATCAAATTCCAGTTTCAGGAATGATATTGCAAATACCTTGGATTTCCTCTTGAAAGCTTAGACTGATTAAAAGATTAAGTGCCACCGATAATTCAATGTTGTGTATCTCTTTTGTGAGAGACAAGTGGTTGTAAAACATGTCTATGATCCAATCCAAAGGTTTATTGATTTTTCTGTCCTTTCATTCAAGACTGTTAGTTTTCACGCACAGATCGGCATGATTCCTGAAGGTTGGCGGGGACACTGCAGAGAGTCATGTTCATTCACTGCACTTCTAGGCAGGGACGACGGCTCTGGATAAATGCAAGCACATTTGGGTCCAGAATTGGAATTAATTCTGAACTCCAAGCCCTTCATTATGGCCTATAATATCTTCAGAATATCTTCTGTGTGGTGGGAGCAAGACCAAGAGGAGCTTAACAGTAAAGAGAGAGCTTGACTAGTTACAAAGTCAGCTGAGGTATCTTTAAGAATTCAGTCAATTTTTAGCCTCTGTTCTTGTTAAATAGGATTAATGGCATTGGAATTTCATTTATTACATGGATCACTATTATTAATTATTTTTAAGCAACTATGTATATGTATATGTGAGCCACGCTGCTAAATCTTTTGAGTAACAATTTGTGTTTTTTCAGCTACATAAGATTTTTCTCTTTCTTTCTTCCTTTCTTTTTCTTTCTTTCTTCTCTCCTTGAACAGGGCCTAGAGACTTTTAGTGATTTGTCTAACTATAATTAGTACAAATGCAGGAAAGCTAGATTTGGCCCTCCACAATTTCACTCTAGTCCAAATGTATAATGGCTGAACTACATGCTGTTTTTGAAGAGAAAAAAGCAGGAGCTTGAAAGTTTCAGAGAAAACTCTTTGCTTTAAAGCAACCCAGTATTAGGCTCTCTATTTATTCTGTTCATTTGCTCTTTTTTTCCCAATTTTGAAAAAAGATACTATTATTATTATTAAATATTATTATTTTCTTTTGTGTATGAGTATATTGCATGCCCACAGAGGTCAGAAGAATGCACTGGATCCCTTGGAACTGGACTTAGGAAAGGTTGTTAGCTACCATGTGGGTGCTGGGAATCAAACCTGGGTCCTCTGCAAGAGCAGCCAGTGCTCTTAACCAGCGAGCCATCTTTATGGCCCTTCTTTTGTTGTCTTAAATTCAACTTCTCTCTCTCTTTCCCCGCTCTTATTCTGCCTCTCTTCTAACTTTCTGAGAAAGCACTGGGCACAGGGTCAGTTTGTTCCACTAAGTGCTATCAGAAATGCAAACAGATTAAAACAGACACCTCTCTCATAACACATTCTAGCCAGCTAGAGCAGACAGTTCTGAAATGATTGCTTTTGAAACTATGGAAATGTTTTAGCCCCAAGGAAATAAAGAGAAAGACCAACTTTAGTAAAATGCTGCTAGAGAGCTTTTCCAGATGGAGCATTACTCACAGTATTTTCTTTCAATACATCTTACAAGCTGGGGGGGAGGGGGGGATGCCTTTAGTTACATCCATAACAGAACATAGGGATGTGAATGGGCTGGGGCCCCACTGGTACATATCTGAACTTAACTCTCTTTGGCTCTGATCTGGAATCAGAGACTCGGGCAATGGGCTGTTATAAGTTCTAACATCCCGACTTGGGGCTTATCTCTAAATGCATTTCTAAGATTTCTGTAGATGTCACAGAGAAAACATCTCTTTAGTGCCCACCAGCAAGCACAAACACAGAGGAGTCATGTTGAGAAGTGTGAAGCCTGCAGAGGATCTACCATCCAACCATCTATTAACAGATTGCATGAATTGAAATACAGTCTAATGTCACTGCCTCAAACAGAAAGGATGAAGTTTAGTGGAAAGAAGGTCAAGGAAGACTAAAATCAATGATGTCTCTATTCCACGAGGAAATCAGTTGCAAAAAACAGGTATGTCATGACTGCTTCTCACACCTTATATTTCTTTAATTCTAAATCAACATCAGCAAAATTTAGTAATCCAACAATCTGTCTGCTCTAGGAAATACAAAGCTCCTGAGAAAGAACCGCTTGCTTCCTGGCCCTGTGACAGGGACTCTGCCTTAGTGAAAGATGCTTTGATGTGAGAAGGAGCAGCAGGGATCTTCAGAGCACTAGGGGGTCTTGTCCTCAGTAGGAGCGCTTCAGTGAGTGACTCACAAAATGATTGGGGGCAGAGGAAGCAAGCAGGTCTGCCAGAACTCTCAACCTCTGCAGGAGACTGTAGGATAAAAAGAAATCTATTTTCTTGAAAATGGAACTTCTTTAGGTTTCCCCCCTTTTTTCCCCCTTTAAACTGGCCAAGATTAATGTGGTAAAAATAAAATGCCCCACAGGCTGCTTATTTTGACGCTTACTATAGCACATAAAAGTGAAGAATTAGCATGGAATGAATAATTTATTTAGCTCTTTACTGTTGTTTTAAACAAATCACTTCCATGGAAGCAATGTGTATTCAAGCAATAAATCACTGCTTAGCACTTTGTCACAAGGAAAAGATAGCAGTTGGCAGAATTATTGAATGGCAGTGCCTGGCAGGGAGGCAGTCACAATAAAGATAAAGGTGAAGCTTGTACAATGGATTTTGCTTGAATCTGGAGGAGGCTGGTTTGGACCATGAGAGCCTTTCCTTTACTCTGAAGAGTTAAGTGAGAGCCCGTTTGTGTTACTTCTGCAGCTGGTATTTTGAGGAGCCCAGAGTAATTTCTTACTACATCAAGTTATTGGCATTCATCATGATTCCAACCCTGATGGTCCATGTACATATTCCCTAAGTATCTGAGATATTCCTTTGAAACAAAATGAGAGCTAGGAATTTTTCTTGAATGGTTTCTTGTATTTGGAAGCATCTGTCAAGTTTATGAAGTGTGATAATATTGATGCATGCAAACTGATAGGAGAATTTACTTAGTGGGAAGATGGGAGTGAGGAAAAGTTTCATACAGGTTGTGTCATTACCTTTAAAGTGTGATTTGGCGGCCAAGGAACTAAAAAAAGTTGCCTATGGAAGTGTACATAGCAACAGAAGAAAACAATTAAGAAGTTGTACCTGACTTTATCTTAGGAGATATGAGAATGAACAAACGCTTATTCACCAATGACAGACCAAAGAAATTCTTCCATCCAAGTCTACGTTAGTGAACTCGTGAGTGTATTGGAGTTGGTTACTGATCTACAAGTGGACGTACTTATACAGATGATTCAAATGCAGGTGCATTACTAAAAATTTCCATTCAAGCTTGGATGACAGTTCACAAACCTGCCTCCCTGGAGTTCCCTGTACAACTTACAGTCTGCAGTCTTTCTGCCTAGCAATTGCTACTGCTTATATAACCTCATAAAGGATCCTAGTGAATCTTGTAAGTTTCAGAATTTTCCCAAGACATCTGAGTTTTGTTAAGGTCATCCCCCAAGGTAAAATGCGTCAACCCTGAGGAAATAGTTACTGAAGCCAAACCAGATGTAAACAAAGAGTGACTATGTTGATATCAGACAAGTCCTTGAGTGTTGGAGAGGAAGGGAGAAAAGGAAGATGGTAGGAGAGGGTTAAAGGGGCTCACAAGGGACACAGAATGACCCCATGGGCCCCAGAGAATATGCTCTCCCAATAAACTCCAGAATCAAGAATCAAAGGCAGTTAGTCTCTAAGCCAAGACTGTTGATACTGCTACTTAATAGTCTTGCTAACAGCTGCATATATCTGCATTAGAGCAAGAGTAAGAGAAACTGGACCAGGTCAAGAGAGTACATGACTCTGGCTTTCCAGTAACAATGCAGTTTGACATGGAACTCTTCTGCTTGTACAAAGTTTTCAGGTTGAAATGCCATCTTAGGTTTTCTTGAGGAAGGAAACAAAGCAGTTCCCAATAGGATAAAGGTTCTTAGTGCACAAATTTCTCTACTTTTTAAAGTGCCACTGGTACCCACCTAAGTGGAGATCAGATGCTTCAAATGTCTAAAGCTGCCATCACTCTGCAGTGACAAACAATTAGTGCAGGTGGACAATTCCTGGACTTCTGGACAACCAAGCACTTGGCGTTAAAAGGAAGAGGAAGAGCAAAACCCCTCATTCTTTCAGTTATTCAGAAAGTACATTACATAGTCATCCTATTTCCTTCTAGTCTAAATAATAAATGTCAGAGGAACCCATCTTTAAGGAAGCTAGAGGACCAACATTATCTGAAGCATCTTAAATGGCTTGAGAGTAAGCTTTCCACCTCAGGTTGCTTCAAACTAGCCAACCTTTTATTTTAAATTGAAAATAACACTTTTGATTACAAGAGTAAAGGTGAGAGGCACAGAGAAATAGTATGAATCTGATACTTCACATCACTTTGATGATATTTGCAGCTTAAAATATCTCTTGGTATCAGCATTTCGTCGGACTGAAAGAAAGCTTAAAATGCTGTTGGCTATAAGCCAACCAGAATATTTCACCCTCAGGAAGAAATTAATCAATGAACTACTATCTGTTAAATGCATACTATGTTCAAGAGAAAGCTAGCAAACCCTGTGGGAAAAAAATAGATGTATGAAATATAATTTCTTCCCCTCTAGAATTTACAGTTGAGGTAGAATCTAATTGTTGCTCATGTGTTCAGAAACACTTTACGTATAATTCCCAGGAGTCTTCCTATATTGCAAATTTCTTTTTCTGGGCTTCAGCTGCTTGCACTTCTTGTAACCCTGAAATCCAGCAGTTCTAACTCTGTCTATTCTTTGAACTCTCAGGAAATTTTAGGCCCCTGAAGCTTTCTCTAATTTCAATACCCAGCTCAGGAGTCATGCCCTTTGTAAACCTTTTCAACTTCTCTGGTCATAGTTCCCTGCTTCATCCACGTGCCCTTAACAATGTGTGTTTCCATTATGGCCAAAGTTCATCATTTTCCTCAGGTTTTTCCCGCATCTTTCCTTCAATTGTAAACTTGTTGCCAGTGAATTAAAAAAAAATTCCTTTTAGATCAAAACCTGATGTAAATGGGTCATGAGGATGCTGCCAACATACAGTGACACAGTTCTCAGACATGCACGTTTTAAAATATGAATGAAGGGCTGGAGAGGTGGCTCAGTGGCTAAGAGCCTCTTACAGAGGACCCAGGTTTGGTTCCTGTCATCCTCATAGCAGCTCAAAACTGTATGTAACACCAGTTCTGTGGGAGTTAATGCACTCTTCTGGTTTCTGTGGGCACTGAACGACATGTTTGCACATGTTACCTGTAGGTAAAATCCTGATACATATAAAATCAAAATAAATAAGAAATATCAATGAATATGAGGAAAATTCGGTAATTTTCACATTGACACCTACCAACAAGCTTGGCACATCATGTCTTTCTTCAGTAATAATTAGTTTAATCAGAATGTTGTGCTCTCATTAAATACCATATAGGGATGGGCTACAAGTAAATTGTGCAATAGTGATGTATTCTCAAATAGTCACAGTTAGTATATTCATGATACATTTTTTATTCATCATTTAATCCAGTCTAGAGCACACAATGGTATTTAAAGCATGACCAGAAAGCTAGAGGGTAGTCATCCTTGGATAGTCTTTAATGCCACACCGAGAAAGCACTGAAAGTCTTGGTGTACACCTGTATGATAAATAATAGAACTCAGTGGGCTTCAAGTTGAGGAATGATAAATATTATGACTGAAGATGCAAGGCTTAATTTGATAGCTATGAAATAAATAGTATTATCAATATCTCTTTCTTAAAATACCAGATTTAAAAAGCAAGATGCTCAGGAGGGCACCAGTATTTAGGAAGTATTAGTAGGTGAATGTGATGAGCCAAAGATAGAAGGTAAAAATAAAATTGGAAAGGAAGAAAAATAATTTAGATAGTAAATATTTAGGTCACAAAATGTTTATCATTACTCTTCAATTCTTCAGTCACAAGACAGAAGCACTCTAGCGGCAACATGGACACAAATGTGTTTCAATGAAACTTTATTTATAAAACAGGCTATTGACCGGATTAGAGCCTCATGCTGTAGTTTATCAAATATTAGAGTATTAAGTTGCTAATGGTAAGAAAAAGAATGTTTTGAGCAATTTATTTAAATGTAGGGCTATAATATTTTGAAATGTTTTTCTGAGTGACAGAAATAAAAGTTGAAAGACAGGCTAAAATGAAAGGAAATTGCCTGATGGAAAACAGGGTGACTAGTTGAGTGGCAATTAGGGGAGGATGTACGGTAATATTTTAGGATTTGAACAAAGAAGACTTCATACATTGTTAAGTTTTGAAGACAGAGGTCAAGAAGCAGATGATCTAACTAGAAAACCACAGCAGTCCTTTCAAGATTTGTTCATTCTACACAAGTACTGGATATTAACGGGTTTTCAGAACAAAGGGGATCAGTTGTCATCACTTAAACATCAAGGCAACAGTTTTGCTTCTTCTAACAAACTAGAAATCTGATAACACTGGGCTTATCCTCCCAGGCACAGAATGAATTGAAGGCTCCACCAAGACTTTACTTCCTGCTTGAAGACAAGTTCTCCATTCACTCCAGAAAACTTAGTGGATCACTTTCCTTGTCATACAGGCAGCTGGGTTTGTGAACCCTGCTTTCTACATTCCAGTTTTGAAGTTGTAATTCCAAGCTAGTGCCTTAACTCTGCCACCTTCTGTGGGACTTTCTACAGATTTCAGTTTCCTCTAGGTGAAGTTCTAGAATGTTGTATACACTTACTTTGAAGAACTCTTCTGAAAATTAACTGAAATATATGTAAAATTCTACCACGTGGTAGTCCCTTAAATGTTAGAACTTGTGATAATTATCATTAAGAGAAAGTGGAGCCCAGAGACATTAGATGGATTGATCAAGTGAGCATTGCCCATTAGTGGAAGAACAAGTAACAGATCTTTTTCTCATGTATTGGGAGCAATTTCTAACACATTTCATGTGTTGTACCACAAATTAATTCGAGAAATTAAAGAAACTTAACAGACATATGCTCTAAACCCAGAAGAGAAAGTAAAATGAACAAGTCAGAAATAATGATGGGCCAATAGGTTAAGCCATTTCATAAACTTTGCTTAAATTCAGTACATTGGATTAAATATGTAAAAATGTTCATCTCCCTATTTATTTGCCAAAGTAATTTAATGAAATTCTAAAGATTTATTTTATCCTTGGTGAGAGAGAGTAAAATCTGAGTTTTGAGACTTTACAACCTGCTTTGGAGAATATTGGTCGGCAGCGACAAACAAAATTATGCTAGAACATCTCTGTCCTATTTATGAATTCTCATTTGACTGTTTCAAAAGTGGAACAGAGAAAGTGCTAAGTCAACCAACTTCAGCTAATTAGTTCTTTGAACTTAGTGACTGCAAATCAATGAGGAGCAATCTTCTAATACTTCTACCCTGGCTGAGGAGTTTCCTGCCATTCACTGTCTATCACATCTGCCTGGATATGGCCTTGCTAAGTTCTGTCTGAATAGGACCTGGTGCTCTGAGGGAATATTCCCCTTTTCTGCAACCCACAAGGAAATATGCTGGTGGCAGCTGTTTTTCATAAGAGGAAGGTTTCACAAGAACAATTGTAATGCAAAGATTGTATTTTCTAAGATGTTCATGGATTGCAATTTGCAAGGTTATAATGTCACAGGTTGTCAATAATTCAAGGTGGAGAATTACAACTGTTAATAGGTCATCAATTCTTCATTTTTCTTCAATACTCATTTCCTAAAGAGCTTTAATTTATTGCACTTAAACTTGAATCTTTGAACTTTGAGATAAAGGCTCCATTTGTTTATGAGGGGATTTTTTTTTTCTGCATGGCGGTAGAGATAAGTAATTCCTTAACAAGTGTCAAGGAATCTGAATCAATCATAGACTATAATTTAGAAAGGAATGATTCATAAAGCCTTTTCTTCGTGGAGGTTAGTATTCTAGGAAATGTATTTACATTGTCAGTACTCAAAAGGTTTATCACCTATCTTACCTCAAAACATAAATGAGGGGTGCTGCTGAAAATCACTGAATGCTAGCAGTTGAAGGAGTTTTGACCTACTTACAAACATGCATGTGTGATTACTGTGCATTGCCAAGAGACGCACAAATTCTGTCTTCAGGAGCATAACTGTGTCTGAATTCTAATTAAATTTTAACTACTGAGTTTGTTACACTTCTATCTTTGGGGATGTTAAGAACTTATCTGAGTACCTAATGGCTGTTATGGATGCTACCTGTATCAACATGATCAATGAACAACAAGTATTAATAAAACAATGAGGTGACTGTCCAAAGCTAATTTATTCAGCTCTGGGTAAGAAACTTTGATTACAGAGGTACTGATGATCTTCCTCATAGAAACAATGTACTTTCAAAGTAGACACAGACATAGATGGCACAACCACTTCCTTTGGGTACTTATGATCCTAGGAGATTATAATAACTTATTGAATCACCTTTGAAAATTCTGTTCCTTTCTCTGATATTAAACTGAAGCATGTAAAAATTCCATTGCTCAAGAAAATAACCAGTCCACCCAGAGAAGACGAGCTCCTCATCATAGTAGCAGGAAGTTTATAGCAGACAATATGTTTTGTCATTTATTTTGTTCTTCCTGTCTCTCCTCCCACATATATTACACCCCTCTTCAAATACTTAATTCTTGATGCCTTTGGATTGTGCAGCTCTCATGACTTTTTGAGAAGTTGAGAAAATATAATAACCTCCAAAAATCCATTGAGCTTTTTGTCCCAATACTTATGGGAACTTACTGATCTCTCATTTCTCAGGTCCTCAAGAATCAGACATCAATATGTTAGCCAACGTCCAGGAATTATTTCTGTAAAGCTTTAGATACTTGGAAATGGTCACCTTTAATTAAAAATTAAAGCAGAGTCTTGAGTTGTATTGTATACAAGAGTTTGAATTGGGTTTTTCAATGACAAAAAGTTAATTAATGAAATGTAATATAGAATATATAATCTTTGTGTTCAACCATGACTCAAGTTACTGTGTTGACTCAGAAAAATCCACTCAACATAAATATTGACATAAAGGAATTATTAGTAAAATTGTGTTTTAGTCTTCCAGGGTAAGAAGTTACTTTTCCAATATAATATACATTCATTATTTAGGAGAGCTTAGCTTGAGATTTCATAGCAACTTAATCCACAGAACGTGTAAATATAAAAAGAGCTATGTCCACTTCTCAGGATAAGCAAGATTTCAAGGGTACAAGACACACATGTCTAACCCTAATACTCATCATTTCTACAAATTCATCTGAACTCAACATTTAAGCACAAACTCTATTGTCAAGGTTACAACAAAGTGTGTTTGAACATCTTCTAATGGGTTAACTTGACTTCTCAGATAAGAACAGTTAAAAATATTCTAGAAAAGACAAGGATTCATTGTGAGAAGCCATTTATTTAGGGGACTAAATGACATAAAGAGTATTGCCTTTCAATTATTCAGGGCTCAAAAGGCAATTTTTAAAGGTCACATCTAATTTGGTATACACAGTAGAGTGATAATTAATAAGAGAGCCAGTGAATATTTTTTTAACTCAAGTTATTAAGAATTTGTAAATGCAGGGATTAATGGCTTTTACCAATTCTGTGGTTAATGGAACTTGGCACTGTATGTTATGTTACAGAGGACCTATGCTACTTAATTTAAGCAGGCTGATATATTTAATCCAATTACAAAAAGAGACCCATAAAGATAAGGAAGTCTTACAGAAATGTTATTGCAACAATATTAAAAATTGAGATTCCAAGAGGGTAGAATGACAGTTGATCGATGAAAGTAATTAATTTAACTATCTCACAATTTAGAAATGTTTATAGTGGTATAAGCTTATTTACTAACATCAAATTGCCTAAATAGTGTCCAAAACATCCCTCAGATTGCCCTGCAAAGCTGCAGGCATAGCTAAATAAATTCCATTTCACGAAAACTAGTGCTTGCCATTCATAATCATAAGAATGACTATTCTTAGCATCTCACATGCGTTAGTAAAAGATTTCTTATCAAAGAGTGTGGAACATCTTGTGAATATGCAGCAAGAACGAAAAGACTGTGAGGAACTAGCCTTCACCTGGTACCAACCCTGTACTCTTTGATATTGGCTTGCCCAGCCTCCAGCACAATGAGAAATAAATCCTTCCTATTTATTTAAAAAAGACTCAAGGTAAATTTTATCTCTATGGCTCAATATTTATGATTTTGCCAAAGATGTTTTAAACATAAAATAATATTGACAGGCTGAATATGATTTATAAATACTGGTAGACATAAACCACCTTCTCAGCATCTTTATTAAAAAAAAATGGAGATAAGTGTGGGAGGGGATTAGAGAGATGGCTTAACACTATTAGGGCATACTGCTCTTCCAGAGAACTTCAGTTATGTTTCCAGTACTCACACTGGGTGATTCAGAACTGCCTGTAACTTCAGTCCCAGGGGACCTGATTTCCCTCTTCAGGCCTCTGTAGACATCTGCATTCATGTGCACATAACTACAATGATTCACATAATTAAAAGTAAAAATCCCTAAAACAAAAGTAGAAATATCAAATTCATTATCAGTGTCCAGTGTTTCCTATGGATGCCTCCCCATAGTCTTGCGAGTGAGAACATTACATAAACTGGAAAACGAAGCTGAAATTAAAAGAGGCCTTTGAATTAAAGTTAGAATAGTTTTTAATCTCTCCTAAAATATTCCTTTACATATTATATTAGGAATCATTTATAAGCTGGGTGTGGTAGCAAAAGTCTTTAATTCCACCATTAAGGAGGCAGAAGCTGGTGGACATCTGTGAGATCAAGGCCAACCTGGTCTACATAGTAAGTTCCAGGCCAGCTCGGGCTACAGGAAGACCCTGTCTCAAAAAAGACCTGAACAAAATAATAATTTATATTCTGATGCACTCTAAATGCCTAGGAAAGAAAGCAGAAAACGATCAGTTACAGAACACCAACTATATGCTAGACATTATGTTAAATCCATTAACATTTTCTCATTTAAGCTTCACAATAGCTCTTGGCTATTGACAAATGTATAGGTGATAATAATGTGACATACAATGTCCCATTCCTTGGGTTTAGTCATGGAGTATGTGAGTCACAATATTAGGACTCTGAGGTAAGATGGCTGTATTAGTCACTTTTCTGTTGCTGTGATGAAATTCTATGACCAATGAAACTAATAGAAGCAAGAATTTATTAGGCTTGTGGTTCCAGAAGGATAAGAGTTCATCATGGCTGGGAAACTGGACAACAGGAGGTGGCTGGCACTGTTACCTGAGAGCTCACATCTTCTAGCAGGCACAGGAAGCAGAGAAAATGAATCGAAAGTAGGATGGGGCCATGAACTCTCAAAGCCCTCCCTAAGTGATAGCTTCCTCCTGCAAGCCACACCTCCTAAAGGTTTTCTTACCCTCCCCCAAACCACACCACGGCCTAACCAAGTGTTCAAACACTTAGAACCTAAGGGAAGCAATCTCATCCAAACCCTCACAATGGCTGACTACAAATTTCCTAAAGAAGAATCAGCACAGGAAAGAATACACTGCATTCCAAACAGAGAAAGAGGAAGAACTTTGGAAATTCACAAGCATAGTGGTAGAACAGTAGAACACAGGTGATGAACTTGAATGAAGTAAGTCAAGTCAAACATAGACAGCTCCAGGCCAGTCATGCAGTGTTTCCCAGGGATGGGAGAGGAAGCAGAATTCTGACCAAAAGATAGTCCAGAAGCAGGGTTGAAAAGGGCCTGTGGGTCCTAGCCTATCACCTTCATAAGCCTCAAAGCCTTTTGTGGATAGATCAGCACTGGAGAGAATTTCCATTTGTCCCTACATGACTTAGAGGGCAAAGTTTGGGGTCATCTTGAAAAGAAGCTGATATTTTTAAATTAGGCTAAGCTTTTTGCCTGAAACCAGGGTCCAACCACAAGTCAGAGAGCTTGAATACAATCTGCCACATGTCCAGGGTAAGAGAGAGCCTTGTTTACGGAGTTATAGATAGTGAGACTGGACACTCACAAGCTGAAAAGCACAGACAGCAGGATGCTCAGCTCAGGAAGCCATGTGCACAAGAAAGAACAGCCCCCAACTTTAGCAACTAGAACAGATTTCAACAATCAAAGAATAACACTGGAATTTGGAAGTCCTGAGCCAGAGGCCAGCAAGTGGATCAGATTCTGCAGAGGCTATGTGACATTCACTGCCAGACTGGGAGAGCTCTGAAACTACGGTGAAATTCTTTTTTTTAATACAATATTTTTATTAATTCTTTGAGCATTTCATACACACATACAATGCCTTTTGATCATACTAACCCCAACCCCTCTTCCTTAATTCAGATCCTCTCGTCACCCCTCCAATTCTATCTTTGTGTACTCTTTTTTTTTTTTTCCCAAGTCAAATTTGTGTTGTCCATATTCTCACTCCTGTGGGGCCATCCACTAGACAGTAGTAGACCTAGCAATGGCCACACCCTTAAAGAAAGCCAACTCCCCAACTCCAGAAGTCATCAGTTGACAATGCCTCCACAGCAAGAGGTGGGGCCTTTTGAGCCCCTCTGCCTCCTTGTACAATGGAATTCTTGACATCCAGTACTACATTCCTCTAAAAGGATGATTAATACCTGATGTATGAAGACAGGCCTTCCTCCTGTGCAGATTTCATTGTTGGGTGGTTTTCCCCTTTCCCAGTACACTTTTGATTCTCCCTTATGGCCCAACAGTTGGAACATTTAGTGTGCCAGGGGATATGATTTGAGGGGTTTCAGGAGGGTGAGAGTATTTGCCCAGCCCTGCCAAGGGAAGCATGGCCACCAGAGGGCTCTGCTGTGTAAAGAAGAGAAGCTAATAAAGTGAAGACAGCTCTGGAATACATTGATCAGTTCCTGCTTTGAATAGCACAAAACACAGCACAGAAATGAGTCCTCCAGTTTCACTGACCCTACCCCTAGAACATGCTGCATCTCTGAAGTTTGAGGATACAGGGGAGGCTGCTCCTATACGTCACTATCTTTCTTTCTCTTTGTCTTTAATTTCTTTAATTTCGTCACTTTGTGATGCCTTTTTCCTTCTTTCTATACTTTGAAAGTAATAGTTCTATTTTCTTGTATTTAAAGAGAAAAATGTTTGTTAGGTTTTATATTTTAGCACCCCTTCATACATCCATTGAATTCTGTGTTGTATGTGGGGGGTGGATGTTTCTGAGCAATTTCTTTTTCTTTTCCTTTATTTTTTACTTATTTTAGTTTTGCTCCTTTCAAGTTCATTCTCTTTCCCCTCTACTATACTCTTAATAGTTTTTGACATTAACTAAACCTCTCATGTGCTTATTTTTTATCCCCATCTTTGTATTTATCTTTGTATTTCATTTTTTAACTTACTCATGATTGAGCACCCACTTTTGTATTTTCGTATTATTTCATGTCTTACACTTTTCACATCCACATTATTATTCATTCCTTTGTTCCTTTCTTTGCTTAGCTTTGAATCTCTTCTATTTTTCTCCTGTCCTTCTGTCCCTCTCTCCTTCCTTTTTCTGATTCACTTACTTTGACGATTTTGACCCTAAGTAATGTTAAACATAATACCACACTCCTAAGTATTTTTGTCAGTTTCTGTTTAATGGACAGTAAAGACCTATCAGTGGTCGCTAACCAATTTTAAGTGGCTTTCTTCATCTAATATGGATTGGTGGGGCTTTCATAGAAGTTTGGGTTATACTCTGAGTGATACTGGGGACCTAGCAAT
Source organism: Eospalax fontanierii (assembly GCA_035773235.1). NCBI lineage: Eukaryota > Metazoa > Chordata > Mammalia > Rodentia > Spalacidae > Eospalax > Eospalax fontanierii. The sequence goes on along the minus strand of CM069544.1, from coordinate 14,304,676 downwards.
CAGGAATAGGCTTCTTGGTTAAGAATCTAAAAATAAGCCTGAAGAGACATTGAGCCCAATGTAAAAATAACCACACAAAAGATGAGAAACATGAAGATGAAGGCAACACCTCCTCCAAAAGATCTTAACCCCTCAATAAAGAATGTAAACATACAGAAATGATAATGCTGGCCAACGATTTTAAAAGTTCACTAGATAAATGACCACTGATCTCAAACAGGATATAAACAAGTAGATGAATTTAATTCCAAAAGAGAAAAGGGAAATCAACAATACAAGAGAAAAACTGAGCAAAAGGAACCTGAAAGTCAGAAATCTGGGTGAAAATGTCAGCAATATAGAAGAAAAATTCAGAAAAGAAATTGAGATTTAAATTATGTATATATTTATTTATTTAAATTTGTGTATATATATATATATATATATGAAATAAAAAGCTGAATGAATAAAATAAAAATTGCAATAGAAAGCATTTCCAACAAACCCAATCAAGCAGAGAAAAGCCTAGGTTTGAAAGAATAGGTCGATGAGGCACTGAATTGAAACTGCAATAAAGAAAAAAATCTTTAGCAAGTCTGACCACAATGTTTAAGAACTCTGGGATATAATCAAGTATTAAACCTAAGAATCCAAGAACTAGGAAAAGAGACAAGTTAAACTAAACATATAAAGAATCTGTACAGTTAAATTATAGCAGAACACTTTGCAAAGAGAAAGAAATAGACATCCAAATGCAGAAGCATTTAGAAGATGAAACAGAAATGGTCAGAGAAGAATTTCTCCAAAACATATTATAGCCAAGATGTCAAAAACATAAAGCAATGAAAGAATATTAAAAACTGTAAGAGAAAATCATTAAATTTCTCTAAAGGCAGCAACATCAGAAACACTAGATCTTGTATCTGCAATCCCCAATGACAAAACATTGAGTAATATATTTCAAGCCCTAAAAGTAAATGAATGCCACGTAAGGTTTTTCTTTTGTTTTTTTTAATGACAGAAAGATAAGGACATTTGTAAAGAGGAGACTAAGGCAGTTTATGGCAAAGAAAACATTGTTGAAGAAACTGAAAGAAATACTATACAAAAAGAAGGAAAAAATTGGAAGCCTAAATCATAAGATCATACAGAAGAATAAAGAATAAACTGTTCTGAAGAATGGTGACCAAGAAGAACTAGGGAGGAATTTCTCATGTACCACAAACCACACTAGCAAACAAGTGATAGTAACAGTGGAAAAAGGGAGGAAGTAGCAATAGTCCAACAAGCCAGAAAATCAACTAGCAAAATTCTAGGAAGTAGTAAAAATCTTAATATTTAGTTGACAAATAAATGGCCTCAAGTCACCAATAAAGAAACTCTGATTGACTGAATGGATTATGAAATTTGATCCAACTATATGTGTCTTCTAGAAACATACCTCACTATTAGAGAAACCCACTCAAGGGAGTGGAAACCAAGAGCAACCTGGCACACACAGCTGCTAAAATATACTCCAAATCAAAACTATTCAAAAGAAATAAAGGACATGACTCCAGACCACTAAAGGCAACGATTCTTCAAAACGGATGTAGCAATTATAAACATATATGGACCAAGCACTAAGGATGCAAATGCCATAAAACAAACATCAATGCCCATAAAAGATCACTTAGGTCCTGATCCTATAATAAGGGAGGTGGCAGAGTTGACACTGTAGAAAATGATGATATAATCAAAAGTCACACACAGATTCAATGCATTCCCCATCAGAATTATAGTAACATCATTCACAAAAAAGTAACAAAATACATGTGGGAGAAAAAAAAAAAAACCTGAACAGCTTAAGCAATACTAAACAGGAAAAATAAACAAAGAAACAAACATTGCTATTGATATCAAATTATACCATAAAAACAAAATCTGTGTGATACTGTGAGAAAAACAGATACATACACCTATGGAATAGAATAGAGGACCCCCTCCCAAACAAACCCACACTTCTATAGACACAGAATTTCCAAGCTGTCCAAAACATACGTTGTGTGTGTGGACGGGAGCCAAAAATCAAAGGAAGGAAACTCATCTAAACAATAGGAAAACAATTTTTTTTAATCAAATGTTGCTAGGAAAGCTATATATTCACATGTAGAAGTATGAATTAGATTCATATGTCACTTCACATAAAACCAATTTAAAATTTATTAAAGATATTAATATACAACCTAAAACTTTGAAACTACTAGAGGAAAACGTCAATAAGCACTTTAAGACACAAACAGAGGCAAAGATTTCCTGATCAGGATTCTAATAACAAAGAGAAAATATCTCAATACTTTAAAAATGGTATTACAAGAAATAAGGAAATCATTATCAAAGTGAAGAGATGGCCTAAAGAACAGGAAGAAAATCTTTGCCAAATATACTTCAGACAAGGGGTTAATATCTAGAATATGCGCAAACTATAACATTTAAGAACTCCAAATCTCCCATCTGATCAATATATGTGCTAGTGCACTGAACAGACAGTTCTGAAGAAAAGGAACACAAGTGGTCAGCAAATGTTTGTAAGAGTGTTACATGTCTTCAGTCATCAAAGATATGCAAATTTAGATATGTGCTGAGATTCTGTTTCACCTCTGTCAGAATAGCTTTTACCAACAGAAAAAGCGGACAAACTGAAAATAGAGAACTACCCGTACATCTAGCTATACCACTGCTGGTTACATATCCAATGGAGTGTAATACAGCATTCCCAAGTGTATTGCTACATTATTGGCAGAAATAAGAAAGTGAAAGCATGTGTCTGTCATCAGATGCATAGGTAAAACATGCGTGGTATGTACACAAAAGTGAATTTTGTTTGCTGTAAAGAAAGATGAAATCATATATATTTCATATATATATATACATGAAAGTGGAAAAGAAGATTATTATATTTACTGAAATTGGCAAGATTCAGAAAGACAGCACATGGTTTCTTTATTATAAAGAATTTGAATGTCAGTGAGAAGGAATGGGTGTGAGACACGACAATATAAAGGGGACTAGAGAACAGAGGAACAGAACTGGGAAGAAAAGAGAGTTTAGTTGAAAAATGGACATGAAATGTGAGTGAGGGCAGCTGGATTGGAAGAGAGGGCCAAGAAAGAGGGGAACACATAGAAGAGAAGAATGAGAGGGGTTCAACGGGATTAAACTGTAATGATGTACATGCATGAAAATGGGGCAAGGAAACACATTACCTTTTATGCTAATTTTAAAAATTAAGAAATAAAGAGAGACACTGTCTGGTGTGGCGGTGTGCATTTTCAATCCCAACGCTTGGGAGACAGAGGCAAGAGAACCTCTGTGAGACTGGAGTCAGCATGGTCTACATAGCAAATTCCAGACCAGCTGGAGCAACAACAAGCTGCTGTCTTAAAAAACAAGCAAGCAAGCAAACAAGCAAACAAACGAACAAATAAATAATTTTAAAGAGCCACAATCTCAACTTTTCTATTTCTTCACAGATCTTGCTCCATCCACATCTTTGGGTTTTGTTAACAGTTATCATGTAACAAGACATTGTTTTTTTTTTTAATTGTGATTTTCATACAGTATATTTTTATTGTATTTAGATTCCATCCTCTCTCTATACTTCCCTTCACTATACTATCCCCCCCATGATTTTATATATATATATAGATAGATAGATAAATAGATGATAGAGAGATAGATAGATAGATAGACAGATAGAAAGATAGATAGATTAACTTCTTCTTATAGGTCTTTATATAAAGATCTAGAGATCCTAATCTGTGCCCCAAAATGTTCTTCAGTTTGGGCCCCTCCATTAGAACCTGGGTAACCTACCAAGCTTCACACCCTTAAAATAAACTTGACTTTCCCATTTCCAGCAGCCATCTGCTGCCAATAGTTCCTCAGGTAGGGCTGATGTTTCTTACTTCCTTACATCAATTTTGGGGTTTTTGTTTGGCTTGAGCTTAATGGGATGTGTGCATACTGTCACCATTGCTATAAATTCATGAGTAAATGACCAGCTATCTGGAAAACTGTTTCCTTGTGGTCATCCACCATCTCTGGTTCTTACAGTCTTTCTATCACCTTTTCCCCAATGATTCCAGAGCCTTAGGAGGTAAAAGTTTGATGTGAGAGCCCTTTTCAGGGATAGCACTCTGCTAAGCCACTGCATGTTGGCAAATTGTAGTTCTCTGTGTCATGGACCATCTACTGCCTAAGGGAGCTTCTCTGGTGAGAGTGGAGAGAGGCATTAACTTATGGGAATAATAAGAAGTCATGAGGAGTTTAATACTATGATACTATACTATTTTAGCAGAAAACTAGTATTAGGCTCTCCTGTATGTCCTGTGAACTGTTTACCCTCAGGTTCCCAGACCTGATATCGGAGTCAGTCATGGGCTCCATCCTATGAAGTGAATCTTAAGTCCAATTAAAAAGTGGTTGGTTACTTTCATAATATTTGTGCCACCATTGCTCCAAAGCGCATGACTTCAATAGGTCAGCTGTCAATGCATCTTGCAATAGTCACAAAGGGGTAAAGTTGCTTCATAATTCTCGCCTCCGTAGCGTGCACAGCACCTTCCAGCACTGTGAAAGCTGGCCAGTAGAGATGAGGCTCTGAAGTCAGCACCAGCTTGATTTTTCCTTGTTTGTTCTAAAGCTCATGTCTTTAGCAATAAGATCATATCCTGAAATTCTGCTGGGTAAGCAAGAGCTCAGGAAATCATTAGTAGTATTTGAGGTTTTATTAGACCCCTGATCAACAGCTTCCAAAGAGCATGTCCATTCCTAGCACTGGGTTTAACTTTGCAAGTCTATGGTGTTTAGAGGGGACAATGTCCTCCTCGTATATAAGTAACTCCTTCTAATCTCTTTTCACAATGAATATATACTTTAAGAAGTTTTACAGGTGCAGGTTTCTACATAGCTTTTTCTAAAGCCCTTCGGTGTTAGTTATTCCTCCCCATAACTGCTCTTCTGACCTGTCCTCCCATTCCCCACCTAATTTAACCCTTTCTACTCCTTTATTCAAATCTCCCCCTTTATCTCACTACTTTCTACCTCTCCTCCCAGGAAGACCCCATGCTATGGTCACTTATTAGTTTCCTAACTTCTCTGGATTTTCAAATTTAAATATTCTTATCTAAGATTTTAAAACTATCATCCAGTTATGGGAGAGAATACAGGACTTTTATCTCTCTGGATTTGGGTTATTCCATTCAGGATGTTTGTTTCTAGTTCCATACTTTTACATGTGAATTTCATAATTTCCTTTTTTAGAGCTGGATAATATTCCATTGTATATATGTACCATATTTTCATTGCCTATTCATGAGTGAAGGGACATTTAGGTTGTTTCCAATTTCTGGCTATTATGAAAAGAGTAGCAATGAGCATGCATGAATAGGTTATTTTTGTAGTAGAGTGTTGAGAAAATGCCCAAGAGTGGTATGGCTGGATCACATGGCCGATTACTTTCTAGATTTCTAGCATTTTCTCATTTTTAACATTTTTATTTAGTTTTTGTGCATTTCATGTAACACATCTTATTTAAACTTAGAACCCTTCCTACTCTCCGTCCTACATAGACCCCCACATCAGATTTCAGGTACTCTGTCATATATAGTAATTCCTACCTAGTCAAAATTTCTATCTAGGTGACCCCGTGTGCAGATTCATACACTGAAGCCTAGTCAGCCTATCAAGAGTCACTTCCTTAAAGAAGACTTACTCTTCCTTACCCTAAAGTAACCATTTGCCAACAGTTCCTTTGGCTGCAGTTGGGGCCTGCTGCCCATTTTCCCCACTTTAATCTGGGTTTTTGTCTGACTGAGTTAGCATGGGTCTTATGCATCTGTCAAAATTGCTGCAAGTTAATATGAACAATTTTCTAGGGACCTGAAAGACTCTTTCCTTATGTTCATGCACACCCCCGGCTCTAACAATCTTTCCACCCCCTCTTCCACAACAGCCCCTGAGCCATGGGTGGGTGAAGTTTAAAACAGAAATCTTATCCAGGGACACACAGTCATTCTTTAGTCTTTTATTCTCTAGAACTCAGCCAGTTGTAGCCTTCTGTGTGTATCATGCTCTGACACATGAGGAATCTTCACTGGTGAGGGTTCAGAGATGCATTAATGTTCCTCTCACCTCTGTTCTGCTATGGTCCCTGAGTCCTAGGTGTAGGGGGTGCTTCCTTTGTAGATGTGTCACTGAGGGCTGGGCATCTCTCAGACATACATCCACTCCGTGTGTGAATATTTGTGGAACTCTATATTAGTTTCCTTTGTTGCAAAAAAGGAGCTTCATTGATGAGTGCTGTATGCTACCTTTGTCTGTAAATATAAGGATCTACATTTAGCATATGGTGAGAAATTCATTTGTCTACAGATATGGCAGGGGTCGGGTTTTCTCTAGATCTATGATCTATTCAGCCCTGTGTATTTGGCTGCCTTTACAGTTGTCACTCATGAGTTCCCTCCCATTGACTGTGCCCCAAGGTCCATGAGCTAGCTGTTGATTGCTGTTGATTATCACCTAGACGTCAGTGCCACTACTGCACCAAATAGAGGAAGTCGCAATGACTGGCACAGAAACCTCTCAATTCTGACTCTAGACGGATCTCTACGGTGACTGACACTAAATGGCTGCATCAGTTTGCACTCCCAGCAACAATGGTTAAGCGTTCCTCTTTCTCTGCATCTTCACCAGTCTTGCAACAAAACAGTTTAAAGAATGAAATTCATATTAAACAATAGCTTTTCTAAAATCAATTTTGTGATTACAAATACTGTTTCCTAACACTTGGATTACCATAGGTCTGATTGTATTTTCTTTTATTTTTATTCTGCTTGGAATTTAAAACATTTAAGATTTTGGCTTAAATCAAATTTAGAAACTTTTGGTCTACATTTTATGAGTACATGTACCAAATGTATATGTATATAAGTATAAAAATACAATTTTTCATTCTGTCCCTTCTTATTTTCTATATAGTATATACAGATAGGGAACTGCTTAGTATTTTCTTAAAGGTTACTAAAATTTAATTTATTTAATTGTGTTTTCAGTAATTGATTTGTCAATTATTAATTCTCATTCTGAATGCATAATTTCTGTTAATGCATTTTCTATTAATGCAATATATTTTCATTTATTGGTCTATGATTACAGGATAGTCAATCTGACCTTCAATAATTATTTTCTTGACAGGCATTTCTTTTCTAGAAATTTCATTTTTTTATTTCTTAGTACTTGCCATTCCTCTTCTCAGACCCCCATCTGTACTCTTAGTGTGATCAACTTTTCTTTTAATTCCTTAAATGCATTACAATAGTTTATCTTAACTCTTCAAAGCAAACTCTAACATCTGCACCATTTGGCATCAGTTTCCCTGACTAGTTACTGTGTCCTTTACTTATTTTCCATATTTTTTAATATGTGACAGGAATATTTTTATTTTTCATTGAATGTTGTTGATGATGGAGAGAACAGGATTTTACTATCTTCGAAAGACTTCAATTTCACTCCTAATAGGCTATTAAAAATTCTGGCCAAACAAAAATAGACCCATAGACCAATGGAATATAACTGAAGACTCAAACATGAGAACACGCAATTTCAGCCTATGGAAAGCAGTGTGGAGAAGTCTTAAAAAACTAAAAATGAATCTACCATTTGACCTGGTTATACCCCTCCTTGGCATAGACTCAAAGGACTGAACCTATTGCAGAGATATTTGCATATCCGTGTTTGTTGCCTCTCTTTTCACAATAGCTAAGAGATGAAATCAACATAGTGTCCCTCAACTGACAAGTGGAAAATGAAATGTCTTACTTTTACACAATGATGGTCTACTCAGTGGTAAAGAAAGATGAAATCATGACGTGCGGGTAAATAGATGGAACTAGAAACTGTTATGCTAAGTGAAGAAAGAATCAGAAAAACAAATGTTCTCTCTTATTTGTGGATCCTTGTACCAAATTCTCTTATATGTGAATATGTGTCCTGATGTAACTGAAGGAACAAGCCAGATTCAAAAGAATCAGGGAGGTAAAAAGAAATAAGAAACCTAGAAGAAAAGAATAAGAGGGCCGGTGCGACTAAGGGAGAAATCAATAAAAGGGGGAAGTATTTAAATGGGATGGGAGAGGGAGAATTATACAAGAAACTACAGGGTTATAGGGAGCTCAAGAGAGTTAGGGCCTTAGAAGACTGGTATTATCAGGGGAGAAACAGGGAAAATGGGGACACTTGAAAATAGGGAAGGTTTGGAAGAAAGGTTAGACAGGGAGAGAGAGAGAGAGAGAGAGAGAGAGAGAGAGAGAGAGAGAGAGAGAGAAGAGATAAATAATGCCTAGCTAGTATAAAACACCAGAAGTTATTGTGTTAGTGTGACAACCTAAGGACAAATTTGACATTCAATATCTCTACATGAACCCATGTGCATAGCTGAAGGCTATATAACAAGAAACAATGCCAGACAGGAGAAACCTTCCGTTGAGTTGTTGGCCAGAGTAGACCAAGAGACTTCCAAAATTACATAGGCTATTGCCACAGCCCTTGATTGCATCCCAGAACTTGAAGATAAGCCCCTAGTGCTGAAGACAGGGCATACTTTGGAGACCTGATTTGGAGCAATGGAGGTGGAATTGAACTGGAAGCCTAAATGCTAATTCCCCTAAATGCTAGTTCTCAAAGCTCTGGAGAGCAATATGCAAATAGCTGAAGGAGAGCCTCAATCAATGTCCCAAAATCAGCTTCAGGACCAAACAACCACATCAATGACTGGCACAGCATCCAACATTGGTGCAGTAGTAGCACTTTTATCTTGGGGCCAATCAACAGCTATCCAGGTCTTAGAGCCCACTTAAAGGGAGGAAATTCACATACAGTATTGTGATCATAGCCAAATACACATGGCTGCAGAAGTCATCAATCTTAGAGAAATCCCCAAGGCTGTCACATCTCTAGGTTAATGTCACTCCCTCCTAAATGCAAAATATGTATCCTGATATTTACAGTCAATTTCCCAGTAACCAGTCATCAAAGAAGCTGCTTTTGCACCAGAGTACCTCAGCTGGTCATACACAGACATTGTCTGTGAATTTCCCATGCCTGAGCAGCACATCTACAATGGAGCCTCTATGCCCAAGCCTCACACAATATAGAACAAGGGGTTAAGAAGTTACTAAGGAATCTCTCAACTCTCATTAATTTAATCTTCCTCATGCAACAAAGGGCCAGTAACACAGTACGTCACAAATGGTTAAATCATTGATATTAGGAATCTCCAGAGTGTGAGCTCATGGAAAGGACTCTTATCTATTAATTTCACTCACCTAGGATATAAGGACCATTGTGGAAGAGGGGGCAAAAAGATTGTAAGAGCCAGTGAGGAAATGCGTGACCATTTGGAAATAGAATCCTACAAGCTCCTGGTACCCTCTCATATGAACCTAATGCAATGGTTTCAGCATGTTCAAGACCCATGCAAACTCAGGTAGACAAAAAAATAAAAAAAAAAAAAACCAGCATACCACAGAGGAAAAGAGTAGCAGACCCCAATATTTGCTTAAATACTGGCAACTGATTGCTGCTGGGTGGGGATGAGCTAGTCTTCCTAACGAGAGGAACTCTGGGTAGGCTGACTAGACCCCAGTGGATGAACCTGCATTGAGGAGCATTTGGGGACACTAACTTGACACAATAGACCTGAACACAGAAAAAGAATGTATGGATTCTAGATGAGCGACTCTAGAGAGGGAGGGGTGACATTACAGGAAGGGATATAAAGATGATGAAAACTGAGATGTTCTGTATGAAACACACAATGAAACAATAAAAAATATTTTTTAAAGAGACCAAAACAAAAATAAAACAGCAACAACAAAAAAGTGCTGTTCCCAAACTGGAAACCCAGAAGTTTAGCTTTATAATTCAGTGGACTGAAACACTAGATTTTCACATAAACTTCTGGAAATTTCCTTCATTTCTAATTGACATTTATTTTCTGCTTCAATGCTCTTATATTTATCAAGAATCTTTTATTTGTCAAATTTTATATTTTAAACTCTGTTTTTGCCCTGCAGTGACCACATAGTTTTAGAAGTATTTTTTTCAATGCTTTCATCCTTAAAGCCGTTTGTGTCTATGTGTATATTAAGGGATACACAAAATATATTTATATTTTGAGTCTCCATGTGCTACAGCTTCTCTAATTCTCTGAATTATTTATAATCCTCATTGGAGTCTGGAAGATCCAGTTTCCAACCACTGATGGCTTGCATACAGCAGCTTCTCTTGTGAGTTCAGCCACCATATACCATGTGTAAAATGCTGGGAGGTGTCCTCAAGGTAGTAGGGAATTCTAAATACAGAGTTCTAGTTAAGGTAGCTCTCTTATTTCAGGGTTTGAATCTCCTTCCAATTTTGCCTATTGGTGATGCTTCTTCTACCCTGTCAATATTTTTCTTCTTAAAATGTATAATTATTATTCACCAGTGGCTCTGCTTTTAAACTTGTGCCCCTTTCAAACCACAATGGCTTTTTTTCATAACAAAGTAACAATTTTAACCCTATTTTAAATTACTTTTGGAAGACAATTATCATTTTAGTCATTATTATATTACAAAATCACTTTCTTGTTTACTCCCTAGAATTTCTTTATGTTTCTTCTAATTTTATCCAAGGTTATGCCCTCCTGAAAACCAACTTCAACAGAAAGTGATAAAGATGAAAATGTACGAATTTTGTGAGAGAAAAGATCAACTCTCCAGGCTGATTCTCCTCTCCTCTTATTATATTACAGACTCATACGGGAATTATAAATCTGCCATTCCTTTCCTCATCCTATGAGTTTCCTGTATTGTGACCAATTAAGTCATCAGAAGTAAGGGGAAAGGCCAAAGCTGATTTCTATCTCCCATCAGTGTTAGAACATTAGAATGTACCTTCATTCCATAAACCGAGAGTCGCACTATACACACTTTCCTTCAGAGCAATGGTATCTACCCACCCTTCTAAAGATCTAAAACAGTATCAGAGAGATGGCAGCATCCATTTTACCTAGTAAGAATAATAGTAGATCAGAAATATTTCATCTGAATGTCAAGTTCCAAGGTAAGCTAAAATAATTTGGAAAAAGATGATGGAGAATCAGATTAGTCCCTTCTCTTAGGCTCTCCGTAACCTCTCTGTATGTGTCTAATTTTGGAGACAACTTCGTTTTGGGGAAGTCACTGTTTACATCTGTAAGCATCTAACTGGTATTTGTTTCCTTATGCATGCGTATGGTGTAGGTATGCATACATGTTTGCATGTGTATTCACATGTGTGTGCAAGGACATATGTGTTGTGATTGTGTGGGTGTGAGGCCAGAGGTTGGTGCTGGGTGTATTTCTTTATCACTCTCCACCACATCTTTTGAGACAGAGTCTCTCAGTGAACCTGGAGCTCACTGAGTTTGCAAGACTATCCGGACCCAAAGCCCCAGGAAGCCTCCTGCTCTGACTCCCCAGTGCTGAGACTGCAGGTGTTCACTATCACACTTGGCTTTCTACATGGGTGCTGAGGATCCAAAGTCAGCTTTTTCTTGCTTGCACAGTAAATACTTCATTGACTAAGCAATTTCTCCAGCTAAGATATTTATTTTATTTTGTTTAGAATTATTTGTTGAAAAATATAGTCTTCTAAGCATATAGTAGGTGCAGCAGTCTTTTTGACTGCTTTTCCTTTGTTAAATACTCCATGATGTCTGGGTTTAGCAGAGAAGGAAACATACATTGATATTTAACACTCATAATACTAAAATGGCTGCAATGCTCTACATTAAATAAAATCAAGTCTCAAATGTTCCTGTTTAAGACCATTGAGACACAGAAATATGCTTACACTCTATAATAATCTCCCAGGGGATAAAAGCCGAAAGCATGTCATTTAAAAGTGTAGTAGACAAAGCAAAGTGTCTCCACTTTGAGTGTTCTCTAAAGTCCAATCTGGAGCTGATGAGACAAGGCTAAAATTTCCTTAGGAGGGGCTTTCCCTCTAATTGAAATGATGCTAGAATATCTCAAGTGCCTTCTCTAAAACTCTCTGTGAGACTGTCTATCTCCCTCGGCAGTACCCTCATTCTGTCAGGTTCACTAATAGTAAGCAGTAACCTTGACATATGGGAAGTTAATGCTCTCTCTTCTCGTCCCAACTGCCCATCTTGAGGCATGGTCTGTTTCTTATTTGCGTGCAGCAGGACATCCCTGGCACTTTAAGGCTCACCCATGATGCCCTTTCCCAGTAGAGCATCTTCTCATTACCAACCATCACCATCTTCCCTCCTTTATTGAATAAGACTTCCAAGCTGGAGCTGCAGTACTAAGTATTCCTTCGTTTATATAATCATTCTAAAGCGGGATTTCTCCTCCTGTGCCCACACTTTTCTTAATTCAGCCTCATCCATGATGCTGTCATTTCTTGAACAGGTGCAAAAGGGATGGCCTTGAAAGCAGTTCTCTTGTAATGAAGACATTTCTGAAATAGTGTAAAGCTCTCCCCTCCCTCTTTTTTTAAAGAATGCTCTAGGAGGAAAGTTTCAGAAAGCAATAATCTTGTTAGGTCCCTTCAGATGTTACATATATCTTCCTGTCTGGATCTTACTGAAGCAAATATTCACCCTGTTCAAAACACAGATTTTTTTTTCTCCCAGCCCACATAGTGTTGGGAGTCCGATATGTGTTTCAAATCTTTCTCTCTTCAGAATGAATGCTGCTACATTAGTCATGGTACATAACAGTACAAATATCAAGAGCAAGTGGTGACCAATGCGATGTGATTAAGAATGACAGGATTGAAAAAGACTGGAGAGAGCATAAGCCCCATCAGAGTATTCCTGTTTCTACCTTTATCTGCTTATTTTACCTGTATCTGTCAGGTTAGAGCATAAAGTTCACTTCTGAACAGTTTTGAATAAACTAGCACTTGAATTGAACAGACAGGCAGAAACAAGAATCGTTGTAATCGCATATCTATAACTTAAAGAAATTTGTAAACCACTGTTTTTTATTGAATCACTATGTATTTCATACAGAAAAATTTTCAGTCAGTCTTAATCATCTTTATACCCCTGCCCCACTGGTATGCCCCATACACCCCCAGTTGCAATCCACACATTTTTACAGTTGTGTTAAGGTCTACTATGTCAAGCTAATATGCCCAACTGTTTCTCAGTGCAGGTTCATCCACCGAGGTCCAGTCCACCTACCTGAAGTCCCTTTCTTTAGGAAGATGAGCTCATCCTCACCCAACAGTAATCAGTTGCCAATATTTCTTCAGCAAAGATTGGAATCTGCTACCTTTATCTCCAGTTCCATGATGGTTGTCTGTATGTTTGAGGTTATATGATTCTTGCGCATGCTGAGTAAACAATTGCTTTAACTGAGGTACATTACTTTGTTACAGAATGAATGATGGACCGTGTTGCATATGTATGTGTGTGCTGCATGTGCCTATGTGTATGTGTATTCACATGGATGTGGACCTAGGTATGTGTGAGGGTGCACCTGTGTGCATGTGGAGACGAGCGGTTGATGTCAGGTGTGTTCATTGATCACTCTCCATCTTTATCAACAGAGGGTCTCTCACTCTCAGCCAGTGTTCATGGACTCAGCTAGTCTGGTAGTCAGCTCCTCCTGGGAATTCCCAGTCTGGCCTTGTGCCTGGATTGTAGGTGGATATCCATGCCTGCTCAGCTGCTATGTGGATTCTAGTGATCTGAACTCTGGTGCTTGCATTTGGGGGGCAAATACGTTACCCTCTAAGTCATCTCCCCAGCTCCCGAAGTTGAGTTTTTGACAGGTGCTTTTCATACAAGTTGGACCCCATGGGTGACTTTTGGAAAAGGAAATCCAAAAGGAAGGAAATAAAGTTAGGGAGGTAGAGAGGTGAGGAGTTGTGGGTTGGAGTAAGGGAGTGAATATGATCAAAATACAATGTTTGGAATTCTCAAAGAATTAATAAAAATAGCAAAGAAGAACAGCAAGAATTTCTAGACATGACATGAAAATAAAAAAGACTATTTCCCCACTAAAAATAGGTGCTTTTCAAGTTGTAATTGTTACTAAAATGATTTTGTTAAAAGGAAGTGTTACCTACAGACATGGTTTGTTAGAGCTCAGTTCTTCTGCCTTCGTGGAAAAGCAACCTGCCACTTTGTCACCTACTCGGTATTCCATAAGACTAGCTAATCTGACTTCTCCTTATGTTCAGCCATTTATCAAACACCAGGTACAGCACAGAACTTTATGTCCCATTGCCTTTGACTTACATTTTGTATTTGACATGCAAAGCCCCAGGATAGAAGGAAGCTTTCCCCCCAAACCAATGTCTATTTAGCACGTGTTCCAGAAGTGAGAGCTTTATTCCAGCTTTCATGTTTCCTGGTTGCAGAAGCCAAATGGCTCAATCATTCTCTCCACAGTGATACATTTGACAAGCTGGAGCAGAGATGACACCCACATTTTTGCCTTTTCATTCCTCAAGTGTACGACAGTAAAATCTGAAACGGCAAGAAAACTTTCCTTTGTATTTCATTGGTGATCTGGCCTGAATTGTTTGAAGGGACACAGATCTTAATTGTAGTGGGCAATTCTTACTTAAAAATTGATTTTCTCTGAGCAAAGCTTCTCTGCGTGAATCCTCAACATATGCCCATCAGCCTCACTGACAAAACCAGTTACAGATTTTAGAGGAGATTCAACAGAAGCCAGAGAAGGGTGAACCCATGATTTTCAGTCGTGAACATCACTAACTAATAATTATGTCTTTGATTAAAAAATCATTACTGCTGAAAGAAAGATGGATTTGAATGCCCAGGTGTGTTACAGAAAACAGCATAGGGAGAAGGATAACGGTAAGTGGGTGAAACACGAGAGAAACTGGAGGCAAGAGGGGGATTTGAGGCATAAGGCTTAAGTTGGAGGAAGTCGTTTTTGCATACTTCATTTTTTGCAGCTTTATTTCAGAACGAAGCACACGTCTCATTAATTTCTACATTTAGAATCTGATTCTGAGTGTAGCATTGAAGTACTCTTTCGGGGCTTTTATTTCCTCTTCTACCAACGACAGAGCTGACAGAGATAAAATATTTTATGCAATTAAGCATCGTATGTTATTACGTGTCATGTTGTGAATACTGTCTCAGTAGCTTAGAGTGAAAAGAAAGATGGGAAATAAAAGGCAAGGGTTGGGCAATCAACAAAGGATCACAATGCACAGGCTGCTGGATGCTTGTTTGTGATTTGCTCCTCTGTACAGCTTGCAAGAACTGGAGTCTGCAAAGGATTCAAAACAGAAGCACAAACAAAAGTCCACTGGCTCCTGTGTATGCTTCCCCAGCACGCAGGATGCTCAAACTTCCTCTCCCAGTCATGGTCACAAGGAATGGGAGTGGTCTTCTGTACAGGCTCAAGCTAGGGAAATAATGGGAAATTTGGGACTTAATATCAACAGAATATAATAGGATGAAAAATAACATGCATTTACCATAGCTTTAGCAACCCTGACAACCTCTATGGTAGACCCCTCACTAAGCTTTCTTTTGAACTCCAAAATGCCAATTTCTTTTAGGACTTTCACATCAGAGTTAGATATTATCTCTTGGATCACAGCTCTGCACCTCCTTCTGAGCCCAGGGGATTGGACAGAATATATATATATATATATATATATATATATATATATATATATATATAATCTTCCCAGAAAGTCTTTATGCTCCAGCACTGACAGCAAGCGTCTCACCTGCTTCACTGTAACGTAAATGTCAATGTAAGTGTGTTTTAGTGCAAACACACTCATATTAATATAACATGTTGCTGTTTGTCTTTCTCATTTCACAGGTGATAATATTGAGATTAGTGTAGAAAAAGATGGAACTATCAATCAAGGGCACAAGGGGAATAAAAGAGGCTCATTTTGCAAGAGAATGCTTAACTCACCAAGTAGTTCAGAGTTCAGAGGCATGTCTATTTTAAATAAATGCATTTAAAAGCTAGATTTTAGGAATGACTTTTATTAATGGACAAAATCCAGACTAATAACCTTTAATTAACCCCAGCAAAATCAAGCACTTGAGTCTGATGACAGGGGTGTCTTCTTGGTAATGTCAGTTTGGTACTCTGGTCCAAAAGATTATGATGAGTATATGGATATGGCTGAGATTAATACATCTGCAAGCAGTGCCCCTTACTCATTGGAAACCTTGGAGTTTGGGAAGAACATGTGACCTTGGAGGAAGGAGATATTTGAGATGATGCTGAATGGTCTATTGAAATAAGTGTCAAGCCAAACTTAAACTTGCACTTCTCTTAAGAAGTTAGAGAAATCACTTTGAATAAATTATGGGTGTGTCCTAACAGAAACACTGTGGGAGAACCAGGTTTCCAATATTAGTTCCACCAGCATAGGGTGAGGACACAGAGAGCACCATCTGCATAGTTTGAGAGGGCAAGAAAGATCTATCACACAATCCTGGGAGACAGATGGTTCTAATAGATAAGCTAGGGCAACCAGTGTCCTCTGAATTGAGGTTCACTCTTAAAAATTTATTTTAAGAGTCAAGGTTTTATTTTGTTCAGGGTAGTTGTAATGTTGGCATAATTAAAAATGCCAACACTAAACAGTGGATAGAATTTTCTACCAAGTATGTTATAAATACAGGCTCATATCTGGTGTGGTACCTTGTGCCAATGTTCATTGTTGAAATTATTGGCACTTAAATGAAATTATTGGTACTTTACTTATATATGAGTATAAACATTCTTCTACAACTTAGAAACCAACTGGGTAAAAGCTGTTTGTTCCCTGAAAGATGTGTTACAGAGAATGAAAACTATGACATGTAGAAAAGAAATCGAGAAACAAGCATACTCTTCAGAGTCCCATTAAGAAAAAATAAACCCATTTTTACTATCAATATAAACACTCTAAAACGAATTAAATCAAGTCCAAGGGGCTTTCCAGTAACTAGTAATGAATTCTCTTACCTAGAAAACTGTTTTTGAAGTCAGCTTTCTAGGTGAAATTGCCATGGCATGATAAAAATATTTTGGGAATGTACAGAATGTTTCAAATTTAGGAGTTGAAAAAAAAATTGCATCATCAGATCTGTTTCTCCATTAACAATGTTAGTATTCAATACATTATTCTGTTATAAGTAATCAGGAAATTAAAAATATACCCTAAAAGTAGCAAATGACCATTTCATGTACAAAATTATAGCACCTGATTCATATTTAAGCCAGCACACAGTCAATGAAAGGGTTCTGAAATCATGTTCCTGGGAAATGCTGTCAATTTCTAGGGTGATTTTGATTTTAGCAGCTGATTAAAACGATTTCAGTCAGGAGTATATGCCACTGAGCTGTTTTTTGCCCTGAAGTAAAAGTAATGGTTCAAATTCAATTTAAATTTTGCTAGCAAATGTCCTATTCAGCATCACATCAATGTGAGGACACTGGTGATGTTTTAACAACCCAGGACATAACATGCTGAAATGGAGCTGAATATATTTTTGAAAAGAATAAGAAGATGGAAAGGCGGTAACTCACTGATTGCAATCTTGCTAAAAGTTGGCAGGTATCTTAGAAGCGGGCACCAATGCGTTTTGCTTTCTAGTCAACCCTTTGTGCATGAAAGCAAAGTGGACCCATGAGTTTGTCTTGTAAAACTTATCTGGAAATGATGCCAACATAGTGACTATTAGTAATAGCTGACAGGAGAGGGGAAACGCACACAGGACGAGCAGATATTCCTGGTTAAAAGGTAAGATCACAACTAACAGAAGAGACCAGTCAGCAATGAAGCAAGAATTTGAAATGAATGGAACTTTGTTTGAAAATCTCATATCTGGGGTGGACTGGAAAACCAAGGGGATGTGTTGCACAGAATTTTTTTTTTCTGTTATGTTCTGGTGTGAAGTTCCAAAGAGAAGGTAACTTTGGGTTTTCCTATAAGCAGTAAGAGAAAAAGGCTGTGTGGGCATGATTTTTGGCTTTTGCTTCTCCAGGAGTTTTCCATTATTGACGGGATCTGAAGCGTTACTATTCTGGGCATCATATTGCTCTTTTCTTCCTACTTTAGGTTTAATTGGGCTCTGACATTGTCCAAAAATATCAGTTGTGTAAGAAGTAGAATGTAGTCATGGTGGCAGTGATACTCCAACTGCAGAAACCATAACACAATGTTTTTAGGAGCATTTCAAAGCAAAGGCAAAACTGTGACTCTCAGACATGCAGAAAAGGGACATGAGTTAAAGGTTCCATCTTATGTATAACACAAGAAACCTGGCAAATAATTTAAGTAGCCAAAGGAAAAGTGCAAACGGCTCCAGTTTGCATAGATTTTTAAAATGTAGAAACAGAGGCTGGGGAAGTAACTAAGACTGTAAAGTAAAACTCTAGTTTGATCCCCAGAACCCATGTTATACGAGCTGGAAATGATTACATGCATTTGAGAAGTGGAGACAGGTGAATGCCATAGCTTGCAGGCCAGTCAGCCTCATCTACTGGGTGAGTTCCAGGACAATGAGAGATTCTGTCACACACACACACACACACACACACACACACACACACACACTGACAGTGAAAATGAGATGGAGGCAAAGCTATCTTGGGAGTGGGTGGATGGTCAATGGAGAGGAAATAAGCCAAACTCTACAGAATGGTGCAGAATTTGCTTATTTACAGATAAAACTTAGTTTGTAATGCTGCCATTCATGCATAATGTAAAGGATAAGAAAACAACTCCTACTAAATCAGAATCAGGTAACTACCAGAAGGGTGTGCAACAGACAATACCTAATTTTCCAGTAATGTGCAATTCTGCCACCTATCATATCAGTGATTTATGTGAGCTCAACCAGGAGTCTGACGTTCTTTAGAAATCAATGTGAATTTCACAGCGAAGTAAGTTGTTTGCATCTCTTGACTCTGATGTTACCCTGGCTACCCGTTGCCCTTCTTTGTACCAAGAAATCAAATCCTATTGTTTTTAGAGATGTGATTTTCCCATTTGCAAATGAGGTGCTCAGATTATATAATAGCAGGCGGGATGTGTGCTGATCATTCTGTAGGATTGGCCCAGGGTGTGTAAGGAATATAATGTGATAAGCACTGATATCTCTGTAGAAATGATGAAGTCCATTGGTAGGGGAGTTCGGTTCCCTGTTTCTAATGTTCAAGGAAGTTTGCCTAGCGTCTGTATGAAAGTATAGAGAAATATCCACAATGTTGTCTAAAAATGAAAGGAAATGTGTTTAAAATCACAAGAGAAGCATCTGGGACTCAATTTCCATTGCTATTTTTTCTTAGATTTTTCTTCTCATTTAGGGAAAAGGAAAGAGGTGGGAGGCATGAATAATGTTCTTTTTACATCTTTTTTTTTTCCTTTATAAGGCTGTGCCAGAATAGTCTGTTTCCTTTCATCTGTTGAGCATAACATTGTAACCCCAAAGTTGTCATCATATAAAATTGTCCTCTGATACTCTTTGTACCAATCATTTCTACGCATTATCTGCAACACAGCACCATGCCAGGCCCACAGTGGGTGGGATATCAACGGCTGGTGAACTCAGGCTGTGTTATTCCTCATGTGCCTGCCCCTGCCTCTGCTACTGAGCTTGCACCTCACTTTCCCACACTTCCAGCTTTGAAACATCCATTAAACTCCACAGCTGGCAAAAATTCTTTGATTTTGACCTACTGCTTTTCTCTTGGACTGAAACTAAACTGTGAAGTCCTGGTTTTACAGTCCCAAAAATTTCTGCAATGATGCCCTCAGACTGAGCTGTCCTAATTCATCTCATCTCTAAACACTCCACACCCCTGCAAACAGGAGCTATGTTCCCAGTGATCAGAGGGAGTTATAGCAGAGGTTTGCTTTACTCAACAAATCTCCCAGAAGGCATCAAGAGTGAGATAAATATGTGCTACCTTGCTAATGGCTTTCTTCAGTGTCTACACATAAACTGTGGTTTAAATCATAAGAGTATAGCTTGGCCATTTTGCAGAAAGAAACAGCGAGTGAATTAAAAGCTATGCTTCTTTACCATATTAAACAGGATTCTCCCTACTGTGGCCAAGGCCCTTCTCCACTTGGTCCCAAGATGTCTTTCCAGTCACCCAAATGCACTATTCAGAACTATGTGGATGAGGGGAAGAGGAGGAAGGTCTTCTCACTGGAAGCAATTTATTTTGTTTGTTTCTCAGGACTCCAGCAGATTCTTCTATTGTCTGTGACTAGATAAGAAGACTGCCTGCTGACAGAAGACCTGAAGCTTAGAGCAGGAAACTTCTTTGTAAGGTTACATCAGGCTCCAACATTTCAGAAGCTCCTTCTAATACATACACTCACACATATTTATACTCACTGACTATAAAGAATTTGTTAGTTAT
Organism: Eospalax fontanierii; assembly: GCA_035773235.1. Classification (NCBI taxonomy): domain Eukaryota; kingdom Metazoa; phylum Chordata; class Mammalia; order Rodentia; family Spalacidae; genus Eospalax; species Eospalax fontanierii. Next base: position 14,284,226 of record CM069544.1, on the reverse strand, counting down.
TTATTAAACTATACCTGGAAGGGTGTAGTGTATCATGATGTGCAAAATAATATCTTGTAAGAACAAGCATCTTCTAAAAACACATGTCACTGGAGCGTCAACACAACAGCAGTAATAGTCTGTAGCTGTTGCTTGAACTACTAGGGTCATTAACCTCAGTCCTTCTTGTCACCAAGATTCCCAGTCTGTAGCTCCTTCCACGACTTAAAAGTTCATTTAAGGAACACATTTTGCTTTTTTATGAGGAGACTTGATAGGGATGGGGAGAAGAAACAATTGAACACAATTTTGTCACAGATGCCCTTTATTTTTAATTTGCACTTTAATATGATAGCTAGTCTTAATCTACTCTTAAAGGATGGTGATTTAACCTGGAATAAAAAATAAGCTATGTTAGATAAGTGCCAGATGTAGTGTTAAAGTGAAATGGCCATTATCTTTTTTTACATTAACAGAGGGCAGAATGCCATCCCTTTCATTTCCCCACTAAATCAAATAGTCTTATTCATTTGAACTGAAAGCTTCAAAACTGCCCCCCTCTCCCGACACACACACTATTACCTCATCTTAAACAAGGGTTGTTATTCTCGCTCCTAAAGATAACTTTCTGATACACCGGGCTTCTAAAGTTTGGGAGTTTGTAAAAGTTAATTTCTGTTCTTAGTAAAGCTGAGAGTCTCCAGAGTAGAACTAAACCATAAGCCCAATAAATGAACAACAAAAAGGCAATGCTTTGAATTATTTCTTTTTTCTCTCATCTTCCCCTGACTGAGACATTTTAGTAGTACCTAGTTCCTGAGATGTCAGATTAGCAAGGGTGACACTAAATAAAATCCTCAGAGATAAAACAAAACTCCTGGACTTAGAACTCGAAAGATGGCACAACAGTCAAGAGTTCTTTCATGCACAGGACTGGGTTCGGTTCCAAGCACCCCCATGATTGCTCACAGAAACTTGTAACTCCAGTTCTGGGATCCAATGCCCTCTTCTGGCCTCTGCAGGCATGAATGGTACAAATACATTCATGTGAATAACATTCATGTACAAAAACAATGGGAAAAATCTCTAAAATATCCTCTGAAATAATCCATTTGGTTAAATGAGTGCAGGTCCTAAAAATACATTCTTGAGAGGCTTTGTCAAGTACAGTTTCAAATATACACAATTAAGTTTTATAGAAATGAATCACTAAATACGCATCATGCTCTATAGCTCTATACTGTTCAAAGATACACACATACACATGAGAGAGAAGAGAGAGAGAGAGAGAGAGAGAGAGAGAGAGAGAGAGAGAGAGACTGAGATTCTGACATTTCTTTTTTCTACGCTAGATCTCTGGGCATTAAAGTCTGTGTTTCATGTAGAATCCCATCTCCCTTCTACTTGGACCATTTTGCATCAGCCGTGTCCCTTTTCATGAAGAGGATCTCATCAGACCCACATCACAGAGTGAAGATGCACTGTTTCTGTTACTATTTATAACACCATTTGTTTCATTTAAAAAAATGTGCTTAGTTCATGACTTTAAATTACATAACAAGAGCAAAATTCTGGAGTTCAGGGTTCATATTTCCTCTCCTATCTTTTCACTCTGTCAGAAGAGAAATCACTCTGTATCTGCCTGCAAGACAAACTATTTCCATTTGCACCAGCAGGTGCTGAGCTCTTGAGAAATAGTAACTTCGCTTCTGGGATTTCTGACCATTCTTGCTTCCAAATCAGGCTGTAGCCTCGAGACTACACTACATTCATTTAAGTATTACAATTTCAGCCACAAGCTCATATTTATTTCTGCAAGATGAAAATGGGACTGCTCAAGTGTGAAGAGATAGGGAAATTTTTATGTTAACTGACACCACAATCTCTCCTAACAGCAAAGATTGGCTTTAGAGGGAAATTCACCTGGATCACAGTACTGTGTTTGTTGGCTGGGAAATTATCAGACATCAACTATATCAGACATAACAGGACAGAAAATCTGGAATGTTTGCGGGCAATCCTGGAAGAAGAGAGGAGAGAAAATGAGGGAGAGGGGAGAATGAATCCTGTTGGAGGCCAGAGAACTGTCTCTGTGATGCCATTTGTTCTCCTGACCTAGTCAAAGTTAAATGAAGTCACTACAACTAACAAAAATTCGAAACAAGACTTTTTAAGACAATATAGACCAGAGGCTTCTATATTGTGTTTTATTTTATGAACCACATTATTGGACAGCTAAGTGTGGCCTTGAGTTGTGGGACTGTGGGATGCTACTTTCAACTCCTTCAAAACTGGGAGAACAATTTCAGAATTCTTTAACTATAATGGTCAATTTTATCTCAAGTTTCAATTTACATAAGACTTAAGCTAATACCCAGTTTATCCAAAGTAAATGTTTCAATAAGTTTATATAGGCAAAACTGAACAAAACAGTAAACAAATGATATTCATATTTTAAGACATTTTATTCAGTACTGTGCTTTGTATATTTTATAACGTGAGCAACACAGTTATTGTCCTTGAGGAATTTACAGTTTAGTGGGGGATATATGATATAGTCCCATAATAATGAAAAGCATAATATGAAGTGTAGGGGTACAGTGATGTGAGAAGAAAACAGGACACTTTTGGAGAAGAGAAGGGAGGGAAAATGTCAGTGATAATGTTGAGATGAGGCTGGAAAAGTTGTTTATCTGTGGATGCAAACAGTGGGAGGGAACATAAATCATTTTATTAGAATTTTTGTTATGAACTTGACACGTCCCACGTTAGCTTGAAGAATATTGAGAAAACCTTCCTCCTCTCTGCTTTCCTGGTCTCTGGAATGACAAATTCATCAGTGTCTTAAGCAAAGAACTTCCTTAAAATTAATGTTGAATTGAACCACAGTGTGACATTCGGTATAATATAAGAATAGAGGCAGAATCCGACCCAAAGCCCACTAAGGCATTTCAAACAGGCTAGGATGCCTGTTAAATGTGTAAGGGGGAAAACTGTAAGGAAACATGGTTATAAGACAAATTAGGAGAACTCACCTCGCTGTGTGGTGTGGGGCAGGTGTTAATACATTGATAATGCATATGAAACATTCTTCACTCGCTATTCGCTATTCACATTTATTCTAAGGACTAGTTCTGAGGTCTGATTTTTATGTAAAATAAGTAAAGATGTTGAGAGACAGGGCCATTCAAATCCATAATTGACAGCTATTGAACTCCACCTGCCTTGAACAAAGGACTATGACTCAGTCAGTCATTTGCACTGTCCTTAATCCAGTGTGGTCACACTGAGCTCTCTTCATGAAGTTACATGGCAATCACGGCTGTTTGCTATTGAAACACAGTTCTAGATCCTCTGGGTGTTGCTGCACTCATGACTATTTCAGAGTTTGTGTGAGACGTTTTTTTTTTTTTTTTTTTTTGTCATTAGAAGCTTTGGGGAGCTCCAGATGACCCATTAGCCTTTTCCACTAAGACCAAAGGGGAGTACATCTTCTGGTGGCCTAGTAGAGTGATGGCTGTGATTGATACAAAAGCTCAAATATTGTGATTGTTGTAATCACAACCTTTATTTGCATGAATGATACCAGCACCCCCTTTTTGGACTATATAAGTAAGCTGTTTAGCTTATTTGTGAGCTAACCAGAAGACATGTCCTGGCCTCCAACCCTGGTATTACAATATTAAGCTCTGAAAAAAGAGCTTCTCTTCTGTATTTTTTTCTTGCCTACGTTTGGCATCCACCGTTATTAGAGTCTTAGGCTGAAAAGTAACACAAAGGAAGATGCTGTGTTATGGTGGCAGCAAGAATGGTGACAGTGGACTGTCTGAGACAGAGCAGCAAAAGTACAAGAGCCCCAGGAGCAGCCAGCAGCCTTGAGAGTGGTGCTTCAGAAGTGACCAGAGAATAATGATAGCAGAAAGAAGCAGCAGCAACAATGGCGGCACGAGCCAGCAATGGAGCAGAATCGGAGGGAGACAGCACTGACCATAGCCAGGACAGTAAAAGAAGCAGCAGCAGCTGATGCTGCAAGGGCCAGGTCCAGGGGTCTTAGACACCTTGGATTCAGGAGCTGTTTCGAGATCCTTGGTTTATACAAGAACTACGCATTTGTACCTGTACGGCTGAAGACCTCAATACTCAAAGGCTGCACAAGAACTGTAACACTGCATGTGCCCCCTACTGCTGTGCCTGGGTATGTATTGCTGCTGTGTTCTGCTGTCAGGACTCCAGAGTCACAAAAGCTGTAAAGGATCAACACGGGGAGAGCTTTTCCTCATCACCCGCCTACCCTGGATTTCTATCTTGGTAGAGATAAAGGATTTTAACATCAACACGGGGAGAGCTTTTCCTCATCACCCGCCTACCCTGGATTTCTATGTTGGTAGAGATAAAGGATTTTAACAGGCAGAATGGCAATGGTTCTGCAGGGCTGGGCTCATATGAGAAGGTGTCTTTACATAGTTGGGTTTTGGTTTTTGAGACATGATGCCATGTCATTCAATGCTGGTCTCCAAATCTCTATTCAAATGATGAAATAGCTTGGTATGAATTCTTTTAGCCACAATTTCATTTTCTATGCAATCTCTAGTATTTGAACCCCTGACCCTTCTGCCTCTACCTCTCAAATGTTGGGAGTATAGGCACCTGCCATTACACCCAGTTTATGTAATGCTAGGGTTTGAATCCAAGGACTTGTGCATGCCAGGCAAGCTCTCTACCATGAGGGCCACATCTCCTCTTCTAGAGTTCCATATAATGGATGTTCATCATCTATTTTAAGCAACAGAAAGTGCAGTTTGATGATTCTTGGCACAGGAATACAGAAGGAGGCATAATTCAAACCAGTAACACTAACACCATATGCAAAACAGAGTGGGAACAAGTCTTGTAGAAGCTAATTTCAAAGTCTCCTTATAAGTCATGTAAGTTCAACCTGAGGTAGGAGAAAAAGAAGTAAGCCATTGCAAGAAAAAGAAATAATCTGTTGAACAGCTGGGACTTCTTTCAAGTCAACTTGACAGATACTTATTGAACATCTACTGTATGCTCTTACTAAGGGAGTTAAACCTGGCTCTAAAAGAATTCATGTCAAGTTGTTATTAGCAGATATATGAGAGATCTGAGTTAAAAGAAAAAAGGAATGTATTGTCTTTTATATACTTTAATTCTTTTGGTTTCTCGCAGTGGTGATCTGTCACTTTTATGATTTTAAAGAGAAAAAGATTCACAAATATATAGATTTACAATACCTTGTTACATTACAAATGAATCCAATGAAAACTGTTGGGTTTGTAAGCCAAGAAAAGGGATGGCTGCAAGCAAATTATAGCCATCCTTATCTCGTCATTAAAGCGAGCCCAGGAGAACCCCAAAAAAGGTGTTCAGCTATTAGTTTATGGTTTTTGAATATGGCCCCAAGTAATAAAGCCCCATTTCAATTTAAAATGTTACATTTTTCATGCTTCTCATTAAGCTAGACTAATATCTTTCTCCATAATTCTGAATTAGTAAGGTCAAGCTATATTGGAACTGAAAATAATTATGAACTTAGTGAATCTTTCCGGTTTCCTTTAATTACTGTGTCAGAGCAGGAGCCTGGGAAAGTTCCTACCTGAGACTCATTTAGGAAGCTCTGAGAAGCAGTCACTTTTGAGGGCCATTAGATGCCTCATCTTTCTGAGCAACTGCCTGCAGCCCACATAGCACTCAGTGAACCACAACTGGAGCTAATGAGTCCTCATTTCTGTAGCTGTGAAAACCTGGGGGAATTTAAGAAAACACAGCATAATTTCCCCGAAAAGGCCACATTACATGCATTGTATGTAAGGGGGAATAGCCTTCTCTCAAACTAAAATCATTACTCCTAGCAAACCCAGAATTTATTCTGTCTAAAAGTATCTCATCTGTTTCCATCAAGAGCTCAACGAGAAGCTTCTATGCTTGTCTCTTAATAATGTTTTAATCTCAAAGGAAATAACACATGTATTATCTAACTGAAAGTGTAAAGGTACCTTCTATCCTAGTAGTTCCTGATACTCATCAGAGTGGGTCCTGTTGCCAAGATTCCACTAAGGGACTGACATACTGACAGAAATCATCCTGTGGGCTCTATCACTCAGTCTGTTCCTTAATATGAAAATGTTGTTGTTCTACAAAACCTATCTCAATTCATAAGTAAAATATTTTACCTTGCATTTACTTTTCCTGGTTAATAATATGCAAACATTGTTTGTGGATTGCTAAAGCGTGTGTCTATATGATGTGTTAGGAAGATCTCCAGGATCATTTCCTGTTTAACCAATTCATAAAACAAAGATATCAGTTATTTAAATCAGTGTCTAAGGGAGACTATTTGATCTTAAGGTTTCTGACTGACTTTTACAAATCTAAATTTTTGCCATGAGAAGGTGCTATCAAACTGTACTGTAGCCTTCAGGGTGATGACTTTATCTTCAGCATCTGTCATTCTGGAAGAGGACCTCGAATCTTGTGAACAAGGTTGTTTGGGATTGGGAGCTACATCACAAAGAAGGTCTTAGCTCTGGTTTGAGATTATCCTGGCTCTTGTTACATAATTACCGTAGCTTATGGAGAAGGCAGGGAGAAAAGGAGGAAAATCACACCAGGGAAATTTCAAGTAAAAAGCAGTCCTTAAAGGGGTGGTGGAGGGGGAGGGGACAATGGCACAGACCTGTGGCCTCTACTCAGGAGGTTGAAGGTGAGGAACTGCAAGGTGAAAACCTACTCTGCACTCTATCTAGCAGCAGTGGGGAAGAGTGACCATCTCCCAGCTAGCTGTGTGCTTAGAGCCCAGCAGATGTTACCTAAGCACTTATGAAAACGAGAAAAGAATGAACTAAAGAAAGAGAAGATAAAGAAAGAAGGAAGGAGGAGAAGAAAGGAAGGGAGAGAAGGAGGGATGGATGAATGGGGGAAGGAAGGAAGGAAGGAAGGAAGGAAGGAAGGAAGGAAGGAAGGAAGGAAGGAAGGAAAGGAAAGAAGGAGAATGGCTAAATAAACTCAAGACAAAGGAGATGGGATAGGCCACACTGTATATTATAATTTAGAAGATGAAAGAAGCCACAGAGGGTTACATGAAAACATTCACTTTCAAATTGTGTTCACATAACTCCAGATTCTTCCATTATCCTGTTTCCTTTTTAATGATTTGAATTTAGCAAACAACTAATTCATATATAGAAATGTGTGCTGCAACAAATATTAACATTCCTGGGAAAATCAAAGTATCAGTTTTTCTTCTAGGTTAAATGATTTCCCCATGGTTCTGTACCCCTCCTAGCCTTATGTATAATACCTTAATTTTATGGTAATTATTTTTGGTGTTACTCTTGGTCTCAAGCTTCTCCCACAATTCTCCTTTATTATTTGGAATTTCTATTAAAGGTTTTCTGGCTGTGAAGGCGATAATGACTCTGTGGTGCAATTAAAAATGATTATAGAATCTTTGACAACACTCACAAGGTAAAAAGAACAAAAAAAAAGAATCTCTGTGATGCTGGAGAGACAGCTCAGTGTTTAAGAGCACTGGCTTCTCTTCCAAAGGATATGATTTCAGATTCCAGCACCCACAGAATGGCGATCAGTGCCAGAGGATTCATGAGCAATGCACATGTGGGTATACTGACATCCATGCAGGCAAAACACTCAACATACCCATAAAATAAATCATGAGGTGGTTCTTAGTCTTTTCTATGTGAATTAATGTAAGCTTATTGATGGCTCTGACGAGCAGCATGTGACAGATATGATACTGTGCCATCTTCAGCATGAGGCATTGGCAAACTGTCAGTTTTCTTCTCCTGTCTCTCAGAATGAGCTGCCATGTTGTGAGGAAGCCCATGAAATCATGTGCTGAAATCCTTGTGAAGGAGAAAGGCTTCCAAGCTGAGAGGCCCGGGCAGAGCTCCCAGCCCAAGTAACAGAAAGCATGCTTGACCTCAGGGAGCCGAACTAGCTAACACCTCACAGAATTGCCACTGTTGAGTCCTGCACAAACTGCAGATTCATGAATGGAAAAAAAAAAAAGAATGAAAATACTTGGGATTGTAGGTCAAAAGGTTTTTAGGTGGTTATTAACATAAAACAAGTGAGGGCACATTCTGCATGAGACTTTAAACACATTTTAAATCTCCAGCTTGCTCAGAACCCTGCTTGGCTATTGCTAGCAGTGACTGTGCTGTTACCATTCAGAACCCTGGTGAGTTCTTCAGTACTCGGTGCTATATCTAATTAAAGCTGTATTTCTACCTTATTATATAATAATTGTTCAAGAAAAGATGAACATACAACACATTCTTTTCTCCTTTTAGTAGCATATATCAATTACATATGATAATGGGCTTCATCATGACATTTTCATACATGTATTCAGTGTGTTTTATCATATTTGAGCAACTTAGGCTATATGGCCAAAAACGTGATTCCTCAGCTAGTGCCAATGACTAATACACCGGCATTTAAAATATTAAGAGAAGAGCAATGCTCTTTTACTTCTTTTAACGTCATTGAAAAGGGCAATACAATAAGTATTTGTCATTAATTTCTCTTTTTAATATAAAAGAAACCTTCAAAAATAATGTGGGAGCATAATTTTGCAAAGTCATGTCACAGGGTCATTTTTCTATAAAATACAAATATACAACTCAGATTTTCTCTTGGACAATTAATCTTGAAATGTTTTTCAAAAATGCAAAGAATGTTAATTCAAATATGTTGATGGAAATGCAGCTGTGGCTTTGTTTACAGTAAACCACTTCACCCCAGGACAGGAGACCAATATTTGAGGCCTCTGATACTGATATTGCAATGAGTGTCCTGGTGAGCACGCTGGGTTTAAAAAAATGATTAGAAATAATATTTGAGAATATAGCCCAGCGATAACATTGAGAAACTGAATTCTGCCTTCTGAACAAATTTACTGAAGCTTGGGTTGAAGTGGGTCTGAACATGAAAATGGTTATTGTGAATCTGCTTTGTTTGAAGGAAGACTCATCATGCAAGAATCTAAGATTCGTTTGGTTAAATTGTTATACATTTACATAAAAAATTTCTCTTCCTATTTTCTTTTTTTTCTCCTTTTCTCAAAGAATATGTCATGGCATAGGCAAGGCTGGTCTCTAACTTTCTATGCAGCAGTCTAGCCTCAAACTTACCATCCTCCTGAATCAACCTTTGGAGTGCCAGGACTATGGGGGTTTGCCAATATGCCCCCAGGTTTTATATTTAAAATGTCTTAAGGATCTGACATTTTATTAGATTAATTTACCTTTATTTTATGTGTATAGGTATTATGTCTACATGAATATGCATACAAATGTGTGTTTGGTGCCTGTGGGGGGCAGAAGAGGGTGTTAGAAGCCATGAAACTGGAGTTTCAGATGAATGTGAGTCACCATGCGGGTGCTAAAAACCAAACCCTGGTCTTGTATCAGAGTAGTAAGGGCTCTTAAGGGCCAAACCATCATCTTTCCAGCTCCCTTATTAACATTTTAAAAATACGTGATCAAGTATCACAAGAAAGTTTCCTCTTATTGCCCATGTTGAGGAACCAAACAGAAAGCTTATGAAACCAGGCAGTTTTGTACGTGCATAGAATCCCACCTCTATTTGAAATAACATCTCTCTCAGTATTGCAGTGATGACACAATAGGTACTCTCCTCTCAATTATAGATATTTTAGAATCAGTGGAGCAGGGAGTCCTACATTAATTGATTGATTTGGACACAAAGCTTTTCTGTGTAGCCCAGCCTACCCTAGAATTCACTAAGTATCCCATGTTGGTCCTGGAAGTCACTATGTAACTCAAGCAATCCTTCTGCCGCAGCCACCTCATGATCTAGCCTGCTGGTATACACCACTATGCTGGCCAGGAGGCTATTGTTTACTCTTTTGTTTTCAACCTCTTTAGAGCTTCTGATTGATGCAAGCTAAAAGTAAGGATTTTCAATGGAGGAGTAATGCACTAATTAGTTTAATTTGTTTCTCTTTAAAATCGGATCTACTTTTGAGACTGCCACTTTTATAAGCAAGAGAGCATAAAGCCAAGTACAAAGTCACTGAGGTTGTGGCTATGGAAAAATGTCACTAGAGTAGCATCAAACTTCATGTGTTTTTTTAAGAATGTTGAATGAGTGATTGAGACAAGTGAGACATTATGCATGAATTGTTAAAAAAAAAAGATGAAAAATACCACAGACACACAAAAATACTTTCTGAGCTTGAATGCTATGGACAAATCTGTTCTATGACTTGTTTTAATTGGGATTTCTCCAGTGAGGCACACAAATTACTGTTGTTATTATCATTGTTACTATTATTATTTGTGTGTACATGTTCATATGTGTGTGTGTGTGTGAGTGCATGTGTATGTGTGGAGGCCAGAGGTGGATGTCAGGTGTCTTCCTGTACTGCTCCAGGAAACCCCTTGTCTGCTCCTTCCAAGGACTGAGATTACAGCTGTGCATCATTACACTTGGCTTTTTACATGGGTGCTAGGGATCAAAAGCAACTGAGGATAGGATAACTCAGTTAACCTTGGAGACATAGTCACTTAAGGAGGCATGACATCTCTAACTGATTCGGCTACCCCTCTCTTTCCTGTCCAAAGAGGAGCTCACAGCAGCTTCAGATTGGAGATAACTGGCCATAGCAGTTATACAGCAGGTAATGTACCAACTGATCCAACTCCCCAGCACACAAATAATTGTCAGTTATTCGTGACTTAATCTGGAAAGATAAGTACAGAACATGCAATTATGTTGAGGTTGTGACTTAAACAACTGAAAATGTTACTTTGTGTGACAACTATGCGAACTAGTTTTGTTTCAGTTAACACAATTGCAGATTTACGTATATTTTGAAAACCAGCAATAGTCATCAATCTCTAATTTTTATTCACCCAAATGAACTTATTTGAAGTTAAAGATTTTTATTAGTATACATGCACATCTGAACTTGGAAATCTGTTAAATTAGGTGCTTTTTCTAAAATTTCTCTCAGAGTAGAGTAAGGAGGTTTCACAAAAGGTTTCATTTGTAAAATCAGTTCTCTATTAAATAAGTTTGAAAACCCACTGGGCTAGAAAAATTTTCACACATTTGCTCTGCAGGACAGAATAGGAAAGAAAACCGCAGCCTTACTTGCTCAGACTCCACTGGTCTGAGACATGCTTACTCACAGCCCAGAGATTTTCTTTCTCCCTTTAGATTTTTTGAATGACTCTTCAAAAGAAAATGCCACTCAGTTAACACTGTACTTCACTGAACATTCCTCAATCCGCTCACTTCTCCTGCACGTGTTTATCCACAGCTGTCTGATGTCAAGTACAACATTACTTCCCATCAAGTCTTTCTGACAACAAAACATGGAGCTTGGAAAACCAGCCCCCTGCTCAAGAAAGTGACTGAGAGAGGATAGGATAACTCAGTTAACCTTGGAGACATAGTCACTTAAGGAGGCATGACATCTCTAACTGATTTGGCTACCCTTCTCTTTCCTGTCCAAAGCAGAGCTCACAGCAGCTTCAGATTGGAGATAACTGGCCATGGCAGTATTTATTGACAGAACTGTCCTGCACAGTTTTTTTTTTCCACAGTATCGAACATGTCTTGCAGATAATTTTAGCTTCTCTCACATTGGAACTTTCAAATCAGATATCCCCAACAGAGACAGGAACACAATGATTTTTCACACGCCCTACCAGAAAATGCCTAAGTCAACTGAGCCATATGGAGCTGAGCCTTCTTATTCTTTAACACACAGTAAGTTCTGCCTAGACTGACAAGGGCGATTCCCACATGCTGGGCTGAAGAAAGGGACAGGACTCTAGGGTGAAAGAAAAAAATAATAATCTTGCCTTATTCCCTGGCTAATGACAGCTCCCCGTGAACAGCAGCAGCCCTGGTTATTGACCTGTCAGCGTTTTTAGCCATGGAAAAAAATAAAGCCTCCCTTTGAGTCATTTCAGCATTGCCACCACTGTGTATCACCTACAGTGGGGAAAAGGTGCTCTGTCTGATTTCTCAAGCCATTTCTCACTCTACGTTCCAGCACTGTCTTTTACAGGAAGAGACCTCACAGGGAATAAGAAGAGCAACGTCAGAGCAGCAGACTACAAGAACCAACGCTTTCTGTGTGCAAGTGTAGAACACAATGGCTCCATCTCCTTTGTAAAATCCGCACACATTTCAGAAGACTCTCCTGCTATTGTAAATGCTTTCTTTGCTGTTTCTCCCTGCCCCGACACTTGGTGCTGTATGTCTTGAATGCTGTGCAGACTCATGCAAACTTGGCAGCAATAAGTAGGCCTTGTGCCCCACAAGTTCTTGCAAAATTCCAGTTTGCTGAAGACTTTGATAACCCACCATCTTTTACAAACTTTTCCCAGTGAGGTCCTTAGAGCTATGGTAGATATCACCGCAGGACGTAACAACAATGAATGTTTCCTTCTATTTCCTTAACTCTCCCTGACTATTCTGTTTACTTCCCCAAACAACAACTCCTTGACATCACTCTCCTGAGCGTTGTTTAGCCCATGCTGCGGAAGTCTAGGGTAATGAGCCAGCAAATTTTTCACATGTGGAAAATATTGAATTGAAAATTAAACTGAGGTTTTGAAGATTGATATATCACTATGTATAAGAATCAGAGAGGTGAAATCTCATTCAAAAGAAGCACACACTAAACTGTAAATTTTCCCACTACTTCATATATTTTAACATCAGAAGCAATCTCCTGAGGCCAGCATGTTTACTGTGTGGCTGGCAATGGATTTTGACTTCATGAGTTCATGCAAGACCTTGTCTAAGAATGAAATGGGAACACTTAGCTGGCTGCAATTTCATACCTGCCTTTCATTTTTCAGTTGATGGTTTAATCACAACTGGTATCCTTGAGTTTTATTCCAGTTTTCTCTCTCATACCCCATCACACTTTCACTAGACACTTGAGACATGCTTCATGGAATAGAAATGCACAAAAACGAGGAAGACCCCAACATTTGGAGTTGAATAGATATATTTGGGATGAGGTAGACATCTGCAAAGATATAGCTGCATGTCACAGGATGTTGGGAAGAATAATGTGTGTCTGTTAAGTGTTTAATGATAAGCAATGACAGTGTGTAGTAACTATTTGATATGTACTATGCACTTTCTTCACATTAAATTATTTTGTTTTCAAAGGGACTTTGAGAAGGATAGAATCATTATTCGTTTTCCAGGTAATGACTGAAACAAGAGATTAGGCTGTTTGGAGTGAAGATTTAAATTACTAGCTCACAGAGGGGTCAGAATCTGAACCCAGGCGATCAGTCTCTGCCACATGGACCACCAGTACTTAGTGCATGAAATCCAGTACATATGCACTTCTGTAAGAGTTTCCCCAGATACCAGGCTATAATTATCTCCGTGCCTCTGTCTTTATCATGATGTTTGTTCATGATGATCTCATCTCATCAATTCCCTAGCTCTTCCTAAACACGGAGGCTGCATCTCAAGTTATCACATTCTTTAAGAACTCTGCTGTCTGTTCTTTCTAGGCTGAACAGTCTGTTCCTCCTCTACATGCCCAATACCCTGTCACACCTCTTAGTGTCTTATCATCACATCTCAATCATAGTATCTTAGTCAATGCCTCCAATTGCCTCTCTTGAGCGCCTTCAGAAAAAGCAACTCATGTTCCCAATTCAAGTTCCCCAAGTGTTTACAGAGAACCTGGCATATACTATGTAGCTAATAAATGTTGAATGGTAGCTAATAAACATAGAACTACAGTGCTTCATCCTAAGTATTTTTGAAGGATGGAAGTCAATGAATGGAATCAATAGGAAAAGTTGAGCAATCTGGATCACACTTCACCTGAGCCCAGGCCTCCTGGAAATTCCATAAGAAACTTTGCAGAAGTTAAAGTAAATAGCATGAAAAGGTTTTAAACCTGGACCAACATGCCACAGAGAGCTGGGATGCAATAAGGTATGAAGCAGAAGGTAATTAGATCTGAGATAACCTGGTATCACAGGTAGTCAGCAGGAGACTGTTTTACACTTTGGAAAGGCTAATAAGAGGCCATTCCCCAACCATATTTTATTTCACTGCTATCCTTTCCTTTTGTGCATTAGCAGTAGGATTAACATCAATAATGGGGCTGTCTTCATATTTACACACTATAATTAAGCTTAGGTGAAACCTTAAGAGCTCCCTAGAGATATTTATTAGCATGCAGAACCATCTCAACTTGCAGGATATCTCTGACCAATGGTTGGAGACAGAATTAAATAAAACTTTGGCTGTGCAATGATACTATAAATTCCCTCTAGACTTCCACCTGACCTCATGCAACGAAGATATAGGTTTGGGTTGCTGAAGATTTTCTTTCTAACAAGCTTATCAGGGGAACAGTGTTATAAAAAAAAAGGCATCTGTGTGAATGAATCTTGACTCTAGCCTCTGCTCACTCATAATATTGAGATATCCACAAAGATAAAAGAAGGTGCCCAAACTGTCTTGCTTGTTACTTTCTTTGAAGGACATGAAGCAGGAAGGGAAAGAGAGAAGGAGGGAGAGAGAAAAAAAATATTAATTTAACATAGATTAAAGAGGCAATTTTAAAGCTTTTTCCTCTCATGTCTGTGTCTTCCGTTGAACTGCAGAGCATTGTATGTCTTACGGGCATCAGTGTTTGTCTGTGATGCCTCCCAGCTCACAGAATACTCCAAAGTGTCGACATGTGCAAAGATTTCTATGATGAAGTGAGAGCCTAGGGAGGGAATTCTAAAATTCTTGCCTCCTTGAGGTTATAGTAAAAGGAAAATGGAAGCAGAAATCCATTTCCTTTCAGTTATTTTACAGCAGTGAGTCTTGGTATTGTGCAGTGACAGTAGCAACTGTAAGAACCTAGGAACTTGTGAGAAATCCAAATAGATAATGCATAATAGGAAAATTAATATGGAGGGCTCAGCGGCCTATACATTAACAGTATGCAAATGATTTTGATACATATTCAAATTTGAGGATCATGTTTTTTGAGAAGGTCCTAATGTGTAGCTTTGGCTGGCCTGAAACTCACTTTGTAGACCAGGTTGGCCTTGAACTCATAGAGATCCACCAGTTCTTGTCTTAAAAATGCTTGGATTAAAGATGTTTGTTACCAAGCCCAGCTTCTTTCTAACTATATATTTTTAATTTTATAAGCCTAGCACACACCAACTAAAAACTGCATTCTCCCCGAACTCTAGACTATTCACATGAATTTCTAACAGAAAAAAATATCCAGTATTAAAATGGGGTCAGACTCACCCTTCTGAAAACAGCAGGGCAGTGAATAACTGGATAGAGATACTACGTTGAAGACTGGGATTGATTCTTTCTAGAAGGCTCCATATGTCCTTATCTTTCATGTAAGACAACTGACTTATCCAGAACATCCACACCCTTAATACAAAATAGCTCATTTATGTCTATCAAATGTAGAGATGAATTATGCTTAGTTCTATGATTCTATGAAAGTAATCTTCCCATGTTACAACTATCTGCTGAGCATACACCACACACAGGTCCTGTAGGTAATATTGGTCCCAAACCCTAAGATCTCTGTCGCTGGAGAGAAATTAATATACTCGGTTAGTGAGTACTTTAGATGGTAACTGAGAAAGTGACTTTGTGATCATACATTCAGAGACACAGCAGAATCAGAGGTTCGAATTTTCATTGAGAACGTAATATCTAAGCATTTATCAAGATGAGGGATTTAGTCACACCAGTAACTAGGGGAACTGTACCCAAAGCATAGGGGAAAGAATCAATCACAGAACAACTTTTCCCCTATCCTAGACAGGCACAGTTCTCCCTGAAGGAATGCATTCTCCTTGAAAACAGTATCTAGACTGACAAATAATTTCATAATGCTATTTAAAAGTAAAATAGTAATGTATAACTGATGATTTCCTAGTTCTATTAACTGTAATATCAAAGACAAAGACAATATGTATTGCAAGGAGTAGTTTCCACTCTTTAATTGAGGATGTGAAGTGATTTAGAAGTAAGGTTTACATGTCTATCCTTTATGCCGAAGATGAGAGGTTTGTAAAGTTCCCTTTACAACGTGTGTGATGCCATAGATTAGCCCATAGCCTTGCATATGCAAGGAAAGCATGTGACAACTGAACTGTATCCACAAACCAAAGATGTAACTGAACAATAGAAATAACTATGCCAAAAAATAGACCAGTATCACCAAATATAAGTTAGTATGGAAAATAGTTGGCCAAGAGCATCCTAGTGAATCACACAAAACAACATTTCAAATGACTTATAATTCCTAGTAGAAATTTTGTTTTGTAAATGTAATAGACATGAAAGTATTGAGGGGTAGATAAGAAGACTAATATGAAATTAAAAAAAAATAACAGAGAAGTCAGAAGCAGGTTTGCCAGATGTAGATGTATGATTTTTGGGGATGAGGGTGCTGTACAGTTGAGTATTAAGGAAAAAATGCCTTTCCAATAAGTGGTTCAGAGTCAACAGGAAATATCCATATGGAAAAACAATATATCCTGACCCTTAACTTACACTACACATAAAAATCAATTTTGCATGGATTCTAGATCTAAACACCAGAGGCAACAAAATAAAACTTTTATATGATAATCCAAGACAATACAACTGTGACCTTGGAGTAAACAAGGGGTCATATATAGGACAAAGCCAGAACTAACCATGAAGGAAAAGATGGTAAACTGCTCATTTCAAACTGGGAAACCTTTTGTTGTCACAACAAATGGGAGAAGACATTTGTAATATATATGTATATATATATATACACACACACACATATATATATATATATATTTGATAAGGGTCTCATATTCAAAGACATAAAGAATCCTTCCTGAAATCCTAGCACTTGGTAGACTAAGGCAGGAAGATTGCTGTGCATTCACTGCTATCTAGTGTTAGATCAAAAGATTGTCTCAAAAGACACATGAAAAGAACTCATCAATCTAAAAAAAAGATTAATAAGAAAGGAAAGGGTATGTCAACAAAATCTAAATGCATAATTAGTTTTTATGACATTGTTCTTTAATGAAATGCTAACGAAACTCTTATAAACCTACACCAGTCCACTATAACTATAAAGGTAGGAAAATACTATGTCAGTAAAATGTGGAATCCTGGAACTCTCCACATTGAGCTGTCAGGGGGACGTCAACTACTTTCAGAAAAGTGGAGGTATCTAGTAAAAGCAAGAAGTTCTCATAGCCCAGGGTCTCCACATTCAGCTATGCCTGGTAAAAAGGCCCTAGAAGACACGTGCAGGAATACCAGCATCTGCATTTTACATATCTGTAGAGTGAATCTGATAAATTAGCTGTGGAATATTTACACAAAAGAAAATTACAAAGCCATGAAAGGAGGATATTTCTGCTACAGGAAATAATCAATATGAATAAATCTTAAAATCACAGCATTCTAAAGAACCAGACCTAAAATAATTTGATAAGTAATATTCTATTTTACTAACAACAACAACAAACTCTAGGCAAAATCAATCTATTGAGTTGGAATCAGGAAGCACAATTAGCTTTGAAAGCAAAGATGGCAATAGGGCTTGAGATAAGCTATCCCCTAATATAGAAGCTTGGCAACTGATGACATGCCGGAACGAGGACTATCCCTTTCTTTCCTGTTGTACTTCTCTCAAAAGGAATATAAAGGAATTTTCAAAACTTTCTCTGGAGTTTATCAAAAGATACTCAGGTATGAATGTGCATAAGTAGCAAAAACAGGGTCTGGAGGGGTGGCTCAGTCATTCAAAACACTGGCTGCTCATGCAGAGGGCTCAGTCTGATCCTCACCTACCAACCATCTGGGACTCCAGTTCCAGGGGATCTGAAGCTCTCTTCCTACACTGTACAATATGGCTGCACTTAAATATATGCAGGCAACAAATTGATAGACATAAAATAAAAAACAATAAAATATTTTAAAAAATAAATAGCAAAAGCCATTTATGTTTTTTTCTTTGAAGACACTAGCACAGCGATAAATCGAGAAACCAGGTCTTGCTTCGTATCTTCTCAGTTTATTACTATTATCACATCCCCTGTGGACAACCTTCCTTACGTCTATCCATAAAACACATCAAGTTCCCTGTTTCTTCATTTCTGAAGGCTCCGTATGACCTCAAAAAAAACATATATGAAATAAACGTGTGCTTTTTCACTCACTAATCCGTCTTTTGTGATAGGTATCTCAACCATGAAGGAAATCATAGCCCAGGTCATGTCACATATTAAATAAGTAAACTACTGTGTATTGTTTGCAAACTGTCAGTTATCAGATAATTAGATGAAGCCTACTGTGTCAGTTAGAGACCTGGATTATAGATGTATGTCATGAATATCATGCATGACCAGTACTTTTAAAATATACATGTTTGAAAACTAAGAATATTTGTGTTTCTACATGCATATTATTTACTTTCCAATACTTAGATACCTTGCAGTGTTTGGCTGAAACTTCTGATGGCAAGATCAGAATTAATTAAAGTAATAACTGCTCCTTTTTCAAGGGAGTGTGTGTTCTTTGTCCTGTTGCCATCTATAGCAGTCTTTTTAGTCTTTTTTTTATTAAATTAAATTAATTTTTTGACAATTTCATATATCCATATAATATATTTTGCTTACTCTTCAGTACACATATATCTCCTCTTACCTCCCTCCCACCCCTGTAAATCCTGATTCCTCCCAAAGACTCTCTTTCTCATCATTCTTTTTATTTTCCTGCCAGAATGACTATAATGTATTTAAGAACTGGGGAATCTTTGAACACTATTGCTAAGATTGAAAAGTAAACTTGTCTAAATCCCAAATCAGCCATATATTACAGAGTACAAGTTTGAACTCTAAGTCCAGGGAGGATGAGAGAAAGAAAAGGAGAAAGAAAGACACAGAGGGAGGGAGGAAAGGAAGGAGAGAGGAAGGGATGAGAGGGGGAAGAAGGGAGTGAGGGAGGGAGACAGAGAGGAATGTAGGATAGAGGAAGAACCATTTACCCTAACATTCCTCTCCTGGAAAGTTTCTGCAGGCTTCTTCTGCAAGGCACCCCCAGAAATTTCTAATAGCCCAAAATGAATAGAGCACTAGTCAATCATACTGTGTCTAAAAAGCTTTGCAAATGCCAAAAGCAAGTGGAGATGATGGCCTGAGCCTTTATTTCCATTAGCCTATACCTGTCAGCTGTGTACTGTGTGTGGTGTGCTGCGCTGAGCCCGCTGGGGCATGACTGTATCTGCCCTTTTGGAACTTACAGTCTACTCAGGGAGAAGCTCCAGCACAGGAGGCTGTTGGGCAGATGAGGAAAGCAAATGTCAGAACAAGAGCTGCAAACAGAGTGAGTTCTCTGGGGTTCCCAGAAAGGAACCATCATGAAACTACAGAAAATCTGAGAAGGCTCTTTAAAAGTAATCAAATCACTGAAGATATTGACCGAAAATTCAATAAGCCAAGGCTATCTTGCTCCCTTTTGCTAAGCAGAGCCACCCCAAGTCCCTTACAGTGATGGTCATAGAGTTGAAGTCAATTTGGGACAAGTGCTTTTACTTCAAATTATCCAAGTCACTTTGCCTAGACAGAATGATGAAAATAAGATAGGACTGGGACAGATGCCCTTACCTTTTATGCTAACTAAATGTACAGGCTCTAATCTTAGGACTGCACTAATGGGCTTTGAAAAAACACTCCTGTACCAGCATGTAGCAAATGGACTGAAGTGCGGAATCAGAGCAATCTCAGAATAACTTGGCCTGTAGTACTGTGTTCAAAAGTGAAACATGAAAATGTTCTCAGGCATATGTGTTCTTTGGGATGCTTTTGGAATTGGAGGGATCTTTACTGAATATGAATTAGGAATTTAATTTCTATTGCTGTAGAATAGATGCTAGCACATTAAAGAAAAGGCAGTCTTCCATTGAAAAACGTTTAGCATATCTAAATGCCTTTTGTTATTACAGTAATCTGTTAATAGAAATTGATCAATATCTCATACAATATGCTTTAAGGTAATTCTGTTTCAGATTTATTCTGTGACTCTAAACCATCAGACAGTATGAAAAATGCACAGAATTGTTGTGGTTTGGTTCTCTTCCAATTATAACCTTTTCCTACATATCAGGAAACATAATTTTTAATAGATTTTGGGTACTATGCATAATTTCACTAGAAAAACCATACTTTAATGACTTTTAGACATCGTAACACAGTAATTCTTAAGTTCCCCAACACATATTCTTTTTTACCTGAAAAACTAAATTCTCAACAGACTCTACCTTGTTCTTCCTAATTTAACTCTCTCAAGACATGTATTATACACGTACTTATAGTGAATCTTTATCTGGGCACTAAAAATGAAAAAAAAAATTAAAGATAGGAAGTTCTGCTATTTATTGAATGCATATTGTGTGACAGATATTATGGACAGAAAATTTCAATTAAAATTATATAAAACAAGGATAGTGAAAAGAAGGAAACAGACCCTGAGGGCATGCTTACAGCTATAGGATTGGACTCTAAATTAATGCTAAGATAGGTGTGTGTGTGTACAGGAGTGCAGAGAAAGAATCAAATTTAAGTGCAACAACATACACGACATGAACTAACCACCTTGCATTTTGAGGATAGTATAAACGTAAATTTTGTGTATGTCTTCATGATGGTACAGAGAGCATATATGGGGAAACACTTTGACTGTAAGTTTCTAGGATAAGTGTATTGACCCCAATTCCTCACCAAAGCTGGTGCTGCTTAGAAATTTTATTTTTCCATGCAGCCTTCTTGATTTAAAAATTGGTTGAAAGCAAAAGTCTTTGAGTGAGAGAGGCTCCATCTTAACACCTAATTTTACCACATCAACCTTGTGAAAGGTAAGCAATCGTATGAGTATCTAACTTAAATGTTCAGAAATGAAATTTCAAAACTCTTTCATTAGGCTGATTTACATGGCTTCTTGAGGTTATGTATTGACCACCTTTTCCTTTGTTTTGAGGAAAAATTTGCATTTTATATGACTTGGGAATTCTTTTTACAGATATTTATATGAAAAATTTTCATGAAATGTAGTGATTTAACCAAAGGAATGGCCTTTTCATGAACAGGAAACACAAACAGCTCTGCCCGTCCAATGTTTGTTCAATTAAAATTTGAGTTCTCTTTCACAGGAAAAACATCGAATGGAATTTGAATGGTTATTTTATTTTCTTAATGGATACTCAAAGAACTGAAGGAAAGGAACAGAAAAGATTCTGAAGCCACAGCAAGTTGTTCCTGACATCTCTTTGGCAATATGCAACTTTAGGCTTGTCTCTTTTTGATTTTGGATGCTCACTTCTTTCACTGAAGAGTTTTGGTAAGGAACTCCACAAATGATGACACTCTACTCCAAAGTCCAGATAAAAGGATCACCAGGACTTTAAAATAAGTTATGATCGAGTCCTTGTGACCCCTGTGAGGAGGTGAGAGATGATTTACCAGCATTACCAAAGGTTAGTTTCAGAAAGAAGCTCGGTTTATGATTCACTGCCGTGTGTTACATGTTAGTCCACAGGTATAGAGCATGCAGAGATTCTAAAGGTAGACTTTCATATTCAAGCTAGTCATGACCTAGTAAACTTGGTCACTTATACGAATGGTGTCACCTACACATAGGTCTTACACCTCTAGTAAAACAGATGGCAACTAGCAAACAATTGGTTGATTAATCTGCCTAGTCTGGTGGTTTAAAAGAAAAAGAAATGTTCTCCATAGGGTCATCTATTTGAATGCTTGACCCACTGCTGGTGGCTCTGTTTTGGGTATTTCTGTTTTGGAACCTTTAAGAGGTAGAGCATTGCTGGAGGGAATGTAATCGAGTGGGGCAAGCTTGTGAATTTATAATCTCTCCCTACTTACTCTTCCTTCTGTCTGTTTCCTGTGTACTGATGAAGTGATCTCTCTGCTACTGTCTCCTCCTGTTGAGCTGAGCCTTCTGCCCCATGATGGACTCTGTAACCATGGTTCCCTCTGGAACCCAGAACATAAAGAAACCCTTCCTTAAGTTGCTTATGGTCATGATATTTTATCACAGCAGTAGAAAAATAATCAATACAAATAGAGTAATACAAGTGAGACCTGGCTAATTAAGTCCAGCTTTACATTCAATGTGGACTATCTGAGTCCGCTAGAACACATAGCAAATAAAATTTCTAACCATCAAACACATGGTTCATATTTAAGAGTGACATATCTACATAAATACCTTGAAATGTCAATTTCTAGGGCCCCTGAAAATTTAAAGAATAGAGAGATAGGAGCTTCTTAATCCAGATTGCAATCCTTCTTATTCAGTAGGCCATACTTTTTTCAAATTTTTAATAGTGTGAGACCTAAGTAATGGAAGACTCTGGCTCCATCATGGGAGATCTGTATCCAAATTCCAGTGTGACACATGTTCTGAGAGGTTAATTTGACCTGTCCAAGTTTACAGTGATACATAATTTCAATAAAAAGAAAAATAAACATAACTGCCTACAGTGTTGTTGTGAGAGTTTTATCAGATAACTTATACATAGAACAGAGTCTAGAGCCTCACACGCAATGTTAGTTTGTCTAATGAGATTTACCATTAACT
Source organism: Eospalax fontanierii (assembly GCA_035773235.1). NCBI lineage: Eukaryota > Metazoa > Chordata > Mammalia > Rodentia > Spalacidae > Eospalax > Eospalax fontanierii. The sequence goes on along the minus strand of CM069544.1, from coordinate 14,261,564 downwards.
TCCATAAATATTATTTGCAGAGTGAGGACCTAACCCGCAGGTGTTCTTACCCTTTATAGAGATCATAGACTCTGTTGTTCAGGACTGTCCTCTGAACCAAAAGGACTCCATTTTCAGCAGTTCAACTGTAACTGCTTGCAAAAGGTCATTAGAACTGGGATTAAAGACTGTTGACCTTCCCTCACTGAAGGCAGGCTGAGAGAATCATGAGACCTTCACCAGAGCATGCACAGTCACTCCTCCCAAACAGTTGTGGGCAGTTTGGCCCTAACTGCAGGTGACCTCAGAGAAAGGCTAAGGTATATAAGCCAGGCAAGGTTAACACAGAGGGGCTCCATTTATGAAGACTTGCCCAAGTAGCCTTAGGAGCTAGCAAGCACACTCCTTCAAGTAACCCCTCAGCCACTGCTCTATAAACAAACCACCAAAATTCATTGGTTCTCCAGGTGGAATTTTTATGGAATCATGGAATTGTACCTCAGTTTATTTTCAGGACCTTGGGAGGAGGAAGTGGACATTTTCTATATTTCCCAGTAAATAAGCATTAACAACATCTTCATATAATGGCTCTTAGAAAATGTTGACATGTCTATATCAGACTGAAATGGCAAAGAGCCTTCTTTCTCAGCCTAACAAGAACTTTTATTTTCTGACATCGTCTGTCCCCAAACAACCTCCCTGGGGTTTTAAATTTGTTGTATTCTATTTTAGCAAATGAATTTAGGACATTTTTTTCATGAGTCAAATCTAACCCCATAAACATATCCTACAGTATGTAAGGATAAAAAACATGAGACATAGCTTGTGACATGAGACATTTTGCATTCTCCAAAAGATCACTATCTTTCATTTAAATTAACCATTCAGCACAGTCTTTAGTTAATATATCAATATGTAGTAAAGACCAAAAGGCTAGACTAGTTCAAAACATCAACAAAACAACATTCACTTGGTTTAGAAAAGGAAGGATAGACTTCAAAAAAGCCTTGGATTCCGTGTTTGGCTAAGAATGATGGAAGGAATCAGTTGAAGTCACTTGGAAAAATTCTAAGTATTTACAAATGAAAAGAGATTATTACAACAACACGCTTTTTAAAGCTTTCAAAAGATTATGAAGATCTGCTATATCAACGCCATTCTGAAGTATTCAGAAAGACATAATTCCAGTCGGATTCCCTCATCAGAATCTGTATTCTTCCAATATGTGGATTCGTGGGTGTCTGAGGCCCACAGGACCTGGTGTAATAAGAAAAATGGTACCTATCACCCAGTTTCATCTTTTTTTAACATATGTTAAAACCTTATTTTATTTGGTAACTCTTCTCAATTTCCTCCTTTTAAAGATTATTTTAAAGTGAATTCTATAGGCTCTATCATGTAAATGATAATTTTTCAAGGAGTTCTTCTTTAAAAGCGAATTGTCTTTTAAAAATAACTATAAGATGTTTATCACATCTAAAAAGACAATTCCTGGGTAGCACTAAGAAGTCGGTAAGGGTATAAACATGTAAGGAAGAATTTTGGAAGAATCAGCAGAGATTTACCTTGCCAGCATGGAATTGAAAGTTTTCTTAACAGTAGAGAATTTTGAAAGTAAATGACATCTCACAAATCACATGAAATAAAAGCATTATCTTCTACCAATAATATTGCATTGACTGTTTTTTCAAGCATTTTGTGAGGGGAAAACAAACAAAAGCCTAAAAAGAAATAACTGTATTCTTATAAATAGGTTTCTATATGAGTAAAAGTTACTAAACATGTTAATGCACAATCAAAAAAGTCAGGAAATTGAAAATGGAATGGAAATGAAAATTTGAATTGAAATCTAAAGATTTATAATAATATTATAGCAAAGAAAAGATCAAAGCCAAGAAATAACAGGCAGGATTAAATGATCCTTGAGGTGCCAAGTAGCTCCAGTGAAGACATTCACTCTCTGAGGCTATGGAACAACTGTGCCTTGCATGAATCAGGTGAATGAAATTTCAATATAAGCCTGAAATAATTTATCAGAAGCTATTTGGTGATTTTGGTGAAAGACAGGTGTAATAGTATCAAGTTTTATAATGTATAGTACATTAGTATAAGGAGAAAATGAAGACATTCAGGTACACAGTACCCAAAACTAAAAAGATAATCTGTTGAATAAGGACTATTAGTAAAATGGTCAATTTCTAAGTCCCAAGGGTGCTCCAAGGGGAATCTGAAATCTGTGACATGTTCCAAGGAGCTACATTCAGTTTGTCAGGCAAAGGTTAATTTCTGGAGGGCTCCAGATGTCAAATGGAGGAGCTGGAACTTAACTCCACAGGCAGGAGAAATCCACTGCAGTCTTTGAAGGGATAAAAACAGCCCTTCAGGAAGGTGTTTAGGACAACAACAGCTAGCACGAATGAAAGTCCACAAGTGGGAGGATCTGGAAAGCCATTACTGACATAATCCTGGCAGGAGGAGATAAGCCCTGGAATGGCCCAAGAAGGTCAACTGAATGTCAGTCTTGAGAGTCACAGCATCGCTCTAAAAGTGCTTCTCCTTCTCATCAGGGCCGCATAGTTGCCAACCTGAAAAACCACCATCTGCTAAAGGAAGAAGACAACCCACATGAACAGGAAATCTCAGATGTCGTGGGAAGGAAGAGATGACTCCAGATCTCCACATTATGTGAAACAAAATTCAGTTCAACTTCTTCCTATACTGGAATGTTTTTGAAAGTTAAAGTGTGGAACAAGATGGACAAAAAAATAAATGTGATCTTGATTTCTGAAGTGAGAACAATTTTTTGAGGGAAATCAATAGATTGATTATCTTAACTAATGTGACGGGAGGAAGAGAGGAGATGAGAAGGGGAGAGGAGGGGAAACGGAGAGATTGATGGGATAGCAGAGGGAAAGGAGGGGTCAGGAAGCAGAGAGGGGAGAACGCAGCACGAGAACAGCATAAACGACCATGAAGGAACAATGGTGAGCAAACAGGAGACAGGGCAAGTGATCAGTGACGTGTCACAACTGCCTTTCAGAGAGGCAGTGCAATTACCAACCTCAGATAACGGACAAAGGTGCACTTATAGGTCTCTGGGTGCAGACCACTTAAGGAACTGAGTGTCAGCAAACTTCAGATCTACTTTTTACATGCAATTAAATTTCTGTAAGAGCCATGCTTAAATGTATTCTCCCCTGTGTTCTAAAAAATATTTTTTTATTTATTATTTTTATTTTATGTGTATGAGTGTTTTGCCTGCATGTATGTAGTGCAACCTTGTTGTTCAGTGCCTGAGGAGGTCAGAAGTGGGTGTGAGATTCCCTAGAACTGGAGTTACAGATGGTTGTTAGCCACCATGTGGGTGCTGGGAATCGAACCTGGATCCTCTGCAAGTAGTCAGGGCTCTTAACCACTGAGCTATCTCTCCTGCCCAAGTTTTTTTTTTCTAATAATATTAGTAGTCTTGTCCTGTTTATTTACTTGATAAGTAAGGTGCTCAAGTAGCAGACTCTCTTACATTGGGGTGACTCTGTAGCTCTACTCTGAACGCAAGAGCAGCAAAAGGAATTCAGGGATGCAGTGTGGAGCAGGTTCATTGCTTAAACATTGCTGGGGGACCAGGTTGGAAGGAAAGTATGGAAACCTTGCGGAATTCTGCTGAGTAATGTTCCTTCTCTTACCTGGATAATGTCATTGTCAGGGGCTGTGTGATGGATAAGTGAGGGGATGGTGGCTGTCCATCCTTCACTAATGTTTCCATTTGAGCATCAGTTTTCTCATTTACTATCTGCTTGACACCAGCTCTATTTACATGACTTTGGGATTAATCAGCCAGGACTGTTTTTAGCTACAAGAATTGGGCAATCTGTGTAACACAGCATGGCAGCGTGACATTATCACCAGCTAAGCAATATTCGTTCTCTATGATCACCATCTCCAGGGAACTGGAGTGTGACAGGACTTCAGGTGCCAAAGTCATAAACTATTACCCTCATCTCCAAGCAGGTGTGTGACACTTTCCCTCAAGGATGGGCGCAGAAAGCCACCCAGTGGATGTAGCCTGACTTATGAGCAGGATCGGCAAGGGCACCACAGATGTTTCAAACACCAGGTGCTGCCGGGGAAGATTATCATCCTCAGCTACTTTTGCAGGTGCTTATATACAGAATGTCCTGAGGCCCAATCACAAACCACTGATTCTGTTTCCAAAAGATTTCTTTTAAGGTCCATCACTTGGCAGCCTGCATGTCATCCCCAGGGAGAACGTAAATTCCCATTGAAAAGAACAGAGACCTTTCAATTGGGTACCAATACTTCTACTTGATGCTTACCAAATGCATCTTGGAAATATGTTTGTTAAGTGGGAAAAAAGAATAACCAAGTAAGTTTGGTGGATGTGGTGATATTTGTTTGTCAGACAAGGCAGAAAGTTAGAGCTTAACTTTCTTCTCTCATTTTCTAATTTTATCCCTCACAACTGAAAAAATTAACAGGATTTGGTGAAAAGGCAGCATTGCCTCCTGCCAGTTAGTTCAGTAGATTATGTTTCTTCATCTAGTGACACTGCTTAGATGATTCAAAAGGAATCCTGGGTTTCCCACTAACATATGTTTGGAGGTTGCACAAAGAAGTTTCTCAGCTGACTATTCTCCAATTCTGAATTTCCCATCCTTTCCTCCCATAAAATTGCAAAATGATACAGAAAGATCCTATTCAGACATCTTTGAGCTAGACTCTCTTATGCACCACTTTCAACTCTGCAACCTTGACAGTCTTTCAGTGTTCAGGGAGCCTCACAGTTTCCTCGTTCTAAAACCATAGCAGTAATTCAGACCACATGTAATAGTACTCACACAATTTAAACTAAATACTAAGCTTAAGGTTTCTAACATACTGTCTGGAACTTAGACCCCATTATGTAGAAGGGCAACTGTTTAATGTTCCATTTTTTTGATAGAGATTAGCCTTGTCTATAAAATTGATAGACTATTTTACCCAGAACATCAAAAGCACTTGTATGATTGTGGTTTGAAACGTAAAATGTCCCCATAGGTTCCTGTGTTTGAAAACTCAGTCCCAGCTGATGGCACTATTTGGAAAGACGGTGGATACTTTCAGAAGCAAAGCTTTGCTGAAGGAAGTGGGTAATGAGGTGTGGGCCTTAAGATTTTATAGCCTTGTCCCACTTCCTGCAGGCTCACTGCTTCCTAACTGATACAGTGTTACCACCAGTCTTTTTCCAGCTCCTGATACTATGCCTTTCTCACCCCTCTAACTTCAAATCATCCTTCTTCCCTAGGGTTGATTCTTGTCGGGTAGCAACATTAAAAATAACTACTGTGTGAATCATCTTCAATAGGTTTGTAGAAAGTAGTCAATCAACCAATAAACCACGGGAAATAGGTTTGGGGTTGTATATTTTGACTTATCATTTGGTGAACCTCAAGTTAGTCAGTTCTAAAGAATTTCCTCCCCAACATTTCTTTTAACCAAATGTAGAACAAATCATTTGTAAATCAAGGAAGCAGATGTGTGACCTCCACAAGTTACTTAGCCCCTCTCAGCTTCTGTTTGCCTATAGCTCTAATGAATCACTTCAACAAAACAGTCTTTGAAGTCTTAGCAAAGCAACAGTCTCTGATTCTCTAAAAATGAACATTCTAGCTCCTAGACACCAAGTTGAAAAGTCAACTAAAACAGAAAGCCAGTGTGGTAGCACATGCCTTTAATCCAATCACCTGGAAGACAGAGGCAGAGACAAGCAGATGTCTATGAGATCAAGGCCAATCTGATCTACATAGCAAGTTCCCAGTTACCTGGGACTACGAGGTGACCACATCTCAAAATTTGCACCCCCCCAAAGTCAATTCATTGACTAACAGGCTAAACTGCTTCATTGATTTCATCAAATAATAAATTTCCAGTGATTCTTTCCAACACCTACCATTTTTTTTTCATTTTGAATGCATTATTTTCTAAACGCAGCCCATAATATTTATCCAGTTATCAATCTGAAAGCATCCAATCATGTGTATAATCATTTTAGGACACAGTTCCCAGTGACTGGAGATACAGGGTAAGATCACGGCAAACTGCTTCGAATGAATGACTTTATTTCCATTCTTGAAAGTAACTGATTTTCTCTGGGAGATTTATAGGAAGAGAAGAGCATTTCATAAACTACCTCAAAATGGGAATGACACCCAATCTAGCCCTATAGAGGACTTCTTTAGTCATTATTTTTTAATGCTTAGATATAATCTTTTTAAGCTTTCTTTGGCTATTTCAAGTCTTATTTTTGGTTGGTTTTCACTCAGTCTGTTCTCTACTTCCCCACAGCTCCTTTTCCCTGCATTTGTCCACCTGAACTGGAGTCCGAACTGGCACTGATGGGTGATTCTTCCCCATGTGCTTTTCTAGCATTAAGTATATCAGATATATGCATAACCCATGGTACTTTGGGGGAAAAAAGAGAGCCCACAAGAATCGGTTGTCATATTTGCTACCTTTTGATAGAGGCCAGAAGAGAAAGTCTTTCTGCTTCTCTATGAACTGTGACTCCGAGGAATCCCATTTTAAACTGCATTTTTGCCCTAAACTGCACCCTAGGCATGGAAATTAGCAGCACAGACAAAGACACATATGTCTACTCCTAAAGACTCTTAAAGTTTCAGTAATTAAAAACTGTGACTGGCTCAAACAGAAAGGGATAAAGGCAGGTTATTATATGCCTAAAGGGGCATGGCATGCATTGAAAGTTTTGTCAACTGAAACCAGAATATGAAAACTGCTGGGATTCTAAGAATGGTCCTTATCTGTGTCTTGATTTCTCTTAATCTGCGTGTTGGTAGACAATGGTCACCCTGGAACTTTGGGGGTTTCTTCTAGGTCTATACATGGTCACAGCACTTCCATTCCAATTCCAGTTTCCACACTGAGAAATTTGACTGATCTCAGTCATCAATAAGTTAGTAGAGTTGAAACACACTAATAAGCATGCTGAACCTTTCCTGTTGTCCCACAGGTATGTGGACCTATCTCTATAATAGAGAGCTTTGAGAAACTGGAGGTTTCAGTGTAGACTGACAAAGGAAATAAGAAGAGACAAGTTGTTGACAAAACAACATCCTGAAACCTCACCACAACACTCAGCCGCTCAGCACATCAGACTATGTCATCTCTCACAATCACTGCTACAGTCAGTCCTTGCTCTAGAAAGAAAGAAGTGGCTATTGGAAAGAGTCTTGCTTCACACAACACAAAATATCTGTCCGCCCAATGTCTGTCTGCAGAACAAGCTCACCATCTGCCTTTTTAAAGGGTGGCATGTTTCCAGGAACTACTATAGTGTACCATATATTCCCAGTTCTTATTTCCCAACAAGTTTCAATATCAGAACCTCAAAAAGCATTGAAATGAATCGACTCAGAGTCACAGCACAGGCTGTGAGGCAAGTCTGGTCTCCGTAACAAAGAGGTAATCGCAAAGGCAGGGGACAAAAACACTGTGTCATCTAAAACACGCACCAGTATGTCAGAAACTATGCTAAGCTTTTACACCACTTAAACTGACAACGGCTCTTAAAATAATTCCATAAAGTAGAAATTCCTTCATTTTAAAGATGAAAAACTGTAGGTGACAGAGAATAAAACAAAGAGTTCCTAGAGCTTAACTTGTTGGTTATTTCTTTTTCTTGGAGGTTATGGATTTTTGCACATCTCTTGAAATCCTCACCCCCATTCTCTTATTTCAAGAGTTCTCTTGCCTACAATTGTAAGAAAGTTACTGTATTCAGGAGAACCTTCCAGACTTGGAAATGATGGTGCCTGAACAAGTAAGGATTCTGACAATGAAATACGGGGTTCGTGAAGCAGTCGTGTATGGCATATTAATCACCTCTGATACTCTGGGAGAAGTGAGATACAATTATAAATCAGTTAATCCCCTAGTTCATTGGTAGTGGGAAGGAAAAACTGTTTATCAGCATCATAAACACATTTGGAAAGAGATTTCCAAAAATCAGCTTGGAGGGAACAAAGATGTGCAGATAAATTCAGCAGGAAAATCTCTTACTTGTCATACCTTGAAGCACCCTGTTTAAGTCCTAATTAGATTATGTAGTAAAAAGATCTCATAAACAGAAATAATGGGATAGGAGAGAGGGGTCTAAGTAAGGGCTATTGAATCAATACTGTTGGCAATGTACCAAGTATGTGAAAAGAGCTGAGTGTAAGGAGAGCATAGACTATCTGATGAGAGGAATGAAGGTGAGAGTCTTCAGTGAGTTTGACACCTTTCTTTCTTTCCTATTCATTGAAAATAGATTACTACAAATGTCTCTCAACTGAAGATATGTTACGCCCTGAGCAACTTTGTAGTAACTGAAAATATCCTGTCAAAAATGCCTATAATACAACTAAGCCCTGGAGCAGCACATCACAGGGCAGAGTATTGACTTACACCATCATGGTCACCTGCTGAACAGCCTTTGCCCAGAGATCACAGGAAAGAATCTTACTGCAAACAGGGAATTGACCCAAACCCTAAAAACACAGGTTGGGAAGATGACTCATCTGTTAAGAACCTGAACTGGCCTTGTAGAGATCTGTCTCATTCCCAGCACCCACAGATGGCTACCTGTAACTCCAGCTCAGGGGTATCCAACGCCCTTGGTCTTGATGGATACCTGGACTCATATACACATACATATCATTAAAATAATCTTTAAAATTCTAAATTCAAAGTATGTTTTCTATGGTGTACATGTCACTGTCAGACCACCATATGAGTGACAGATAAGTTGAATTAGGATGATCAAGTACTATTTGCAATTTTCAAAGAAAACCATACAGGTTTTACAGTTTTAGCCAAACTCTGAGGGGGAAGGGCATTAGTCACTGACTTCTGCCCTTCTTTTGACTAAAAATCCTGATTTTTGTCTATACACACTATGGTTTACTTTAAAAATCAAATATAAAATTGGTTTAATCATAGGTTGGAGAGATGGCTCAGTGGTTAAAAGTACTGGCTGTTCTTGCAGTGGACCTGGATTTGGTTGCCAGCTCCCACATGTGTTTGTAACCCCAGTTCCAGGGGATCCAACACCCTCTTCTAGCCTCTGTGGGCATTGCACAGCATGGGTGCATATATACATGCAGGCAATATACTCATACATATAAAATAAAACTGCTAAAATAGGTTTTTTTAATGATTTAATCTCTTTAGGCATTTTACATTTAATGTAAAATGCTAAACTGATCAAGGGATCACTGTGATATGATCAGTGCAATCACGGGCAAGTTGAGGAAATGTATGATAAACCTGCCATGATTTGGATAGTCTGTATAAGCACAAACAAAAATGCATGTACAATGTCAGTTGGGCACCAGTAGCATACCAGAAAAGCCTCTGGACAGTTACTGCAACCTTCATTTCAATCTGCAGTTGGAATGGTATTAATCCAAATTATCTCCGTGTTCCCCACATCATTTCATTTGTACACACTTGAATTCTATATTCGTTATGGCACCTTAGAGCATTTTGTTTTGGTGAATTAAAAAAAAAATAACTAAATCTTCCTGCATAGTATGTTGTAGAATTACTCTGAAAGAAAAGGAAAACATGTTATGGTCCCCTGATTAAATGAAAGAATTTTCACCTTGACCTAGTAGCTTACACCAACACCCCCACCACAAAGCCAACTCTACACCAGCACAGCTAGGATTCCGCAGAAGAATGAAGTGAAAGTCTCTTCCTAACCATTTTTGCAGATTAAAATTTAACAAGGGCATTATTGATAGTGTTAAATCTTATAGAGCTCCAGTGTCAAGAAGGTGCTCAACAGATGGGGTAAAAAGCTCATCAGCTGATTTTGAGAGTCACTTGCAATTTTAGCTCTTCCTCCTTGACCTTGTTTGCCCTGTCAATGGTAAAACTCATCTCTCTCTTAACATTAGATCATTATAAGAGACTAATGGGTAAAGCAATAACCCTTTCAGAATACCAACTCCAAACATGTTTTAATAGGAAGGTCTTGTTTTATTTTAGACACCTAGTAGAGAAACATTTTTGAGGGAAAGCAAAAAGTTTTGGATGAATTTCGCTATCCTTCCAGGGCACAAATATTCAGACCTAACATGAGGTATATGTTGATGAACAGGTGACTGAACTCAGAAAAATGAAATGAAATTTTTTTTCCCACAAGGCATGGGGGTGAACTAATTGAGGATTTTTGTCCTGTCTGGCCCCAGAGATCCATTGTTCTTTGTTGGACTGGTTCTGTATGACTTGTTCTCAAAGGCAAATATATATATATATATACACACATACACACACACACACACACACATATATATATATATATATATGAAACACGATGGCTAGAATTGGCTACTGCTCACAATTCCAACATGCAGGGAACTCCTAGGTAATTTTCTCTTTTCTACAACTCCTGAATACTCCCAGCTAAAATATCTTGGTATACACTCACATCTCATTTCAGTCAAGAGAATTACTCAGTTAAGAAAATTTCAAGTTCTAAAATATGATCTGCTCTTAATCGTTCAGGTTCTATTTATAAAGAAAATGGATTGTTGCTATTTTTTGTCTGGTCATTTATGTTTAAACTTGGAAACCAAAGATACTAAGCTAGTCTTTCAAAAGGCCCAATGACTATAATAAGCTTCCATGTGTCAAAAGTTACATAAGAAATTATATAGTGCATGGTTACCTGTTAGTGTAAAAGCTTACAAAGAAAAAGGCTAGGACTATTGCTCATTTCAGGGACACATACAGGCCTGATGGTAAGAAAATCAGTATTAAACAACTATAATCTGTTTGCATTGCAATCTGGCTCCCAGGCACACAAAACCTTGAATAAATATTGGCATGTTTTATAAATGAGCTGTGGGAATCAGGAAACCCAGTGTCTTTCTCAGATAAAATCAGTTCCAGGCAAAATCTTGGAAAAACTTGCAATGCTAAAAATATTGAACATTATAAGGTTTCTGCAAATGATTTCTCCAATTCTTGTTACATTCCTTTGAGGTAAACAACTCCAAAGAATAATTATCCCTAATTGCTTTAGCTAGAGAAGTTAATAAAGGAAACTTATTCAACATGTCCCAAGCAAAACTTTTTATAAAAGAATTTGGCATTATATTTGTTTCATTTTGAGGACACCTGATTTATTTTCTTATTAATGTGTAGGGAAATATATAGAGCAAAAAGATGGATATGGAATGCAAAGCAAAGACTTAGTAGTGTAATATGGTTCTTGGTATTGTTCAAAGTGTATTCTAGCTCTGAATTAACTCTGTGACAACTAAGTGTCTTGATTTCTCTTTGTTCTTCACTAGTCCGAAGAAGAAAGGATGAAAGTACCGCCATATGATAGGTGAGGTGAACGAAATAACACACATGCAGCATTACTCTGTGAGTACACTCAATTCAAGTATAGTGATGACTGTTAGTGTCAGTACTTGCATTTGAAATGGACACATACTTGCACGACAGATGTTGACTAACATGCCTCAGCAAAATATGATCTGTGCACAGGAGGGAAGTTGTCTTCCCATTACAAGAATCAGGTAACGTATTTATAGTATTCAAAAAATGCTTTGCCTTCTAAGCTCTGATGAAGGGTAAGTGATAATTGGCTGCTCTTGTGAAAGCAGAAAATATATTAACTTTAAAGCTTGACAGACTTTCAGTCTAGAACCAAGCATCCAAAAAAATGGTGCCAAGGAAATGACTTGAGAATATATGCATAACAATGAGGAGTCTCTTGCAAATGCACAATATACGTAAACTACTAAACACAGTTAAGTGAATGGATATGAAAATGATACGCAAAGAGTAAAATTTTTAAATACCAAACTTCTGAAAACATGTCAAACTGATCGAAAACTTTGGTCCAATATAAAGCTGCCCTGTTGTTTGTGCTATACAAATGTTACAATTTTAAATGAGCCAAGATATTTTAATAGTTTTCATCCTTAGCCCAAGTGACATAACAGGTTTAGTTCTTTTCTGCCTTTCTGAATATCAGAACTTGATTCTTTCTGGAAGAGTTGGAAGCAATCTTTCTGGGTGATGGTGATTTCCTCTTCATTTGGAAGGGTGGGTCCCTTTCCATGTCATTAACTACCAACTAATGACCCCCCCAAAAGCTCAGTGGCTTATCTGTTTCAAAGAGATCAGAAAGACCTCCAACATGAAATCTGTTCAACAGAGCTAAACACCTGACCACAGAAACTGAAGGTTGAATAAAAACAAATCTTCACAGGGTTAAGAAAATAAGGCTACTTAATACCAGTTGAATGTAGGAATCCAGGCACAAAGTGGTAATGCTGACATCATTGGAATTCCCAAGGCACTGAAATCCTGACTCACTAAGGAACATGTCTACCTCCATGCAGCATGCATACTACTTTAGCCAACAACCGTTTACTTTTCCTCTGGGTTGTTCTGCTCAGGTCAGTGAGAACTTCAAAGGAATTTGCTTTTATTGACTTTATGTTCTTTCACACATTTAATTATGCCAAATAATAATGGCACAGATACTGTATAGAATTCACACTACACAACAAGAACAGAAGTGCAGAATTTTGTGAATTTTTCTTTATCACATTTGTCCAAGATTCAAAAGTAAATCTCTTCCTAGAGCAGCAGAGATGATCCAAATAAACTACCTTCTCACTTTACTGTGTGAAGTCAATCTTTAGGAAGGACAAGAAAAATTTCTATTAATTCAGGCAAATGACTAGCACCCTTAGTATCCATGATTTCTGTGGTAAGAATCTAAGAACAATGTCAGTGTGCACATCACAGGCTAGCCATAGGTGGGCTGTGAAGAGAAAATGAGATTGTATATAGAACATTTATCATAGTGCCTAGAAAGGTTGAGTATTCAATAAGGATTTGTTACAAGCAGAAGCATTTTACTCTGAAAAGCCAAAGACACTGATAATATTCTTTGGATGTCAAGAAGTGTTTATATAATTCAGAGATGCTTACAGCTTTTAAGCCTACAGTTTTACTTCCTGTTATATTTCCTAGAGAACGAATCTCAAGCTAACCCATGAGGTAGGTAAAAGATTGTTAATAAGATATTTTGTTATGAAAAAATCAACGTTAAATAAATTAAAAAATAATTATAGCCAGGCACGGTGGTACATACATTCAAACCTAGCACTTGGGAGGCAGAGACAGGCAGATCACTGTGAGATGGAGGCTAGTCTTGGTCTACCTAGTAAATCCCAGGCCAGGCTGGGCTAAAGAGACACCCTGTCTCAAAAAGAACCCCCACCAAAAATAAACCTACTAACAAAATTGCCAATTTTTTCAAAGACTGTTATATTTGTTCAAAACAAGACCACATGATAGTTAAAAATTATGGGGTAACATAACATACATTGATATACAAAAATATCTGTAAGATCACTATTAAGTAGGAGGAAAATTACAAATTCAGAACAAATGTGTAGTATGGAATAATCTAATTGGAAAAATAGCAAATAAAATACAGTATAGTCCACTGCACACATCCCCAAACAGCACTGTATCTAGTGGAGCACCTGGTCCTATTTAATGCAAAGAGGAATAGTCACAGACTTCTGGCTAATGCAATCAGAAGAGGGTCTCCTTTCTGCTAGGATCAAGGAATTCATAACTTTTCTGTTACCTTTCTGAAGTAACCTGGCCCAAAGAAACACATTCATAAAAACAAAGATGAAAGTTAAAAGAAAACATTCATTCTGACTTGGGCACCAGCACCAAAAAGTCAAAAGAGAATAGTCTAGCTCTTAATGTGCATCTTTGAAATACATTTTCTTCTGTTTTATCTCCCCTTCCCTCTCCTTCTCCACCTCCCGCTGCCATCTCCTCCTCCTTCATCTTCTCTTCTTCCCCTTGTGCTCTGGGGATGGAACTCGGGGTCCTACACATGCTCTAGGAGATCTCCACCACAGAGATGTACCTCTAACCGTGCCCTGTGATATTGTAGTTGCACTGCAATAATTTCTACCTATTAAGTTTGATTTGACTCAGTTTTCTTGGTTGCAAAAGGCATACACTTAAAACACAGTTCATCTCTTCCACTACATTAATGATTGTTAAAGATTTTTAGCTCTATACTCAAATAGTATTTTATGAAGAAAGTCGGCATGTTAATCCAACAATGTGGTCAAAAGTAGACAGAGAAAGTTCAGCCTGTACAGCCTTTAGCTATCAGAGGAATAAGAGTTTCCAGACTATGAGTCTCCCTAGACCAGTCACTCAGCATCTCAATACCTCAATTTATCTTTCCTAGGGTTTTCTAAAACAGAAAAGAACAGCTTTTAAGGCATTTTGAAGAAACATAAAGCTTTCTTGAATTAAAATTCTTTGCTCCATTTTCAAGACTGAGTTCATAATAAAGATGCATTGACCTTAAAATATACCATCTCAAAGAGGAAACAAGTTTCCAGAACCCTCAGTACTATCAACCCCAAAGTGAATGGAACTCAAGCACATCTACTGTAAGGATGCTTGGAAATGACCAGAGAAAGTAAAAAAAAAAAAAAAGTACAGACAAACCAGGAAGCCACAGATCTCCAATTGTGGTTTAGAGCCTGTACCTGTAAGTTTCTCTCTTCCTGATATGATATACTCATTCTCAGCATAGTACTAGAAAAATTACCTGGTAGTTTCAAGACAACGAGTACGAATAGCAGCCAGAGCAATGTGCAGCCAAAGCCCAAGCAAGACAAGGCACTTAACAAATTCTGAAACCAAAGCTCACCTAGAAACATTGGAAAGCATGAGATCTAGAACCAGGCTGGTACGTAAGTCCTCCTCCTCTGCCCTGGGTTTATGTGGGGGGGGGTAGTGTGTGTGTGAGAGGGGGCGGGACAGTGTTTGGGTGGGTATTCTAGTTTCCTTTCTGTTGCTTTAACAAACACCATGACTGAAAGCAATTTAGGAAAATAAAGAATTTCTTACACTGCCCAGGGAAGAGGTATCTCACAGTAGGCTGGACCCTCCTACCTCCATTAACAACCAGGACAAGACCCTACAGACATAGAGAAAGACCAGTCTGATCTGAGTAGTCCAACAGTCAAGACTCCCTTCTCATGTGACTCTAGGCTGTGTCTATGTCAGCTAAAGCTAGCTAGGACAGCAGGCATGCCTTTGTGTGTAAATGCACAAGTGCTTAAATATATGTGTGGACTTGTGGAGACCAGAGATCAACATGAGGTGTTGTCATCAGTCACTTTCCATTTACGTTTTTGAGTTTCTCATTTTGACCTGGAGCTTGCGGATTCCGCTAGACTGGCTGGTCAGTGAGCCCGTGCTCTGGGACCTATCTCTGTCTACCTTCCAAGACTGAAGCTGCAATCCTATGTCCTTGTACATGGCTCCTTTTTTGTGGTTTCTGGAGACTGAATTCAGGTCCACAGGTTTGTACACCCTGTACTGAACGAGCCATCTCTCAAGCCCTGGTAGGTTTCCTCTTTTATGCTCATTTGGTTCTGCTGGGAGTAGTTTTTGAGGACATCTTAGTACCACCTGTGTTGATTCTAAGAGATTAACAATGTGAACTTTAGCATGGCAACTCAGACTTTCCATTATCATGCTGTTTAGGAAATCCCCACAGTGGCTGAGACTTTTCTGTTTCACCCAAGGGACAGTAATGACAGACCTTTAAGCACTGGTCCAGCCACAGAGGACAAGAAGCCCGATGTTAGAGAGTCTGTGACTATCTCAACATAAAACTTACTTGTTAAAATATTTGAACTAGATTTCTGAACTTATATCAACCCAGTCTTCTAATTTGGTCCTCTTCATCTTCTGTCGCCCTTCAAATATAGAATTAAATCAAGCATTGAAATCTTTGTCAGGAGAAGAAAAAAAGAGATTCTTTTGCAATGAGCCAAATTGATAGCAAGAAACATTTCTAACACGCAGTCATGAAAATCTGGGCTGGGTAGAGATCTGGAAAGTACAAAGGATAGGGAAAAAAATTACACCATTTCCTCAGGGAAGGGATTTAGGATTGGGTGTTTTAACTGGTCATTTCTGTTAGTTTCCTAATAATTCTTCAGGATGTATGTTGGAAAATTTTTACAATGTTAGTTTTGCTATTACATGACTCATCTTGTCTTGCCTCATGAAATCATGATCTTTTCAGGAAGATTTGTGAAAAATGTGAAATATGTCATCGAGATGATCAGAACAACTGTGCAGAACACAATCAGTCTTTTCACATTCTTTAAATTTAGCAAGTTACCAAGTCCTTCCTAGAAGTCATCATGGTGAGTTTTGTCCTCTCCTTTGGGAGCGCAAAAGTTAGTGAGAAATTTATCTTATCTGACTCTAATCCTTAGAATAATTATGGCCTTAGAGACACCCCATTTATGACCAAACCCAACCCTATTTAATACCAGCACCATCAGTCCCTTCAGCCACAGAAATTCCATATAAAAGAACCTAAAATTTAGTGTATGTCTCTGCTAGAATAAAGTAAAAGTCCTTACAAAGCTTCCTTAGTAAAGGAAGAAATGTGCGACTTTGTTTGGCCAATACGAATTCACTAAATTGAACTACACTGTTTTTCCAAAATCTTGCTCCTCTGTGCTTTTAGTAATATTCTGTGCATTTGATTGTACACTTTAAAAATATAGAAATTCTACAACTTGTCTTCTTTTACACACTTTTTCCAATGTCAGTTTCACAACAGTGATACCAGCAAATCACTGACATGAATGGGTCACATACAGTGAACAATCATAGATTCTTTTCTAACTTTTTCTCTTTTCCATCTTACTGGAAATAAAAGAAAGGAGGAGGAGGAGGAATAGGAAGAGAAAGAGAAAGAGGAAGAGGAAGAGGAAGAAAATAAGGAGGATGGGTGAATACCTGACAGGGAGCACTGTGCCAAATAAAACTGTGATCTTTTATTTGAAAGCATTTGTTTTCAATATTTTCCCAGTGATTTTTTTACAACATCTCTGAAACTCAATCTTACCAAATCCAATACATGCCTAGATATCACTCATTAAAAAGTAAATAAAAGAGAGAGAAGGTGAAAAAAGAAGAGAGAAGAGAGGAATTAACATAAGAAATGACTAATATTGGTTCACTTCACTATTTAGCCCTAAGGATGGGGCATGCAAATAAACACTTTCACGTGTACTCACCAAATGTAGGTAAACATACATGATATGTATAGAGAGATATTGATAGATGATATAGAGACTTGTCCAAAATGTGCTCCTTTAAGGAAACAATGAAATTTGAACATAAAGAAAGAAAGAAACGAGAACTAGACTCTGCTTTAGAGAAATGATCATTCTAATTAGTAATGGAAATATAACAACTAAACACAAGTGCAGTCATAACAGCAAAGATGAAAGAACAGATACATGGAAATTTCCTGAAGAACTAGGAGTCAGATCTAACAGAAGGTCAACATGGCTGCAAGGATGTTATCAGTCTCTGGGAATGCATGTGCAACTGATAGCCCTAGAGAGAAGGTGTTAGGAGACAGATAAATGTTTGAGGACCTTCAGCTCTGGAAGTGTGGATGGGGAATGGAAGTTGGGCTTTAATAAAGATAGGGCCACTTGAAGGAATAGCAATATCGAGCTAGAGTCAGACTTTATCTTGCTACAAAATCAATGGAAGGAAGCAACCCCAAAAGATTTTGATTTTAGAACAATGGCTGTAAGCTTAAGTGTGTATAAGATTTTCATGCTTCAAACCATGAGATTCTAAAGACCTGATTTCATTATGGAACTCCTGGGAACTAAATTTAAATGATTGCTGCATGTCTCTATGTGGACTCTGAGGTCTGTAGTTTTCCTACCTTGGCTACAAACAGGAAAGTACAGCTTCTACCACTAACCATAATATAAAGGTCAGTTAAATGAATCCGATCTTTCCCAGTGTGCCTGCTATGCAACTGGGAGATATTTTCAAAATCTAAAATATCTGATTTGAAGTCTGTATCTGTAGAATCTTATAAGCCATGACCAACTTTGGACAACGTCATGCATTCTGGTTTTCTGTTTGGCTTATCTTCAGTTATCCATGAGGAGGGAAAAGGATCAGTCTGTGCATCAAACACAGCATCCAAGGGCCATATCAGTTGGCAAAACAAGTAACTAAAAGCAAAACAAAAGTCCCCAAGGTGATGTCAAGAAGCTTGTATAATATAGTGTAACTCTTTTCTTTTTTTTTTTTAATTCTTCAGGTTTATTTTCTACTAGAGATATTTTTGAAGTTTTGTGTATTTCATACAGAACATCTCAACTAATCTTAATCACTTTTATATACCCTTCCTCACTGACACCCTTCCACAGTCCCCCACCCCTGAATTCATACATTCTGTCATTTGTATTAAGATCTAGTGTGGCAATTTTGTGTTCCTGGACAATTCTCACTGCAGGTTCATCCACTGAGGTCTAGTTAGCCCATCAAGAGTCCCTCACTTTAAAATTGGCTCTTCTTCACCCAACAGTAATTAGCTGCCAATATTTCTTCAGAAAGATTGGGATCTGCTGCCCATTCCCCCAGTGCCAATGATCAGCTTTTGACTGCTTGAGTTGCATGGGTCTTGAGCATTCTAACAGCACTGCTGTAGGTTCATACAAGCAGGGTCCCAGGGGCTTGTGGGATTCTAATTCCTTATGGTCATGAATCTCCTCCAAAGCTTTTACAATCATTTCACCTCCTCTTCCACAATGATCCCTGAGCCCTGGGTGAGTGAAGCTTAATATAGGAGACATGTCCTATATTACCTATATTACATCACCTCTTTGGTGAGTGGTGACTGGGATACTTGACTGTAAATATAAGGATACATATTTTGCACTTAGTAAGAAGTTACATTAGTGAGGGATGTGGTAGCCTTGGGGATTTCTCTGAGATCTGTGACCTCTTCAGTCATGTGTGTTTGGCTATCATTACAATACCACAGAGGAGTTTCCTCCCATTGAGTGGGATTTAAGTACAATTAGGTAGCCTTTAATTTCCCCCAAGATAAAAGTGGCACTATTGCATTGGTGCGTTATGCTATGTCAGTCACTGATGTGATCATTTGGTCATGAAGTGGATATTGGACCATCAATTGATATCCTCCCTTAGCAGCTTGTGTACTCTCCAGAGCTATGAGAGAGCTAGTGTTCAGAGGAAGTGACTTCCAGGTCAGTTCCAGCTCCATTGCTCCAAATCCTATTTGTGCTCTACTATAAAACATTTTCATTTTCGATTCGTCAACTGAGGGTCATCTGGATTGTTTTGATCTCTTAACTACTGTGAAAAGAGAAGCCACAAACATGGATGTACAATTATCTTTACAGTAGTCGGAGTCTTGGGTTATATGCCAAGGAGTGGTTTTAACTGGGTCAAATGGTAGAATCATTTTTAGATTTTTAAACATTCTCCTCAATGCTTTCCATAGAGATTGCACAAATTTACAATTCCACCAGCAGAGAATGAGCATTCCTCTTTCTCCACATCCTCTCTAACATTTGGTATCATTTGTTTTCTTGATCTTAAGCAATCTGAGTAGGGTAAGAAGGAATCTTAAAGTGGTTTTAGTTTGCATTCCCCTAATTACTAATGATGTTGAGCAATTTTTATAATGTTTCTCAGTCATCTTTATTTCTTCTTTTGAAAATTCTGAAAACTCTTTGCTCAGATCCTTAGCCTATCTTTTAATTGGGTCCCTTGTTTTCTTGAGTCTTTGTTTTTTGTGTTCTTTATACATACTGGATGTTAAACCTCTGTCAGATGTGTCACTGGTGAAGATTTTCTCCCATTCTGTGGGTTTTCCCTTCACTTCCTTGGGTGTTTCTTTTGCTTACAGAAGCTTTTTAGTTTAATGAGGTCCCACTTCTTGTGGTGGACCTTAATTCCTGAGTTACTGATGTCTGATATAGAAAGTTCTTTCCTAGACCTATATTTTATAGGTTACTGCCAATGTTTTCTTCTAAGAGATTCCAAGTTTCATGTTTCACATAGAGGTCTATGATCCATTTGGAGTTGACTTTTGTTCAAGGTGAAAGATCAGGGTCTAATTTCATTCTTAGTTAAGTGGAGATTCAGTTTTACTAACACCATTTGCTGAACATGCTGTCTTTCCTCCAGATGTGTTCTTGGCCACTTTGTCAAATATCAGGTGGGTGAAACTGCACAACTTAGGTTTGAGTCTTCAGTTATGTTCCATTGAACTACACAGTACCATGCTGTTTTTATGACCATTCATATGCTTTATGACATTTATTGATTTATGTATAAGCTGTTGATCTCTTCCTGCTTTTGATTTGGAGATTCCCATTATTTTAGATATACATCTAGTTCTTTTAAGTTTTCAAATTTAGGAGAATATAGGTTTTGAATGTATTCTCTTATAATATTCTGGATCTTTTTTTGTCTCTTGTGATGATTCCCATTTCATCTCTAATTCTCTTGCTTTGGAGTTGCTTTTTCCTTCTTTTGGCTAACTGTGCTAAGGATCTGTCTGATTTGTTTATCTTTTCAAAGAACCAGCTCTTGGATTCATTGATTCTTTGTATTGTTTTCTTTGTTTCTATTTCATTAATAACTGCTCTTTTTTGTTATTTCTTCCAGTCTGTTGGGAATAGGTTTCTTTTGTTGTTGCCTTTAAAGAGTCTTGAGTTGCATTGCTAAGTCATTTATTTGTGCTCTTTCTGATTTTTTTACTTTAAGCACTTAGAGCTATAAACTTCCCTCTTAGAACTTCTTTTAACATGTCTCAGAGGTTTTGTTGGGTTGTATTGTTCTTTTCATTTAATTCCAGAATAACTTTTTTTTTTCTTTCTTAATTTCTCCTTTGACCCATTCATCTTGCAGGAGTGTGCTGTCTAATCTCCATGAGTTCATGTAATTACTAGGGTTTCTTCTGGTGTTGATTTTAAGCTTTATTGCATTGTGGTCTGATAAAATGCATGGACTTATTTCAATTATTTGTATTTGTTGAGGTTTGTTTTTTGTGCCAGTATAGGGTTGATTTTGAGAAGTTGCATGAGGTGCTGAATAGAAAGTATATTCTTTGGTAGCTGGGTGGAATATTCAGCACATATCTGTTAAATTCATTTGATGAATGATATTGCTTAATTAAGATGTTCTTCTATTTATTCTTTTTCTGGTTGACCTGTCTAATGTAGATAGTGGGGTAAATGAAGTCCCCTACTACTAGTGAGTTTGGATTAATTTGTGTCTTAAAGTCCTGCCTGTTTGTATGCAGAGTTTGGTGCATATAAGTTCATGATTGTAGTTAATTTTTGGTTAACTGCTCTGTTGATAAGAATGAAGTGACTCCCTTTATGTCTTCTGATTAGTTCCATTTTGAAGTCTCTTTTGCCAGAAATTAGAATTGCAACTCCGGCTTATTTCTTTTTCCTATTTTCTTGGCATCTGCAGACACAGGCCAATTTGAGAGGCTCGCTAGATGGAGGTCAGATTAAGCAGCTCTCAGGCAGTCTGAAAATGTCTGGATCCTTGGTGAAGGGCTATGGAGTCTAGCCTGGAAACTGTGAGATGGGCTTCAGAGAGTCCCAAGGTTGAGGGATGGTACAGTACAATTTGACAAGCTTGCCACCGTACTGACAAAAGAGTCAGGGAAGTGTGGACAGTATGGAAATGTCTGTGGTGCAACTCTTTTCAATGGAAAATCTCCTACACACCCCTGATAAGTTAGGACATCACTACTATTTCTGATTAGCTTACCTTTCTGCTGAAACTGTACTATTTCACACAGTGACTATGCATTATTTTTATAATTAGAAGAAAGGCTTTGGTTCTATAAAAACTACTTTGTGTTTTTGGTGGCTCAGTGGGCAATAGTGATTGCTATACAAGGATGAGACTCCCAAGCAATTCTGTAAAAAGCCAACATGGATGTGTGTACCTGTAATGGCTATATTAGTGGGCAGAGACATGAGGATTCCAGGAGATTTCTGGCCAGGCAGTCTATCAAAATGGTGAGTTGCTGGTTCAGTGAGAATCTTTTCCTGTAGGGAATAAGGTAGAGCACACCAGAGGAAAAAAAAGTGACTTTTTTCTCTGTCCTCAGGACATGCATTCCTCAGATCATTCATCCTCAAGCAAACATACATGTTCCCCACACAGCACACAGTGTGGATGTATTTTTTAATTTAAAAAATTGCTCTCATATTCACATTTATCCCCTCTCCACTTGAAATCCTTCAGCACGTGGTCTCAATCTGACTTTTCAGTCATTTGGCTTTCTCAATCATATCCTGATCTTCCATTGCACTTGATTTAAAATGAGCCATTTCAGCAAATTTCCAGTCTTTTCGACACTACTTTCTAGTTCAAACTGTTTCTTGAGACCACACTTGAGGCCATAGCCCCTACCTTGGTTCTTGGAAGCCTAGTTATCAACCAGCCTTCTATATAGGACTGTTTTCACTTTTCAAGTCTCTCAAACTATTCTATGTTTTTCTGGATTTCATTCAATTATTTCAATACTGCAATTAAGTGTTTTATTCATTATTTACTTGTTATTTTATATGTGTGTTTTGTCTGAATGTATACAAGTGCACCACATGATTGCAATGCCCACAGAAGCCAGAAGACAGTGTCTGATCCCTGGAACTGGAGTTACAGACAGTTGTCAACTGCCATTTGTGTGCTAGGTAGGACTCGAACCCAGGTCTTCTGGAAAAATAACGTGTTCTTGTCCCTTGAGCCATCTCTCCAGCCACCAATATTGCACTTTAATCCCATTGCTATGCATTTCCTATCTCTATTATCATCTTAAAAGGTCCATGTAAGATGGTGGGATTTAGCACAAATCATTGCAAGTAAGCAGTGCTCAGTAACACTCATCAAGCTCCTTCCTACTTATCTACAGACGTAACCCTGACCTATCATTTCTCTGGTTTTCTGTTGACTGTCTTCCTTTTCTTCATGGCACTTAGCAGCATGTGGAACATTTCCTGCATTCACTTGTTCCTCAGTTAAAATGTATGTTTCATGAAGCAGAACATTTTCTGGGATATAATATTTGGAAAGCAAACATTTTTAAATAAATCAATAGCTGTAAAGTTCTTACAAATAAAGATTTTACTGGGTGTATGAAGAAGGCAAATGTCTTGTGACTTTGAGAATTGAGTTTCAGCATCTCAGCTTCCTGAAGAGCGACTTTTCACACCCACTCACACTCTAGATAAAAACACTCTTTAGATGAAAGCAAAAGGCAATCTGTTTATACCCAGAGGAAAAGCCTTGGAAGAGACACAAGTGGCAGAGATAGAGTGTCTTGGGGGAGTTATCTGATAAAGCCTCAGGACACAAAGGCCATATTCAATGACAATGGCAACAGCTTGAGGAAACTAGGTTACAGATTTCCCAAAGGAAGGTGGACAAAGCAACACAAATCTGAAGCAGGTTACTCTCTTACTTGACCCAGGAAAGATCACTGCAGAGCCTGGGCATAGGAAATCCATAGATCACCAAGCATCCTGTTACACACATTTGCATAGAGACAAACAGGTAAGATATAAAGCACTCAGCTGTGAGAAGACAGTAGATAATTTGAGGACTGAGGACGCATGAAACCAGACACTGGTAAAATGAAGAGTTACCTTTCATTAGGTGAACAAATATTAGCAAGTCTCTAATGGCATCAGGGACTCCATTTAGCCACATCTACATAATAGAGAGAAAAAGGCAGAAGCCTCACATAAAATCTGCAGTCTAAATTTCTCACTGACTACTGTCTCCTTTGAGTCTTTCCTACTCCACAGAGCAAATAACAGAGGGAGGTGTCAGGATGAGACAAAGCCACTCAGAGCAAGAAGATGTGGCTGTCAGGGGAAGAGGGCATAAAGATCAATGTGCAGGGGCTAAGTTCTGTGGGTTGAATCCAAAATTACAGTCTTCTAAGACAATATTCCGTATACTAAACATCCTTGAACCATGTTAAATGTTGAAATTTCTGCAGTTTTACATTTCTACGAATAGGAAGCTCCAGATTCTCTAATCTGAGAAAACTTTCCTCTTTGTTTTTCTACCAAGCATTGAAGTTTATGTTTAATGTATTATTCAGGTTGGACTCTGATTAATTAATCAGAACCCTTTTGTACTTGGAGAATAGAACTAGGCTCTAGGCTAAATAACACCAGATGCTCCAAGTTAGATTCTGTCAAGAGGATGACAGTGTCAAGTATTATTTTTAATTATGCAGTAAAATTCCAAGGGTCTAGAAGAAATGATGTGGATTTTGTGGAATAGAAAAGTTTCCAGTGCCTTGGGCACATACAAAGATGTGAAATTCTAGTGATGGCTAATGTCTCGTGTGTAAAGGGAATAATCAATAAGCAAATACAATATGCCTTAGTTTAGGATTTTGACTTCAGGCTCATTTAATCAGGGATATTAGTGTACAAAATTGAGTTGTTTCACAAGTGCATATGCTAATCCCAAGTGTTTCAAGTAACTTGGCCCACTGACACATGATCTTGAAGTAAGAGATCTAAATTAAGAGAAAACGTAATTTTAAAAATTAGCCTAGAGGAAGAATTCAGCCAAAACAAATGTATTTATTAGTTAATCTTTCTGTAGCTTAGAATATGGGATGATTTGACCCAGTAGCTGATGCTTATAAATGAAAGACACATTCTTTCTTCCTTCCATTCTCCTCTTTGTCCGCTTCCCTCCCCCTCCTCACTTTCCTCTTCCTTTCTTCCTTCCTTCCTCCCTCCTAACATTCCTTCCTTCTTTACTTGCTTCCTTCTTTCTTCCTTTCTCTCTCCCTCCCTTGCTCCATGCTCTCCCCTTGCTCCTTCTTCCTTCCTTCCTTTTCTTTCTTTCTGTAGCTTTCTATGCAATGCTGACAAGCATTCAGAGAAAATGGTCACTTTTGAACACTTTACAGTGAAAATCAAGTGTAAAAAAATGAATCAATCAAATAAGAACAGGAATGAAGGTCTCAGCCATAAGAAAAAAAAAATCCTTTTTTTCTACAATCAGAAGAGGTTGATTTCTGTGAGAAGAATCTAAGATATTGCTTTCTGATTTGGGAAGTTGTATTTTGATTGCAGAGCAATTGACTAGAAACCCTGGTAACATGAATGCCTCTCCATTTAGACTTTATTTCTACAACCTTCTAGGCCTGCTAAAAGTAGGCACAAAATAGCTTTAGTAGTACATCTCCTCAAAACTGAATTCTGAACTGAGTTCAATGTCAGGAGCTCATCTCGTCCATAGTTGAGTCAAAGCTTCTGTTGAACACGTATCTAAGAAATAGATGATAAATGCCTCAGTGCATTCTTACACTGCAGAACAAATATGACCAGACCTAATACCAAGATCCAGAAGTACTCAGAAAGTACACACTATCAAAGCTTTGCAGGGCAGAGCATAAAATTCTATTGTTCCAGAGGAGAATAGAGAAATCTTTCACATTGTTCAGCCATCATCCTTTCTTCCATATCATTTGAACAGCCTAGATGACTGTTATTCATTAATACTTCTTTTCAGTCTTTGATTCTTCAAGTCATTTCAAGTCATTCAAGTGAATTCCAGTGACACGTGCTATGAATTATACAATATGAATTTCCCTTTTCCCTTGATTTTCCTTCCTTCCCTCCTTTCTTTCTTACTGCCTTTTTCTTTCCCTTCACTTCTCCTTTCTCTTATATTGCCTTTTATAAATAAAAACAAAACACTACCTTATAGGTATTCATTGAGCATTTTTATAGATATTAGACATAATGATGGGAAAGAAAATCTAGACTCCTCTACTCATAAAACATGCATACTAATGGAGGACAGGACAAGAATGAAGGAGACACTTGAAAATTTTAATTTTCTGATCTTCAAATGTTAAAGAGGACAATAGAAAAGGCTGCTGTGATAGAGAAAACCCAATTGTGATGTAACAGCACCAGTCATGAAAATATCCAGTAGCTTAGGCTCTGAGCCAGGAGTCATCTTGAGAAGCTAAGAGCAAAGGAAGCTCATGTTCCACCTATAGCACTGAAGAGAAATGTGCAAGAAGCTCATGGCCCAGTATAGGTATAATTAACCCGCATATAGGTGTCAATGCTGTTGGCTAAACAACCAAGATTACTGACACTTTCCCAAGAAAAGCACCCAATCTGGGTCCTAGGAACACACCAAATACTTGACATCCTATGGCAGAGGGTCCACCGGTCATTTGAAACTCATTTACATATTTACTGGTGATTGATGTGTGACTTGCTATCATAGAAGATGGAGTGAATTTAGGCGTTTTGATGCTGCCCTTAGTATCTGACTGAACTAATTCACATAGAAATTCATGTTTGTGTTAAAAAATTTCAAATATACTATGAATACATTTACAAAAGGAATCCCTGAAATGCAGTGGATTGCTCAGGACTGCTACTTTACGAAAGAGATAGACTCTGGAACCCCAGTCTTCTGACACTAATCCTATCCTACCAGTCTCTCTTAGCCTTTGAAACTGAGGAAATTATTGCCACATAGTTTCAAGTGGCAGACATCATCTTTATGCTCTTCCCTACCTAGGTCTACTGAGTTTGCACCCAATTGGTTTGCAAAGTTTCCCTAAATGGACTATGTGCTGCTTTCTGCCTTGGCCTAGGTCCTCTGTTATCAATATTTCAATTTTTTTTGTTTCTTAATGACTTATCATTTAGTGTGATCGTCAGATTTCATTAGTAAGCTGATGACACCACTCCTTCAAGTCCTTAACTAAGTTGGTTTGTGTCAAATCCTGAAAATCCCTGTGGAAGCATGCTATTTCCTGAGACTTATGAATCATTTCTCAGTCATTGGAACTGATGGACAGCCTCAGTCATGAAGACAACACTGCAGTGTAAAATCCAGGGTTACATTCATGCTTCAAGTCTTGTCCAACTAGCCTTATCCCATGGCACTGACTTTGAGAAGAGGGTCCATTTCTTCTAAGGAAAGTGACCATATACATTACCAAGTTACCAGGGTGGTTTTGAAAGTGAAAAAGACACTAAGAATAAAGCCAGGTAATGTACGTAAACAGAAACCTTATAGAATACACCATGATCTATGCTCACCTTAGTTCTCTGAGTCTTCAGATTCAAGTACCACTGCACCCACCATTTGCAAACACACTTGTATTCACCATCTCTTCAATGGATAATGCAAAGACAGAAGTTAAATATCTGTTTTTCTGGTTACAGAAGCCTTCACAATAGCATCATAGTAGAAACCTTAATGTGTTCCATGACACCGAAGAAGTTACTATTGTCTTCTCAAACGTCTCTATGAATTCTTCAGCTACCTGTCAACTTCTCTCATACATTCTCATAAAGTAGGCCCTTGTTAGAGCATTAATGATCAGATATGATTGAAATCAGTAACTGAAAGAAGTGAAATTTCCTTTCTTGTTGAATTGCATAGGAAATTCATGGCAATAAGAGAAATTTTCCTCTGCCTTTTTTATATTTTTACCGATAGCCATATGTCTTACTGTTATTTTAGAATAAATTTGTACAAATTAAATATCATTGCATTCTGGGTATGGTCAAATTATGATTTGGTGGCATATTCATCTCCAGGGCATATTTTCTATAAGTAAATTCAAAGCCTCCTAGAAAAAAAAAAAAAAAAACAAAAAAACATTTCTTTTCCCTCACTTAAGTCCATTCAATCATTCACTCAGAAGAAAAATAAAAAAACTCAAGGAAAATTCTTTTATTTAAATTCTAATTGGAATTTCCAGTAGCAGAGTTCTAATACATTAACCTCTCCAAATATCTAGTCCCCACTTAAAATTTTTAAAAAGCATACTTCCAGGGAAATCTACTTTACACACTCATGATTTATTATACTGAAATAAGAACAGCTTTTAGCAGGCTTTTACCCATTACCAGAAGGCTTTAAAAATCTTTATTTATTTTTTTACAATTCCCAGATTGTAGTCACAGGTAAATGAGGTTAGACAGTCAAAGATTAGGCAAGTACTAGTGTATCAGCTGCAAAGTGTACCAAATATGAATACTGATTCTTCACAAACTGCATATTTTTCTTGTACATAAAAGACATTAATTAATCAGTTATTTAATTAACTTTTGTTTTGTCTGTATGTATGTAAGGGCACCTGTGTTGTAAATGGCCATAGAGGCCAGAAGTGGGCATTGAAATCACTGTAAGTGTAGTAACTGAAAGTTGTTAGCAGTCACGTGGGTGTTGGAAACTGAATCCAGGTCCTCTGCAAGAGCAGCCAATTCTTTTAACCACTGAGCCATCTCCCAAATCCCCAGAAAACATCTTTATTCAACTGAAAAACAGACTATACATGTTGAAATGAAAGATGATATGTAACTTTGAAAAGTGAAAGGATTTGAAACTCACAGAAAGATAACAAGAGAGAGATTTCCCCCCAAGAGTTCACTAAAAATGCTTTCAGATCACACCTAGGGAAAGAGATAAAGCAAAGTAAATGATTCAGCATTCATATGGGTTTCATTAAGGTGCAAATAAACAGGCACTCAGGAATTTCACAAATGCTTTGTTTTCTTACTGTCATTGTTAGGGGATTACTAGCTCTCCTTGAGTCAAACAAGTTCCCTACTGCTGGAACTTGGAACACCAGCTTTGTGTTCCTGAAATGCTCATATCTGGTTAGTAAAAGTATTTTTATACAGTGTGTGTACTTGCCATTTAAAGTAGTAGTTCTCAGTTTTACTTGCACTTTAGATGTTCAAAGGAACACACACACACACACACACACACACACACATACACACACACACACACACTGGTGATACCAGGTATCTATCCTAACAAACTCATATTTCACTGATCAAAATTATGACCCAACAACAAAATTTTAGACAGTCTTTAAATGAATCTAAAACACAAGCACCACAGACATGTGCTTTGGTGAAATGTGTTTTGACTGAGACAATGCAATATGATTCAACTGGGGGACAAAGTAGAAAGTTTTACCACAGTTCAGACACAGATTGAAATGTAACCAACAACATGAACACTTTTGGCTTTAATATTTTCACTCAGATGTGACAAGGTTTCAGAGATAAGCAAAAATAGCTATGGACCTGTGATCAATTAAACTTTCTTGCTGAAATAGCATTTTTTAAAAGAAAGTAAGCATGTAATTGCAAGGTTTGCTAAGGCGTTTTCTAAGGAGGTGTCAGATGACTCCTGAAACATGAAAATAATTGAACCAGGTGAAGGGAGAAGGATTCCAGACAGAGAAATCAGATGCAAGTATTGCCTACATGAGAGCAAAGAAGCCAGACATGCTCTTGGGCAACAGAGAGAGAATCTAATAGGCACTGAGCATAATCACAGAGATTTTAAGTGGGAGTTAAGGGTAACCAGGGAAATGTCACACTCAGAGCACTGTTGAAAGGCTAACTCGATGGCTAGGGGCAGAAAGTGAAATGGGTCAGCTAACTGCTGAGAACTCTGCTCCCTGGGACATTTATTAATCAATAGCCAAGCAGGAACCACGTGGAATGGGCACTGTTAGTCCCTCACCAGAGTGAGTTCTGAGCTTTCAAATGCAGTGCCAGCACTTATTTACTGTCTGACTTAATTTATTTTCCAACTCTTTGCTGTATCTGTCTGTAGAAAGCAATAAATAGTGAACTCTTCTCCCTGGGCTTACTAGGCAAATACAGGACAGAGACATCATAGAAAGAAATAGTTAATGAGTTCAAGCCACACTGGCAGGACTGAATACCTATAAGTGCTTAACACACATCCAAAGATTTCTGGGGATATTTGATTGCAATAGAGATGATTCTAAGTATCAAAGTATACTTTGATAATGTATCAAAGAATATTATTTAAAAAATAGTTTTGAAAGAAATGGCATTCATCCACTCTCCTTCATCAGGAGCAGTGGAAGGTTGTTCTGAATACAACTGCACACTTGTGCCTATGATGTGCAGGGTGGTCTGAAAAGATATTAATTTGTCAATTAATACATATAGTTCTGTCTTATCTGCTATTCAGTAACAACAGCAATTTATTTTAAGGGTAAGGAAGGTTCATCAGAGTGATAAGAGACCAGAAAGTGAATACAGCAAGTTATTCCTTTTTATTTTTTATTTGTGTATAGTTATTCCTTTTCATTTTTTATTTGTGTATGTGTGCATGCCACATGCATTCAGGTTTCTGTGGAAGCCAGAAGAGGATGTCAGATCTGCTAGAGTTATGGGGATTATGAGCCACTGGATGTCGGAGCTGGGAACTGATAGTCTTCTCTTAGAGGAGGAATACAGGGACCACACTGAGTTATCTCTCTAGCCCCACCACTGTATTTCTAGTTGATCCCAGAGTTACCCTGTGGTTGCTTCATTAATGCAGATGCTTTTAGAACAGAGCAGGCACCAATATACCAAGAACAGAAGCCACATCACCACATGGAGTGCCATATCAGGAATGAAACAAGAAGAAAGACACTGTTTATGGGAGTTGCTTTCAATCAGACCAAGAACATAACAACTTTTCTCTTCTGAAAGCTCGAGTAATCTGAGAGGAACTGTTTAGGGATTAAACCTTCCTTTAACAATTTGCACTCCAGCCATGGAGAAAAAAAGCTATTTAATTTCAGGAGCCAGTAGTTTCTTTATGAAATTTGGCAGAAAAGAATGTGAAAAGTTGTAGAATGAGCTCCTTGGAGACACAATGGCTGTTAAAAAGAACAGATGTCTGGGGGGCTTTAATCACAATAAACAGCCCATCCAACATTACACAAGATGTGCCCAGGAATGAAAGAGGCCCTCATAAAAGAGACTAGATGATCGGACATACATGTACAGCTCAGTGAACACAGCAATGGGCCAGTACTTCAGACATTCCAAACCCACCAAGTCAGAAATGAACAAGTCATTTACGACCCTCTCCTTTGTTGCTGCACAGGGAAGCGGGAGCGTGACTCCAGCTCACCTTGCACAGCGGCACAGAAGTAAAACCGAAGGTTGTCAGTCTGCAAGACAGACATAACAGCCTTGTTTTCCACTAAGTCTTTATTTCAATTTTAATTATTTTCTGCCAGTTTCAGGGAACTTCAGCAATCTACCATGCGTTTTAATGCACCAAAATTGTTTGTAGAACAAAACAACTTATAAAGACAGGAGATGACGTTCTTGTATTATATAAGTAGCATATAACCACTGATAGTAATATCATACCAAGACTAATAATGTTTCTCCTTGATATTCAAGTCATTTATAAGAGATAGAGGGCAATAAATGGGAGTAAACCATATTATAAGCTGTTGCAGTTGGCAACATTTACTCTCTGACCAAGCAAAATGCTCCCAGGGAGAGAATGAAAATTAGGATTTCACCTCTGATGTTACTACAGTTTAAAGTGAATGCCCTCCCCCAACTCGATACTATAGGAGAGGTCCATCTCTTTAGGAAACTACAGCTAATGGATTCAAAGTTGAATTTGGTTTTGGTTTTGCCACTTCCGTCTATCTCATGACTCTTGTCATCACCCAAATGAATATTTTCCGGTTGTCTCTATCATCCCACTTCCCCTTATTAAATTCTCCGGTGCCTTAACTCTGATTTGTATTTCATTACCATCCCTACACTCTCAAAGAACACAGAGAAATGAATAACACATCTTGAGAGTGCAAAAGATAAAACGGTTTGCTAAAGATTGTATTGTTTATCCTTAAATACCATTAGATAATCGCTTGCTTTTTTCCCCCAGAAAGAATTATCACCTGTAAACACTGCTTGCAATGAATTTATTGAAAACACTCATTCTTTCTAAGAAATGATAACTAATAAATTCATCCACTGTATCAAACATATAAACACACAACCCCATAAATGGGTTTATTTCTGAGAGCAACTGATTAAAGGCAATGCCTTCTTTTATAGACCCGGCATTATAAAGTGCTACCAGTATGCTTTATAGGAACCATAACCCCAAATCAAGGACCTAGCTTTCTTAATTTGCACCACATCTACAAGGGCCAAAGAAGCCCATCAGGTACTGAATTGCTACACATGGGCTATCTCAGTCTCTGTTTTCTCTATGGCTTTTCAGTTTCCTTTTATTCTCCCTGCCCCCCAAAGCTGTGTTCTTACAGCACATAATGAACTTGAACTGCAGGATCTTATTTTTCAGTAGATTCTACCTTTTGACAAAGGGTAATAACAGGAGAAGTGCTCATCTACAGACAACATTTTATTTCATTCTGGAAATTCCAAACCCAGCATAATCCGTCTGCTTTTGAGGGACAAACTCACATGATACAGAAGTATACTGTAACCGAAGTATCAGTACTAATACTTCTCTTTACATTAGGAGTGGATTGTGGAATGAGCAACTTTATACCAAAGGGAATAGCTGATTGCATAATCTTTTCCTTAATTAATTAATTCCACTCAATTTCTAGAGTTCCTTGGGGCACTTATCTCCTAAAATGATCCACCTGAGTAATCTCCTCTATCTCAGAGACTCTTGTGTCATGGCTTATACACATTCTGTACCATAGTTTATGTGAAAAGAAAGTCAATAGGCTCACAGAATAGTTTTCTTGCTGGTTGTAGAAAATAGTGCACATATTCTTTTGCAATGTGACTATCGATTCCACAGCATCTCCTAAACCACGGTGCTCAAGCACAGGTCTGTCAGTCC
Organism: Eospalax fontanierii; assembly: GCA_035773235.1. Taxonomy (NCBI): domain Eukaryota; kingdom Metazoa; phylum Chordata; class Mammalia; order Rodentia; family Spalacidae; genus Eospalax; species Eospalax fontanierii. The sequence continues at coordinate 14,228,927 of CM069544.1, read as the reverse complement.
AGCAGATGAATCAGAAATTCAAGGTCATCCTGTGCTATGTCAGGTACTGGCCAACTTTGGCCGCATGAGAGCCTGACTCAAATCCATGCCTACACCGGAAATGTTAGATCTTAGCATAAAGCAAGTGTAACAACTTTCCTTCAGTGGAAAACCATCTACTAGCCTAATTTTAAAGACATTTGTGACAGATAAAGTCAACCTTAATTCATTGTGACAAAGAGATGGAAAGTTGTAGTTAATAAATACGTATTTTAACAGAGAATTTTTATTTCAGTATTTGACATGCTCGCCATTCATAAAATACACGGTGTTAGAACATCATAATCAATGGAATTACCTTGACTGTAAGTCTGTTTTGATGATTCAGAAGGCACACCAGGCTGTACTGCCTTAGGAAATAGGAGCTTCAGTTCAGAATGTCTGACTGAACCCCAGTACTGTCACTCATCAATGTGGCCTTGATCAAGTTGCTCAACACTGCTGAAATAGGTTCATTTCCTTGTCATTAAAATGAAATAATACATAACCTCATTGCATGATGAGTTAGCATTTGTATAAGTGTCTAGCAAATGGCACCCCAAAATACATGCTAACAAACATAAATACTGAAAATATATCATTCTATTAAAGCACTGGCTGACATAGAGTTTCAGTTTATAGGTCCAATCATCTAGGATTTTATTTTCAATGAATTTTAAAGAATTGCAAATGTGTATTGGTTTGATGTCGAGAGCAGTGACATAAAGATGGTATCTGTAACTTTTTAGAGAAAATTAGGGAAATTACCAAGTATGAAAGAGATTGGTAATATTTCAGTACTGGATTTTTATCATGGGCTAAAAGTCCTTCCTGTAATACATCTTTAATAGAAAACCAATAAGCTGTTTATATATTTTTATTGATCTGAATTTATTTTCTATGATTAGTATCTACAGAAAAAAAATCCTCAGCACAATCTAACTCATCTCTAACAGAGAATATAAAACTAAGGTTTGTTGTTTCTGCTTGGAACATAGGATTAAGGCAGTACAGACAATACGCTCAGAATGAGGAACTTCACTGCACAGAGCGAGCTTTTACAATGAGGCCAAAAGCAAATCCCATGCACACATTATAAAGATACTCTTTCAGCAAAATTAACAAATGCAAGCAGTCTAGTTTTGCTGAAACTGACATGATATGGCTATAGTTTTCCGCACAATTGTATTTCTCATTGTCCTACATAATGACCTTAAAACAAATGCCATTACTTTGCTATGTTTTACACTGCTTAAAGGTATTATCTGTGGCTGAAACAAAGACTATGTGCTGCCTGCTCCTATCTGCCCAGATAGGAGAAGAGATGCATAAAATCCTATAAAACAAGAAGTCTGGATTTTCTGTGAGAAGAAAACTAAAAATAAATGAAAAAGTCACTGAAGCAGTATGTGTCAGATTGAAGCCCATAGCTCTGCTGTCTTAAAGAATCCAGGGGATTCTTTGTAAAGGATGGGCCTGCTTAGCACCTTGATGGTCGGCTTTATTATGAGAGTAACTTTGGAGTAATTAGAGACTAACAATAAAGAACACTGTAAAATAAAGTCTACATGGCCCAAGTAGATCTAAGTTCCACCATTCAGATAACAAATACATGTTTCTATCTTATGTTTTTGGATATCAAAAACAATAGTTCAGAAACATAAATAATCTACTCAAAAACTGAAGTTCAAATGAATTAAGACTCAATTATGTAGCATACCAGCATGTCAGAGATTAAATGGTGTTGAGGAATGATTCTGACAGACACAGTCACCTGTGCTCATATACAGAACTCTTCCTGGTGCATGCACCAACTCTACTGCATTGAAAAAAGGCCCTTCCATAAGCAGTCACACAGATAGCCACACCCACCACCAATGCACACAGGAATACTGAGATGCAGGGAATGGAAAAGGTGACAAGAGCTTAAGTCTGCAATCTAAGGCTTCTGCATATTTTATCTATGGTATTCTTAATAATTTATATCCCATCCGCTCATGTCTGTTTTCCTCATCTATAAAATTGGGATAATGATAATGAGCTGGGCTCTTGTGAAGTTAAGATTAATTAATAGATGGGAAAAGCTTTGAAGATCTCAGATTTACAGTGAAGCAAGTTTCTTTGCCATCATTTTTATTCCCCAATGCTCAGTGGGTTATCAAGTGTAATAAACATAAAAATAGCAGCTGCAGGACCTCCTTGGTTCAGTCCTACTGTCCCCAAAGGCCCCCATTCCTCAAACACCCTGTCTAACTGATGGCATCTTCTTGTGATCCAGAAGCAAACAGCCCAATTAATATCTCTTCCATTGGCTTTTCTTTATTTTCTGATATTTGTGGCCATGAGTTCCCAGCTCACAATTTTCTCATTTTTAATACTTTCAACATGATTTTTAAATTTTTATTTATTTTTAATTTATGTGCATGAATGTTTGCCTGCAAGTATGTAATTGCACCCACACCACGCAATCCCCTTAAAGGCCATAAGAGGGTGTTAGATCCCTTGGGAGTGGAGTTATGGAAAGTTGTTAGCTACCATGTGGGTACTGAGAACAGAGTTCAGGTCCTCTGCAACAACAGCCAGTGTTCTTAACCACTGAGCAATCTTTCCTGCCCCTGATAATTTTAATAATCAATACAGTTTTACGTGGGAAAAATACTGGATTCTCTGTATTCTCCTACTCTGATATAGATTGTCTTTTCCACCATAATTTTTAAGATTAAAGAGTCAAGCTTTCATTAATTTTGTAGAATCATTAGCATCTAAACTAAAGCCCTTAGACTTCTCAATAAATGTAGATTAGATTGAGTCCTCACATTTTCAATAACCAATTGCTTTAAGTTACATAAAATACTTCTATCTCTACTCCAGTCAGATACATCTATGAGTAAAAAATAGCAGTAATTTTTCTTGACAAGTTTAAGAGCTGTTCTAGTGATTTGTTCCATCAAGAACAAGGAAAGACAGCTTTGAAGAAAATTAGATATAAAAATGAACCAATTCAAAACTTTCTGCAAAGTAATCTGATATTACTTAACAAGAATTTTACCACCTATTATAAACTACCTCAAGGAAGAACATATCCAAATAAAGAATCAAAAAATAAAAGAAAAAATAATTTGTTAAAAGACACCCATGGGGATTGGAGAGATGATTCAGCAGTTAAGAGCACTGGTTACTCTTGCAAAGGACTTGGGTTTGGTTCCCAGTCCCACCTAGTGGCTAACAGCCATCTGGAACATTAATTCCATGGGCTCTGATGCCCTCTTCTGACTTTCATAGATATTGTACATAGATGGTGCACTTACATATATGTAGGGGAAACATTCATACACACAAAATAAAAATAAACTTAAAAGAGTTTAAATAGACAACAATATTTGTAAGAAGGAACTAATTTAATTTTTCTGAAGTCAACAGAAGAATCAAAAGTTATTCTTTTCATTAAGCATAGTTTTATTGACATCAGTATAGTATTACTGATTATTATATCAACTTCAACTGTGCATATGAATGAGGTGGATGAATCTAGTTTGTTTACTTGCATTTATGTTGTAATTGCTGTTAACCCATGCTTGTCTTTAAAACATTCCTGAAAACTGAAGAAGCTTTAGTGTTAAAATGCAACATGAAGCTAAAGCTATTGATAACTCACCTGGTACAACTCAGGATAGGTAATAGAAGCTATCCCGGACATGATTGTAAAATTTAAGAGCCAAGAAACTAGGAGTTGTTCCTTAATACCTCAAAGAGATTTACTCACAGAGACGTGTGCAACTATTTCATTGTGGTACATTTGTGAAGCACCTGGATTTTTGTCACGTCATTAATGTTTCCATTCTCTATAGGTTAGGATTACTTTTATCTCATAATTCAACAATCTCAGTGATATTGCATGTTAACATATAAATTAAGTGGTAAAGATATGGATAGACATATCTTTTTAAAGTGGTGCTATTGTGTTTTGTTTTGTATTTTTTTTATAAAAATGCCAAGGAAAAACACCCATAGTCTATTTCATATGACCCAGGAATAAATACATTTCAATAATGACAGACAACTAGACTTGGGAAATATTTGACCTTTCCTTGGCTCACTGGAGTCTTACTAGAGGTTGAGATCAAATACAGGCAAGACATAGTCCTGTATATGCCTGCAACCCCAGCACTGAGTGCAGAGGGCAGAGAAGGATTATTGGATCTTGCTGTCTGCCAGGCCAACAGAAAAACTGAAGCTGCAGACTCAGTGAGAGACCCTGCTTCAAAGGACCGAGCCAGAGAGTGATAAAACAAGACATGTTATGTGGCAATTATTATTATGTCAACATCATAATCACCTGAGCAAATACACTGAAACTTAAATTAAAATTTTAAGAGTGGCCGGGAATTCAGAGGACACTAGATCCTCTAGCTATATATTGGAACCACCTGTATCCCAGATTTTTGCTTATGATCTCTTTTGTACCCTCAAGCAGTGAAGATGGAACTGTCTGTGTTCTCACCCTGTGCTGATGTAACTGACTCTTTGAACCCTGTTTTTTCCACTGTATCTGCCCCCAATCAGGTTTATCCCATAATGTAATGTATTCAAAATGGTTTCTGCAGCTTCATTGGCAACATACAAGTTCAATTTCAGCTCCTCTCAATTTTCACAGACCATTCTTTTTTTATATCCAGTTCACATCCATGCAAGTTCATGTCAATCTCCACTGTGTCCACTGAAGTCGGGTGGGTGGCCTACTTGCAGCTCTTTGATATTTATTCTCGAACATACCCACATTCATTCATTATCCCTTTGGGTGGAGGTTGCAAGGAGACCCCCTTGACATCAGACCCAAGAGTGCAGATTTTTCTGGGGTTAATTCAACGTCATTAGTCCAGATTATGTTCATTAATAAAAGTCATTCCCACATCCCTCCAGTCTCCTTTGTGCATCTTCCCAAGTACTTCACACATATGCATATTACACACACCTACACATGAAATTCATGTTTTAAAAACAATAAAATTAAGAGAATAATAGACAGGAAAAAGTCAACTATGACAGGGGTTTATGCCCATGTGTCTACAAGCATGCATTGTTGTACCCCACATACATACATATGCAGTATTTATTGTAATCTATAAATAAATGCAAAAGTAACTATAGGTGTAAGAAAATTTATCAACATATGGGCTATGTCTCATTCATGGAAATAAGGGATCTTTTATTTTCTATCGATTATCTAGTTCCATATTTCCCAAAATAAGTGAGTAATTTCCTTATACCAGATCTTTTAGAAATTTTTTTTGCAGAAAATTGGGATTTTAAATACTTCTACGCTATAATTTCTCTGAGAGGAGAGTGTTTTAACCTTACAGTTAGTTGACAAAGTTTTAAAGAACAAAGTATTTAAAACCACTTAAAAACTATTGGGTTTTTCAATTCAGAGTAATAAAAGGTAACCATGTGTGCTATATTCAGAAAATCAATTCTCACACTCTAGGTTGTGTGACACTAAAAGATGTTTAACATGATTTAATGTCCATTAAAAAATGAAAAGCAATTAAAAATATCATGGTTCCTCATGGTCATAATAATAAACACAATTTCTCAGTGATCATGAACATTCAATAAGCTTGGTTATTTGAGTTTTCACTTTTGCATGCCTTACAAAAGGGATTTAGCTTTATATGCTGATCAATTCATAGGTTATACAAATATGAGTCGTGTGTGTACAGATGGTAAGGTTTTGATATAAATTGAGTAGCTCAATAAATTTATATCTTCTCCTTCAGTCCTAATCTTCCTGACTAAAAATGGAAACTGTTCAAGTTCATGACAGTAACTCTCAGTTTGGAATGAAGTCTGAGTGAATTTTAAAGCAGTTAAAATTGACATAGAATGGTGAAGGCAATAAGGATATCACCATACAGTACTCAGTGGCGTTCAATGCATGATAAACTCTACTGGGCTTGAAAGACATCCACACCCACTGCCTTAATTACTGATACCCATCCCTAGTCCTCATTCCCTTTATGAAGAGTTCTTGTTCACAACTGTTTTAAAACACTTTTAGAGAGAAAATGGGGACTTTAAATGGTCTTTTCTCAAGTTAAAGCCATTTCTGTTTTAACATTTAAACAATTATCTTGGCTAAGAATAGAAAACACTGACTATGGTACTGGTAGTAGCTGGACCCAGTCACTAGGGAATTCTATGCTATTCTCTGGAAGAGATCCTGGAAATGATTTAATTTCACCGTCCTGCTATCTCTCAGTTCTCATAATCAATCAAAACACTTGCTTTGATTAATCTCAAGCCCTTATTAGCTTTTTAAAATATATGCTTCTGACAGGATGATAACATAGGAAACAGTAAGAAGCATCATTCTAGCTCATTCTCAGGAAACAGCATGGGGACAAGCTCTGATCCCCAGGGACCAATCACTAAGCCTTCTTTCCATCTAGCATGCTGTCATTCAACTCCAATTTCTATGGGCCTATATCCTGACCTGCATTTATATACTGAAATTTAATTTATATTTAATGCTAATGCACCCATCTCAGCATCAGTGTTTTGTAACCTTCTGTGGATAACAACGTGTTTCTGTGCTGCATGGTTAGTTTTTTGTGTCTTTATAGAATATATATATATATATATATATATATATACATATATACATATATATATATATATATATAAACTCTGTCCACAAGAGTTTATTATAACACACAATGATTGTTCAAATTAAAGGAGGTGTTTTATAATATTAATTCTATAAACAGCTTCCATCTCAGTGAGCTCCATCTATCTTCATAAAACCCCCAATGGGCCAATAACTATGATTCCCATTTTACAGAGGAAGAAAGTCAGTCTCAGGGCTCTTGCCTAAAGGCATCACCTAAATACTCATGCAAAAGAGTCAAAAACCCAGATGAAGGCAGAACAGCTTCCCCTAATGTCAGAGATATATAAGCAGCATTCTTTCCCCGCATTACATCACAGATTCTAGACTAGCTCTCACATATTTGCTATTTCTTTGTAGTACATTCTGACAAACTCACAGAAGTGGCAAAGGACAATGAACAGACAGAGCAGTAACAGTATTCAGTGCCAATTTCCAAACATCTAATACTTTACCGAAGGTCTTGGAACATTATCTTTTTTAATCTTGCAGGAATTCTATGGAGTACTGTTATTTTTCTTTATTATTTTATTAATGAAAAAAACTGAGGATTAAGGCTCCCAGCTTAGTAGTAGAAGAGATAGGATTCAAATCCAACCACCTATTGATCCTAAGACTTCAGAATATCATTTCCCAAATAGCCTAGCTTATACAACAGTAAACAACAAAGAAGTCCTTTCTCCGACAAGGTGAAGGACAAGGACCAACACATAAGTTGTCCTCTGAGCTCCACCATACTATGACACATGCATGCTCCCACACATGTGCACACATATGCATACACACATCTTCTACACACATGTGCACACATGCAAATGCACAGGATATAGTTGAAAAGAAAGAAAACACACTTTTCAATTCTCTTTAAAGAAGACCTCAGATCACAAAGGGGCACATAACTTTGAAAAAGACAAACATTAATGCTCATTAATATTTTTATAAAAATTTCCAGAAAGGTTTCTTAGATGACTCCTTCTTTCATTTGATCTTGAATGGGGAGAGTTTTGTGGCTCTGATTCCACTCTTCAGGTTCAAGGTAGCATAACCATTCTCCATTGTCAGTTGTCTGTCAAATAACACCTATACTATACTCTGATGTTCAGGGTACACTGTGATCCAAGAGCTTCACACCTCTTCAGGCATAGTAGGTGAGACCATGAGTTGATACCATGTTCAGTATTCTTCAGTCATTTCATATAAAAATGTCTTTTGAGTGAAATAATATGCCATATAACCAAAAGGAAATCTGAAAATATTACTTAATATATGTGGTCTTCCTTTTCAAAGATAATGTCTGTCTGAACTTGGAAAGTCAGGTATCTGCTATAAAACTCCACAGATGAGTCTATTGCACTAGACATTGGTGAGTCAAGGCTAGAAAGGAAAGGAATGCAGTGATCAAGAGCCCTTTATTTAACTCTGATTAAGCCTTAACCCTTACTTACATCATGAGCATCAAATGCTTGCTATGTTGTAATAATCTAATTACTTCTATTATTTTCAAAACAAATCTGCCTATAGATAATTTTTCTCCCAAAAACAGGCACTGGCCCATGCCTAAGTGGGCATCTGAATGACCATCTTCTCACCCTTCAGACTCACCGGGAGTCTGAAGAAGATGGCACTGGCTTCCTCGCCTAATTTCTCCATGAAAGTTCTGATAGAAACAACTCTATAATGGGTAAGGTATTAGCCCAGCATTCCAAGAGATGTTAGTGTAACATTTGTATTCATATAATGACATCTATTTGATTTATGGAAGATATATGCTTTGGGAGAAAATCAGATTTGAATTTTACTCCATAATTTCGAAGATTTAGAAACTGATACATTCGTTCCTTTACATAACAAGGTTCAATTTTTTAATTAAGTGGGACATATAACATGAAATCTAAAGGTAACCCAAGTGAAATCATGTGGGTTCACACCCCTCCTTCTCAGATATTAACTATAGGATTTGAGTAACTGATTCCACCTCCCTGATTTTGCTTTCCTCATGAGCAAAATGGAGATGGTATACAGAACCCATATCACCAACGCTATATGTCGAAGACTGATATGTACACAGTGCTTAGAAAACTTCTGGTACATAAAGAACATTGTCTTAAGACTTTAATGGCAATATGACTGATGATCATGATGATGATGTCAATATCCCTATCTTATAAAGCCATTATGAGCAAAAAGAAAGATAAGAACAGGAGAGAGGCTGATTCTCCATGGTTTGCACATAAATCTTTTGTTAATGTTTTGTTATGGGGTTTTTTGATATGGAGTTTCCTATGTGGTCCTAGCTGACTTGGTGTGATGTAACAGAGTGAGTTATTAGTATTTGAAGAAGCATAAATTCCAACAAGAGAATCTGTCTGATCCTAAACCTCATGAGTTATTTCCACCTTAGGAATCTCTTGAAGGCAGAAAGTATCGCCTGAGAAACTCTTGCATATAAAAACTAACTGTGAAGGGAACCCACAGCTGGCAGGTTCTCAACAGTTCCTAAGTCACATCCTTGCTACTTTGTAGTTGCAGGAGGTGATCTCATCTACCTGTATGGATAAAAATGAAGTCATTGATTCAAACCATATTGAATGTTGCCTGGCATTATAGGTACAAATATTAATTGAATAGCATTCCTAAGAATGCTAAAATGATCCCCATGTGTGTGGACAATGAGGGATCTATAACCTAAAGTCAGGGCTACATCAACAAAACCATGTGACATTGATGCTGAACCAATGAACATCACTACTGTTTTATTGTTTTAATGTTTTTAAAGTCCCATTGCAGATTAGATTTTGAACACCTGTACCTATTCATAAAAATGTTTTTTAATTAGGTAAATTAATGTTTATCTGAAATGAATGTAGAACTCAAACAAGGTTTTGGTCAATGAGTATCTTCTTCAGTGTTAAACACTAATTTTTATTAATTACAATCTTTAAAAAATTCAATAAGGTATAATCCCCATATCTAGAAACTTACCATTTAAACTCCCTAGAACCCAGGGAGTTTTATTATGTTGACAGAGTTGTGTAGATATCCTCACAAGCTAATGTCAGAATATTTTAATGACCTAAAAGAAAACCTTCACCCTCTAATAGTCACTCAGAATTTTCAAGTGGCAGCACTTAAAACTATTAATTTACTGTTTATTCATAGTTTCAATGGATTCAATTTTTTTGGATATTTCATATAAGTAGAATCACCTAACAGGTGGCTTTATGGCCCTTTGTATGCAGCTGTTTCACAAGGTCTAACACTGAGGATTCAGTAGTAGTTAATTTATTTCTAAGGCTAAATAACATTCCATCTAGTACAGGCCACCCTCTGTTTATCCATTCATCAACTGAGATACATCTGGGTTGCTTCTGCATTTTTCCTGTAGGAATGATGCTGTTGTGACCCCCCCCCATTCCAGTTTTACACGTGGACACAAGTTTCCATGTCTCTTTCGTATATACACAGGAGAGCAGCTGCTGGGTCACATGTTAACTCTATGTTCAAATTTTGAGAAACTGAGAAATTATTTTTCACTCTCACCTGTTTTTCCTCTGACTCTGGGAAATAAGAGTTAATGAGAAATAAAAGCAGAACTGCAGAATTCAAAGACACAATTTCAAGCACTTATTCTCCATTGAGAGCATTTTTCCAGACTTCCTACCGTGGTCACATTTTGGCAGTGACACAAGCCAGAGTTTCAAGAAAGACAAATAATTTACCTTTTCCTCCTTGTTTTGACAAAGCCATTTGTTACTCATTTTAATCCACACTACTGGTCCTCACAGACGATTAAAAAATATATACATACGGTGTAATGCTTGTTTATGTAGTGTAGCCAAAATTTCAAAATTAAAATAGATTATTTAGTGACAATATCACTGGATATTTGTAAGAAATTAATTCATAGTACATGCATACATTATTCTATGTTATATAAAGAACAGCACATTAGGGGCTGGAGAGATGACTCAAGGTTCAAAAGCAGGTACTGCTCTTTTTTAAACAATATTTTTATTAATTCTTTGAGAATTGTATACAGTGTATTTTGATTACATTCAGACTTGCTCTATCATAGCCTCGCTCCAATCTCTTCTCAGATCTACTCCAACATTCCTATCTATGCTGTCTTGGTTTATTTCTTCTATTTTTCTTAGGGACTATGTCTAATTTCGGTTTCCCAAATGCTCTTACATGAGGGGACATACCTGGAATGGATCAAGGTACCCATCATCACACTTCTAAAGGAAACTGAGTCTCCTTCTCCCAATCGGTATCAATTGCCAATAGTTCCTCAGCTAGGGCTGGGGATTCTTGTCCACCTCCCTTCTCAGTGTTGGGTTATTGTATGGCTTGGGCTTGTGTAGATTTTGTGCATGCTGCCACAAGAATGTGTCAACAGTTTCTTTGTATTTATCCATCTCCTCTAGATTTCACAATCTTTCTACTCAACGCTCTCTGAGCCTTGTGAAGAGAGAATATGATATAGATGTCTCATTAAGGACCAGGAATTGTGTACTTTCTTATTTTCTACACATCGACCAGCTATGGGTCTCTAAGTTATCTGCCATCAGCTATAGGGAGAAGCTTCTCTGGTGAGAGCTGAGAGATGTGCTGACCTATGGGCACAGCAACAAGGTCGTAAAAGTTGGAGTTTAATACTATATTCATTGAGCAGGATAATACTAGTAGATTATCCCTTATAGCCTATGACCTCTCTAGTCATAGGGCATTCTTGCAAAGAATCTGAGTTCCATTCCCAGCACCCATATGAGACAGCTCACAACTGCCTGCAACTCAAGCTTCAGAGAATTAGAAGTCTTGTTCTGGCCTCTGCAAGCGCTTTCACTCAGGTGCATATCCCTCCCCAAAGTCACAATCACTTATATACACAATTATTAAAAATAAATTACATCTTTTTTGGAATACTTTTATTGAATTTTTGTGTATTGCATATAGAATGTCTCAATCAATCTTAAGCATGTTTATATCTCCTTCCTCATTAGTATCCTTCCGCAGCTGTCACTGGCCATCTGCTGAATTCATACACAGGGTCATTTGTGTTAAGGCCTATTGTATCAAGTTAGTGTTGAGAGAAAAAGAAATTTAAAAATCTAAAACAAAGTTGTAAGTTGCAACTGACCAGAATCAAGTGACCAGGACGTTTTCAACTGCATCTTCTAACAGCTTAACTCTGAATAATGCAAAGATGCAAAATGCAAACATTTGCTTAGGCTGTAGCCAGGCTGAGGACTGGCTCTCTGGAATGTCCACAGGAGTCAGAAGCATAGTCCATCTGCCTCAGAACCACATCACCAAAACAAGAGGGAGGCCTTGGCAGGGAAAAGAAGGAGTCTTTACCAGCATCAGCCTCCAGAACAAGGAAAAACTTCGGTATTGTTGTCTTTATTTAAATTCATTCCCCCAAATAATTGCCGGGACTTTTTTTCAATCCAACTATATTTCATTTCAAAATAAACTCCCCTGCAGAAGTGTCCCCTTTTAAGGAATCAAGGCTCCATTGAAAACTCACTTGCCACTTAAAAGTTTTCTACAAGTTCTATTCTTACAGCGATTCCTGTCATCATTCTGCTTATAAATCCTTGAAATGATCCTATGAGTCTCTTCAAGGACAGCCGCCTGCCTTATGGGAAGTGATTTCACCCCTGTAACAACCTGCTATATGAAAAAGAATGTTTCTCCTACTTTGTTCAGAACACAAATTCCATCATTTCTTGGGGGATAATTCAATCCTGGAAATATGTCTCTCTATATGAATCCACCCTCTTTCATCTAAGACATAAACTTAGCAAATCACCATCCAAACATCACCTTGCCAAATGCTGAGCACTCAGACACTGTAAACAAAGAATGGTCCTAAGACTACCATCAGACCCTACAGTTAGCAGGCAGGAATCATCACCTATGAACACAGAAAGAATTTAAATGGGACAATTGTTAAACAGCTATGAATTGTTAAACACCTAATACCAAAGGCAACAACTGTAGACATTCACTATCCTGAACTGAGCGGAAAATGGAAAGAAGCTGGAAAGAGCCAAAATATAGAAAGTTGGAGAAGCATCTCATGAGACTGAAACTCAGACCTCTGCGGAGGAGTGATGCTTGGCTTCTATGGTATCTCTGAAGGAGCACAATGAAATTTAACGTCTTGAATGCTGGCAAGACCGAACATAGAATTCAGCTAAAATGATAGGTAAGGATTCTTATAGACCTGGTGAAGAAACATTGCTAGATGGATGTTTAGGGTAACTGGAAGAAAATAGAACAATTTCAACCAGTGCTGAAAGCCTCCTCTAGCCTTGCAGTCTCCTCTAGCACCCTCTACTGGCACAGTTCGACATGGAGCCAAGAAGCCAAGCAGAAAGACAGTAGACCAACCATCTTTAGCTTCTCCAGGCAGTGTACTGAGGGAAGACTTCCAAGCTAATAATAACAGTTCCCCCAGATTCTATTAGACGAACACTCTAAAAGAAAATTTTCTATCTACACAATCCATGGAAATGTCTTGGGATGCCAAAGAGAACTCTCACACCCACTGGACACTTGCTGTGTGTTGAAATATGATGATTTGATTAATTTAATCTCTACTACCTCATTTAATGCCATCAATGTAAACCCCTATTCTCATAAATGTTAATATATATGTGCATACCTATATATACACGGCAAACTTTGCTGGATGATGGGTAGATGATAGAAGAGGTAGATGATAGAAGAGGGAAGAATGAAGACACATTGCACCACATAGGCCAGCTTTATAAAGTGTAACACTTATTTGTAAGCAAATGAAACAATTTTTTTGAAAAGAAATTAATAAACCAAACATTTGAATAATTGCCCCAGTGCCCACACATATATTACCTCAAACCTTGTGTTCTTAACTCCTTTATGCTACCTTTAGTCAATGGGAGTCACACTAGATCTCTCTCTAAAAGGCATGATAACACCAAACCCAAAGCCCTTTGTGTCCCATTACTGGAGTCACTGAAATTCACCAGCTTGGCAAAGCACTTGGACGCTCTGTTCAGCTGAGGCCTGGATGTTCTCACTACAACCCATTTACTACATGATTTCAATTACATTTAATTACAGTCAACTACTGCTTCAATTGCACATAATACACATATTCTTACACACTTCTTCCCTGAGGACATCACTTTTACAGAGGAAAAGGTTTTAAGGGAGATTCAGCCAAGGTTCTAGGGTCATTAATAAAAGGGTAAAGAGATAGAAACAGTTTTCTTAGGCATATTCTCCTGACTTTTACAGGTCTATAACAATATTTGAAAAATGCAGCAAAACTGTGTCAGAAAAACTGGAATAGACATTCATAAAATGTATTTTATTAATAGCATATATACTTAGTGTCTACATTTTGCTGTGTAGAAATGAAACAGAATTCCTAACCTCAGTAAGCCTCCACTTTAACTGAGGAGTAGAGATATATTCAGTAACATCCACTATGTGTTAAACACCAGAACTAGCCAGTCATAATATGAAATAAATCACCAAATACAACAACGTATAAGGCAGATGTTCATAATATCTCTACTCTACAGAAAAAGAAAAAGGCACACAGAATTTAAGTTGCTCTGAAGAGGTTATAAGCTAGTAAGTAATAGAGGCAGTATTTAATTTCAGGTATTGTGACTCCCAATCCTCTGGACTTACCTAGATCATATTGTCTCTCATAATAACAATAAGACCTCAAAAAGCCCTATGGACTCTCATTAGAGTTTGGAGAGCTATCATATGACACAGGGAACAGAAAAGGTAAGATCTGGGCTTAGACACCTTGTGTTTAGAGATTTTGCTTTTCAGATTTCACAGTAAAGTTGAGCAGTAGGAAAAGTGCTAAACTACGTAATGCCTTCCCTCATTAGCAAAATCCCTCAGGAGAGTAATATTATTGTTATAATTAATGAGCCTACAAGGACACACATTATCATGTAAAATGCACACTTTACATCAAAGTTCACTCTTGGTACTATGCATTTTAGATTTCTGGAAGAGTACATAGTGGCATGTTTCAATATTTAGAACATTCTATAGGGTAGTTTATCCTGAGAATCTCTTATATACCTATTCATCCTCTCCTCCCACCTCAACCTTTAGCAAGCAGTGATCTTAACTTTTCAATAGCTTTGTCCTTCCAAGAGTACCATGTACACCAAACAACATACAGTATGTAGCACTTCTAGATATATTTTTAAAAAGCGTGGATTTAAATTTACTTTATGCCTTTTTTTTCTGACTTGAAAGTACACATTTGCTTAGATCTAAACTGTATTGCACTGTCTTGTTGTGTAATAGTCAATTTGTCCATTAGTTTAGCAATGATCATCTTGATTGCTTTCAATTTTTACCAAATTATAAAGCTTATACATAAGCATCCATGTGCAGGTTTTTGTGAGGATGTCAATTTCAACTCCTTTGGATATATTCCAAGGAGCATAACTGCTGAATCAAGTGAGAAAAATATATTTAGCATTGTAAGAAACCACCAAGCTGATTTTTAAGGTGGTAGCTGGATCAGGGTGCAGTCCCACCAGCCGTGAGTGGGAGCTAGGGCTCCACATGCTTGGTGTAATTTGGGACAATCAGTATTCTAGATTATCACCATTCAAATGTTTCTTTACATATATTTTATTTTAATTGGAATTTCTCTAATGACATTGATGTGGAGTTTCTTTTTATAAACTTATTTGCCCTCGTTACATCCTCCTGGGGATGTGTTAAGGTCTATGGTGCAATTACTAAACAAATATTGTTATTGTTGTTGAAATTGTTCATATTGTTTATGATGGTTCTATGATAGTTTTCATTGATAGTCTACACTGACTGTTCACTGTGTATTTCTTCTATGATAGTTTTCATTGATAGTCTACACTGACTGTTCACTGTTTATTAGACAGTAGGTGTTCAAGGCATACTTCTGAAAAATGAAATGTTCTACCTTCGTACAAATCAGCCTCACTGTCTTATGTCATTATCACATTCATGCAGGAGAATTCTAAAGAATCCACTGAAGATTCTGCAAGCTAGGCAGCTGAGTTTTATAAGGAATAATATATATATAATATAATATATATATATAATTTTATATGCTAAAATAGAAGATGGAGTATTGATACCACAAGCCAGAAGCCTTGATTCCCCACAATAATCTTAATTTATGAAGCCCTTATATATTCTAAGGAAGAATGATGCATCAGATAAAATGTGGATTCAGCAGGCTTAGCTTTGATCCCTAGGCCTTGGCAATGTGCTTTAAGTGTCTCAGTCTTTTCACACTTCAAGTTCCTCATCTCTGAGCACTTTCACCAGTACTTTCTTGACACAGAAGCAAACAAGAAGTTTTCAATAAACATTACCTTTCAGAAGGAACACTGTTGATACTTTCCTACACAAATACTAACCTAGCTCCCTTCTGCTCAGATTCCAACACAGATCGAATCAGGTCTGCCAGCCTGGTACAACCACAGACAGTAATTGTTAACATGGTCACATTTATCTATCTCTGACATTACAAACTTCTTATCCATACATTCACAGGGAAAGTATCCACTTTCGACATCCTTTATACCTTCAGTATTTACAGTTTTCTATGGCAAGCTATATTTCTCACTGGATGGATGACTTAGTGAAATCTACTCTTGAATCATTCTTGTTTTCCAACAAATCATATGGTGGGTGTGTTCCTATCAAAAAAAAAAAAGCCACAGCTGAATTCAATTTTCCTCTCTTCAATAGCTCAAAAGTCTCTATTTTCTGGCCAAGATTTTTAAAGGAGATTTATTATTGTCACTATCCACATCAGCTGGCTTCTTTCTGATGCCCCTTTCATCAGAAAAATAGGAATTATATACAAAAGCTTTCTTCTTTCATAACAGTGACACCATCAGGAACATTGAGGAGAGGAGGAAGAGCAGGGCTCCCTGATTAACTAAGTGACCTTCACAGTTCCTAATATTCAAGCACTAACTTGACAAAACCACAAAGTAGTTCAGTTCCTGGGCTCCTGAAGACTGCCCCTAACAAGAGACATGGTGAATAGCATCTGCTGCTAGGTTTTAAGTAATAGGTTTAGCACTACTTCAAGACCACGGGATGTCCTTTGAATATTTATGCTGTTGTGAAACAATTTAGTGGTCTAAGCCTCTTGATAATTCACAGAACACGTCGGCATATTAAGGTCTCAAAAGACCTACAGTCAGAACATGTACCTAATATTGCATAAGTCAGCATAGCCCAAACCTACCTGACTCTGGAAGACTTCTTAACATTTTTGCTAATACCTATTTATATCCCATACAACCATAGCTGCTTCCTCTAAAGAACACTCACTGTATACCAAGGAGCACAGGATGCTATCTGGATGCAGCTTAACACATATCATATTGTTTGAACAAACCTCAGTTCACTCATTCAGCATTAAGTAAAAATTATGTAAAAGCAAGTTGCTTACTCACAGGGTTTGGTCTATATACAACTTAGTCTCCACTCCTCAGAGCCAAGAGATGAGATTTTAGGATGGCAAAATATATTTCCTTGTAAGCAAACTCACATTTTTTTTTCTGAGATGCTTTCTCTAAGTTTCCCAGGTTGGGTTCAATATCCTGGGCTAGCGTAATCATAAGCTTTTAGGTAGCTGGAATTACAGGCAAGTGCCAGTGTTAATGGAAAGCCTTTTCTTCCAGCTTTCTATCCAAGATGACTTTGGGAGTGAGGTAAACTCTCCAAGCTCTTCACTGAGCTTGTTTTTGGTTATCTGATTGTTCTGTTGACACTGTTATACCAACCACATTTCTTAAGACACTTTTCACAACTTTAGTATTGGGGGTACTGCATGAATAAAACAACCTCAACATGAGAATACTGTTTTGTTTCAATGCTCTTAAGGCCTCATTGAAAATCTCATGTTGTAGAACTCACAGGTGATGTGTGTTCTTTAATTTAGGTGCATTTAAAGGATTGGTTGATAACTGGCATCTGTAATTTCTAAAGATTCAGAGAGATCTGATCCGTTTTGTTTTGCATGGGTGATTCTCTTTTTGCTTCATCCTTTGTCTCCGTTGACTTAGAGGTGCCTGCATTCTTGATTTATTTCCCCTTCTAATACTTTCTTATTTTTCTCTTATCATGTCTTGAGATATTGCACACGATTTACTCATTTTCATATATTTTTAATTATGTTAAGTGACATATTTAAGGTTGCTTGTAGTGGGCACTTTAAATCTCAGTCTCAAAATACCTTAGAAATACTGTAACATCACATGACTCTTACAAACCTCTATGATCTACACATTGCCAATTATTCTCAAATTTGTAAACTAACAGCCATGATTCTGTTGGGCTAGACACTGAATGTTTCTGTAGATTTTTATAAAGACAGTGATTGGTAATTAGTGGGTTTTTTAACATTTGTTAGTTGTGAGCATTGTATTACACATATCATACAATAGATCTCACTCGATCTCTTATGAAAATATCTTTACAATAACCATTTTAAAGGTAAGAGAACTAAGCAAGTGCTAGGAGATGACTCAATAGGTAGAGACCCCTGCCACCAAGCTTGATGACCTGAGTTAGATCCCATGCCCCACACGGTGGAAGGAGAGAAACAACTCCCATGAGTTGTCCTGCTTTTCCATCACATGCTATGGCTCATGCTTCCACACACATGTACATACCCATCACAACTCACACACAAATAAATAAATGTAATTTTTAAAAAAAATTAGAAAAGAGAACTGAATAAGAGAACTGAGAAACAGTATCAATCTAGTCTGTGCAGAAACACATGACCAGGTCTGAACACTGGATCTCTCTGCATCCAGAGCTTTTTTTTTTAACAGCTACACTTTTCTGCTTCTGGAAGATAACACTCTATGCTGCACACAGAGCAGAGAGAAAACAAAAGACTTGGATGAGGATATAGTCATAAAAGAAGAAGCAAAGATAAAAGAAGAAATGTAAATGTTTCAGACAAGCAATAGGGAACAAATTTGGAGATTATGGAAAACCATCTAGGTTGACTCTGCAGTACCTCATCCCATCTGCTCAGTGGAACTATTGTTCCTCAACCACTTACAGTTAACAGAAAGTAGTTCAAGAGCCAAGGGAATTACAACAACTGACAGCCATTAATAGATCTGAAAGGTCCCTCCTATATGCTACATGACAAATACTATTGTGAAATGGTTTAGGATTCTGTTTCTGTTTTCATTCACTTTTCAACAAAAATATTCCACTATAACTATTTCAGTTTTTTCTAAGGAGACCATGGAATAAAATAATTTCTAGGCAGAGTAAGGGATTCCACCTTCATTTAGAAATGTTAGGCATTTTAAAAAAGAAAAATAAAGTCATTCATTCAGCCAGTACTAGCTCAACTTGCAGAGAATTCAAAAGAAGATTAGAAACACAAAGGTAATTTATCAACAGGAGAAAGGAGATTGTCTTTGACATTGAATTATGGGACTTTGCAAGTGAAACTCTTTCTGCTTTGCCTAGATTCCAGACTGACACATTCTCTGGTGATTAAAAACTCTAGAAATAAGGAATATCTCCAGTCTAAACAGAAACGGTCTGTTCATCCCTGTTCTTTAGCATCCCCTCGGCATCAGATCCTCAATGTTCAATCCACTTTCTTAACTTTCCCCCATCTGTGCTGAGGGCTATTTGAATCTTGTGAAATTTTTGTACTTGGCTATTCTTCTGGCATCATCAAGGTGTTGGAATAACTGACATCCCACTTATCTGAGTTTCAAAGCAACTACATCCCATATTTCATAATTAAACATTTAAAGATAAGAAAGTGACATAGGGGACTGGAGAGATGACTCAGTGGTTAAGAGGACTGAATGAACAGGCAGAGGACCCAGGTTCAGTTCCCAGCACCCAGATGGTGGCTAACAAATAAATGTCCATAACTCCAGTTCCAGGGGATCAGGTGCCCTCCTCTGGCCTCCGCAGGCACTGCAGGACACAGGTGCATTTATATGAGTGTCTCCTTTGCCTGTTAGTGAATTTGTATCATGTAGTGCCAGTGGAGGACAGAAGAAAGTATCTGATACTCTGGAGCTGAACAGTTATGGACAGTTCTTAGGTGCCATGTGGGTTCTGGGACTTGAACCTGGGTCCTCTTCAAGTGTAGGCAGTGTTCTTAACCACTGAACCATCTCTCTAACCCCATAAAATTAAAATAAAATAAAATTTAAAAATTATCCAAAGCAATGAACACTAAGGATATCCCTTGCCTGAACTCTATACATCAATTTTGAAAGCCGGTTAAAGCAGCTACCATGTTTTATTTCATCATATCTCTCACACATTACATAAAAGACAGTTAAGGGCTTTGTTAAATAAAACAGATGATAAGGAGGCTGGAGAGACTGCTTCATGGTTAAGAGCATTAACTACTCATGCAGGTGATTTAGGTTTGGTTCCCAACACCTAGGTGGCAGCTAAGACCCCTCCAGTTTCAGGGGATCTCATGCAGTGTGTGCATGGGTACATTACCATGCAAGTAAAACACTCATATAAAATGAAAATAAATAAAAATGTTTAATGATAAGATAATCAGAGAAGATTCTAAAGGCAAATCCTCTTACTATCTATGGGATTTTCATCAATTTCTGGTACTGATGTTTGGGTGTGTCAGTAGAGATCTCACCTGGAATTGGGTCATTGATTTTAAACACAAAGAGCACTAAGAGCACATATCCTTTGAAGATTTATTTATTTTATTTTATGTGTATAAATGTTTGCCTCCAGACATGAGTATTTTACGTGTACCTGATGTCCAGAGAGGACAGAAGAGGGCACTGGATCCCCTAGAACTGGAGTTACAGATGGTTGTGAGTCTCCAGTCCATTCTGGAGGACCAAACACGGATCCTCTGTCCTCTTTCTAGGTCCAGAACTCATACCTTGTAAATAGAAAATGTTGTACAATGTTGCTGTAATGAAGGGATAACACTGATATTTCTCCCAAATTTAGTTTTTATTATTTAAAAAAACAATTTGCAAGGAAGTAAATGATCACGTTTTGCCCCAGTAACCATTACTGGCAAATATTTGCTCCCTCTTGCTAGTGTAAGATAAGAAAGCAGGATGAAGAAAATTGACTAGATTCTGGCCTAATTAGCCCACTAAAGACACTTTTGCTACAGCTCTACAAACTGGATAATGAAAATTTTGAGGGAAAAGATTCTTTGGAAATGAGCAGGAAAGCCATTAGGAGAAAAAGGCACTCCCTCTACCTAAGAACTCTGGTGAAAGACAGCTCTGAGGGACAGGCACCACACCAACACCGTCAACAGGAAATCTTTGAGCATACAGGAAGCTAGATTTCCCCGCCAGCAATGAAGGCATCTTGGACAGACCCCAGCTCCTTCATTTGGCAGACTTACAACTTTCCTCATGAGTCACTTACATCTAAAAGATTAATAAAATAAAATGTATGACAAAAACAAAGAGATTTAGCTCTCAAATTGTAAGATAATGATGCCAGTGGAATCCAAATAATTCTCACTAGTCTGAAATTCCTCAAGAGACCAGAGTGAATATATTACCACCTCACTGGTCATAAAGTCCATGTTTCCTGGCAATAAAATTGCTGCAATAAACATTTGGGTTCTTTTCCAGTTTTAGAAGCATTTTGAACAACCTGCATCTAATATAATTTATTAGCTCCCTCAAAGACTTCATCTGAATGACAAAATCCCTAGTGCTTGGTCTGAGTGGCCGACATTAAACATAATGTTGTTTTTCAATGTGGAGGCTGGCCACTGACAAGCAAGTCCTTTCCATGAGGTTCCCTTGTACTAAATCTGTCCCTGAAATATCTTCAATCTAGAGGAAACCCGTAAAATGAGATTATGTCTCTTGACCTCAAATCATTACAGCATTACTGAGAAAGGATTTTGAACACCAACAACGCTGCCAATTTAAAGACTTCTTTGCATCTTTAGACCAAAAGATCACGTACTTCCTTAGTTTCCTGTGTAGCTATTAACATTCTTACTGACAAGATAGTATGTTTGTTCACTTCACAGGCATCATTTTGTAAGGAGATTTGCATGTGAAATGCCTTCAGCAGTTCTGCAATAAAAACACTGATCTTCCATCTGAAGCATTTTGCATGCAGAAGCCAAAGTTGTTCCATTGCTATGATATTTATCAAAAAGCAACTATTATTAAGCTTATTCTTCATTTGTGACTAAAACTTTGTTATTAAAGCACAAGAAATAATACCCAGGCTCTCAAATAATTTTAAGCTACAGCTATGCACTGATCTCAAAGGCCTTTAAATGTTTCATTTCAAATGAGATCTTGCAGGAAACTCAGAAAACCTCTGCTCCTCATGGTGTTAGATCTCAGTTGAAGCCTTCTAACAATTTCTCAGAAAGTTAAGCATATTTCATGAACTGCCTGTTTATAGCGATCACACAGTCGATGTAAGATTGTAAATATCAAGATGCAAGGGACAAAGAGAAAGAAAGAAAGAACCCAATATATGACAAACAAAAATACAATTAGAAATAACTATGTGAATGACATCAACAATTACAAACACAAGGTCTCCTCAGAGATCATTGGTTCTT
Source organism: Eospalax fontanierii (assembly GCA_035773235.1). Lineage (NCBI taxonomy): Eukaryota > Metazoa > Chordata > Mammalia > Rodentia > Spalacidae > Eospalax > Eospalax fontanierii. Next base: position 14,206,611 of record CM069544.1, on the reverse strand, counting down.
CTCTGGTTATCTAGGTCACAGGTTAGTCACAAAAGCCAGACTGCCACAGAGGAAAAATAATCACCAAACAAAACTTTGCCACGAGCTACGGTGCACCAGGGGGAACGTGTTAGAAAAAACTCTTTGTTATTTTGCCACTTGCAAGTGATCACATACAAAGTGTTGTAATTCTGTGTCTAAAAAGAAAGAAAATCCCTTTTAAATAGATAAAACACATAATAAAATAACTGTTTCTCATTCTACATGTTTAAAGCAGCCGTGCCATTTCTAAATTGTCCAGTTGTGGAATTGTACTGTTTTCCTTTACCTTAATTTCAGAGTTTGCTTGTTTTAATCATACCTGCACTACAGAAACTCCCAGAGCAAATATTTGCCTGTCCTCAAAGCATGGTGTCCCAGCTGTTAGAACAGAACCCTGTCTGCCCTCTGGGCTCTGAGTGAAAGGGAAATGACTTCAAATGAAACTTCACTTTCACTACACTTTAAAGTAATCTTTTTAATTAAAAAAAAAAAAAACTAACAACAAAAACAACAACAAAACCTTTTTAAACACTTCTATTGGATTTATCTTTATAATCAGCATTTTAATCTCAGAGAAAGCACGGTTTACAGGTGAAGAGTATTTTTGTTTGTTTGTTGTTTGTTTTGGATAATGACACAATAGTTGTTTTTTGTTTTCAGATAAGATTCTTTAAGTTCAAAATCCAAGGGCTGTCCTAGATGTGAGAAGGGCTCTGAGAATCAATGGCTCAAGAATCTGAAAGCCGAATATTACCAAAGCAGAGTCAAAGCATCAAGCGGAAGAGATGTGGGTTTGAGCAATACATGCATTAAAATGAAGGCGGACATTTCACTGCTGTTAAGTCTCACCATGACTAAGGGAATCCAGGAGTGGGAGAGCAGATTTGACAAAGAAATGCCAGTCTAAAGCATTATTCTTTGAGAGTAAAATCTTGAAGAACCGTCAGTCTTGTAACGTATTTCAAATTAGACTTGTGCCTTTTTTTTGCACCCCTTCTTCTGAATATGTTTTCAAGTGACTTACTTCAAATTTCCAATTTGTAATTTTTGTATTATTATTCAAAATCCTATTTTAATAAGCATACTTTTAAAGCGATATCATTCATTGCTAAGATTCAACCATTTAAAATACAAGATGTCAGGTGTAATTTATTTATTTTTTCTTACTCTTTTCATCCGAAGGCTAAAATATCCTCCCAAGAGTTTTTTGAATTCAAGTAGTCTACCTAAGGAGTTACAGGCAATGGGACATGTCTTCAGAAGTGGGTTAACCTACCTTTAGCCCACCATCATGAAAATTCTACAACTTTATGAGAGAGTGGATACACAAATTCAGGTTACATGTAAGAACTCTAACAGGATACATTCAATGGGAAAAAAAGAACTCTAACAGATACATTTCCATCCGATCTAGGTTCTGACTTGAAATGAGTCATGGGCATGACTCTGAGGGGTCTAGCTTGTGTCCTCTTACGGTGTATTTTAGAGCCTAAGACAAGGGAAAGTTCTAAATATTGATTCAGGATTAGATGATTATGATATGCCATCCCAAATTCGAATGAAGAGAAATTTATAAAGTAATTACAGTTCAAACTATTAGGAATTTTATCTAAAACAAATTTAAGTGTCCATAGCATGGGTCAAAGTGTTCTAAGAACAAGTGTTACTTTGTTGGCTACTGTTCAAAGCCAAATTTTCATTTAATCCAGTCTTTACAATGTTCACAGATATCAGCATATACAGATATGTGTATACATGGAGAGAGAAGATAGAAGAAAGAATTATATATGATATAGAGACAGACAGACAGACTGAGAGAAAGAGTGACAGAGACAGAGAAACATAAAAACGATACAGACTTTTCTTATATAAAAGAAGATTTGGAAAACTGACAAGTAAATTTATGTGTTATAAATGTAAGTACAAAACTGAATTATGTGATTAATTTCTTAACTAACTTCCTGCTATAGTGAGAAGAAATTAATCCTGAAAAACATAAGATACTTTTCTTTTCATAGATTGTTCTGAGTTTATTTAAATAAAAATGGAACTTCCAAAAATATGGGTGATATAATCTATTCTATGTGTTGAAAAGCACTGGATTCAATAGTTCATGAGACTCTGATGGAAAGTGTATTAAAGCATTGGTGATCCACCTTATAGAAGGGGCGGGGCATGCAAAATTTCAAAAGCACAGCTGGAATTTATGTTGGGTCAGGAGGAGCACTTGGTTGGTATTAGGCCCTCAGAGGTTTTGCTTGATTAAGGACACCCCAGTTCTTACAGGTTTCCTATCACTTGAAGAGACAGAGAGATGGACACTGAGTCAGAAAGGGAAAAAGAGAAAAGGGAAAGTCAAGGATAGGAGAGAAAGAGAGAGAGAGAGGAGAGAGAGAGAGAAAGAGAATTTTTCTATTCCTAGGCTCAAAAGCCATTAGATTTTAAAACTCTGAAAACTGTAGTCCAATCTTTAGGAAAGGCTGAATGAATTCAATAATCCAGTAACAACCAAATGACTAGAGATTCTACATATAATGTCCAAGCAGACCAAACAGACTAAAGTGATATTATGAAAACTTAAATGATTACAGATGAATATGAAGTTTATTTCCAAAACACAAGAATGTGATTAAAAGATAGTTGGTGATTTGTCCCTTGTGAACAACCGTTCACTACTTTACTTTTTTATTAAACTCTTGAGTAATTCATTTCCTATCATGAGGCGTCCTCATTAGAGGTTATAGTATGGGACACACAACATGACTACAGGGAACTGTGGGAGGAAAAATAAAAATGCCAGGAGCTCTTTTGAAGAGAAATAGGACAAGGAAAACAAGTTCCCAAGAGCATTTACTTCATACAGAAGTTTGGAGGCACCCTAAAGTATGTTACACAATTAAGGTGGACCTTGGAAGATTCTACTTGCCTGAACACGTAGAAGTGTAATCAGCATCAACATTAACAGCTATGCAATGCTTTTCTCAAGAGGTGTCAACAACAAGCATTTTGTAGCATGCCGCAGTACCTGCAGTACGTGAGGACACTAGCACTGCATGCTGCAGTCACTCAGAAAGCAATTGGAATTTAACAATAAAACAAACCAAAGCCTTTTTTCCTATTACCAAACAGATTTCTAAGCCGTATTGTTCAAAAGAAGAATGTGACTGAATAAAGAAGTCCAAAGCCTGCAATTGAGTTAGGGCTCAAAGCACTTCCACAAATGCTGTCAAAGTACGATTTTCAAAGCCTGTGTTCACTGGGAAGAGGATTCCGGCACTGAAGAGCATCTGCAGCATCTTAGCAAAGCACAATACCTGGAGGGATTATGATTTCTCAGAGAGGGGAGACACAATTCACACAGAAGTACTAATCCACTGCATACGACAGGAAAACCCTGCAGTGACCACAGACAGCCCAAGATGTGAACATACGGATGCAAAATTAATCCACTTCTAAGGCCTCCTCTGTGAGAGGATGATACATTTATGCCACAGACAGATTATTTTGAGGGTGACATGGGAATAGCCAACTCATTAAGAGATTGGTTTTTAATAACTGATAGAAGTGGTTCTTGAGAAGCTTAGAAATAGGATATCCTGGAAATTTTATCATAGATGCTTTTCTTCTTCAAATAGCCAATTTATCAAACTATAAAAAGCATGATAGTGTCAATATGCATGAAGAGAGAATCAGATAGGTTAGGATTCAGTATTTGACTTAGCCACTGACACCCGTGTGACTTTACATAAATGTAATTGATCTTTTGGATGTTTATTTCTCTTTTAAAAATATGATTTAGCTGGGAGTTCTGCTTAGTGGTGGGAATACTTCTCTAACATCCACAGATGCCACAGCTTCATGATACCCAGCATACCGACAAAAAAGTGACTAAAATAACACATCCATTATATTTACATGGTGCTGAAGTGCTCTGTCCAGTTGACTTGGAAACACAGCACTCTGCTATATTATTTAATTTCATTTAGAAAATATTATAGATATAGCAAAAAAAAATCCACTAGTTTGAGGGTTACAAAATTTCTGTTATTTTTATTCCTTTCTTCTTTTGTACCTTAAGTCAGTCTTAGCCTTGTTTTTGACAAAGACAAATCACTGTTCACTTTAAAAAGGAAGAAGTCCACTACATTTAACCTGACACCATCTGGGAACTCACCTAGCACTGTGGCCTTATTACATAGCTTTATCCTTGAACCCTATGAGCAATTTTCTTAGAGGAACACATTTTCTTTCCTGAATAAAAGGCAATGTATTATAATGGGAAAACCCTAGCAAAGCTATGTGACTCGATTTGCATTCTGATTTGTGGAATACAAGAGTATATTTGACAGTGTAATGAAATACTAGAATATATTTGATGGTTCATCATGGTACCAAAGGTATGATGAAATGGACCTGTTAGTCAGTGGTCCAAATCACTTTACCTCAGAAGGTCAGCTTTAAAAATTCCAATGAATGATTAGCAAATTTTGCCTCTGCCCCTCTGAGCATAGATTATAGACTGTTGAGCAAAACTCAGAAAATGAATCTTTCCTATTCATTTGGGATTTGGATGCAGACACACCAATGTTAATGCATTGGACTACAATTTATTAATAACTTCTACTGAAGCTCTTGAAGTTTCAGATTCTCTGGAAACTTTCCATTCATCTTTGCCCAGGATTGTAGAGACATGTAGTCGTTCCAATTAGTATTCCTCTATCTAAACTAATTTGAGCAAATTACTAATACGTATGGCTATTATTTTTTACTATTACTTACCACTATTACTAAATTAATTTTCAAACTTGGGCTCTTGTTACATGCAAAAGTCATTCCTACAGCATGAGTAAAACCAATCAACAGCTAAATTCTTAAACATCAATGAACATGAATTTCCAGAAACAAATTCCTATAAATTTCACTTAAGAGGATGACAAACTTTGTCATCTTTTAAAGAATGTTTCTTGATGGCTTTGTGTATTGGCAACTTTGCTACAACAAAATAATGGCTGAGGTCACTGTTTTATGAAATTAGCCAATAGGAAAGCTAGAATTACTTGACATGAATAATCATGAAGATCTACTGCAATAAATAAAATATGACAGAAATACTGTAGATTTTAATGTCTGCCATTCATGTCTTTCAAGTAGTCCACAAAGTCTTCTTTAGAACTTCAGGAAACACTAGTGTAAGAACCCAGGCATACAAAACTTCATCTTATCTTAAAAGTTTTTCAGAAAAAAATAAACAATTTCTGCATGCATTAATATTATCAGAAGAGGTCAACTACCTGTCTTTCAGAAGCCAAACAATAACTGTTCTTCTCAACATGAGGCCATTGTCAATGAGCACAAAACCAAACCTTGAATACAGTGCATGAATTAGTTCTGAGAGAGACAGAGGAAAAGGGGAAGGATGGAGAGTTGGATGAGATGGAGTGGTTGAATAATTTTTAAAGGTAGCAGGATTTTAGTCTCATGCTGTCGGGTGAAGACAATTCTGTTTTCTTAAGAATAAAATTGGTATCATGGTTTTGGTCACCTCCCCATCTTCCCAAATATTTTATCTGTCCATATAAAACAGTGAATTCATGAAAAATGGTAAGACAATCCTGTCTACATTTAAGTTACTATAAGTTATTATGTTCTTAAAATAATCCCACCGAAGTCTAGCAATACTCATCTGTCTTCGCAAATTTTACAAGGGCTTTAAGATTGCTGAAGCTTCTTTCAAACGTGAAATACTGAAAAGGAAGAAGAAAAGCCTTACCCACAAGCCCCACGACATTCCTGAAGACTGACTGTGTTTAGTTCACCTCATCATTCATCAGACAGTGACATGGAAGCCTAACAGAGCAAAGAAGGTAGAGCCCAGGTGGCTGCCCACAGAGAGGGTCCTCAAGCCTTTCTATGTGACGATGAGGCATCCTTGATCTCCTCCCACCCACTTGAGATTCCGTGTTCAGTAGGAGGCAAGAGAACTTTTCAGAACAATGACCAGTGACCATGTTTCCTACCCAAGGAAAACCTGCAGAAACAGGAGTCCAATGTCATATGAGGGAAGAAGTAGAGGGCAAGGGGACATGGAGTGGGAGATGCTGTCCTTCTGTTTCCATGTAAATTAGAGGAGAAATCAGATTACTTGTTGTGACTAATCTTTTCAGGATTGTCCCCATAGGAAGAGAGAACAGAGGGTGGCTGACATTTGTAATCTGGACTGGGTCACAGCTTCTCTTGCCCTTTCCTTTCTCATGCATAAAATAATAGTCACACTAATGATGGGAGTAATGACTGACAACAGTATTAAACATTCCTATCTTCCGATATTTTTGAACGTATTAAATGAGAGACAGTAAGTGTTTTACAAAACATAAATAGGTTGATGCTATTTTTCAACTTTATGAAATCTTCCAAAATGAAGCTGGGGTTAAGAGACTCTTGTGTATGGGAAAAATGGTAAAATGATAGTGAATCTTATCTTCATTGACTAGACTTTGAAATTAAATTAATTTCTTAATATTGTTGAACAGGCTTCTTCAAAAGTGAACCAAGAAGTAGCTGGACTGGGATGCATAATCCAGGCCTGCAGAAGACAGCAGCCAAAGACTTTTGTGCTGTGCTCCCCAACCCCCATGCCATGCTGAGCTCTCGAGTTTGAAGTACTAGAGGAAGGATAAATTCTGGGTCCAGAATGGTATATCAAAACTACTTACCAGACATATATCCTAATATATATACATATACACACACATAGTTATCTAGTAATCTAGAAAGTTTAACAAAAGACCCAAGAAAACAGTACTCACATAATAAAATCATTCAATATGATGTTTCTCAAAGGTAGTGGAAGGAGATCCCAGCTCCATCAAGGTGCAACATGTGAAAACATCAAGAAAAGTAGTTACTAGAGCTCTCCTTTGCTATTTTCGTGTCATCCATCAGCTGGTGGCACGAGTCCTCTACTAACCCATTGCTGCCTGTGCAATGGGGCTGGGGAGCTGCTATATCTGATCCTTCCATGATGAACCCACATTTCTCACCATGTGCTTCTGTGACCCTGGCATCAAAGATGACTGATACCTTGAGATCAGCGTGAATGTTTCTATCTTTGCTCTCTTGTTTATGGAATCAGCCTTCTGACGCTAGCCACCCATTGTTCCATCATTTAATGGGATCATTTAAGCAGGACAAGGATGGCATTGATTTCCATCTCCTGGAGGATAACTCTTCTGACGTTTCTGAGATGTGCCTCTGGTCTTCTGACAGTCCATAACTCTGGAAGATGAATGGATTGTCGGTGTGAAAGTTATCTCCAATAGTTTATGTATGGGCATGGACTTGAAATTCTAGAGACTGACTGACCTCATTTGCTGCTACATTAAGGGAGTCAGGTGGGGAATAAGTCACTGAGATCAAATTGCCCTCTGCAGTAATGCTTACTTGAGAGTCTTTTGCCTAAAAGCTTCTGAATGCAGCAGATATAATAACCAGCAGATACACCACCAGCCTCCAGCAGCTGGACTCTCTTCCGTTAAATCCTAAATGGTTCATATAACTACATTTTATTCCCTTCAACTCACTCCCTCTTGAGATGGTGAAACAAAAAAATCCTAGTGCTCTCTGACTGCCAAGTATCTGCCACACAATCTCATGACCCATCACTCACTGTCTATCTTGTCTCTGTCTATGAGCGAATTCCTAAGTAATGCCACCAGAGTGCATAGCATTCTGAACCTCAGAACATCTTAGGGCACCCACATGACCAACAGATGCCAGTATATCTAAGAAAATTCTTAGTAGACCTACAAGCATGATTTAAGAATGCTGAAAGTTGATTTATGAAGGAAGATCAAAATACCTTCTACTGAAGCCAACTATGGAAATGTGACAAAGACAGCACATACATATTTCTGAAGTTCATGAACACTCAAGTAGGAAGATAAAAAAGTATACTGCAGGCAACTGGGAAGGTTTGAGCTTTGAAAACAGATTCCCTGGCTGTCAAATACAGTCTCTGCCAGATTGTAGAATTCCCAGGACCTTTCAAAAAATGATGCTTCTCAATGGTGAAGTGAGTTATCTCTGCAGTGAAAACCAGGATGAGAAGCAACAATTCTTAAGCAGATGGTGGCGTATTCCTATGGACTGGGCATTGTTGAGCCTCACTTGCCTGGAAAATAGTACAATATTCGTATAACTGATGATAGGTGATGGAGTAACATAGGTCTAAATACACATTCAGCTCCAAATGCATGGCAGCTACTAGTGTTATGCTCTCTGTAGTCTGATTCCCTCTGCTGCAGACATGAGCAGGATGCAGTAAATAAGCCTTCTGTCTTACTAAGCTCATTCAGAAACCAATCACAAGCTACATGTAAGCAAAGACCTGGCTGAAGGGATAAGCAGCTTAGGATGAGAGAGAAATATGGTTTTATTTTCTACTCCCTTTTCTCAATAACCATGAAATGCCAAGAGTATCTTTTTGTGGCTTTTGACTTCAGAGCCCAGCGCAGGATCTGGGAAACAGTAGGTTCTATATTTCACTTCTAAACACCTGTGCCAGACAAATCTTGAAAACTCAGCTTTTTGGTATGAATTCCCAGATTCACAGGTTGAAATAAGACAATGATAAACAACACTCCCCCGCCCCTGCAAAGAACTTAAAACCCACACTGAATGCTTTCTGAGTTCATCTTTTTTTCCTCCAGGATGAGAATAAAGCACTCCATTATAATAATAATGCGTAGTAATGATTTGAATTTTAGAAACTGTACATTGGGGCTTTTCAATCCTCAACTAACTCTTACAAAACTCACATGGCTTAATCTTTAGTTGAAATTCTCCAAAGTCTTATCTCTGGTAAGTATTTGAATTAAACTAGAACCCAAGCCACAGATTACAGAGCCACGTATTTCCTAACCTTACTCACCTCCATCTCTGAGATAGTATCTGGAATGCCTCATTTTTCTTGTGCTCCTCACCCCCCGGTATATTCTCAATTATATCATCTCCTTTAAAAACTGATTATTGCATGCATCTCACTCCAAAATTAAAAGCATCCAATACACATCCTCATCTTACATAGTCAAAAAAGCTCCATTCCCTACAATGACCTGCAAGGCCTTACAGACATTCTCACTACCTTTGTAGGCTCATTCTTCCTCTTCCTCCTCTTTCTTCCTCCTCCACTTTCTGCTCCAGTGGTTGTCAGTATACTTCTTTCCTCTTTCTTGAACAAAGATTATATTTTTCAGATTCAGAACAGCTTCAACCTCTCTTCCTCCTGGATTTGGACCACTGTCCATCTATCCCAGCTATACACATGGCCCATCACCTTGCTCTGCAAATTTGATAAACTTCACAATCCTGCATAGAACTTCAAAACCCTGCCCCTTCTCAAATTTTGTCACTCTTTTTTACTTTATTTCCCCACATCGTTGGTGGCTGTATAATGTCCTTTGTATTTCATAGGCACTTTTATTCGCCAAAGGGGGTTCTTTGGTCAAATAAAGTACACAATACATGCATGTAATACATGTATATATTCTGTTTTCTACTAGAATATCAACTCAATCATTTTTATTTCTTTTATCCTTTCACTGTATTTCCTTTTCTGCTACATCCCCAGTCTTCTGCACAGTGGCACTTATTAAATATTCAGTATATGAATGCAAAATACAGTTTTATTATTTTAAGGAATATCTTTCAGTCATTCAAAAGCCTCAACTTTCTGAGAAATTCTTCTATTAAATATTTTTTCAAACTGACATTATTCAGGTCCAAACTATTACTGCAGGTGACAATAGTGTTAACTGTTTCCTAAGTCATAGTCTCACTTGGTAGCAATATATTTTCACATTAATCATTATACTCTCTTTAAGAATAAGTGAAGGGAGAAGGAGGTGATGGATCATTAGATAAAATACCTTGACCTCTGTCCTCCACATGAGGGTGTACACAGGTGCACACACATGCACATGTTCATGCATGCACACACTCACTCAGAAAAGGGAGATATTCTCAAAAGGGGAACAACAGATAATACACCATAAGGGAAAATAGTTTAGCTTTGACTCCTGAAATTACTGGTTTTTTAAAAATTATTGGCTACAAAAGAAGTTTAAAAATAAATCATTTTGATTAACAATAATTAGATACACAAAATAGAAAAGTGCTTTTGGTTTTGATTATTTAGTGAAAATAACTTCACTTATCTGTAGTTGGTAGAATCAGAGAGTATAAAGAGCACTCTGCATAAAACAATGCAGATCAAAAGAAGCAGCATTCAAAGTAGAGGAAAAATCCTACTAACTTGAGAGACAATGAAGACATATGAAGTATGTATGAGCCCTGGAACACTCAGCCCTGCAGTCTGTGGGAAAAACCTTTAGTCCTGGGAACAATGGAAGCTTCACACATGGTAGACAAGAAAGACTCCTTTTCCTGATTCCTTCTGAAAAACTGAAAAATTCAATATTCCGGTATCTCAGCCCCATATGAACAGCTAACAAGATGAGAAATCTTCTCCTGTCCTTGTGGAGGATGCTGATGTCATCCAAATACATGGTCTAGCCACTGAGTCCAGAGGGAAGCACCAGCAGGAAAGAGAGAGTTAGGATCAACATTCAAGTCAGGGATTACAAGGCCAACACAGGAGGTCTCAGGAAAATATGTAGCACTAGGAAACAATATGATAGGGGCTCCATCTTTCAGCAAGGGAATCTCAGTGCAGAACACCAGGAAACAGAAGGCAGCAGCTCTCATCACCCACTGCAGGAGTGACTAGTCAGTGTGAAAGAGGAGAGGTTGACACTCTTTAGTGCAATCTTGCAAGAACCAGAGGACATGCATGGACCTAAGGTCATGTTCTCAGGGCATCCTTCCTTGTAACCTTTAAATGCATAAGTCTCCTTAACCCAGGCCCAATAGAAAGGGAAGATGTGAGGACACAACTCAGAAAGATTATTTCTTATACTAAGTAGAATTTAAATTGAAAAAGATGGGGTTTTAAAAATATTTTATTTATTATTTTTATTTTATGTCTATGAGTATATTGGCTCTATGTATGTAAGTGCATCCATGTTGTAAAATGCACAAGGAGGTCAGAAGAGAGTGTCAAGTTCCACTGGAACCAGAGTTATAGATGATTGTTACCTAACAGGTAGGTTTTGGGATTTGAATCCAGGTCCTCTGCAAGAACAGCCAGTGCTCTTAACCACTGAGACATCTCTCCAGCCCCCAAAATGCTGGGTTTTAACTGGATATGAGTAAGATAAATTCAAGTGGCATGTGAGTATTCCTTCTTTAAACAAAAATGGGGGCTATTGAGCAACCAGCATTCAGTTACAGAGAAATAAAGTTATATTTCTGCCAACCTAAGTCACAGTGTATAAATGTTAAATCCACTCTACATGTAAGGGCCAGTGATTTACTAGTGCTGAGTTCTACAGTAAAATGAACATTTTAAAACTTACCCAATACCTAAATACAGTGAAGAAATCAAGGGGAACATAAAGCGTTAGCCTCTTCTCCAAGAAGTAACATGCTAAAAGTGATTCTGCTAAAATATTATAAAGCCAAATATGAAAATATTCTGTGCCCTGCTTACAATAAACCATATAACCCCAGCATAGTTATTTCCAAATGGTGTGTGGGATTCAATCTGCATAAAAGCCCAAGAATAAAGACACACTTTATAACTTGCTTAGGAATTTTCCTCTTGAGTTTATGAAAGCCTCACTGTCTTGTTCCCATCTCCACCCAACTGGAAATAGCTTTATCCAGGACAAACTTCACTAAATTAACATAATCATGATTTGCTTATGGGTGAATGTCATGTGACTGACAGCTTTAGTCACCTTAAAGATAGGCAATCATTTTCTAAGTTATTGTTACACTGTAGGAAAAAGAAATAAAGTTGCAGTACATCTGTGTTGAAGACACCAGCAATGAGACCTTAAAGGCTTTGTGCTTTGCTCCAATGATAAAATGCAGAGGAGACTGGCTCTGAAGAAAGGTATATGATTCAAATTCTGTCTTTCATCATATACTACTGATGTGTCCCCTCATTTTCTTCTTTTATTCACATGAAAATGACTGAGTATTTACATACAGGGAATGTAGACATTGCACACATAAAGACTGGGCTTAATGAAACCGCTTGCCATATCATGTGCACTCAATAAAAATTTGTGAAAATGATCCATACTTGAAAAGCCAAATTCCTAACACAGCCAGCTACAAAGTCATTTTAACAGAAGTCTATCTCCATAAACTTTTTTCTCAATTCCCTTTAGAAAGATCATCCCATTTCCCCCACCCACTTTCCTACACTATCATGACACTAATTTCCCCTCAGCCATATTGTATTTTGTATTGTATTTTCCTATATTGTATTAAACAACAGTTTAATGTACTTTAGGGAAAATAGCTCCCTTCACTGCTGATATCATTACACAAGACACAGAAATGTCTTTAGCGTTGTGTCTGCTTGTTGAGAATGCAAAGTTCTGAGGAGTGACTACTCCTCAAATAATAAAGTGAATAAAGCCCTCTGTGCTCAGTGGAAGGAACTGTGTAGCCTATCCCTTGTCCTTTATAGATAACAGAAAAATCAGAAAAGGAAAAGAATTTGAAAATCCAATCATTTGAGTCAGAAACCTTTGTCATATTTCCTCTCTTGCATGATTTTAAGAAAATAATTTACCTATTCTGGTTTGAGTTCTTTATTTGCAAAATAATGGTATAAAACTGAGGACTAATTATCTGTTCTTCCCCAGATCCTTTCCAACTTCAAAATGGAGATACTGTAATTGACAACACAGTCACCAGGACTTCAGGTTATGGTTATGCGAGAATCAGGCAAATGGTCCATAACTGGAAAGAGAGAAAGCAAAGATTTTATACTCACCCCACACGTACCCCTAACCTGATTCCCTCTACCAAGCTGCTGATTATCTGTGTCCCTTCACCTAAAACTGAAAACCCCTGATCTCTATACTGAAAGGTTACACATTCATATATTAAAGTCACAAAGATACATAATCGTATTGTTGAAAATGAAAACAGCAAGGTCCTGGCGCAAAAAAAGACATGTAGATCAATGAAACACAATAGAAGACCCAAACATGAGCACATGCAATTTCAGTCACCTGATATTTGGCAAAAGTGCCAAGAACTCAAAGTGGAGCAAAGAGAATATCTTCAACAAATGGTACTGGCAAAACTGGATCTCCACCTGCAGAAGAATGAAACTAGACCCTTATTTTTCACTCTGTGTCAACTCCAAGTGGATCAAAGACCTAACTATAAACCTGAAGCTCTGAAACTGCTAGAAAAAAAAAAAAAAAAACATAGGCTATACTCTCCAAGATACACTCATAGGAAAGGATTTTCTAAATCCTTAAAATCAGCTGCTTAGGCATTAAGGTCATCAATCAATAAGTGGGATCTCATTAAACTACAAAGCTTCTGTAAAAAAAAAAAAAAAAAAAAAAAAAAAAAACAACTAAGGAAGGGCCACTAGTCACTGTGATAACTAGAGGAAGTTTCCCTCCTGAAATTTATGCAGGTTTTTGAAGTGTGAATTTATTAGCCCATATTAAGTTGCTTTTAACGAATCCTCAGATGGATTCTTAGATGGGTTCTTCAGTCATGGCTATATTGTGTGAATTGTGGGAGTACATAAGTAAATCCTGTCTTAAACAGGCTTTTTGATATATTCAAAACTATTCTGCTTCTAGAAACAACAGAGGAAACTTTGGGCATGGGTCATATCTCCTCCTGTCTGGGCCCCTGTTTAACCGAGTTGGCATGGGTCTTGTGCTTGATGCTACCATTGCCACAAGTTCACATGTGCAAGCTACTTGTGTCCAAAAAAACCTCTGTTCCCCTGTATTCATGAACCAGCCATGGCTCCGTCATGGGGAGCAATCTCTCTCTCTCTCTCTCTCTCTCTCTCTCTCTCTCTCTCTCATCTAATTTGCTTTGTTTTGCTTTTTGACAGAGTATCCCTAGCCCCATCTCACCTGGAAGTCACTATGCTGACCAAGCAGGCTTTGACCTCACACAGATTCACCTGCCCCCGCCTCCTGGGGTTAAAGGTGCACACCACAACACCAGGCACGATTCTTTTCTGTAGCTATTCAAGCTGAACAATGCTCAGAAGCACCAGCATACCAGTTCCAACCAAGAATTTCTCAGTTAGTGGGCTGTATCCTGAATACTCTTTCCCGACATTATTTTAATAGCTGAATCCCACAGAAATGTAGGGAGAAAGAAAAAGGAAATATCATATAAAAGCAAAAGTTGATTTACCAAAATCCTTAATGTTATTTCAAAATTCTCCCTTCTTAAGAAAACAGAATTTCCCCTCTGCTGAGAATAATAGTAATATTCTCAAAAGAAAAGCAATAACTTCAAATTTGTAAAAGTTAACCAAATATACATATGTCTGTATATATATATATATATATATATATATATATATATATATATTCAGAGCATTTACTTCAGGGTTAAAGTGAATGGAAGGTCATTATGCATGAAAAAATTAGTTAACTACAAGTTTTCTCAAGAAAGGTTGACTCTTACTTTATCTGCTATTAATGGGTCTGCAACCTGTGCTCTATAATGGCTCTATCTATTGAACACTGTTTGTAGATGGAAATTAGTTAATATGTGTTTTCAGTGTGGACAAAGAGAAACAAAAGGAGATTTTAGATCTTAAGCGAACCTCAGCTGATCACTGTTTTACCTTCAAGGCTAGTATAATGCAACTCCACTCTGCATTTGTTTTATCCATAAAGGAAGAATGAAGAAAGGCATAGTTGGTTGCAGTGATTGCACTTTTTGAATTAGTAATTGTTAACCCTGTATTATTTTATTATTCATTCATAAAATGTAGGACTATTTTTGCCGCGGAGGATTTAACATACAGAAAGAAAAAGGTATGGTCCTTCTCTTGCAAACTCATCTGCATGGCTTGTCTTCCTAGACCTGGGCCTAAGAGGATGTCTAACTATGAGGAAGTCAAGGGCAATGATAGTGGGGAATCTGGTCAGGACCTATGGGGCAAGTAAATCTCATCCATGGAAGACTGGTGTCCAGCTGAGCACGTTCTTATTCTTAGATCCATCATTGCTTGGGGCTCCTAATGGTGTCACTCTTTGAGTCACACACAGAAAAGAAATCTAAATGGGATTTGTTAAGGGCATTTTGTTTTGCTTCCTACATCTCAGTGGGCACTTCATTAGTGTTTTACATCGACATTAAAAGGAAAAGTTAGTTAATACAGGAAAAAAACTTGAAAAACCAGTAGTGTCTGAGCAGCTACCTATTAGACATAAAGGTAGGAACTGTTCTTCAATCTGACTCAAATTTTTTCTACTCCACTGAAACAGCTACAAATGCACACTTTATCAGAGTGAACACTTCAAAAAGTAATATGGACTTTTCATATCTGTGAACAGAAACATATTCTGTAGCCACTGTTCAAAGTATTTTATTAACATTATGCTTACTCTACTAAAGAGTCACAAAATTTGCACTTAATATTGACAGAAATGACTTGCTATGAATCTTTCAGTAAAATGACTTTAAAACAGTACAGAAAACCTTTCTGTCTATCTTCTATGCTGTCTTTATAGATCTCTCTTTCCATATTCCTGCCCAGGCAGTTATCCAAAGTCTTGTGGATCTAAAGAGAATGTAATCAAAAAATTTTGTATAATGTTTACAATTTGCTTACTGTTATACCTTGAAATACTTTAATGCTAGCAATCAATCATCTTTGCTTTGCAAAGGGACAGAGATGATGTCATCGTAACACCACTGCCTTTGAGATGCAAACAATGGTCCTGGTCGAAATTTTGTCACTGGGGTGGGCAATGGCCCTGGTTAACTTTGATGAATGTGTGCTTTCTAGACATGGAGCTTTCTCAGTGGAATTCACAGAGCTCCTGCATCTGTTTCTCTTGCTCATTCTTTTTTTCTTTAACCACAGCTTCTTCTACATAAGCACTCTTCATACAAAGATACTGATTTTGATCTTCCATCCTTTAAATACCATGGAGTGCCTAAGGCTTGAAAACTATGTTTCTTGGCTCATAGTTCAATATGCTCAGCTGGAAAAATTTGTCATTGGAGCAGTTGCTGTTGGAGAAATATAGATATCTCCTTGCCCCTTTATCCCCAAAGCATCTGCTGCCTGGACTTTTGTTTGTATTAATGAAGAATACCATCTGCAAGTGTAGGCTTTTGCGTTTTGGTAGGAGGCAGAGATAGAAATCCAGAGAGGAATCCTTGAGCCATTGTAAAGTCCCACTGTGAAACTTCATGCGTGACTCAAAGGCCACATATTTGTGTTCACCTGTGACTGCATGGGTCTCTTTCAGAAGAGCACACTCTCAAAGCACAGCTGCCCATCTTTTCACAAAGAGTTAACTAAAAGGTCACTCTTCTATTAGGACAAAAGATGAATTTTCCTCTGCCTTAATGAATGAATTAGAAACTTCTTAGACACAAATAACAGAAACCCAAATCAACACAAAGTAAACAAACAAGGGGGGATTCATCACCTACACAACTGAGAATCTGAAGAAATGAATCCACTTTGGGGATTACTCTTTAGGAATGCCAATCGGTACTGCCAGGACTCGGAGTTGCCCCATTGCTTGGCTCAGTTTTCATTGGTATATCTCTGCAAGTTGTGTCATCTTACATGAGTGTGTATCTCACTGGTTTGTTAACTGTAATTTGAAACAAGTCCCAGTTATCTACTAGTTTCATCTAACATTTGAAAATTGAGTATTTTTGTCTTGAAAGATCTGTTTTTTTCTAGAAAGTTTCCAGAAAGCAAATACTGTCCCTTCTGTTTGGGAGTGGGAACATATGGACTAGGAGTAGGGCAGAGTGAAGGCAAGGAAGTTCCCAGAAGAAAGGCACACTCCACAAGACAAACCCAGAGGGGTCTGCTTCCAAGAGAGAGGCAGGCAGACCTCCTAGGATTGGGTATCTGGGGAAATACTTAGTCTCATATGAGTCCAGTATGAATGAGCTTACACTTCGCTAAACCAGTCGTTGCCACATTCACTCACTGTCAGGGAGTTCCATCTTTATCCTTAGAAATTGCTTACCTTGTTAAAAAGACATAGAAAGATCTAGATTATAGGGAAGGGCAGATAAAGAGGTGGCAGCCAGAACTAATAAATAAAGAGTCACCAGTGTGATGTGACCTCACCTGTGAGACTGATATGCTCTGCAAGGAAGACTTAAAAGAGCTGGGAATGGCCTGAACAGCAATCATGTTATCCTAAAGAATAAATAAGGAAAAGAAATACTGGCCAGAAACCCAATTTTATTTATCAGAAAACATATTCTGAAAATATAACACTCATAATAGCTAATGGACAGTTGCTCAACATTATATGAGAGAGCTTGATGTGTCAATAAGTATTTGGTACCTAACATGCAGAAATGAGGAATTGGGTTCTGCCAGTAAATTCATGGGTGGCTCCAGTATACAGTCAAGACGGCATGAAGCAGCAGATATCTCAGTTATGACATTATGAACATGTAGCGGACTATAAGGGAAGGCTGATACAGACAGCAAGCAAGCACAGTACATCTAGAGATCGTATGGAAGATTTGGAGCCCATAGTGGTTAGAGAAGAAAAAGGAATTCTTGGTGGGTGAAGCATATGTGAAGGTCTTAAAAGGGAGAAAACAAGGTATATAAAGGTGTTTGGGCCTGGAGAGATGGATGCTCAGTGGTTAAGAGCACTGGCTACTCTTGCAGAAGTCCTCTTTCAGAATCCCAATACCCAGATGGTAGCTAACAACCATCCATAACTCCAATTCCAGGGAATTAAAACACACTCTTCTGACCTCTGCGAGAACTACACAGATTCACTTACATATATGCAGACACAGAATTCATACACATAAAATAAAAATAAAGCAATCAAAAATAAAATAAAATACAGGTAAATAAGCTCTAATAGGGCTAGTAAAACAGTCAAGTCAATAAAATGCTTAATAATTATGAGAACCTAAGTTCAGACACAAATACTCATACAAAACTTGAATATAGTGGCCTGGGCCTACAACCTCAGCCCTGGGATGGTGGTAGAGACAGAGGATCCTGGGACTTATTGGCCACTTAGTATAGTCAGTTGGTGAGTACCTGGTTCAGTGAGAGACCCTGCATCAAAAAACTAGGGGGATAGCAAGAAAAACAGACACCCTGGGGCTGGAGTAACGACTCAGCAGTTAAAGAGCACTGGCTGTTCTTGCTGAGGACCTGGGTTCAGTTCCCACAGCACACAGTGGCTAACAGATGTTTATAACTCCATTTTCAAAGGGATCTAACACCCGATTCTGATCTCCACTGGAACTGCAGAAAATAGATGCACTTAACATACATGTAGGCAAACATACATAAAATAAAAATAATAAATAAAATATTCTTTTAAAAAGTATACACCCAAAACTTGGATTTCACACTAATGCATATATATACATACTCTTGTGTGCCTGCACACAGAAGTGCCTATACAAGAACCTATCACAAACACATGAACCCACATACACATGCTCATTAAACTATACTCGACTTGGATTTTCTCAGAGTCTTAGAACTAATAGAAGCAATGGACACATGAATGTGTGGTGACATACCTGTAATCTCAGAACCCATGGGTCTAGGGCAAGACAGAGTTTCATGTAAGGCTTAACAGTGAGAGACTGTGTCGAGTAAGAAAGGATGCGATGGAGAAGAAGTTTGGGAGATATTTACAAAAGGGACGAGTAAAGAAGAGAGAGAAAGCAAGGGAAAGTGGAGAATTGATGAAAGAAAAGGAGGAAAAGCTAAAAAGAAATGATAAAAGAAAAGAAACTGTGAATATCTTTGTTTCTGCTCTTGAGAACAATGTCAGGATTAGCTCACCTCAAATATGCCTTCCTATAGCTAAATTCATTCAGATGGTGCTAATGAGAGCTGTTGTAAGATAGCATTTCACTGGACAAACTTGAACATCATACCACTATCAACACAGACAGGAGGTTTTTCCCCGATAGAAGTCAGGCAATAGGTTAATCAATCCAACTGCATTTGGGTTTCTTAATTCTGAGATTTCCCAAGCACAGCACAACAGACTCAATGCATATTCGTTGAATGGATTCTATGGAAAGATGAACACAAAATCCCTTTCATTTTGCATAAAGACAGTTATGAAAGCTGCTTATTCATCTGCATGTATTTGTACCTAAGAAGGACTTTTCTTAAATGAGAATACTCCCCTTAGAATCCAACTGGATATTTCGTCCCCAGTTGGTGGAGCTGTTTTGGGAGGTTTTAAAAAGTGTGGCCTCACTGGATTTCCAGTCTCTCTGCTTCCTGTGCCTGCAATCCCTAAGCTTTCTAATGTCTCCTGGTGCTATGCCTCCCCCACGATTACAAGCCCTCCACTGGAACAGTAAACCAAATAGACTCTTCCTTCTAAAAGTTGCCTTGGTCATGGTGTCTTATCCGAGCAGGAGAAAAGTAACTAAACAAGGCTGTGGAAATGGTTCAGAAGATAACATGCATGCTGTGCAAGCCCAGCACCTCAGTAGAGAAGCTGTGGAGGCACATTTTGAAACCTCAACTCTGGTGAGACAGAGACCAACATATCCCGGGTACCTGATGGTCATTCATGTTTAGTAAAAGATTCTACCCCCAAAATTAAGGTGGAGAATGATAGAGGAAGACATTTTATTTTGAATTTGGAACTACACACATTCAGGCAAAAGAAAGCACCCCCCCCCATGTGCGCGCACACACACATCCACGTGCACACCCAAGAAAATGCAGTGGTAGAAGATGGCGAAGGCTGAAGTCTCTGTGTGGAGTTATCCACTGAAAACCAGGCTAACACAGATAACTAAAATCTGTTCTCACACAGCAAAGTCTTTGATGACTCCATTGTAATCTCTGTCTTTTCAGAAATATGTGCAGATCATCTAGGCTGGTTATCGGCGATGTATTTGATCCTAGTCTGATGTGTAATATGTCTATATTATTACCACGCTTACTATTTAAATTGAGGTTAATTGGCAGGAGAATTCATCCAATATCAGCAATAGTAAGATGTCACGCTTTTTGAGGGTAGGCGTTGAAGCTAAAATAGCCTGCATCATCATACATTAGGCAGTGATGCTTCAGAAAGCATCTCTTACACTTCTATAGACACAACAGGCAGGTAACTCGTAACCATCAATGAATAAATACATACATGAACAAAGAAAGCAACGAATAAAAATATCAGTGTCTTTAGGGTAAGTGCCTGAAACAAATACCTGTATAATACAATTCTATTCTCTGAGGATAAGAGTGTGATTTAGGCTTGCAGATTCAAACAAGCAAGAAAACATTCATAGTAAGCAGGCTACAGCAGTGATACTTATTAGCTTATCAGAAGAGGACAAAGGCTTATAATATGGGTCATTCAGAATAAGAATCAAGAAAAGTGTTAGCAAGTAGTCATCAGCAAGCATCTGTTAGACAATGCACAGGATAGCCTAACAGGTATTTCCACAGGTTTCTCCTCTCAGAGATTATTCTTTCCCTGAAACCCGAGATGACTAACTCGAGAGGCAAAGCACGAACGCTCAAACCAGCCATGGATCACTGGTATCAAATTGTGAGAAGTGAAAATGCAGAAAGCGGGCTAACCACATCCAAGCCTTATAACATAATCCTTGTAGGGGAGACCTCAGGAAAATTTATTCGTTTCCATAGTTTTGAATCTCAAGTACCAAAGGCAGGAGGCACTGCTCTATGCAGAGGCGCAGAGGGAGATGGAGAACTGATGGTTTTGTTTGTGGTATGCATGTCAAAATAGAAAGGATAGACTGAAAAGTAAAGAGCGTTTTGAAAATGAAGTTCAAACTAAAAAGCAACAAGGCAGAGTGGAACTGGCAATTGTCTTTAGAACCAGAGAATTTGAATTTATAATACACCACTTATTTGGTGCAATCTCAAGCAGTTTGTTTCGTATCTTTGAGCTTCATCTTACCTTGTAGACTGAGGACAATATTTCTTGCTTTTCTGAAAGACATAAAATGACACGCACAGGTGTGCCTGGCAATGTAAGAGATCAGCACAATCAAATAACCTTATCTTCATCGTAAAAGTCATTTTTCATAAAGGAAAATATATAGAAGATTGGAAAGATTCATAATAATGCCCCTGCCACAGGCAAAACTGGAACCCAGAACTGATTGAGATGGAAGCATCCTTCATGCTCTTAATCGAGAATTTGGGCTTTCAAGAAAAAGATTCTTTCAAAAGTATATTTGAGACCATCTCACCTAACTTTTAAGCTATTTTAAGATAACTACAACAGAGAAAGTTAGATGGTACCGGTTATCACATTAGTGTAAAGACTGGAAGAAAATACATTCAAAGTTAAGTAAAGAACTGTAATTTAACTACATTATAAAACATCATTCTACAGTGGAAGCCACAGGGTTATTCATTAAGGTAACATCACAGTAATTCCTGAGGAAATATCGCCCAAAGAAATGACAAGACTTCAGTGAGGTATGGACAGTTTGAAGAGAGTTATCAAAAATTTTCGCCAGACATGGTGTTCTGTGCCTTTAATCCCGCGGAGCTTCAGGTCAGGCTGATCTACATAGTGAGTTACATGTCATCTGGGACTACAAGATATACTTGTGTCAAAAACAAACAAAGAAAAAGTACACAATTTTAATCGCCTGCTCAAGCATCATCTTGTACAACAAATACAAAATAATCCCAAGGCACATAATGATCCCCCTGAGCCAGGAAACTTATTTTGAACATGATGGACTAGATGATGATGATGTGAAAGAAGTGTTTTTATTTATTTTTGTCTACTGAATACAACAAACATGTCCTCATATACTAAGTACATAGTAAAATATAAGAACAGACGGAATGCAGGTTTGGGTATGCACATCCAGAAGTCGGTAAGTGGGCAGGGATGCCCAAAATGGGATGAGAAGCTTCTAAGTGGCTCTGTGAATGCAACTGTGACAGTCTGTATTTTGTGCGCTAGGCCTGAGAAGTGCTAAGAAGGCTGATCCTGGCATCATCTGTTCCAGAGGACACAAAGAGGTCACCTCATCAGGATCAGGGAACATATCCTTCCAAATGACATCCCTATATCTATCTCTCTGATCTCACCCCTTGACCCCATACAACCAAAGTGCTTACCTTTCCTGGCCCTGGTCAACCCTGGCATTTTTTCTACATAGTTAATTTTCTTCAAGTAAATCCATCCAAGTCTGGTTTTCATTTTTCCTTCTATTCATAAAGAGAATTGCTGAAAAGAAACTAGCTTGAGCTCTGTTTTAAGATCAGGATCCTCCTGCTTCGGCTTAGCTGATGTCCCAGCCAGCAAGGTTAGAGAGAAACTGCTCCGAATAATTATAGGTAAAATTAGTGCAGCATTGGAAGGGGTGGAGGGAGCATATGACTCCAGTCCTAAGAGATACATACAGAATCTCTATAGCATTTTGTTATTTTTATGGATGAAGCAGGTTTAAGTAAGCAATTCCTTCAGGTTGACACTGATGCCAGACAGTACGATGGCATCCTTCTGCCACTTTACAGTGCCTATGAACTTAAAAGAAATGGAAAATTATCAAATTAATGAACAACATTTAAAAATATGGTGTTTCTTCAGAGTGTGGCATCAATTTAGCATTATTCCTATGATCTGGATCTGTTTCTGGGGATTAGCAATGAAGTGACCAGAAAGATGAAGAAAACTCAGAGTGGAGGAATGATATGCAGGTGTCCTGTGCTGCAGATGCCATTCCACAGAGCACTAGAAAGCAAAGGAGTCAGTCATTGCAAAAGGCCCTTCTGCCTACTCTGACTCTTTTCCCAGTAACCACACCTTTTACTTTCAGATAAGGAAACTATTCTACTCCACTGATGATTTTCTCTCTCTTTTTTTCCATTTCTTCTAAAACTCATGAGGCAGAGGTATATTAGGAACAATAAAATAAAGTGAAGAAAATAAGCTGAATGAGCCCTAAAGCCTTTGCTGAATGAAAACAGTTCCTAACTTGTAGGGAGTTGCACAGCAAATAGTCTGAAGAAAGCTCCATTTACCCACTGAGTGATGGCAGATACTTGTATTTGTAGTTTGGCTCACAACTGATGTTGAGTGTTTAGAGAAGGTGAACTACAAAATAAACTGAAGTCATCATGCAACAGGCCGCCACGCCAATCTACACGCAGAAAATTCAAACTGGACGAGAAGGGCAATTTGATGAATTCTTGAGTACAAGTTCAAGTTGAGAAACATGAATAATAGAGATAGAAGCACAAGGCAGAACTCTGTGAGATCATGAAATATGTCAAAAACCATTACCCCTAACAATTGCGAATCTACACAAGAGACTAATATATGAAAACTTAGTTTTAAGAATATTAAAAAAAAATTGACATGTTCAGAGTTTTAACTTACATTACTACACAATTTTTGGAATGCTTAATTTAGCTTAAAATATGATATTTTTTCCATAAAATTTGCCTAAGTGGTTAAACCTGTGTTTCCTGAAGACAGGAAACTGGAATCTCTGTCTCTGCTTTGTTTCTAAGAAGGTTAATGGAATATACTATCCACACTGGAGACAAGACAGAATTAAACAATACATGAAAATAATGTTGCACACTCCTTCAGTGCTATAGTGCCTATGAACTATGTGTTGTCATTATTCTCGAGCACAGCATTCTCAAGAAGAGAGGGGCTGGACAGATGGCTCAGTGGTCAAGAGTGCTCACTGCTATTCCAGAGGACCTGAGTTCTGTTCCTAGCACCCACATCTGGTGGCTTACAACTTCTTGTAACTCCAGCTTCACAGGATTGATACCTCCATCTGGCTTCTGGAAGCACACATAGACAATCCCCCCACATAGATGTAAATTAAAATAGAAATAAAATCATGTAAGAAAGAAAATGTGTGCAAGGTGGTCTCAAGATGTTTGGCATCTTCCAAAACTAGTCCTTAACTCCGGCTGCTCTGTAGAGCAAGCAAGTCCCTCTGAAGTACACATAAATTTATTTGCATTGGAACACTGACTCACTAGGTTCATATATGTAATAATAAAACTACTAGGTATTTGAAAATGAATCAGAGCTGGTAATTTTTAACTGTCCTGTTCTTGTACATTGATGACCTCTGAAGTTAGCTCCTAAACACATATAAGTGATCCAAGAAACTGAATCAGGAGGAAGGGCACGTGCCCTTAATAACATCAGCTCTTCCTTGTATACCTCAGCTCAGGAACTGGAGATACTTTTAATTTGAGCAATAACAGTCATTAGAGGAGAAGGGGAGGAAGGACAGAGAGGAAAAGAAACAGAAAAAGTATGACAGAGAGGAGACAGAGACCGAGAGACAGAGAGAGACACAGAGACAGGGTATGGTATGAGATTATGTTCAGTGATCTATCAACTTGATGTCAGATAGATCTTGTCAGAACAGAATCAGGAACCCAAATCAAAACACAAACAGAAAAACAGACAACCTGGTAGATGACCAACAATATAAGGAAGTCGCCGTTTCTGTAACTTGATCAAGAAAGTATCAGCCTTTTGTTCAGCAAAATGAAGGTGTCAGAAATCTCCCAACTTTTTTTTTTTTATAGAAATGTTCATTTTCCTTATTTCAGAAAGCTTAGGTGCTCTACCAATCTGCTCAGCTTGATATTTCAAGGATTATGGTGATGCTTGGCTACTGCAACATGAAAACTGCTTAAGCTTCACTAGAAGTTGATACCCCCAACATTAAGCATTCTTCCTGGCTGTGCCTGCTCTGACCAGGTTTTCCTTACAAATGTGTCACCTGAAGGACCTGCCTCTGTGGATATCCATTTTATTAATTATAGACACTAATAATTGATCTTCATCTGAATCTACTATGAAAACCTGATTTTAAACTGACATCAGAATGAATCTGTTCCCCAAATCTTGTGATATCACAGTAGTATTAAATTCAAGCTAGATTTTCTCCAAAACGACAGTAATGGTTAAGGACACCACCACACAGAGAAAGAGACACAAAAAGTATGCTGATATATTTTAGCAAGCTCGTTAGCAAAATTGGTATTAAAATTCACCTTTCTTTGGGGACAATGGATTAGAGGTTGTTTTCTCCCCTCTGTAAAAAGAAAAACAACAACAACAAAATACCTCACAATTAATAGCTTATTTTGCAAAAATACTGAAGATATACAAAACTTGCTGGTGTCTTAGAAATTGCTAGGGAGTAATAAGCAAATATGTCACACACAATTCACGTAGCTCTATTCGTTCCTGGGACCCAAGAGTCAGTATCCCATATCCTGGAACTCTCTCCCTATCTCCATTCTTGAAATATAGGAAGGAAAGGGATTTCAGATATGTACTTCAAGTCACTCCACACATCCCCCCAGTGGGACCACATCCTCTTTAATAAAGAAAAAACTATTAAATGTCTTCTCTGAATCTGAAATGTGACTCTTAGGGCTGGATCAGAAGGCTGGGCTGCTAATAAAGGTGGGTGAAGGCTAAAACAGGCTGGTCGCCAACAAGAAAATCAGTTTTTTTGGTCATAATGGGAAAACTAATTCAGTGCCACAGACACCTGGCCATTTGGGTCTTAATTGAATCACTTGGATCTTTACTTTTTCCTCTGCTACAAATAACAGCCGTTTAATGGGATTTGAACATTTCCAGCAAGGTGGCACACATCCCCAGGTCTCTCAGAAGAGATAATTGACCGAGATTATATTAAACCGTCATTATGGGAAAGGCTTCAGTCCCAGAAGAAATGCTGTCAGTGCTTCTAAGTTGGACTGTGCATTTTCCAGGGGGTGGTTTGCCAACAAATGAACATGATGCATACATGTCCAGAACACATGGTTAAACATGATTCAGTCTTATTAAAGTGACATTTATTGTTTGACTTCATTATCTCTGTTTTGACCTCATGTCATTCTCCTTTTCTTTCCTTCCTGTATGTGTCTTTGAAAGAGTCCCTTGAGTAACAACATTCCTCTTCATTTTGTATTCCCCTTAAGCCTCACCTCCTCTAAGGAATTGAGCAATCCACTTCACTCTATCCAAAAGAAAGGGGTGAATCACCCAAGTTCTCAATGTCTGCTCCTAAGTTTAAACAGTAAGAAACATGTAGATGATGCACCTAAAATATGATATCCTAAGACTTCTCAAATATATGATTAGGAACCCTGAAAATTTCCTGTTTTGCCCTTGGACTACTGTGATCCAGAAACAAGAAGAAAAAATTCAGAAAGATGTCCAATTAATTAAAATGATTAAATTCTACATTATAATCTTATTTTAAAGAAGCAAAATGAATCTGACTTCCTGTTGACCTCAAAAAGAGAAGATCCCTGTGATAGCCTGCAATCCAGTGATCTGATCTAAACCTCTTTCAGTGTCTAAGATGAAGTCAGAAATCATCTTTAGGAGCATTCCTTGCAGGTCTGGGGGCAGCCTGTCTCCAAGTCTCCAGCTCATTATGAAGCACTAAAGAGAAGGAATGCAACAGTCTTGCTGATGCCCAGGGTACTTCTTTTGATGGATGTGGACTGCGTCTCCTCTAATTGTGAGCAGTTCCCTGCATCCCAGTTATAAGGGAGGATCTGTGACCTCAATATAATTGTATTAATGAATCAATTCCAAGCAAAGAGGATGTGGTCTGCATGTGACAGAAAAAAGAATCTGAAAGATTTGTTAGGAACTAATGAGCAAATTGGGAGCACACTTGTAAGCACTTGGCTTGCCATAAATAGCAACAGGGAGGGAAGAGAGGAGAGCAGAGCAACACCGGCAAGTAGCCTGTTCCTCCCCTGCCTGCTCATTTAAGACTATCAGTTGTTAACATGATTTACACAGCTTTGGTGACTTTGGCAGCAAACGAGATGCCTGCTGCACTCCTGTCTCTGACAGACTGATCATTCAGAGAAGATGCAATAATTTAAGAAAATAAATAAAATTGCAGAGATAGTCTGCAGTGAAATTCACAGACTGAAGATCTAATGCTGCTACTTAATGCACTTTTTCTTCCTAAACGACTTGGATCAATGAATGCATTTTCACCTAAATATAACTGTCTTTCTTTTAGAAACATGCTTGAAATTCCCATCTTCCAGCATATATCTCTTTGGACATATACAGGATATGACTCCAATATTACTTTTATTTCCTTTGAAGTTGTTTTTCAAAACATCTATAGGTCATTGACAAATCTTCCAGGTCCTCCTAGGTGTTCTGATGTCTCTGTAAGCATCTTTCCTCGATGACATACAGGGAAAGATCATTTTCCCAATGGTCTGGTTATGTATCAAGGAAGGTAGAAAATGGGGCAAACTCTGAAAAATCAGAGATGCTTGAGTAAGAGAGCAGGGGTGGAGCTGGAGTGGTCATGTGTATGTGCCCCGTGTCCTTCTGGCTCTGCGTCACCTCATTCCAGCTTCCTTCTAACACAGACCTTCCACACTCTGTTCTCATGCTCAGATTCTGTTGTCCATATGGGTTTATTCAGACATACAAACTTCTCTCGATTCTGGTAAGTGAGGCCCACTTCCAACTATGGTTTGGATGACATAATGCCTTGGGAAACATCGCACCTGGATTTAATGGTGCTTCTTGTTTATTATCTGTAGCTATGAGCCAATGATGTATCATCTTGAAAACTTCAATTCCTCATTGTAACACAAGTATATTAGAAACAAACTGAAGTGCTTCAAATATTGAATTAAAGGTATGCCTGCAAAAGGCTACTAAAGTGAAAGGAACTGGGGAGATTCTCAAACAATTGTTTCCATTGTTTCTGGGCATCGCTCAAGGTAAGCATCACAGCCTAAAAATCTTCATAGGTATAGAACTAGTTCCACAAAACTACTTGTTTTCAAGAACAGAATAATATATTTTCTTCCCACTATATATAAGTAAGTCAAAACAACATATAAGTAAGTCAAAACAACGCTCAACAGGAGAAAGTATTGACACAAAGAAGCAAGAAGTGGAACTATCCTCAGGGAGGACTGCACAGTGTTGACACTGTGCTCACCGGCCTGTCACATTTAGGGGAGTCTACTGAAATCACGGGTGAGCCTTTCCTGGCCGTTGCATGGAGGAAATACACAGGGGCCTGTGCAGCATAGCTATGACTGCAGACTAAGAAGGACTATAGGTATTTGACTCTGTCAGCTGTGTAACTTAGGGAGCACTTAGAGAACACTTCTGAAGCTTACTGAGCCACAGTTTTCTCATCTGTATAACAGTTTTCTCATCCGTATAATGGAAGTAACTAGAGCAGTTTATGAGTGGGAAATCTAGTGAAGAAGCTCATGTGATGAATATCAAAAAGCAAACAATCAAAACCCCCCAGCCAAGATAACTGCTGAGTGACTGCCAACACTGTTTCCCCAGGAGATGTATTCCTGGCTGGGACTTTATTAATTCTATTACTCAGCTTACTTGGAAATGGCACATTTCCTCTATCTGACCTTGCTTTGTAATGCTGATGCTGACAGTCAATTAGTATTCTTCTTCTGGAATTTTTCCTCATTGTCCTTGTGCTATATTATCCCACTATCCCATAAGGATTCCTTTCTTTTTATGTCTCTGTGTGTGTGTGTATGTATATGTGTGTATGTGTGTGTGTGTGTGGTGTGCACATGCATGTGGAGGTCAGAGGACAACCTTAGATGTCATCACAGGACCACTATCTGCCTCTTTTGCCCCAGCCAGGGTATCTCATTGGCCCGGGGTTCACCAAGTAGGCTAGACTGTCTAACCAGCAAATCCCAAGAATCCTCCAGTCTCCACCTCCCCAGAGAGGGGATTACAAGGCTATACCAGCATTTCCATATGTGTTCCACTAATTGGATTCAAGACCTAATACTTACAAGTCAAGCATTTTACCAACTGAGCTACTGCTCCAGATCCCATGAGTGTTACTTTAGTAATGACTCTATTTCTACTGACAAATCTTTGAGAGGAAACACATTTCACTTGAGTTCTTTTCTTATTTTTTATTTATTTATTTATTTTTGTTCTATGAGACAGGGACTTCCTTTGTAACTGTTACAGATCTGGAACTATTTATGCAGATCAGGCTGGCCTTGAACCTACATAGATCCACCTGCTTCTGCCTCTCAAATGCTGGGATTAAAGGTGTGGGCTACCATGCCTGGCACATTTAGATTTTTATTAATCCTTAATAAGATAGTTACAAAAGTCTCTCTCTCTGTCTCTCTCTCTCTCTCTCTCTCTCTCTCTCTCTCTCTCACACACACACACACACACACATACACACACACAAATATATATGTACATAGTGTCCTTTCAATCAATACACTATTCCTATATTAGGATTCTATTTCAATAACAGTCTCTAGACATGAACTTGTACAACCACCAAGGCAATTTGAAAGTTCTGGTGCAGATTCAGGATGCCAGGCACAAGCCCTACTGCACCAGGCTCCTTCAGTTGGTTGCTACTGACAGCAGACCAGCCAAAATTCTTCTGAAGTACCACATGCATAATAATTGCTATCTAGATACAGCAAACAGATATAAGCAAATGAAAGGTCTTCGAACTGTCTGCTGTCATTCATTTAAAGGAGACTCTCTCAGAGGTTGACTACCTTTGTTCAAAATTAAATTTAACTAGAATTTAGTTGCTGTGGGACGAAGGAACATGGAATAAATCAGTCAGGCTCAAGCAAGAGCTGCCAGTTCTTTCAACGTTAAGAGAAATACAATGATTGGGCTCAATTGCTCACTGGAATAAAAAGAAGAGAAGAAAAAGAATGTGCAAATAACTCTGTTGTTGTCAGAGTCTCCACATGGACCTGAACAGTAACTCAAGTACCTTTGTTCATTATGGAGAAAGCAGGTGGGGAGGCTTCAACTTATTAATTAGGAAAATGATTCACATGAACACAGTTTGATTTTCATATTTTATCCACTCTTTCCAACTTATTTAATTTGGAAATGAGAGTGTGTTCTTGTCGTGCACGCTGGAGGCTTCTATGAGCACAACCCTTCAAAGGGAAGATGTTTAAGTACCTTCCTCACTGCTCTTTCAATTCTTCCTCGTTTCCCCTTATAACCTCTTTGATGCAGTGGCTCAAACCTCTTCTTTATTTACTCTAGTTTCTCTATCACTCATCCATAGCTATTGTTGAGTTCGATCTGAGAGTCCATTGATCATTTTTTGAACCTCACAAAAGCTTTGCCTTGCTCAGCTGGGAGATTCTGTGTGTGCCAGTACAAGACTATTTACCAGACCAGTTCTGCATTCGATTCCTGAAAGTAATGCAGACTTCTTTAGGTCATCAGAAATGTCCAAGATGTCCACATGTAGAGAAAACTTCTGGACTCATCAGGAAGGAAGGATGGATGCCACAGAAAATAAAGGAAGACCATCCAACTAGAATGAAATGAAATTTTATAATCATAGTAGTTACATTTTATTGTGAGTTAAGGGAATCCAAATATCTTCAGTAGATAGGAAAATAGTGAGAAAATCTGGAAAACCAACCAGTTGACTCAGCAGATGAAGAGATTTTCCTACAGGTTCAATCACAGAGCTCTTCCTTAGCAAGGAGTCCCTTTATTAGGAAAGACCAGGATTTTCAAGTTGCTATGATAACATATGCACACATACAATTTACCATTATTTAAATTTTGCAGTCAATGGCAATAAATATTTACAGTGTTATTAACTCTTTCCTGAACTTTTCATCATCCCAAACAAGCTCTAGCACCATTAGACAATTACTTCTCTTTCTTCCTTCACGTCAAATTGCTGGAAACCTGGATTATACATTTTGTCTTTGTGAATTTGTCTCTTATGAGTTCTTTATTAATGTGAAAAAGGTTAGATTTGAACTAATTTCTGGTACTTCCTTGTTACAAACCCCATCCATGGGTTCGTAGGTGCTGAGAATTTTCCTCTGCTTCTTACACTGCCTGTCCATACCTATGACCTAACTATTTTGCATTTACCCACCTTTTCATGTAAAGGCCCTGTGCTAATGTTATACCAGACAATATTAATGGCATCCTTTCCCTTCCTTGATCCCTAAGATTTTGGGTCATTTTTCTGGCTTATTCTCTGACAACTCTCAGTTTCCTTTGTCAAATCGTTTCCTCCTATGACTAATCCAATCAAACAGCCTCACTACAAAATGCTGCTTTCATGATCTGGCTATATGGCCTTATTTGGATACTATGTTATTTGGAAGAAAGATTCCCTATGTTTTCTACTGGGATGATTCGGAGCAATCTCTATTATGCAGAGGATGCTCAGCCTTTGGGCCTGAGTGATCTCTCATCCATTCTATAGACTGAGCAGGTCAGGTACAACTGCTGCATGAAAAGCCATTTCTACTTCTGCTCACTCCTCTCTTGTCACTGCCCCACATCCTTCAAATGCAAACAGCTGCTATTAACCAAAAAGTTTTACCAGTGACACTTCTTTATCAGAAAGGAATCAGTGAAGCAAACTTTAAAATCAAACCTCTTCAACTCAATTGAGTTGGAGTGTGGTAATTCTCTTTTATCCAGCACAGAGGCTTCTAATTCTAGGCAGTCTTCTCCTTTGTCTCTCTTACTTTATTTCCATCAATCTTTTTTGTTTCCTTCTTTGTTCTCTTTCTCATGACAATCACCTACACCTTTGCAACAGAGCCAAATTTCCATAAATCCCAGGCAATCTTAATTCCTACACTCAAACTTTACACATAATGTAGAACCCCTTATCTCTCTTCTTCTCTGTCACAATTTAGCATCCTTACATTTCAAGGAAACCTGCTTAGTTCTTTTATTTAAAATATTTTTATTGAGTCTTGAAGAATTTCACACAAGGCATTTTGACCATATTCAGATTGTACACATTGCCACCCCTACCCCATTCCTCCAACTTCATGCCCTCTGTTATTCTTGTTGCAAAGGGTGATCAAGTTCAAATCTGTGTTCCCCAAATGTTCTTGGGTGTGAGTACATCCATTCAAGTCTGTCAATCTCACTGACTCCTCCTCTCCTAAGGGCTATCAGTCCTCAGCTAAAATGGGG
This sequence comes from Eospalax fontanierii, assembly GCA_035773235.1. NCBI lineage: Eukaryota > Metazoa > Chordata > Mammalia > Rodentia > Spalacidae > Eospalax > Eospalax fontanierii. The sequence goes on along the minus strand of CM069544.1, from coordinate 14,174,458 downwards.
GCTTTTTGTCCACCTTCTCCCTCTATTCTGTGTTTCTTTTCTGGTTTTTGCTTGAGCAGGTCTTGTACGCCATCAGAATCACTGTGGATTCATAAGCGCAGCTACCCTGTGGTGCCCAGACAACAGAGTGTATCTGCATTTATCTATGACCTCTGTCTCTTATAATCGTTTTATCTCTTCTGTAATGAGCTGTAAGCCTTGAAAGGACAGATTGTGACATAGGTGTCACATTTAGGACTGAGCCCTCTGCAGTCTCTTATTCTCTGCATGTTGACCATTTGTGGGTCTCTGTGTTAATCATCATCTGCTGCGAGAATAATTTTCTGTGGTGAGACTTGAGAGATTCACTATCGATAGGTGTAAGTAAGCCATTAGGTGTCATTTTAATACTATATCTATTTAGAAGAATAAATGTAGTAGGTTTTCCTATATGGGCTGTGACCTATCTGGTCAGAGGTTCTTGACCCTGATATGAATGACAGGTATGGGCTCCATCTTGTGATGTGCTTAGTTATTGAAAGTACTGTAATATACAATCTACTCTCCGTTCCTGTGTTGTGTGTTCATATTTCAACGATGTTATCACTTAATTTTTAAATTACTTTGCACAATCTCCTTAGTTCTAGACACAACCTTCTTGAAAACTGTAACTATCATATGTTATTTATGTATTATGTATCTGTCCTGGTGCCTGGCAATCTTTAACAGAGAGTAGACAACAAATACTTATTGCTTGATTGATAATTCATTCACAGCTGGGTTGAAAGTTATCACTGTACTATCAATGAAATAAAGGGCTTGCTAAGCAAATGAATACTGTAAACACAGAGAGTTTGGCCCACTTTAATGTGAAATTCAACACACTATTTTAAGCTGCGCTTTCTTGACTGCCTCCCCTCAAAGAAAGAATGTGCTGACTGTGAGAATTGTACGTTTGTTAGCATTAACAAAATTCAAAGGATTACCAAACTCAATAGCTCTGTTGCTAGTCTATGTGTACAACTGTATTTCTAATATTCCTTTATGCACATACTTTCAGAATCAAATCAAGAAAGATGAGTCCTTGAAGAGTTTACCTCATCACATAGCCAAACTTAGTTATTTGCCTTGAAACAATAGTCACAGTTTGAAAAGCATTAGGGGAGTCTGGTGTTTTAGTCCTCTTGTCATAAATGCAACATGTTTCTGAGGGAGTTTCACATTTTGAGGAGGGGGAAGGGTGTTGTGGAGAAACCACTCAGTTCAGCACCAGTGTTCTTCTAACAGGCCTTAATTTGCACCTTTTTCACCATTCTTGGAAAACGTTGTCTTCTCTAAGAATCAGAAATCCAAAACTTTGCAAACTAGATTAGGATCCAGTCACATCTTTGAAAAGAATAGTATTCTTAGAGATTCCAGCTTTCCATCTCAGTTAAGCAATTTTCTTCTTCTGTCTGTGTCTACCTTTCTAGCAAACTCAAATAGCTGACTCAGGCAATCCTTTCTGATAAGTTTCAAGAGGCTGTTAAAAGATGGAAAAGAACTGGAAACTGTAGGTCCCCAAAGACTTTGCCATACGCTGCAAATAATGCTGTCAGTCACTGAAATTCTCCTCTACTACTGTCTATTGCTCTTGTTACCATTAATAATAGTATTTAAATGTCAGAGGATGTTAGTGGGCATAAGATCCAACATACTTCACTATTACAGTGGGAAGGGTAGGTGGGAGAAAGGAAAGAGAATCATGGGTGTACAAGCAGTTCTCTGAAGAAACAACCAGCACATTAGTACAGATATGTCACAACTTTTTACCTTTATACTCTTAACTTCTACTGGCCACATTCCTTCTACTTCAGACTAGAATAGATAATTTAACACATACAATCTTCTCCCCACAGGAGTTTGGTGTAGCCTGACCACACACTGTGAGGGGTGGCAGAGTGTGGGATAGGCCAGCAAGAGACAGAACATTATTGTTCTCGGATATGCAAGAGGCATCCCTATAGGATTTGAAAGGGAGCAACAAGATCGAATTCATCTTGGGCAAAGATGACTCTGTTGCTCAGGTGCATGTCTCAGCCATTGATTGACTGATTGTGGCTGTGCATCTGATGAACAGTTTATAACAATGGGGAAATCTGGGAAGTAGAAGGGGCTTTGGAAATCAGACTCTGTTACTGTTCAGGTAAATGTGTACAAATGTATTTTCCACTCCGGACTGCACACAGGTGGGTGTCTTGTCTTGTTTACAACTGTAAACTCAATGTGCACAGAGCCCAACACACAGTAGGTGCTCCTTAAGTACTTGTAAGTTGAACTCAAATAGCCAAAAATGAGGCTTTGGAAAAGAACTATTATATATTAGTTAAGTTTTCGTTTTGATAAATTTATCCTGAAAAACTACGGTCACTGGATTCATTAAGTCATTAGACGCTCCTTACACTTATACAATCAGGAGATGAGTTGCATTATCCGTGCTTTCATTCCTCTTCTTTATTGGAATATGAATTCCAGGAAGCTGCAGGTTGTGTTGATTCACCTCAAATGGCATGAACACAGAGCTTTGCGTAGTACACACAAAACTCAATGTACTGAAACACAAGAATGGTTTGCATCCTTTTCCAGTTATGCAAACAGAAAGCAGCACACACACACACACACACACACACACACACACACACGCAGTCAGGAGTCCCTTCCCCAAAGAGCTAAGAGGCCCCGTTACTGAAAAAGATCATGAAAAGACATTGATCAAGCTCCCCTTTTGTCCAATGCCTGTCTATCCAGAAGCCGTTCCTTATAGAAGCTCTGAAGCAGAACACTCAGTGGGAGTTTCTCAAGAGTTCCAGTTATGTACTAGTATATAAGATTTGCACAATGTTATCTAGAAAACAGTTATGTGCATGCAATGTTTTATACAACAGAAGAAACACATGACAAAGAAATGACATATATTAAACACCAAGTGAATCACTTTGCAGGTAGGAGGCACAGAATACTTGATAGCCACTGCTGCATTTATGTTTCCTTTTCAAGCATTGTTAAAATTACATGGCCTTTCATAAAATGATCCCCAGGTGACTGTTAGAATCAGGAAGCAGAAGATAGATTAGAGAAGCTACGAAAAGCAAAGAGAAAAGAAAATACAGATATTATGTATGGTTGTTATGACAACCAAAAGTGTCTCTAGATCTCCTCTCATTCCTTCCCATGCTATGATTCGGGTTTTCAAATTAATAACCTTTGATAATCCTTTTAAGGTTTTCATCACGATGAAAAGCAATGGTGGCCCTTCTTTACTATTGAACACTATAGTCGTGGAGGTTTTTATTTATTTTTTAATGGGATGGGATGAAAATAAAAGATGACTTAAAATCGAGGAAATGAAATCAAGCAATCATTCATGCAAAACCAACAGGCTTTTTTTTTTTTTCCATGAAGGATTCTTCATAGGAATGATTTTCAAATACTTGCAAGGGAGAGAATGAAAAGTCCTAGGTTTCCTGCACACAGATGATCAACTGAAATCTTAAAGATCCAGTGGGGATAACAGTACAAAAATGATAAATTCTTATTTTTCTGAGCTAAGCCAGGGTTCCAGTCTGTGATATAAAATAAAATGTGTCAAATTCAGGTTGTGTGTTATCAAAGCAAGAAATCACTGAGTTTTCCTAAATGAACTGCAGGCATTAATTTTCAACACTGGAGTACATAAAGTGGACTTTTAAGGGGATGGGAGGTCAGAGAACACAGGGTAAGATAACTAATACTAAGGACATTTGAAAATGACATACGGAAATACACGACTATATAAACTTCCTAAAACACATTCACATACATATACAAAAGGAGTTTTAATGAATTTACTCTATGACAGGGAGATAATGTCCCTGCCAGAAACCACAAGCTATCAAATTAAAATCTCAGTATCAAGCATGGGCTACCTCTTTTCTAGCTGTCCATCAGTGGGATCCCATATATCCTTTCAAGCACTGTGGGCTATTGCTATTGCTCTTGGTTACCTTCCAGAACTAGATGGCAAGAACTGATTACTGAAGACACCATACAATTGGGATACAGAACATGAAGAAATCAACCTGGTACTAACCTGGAAACTTCAACCCTACTGGCTAGTTTTCATAGGGTTAGACAGTTCTGTCCATGCTACTGGTGGAGAAATGTCCATAATCTTACCCAACTATGAATCATTCCAGGTATTATAACAACGGGCCTGGCGAGATAAGCTCACTGATGCAACAGTGGCATGAATCTTATGGGAGTAACCAACCAACTTTTGGTTGGTTTTAAGTACCGCTTCTTAAGATGGAAACTGACATGGGCCATGGGCCATCTCAGGCTGGCAGCTGGACTTGACAGTGTCATTCATGTGGTGTTGACTTTAGAAGCATGAAGCATAACAGTGAAGGGGTCATCAGTCCTTTTTCCATTGTTTCAGAGAGCCACTAATACTAGTGTGCAACAAGGGGTGTCCCTGCATAAAGAAGGCCCTGACAGGCCCTGATGGGCTGTTGTGTGAAGTGGTGAAGGTGAATCCTGATTGGCAGTGGAGACCCTGAGCAGATGATGGAGATGCTAAGGACCTGAGACATCAAAGAGAGCTGGATATAAAGAGTGGTACCATTCCCAGGGAGAGATTTATCCTGCACACAACAAAGATACAAGGGCTGAGTCATCTAATCCCTTTGGAAGTAAAGTCCCAGAAGTCAGATGTGGAGCTACTGGATTTGGTGTTTGCCCTGCTGGGTTTTGGTCTTGGGTTGGTTTGGTATTTCCTTACTATGTCTCCATTCCTCCCTCCTGTAATGGGAATGCATAATTTATCTTTTGATTTTACAAGTGCCTACAGTTAAAAGTAATTGCCTTGAGTTTCAGAGGAGACTTTGGACTCTGGACTACTTTTCATTATATTGAGAGTGGTAAAGACTACGGGGACTTTCAAAGGTGGATTAAATGCATTGAACATTTTACGTGACCATGAGCCTACAGAGTGAATGGTGGTTTGAATGAGAATGTCCCCTAGAGGCTCCAAGTATTTGGACATATTGTCCCCAGTTGGTGATGCTGTTTGAGAGGTTTTAGGAAGAGTGGCCTGACTGGAGGACGCTTGTCACTGGGAATGGGCTTTGAAAGTTCTTAAACTTTTTCTGATTTTCAGTTGCTCAGTGATTCCTGTGCCTGCTTGGTGATGTGATTACTCTGCTTTCTGCACCAGGTAGCTCCCTTTGCCAAGCCGACCTCACCATTAAGGACCTTAACCCCTAGAACAATAGGCTCAAATGAAGTCTTCCTTCTATAAGTTGCCTTGGTCACCATGTTTTATCACAACAGAAGAGTAACTAATACACAGCCTACACCTGGCATTTTTTACCATTTCCAAGAACCTGTGGTTAGACAGGCCATAGTCCCGAGAAGAGAATCTACTCATGAACATAGAATTAAGCTATCACCTAATTTCTTCTACTTAGAACCATGGGTTCCTGTAGCTCCCAATCTTCCACAGAAATACTTCTTTTTTTCGGTACATGGCAATAAAGAGATTCACAGTTGTTCAACATGCAAAAAAAATATGAAACTGTGGGGTGCTTAGCTCTAAATAGGGCATCTATATCAAACTCTCTCTCTCCAATGCTCAAGAATCATCATGGAAGTGGTTGTACATTGATTGTAAGAGTTAGAAGTAGTGGACATCTGCAACAAAACAGTATTTACTTGAGACAAAAATGCCATTGCACCATAAACTCATAGCATTTGTGACTAGAACAAGATCTACAGATGATCTAGACAGCCCAAATCCCAGTGTGAACAGGAAAGAGGCTTATGAAGTTCCATCTCTGGCTGAGGGATCTTGTAAACTGATATCTGCCGGGGAAAGGAAAGTCAATGTCCTTTTAGGAATGGGGCCACTAAGAAGCAGTGAATGACCCCACACCCATGCACATATAAGACTAAGTAAGCACAGTGGGCTTTGAAAAAATATGAGATGAAATTGGCAGGGAAAAATGGTAGTGTGGATAGGAAAGGAACTGAACGGGAGGGAACGGGGTGACATTTTTCAAAGTACATTATACGCAGGTATAAAAATTTCAAACAATAAAAAATTGGTTCTGGGCTAGAGAGATGGCTCAGTGGTTAAGAGCACTGACTGCTATTGTAGAAGACCTGGGTTTGATTTCCAGTACCCATATGGTGACTAACAACCATCCTAATTCCATTTCCAGGGGATCCAATGCCCGCTTCTGACCTCCGCAGGCATTGCACAACACAGGTGCACTTACACACATGCATGCAATACACTCATACACATAAAAAATAAATAAAATATAAAAATTTGTTTCTAAAAGGAATGGCTATAAAGAAACAAATGTAGTTCCATACCAGGTTGCTGTTTTACTTTTATTTTGGAGACTCATAAGTCAGGAAGATGGAGGAGTCTGAAAGCTTGACTGCAGAAGAAACAGACTCAGAGAGAGGAAATGACATGTCTAAAATTACAGTTGCTGTTGTGGTGTCCAATTGATAATAATATCCAACATTTACAAGGTACTTAGGCTCAGCAGATGTTAATCAAAATGCCTCATATATCAGTTAATATTCAGAGTCACTTGATTTAACGTCAAAGTTAAATACCAGGAAATGACCATGTGGGAGGAAAATATCATTCTCATGATCCCTCAGTCAGTTAGCAAGAGTGTGAGAGGTTTCAGTAACTGGCCAACTGACTGCAGGATTCATAGTCTTAGATCACCTATTCCATGACAGTAGTCATCCTATACCCCTATCTGGCCACTCCCTCCCTCCCCTGTTTCTGCTTGCACATTATTTTGGAAGGAATCAGCCCCAAATATCTTTATTACAGAACAATTTCCTTTTATATCACTTGACATTAATAAGTTCAAAAGAGTATTCTATCCCTCTCATAATAGAGATCATTGTTCTGTTTTGAAGGAAAATGTTTTGCCAACTGGAGAATTTGGGACTTTCCAGTCATGTGGGCCCCCAGAAACACCATCATCAGTTATCTTCCAGAAAATAGTTTCTGCACTCTGTCTACTAGCATGGAGAGCAGTTATTATTTATCCAACCATGGATGCCAGGGAGGATGAAGCAAATGTTTGATGTTATATCCATAGGATATAACACATGTTCTATGAGGGGTTATACCAAGTGGTCCTTTTGTCCCAGCCATTCTTGCTCTAACAGAAGACTTTAAATAAAATCTCCTCCTGTCCTAAATTTCAGTGTATCTCAGTACTTCTACCTCAAATATATCCCCTTCATTGATCAAAATTTAACCTCAGAATGTTCTGGGGAACTTGGAAAATGGCTAAGTGGGTAAAACGACTGCTGTGCAAGCATCAGGATCTGCTTTCAGATCCCCACCACCCATGTAAAAAGCCAAGCATGATAACACAGGACTGTAACCCCACCCTCAGAGGCAGAAACGAGAGGATCCCTGGGGCTTACATGCCCAGACAGACATAGAAATCAACAATACATTTAGAACCAGGTTCAGTCAGAATCCCTTTTTAAAGAAAATAAGGTTTAGTGTGAGTAAAGAGAAACTATATATCAACTTCTGGTGTCTGCATACATACACACACATACATATGCACCCACATTTTCACATACCCACATGCAACATGTATACACACACACACACATATACACATATACAACATACACCCTTCACAACACACAAGTAAAAATAAATGTTGGATTTAATCCTTTTCATACGTACTTTGACATAGTGTGTCACAATGGCAACAACATTCTTCTTTGTTTAAGAAAAGTATTTGTAGCAGTGGATTCCTACCCACAGTTGAAAAGGAGTCACATATACATCACTGGGAAGACAGATAAAATGTATCACATGAACAGTGCTCTACAGTGGCCTCCTATGGAGCAATAAGAATAAAACAAAGTAAAATTTGCAGCAACTTGAGGGAAGCATGCACAAGCAGAACAGAAGAATGTGTGCATTACAGATTCTACTAATATGGAGTTCAAATGCAGCCAACCTAATTCCTTTGTCCCTAGAAGTGAGGTTATGGTTACTAGACGGGGTTACAGTGATATTTCTGCATGCTAACGATATTCTACCTGTTCGTCAAGTTTCTGGTTAAGCAACAGCATTAACTCTATGACTGTGCTCATTAGGATTTGTGTTTTAAGCTTCTGTGCATCTCTTGTATTCTTTAAGCTTAAGTTTTTTTTTTTCTTGAGAGAAAATTTTATATTTATAAATTCCTCAAAGTACCTACACTTGGCACTCTGCTTAGTACATCTTACATTGTTAAATGTTTGACACAAAAAGAATGGTCTCCTCATCCATCAAGTCCTTCCTAATTCATAACCCTGAGCATTCCTAGGATCATATGATTTTCTTTGGTTCATTCTTAAAATACCTACTAGCACCCTGATGCCATATAAGACAGAAAATATTAACTGTCCCAGAGTCAAGTGATTTTACCTGCTTATTACCAACTTCATAACTATCATCTAGACGTGTTTCCTTGCTATTCCATTTTAAGATGATGTCTGCCCTCCTTATTCTTTCTTGTCAGCATCAATGCTCAGTAGTCTCTTCTTCTTACATATTTTCCATAGCTGTCCACATCAGTCATAAATATTTTATCACTCCTACTTTTAAGGCAGAAATCGGTTCACATATTTTTGTATTTTTATTTGATTACACATACTCTGAGGTCAAAGTGTCTTCTTCAAACTTAGAAATTGCTTCTCAAATAAACTGAAGATTCTCAGAGTCATTACTTGGCTGTTCAAGAGTGCAAGTCAAAATACCGAGAGCACATGAGAGGGAAACTGGCATCACAGTGAGTTCCATGCTTGTGCTTTGCTTCACTGTGGTTAGACCCATGAACAGGTGGGAACAAGTACTGATGGCTGCAAGATTTAGACACGGGAACGAAGATGTCCCTTTACTATCCTTCTCATTGTCTTCTCTTCTATAACCACAAGAGATGGAAGTCATCTCATGAAGGAAATTCCTCTACAGCCAAACACATGATGGTAAATAGAAACCACCTCCCCTGGCAGAGTCTCCTATTAGATTTGTGTTGATGATCTTGTTTATGGATTAAAGCTATGGATCCAAGCACAGAAATATGATTAGATCTGATGAATTAAACACCTATTTGATTAAATCACCTGGATATCACTCCTTTCTTCAGAATGTAATTCCAGGAAGAAACAAGGATATTTAAGTTTCTGGTTTTCAAAGACATAATCACAATTTTAAAATTACAAATCATGCTAGCAAGGCACAGAGGCAAGCCCTTGGTATTTCAGCCTGGCTTATTTGGGATATCTGAAGGAAAAACAAAGACTAAATAAAATGCAATTTCCATTATTGCTCAGACTCTAAAATCTCTCCAAATGAAATAAGGTCACCAATTTCTTAGCTCATGGTCTAGTCCTGTAATCTGTTGGTGACTTAGCCTTGAATTCTTGACAAGGAGATGTGAAAGAGAGGAGGGGAGGAACAAAGAAAAGCAATGACAGGACAAAAATGGAAAGTAGATACTTAAAGATTCTAAAAGGCACAGTCACACACAAATACATACAGATACAGACACACAAACACATCAGACATACACAAACATACACATACACACACATTAGCGCGCACACACACACACACACACACACACACACACACACACCAAAACTTGAAGCTGAATGAAGCCTGTAATTAACACATCCAGTTTAAATAATTTGTCCAGGATCACTTTTCTGAGTAATATAGCTGGACAGATACATCCAAACTGCGACCTGTGAGCTTCCAGTGTGCAGTCAGGTATAGCTACAAACTTGGCCCAATAGAAAATGTGATATATTTTTTTCATTTCTTTGTAATTTAATTGTGTAATTCTCAGGTATGAACTCTGCAAATGGCAATGTACTGTTGCAGTTCTAAATGCTTGAATATGAGCCACTGCTGTAGTACACATATTTAATCCCAGCACTTGGGAGGGAGGGCCAGGCATTCCTGTGTGAGATAGTGACCAGTCTGGTCTATATAGTGAGTTCTAAGCCAGCTGGGGCTATAGGGAGACCCTGTCTCAAAAAAAAAAAAGGATATTCCTGGTTTGGTCCTCCACTGATTAACCCCATCATTCCACTCTTCCTTACAAGAAACACCGAAGCAGTAATCTAAATAATGAAACATTCTCAGTCCGACATAGTGGCTCAGGTCTATAATTCCTGTACTAAGGCTGAAACAGGAAGATCACCAAGTATCTGCAGCCAGGCAGGACTACATAGCGAATTACAGCTCACACTGCATTGTATAGCAACACACTGTCTGAAATACAATAATAAACACAAAAATCTCATGTGAATTCAAATTTTTCATGTCAATCATTTGGAAAGAAAGTATATATAATATGCTTCAACTGAACATTCCACAAGTGTTTCAACCTTGGACAGCCAAATGTTCTTTACATTATCTGTGATGTTTAAATCACTATCAAACTTATTTCTTATATAATGATTCCAGTAATTATGTTTCGAAGAATCCTTTAAAATGTGTGCTGCTGACATGGAAACTCCTAATTTCATGACATATGTGGTTTTACTGCCAGCTGTAGCTTAGGGCTGTCACATTTGTGTTCCAGCCCTGTGTTGACTTATAAGAGTTACATCTTTCAAGTAACGGAGCAAATATTTGATGATGTGGTCACAGTCTCAACTAAGCCTCCGAATATTCTCAGTAAATGTCTGTCATGTAGTTATTTTTCATGTAAACCCCCACCCTACCCCTGACTCTTCTAGAAAATTCCTGTTACAGAGACCAGTCCTTAGGGCAAAGGGGATGACTAAGGAGTTTGAAGCTCATGCTTCTCCTCTTGGCAGAAGACCCAGGTTCTGTTCTCAGAACCCACAAGGTAGCTCATAATCATCTGTAAACTCCATTTCCAAGTAATCTGACACCCTCTTCTGGCTAATGCATATACTACATGTATGTGACACATTTACATACAAGCAGGCACACCATGAACACACATACAAATTGAAATAAGTTATTAAAAAAGAAAAAAAGCTACCTATTTCACCACAATTTGTGTCAAGAAATATATACATATATAATTAATTAACAATAGGATAATATACGCCTAATATATGCCTATTCTTATAACAGATTTTTTTTCAAAGCAACATCCTCTTAATTGGCTATTCATAGTATTTAATTAATTAATTTATTTATAATAATTTTGTGTGTATGAGTGTTACGCTTACAAATATGTAAGTGTACCATGTGTGTGCAATGCCTGTAGAGAACAGAAGATGGCGTCAGATTCCCTGGAACTAGAGTTATGGACAGTTGTTAGCCACTATGTAGGTGCTTGGATTCAAACCCAGGTCTTCTACAGAGCAACCAGTGCTCTTAACCACTGAGTCATCTCTCAATGTCCCTAATATTGTAGTATTTAATTGGGTTAGGCAGTGGACAAAGTGCTTTACATCTGAGCTCCTTCTCATACTCAAGCTAACTGTGTTAGACAGATACAATATTAGTTTCACTTCATGCAATAAGAATCTATTGTCATAGATATTAAATGACCTGTCCTATATTTCCCCACTGGAACTCAAACACAGTCTTTAACTAATGTTTTCCAATACCAGTATTAATGCCTTTATGAAAAGTCAGAGAATCTGCCCTGGGACCCTGCCACAACACACTTAGTTCTATCTCTCCAGCTCTTAGATTTCTCATATGTGAAATGAGGGCACCAAAGTGACTGACCTCAAAGATCTCCTGCTTCATAAGAGACACACAGTCAAAGGGGCAAAATGACCACAAGCAGACTTCTGGGAAAGCAAAAGTGTAAAAGCCTCCAACAAAGTCCCTTGTTCTTTCAATTTGTGATCCTAAGCATCTGCAGAGAGCCCCTAAGCTGAAATCGAATTTTGGTCACTTTTCCAAAGATGGACATTGTAAAAGGGTGAAATATGGACACATTATTCAATGCTGTTAAAATTAAATTTATTACCCCAGTCTAAAGCTTCACACATATAAAATTTTCTTTTAGACCCAGCGGTTAACACCAAATATTCCTCAAACTAAGAAAGAATGCAGTATATCCAACAGGGATTAAAGAGCTACATTCTAAGAAGGTGGGAATCATGTAACACAGACTCTCAGCACACTGCCTAAAACTCATTCCAGACTCTCTATATAATACACAAAGATTATTAGTACTGTTGCATGGCTGTGTTGTGTGCAGAAGTCCTAAGCAGTATGCAGTGGTGATAGGCACGGGGCAGAGGAATCCCTTGGGTTCCTAGTTAAGGTCTAATTGGATCTATTTTAAAGACTGCTTGTTGTAAAGATTGTTGATCATGATTCCCTAGATGCCTGGCTTCATGCTGAACACAGAACTTATCCAGCACAGTCCCAGCAGTGAGTCCTGCACTCAGGTAACTATGCTGAGGCAGCAGGGTCATTTTCTGTCTGCAGGACCATCCCCTGACTTTCCTAAATATTTCACACTCAAAAGTTCCAGCTGTCACCCTTCTAGTAAATTAGCCCTATTCTTCCCTCAGATGCAATACTGTGGGAAAGCAGTTTTTAACCCCAAACCCATGGAGCACCCTTAGTCTCAGAAGTTAGAACATATGGTATAGGGAGAAAAGAGACTGGTGAACCTTATATTATCCTCCCCACCAATTTAATCTCTTGTATCCTATTGCTTTCCTTCCTATTCAACTCTAGGAAAATGGAACCTGGGTTAGCATTCTCATTTCTGCCTCCCCAGGGCCATTCTCCATGTTCTGGTAGGGTGCAAGTAAAGCCTTTGGCAGAGACTTGAAGAAGGAAAGACACTAAAATGTGAACTTTGGAGATATGGATTCTAGCAGAGTCCCTACTGGTGATTGATTTTTTTTATGAGTGTTAGATTGGGGTGGGAGCTTATATTATGTAGAATGGAAAAGCTGGCCCGCATAAAAAGCTAAAACCACACGAGCTATTCCTGCATAAATGTTCACTACACTCAAAAAAAAATAACTTTCCATCACTGATTGAGACTTCTCAGACATAGTTTGAGAAGTGCACTCTGCTAGTCATGGTGATTATAAGAAAACAGTTTCCTTACAACTGCTTAATGTCACATTAAATATTTATTAAACACCACAGGTATACTAAGCAGAATTTCCCCATATAGTTTATTTATATGTTACTTGTATACTATCAATATCAAAATTTCCAAGGTAATGGAAATTGGTGCTATCTGTCCCTATAAAGTGTTCGTAGTCATTATTAGTTCATTCTAATATCCAGTTCCTTTGAAACTATTCTCCCAGCTCTTCAAAACTGTTGTTTCATATGTTTCTCATCACGAGATCATAAGCAGGATCACCTTTCCAGGTTTGCAAAATGGGTTACATATTAGCTGTTCTTTACTGTTATTTTCATTTTGAAAAGAAGAAAATAAACCCAGAATAACTAAAATAACTGCTGTCAGAAGCACAGGAAATTTGTTGTAGAATTGGGGACAAAACCCCAGTGCCCTGACCTCCAGCACAGTCCCCTGCAGCAAGCTTCTAGCATTGATGATGTACTGCCATGTTTCAAAAAACAAAGGATGGTATATATTTAACACACCAAAGCTAACAGCACCGACTGTCACATTTTGTGACAGACTGCATTGGTCCTGCCCTCTCTGGTGTTATCTTGAATGAGTACATGTGGAAATCAAAAAGCAATATCGGCATCCACGGTCTTTCATTCAGCTGCTCAGACATGCTTTGTAAATGGGTTCAATAGATGAATGAATTTTAGAAGTGGCTTCCTAACTTTTTCTCTTTCACCAATATTTTGCCCCATTTAACTCAGCACTGTAGTGCTCATCATGTCGGTACCTAACCCCATCATAATGAAGTCTAAACTCTCCAGGCTGAACTGTAAATGCTCTTCATGGTAGGAGGCCATTCTTTCAGGGCTCATCTCCCTTTGCTCCTTCCACTCTTTTCTATTTTCCTTTCATGGGCTGTTACCTGCTATGCTCTGGTCTCTTACACATGGAGTTTCCACTTCATCTGCAAAAATCCTGTTAGCAATGACATATCAAGTGACTTCATATGCAACTCCTTCTAAGTATTTTTGCTAATACCTCACCACACCCTGAGCTAGATTTTTCTTCCTTTGTAAATACATGTGTATGATACTTACTGAATTATGTATCACTATTTGTTTTCCTCCTTAATCTGTGAGCCAACTGAGAAGAGGAATATTCCTGTATTCTCAGTCCTAACAAAATATTAAAGCCTGATTGTAATTCTACTCATAAAATAAAGGTGATGGTTTAGTAAAACCATTGTGATTTTGCTGACCACAAATTACATTGGTCAGTATGAGAAAAATCAGTTGCAGAGCTAGACCCACAATTACTCCCTCTCAGGAAACACAAGGAATGTTCAAGGGAAAATCATGTGGGATTAAAGCCAGGACATGATCTTGTACACTGAGAGCACGAAAACAAGGAAGAACCCCTGATCTTGCCTCAATCTGTACTCAGCAGGGAGCCCCTGAGCCCCAACTGGGGACCTTGTTTCAGCACCTTCTCATAGGGAACAGCTCCACCTGGTGAATTCCTTCCCATCCCTCCACAGCTTTCTTCTAATCTACATAGGAACAGTTACAACTATTTTTAAATGTCAGGATCATCGTGGGAACAGAGAAGCATTTTGTTTTTATTCACTTGTCTGATTTTTGTGCAGAATTATAAGTATATATGTATGACAATTTCTGCAATTTCTCTTCAAAATGAAAGACAAGATGGTTATGTCAGTTTACCAAGGCTTTCTGCAGTGCCCCCTTTAAAGAATTAAGTCACCAGAATGCACGGGTCTGCTTAATCTATTTCCATCTTCAGCAAGGTTGCAATAATGTCCATCTTCCATGTATGTGGGGGAACCTGTAGCAGCATCTGGATCTCTCTGTTCATATCCATCAATGTACATCAGAGTGACAAACACCAATCAATGTAAGTGGCAGCTGTGATGAGATGGGGCAAACAAGTCTTAGACAAACACATTAGGCACTTCTTGATGGTACTTGTTAGGTGAACCACCAGAAATACTGGGAAAAGCAAATGCTGATGAACTGGATCATCTAAAGGAGAAAATGAAGAGTCTGGAGAATGGCCAAGGGACAGAAACTTCTGGGAAGGAAACATTTCACCAGTCATCCCAGAATGACAGATCACAGAAATGGTCTTGTACAAAAGACACAAAAGCCATTTATTAACCAGTTTTTATATCCTGATATTGGGCCGACTACTGCATTATAAGAAACTCTGTCCTACACTAAATCACTGTGCAGTAAAATTTACCTGCATGCACGATGTGTTTTAATGAAGAAAAAGAATAGGTCTTAATTATATGTCCATGATTTTGCAAATGATCTACCATAAATAAAATTTAAGGAGGCCTAAAAATAAGAAAGCCCATTAAAAATACAAACAAATTGGCTACAGGGCAGCTTAAATAATAAATCAAGGTCAAACTATTTATTCTAAGCAAATTAAAACACTGAGCTCTGGGTTAAAATACAGCAGGTTATGGATAGGCAGTTTAATCTAAATCATCTCTAATCTGGAAAACACAAAACAAAGTTTTCCCAAGAGAAAGTGAAGCTATTCCAAGAATCAAAGACCCCCAACTTCTCCCAGATAACTACCATTTTAGAGCTATTTTTAACTTGATGCTTTGGCTATTGCTGGATATTAAATAATTTTATCATGTTTTCATGAACACAGAAAACATTTGCTTAATCATACAAAGGCGCAAACATTCTCTACACATCAGAATTATCCTGGACATTTATTATATGCATACATTATAAAATGTCCCTCAAATATAAATTTAAAGTAGTAACAGGGAATAAAATTGACCAATTATAGGAATTGTAGGCATAAGCATAGTTGATGATACAGACGAACAGGGAGAAGCAGAGATATTTATGGGGAGATAAATATATTCTTCATACATTCCCAAACTCCCTCAAACTAATTCACTAATATACATTATAATCAAAGAAAAATATTTATTTCTTTAAAGGTAGATTACTTTTTGTTTGTTTGTTTGTTTTTGCAAGAGGGATTCCTTGTAGCTCAGGCATGGAACTCACTATATAGATCAGGCTGGCCCCAATCTCACAGAGATCTTCCTGCCTTGGCCTCCTGAGTGTTGGGATTAAAGGGGGCATTACCATACCTAACTAAATGCATGTTTGCATCTATGCATTTCACAGTATTTTTATCATGATTCCTAGCACTCTACAAGTTTCTTAAAAGTGGGCATCCTACTGTAAAGAAAATATTTCCTCTAAATATTGTCAAGTAACTCTAAAGAACAAATAAGCTTAGGGGTTCTGAGATGTCTTACCTTCCAAATGAAGACCTAATCATAACCTCTCAACCCTGCAGCTAGTACACGGGCCACTATACTCTCAGGTCTGAGTAAGGGTCAGAGCTACTTCTGGTTTTGATTCTGAATAAATCCTCAGTGCCTGGCCATGTCTGCTATACATTAAGTATTCAATTAATACTTGTCAAATACAAGAACACATGAGGACATTCGAAGATAATGCAGTAACACTGAAATACTGAAGAACAGAATGATTTAAATCTAGGCTTGTAGACTCTAACTCTCTGGGGTCCTAGGAACCAGCTTCCCAATTCTAAATTCTACCATCTGCTATTCTTGTGACCTTGGGTGAGCTACTTAACTTCTCATTCTAGGTTAAGTGATTTCTAATTGTCCAGGGGAAAATGACCTTGTCTGTTTCCTATTGTACCAACAATAGTAAAATTTTCTGTAGTCATTTGTAGTGAAAAATAATATTCCTTACTTCCTATTGTGAATCACCTTGAATAGTGTCTGGCACAGAGTAAACTGGCAGTAAATATTTGCTGTTATTATACTATTATCTGAGTCCCCCCAAAATAGTCTTTCTCCACTTTTAATTGAAACACTATCATGGACAAACTCACTTGGAAAACTCACAGAAACTCTCCATTTACCCTTTTCGAGTACATGGCCCTGAAAAAAAGTTCAGCTTTAACCCATAATTGTTTTCTCATTGTCACCCTGTTCTCCTGTTTGCTCCATTATCTCACATGTAATTTTCTCTTTCACAAGATGCCGTATGTTCTCATCATTTCTCAAATATTCTGACCCTGATGAATCTTTGTACTACAGGGGCTGCTTCTCAATTTAGCTCCTTAAGTGAGAAGCATGCAGTTATTTTCTCCCTCAGGCCTGAGGTGATGGTAGCCCCTACCAGCCATCGACTCATCGTGGCAGCTCGAGAATCAGGCTCCATCAAAACGCAGCCCACCCCCTCCTGCTACAAGGAAGCTGTGGTCTCCAATGCAATTTGATTTATTTGATTCAAATTTAGGCTTCCCTCACTTTCTTTCTTTCTCTTTCTCCATCTTCTTTTTTGTCTCAGATTAGGTCGCTTTTCCTCAACAGTTACAAGGATACAACCCAGAGACTTTACACTCCTTGAATTGGGGACAGAAGTCCAAGTTTATGGCATATCAATGCTGATGATTTATATTCTATGCAATGGAAGGTAAATAAAATGATCCTACACCATATATAAAAATATGTGTTATTAATAACCTCATCTATGCCACATATAGATATGTAAAAAAGAAGCAAGTGGAGCCTTGCCCTCCAAAATCTCACACAAACCAGATGATGCGTCATACTTAGATAGAGACAGAATGACCTAGTACATAGTATCAGACCTTTTGTTTGTATATTCGTGTATTTCTTCTCCTTGGGAGTACTATAGAAATTGACAGAAAAGCAGAGATTTCCAAATGAAAAGGATTTAATATTCAGGGTAAGTTTCCAGGCAGAGGAAGTAGCAGGAGCAGACGGACAGGAACAGAGAATGAATGGTGCACTTGTGAATAAGAATTTGCAATGGTTGGGAGTATGTATGCCTGTTAGGCAAGAAACACAAGGTCAAAGGACCCCTCTCAATAGCTGGCACAGAGAAGGCTTCAGGCTCTTAGTGCTGACTCATTGTTTTTGTTCTCCCCAAGCCCCCAAATGGGCACTTGACAAACTGTCCTAAATAAAGGGTCAGAGAATAAATGCTTTAGGTTGATGTGTTTAGATTCACTATCATAGCTGCTCTACTACGTTGTAACTGCACAAATGCTGCCACAGACAGCAGAAGAGTGAATGAGTATAACTGCCTTCCAAGAGCACTTTGTATGAAGTAATTTTCATATGTCACAAAAAATCCATCTATTAATATTCCCCATCTTTTATAAATGCAGAACCCGTTCCTAAATTGTGAGTCATAAAAAAACAGATGGTAGAACAGTTCTCCCACTGGTACTCAAATTCTACCAGCAAAAGACAAATAATTTTATCTTTTCCAACATATCCTTTTTAAAATATCGTGTGTGTTTGTGTGTGTGTGTGTGTGTGTGCATGTCACAATACAAATGTGAGTATCAAAGGACAACCTGCAGGAGTTGGTTCTTTCCTCCTACCATGTGGACCCATGGGATCAAACTCAGGTCATTAAGCTTGGCAGGAAGCATCTTAACCCACTAAGCCATTTCACTAGCCTCCCTACATATTCTTTAGAGATATTATCAAAGACTCAAAATTAGGTTGAGAAAGAGGTACTAAGATGCTTATATACTTAGTGAACTTCTAAGGCCAATATAATTTTTCTCTTTCATCTTTCCCAATGATTTTAGTCTAAGATAAATATCAAAGAAAGCCTCAAGAAGGAAATTAAGCCAGGAATTTTGAGAGAAAATAAATTCACCCCTAATTGGGGAGAGAGCCATTTATATCTCAGGGCATATTTGACATTACCAGAGAAACTTTTTCCTAACTAAATTTTTGCCTTGATGAAATGATGAAATTCTTGAGATAAATCTTTTAATACACAGCCATAAAGTATCAGGCAAAATTTCCCAAGTTTCAGAACCCCAATGTGAGAGTTAGGAGTTGCAACATCCTCTCAAATCGCACGCATTCTGAGAGTAAACTGCAAAGAAAGCGGCACACGGACTTCTTACAGACTAATGTGCCAGCTTGGGAGAGTGCTCTGTTACCAGGGGTTCTGTCCCCACCAGCTCCCTGTCTCTGTTTCTTTCTCCCCATTATCTAGAAAGCAAATAAAAACAAAAAGGAGCCAAACAATTAGAAACCAAGTTTGTTTTGTGAGACTTTTCTGTGTGTCTCCTTTTCTATGTGCTGTCTCCTATTTGCGGGGAAGTAACCAATTAGGATGGGTAATGCAGGTGCAGATGCTCTACTGGACTATTGCACTGTCTCTAAATATCACATTACAACGTTGGTAACTATTAATAAGTGTGGATCCACTAGTCTTAATGCATTACGTCCTCTATATTGATTTGTGAAGCATTAAAATGATACAACCCCCACATTAACCAGTTTAAAATCATAAATATCAAGAAGAAATCCCATCACTGCTTAACTGGTTGAATGTCACTATGATGACCAAAGATGATAGTGAGTTAGGGTTGTTTGGGTGTCTGTACATTGGTCCATGAGGACTTGTGTGTGTGTGTGTGTGTGTGTGTGTGTGTGTGTTTCTTTAGAAAATTTATATCCCTTCATCTAGTCTGTGGGCTATAACTTAATAGAAATTTCTGGTAGGGGGACTGGAGAGATGGCTCAACGGTTAAGAGTGTTGACATAACAGCTCTTCCAGAAGTCCCAAGTTCAAATCCCAGCATCCGCATAACAGCTGACAACAATCTGTAACTCTAGTTCCAGGGGATCTGATGCTCTCCTCTGTCTTCCACAACACTAGTGCATTTATACACATGCAGGCATAACACATAAAACAAAAATAAATAAAAATTAAAAACAATAAAAAAATTAAAATGGAGGATCTAATCTTATATTGGAAAACGTTATTGTTCTGGTCCCAAATATTTTGGACCCTAAAATGATGAAGAAAAAGGATGTCCTCCCAATGACAACTTGGTGACTGTGCTAACGACCTAGCATGAAGCCTTCACCTCAAATAAAGGGAGTTGAAAAATGGACTCAAATTGCCTTTCTCTTACCAAGCTATAATCTCTCTACATAATTCCTAATCTTGAATAATGCCCTGGAATACATGTCACTTCCCTGTAAAATGCTGCCTCCTGCTCTCAGGCAAACTCACTCCTCTGTGCTCCCATAGCACTTTGTATAAAACTCTATTATAGCTATTATGCATTTACCATGCTGAATAGTAATTTATCTGTTTACATATCCATCTTTTGCTATCAGGATAGCCACTCCCCACTCCCCTCTGGCAAAGATCAAGTCTGTATTTCCAGAACTCAGCACAACACTGACATTATTGCCACTTACAAAAAATGCACCTTAATATTTTCATTATTAATAAGTACATATTCATGTTAAACATTTAAATAAAATAAAATGGAAAATAACAAGAGATTAAAAATTCATCATCATTCAATCAGTCCCACTACTACAAAATGTCACTCTCAAAGAGACTTTAACAATTCATAAATACTGCATGCACCATTTTCACCACAGAGAGGTCAGTATGCACATGACTCTAAAGCCATCACACATGCAAGGATGCTGGCCCTGGATAGCACACCACATGCCTTGGTACAAAATACTGTCAGACAATAGGTGAGAGAAAGGTGCTGAGCCCGAAGAGTGCCACCTGATTAGACATCAGGTATACTCCAAACCTGGGTGGCCCGATTATGCCATGAGTTTTCCCCATTCAGTGACAACTTCCCTTTTTTATGTCACTTCTGCCTCTTTCCTTGTCATTTTTCTCCGTGTGTCTACACATCCCAACCAAAGCTTTGTCTCTCAAAATTTGTTTCTCTGTCTGTGGTTTCTCTGTGTCTCTGTCTCTAAATTTTCTGTTTTTTCTTTGTTAATCTGCCTCTATTGTCAGAGTTGAGCTGTGTCTCTTTTTATCTGCCATTCCCCTCCTACTTACCATCTCCATCCTTCTGTTTTTCTCTCTCACTCTCTATATATGACCTGAAACATTTTTCATTCATTATATAAAAGATTATTATGTTTCTGGAAAAATAGTATTTATGACTCAAAATGGTCATGGTTATGATGAACATTGGGATTACATGTGATTTTTGTTGTTTCTCAATAAACATGTAGTGTTTAAGTTATTTTTAAAAGTTACCTGAAAATGAAGAATCAAACAAGGAACAGGGCAGAGATAGAGAAGCTAGAGAGAGAGGAGAGAGATTCAAAACATATTTGTTCCCTTCATATATATACATATATAATTATATATACATAAATAGTTATATATATAGTTTATATATATACACTTTCTTACTGTTTCCATTATCTCCTCTCTTTTGTGTTTCTTTTCCCCTTTACTGGCTCTAGAGACTTTACTGAGTCCTTACTTTAGTCAGTAAGCATCTATCCCAAGGACTTCCAGCTCTATCTATTCCACAGTAGAACCTTTAATACTGTACACTGGTACTTATGTTGCTATGAAAAAAAATATATATATATATGTATATATCAATGAGGCTGCACAGGTTGATTAAGAATATACTCATATGTCTATCTATGATAGGAAGGTAGAGAACAGGATCACAGCAGCCACTGAGATTTCAACTGAAAACTGAGCTGACTAACGGAGGAAATGGGTTCTCTAAAATTTCTGGAATGTGTACTCAGGTGACAAAACTGCTAGATATCTCTTCCCTGGAATCAGTAAAGGAGGATAAACAAAGAGTCTGGTGACACATGCTGCTCTACTTCCAGGACAGAGAGAGACAAGGAGGGATCTTGCTGCTGTAAAAACCATGGGCACTGAACTGTCTCCCAACAGCAAAGATGAGAATAAAGAAGGCAACATGAATGTGAACGCTTTGTCTAGTCAGTTCCCTGGAATTCAGTTCTAATGAGGCCAAGCTCACAAACATGTTTGCTTCCTTCCTTGTTTTATTTTTCTTTTAAAGTAAGTTTTAAAAATAACTCAAGCAATGTGTGGCTATAAAAGAAACAACAAAAAGTTGATTTAAAAAAAATCACAGAGAGCCCCAGTGTTTAACATAAGTGCAGGCAAACACTTTGAATCATAAATACTAGTTTTGATAAAAGCCTAATTATTTTATAGTACATAATAAATTAAAAGTTTTCAAGCACGTATTATGTGTAAGGGCATTTCCAGGAACTTGGAAGAGAAGAGAGAATAACAGAGCCGTTACTTCCCTGGGCTATCAGTCTTACTTTGTTCTATTCTGTAACCTTTCCTTCCCCTTTTCCACTCTTTCCACTATAAGCTTCATGAAAAATACATGTTTATGAAATCATTCTTTTAATGACCTTAATATTCTATGACATACTTGTGCAAGGTCATGGGTTGTTTGTAATACATGAAAAGCCACTTTCCTACAATTAATAAGAAAATAAGACAACAAATATTTAGTAAGGAATCATGATGTGAAAAGAGTTAGAGGAGTTGAGAGGGCTGCAAAAGAGGAACGAATGGCCAAGTCCTCCAGACTTCATCATAAGACACCAGAGTTCCAGTAAAACAAGAGGAGAAATATGAAGAGACAGAGACAATATAGGAAGTCTTCTTAGCACACGCATCTTCAAGTGGGCCATAAATAAGTGCTGTTAATAATGGAATTTATATTGACAAAACAATCATGATAATACTAACAATAGTAACTCTGTTGCATACTTATTGTAACCCACAGGCTACCTTAAGCATTTTTATGTTATCTCTTTTAATGATCACACAGTCATATAAAGTGGTTTATTATTGTCCATACCTTAGAGACAGGGAAAGCGAGGTACAGAGCCACACAGTTACCCCAGTTCACATACCTACTAGACCAGGTAGTGGAAAATTACCAGTCACTAAGTATCACACCATATTTTAAATCATGTATTCTTTTGCTGCTTCAATCCATCCTGCCCCTGGTCATGTGGACAACCAGGAAAGAGAGTTTCCTTAGATATAGAAAAAGACAGATGCGCTGTCTGGGGACCATGTGTTCCTCCATGTGCTCTACAGAGTCTTTCTGTCTTCAGTGCTAGGCTAGGAGTAAGAGTTCCACTGAGAAAAACTCAGTCTTCCCGTTCTACATGGGAAAATCACAACAAGCCTATCAACAAAAAATTTAAAAAATGTACAGACAGTGAAGAGCTTCATGGACCCCAAATCTACTGTGTTTCTTAAGTAAATGATTGAGTATCCTAGTAATTCCCTAGGAATTTTACAAAATGTAGAGACACCTCGCCCTTCTGCCCACCTGGGAATTCAACTGTGAATCCCATGTGGACTGACCTTTGGGAAATGCTATCTACGAGATCTATGACTGAGCACATGTATGTGCCCAGGTAGAATCTCCCATGGTTTCAGCGAAATGCAGGTCAAGGCAGGCAGGACTACAGATAAGTTTCTAAACCAAGGTGTTGAACATGTCTAAAACATCTATTTTCCCCCTAAAGGTGTTAATCCAGAGTGCATAGCAGAATTGCTGAGGCAAGGCAAAGCAAAGACCTTTCTCTTTAAGCAAAAGTCTCCTCCAGATACCCCCACCCACATACGCCTGGGGGCAGATGGATTGATGTTCCAAGATATTGTGTCTCAATAGCCCTGTTACTCTGGTTAGGAGAAGATGACTGGAGGCATCAATCCTTTGGCTCCAGGGCACAACATGATTAGTTGGTTGTCTGATAACATGATTTTTATTAACACTTTCTTTAAAAAACATAAAATTGTCCACACTGTCACTTTGGGGTCATTAGCCAGCAGGGAGAAAGCAAAGAGCACATCCTACCTGTCCTCCCTCAATGACATGATGACACATTAGTAAAGCAGGCATGGGCTTCTGCAGAAGATGGGGCTTTGATCAAGCTGCATCCCAGCTTTACTTCTATATAAGCATCAAATGTCAATGACCCAAGAATGGACTACAGCAAGGGGAGAACCCAAAATGCATCATACATGTCAAACGTTTGCTTACCCAAGCCCTCATGCTGGTCTCTGGATCTATCTCTTTCTCTCTGTGTGTGTCTCTCTGTCTCTGTCTCTGTCTCTCTTTCACAAACACAACCATTCAAAAATCAGCTCTATAAAGGGGCAGCTCATCTAGCAGAAAAAGCATTGAATAAAAAAAAATTGCAAAAGTCAAGTCTTATCTTGGGAACTTCCTAAGTAGATAGACAACATTGGGCAAGCCCTTAAGGCTGAGGCTTCCACAGGTTTGAAATGATTGTCAGTGATCATCATCTAGTTTCTAAGGGCATCAAGAGGTCTGAGGAAATGTCATATACAGCAACATTTCACAACACACAGAAAAGCCTTTGCGATTATCAGCTTCGTTGCTGAATACAGATAGCTGTCCCTAATATTCAGCAAACACACCTTGGCTTTCCTCCCCCACAGAACTTAGAAGTAAAAAAAAAAAAAAAAAAAAAAAAAAAAACAGTAACTGGTGACTCAGTTGAATTCCTGAGCAAGCAAAATCCATTAACATCAAACCTCATTCTTTCACACGTCGGCTTCTACTTCTCCAAAATGTGATGATCCTCTAGGTTTCCTTGATGGAGACCTCTTGTAGTATTGGTTTAACTAGATCTCACCTAAGACAATTAACTAGCTGAGGGGAGACTGTAGCCTTCTTTCCCCCCGACCAGACTGCCGCAAACCCAAGTCATACAGTAGAGACTCTCTGTCCATTAGCAGTGGAATTCGTGTGGCACATAGGCTATTGCTAGGAATCACTGCCAGAATGTCCCTTCATCTCTCTTTAACATCACTTTTTAAAGTTTTAAAGCAAGCAAAGAACACGACTTTCCATGAAGCCACATAAACTGAAGCCAAAGCAAACAACTTGAATAAGTGGACTCAGTTGAACTGGAAGAGCCTAGAATATTGAAGTTCCACTGATAACACACACACCTCTCAAGACAATGGACATGGATGAATGCACAGGCTTTATTTACCTCTGAGACTATGATGCAACTGTGTTCTAACACCGGGCTAGCAAGTGCCTGGCAAGCAGTAGTGGACTATAGAAAGATTGGTTTTATAATGTGACCAAATGTTTCTGATTTTCTTATTCTATTAACTGACCTGCTTAGTAGAACCACCTTGTTTCTCTCTCTCTCTCTCTCTTTCTCTCTCTCTCTCTCTCTCTCTCTCTCTCTCTCCTCTCTCTCAGAAATGTTTTTCCTTTCTTCTAGGATTGTGGTGAGAAGCAAATTGAATTAATGAAAATATTGCTTCAGTCTGTATAAAGAAGAAGGAGTGATAACTGATCTAATGTGTTATAGCATCATTCAGAGTGCTAGAGAAACAGATAGGATATCTTTTATACACTTGTAAAATTACACTCAGAATTTCTTACCGAGCATTCACATCTTTTCTTTGCTCCTTACCTATGTCTTAGAACAGTCTGTTTTTACATTTATAAAACTTGTACAATAAAAGCCTACCTTTTTGCTTCTAGCTACTTGACTAGTCCATTCATCCCAACTGAACAGAGTCTGAACTTTCCAAGAATAACCTTTATACTTGCATAGAACCCAGTCTTACCTCATCCTGTTCACACATCTCTCTCGGGTGCCCTGTCCAGATAGTGCAGAAAGGCTATAGGGAAGTTTTGCTTACAAGAGAAGCAGGTGCATTTTCCACACTCTCTATCTTGAGCTCCAGGACAGGAACAGATACAAAGACACAGACAGGACAATTTTCTTTTACATACATTCAGTGACTCAGCATAAGCTGGCTGGGGGCCCGAATTAATTTATTCCCTGGTATCCTGGCTGAGTATGCCTCCGATCAAGAAGCTACACAAAGTTCTTTTCTGAAAAATGTGTGTGTGTGTTCAAAATGTCAAAGTGAAAAGAAAACCATGATGACTCTGAGGCTGAATGTATAAATAAGGACGTTGTGGCTTTCAGTGACCGTGTCAGCTTTCATTTGCTTACTAGCCTTGGAATACACCCAAACTCACTGTGAGATTGACATGCATACTCTTTTAAAACATTTTTTAATTTCAAAACATTTTTAATTTCAAAGCCACTGCTACGATTTAAACTTTAAATACAGTTTTTAATTAGATTTGCTTGGTTCCTGGACATAGATAGTAATGTGTAGGTCTCTTCTCTGCACCTTTATTCATGCAATCTGTCCAGTTTAAAATACCCTTGTCATAATCTCTAACCGCTACGTAAAGATTTATTTGGAGCATTCACTCAAAACTAAAGATGGAAGGCGGCCCTTTCAGAAGATGCTCAGCCCTCTTCTAACCTCCTACAGGATGCTACTCAGCCTTCAGAGGACATGCATCATCTGGTGTCTCTTAGAAAATTCTATGGCTGTGACAATGAAAGCTCTCCAAAGGAGGGAGTTTTCTTCTTTCATTTTTGTGTTCTACTTCACAAATATCCCTGTACCCATGAATGACGAACATTACAAGTTCAGTAAGTATTTTTGAAAGTAAAGGTAAATAAAATTTGTGTGAGGTTCTTTTCATAATGTTGACACACGTCAATCATTCCTCACATGTGAGCAATTATTCTCCTCATAAATAAGTTTAATTATTCCACCTGCTGCTGTAGCTTAACTTATGACTTATAAAAGTTTATGGACAGACTATCCAGAGTTGACATTTATGTCAAT
The DNA here is from genome assembly GCA_035773235.1 of Eospalax fontanierii. Taxonomy (NCBI): domain Eukaryota; kingdom Metazoa; phylum Chordata; class Mammalia; order Rodentia; family Spalacidae; genus Eospalax; species Eospalax fontanierii. The sequence continues at coordinate 14,147,763 of CM069544.1, read as the reverse complement.
ATAATCTAAAAACATTTCATTAAATATTCCAGAAGTGTTTACCTTCTAGTTTCACACGAGCCCATTTTCTAGTCTTTGCTGTAAAGACAATACATATCCTAACATAAAGATGTGATACAAAAACCCAATAAATTGTATGTTTCTGTGAATCTAAGCACAAGGATTAAAATGAATGTCTGCATAGATCTCAAAATTCTTGATACCTCATAAATAAATTAACACATGAATGTGAGAAAAGGAAGAATCATGTGAAATAAGAGTTCTACGTACTTAATACATCAAAGATATAAGTCCCTGTGCTGTTGATATCCCAGAAATGCTAGTACACTTGATTAAGTGTGGTAGTGTAGGGTGTTTAGTGAGACATGGTAGGTTTAGTGTGGTAAGTGTAAGGTGTCTACATTACTAGTGAGATGTGGTAGGTTAGGGTATCTACAGGTTGAAAAAGCACTGAGTTCATCTTAATGGTGTTCAGTGGTGTTCTAGTTTGTTGGTATCATTTCCAGAATGAGACTGAAGCCAAAAAGTTATAGCATGCTATGATATGATTGTAAATCTATAACCAGTTCTATAATTCATCATTCTGCTTTGTTCTGTTGTTTTTTGGGGGGTTGTTTGTTTTTGGTCTTCTTGAGTCGGGAGTTCTATGTAGGTTCATTTTGCCTAGAACTTACTATGTAGACCAGGCTGACCTTGAACTCACAGAGATTTGCCTGTCTCTGCCTCCAGAGTATAACTCATCATTTTCTTAATTGCCAGTAGACAACTCTTGTTTTCACCCTAAGGAAAGTATCACCCATAGACAACTTGCTAAGTGCAAGGACTTCATATATATCACTCACATCTTGAGAAAAAGAAAAACTGTAGAAGACATACCACTCTTATGATTCTGATGATGAGCTTGAGCCCCAAAGAATTTAAATAACCCATTCAAGACAATGTGTTGGGAAGCAAGAACATTAAGCCTGGAACTCAAAATCTGTTTTCTTCTAACATTGCTACCTTCCAAATGGCAGAACATCACATTTTTACTACTAAAAGCATAAAGAGTTCAAAAGAAGTAATTCTCTCTCTGTGTGTGTGTGTGTGTGTGTGTGTGTGTGTGTGTGTGCCAGAGAAAGTTAAATTCTTTTCTCATTTTACTTAAAAGTAATAATAAGAATGAAGTCAAAATATAAAAGAGAACTGTATCAAAATATTTTGCCAAATCATATGACATCCAACTTCTTTATAAGATAAGCTCTGTCATTAAATATGAAAAAAAAATGAGTCTATTCTTGAAGAAACACAGACTTGAAGGAATGATACAGGCCACTCTCCTTTAATTACCAGGCGAAGATTCCACCCCTCAAGGAAGGTGAAGAGGTGGATAGATGAGAGAGCACTCAAATCTCCCTTATAGTGGAGCATGATGTGGCAGGAGCATGTAAAGCCTGTGCATTTCTTCAAGCAGATGAAGCCCTAAGCTCAGTGTACACCTCAGAAATAAACTCAGAGTAGAATTATTAATGATACAGATTCCAAAAATTGAGATTTTTCTGTTTATCTAAAAGCTCTTCAGGCAAGCCATTCTGTGGGGTTTCAGAGCTGGGCTGCCATGAATAACTTATTCCTTCTCTGTTCCACTGATACCCAGTTTCCTCTTGGCAACTTTTAGCTTTCTGGGCCCTCCGTTTCCTTTTCTATGCTGCATCTACTCAAGATGATTAAGTGGGATGGTGAATGCCAGATACCTACCAGGCCCAGAAGCAAACTCAGGTTATTCAGTAAAGTTGAATAAAATAATTCTCGGCACCCTCTGAAAGCACACACTCTATGATAACCACAGCATCAAAGTTCTCTTGATAGAAAAATATTAAGTAAAAACTTTGGCTAATAAACCATTTAATATTATTTCCAGTGAGAAAGAGTCATAGTGGTAAACTGAAATATTCAAATTAAACACAGCATGAAATTATTTGTAAAAGATATTAACTCTTGCCACCTACTCATGACCTACCAGGGATTTTATAGATCAGTGGGTGTACCACTTTGAAATTCCTTGGGATAAAAATACAAACACATACAGCACGAGGCACACATATATAGACAAATATATTTTGTAACACTCTAAGGATTACTATATAAATTTAGATCAGGGCACAGCATGCCTGAGATGAGCGGAGTAGGAACAATATGTTCTTGCTTACGACACCAAACTCATGACAAATGATTCATACCCAGTACCTTTCATGCCAGAAGATTCCCCCAGGTGTTCCACCAACTGTAGCAACAGTTTCCATCAAGTCAGAGGACTGCAGTATAGAGGAATCATCTCACACCCACGGATGAGGCAAAACAGTCATTCTCTATACAACTGCACACATACAACAGCTGAGGGGGCAGAAAAATGATGGGAAAGAGATGAGTGAACAATCCAGAATTCAAGACAGGCAGCCGACAATCAAGATACATCTGCACCTTGAGTGCAAGTGTTATTGTAATCAGAGCCTCTTCTTAGCACAGATTTTAGCTTAAGGTGAGACAGGCTTGCAGGATGTGTGTTGCATGGATCCCCAAGGCCTTGACAAGAGATTTATGGGTGGGAATCTCTAAGTATGAAGAGATGGGAATCTTCTCATTTTGCTCTCAGGTTTAGATGAGTGGTTTTCCCACTGGAGGGAAATGTGACAAAATTGAGAAATGGTACAAAGGAACTCACAGTCATAGTGCCTGTTTGCGACTGTCCCTGCATAGAATGCTCCCTATTTAACGTGAGAGGTGTTCGCCCCATTTAGGATGAAACCCATACCCAGAACATGTATAACTCACCATAGTAAACCAAAAATAAGAACTAGAACTCAAGTCTCCCCTCTCTTCTCGATTCACAAAGTTGTCCAAGTTCCTTTTTATAGCTATTGACTTTATAAAATAAGTCAAAATTTGCCTGGCATGGTGGCATGTATATTTAATTCCAGCCTTTTGAGAAGCAGAGGCAAGCAGATCTCTGTGAGACTGAGAGCAGCCTTGCCTATGTACTGACTTCCAAACAAGGTAAGACTAGAGAGATTATGTATTAGGAGTCTGATTCAGATAAGCATGACTGGCTTAATTTTAGAGAACGTGGAAAAATACCACTTCTCTTTGTCCACCATATATACGTATATCTACCGTGTGTATGTGTGTGTGTGTGTGTGTGCGTGTGTGTGAGTGTGTGTGTGTATGTACATATATATTAAAAAGTAGGGTCTGGGAAAGAAGTGATGATGAGTCTGTGGAACAGCAAATTTTGGAGGGCAAAAATCTCATCTCAGTAGTTAACAGAATTTGAGGATTCAAGCCTTTAACACTCACCGTCTTGATTATTTCCTACATTATTTTAGAAATGTCTGCCTTTCCTAATCCCTGACCCTAGTAAGCCCTCCTGGACTCACAAGCACAATATATATAAAAAAAAAAAAAAATTAAAAGCTGGCTGTGCTTGGCGCCATTTCTTCAACAGAGGTTAAAATGCGCCAAAGATATATTCACTTTCCTTTTCTCTTTCCAAGGCATTTCAGGAGATGAACTAAAGTAAAGGTCTAATGGGCAAGTGATATTTTATGCTTAAAATTACATTAAAAGCCTGAGATATTTTGAGTCCAAAGATTTTTCTTCACTTCTTAATACAACAAGATCTAACATATTTGATGTGCTCAAAATCTCCCTTAAAAGCCAGAGCTTTGAATTAATCACTTATAGAGTGTGAAAATTATGCAATCAGCATACGAAGATTCAAGTTCAATTTAAAGGATTAATTTTAGTAGTTCCAATAAAAAGAAGTGATAGTTAAAGTACGACACGAGGACAAAGGTATCCAGAACTTAAGGAGAAAGAATTGCAGCTTCAATTATTTGATTAAACCACTCCTGAGAACCATATCAAACCACGGTCAGGAAGGCTGTATTGTAAAGAAACGCAGCTTGTATCCTCAGGACAGATGTTTCAGTACAAGATCACACAGATCACACCGTTTTTGCAATACCTGAAATGGATGACCCGGTATATTTCAAAGTGTCCTTAGCTCTCATTAAAAACCTAAGGATAAACACAGCTCTGTGAAGCCGCACTTTGCTGGCAAGTTTCCTGGCATGTGCTCCCCTACAGGAAACGTTTCCAAAGGCACCAGGTTGCTTCCGCTGTACACATTACAGACACTACAATCTCCATTACCTGAAAGAAGCTGCAATCAGATTTGTTTTTCCATGTTATAAGCCTTTGACTTTTAAGTTTTCTCGACAGTATAATGGCAGCCTGGAGAACTTTCCACACTGTTAAATTGTCTTCAGCTATTACCACCATGGCTATTTCATTCACTCTTTCAGCAAATTGAAGTTTCTAGGTTTGAGTTAACTGGAGTACCGACCGCAGATTTCAAATGTACACGATTTTCTGAAAGATCCAAATGACTGATTTGCACCTAAAATCTTCTAGAATCCCTTCCCTGACCCTGCAATCACTTTCCCGCCTTCATAAGGGAACGTCAGATTTTTATTGGGGAGGTCAGTCAGTGAAGAGAACAGGGAGTTGTTGTCACTGAGATCTATCTGATTTTCCTGAGGCTGACCATGCCGGAGAACAACTGCTCTTTCATGGACTGGAAAGTCCCGGTTCTAAAACCACTGTCGCTAATGCTGTCAGAAGATGCTAGAGAGTTCCTGCAATGAAACTTGCATCCACATGGTCCCTAAACAGACACTTATACTAAAGGACACCCTAAATTCCACTGCAGTCCTCATTAATGTGGAAGAAGGGACCTAGGAGCTAAGCATATACGTAAAGAATGTCTCTACACACCACATCTTGCTCCAGTCCATAAGACTAGCAAGTTAGGGAAAGTCACTGAAGAGCGAGGAGGTCTGGAAATTTAACCCTTTCAGTTCTGCGTTAAGAACACTTTAACCCCTTCTGCTTGGTCTTCATCTCCACTCTCAAACGCCACCAAAGAAACAGGGAAGAACAGGATCCGCTGGCTCAGTTCTAGACTGCACCTTTGGGATTTTTAGAGGACTTTGGTGGAGGGTGGTCCCTAGTAAGGCCATGTTAGCTCCCGAGGGCGCCTAGAAGAGAAGACTTCAGAGTGCATTGTCTCTGGAGTCTAGAGACCTCCCTTCCCAGCTTCTCCACCAGACCTCACAGCGGAGTGTAACCTTTTGCTTCGCTCACCCCTTTGCCCCCAGTTCCATTCTACTCACGCTGCTGTTGTGGCCAGACCAGTGGACCATGGCTTGGTTGTGCGCCGAGTCTCCTGTCAGGGCGAAGGTAGTGCTGGTCAGCCTCAGCTCCTCCATCCGGAAGCGGGTGGCTTTGTCCCGGTCTCGCTCCGGCGTCCCAGGCTCCAGCTGCCCTCCGTCCCTCAGCACTCCCCTAGGACTCCGACTCGCACCCTCTCCCCCGTCGGTCGTCTCAGGATCCGCGCCGCTCCGTCTCCTCCGGCCTGAGCGTGCAGCTGCTGCCACAGACGCCCGGGTGCCCCCGGCTCGCTCCAGAGACAGCGCCCGGTCCCCGGGGGCCACAGCAAACAGGGGTCGCGAGAGGGGCAGGGGCGTGGCGGGAGCGCGACCCGGCTGTCCGTGGTGAGGAAAGACCCCCCGGGTCAGGGTCCAGCGCGGGGCCCAGCTGGGGTGCCGGAGCGGGCAGCAGGAGCCGCTGCTGTAGACGCCGGGGGCCAGGAGGACCAGAAGCCCCGTGCCGGCCAAGACGGCGCTCAGCCCGGCCCGGAAGCCGCCGCCGGCGCCAACTTTTCCCATCTCTGGAGGCGAGAGGAGCGGAGAGACGGTCCCGGACCGGAGACAGGTGGGGGCGCGGGGCTGGCGGCGGGGCGGGCGCTCAGGACCCCAACTCCATCCAAGTTGGGCCGCGGTGGGGCGCACGGAGCGGCGCCGGCCGGGCAGGTGGCGGCCACTCGCCCGGGCTGGGCTTGTGCCGAGCGCGCGGGTCGGGACGGAGAGCCAGCCGCCGCCACGCGGGGGTGGAGCCGAACTGAAGTCACGGGCAGAGCGGGCGCTGGCGCGCTGGCGGGCGACGGGGGAGGGAGGGCGGGAGCTGCCCGGGCTCAGCGCGCGGGGTCCCGCCGCCGAGCTGCGCCGCGCACTGGGGCTGTGGGCGCAGGGTGCTCTGCGGGCGACGGATGCTCTGCGGACGCAGGATGCTCTGTAGGCGCAGATACTCTGTGGGCGCAGGCTGCTCCTCCACCTACCCTCCCCTCGGCTTCGCGGAGTCCCCGCGAGGAGCCCTGGCCGCCTTCGCTGGGGGCGGCAGATGCGGGGCTCCCCGAGCAGGCGCTGTGTAGGGTTTCCTATTCTTGTTTCTATCCCTCGCTGTTCCTGTTTCCCTTTTTCCTGTTTTTCTGGTCTTTTCCAGTTTGGGATATAGGGATGGGTGGGCTCGGAATCGTTCCCTCTCTTCTGCTGGGTGAGTTGGCATCTAGTCTTTACTCTGAGCTGAGCACAGCTTCTGAGTTCTGGCCTGGGGGAAGATCCCGGAAAGGCAGCAGAGAGAATGATGTAATTAACTGATTGTGTGTGTGTGTGTGTGTGTGTGTGTGTGTGTGTGTGTATGTGTGTTCGCTCCCTGCATAGTTTAGGAGGTTTTCTGTTTGTTTGTTTGTTTGTTTTTTATCCCCATCTGCGTTCCCATTTAGATTCCTTTTCTTACCTCCTTAAGTACTCCCTGTCTTTTAAAGCAGTCACACTCGAGAACATTCTTAACGCTAAGGTCGCCGAAGTGTTTTGTAGCCATATACATCTTGGCTTCCCTAAGAGAACTGCAGACTCATGGAGAATGGGGCAATAAACTGAACACCTAGGAAGAGGTGACCTGGTTATATTGGTTAGTCATATTATTCTCGGTGCTTGGCATGGTACCCCCCCCCCCAATGACAGGAGCTCTATTGCTCTTTGACTTAATATACATGTACTTCGAGTCTATTACAAACCTGCATGGGCAGCAAAAAGAGAGAGTGCGGTTCTGTATGCACCTTGGTCAATAGTGTCCAGACGAGTGTTGCTAACACATGCCTTGGCATCCCAGGAGTCTGTCAGTGCTATATGGTGTCACTGGCTTGCTGTCGAACTTCAGACAATCACCATCTCTGACCTTCCTACTTGTTAAATAAAGTACTTTTATTATATGACATTTAAAATCCCATCCACTCCTAAAATCCTATAGTTGTGTGATTATAATATCAACCTTCCCTGTTCAGATGTAATTTATAGTACTAGGTCCATAGACTTTGAAACATGCAAAGAATTTCTCAAAATTCAAGCTGTTTCCAAACCGATACTTCGTTTCTAAGATTTGAAATGTCTTCAAACATCTTTGCAGAATCCTTGTACCAGATAACATCTTCCTGTGCACGTGGTGATTATACAAATATTTTAAGAATATTTCTTCATTGAACAAGCAGATGAGATAAACAAGTACTAATTCCAGGTTATAATTTCATTTTTCTTCATTTTCACACTTCAGTCTTCATCTTACTTTATCTGAATTCTAAGTTTGTGATAAGACCCACTTGAAAGTAACACAGAGTGATAATTACTCTTCAATTAATGAAATCCTTTCTGATGATGCTCAAGAGGAACTTTTAAGATAAAAATTTGATCCAGAAAAGTCTTATAAAATGATGATTCTTAAGAACTCACACATGTAGTCCCAGTATTTGGGAGGATCACAGCTAATTCAAGGCTAGTATGGGCTACAGCATAAAATGTTGTTGAATGAATGAATGAATGAATGAATGAATGAATCTAAATAATTCTTACTAGGAATAGTTTAAACACAAAGGGCCAGCTTCTTAGATATTAGTTTGAATACCCAAAAGTGTCTTCTTGCTGTTAAAGGACAAAGAGAGATTCTTTATGCAAAAGCACCATCTTTATATAGATAAGGATCCTCCTGAAACAGAAGCATGGTCTGGCAGGCTGTGGCTTCCACATGATAGGCCAAAAGTCATCAGTCTTTTCCTTCCCTAGGCTGAATGTTCACTTTGTCAAAACTCAAAACAGTCCAGTTCCTTCTCTCAGAAAGACCTTTAGATCATTGCAAGGTCATTTGTTTAATGCCTTTTTCCCCCTACCCTGCTGACCTTCTTTCCAGTCGGAACAGATATGTGGGAGCTCCTCCAAGAAAGAGAAAACAAGAACTACAGATTAACAAACTCCATCCAAACAGAAGAATGGAAAAGGCAAAGTTGGAAAGAAAAATCAAGTTAGGGTTTTCTGGTCTCAGACTATTCCTGCTGCATGAAATTTTTACTTTTAAAACAAACCCCTTCTTGAAAACAAAAAGAAATGGTACAGTACAATGGAGGTTACTTCCTAGAGTATATTCCTTCCATCTTCACAGTCACATGTAAAGTTGGGAAACTGGGGATCATGGTGTGTCTATGGTTGGTCAACCTGGACTACACAATGAGGTTGGGCCAGCCTGGGATACGGAGTGAAACTTTGTCTCAGAAAAGTTCCCCAAAAGTGTCCCCAAAAGTTCCCCAGCATCAGAAGGAGGCACGGGGATACAGGGGTGTCCAAGCGTGATCACCGCAGCCTGAGACCAGTGCTGTCCCGTGCTGAGAACTCACAGAAGACAGGCAGCATTTTGAATGTCTTGTTTTAACTATGCATTTGAGAAGATAAAATTACACAAATGTGGCGCTGGAGAGGTGGCTCAGCAGTCAAGAACACTGCTTACCCTTATAGAAGATCCGGTTTTGTTTCTCAGCACCCACATGGAGGCTAACAGCTATCTGTGATTCCAGTTCTGGGTGACCTGATGCCCTCTTCTGACATCCATGGCATTGCATGCAGGTGGTGTAATTACATACACGCAGGCAAAACATAGGCACACATAAAACACAGATAAATAAATTACACAATATGTATAAAATTGTTTCCAGATAGCAATGTGAGTATATGTGTGTTCATTTTATTTCTCTATTGACATTTGTCAACAAATAGAAAAGAGAAAGTACTAGAATTCTCCAATTCATTCATCCCCCTCCCCCCTTTTCAGAAGATTACAGCAAAGTGCTAGTCATAGGAAAAAATCTAGTTTAAAGTATTTACAATCCAAAAATTTAGCAATCAGGTGGTAGATGCTTTACATTTGTTTGGTCTGCACATGTGTGTGCATGCATGTGGAAATATACTCCACATGAACCTGGAGGTCAAAGGGCATCTCTTTGAGGATGATCATCTGCTTCTACCATGTGGCTTTCAGGGATCAAACTCAGATCGGATTTAGTAGCAAGTGTCTCACTCACTGGCCATCTCACTCACTGGCCATAACTGGTATTAGTATGCTATGGTACTATGAGGATGTTATTAGAAAACTAATGTCATAGGACAGAAGAGATTAATTTCAATAATTCCTATATGGAGGGGTTTTTAATTATGCATCTAATTAATATATCACTACTTATTCTAAGTCATCATCAAAAATTTTCATCTGGACAAGTATCACAGCCTCATTAATTCTCTCCCTGTTTAACAACTACCATAGCTCATCCTCTATCTCTAACTGTCCTTTTCAGGTGAGGTTCAAGTACCAAAATAGTACCATACACACTGTCTCGGCAGAAAACAAAATAACAGAACTTGGTCATAGATTTAATTTTAGTTCAATTAACAATTAAAAGTTAGACTGGCTAATGTTAAATTATAGATCAGCATTTAATTTTATATACAAATAAATGTCCATGTACAAGAACAGGAAAGAAGAACCAGAGAAAGATGTAAAGAAAGAATAAAAATGTTTTGGAGGTTTGGTATGTGTAATTAGAAACATTTGGACAGCTCACTTTGCTAGAAAGCAAGAGTGGACATTCAACAGTATATTTTTCAAAATTGCTTTTTACCAAAGTTTAATAGGAATCATGAAGTTACCATGGCACAAAGAATAATATCCAGACTGCTTCTTGTGACTTGTCAGGTACCTGTTTATTGGGAGCATTTGGCAGCAGAACTTTCGTTTCTCACCCATATGCTGCAGGCCTTTGAGCTTTTCCTTCCCTCCAGGATGCCAGGTTTCATCCAGCTCACAACCTTTGAACATGTTCTAACTGCCAGAAGTATCCACCCTCACTGCCATTTCTGCTTCACATGGCCAACTTTTCTCTGAGACTTTCTCTTTAAATAAATACACATCTTTAGAGAGAATTTCCTGACCTCACCTGAAGAAGAAATTCCATTAAACTTTTCTGCATGAATCTTTAGTTGTTCCTACTGGGTATTAATTGTTTGTTCTGAACCTGAGTTCTGGTTTTTGTTTTTATGCTAATAACGTCCCCCCAAAAGGTGCATGCAGATAAGTATTTACACTATGTTTCATGATCTACTTTTTCTGAAATGTCTCCCTCAAGGTGTAGCTCATTAATAGCTCAGTAAAGAGTGGCTGGCTGGCTGAATGGCACTGTGTAGGAAGCATGGGACACTCTGTAAATCGGATGTGTACTCTGTGAGAACCTGGGCTGCAGATTTTAAATGTACCAACTCCTGTAGTTCCTGTGTGAACCCTCTTTCAGCACAATATTATCTTTTTCCCCCGCTTTACAGATTATGCTAAACCACTACTGCCCAAGGGCACACAACTATTACCCAGGCTATTTAGAACCCGGAGCAGGGCTTCTACATAGACATTCTTCCTAATGTATTAATTTCATGCAATTCTCTTTCAACTCTAAATTCACCTAATAATAGACAGCACTTATTAGTAATCCACTATGGATCAGGCACTCAGTAAGCACTTCAGGTAGACTTTAGTAATGTTGAGAAAGCAATGTTGGAAAAAGAGAAGAAGAGATTTTTTTGGAGTGGAAGGAAATACATGTATCTATGTCTTATATTCACTTATGTGGGTGCATGATGATAAACAGAGTGCAATATTCATTGCTGCAATAATCTCACTGGAAGGGTTTAATTTTTCTTTGTTATTTTTGAGGCCAGGTCTCACTGTGTAGCTCAGGTTGGCCCCAACCCTGTGATATTTCCGCCTCAGCCTCTCATGTGCTGGAATTAGGGGCAAATGCTTCCATTTGGGTTCTAGTCTTTCCCTTTGCCTGCACCAGTCCCTTTCCAGGCTTCAGCTTGCACTGCTTCACATTACAATACCCCATCACTAGAACAATGTGTTTTAATAGCTCCCAAATTCTTGGCTCCCCTTGGATACAACTGAGACAAGGTATTTTGCATTTCAAATGAATGTCCTGAGGAATCAGACAAAGAAATCCACAGAGGACTATGTGCAGTCTATTCCCACAGCCTGCGAAAGGAAGGAAGGAATGGTTTAAACTGCTCTTTAAAACGCTTTCAGGTATCAGTAATACTGAGCTCAATTTGAATCTTTTCATAGTATTTCTTCTCATACATCCAATCTAAGTGGTTTCAGCAGGACATAAGCCCCCAATGTTGGGCTAAGACTATTTTTGTGACACAAAGGGATGTTATGAAAACTAAATAAACTTTGTATAGCTCATGGAGTTAACCATACTCCCTTGCACTGATGGAACTTGTACCTCTCCAGACCTATAAGCTGTTTTTCTTTCCAGTTTAATAAATTGTGCAGCAGCTCCAAAAGATAGGTAGGGGGCAGGTTTTGCTTACAGCTTATAGAATAAATGTACATTTATCCAAGGTCATAGAGTTAGAGAGAAAATTTCAAGCATAATTTTGTTGTCTTATTACCCTGTCAGTCCTATTCTATCTCATCAAGTTTGTACATACATGAATTAAAATTCCATATTATTTTTTTAGTCATAATGCATTGGTTATATAATCATTTCTGGTTTCAAAGAATGATTTGTATAATTAAGTAGGAAATGAGGGGTATGAAATAGTATCACTGTCATTCTGTGAGCTCATGTATGCATACATATAGTCATTTAAGTACTCAAACTTAATCTGAACTAGATAAAATGTGCACTATGACAAAGTTAGTTTATTTAGAGATGATATTATTAGACTTTTAAAAATATACCTTTATCAAAGCCTTACAATACACTAACATGTCTTCTCTATCAACTTGATCTTAAACCTACACAAAATAACACCTAGTATCCTTCTTTCATGTCATCCTCCACCCTATAAATCCAATGTGTTAAGGATTTCATGTCCAAAATCAAAAAGCAACTTTATACCCTTTTCTTAGTCAAACTTCCTTAAAAGTTCAAATAAGAATAAATAAATTCAGAAAAATTAGAGCTACATTTCTCTTTGTTTCTTTGGGAATATTAGCTAGAGGGCTTCAGGAAAAAGTAATAGAAAGTTATGCCCCAACTTCTTTAAGGGCCAATGGATGGTTATCCAAATTCTCCCATCTTAGAAGAAGGATGCCTGTTTCACAAAGACCTGTTCCAAAGACCAATGGGATTAGTTTTACCACTGAATTCAGTCGGTTTCTTGGATATAATTTCCGATGGAAAACATGTTCTGTAAATTGTACAATATCCACTAAAGTTCGAGGTTTTAGGGACTCTTCAGTGTGCAGCGGAATCTTGCAGAGAAAAGGCAGGAAAAGGAATGCAAGAATCAGCCATGCACTAAGGCAGGCAGTCACAGTTTTGTGCTGTTTCACATTGTTCTGTTTGCTCCGGGCAGCATGTGTGTATTCTAGCCCTTCAGTCCAGATATCTTCAACATCATGTCAGACTGAAAGTACCAGATTTGTTCTAAAACTGGTTTTGTTTGCTTGCAGTCCAAATCTTAGCTTTCACAGAAGCCCTAGGTCACAGCATTTCATCCATTTTCTCATCTTCTAGACCTCCTTCCTGTTATTTCTAGATTTGTTCCTGTTACTTAGATTTGTGCTATCCACTTTTATTTTCTTAATAATGCTTTCTGAACAGGTCATTAATCCTGAAATCACAGGCTCCTTGTGTCTACCAACCCCTCTTCATTGAAGCTTAATTCTAGGGCCCTACTTGCGATGTTTTATGCATCATACTCGTGACATGATGTGAAGAAACATTTGAGCTTATTCACAGAATTCAAAGTGTTCTTATGGTGGTCATCTTGTAAAATATTTTTAGTACTGGGTCTTTTTATCCAAGCTGAGAGGTAAGCAGTTCTACAGTCTCCTGGCTCTCGCACCTATTCTGATATGCCTTCTATTACTCTAATCATCTTCTTACTTGTCCATTCTCTCCATCAGACTGCGAACTCCTGTCCATTAGGATATGGGGCATGTATCTGTCTTCTGGCCTCAGTTCATAACACAATGTATGCACAAGAAGACATTCAGTAAGTGCTTATTGGCTGAATTAATGACAGAATTATGTTCTCACATCTTTGATAGTCTTTCTTAATATGGTCAGATATTCAGAACGAGGATGAATCATAGACGCCCACCACATATGTCACATGAAGCTAAATTTACACCTAAGCGGAAAGTTGAATCAACGCATAAAGCAACTTAGTGCAAACCATCATTAACTGAAAATGTTCATCCCTTCCAACTTCTTTCTATTACAGGATGCTTTTTGAGAGAACCCTGATCAATAAAAAAGATGATACTTCCTAGAGCTTTTTAAAATATTGAGATATTTCAGTGAAATTTAACTTTGTCCCTGAAAGTGTGAAAATCTTAATGATATATTTGCTTATTCATTTTATGTCACACTTAATGATATATTTGCTTATTCATTTTATGTCACACACACACACACACACACACAGAAGCACAGAGAAAAATCTCTTAAATCTCTTACTGTATCCTAATGGATATCTGTATACAACAAAACCCACAGCAATCTACCCCTAAAATAAAAATGCTGATTGTTATTTTTATAAAATAAATTTAATTTTCAATGATATGGAATCAAACAGTAAAATTTATCTAGTTTTATTGGAGGTGTTAAATGGGGAGATGTAGTCCAGAGATACAAGTTTTAGTAATGTAAGATATGTTAGTCCAGAGATAAAAACTACTGCATGAAAAATATGGGTTTCAATAATATGGAAATATTTGAACAGAGTAGGCTTTAGGTGCTCTTATCAACATAAACACATACATACAAACAGGTAAGTGAAAATATATTAATTTATATGTACATACTAAACATTTATGGATAAGCAGAGCGAAGCATTAGCATAGTGTTACTGTCATTCATATATATTATTATTTTCATATAATTGTTATGTATGTACATATTCAAAGACAAAAATAAAATGAAATTCTTAATATTGACTATTATCTAACCCAATTTGTCAATAATTTCTGAACTTCTTTCTCTGGTTTATTTCTTTTTTCCAGCTTTTTCTTATGAGGCTAGAGAAATTGCTCAGTAGTTAAAAGTAATTGCTGCTCATGCAGAAAACCCAGGTTCAGTTCCTGGCAGCAAATAACTATCTTTAACTTTAGTAGTAGGGTACTGTCTTCCCTCTTCTGGCCAGTATGGGCATTGTACACACATGGTGCAGTTACATACATGCAGTTACTACACATAAAATAAAATAAATTTTTAAAAATACACTGGGAACGTGTTTCAGTGGCAAAACGCTTGCCTACTATGTATAAGGCTCAGAGCTCAATTCTCAGCACTGAAATCAAAACAACAACAAACAAAACAAAACAAAAAATGTTCATGTTTTTTGGAACTGTTGAGATGGCCCAGTTGTTAAGGGTACTGATTGTTTACCAGAGGACCTAGGTTTGGTTCCCAGACCATCAATAGCAGCTAACAATTATTTGTAACCCTTGTTCCAGAAATCCAAGCTTCTGATATCCACAGGTAGTATATGCATGTGGTGCATTTACATACATGTAAGCAAAATGCTGATACACATGAAATATTTTTTTTATTTTAAAAAAAGAATGTCTCATATACCATGTTCATAAGTATATTTTTCCTAAGAAATCACATCTCTGTGTATATTGTCTGGAGTGCATCTGGAATTATGTTTTGAATGTATGGCATGATATTGAAAGTAGATACTGTATTTATGGACATCATCTCCTTCTGTGCATTTCATTAAGAAAGCTGTCTTCCGTTTCTTCGTATGTACTGGCATAATTATTTTAAGTTGGTTGCGTCATGTGTGCTGTTTATGAACAGGGTTCATTGCTTTTTTCAGTTGGCTAGCATGTCAGATTTTCTGCTTATGAAACATTCATGTTGAACTCTTGCTTGTGGTTACAGACATAGGGACACAACTCGAGTTCTCACATATGTGAAGCAATACTTCACCACTGAGTACAGTCCTGGTCCCTAACAGTTTTAGCATTGGAGAACATCTTGACATCTTGTGTGAAGTCTCTCTCTACTTAGTTGTTCTAGTTTGTTTAATATCATCTTTTTTATTTTTAAAAGTATTGGGATTTTAAGATGCACTTCACTATCTCTATAGATCATTTAGGGAGAAATTAACATCTAAAACTGTCTCATCCTCCCATCAATGAATATGCTCTTTTTCAGCATTTAATTAGACTTTCAAGCTCCCTTGGGAGTATTTACTAATTTTCAGTCATTCAATGCATTTCTTACTAAGGAGTTGATGTGTTCAGTAGCATTATGACTGTTGTCACATTATCTTAATTTTCATTAATTTCTTAGTACATAAAAATTAATTTCAGTTTGTTTTTTTCTTTTTAACTTTTTTTTTCTTTTGAGACAGAGTCTCCCTACAGCCCCATGTGGCTTGGAACTTATGATGTAAACAAGACTGGCCTCAGTCTCAGAGATGTACCTGCCTTTGCCTCCAAAGTGCAGAGATTTAAAGTCTGTATTGCCATGCCAGGCCTTTATTTTGGTTTTAAGTCCAGTTACTTAAAAAAAAAATATGTATACTTACAAAGTATAATTTTTTTCATTTAAAAAAATTTCTGTATATGTTATTCTGTTTTGTTTTAATTAAACTTCTATTCTTCTTTTTTTTGAAATTATCTGTCTGTTAGTGATTGGTAAATTTCTTACTCTTCTTGTAGAAAGAAAACAAAAGTGATGTGGCAATGAGCAAGCTTGTGCTGTGGCAGTAAGATGCCTAAAGGAGGAAAAGTTTCCTTATCTCACTAAGAAGTATTAATATGTTACTTACTGAGAATTCTGTTAATATGACTTAATCATCTTCACTGATAGTCTTTTATTGTTAATTCTTTGGCTTTTAAGAATACATGAAAGGGATTTGAATTTTATTTTATGCTTTTTGGAATCTTTTGAAATGCTCCTTGATTTCCCCCAATGTTCTGTAAATAATAATTGATTATTTTAAGGTTTTAATCCTGCATTCCTGAACCAAACTGCATTTAATATCAATTATTCTAGTATATGTTCCTGAGTCTGGTTGGCTTATACTTTGTTTGAGGCACTTAGAAGCATAATCATGAGATACCTATTCTTTCATTTATTTGGTGAGGTGGCTTTGCCAGATTATATAATACAGATTATATTGACTTCTTATAAAAATTTTGTAAAGGTTCCTACTTTCATTATATTCTGAAGATTTGTATATTATTGAAATTATATTCCTTTTCTTCTGCGAGAAATATTAGAGTCACTTTTCACTGGCGTTTTGGGGACATATTATTTACAAACACAATGTGTATCAAATCCATTTCATGCAGCTTTGTCTTTCATTGTTGCACTCATTGTAATAGCATGTTTATCAAATAGATTATTCATGTCTTCTGAACTCTCAGATCTTTTCAGCATATATTTATTTGACTATGCTAATAACTTCCCTTTATTATCATTTTTCTAAATATTAACTATAGTTTTATCTCCTCTTAATATTCTTGATATTGGTCATTTTTACTTCCTCAATTTTATTCACAAGTCTTGCCAGAACTTTGAAAATTTTAATAATAATTAAAAAGCAATCTTTAACTTCCCTGATTTCACGTTTTTTACTTTAATTTAATCTGCCTACTGTGAACATATACAAATATGAATATATTCACAACATTATATTCCTTTTTACTCATTGTTTAGCTGTATTTATACCACAAATTTTTATATGACTTGTTGATGATCACTGACTTGATGTTTCAGGTGTTCATTTACATTTATTTTCTGTGAGCCAATTAAAATGAATTCTATGGAATTTTCAAATATTTAAACTAAGTACTGCTTTATTAATTTCTCATATGTCTTTACTGCAATCAGAAAAAATAGTATTATAGGATTTCAATTTATCTTTAAAATTTTTGGAACTTGTTTAGTCAATGATTTTGTGATCAATATTGGTAAATACTTAGATAAAAACATTGCAAAAATTGTTAATTACATATATTGCCATTATTATTGTATTTATGCTTGTTTGGTTAAATTTGCTAACAGAATATAATGCTGGTTCCCAGAGAGTGAGGAAACGGAGACTTGGAGACCTGGTATTCATTGGGCATAAAATTTCACTTATGAGGGATGCACTGATTTGAATAAGTGTCTTCTACAAGGTGAAGTATCCACACACTTGGCATATAGTCTGCAGTTACTGGCAGTGTTTAAGGAAGATCATGGAATCTTTCAGGAAGTGTGCACTTGCTGGAGGAAGTACATTATTGAGGAGTGAGTTATAAAAGATTACGTCCTTGTCTACTTTCTCTCTCCCACCCACCTATGTTCTCTCTCTCTCTCTCTCTCTCCCTCCACCCCCCCGTCTTCCTCTCCCTCTTCCTCTCCCTCTCCCTCTCCACTTCCTGCATGTGCTACCTCTGACTCCTTACCTCCTCACCGAAGTGGACTCTCATCCCTCTGTAACCTGAAGCTGCTTCTTTCTATAAGTCATGATGTTTTAATCACAGTAGCAGAAAAGTAATTACAGCATGGATGAATAAATTCTATCTTTTGATTTAAGTATTGTGCTATGGTTAACATTATGTAACATTATGGCATTGTACATTTAAAATGTATTCACTATAATACTATGGTGGTTTGAATAAGAATGTCCTCCATAGACTCTAAGAATTCGGAAATTTGTCCCTAGTGGGTGGCACTGGTTTGGGGGAGGACTTCGAAGGTGTGTCCATGATGGAGGAAGCACAGCACAGGGAGTGGGCTTAGAGAGCTCTTAAGTCTTGCTGGATCTCCCAGTCACTCTCTGCTTTCTGTGCCTGCTTGAAGATGTGAGCACTTAGCTTCTACTCCAGCCTCCTCTGCACCATGCCTCCATACTATGATGGACTCTTGACCCCTTGGAACTTTAAGCTAAATAAACTCTTCTTTTTACAAGTTCCCTTGGTGTATCATGAATTTTCTCACAGAAAAGGCCTGCATTCAGCCTCACCCCAAGTTCAGGTTTGAACCAATCGAGTGGACAGAAAACGCTCTTTTAGAGAAATTAATTTATTCCAGGTTACTTACAAAGGATTCATCCCCGGGGAGAGAGAGACAGAGATGTTGTATGGCAGAGACTGCATTTTGATCATAAGTCCCCCCGGACCTCTGGAACATGTGCGCAAGAAGAATGGCACCTTGGCGCACCAGGCACACCTCTCTCCTTCCGGTACTTTCATGCGTTTTTGCTAGACCTCTCTCCTTAAGTCATGGTTAGTTGGATGTCAATCACATTTGGAAGCCTATCCCTCACAGCAGAGAGAGAGAGAGAGAGAGAGAGAGAGAGAGAAAGCTGCTTATCTATGCAACACCTTGGTCAGTGTTTCTATCACAGCAACAGAGAAGTGACTAATGAATATACCATATTATGATTTTGCTACAATCAAAAAGAAAGAAAGGGGGAAATTTTTAAATAGTTGAGTACATTTGTTTACAGAAGTTTGACTATAATTTTTCTACTTTTAAACTTGTATTTATTTTTATGTGTATGAGTTCATGTCTGCCTGTATATAATTGTACCCATGTCATACAATGCCCAGGGAAGACAGAAGAGGGTGTTGGATCCCCTGGAATTGGAGTTAGAAAGTTTTGTTAGCTGCCATGTGAGTGCTGGTATTCAAATAGGGGTCCTCTGCAGGAGCTATCAGTGCTCTTAACAGCTGAGCCAGCTCTCCAGCCCCTGATTATATTTTTCACTGATCCTTAGTCTATCTGTAATTTGTAGCCTTTTTTTTTTTTTTTTGGTTTTCCAGACCTATTTTTTTCTTTACATTTGCAACTCTGAAAATGTACATGCTCCCCATTAGTTACAGACACCCCTGCCTCCATTCCTACCTTGTGTTCAGATCACATCTGTTCAGTTGTTTCTCTTTTATTGATGCTTTTTACCTCTACCCTCTCCATTCCTTGTTTGAATCTGTTTGTTGAGTTGTATTTTGGTTACTGTATTTCAGCTTTAAAGTGTCCTTTTGTTCTTTGTATCTTCTGTTTCTTTACTGTGCCTTTCTGTTTATTTGTTGAGGCTTTCTCCTTTTCACAGTTTTTTCAGGTGTGTTCCTAATTGCTCACTGACATACTTTATGATGACTGCTTTAAAACTGTCAGAAATTTCTGACATTTCTCTCAGGTAGATGTGAGCATCTCTTGTTTATCTTTTCATCTTTGTGACCTAGATCTCATGGGTTCTTGGAATAATGATTAGTTTTTATAGAAACATCCACATCCTCTGGAAATCTGTGCTACGTTTAAATATTTTGTTTTAACTGTTTAACTCTAATAAGAAGATGGCACTGTCACATTATTGACTGATGGCAGAATAATTCCATATGCTTCCTTGACTCCTAAATGAGTGCCTCTCTTCTTACTGGATAGGCTGGAAATTCTGACTTCCTACTAGTCAGAACTGATACTGTCCTGACTGGGACAGTAGACATTCTTTATATTGCCCCCTGCACAGCCTTCCATAACTCCTCTGTAAAGGTAGCCTTATTCTCACTAAAGGTGGTAAAAGTTCAAACTCTCTAGGGAACTTCAGCCATTAGTAGGTTAGCTGGAAGTGGCTGATTTCTGGTGTATTCCACAGAATCTGATTAGAGGGGGAAAGTTTTTTCTTTGATCTTTTTGAAACAGGGTCTCTCTGTAGCCCCAGATATACTGGAACTCTCTACGTAGACCAAGTTGGCCTTGAACTCACAGATATTTTCCTGCCTCTGCCTTCCAAATGCTGGGAGTAAAGACTTGTGCCTATGCCCAGTAGGATGCAATTATTTTATACCAGGGAGATACATGTTTGTCATCTATTTGGGGTGTGTAGGCTTTCTGAGACCTGTTCTTATGGTTATGAAAGAAGAATCAGAGTAAATCCCATTGTGAAATTACATTTCAAGTTTCTTTGTCTTGGGTCTTATATGATAGATCTAAGCAAGTTGTGGGACCAAGCCCAAAACCAATGCTGAAGAAAGCTTCCTCTGTACTGCTTGAGAAAAGTCATGACATACCTATAAACCTATGATGCCTGTAGTTTAATTAAGTAATGGTAACAGATTAGAAGCTCTGATTGAGTGATCTTGATTTATTTTTAATGATTCATTTCACTGTTTTAGAAAATTATTGACTACTATGTATAAACTATTTCTCTTTCTGATCTCTATTGAAAAGAATGTTAAAAACTCTTGTGCTTTTTCTTTTAATTTTCATTTTTATTTTCTCTGACCATTAATTTGATTATTTATCTAAGATAATTTCCAGTTAAACTGTACTATTTTCTTCTACTATAGCTTTTTAATTGAATTCTGGATTCAAAATTACATTCTTGTTGTTTAATTTACAATAGACTATTATGGCTTACTGGCTTCCTCTGGCATTTTGTCGTTTCCACTATTTTGTAGAATATATTAATCACATTTATTTTTCAGTGTTTATTGGTAAACTGTGACTCATCTATTTGTTTCTATTCTCTCTCTCTCTCTCTCTCTCTCTCTCTCTCCATCTCTGACATGACTTGTTACATACTTTCTATCTTTATTTGCATCTTACAAAATACATATATTTGGAGCCTTTGGATAATGTCCTCATTGTCACAATTGTGCAAACATTTCTTCTGTGTAGGTGATAGACTACATGAAATTTAAATGGGTGGCACTTGGTTTTAGAATTTGTTAGAGATGGTCTGGTTCAGGTTAGGTTTTACATACAAGCTGTAGCATCTCTGGGATCTCTACTCAAACTGCGGGAAGGCCTGCTGCTCCTTGAAGGTTCTTGAATTCCTACTGCTTCTTTCTTTCTCTGTTACTATATGTGGCTGATATCCTGATGAAGTTCAGACCTTTAATCCTAGCAGCTCTTGCTTTCTGCTGCTTTCCTTGAAGTTTTATTCTGAACTGTGCAAATCATGGTTTGCAAATAGCTCAAGGAGAAATTTTTATCAATGTGTTTTATATATATATATATATATATATATATATATATATATGCAGTGTTTGTGTATGTGTGTATGTGTGTATGCTTTTTCAATGACAGTATACAACCTTAGAATCTTAACTTTTTTCCTATTATGCACTAGCTCCAATATGGCTGCTCCTTTTTGTTAGAAAAATATTCCCCTAAGCAAGAATTGACAAACAGACTCAAGAATAAAAACCCTGGAAATACAGAGCACAGTTCATGGTATGAAATGTAGCCCCTTGAGGGCTCTATGCATAGTGTATTTCCAAGGCCTTTTAAATAGTTATTTTATGTTATTGCTGAAGTTTTATAGTTGTTTTCAACATGGGGATTAGTCTTATTTGAGTTATTACCTTTTGGCTATAGCCAGAAGTCAAAAATATTGTAATGCTCTCTTGTTTTTACACCTGCACTGACCCTTCTACCCCACAGGAGGTTAGTCAATGCTTGCGGTTGTATGGCACTTTTATGCCAGGGATTTATTTTTATTGAAAAACTGGCAGAAATTCTTGTCTCTCACTGTCAACTATAGCCCTTGCTTTGATTTTGAAAAGACAACTAGAGTAAAGAAAATAACGAGGAGTAAAGGATTGAGAATATAATTATAAACCCTTTGCAATTTTTTTAAATCATTAAAGATAGTCTGTGCTGCAAACCAATCCTGCTTTTCCTTCAGTTGGTAAATAAGTTCAAAAGCAGTCAAATGGAGATTTTGATTTTATGTTAGTCTTTAAACAAACTAGGGAGAGTGAATGAAAATGCGTATGATGGTGGCATAGTTTAGAAATATGCTACTTGTTCAGCTCAGCTAAGAAATGGTTAGTGCTATGACCTGTTTTGACCCATCTAGTACCTGATGCATTGGAAATTCTAGGGCAGAGCTCAGTGTTGGTGTTTTACCAGTCTGTGATTGGTGCTGATGCTGAGAAGAGACCAAGCTCCACTTCTCCATGCTTTCTCTCTAGAGACCATTAAGAATTCTGAGGCAGGAATGTTTAATTCATTAAAAATACATGTTTTTTCTGGGGCTGTGGTCCAAGTGTTATGTACAGAGTAGAGTGTCCTGAGGTTAGCCAGACCTGGCAGATGTTTGCTGTTCTCAGTGTTCGGGAATGAGAGTCTATATCAACCTCTTGCAAGCTTAACTCTTCACTTTGTAGTCTCATTCCACATCTGTTTCCATGTACCACTTGACTATTTCCCACAGTCCTGATCTTGTAATAAACCTGTACCATAAGGATTGGTTAATACAAAGAAGGTGTTGTTCTTTCTCTTGGACCAGAAGCGTGTCAAATGGGAAACTATCTAACAAGTATAGCTGAATAATACTGTGGGTACGGAATCTACAGACAGAGGGGTTAGGAAAGAAACACCCAATAACCTAACTATATCCAAAGAAAACAGATCTGCTACCAACAATTGCCAAGTTCAGAAAGCAGAAAACTGGGTTACCAAACTACCATCTAAATAAAAGATTTAAGAGCCGAGGGTATGGCTCAGTGACAGAACGTTTGCTTAGCATAGGTGACATCATGGGTTTGACCCCCACCACTGCAAACATAAATAAAGATATCACATTTCTTTCTAACTCTGTCTTCACATTTTACCACTATGCAGTCAGAGAGTAGCTTGCTACTTTGGTTGGCAAAGAAACCAGGCAAAGTAATAAAATAAAACAGAGGCCAACTCTGGTCCTCTTTTCTGCTGCAGACTTCCAAGGCATGCTTGTTTATACAGGTCACAGAGAGGAGAAAAATTTAACCCTATATCAAATCAAAATTGGCATTAATGTCTTGAGATAGACATTTTAATGTCCAAATTGGGACTACTTTATTACTTAAGGTGACTCCAGGTTCTTTTATTATCAAAAAAGTGAGCTAAAATATCATGAAGTTTTTCTTCATGGCCAGTAAAAAAATTATCAGAACTGAACATATTTTAGGAAGATGGTGAGAGATAAAGATAAATTTAGGCTTTGATTCTGTTAGGGGTCTTGCTTGCTCCACATGTTGCTTACACACATGTATTGAGTTTGAAACAACTTTGTTTGAATCCAAAAAGCTATAAAAGCCAGAGTTGAGCCAGGTCTGTGCTTCTAAAGCACAGTCCGTAGGTGGGGACACCTTACCACATGCCCAGGGAAATGTGCACCATGAATTCTACTTTTAAATTAATTTGTACATGCATGGGGCAATTTTGTAGAGGCAAAGTGATACAATCTATATAAATATTCTCTTATTTCTGAAGAATTAGCTCTGTAACTCACTGATATCTGATCTAGAGTAACACACAAACTCATAAAACCTGTTTTCCATTTGTGTAATAAAGGTCTGGTAACTTTAATTTGTGAGTATGCATTTTATTCATGCCCTTACCACCAACTTGTACTGTAGTCTTTAGTAAGTGTTCTAATTTCTCTAGGCATGTAAGTCAGTTTTTCATTGCTGCAACACACACTTTCAAACAAATAGTCTGACAAATAAAGGAGGAGCTGCAAAACTTTCTCAGAAGTTAAGAACACAGAACATGGGCTAGGCTTGCAGATGTCCTGGGTTCATTTCCCAGCACCGTCATGACTGCTAACAACCATCTGTTAACTGCAGTTTCGGGTGATCTGTTGCCCTCTTCTGGCTTTATGAGCACTGCATGCACATAGTTTACTTAACATACATGCAAGAAAACATTCATACACATCAAACAGAAATAATAAATAAGTAAATGGAAACACAGAGAAATCAGTCTCCAGTCCATGGTTGCAGGCTCTGTGCTGATGCAGAATCATGACAGAGTGGTAGAATGGAACAGAGAGAATCAGTTCATGGGATCCAGGAAGCAGAATGTCTGTGAGACAGCAAAGGTCCAGAGGCAAATTATCCTCAGTGACCTACTTCCTGAAAGTAGACCCTACCACCCAGGATATCTTGACAATACCATCTAGTGAGGAGGCCCCTCAGGACGCTGATGGCTCCCTCAGGATACTCCTGCTGAGAAGTCCTGTCCTTTCGCCTCCTATAGATTACAGTCCCTCTAACCGGTGGCCAGCCGGCCGCAGCTGAGCTGGGAGAGGTTAGGCGTGTGGCCTGCCACTAAGCCTTTGTCTGCCAGGCGACACACACCCAAAGTGCAGCTGATGGCTCAAACACCTCTCAGGCGAAGCCGGGGTTCCCCATCATCTACTTGGGAAGAAACAGCAGCTGAAGTCTTTAGCAGAAGTTATATATCTTTATTATGTTGCAGATCTTACAGATGTTACAGCTCTCTCCCCAAGTGCAGGTTCCGCTTTGCAAAGTTCAAGCATGCTCTTTAATGCCCCCCTCCCCCAATCAAAGCATATTTCCTCATTTCTTATTGTCCTATCATATTTGTACATTTTCAAGCTTTGCTTTTCCAGCGTAAGGGGCAGTTGCAAAGGGGTTGCAAAGGGTGGTTACAAAAGGCATCAATAGTCCAGTCAGTAGATAGCATGTATAATTCTTCATGACCATGTCTGGGGGATAAGTTTTGTTTTCTCCAAGGCTCACTCATTTCTCAGAACTGCTTTGTCTCTCTGGCCAGGGTGGTCAGGTTTCACTTCCCTTCAGCGCCATCTTGGCTGTCCGTTTATTGTTACCAGGCATTTAATGAGACCCCACAATCTAGTATTAAATAGAAGCCTCTTAGTAATTAATTCCACCAGTTGTCACCAAGACTGCATACGTAAGCCTTTTTGATGGACAATTTTATATGTAAACCATACACTTAGAATTCAATTGCCTTATTTATAAAACTTGCCTTATATTTGTACAAAGCACCTAGGAAGTCCAAAAGGATAGTACTGTCATAGAATAATAGCCCCACTGCTGTGTGTATTCCAGTCACTGAAAATTGTGAATGAAGTACATAGGCTGATGGACTACATATATAGTTGAGACAACAGTTCAGAGGGGTCATTACTCTGGGTTATCCATGCCAGGCTAATCTAAATATTTATCCTTAAAGTAGAAGTAATTCTTCTTAGGTGTAGGGAGCTCAAGCCTATGGAAAAGTGGTCAGAAATATACAATGATTCTACTTTTAAAAGATGGAAACAGGGAGAAAAGCAGACACAGAGAAAGGACTGGGACTGGAGGTGGCCTCTAGAGAAAAATATGGCAGGGAAAGTGATCTCCCCTGAGCCCTAGAGACAGAGCATAGCTCTTTTAATGCTTTGATTTTTGCAAAAGGAAACCTGATAAGACATGTGACTGATATAAATGTGTGCTCCTTAGATCAGTAAGTACATGATAACTTATTATGACAGTCAAGGAATACTGATGCAGCTGTGAAGATTTCAAAAGTCCATAGAGATGCAGGTTTTAATGGTGGGAATGATAGATATTTTTGATGCAAAATGAGCATACCAGAATGTTACGAAGATGGGAAGAAATTCCAAAGGTTGTCTGGAAAGCTTGCTCCTTCCTCCAAGGCTCATTCCTCTTAGCCAGATGGTCCACTCTTTTATTAAATGTCTCATGCACATAAATACTTCATATACTCTTAGTCACCAATTCCAAAATATCACAATTTTTTATTACAGCAATATTCGCTTCCTTTCATTAGTACAAGTGTTTTAAAAGAACATAATTATTTTATTCTCAGTTGTGGTGTTGTGAAGAAAAAGACATCTCTGTGCATCTATTTGGGCATATATGCCCACATTAAGTATATTTTCAACTAGTAATGCCTGAAATTTGCAACACTTGATGTGTTTGGATGCTGGGCCACTTGGATT
Organism: Eospalax fontanierii; assembly: GCA_035773235.1. Taxonomy (NCBI): domain Eukaryota; kingdom Metazoa; phylum Chordata; class Mammalia; order Rodentia; family Spalacidae; genus Eospalax; species Eospalax fontanierii. Next base: position 14,121,787 of record CM069544.1, on the reverse strand, counting down.
ATTCAGTTTGTAGTGGTTATCAAGGTACTGCCTGGCTTTAAATTTTACCCTTCTTACTATTTAAAAGTTAGATAAGCATAAGAAATTCCTTTGTGTTGTGGCACAGCAGGGCAACTATCAGCTAGAATATGCCCTTCAAATGCTCATAGGACTGGATTTTGAATACTTTTACCATAAAGATACGATAAATGTTTGAGGTGATAGCAAAATTTAACCTAATTAAGCATGCTACAATATATACCTGTAACAAAGAAGACATGATGCTTCATTAATGTTTAAAATTTTATGGGATTTATTTATTTATTTATCTGTTTGTTTATTTATTTTTGGTCTTCTTGAGACAGGGTCTTCCTTGTAGCCTTAGCTGGCTTGGAACTTGTTATGTAGATCAGGCTAGTCTCTAGCTCACAGAGGTCCACCTGCCTCTCCGCTTCCCTCTGAAGGCTGAAATTAAAGGAGTGCACCCCCATGCCTATCATCAACTTTGTTTTTATGTGTTAGTTAACAATAAGTTTAAACTAAATCAAAATTAGAAGGAGGAGGAGAAGGAGGAGGAAGAAGAGTTGGAAGCGGAAGAGGAGGAAGAGGAGGAAGAGGAAAGGAGGAAGGAGGAGGAAAGATAAGGAGGAAGAGCAGTGAGGGGGAGGAACAAGCCACCACAGCAGACCTTTCTGTGCTCTGCTTTCTGATGCTGAACTTGCTGTCATTTTTATTTTTCTTTTGCTAACTGCCTTTTTGTTAGACTCAATTAGCAAAGAAAGTAAGACAGACTCTGGATGGGGAAAGAATGACAGACAGATGTGTTGTTACTGTCTGTGCTACTGAAGAAACCCTCCTGGCTTTGGAGGCTAACCTGTGCATCTGTGGTTTATTCTAGGATGCTGGGTTTTGCTTTGCCCGTTTTTTTCTTCCCCCATCCCCAGCCCATTTCTTTCTTTCTTTCTTTCTTTCTTTCTTTCTTTCTTTCTTTTTTTCTTTCTTTCTTTCTTTCTTTCTTTCTTTCTTTTCTGTCTTTTTGAGTCAGAATCCTGCCAAATAGCCCAGGTTGACCTTGAACTCAATATGTGACCCATGACTTGCAGGTGTTCTCTTCATTCAGCATCCCACATCATAGGGTTATATGTGTGAGCCACCAGGCCCAGGGGCTCTGCTTGCTGCTGTTGAATGCCATAGAAATAGCACCTTGAGCCTTTCAGAAATTTGACCAACACAGATATTCTAGCCTTGGAGATCTGAATCTAGCAGTCCTATTCTTCCATCTTCTTTCTTTGCTCTCTCAGTCCTGGAGCTGGCAGCACCTTGCTAAGTTTGCTACTGCAGTAATCTATCTAATATGTTGGTAAATATGCTATGTTAAATTTAATTGTTAAAATGTCTGCTATCTATGTATCTTGACTGGATCCTGAGTGATGCAGGAAATGGTAAAATTAGTTATTTCAAGGAAAAGTCTTCAAAGATGGACATCTGAATAGGTTTATCTAGTTCTTGGGACTCACAGTGTGGAACTTCTTGATATGGGGGTAGAATGCTACTTCCATTATTATCTAGAGGAACGTTAAGAGGTTAAAACTCTATCTCGTGGTTGTTTGTGATTACGTAATCTCTAAAGCAAGACTTTCAGGACATGGAAATACTTGTTGAATTTGATTGTGATGGCAAGGATTTGGTGTGAAGTAATGGCTTCTCAGTGCTATAGAATAATTAAAGAAAGATATGATAAGTCCCTATCACAACTAAGGAATTGAAAGACTTGGTGTCTGAAATGATCTGTTTCTCCTACAACCACAGAATAAAACTCATTATATCCAACTTGTATTGGATCCCCAGCCCTGTCAAGTATCTCAGGCATAAGTTAAGACATTTAGTGAAAGATATTGATCATTAAATATGAGATTAGAAATAGTTGGGTGGATTTAGATGAGACAGAGCTGTGAATTTTAAGGTTATTTTGAATCTGTTTTTCTAGGGGAAACAATATCCCTTTTGTGTCTGAAGAATCTTGATGACTCTTGCTTGAAAACTATATACATAAAAGAATCCATTATCTTCTGATAATTTTACGGAGAGGGGTTTCTCATAGGAGAATGCCCAATTTCATCTCCCATTTTACACCTACACTTCCTGACATATGGTCATAATTTGGAATCCAATGGTCTTATGTCTAAGAGGAAAAAAGAGTGAAATTTCAGTCTAGAAGAAAATAGCTAACACTCTAAACAATTTTCACAGTTTTTCTAACTGACACCATCAGAACACAGGAAATATATTCAGAGAATGGGATTTAGCAGTTTCCATGGTAGCACCTTAAAGATAAAGTAAATATTAACATGGAGTATTTGGCCCCAAGTAGTAAAGCAGCATCATTCCTCCCTCCAAGTTTCAGGGAATGTGATGGAAGAAGGTGTAGAAAGAATATAAGAGCCACAGGATGGGGAGATGTGCAGCCAAAAAGCGTCTTCTGGACACGTCATAATCATTGCACCCAAGAACTCAGAGCAGCTGTGGTTGCCTGTTCAAGACTTCACAAGACTGGGCCTATCAACATTTCACCATGGATGACTGAGGGCTTCATAAGGTCTCACCCATGCCTGAGGGATTATTAGTAATTAATGGTTGCTGGGGAAGGAAGTGTTAATTTCTTCAGTAGATTAGCCACTGCCCTTGTAAAGAAAACAACCCACATTCATGATCAGGCAAGAAACACTAATTAAATTCGGTGGGTCACATACACAAAGAAGACATGAAAGTAAGACAAAGGCTTATTTAGAAAAATGTTCCAGCAGGAGAAGGCCAGAATGAGAGAAGAGAATGTAGGGTGTTAAAGACTAAATTTGTTCTATAAAGGTATGAAATTGTCACAACGAAAACGTAAAATATTAAGATAAGCACCATAGACTATGCTTTGTGTTTGTGATTCTGGTCTTTCACACCTTGAAACTTTAATTTCTTTGTTGTAGAATTTAGAGGTTGGCCTTTGGGAAGTAATTAGATCATGTAGGTGATCCCGCACAATTTAATTGTTGTCCTTATAGGATGAAAAGTAACTGGCTGTCTTTTTCTGTGGACCTTGTAAGGATATAGAAGGTGCTGCCTACATGCCAGAAAGTCAGCTTTTACTAGTCAATTGACTTTGAATTTCCAGATTTCATAACTTTAAGAGAGAAATGGTTGTTTGTAAAAATTATTTATTCTGATGTGATTTTTATTTTAGTCTTAACTGATTAAAACAGAACATAATTCTTATTAAGCTAAATATTTCAATGTGGCTTCATTTATAAAAATTATTTCACCTTCAACAATGTAGGAGAATTTATGGTAATTTGTTAGTTACTTAAAATGTGGACTTAAGGTTTTTCCTCTTTTAATGAAAGGTTGATCTTCTTTAAAATGATGTAAAGGAAAGAAATGAAAATTTAGTGAGATGGAGGAGATGGAGTACGGAATGCAGTTCCTGTATAGCTCTTACATATTCTGTGCTGCCCTGCTTCATCCTCTGGGAGTGCTCAGAATGCACTTGATTTATGGAGGCATTGAGATCTGCATGGTAATGCCTGCACTAGATTCCATGGAAGCTCTTCCTCAGGCTTTCTGTCTGTGGATGAAGGTCAGGTATAACTTCCCAATTTCAAAGAGAATGCCAAGATCCACGAAGAAAAATGCCAACTGACAGCACATAACCACCTTAGATTAGGTACGGATATTGCCACCGTGATCACTGTGGATGCAATACAATTCAGATTATTTCTAAGGGCACCTTTAAAGTTGGCCATAGTTCCTGTAGGAATTATAAATAATGGTCTGGATCCACATAAAAGACAGACAATAAAACAAACGTCTCTAGGTTTATGGATTTTAGGTACTATCACTGGCGATCACATGCACTCGTAATTTGCGTGAGTGTATATGTTTGCATCTTCCTGTGCAAATATGTATGAATGTGTGTCCATGGGCATGTGGATCCCTGAAGACAACCTTGGGTTCCATTACTTAGGAACCACCATCTTGATGATAGTTCTTTTTGTTTTATTTTTCTTGCTTTATGAGACAGGACTGTTCATTGGCCTGGAGCTGATTCAGATGGGTTCACTGGCCAGTGGTCTTCGGGTCTTCAGGGACTGTCCAGTCTCTGCTCTCTTAGTGCTGGGATTTCAAGAAAGCATGTCTCACTGCAGCTTTCTAATGTGGATTTTGGGAACTGAACTCAGGTCCTTATGCTTGTAGAGAGAGTACTTTACCAAGTAAGCTATCTTCTTGCCCACACTCTTCTCCTTTGGTCAGTCTGTAGACCTGGAGCCACTTGTTTAATTGAGAAGTCTCTTATGTTTATGAATGAGTCCTGCCACATTGGTTTAACTGTATATGAAACTATTGCTCTACATCTTCTCTGAGGAGCATGAGGAAATTTAATCAAAAGAAACATATAAAGATAGCATTTAGCAAGGTTACTGTCAGATTATATTTGATCTGACAGTAATCACTGAGAATTCACAGTACTATAGTGGTCTACAACTTGATTAGGGGCTGGTAGCATTTAGCAAAGGAAAATGTAAGGAATGTTGGCACAAACATGAATTATAATACACATGTTTTTACCAGTCCACTCTGGTTTACCACTTCCAGAGGTAAGAATTGTAACAATTTAAAAAGTATTGGAATGTGCATTGTGTCTTTGTGACCCCTAGGCTAACCACTACTAATAAAGGAAAAGCCAGAAAGACAAAAAAGGACAACTGCAATTGTACTTGCTATTCTAGACATGATGAAGTCAGTTTAGAATCAATCCAGCACAGTTCCTGGCACCCATAACACTGCTTTACAGCTAACAAAGACATTTTTTTCTCCATTCTTATTTTCAAGATCCATCTATCAGAGGCAGTTTGATTACTCACAACTAACATCCACAATCTTACAGCACAGCAGTGAAGTCTTTTGCAACCACTCATAACAGTCTACAGAAATCCTGACTGCTTTATTAAATGTCCACTCTACTGATAACATGATGCCTCTCAAGTCATATGAACAGAAAATAGCCCTTACTTCAGTTGCTCTAGTAAGACACCAACAACAGTCTGGGAGATTACATTTGTGAAGTTTCAAGAAAGCACAGACTTTATGAAATATTGAAGTTTTCAGGGTCTGAAGAATGTTGCCATATTACTTCCAAGAAGGAAGGCAAATGGCTCCATTATTCAGTGTTGGGAATAAATGGCTGGGGGTATGTGACAGTTCCTAATTAATGGGCATTTTGTACATAATTCTTTCAGTTCAGAGACATGCAGGTGTGCTAGTCTGTCCTTTTCATTGAAGAACTTGTGAGATTAGATATAAATCAGCTGTCCAGCACTCTTCCACCGATAGGATTAGTTTCTGTTCCACAGAACCTGTACTCAACATGTCCTCCATGCCAGCTAGAGTGTTGACTGGATTGACCTTGTGCAGGTATCCCCAGCTGCTGTGAAATTCTAAGTACAGCTGTCCTGTCTTGTCCAGATACACTGTATTAATGTGGTTTCCCCTGACCTACAGATTTTACAATCTTTCTACTCCCTCTTCCTCAATATTTCTTGAGTCTTGAGTCTTGAGGTGAAGGGCGAGATAGAGATGTCCTCCTTGTGGCTGAGCATTTCACAGTCACATAGTCTCCATACTTTGGACAGTTGTGAGTTTTTACAGAAACTTCCACTTCACAAGAAACTTCTCTGATGAGATCTGAGAACTGCACTAAACTATGGATATAGAGATACAAGTTTAGAGTACAGTTTGATACATATATTTAGCAAAAAATTCTAGTAGTTTTACCTCTGGGGTCTGTGAACTACCCAACAATTGATTCTTGACCATATTTAAAGTACCAAGCATGTCTTTTCTCCTGTAGAGTGGGCCAAAACATTTACTTACCCCATTAATATTCAATACAATACACTCATGGGCATATCTTGGCAAGCCTGCCATTATTGTAGCTCACAGAGTTTACCATTCAATAAGGCTGTTGATGACTTTTCTACCTCAGTAACCTGAGTAAGCACCTTCCAGTTCTATGAAAGCTTATCAGTAAGAAAGAAGCTTCCAGGTCAGTACTGACTTGATTTCTCCATGTGCTGTGAGCCCTGTGTGTGATCTTCTTATCAGTAGGATATTACCATCAAGTTCTGATAGGCAACCAAGAATGACAGCAGTAACCTGTCTTGTTGGGAAAGTTTCAGGGACAAACCTAACTATACTGCAGGGGAGGTATGCCACAGTTGGCACTGGTTTTTTTTTTTTTTTTAGCAACTTATGGATTCTGAGAGGAACCTTATCCCCTGTGTTGGGTAACCTTAATATATATGTATTTCGGAAGTTTATACTATAGAGGATTTCCACATGACCTTTTCAAGCATCCTTGGAATGAATTATTCCTCATCCATTCCATCCTTCACTGTGCCCTCCTGTCTCTCTCCCTGGTTAAACCTCCCTCCCCCTTCATTATCACTTCTACATAAATTCTGGTGCCAGATCATTAAAATTTTATTTATTTATTTGCCTATTTATTTATTTATTTATTTATTTTTATGTGAATGAGTGTTTTGTCTCCCCGCATGTAAGTACAATCATGCGTGAAATACCCATGTAGTCCAGAAGAGGGCGTCAGATCCCTTGAGTTAGAATTATTGACAGTTGCTAGCTGCCATGTAGGTGCTGTGAACCAAACCTGGGTCCTCTGCAAGTGCAGTCCATGATCTTAACTGCTGAGACAACTCTTCAGTGCCTACTGTCAAATCTTTGGATCTGAGTGCTAAGTTTGGACTGTCTCTAGGTTCCAGGAATCTAGAAAATGATCATTAATGAGAAGAGAGAAAAAAAATTAGTGAAGGGGGAATAGCAAAATAGAAATGCCAGGAAAGGAAAGGGGAATAATGTTCTCATATAGTTTCAGATCTTGGTGAATAAAATAATTTGAAGTTGATTAAATAAACACTTTAAATTGCTTCTGTTTGGAGTTTAGACTAATTCTGCGACATAATGTTAGAATTACGTTTCCTTGGTGCTCTTAATATCATGGTTATACAATTTGAGTGTACATCTGTTTTGTAGATTTTCGGTTTCCTTTTTATCCATGGTTATTAACCTGGAGCTCATGGAGAGGAACAATTGTTACAAACTGAAAGGCAGAAATGTGTCAGAAACGCAGCATTTCCCAGGCCCTTCCCTGAAGGCCTGAAGCTCCTGGTTTAAGACAGGAATTTGTTCTTTTCTCCTTCCCTGGAGCGGCCCAGGTTCTGAGAATATTTTCCAGGAAGGCACATTAGCAGAGCAGTCACAGAACATAGTTACCACATTTAGAACCTAGTGTGTCATGATGTTTTCACTTTAATGAAAAGGTATGTAATGAAATATGCAGAAACTAAAGAAACTAAAATCAGCCTTTGGGCACTGAACTGGGACTCATGACACTTGAACCTATAGGAGTGACAGAGAGATGCACAGAAAGTTAAACAGATACTTAGAAATATCTTCCCCATTGTAGGAGTTATTTAGAATTGCACACACACAGACACACAGACACACACACACACACACATACACAAATGCACAGATATATAGATAGATGATAGATAGATAGATTGATAGATAATAGAAAGACAGAGAGATGATAGATAAATATATGCAAATGTTTAAAATGTCACTTTCAAGAAAGAAGAACATTTACAGGGGAATTTGATGGAGACAAATGGGCAGCTCATCTAGAATAATCATTCCGCACGCTTTCCACACAATTTATTTTTCTATTCAGTGTCTTGGAAGTATATCAGTGATGTAGAAGCACTATCTCAGTACATTAAAGAAAGGAAAAAAGAACTTGGTGGGGTGAGTTGTAATTACTTAACTCTGGCACTGTGCATGTTCACTGATAGAAAGCACATTGCACAGCGGGAGCCGGCAGGAGACTCTAGGTCATACTACTTAGGCTAACAGGGTCTGGTTATTCAACACTCAGCTTTAGAGTTAGTACACAAAGGTAGTAATTTTAGCATTTGAAATTCTTTTTAAAATGTCCCCATTCAACATTTTTTTCTAGATGATAATTTGTTATGATAATCTTTAAGATTTGGATAAAACATTAGAGGAAGCCTTACACCAAACCACACTAGGAAATTCCCCTTATATAAAGCCTACTTTTATTGTACAGATCAACTAGGATAGTGTTCTACACTAAATAAATTACCAACTCAAGTTTCTGCTCCAGAGAACCAAGACAAAGATCAATCATCCTCACAACTACAGCCTACTTACCTGGTCAGTGAACAGTATAGCTGATCCTATATTATATGATGTGTTTGAGAATTAGTAGTAGTCATTCTTCTACCTTAGATTTGGTATGTGTGTCATAGTAATGGACCAATATAATTAGCTCTCTTATTTTTCTTTGAAGCAGATAATTGTCTATCTACTCCTCAACTCAGGACCCACAGAGACCATGGATGCTTGAGTGTTTGACAAACAATATATTAATAGAGGGTACAGTTTTTCACAATTATTTAGTTAAATATTTTATTTGTTGTAGTTTATGATGTTATGATAGCTTGTTGGAGAGATACTGCCCTTCCTTGTTTTAGCTGATTTCTGGAGTTAGTGAACCACTTCAGCCCATCTTCTATCTGTAAGTCAACTGTGGTGGTTTGAATGAGAATGTCCCTCACCGGCTCAATTATTTAAACACTTAGTCTTCAGTTGGTGGTGTTGTTTGGAAGATTCTGGGGATATCAAGGTCTGAAAAGGAGACATTACTCTTTCACTGATTGTGCTGATACCTTCATGACTATTCTCTGGGTGATGACGGGTTTCCTGGAGGAGAAAGGTGGCAGAAAGCAGAAGGAAACTCAACAAGGGGAGATAGACCTTTGAGTATTAGACATTTGCTATAAAAGTTCATTTATGCTCATCTATTTTTCAAGAAGACAACATTCTTGCAATTTTGCTGAATAGTCTGAGGATAGAGAACACAATATGAACTCAAAGTTTCAGTGACCTGAAAATCAAGCATGAAGAAACCTGAGGAAAATCTGGCTTGGCACGTTGATTACCCAAAGATGCCTTTGTCCTAACTTGTGAGTGTTACATAAAAATAAAATGACTTTGCAGAGCTGACTGGGAATTTCAAATTGTGAAAAAGATTGCATATTACTAGGGAGAACCTAAAATATAATCACATGTATCTTTACAGGGGCAAAGAATAGAAAAATTTATATAAACACAGAGAAAAGGGTGACATGAAAGCAGAACTGAGGGACTAGAAAACTCTGACCTTGTAGACTAGATTGATGTAGCCACAAGCCAAGGAATTCTGGTAGCCAGCAGAAGCCAAGTAGTAACAATGTGTATGCTGACTATCCCATTGTCTTAACAGCTCTGTAGCTGCTTCCCTTGGTTTGGTCCCTATGAAACTAGTTGCAAACTTCTAGGTTCCAGATTTGTGAGAGAATACATTTCTTCTGTTTAAAGACTCTGTGCTCTGGGACTTGTACAGTATCCACAGGAAACCAGTGTATGGTCAGTTTAGCAAAATTCAATTAAATCTAGCAAAGAAGGAAGGCACAATTGAAAACATCTTTGATATGTCTAGAGAGCCTTCCCACATTCTTAACTTAAACCCTAAATTCATCACATTTAAACTCAAAGATAATGTAGATTTAACTAGACATTACTAAAATGAGAAGTTGCTTTGCCCACTAGAAGGCAGGTCATTCCACTATGTTACATGTCTTACTGTATTTGCAACATGGATGAATTGTTTAGAAAGCATCATTTTTCTTGATAAGTGACACAGTATATTTGGGGATGAGATATAGATATTTTATTAATTCTTAGATTTCACAATTCAGGAGTGAATTTCATTTTATGTGTCTTTTAGCAAGGAGGTAGAAATACAAGTATTGAATTCTTGTTAATAGGTTGCTGTTGGCCAAAGGTAACTTTGCGGATATTTTTTTGGTTGTGAAATGCTTTCATATGTTTCAGGACTGAGAGATGGGTAAATATCTTGACTCTAATGGGCGCATGGAACATAGTGGTTAGAGGAAGGAGTCACAAATAGGAAGAGGGGATGCTACCAATGTTCTGTGCTATGTCAGTGTAGAACTGCACTGTATACACGGACTGTATCTAGTAGAGTCTGCCTAAAGATAACTGATAAATGGCAACTGTGACTCTGGTGCGTCTGCAGCTTCAGTCCTGTGATAAATGCCGTGGTTTTCACATACTGGAAGCTAGTCTGTTTGGGATGCTGAATGCAAGCAGCCCACCTTGAGCTGGAGTAGTCCCACAAATCTGAAGGCTTCAACATGGTTCACTCTGCCTTCTCTCTGGCAATGGTCTGTTGCTTTCTCATCTGTCCCAAACCCACTTCTGTATGAATTAATGAGTGAATCCTTGGCATCTACTGAGCTAAGTTACACCTCCTCCAGAGTTCTAATATGCATCGTGTTGCTATTTCCTCGGGCACCACGTGGAATCTCTACATTGTTATGATCTATTTCATTCTAATTAACAAGTCTTATGTTCGACACCTTCTGTTTAATCTCCTGGTGTTTTCCATCTCATCTCTTGATTGAACTCACACTCCTACCAGCAGCACTAGTATTGAGCCAAACTGACACTTGTGATACTGACTTGCTGTGCTTACGTAGACTCAGGGTGTCTTCTGATGTATTTCTGCAACAATTAAAATTACACACTCTAAACAGGCAAGAGGAAACACTAGACATTCCAAATTGAGGATCAATCTAAAACTGACAAGGTAGTGATTTTCAAAAGCATTAAGGTCCAAAACAAAATGACTAAAGAAAACGAAACAGTTAGGACACCTAAACATAGTGTTTGATCCTACATTAAATCTTGGACCTGATGAAGGATATTTATAAGGTACATTATTGAGGAATGTAGTATAATTTGATTATACTCTGTGGTTCACATAAAACCACCATATGAATGTCCTATTTTCCAAAATTATTTTAAATTTATTCTCAGTTTTATATATGTGACTACTTTACCTGTATGTATGTAAGTGCTGGTATGTTATGCAATGCTGTGAAGGCCAGAAGAGGGTGTTGAATCCCCTGGCACTGGGAATTGCAGGCAGTTGTTAGCTGCCATGTGGACTCTTGGAACCAAACCCAGGTCCTCTGCAAGATAAATAAATGCTCTTAACCTCTGAGCTATTCTCTTAAGCTCAAAATTTCTCAAATTTGATATGTTTCAGAACATTCTTCAATACACAGAAGAATTTAGGAAGAAGAGGCACAGTGCCTCAATCTATTCTAAACTTATCTGTGGATAATCACATGCACAAAGATAAGATAGATATACAAAAGGAACATAGATGAAAGATAAATAGGTATTAGCTTGATAGAGATAGATAGATGATTGTTAGCTGACAGATACACAGATGATAGATAGACTGCTATGTGTCAGTAATTGATACATAGATTGAGATATAATTGTTTGATGGATACATAAATGATATGGTAGAGCAAATGAAGGCATATGATAATATGTTTCAAACTTGAAAATTATTTTTATATTATAACTTTTGCAATGTTTTCTATGCTTAAAACTGTATCAAAATACCAAACTAAATAACTGTGTGAACCTAGGGTCTGGCATGGTATAACAGACTACTTACAATCCCACTGCTTATTTGCACTGGAGAATCTCCTCTGAATTCTACTCCCACTAAAAGTCTTCATCTCCCTACCCACTGAGCCTGCCCTTGCTGTGCCTATTCTTATTCCCTCTATGTTACCTTCCTTTTCTTCCTGAAATGAATTTCTTTCTTTCCTATCATGATCTAAATATTTATTTTCAAAGCCAAATTTGTATGTGTATTGTTGACACCAATTAAGGGATCTTTCCATTAACCTAGTTTAGATCACATAGACTGTTGTCAGCTAAGTTCTATTATACTTGCACTTAATGTTTTGAATAACAGCAGCTAATGCAGACATTTATATCTGATGAAGGCTCTGAAAACAAATGTCTACATTATGGTTCAACTGTAAACATGTCTCAGAGAACATCACTGAAGAGCAAGCAGGCAGTTAGAATGTAAAAACTGAATATTTTGGAGAAAAGCAGTGAAATACTTTCATGGATATGACATGGCCATGGCACTCATGAGCTTACAAACATGATTGTCTGTGTAGGGCATGCACAAGTTTGAGCCTGAAAACATCCAAGCATATGTAGAGGAGGAGCTCCTGAGGCCCAGTTCTCTTGAGGGGAGCTACTGATCATTGAGGGATGTGGGGAGATAGGAAGTCATTGCCTTCAATGATGTAATCACTAGTACATTTCTCATGCTCCAGTGGAAAGCTTTACACCATGCCCATTTGGTGTCTCTTGTTAAACCTGGTGGATCACAAAATAAAAACACAAACAGAGCACATAGTTATGAAAGTGGGATGTGAACTTGATTAGGACATGGAACAGGGAGTGGTTTATGAGAGAGGGTGGAGAGATTAATGTGGCTGGAATGTATTATACCCATGCATGAAACTGTCAAAGAAGAAAATTTGTATATATATGGTAAAACTGTCTTTGTCTATTTTACGTTGGTAGGCCTGATATATTATGACATAATGTAACAGAATCCTTAGTTGATCTCATATCTCCACTCTGATTCACTTTGCTCATGCCTTTTGTGAAAGATGATTAATATCTATACACCTTTATTCAATTTATAAACATAATAATAATTGAAAAATATCAGAAATGTTGTTGCATGAATAAACAGACTAATATATGAGGGAAGTAGATTTAAAAGATTTAAAATAATATCCTTAATTGCAGTTCTACAGAAATATTTGTACTTTAAATAAATAAAGGCATTCCACTGTCTGGCTCAGGAAAGAGATGGACATTATATCCTTGTTGACTGGTTGATGATGATCATTCTTATTTTTCTCCACATTTTATCATGTTGTGAAATTTTTAGCTCCATATCACAACATCTTTATATCAGCTTTTATAACAACTATTATACTTGAGAGTTAGATATTTTCTTATTAAAATAGGGGAAAAAACCAAACTAATTACAAAAGTAAACCCTCCCGATTTTACAGTATTTCTCTTAAGAGTAATAAAGCAACTGATTAAAAACAGCAAAGGAGAAATGAAAAAGAAACCTCTTATACACAGTAATTGACATTCATTTTTATTTTAGGTTATTTTCACACATGTTAACACATGAAATTAAAGCCTTTTCAACTAAAAAGATTTTCAGAAGCTGGGGTTCTTGTTTATTTTTAGCAAGCAGAAACAGGGCCCTCCATTAATGATTTGACCTCTAATACATATAGATGACGGTTATAGAGAACAACATAGGACATAATTCGTAGAAAAGGCAGGAGGATTTGCGGAGACTGCCATAAGGATCCCCTGAGGAGCAGCACTCAGTAACGGCACAGAAGGTGCCAAGGCATGACCTCAAAGTTTGCGTTTTCAGCTGAGGAAAAAGATGTGGTAAGGTGATGAACTGTTTCAACAATAAATACATTTGAATTATTGAGCAATGCAACCCTCCCCAGGGGTCATCTCTTCAGTTTAATTAGAAATACAAAAATGAAGACTAATAGACACAAATATTTAATCAGAATGTCTTTGATACACAGAAAATACTGATAACTAAATAATAAGGAAATCACTTTTCCATTAAAACATGGAAAAGTGATTATAATTACAAGTAGATAAGGTCCTTAAATAGTAACCTATAGGAGAGAGAGAGAGAGAGAGAGAGAGAGAGAGAGAGAGAGAGAGAACACTATCTCAGTTTAGAACTCCAGTTAGTATTCTTGGTATTAAAGTTCTCAACAAGATAGGGGGCAAAGAGGCTATTCTTTCTTTATAAAAATAATGTCATTGTCCTAGGTTCAATAAATGATATGAGATTCTGCAGGCTATGGCACTTGGCCAGATGGTTCTCTTTAACAATGACCCACATTCACTTAATGGTTCTCATAGTAGGGAGTCTGGAGCATACAAAATGTCAGACCATGAGGTCATTGAACTTCCCACCAGATGGCCTCTGAGCTTCAACTCTCCACTAAAGCTGAAAGAAATAAACACCCCTGACCTGAAAATCATATTTTCAAATATCTCACAACATGATGACTTTTTCTCCATTACAATTTTTTTTGTTATTTTCACTGAAAAGATGACAAATCAGAAGGTCAAAAGGTCAGATACAAGAGCTAGAATGGACAAAGGCAAACACTGGAATTGATGTGAAATTTGAATGAAAATTCCTTGAGATTCAGACATGATAGTTTAGCACAATGGTTGACAGGATGAGAAAAGTAAATTAGACAATGTTGATATTATTTTCTGTGATTTGATTTGTGTGTCTGAACACTTCCTTCCCAGCTGATGATGTTTTTTTTCTGAGGTTGTAGAACCCTGGGGAAGTGAGGCTTTGCTCAGAATAAGTGGATTGCTCTCTAGTGCAATCGAGTCTCACACTTTCATGGAAGCCAAAAATATTGATCACACAGAGGTATACTAGAGATTACTAAAATTTAGGAAGTGGATTGTGAGAGATTGATAGTGGGTAGCTAATCATAGCTGAGGAGGAAAGAAGTTCCAGTGTTCCACAGCAAAATGAAGCAGCTCTGGTCTGCAGTAACTAATTCCAATCTCAACACCAAGAAACCATAACACTTGAGGAGGCAGAAATTCTGAATACCTTGATTTATTATACATGTTATAATTTGCTGAATTATAAAATTGTATTCTGCTTCTATACATCAATTATTTAAAATTTTTCCATACTGATTTTGATGTCATAACCAATCATATCATTGCTCTGTTTCCAATGCACGACTTAATTTTCTTGAATTTCTTCCTTTGAAACATGGCTATTGGCATAAACCTCCACCTCCCTAAGTAATACACAGGCATTCATGCATCCAGAACTAATTTTGAGGCCCTGAAATGGTAGTGGGAAAGGATTCATACAATTGAGAAAATCAGATTAATGAAAGAATTATGTATTTATATATATATATATATATATATATATATATATATATATATATACAGAGAGAGAGAGATTAATTGATCTTGATTGAAAGAGAACAATTATATACAAATATATGAAAGTTTATCTATTTAAATTACATGTCACAGAAAAATCAGATCTGTTAAAGAACAAATAGCCTCTACGGGCCGCACAGAAATGATACAACCAAAACTGATAGTTGCTAAAAGAAAAGTGTATAGTCTAGGTTATTTGTGTAATATTAGAGGTATCTAAAAATGTGCATGCTTCAAAATGAAAAATAATAGTTTCCAAATAAACCAGAAGTTTTTAAGTAAAGAATTTGTTTTCACTACCATGCTTTAAGCATCAATTTGAGTTCTTGAATCCATAATTTGCTGCTCAGTGGAACAAATATTAATGTTATATGGCATCTGCCTGAGTCATTGGATTATAAAATTTTCACAGCTTTATAAACAGTCCACATGTAAGTCTGGTTTTGTAGTTAACACTGATATTTTATGGCATGAAAATGAGAAAGTTTTTTTTTTTTACTTTATCTGGGAGATTTGGAAATAAATCATAAAAATATTTTAGAGCCCAAATCAAGGACCTCTCATGAAGAGGGAAGAGTCTCAAGTCTTTAAATTTAAAAAAAATATATTTTCTTGAATTTCATCTGTGTTAAGTGTGTATGTGTGAGAGAGAGAGAGAGAGAGAGAGAGAGAGAGAGAGAGAGAGAGAGAAGAGTCTCAGCAAGTGAGTGTGTGAGTGTGCCATGGTGCCTGTGTGGTCAGAAGACAATTTCATTCAATCATTTCTCTCCTTTCACCTTTTGTGGATTCCAGGCATTGAACTTAGTCAGGGTTGCACAGATAGTGCCTTTATCCAGTGAGCCATCTTGCTGGCCCCAAGAATTCCAGGTCTTGATCCACAATACACAATCTTAGGATCAAAATCTGTAATTTCTACATAAAAACTATATCATGCATTTCTACCTATGCCACATATTTGCTTTGTTATCTGAAGTATCCAGAATAACAGCCCTCAAAGGTGTCCACACTAGAATCCCCAGGCTTGTGATATCTTCTTTACATCACAAAGGTAGTTTGCATGTGTGTGTGTGTGTGTTACTAAGTTTATAGTAAGTAGTGACAACAGTGATACAAAACTGATACAGTTACCAAGTGATATATATATATATATATATATTGATATATAATTTTAATGAAATACACGAAAATTCTTAGAATATGAAAATGGCCTCAAACATCAATCAAATACCAGTCAACAAAACAAATAAACTCAAATATGTATAAGCACCTATTATTTTTCTGGATTTTAAATAGTCAAACATATCAATTTAATCAGAATGTTTCCTGTGTCTTGGAAATATGATTAACATTATTCCAAATTCCATATCACATGGGCATCCAAGTCTCTCTAGCTATGCAAGAAAGAATGTGGCATGTAATCAGGGTGTTAATGGAAATTTAGGAATTATTGATGGGGAGAAACTGAACAAGGGATTGGTTGTTAGATGGACTATAATTCCTATTCATCATTATTATTATGTTTATGTGAATGTGCATGACATATGTATGTATGTGCATGTACCATGATTCAGTTGTGGAGTTAGTTCTGTCCTTTAACTTGTACATGATATTCTAGTTTCTTTTCAATTGCTGCAACAAAACACTCTGACCAGTACCAATTTGGGGAGGAAAGAGTTTATTTGACTTATATTTTAGGGCTCATAGTTTATAACTTAGATAGCCCAAGGTAGAAACTCAGGGCAGGAATCTGAAGGCAGGAGCTAAAGCACAGGCTATGGAGGAACATTGCTTAATGGCTTGCTCCTTAGCCCATGCTCAGCCTGCTTTCTTATTTAGTACAGAGCAACCTGTCCAGGGGTGGGTTTGCCTACAGTGGGCAGGGCTGTCCCACATTACTAAACCATGAAGAAAATACCCCGCAGACATCAACAGAGGCCAGTCCAATGAAGGCATTTCCCCAGCTGAGGTTCTCTCAACCCCGGAGTGTCAATTTGACAACTAAAGCCATCCAGCACACATGGCTTTATGCATTGAATTCAGGTTCTGAGGTTTATGGAGTATGTGGCTTTACCCACTGAGCCATCTTTCTGGCCACAGACAGATTGTAATTTTAGATATACACAAGTTGGTGCCTTTATAAACAAAGCAACTAATGTGAGTATAAACATGATATTGGGCAATTATGAAACAGGAAGAGAGGAAATTCACAGTTCTTTGAATAAAACTAGTAAAGCAATGCAAGGCCAGTTGGGGTTCTTGAAGCCAAGATCGGAACTTCATCTTTTTACTCTGTGCATAGTGGAGAGAGTCTCCTAAGTCATTTTCTCCATAGCCTGTACTTTAGCTCCTGCCTTCAGATTCCTGCCCTGAGTTTCTACCTTGGGCTATCTCAGTTATAAACTATGAGCCCTAAAATATAAGTCAAATAAACTCTTTCCTCCCCAACAAGTGCTTCTGATTCCCTCAAGAGAGCTGCAAAGCAGATAAACCCCAGTAGCTTTCGAATATTCTCTTCAGCATTTTACAATCTGGAGAAATCTACTTCAGCAAGAGCAGAAGGAACAGATCTGTAAAAGTGGGGATTGCCATGTGTGTGCTGAGGAAAAGAATTGCTTCCTTTAAAATGAAGACCTAAAGATACACAGTTGTTCTTTAGTACTTTGCGGCTTTACAACTGGACAGAATGTCGTAGACTCTGGTGACAAAAGGTGTGGCCCAGATGGAATGTGACCCACACTCAGCCCTTTTTGTGCAGCTGAGTTTTAGTCATGAAATATGAGCAGGGATTTCTAACCATGGCCCACATAAAACTATGACCCACACTACTATTCCCTATCTCTGTAGACTCTATTTCTCCCCTTTGGCTGGACATAATCCACAAAACCCAGGAAGAATTGGAAAACAGCCTCCTGAAGAGAACAGTCATGCATCTTGTGTTCAGGAGACACAGGCTACCTGCAGCCAGAATAGGAAATAAGAATTGTCATTTCCAGATAACTCTTCATTTTGTCCTCAGTTGAACCTCTAGTTTGCAGTCACAGATAACTAGGACTAAATCACCTTCTAAAAGGACAATTATTTTTACCTTTTGACAACTGTGAGAAGAAAATGCCATTGTTAGTTCATGAAGCCTAGAACAGAGCCATTTATGAGACTTGATTGGCCAAGGTGAGCCTCAGTTGACTGTTATAAAATTGGAATAATTATAATCTACTCTTCATTCTCAGGTTGGGCAAAGTCATTGCTGTGGCCAGGTATTTCACAACTATTAAGGATTATTGATAGAGACCTAGAAAAAATTATGGCAGAAAATACTTTCAAAATTATTATTTTAATTTTTGTGACACCATATATTTGGGAAAAATACAATGAGAACTGAATGGAAGGAAACAAAACCCAAATCCAAAACCATCAGAAGAAAACAACCATCAGAAGTCCAGGGATTTGAAAGACATAGGCCTTGGGAGTTGAGTTAGAAAATTCTTCTAGCTTTCCAAGTTCAGAACCTGGACATTTTCAGCTACTCAGATTCTGAGGCTCAAATGAAAATTTTTTCTTTCTCCTCTTACTGACAAACAAAACCCACAATATTTATATATCTGAGTCCTTTACCAAGTCAGTGAGCTCATGTGACCTCCAAATCTGGCTGTTTTGTGACCTTCCCTGTGTCCATTCTTCAGGCAGCAGAGGGAAAGTGTGGCCTCCCCCACCCAGCTCACTGGTTAGTTCTGGGAATGCTCTGAGCTCTATTCCTGCAAGGCCGTTTTTCAGTGCATCAAAGACAACATTTAGGAAAATAACCATTCTGAACTTTATGAAACAAAAAATTCATATCAACTTCATGCAATTCAGGCAAAAGCTGTATCTTTTCTCTATCTTGTTGTGACATTAATTAATGAATGTTTTATATTCAATAGCTATTATAAAGCATTGTACCTAGCAGTGAAGGCAAAAATATAAATAATGAAAAACAAGTGGAAATATTATCTTAGAGCCATACATTTGTTAATGTTTTTAATCTCTACTGAACTGAAAATAAGGAAAGATACACTTTCTGCTTTCTTTAGATCATAAACATATATGTGTATGTACCCATTAACCCATATATATACACACACACACACACAAAATGCACAAACACATACATTGTGATAGGCTTTTGCTATGCATCAACAGTCCTCGTTCTCCTGCCTCAGCCTCTGGAGAGCTTGGATTACTAATGAGCAGCACCATGCCTAACAATCAATTTGATCTTTTGTCAAGACTAAAAGAGTCTATCTGAGTGAGGCTTTCAAACCAACAGGTTTAAAAGTCCCCTGGCTTATTCGCATGTTAGAGTCTTGGACAGATAAAATGTCAAACCATAGCTAACACAGTCCTCAACGTGGAGGGCTGAGAATAAAGCTTAATTCTTTTATGAAATATGAATTTATGAAAAAGTAAGTCAGATCTTAAACTTTACAAGATTATATCTCATTTCCTTTATACTTTCTTTTCACAAACAAAAATTCTATAGTAAATTCAGTGGATCTTTCCTCCAAGATTTGCTGCCACTCAAACGTGGCAATTTCTCTTGCTTCTGTACTTCATAAACATGTTAAATTATTCAAATTGAATGAGTTTTCATTTTTCACATACTTCCTTCCACTTTTTATTTTTAAATAAAGAAATATTGAGGCCTACTATATATCAAGCCTGAGTTTAGGTTTTGAATTAGAAAACATAAATAAATAAAAATAAATAAATAAATAAAAACACTTCATTTATGTAAGGTTTATTTGCAAGAGGATCAGGTATGGAGGAGAGACTCCTCAGGGAGCTAACAGGACCAATTATGGGCACAGGCTGTTCCTTAGATCTTGGGAGTTGAGGAAAACTAGCCTGGGCTGGCCTCCCCAGGGACATGAGGAGACTAGCTCATTCATCTTGGGGGACTAAGCTGGGGGACCTGGCTTTGCTTCCCCAGGTCCCAGGAGATGAGGAAGCAAGCTCCAGGTCTGGAGATGAGGGAGCCAGAATAGCTCCAGGGCGGGAATGAGAAAGCTAGCTTCCCAGGGAGATGAGAAGATTAAATAGCCTCCCCTCCCCAGCTGGAGGGGATTTCCATCACATCTGATTGATATTCAGGGGAGATGGTAAATATCTGGTCAGGAGGCAATCACTTCTCACAGATGCCTGTGGACTCTGGAAGTTTGGCTGGAGTCCCCAAGGTGTCTGGTAGTCCTTAGTCCTGGAACTGCTGGGCGGTTTTCTTTCAGTCACATTTTACAATTTACTCATTTTTTTGTTTAATTAGAGAACTAATTAACAAGAATGTATTGATGACTAAAACAGTTCAGGCCATGTAATCATGAATGAGTACATTTATGATCCTTGCCTTTGAAAGGCCCACATCCAAGTTGAGGATCTAGCAAGTTACTTATTTAAGGTGACAAACATGGATAGATTGGAAGGTAGATTACAGAGATTTATGGAGGAAGTAATCATGAGATCATTCTTAAAAAAAAAATTCATGTGCATGTGTGGGTATCTGCAGTTGTGTCTGCCACATGTGCAAAGGTGCTTGTGGAGGTAAGAAAAACTTTAATTCCTTGTAGGTGGAGCGACAGATGATTATGAGCCTGTTGATGTGAGTGCTGGAATAATGTCCTCTGGAAGAGCAGCAAACACACTTAATCACTGGGCTGTTTCTCCAGCCCCTTGAGATGATTCTTAAACAAGGTCATGATTAAATAGAGTACATATTAAAAATATGGAGAGCTCAGAGTTACCTGCTGGGATACAAAGCTTTGTTTATATTTCCTTCTGAACACCGTGTTTGCATACTCTGCACTCCAGAATATTCATTCAAGTGTATGATGTAGATATCACCTGCTTGCAGAAGTATTTTCTGATGTTCAAAGGACAGTTTTAGTATGCTTTCTATTGCAAATGAACATTCATCTAAGAAAACAAGAAAAACTTGACTGACAGTGTACATAGTTTCTCTTGTACTTAAGAACTTGTATATAACCCATAAATCTTCTTTTACCAGTTCAATTTTATTCAATCAACCCTGCGTGTTACCATATGTAATATCACTTCACATTTTCTCAAACTTATTAGGTTGCCATAGCATCTAATTATAAATTATATATCATTATAATTGACCACAATTTAAGATAATAACTTCTCTTTGTTCATACTCAAATTATTATTATTATTATTTTACCTAGAATCTGAGATCTAGCAAACAGCTTAACATTCATCTACAACACTAATTATAGGCCTTAGTGAATGTTAAATATTAAAAGTACCATTGAAGAATAGTAGGCAGCCAATTGTCTTTTATTTACCAATGTTGTTTTAGATACTGATACTGATAAAATTAGGTACTCTTGACCCTTTCTTCATATCATATATACAAGTTAAATATATTATATGGTCTAAATGGGAAAGATAATTTTTAAACTTTTTGAAGAAAACATACGAAAATAATATTATGCCATTTGGCCCCAAATAGGACAACTCTGTGTGTGTGTTGTGTGTGTGCGTGTGTGTGTATGTGTGTGTGTGTGTGTGCGTGTGTGTGTGTGCGTGTGTGTGTATGTAATAGAAATGTCCTTGGTTGGCTGGACTTGCACACCTGCCTGGATTTTCCATTATCTTATCTCTTTCCATCTTGGATGTTGGTCCAAAGACAAGTGTTTATAAACATCATAAACCCTAAATTCTCTCAAAGCCGTTGTCTGGAAAGCCCAAAGGGTCAGAAATAATTCCAACTGAAAATTTATTCAACAATAGATTAAGAGAGCAAAAGGCAACTATTACTTGGGGAAGATATTTCCAGAACATGTACCTAGAAATGGTTTTGCATCATCCAGAATAAACAATGCCAGTAAATTTTTTAAAAGGTGATAATTTAAAATGTAGAAAGAATTTAGTTTGCAGTCAGGACAGAAATACACATGTAAGCACATTCTAGATTCTACAATAAATACATAATAAAATAAATACATAACACCCAAAACAATGTAATCCCACTATATACTCATTAGAAGAATGAAGAGTATAGTAGTTGACAGTGAAAAGTATTAGCCGTGATATAGCACAGCTGAATAGTTAACACAGTTCTGGTGGCAGTGAAATTTATGCAATAATTTTGGAGAAGATTTGTGGTGTCTACAATGGTGATAAGATGTATATCTTATCCTATGCCTCCAAATAACAAGAGTTAAATATCCCAAATTAAAATATCTTTATTTTCTGAAAGATCTAGATAAGAATATATAAAGTACCCCTATTTAAAATAATGAAAAATTTGAAAAGAAACACAATATCCATGAGCCATAATATGAATTTTGAAATTATAATGCTTTTAAGGTAAGATGTATCAATGTTAATGAAGGAGTTACATAAAATATCCTAGTTGCACAGTACATGTTACATATTGAGTAAAATAAATCAGTCACAAAAGAAAGATTACTGTTTGACTACAGTTAAATTAAAAAACAAGTGTGGCATTAGAAATCATCATGTGACTAGTCTATAATGGGAATTATTGATTGGGATAGAGCTTGAGAGTGTTCTAGAGTAACTAGTAACTAGAGTAATGTTTTTACTAAATTTTCATATACATGTTTTTACACAGACTGTATATTTTGGTTTAAAAACAATAAAATTCTTCCAAGGAGTGGCTTTCAGGTCAGTTCCAGCTCCATTGCTCCAAATCCAGTCTCCAAATTATGTCCTGTCTTCAGCAGGAGTATCTTGTCTTGAATTTCTGGGAGGCAATCAAGGATTTTTGTAACAGCCTGCATAATTTGGGGAATCTCTTTGACCATCCTGGGTAACATGTTAAAGGACTGGCACTGTTTCTTGTTATGTAGCCCTCAGATATGCACATAATCTTATGTAGAGATATTTTATATGGAATTTGTCATTAGATCTAATTTGCCATAGACTGATATGATTCCCTGATATGATTCCCTTCAGTGTTTTATAGTAGCTAGGCATTATTTATCTCTTCTCTCTCCTCCTCTCTCTCCATATATACATATATGTGTGTGTCTGTGTGTGCGTGCATGTGTATCTCCATGTTAAATTAGAGAGTACTATGCAAGTAGCCAAGTGAGACCATCAATTGATGGCCCAACATCAGCTTCGTGACCAAATAACCATATCAATGACTGACTGGCACAGTGTTGGACACTGGTGTAGGAGTGACACTTTTATCTTGGAGCCAATCAACAGCTACCTAATTGGTCTTAGAGTCTACTCAGCTAATGTAACCTCTTATGAAATACAAATATGTAATCTTATATTTACAGTCAAGTGCTCTAGTCACCACTCATCAAAGAAGCTTCTTTTGCACCAGAGACTAATACAGATTAGGACATCTAGTCACAAAGACATTATTTGTGAATTGCCCATTCCTAAGCAGCACATCTATACACAGCCTCTACACCAAAGGGTCACACAATAGAGAACAAGAGATAAGGAAGTCACTAATAAACCTTTCAACTCTCATTAAGGAAGCTCCCTCATGCAAGAAAGGGCCAGGAACACAAAAGATCACAAATGGCTAAAGCATGGAGATTAGAAATCTGCAGAGAGTGGGTCCCTAGACAGAGACTCCTTTAAATTTCACTCATCCAGGGCTCAGGGACCAATGTGGAAGTGAGGACAGAAAGACTGTAAGAGCCAGTGAGAAGGTGCATGACCATATGAAAATAAAATCCTACAAGCTTCTGGGATCCTGCTCATATGAACCTACAGTAATAAGAGCTTGCTTTCTCAGTCTCTAATTTATTTTTCTAATTTGTCACTTTACACGCAGGCTCCTTTTTTCAGTGCTTTATAATTCATTCCATCAAACTGTCATCACAAGTTGTTGCCATTATAATTTTATCACACTCTCATGCATTTTTCCCCTTAGTGTTTTCTTAGTTTCTTCATCCAGATATACTACAGGCTCATTGTAAATTCAGTCTTCCACAGCTTTGGAATCAAGCCGTTATTTGAGGATTTTTCTTTTTCCTTTTAAATGTACCATTAATTGAAAAGAGTAATGGTCTTGGTCACTCACAGTCATTCAGGAAATGAATATTTCTGTAACAGTTGCCAGCTTTATCACAGAACCCCAGCACAAACCCAAAGGTTGTTCCTTTGGCACTCTGTGTGCATCTTCTTTCATGCTGGGTCTATGCCTTAGATTGTGACATCCTCAACATGATTGAAGAGCAATGCCCACTGTTACTTATATGTTAAACATAAATGAATTCTTTGCCTCTGTGATACTGTCCCTCACTGCTGTAGAAGGCTGTTTTGGCTTCCTTTATTGATGATTTCAGAATCATAATGTTTAGCAACATGCTTTGTGTATACTTTCTTGTGTAAAACTAAAAGACATTTCTATGGCCATCTTAGCAAAAAAGAAAAATGTACTAGAAAACTATCTCCTTGATCTCAAGGTTTGAACTCCACCTGGACCAGATGAAAGGTCTCAGCTGGAATCTGAGAGCCTCTTTATCCATCTGTGTTTACCTCTTCACTATTTTCCTGTGTATAATTTCTTTATATTTCCAGACAGGTTTTGTGAGCTACTCCATGCACATATAAACCAGTCAAGACCCTCTTATCCCTGGGCTGGCAAGATGGCACAGTGTATAAAGCACTTGCCATCAACCCTGATGACCTGAATTTGGTCCCTGGAACCCATATGGCCAAAAAAAACTGACTTCCAGATCTTCTCTGATTTCTACACCCCCCACTCCCCACACAATGTAATAAAAGAAAAAGATTAAAAGGTCCCTTATTTCTTATGTGTCCCTCTAATTCAAGGGCTTAAGAAGACTCATAAATACTATAGTTTTGGGGAGAGGGATTCTTGCTGGTTCAGTTTGATTCAAGTGTCTGTACTCTGTCCATGGTTATCAAACTATGCTCTTGGGGTGGCACCAGAGAAATTTGATATGAGTGGAATGGAACTGGTAACATGATCTGAGCTCATTCTTGAAGGAACATAAACTGACTCAGTCTTTAATTGCATTAAGCATGGTAACCAATATTGTCTTAGTAAAAAAAAATCATAACATTTTATCATGGGAAAAACAATCTGTACTATTTACTTTTATCTTTATGGTAGAATGCTAAATTCCTAAATTTGTTTGGCTTATAGAAAGATCAGGTCAAAAAAAGTTAAGAGATATTATTATTTTCTACTAAGTGAAGCATACACAACCAAATGTTCTAATATGTACAGCAGGGAAATCCCACTCAAGTGGGAATTTCTGTAC
Source organism: Eospalax fontanierii (assembly GCA_035773235.1). NCBI lineage: Eukaryota > Metazoa > Chordata > Mammalia > Rodentia > Spalacidae > Eospalax > Eospalax fontanierii. The sequence goes on along the minus strand of CM069544.1, from coordinate 14,096,441 downwards.
AAAAGGAGACCTTGGAGTGATGATAGGAGAACATGAAACTCAGATCAGGAGGTGAACTGTATTATTCACCTTTGACTTAGGGAGAAATGAAAGGCTAGCATAGAAAAATGTACCACCTTTGAGGAATAGCAGTAAAACGTGTTAGGTATTTGATTTTTGGACAAAATATCTAACAAAATCAACATCAGGAGAGCAGGGTTAATTTTAGCTTCAAGTTCCAGGGGATATAATTCATCATATCCAGGAAGACAAGATAAGGGGGCAGATGCAGCAGATAGCTGGTCACATTGTGCCTACAGTCAGGAAGCAGAGCTCTCTGAAGGCAGCTGCTTGGCTCCATCTATTCTGCTTATTTGGTCAGAGACTCCAGCCCATGGAATGACGCCATCCACAGTTAGAATGAGTCTTCTCAGCTCAATTAATGCAGTCTAGAAAAAGACATCAAAAAATGCACAGAGGGTTGCTTACATGGTAAATCTAAATCTTATCAAATTGACAGTCAAGATTAACCATCATAAAGGAAATATTGAAGTTTTTCCATATGATATTCTGGTCAGAGAACAAGCCAGTGGAATACATGTCATGACTATCTGGAAAGCCTCACTCTAAGAGTTTGAGCCACTGGAGCTAAAAGTTGACCAGATATCTCCCTATAGAAATTTCCATTTTCTCAGAGAAGTCTCACTTCCAATTCTAGTAGAATTTTCTCACAAGTATATTACAACCTCAAGAAAGAGTTGAGTATTAGTTCTATATTAGCATGACTGAAGGTTATCAGAATGCTATATTATGAGTATTTGCCTCTCAAATTTTGTCTCTATGTTAGAAAACCTTATTTCACTTGGATTTGAAATTCACATAACAGACATTTATCTCTGCAGCTTAAGGACTAACTGTGCTGAAGGTCAGGCCCATAGCTTAATTATGAGAGAATACTAGGTAAAAGTGAATTTTCAATATCCACAAACTATAATTTAAAATTTGAACGCCTTATAAAAAAGCGCTCTTAAAATGAAATGTGAGATAAAGATATAAAGGTAAATGCTTCTGAAATCTTGGACTCCTATACTTTGTTGAACATGAAGTATATGCAGAACAAGCCAGTTCCTTGTTTTAGCTAATGTTCTGTTGCTATAATTAAGTAATAAAGAAAAAGTAATTTATAAAAAATAAAGATATGAGAAGCTGGAGGAATGGCTTAGAGGTTAATAGTTGTATTGCTTTTACTGAAGTTTGTTCCAAGTTTCCAAGCTGGGCAGCTCACAACTGCCGGTAACTTCCACTCCAGGGGATCCAACTTCATCTTCTAGACTCTGCAGTCATCTGCACATACACACACGCGTGCCACACACTCACACATACACACACACACACACTTAAAAATAAAATATATCCTTTAAAATACTAAAGATATTATATCAAGGTTCTAGAAGATCCATATCAGGGACCATATGGGATGAGGGCCTTCTTTCTGAGGGGAACTTCCTGCTGATCCCTGAGGCAACACAGAACATCTTTCAGAGAAAGGAGTATATACAATCTGACATTTATGGAAAGAAAAAACTGTCTCCTAAGAAAGTCCTAGCCTGTAGTCCTTTGGTCCATGAAGAGACTGATTAATGAATTTGGGACCCTCATTTTCAATCGTATCTTAACAATCTACAAGAGTCATCTTCTGAGTATCTCATAATTGAGATTAACTTTCAACGTGAGTTTTGGTAGGGCCGTTTAAAAGATTGCTCCCATCTTAGCTGAAAATAACATCTTGTTAGTGAAAGATGCTTTGGAAAACCACACGTGTCTTCAATGTCTACTTCAAACTACATTCCAGAGTTGGCCCTCTCCCCGGAAAATGATGTATACTGCTGCTGATGTAAATCCAACCTTTTGGTGTAAATAGCAAAGCTCTAACAAGTAACATGATATCAACCATCTTACTACATTGCCAAACAGGGACACAAAGCTGGCCAGTCTTGACAGACTTCTTCTACATTGAAAACTGAAGTTATTTATGCAACATGGAATTCATACCCATTGTGAGCTTGGGTGTGCATTTCTTGGTTGTCCTGACTTACTCCAGAGTTCTGGCAATGTTTACACCAATGTCTTCATACACGGAATATAATTACCTGAGTAGGTCTGGTTGCTCTATGACAAGGAAAGCTAGCTACAGGCACTGGCCATGGGATCCACTGGTTCAGTTGTACACTGAATAATGCAGTAGATTCAATACTTGTTTGGTTTTATGCTTAGTTTATTATCTTAAATATTTTCCTATCTTAAAAAAACCTACATTTTAATTTTGCTTCACTTTAATAAATCAATTGCAATTCAATGTGAAATTCATGGCACACTTTCTTCTAGTATTTTTCTCCTTAAAATGTAAATACTTTTGCATTAAATACTGATTATAGATTTTCATCCCCGTTATATTCTGCAATAGTATCTATAGCTTAAATGTAAAATTTTCTTCATACTTAATTTTTAAACTAAAAGACATCATTAAATTGTACTTCAAGAAGTAGTATTTTAATTTAAGGACTGACTCTCATTTACATAATCATTCTGATAATTTGAGATATCTGCATAAAATATTCAAATAAGCACATTGCAAAGCCTCATCTGTGCATAGTAAAAAGTCCTAATTAAGGCAACCTGTTGATAATGCCTAAAGGAGTAATATGTTTGTGTATAACACAAGAAAATAAATACAGGAATTAAGAGAGTACTATCACAAAAAGACTCCAATAGCAAAATGTGGCATTTCACTATTAAAGCAGAATTCAACAATTCAAAAACAATCTGGTTCCACTGAACAACAACAAAATAAGCAACTAACTAAACAAAATTACTTTGGTTGGTCTTTTCAATTTATGTTTTAGTTTACATTAATTCAAATTACAATTCTGTACATTAGTTACACTATCTATGTCGCAGGTGCTTAGAAAACACAAGGATTAAGGATTACCTCACTGGACAATGAGAAGAGGTGTGATACCATGACTTGGGAGTGATTATTCCAGAAGACACATTATGAGTCTCATTAAACTTAAATCGGTTGCTGCAACCTGATCTATTTAGTCTCCTTAGGGCAGAGGACTGGATTTCAAGTAAGGGAAGCACCATGCTGATCAAAGAACCTAGTTGTCGATGCTAAGGTTGTTAGCACACCAGAGGGAAGACTGGAATTTACATATCAGGTGATTCATTCTGAACTGCTTGATGGATCCTGGACCAGGTTTGACTCTGAATGAGCAATACATTTGACACTTCTGAAAAGATATTCCTACCCCAGTATTCAGATGTCCTAATAGCTAAGAGTCATATGCTGCTATCCACTGCAATGCAAACAGAAGAAACAGGTAATACACAGATCTGCTGTTTAGCGGAGGAGAGCATGAATATCAGAGTCAACCTAGAGATCAGCAGAGAACAGGGGCTATAACTCACTTGCTAAAATTTCCCTTGAAATGTCCTCTCAGAAAGAGTTCTCAAAGATGATTTTGAAAATGAATCATAAGATGCAATGAAAGTGATTGGCGCATTTTAGCCATGGCAGTGGAGCACTCAGTAGAGGCTAACCCAACATCCTCAGAGACAGGTAACTGTTCTCTGAATCCTTTCACAGCTTTAATGTGTTTGGCTGCACAATGACTTACCTTGTGGCTTTCTCCAAAGGACTGGCTTTGGGCTTTTGGAACGTCTTCTCCTGCAGACTCAGATCCAGAAAGTTTTTACATGACTAGCCACTGACATAGGCACTGACAGATGTTGCCAGTAATCTCAGCATTTCCTGGCTTTCTTTTCTTTCCTGTCTTGTTACTATGTCCAATTCTTGTCAACATTTCTCCTGAGCATATATCCTTAATAAATCTGAGCACAAATATTTATTCCCTGGATTACTGGGAAACCCAGTGCAATACGGATAGAGACACATGAGCTTTATTTTCACTACTTATTTAACTTTAGTTAAGGTTATTTGTAAGAAGTATATTCTATGCTTTAAATTCAATTTAGTTTTTAAAAACTAAGAAAATAAACTTAAAGCCATTTCCTCTGTTGGAGGCATCCCTTTAGCCTTCATTTTGAATAGAGTACATTTAGACAGCTGGTGGAGATAGAAAGATTGGAATTGATTGAAATATTTTTCTGAAGAAATGTCAAGCAAAATTGTGAAATATACACATACACATGTACATAGAGCCGTAGAAGGAGAGAATTATTTCAATACATTTCAACATGTATCTATCCCTATCTGACATATCTGTGAGGTAATGACAAAAGAGTCACTGTAGACCTTCCCAGGGCTCAAGATTGGACCTTTAGCAATTTTGATATAAGTCCCTCTGTGAAAAGACTTAAATGTAGATGAAATTTCCATTTATGTTGCTGGTCGTGATGGAGAAATGTTGATTGTTTCCTTCTTGAAGGACTTTTGAGGGTGGAACCTGTAATACAGACCTTGAATCTCAAAGCATGATTCCATCATAAAGTACATAAAAGTCTCAAATTTATGAATTTATACTCAGCACATGTCTAGCAAAAAGCTTTTACTGAGATCTTATTTACAACAGATATTTTGCAGTACTGATGTAGGTTTTATCAAGGTTTCTGAGTCATTTCCCAAGTTTGCAATGTGACAATGAGATAACCACATTGATTTATTTAATAACAGGGCAATGATTCATATAAAAATGGAACTTCTTGTGCATAAAAATGCTTACTCTCTTGTGTCACTCCAGCTCCACTATAAATTGGGGACTATAATATTATCTTGTGGAGTTTGTACTTTGCCTAAACTCCTTGCATAAAAAAATGTTTCTCATTAAACTGTTATTGTTACGTACAACATCTCCAGAGTTAATGGACAGTTAGGTATATTTTTAAAAATTATTATCTACAAATAAAACAAACCAGTTGTACATATCAGTACTGCACCGAGCCACATGAGAGCCTCAGTCAAAGAAGAAAGCAGTAATGCCAATCTTTAAAAAATTTCGCATATCATCTACTACAAACTGTACATTAATGTTAACTTTCAAAATATTTTTATTGAATCATTGTGTGTTTCATACAGAACATCTCAGATAATCTTAATCATCTTTATATCCCTTTGCTTACCCTCTCAAAGTCCCTCAATTGCAATTCATACATTCTTTCATCTGTTAAATTCTCTTGTATCAAGTTAGTATCCCCAAGTGACCTCAGTGCAGGTTCATCCACTGACATATACTCAGCCTGTCCATAGTCCATCACTCATCCACAACCAACAGCAATCAGTTATCAATATTTCTTCAGCAAAGTTTGGGGTCTGCTACCCATTTCTCCAGTTCCATGCTGCGTTTTGTCTGCTTGAGTTTGCATGTCTGTTGAGCATGCCAGCACCATTGCTGTAGGTGAATATCAGCAGAGTCCCAGGGCTTGTAGGATTCTATTTCCACATGGTCTTAATGTTAACTTGTAAAGAATGCATTGAGATGTTATTTTGTTGTTGCAACAAATATTTTCTGAACCTCATGTTAGTCGTAGAGCTGAACATGGTCACATTATTCTCCCCATGTTGCCACTCTTTGTTTGGGTGTTTTTGCACTGCTGTCTAGATCCCCTGGTTAAGGGCTGTAGCAACCAGGACCCTAGAGTCTGAGAGCTATCACGAGCTTATTCCTGAATCTTCTTGAGTGATCACTCTTGACTAATGCTGATTTCTTGTGGAGATCCCAGTGACTTTCCTAGGGACAACCACATTAAATGATTGATACATGCTGTGAACAAAAGTTCAGATGGAGATTTGGCTTAGTTGGTAAAGTGTTTACTGTGCAAACATAAGGTTCTAGATTTGGTTCCCTAGAATCTAAATGAAAAGCTGGGCATGCAGGTATGACCTGGAATTGTAACATTGGCAATGCAAAGAAATGAGGATCTCTGGAGCTTACTGGAGAACTAGTGATGCCAAACCAGTGAGCTCCAGGTACAATGAGAGCCCCTGTCTGCAAAAGGTGGGGAGTGACATAAAGATGCTAGACATTGTTTGACCTCTAGCTTTCACATACATATGTACAATGTACACACATGCCCATGAACACACTCATGTACTGTCCACCACAGATATACATATACACATTTAAAATTTTTTTTCTTTGTTTTATGATAGGGTCTTTCTAGCCTTAGTCGACCTGAGAAACACTATATAGACCAGGCTGGCCTCAGTCTCACAGAGATACACTTGCCTCTGCCTCCTGAGAGCTGGGATTAAAGGTGCTGGCCACCATAACTGATGCAGTTTAAACATTTTTTGAAGTTTCATTTCTTTTGCTCCACGTTCTCTGAACTCAAACTTCTTTTATGAACTCTGACTCCTGGAGACAAAAATTTGTGTCTTTTGTACTTTTAAACAGTCTGAGAATGACACATCCCAAGATGGCCTTTGGAGCTGAAGCAGTCAATAGCAGAATGCCACTGACCATCAGTCTTCCTAGTAGTAGTTTGGAGGGCCGGTCTAAGACGGCAGTGAACTATGAGACCAAAGGTATCCACAAGTGTCACAATCATGTATTTAAGAGAATAACTGGGAAACGGGAATTGAAAGAACATTGTTACTGAACACAGTAGATGCTTTGAAGAAGATGGTTATGGGCTGAAACCCAATTAATATTCCATTAAAATCTGTGACTAGAAGCCAGAGAACCTCCTCAGCATGTAAGGAGACTCACATCTGTATCTTGAGAGTGAAGGAAAGAGAAGGCAAGGTCAATGCTCAGGACGTACTCATAAGTCAATTGAACTTTAAGCGGAATGGGGCTTCCTAGACCTGATAGATCAGGCAAGCCAAGATCAACATTGTATTTGGGAACAAATGGGCCCTCAGTCATGGGATTTGATTTATTAATTAAAAAAATTAAGTATTTAAATAAACTGATATAACTCTCAAACTAAAAATATGTAATTGTATTTTAACATATAAATTCACAGTTCTCTCTATATACAGTATTTTTAATTTTTGAGTATTACTTTCATTGAATTTTTGAGCATTTTATATAATATATCTTACTTAAATTTAGAAATCCTCCCTGCTTCTCACTGCTATAACCTCCCGCCAGATTTCAAGTATTCCGTCATATGTGTTAAGTACTATTTGGTGCAAGTTTATTCACTTATAGTAAGTTCTTGAATATTCAGGGATTTTTGTCTGCAAGCCTCTGAAGTGCATGTGTTTTAACCAAGAATTTTGTCCTTTTGTCAAATCTTATTAGCATGATGTCACCAGAAAGCTCATTCCTGCCATACCGTTTGATACCTGTCCTGAGTCTCTTCAGACTATGTATTTGTACAGGGCAGAGGAAGATGCTGACCTCTGAGTCTCTCAGGAAAGCAATGGCATACTCACCAGCATGTCTCTTATCATTTTGATTAATGGACGGTCATTCAAGTTTTCCCTTGGAAAAAATAGTCACCTGCTGGGCTTTTAAGATTTTCATGGTTCATAATTATAACACATCCACTTTTTAAGCTTTGATTTTCCACATGCCTTCTCCCACAATCTGTTGGGAATTTCTTCTCCACTCAGTCAGGTTCCATTGCTTTCTCTCCTCCTGAAAGAGCACCTCACATCAATAATCTCAAGTTCAAGTCTGTATTCTGTTGTACTTGGTCCTAGTCTCCTTATCCAGTTCCAATTGGGCTTTTTAAACTCTTGTTATTAATCTCAAACCTAAGTCTGTATTCTGTTGTCCTTGGTCCCAGACTCTCTTCCCAGTTCCAAACGTGCTCTTTAAACTCACGTTATATGTATCAATTTGGTCTTTGAACTCATAGTATTGTGAAGAATGGTCTTGACTGTCAACTTGGGACATGTCAGACCATCAACTCCAAAGTAAAGGACACTATTTCATCTCACAATGTCTATCATGAAGAAGAAAGTACAATGCCTGATTTGATCTAATTTTCTACTTTTAGAAATACCACACAGACACACATATTGAACCATGAAAAACATTCAGAATGAGTTCTGTAATAGAATGAGACTCTAATACAACCAGCTTTATGAATATTGTAGGAAAAGATAAAGGAGGAATTTCAGGACAGTTAGGAAATTCACACTAGAGTCTATGGTTCTGGAGCAAAGCTGTCTAATTTACAGTAATGAATTAAAATTTTAAATACAACTTCCTCTGCTGAGAAGAGGACTGGAGCCTCACTGAGATTAGTTACATGTCAGAACATTAACATCCATTTAGGCAGAAAAATTCACCATGAGCTGCATTCAGTCTGGTCAACCAAGACACAAGAGAGGCCATGGAAGACATAGTATACTATAAGACTGAAATGGACTACCTGGGATTGTTCATGAAGAGGAAAAGAGGACTGGATCACCTGCATGAGCTGGTAGCCAAGACTCCTGTCATTCCCTGCCATTTTCCCAGTGCCTCTTATCAGTCTCCTTTGCATGACTGCATGATGAATCCTCCATGATCTCCTGACAAAGGAGGCCTAGATCTAAGCTTAATTCTTAGATAAGTTGACATGCTCAGTGGATACAAACAGTAGCATGCACTATGATTTTACTTTTAAGGTTTTTTAATTTAATTTTTATGGAATTGTTGTGTATACAGAATATCTCAATCTATCCTAATAATCTTTGTACCTCCTTCCCCACCAGCACCCTCACATAGCTCCTCTCCTAGAATCCACATATTCTTTCATCTCTGTTAAGGTCTATTGTGTCAAGCTACTGTCCCCAAATGTTCTTCAGGTCAGGCTCATCCATGATTTCTAGTCTACCTATCTGGAGCCCATAACTTTAGGAAGATTAACTCTTCCTCACCCAACAGTAATTAGCTGCCAATATTTCTTCAGCAAAGACTGGGATCTACTACCCATTTTTCCCATTCCATGCTGGGTTTGTGTCTGTTGGAGTTTGCATGGGTCTTGAGGAGGCTGAAATCATTGCTGTAGATTCACATGAGCAGGGATCCAGGAGTCCATAATAGTCCATGTCCATATGATCACACATCTTTTCACTGGCTCTTACAATCTTTCTTCCCCCTCTTCTGCAACAGCCCCTGTGCCTTGGGTGAGTGAAACTTATTACAATATACTTTCATAAAAGAGAACACTAGAATCTTCAAGGAATGGCTTCCAGAACTTATATTCTAAAGAATATGAGAGATTCCTGGGCAAAGCTGCTGCCTGCTGCATTGAAATCTGTGACTCTCCCACCGTAGAACTTAAGCCCTTATCCCTAAAATTCTGAAAACTAAGATTTTCCTGCTATGTGTCCTCTGGATCTTGAGGCTGTGTAGAAGCATCTTGTCTAAATCACATTCTATTTTTCTGGTAGTAAGTGTTGGAGGTGAAAAGTCTCAACACTCCTTTGTGCCAGTTTGGAACACTTCTGCAGGGGCATTCCAGGCTCATGGTACTAAAATAAATCACATGAGTCTTTGGCTGTTGCTGCTAATAAACTAATTTCTCCTGTTAATTCAACCTCCTTCACTTATTCCACACATGCTGAACCTTAGAATCGATTTTTTTCAAGATACCCTGCAGAGCCTACTTCCTGTGTCCCCTCTTGAACTGAGCTATTCTTCTGATAACCTCTTTTCCAAGTTAGACTGTTCCAACCTTAAAATGTGCACTACTATTTATCCCCTAATTTAACTGTGTATAGATTGAATTGCCTGGAATTCCTAATGTTAACCTGTTGTCCCACTATCTGAATATTTTCTGTCCTGCTTGCTCAATTTAGTACACTTGCCCACTGCAATTAATTCCAAGGTTACTGTCCCTGTCCAAATAAAGAACGTGGTATGTATATTTGCCTCTTCCAGTAATGTCAAACCTCTTTCACTGACGTGTTTGACGGATTCTAAATTGAGAAGCATCTGAGTGAAGAAGACCTGAGCCTGCTAAATGTACTTGTCACTGCTGAGACATCATTCCAAAGGCTATATGAGCTGAGGATGCACAGAGGGCATCCCACCGAGTGAGATGAGCAGGAAGAGGCATTTCAAAACTGCATTTTCTGCATTTATAAGTGAATAAGCCCAGTTTGGCCTCCATTGAGTAATCTGGGGAAATGAGGTAGAGCGTGGCCTCAGTTCTCAACCAGAAGGGCTACCTACTCCCAGGGCTGTTCAAGAAAAATTTTGAAAATATTTTCTAAGACAATGACTACGATGTTCATCAGTATACTCTATGGCTGTCACTTAGGGTAGGACTACCAGTCATCCTGGCTGACAACCTTTCTCCTATAGTATTTAGCAAAATTAAACTGTCAGTCTTCATTTGTCCTGATGGCTTCAGTACAATGCCCATTTCTAACTAAGAGGCTTTTTTCCCCCTTTTCATTAACTTTAAAGATGGACTTGGTAGATTCAAGCCCCTTATTTTCAGACTGACATCTTGAGAGGAGACCCAAGATACTGGAGACAGACATCAGAGTAAATGAAGCCTGGCAGCATAACAGAAGAAGAAAACATTTTCCCCTTTACTGACTTGAAATTCTCTGAGTAGAAATCCTGGGAGGGTGCCAGGTGTAGGAAAGGTCTCATTACTGTGGTGGGGTGAGGGGTTTGGAGTTGGTCTGTGAGCTATATCTGCAATACTATCAAGCAGTCTATAGAGGAGTAACGATATTCCCACAAACATGCAAAGTAGATGGCAATGTGTGTATCACTTATTCAAGTGATCACTTCTCCCATCCTGCTCCGAGAGTGGCCCCACTGGATCTAGCATTGTGTCAACTTGTATCTCAATTCCCTGAGCTACATTAGAGTGTGTTTCATTCACTCAAAATCTAACATCGCCCTGTGATTTTTCGGACTTTCCAAATATACTAGGGAGGTGTAGAATATTTGACTGTCACTACACTCACTCCACCCAAAATCGTTTATCCAACCTGTTATGTATTACAACAGCCAGTTAGCATGCTTGCTAATGAGGGCTACCTGTTCCATGTCTTAGTATTTTTTAACTTATCAGTTCCTCATACACATTCCAAGGGCTTTCATGTGGGCCCCCACAACCCAGAGACACATTTATTTTTATGGATATTCTCATCCATATCCCTTCAATGTCCTAATAGCCGAATCAATATTGTCTAAATGTATCAGAAAATGCTAGTGCTACCAGTTAACTGCAAGGTCACTCAGAGGACACATTATTTAGTTCTAAATTAGAGAAAAGAAAACTACTGAACAAGAATCAGCTAAAGGAAAGAATGAATACAAATACAGGGATTTGAAACCAAGTTCTCTGCAAAAGATCAGCAAGTGCTCTTAACCTCTGAGCTATCTCTCCAGCCCCAAGAATGAGGTTTTTATTAGTTAAGAAATATGTGCTTTTTATAGGAGAGTACATATTAACTCAAAACTGAATTCCCTAAATATATAATTCTGTCTTATTTGTTAATTTTACTAGAATAGATCTGGAAATATTTTAAGAACCGTAGTAGATAGTATTTTTGGTCATTATGACAACAAATGACCTATGTCAAAGTATTTAATCTGCCATCGACCCTTACAGAACAACTGTATTTAAAAATAGAAAGAGAAAATAATGGAAGTGAAACAAGATCTGCCTTTCAAAGAGAGATCTTCCTAATAACATCAGTGATACACCAACTTACAGCAAACTATACTGCATGCTTGATAAAGAGCAAACATCACTCACACACACACCACACCACACACACACAAAGGCACAAAGGTACAAAAGATTCATCCCCACACCATCCCCAGATGCTCAGCTGGATTTGTTCCCAAGTATTGTTTGTATCAGTCACAGTAGAGTAGGTGACTCGTGACAGATTCATTATTAGATCCATCAACAGATGACAAATGGATCTCTAGACAAGCCTGACCTTTTGTATATAATGGTGACTTAGTTATATCAATAAACACATCCTTGATACAGAGGTTAATGAGTCATAAACTGCAAGGGTTAGGGTCATCCCAGGACATGTAGCTACTATAAATGGATCCATTATTCTACTTCAGTTTGCTAATCTAGTGTACATTTGTCAAAAAGATAAAAAAGCTTGGTTAGAAAATCAGTTACTATATCAGTATTCCAGTTGGATCGCAGTTAGAAACTAGAAAAAGGATTTAATACCTTTTTTATGCACACAACTAATGAAAAAAAAAGCCAGTAAAGGAAATACCTTCATTTTCTGATATAGGTTTTACATCCATTGCAGTGTCTTTCTTAATAAGGTTATTTACAGGATGTGTCCATAGACAACTTCCTTATGACACAGTCAGCCATTGGAAGGGCTTGCTTGTTTACAGCTTGACAGCCATATAACTGGACCCCAAACCACAAAGAAGACATTGAGTGGGGACTTGTGGGATTTCTGACATCATCTTCCTCCCTCCTCCCCATCTTCCTACCTACCTTTAAATCCAGAAAAAAACAATGTAGGCTTAAAACATATCTGTTAGAACCTACTTCCAACTATATTCATTCTTTTAAGAAGATGGGAGAAACTGCATCCAATCAAACCCAGCAAAATAGCTAGAAACTTCCAGAATGGCACCACAGGGCAAGATTTGGTAATTTCTGATCAGTCTCAGAGAAGTAGCGAAAGATCCAAATTGTTGAATGAATTTACTCTCAAAGATCAGTTATGCATAAATTTATACTAGTTCAAATTGAGTTTGATGATGATAATAGGTTGAATGTAAGAATAAGTTGACCAACCATCTTCAACCTATTCTAGTGTACTACAGAAGCATAAGAGCTGCTTCTCCCTTTGCTATTTGCAGTCATGGTTGCAACATAAATTGCCAACCAAAGTCAAACTTCAGAAACCAGGCTATCATAGCTTCCAGAATTATCATAAACTACATTAACCTTGAATGAAAATCAAGCTTGAATAAGTGCATTTCCATTTTACTTACATTGAATTACTGGTATGCTCTTGCTACCGTCATAATTGTTGTGAATTGTCAGTCCACATCTACTTCTTAAAATTAGTAGAACTTAAAATTAATGATGCACCAAAAGCTTCTGCTGAGCACTGAGTACAGTGGGAGTGGGACTTTATCAGCAATATTTCATCTCAAATAATCAATGTGTTTGATCACAGCTTGATCACTTCAGAGGTAGAAAGACTGCATTGAAAGAACACTTAGTTTATCCCTAATATTTTCTTTACATTTCATTTATTTCTTTTCTGTGTACACACTCATACACATCATATATGCACATCTGTGCATGCCAGAGTACCTGTGGCATTCAGAAGATAAAGAGTAGGAATCAATTCTATGTTTCAACCATGTGGATCCTGGGCATTCAACTCACGTTTTCAGGCCTGGCAGTCAGCAATTTCCCCCTACGCCATTTCACTGGCCTAAGGTTTGTCTTTACGTAGTTGCATGTCTGTGGGCTGATATTATAATATCGTATCATATACAATGTAACATTGCCAGTTTTTTTACATTATGATTTTCTCTTCTGCTGAAAATGCCTCTTATCTTCCATGATCTCCATCGTAAATTATTCTCCCTTCAAGCTTTCCCTTTGATATTCATTCCCTTTGATTGTCTTCATGCAAAGCTGATTATAGAAATCTACGAAAAAGAATTTCTTCAATAACACTTATTATTTTCACGCATGCAAAATTATATAGTGCTATTAAGGTTCTTAAAATATTTTGTTTTAAATTTTATGTTTATAATGTTCCTTTAGCCAGAGAATCTCAATTTCTTGAGCAATACATGATTGGTTCAAGTTCATCTTTGCAGAATTTTGCACAGCAATGCTACTAATTTGACACAATGAATATTGAATACGTTTCTATCTCTCTAATGTGGATAATGAAGCATGTACATTTTCCCTTTTATAGATCTAAGAATCAAGTTAAATAATGTGAGTGAATACTTGGTGCCCACTAAAATGTACTCTACACAAAAGGAAAATATAATTATATCACAAGAACAGAAATACAGTCTATGTGAGAGGTTATGACTTGACAGATGGGATTCAGATATTGTGAGATACAGGTTGTTTGCTACACAATAGGAATAGAAAGATCTAGCTTACTCTGTAATGAAAAAAGTGCATGTGGTTTCTAATTTTTTATTGAATTTTTGTGTATTTCATACAGAACATATCAATAATCATTGTACATAATTATCCATGCAATAATCAAATGCATACATACAATGTATATTAATCAAGTTAGGTAATTCAGGTTTTCATCTCTATCATTTTATTATATTTGGAATCTTCAATGTCTCTTCTTCTACTTGTTTATAAAATATAATATAGATTTTTTTTTCCTTTTGCTTATTTATTTTTTATTCTTTTATTTAACATTTTTATTTTCTGTGTATGAATGAGTACAATGCCTTCATATGTGTAAGTGAACCCATGTCGTGCAATGTCCGCAGAGGACAGAAGAGGGTGTCTGATTCCCTTTAACTGGACTTGGTCCCCATGTGGGAATCCAGATCCTCTGCAAGAGCAGTCAAGTATTTTTAACTGCATCTCCATCTCTCCAGCCCCATTGAATGTGATACAGATTTTTATATCTTGTATCCCTCCACTGAGCTGTAGAGTAGTAGGACATATATCCCATTATCTTTTTGACATTTGGGGACAAGAGAATGTTGCAAGAGTGGAGACAAGAGGGTGGAAGGGATAAGATTTGGCTCGTAGAGAACACAACATCAATCACCCAAGGGCTGATTTCACTTTAGAAAGAAGAATATCAGAGAGAGTCTGCTGGTGCCCATCTGTCTAGTCATCATAGGTGTGGCATCTATATTCTCGTGTGAGCCTGGTGCAGGAGAGTGCATGGGTGTCTGGAACTCCGCACTGTGTGGTATGTGTAAGCCACTGTTTTTTACTAAGCCCCTTTGTCTTCCAAAGTTGATGAGCAAGCTGCTCCCATGTTGTATCTCAGTCTCTGTTTCCTAATGGAAAGTGAAAGCAAAGGCCTGTGGGGTGGGGGACAACTTGAGCAGCTTACACCATTCAGTAAAATGGCTCTGTTGAGGTCCAGTTTTCAAGATTACTCAGATTTCAAACTTCTCAGTTGAATTTATAGCACAGGACAATGGTCTAGTATGAAATAAAGTTTACTTATAAAGGCTTCTAAAGTCTAACTCTAAGTCCCACAAGTGCTATAATAGCAATGTTTCATTGGCTTTATCATCATATAATGCAAATTTTGATGAACGAGGATAGACTACCTTCAAAAAGGCAAATAGAAAATTAAACTTATAGAAGTGAGTGTTGTTCTAATCTATGATATTCTAAACAAGAATCCTTTTATTTATTTATTTTTTCATTTTAGTAACTTATAGGCCAGCAAACATAGATTTCATGATTTTATTTTTAAATTCAAAAACCATCTTTGTTGATAGATTAAATGCCTTTATGACTCATATCTCAAAATTCTTAGAAGATCGATATCAATTCATGAAAAGCTGTACCAAATAATGACCCACAGTGATGTAATGAGCAGTCATTTGTGTTTATGACAGCCAACTAGCTGACAGACAAAAAGCTATCCAAAACCTTCATTTAGAGTTTTTTATTCATTATTTCTTTGCTTTATTTTTTCCTCTTAGTAATTAGATTAATAATGGCAAGACTTGCTCCAGCACTGGTAAACAACTGTGTTTTTCATTTAAGAAGAATACCTGAGTTTCTGAGGATTAATAGTTGATGATTAGTTCCAGGATTACACAGCAAAATAATACATCCCGACTTTCCTCCCCCTGCTGTGTCACACTCAGAAAACTACTCAAAGGAGAATTCTTCCTAGTGTGCAGCCCTTGAGAAAATGCTTACAACAAAAATAGCTTACAGATCCATTAAATCATTCACAGGTCTGCCTCCACCTTTTCTGACAGAAAGGGAGGGTCCCTAGGACCAAGTAAGTGAATTTGCTAAAATTTATTAATAGTGAGGAGATACCCCTCTCCCAGCATGAAGAACCCTTTCAAGGGCACATCTCTCAGATATTACAGATGATAACTGCATGGCACGGGAAGCAATTTTTCTGCTTTCACTATATTGTGTTTTGAGAGAAACAATTCTACAAGAGATATGTGAACTAATACAATGTGGGAAAATGTAGTGCTGACTTTTCAGTGATTCCTCATTTCCATTTTGCCATGCATGTTGTAATTATACACACTGAGACAGGTCCTTAAAGCCGGTTGTTTTCTCAGATGCAATAGTTCCTGTTTACAGATAACTGCCTGTCCAATCTACTCTGCCACATGAGTAAACTCCCCATTGTATATAAGAATGACATCTTTGGATTGTCTTTGAAGCATAATTCATTGTTTGCTTGAGTTGAAGGAAATTAAATAAATACTTTAGATGAGTATCAATTATTCCTCACTTAAACAATTGAAAATCATATCTAATTATTAATCAGGGAAAATGGAAACAACATTTAATGACAGTACATTTTACAGTATAGACACTTTAATTTTACTTATAGATTTCAATCAGGAATTGTTTTATAAAAAAGAAAAGTGAAGCTCTTCTTCAAGAAGAAAATTACTTGTTTCCAACAATACTAAAGATCTTACTTAGAATAACTAAATAACTACACATATAAATGCAAATCATGTGCAGATATAGGTTACACTCTGCTTAAATACAATAGAACACATAATTATATGTGTATGCATGTATCTGGACATATGTTGCTGGTGAGCAAATAGCATGAAGTAAGCAATATTCATTATTTTATGATGATTATTGAAGAGAGTACGGAAGAAGAAGGAGGATGAGGAGAGTGAAGAGAAGAAAGGAGGGAGAGAGAAAAAGATACAAGGGAGAAGAAATGATTTAGCAATTTTTTAAATTTAAAAAGCAATGTTCTCATCATCTGCATTCAGACATAAATGAAAGGGAGAAATATAAAACACAGACATGCAGATATGTGCATATGATTATGCATGCATCATAAGTTATCACTATCTTTTGAGACAGAAAGAGTCTCATATATCCTGTGTATTCTATTCCGGCCCTGAACTCATCAATTTTCAGAGGACGTTAAACATCTGATCCCCCCACCTCCACCTCCTAAGTACTAGGGTTACTGGCATACACTATCACTCCTGGTTTACGTGGTACTTACTGGGGATCAAACTCTTGTCTTCATGCATGCTAGACAAGGATTTTAACAAATAAATTACATCTTCAGCCCTTAATACAGAGTTTTCATGATAAACTATATATGGCATATTCATATAGAGAGCACACCTATAGTTACAGAATATATATATATATATATATATATGTGTGTGTGTGCATATACATAGGTGTGTGTGTGTGTTCATATATGTATGTATATACATGGGCACATGTATTTGTACATATGCAAGGGAGTTGTCTGTGTGCTCTTGGACTGATACAGCCTTCCCCTTTTCTGGCTCACAGCTACAATAATGCTGATAGTATGTACTGAGTCAAATATCAAGAGAAGAAACTCGCTGAAGTAGCCTGCACTCTGTTCTGGTTCTTTCTAGACACAGAATGTTCTCTAACTCCTGAACATGGGTGATTTTCAGGGTTGATTACTATAGCTATGCTTCAAGTAGGGCACATAGAGATAGAGGGACACTCTTGTCCTGGCTGCTTTCCTAACCTTGAGGCAATGGTGGGCAGTGAGTCGTCATTGTTCTTTTACTATCTCTAATTCACAAGCACACTTCATATGACTTTGCTTATGAGTATTCTGTCTCACCAGACTCTGACAAGCTGGAAACCCGTGTGCCTGGACTGCCTGCACATTAACTGCACATAGGAAACTTGTTTCACATTTGATGTATTCACCTTAGTGTCTCAAATAAAACTGAGACCTGAACCACACTTCAGAATCCCAAAAGAGACAGCCTTTCTTTCCATCTTTAATATCCCAATGTAAACCACTTGTATTTGCTTTATTAGCATAGAGCAGGTTAGTGAATGAAATGTAGATTACTGTCTTGTAACTTTCTTTTTTCAACATTATATTTCTGAGATTCAGACATATTTCTGCATATAATCATAGTCTAAATGTACATAATATGCATCATGTGAGTATACTGTAATGAATGTTTCATTTGCTCATTGGCATTTGAATAGTTTTTCTTCATTTTAAGTAGTGTAATTTTATATATGTATAAATTTTATATATGTTGTTTAAATATTATATGAATATATAAACTAGGTTAAACTGTAATTTGGGGAGGACCAAACTAATATGCATTAAAGTAAAATTATAGCAAGCCAGGTGCAGTACTTCATGCCTATAATCTCAGAAACAGGATGATTATAGTGAGTTCAAGGCCATCTGGTCTACATATTGAGTTTTAAGGCCAACCTGGGCTACAAAGTGAGACCTTATCTCAAACAAACAAACCCCTACTGAAATACCCTGCAAAAATATAAAACTGACAAGTAAAAATTTATGTGGAATCTTCATTCAATAGTGAGTGGAAATCTGGATATAAATATTTTAAAAAATGAAACTAGATCCCTACCTCTCACCTTGTATAAAATCCAACTCCAAATGTATCAAAGACTTCAACATATGTCTTGGTACTAAAGTGAGCAGAGAAAAAAATTAAGGAACATATTTCAACATATAGGAAATGATCTTTTTGAATAAGACTCATGTTGCAGAGAAAATAAGATCAGCATTGAACAAATGGAATATCATTAAATTAAGGAGCTTCTGTACACCAGAGGAAACTCTTCATTGAGGAAAAAGGCAGTCCCTGAAATGGAAGATCTCTGCCAGATATATTTCTGACAGAGGATTAGTGTCTTGTAGAATATGTAAAGAACTAAAAAATACTAAATACCAAGAAACAAGCACCCAATTATACACATGGGAACAGGACTAAACAGAAAGTTCTCAAAAGAAGAAATATAAATGGCTGGGAAACACTTTAAAAAATGTTCAATATCTTTATCCATTAAGAAAATGCTGATTAAAGTCAATTTAAAATTCTATCTCATGTTATTCAGAATGCTTATCATCAAGACTACCAATAGCAATAGTCTTTGGGTATATGTCCAGAAATGGTAGATCTGGGTCATATGACAGTTTTATTTTTAACTTTTGATAAGCCTCTAGACTTATTTCCAAAGTAACCACATTGGTTTACATTCCATCAATAGTGTATAAGCATTCACCTTACTTTATAACTGTTCCTTAATTTGTTGATATTGTAGTTATTGGACTAAATAGGCATAAAGGGAGTATTAAGAAACCATTTGGAAAACCTGTGCGCTCATGGCTTGTCTATTGAGGGGTAACCACTCCTCTGACTGGTTACAAGGCTTCCTACAAAAAGGGAGGAGTTGTGGAAGGAGAAACAATGCCTACCACTGTAATTCTGCCTAACAACCCAGATCCAGGGCAGTAGTAGGCATATGCAAGGAAGGCTATTTCTGAGAGTTAACCACAATGACACACACACAAAAAAAAACCTTCTAAATTTCTATGCATAGACACATAGACAAAGTGGCTCCCAGCCTTAATTAGAGAAAGAGCTGTGGTGAATGTAGAGGGACTCGTGGCTGTGCAAGATGCAGATAATTAGTAGATGTGGATCTAGCTCTAAACAAGTCACTTACACTATCCCTCTAAGGCTCAGGGTAGATTGGGGACGAAAGAATCTGTAGTCTATGAGATCCAGAAGATTCGGTGAAGAATTAGGAAACACTATTCCATAGACTACCATAATTCAGTATGACTACTGAATCATTAACTCACATCTATGGTAGTACAGTGTACAAGACCACTTCTATAAACAGCCAATCAATGAATGGGGAGAGGCTCACAAGAATCTACCCTTTACCTCTAGACTATTGTCTGTCCATAGATTCTGGAAGAGGGGGTTGTATACACTCTGCTGAGTCCACTAGGGTCCAGTGCATAGCTCCAAACCTACAGTCACACAGATGAATTTGGTTTATCTTGGTTTATCATAAAACAAAATGAATAGTCATGAAAGCATGAGAGAAATTTATTGGAAGAGGTAGAGAGTGGACAGAAAGGTAGGGAGGCAGAAAGTGAGGGTGGTCAATATCCAAAGCATGCAGATGTGAAACAGTATAACAAAAATATTAAATAAAATATATAACTATTGCAAAAATCAATTGCACATATGAAACTCAATTCCACTGAAATAAAACACAGGTGGGATTTTAAACCCTGAGAATTTAATGGAGAACTTTGGAAGAAGCTGGTGCATGATTGCACCATCTGTATTTACTAATTTTTTTTAAAAACTTTGAAGCTAGGCAGCTATTTTTCCATGGAGTCAGGGGCTCTACCTTCCTATCTTTCTTCATAGTTGCGTTATAAATATATAGCTTTCAGCTTCTTAACAAAGACTCTGATTGTAAAACTGGCAAGAGGCTAGGAGAAGATTTGCATCTCAAAAGGGCACAGAAAAAATTATAATAGCAGGTTTTGTAAAGCAAGTTCTCTGAGAGAAGGGAGGGCAAAAACTGCTTAAAGTTTAGTCAAGCCGAAGGGAATGCTAAGGTTATCCTGGTCACAGAACATAGATGAAAATATAGCCAGATAACACGCTTCTGGTGGATTCTTTTTCATGGCTTTTGTACTCTCCTATATTTTCTGAATATTCTTCTGTTTGTAAGGCCTATCTTAATCAGTCTTATTACAGATTTTTGATATCTACTGGTTTCTCTACGTAATGCCTCTGCTGCAGAACACAGCCAGGATTCTTTGATAGTAAGCATACAGAAGAAGAGGGAAAATTGAAGTCATCAGAGAAAGGCATTTAGATAAAATTTTACTGATTACTTTGTGTTTGGAGAAGAAAAGCAAATCATTACCCCTAAAATCTTCCAATCCTTTCTGATATACATAGTAAAATGTAATGTGCCCAAATGGTTTTAATGTCAGCTGTGTGATCATTATACTGTCAAATATGGAGAAAAAGGAAAAACACAAAAAGACCCAACAGCTCAGAAATGGAATTACAGGAACATGCTCTGCATTACCACAGAGGTTCCTCATCTCCAGGAAGAGTGCCCAAGTTTACTTGGATTAATTTCCCATAACCTTTACTTTTCTTAAGAGTCAAGGATACATTTCTTCATTGTATATCACTAAATATAGCCACACTTCACTCTAGATTGATTATCAGTTGCATTTTCAAACTGTTTTAGAAAACACAAATATTATAAATATATGACACAGACAACTGCTCTTTTGTAACATCAGAAGTTCATTTACAATGTGTACTGGACATCGCAATATTTTTTTTAGAAACACCAGTGTGAGTTTACTTTGAGGGTAAAGTTTGAGATAATTTTGGTTAAAATAATTTATAAAACCTGATTTTTTATTTAGGTACTTCTTAGTCTTAAAGCAACAATTATCTTATAAGTCAGAACATTATGAAAGAATTCCAACCAGGTTTAAATTAGTAATATTTGCGCTCTCTCTCTCTCCTCTCTCTCTTTCTGTGTGTGTGTGTGTGTGTGTGTGTGTGTGTGTGTGTGTTTGTAACCTGATTATTATATTATTATATCATGGAATTGGTAATATTTGAAACACACTAATTAAAACCCCCTCTAGTTGAGCTGGGGACACAGTTCAGTTAGTGAAGTTAATGTCCGGTATGTATGAACCCCTGGGTTTCAACCACAGCATTGCATCAACCCAGCATGGTGACACATTCCTAAAGATCAGAAGTTCAAGGCTATATAGTGAGGTCAGGCCAGTGTAAGCTACAAGTGACACTGTGTCAAAACAAAAGCAAGAGAAAATAAACAAAACAACAAAAATGACAACAAATCCAAATTCAAAAGCCTATAAAAATAATGAATATTGTAAGTGGGCAAAAGAGATCAGACACAGAAGTGGCAAACAGGAAAATGGAGGTTAAATATAACTATGTTGTATCAAATCCACCAAAATTCAATTAAAATATATTTTTTAAATGAGCATCTACTTTTTTACCACATAGCTAGGTAAACATCTTGTCAGGTATTTTTACTTTATAGAAGATAATATTCTATATATTCAGGTAAAGCTTCCTATTTTAATGTACTAACAAACAATTTGCTTGGTTTTAAACAACCAAAACAGACCTGCCAAACATTTTCAAGTCATAAACAGTCAATTTTCCGCCATTTCAAAACTCCTAACGCTTGGTGATCTCTTCTAGGGAACACAGATGTGGCAGTATGTAAATCAGAATGAGATCATTGTCTCCTTCAGCACTGCTTATCAAGCAATGAGCTGAACACTCAAATTTCCATTTTATTTAATCTTCAAATACACATGGTTATCTCTAATTTTCATGACTGCAAATCAAGGCATTCAAACATATAAAGAAGCAACCACAAGCTCGAGAAAGTGCACATGGAGGAGAAGACACTGAGGGTGTGTCAGCCCTGGCCATGTAGTCTTGATGCCTCACCACTAACGTGACTTTCCACAACCCTTCACTTCTCTTCTGTAGATTGGTGTGTTTATACTGCATGTTCATGAACTGGAGGACAGCATTTATCGTGCATATATATTACCCCAAACTTAAAATATTTAGAAAGATTTTAAGTGTTTTTCTAGTATAAAATTTTTTTTAAAGTACTGATTTAGCAGTAGAGGCATGGGTTTGAGCCACTTATCCATTCTTTCTCTACAGTGGGAAAGGAGAGATATAACTGAGAATATTGGAGGTATTCTAACACAAAAAGGAATGATACTTTAATTTTTAGAGATTTTTAAAAATTATGCATAAATGTATTGTCTATGTGTGGGTATGTACAAGTGTGTTCAAGTTCCTGAGATAGCCAGAAGGAACCAGATTCCCTGGAGCTGGATTTACAGGTAGCTGTGAGACACACCATGAGAGTGAGAACTGAACTCAGGTCTTTTAGAAGTTCACTATGTGCTCTGAACAGCTGACTTCCAGTCCCAAGAATGATTCTTGTAGAATAATATAAAATGGTTGACTGTGTACTGGTCTTCCTGTCAACACCCCTGAATTTAATGGGAACTTTTTCATTAGTCACTATAAACCTAACATAATGGATGAGAATCTGCTATGATATCTCTAGAATTTGTTTACACTGTCTGGGGATCAAGGTTGAAAACTTTTAGTTCAACTTTTCATGACTTTGCAACACGTGGGATATTCTGCTATAAGTATTAGGAAACCAAAACCAAGGTACCTCAAGCTCAGGAATACGTTAACTTCTAGAAAGAAGTTGGGCAGGTCTCAGATGTGATTTGAACAACGTAAGTATGATCTCTGAGTTTCTTAACTCAAAGTTCTTCTTTAGTTCTGGCTTTGCTCTTTGGGACCACACTCCCTGTGGTTATGAGATGGTTGTAGAATCTATAGTCCTATTTGATGGTACCTTGTGGTCCCCCTGAACAGATAACTTCTTCTTTCCTGGTCCTTAACAGTTGTGCACATCCAAATCACTACGTCCAATAAAACTAAACTCCTACCAGTGAACAACTAATATAGTGAGATTCTGTATAATCTTATATCAGAAAATTTAACATCTAAGGACAAGTTAAAATCTCCTGAGGGGCTTTTAGACTAAACTTTTGTTGTTTCCTACTGCTCATAAAGTGCCTAGAAGTGAATATAAGGCATTTAGATTATTTTTACTTTTGATAATTTCATACATGAGTATGGTATTTGCATTATTTCTACCCCTCCCAGTCCTCCTTTAATTCCCCCTTATTCCCTCTCAATACCTTGTCCTCTTCTTTTGTCTTTTGTAATTATATACATGTATATATATATATATATACAATTTATAAATACACACACACACATATATATAGAGAGAGAGAATGCATTAAGTTTATTAAATAATGCTCTTGTATATATGTGCTTATGAATTTAGGACTGTCTACTTGGGGTCCTTACATTCACAGGCAAATGTACCTCTCACCGTTCATCAAAGAAGTTTGATTTTGTGTCAGATGGAGACCATTACAAGGTTCCACAACAGGTCAAAATGCAGAAAACAAGTGACTGTGAGGATCCCAGACCTAATGACACATTTACAATGCAAATTCTATACCTAAGGCTCAAGAAACTTTGCAGAAGTGGGGGTTGAAATTTTTGTAGGCACTGGAGGGACAAGATATCAGCTGATAGTTAATGCATTCCAGACATGATAGGGAAATCTTCAAGAATGATTGTCTATCGAGATCTTCATAATGGCAAAACCAGTTGACACGTAAATGTGGATGGGGAAATATTCATGAGGTCTGACCTCAAGATGAAGAGCTACAGACACACAATGGATGCTAAGAGAAAGAGAATAAATTTTCTCCAAGGACTAGTTCCCAGAGAGGCTGTCTAATCCTGAGGCATTTAGTTTCTTAAAGCTGCTTCTGTTACCCCAATTTGAATTATTATTTGCTGATACCTTATTTAGATGTTTTGGTATACACCCTTGAAATTGTGACAAGAGCCAACTAATTTAAAGCAGATCCTAGGTAAAGGATGATTTTGCAAATGAAATTTGGGTGGCCAAAAAAATCATTCATTTAGCTGTGAAATTAAAAATCTTGGCTTTTGCTGTGCATGACAGTGAATGCCTTTAATTCCAGAACTCAGCAGGCAGAGGCAAGTAGATTTTTGTGTGACTGAGGACAGTCTGGTCTACATAGCCAGTTCCAGGCCAGCTGGGGCTACAGGGAGATCCTGTCTCAGACAACAACAAAACAAACAAAAAAGCTCAAATTGAGTTCTATAGTGAGCCAAACAACATTTAATTCCTTTTCTTCTGTTATGCATGCCTTTTATTTGTGCTCATTCACATGCAGCCAGAAAGTGAGAGGGGAGACTTCAATGAATTCTCAAAGTCACCTACTCTGCTGTGTGCAGTACAGGGTTGGTTAAGAGTAAAACCTCCAAGTGTTTGGGTTACCATATCTGTTCCTCAGGAATACTGGTCATCAATGCATACAGTAAAAGCGTCAACAGAGTAGATGCTTAACTATATCGTTGTCTGTTGAAGATTCACTTGTCTCTGATCTCATCTACTATATTATACACATCATTTCCATGTTCTAGGGAGCTTTAATTCTATCTGGCACAGTCCACTGAGAAAAAAATCGCACCTCTAGCAATATGAAAATGTAAATTTCAATTTTAAACTTTCTAGGCTGGACTCATTCTCCAGCAATTAAGCAGTCAGACAAACAAAAGATATTTATAAAATTATATATATATATATATATATGTGTGTGTGTGTGTGTGTGTATACATGTATACACATACTTCATACTAATACCAAGACACATGAACACATCTAGAAATAGAGACTCTGTCCAGAGCTCATGCATAAAGGTCTCAGAAATTCTGTAGAGCTCTCTGTTCTGAGCCCCACCAAGCAGCCATTTGGGAATTTTCAACTATGGCTTCTCTGACATTCCTACCCAGAGGGACATTCTTTTTACCATGTCCTCGCCAAAGATTTTTAGAAATGTAACAATGGAAATGAAGCTCAAACTGGCACCTAAGGTGTGGACACTGCTCCACTTCTTCACAGCAAGTGCTTTCACTACAGCAAAGTGAATTAGCATTCTAATCTGTGGGTCCTCCAGTGTGAAGAATCTGAGACAAAAAGAAGTCGTGCACTTGGTCTAGATTTTACAGAGCTCCTAATTTGAAAAGCTAGGTTTGGGATTGGAGACATTTTATTATTGAATCTCTTAAGTATTGATCTATTCAGGGGCTGAAGTTAACCATGAAAACAGTCAGTTCTTCAGGTGTGGATTATTTTTATTCTAGTGTCCATCCAATTGCAGAGTGTGTGGGATTAACTCCAGAACCTAGCAGAGGGTAGATGCACACAAAGAATGGTGGAATTGGGGGCTGGAGAGATGGGTCAGTGGTTAAGAGCACTGGCTGCTCTTGCAGAGGACTCAAGTTTAATTTCCAGCATCCACCTGGTGTTGAACAACTGCCCATAACTTCAGTTCCAGGGATCTGACACTTTCTTCTGAACACCATGGACATTACACAACATGGGTACACTATGTGAGTGCAGGCAGTGCACTCATACACATAAAATAAAAATTAAAAAAAATGTAAAAGGAATGGTGAAATGGAAGAGAATACTTTGGCTCTAAGAGGATGTTTCTACCTCCTGCTCTCATAACTCATACTCAGATCTAATAGATTATTGATCGATTTGGTGTGTTATCACTAAGGAACAGAAAGCACTAACATTCCACTGGCAGGTTGGCAGTACCATTTTCTTTAATTTGATTTCCTGCCAAGAGAATAACAAAAATCTTTCCCAACTCTGTAACTTCTTTCTTTCCCATATTTCTTACGATTTACTTTAATTTCATTATTAAATTAATTTTTAATAGAAATTATATAGACTTGGGTGCTTATGTTAGACAATAAAAAGCATCTAAAAATCAATTATTGGGATTGTAGAGCATAAAGTAGAAAATTAAACCTGCAGTAAGTAGCAAGAAGAAAGCAATGTAATATAGAAATCAATGAATAAGAGAACATGTGAGTGATAGAGAGATATTGTTAAATACATTTCTGGATTTTTAAAAAAAAGACAAATGTCAATTATCTTGTATTTAAACTGATGAAAATAAAAAGAATGACCAAAATCGGAAAGAAGAGGGATCCGCTGCACATTTTACCTTCACTAATGGAATCATAGTTGGAATTGTTCGAAGTCTGGTGTTTTTACATGGGAATTCCACACTTGCCTTTTGAAGTTTTAAATTATTTTAGCATATAAGGAATCATGTTTCATAATGACATTTAATAACTGAAGTTTACTTTGTTGTTTCACTCCCGCTCTTTTCTTCCTGAACCTCTCCTTCATTCTGGCTGCCCACCCACATTCCCATCTGCTTTCATAGAACCTGTAGAAAGACCCAAACAGAGTGTTGTCTTTCATACGTGGATTGCAACTGTTAATGTTTTTGTGCCTGTAAATCAGAGGCTGTGCGTGCAGGTATAGACTAACTAGGAAACGGAGTAGGTTACTCAGGGTAATAAGAGATGAAAACCAAGGAGAGGGTGAAAGGGCCAACGGGCACATGGAACATGGATGATGCACTTGTTATAGAGTGAAACTACCACGATTTGAAGAGTATTATAAGACAGTAGAAGTGAGTTATTCAAATATTGTGAAAATAGATGTACAGTAATATTCATTACCAAATTAGCATTTATTTGTGGAAATCTACAAAAACTTAGTAAGAACCATGTATTTGTGACTGTCTGTCCCACCTGTCCATCTTCCCTGTTTAGTGTGGTGCCACACTGGACTGGCTTTGTCAAGAAGACAGCCCATTTCTCCTTCTCAGTTCTCACTCAAAAACATAGTCTTGGTAGGAGGGGCAGGTTCGCAGAGTTTCGTATCACCCCTTAACTGTAAGTTTCTGAAACGAAATATCTGGCACAGGTGACTGAGAGTCCAAGGGCTCCTTTCTGTATCAAATTCTCAGTTGTGGGTTTGAGGAGATATCACAGGATGCTCAGACTGTGAGGTAAATGATTTCAAGTTTTACTGATGTCGCCTATGGTGGCTTGTAGCTTGGAAGTGCCATGCTGGGAAAAGCAAGTTCAGAAGATTGGAAGCTATGGGCCTTGCACTCTGACTTGTTCATAAAATTGGGCTGTCATTAGGAGAAGCATGCTCCTCTCCTTGCCTACAGCCTTGGAGATATGACATGGAAATGTTGCCTAAAGAGAGAAGCAGTGCATGAGAACAGACAGAGCCAAAGGTCACATTAAGAAAAATTACTTCATTTGGAAAAAGTTGTTAGGAAAGGGAAGCCTAAAGTCACTCTTGAAACTAACAGAGAGTAAAGGGATAAGAAAGGTCCTTTGACAGAGGAAAGGCAACAAAATATTCATGATGAGAATACCAGAAAACAACAGTCTGGACCTGGGTCTCCACCTCCAGTGTCAGTTCAAAAGCCAGACATTGTGGTGTACCTGTAAATCCAGTGATAAGGAAGACAACAGGCTGATGCTGTGAAATCCCCAGCCTGCCAGTCTAGCCAAAATGGGAAACTCCAGGTTCAGTAAGATATCCTGTGCCAAAAAATATGGTGGACAGTGTTTAAAGAAGATATTCAGTATCCACCTCTGGCCTCACATGCACACATATGTTTAGAAGCATGATATGCACACACATGCACATACCATACATACATGTGCACACATATGCATACATCATACCTACATCTGCATGAACATTTGCATATACACCTCACACATGTGCACATAAATACCACACACATGCAAGCACATGAGTATATCACATCCACACCAACCCACTCACCCAATCACATTTGCACACACACAAATATTAAACAAGTAAATCATATCAAAATTTTCCAAATTTGATAAAGTATTCAATATATAATATCAATAAATTCCAAGTAAGTAAATATGAACAAATTTACAAGATTCATCATTATAAAACTGTTAAGGACAATAGGAAAAAATATAGGCTGCGATGGTAGATAGCTCTATTGGGAGAGCATTTGCCTTACATGCAGGAAACTCTGGGTTCCATCCGCAGTACCCCATAAACCTAAGTGTGGTGGTGTGCTCCTGTCAGAGCAGCCCTCCAGGAGTAGAGCAAGGGGTTCATGGTAAAAAATAACTGGGAAAATTCCTCGCTAACTGGCTTGTAAACAAAGAAGTACTTCAGATTGAAATGAAACAGGCACTAGAAAGGAACTCTAATCTACACCAAATCTAAACAAAAATAAAGCAGAAAGGCATACCAGTAAGACACTTATATCATTATAAAAAAGGATAAATCATTTATTTCAAATGATTTAAAATGTTATACAAAACAATGTTTTGTTGATCCAATGACAGGCTGAAGTGCAATATATTTGAAACTGCATTCGTGCAAAGAAATGACAACATACAGTGACATACATAAAAAGGAGAGAAGAAAGAAATAGTAAATAAAGAAGTTAACTAACAAACTGTACACATATAGTTGCTCTTTTGTAAACTTCTTTAGATATCATAAAATTATTTGATGTCAGTTATGCAATATATTGAGTTTCTAATCTGCATATATACATATGTATCTGTATATATGCACATTAGAAACTCAATACATAGCTATATGCATGTATGTATGTTATGTGTACATATGTACACATTAGCACATATGTAGGAATTGAAGCTAAACTGCACAGGAGTAATGAATGCAGTTCTGATCATACATTGTTGGTAATGTACTATAAATTTGAAGTAATTTCTGTTAGAGCACAGATAATAAATTTTAGAGCAAACAGAAAGATATTACCCCATGAGAAGAAGTAAATGACAAATAAGTAATGGAGACCCAACATAGGAAATGAGACATATACAAAATGAAAATCACATTAATTCCAGGTGTTTTGGTGAGATGTTCAGAGTAATTTAATCCAAGGACAGAGATGGTCAATCTGGATTGAAAAACAAATCTCAAGAATCTAAACATAGGCCCTCTACTTTCTAACAGAAAGGTAAAAGGGACATCCAAGCCTCAGCCCTGAGAATCTTTTAGAGGCCTTGCAAACATAGAGCTCAATTGCAAAGCTAAAAAAAAAATTACAAAAGATAATGGACAAATATTAAAATAATAATGCAGCCAATTAATCGGAAATTGATATTAATTGAAAAATGCATACATGGGACTGGAGAGGTGACTCAGCAGCTCAGAACACATGTTATTCTTGCAGAAGACCCAGGTTCGAATCTCTGCACCCACATGGCAGCTAATAATGGTTTGTAACTCCAGTTCCAGGGCATCCTATGCCCTCTTGTGTCCCCTGTGGTCATTACATGACACAGGGACATTCACATACATGCAGGCAATACATACATACACATAAAATAAAAACTAAAAAATAAATTAAAAAAATTAAAAAGACCAAGTTTTAAAACATGCCTGCATAAAAGGAGAACAAAGAATGCAGCATCAATAGAGTTATAAAAAGGAAATGGGCAGCAGCAGATAATTAAATAATAATAACTGGCAACCCCAGTACTTCACTTTAAATAATTTATAAGTGAATAAGAGGATTAACCAGAATGTGAAAGATTTGACCAGCCCTATACAAGACACAGACTCAGTAGACATTCACAGTATATTCCAATATCTACAGGAAAATACACATATTTTCTCAAATGTAAATGTTACATTGTCCATGGCACACCACTGACTGGATAATAAAATTACTACCTTCTTAAAATGTAGTAATATAACCTTTCTGGAGAAACAGAGAGAGAGAGAGAGAGAGAGAGAGAGAGAGAGAGACAGAGAGAGAGAGCTCTTGTGCTTTGATAACTCACAGTTCTATAAGGTATAAGGTTAGGCAATTGTTATGACTTCATTTAACCTTCTTTCGTCCTTTAAAAACCTTGCCACCAACCAAATGTAGGCACATTGGGGTTATGTGATCAGTATATGAATTTGCTTAGATGTGGAGGGGATATAGTTCAGTGTATGAACAAATAATTTTAAATATGCATAGTTACTTGTTTGAAAGGAAACAGTCATAAAGCAGTCATTGATGAATTCTAACTGATATTTAGGAAATTCAAATTTATTACAAAAATTTCAGTAAAGGGGGATGAAGCATTGTCAAAAAAATTCTGTGTGAAACATTCTTACTAAGATTTCAAAGCTAGAAAATAGAAAATAAATAACATAATTGCAAGGCAGTATTGTTCATGATAGATGAAAGACTTCACAAAATCACAGTAAACTCTTTAAGCAACGTATGTAATGGATTTATTTGGATTTACTCTAGGAACATAAGTCTTCTTTAACCTTTGAAATCCAGGTATCACAATAAAAAATATATTGACTGAATAAATGACAAAACTCAAATGATCATGCAAAAATTTGCTAAAAACTCATTTAGCATAATCCAGCCCATTCCATGTTAAATACTTCAAGAAGCAGAAAATTGAATACATCTACAAATTGATAAGGAACTTCTGTCAAAATCCCTAATATCACATCCAACATTAAAAAAAAAAGAACATTATTTTTTTCCCTTAAGATCTGAATCATGTACCAAGTGTGGTGGGACATGCCTTTAGTCACAACACTTAGGAGAGGTAGGCAGTTGGATATCTGTGAAATTAAGGCCAACCTCTTCTACAGAACAAAGCCCATGTAGACTGGAGCTACAGGGAACCCTGTCTCAAAAACCTCACACAACAATCAAACAAATAAAAAGATCTGTACAATAGAAAATGAGCACACTCTCTACCTGTACTCAACTTGGTTTTGGTTGTGGATATGAATGTAAGTGAATAATATCATGTCAGTTAAACTATCTCAATTTGTATCAATTTACATGTTGAAAATCCTGATATAATCTACAGCAAAATCCTTAAAGATAGTGCAGGAGGTTGAGGAGACGAGGGATACAATCTGAATGAACAAAATCCTGTTCTTCTTATATATTTTCAATGAAAAATATGCTGCTTGTTTTATTCGTTTTAAAATATTAAACATTTGGCCATAAATTTAAGAGAAGAAACACTTAGGAGGCTAGAGAGATAGCTTAGTGGTCAAATGCTTGCCTAGAACACAGGCGGATACGTGCTTGATGCGCAGCACCACACAAGGCAAGCATGAGAACAGGGAGAGAAGTTAGTCTACACGCAAATATTTAACAGAAGATACAAATAACCAGAACTAGGACAAGAATAATATAAAATCCAACTTGTCCAGTAAAGAACTCCTTCACTGAATTATTAATTTACAAAAGCCGATAGTTGCAGATTCTTCACTGTTTAATCCTATCCAAAGCTTGCCTCCAAGGGTCTCCTATAAAGGCAAGATAATATCCATTCTATACTAACTCCTTCAGAACGTGGTAGAGAAACATTCCCAAACACCTCATATGAGAACAAATTCACTCTGAGAGCAAACCAGCCACAAGGAATAAACTGTGCCAACTACTTTCTCTATAAATTTGAACAAAACAGCTCTAAGAAAGTATTAGAAAGTCAAACACAAAACATGTAAAATTGATAATGTATGATGACTGAGATTATAGCAAGTATATTAGACTGTTTTAGCATTTGAGTAAAATCAATTTTACCATGCTGACAGAATCAAGAAGAAAAGTCATATGATCATTTCAATAAATCTGAATAAAAATTGTTCTTATACAAATAGCCTTTGATAAAAATCATACGGATTCAATACACAAATGAAACAAAGAAGGGATAGACAACAACATTTTTAAATTGATCAAACATAGTTGTTAAACTACATGTGAGCCAGGGATGTAGTTCAACCTCAGAGCAGTAATTTAGCATGTATAGGATTTGGGGTTTTATTTCTGTGACTACTCAAACAAACAAAAAGTAAATAAAAACTTGAATCTAAACTTAGAACTCAAAATAAAAAAAATTAAATCTCATCTGCCTAAAGTAAGAAATAGTTCAGGGTTATATATTCTGAGTTCTTCTACGTAATATTGTCCTGACATTAGAAACTAGTCATTTTATCTTCATGTTTGAGCAATAAAGAATTAAGAATAAAACTATAAAAAGCAATGACAATTATTAAAACATCAGACTATAAATAGAATGAATAGAAGAAAATAACAATGTGCAATAGACAAGAAACTAAAAACTAAACCTGAAATTTTTGTGACTCATCTAAAAATGTAAAACATAGAGTTATATGACATATTCATGAACTGGAAGATTTAGAATTGTTAAATATCGGTTATGTAAGCATATATCTGAAAATTCAACACAATCCTTTAAATGATATAATTAGCATTTTAAAAATAAAATAGATATAATCTGATATATTATACATAATATTATATACAAATACAAAGGATTTTGGATCTCCAAAAATTAGAGAGAAAATTTTAGAATTCATATACTACCTGATTTCAACACTGTTATAAGTATTCCATATTGTTAAGTATATTAGTGCCAGGACATTTACATGAGAATAGACCCTTTGGGTCAGGGTAGATCTACAGAGCAAATGAGATGGTTGAGCAGGTAAAGGCATTTGCTACATGAGTCTGCT
Source organism: Eospalax fontanierii (assembly GCA_035773235.1). NCBI lineage: Eukaryota > Metazoa > Chordata > Mammalia > Rodentia > Spalacidae > Eospalax > Eospalax fontanierii. Next base: position 14,063,396 of record CM069544.1, on the reverse strand, counting down.
GACCTGAGTTCAGTCTCTGGACCCGAAAGTGAAAGGAGAGAATTGATCTCCCCAAATTATCCTTTGACTTCCTCATGCAAGCAATGGTAGGCACGGGCATGTTCCAGTGCCCAAACATACACATCACACACCATACACACACCCACACGCCCCATGCACAAATAAATAAATAAAATGAAAAATTTTTAAATGAGTATATGAATCAATTGAATAGGACAATGTGACCAGGGTAATAATGTATGTGTTTGTCTATGTGTGATCTTTTTAGTAAAATATTTCATGTTATTTCGATGTATAATAAATAACCTTTTCACAAAATAAAGCAGATACAATAGTGGAGGGACCTTTGATCCTTACATGATACTCAAATATTATGTCAAAGTGGATTATATTACTAAATAGACATAAAATTTCAATAAAGTATTGGTGAAACATTTGTTTTTTGGAGAATACCTGTTTAATTAGAGAAGACCTAAAAATTAAGAAACACAAAAGAGGAAAGCATAAGTAGGTTGTGAAGCTTGAGAATTTTTATATTTTATAAAAATATATCCAAAAATCAGCATAGATCTTCCTGCTAAAAGTAATGGTAAGAGCTACACTGAAAGTTCTTCTTTTTTTTTTCCAACCAGGAGAAGCAAAAAGTAAGGGTTTCACAGTGCTTTTATTGTTCCCCATGGTTCTATAGTGCACTTCACAAAAGATTCCATTGTGCAATTGTTCACAATGCTCTTACAGAAATGACAGATTTGAACATTAAGTGTCCATTTATTTTATCATATTTCAGAGACATGGGATTTAGAACTCAGTATTTAGATAATGCTGTTTATGAGGGTTGATTGTGGAAAGGGAGAAAAGCAACAGTCAAATCTTGCTAATCTTTTAAAAATGGATATTGCTTTCTATTAATATAATTACTGACCTTGCAATTGGGGCTATGTTTAAAAACCCAAGAAGGGTGACAGGTTATGTTAAAAATCTAATTTGCTTTGATACTGTGGTATAATTTATATATATATATATATATATATATATATATATATATTATCTCACCATATTTATGGAAATCTTTCAATGAAGATAATATCCAAAATTTATAGATATTGAAACAGAAGTTTATCTAGGTTCACTTACCTGTTTACATGTCTCATCCTATATTTGATCAAATGTTGACCTCATTGAATAGTTTTTCATTCTATCAAGATGATGAAATTGGCTAATGAAATTTATTCAAGTTCATTCATAAATCAGCAATTAAAATCTGATCTAAGACAGTAATGTACCAGGGCTAGCTCAAGTTCAGAAAGTTTCAAGGTGACTTACAACATTTATTTCTCTTTGAAACATCCTACACAAATTAAAATATCTGAAATATCTTCAGTCATAATAAAGTAAAATATGTTATCTGCAAGGGAATTTGAAAATAATTTGTATTTAACCCCTTCCTGTTAGAGGCGAAGGAGTTGATGTTCTCACGTGCAATATGTCTCACCCAAAGTTACCTTGGAAGATTCGAGGTTTGTGTTTCACATTTCCAAATTCTATCCTCTTCAAGTAATTCCTTTTGTGTACAATGCTATGCTTCACACAATGTTTATGGAAGATGAGGAAATTCAATGAATGAGTAAGACAGTCAAGCTTTGTGGCCTTCCTGATCACAGGAGCAATTCTGCTCTAACAGGAGTGTGTAGCAGTTCTGCAGGAGACAGCAGTTCAGACATGGGTGAACCCGAAGGCAAATATCATTAGTATCAAATGTTGCATGGACAGTTTATTGATTTTCTTTTCACTTTGCGCATTGGTAAATAGCAGATCATGTCATGGGAGCCAAGCTGGAACCTAGCAACACTGGGAAAAAGTCAGGCATTGAAGGGAAGGTTGGCTCATGTGGCAAACATTTCACGTGCCCAAATCCCTTGTGTGCAGCTCGTCAGAGGGGAGCAAAGTAACTTGGTCTGGCATTCTGTGAAGTTACAAGCACCGCAGCTTCCTGACTGCAGTTTCATGGTTCTGATAATGGCAGTTAGAGGACTGAGTTAGGTCAGTTCCTTCTTAGGGCAAGAATACGTCTGGTATTTTTATTGTCATATGTCATAAACACAGACTGCTGGAGAGTCTAGGAACCCTCAGGTTCCCCTCATGAACTTGGTTTCACTGTGCCAAGAATATGCTGAGAAAAGCCAGTCCTACATGGCTGTGTAAGATGAGGTGTTTTAACTTCTAGATATCATGAGTATTACTATAGCACAAACTATACTTGTCACCCAAACATTTAGAGCTCCAGAAACTGCCAGGCAAGGAAAGGTGTCAGAGGCCCTGATAAAATGGGGCAGATAGGCGTGTTTGCCTCTGAAATGATCCACATGGGTATCTCGGGGATAATTTTTTGTGACAGAGAAGAGAAGCAACTAAACGTACAAAGTCCTGATGAACAGAATGTAGTTGTCATCCCCTCCCCGAGGAAAGCAAGTATACCAACAGAAGCCGAGAAAGATGCCATTTCAAATCTATCACAGAGGATGGAAAGATCAGTTTAGAATTATTAGCAACCAGTTGTAGCTGTGAGGATAATAAATCTCCTTTTTCATTCCATCAAGACAAAAAAGTAATTTAGTCTAGATTCATTAAGTTATCAGTGATCCCAGAGTTCTGGATGTGGATTACAAGAGACTACACTCCCAGTTCTAACTTCCTTAGGGATGGAATGCACTCTCTCAAATGCTCTAGCGTTAACAGCCAACACCTCAAACTTTGTTTTCTCTTCAGTTTTTGGTCCAACAGAAAGAAGCTATCTTATACAGCCTTATCCCCAGTAGGGCTTCAGCCTGGGATTGACAACAGTGTAGAAAGCCCTGGGGGGATCAGATTTTTGTTGTTGCTGTTTGCTAGTCAGATATCACATTACTCCTTTTCTTTACTCTCCAATGATCTTGATTCTCAGTGCCTCAGCTTGCCCCTGTGTTTCCTGATATCTTCCTCTGCTCCATTTCCTGGGTCCTTCATTTTTGCAGTAGTACTATACTTACATTTGAGATAACTATTCTTTAGCCTATGATATGCATTACAGACAAATCTGTAGGCAACAGAAATATCTACAATTTGCTGTGAATTTTTAAAAATATTTTTTTAGTTATCATGCCTATTTTATACGTATGAATGTTTTGCCTGCGTGTGTGTAAGCGCACCCATGTCATGCAGTGTCTGTGGAGCTCAGAAGAGGGTGTTAGATCTGGACTTACAGATTGCTGTCAGTCACTATGTGGGTGCTAGGAATCGAACCTGGGTCCTCTGCCAAGAGAAGTCCGTGTTCTTAACCTCTGAGCCATTTCTCCAGCCTCTTGCTGTAGATTTTTATGGACTTGTTCTCCCAGGGACTAGAATTTTGGATGGTCCGTCATTTGTTCCTTCTCTACATTTCAAATATGCCTTTTAACCAGCCAGTGTTCAACATGTATCACTCACAAGTTAAACTCATGAACTTTGTGATTTCTAGAAGATAATGCATGAACCACCCACCATATACCAATTCTGGATGTTCTTATCATATTACCATTCACTATCTTAAATTATTTGCATATGACTTAACTAGATACAGTTTTTTAAAAAAACAATATCGGGGATTTTTAAAGGTCTACTAATTCTCAGTAGTTTTTATTCTTTTGACTGAATCTACTTTGCAGATTCTTTTAATATAATTTCTGTTTTCATGGTCTTTATGTCCTATTCAGTATTTGATTTTAGTCATTAATTTTTCATTTCTATAATTTTTAATTTGATATGTTTTTATAACTTTAGTCTTTGCTAAAAAACTCCTTTCCTTCTGCTTTCTTAAATATATTCGTTACAGTTTTCTTAAAATTACTGTCTGAAAAGTACGCTCTTTCAGTATTTCCATCCTGACTTTTTTTCATTAATGTCATGTCAATTAGTTCTCTTTATTTTTCTAAAATTTTTTCAACTAATTTTTCTATTATTAACCTTAAACAGAGATTGTGCCCATTTGTCTAAACTCATTTAACGGAAAACTGAGTTCAGGTGTCTGCCTATCTGTCTTCCTCCTCATTTGTTCATGAATCTCTATCCATATCCATATAGTCTTCTTAAAAATCATACAAATCATTATAGACTTGGACCAAGTCAGTTAGGGATAGTTCAAGGAAGTCACTATGAAAGACTATCATTTATTCTTTCTCTTTCCAACAGTCTTAGAAAGAGACATTTCTCAAAAATCAAATCTTTATCTCCATGTCATCCTCTGATAAACAGTAATCATTTTGAAATCTCAATTTTATTATCTGAAAAAACAAAATATACCTACAGTGCTTTATGTGATGATTAAGAAAAATAATAAATAATATTCATAAGATTTCTATCACTGGATACAGACAATAATACTATTATGAGTATTTGGTTATTATGTTTATCATTTTTTCACTAATGCTATTTACAGTGGGACTGGGTCACTGGACCATCTCCCAAACTTCATTTCTTGGACTCCTAAGAGACTCCAAGGAGAGCTGCCTGCTGACTCACTCAGCCTTGGTACCTGTGGCTCTCTCTGGAGGCCCCTGTTTCCTACAAAGGCAAGTCTCTTCTCAGGGAAACACAGGACAAAATCGAGAGATGAAATTCTCTTTTATTTCCTCAGATGAATATTTGCTAAAGAAAAATTCAGAAGGCAGAGTGCAATAACGCAAAAATTGCTAAGTGGAAAAAGATCCATATAAAACATTAGGGACGTAAGAGCTGTGTGGGCAGATGACAGCGGCAAAGTCCTTCCTGCCAGGCAGAAATGAGGAGTAAATGCAGAGTGGTTCATCCTTGAAGATTGACTGAGTGGAGGTTTGAATAAGGTTTCGACTAAGGCATCATTTTCTCCTGAGAACTATTCATAGTATGCAGAGCATTCATTACTCTTGACATCCTGTAGATCAGATTTTTGAGAGGTTTGATAGCTATTTTTGATTGGTAGAATGAATCCATTACCTAAAGCACATACCAAGCTCTTGTACTTCAAAGTAGGATGGTAAACATTGCTTGGAGATTATGGTCATTTTTTTATTAATAATTAGCTTTTGATATTTCCAAATGCTGCTTTCTCAAAGTACATGGGTAGGTCTTTAAGTGCCTTAGCACTATAGAGAGCAGAAAGTCAGGGAATAGAATCTTACAAAGTGACAAGAGTCTTTTCAGTGTCCCGGCAACATATCATCAAAGGTAATTTTCATGAGCATTTTTCAATACGTGAAAATTGCTTACAAGTAGACAAGAAACTATTGTTTGAGGGATATTGATTAAGAATAACATTTGTATATTTATATGTTGTTTTGAGGCCAGGTATCTTAGTACTATTGTCATGGATAACACAGAACAGTTCTAGAGGATGAAAAAGGAAAAGCAAGGTTCAGGAAAGCTTACACTTTGGAAAGTGCTGGCCTTCTGGTTCACTGGTGGCCATTTTGCTATTGTCTTCACTTTTCATATGACAAAAGGGAAGGTAGACTTTGTGGGCCCCATTTATGAGCAGAATTACCCCCTTTACAGACAGCTCTGTTCTTATGACCTATTCACTTTCCCAGTATTTCTCCAAATATTATCACTTCGGGGATGGGCTAAGGTTCATTATATGGATCGGGTGGTGGGTGTAAATAGTTAATCCACTATACCAGCTATATACTAGGTATTTGGGTGAGAGGCATTGACCAGTTGTCACTGAGAATAATACCACTTTTCTGGAGCCTGAGAGGAGAGGACAGAGAGAAGACATAGCTTTGAGTTCACCCATCTCCGCTTGAGTTCTATGGCATATTTACAATACATTCAGTCGCTGATGGCCACTTTTTCTTTTCATTTTCTTGTCTTAGCTGTTGTGAATAAGCTGCACTGAGCATGTGCCTCTTATGAGTCAGGGAATATGAACATTATGTAAAATGGACAAATTGTAGTTCAGAAAAGGGAAATAATGGCATAAATATAGTTAATAATCATATCAATTTCATAGCTCTCCTTGGGGGATGAAGTGACAGGATACATTAAAAAATCTACATGATTAATGTGGCTATTGTAAATACCGCCAACACTGCAACTTAAGACATACATGTATCATCTCACACTGCTCTAGGGTTGAAGTCTGGCATGTGTCATGGGGATGGAATGATGTTACTAGAGAGGCCATGACTCTTCCTGAAGCCTCCGGCTCTTCCCAGTTCCTACCCATCAACGCCTTTCTTGGCTTGACTCTCTTTTCTAATGTCAAAATCACAAATTGTGGGTTAAAATTTTCATTCCTTTCCTCTTCTTCCATTTTTAAGAACACTGTATACTGGGCTAGAAAAATGGCTTGGTGGTTAAGAGTGAGTGCTGCTCTTCCAGAGGGACCGGAGTTCAGCACCCAGCATCTTCATCACGTGGCTCACAGCTGCCTCCAACTCCAGTTCCAGAGAATCTGAGCTCTCTTCTGGCCTCTTAAGTAACTTCACTATCATGAGCATAAATCCAAAAACAGATATACATATAGACATTATTTAAAATAAAATAATTCTTTAAAATCCTTGTGATGATATTAGGCTCACCCAAACAATTTAGGATATCTTCCCAACCTCAGAGTTCCTGAATTAATCACATTTCTTGATATTCTTGGCAGTGTTATAAAAATCATGAAGTAGAATGTAGACATTTTCATGGGAGCATTATTCTATCTGCCACAGGATCCCATGATTCTTAGAGGAATATACATGGAATGATTGGCTTACTGGAGCATGGCATCACCATTAATACAGAGAGTGACTTTACTTTTCCATGGGCTTATGTACAGATGATAGAGTATTTTTGTTTGTTTGTTTCTAATCCAATCTTTTAATGTGATTATTTAAAATATTTGGATTAGAAATTTTTTTTATAACATTCGGCTAGATAGAAGTCCAGTTGCCAAGTCTGAGACAAAGAGTTAACTGAGCCTCTCTTCCTTACTGAGAGAGTAACAGGCATGAAGCAAAAGAACAGCTGACACCTCCCAAGAACTCTGCTTCCCAGATGCAAATGCTTGCACAGGGTGCTGTATGGGACAGAGAAAGTCCTTGAAGAAGAGGCTCTGCCTTATTTTGGACCCAGGGTATGAAGAGAGAGTTAGAAGTGCAATGATATTTTAATTTTAATTGACAAATAAGAATTACATATTTTATGATATATAATGTAATATTTTAATGTGGCAAAAATGATCAAATCAGGCTAATAAACAAAATTATCTCATTGTATTGTTATTTTCTTGTGTTAAAAGCACAAATCCATTATTTCATCTGTTTACATATATATGTAATAATATGCATTATTATTACATATGCATAACAATAATATGCATTATTATTATCTATAATCATGGTGCTGTATGGTACATCATATGAAATTAGTCCTCTTTCACTGAAACTCTGTGCCCTCGGTCCAATCTGTTTTCTTTCCTATGCACCCCCAACTCGTTTTCCCAGCTTCCTGAAGCTACTCTGATTCCATAAGCTCAACATCTTCAGATTCCACATATAAAAGACAGGGTGATAGCTGGCTCTCTGTGTTTATTATTTCACTTAGCAGTCTTTTAGAGTCATCTAAGATGTATAAATTGGTGAAATTATTTGCATTTTGAAGTCAGAATACCATTTCAATTGTGTATATATTCAACATTAAAACAGAAGTGCAGCTGTCTTCTTTACATACTGATGTTAACAACTTCTTTAATTGTTGACTTATGTGGTAATTTCAATTTTAGGTGGGTATTTTCTGTGTGTGTGTGTGTGTGTGTGTGTGTGTGTGTGTAAAATCTCCACTGTGTTTTATATGCCAATTTATAATACTATCATTGGTATAAAATGGTTCCATTTTATTCATAAACAGGAGGAGGAAAATATTGAGACAAAGTAAGAATGTGCTTTAGCTGAGGTCTTGGGGACGTAGGTCTTGGCAGAACTGTTGGAAAGGCCTCAACAGAAGGCACCTCCTTACAGGTTTCTGGGTTAAGAAACCTGGGCCATAGTTCTGGCCCGCAGCTTCCTTTAGAGACCTGCAGCATATACATCCTATGCACTGTCTACCTTGGGTCTAGGATCATGTTTTTGTTTTTGTTTTTGTTTTCCATGTAAGAACCATCAGGCAAAGTCTGTAATTGCCTATGGAGAGGCCTTAAAGATCATTTGGGATTTGGAAGAATTGAACTTCCCTATTGGTGTATATTAAAAAGTGAACAAAATCATGTGTAGATAGATGTCATCATGATTGGCATAATATCTTGCAGTCAGAAAATAGGTTCTTTCTTCTGGCAAGAAAATATTACTCATTTATTGTTAGAATAGCATTTAGATGGTTGGAAGTAATATATAAAAAATATGTTTGCCATGAAACATCACAGACTCACCTCCAGTCATATAATTTGCACAGAATTATGAGATAATCAGGATTATGCCAAGAAATGGAATATGGGTCCTAAAATGCAAGTAAATATTTTTTAAAATATATAATACTTTAAAATTCTATGAGAATTTCAGCCATGAATAAAATATATTTTGATCATATTTATCGCCCACTAGTCCCTCTAACTTTTCCCAGATCAACTCCTTCCCAAGTTCATGTCTTTTAAAAAGTATATATGAGCTGCCAAGTCCAGTGTGTACTACCCATCTACTGCTAGTTTTAGGACCATACACTAGCTCAGTCTACTTACTACCAGAGGCCAAATCCTTGAAGAACTCCGACCCCTTCTCCCACAGAAGTCATTAACTGGCAATAGCTTCTCAGCCATGAGTGAGAGCTCACAAGTCGCCTACCCCCCACCACTACACACCCACCATTTCATACTGGAAATTTTCTGACCTTGAACTTCCTCAACTGCTGTGAATTCTGAGTGCAACAGTCTTGTCATGTCCAAAATATATTGTTTCACTCCAGTCCTCCCTGACTTCTGGTTCTTATGTCATCTACTTACAGTTGAACATTCCATCAATATATATATATATATTCTTTACACTTTGACAAGGTGTGAGTTTCTCTGTCAACCAACATCTATCACACAAAGAAACTTCTCTGATGAGGTGTGAGAACTATACTAATAAATGCATATAGAGATACTAATTTAGAAGGACATGTGATACTATGTCCACTTAGCAAACTAACAGTAGTAAGTTCACCTATGGGAACTATGAGCTCCTCAGACATGAGTTCTCTGCCAGCTTTACTCTATGGACCATATTTGTTTTTGTGGAGTAGTCTTAAATGAAATATGAAAGCATTTGGTTACCACTGTAACATTCTTGCCACTATGTACATATCTTGCCACACCCATCATATATTAGCTCACATGTTTCACAGCCTGGTAAGACTACTGATGACTTTTCTCCCTCAGCAACCTGCTTAGTACCATCTAGTACTATGAAATCTAACAAACAAGGTAGGAAGAAGCTTCCAGATCAGTACCAATTTAAATTCTCCATGTCCTCTGACTAAAGTGTGTAGTGTCTTTTAACACTAAGGTATCGCTATCAAATTTTAGAGCATAACTGAGAAAACTGGAAATAGCCTGAATTGGTTTGGGAGACTCTGAGAAACCACTTACTCAAAGGGAGTTATCCTGAATGTGACACTGGAATTTTTATTTGTCAACCTATGGTTTCTAGGAAGAGCATTAATCCTCTTGGAGGGTAACGCAATGGAAATCTTTTGCATGAATATACATGCCTTTTTATCAAACATGCATAATATTTGTTTCCTTTCCACCACCCACTCATGGGCCCTGTCTTCCATCTTTCTCACTTAAGCCTTCTTTTCTCCCCATTTTCTCCCTTTCTTCATATTGCCTTTGTTCTACTGTTCCCAAGAAAAGGTCTTTCCATGTGAGTTTGGGAGGGGGTTCTTGATAAGCGAAGGAGGACTCTTGCCCCTCACACACTTAGTTGAGGATATATCAAAGAATGCTGTAGCTAAGTAGGTTAGGTATTTTTCTCTCTGGGTACAGCTGCTTTTAACAGAAGCTATAGATTTTGATCTTGACAAAAATTGAACTGAGGTAGAAATGCATCTTTTAAGTCTATTCTCTCCACTACCATTTGTCTCAAGCTGCTGCCCACATGGTACACATCTTCCAGGACTTTGTCCAGTTGAAATGTAAATAATTCAGATGAATACCTTCTTATGCCTTCTCCCTGGATCTCATCCCACCATCTAATGAGCTGACTATTTTGGAGTTCTGGATACCGCATTCATATGTTCAGCTCTGTAGAAATTTCCCTTTACTCAAATTTGTCTCAATAAATAAATCAACAAATTAAAAACAAAATCAAGGGAAGAAAATTGGGTGAACAAATACAAAAGATTGTGGTTTTATTTATTTATTTTTATTTTGTTTTGTTTCCTTGGCAACCGTGGAAAAAATGAAGTGTAGAAAGCAGGTGGAGACAGGGCACAGGAAAAGAAAAGATTTGACTTGATAAAGCTTGTCTCTCAGAATGGATATTAAGAGTTAGTAACAGACAAGAATCAATAACAAATTCCCTGTCTAATTTCTTTTACTCTCTGTGTGAAATGAACCTCAAGGTGCTGATTTCAGTAATTTCTATGGATTTGGCCAAGTCTCAGGTTGTTAACTTCAAATTGCTATTTAACCATTTAGAAATCCATTTCTCTCCATGTTAACCTTCAGAACAAAAGTTGCACATTAATGCTGGAAGAGTTGTGGAATCTTTACAAGTAAAACTGTAGTATTTTTACATCCTTTCCTAGCAACAGCCCCTTGTCTTCTCATCCCCACCCCAGAAGATGCCCTCATGCTGATGAATACCCAAGTCTCTAACTTCTGAATTTACGTCGTTGACAAGATGGCAAGCAGCACTCAGGAAAACATCATTAGAATCAGGGGGAATAAAAAGTACTGAATTCTCCTCACCTTACCATTCCTTTAGTACAGGCCAGAGCTTCCAGATGGCTGCCACACAAGTAAAAGCATCTGAGGAGATCTTAAAATCCCCTTGTATTAAGACACGTAGCAAGCAATAGGAGCGAAGTTCAAAGTATTTATACCCTTCAAAAGCAGAACTATTTCAAGCAGAGTAAAGACCTACTCCAACTTACATATGGTATATCACTGATTTAAGGCCTCTGTGTATGCAAGGCAGCCATTAAATCTCCCTTCAGCACCCAAACCAGAGGCTATACTAGTACTAAGAATAAAATTCAAAGTTCTTGATACCATATACCACCTGTCTGATTCTGGCCTTTATTTCATGGCAACATATGCATGATTCTCTACAAGTATAACTTAATGACAAACTTTCTACTCTGGATTCTGAAAGCATCCCCCTATGCTTCTGAATCTTCTTAGAATACATGGGTTCCCAAGTGTGCTTATATTCCTGCTATATTTTACTAACTAAATCTATTATGTTTGAAATGATGTACTGAGATTTTACAATAGAAATCACATTATTATCACTTGTGTGTAGTATACAAATAACATGTTCATGCCTGTCCACGTGTGTCTATGTGTGTGTGTGCTGTTATACTTGCATGTAGTGGAAACCAGAGACATATGTCATGTGTCTTCCTCAATCACCCTTCACTTTCTTTCTTGGAAATTGTGTCTCTTCACTGAACCTAAAACTTATTGATTAGCTAACCCAGTTGGCCGACAAAGCCCCACATCTTCCTGTATTTGGCTTTTTTTTTTTCAAGTTCTGAGGATCTGAACACAGATCTTCATACCTGTGTAGGAACCTCTTCACTCAGTGGACCATATATGTCCTCAATCCCTAGAAATAATAGCATAAAATAACATCTAGTCAGTGGATCATCTTACGCTGGACTTTTGAAACTGGACATCTTTTTTTCTATCAGCAATTTGTTCAATAATATCCAATTTGTGGTTTAAAGTAAAAATTTTGTGGATAATTTATAACTAGGAAATTGACAATCATAAGAAATCAGGGCTGTTTTTCCCATGAGATTCTGTTGTTAAATATTTAACTTCAAACGTTTGATTATACTACCAGGAAAGGATAATATTCATTTTCTGTGTCTTAAAAATGATAAAATTCTTGGAGTAGTCCACAGCGGGTGGACTGACTACAATATAGCTAACTGAGATGATCAAATCTGTGTGGAAATGCAGACAGGTTTAGAAGATTAATGAGATTTCCTACAGAAGAGATTTAGACAAAATTCCTTAGCTTTCAGATGAACATTTCAACAACATGAGTCCTGAGAGCTGGGCTATTTAAAGTGCAGTATTTTGAAGTTCAGTGTGAAATAGGAACATGCAAATAATTTTGGACAGAGAAAACTATTCAAGTTATTGCTTGAGTAAAAAGGCTGGATATTTAAGACTTATCAGGAGTTAGATAGAATTTGATGGTTATCTACAGAAATATCAGGGACTTAAAAATTATGTAAACAGTAACACAGGCAATTGTTTTACAAAGTTCAGAATAGCCATGATGGTTTGATATAATGTGGCAGAGGTATCTGAAAACTCAACCTTTAGAAAACTTCTGGCTTGATACTGAGCTTCTAGGGCAACAGGACACTACAACTAAGATCAGACTTCCAAGTAAAACCCTCCAAAGATAATCAAAAAGAACATGAAGAACTGGACCTGTGTCTGTGGATTGTGAGTGAGTGAATGTTATCGCCCTTCCCATGTGAAATTCTCCATCATTCTGAAACCCCTGAGATGATTCCTTTGTCTAGATTCCATCTTGTTTGTTTCCTGTATGGAGAATTTGTTGTTTCTGGCAGCCCGTATTATTATCATCAAAATGCAGCCTCTTCATTCTCTACCACATTTGTGTAGGATAGGAAACACATTTTCTAAAATGTCTCGTTTGAAAATAACCACTTTCTACATGTAAGTCACACATGTTCATCCCAACATATGTTATTAATGACATTCAGGCACCTCTACCAGCATTGAGTGTTATGGTCCTTGTCCCGAATAACATCTGCAAAACTGCAAGTGTTCAGACCGAGTTACTTCATGCCAACTTTCACGGAACATCTCTCTTGGGATTTTCTATCTGTTTCTTTTATTCTCTCTGCTTTGAACAAATACCAGGTTTCCGTGTTGCAGGAGGCCCCAGCTTATTACTTGTATTCACTACTGTGTGCTCAAATTAAGCTTGTTTCTGGGACATACTGTTGGCTCCCTGCTGAGAATCGTGAGATCCTAGGCTTCATGGAGGTTCAGAAGGACCCTCAGCATCTCTTATTGGACCTATGGTGAACCCTTCAAAGGCACTGATTTTTAGAGATGCTTGGTTTCTATGCACCTGTTTAGCTTACATTGTTAACTGAAATACACCACAGTTATTTGTATTTCTGTCTCCTGCTTAGGAAGCTTCAGATTTGATATATAGGCACTTAAATCAAGAACTAAAAATAAGTTAGAAAAATAGAACATTTCCTACATAAATATTATTGTTATTATTAATTATTATTCATTGCTGTTTTAACTAAACATAGCAGGAAGACACTTACATCTCTGTTTTGGACATTAGGTTGAATAGTAAAGTGAAATGTAGCCTAGAATAAATTCTAATCTCAGCATTGACATGACCCAGCTGAATGGCCTTGAAGAAGATACCTCATCTTTTCAGGTGTCTGTTTCTTCATCTGTAAAATGAATTGTTTTCTTCTTGTTTTAATATTCTATAAAGACACTGCACAAAAGTCAGAAGTTCCAAGGGAGAAAGAGTGGCTTCAGTCCAGTGAGTGTGCAGGCAAGACTGAAACAAAGATCAAAGGATATTAAAATGTCAAGAAGCAATGCTTCATTTTCTCCTGAATAAAGTATAGGTTATTCAGATGCTATTTTTTCTAAAAGGCAAGATCAGAGAAAATAGAATGGGAGACAAAACCCAAACTTACTTGTCAAGCATGGCTCTGAGCACTTCGCATCCATCTTCCTATAATACATCAACTATGCAAGGAAGGTGCCATTGCCATTGGCTTGATGTCAGATCATTAGTAACAATTATCAGTATTGTATTTCAAGCCAAATCTTTCTGAAGTAACTAACACTCAAGAGAGAAGTGGATGTTTTCCCAAGAGACTGAATTTTAAACCTGATGAAGTCTGGAAAAAATCCATAGTGCAACTGTCTTAGAAAGGACTGTAGAATGATATTTCTGATTTTTTTTCCAGGGAATGTCATGAAATACGGAACTCATATATTTGCACAAATTAGTGCAATTTTGATTCTGAAAAAAATATGCTGGAGAGATGAGCGATTCTTCAGTGGGTAAACACTTGCTGATGTGGAGGACTGGAGCTTGGATTCCAGAGTCTACATAAACCAGGTGAGAAAGCTTGGATTTTTAATCCCAGTTCTGCTTTGGGAGAATGATGGGCAGAAATGGGAAGATGTCCTAGAGCTCATGGACTACCTAGTCTGGCTTAGTGAATGATGAAATATGAGATCTCCTCTCAAATAAGGTAGAAGGCACAGATCAGCCTCTGAGGTTGTCCTTGGTTTCCACATGTACACTGAGGTATATGTGTGACCACACTCACATACTCAAATATACACATACACATATATATCATATACACACACATATATACACAAACATACACACACACACACACACACACACACACACACAATGCCCAAGTCAAATGACTTTGTCATGGATATCAGCAATATCATGACTTTGAATTTATGATACAACTTCTTTAGGAAGAAGAGAATGACCTAGGTTAATTAGTTGAACAGTTGTGTGCCCGAAAAGAAAAACAATTTTGCTCCAATATTGTACTGAATACAACACCTTGCTATCTGCAGACTTCTCTTTATAGATTCAATATATTTTGTTGCCAATTTATTCTTTGACTTAATGATTTCTTCTTAATACACTTTAAAAATAACAATAATTACAGGGTGGAAATGCCTTATGTAAACCTAGAAGGAAGATGCTTTGGTAACCCTTAGTTTATCAGAAAAGAATGCCCACAGTGAAATATTCTTGAAAGACTGCAGTATAGGGAGTTATAGACCTATTCTGGGTGGTTCCCAGTGGTGCTAACAGGTGCTTACTCTCTGAAAGCATTGGTATTTCACTGTGGCCTCCTCTCCCAAGGGAAACTTCTGAAGTTTTAGAGCTCAAAGTGACATGAGGCACACTTGCTAAGGCTGGGGTTATTGAATCCAATGATGATTCAATAGAGGATTTTGACCCTAGTTAGCAATATCCTTCCTTCTTCACCAGCATATATAATGAGCTTTAAATGATGGTAAACCTTTTTGAGATAATTTGAGAATAACACTGAAAACATTTTAAGGTAAGTGAAAGTACCAAAAAAGGAGTGGGTAGCTTGAGTCTTGGGAATAAGCAGATAGAATAAGGAGAGGGATCTGGGAAACCTCTGCATCTTGAAATATTGTCATATAGTTATTCTCCTACTCCACACTTAGCTACATTGTAGTAAAAGACTTTTCTGGCTGTTTAGATTAAGGGTAGATGTTCATTATTAATTAAATGTTTTGACTGGCACCTCATGTATTGTAGCAATTAAATTATTGATTCTCATTTGTCACTTCCCTGTAGCAAATAACAAAAGCCATGCTAATTGCTCTTGCTTTGGGATGGGTGTGTACTAGTCTTTGCTTGTTGTATGTTCCAGTCACAAGAAAATTATGCTGTAGGTGGTTACTGTTCCCTTAGCCTGGCCCTAGTATAGATGAAATACAGTACACTTGCAGTGAATCGAATATGCATTCTGAGCTTGAATTAATATAGATAATCCAAGCTGCTGACCCACAATGTAACAAGTACCTATTATGAGATGTGGAAATCGTGGCATGTTGTACCATGCAATGTTGATGGGTAATGCTTGCTCGGCACAGAAATAGGTATTACAGTAGGAGGAGAAAAACTTTAGTGAAAGGACAAAATGTTGGGAGTGAAATGAGGAAAAATACAAGAAGCTGACAAAGGAAACCCACGTTACGTAGTGGCAAATGTTTGGTAACTATGACCCTTACTTGTGTTAAATTGGAATGCAAAAAATATTCTTCACTAAATGTGACTATGGGGTTTGGAATTTCGAAGCTGAAAAATATTAACTTGTGGTTATAATGTAGATTTGTCAAGTTATTATTAGCAATGAATGATCACATAGGAAAGGATATGTAAATGTAACTTGTAGAAGAGTTATATATCCTACACATTCCAACTTACATAGATTAAAAAGAAAACTGTTTTGAATTATTTAAATATTGAATCATTTAAACAAAGTTTTAAGATGAAACCTGAGTTCTGAGTACTATGTTTTAAAATCTATTTCATATATATTTATTTACTCATATGAATGTATTACCTGCATGTATGTAAGTGTACTGTGTCATGTAATGCCTGTGGCGATTAGAAGAAGGCATTGGATTGCCTGGAATTAGAATTATGGAGGGTTGTTAGCCACCATGTGGGTGCTGGGAATTGAATCCTCTTCAAGAGGGTGCTCTTAATTTGCTGAATCAACTCTCTAGTCCCTGAACACTATAATTAAGTTACAACTTCAGGGGAAAGGAAGTCCACAATGTGATTTTCATGATCTTTGCTAAGAACGGTTGAAATCATTAGAGTGATACAAGTCGATCTTTTAGGGTGGTAAAACAAAGATCTTCAGAAATAACCAGGAAAAGTATTTGGCAAACTATGCTGAAAATGCTCTCCTTACCTTGTTTCTATAAATTCTAACCTGGATTTCTCTGACCATGGACAACTGGCAGAAATAGCTGGATTTGTCCGTGGCTATCCTGACTGCTCATCATAAATGATGAACATTTCTCTGAAGTATATATATATATATATATATATATATATATATATATATATACACACACACACACACACACACACACATACACACACACAGTGGGGATGAGAGCAGCTGAGATTAGTTACAAGGGATCAAGAAGGAGATGGACCCAAGAGAGAGGAGACAAAAATGCTTTAACATTCTTTTTCGTTTATGAAAAAAATTAACTACTGAGAAATCATTGAATAATGAAATACCGCTAGGAAAAGAAACATACCTGTTACTTGAAAATATGTTGCCTGTCAATTTCCCGCTGGATAACGGATGGTTTGGGAACTCACAAAAGTTGAGTATGGAGAACGGCATCACACACATAACATTTTATACTTTTTTTGTTCAGTTTGTCCATGGATAAAATTGAAAAAATAATAACAGTTAAAGCACAATGCTTATGAGGTTTGCTGGCACATGAGGTGGCTTATTCTCTTTCATTGTATTATATCACTCCCGCACAGCAGTTCCAGTTCTAATTTTGAAGTAGCAGATTCATATTTGGGCTGGTAGTATAGCTCAATGGTAGAGCAAATTTCCTAGCTTTTATCAGGTGTTCATTCCAGTCTCAACACAGAACATGAAAAAAAAACCCTGCAAATTTATGCTTAGTCTATATCTATTGTTATTGATTTAGAAATATAAAATAAAGTGTTTGCTCTAGTTGTTCTCGAGTATATGTTAACAAAGCAGCCTAAACTGAAGTATTTACTGGGATATAGGAATGAATTACAGTGTGGGATGTGTGTGTGTTTGTGTGTGTGTGTGTGTGTGTGTTTGTGTGTGTGTGTGTGTGTGTGTGTGTGTGTGTGTGGTTATAGTGAACATTTTCCAGGGACATAATCTGAAAATAAGGTACTAGCAATTTTCCTCTGAACCCATAGGGAGTATAAGAATTTCTTAGTATATTCCTTCAATCTCCTTTTTCCTTTTTAACTCTTGTCAACCATAAGAACTTCTTATATTAACTGTAGTTAATGACTTAGGTTTGTGCATAAGATCTTACTTTACACTCCCTGATGTAATTGAACTTGCATCAAAGAAAAGTCCCTTAATTCCTTATTTTGAGAAATGATTACATTCATACCCGTTACTAGTACTTTGGGACTGATTATTTCAAAAGAATTCAGGATATTTTGTCATCACAGGCTCAACCAAACCCAAATTCACATGTGGCTGCCTTGCATGTGTATTTCCGATAATGGTTCACAAGAAGCCTGAAAATTTTATGGTGAGGGTCTTATTTTGCTGTTCCGTGCTTTCAGGTTTCCCACATTGTCTCTAAGGCAAGATGGGAGGAAAGTAGAACAAGAAAATCCAGCAAACAGACAAACAAACCATTGGGATTAGTGTCCAATAGGCTCACAATTGATCATGGCTCTGTCATTGTACTGGCTAGATCAAAAACGGCAGTTAGAATTCTAGCCATAGAAGATTTTGAGCTTTTAAGAAGTAAGAAAGTCATATATACTGGAAGTTAGTAAAATTCCTTGATAGGGAATTACTGAGATAAATTGAAAAGAAAACGGGTAATTTACTAGCAGGGACACTCTGTGGGGTCACCGGACACATTTTGAGTGGGGAGTAAAGAAGAATGCAAAGTCCAATCTACTGACCTTCTCTCCTTTAGAAGTTATTACAAACTAAGTGGCTTTAAAAAATGTATTTCAGAGAAAGAATACATTTCTTTGGAATTAGCTAACAAAAATGATAAGAACCATAAGAGAGAAATCTGAAGGTAAATCTTATGAGTTTTTAGTGAAGCATTCCAGCAAGAGAGGCTGGTTATAGATTCCCCGTAGAATGTATAACCAGCCAGGGTGTTGTCACAGTGTTGCAATGGATCCTGTGTAGTGACTGCTTTATAATATGTTCTTTCTTTCCCTCCATCTTACCGTCTCTTCCTTAATCCCCCATAATCTTTCTCACTTAATGAAACACAAGGTGGATGTTCTTCCTTACCAAAGAATATCTACTACAAGATATTTAAAGAAAGAGTTAGCCGTAATCCTGGTCTTCACCCCACATAAAATTTGCATTCTCATTTAAATACTCTAGGAGTTTGTCAATGTTTACTTTTCTACTTCTCCGCAAGTCTGATAAAGTCACTAAGAAAGAAAATAAGAATTCTATTTCTTATATCACCTCCAAAAGGAGAATTCAAGAAAATGTTTGTGAATTTTATGTGTTTTAGATATAATGCTTTCAAAATCCTGATATATTTTGGATTTCGTATTGTTTCACCATCATGATTATATTACTAAAAAACCTGTTAGGTTTCTGGTGCTTTGAGAAATGTAGAACTGATTAGGAGTCAGCTCATGGCTTCATAGAGGTTTTAGGAAAAGAGACGTAATGAGAAAACGTTTCTAACATGTCAAGTAACTTTTTTCATCTAATACTGCTGTCCATGCCAAGATAAAATAACTTAATCATCTTTGCTCACCCCACATGAAAAAGGGTACATTGAACAGAGTATCTGTCTAGTTATGTCTATGATGTGCTATTCTGAGAACTGGTTCTGCCTTGACTCCATTGACAAGACATTGGTATCAGGATTAATCTGACAACTAAAACAAGCAAGACAATGTTTGTTATTCAAAGAGTTTAAGAGGACTGATGTTAAACCATTGATCCTTGGAGAAAGTCAGCTGTGAAATCATATATTCCTGGATTTTTCTATGTTGGACTATTTTTTTGAGCAATGATGTAATAATTTGTTGTTGATTTGACAAGCATTTTCTATTTCTTCTTGAATCAGTTGAAGAGAGAATATGCTTCTAGGAATCCATTTCCTATGTTACTCAGTTTATGGTGTATTGTTATTATTACTTGTCCCTTATAAATACTTTTCTTAAAAACCATCCATTTTTGTCTTCTTTTTTATATGTTTTTAAAAAATCAAATTTCTAAGACTGGAGAAGTTAAGGGCACTGGCTTCTCTTGCAGAAGACCCTAGTTCCCTTCCCAGCAACCTCATGGTGGCTAACGATTCGACTTCCAGGGGATTCTACTCCCTCTTCTGATCTCCATGAACATTGTACGACATGGGTGTACTTGCATGCATAGAGGCAATACACATAAAATATTAATAAATTTAAAAATTAAACCTTTCTTCTCTTTTTTCCTGTTATTTTAGCTAAAGGTTTGTCTGCTTATTCTTTCAAGTAACTGAATCATAATTTATTTTTTCTGTAGAATTCCTTTTGTCTGTGTATTTGTATCCAGATCGCTATTCCTTCCTACATCTGTTTTTATTTTATTGATGTCTTTTTTGTTGATGTTTATTGCTATAAACTCACTTTTGTTGCAGATCTGCTGTATTTCATAGCTTTCAGTCATTGTGCTTGATTTTTGCCTCCTTTGGTTTCCTCTTTAACTCAGTTGTTGTTCAAGTGCCAGTACTCAGTTTTTATGTACCCAGGAATGTCCCCATGTCCTTGATGACACTAATGTCTACTTTTGTTTCATTGAATAAGACATAAAGATAAAATCTGAAACTACAGAATGCTAAGAAGAAAATACAGAAGTGTTCCTTCCTATTGACATTTGCACTGTCTTTTAAGATATTGTATAAGTAGATCAAGAAACAGAGGTCAAAGAAAACCTGTGAAATGACATCAAGATAACAAGCTTCTACAAGTCAAAGGAAAGCAGTAACAAAGTAAAAAAAGTAGCCTTCATATTAGGAGATTTATTTAAATGGAAAAGTCAGCCTTTGGACTGTGAGAAAGTATTTATGAACCATATATCTGATTCATAAGGGGTTAACATTATAAATCTGTAAAGTAGTCACACCATGATTCAATCTTATTTAAAGGAGAGGCTCTTCATAGGTTGACCAGGTTTCAGCGGATGCACTCACACTGAGGGGCAGTTGACGACACAGACATAGCCATGTAGTTGTATACAAGTACAGAAATTTGGTGCAGGGTTAGAAATGGGCGTAGGGTGCAGATATGGGAGGGGATCTGATTAGCAAAAATGAGTTCCTCTTAAAATAAATAGTATGGTATTCTTTAAACCAATTACTGGATAACTATAGAAGGTGATGTGTTTGTTTCTTCATCGCAGACATAGTTCCACTGAGTAAATAAGTAGCTAACCACCACTTTGTACATTTTAAATGTATGCAACAAAATTAATTTTGAAAAGATATATACAGCAGAATCACTCAACTCACTGCAGATGGAAAGATGATTCATACTTGAGAACAATGTAAGCTGTTTTAAAATAGGTTTTCAAAATATCACTGATAGTCTCCTTGAAGGTAGTAATGTCCTTTGATCTGCATTCCATTAGCCAATGTTTCCACCTAAATCCTTGTCAAGCATACAAACATAGAAGCAGCAGCCAGCATTTAAATAAAAAATTCAGCCTTCTGTTTATACTTCAGAGTTAGTGGAATGGGACATGTAGTTTTTATTTATACATTTATAATTTATATTTTAAGGATGCTGTGAGTTGAATCTCTTGTGAACAGAGATCCATGCATTTCAGTGTCCTCACTTGCTTTATTGCATGTAAAAACAAAATGGGAATTATGTGTTTGCTTTGCTGGGTAAGAATGGGAAATGTTCCAAATGTTTCAGTGTTTTAAGGGAGATCTCAAAACCATCTTATGAAGACTCTGGAACTAAATTAAAAATAGTTCACATAAGAGCAAGGGAGTAAAGTCATTTAGGTCGAATATACCCATGTGTACACTATAGACCCCACATCGCTTCCTCAAAAGAGTGCATCCCTATTTCAAAGTCACATGCCATTTCTCTTTAGTTTCTGATTATGCCATGAGGAATTGTGGCAGTAACTTTCCCCAGCGTCAAGCAATGTGGTGGGCAGACACTGCATTCATTTATTCAGCAAGCTTAGCCTCACCTCTTGGCACTCTCCAGCTCTGCCCTGGGACTTTCTACATGATAGGCATAGCTTTGAGTTCAACTGTAATTTACGATCCAACTGATCCATAATGCCTTGTACAGGTCTCCTCTATGTTCTCCATCTCACAGTCAATAAATTAGTCCATATAAATTAACTGATACCTAATTCATCCCACATATACTGTGACGCAGAGGATAATTGTGAGGCGTGAAGATGCAAGAGGCGGTGGGAGGGAACGTTGAAGTTCTTGCTTAACAAAGAAAATTTTAATTAAATGCACACACACACACACACACACAAGACACGACTGTAGAGGAAAAAAAACATTGGGAAAATGTTTCAGCAGAAGAGGGAGGGAGATGAGAGAGAGGGATGTGGGCACAGTTCTGTAGTGGAAACCCTTAACCAGCTAAAGTACTTAAAATAAGTGATAGTTGGGTGCTCAAAGGAGAGCAATATAATTCCATTCAAGACTTAGGGAACATCTTCAAAGGAGTCAGAAAGAATGTAAGAGCCAGAGATGGTAAAATATGAAAGAGAAAGGCATGTTCTAGACATGGCATGGACACTGCATTCACAGACACCGCAGCTATGGTTATGTGCACAGTGTTGGAGTCATCAGTCTTTCATCAGGGATGGGGCCAAGGAAACCATGGGGTTCTGTAGGAGTGATTTTTAGAAAATAGACATAATCTAGACTAATGACTTTTAATTAACCCTGAAAAACTCACTAAACCATATGCTCTTGGCTCTTGTGATCTGGGCATGTAATTTTGCTTCCTGGGAACCTTAATTTGATACTCAACCCCCAAAATGTTAATGAATGAATATGAGTATGCTAGATAATTGACATATCAAAACACTGAAAGATAGTGTACCCGTGTTCACTGAAAGCATGGAGATGGTCATTGTATATATGACATATTCCAGAACCAGGGCTGAAAAGACAAGGCTGTCTGAGAAGGGTAGATTCAAACTCGTCACATCACCAACTGAAGCTCAAGAAACCATTTTGAACAAAATTATGGATGTGGCCTTACTCTAGGATACAGTCCCAGAGACAGATTTCCAGACAGAGTTCCATCAGCACAGTTCCAAGGACCAGAGATTCCAAGAAATAACTTGGTGACTAGAGGTACTCCTAATTCAGATCTGCTCTTAAGAACTAATTTTAATAGTCAGGCTCCTTATTCAGGAATTGTAATGTTGGCATAGTAACACTGCAAAGGTTCCACCCTTCCCTGTGGGACTATTGGCACTTAATGATTGGGAATGGATGTCCTTTTCTTGAGTTGTGGAGTCTTGGATAAGGTGCCCATGCTGGAGTACATACATAACCTCCCACTCATGCTCAAGAAAGAAGATCTAATTAAGCTCGCAGAAAGAAAAGTCAGTAGAGCAACTTATTGTGAAGGTTTCAGCAGGAGAGAAAAGAGAATGAGAGAGAGGAAGAGGGTATACGAATGAACAAAATTCATTATTGAAAACCAGATTTTAAAACATTAGCAACCATTTAAGAAATTTACACTATATTCAAAGGAAAATAAATGAATAAAAAAATCTCCAGTAGTAAATTTAAATATTTTTAAGATGATTTAGCAGAATACACTATTAGCTCATATAAATAACAAAGCATAGAAACAGTAATTCTACATGTATTTTTTTCCGATGAAAGGAGGTTGAAAATTACATGTTATAAAGATCTATTGTTACTGCATACATTAAAAACAATTGTCCCAAGATCACCAACTTTGAGTCATACTAAACAATGTCTTTAAAGAAAAGGAAGAGAGGAAGCAAATAACTCGGACTACTCTAACATATTTATTATAATACTTTGATTACTTATTGTTAAATCTGTTTTAAAAATTCATTTATTTATTTTTAATTATGTCTTTGTGCGTGTGTGTGTTCTTATCTAGGTATGTGCATGTGAGTTCAGTGCCCGAAGAGGCCAAAACAGGGCATTGGATTCCAAAGCAGCTGGAGATACACATGGTTTTAAGCTACCCAGTCTAAGTGCTAGGAATCAAACTCCAGTCCTCTGCAAGAACGGTATGTGCTTTCCAACACTGAGCCCTCTCTGCATATCAACCACACATTTAAATGAAAGGAAATCAATGTAAGAAGGTCTTCTGTTCAAGAAGAAAATGTTCAAGAGGAAAATACAGGAATCCTTTCAATATTCTCAAGGTTAGAAAATGCATCCAAGGCCTGTGAGATGACTCAGCAGGGACATGTACTTGCTGTCAAGCCTGACAACCTGAATTCCAATCCCCAGAACCCACATGGTGAGAAGAAAGAACCATCTCTCAAAAGTTGTCTTCTGACCTGTCCATGTACACAGTGCCATGCATCCATGTATGTATTTATATACACACAAATAAATAAATGCAATTAAAAAAATAAAATGGGATTCATCATGAAGCCAGATGGACTTGGACCCAAGTTGGAGAGATGGCTCAGGGGTTAAGAGCACTGACTGCTCTTGCAGAGGACCAAGCTTCAATTCCCAGCATTCACTTGGTGACTAAAAACTATCTATAACTACAGTTTCAGGGAAATATAACCCTCTCTTCTGACCTCTGTATGTACTGCATGATACAGGGGCACTTATACACATACAGGCAATACACTGACATGCACAAGACAAAAATAATAAATAAATAAATTTAAAAAAAGAAGACTTGGACTTGGAAATACACCAGATGTGTGCTTTTTGAAGTGAAGGTTCCTGACTTCCTAATTCTATTCTACAGTGATTGTCTTCTGGCCTCCTGTATTGCTTCTATAACCTGCTTCCATTTGATGCCACCTGACATTGCAGTCAGCCATCTCGTCATTCTCCTCTTCTCCTTCCTTCTCTATATTTATTCTCTTAATGTGCTAATCACTCCCTTTACTCTAAGGTTTCTGATGCACTATTTTCTGCCCCTGTAAACTCCATTTCCTAACTCTTCCTTTCTTTATTACTTTCAATAAGAACATTACCAATCTGGCTAGGCCTCTTTACATGCCAATTACTGCTGAATCTCTACTTCTAGCGCTGACATTTTTTAGCAATTTCACCTGCCTCTTTAGCACTTTTACTTGAATAAAGGTAAACTTAATATCGCCAAAACAAATATCAGTCCCTTCCATATGCTGTCTCTCCATCCTCTCCATGTCCATAAATAGAGATAATGTTTACTATCCAAGTGCTCAACCTAAAAATACTAATTCCATGACTCATCTTTACCTGCAATTGCTACAACAAACATCAAACATATTGTTATATGCATTTACTCAATAAATCCCAAGTACTTTGATTTTACTTATCTGTTCACTCACTACTATTATTCTGACCATGTCACAGTCATCGCTACTCTGGAGTGCTGCAATAGCCTACTTGTTTTTTGTGTTGTCCTAGCATCTTTTTTATATAGTTTTCATTTGACATCAAAAGTGAATACTGTAAGAACAAATAAATACATTCCAATGCCATTTTTAATCTTTCCCATACACTGTCATATTGATGATGTAGGTACAGTAGAATAACCTCTTCAGAATTTGGTCTGACCTCTCCTTATAAAGGTATACAGGAATTAATTACATTTA
Organism: Eospalax fontanierii; assembly: GCA_035773235.1. Taxonomy (NCBI): domain Eukaryota; kingdom Metazoa; phylum Chordata; class Mammalia; order Rodentia; family Spalacidae; genus Eospalax; species Eospalax fontanierii. The sequence continues at coordinate 14,038,082 of CM069544.1, read as the reverse complement.
TATATAAGCAATTGTGTACCTGGATATTTATCATGGAGAAATGAAAATAGATATCCACCTAGAAAATTATGCATTACTGTGTTTGTAATGGCCCAAACATAAAAATAATAAAAAAAATCTTTTGATGGGTGAATGGATATTCATGGAAAACATCCCAGCAGTAAATGTAAGTAATGAATACATGCAAAAAGCCAGATAGATTCTACTAGGTAATAGAGTATCTGGCACTGTGTTTGATCCTAGATTGCTGAGTTTTTCAAGCCCGTCACCCTTCTATTATCCTTTTTTAAACTTGTTTGTGAGTAAATTAATAGAAAGAAACCTTTATTTCAAGAAAGGTGAATAATTCTAATGCACAAAATTGGGGCATAATCTGGGAAGTCACTCTGTTGCCTTCCCTAACCATAGTAAAGGGCAAAGCCAATCATTCCTCATTTCTCAAGCAAGTTTTTGACTTGTTTGGGTGAGCTCTCTGCTGTCTCCTGCAAACATATTTTGTGAGCAAGAAACATTTGTATGCCATTTTGGTAAGTGTGTGGCATCCAAGCCAAAAATGTTTCATACCAACCAAAATTTCTGATGAGGTATCAAATGAATTTCTGGAAGATGGCCATAGCAGAAGAACATTATATTTAGTGGGAGAGTCATCTGTAAAAATGAATATCATATGAATTTTTTCTATATGATATTATAGAGATAACAAAATGGCCATAAGAATAATACAGTATCAGTGACTATAAAATGGTTCTGTGAAAGAATTCTTTGAGATGGTAGAATATCTCAATCTTGATTCTAGCAGAGGTTACATGAATGTATGTCTGTGCTTTTACAGAATTATCCCATACATATGTACTGTATATGTAAAACTGATAAAACAAAAATCAACTCTGTTATTTACTTGGTAGAATTACATCAATGTCAGTTTCTTCATTTTAATAATGTTTTTGCGCTACACATGGTGTCTAAGGAAGCGACTTGCAAGGATGGAAGGCTGTTTTTTCTACTCTCTTCCTAACTTCTTCTAAATTCTTATCAGATAATCTATTTTAAAACAAAAATTAATATTTGGCATACTTATGAAAAAGTTTCCTCTATGTTTTCCCATTTCATGCAGTAAAAATCCAGAATGAGACTTCCAGTTGCCTACAGTCTGTGCAAATCTCTTTCCCTCATCTGATCTCTTGCTATTTGTCCTTTTTACCCACTGAAGAGTCACATGGGTTTCCCTCTGATGATTGGAACAAACCAAGCTTGTTCCTTTTAAAATTTTTATGGTAAAATTTTTTTTCTGTCAGGAATATGTATTTTTTTTATTTTCATTCAGAATTTGGAAAGTAAAATTTCTATTTTTATACAAGGTTCTGACCTTGCATAATACATAAAATGATATCATTAAAAAACAAAACAACAATGTCACAGGGGAGTAGTAGTACACGGTTGGAGGACTGACCTAGGCTTAGGAGTCAGGAAAGATGCTTATGAGGGACTGACACTTGAACGAGATGTGAAAGTCAGGAGGACAGACCAGTGAGAAGAGTCATAGAAGACAGCTGCAGAGAGAATGGGGAGCGTGCATGTCACATTGAGTGATGGAGTGGTGGAAAGAGGAACGCTACAAGCAAGCAGATAAGTGTGTTCTGTTCCACTGTTGCCTGAGGAGGCCCTTACAACAGTGCTTCAGGGGATTGACATAATGCTTCCCAATTGGTCCTACCCCCCAAACACTTCCGTTCTTGGGAGACCAACAGACCAACTGATTCATTCCCAGGACTTAGGCACATCTCAGAAGAATCACTCAGAGAGATGGGTCAGTGTGATGGGGACTGTCTGTTGAGCTGCAGTAGTGACTGCTCATATAGTTCCATAAATTGCAGGATGCAGCAGATAACTATTCTGTAGGAATCCCAAGTAATTAATTGGAAATAAAAATGACAGTAGATTTACTACAAAATTGCCCAGCCTCTGAGCAATCACAGATACACTGCACTCTACTTGAACTTCCTCTGCCTTTTGGGGTTCCATAATAAAAATGTCACAGTTTTTTATTCTTTAATTTCCCCTAGCTTTCCTCTCACGTTTCCTTATCTTCCTCCTGCTCCTTTTCTGTAGTCTGAAACGGAAATTCACAAGTGCCTAATAATCCAGTGTCTACTGGGTATGTCACAGTCCCTTGTTTGACTATGACCTTAGGTATAATGGGTACTTATTCTCTCCTTGAAGCCATTACTTGAAAATACAAACCTCCTATCATCTTATGTGTCTTCACATCAAACACCTGTTTTCCAAAACTTTGCTTCTTTGGCCTTTTGAACCTTAATTACAATGGCACGATTGTGTGCTGAAAACCAGTGAACAAGATAAGCCATCCGATGTGCCCTTGTTCTAGACCCTCAAGTTCAGCAGGATGAGCTGGCAAGAGGCCCAGGGCTCAGTGCAATGTACAGGACGCATCATCAGGTGATTGATCACTTCCACTATAAATTAAGAAGCACTGCAGCTGAGGCCAATGACTTATTAAGAAGTCTTTCAAGCAGTCAATCCTTTATTTCACCGTTTTCAGGGCAGTAATGGCATTGCTTAAGTCATAGAGAAATACAACTGAAGTAACATCTGCCTGAGAAGCAAAACGTTACTCCCTAAAAGATCCAGCTGGGAGGATTTGGAGCATGGTCAGTATACCTCAATCAGCAGCCACGCCTGCCTCAGTTCATTTATAAGAGAATTTAGGGGAATCTGGGAGGGAGGTCCAGATCTGGCTGTTTAAAAAGACAATATTAATGGAACCAGTTGCAGAAAGTGAATTACACAGGTTTTGTCTTATTTCTTTAATTTCTTCAGGAGGATATGTACTACTGATACCAGAAGGGTGGGGAGAAAGAGAAAGGGAAGGAGAAATAACTGTTCCATCAAAATTTTGCCTCTAATGGTGCATTGGTTAGGAAAAACAGGAGGAGCTATTTTAACGGCGGCAACTTGGAGTCTGAGCCTGAATAGTTTTGTCGATAAGACAAAACATGACATTAAACTGGAATAGGACCCTTCCCCAGTGCTTTGGGACACTGTCATCCTTTAATGATTTTGGAGCATGAGAGCATGGTGCCCTAGGAATTGACACTGATGTTCTCATAAGAATGAAGTGGACAGGAATGAGGCACAGCAGAAAAGGCTAGACAAGGATACAGAAGTTCGAAGATGGAGCCATCCTGGAGAATCTGAGATTCTTAGGAGGCTGTGATGAGGAGCACTGTCAATGTTATTCTACTGGAATAGTAACATAGTAACTTTAAGGACAAGGATAGATTTCTGAGTAGGAAAAAAAGACAGAGTTCAGCTCCTGTTTACTGTTAACGAATGCAAGCCTTTAAAATTAAAACGTTCTCTTTGTGGACAGAAATACTTTAATTCTAAGATGAAAATATTGAGGACTAAAAGCTCATTAGAACTTTCAATTCCAGGTCTACATCTTTTTGTACCTACTCAGCAAAAGGACTCAGAGAAAATGTATGAAAAGCACTCCGAGTAAGTTGTTCATATTAACACTGTATACATCTTACTGAAAGCGAAATGGAACCTGTGCCACCTTCTGGTCTCAAGGTTTTCGTGACATGGCCATTTGTCCCCCTGGTCTGTTCCAATACTCTCTACTGAAGGACTTCATACTCCACCTCTACTTGACTTTTTTTTTTGTCCTATTCTTTTAATATTCTAAGTTCTTCACATCTGAATCTATTTGAACTTGTTCTTCACTTTGCCTGGAATTGTCTTCTCAAAGATTTCCATAGAGAAGATTCTTTCTCACATTTAGACATACTTAATTCAGAGTTTTATCAGAGGTGCTGATGTCTCTAATGGTCATCCTCAGGGAGCTCTTGCCCCCTGAGGCTTGCCCCCCACAGCTTCCTGATAGAGTTTATTTGTAGGCTCTTTGCTTCATGCAATCATTTTGCTTGTTTGCTTATTTCTTCACCATTAGAATTTAAATCTTCACATATCAGGCAACTTGGTTGTCTTACTCATTACTTAGAATGTTGGTCAACCTGTAAGTACCAAAAATCTTTTGTTTTTGATGCATCAAATAAATGAATAATGAATAAGTAAGTCATCATGGCATTTATCGACTGGGTATGCTAGCATGCAACCAGTAGTAAAATCTGTAAAGATCTGAAAAAGTCTTCTAAACATAGTTGAGATTTGAGGATATAAAATCTTTTTTCTATGGCTGAGAAATTATGTCTATAAAGGATGCTTATCTGTCCAGATTTCAGCTAGAGGGAAGTCTGAAAATGATAAGGGAATGCTTTTAATTCACATAGGTAAGAGTAATATGTGCAGATTGCTTCTTCTCATCCTGGCCTTGTACAAGGTACAGTGGTAATGTGCTCCCTTTTGATACTCATAGTAAACATAGCATACAGATGCTTGCACTCTCTCTTTTCAAATGAGAAATCTTGGAAGTAAGAGCAATAAGTGAACTGGCAATGCTTTAGAACTAAGAGCCAGCATTTCAGTCTCTCCGAGATGGCCCCAGCTAACACAAATGAATTTTGGGCCCAAGAAATGGCTAAAGCTAAATCTTAAGGAGTCTGAATTTGTCTTCTGCTTTTGGCAAACAGCTAAGAAAAAGGAGGTGTTGACATTTAGAGGACATATAGAATCAAGGTCTTTGCCACTAATAGTCAATAAAATCTTCACAATGCATTTTCTATGGCTGTTTTGGACAAGTTCCAGCTGGATCAATTAGCTTTAATGTCTTCAAATGTCTCCAGCATTTAAGTTGCTAGTGTACTCCAAGTGTCCATCTAATTCGTTACTGATGATGAACTGTGAATGTCAGCTACTTCCAAGTTTTAGAGCAGAGCACAGTATAAGAAGCATGAAACCAAATAATCAACATATTGTTTTAAGAATGAAGGATAGAAGCTCATGATGATGGAAAGGAAAGAGGAAGGAAGAGAGAAATCAGCATGTTGTCTTAAGAATGAAGGATAGAAGCTCACGATGATGGAAAGGAAAGAGGAAGGAAGAGAGAAATACAATAAAGAAAAATAAGGAATAAAATATAATCACTAAAATAGGACCATTTTTATAAACGTGTATTGCATTTGGAATGCTTATTATGTTCTATGTCTAGTTCTATGAATTTATGTGTTAATTCATTCAATCTAAAGAGAATGATAATGTTTATAATATTTTTAATTTACATATGTAAAAACGGAGGCAATTCCCTTGGAAACAAAACAAACAAACAAAAAAACCATGGCTAGCCAAAGCAAACAAAGAACTCTATCGGAAATAATATGATACCTGACCTCAATTTATACTGTATAACCATAATGTCAAAGACAACATGGCACTCACACATCAAGAAGACATTTATACCAAGGAACGGTTTAGAAGACCCCAAAATAAACACATACAGATCTGGCTACTTAATATTTGACAACTGTGTTAAAAATACATTGACAAAAGTTTATTCAAAATTGGTACAGGCAAAAGTGGTTATTCACATACAGAAAAAATTAAATTAAATCCATATCTCTTTTACTGCATCAAATCAAATCAAAATGGACCAGAAGTCTTATTTAAAACCTGAAATATTAAAAATTCCAGAAAAAGTATAGGAAAAACACTTTATCATCCAGAAAAGGCAAGAATTTTCTGAAAAAATATGTGTATTTTTTCACACAAGTAGTGGCTTTAAGAATTAATAAATGGGATTGCATGAAATTAAAAGACTTGCTACAGCAAAAGAAACTACTAGCAGACCGAACAGACAACCTATGGAATGGGTAAAATATACACCAGTTTTAATCTAAAAGAGGGGTTGATATCAAGAATATATAAATAACTGAAAAAATTAAACACCAAAAACGAAATCTTGCCAATCAAGAAACTGACTGATGAACTGAAAAGACAGTTCTCAAAAGAAGTAATGTATATGGCCTGAATTTATCCCTCAAGGGAGCATAAATTTAAGCTACTTTGAGATTCCATTTCACCCTATGCATCATCAAGATTAAAAATAACAACAAATGGTAGCAAAGAAGTGTCAACATCTGCTTAGGGGGAAGAACCCTTATCCACTGTTGATGGAACTGTACCAACAGTGCAACCATTAAGCCAATCAGCATGGGGATTTCTCAAAAACCCCCAAATTACCTTATGACCTAACTCCACCAGTTTGGGGATGTGCATGTGTATGATGAGTGTTTGTGTGTGTGTGTGCGTGCTTGCACATGGAGTGTGGGTATCACTCACAAAACGAAAGAGAAACTGAGAAGGAGAAAAAGAGGGTTTTAGGAATTTGGAGAAAGTAATTAAGCACACATGTGACAAGATGGGGAAAAGAGATGACTCAGAGTGTAAGGGCACAAGAGGACTGAGGGATTGGGAAGGATAGATGGAGAGAGGAACAAAGGAAAAATAATACTTGAAAATGCCATAGGAGCCATAATGAAACCTAATCCTCTGTATGTTAATTTAAAGAGCATAAATTAAGAAAAAGAACTGGAAAACAAACCCTGAGGGACTTGCTCAGGCTCACAATCCTGTTATAGAGAAAAACACAAGAATGGGAAGTCTCACACACTGTATTCAGACTCAGTGTATTTTCAAAGCAATATCACACACACACACACACACACACACACACACACACACACACACGTATGATGGCATGGCCAAACTTTAATTTCTATAGAGATAGTAGTGTGGGAGATAGTTGTTTGCTTGCCTCTGGGGGTATTAACAAAGTCAGCTACCTTCTAATACTTTTCCTACTAAAATATCGATGATAAATGAAATTTCATAAGAGATGAAATTAATTGTGATAAATAAAATGTTATTAGCTATTTGAATACAAGAACTTCATAGTTTTCTGTAGATACAGATTAGCTCTACTTTTTTCTAGGTTAAAAATCAATGAGAAAGAAGGGAACATTCATCATTAATAGTAATGCTTTGGAATAGAATCCAGCTTTGATAAGAGAGCCCTTAAAAATGGTTTACACCTGTAGGAATGAGGTGAACTTTCATCTAGTGACAGGAAGAGCGCCTGCTCCAGATGGTCAACCAGATCTAGCCTGCCACGCTGCTCACTGGATGGGAGACAAACTAAGAAATATGCCCCCAGACTTTCTCTCACAGTGCCTGATGTAGAGGCAAATGACGTCCCAGTAAAACTGGATTTACTAAGTCATTGTTCTGTTAGAGAAAAATGATGTGTAGAGTCAAGGAACATATGAGAATGACTTCACAACATTCAGAAAACCCAGTGTCTTCATGAAACCCAAGACGTTTTTAGCTGATGCCATCTAAGAGAAGAAAGAAATGAATGGGCAAAAAAATGGTTAAAGGTGAGAACATGGTGGTGGGTGAGGAGAAATAGACAAGCTAAACTCCGGTGCATCTTCGCCCCCGGCTTCCAACTGCTCTCCCACTCACTTACTCCATCATGCACATGGGAAGAAAAAGTCTGAAAGTACAAGATTCTGACCACGTTGTCCTTTTCCTTTTGATTTTCCCTAAATTCTTAATGCATTTATATGAACTTTGGTGTCTTAAGTTCTTAAATTTTACTTCCAAGTCAGAGGTTATGCCTATCAAACTCACAGCAGTGTCCCAGTGTCATTGCACAGATAGGCTTAGCCAGGAGAATAAAAGCATGTTCATTTACTTTGTGTTTTGCTCAGTAAATCAAAAGGACAATATAATGGAAATACTTTAGAGTTCCAAAAACTTGGCTCTAGTTTATATTCTCTTTCCAGTTTATCATGGGACATTGGGATATTCAGTCTTTCAAACTTTACAAGCATCTGGCCTCTGAGGTTCTAAAACTCTGAAGGGCTGCAGTTCTGTTCATTCACAAACCTCTAATTTGTGTCAAAAATCGCATATGAACAAAAGAAGGTAATGGAATAAAACTGATGCTATTGATGCACGTGTTCCTTCAAAATTCATATTTCAGAACTTAACTTGCAAAGCCACATTTCTGAAAGGTCGGGACTTTGGGGGTCATTAAGCATCTGCCTTCATACATGGGATCAGTGCTTTATTCATGAACTTTGAGGAAAGTTAGTTCATTTATTCTTCTACTCCTCTGTACCTTCCTCCATGTGAGCCCATCACACCATGTCTCTGCAGAGGATATATAATTAGGGTACCATCCTAGAAGCAGAATGGGTACCCATATTGACCTCATCTTGATCCTGTTCTTTCTGGCCTATGGGAAGGTAAAATTAATTCATATTATTTATATAGTTCTTATCTGTTCTCTTTTTAGTTCTTAAATTTTTCTATTTTAGAGAATTTCATGAATGCCTACAACAAAAGTTGATCCTATCTACCTTCCATTTGCCCTTCAACTTCTCCACCACACATCTCCAAGATTCAAAATTCATCTTTTTTTTTTTTTTTGATAATACACTAAGTCCAGTTAGTGCTGTCTGTATACGTACGAGTGTGGAGCCATTCACTGGAGCATTTGGAAACTACTTGTGGCCACAGATTTCCAAAAGATGATTCTCCCACCCCAAACTGCTAATAGTTCCTCTGTAAGGAGTGATTCATGAAGATCACCTACCACATCTATGCAGGAATTTTGGCTGACTTGATCTTGGGTAGGTCTTGTGCCTATAACCAGGGCTGTTAAGAGTTCATAATTTAAATAGCCATGCCAGATAACGAAGATAGCATTTCACAGCACTCTTCGCCATCCTCTAGCTTTCAGATTCTTTCCATCTTCTCTTTTGTGATGTTCCCTAAGCCTTGGTGTGGAGGATGCTGATAAAGATGTCCTGTTTCGGGCAAAACGTTCAGTCACTTAAACTCAGCACTTTGACCAGTAGTACTTCTCTCTGTTGACTGCTGTCCACTATAAAAAGAAGATTCTATCACTAAGGCTGAGAGCAACATGGGTCTATGGGTATAAACATGAATATTTAAAAGAAAATTTTACAACATAATCATTTAGAAAAATAGAGTAGTGCCGTCTCCCCTGAGGCAGATGACCTCCTGATCATTGGTTCTTCACCAGGGTTACAATACCAGACATAAAATATCCTCCTGTGGAGCAGACCACGAATTCAGCCAGTAAACATTTAGTTACCCATGAAAATCATGCCACTACTGCACTAGAAGGCACATCTTGCCAGGCCAGCTAGGTTTTAAAGCATAGAGGGTCTCTCCCTGTGTAAAATCTATGACACTTTTTTCTTGCCCAGGAACCTGCACACCACCTTCCAGCACTATGAAAGCTAGCCAGCAAGTGTTCACATGTCCTGGCTGGTTTTCCATGCCTGCAGCCAAATTTGTGTTGTCTTCAGCAGTAGGATCTTAAAGTATAATTATGGAAACTTAGTGCAACAATGACAGCCGGTCCTTTTTGGAGATCTCTGGAGCCTCCCTTACCAATAATTCTGAGAGAGGATATCTTATACCTTGTACTGTGATTTTCATTTAATAATTTATAATTGTCTTTTGGAAATATCATTGTTCACCCATTTTGAGTCATTCTGTTCTAAGCTTTTTTTTTTTTTTCCTCAAGCTGGATTTTGAAATTAGCTTGCTAGCTAGTAGGTTTTTATATACATTTTTATCTATACTTTGTTTTGGTTAACCTACCCACTAACCCTCTAGTTATGTTTTTGATGTTGTGTCATGTGATAATTGACTTTCTTATGGCTTTTCGTTCTGTCTTCCTTTGGGTTAGCCCCCAGCCCCTTTCTGATTTCCTTGACACTTCCATGTTTAAGTCTTCCTGCCCCAAATATTCCACTTAAATGCTTTTATTTTGCCTGTAATCTACTATCTGCCTCTCATAATGTCCCCTCAACAACAAAGACTTTTTCTACCTTCCTGACATCGATTCATGTTCCAAGTTAAACACACAAAACAATGTGAAGCCAGATATGAACATGAGGGCGAACATGTGGTACTTGTTTTTCTGGGTGTGAATTACCTCACTTAGGAGATGATTTTGCAGTTTATCCAACTACCTACTTTTATTATTTATCCATTCTTCTGTTGATGGGCATCTAAGATGATTCCATTTCTTAGCTGTTGTGAATAGAGCAGTAGTGAACATGAATGTTGGGATATGCCTGAGTGGTATAGCTAGGTCATATGGCAGTTCTATTTATAGTCTTCTGAGAAACCTCAAGACTGAATTCCCAAATGGATGCTCTAGTTTACAGTCCCACCAACAGTGGTATGATTTCTGTATTTGCACATCGCCAGTATACCCATCTCCCTAAGGGTCAGTGATCAGTGTGGAAGAGGAGATGGAAAGAGGTGGTGGATAACTACAAGATACTGCTTTCCAGACAGGAAGACAGTTAATCATATGAACTTACAGGAATTTGGATATCAGGCCCAAGACCTACTGAGGCTCAAGGGAGATAAAATCCCAGCATGGATGGAGGAAGTCAGCAGGAAGCCCCGTTTCTAAATTAGAAGTTATTGGTACATAGTCACTATTGGGACAAGGAGATTTGCTTTCCTTGTTCAGTAATATTCCATTGACCCAACTATTGTTTGGTGTTCAATTTGGGGGCCACTTCATGTTGAAGTGCAAATTGGGTCTAAGAAGTGGTCTCAGTTAAACTGCAACTTTTGAGTTGAGATTTGAATGTTGACTCCTCACAGTTCTGGTACAGCAGGGTGGGCTTGGTGGTTTCTAGATGAACAGGTTGACAGGTAGATCAGGGAGAGCTCAGGTCTTGGGCCACAAGGATATAAATCAAGAGCTGATCTGAGTGCAAAATAGGTCAGTTATCTTTAAGGTTGTGATTCCTGACAGGTAGTCAGACCCTAAGGATGGACTCACAAGAAAGAGCATCTGAGCAGCACAAATTAGACTCAATAGGCCTTTAAAAAAAGAATAATAATAAAAGACATGAATTTTGGGTGTTACTAGGGTGGAGATGTACTTGTGGAGGTATCTGGAGATGCATTGTGTGAAATTCTCAAACAGTCAGTAAAACATTTTAAAAACTAGATATCAATATTTTAGTTTTCTAAAAAGAAAAAGAAAGCATAAAAGGTTCTGTTTCTATTCTGTAGTGTTAGGAGAATGGGCTGCAGGGTGGGTTTGGAGGAGTGGGGAACACCAACGGCATTTGTACCTGTAATTTAACATTCAAAGAAATAAAGATTTTACTTAGAAAAGATCAAGTAACCAAGAGTTCAGTTCAACTTAGCCCATCACTTTTTATGTCTGGGATCAAAATTCACCACTTATTTAATTGATTGCTGTAAAAAGGGCAAGATGTACGTTCTTTTCAGGTCACCATCATCGACACTTTGCAGAATCTCATTTCTCATTTGTAAGGGCTTCTCCTTTGGAACCTCCTTCTAAGCCTCTGCTTCATCTATTGCAGAGGATCCCAGTATGTGTTCAGATTCACAACCAGCAGTTCTTACATTCTCTAGGTCCTCACAGGATACAGCAGGAACAATAAGTATTATTTTTGACAAGAACAAAATCAGCATTTCTATCTGAGGATTTGAGTTGCACTGATCACCATAGTAACTAGATGAAATTATAATTTGTGTAATACATTTTAAAATGATGTGGTACAAAGGCCATGCCTGGGAAGAACAGAGGAAAGAGAGAGCTGACAAGTATAAAAACCTCAGTCTTTAATGAAATAATGTAAATAAATCAGTTGCAGTATAACAATGCTGAATCATTATGAGTATATTTTGTACCAGAAGAAAATTAGGTCCAGGTATGTTTTGTGACTTTCTCAAGGTCACTCAGTAATGAAAGCCCAAACATTCCAACCTTTATCCTCAATTAAGTGCTTTTTTAAGGAAACATTTTTAACAAAAGGCAAGGGAAATTAATTTAATGACATACCTATTTTGGGTTCTCAAAAATATGTTGTGCAATATCTCATACTTTACCTTATTCAGGGTACAAATCTTCCAAAAGCCAATTCTGGCACAGAAATTTAATTTGGGAGACAATTTTAAAACATTCTGGTGAGTAAGTAGAGAAAGATACAGATAGGAAGAAGGAGTTAAGAGACTCCCTTATATTCTCAGCAAGAGAAATGTACAGGGTTAATTACTCTAGGGAATTCTTGAAGCCAGTATAAAACACATGTCACAGAGATTTTCACACAAAGAATGAGAAAACATATATTTACATACTACTGATCATTGGTCTTTAAAAAAATGTGTATGACTGTTTTGCTTGTGTGTATTTAAGTGCACCTATGTTGTACAAAACACGAAGCTGCCAGAAGAAGGCCCTGGAACTGGAGTTGAAAATGGCTGTTAGCCACCATATGGGAATTGAAGCCAGGTCCTTTGGAAGAACAGCCAGTTATTAACCACTGAACCATCTCTCCAGCCCGTAATCATTGGTCTTTGTGGAAGGCTGCTCCTAGGTAGTACTCAGCGTGTAGGAAGGGAAGGAGAAGCATATAATGACAGCTGGAAGATGCTGTGTTGCAGACATAGAGAATGTCTATGAAAGACATCACAGTGTCTTTCATGTACCGTGTCCTGTATAACACATCTCTGTACTGTTTAATTTACTGCTTTCTGAAGTTGATGAGACAAACACACACACAGTTATTATTATAAATATTATATAATACATAATAGAATACATTAAATTGGGTGAGGGTGAACAAGGGATAAAGGAGGGGATCTAAATATTCTCAAATTATATCACATGAAAATCTGAAAAATTCAAAAATAAAATCAAAAGTTATGCCACACACATGTATCAATGAATTCTCTAAATTATAGCTGCTTCTCCCTCTTTTGTAACACTAACAAGATTTCCTGAAGCTTATTGAGATGATAAGCATGTACAGAGCAGCTGTTCCTTTTGCCTACTCACAATGCCCAGGAAAGACCAAAAGAATGACTGAACCTATCTTTTTGGGTTTAGTGAACTTTTTCATTGTCTTCTAGAACAGAGAGTCATTCTTACCTTGGTGAATGCAGGGCAAATACCAAACCCTTAAGATGCTAAATATCTCTAGGAACCCTAGAAGTTCCCTGACTCCGACATTCGCGTAAAATTCATACCTCCGTAGAGGTAAAGATGTAATCTTAGTTAAATCCAGTTTTTCCCTTTGGGTTTTGGGTTTTTGGAGACAAAAATCAGGTCTTATTCTTCTTCCTCATCCTCCTAAGTTCTGGGATTACAAGTGTGTACAACTAGACCAAATCTGAGTAAATATTCTGACACCAGATTATTTTAATTGATTTCTGAGAATCATGCAAGCAAATATATGTGATGTATTTTTGTTTCTGGTTTCTTTTGCTAAACAGTAATTTGTGGGCTTTGTCCATATTTTTTAAAAATATTTTTATTTATTAGTTTTATTCTGTGCTTATGAATGTATTGCTTGCATGTTTGTAAGAACACCTGTGTTGTGTAAGGCCCTTGGAGTCAGAAGAGGTGTCAGATTCCCTAGAACTGGAGTTATTGACAGTTGTTAGTTGCCGTATGGGTGCTAGGAACCAAATCCAAGTCGTCTGCAAGAGTGGCCAGTGCTTTAAACCTCTGAATCAACTATCCAGCCCTTTGTCCATGTTCTTACATATATCAGTAATTTATTAACTTTATGAATATATAACTATCATTCATATGTTATCAAACATTTATAATCTTTCTATATTGTACATAAGCCTGTATTCAAATTTTGTTAGATTTGCATTTAATTCTCTTGGGTATATTCTGAATACAAATGCCATGAGTGAGATGAGTGAATGCTTAATTATAATATTCTCTTTGCAATAGTTTTCTCAGAGGTTGAAAAATTTTTCACATTCTCAGCTATCTTTCAAATTTCCAGTTACTTCTGTTTCTGTCAGTATTGGCACAGTTATTATTTTATTCATCTAGTATCTAGTGCTTTTTTGGTAACACTGTGTTATTCTGGTATTTATACTTTGAAATGAACAATGATGTTGGCAACATTTTTGGGGGTCCTTTTGAGATAATGTTTCCCTATTATCCAAACTAACTTGGCTATCTCTATGTAGACCAGGCTGGACTTGATATCACAGGGATACACCTTTTGACTCTGCCTCCTGAGTACCAGGAATAAAGTCATGATCCACCTTGCCTGATATTATTGCCAACCTTATGTTTCTTTATTAGCCATTTATTTTGCATTATTTAATATTTTTATGAAAAGTTGATTGTCAAATACTTTCACTTGCTGTGATAAAGGATTTGTAATTATTGAAGTTTGAAGATTATGTATTCCTAGTATAGGCATTGATTAGATAAATTTTGTTGTCAATTATATTCTCTAGGTCAATGGAATGTATTTTAAACATTCTTAAGAATATATTTTGAACAATAATCTTAGTGGACAGACTGCATTTAATATACATCCTGCAGTTCTACATTAATCAGAACTGTGTCTGAGCTGGGAAGTCATGAGCATGCTCAGGGGAAGTGACAAAACTGCAGGTGTAGGAGAAAAGCTGTACAGATGCCACTGTGTGAGTCCGAGGTCTACATGCTTATGAAAGTGAAGTTTTAAGGGAGTGAAAGGCTGAGCTGGAAAAATGGCTCAGAAGAGTGCGTCCTGCTTTTCCAGAGGACCAGTGTTCCATTCCCAACACACGCACTGGGCATCTCTTAACCATCTGTAACCTCAGCTTCAGGGAATCTGACATCTCTAGTCTCTGTGGGTGTCTTCACTTAGGAGCACAACCCCCTTGACTGTCCCCAGAAGGACAGACAGACAGACAAACAGACACACACACATAGTTAAAAAAACAAAACATCAATCCTTAAAAACTTTTAAAAATTCAAAAAGAAAGGGAAAAGCAAAACCTAGGCTATGTGAATGGTTTAGATGTATGATCCTTTTCTCTGTCTCTTTTTCTATATATGCATTCTCTCCTTTTTCTTGTCTTCTGCATTTCTTCTTAAGTAGAAGTTAGAATGGTATGCTATTGCTTTGAACCCTACAAATAATTAAAGTTTGGTTTTATTTCTATATCTATTGGATGTCTTTATAAAGAGGATGCAGGGTTTGATGTCATCTCATTATGAGCCTATTATGGTGTTTGAATGACTTCAGATGTTGACCTCATTTTAATGTGCTCATTGCCAACTCTTTGTCTTATTTTTCAAAAAAATATTCAATTCATTAACCAATGCAATTGTTGACCTCATTTTAATGTGCTTACAACTTATTTATCTTAAAATTTTCAGCATTTTTTAAATCTTAGTCAATGGAATGGATTGATTTTAGTGTAATAGTTAATTTGTGACAATGTAAATCATGTCTGTGCACTGGAAACTAGTCATTTGTTATATTTGCTTTGAACATATTTTAGTAAAACTGGGTTAGCCAGTTTTACACATTACATTTTCTATAAGGTGTATTTTAATGAAAACAATAAAGTTATTTTAACCATAAATAACTAACATTTTTCTTTTATAATAATTATTATTGTATCTAAGAGGAACTGGTGAGGTGTCTGCCATTGAGATATTGTTCTGTTTATGCTGTTTTAAATACTTTGTAATGTTAATTTTGCCTTTAAGTCACATGATTTTTAAAATAAGATGTGAAGTTGGGTTTATCTCAAAATTCATGGAAAAATGTGGGTCATTTCTGAAATGGCTTTTTTTTTTACATTTCCCAGTAGCAGCTTCATAAAACACCAAAGAGTTCTGTGATATACATGGCCATAGCTGGACAACAGTCTGTGTTCTTGATATATTATTAATTTCTACTTGAAGGCCTGTATATACTACTTATGCAGCTATGTGTTCAGTACTGAAAATATCTTTGCTTTTTCAAGATTGATCTACATATTTTGGATCAAATGTGTTTTCCAAACTCTACAAAATACTTATCTCAAATTTTAATGAGGATTTTTTATTAGCTCGATTTTGTAATAAATCTTAAAATACTGATTCAATCCATAAGCACAGTCTATCTCTCCATTTGTTAAGACATTTAAAAATTTAAATCAGCAATGTAGTCAAGAATCATGTATAAACTTCTTGGCAATTTTTTGTGAAAATTTTTCTTAAGTGTTTTTTCTTCATGTACTACCAAAATTGAAATTTGTCCTTTAAGTTTCTACATTCAATTATTAAAATAAAGTATATATATATTTATTTTATATAATAACATATTAAAGTTGCCAAAAGGGTTGTCTAGTTTATAAATTCATTAGCATTTTTAAGCAACCAAGCTATTTGTATCTCAGAACAAGAAATTTCTTTTACTTTCAAGTTATTGTGTCTTTGTTCTTTTTGTTGCTTATACAAAAGTCTAAGATCTCCAGAGTGGTATTGATTAGAAAGCGAGAGAGAAGGGCATTTGTACCATGTTCACAATATTATAATGAGGTATGGGCTAGGTTTTATAATTCTATTAATATTTTGATAATTTTAATAATAAACCATGTATTCTTAAGTTTCTCCACTGATTATCACTCTATTAGGATTCATCTATGTAATATATACAAACTTTTAAAAATTTCCGAAATAGTTAATATGTTGTCTATTTCCTTTTATGCTTGAGTATACATGAAAGACATAGCATGTTAAAGCACCCATTCTTCTCTGCGTGAATACTTGATTAATTTTAGCTTTTCGTGCACAAATGTGCTTCTATTGTATGGTCACATTCCTTGTTTTTGAACAGAGGTAGAACAGTGTGATCCTATGAGAGATACATATTTAATTTTTAGTAATCTTCTAAGCTCTTCCAAAGTGTTTATTGCAACTTCATACTCCCTCCACAAAATGTATCTGGCCTCCAGATTTATGATATCATTGACTTGGAAATACAAAGATAAAATTATATATAATTATAATATGTAACAGATTTTAAAGTATTTATGCACTTATTACGGAATGTCTCTGTGGAGAAAATTACAGGTCCATCAACTATGTATCGATAATTATATGCCTTTTATGATCCCTACCCATTTCTTTCTTTAACCACAGTTGTAGTTTAGTTCTCTAATACTGTAACAAAATACACTGACCAATACCAACTCAAGGAGGAAAAGATTTACTTGGTTTATATCTCCCTGTTCATCACTAAAGGAGCCCAAGATAGGAACTCAGGACAGGAAACTGAAGGCAGGAACATAAGCAGTCGCAATGAAGAAATGCTGCTTAATGGCTTGCTCCCCCGGCCTATGTTCCACTTGATTTCTTATACCACCAAAAGTGGCCCGGGTCCTCATACATCACTCAACAATCAAGAAAATACTCCAAGACATGGCCACAGGCTAG
This sequence comes from Eospalax fontanierii, assembly GCA_035773235.1. Classification (NCBI taxonomy): domain Eukaryota; kingdom Metazoa; phylum Chordata; class Mammalia; order Rodentia; family Spalacidae; genus Eospalax; species Eospalax fontanierii. Next base: position 14,020,834 of record CM069544.1, on the reverse strand, counting down.
TCCTCCAATAGAGGTTCCCTCAATCCAGGTGTGTCAAGATGACAACTAAAGCCATCTAGCACAACTGACCTCTTGTCAACTTGACATACAAACACATCACTATTAAACCATAAGGTTTCCTGATGCGACAAATTCACTCGTAGCCTTTCCTGACCTCTCTGGGTGCAAAACTTCAGTGGTTCTCTCTGACCCCTTTATGATTTCAACACAAGAACCATGCAAGAGACTCTAACACATACCAAGTCCTGCTTCCAAGTTGAAATGGAGGCTCGGGGCCCCTCTGGACCATAGCTTCTGTGTGTTGACCCTCAGGAAATTCTTCACAGAAATTGTTGCCATGGTGATGCTGCTGTCTTCTTACTTGGAGCTGAGTTTTCAGCCCTAGATAACCAGCATAAATTGTCCCAGTAAAACAAGGGTTTCACTTTAGGCTCTGGTCTCTTTTTACTACAACTGATTCTTCAGTCCCAGCCAACCAGAAGCCATAGATTCTCAATTCAAAATGTCACACAAACAGCCCTAATAGTCTCTGCTTCTCTTTGAAGCTTCACAAGCCAGGCCTCCATCATCTATGCCTCTTTCAGCATAACTGTTCCACAGCAGCAAACTCAAAACATTCAATGACTTTTATAGCCCAAAGTTCTGAGCATTTCCACAATCCTCCCCCAAATACCAAGATCAGGTCATCCCAGCAATACTCCTTTCCTGGGACCAATTTCTGGTCTAATTTGTTTCTCTGTTGCTGTGACAAAGCACTCTGACCAATACCAGATTGAGGAAGAAAGGGTTTATTTCTCTTACATCTCCTGGATCACACAGTTCATCTGGGAGTCCAAGGTAAGAACTCAAGGCAGAAATCTGGAGGCAGCAGCTGGAGCGCAGGCCTTGGAGGAATGCTACTTATGGCTTGCTCCCCTGGTCCATGTTCAGCCTACTTTCCTATACAGTGGACAACAACCAGTCCAGGGATGGCATTGTCCACAGTGGCCCTCTGCAGCACTCGGTAATCAATAAAATACCCCAAAGACATGGCCACAGACCAGTTCAATGGAGGCAATTCCCCAACCCAGGCTCCCTCAACCCAGGTGTGTCAATTTGACACTAAAGCTATCCAGCACAACCACTTTAAATGCTATATATATGTGTGAGATCATAGAGTACCTATGTCTGTGCCTGGCTTAGTCTGTTCAGCAGAATGTCCTCTAAGTTGACTTACACTGTCAGGAAGACAGGATTTTCTTATTTTTCATGTCCAAATATTTTTTTATTGTATATGTATATGCATGATCAATTTCCATATCCATTTTAGCAGATGGACACAGGTTGATTCAATATATTGGTTGTCATAAATGATGCTCAATAAACATGGAAGTTCAAATATTGTTTTAGCATATTAATTTATCATACAGCATAGTCAATATATGCTGGAATTGTGATTGTAAATTCATTTTACTAGTGACTAAAAAATTACATATTTTTTCTTGTATATATATATATATGCTATCTGTACAGCTTGTTGGGTGAGGTGTCTCTTCAAATATTATACTTTTCATTGAGTTCTTTATTTTTTATAATTGGGTTTTGATTTCTTTCAATAATCTAATTATAATTAATTTTCTATAATTGTATGTAGATAAGTATAATCTTTTCTTTCTATTGAGTTTTTATGAATGTGATACAATATATTTTGATCATATTTAGACCCACTCCCATATCTGCACTTCTCTTATCACTCCCTTGCTGAATCTCACATACTTTGTCATATATGTTGAGGCCTGTGGAACGAAATTTGTGTCCCCAAATATTCATCCGTACATGTCCATCCACTGGATCCTGATTAACCAATCTACTATCACACACTAAAGCTAACTCTCCCAGCAGTTTCCAGTTGCCAATAGTTCTTCAGTTAGGTTTGCGGTTTCTTACTTATTCACCCACTTCTACACTAGGTTATTGTTTGGTTTAGTCTGGAATGGGTCTTGTGCATGTTATTACCATTGTTATAAGTTAAGAGTAACTTCTCAGCTGTCTGGAAAACAGTTTCCTTGTGATAAACAACCAACTCTGGCTCTTACAGTCTTTCCATTCCCATAGCCCGCTTCCTGAGCCTTGGGTGGAAGACATTTGATATATGTTTTCTATTCAGGGACATGTTCTCTGTAATCTTTTCTACTCTGAAATTTGGTCAGTTCTAGGTTATTCATCTGGACTAACTTTCTGGGTTAATCATCATCTGTTGCATGAGGAACCTGCACTGCTAAGAGTTAAGAGACACAGGAATGTTATTTCCACTCCCAGTCCACTATGTTCCCTGAGACTTAGATGTAGAAACTGCATTGTATATGTGTCACTTTGAGTAGGACACCTCACAGACACATTTATTAACTACATTTATTAGCTGTGGAACTTTGCAATAATCCCCGCTGGTTGCAAGAAGGAGCTTTTTTGACGAGTGATGAGAGTTACACTTGTCTGAAATTATAAAGATTTGGTGACTTGGTTAACTTTCTATTGCTGTGACAAAACAATAGCCAAAGCCATCTTTGGGAAGAAACGGTTTATTTCATATTCAATTTACAGTTCATAATGCAGGGGTGGGGGGAGGGAGCGAGAAGGGGTGGACCAGAGCATGAGCTCAGGGTGGGAACCGAATACAAAGGAGTTATTTACTGACTTGCTCCCCTGGTCTGTGCTCAGCCTCCTTTCTTACACAATTGAGGACCACCTGCCCAGGCTGGCACCACCCACAGAGGATTGGGCCCTCCCACAATATTCAACAATCAAGAAAACACCCTACAGACGTCGACACAGGTCAAATAAATGGAGAAAATTCTTCAACTAAGGTTCTCTCTACTCAGTTATATCAGTGGACAACTGAAGCTGTAGAACACAATTAACCCTATTTTCAACTTGAAACACAAACACGTCATGATTAAACCAGAAACTTTCCATTTCTCATCGATAAAATATAATGTTAATATTACTATCATGATATAAAACAGTACAACTTTAAAGTCCTACAGCCTTTAAAATTTTCATGCACTTTAAAAGTTCATAGTCTCTTTCAAAGTCTTCTAACTGTGGGGTCCTTTAAAATCCTGAGCACATTAAATACTGCATTATTTCAAAAGGAAGATCTGGACACACTTGAGCAAACACAAAATGCAGCAATCTATCTCAGTGTTGGACATCTGGCATTCACTCACGATCTTCTGGGATCCAAAGGGCTTGGGCAGCCCCACATTTTTGAGTCTGGCATCTACAGCAGACACAGTTTCATTAGCTCAGGCAGGCTCCACACTACACCTACTACTGACCTTGTTGGTCATCCTATGGTTGTGGCATTTCCATTTTGCTGGGGTCTCTGCTGAAACTGAGGCTGCAGCAGCTTCAACACTGAGCTTTCCAGGCTTCACTTGATGCAATGCCTCAGTTTCTCTCCATGACCCCTTCTCATTTCAACACCAGTACCACCTGGGACACTCTTATTCATTGCCAAGTTCTGCTGCCAGTTTGATGTTCATCCTCGCTCCTCTCTGGACCACAGCATCTGAGTGCTGACCTGAGGAAACATTTCTCGGAAAATTCCACCTTGGTAATTCTGGTATCTTGTTATTCACAACTGATGCTTCAGGCCCATCTAACCCACATCAATTGCCCCAGTAAAGCAAAGATTTCACTTTCACTTTACTGGTTCTGTTTTCTTCTTAATCACAGCTGATTCTTCCACCATAGCCAACCAGAAACCAGATAATCTTGATTCAAAATATCACAGGGATGGCCCTGATAGTCTTGGTTTCCCTTTAAATTTCACAAGCCTGGCCACCTCCAACTGTATTTTTCTTCAGCATAACTGTCCAAGCTCCACAGGAAGAGCTGGCTAAGCTCTGAGCACTCAATGACACGTAATCAATGGTTCTGGGACCAATTTTTGTCCTAGTTTGCTTCTCTATTGCTATATGAAAATACTCTGACTAAAACCAACTTGGGGGCAGAAATGGTTTATTTCACCTTCAACTTACAGTTCACCAGGACAGGAGCTCAAGACAGGAACTGAAGTCCATACCATGGAGTCCGTACTTACTACTAACTTGATCCCCTGACCAGTGCTCAGCCTATTTTCCTATGCAACCAAGGACCACCTGCCCACGGGTGGAACCGCCGAGTGGGCTGGGCCCTCTCGTGTCACTCAACAATCAAGAAAATGCCCCATAGACATGGCCACAGGCCAATTTGATGGAAGTAGTTCCTCAACTGAATATATCAAGTTGACAACTGCAGCTATCCAGCACACACATATTTAGACTACAGTAAGAAATTATGATGGTCTGGATATTACCTTCAAATTATGGAAATCAATGAAGGGCTGTGGCAACAGTTTGTATTATTTGGGGAATCACTTGGACTACAGTGACCAACAACTTGAAGTGAGGTTCCTTTGCCTGAATCTGTGGGTTTTGTTACATAGTTTTCAGCTACACACATGCACACACACACACACAGAGACACACACACGACTCTTGAACTAGTATAATTTCCCTCTGATTTTTCAGAACAACTAAGCATGATTCATGTCTCCTTTCTCACCCTCTCTCTCCCTAAGTAAACTCTTCCCTCCCAAGTTAAAGCATTTCCCACCCACACCCCGATAACACCAGTCTCCTTCTAGCCTCTCTAGAGTGCTCCTTATTCCCCTTGAACACCCTGCCCCCCAGGGTTCCTTTCCATTTTCTGGTTCCTGTGATGACATCAAATTATATAGTTACATCAGAGAACTTGGAGCTAAGTTCCACAAATGAAAGAGACTGCATTGCTTGTTGTTTTCTAAGGTTGTGTTACTTCACTTAGTATAACAGTCTCTAGATTCATCCATTTACAGGCAAATTTTACTTTTCTTCACCTCTGAGTAGAGCTCCTTTGGGTAAATGGGCCACACTTCCATTATCCATTCCTCAGCTGAGGGACACTTTGGTTCCATTACCTGGTTATTGTGAAAAGACCAGAAACAAACAGGGCCAGGCCAGTGCCTACTCAGAGTGCTCCTGTATTACAAAGGAGCATTATAACTGCATGGAATGGTACATTTATTTTCAGTTTCTCAAGAGGTCTTCACAGTGATTTCCACAGCAGCTACACCACTTTGCAATCCCTCCCACAGTGAATGAGGGATCCCCTTTCCCAGCATCCTCTCCAGCATTTTGCATCATTGTTCTCTTGATCTGAGTCATTTTGACTGGGGTAAGAGGAAATCCTGAAATAGTTTTGATTTGCATTTCCCTAATTTCTAAGGATGTTGAAGACTTTTTACCTTATTTATTAGTCACTGTTATGTACTTAATTTGCTTTTTATTTGTATAATTGTATTCAAGTATGGCACATTCACCATCACCACTGGTAGCCATCTCCTACCTTTGCTTGCTCCTTTCTTCAGAGTCAGATTCCCTAAGCGGATGAGATTTTAGCAAGAAATCAAAGTAAGATCGTTTTGACAGCTTTTCATTCAGATTCATACCACACTGTTTTTCTTAAATTGGGTCATTTGTTTCCTTGATTCTTTGCAATTTCAGTTCCTTCTATATGATGAATAGTGACTTCTTTCAGATGCATAGCTGGGGAAGGTTTCCTCCCACTCTGTACATTATCTTCTTCACTTGTTTCCTTTTCTGTACAGAAGCATTTTAGTTTAATGAGGTCTCCTTGGTCAGTTACTGACCTTAACTCCTGAGCAACTGAAGTCCAATTTAGAAAGTTCCTTCCTGTACCTATTATTTTTTTTTTTCGGGGGAGAAGGGGATATGGTACTGCCTATATTTTCTTCTGGTGGTTTCAGTTTTCAGATTGAGGTCTTTGATCTATTTAGAGTTGACTTCTGTGTGGGATGGTAGATATGGGACAAAGTTAATTCTTCTGCATGTGGAGATGCAGTTTTCCTAGCACTGTTGTTTGTTCCTAGCACCAGTGTGTGTTCTTGGCACGTCTGTCAAAGGTCAGGGGTCTGAAATTTTATGTATTCATGTTTGAGTCTTCTATTTTGTTCCGTTGACCTCCACATCATGCTTTTTAAAAATTTCTATAGCTCTGTAATATAGTTTGAGATCTGGCATTGAAATCCCTCTAGCATTGTTCTTTGTGCTCAGGATTTATTTGGCTCTACAGGGTCATTTATAATTCCATATGAATATTAGGATTTTTTTTTCCTAATTCTGCTAAAATGCCATAGGAATTCTGATTGGAATTGCATGGACCCTATGAATTCCTTCTGGTAGGATGATCATTTTCACAATATTAATTCGACTAATTTATGAACATAAGAGGTCTTTGCATCCCGTGGTGTAAACCACATCTCTCCAAAGATTAAAGTTTAATTTTAAGGTCTTTAATATTTTTTGGATAGGTTTATTTCTAGATATTTTATGTTTTTGAGGTTATTGTGAATAGAATCATTCTATGAACCCTGTCTGCTTGTTGGTAAATAGATTAGTGAGTTTTCTCAGTTGATTTTACACCCTGCTGCTTTGTTAAAAGTGTTGACTGTTTACCATTTCAAGAAGTTTTCTGGTGGAACTTTTGGCATTTCTTCTGGATAATATATCACTGAGAAACGGGAATAATTTGACCTCCTTTTTTCCGTTTAGTATTCCTGTAATCTACTTCTCTTGTCTTACTGCCCTAGCTAAGTTTACACATACTATATTTAAAAAGAGTGGAGACAGTGGACAGCTTTGGCTCATTCCTGATTTTAAGAGAATTCTTCGAGGTTTTCTCCATTTAGAATAATGTTGGTTACTGGTTTGTCACATATTGTCTTAATTATATTTTGGTATGTTCCTTCCTATTCAATTTCCTCTAAGGTATTTACTATGAATGTGTGCTGTTTTTTCCCCCAAAGGCCTTTTCTACATATATTAAGATAGTCATGTGATTATTTTTACTTTAAGACCAATTATCTGATTTATTGCATTTATTGACTTCTGTATATAGCACCATTCCTACATTGGTCATGTTTGATGTTCATTTTGATATATGTTTGCACACAACCTGTATTAATTTGAGAATTTTGCATCTGTGTTCATTAGGGGTAGGGGTGTATAGCTTTATTTTTTGTAATTGGATGTTTACCTGGTTTTGTTTTTAATGTAATACGGGCTTCATAGAAGCAGTCTCAGAGTTGTCTGTCTGTTTCTATATTTTTGAATAAGTTAACCAGTATTTGTTGTAGATCTTTGAAAGTCTGGTAAAATTCTGCTGTGACTCCATGTAACCCTGGGGTCTTGTTAGTTGGGATGCTGTTTTGATTTCTTTATCTATTATGGGTTTTGTTTAAGTTGTTGATTTCTTCATGGTCTAACTTTAGTCATTCCACTGAATTTAGGAATTGGTTCCTAAGTTTTTCTGCATAAAGAATTCTGTTTTGGCATCTATGATCTTTTAGAATTTGGAATATTTTGTTCCATAGTCTTCCTGCTTTCACAGTTTATTTTGAAGAGCCAGCTGTAATTCTTAACGGTTTTCTTTTCTAACCATTTTTCCCTTGCATCTTTGAATATCCTCTCTCCGTACTTTGCATACAGTGTTTTGACTGTGAAATATCCCGGGGAATTTTCATTCTTGTTCATTCTATTTCGTGTTCTTTGTATTTCAAGTATCTGTGTAAATATGTCTTTCCTCAATTTAGAGAATTTTACTTTTGTAGTCCTGTTGTTTTTATCAATGACAATCTCCTAAAGAGTCTTCTCTTTCCTCTATGATGAGTAGATTTGGATTATTAATATTTTCACAATTTCATGTATATTTCATTTCCCTTTTTTCATATTTCTTGAACAGCCCAGTTCTTCAGGTTTGATATTTATTCTTGATATTCTCTTTTCCGTTTGATTCATTCTGACAATGAGAATGTCTCTTGTTGTTTTCACTGTTTATTGAGCTTTTGAATTCAATTTTCATTTCAGCTTGAGTTTTCTTCAATATTTCTATCTCTTCTGAATCCACTTTTCAAATCCTCAGTTGTCTTTGTATTTTCTTGAACTTTAGTCAGGAGTTTACTCCCTTTCTCTTGGTTTTCTTTAAATTGTTTGTGCATTTCCTAACATCTTTGAATTTTTTATTATGCTTATGATTCTTCTTTTAAACTCTGTGTGCCAGGGTTCCTCTGGGTAGTTCTCATTAGAAAGCACTTCTATAGGATTGGTGGGATTTGGTGAGAACATATTTTCTTGACTTTTCATATTTGTGATTTTGTGCTGTGTTCCATCATATGTATTTTTGTTGTTGTTGGTTGTATGTCTGATATGAATATCTAGCTTACCTTTTTGGAGTTGCAATTTGATTCTATTTTTAATGTGCATATATATCATTGCTTTCTGTTCTAGTATGCATAGTTAGTTGGTCTGTTCTTCAGGTTCTCATTTTTTATTTTTTTAACAATGTTTATTTTATTTTATGTGTATTAATGTATTGCCTGCATTTTACATAAGTGAACTTGTGTTGTTCAATGCCTGTGGAAGCTAGAGGATGGTGTCAGATTCCATGGAACTAGAGTTACAGACAATTGTTAGTTGCATACGGGTGCTAGGAGTCAAACCCAGGTCTTTGCAAAGACAACCAGTGCTCTTAACCATTGAGCCATCTCTCCAGCCCCTCGCTTAAGATTATTACTTTTTTATTATTATTGGAGGGATGAGATTGTTCCAGTCAGGCTAGTCCACAGCTCTCCAGCGGTGAATGTGCCTAATGCTTAAGCAGGAAGATGGGTGCTGGCTATCTAAACAGGGAGAATGTGGGCCATGAAACAGGGCAAATGGTACTAGTGCCAAAGCAGGTTGATGGTTACTAACTGAGCAGCATCTGACTAATGCAGCAGGCTACTTGGGAGCCCTCTGGCAGGGCGAAGGAGTGCAGGATCAACTGCGGACCACATATAATTTTTCAAATATTTCCCCACAGTCTTCAGGTGAATACTAATCTTCTTAATAGCATCATGTTCATTCATTCATGTAGTTTAGAGACAAAACTTGAATACATAGGCTAGGCTCTTCTCAAGCTTTCTCTATATAGTTCTGGATGGCTTCTAACTCCTCCACTTCCTTTATCATAATTCCAAGTGCTGGGATTTCAGGAATGTCCCACCATGCTCACCTCTTAGCATGGTTTTCTACAGCGTTAGAATGTTTAAGAGCTAGCTAGATAGATAGATGATAGATAGATAGGTAGATAGATAGATAGATAGATAGATAGATAGATATAGACATAGATAGATAATTACCATGGGCACATGTTATAATTTCAGTGCCTTCTTATAAAAACTTATTTTCTTATAATCTTCTTTAGTTGCTTCTTATTTTTAAGTCCATCTTTTGCCTGATATTAATAACATCACATTAACATCTCTTTGTGTTCGTACTCATATTTAATTACTCGTTCTTATAAACATCAAAATTCTGTCAAAAATTTATTTATACAAAAATACCTCTTCTAGTCTGATAATCTTCCTTTCACTTCTAATCTTAATTCCATTTGAATTTCAGTTAAATCTTGACAAATTTATTATAATTTACATTATCCTCCCAGTAAAACTTTATTTTTCATTTAACAACTTCAATTACATTGATCATATATTCCATTTTTTGTTTTAGTTTCTTAGATATTTTTTAATGTATGAAAATATTAATCTTCTACTTTACAGGGATTTCATTTTAAAATTTAATTTCATTATATAATCTAATTTTGTGAGTATTTTTGTCATATCTCAAATATTTTGTGAATCTTAAAATGTTAGGAATATATATTATCTTTTTTCAGTTATTTTCTATTTAATTAAAAATTTTTATTTATTCTCTGGGAAGGAGAGAGGCTATGTGTGTGCGCATATTCACAGTATAATGTATGAAGTGAGGGGACAACTTGTGGGAGCTGGTTCTTTCTTTCGACCATGTGGGGCCTGGCGATCAACTCATATCATCAGTCTTAATAGCAAATACCTTTATTAGCTGATCCATTTGTCAGCCAGATTTTTCTATCATTATAGTGCAATTTAAGCATGGTTAGGTTTTTAATAGGATCCTTGAGACTTTGCTGTTTTCTTTGACATATTCAGAAGTTTTGTGTTTAAATTTTTATCTTTGTATTTCTTTATTATTTCATTTTTGCTCTACTGCTTTTCCAGAATGAAAAGGATAGAGTGTCACTGTAAACTGACAGGGACAAAATGTAAAACAAATATCTGAATGTTCTGAAAAGTACTGAAATATTTCAAACAAATTGATTGAAACTAAGTACTCAGAAAAGTAAAGATACAACTTAAGTAAGTGAATAGAACATTGAAAAGTCTTGCTTCTGTTAAAGAGAGTGAGAATGTTTTTGATGAAGCATACTTTATGAAGTAAAATGCCAAATCCACATGAATGTACTGGTGATTATTTTTCTTGAGCATTTAAAAATATAATGTCATTAATGATAAAAATTTATAAGAATAATACAAAAGGCCAAATTCCCAAAAACTTTTTTTTTTTCTTTAGGCTTGTATGATTAAGATTCCAGAATCTCAAAAGGTTGTTACTGGAAACGGCAGACTGGGCTGGATGTCCTAACTGATGTCAGAAGACAAGCAAGTGGTAGGAAAGTCTGATCAGTCGTGACAGGAAAGACAAGCCATTCTCAGGTGAAAGACTCTCATGCCAAGAACATTTAAAAACATTTTTTAAAAATAATTAAATTTATTAACTGAATGTAGTCAGGGCTTCTAGAACTTTTTCCATTTGTGATCCATTTTCACAGGAGAAAGTTTTATAAAACCCCAGGTTATGTGGCATGTGAAGGAAGTACAGAAATAAACATTTATTGAGAATAAGTTGTAAAAGAATTTATTACTCTAAATATAATTTTACCATTTTTAAAGAAAAAAAAGAAACTACACATACTAAAGAAGATGTGGGTTATTTAAAATTTGTATATAATGTATTAAAATTGCAGGTATGTTTTGTACCATAGCACATAGAACATCAACTTATTTTTTTAGAATTGATCGATACTTTGATTTTATAATCTTTAGTTGAAGAATGTTGTGTACCATAAATATGTGTTATAAAATGGCAGACATATGTTTAAAACCATTTCAGAAATTGTTGGAAATTCTATTTTATTCCAAGGCAAAATCCATTTGATGATTCTTTATGAAATGCAAATAGGCAGCCCAAACAGCAAACTTCAGCAACACCTATTTCACCATAATACATCCCAAAAGACATGATAACTTAGCTTAGGATGAGCAGTAGTGGTAAGAAAACATATGTCTTTGTTTTACATAATATAGAAACGTTATGTTCCTGTAACAGACTATTTGCAATTTGCAGTTTGTAACAAAAAATAGTCTCAAATCTGAGTCAAGGTGTTTCAGGTAATGTTAGCTGTTACTTTGCAGAACAGTGTGCAACATGTGAAGTCCACATATGTGTTCAGAGCAAAGGGAGTGGAGGAGTCCTAAAGGACAATTTGAGTGACCATAGTCAGAAACACGTTGGGGTCATTATGCATTTTATTTTGGCTTTAATTTTGATTATTACATATTCAAATATCTTTTACTTTTTTCCAATTTTTTGAGGCTCCAATATTCAATTAGGAGATTCCATACAGGGTTATGACCCATATGTTCAGACTATGTGAATTAGTAAGATTTCTGGATTCAATGTTACTATATAAACAAACACACATGATTATTCCACAATCACACAGTGAGAAAAATAATTAAGAAGACATGCTCAACCTTATTTTAAATAACTTATTTTACAACAAAAATTTTTGACAATACCCCAGAGTTTATGTTACTTTCACTGTTACTATTTCTGTCTTACATAAGTGTGGTATACTTATTAGAAGCAATGAAATAACATAAATGCCTTATTTAGATTTCCTTGCTTTTTAAACCTATTTACTCTTTCTGTTTTATAATCCTAATCTGTGTACCAAATTGCATTGAATTCATTTGCCATTTTTCTTTAGACTTGTCTGTGCTGCAACGGTTTCTGGACATTCTTTGACAAATTGAGAAGTCCTGGTTAAGTGGTCTATGTAACATTTATCAACGGAGTTATTTTTTAGTTTTCTCATAGATAGGTTATAGCAATAAGTTTTGAACAAGATAAGGAACATGTAGATTGTTATGAAATGGTAATCCTTTTGAGGACTGAGCAAAATAGCTGCAATCTTCTCAATCACTTATGTCAGCTTGCAATAAATTATCAGGAGTGGGCCTGTTGAATGCAAGTAGCCCCTCATCCATGCTCTGTAAGTAAGCCTAACAAATACATTGGTTCTCTGCTTGTTACTTTTAACTGCAACTTCATATGACCTAGAATAACCCAGGGAGAGAATATTTATAAGGAATTCCCTAGATCACGTGGACCCTTTGCATGTCTTTGGGGCAATCTGAAATTATTGTTAATCAATGTTAAGACCCAGCGCAATGTAGGTAGCACCATTCCCTACACAGGCTATCCTGAACAGTGTAAGAAGAAAGCTATCTGAGAGAGAGCAAGCAAATAATTAATGATCTACATATTTATTCTCTCTTAGCTCTTGACTGTAGGTGTGATGCTTTAAATTCCTGCCAAAACTTCTCTGAATAACAGACTGTAACCTGGAATTGTAAGCCAAGTAAATCCTCATTTCCTAAGTTGCTTCAGTCAGGGTAGAAGTCACAAGAGAAACAAGAGTAACAGCTGCCCTGAGTAAACTTCTGTGGAGTCACAGTTTGGTTTCTACTGAGGACTTATAAGGAGTGGGTAGATGTTTGTTTGCATTTTCCAAAAGAAAGAATTCTCCCAATGAGGATAAAATGCTATTCTTTTAATATTACATTCAAAAGACTTATGGTAATCTCTCTTTCTCTCTCTCTCTCTCTCTCTCTCTCTCTCTCTCTCTCTCTCTCTCTCTCTCTCTCTCTCTCTTCAGACTGTCTTTAACTTGTTATTCTGCAGTAGCTCCCAAGCACCAGGATTGCATGCGTGTCTAGACCAGACTTGAGTCACATCACTTATCACAGTAGATGTGACGCTAATCATCCTACTCAGGCACTGTTTGACCCTTCCTCTCTCTGCATTTGGAAAGTGGATGCTTTAGAGATAATCTCTATCTAATGTACATTTGAAGAGTGTGAAGTTCTGTTTTAGCTCTGTGAAAATATTGGTTAGACATAAATTACTTAGAATTTTTATGAATATATTTATCTTTTTCTCCCATTTATTTATTTATTCAAGTATTTATTTTATTTTTCCGTGATCCAATGGATATCTGTTGGAATTGTACTCTAATAATATGCTACTTGGTTGACCAAATTGCTCTACCTTCCTCCACTGGATACTTTTCAGTTGTCTTTTTTCCTGCTTTCACGGTGTTTTGTTCTCCTTTAGGAATTTAAATTTTATGATACCACCAGGTGATCTATCAGTTTTGATATTTATGCTTCTCATCCTATCCTATAAGCTTTTTCTCTTTGAATTTCTGGTTCTGTTACCTGGAGAAGGGTATTGATACCAAATTAGAGGTAGTAAGTAGATTTGTTACTGTTGCTTTATGTAGGTTACTTTCAGCTGATAAATTATGAAAATATTCATATACAATAACCTGTGTATGCCCATATATGCAAATATCTCCATATGTAACCGTGTACACTGACATTAATATTAACATGAGCTTATACTGATGTCTCCAAGTCTAATCTGTTGCCATATAAATCATTAGCTCCTTCCCATTTTTTCATTTATAATCTCTCAGTTCAACACTAAGAAATGTGGTTCCTGCTACCTAGGATCAATCCACGTTTTACTTGTCTAATTCTAGTAAATATGAATGGTGGTTATCATAATAGATACCCAGTATCTTGGGAGAAAATTTATCAGTTAGATAATGGTATTCAGGACATACGTAAAGATTATACTCAGCTCAAATGTGGCTTAGACTATTATCTTGCCATCCTTTTTACTTTTCTCCTGATTTTTAATTGAATTTTTGCACATTTCATATAACACGTCTTAATAAATTTTGGAACCCTCTTCCTTCCTCTCCACTCACCACACCCTCCACCATATTTCAGGTATTATGCCATATATGTTAAGTCCTATGTGGTCAAGCATCTGTACCCAGAGACCCCTCGGTGCAAGCTCATATACAAGCATCTAATCATCCAATCAAGAGTCACTCCTTTAAAGAAGACCTACTCTCCCTCACCCTACGGAAGTTATTCGTCAATAGTTTCTTGGTGAGGTTTGGGGCCTATTGCTAATTCCCCTTACTCTATGCTGAGATTTTGTCTGCTTGAGTCATCATGGGTCTTGTGTATGTTGTCACCACTGTTGCAAGTTCATGAGCAAGTTCCCAGACACTTATGAAATTATTTAGTGCTTTAGAGATTTATAAGAATATTTGCTTGTTTTATCACTTTCTGCATTTCATCTTGAGATTCTTCTGTCTGCATTTTTTATATTATAGGTACATTAAAGTTTACTTTTGTGTTGTAAATAGATATCCATTTTGACAAATACGTAGTATCATGTATCAAGAATTGCAAGATTCTAAAAAATAGTTCCACTGTCTTCCTAAGTCCCCAAACATTAACTATTTCAACCTTCCTCAGGTTTCCTCTCTGTAAATACTAACATTTTTACCATCATTATAGCTTTATAATGTTATGTAATTGCTATGTTAAACTGCATTGAATTGATGATGAACTATTTTACTCTTAACAATATGTATATCCAAACTGTGCATGCTCTAGTCATATTGATATTTGAGTAACATGGAAGAAATTATATCACTTAATGTAATTGCCAAGCAAGATGCTATTACATGAGTATAGAACAGTTTCTTTGCCTGATGAAAGACTTTACAAATATGTTCCATTTTTAACTTTTGTATTAAAAATGAAATCACCTAAGAACTACTCAGCATGCACCAGATTTCTACCTACACTGAAAACTATACTGCATATTTAAAAGAAATTATAAAAGGTCTGAAAACAGCTAAGTCCCATTTATAGATTGGTAACCTACAGACTATGAAGGTGCTTGATCCTCATTGGACTGGATCAAAATTAATCCATTACTTCAATACTACTAAAAATAAAATTCCCAGTATTTGTGCCAGAAATTGATTAGGTCTTATAAAAACTTTCACTGAAACATGAAGTGACAAGTGTAATCAAGATAACCTTGAAGCACAAAGTTGATAGATTTTTCACTGCAAATTGAAGACTTAAAAAATAAAGCAAATAACACAGAATGATTTTTGGAACAAAGATAGAAGAGATAAACAGTGGAACAGAGTTACTTTCTGGAAACGGACCCAGAATTAATTGGTGATGTAGATTGAATATGAAATGTATCTCCCTTGGGTTCATATATGGAACAATTGATAGGCAGATGTAGTGCAGCTTTGGGATTTGTTGGAAAATTTGGGAGCTGAGCCAGAGAGGAATTACATCATTATTGGGGGCTTTCAAGGTTATGTCACCTGTGCTTGTTAGTTTCCATTGTCAATTTGACACAAATATCTAGGATTAAAATGTCAAGGAGGACTGATTTAGATTAGTGGGGTGAAGAGATAGTTCAGCGGTTAAGAGTCCTTACTGCTCTTGTAGAGGACCCAGGTTCAACATCTAGCACCCTCATGTCTGCTTACAACTTCCTGGAATTTCCAAGAACTCCAGCTATGGGGACATCTGACATCTTCTGGACTTGGCAGGCTCCTATTGTGCGCGCACACACACACACACACACACACACACACACACACACACTATATTTTTTAAAGAATATATTGGCCTGAAGATGGTTTGTAAGGGATTTTCTTAACTCAAGTGAGAACATATGCCCACTGTGGGTGCTACCATTCCCTAGGGTGGGGATTCTGAACTGGATAAGGGTGCAGAAATGGAGATGAACAATATTATATATATGGTAATTCCTTGCTCTCTGCTATTGACTGTGGATTTGACATGACTAGCTATTTCAAGTTTCTGCCACCTTGACTTCCCTGCAATGATTCACTGTCATCTGCAATTCTGAGCCAAATAAACCTTTCTCCCAAAAGTTGCTTTTGCTAGGATAATTTGTGACAATAGGAAATGAAACCAAGAGAAAGATCAGTGCTGAGAAGTGGGGTCACTGCTGTGAAAAGTCTGACCATAAGATTTGAGGCCATGGGAATTATTTTGTGGGAGGAATGTGGAAGAGGTTGGAACTTGGACTTGAAAAACTGTAGATTGCTGTGAGCAGAGCTTAATAGAAGTTGTGAAAGGTTGGAAGACAAGAAGTATCAGAGATATGTGGACTCTGAAGGGCCGGTTTTAAAGTTTCAGAGAGGAATAAGGATCTTACATGAACTTGGATAATAGCCATTCCTGTGGGGTTTTTGGCCAAGCATCTGACTGTGTTCTGCCTGTGTCCTGAATTTCCTGAGAGCTTTAGAAGGTTAAGTCTGAATGTGATGGATGGATTATTTGGCAGAGGAAGTTTCAGAACAGGAAAGCATTTAGGATGGTAGTGAAAAAAGCAGCACCTATAATTGCTAAACAGTACACAGCACCAGGAAAATCAGAAAAGTATTCTGAGGACCAAACCCTTCGTCTCAGAGGAAGTTCCATTTTGTGAACATTTTTCTCCTCAAACAGAAGCAGATATCTTGAATTTTATGTAAAAAAAAGTGATATACTATTATGATGAGAACTAAGCATCTGCAAATTATGGTATAATCAAGACAAATTGTATCTTGCAAACATAATGTTGAGTGAAAAGAGCCAGCAGACACAACAGCTTATTCTTGGGGATAAGATGAAGTGACTAAGAAGACAGCCAGATCACAGATTATGGGTACTACCAATATTCTTCACCTTGGTGGATTTTGTTTAGTTTATAAACATTCAAAATATTATATGTTTAATTGTGTACTGCTCTGCAATCATATTAGATGTCAAACTTTGAGACACATGAAAACTTCCTGTTTTCTTGAACTGATCTCACGGGCGTGTGCTTCCTCTCTTCTCCTGCCACATTTCCCCCATCAGCTGTCTCCCTCTCTAGCACAGCTATTTGTCCTCTGCTGCGATGGTGTCTCTTCTTCAATGCCTTTGGCTTCTTTTTTTCCTATCACATTCCTTATCTGTCATTTTAGTCCTTCAAATCTTAAAAAAAGAAACTGTGTCATCCTCAGTTTCTGTTGCTTTGGTTTTCTTATCTATTACTCCACGTTAACTTGCTTCTTGTGTTTTTCTTATCTGTGTGGGTGGACAAGAACTTGCATTGAATAAACATCCAGATCTGTTACCAAGTGACTTCATGATGGTAAGAAATGACAGAGTATAGGAGCAGAGAATTGACTTATGCACATAATCTTCAAAGCATGACTTTCCCAAGAAGCCGGATGACACTCCACGCTGCGATATTAGCCTGTACATTCTAACCACAAAGAGTGAGTTTATCCTTCTCTTTTAAGTCAAAGTTCATCTGCTTTTTTGGAATGAGTGTGATGGCAGCTCACTATCTCTACATATTTGAGTCATTCTTAGCACCTTTGCCTTTAGCTTCCCAGGATTCATGCGGTGACAAATGACGGATGTGTCATATGCTCCCCTAGGAAGACATGTCTTCACACTATGTAATACTACTACTGTTAACATAATCCATCTTATCCACACCATTTATTAATAATACAATGAGTAATCCCCAAATGCTTTGGATGACACTGTTCTGACTGAAAGTTATTTAAAAGCAGTCTTCAGGAAAAAAGTACCATAAATTATGCCTCCTTGGTTATTTTAATTTTCTTTTATTGCATCTTGGCAAAGCACAACAAACATTCATTGAAAAAAAAAAAAGAAGACATTACAGAGCACAGATTAATTACTTCAATATTAAGAGATCTTGTTAGCTGTGCCTTTGGAGCTAAGAATGGAAAACTTGGGCAAGTTGTAGGGAATAAAAGATTACCTGCTTTTCCCTGCCTTAAAAATTATGAATATGTTGCAAAAATTCTTCCCTCTTTTTTTTTCTATGCATTTGCTTCAGATATGATAAAGTCAAGGACTCTTGCCTTAGACCAGAGCAAGACAAGAATCAGTAACCTTTGCTAGTGGGTCATGCTATTCTAGAACTGAGGAGCTGTGCAAAAGGTCCCACACCAAGCATCACTGACACGTGTGACGTCGTTTTTGGAAGATACTCTTCCAGGCTTTGGTAATGATTGTCTTTTGCCAGCTACCTCTGACTTTACAAATACATCTGCTCTGTCATTCTTCACATATTTTTATTGTTTCTTCATTCTCTTCTCAACTGGGTGAGTTTCTTCATCTTCAGAAAGCGTACCAGAACAAATTACATAGACACTGTATTTCAATATTTGCCCTCTGAAATGAAACTGGGTTTAATTAATTAATTAGAGAAAGTTTCATTTATTGGCCTGGAATTTGTTACACAGTAAAGGACGACCTTGATCTTTTTAATCCTCCTGCCTCTACCTCCTGAGTGCTGGAATAGCAGGTGTGTACCAACATGCCTGATTGATACAGTGATGGATAACTGAATACAGGGCATTGTGCATGCTCAAGTGCTGTCCAACTGCGCTCCATCACAAGTGCTCAAACTTGCTTATTGTGAAGATTTACTTATTTTTGCGCTTTCCCTGCTTGTAGGTATGTACACCAAGTGCACATGAAGGCCCAACGAGGTTGTAGGCTTCCCGGGAATGGGAGTTACAGATGTTTGTGAGTTGACAGGTGCTGGGAATCAACCTGGATTCTCTACACAAGAATTAAGTATTCTTAATGACTGAACCACCTCTCCAGTCCCATAGCTATTGAAAATAAAATTTTTTCTATTTCCTAGCCATGTGGCCTCAGGTAAGATGTCTTTCTGAAATTTGATACTGTAATTAATAGGACTGAGTAGAAGTTGCAAGTAAGTTGTTGTGAGTCTTCCATAGATTTTTAAAGTATATTCAAAACATATTAATGCTAATTAGCCTTATTAGCAAAGCAATACTGTAAATTTGTCCTTTCAGGATTCAGAAAGAATTCCTCTGTCATATATATTTTTAATTGCATGATCCCAGGAACATAACCTTGCTTTATGATAAGACAGGTGGTGGTGCTGGAAAAGACCAACTGAAAGGTCAGTGTTCTCTTTGGATAGAAAACCCAGTGAGGGAGAATGGCACCCATGAGACAAGTCTATTTGGTTGATTTTTCTCAAGTCATTAATAAGGCTGAGAAATAGTACAAAAAGCTATTTGAATGCTGGCAAACCAGGGAAGCCAGTGATAATTCAGTTCTGAAGACCTTGGAATCAAGGAGAATCAATAGTGTAGCTATCAATTAAGGACAAAAGTCTGAGAAACTAGGGCTGCTAGTTTGAAGTCTGAAGTTTGAAATTTAAAAACCTAGGGATCTGATGTTAAGGACTGAAGAAAAAGTCAAACCATCTTCAGAACAAAGCGAACGATAAAAAAGACTGTCTTTCATCAGTCTTTTTATGATATCTTCATCCTCATCCATTGGGACTACATGTCCCCCACAGTGGATGAACTACAATCTGCCTTACTCAGGCTGAAGAAGCATTTGCCAGGCCAATGTGAATGTCACTTAACCTATAAAACAACTGCAGTATTATCAATCATCACAATTCCTGAGCTCATTTTTAATTTAGTATGTCATATCTGCTACCTAGATCTGTTTATTGTTTGCTGATACAACCCAGAAACATATTTAAAGTCTCACTGGTTTTTACCCTGGTCAACAAATACAAATTATTTTGAAGGATACTTTAAGCAACCCTCTCCCTCCCACTACCAATTAGGAACATATTTTACAAGGTCTCAGCAAAGTGCCTAGGGACTTTTGAGTTGGCTTTAGATTTAGTTCTTTATTATGAACCACTATGCCTTGCTTTAAAATATTAATTTTTGAATAGGTAATACTATCACAATCATTTTTATTTTTTAACTAATATAGAAGAACTTAAAATAATATAACAATATAGGGCCACATGGTGTCTCAATGTGAGGATGTGCTGTGGAATGTTTAACCCAGTCTGAACATATTGACTTCCCCAAGTGTTATTCATTGTTACCTTTTGAGATGAGTAGTAAATGGCGTATTTATACGACTAAATTTATAGTATGACATTAGTGCATTTCTGCTCTCTGCTTGCTTGTGCACACTGTCCCTAAATAGCTGCCAATGCAAATGAAAACTCAGTGCTTCCTCATTACTCTGGTTGGTCTCAGAAGAATTTAGAGCTCCGTTTGGGCATTATGTCTCGCATAACTTCTACCAACTTTTTGTCTCTTCTGTCCTCTGCCTTTCAATTTTCTTTCTATTGACTTTGATCTGGACTGCTCCCAAGAATTCAAAATGAGCTCTGTCTATAACACAGCTTTGCCTCTGTCTGATGGGCTATTGGCATCCACTCTTCTAACCACTGTTAGCCTGGCTTTTCTTTACCAGTGAACTGTTCTTGTCCTGAAAGAATGTCAAGCATCAGCTTTTATGATAATTCTTCCTTTCTATTTGAAAAAAACTGTATCAAGATAACTAATACACACACACACACATACAATGATATAGATTGAAAGATGATCTTTTAAAGTGAAAAATATGGATTTGGCTCAGTCTTCTCAGTCACTATAAGGGTAGCTTTATAAAACAACTTATTAATTTTATGTGGTTTTAAAGTGAATATCAACTAAACTTTTGTGGAGTTGGATAAAATTATAAAATCTATATGGAAAGATAACACACATCAATGTTAATAAAGCGCATAGAGTAAAATGGTATCAAGGAGAATTAGCTCAAGCAGACATCGAAAAGGGTAAGAAACCTTCTGAATGAGAAGAGATTAGTTCTGACAAGGGCAAAGGTCAGATGATGGAGAAGAATGGGAAGAATGAAAGGAGATAGACTTCCATATAAACACCACTGTGTAATAAATGCAGTAACTCCAGTTGAATCAAAAAGCCTTTAATGTAAATAACAGCAAAGTTGTTTCAAAATTTACCACATTAGGTTTAGACTTCTTATCATGATAAAGTCAAAATATGAAACTACATAATTCTAAAGGAAAATGGAAGTCCTCTATAACTTATATTTAGGGAAAAGAACTAGATCGTTCTAAGTATAGGCTCAATGAAAACAAAATTTGAAATCTTTTTTAGCTGAAATTAAGAATAAGTTTTATTGCAAAAATTTTAATAATGAGTATTAAACCTAAATGTATACTTAGGGACAATATTTATGTTATATTATATTCTTATATTACTGAGAAAGGTAAATATCCTTAATAAAAAAATCTTTGAAAAATACCAGAAATCCTATAGAACATTAGATAATTATGCAAAAAAGTAAATTTTAGATATGAGAAAAGAATTTATCAGCATATATTAAAATGAACTTGAAGTTTATGAGTTTTTTCCAATGCAAATTAAAATTAAATTGAGTTATAATTTCTCGCCCACCACATTGGCAAAATTTTGAAAGATATTGCAGTTTCGGGAAAGAGATTTGGCAATATTTTATAAGACTAAATATGAATTTTCATTTTCTCCCAGAAATGACTCTTCTAGGAATTCACACTGATGTTAGACTCCCAACAACACAAAATTCATATGCAAACATTTCAACATTATTTATAATTGCCAGTTACTGGCTTTCTATATATGGAAACACAGAAGAGGGACTGAATTATTATGTTGTATTTATGAGACCATAATGAAAAATAATGAAAATTATGAAGTTAAACAATAGAATTTCTAGTACTAAGAAAAAATTTAACGCTAGAAATTCAAACATGTAAGTGTGTGCAGTTCATAAAAATCAGTGGATGTAATCATATATCCTGGGTGACATATGTACTTTGTACATGAATCAATAGATATATGTGTGTGTATAAATAAATACAGGAAGGAAATTTTTGAAAAAAGTATGAGATAACTAAATGGATCTCAGAATATTAATAGAAGAAATAGTGACTTTATATAACACAAAATAGGTGTATTTATACATTGGGACAACCTAAGTATCCCCTTAGGCATATAACAATGTGCCAAAGTGCCATAAAGAAAAAGTAATAAAAAGCCTACTCTAATCTACAAAAGTAAATTGCAAATCAAACCACCCTCAAGAAAGATTATCTGTAAATTTGACCTATTTCTGATGAAATAGATAACAATTTGCTATATATTCAGTTCAAGAGATTTTATTGTGCTAGTTTATATGAAAATAAATTGAGACAGTTCAGAAATAAATGTGACCCCCCCCCCAAATTTTATAGGGATAATCTTGAGGCTAGTGTGCTAAGTGAATAAAATGGTCACAGAGACAAAAGTGCTAGATGGTGACATTGAGATGCTTTATCAAAAGTCATCAAGCTTGAGTGTTGAAGAATGAGGTGAGCATAACTTTTTCTTTCATAGGTAAAACAAGTTCTGAAGATAGAAGTGGCTGTTTTCAAATCATTCACAGACCAATGAACTATATGTTTAAAATGGCTCTTTTGATTGATTTTATGTTATGTGTGTTTTATTATAAAATAATTTGAGGGAAAACACAGTGGAGTGATGGGTAATATTGTTTATCAACTTAATTGGATTTAGATCATTATGAAAACAAGCTTCTGTATGTGTCTCTGAGGCTTTTTCCAGAAATATTTATCTGAGGACAAAAGATTCAGTCTGAATGTTGCACCAGCCTGTAGTCTTGTGTCTCAGACTGAATTAAAAAATAAAGAAAGCTGTTGGTACCAGAATTTAACTTTCTCTGTTTTCTATGGATGCACTGTGGCCAACTCCTTTTTTCTTGGTTGCCCTGATCGTACCTTCTTAGAAATGATAGACTATTTCTTAATACATGAGCCTAAACAACCCTCTCCTATTTTAAACTGCTTGTGTCACATATATTGTCATAGCAATGAGAAGAGTAAGAACCACTGAAGAGGAATTTTCTTTCTCTCAACACTTATGGATGATCTTTCCAACACAATAGATATTAGAACTCAAATAGTTAAGAATTACATACCACACATAATTGTGCATTTCATGTTTTATTTATGCACTTTACAAAGTTTTTATTAGGTATTTTAAATCAAATTTACAAACACTGCCTGTGTGTTTTTCTATATAAGATCAGTGGTCTGTGGATGAAGTTCAAATTCATTTCCTGTTTGACTAACACAATGATTCACTCTCATAGGAGGATCAGAAGCATTGTGGAGCTTCTGCCAACATCCCATTCTTCCCATTCACCACCATAGGAACCTATATTAAGCCTCACCCTCCCAGGACTCAGGGAGCATTGAGGAAGAGAGGGAAAAAGATTTTAAGAGCCAGTGTTTCTTCATGAATATAAGGAATCAGAGGTTTTTAGGCCAATGGAAACTTGTTCATATGAATTAGCAGTAATGCTGACAACATGCATAAGATCCATGCTGGCTCAAGCAGACAAAAACCATTTAGAATGAATGTGTTATCTTTCAAGAAAGACAATTACAATAAATAATTTTCTTGATTCATAGGTTTAGATCCAGAAAATAATCTTTCTTATATGAGTAATGAGAATATAAAAAGAAATTCTCACTTAGAAGCAGATAGTAAGAAATAATTTCAAAAGGAGACAGAGAGATCATTTACTTCCAAATAATAAAGTTTTTATGATATTTCATGAGCCAAAAGAATATAACGTTTTTAAGTAAATTGAAATTCCTTTTCAAGAAGAAAGAAAGCAAACTCAAAGAAAAACATAAACACAAGAGAGAGCATCAAAGATAATAACTCAATTGCAATTAACATTTAATTAAAAAATATATCCAATATTTTATGACATTCAAATTATACATAAAATGGTAATAAATGGCACTAAACATAAGAACCACAGGAAGTTTGTGCTGACTAAATATTTTGAAGTTCTAATGGAACATCCATGTTCAAAGTAATGTTTTTATTCTACCCAAGGGCATATTATATTATTTTTACTAAACACAGTTGATGCAAAAATATTGACAATTAGGCTAGATAATTAAAATTGATTAATTTAAATAATGAAATGGAAAAAATAAAGAAAACAAGAAAATATGAGGCAAATAGAATTTACAATAGAATAAGTAAATGGCCCCCAACAAATGGTTTTGAAGAAAATGGTTATCCCAAAGAAAATGAATCAGAATGCTATCATTTACTACTCACAAAGACTGCCTCAGTCTTGATTAAAGACTTGAATGTTACATCTAAAATTATTAAAAAAATCTTAAGCAGAAAAATGCAGCATACTGTTGGTCTTGGCAAGGTCTTCTGTTAAATATGATACCAGTGTTTCTCAAAATGAGTAAAATATTTGAAACATTAATCACATAGATGTAGACAGTGGGATGATGGTGACCAGGGGCTGGCAAGGGAGGAATGGGTTAAGGTGATCAGTGTTCATTAAGTTAGAGTTAGGTAGATTAACAAATTTGTTTTGCTGTCTCACAGCAAGGTATCTACGGATAGCAATTCTGTATATACACTTTGAAAAACTAGAATAAGGAAATTTAAAAGTTTTCACCAAACAAGGAATGATGAATTTTTTAGTAGATTTGTTTAATCTGAATTAGTAATCTCATAGTATACACACCTTTTAAAACACTGCATGCCACTTAATTAGTATGTACACATGATATGTTTTAAATGTGTTACTTTAAAAAGTAAATTTAGATAATAGTCAAATTCATAGACACACTGAGTAGAATGATGGCTCCTGAAGCTCTAAGGCTAAGCTGCCTAAGTTCCATTTGTGCAACATAATTAAGTCTTATCAATCTGCAATCAAATGATGTATACTTTTAAATTTTATTTTTTGAGAATTTCATGCAGGACTATGATATTTGCATTATTTTTACTTCTCCCAGTCCCTACGCAACTCCTCCCAGCCCCCATTCTCAGTTACTTGTCATCTTTGATTTTTGTTACACACACACACACACACACACACACACATCAGAGTATATTTAGTGGTGCTTGTGTGTACCTATATTTAGGACTGACCACATAGGATTAGACAACTTCTCAGGGTGCTAGACCCTTGAAAAAACTGATTCTCATGCCCTCAGCATCCCTTGATTGCCTGTAGGTCTTTATGTAGAAGTGGCATCCCATGAAAGTTCCCCTAGTCACCTTGGCGTGTCAAATGGCTTTTTCATTATGCAAATCTTGTTAGAACACCATTCTGTGAAGATTTCATGGATGTAGCTTCCCTACCATGTCTAGAGAATATTAACTAATTATAGGTGTCTTGCTTTTTGACTGCTGCAATCGCTGCCCCTCACTTCTGCTATCTTCCGTTATGTTCCCTCAGCTTTAAGTGTAGACGTTGTCTTGTAGATATATCGCTTATTCTTGTGTTTGACCAGCTGCTGAACTCTTCAATAGTCTCCATCTTTTGCAAAAAGAAGATTCTTTAATGAATGGAGAGAGGTACACTTCTCTGTAAATGTAAGGGCGTGCATTTAGAATATAGTAAGAAATTACTTTGGTGTTAGAAAGTGACAGAAATAGGCCTTCTCTAAGTCTTTGACTGCTGCATCCATATGCACTTGGCTATGTTCACAGTACTAAGAATGAATTCCCTCCTATTGAGTGGATTTAAATCAGGTTAGAGATTTGTGTACCCCTAAGATAAAAATGACACAGTGATACAAATAGAGCTAATTTGCTGGGCCAGTCATTTGTTATAGTTGGTAGGATTCCCAGCTGGGTAGAAGCATTGATTGGTTTCTTCCCCTGTCAACCTGCATAGCATGATTTCATATTCTGAGAGTTATCTTTCACAGAGAAGGCATCTAGGTATGTGACTCTAACTTCTGTGCCTAAATTTTGAGGTATCTCTAGTAAATAGATCTTACCTTCAATAACTAAAAGGCAATAAAGTACTGTGGCAATATCCTTCACAGTCCTTTATTCCTGAACTCTTTTAGGAGTTTCTTGGACTATCCTGACCAACATCTTGAATATAGATTTACCTTGCATGACACTGTGATTTCTTTTGTTACATAGCCTTCAGCTATATACATACAGTCACATACATTCATACACACTAATGCACACCCATGAAATGTTCATCTTTCAATAAACTTATTGAATAATGCATTTTTCTTTGGTTTTATCACCATTAAGAACTCTCCTCTCTCTCTCTCTCGTCTATCTTTCTCTACCTGTGTAGCC
Organism: Eospalax fontanierii; assembly: GCA_035773235.1. Lineage (NCBI taxonomy): Eukaryota > Metazoa > Chordata > Mammalia > Rodentia > Spalacidae > Eospalax > Eospalax fontanierii. The sequence continues at coordinate 13,994,605 of CM069544.1, read as the reverse complement.
CTTTCCACTCTCTCTCATCCAGTCTTTGATAGAGTCCACCCATTTTCCCTATGCCTGTGTGCTTCCAATCCATTCTCCAGAGCACATTTTTCCTTTTGCCATCCACCATTCCTTTCTATGTAAAACCTGGCTTTGGGGGTTAGATCGGGCTATGTATTCACATTTGGAACCAGGATTCACAGATAGGAGAGAACCTGCCTCTCTTGGTTTGAGTCTAGGTTACTTCATTTAATAGAACAGTTTCTGTGTCTTTCCATTTACCTGGAAATTTCCTGATTTCATTTTTCTTTGCTCTTGAATGAAGCTCCATTATGTAAATGTACCACAATGCCATGATACGCTCCATCTGCTTGAGGGACATTTAGGTTGTTTTCCAGCTACTTGGAATTAATTAAATAATCAGTTAAATTAATAATTAACTAAATTGATTAAATCTAAAAGCATCTGTACAGAGAAGAAAACAACCCATCAGTAGTTATGCATAATGGGTAATAGTTATGGATCATACAGTATCATACTGTAAAGCCCACTGAGTGGGCTTTAAATTCAATTAGGTAGCTGTTGATTACCCTCAAGATAAAAACGTCACTAATGTACCAGTGTAGTTTGCTGTACCAGTAATTGCTGGGGTTACTAAGGACTTAAAGTTGGGGATAGACCATTGATTGCAGCTTGAATAGTGTTCTATAAAACTATGAGAGGTAACTTTCAAGGAGGTGCCTTCCAGGTCATTTTCAGCTCCATTGTTCCAAATCCTGTGTCCAAAGTACTTCCTATCTTCAGCAATAAGGTCTTAGCTTCAAGTTCTGGGAGGAAATCAAGGATTTTCCCAAGAGCCTCTGTAATTTTTGAACAGTCTTGGATTACCCTTGAAGGGAGGCTTTTCCTGTGTAGCCCTGTTTTTTGTTATATAGCCTTCCTGTATACACATAGACACACAAAATGCATGTATAATTTTAAGTAGACATTGATGTAATCCATTTACCTCTGATTTTCTATGCCAGCTAAGCATTATTTATCTCTCCTGTCTCTCACCCTGTATAACACATTTTAAAGACCTTTTCAGCTATTTTTATTTTTACTTTGAGAACTGCTCTGTAGCCTAATTTTAATTCGGTCATTTGTTTTCTTGATTATTTGTTTTATCAGTCCTTCATATATACTGGAAATTAATCCTTTAACAGATGTAGAGCTGGCAAAGATTCTCACCCACTCTGTGACTTTGTCTTCTTTTAATGGGTTGTTTCCTTCTCTGTACAGAAGATTTTAGGTTTAATTAATTCCTATTTGATAATTGTTGGCCTTAGTTCATGAGTAAATGAAGTCAAATTTAGAAAGTCCTTTCCAGTACCTATATCTTGTCTATATATTCTTCTAACAGTTTCAGCGATCAAGGTGTCACTTAGACCCTTTGATTCTTTTGGAGGTGATTCTTGTGCTGGGTAATAGTTATGGATCTAATTTAATTCTTCTATATGTACAGATTCAGTTTCTCTGCAACATTTGTTGAAGATGCTATCTTTTCTGCAGTGTGGATTTTTAGCAGTTTTGTCAAGTATCAGGTAGCTGTAAATGTGTGTAGTCATGCTTGAGTAATCTGTTTTATTCCATTGACCTACATATCTGCTTTTATGCCAATAATATTTTTATGACGATAGCCTTGTATTATAGCTCGAAATCTGATGCAGTAATCCCCCAGCACTGAACATTTTGCTCAGGATTAAGTTGACTATCAGGGATCATTTGTGGTTCCATATGAATTTTACAATATTTTTCTTATTTCTGTGAAAAATGTTATGGTGATTTTTATTGGGATTTCATTTAATCTGTAAATTGTTTCTAGTAAGATAATCATTTTCACAATATTAATTCTACCAACCCATGAGCATGGGTAATGTTTTTATCTTCTTTTATCTTCCCCAAACACTTTCCTCAAAGATTTGAGGTTTTCATTGTGATGATTTTTAACGTCTTTATTTAGGTTTATTCCTAGATTTTTTGGAGGCTATTTTGAATGGGTTTCCATGAACAGCAGGATTTTGCCTGACATTCAAAGAACCACAACTAATACTGCTTAAATTATTCAAAAAGTAGAAGCAAAGAGAGAGATCCTAAACTACTTCTACAAAACCAATGTTATTCTAGTACCAAGGCCAGGTAAAGGCACAAAAAGAAAAAAGAAAACTACAGCTGGAGAGATTACTGAGCAGATAAAAGTACTTGCTGCTCTTACAGAGGACTGAGGTCCTTCCCATGCCCACATGATGGCTAACAACCATCCCTAATTCCAGTTATAGGGAATCTGACAACCTCTTCTGAACTCTGTAGTCATTGCAGGACACAGGTGCACTTACATACAGGCAATATATTCATACACATAAAATAAAAATAAATACATTAAATTAAAAAAGAAAATTACAAACTTGTATTCCTATTGAACATAGATGTAAAGCTTCTGGATTAAATATTGGCAACCCATAAACAGGAACAAATAAAAAATCATCCACCATGATCAAGTTGGTCTTATTCATGAAATGCAAGAATGATTCAAAATACTTAAGTCAATAAATGTAACAAATCATACCAGCAGACTTAAAGAAAAAAATAACCTGATCATTTCAATAGATGAATATAAGAACTTGGGGAAAATCCTCCATGTCTTCAGTGTGAAAATCCTAGAAGAAATTTGATTAGTAGGAAAATACCTCAACAGTATGAAGACAATGTATGGCAAACTCACAACGAACATTATTTTAATTGAAGAAAAACTCAAAGCATATCCATTAAAATCAGAATGAGACAAAGGTATCTATTATTCCCAGTCCTTTTTATTATAGAGCGTGACACCCTATCTAGAGTAATCAGACAAAAGAAGGAAATTAAGGGGTACTAATTGGAAAAGAAGATGTCAAATAATTCTATCTGCAGGTGATAAAATATTGTACATAATGCGACCCAAAAATTCCACTAGAAACTTTTAGAACTGGTATTTAGCTAAGTGATAGGATACAAAGTTTACTTATAAAAATAAGTAACCTTTTTATATGCCAATAAAAGCAGCCATATAAATAGTTCAGGTAAAGAATCCATCTTTACCTGTTTTTTTTTTCCTTAATGAATCTAGTAACTCATCCATATTTTTTAGATCTTGTAGTTTAATACAGTATAGACTGATAAAATATTCCCTTATAATATTGTGATTACTTTTACTTTGTTGTAATGCTCTTCTATTTGTTTCTGATTTTATTGGTTTGGGATTTCTTTCTTTTGGTTAGCTGGGCTAAGTACATGTCTATCTTGTATATGTTTCAAAAACCCAGCTCTTAGAATCATTGATTCTTTATATTGTTTTCCTTCACTCCTATTTTATAGATTTATGTTCTGATTTTTATTTCTTCTCTTTGACTTAGCTTGGGTTTGATTTGTTCCTGCTTTTTCCAGATTCTTGAATTGTATCAGTAAGTCGTTTCTTTGTGCTCTTTAGATATTCTTTCTTACTTAATATGGGTACTTAGATCTATAAACTTCCCTCGTAGGATTTTAATGTGTCCCAGAGTTTTATTGTGCAATGTTTTTACTTAGGTCCAGGAATATTTTAATTTATTTCTTGACTTCTTCTTTTATCCATTCAGCTTTGTGTAGTGTATTCTTTGCTACTTGAGTGAAATATTATATAGATGTCTGTTAGGTTCATTTCATGTATAAAATAATTTAATTAAGATGTTTCTCTGCTTATTCTTTTGGCAGCTGACCTGTCTATTGAAGAAATGGAGGTTTGAGGGTCCTGTACTACTAAAGAATTGGGGTTAATATATGACTTGAAGTGCATTAATTTTGTCTTGTGAAAGTTCGGTGCACATATGTCTATGGTTGTAATATCTTCTTGGTTGATTGTTCCTTTGATTAGAAAGAAGAGCCTTTCTTTTTCCTCGAATTAATTTTAACTTGAAGTCTATTTTCTCAGGTATTAGAATAACAACACCTGCATGATTCCCAATCCCAGTTGTTTCTTTTCACTCTAAGGGGATGCCTGCCCTTGAAGGTAAGATGAATTTCTTATAGATAGCAAAAAGACAGCTTTTGTTTCTTAATCTTTCCAAATAACGTGTGTCTTTTTTTTGGACAGTAGAAGCCATTGATGTTTAAAGCTGTTAATGAAAGATATGTGCTGGTTGATGTCATTTATTTTCTGTTTGTGCTCTGAGTTTTTATTTTGTGTTTCCATAATACATCTTTATTCATTTTCTTTCTGTAGCCGATTGTGTATGTTTATTCCTTTCTTCGGTTTGTCGTATTGTTTCTTTATTCTCTATAGTGCTGGTTTGGTAGACATGAATTTTCCAGCCTATTCATATCATGGAAGATTTTTCTTTCTCCTTTGACTATCATAGACAGTTTTGCTGAATAAAGTAGTCTTGCTTGGCACCTGTTGTCATTTAGAACTTGGGATACAGTGATTACTCCAGACTCTTCTGGTTTTAAAACTTTGCATTGAAAAGTCAGCTATTATGATGAGTTTCATTTACATTTAACTTATTTTCTCTTACAACTTTCAGTAACTTCTCTTTTGTCTGTATATTTCGTATTTATTATAGTTTAGTATTTTTGTGTTCATATGCCCCCCCAAAAAAAGACAGGCAATATAAACCTACTCTATTACTAGTAATATTAATAGTAATTAGACTAATCATTCCAAGTGAATGATAAAGTTATCCAAATTTTAAATTTATATATACATTTTTAATTTATATATATATATATATATATATATATATATATATATGAGCTTTTTGTCTGCAAGTATATAAGTGTGCACCCATGCATGCAATGCCAGAATATGGCATCAAATGCCCTGGAATTGGGGTTATGGATATTTGTTGGCTACCATATAGGTACCAGGAACTGAACCTGAGTGTCTACAGAACAGTCAATATTCTTATCCACTGAGCCATTGCTCTACTTTAAGATACTGAAACATTTAAAAAGAAACAGTTATATACTTAAAGAACAAGTTTTAAATAATATTTTCACACATGAGGGAAGAAACTAGCCTATTTTTCCCATGTCTGCTGATAATAATCCATTTCAGAGTAGCAAAACAAACAAAAACAAACAACTGCAATTTGAAGATGATAATTTGTTTATCTAAAGCAAAAGACAGTAAAATACTTGAATTTTTCTATATTTATTTTCTTCCTTTAGGGTATTCACTTGTTTAGAGTCTTATTTTCTGTTGCTTCTTGTAGGAATTTAAGGCTCCTTCGTTAGGGACATTTACATCATGCTTTAGGTGTGAACAACACCCCTTTCATTTATCTCCCCAGCATTTTAATGGTTCCTTCATGAATATGATGTTTTTCTTTTGATCCTTTTATTAATAAGGCAACAGAAATAAATTTCATATATAATGTGAAGCTGTGAGTCATTTCCATATGGAACTCTGAAGCTCAGTGGACACATTCATGTGTCCAATCAAAGAGAAACTTTCAAGAAAGGAACTCAGTACATTACATTCTGTCACTATGCCCACACAAGGAGTTACCTTTGAAGAGAGAAATTAGCAAGTGAAATTGTGTTGAGGTATGTATAGAGAGGTTTGACTCTTCTACAGGGAATTTGTACAATTGGTTTCAAATTAAAACAAAAACACCTTAAATTTTAATTTTAGACATATTCCTCTAACTAATGCTCAAAGATGTTTTAAAATTACATTGAAAAAAGTTTGCTATAGCTTTTAAATTGATGACAAAAATCACTCAACTAAATTCCCCTAAATAGGTTAGAAAAGGGAATGAATGAATCATATATAATTGTAGAAAACAATTTTTCTCAGTAAGTACTACCTGCTGGTATTTCAATTCATTACAGCTCAAGTAGTACATTTGTTTGAAGTCTCTCAATGCAGCTCTGGTGTAAAACTGAGAGGAGGAGTTGTAAATGTATTTAGAACTCTCTACTTTTATAGAGGCTCATGTCTCTATAAGTGTATCTGTGTGTCTCTTCTGTGCACAGAAACTTGGTGATGTACTGTAATCACATATGTGACTTTCAACAAATCTCTGGGGGGTTCAATCTCCTTCAAGTAGTTAGTTTTTTTTACCCCAGTGGGTTGCCATTGTGCAAAGTTTTTAGTAGCATCCTTTCCCTTCTTATTTTTACTTCTGCCTTCTCTTCAACATGAATACAACACAGACATATGAATGTATATCAGTTAAATAGGTACATGTAACTGACTGGAGAAAACACGTGCCAGTCGCTGGAAACTACAATGGAAGTTTTACATGATCCAGCGGACCTGGTTCTACATCTGGACTTCAAGCATATGTATTTATTTTATGTGTGCGAGTGCTTTGCCTACATGTAAGTGTACCATATGCATGCAATGCCCACAGAGACCAGAAGAGGGTGTCTGATCTCATAGAACTAAAATTACAGATGGTTGATACCGTTACATGGGGTGGGTGCTGGAAACCAAACCTGTGTCCTCTGTAAAAGTAGCCGGTGCTCTTTAACTGCTGAGTTGTCTCTCTAGTCCAGCAAATTAAAATTAAAATAAAATTAAAAGAAATCATATAAATTAAGTCCAGATGAACAGCGACAGGCAGTTGATGACTGCTGAGAGAGGGAGGATTACTTTCCTCCAGGGATAAGATCTCTGATGGCTCATCTAATCCCAAATGCTCAACCCTAAATACATGTACACAGAAATACCACTAAAGGACTCAATAGGTGTGTGTGTGTGTGTGTGAGAGAGAGAGAGAGAGAGAGAGAGAGAGAGATAAAAGAGAGGCCATGACAGCGAGAAGGAGGATTTGGAAACTGTGGAATGAGTTGAAGAGGGAAAAGGGATGAGGAAAAGACACAGTACTCATGTATGAAAGTCTCAAAAGCTTTTTAACAAGAAAATAATATCATACCGAGAACTTTGCTTCCACACTGGAATTAATAGGAAGCTCTCTCCTCACATTAAAGCAAAGTTATAAATGCAATAATGTTCCCTTTTCCTTGACAAACTGTTCCCTTTACTTACTTGACTGACTCCTGCTGGAGTATGAACAAAACATTTCTAGAAAGAACTTAAGATTCAGGAAGAAGAAATGATTAACGCAGAGTTACAATTTTATTTTTTGACTTCAAGATTCTCAGATAAATCTAATGTTCCTTCTCTACACTGGGTTTACACATAGTGAGCTTCATGCCAAACCTCATTGTGTTACTCAGATCCCCATATTGAATGTGCTTTCAAGGATTGCCATAGCAAAATGCCAGAAGTCAAGAAACTTGGAGTAGCAAATATTTGTCATCTGGTAGGTCTGAAGTAGAGGTGTTGGCAGAGTGTGATTCCTCTGACATATGCAGAGGTGGGGCCTCCCGGTCCTCATTCCAGCTTCTGGTGAAGGCTCCCTATGTTGTTTTTCCCATTCTTGCCCCACAGTTGCATATTACTCTGCCATTACCTGCTGTTCTCCACATTAACCTGTCTTTATATTACCATCTTAAAAACATGACTGCCCACCATAATGGATTAAAACCACCAATAACCTCACATCGACTTTCTCAAAGCCTCTTTTCACAAATGAAAACCACAGCCACAGATAATGGAAGATTAGATCTCCAATTCAAACTTTTAAAGACACAACTCAACTGGTACTCTGCCACAGACATGTACTGAGAAGGAAAGTGCTCGTGGCTTCTCCTGGGTTGTCTGTGTCTGCTCTCGTAGATCACACAGACTTTCAATGTTGGCTGCACTAATCACTATTACCTTTGTGGAATATTAATTTGTGACAGTTAAAGTATTTACCACTGAAACATGGATCATAAATCCTCTCTGGTTCTTTGGACAAGTTGATATCAAGTTTAAGGAATGCTCCAAACTGTAATAAAAGCCACTGATTAATGAGAAAATCAGTCTTGGACAAATATTCAGGTAATCTAGGCTTTGGTCCTATCCATAGCAATTAATTAATTTATGGAATTGGAACCATGTTTCTTGATCAATCATAATAGATAATATCTCTCCTTCCTGTCTTAGCTGTAAGTTATGACTGTGACAAACTTTTTAAAAGTGTTTAATTTCATGCAAATTTCAAGGCAGTGGATTTACTCTCGTCCTCTGTCACTATGGTGCTTTTTGGAGTCTTGGGAAAATTGTGGCGTTATAGCAGATGACATTCTTCTAGCAGTCACTGGATAAACTCTGTTGGTCCTTTTCAAAAATGTTTCAACTTTTATGACTTTGGTTTACACAAGATCTCCAGCTTTCCTGGAACTCTGGAACTCTGGCTTCTATCTCACAGAGATCCATCTGCCTACTGAGTGCTGGGTTTAAAGCTTTCATCACTACACCTAGCATGATATTTGTTTTTGAGGGTCTTATCCCAGGACTGGATATTGTGTATGGCATAGATGAACTTTGCTTTTAAGAGGATCTATAAGTTCTTTGGGAGTTATACCACTCACTTTATCCTATGGCAGTCCACAGCCAATACAACTTTAGGAATGGAATGCAAACATGAGGCTGGCTTCTTGTTATCAATGTAGGGCAATATTAGGAGTTTGGACCCTAGAGTTTCTCCTGTGATCATACTGAAAATGAGGTATCAGTTGAAACTGGGTCCTTTTGTGTGTGTGTGTGTGTGTGTGTGTGTGTGTGTGTGTTTATTTTTTCCTCTTCATTAGTGTACTTTACATCCCTTACTTACTGGTGTCACCTGAAAGTATTTCCATAATAAGCCACTTGAATATATCTTTAACTTTGGTGGCTCCTTTAGGAACTGTGACCTAGAAGACTTGTTGTTTCTAAAAATTGGATATTAGAGCTGGAACCTTCAGTGAGCAGCTGGCAATAAAATACATGTTACTGGTAGAGCCTGGAATGATGACAGCACTGGCGTGTTGGAGTGTTACTGTTTCTGAGGCTTTTATCCTTGTTAAAGTGGTGGATGGATACCCATGCAAATGGTTAGACAGTTTCTCTGGCATTATTGGAAAAATAGTAATTAGGAAGTTATTGGAATCAAGTGATTACTGCAATGGACCACTGAAGTTCTAAAGAGAGATAATGAGAAATGTGAACAGTTAACAATTTAAAACAACGAAGTAAATACCAGTGATTTAAATGGGACAATTTAAACTTTTCTCTACCAGCAGCCAGACAGCAAAACAGTGAATACTAAAGACTATGCTTAATTGTAGAAGGAACACAACCACAGTGAAGGTTGAATTTGTTGACTTAGAAAGGTTGTATTTTTAAAATCAGGATTCCAGTAGGGAACATACAAATCACAGACACAAGAAGGGAATATTTGGCTTGATTTCCTATGAACATTTATCCTTTCCATCCCCATGGAGCTTTTGGAAATTGAGAAACAGTTTGCTTTTCTTTACCTCTTGTATATCCCTCAATTGCAGATATAATAGGCATAGTCAAATGTTTTAAACTCCAGAATGTGTACATTGTCAATACACCCATAAAAGACATACACATTCATTAGAGTTCACAGCTGAGTCAGTTTTCAGACAAGGAACAGAGAATGTAAACGAGGAACAAAATCAACTTATGCAATGGCATAGCAAGTACCTGGTAGTGATTAAACAATAGATATTCCTTAATTGACCCAACTAAAAGTCCTTGAAGAGCCGTTGATCTAGGAATCAAAAAGATGGTTAATTTTGTATACCAGTTTGAGTGGAGTATACTGCTCCGATATGTGGTCTACTGTTCTGGCTTTTTCTGTGAGGCTGCTTTTTGATGAAGTAATCTTTGAATTGATAGATGAAGTAAGGACGATTGCCATGTATAACACAGACAGGCTTCTTTCCAGTCAGTTTAAGAGCTGATAGAACAAATAACTGACCTGCCCATCACAAGAAGGAATTCTGCCAGTGAGCTCTTTCACACTTTACCTGAGATGTTGACACTTCTTGGGAAATCATCCTAAGACCCACTCTACTGGCTTACTCTGCAGATTTTATACATCTGATCTCGAATGTCTACTAATTCTGTTTCTGCAGAGCATCCTGGCTGATACAGGCTTCTAATAAAGAAAAGGGCAAGGGGTTCAAATAATAGAGTTCTGGCATAGGCCTGTGCCAATCCTTTCGCTGGTTTACAAATATCTACTTGCAATGCTGGGAAACGGAAAGCCTTTGAAAGATGCTGCATCACCACATGTAGGTTATAAGACAAGTTCAGATATTTGGAAAGTCATGACACTTTTGAAACCTCTGATAAGATAAGATTACACAAGGACAATTGATTTCTGGCTGAGAATATAACACTGTAGTCACTTTCCTGTTTCCAAAATACATGAGAGTAATAGGGATCATTCAAAATTCGCAGTGACCACACATTGATTGATATTTTGTAGTAAGAGCTATGGTTACAGGAAGGACATAAGCCTGCAAAATACTTTTTTCGGTTACATGAAATCAAAAGCAGCTTAATCAAAAAGCAGAGACTAATGCCATCTTCAAACACCTTAAGTGTCGGAAATTGTAGCCCTCAGTGTTTCTCATTTAAACTCATATCTTTATTGCTTTTCAAAACCAGTTTAATTGTTGTTAATATTAATGGGCTACTTCAGAATTAGCTAACATCTTCAAGGCAGCTATTTTTTTCTCTGAATACTGATCAGCTTAAACATGGATGCCAGGAGAGGGTCATCTGCATAGCAAGTGAAAAGAGTAAGATTCACATGCTAGGAACTGGAATATCCCTAGGAACTGTTACAGCCTAATCTGAAAATATTCATGTCACCTGAACAATCCAAACACATCCGTGGTCATCAGATGTCTTAATAACCATAGACAGGATGGATAGCAACCATCTTTTATTCTCAGTACTCTGCTAAGACCCATATGTTCAGGTTGGAATGCTTTACAGTCTTTCCATCATAGGTGAGCTTTGAGGTCTAAAATAGTTTCAGGTCTGAGACTTCCTTTTTACAGTTAATAATAAGATACTTTTCTTAGTCACTAAAACATGGAACAAACGTGGATTTTATTACGTAGAAAGTTTCACATACTGGACTGACAAGCAACAGTGCCTCCTTTGCGAGCCGAGAGCTTTAAATTTTGCCTGAGGGCTAGAGAAAGAAAGAGTTCTGCATTAGGGGCAGACTGTAATAGACTCAGCCCTGTTTCTTGGATGACATTACTTAGTAGCTATGGTAGTAGTTTTTCAGTACAATGATGGGTACATTAAAACACTATAGAAAGGCAGACCCACTGAGGAGTGCAGACTCAGGATCTTGGAGAATAGTCATATTGAAGTGACTTATTACGGAAATGCTCTCAGGTGACACCAGTAAGTAAGGGATGTAAAGTACATCAATGAAGAGGAAAATATAAATGCACAATCAGGCATTTTTCCTGGAGATGCTGTTGGTAAGTATGGCAACTCATCTAAAAGACTAGCAGGGAACAGAGAAAAATAGACTGAGATAATCTGTGATATGTCTTTGTATTTCAGCATCTGTCCATCCATGTCTAATTTAAAACTCTTAGAAATATATTTTATTGTTTCAATGCTGCTTTACATATTTCATGTGAGTTCCTCCATCCCAGACAAAAGAAAAACAGAAAATGAGGTTGTGGGAAATCTAGTGATATGCCATTATTACACGACACTGACATTATTTTAGTCTGTCCAGTCCATAGTAGGAGAGGATTGCTAACACTGGACACAGAATTGTGGGTTTTTTTCATTTATCCTTTTAGTTCTGTCACATTTTATTCAGTGCATTCCCAGATTGTGCAACGGAGTAATTAGAAATTGTGATCCTCATTTTGAATTCACCATTATGGGATTGCTTCATTGTCTTTGACATTAAAGTATACTTTATCAAATATTCCTTTGCTGGCTTTTAAAATTGCAGCACCAGGCATTCACAGTGCTCCCTAGGGGACCCACAATGTCTAACTGCATCTTACATGTGTAGACCTCCAAGTAGCTCATGAATTTCCTATTTGTAATTTCATGTTAGATGAGAAGATTTGGCTTCTACTACAAATTCCAACTTGGCCACATATATCAGAACTTTCAGCAATTCAATAATAATTACTTCTATACTATTGTGAAATTCCCTTCTAAACACTCAGTCCAACGTCTTCCTTCTTATCTTATTCTTCTAGGCCTATATCATTTAGGTTATTTCTATTACTATAAAAGAAATTTAACTAGATCCAGAGGATCTAATTAAGGAAATAAGGAAACTAATTAACCCCTATTAATTCACTAGTTAACCCCTATTTGTTCACGTGTTTGTGTGTCTGTGCGTGTGTGTATGTGTGTGTGTGTGTGTAGCAATACATAGCACCACGTCCCACAGAACAATAACAAACTGCATTTCATATGGACAGATCAACAGAAATCAATATAAAAAACTAAAAATTGAGCCAAATGTAATACTTGTTAACGATAGACCTGTCAGCAAATTATGATCAGAAGACAATTTATTTATATATTTTGATGTGTTTAATTTTTTGATTTATTTTTATTTTATGTGTATCAGTGTCTTGTTTGAATGCGTATATGTGCAACCATATATGCAATGCCCACAGAGGTGATAAGAAGGTGTCAGCAGAGTGCCTGGAACTGTAGTTTTGAATGGTAGGTAGCCACCATGTGGGTGCTGGGAAACAAAACAGGGTCTGTAGCCAGTGCAGCCAGTGCTTTAAACCACTGAACCGTCTCTCCAGTCCTACTAGTATGGTGTATTTATTAAGTAAGTTTTGTCAAACATCATGCATAGTAATAAAATTGTGAAAAAGTTTCTTCTTTAATTGAAAACAAGAATATAGATATTTAATGTCATTTCTTCTATTCTATATTCTGTTGAAAGTTCAATCAGTGTAGAAAGGTAGAGAAATCAAAACACATGCATTAAGAAATAAGAAATAAGGTAGTTATCATACATTGTGTAATTATGTAAGTACCAAAAGAAAATAATGCATGGTCCAATTTGATGTTAACTAGTAATATTAACACGTTGTTATAATATAAGACTAATGCAAAAATTTCAATTTTATATTTATGACTTGTCATGAAATAGGAAATATAAAGCAGACATGCATGATATCAACACATAATAATGAAACAATCCTAAAAATAAAAAAATGTAATATTACCACTCTGAAAAATGATAAATCTTGACTGGAAGTAAATCAAGATGACTTCTTTGAATAAGTATGCCTTGACTGTGGATTGGAAGAGTCTATATTGTAAAAATTATTAGTTTGCACAACTCAATTTCAATCAAAATGACATAAGAATATTTTACATCATGTTTATTTTAAAAATTTACATAAAGATGTATATGGACAAACATAGTGAGGGTAATCTTGACAAAGAAAGTCAGAGAGTTTATACCTACAGATAAAATGGGAAAGACCTATTCTATAGTCACAGTGAATGACAGAATTCTACTGAAACAGGGATGGTTAACTGCACAGAAAACAGAATGGAACCCATAAACCCCAAACCCAAAGACACTTCCAGGGTTTATGAGAGAAGAGGAAAGTGAGGAATGGCCTTCATTTTCTGCATAATACTGTTTCAGTGGATATGCACAGGTGAGTGTGTGCGGTCAGTTCTTCAGGGTATTCACAAACTTTAGGATTTTTAAGGAAAATATAGGATAATGTATGAATACTCAATATAGACAACCACTCTGCAGAGCCCAGTTTCCCATTTAATGGAAAGAATACTGAATTCAACTCTAAAAGATTTAAGAAATGTTCTATCAGAAGATTCTATGAAGAGTGTAAATAATCAATCCAGAAACACAAGCTGTGTTTATAAAGCATATGCATGTTGCTCAATATAATTACATACCTCAATAGTATATAAGGTTTACATAATATGCATTGTACTAATTTACTGTGCATTTATTCATTTTGGTGAAAAGTAAGTTCACTATTCACACAATAATGCACATATTTATGTATTTATACATACATATGTATTACATACATGAAATTTTAATGAATAAGGAAAATGAAAAATCATCTGATAATGCAAAAATAGTAACAGACAGGTCACCAAGGTAAACTGTTAACCAATAATCCTATGGAAAACTGTTGAACTTGATCAACTGATGCAAAATACAAATTATGGCTAGAGAGACGGCTCAGAGCAAAGGACCTGGGTTTGTTTACCAGAACCCCATGTGAGCAAGACTCACAGATTCCTGTAACTCTGGTTCCAGAGAATCCAATACTCTCTTCTGGCCTTTGTGGGTACCAGGCACACACATGGTTCACATATATACATGTATGAAATCAAGTCATACATATAAAAATAAATAAATATAAAAATTAAAGAATACAACTTGAAAACATGATAAACTATTACTATGTCCTCAACAAAATAGGAAAATTAATAAGGCTGAAAAAATCAAGCTGTGCAAAACATGTGGCATTACCCAAAAGCTCATCTACTGTGGGTGACCAGTACAATCACATAAGGAAAGTTTCTGTAGTATCAGTTATTATTGAATATATACATCTCAGATGTCCAGTATGTGAGTTATTCAAAATAAAGTCACACATGTATAAATTATGAAAGACGTATTATAAGTTCATGGAGGGGCTAGAGAGAGGAACACCTCTTGTTCTGGCAGAGGACCTGAGTTGGGTTCTCAGCACCCACAAGGCAGTTCACAATTGCTTATAACTCCAGCTCCAAGGGATTCTATGTCCTTTCCTGGCCTCTACAGAGAGACCCGTAGCACTCACATACACAGCCACCACCACACACAAATAAAAAATTAAAAATAGTTAAATAAATCTTTAAAATAAAAATTATACAGTTCATGGATACACTACTGGTAATAATCAAGTACCTATGGAAATGTATCCAAATACTAATTAACAACTGAGCATTTAGCATCAACCATAGAATAATAATAATAATGAAGCACTTAAAAGCAACCAGAGTGTATATTGATGAATCATGTGCAAAAATTACTGAGTAAAAGAAGCCAAGCGTGAGGACACATGGCAAGCTCATATAGTTCAAATGCAATCAGCACTCACAAAACTCAGGGTATTGTTGCTGGAGGTTGGGTTAGCCTCATTGCAATTCTTGGGAGAGAATACCCAGAAAGTACAATGGTGCTACCGTGGTCTGTTTTACTACCTGGGTGTTAATCATATGGGTATATTGAGTTTGTGAAAATCCACAGACGGCATTTTGATGTCTGTTCCTATAGTACAAGTGTGATTTATATGCCACAGAACGTGTAGACCTAAGAAAAAGCGAACCAAACTGCTAAGCGCTCAGGCAGAATCAATCTTTAGTGAGATAAATCCAATGCATGCTGTATCACATTACCTGGCTTTTCTTGGATGTAAGACTGCAGTGGAACAAGGCAGCTGCAGTCAGTTACAGTGAAGCTGATGGAGTGTGTATATGTCTCATCCTTCTGGTGTGAGCCTTCATGGTGATATCAAGTCTGCCCAGAGAAAAATGTTCAAATGGCTGAGGAACAACACTCTTAGATATGTCTTTCCTCTGTAGTCCAAAATCAGAATGACAGAATCCCTTCAGTGTTTCCCTCTACTGTCTATATTATATGGAGGAGCGAAGAGCCATCTGTTGGTCTCTTGTTCTGAACTAGAGCATCTCCATATTTCTTGGAGTACTGTTCATATGTATGCTTTGCAACGCAGATGATACTTACAAATGAGGAAAGAGTGGTTGTTATTCTCCTCAAAGGGGTGAGCAGAATCTGTGTGGAAACGCAGATTTTCACATGGTGATTCTGGGCTAATGAATCCCCCAGGCAATTAACATCCATACTTTAACTTTCTCCATAGACATAGGGAGAGGCACTGACCCCCTTTTTTTTTTCTGGAACAGCTGAACAAGGATCCTCATTGCTGGGGCATGGCAAGTCATTCTATTTTAGAATCCTTCTCTATCATGTAAGAGCAAATAGATGTTTATATCACAGTAAAGCAAGATAACTCATGTGTTAACTTTGCAAGTTGTCATTGCTCTGCAAACGTGTGTACCCAGAAGCACTTTGCTATGGAAATTTGGAGACATGGAATCTTTTTTTTTACTTTATTTTAAGATTTAGTTTTATTTTTAGATATGTATATGCCTGTGAGTCT
Organism: Eospalax fontanierii; assembly: GCA_035773235.1. Taxonomy (NCBI): domain Eukaryota; kingdom Metazoa; phylum Chordata; class Mammalia; order Rodentia; family Spalacidae; genus Eospalax; species Eospalax fontanierii. The sequence continues at coordinate 13,978,480 of CM069544.1, read as the reverse complement.
GTGTGTTGGTTTGCACATGACTATGGTGGCCCCAAGATCTGGGGTGTAGGGAACTTTAACCCAAAGCTGACACAAGTCTGTCTGTACTACTTACTCAAACTCAGTGTTGATTTTTTATGTGAATAATGAGTATAATACATATCTAAGGTGTTCTAAGCCTCCCATGTCCATCACAAACCTAATCATTTATTGTGACCTGTTTGCTTTCAAATGCTGTACTTGTGAGAGAATAATCACACACTCTTATGCTACTTGTCTGTGTTCCAAATGTCTAAAATGTATTTAATGCAAGAGTGGTATAATATTTTTCTGGCTTCCTGACTGTCATTTAACTGTGTTAGATGTATTTAAAGATAAGAGAAAATCATATGCATTATATTTGGCTTTAGGAGAAGTTCCTTTCATTCTCAGTAGGATGACACAGGCTAAAAGTGAGGGCCATGTTTGGGCAGATGCTATTCCATCAACACTCCACATCCTCTTTTGCTGCCTTTCTGTAACATTTATTCATCAGTGGAATGATCTTGGATAAACCATTCCATTTACCTGTGCTCTAGTTCCCTGTTTTACATATGAATAGATTTCCCTTAGGCTAATGCTTCCCAAAATGTATTTAGCAAGATATAACAAAAGAATTCTGAGATTTAGTAGATTTGGAAAAATCTACCTTCAGTATCCACTGTATCTGCATGTAGAGAAGTAACCATAAATATTTTAAAGGACCAGAAAAATTCTATAGTACATAGAACTGTTTCCTTTCATGTGACAGGCTCATTTGTTGTAGGAATCCTTTATACTTGTCTGACAGCCACTAAATAAGTTCCCTCAGAAGAAATGATCTAATTGATCTTTGGGCAATGGCCCAAGCTTGATACTCAAGATCTTCTTGATTCATATTGCAGAATTAATAATAAATATCATTCTCTATACATATTAAAAATTCAAGAAAGTAGGCTTAATACCATGTTTCCTCATTCAAAATTCAGTTTTTCAGTGACCATTCTGTGGGCCAGGCCAAAATCAAATTTTTTCTGTGCCTTTATTCAGATAAATGTCTTCATGAGGATTCTATATAATAAAAATAAAGGTACAGAAATGTGTCAGCTATAACTTGGAACACAGGTCTCATGATGTCACCTGAAAGCAAAGTTAAGTCTGTATTGGAGAAACTCACACATGCCCAGTGAGTTTTGAAATATTAGAAAGATGAATTCCCTTTGGATCTGAAATCAGAAAGATTTGTAATAGAAAAAAAAGAAAATAAGCTTTTTCCCTTGCGTACATATAAATACAGGTCTTTGGGGGAGCCATTGCTTTCAATAGTCTCTGATTCACTGCCTCCATGAACAGCAAAACAACTGTAATAGATCTGAGTGTCCAGAGATGCCCTTTGGAGAAGCTGGCTCAAAATCCTTATAGGAATGGCTGATGTTCAGAGCATAGTCCTTAGCTCTAAGAAATGAAGCCTTTCACACCCAAATCGACCTCCAAGTCATTCTCATAAAAGAAAAGTCCGTTCTACATCCACAGTGTTTCAAAAATAGATGTCAAGGGTCTAGAACCCTCTTGTAGCACTCACCACTTGTGTATTCTGTGAGGAGGAAAATGAAATATTCCTTGACTCCATTATCTCTTATAAAAATATTTGGGGGGGTGGGAAGGAAAAATAGAGCCACAGATTCTGTTTAGCACAGGACATCATTATGACGGACTGACAGTTTGTAATTGTGCAGCAGCTGCCAGAGAAGGGTTGTGATGGGTGGAAGTTGCATACACATTTGAAGGGAAATCCCTCTGATCTAGGATGTCAGACCATTAGAAGACAGAAGACTTAAAATAATAGAGATTCAAATGGAAACACTGGCCAAGTTAATGGGTACTTGGGTCTTAGAAAGTTTTTTTTTTTCTTCTTCATCTTACTTATCCCTGTTCACACTCAGTGATCTCTCTCATCTGTGGCTGATTCTGGGGAGGCAGCCTACATATAAATACATACATATACATATATATATATATATATATATATATATCCCTGCTGCTGTGTCAGCTGTAATGTGAGTTCCTTGTGTGCCTCACACTGCATTTAAGTAGATTACATTAAAGCCTTGGAAGAACACTCTCTAACCTCTCCCCCCACCTCTTAGAACTTAAATGGAGACTTGCCTCAGATTCCAAATTCAACGAAAAGATGGTTAATGTTATTATAATTATTATTTGAATCTGGCTCTTTCTGTGTAGCCCAGACTGGCACAGAACTCATTATGTAGGCCAAGCCTAGGCTGACCTGGAACTTATGGCAATCCTTTTGCCTTAGCCTCCCAAGTGCTGCAATTACAGGTGCAAACTATTGCATCCAAAATTCAGTATGCCACCTTGCCTGGACTCAGTTACAAATATCTATACCTATCTATATTTACATTAATATATTCTGTAGAATGAATGGATAAATTAAAGAGGAAATAGATGAAGAAATCCTAATTTTGTTATTTTCCTATAAAATGCCTAATATTTTCACATGGAATGTGTCAAAATGTATTAGTCAAGTTTCCTCACATAATCAAAGACGGAGACAGACATGAAGAGACAGAGGTAGAGAGATGAATTCAGTCCTTCTCTAATTCTAATTTTTGCCTTATTCAGGTCATCAACAAAATAATGATGTCCACTATACTGGTGAAAATAATCTTCCTTATCTAGTTTACCAAGTCAAATATGAATCTCTTCCAGAAACACTCACACACACACACACACACACACACACACACACACAAAATAAAAATAAAAATAAAAAATAAAAATAACAACAAAAAAAAAACCAGAACTAATGTTTAACCAGCTGGTCTGGGCATCTTTTAGCCCAGTCATATTGGCATATGCAAAAATTAACCATCACACCAATCTTTAAAAATTGTAAACAATTGCCTTAATTACTAATTGTCCAACCAAGACACTTAAGTGGAGACCCTCTGCAGTGTCTCCCACATACTCAGAAAATCTCTTATACAGCTGTGATTTGAATTAAAACACACATGCTCTTATATTTAGTATTTGTATATGCATGGCTCACATTTATTTTAAATGTTCTATATTTGTTATTTTTCACTTTCTACATTACATTGGCTTGCTTCTTTCAGTCAACATTCTGTTATGAACTGAACTTTCAGTGACATCCATGGACATACTGAATGGGGTCCTAAGTCGCTGTGATTTTCTTTTTAGAACGTGAACATATAGCTCTTATTCTTTCAGCAGCTGAGTATGCTGTCTGCTGACTCCTCTCAGCTGAGATGCTATAAGCATTTATTTATCTGGTACTTGCCTTTAGCCAAAGGAATCTGCCTTTATACTTTCATAAAAGCAACTGCCCAATGATAGGTACATGAAGGTTCAGAGGTCTGCCTTTCACAGTCGCATTTGCAATTTGCTGAGATCTTGCTTCTGTCTGTATCATGGCAGAAGACCTCTTCTACTAAGTCCTTCTTCATTTTTCCTTTCATAGGTATTGATTCAAAGAGTAATACAAAACCAGCTTCCTGTGTGTAATGTCTGAGTCCATCTGCTTCCTGAGTATTTTACCTATAATAATGTTTGTCTTCTTGACTTGTTCTTACTGCCAAGTAATATTTCACTGTAAAATGATGCTAAACTTTACTCATCTACTGTCCAAGGGGTAAGACGGTGTCAACTATTTTATTATTATTGAGCATTCCTATAGACATTTCTTTGTGTACACGTGAACAACTTTAACTTGGGATAGCCCTGGATTTGCAATTTCTAGATTATAGAGTTTATTGGACCAAATTTACAAGGGTAAATCTACAAAATTATTTTGTAATTTGCATGACTAATGAACTTCAACAAATTTCAAGTTTCTAACACCAACTCTTAATACTATTTCACAGACTTCTGTCAGGGAGTCATTTTTCTTATCAAACTTGCACAAATAAGGTGCTCTTGGAAACCTTAGTGCCTTTTAAAGGACCAGCTTCTCTGCTTCCCTGATCCAGCAGAGAGAGGTCTTGTTCCTCTTCTACAGCTTAATAGTCCGAAGTCACTACATGAGCTGTGTCTTTTCTCTTAACCTTTAACTATTCAGAACTTTTTCATCTTTCTTTTAAGTCCAAACATAATTGATTTTGCCTTTAAGATCAAATTAATGTCTGTGTTTATCGGAATGTTATCTGTGTTAACAGGACTTTGGGGATCCAATTCAAATGTCCCTTGCTTCCTGTGTTCTGACACCCTTAATATCCTGTTATATTGTAGTGTGGAATCCTAGTAACGCAGGCAATAACATCATTGTGAAGATTTTCTGGTTTGTATAACAAACAGGGTTTTGGCTTAGTGACCGTTATCATCAATGTGTTAATATCCTTGATTTTTTTAATGTTCAGGATACAGTTTATTAAAATATTTTGAACTCTGTTATAGTCTTGCTGTACTTCTAAAAGAAATCTATGTTAACTGATCATTTAAGGATTTACCGATTGAAATTGCCCTTTCTGTGTCAGAGTTAACATTTTCCCTGATTCTTCTTTCTTTAACAACAATTATTTTTGTCTTCAGAGTTCCTATAGCAATTGCAATTCCACAAATAAAGTGGGTATTCATTGAGGATTTGGATAATTTTTATTGGTTTGCATTTACTTTGGCCTTTCTCAGATTTAATTTTGCTAATTGATGTTTAGATGGATATACAGATCTACTACAGTCTTTAATGTGTGACTTCATTGAGTGATCTCAATGGTAAGTGATCTCCTCTGTCATTCAGGGAGGCAGCAGATGTGACTTAAAGCTCTAGCTTCCTTGATATCCTATTTCCCATTGGTTTCCGTATGGCAATGCTGCTCAACTTCTTTAAGTACAAGCGGAGACCAGAATGACTGTTTTATACATATTCTCTGAGGACTCCGACTCCTTTGTTTCCACTCACATTGCTCCTTCACTGCCTGGCATCTCTTGGCTCCATAGGATTTGTGGATCCCCCACATACCACAGAAATTCCTAACAATATATACAATTGCTAGTACTATATGTATAAAATGTATGAAAAATCCTTCTCACAATTTCCATTTACTCATGTTATGGAAACATTTACATAGCATCATGCTACCTATGTATTATGCTATGGAAAATGATTAGACATCAACTATGGAAAAAGTAAATACAATAAAAGCCTTTAATGACTTCTGACTAAAATCCAGAGAATCAAGACTACATTCAGCTTTCCCGACTGTAAGAAAAGCCCTCCCAAACAAACTCATTGCTTGAGATCTCACAGCAAGACACTCTAGTACATAGAGTTAAATTACAGAAAGACACAAACCAGAGATTTGGTTCCAGTTGTATCACAGATGAAATGTGCAGTCTTAGACAAATCTCTTTGGCTCTCAAATTATTGGGTTTTTCTTATTACATGAAAACATCACATTTATCAAAAGTACATGGTTAAGAGTGATAACATATGAAAATAATATAGCCTATGCCTAGCTCATCAATATGCATGACTAAATGAAAAACACATTTAAATCTAATCATGCAGATGTAATCATTTTTATCTCTCCTATACATATTCTAATTGAAATTCTAGTGAGATCGAATATTCTCCATTTTTATGGCCCAGCTCATGAAAGACAATGTTACTGGTAAGGACAGTGTGTCATCTTAAGGAAATATATTCAGCTGATGGAAAGAAAGATGCATCCCCTGTCAATGAAAGACAGAGTCTATGAAGAGACTATGAGAATACCGGGTGTAGGGAGGACTCACATGAAGGTGTCAGCATAACCCAGTAATGGACAGGAGAAAACCCAAGGCAATATCCAGCTTCCTTTCTGAATGTCTCTAATTTTGTGAAATCAAAGCCGGATCTTAGGCTTCCAACACTCTGGTATCATATTGATGTGGGTCCTCTCTCCCCTAACAAGGGGATGCACAGAATACCTGATCTTCTGATCTGCCTCCTTGCTTGTGTGTATGCATTCTATGTATGTGTGTGTTGTTTGTGTGGTATGCATGTGTGTGCGCATGTACATGTATCACGTCAATAGCTACAATGGGAGGCTTTGTACCTGGTCCTGTCTTCTTTCATTCTTTGATTTTTTTTATTCACTTCCCTCATCTAAACTTTCTCTGCCTTCAAACCTGCACTCTGGGGTTCACCTGCTGCTTCTTATTTCAGTGAAAAATCAAGAGACCCCAAAGTGGACATGAATTCAAAGAAAAATCATTAGGGACTGATTCGAGTGACACAGAAAAATTTGTTCACATTGGGAATGAAATACTCATTTCCCACCTTGCCTGTCTCCTACTGTGATTCCTCTGAGACTCAATTCACAGCCCAGGATGAAGATGCTCTTTTGAGAGTTCAGGAAGACACACAGACTGCTCTCTTCCTCAGGGTCTTTCCTGCCAGCACTGGACTGATTTCAGAGAAGACTGAAAGTCCACATATTTCTATCTGCTGCTGCATGAGCTCTTCACTTCTGAGTTTCCTCAGTGCTGCCATTGCCTCCAACCATTTAGAAGAAAGGGCAGCTGTCCGACCCTTTCACTTTGTTTACTGTACAGTGTGATTCCTTACACTGCTATCTGATTAAACTTTTTCTAATGGACACTGGTCTTTGAGTCAGAGCAGGAGAAGAAATCTATGCCTGTTTCTCAATTGCTCTATAAACAAGGGTATGGTGTAGGATTCTTGTTCACATAGCTACAAAGCCTGTGATCCTAACCATTTGCTCTGCACAGCGATCTTATGTATTAGGCAACTCAGGATTCCCATCTTGTACCTGAAGAAACTGAGGTTTAGTTCCCTGCCCACAGTCACCTTCTTGAATCTAAGGTTCGGTTCTTGTACCCACATGGGTACCCTCATATACGAGGGATTCCATAAAGGGGATTCTAGAAGAAAAGTTCTTCAAATTTTCTGAGTCAGCTCTCTTAGTTGTGAAACATAGACAGGCAGCTATACTTCGGCTAGTTCAGAGGGATTAATTTTGCATATGAAATTGTTTGATGTACAGGAGATGCCTCATACAAGAATCAAAATTAGTATCATGCCACTCTTCCACTCAAGAGAATATAGTGACTCCCTGTTAACTGTAACTCTTTGGTATCTGTCATGTTACCTCAGTTTGTACAGTTCAGATTGGAGTTACCTATTCCCAGATCTCAGATTTCCTCAGATGTGTTTGGCTCTCTCCTGGCCGATCATCCTTTCTTGATTTCCAGGCCCACTGTGCTCCTTCAGCCTCATTGCTTAACTGACCTTCACCATGCGGGCCTTATCTTCACATTAGTTTATTGATAAAGAGTTTACCAAGGTCACATAATCTGAATCACTTTCAGAAATGAATGTAATTTCTCTCATTCATGTATTAATTTTGCTCTTATTCCCCAGCTTGTTCAATAAAGCATTCCAGAACTCTTCTTCAGACACACTCTGAGGAACTCAGGAGGGAGGAAGGCACACACTGTTCTTACTTTCAAATAGAGTACAATCAAAGAAGGAAACAGGCAAGAGGGTGAATATAGGAAAATCTGCTGATCTTGACAGCAAATCCTGCTTTCCCCTTGGTGAGAGATGAAATTTATGAACAATTTTAGTTAAAAATCTAAGAACAAGGCTGACAGGGCCTCCTTAACGCAAACTGAAGGTAATGCTAAACTCTCTTCTGCTTGTTACTGTTAGAACGTGCTATGCACCTTCCTCATTGAATCCCTCAGACTAACTAAATGATGGGCAAAAAAGAAATTTATTTATTTTGTTTGGTTGTTGTGTTTTACTCATTTTATTTTGACCCCGTCTCCCTAGTCCCAGCCCATCTGGAAGTAACTATGTAGACCAGGCTGGCCACCATCTCACAGAGATCTGTTTGACTCTGCCTCCCCAATGCCGGGTTCACCATGCCTGAATTTAATAAAAAATTAGGGGACAAAAAAAGATACTCAGATTGTTCTTTCTATTTGTTTCTTCTGAATATGAACAGATTACATCGTTACCTTGTATCCTTGAAAATGGCATAAGACTCAGTTATTGTGTCCTGAATTAATTTAACGCTTTCCAAGGACATATATGTGTATCACCTTTCTGTGTTTGTAGATCTACGTTCCAGTTCTTAAGTATTTATGGAAGATGAAATTCACTTCTTACTAAGTGGGGACAATGGCAAGTGCTTGTTCTTCTGACTTTTAGATAAAATAAGAGATGTACCTGAGAATCTGACAAACAATTGTACTCATATTTGATTCTAAAGCCCATGAAACACAAAGGAGAAATCAAACACTATGGAAACCATCTTGTTTGAATAGTACGTGTGGAGGGCTCTTTAAGATTATCACATCCCTATACAAATGTAATTTCTTACTATGTCCAAACATGTATCCTTTTTTTTACAAATAAATATCCCAGCTACCACTCATTAAGGAAGCTTCTTTTGCAACAGATGGAGAATATTACAGAGTTCTGTCTATAACTGGTCATACACAGAGATTGCGCATGGATTTTCCAACCCCAATGACACATCTACAATTCAGTTTCTACACCCAAGCCACACATAACTTAGAAAAAGGGGTAAAGAGAACACTAATGTATCTCTCAACTCTTACCAATGAAACCCCCTTATGCAACAGAAGGGATGGACACAAAAGACACAAATGGCCAATGAATGGAGAAGAGTTAGCAGAGTGTGTGTTCTTGGACATGATTCATATATGAAACTACCTACCCAGGGCTCAGGGATCATTGAGAAATAGGTGATGGAAAGTTGTAAGAGCCATGAGAGAAGGTTCATGACCATATGGAAATAGAGTCTTACAGGCCCCCAGGGATATTGCTTATAAGAACCCACAGCAATGGTGCCCACATGCACATGCAACCTCAAGCTGACAAAACCCAGCAAACAGCTGTGGAAATGGGGAGACTCCAGTCTTTGGGAAACTATTGCCAATTGATTCTTGCCAATTAAGGAAGAGGTGATATACTTAGATAGGCTCGCTATACCTCAGTGGATGAAACTGCACTGAGGGACATCTGAGACTTGAACTAGATTCCATAGCACTTGACACAAATGACAGAATGCATGTATTCCAGTGTGGGGGAATCAATGCATATATATGTTAGAAACATAAAGTAGGCATTGATGTGCATAGAGAAAGATTGAGTAGAAAAAAGAAAAAGACAACTCTGAAAACAAGTACATCAACATGTTTGCATTTTGATAAAATAATTACCTGAAAGAACTTTAAATATGCAAGCTTAGTATCAGAATGACTCAGAAAATAAAAGACAGTTGACATCTGGTATAGGTCAACCTAAATTATCTAGGCTGAAAATCAGAGATAAACTAATTGAATGCAGTAGTAGACAGTTAGATTCCCTTAAGACTAAATCATATGTTTCAGGTGGAGTTCCACTGGCAAATGCTTTGAAGATAAAACACAAAAACATTCTAAAGTAAAAACTGACATTGTCTACAAATCTAAGTAAGGCAGAAAAAATAATACAAAGGTTATATCAAGGTAAATCAAAGATACAGGAAAGAGTCATAAAAGTAGGCATGAAAGACTACACTTATTACATTTCAGGGAACAAAAATGAGATGTCTGATATTTTCTCGAGAACAAAAGAAAATCAGTTGGCTTCTTTTTTGGCGATGAGGAGACCTGGCTGTGTATATTTCTTTATTTTGTGGGAATAACATGAAACTGAAAAAAAATTAAAAGAATAGCCTTAAAAGTTAGACACTGGGTCTAGAGAGATGGCACTACAGTTAAGAGCATTGGTTGTTCTTGCAGAGGACCCAAGTTTGATTCCCAACATCCACGTGGCAGCTAACAACCATTTGTAACTCCAGTTGCAGAGGATCCGATGCCCTCTTCCGACATCTATGGTTACTGCAGGACATGAGTGCACTTCCATGCAGACAATTCAATAATATGCATGAAATAAAAATTTAAAAATACAACATTTTTAAAAGTTAGACATAGTATAATTATATTGTAAGACATATATTATTAAAACAAACTTTCTAGGTTAAATGGAAATAATTTCAGATGGACTTTAATATGTATGATGGAGTGAATGTTTTCTAGGTTGGGGCAAATTATTTGACCTCGAGTCATGTCTATTTTCCCCCAAAGAAAATGATAGTTGCTATGTTTTCATCCCGCAATGGTAACAGAAGGCTTAACTGAGTTCAGACATAAGAATTGTTTAGAAGTGTAAATACCTTACATGTAGGAGACAACAGGACACTAATATTACTGTTGAGAACAAAGACTGTCTTTTGGGTTAAAGTAGTGATCATTCAGCCCCAGAAAGTTTCTACTTTGGCAAATAACCCTTAAGATTACAATTCTGAAGCCCAAGCAGTACTCTACGATCTTTAGACTCACCTTTAAGAATATGTCACAGAACTTTGAAAATTTGCTTTAGACCAAGGACATAGAAACAGTGGCTATTTAATGTACCACAGAAGTGAAATATTTTATTTAACGGGCTTTTAGAAACATGTTTTTTTGTTACAAAGCTGCATACTTTGCTTCTGGTAAGGAAGGGTTTTTGCATTATTAATGCTTATTGTTTTTTCTTCAGAAAACTAATAGTAGATCTTTTCAAATAATCCATGTTAGATAAGGAGAGGACAGGAAATGGTCTAGGGGTTAGAAACAAAGAAAAATATTCTATTGCTAGAATTGGTCTTGAATCCATCTTGAGGACATTTGACATTCCCCATAGCAGTCAAGTCACTATCCCACATTTGCTCCTGTGTTTCTTTCTGTTTCCTTTTATTCCAGCTAACTGTCTTCCATCCTATGCCCCCATCTGTCCAGTACTCCCGACCTTCCTACTTGTTTAGGCTTTCTCATTCACAGTAATCCCCCTCTTTACCTGAAATGATATAAAATGCTAATGATTAATTGATTGATTTAGGTGGAGTTGGGGCTCAATACCAATTCAAGATCCCCCGTTCCCACTGTAAAGAATACAAGCATAGCTTTCTGAACTCCTGAAAGTCAGTGTACTATGACAGTAATTCCTTATTTTAAAATGAAGTGGAGGTACAGGGGAGAAACAGCAGAGGGGAACAGAAACCAATGAGACTTTTAATATTTCCTTAGTTTTCTTATTCTTTCTGGGATTTAAAAAAATTACTTTTGTGGTTTATGAGCACAATTAAATAATTTATAACTTGAAAGAATTAATGGAAGCAGTTCATATGGTATTTATTCCTCTTTGTTTTCAGATTTGCTCATTTCTGAATTTATTCAAAAATATTTTAATTACTAGCATGTTATATAAATAGTCCCACTTTCAGGAAGCTTAAAACCTAACAAGAGATAAAAATAATTGAAAAAATTAACACTTGATATGAAAGTTAATTAACAACATTTTGAAAGAAATTATATTGAAAGGACTAAGGAGGCACTCAGCTAATTCCATCCAGTGGGAACCTTATCTTGACTCTAACTGTACAATTCCAAAAAAACACATATATTTGTGAGACTAAGAATAGAATACTGGTATGTGTGAAAAGGTTGTAAGCTAGCAGAATGGAATGCGAGATGGGTTATCAAAACACAGAAGCTGAATGCCAAGTTTGGAATACCCCTAGTCATGCTGATTCTCTGTCAATGTTTAGAAAACAAACAAACCTCCAAATGGCATATAGATCTGGCTGATCAACTCATAGACCATTAACTTCTAGTGCTTAAGGGATGCTCTTCTCTACATAGGTGCAAAGTAGATAAAGTAAGAATGACTTTCAAGCCTTTTTTATATAAAAAAAGTATTTAAAGTACAAGCTATGTATCAACTCTGGTATCAAAATTCCTGCTTGTGCTTCTCAATTAATTAAATAGGCTGTCAAATTTTTGCTTTACCAAATTCATTTTAAGTTCAAAGTTTACAGGTAAGTTTTATAGTGTTCTACTTTCTGCAACTCCAGAGCTTCAATTACACCGAATCATCTAATATTCTCTTCCATTCATAGCTGCATCTCATAGGCTATGCCAAGACAATGTCCAAAGACTTCAATTCTACTACTCATGTGACATACCAGGAAATATGTTATCAAAGGGAGTTCAAAGATAAATAGTTCCTGTCCTTAAGGAACCCAAACATGAGTAGAGCTGCAGACTTTCTTGAAAATCCTTAAGAATGTTAAAATAGTCTTTATTTGTGTCACACATGTCCATATTTTCTTGATTATTAATCCTATGAATCTGAATTTTCATTTTCCATAGGGCTTAACCCCATGTTCAGGGAGTTCACTGTAGCCATCTCATGCTTTGTGTAATTCATAGGTCTACTGAAGAGTGCCTTTCACATGTTGGTAGGTATCTCTTTTTCCTAAAGGGTTGATTAGCACTATTGATTGACCACTGATACTCAGCGACAATTTGATTGCATTAGTGTTGAAGCTACAATCTAGTTACTTGTTAGATCCCTCTGCACATTCTGCACACCCCAGAGCCTATTTGCCAATGTAGATGAGGATTATGCATATAACTCTCTCCTAGCTTTACAATTAGCCAAATCGCCTTTTATTGATGTAACTATGAGATGATTCACCAAAAATACTCCTTAAAAAAAAAGGAAAAAAGTCTTTCATGTTTATTTTCCTAAAAATAACATCATTTGCAATAGACTCCATCTGTTGCAAAAGAATGTTCTTTGATGAATAATGAATGATATACTTTTTTGTAAATATAAAGATCCATATTTAGCATAAAGTAAGAAATTACATTTGTTTAGGGATATGACAGAGGTAGGGTTTTCTTTAGGATCTATGACCTCTCCAACCATATGTATTTGACTGTATTTACAGTGTCAGACACGAGTTCCTTTCAACAGACAGGGCTTGAGGTCCAGTTAGATAGCTGTTTATTACCCCAAAGATAAAAAGTGTCTCTACTGAGCCACTATAGTTTGTTATGTTGGTCACTGTTGTGGTTATTAGGCTGTAAAGATGAAGGTGGACCACTGACTGATTTTCTTCCTTGGCAACTTGTACAGTATTCTCCAGAACTATGAGAGTTAGACTTTACGGAGGAGGCTTCCAGGTCTGTTCCAGCTCCATTGCTCTAAGCCCTGTGTTGAAAGAATGTCCTGTCTTCAGAAATTGGTGTTACCTTCAAGTTCTGGTAGGTTATCAAAGGCCATGGCTGTAGCCCTTGGGAATCTCTTGAACTAACAAGACCAAAAACTGGAGGTCAGGTTTCTCTTGCCTGGCACTGTCTTTCTTGTAATATAGCTCTAGGGTATTACAGAGTTCTGTAACTGGTCACTACCCAAGGAATAAGTGTCTGAGAGATGCCCAGGTTTACCTAAGTGAGATGTCTAAAATGGAATCTCTACACCTAAGGCTCATGGAATGCAGTGGAACAGAGTGTAGGTAGGGAGAATAATAATGCATTTCTCAACTCCCACCAGCCAGAGCTCCTCACACAACAGAGTACTATGCACACAGAAGGTCACAACAGGCTAACAAGAAGAGAATAAGAGAATGTAGAGAGTGTATCCCAAGATAAGACTCATGTATTAAACCACACCCACCCAGGGCCCAAGGGCCATTGTGGAAGAGGAAGCAGAAAGATTATAAGAACCAGGACTGGTGCATGATCATAAAGAAACAGAGTCTTAAAGGGCTTTGGGAACTTGCTCATATGACCTTAGAGCAATGATATCGGCATGCACAAGACCCAAGGAAACTCAATCAGACAAAAACACAGAATAGAACTGGGGAAATGGGCAGGACCTGAAGAGATGCTCACTGATGTTTGAGCAAATATAGAATGGGTAATTGAAGAAGGTAGTTATACACATCAGCTGAGCATTCCTGACTAGTAGAAGAAATCAGAATTTCAATTGACCTAAGTGTTTCTGTCCTATTTGGTTAAGAACATGCTTGTGAGGGGCTGGAGAGGTAGCTCAGCAGTTAAGAACACTTACTGTTCTTGCAGAATAGTTTGTGTTTGATTCCTAACACCCAGCTCCAGGGAATCCAAAGTCTTCTTCTGACCCCTGAGTGCATTGCATCACATGAGTGTACCTACCTACATGCAGGCAATATATTCATACACATTAAATAAAAATAATAAAGAACATACTTAAGGAAAAACACTATTCTTATGCATATATACATATATATTACATATATATTAACTATATACTTGTGTCATGTTTCATTTTTAAGAAATTGCTTAATCAAGTTAAGTGTTAAGTAGTAAAGTGTTATAAATCTATATTATCACATTTAGGTGATAAGACACTTAAATATTAAGCATTCCTCAAGGACTTGCTCTAAGATACATAATAGATTTGCTTGTAAAAAGAATAGTTATATCATGTTAGGCAGAATTATGACCTTGTCATTGTTTTCATTTCAAAATTAAGTATGACATGAGGAGATGCAATTGTCAAGTTCACAATGGGTGGACTTGTATTGGCTAATCTTGGGTTGAGTCAACATGACTGGATTTGGAATTAACTAAAATGAGAGAGACTTTCTTTATTGAATTATTTGAAGCTGAAAGACCCACCCTAAATATGGAAGTTCCTTTTCATGGCAGAAGAGAGTTTTGAGTTTTACCTGCTTGTCTTCTCTCTCACTAATGATTTCATCTTCCTACTGTGGCATTCCTCTACAGAGAGTAGAACCAACTTCTTCAGATTCCAATATAGACTGAAGACTAGCAGACCTCTATCTGGCACTGAAGTCCTGGAATACTGTTGAGACATCCAATTTCATGGATTGAGTAACTACTGGATTTTCAGCCTCTCCAGTATGGCACAGTTTTTGTTGAACTATTAGGACTCTACCCTGTAAGCTAATCTAATAAATTCATATATGTATATTAATTTTATCAGTTCTTTTTCTTTAGAGAACCCTGACAGATATAACACGTAAACTCAACCATATAAATCTCAAGAACTGGAGAAATAGGCAGCAGGTCCCAAACTTAGCAGAGGAACTATTGACAACTGGTTACTGCTGGGGGAGGGAGAACTGATCTTTTTTAACTATCACTCTAGATAGGCCTACTAGACATCCAGGGGACATCTGGGTACACAAACTTTTATTTGATAGGCCTTAACATATATGACAGAATGCATGAAGTCTGGTGTATGTTTGGGGTATACATGAAATCTGGTAAGGAGTATGGAGAGGTGTCAGTAAGGGGCGGGGGCTTAAAGATAATTAAGCTGTTTTGCATGAAATGCACAAAAATTAATTTAAAATATACAAAATAGAAAAAAGAAAAACAAATCTCTGTGAATTTCTCCCTGAAGTTGATTCAGTGCTCCTACAAGATGCAAAAGAAATTTTCCTGGACTTCTTTCTAGTAATTCTTTATAATCTTCATTCTTTTATATAACAACTCTATGTCTAAATTGGAAATACAGATTTATTGGAATAGAAACAAAGTTGGATGAAAGGTGCTGTCTTATGTATCATCTTATATATCATCTATTGGCAGTTTTATATAGTGATAACATGTTTGGATCATTAGATTCTGAATTTTTGTTGAAAACAGGAACCATCATGGAAATAACAATAGTTTCAGTGTTTATTTTTGGGAAACAAGACAAGGATAAATTTATCATCAGTCTTACTAATTCAGATTTAATAGTTAAAGTGTAAACTTAGAGATGAACATGTTATGGACAATGCTTGACAGTTATCTTTAGTCCAGTTACTGCTTTTTATTCTGATATCCATTTTAGAGAATACAAAGTAGCATGCAACAGGCATAACTCAATATGAGGAAGGATTTCATAAGAAAACGAGGGGCTGCACATTCATACTCATAGTACACTTGTCTCATGATCATTCATCTCCCACCAGTGCTCAAAGTCCAAGCTGTTTAAAGCAGGCCACAGAAGCACATCAGGCACCTTCCTTGCCCTTCATTCCAGAAATCCACTCAGTAAGGTCAAATCCTCTTTACATCTGCACAGTATTAATCCCAGCTCCTGGTATTGATATTTTTCATCACTAAGGAAATGCTGAGGAAAAACTGATCCTGTCAAACACAGACCTTTTTGTTAAAACACATGGATAAAAAGGACCTTGTACTGCTATTGGTCCTGCTCAGGCCTGTGAGTTTCTCAACCTGTCCATCCTGTGTGGCTGTGATTCTTCCTCCAAGGGAAGAGACAGCAGCACTGATAGAGAATTATAAATCATTGTCTACTCTCTACAATGGATGCAAGAATAAAAACAATAACTGCGATGAAAATGACTGAAGGTCATTTAAATGTTTAGGTCCATTAAATATTTACCCATTATTTCAGGCTCTAAGTATTCTACCCTAATGAGTAAGGATGATTATGTACCATAGTCTCATTTCCCAGCATCAAACACTGACACAATGCATAGGCCTTAACTAGAAAACTGCTCCTTGTAAAGTAAGGAAGTGATTACAACTTATCGTATGAAAGGCACACAAATTAAATTAAATGTATATATTATTTTTTAAAAAATACAGAGATAAATTTGAGAGGAAACCACCTACTTCCAGAGAAAGTTATTATATTCCTGTTTAATATGCTTCATTCATTTTATATATGACAATTTAGTCACATTTAATCATCCTTCAAATATATAATCTTAATTTGTATTTGTGTGTCTCCACACAGCTACAGGTGTTGACATATATCTTATTGTTATATATTTCTCCATAGTAAATATCTTAGATTTTGATATCATATTGTTACCATACTATATCACACTTGTTAAAATCATTTTAGGGTCCATATTATTACTATTGTTGTTTTAGAAAACTTTCACGAAGAGGTGAAGATATTTTTGCAATGTCAAATTGATGATAAAGAATGGCCTAAGGAAACCAAAAGTCATGTCTTTGAGTTAATACATTTCCTAGTTGTAAAAGTTTAAACATATCTTTTATATGTTCAAATCACTACTAAAAAGTAAAAAGTTAATAGTGTTCATGAAGATGTGGGGGAATTGTTATGCAGTGTTGGAAAAATTAGAAATAGCACAAAAATTATGAAGAAAAAATATAAGGTAATATTATAATTTGTATCTGAAATGGCCTAATTCTTAACGTCTTAAAGGTATCTCTCCTTCCCGGTTTGATTGGGAAGTGGAGAACCTTTAAGACACAACTTCTAGTACAAAGTTGCAGGGAGCCAAGAAAGAGTTAAACATATGTGCTATACTTGTATAAGCAGCTCCCACAGGTGCAGGGAGCCTAGGAAGACTTAGATGAGCATATCCTAACAGGTTTGCTGCCAAATAGCTGGGTTCAAAGTGTTTTCGAGGTCAGACATGATTAGTCTTTGTTTTTAGTATGCTTCAAGGAGAAATACCTCCACTTTGTCATGCTCTTGTGTAAACAAAATAAGGATGGAGAAATGTATGTAAACTTGGGAAAAAAATAAACCCAGGCTGCTTGGTATTGACTGGGAGCCCTTCTGTCTCTTTCCTTTCTCATCCTCACCCCCCAAGTTGAGACTCTGATTTGTCTGGCTGGTTCCGGCAGGAAGTCACCAGAGTTCCTTGGGCTGCTTGCTCTAGCACTTGTTGCTACAATTACTGTTACCATGATGCACTGCTTAGCTATAGGCCCAAAAGAACAAAGTCTACAAAGTATGGACTGAAATATGCAACCTCTAAACCAAAGTAAACTTTCCCCTGTTTAAGTTTATTACCATAGGCATTTTATTACAGCAATAAAAAGTTGACCAACACAAATAGTTTATTCAAATTAAAAAAGGAATTCCCATATAATTTCATAATCCTACATGGGGAATATAATCAAAAGAACTTAAAGCAGAAGTCAGATCCCGACTACCATACCTCTATTGCATTCCTCTGGCTCACCCCCACACTGTCCCCTGCAAGCCCCAACACAGGAAGTCTCCCAGTTCCTCTCCTTAAAACTCTGAACTAGCTTCCTAGCCCAGACTAGCTAAATAGCCTAACATAGATTCCTAAATTCCTCCTCAGGAAGTCTCATGACACCCATCTATGTAGCAACCAAGCTACATAAATATGAAAAGATCTAAAACTAAAAAAAGCATAGTAGACGTTCCTACTAGACCCATCCACCGTGAAGAAATCAGGGACACAAAATTTAAAAGAACAATCATAAACATGATCAAAGAATTTAATGAAAACCAGAAAAATAACTCAGAGAGGAATGGTATACTCTTGAGATGGAAGCCCGAAAATATACAAATTTGTAGCTTAATGAAATATAAAAAAAAAACTCATGACTTGAAAAGTGAATTCATGAAAGAGAGAAATAGTGAAGAAAACACAAATGGAAATGAACATGACACTGAAAAACTCAATTAGTCAATTGCAAACAACAAACATGAAGCCTCACAAGGAGAGTGAATGAAGTGGAAAATAGAATATCAAGACTGGATGACAAAATAAAAGATTTGGACTCCTTCAGCAATGACTATGTAAAACTTAAAAACTACAGGAATGGAATACTCGGGAAATGCGGGAAAACATGAAAAGACCAAATCTCTGAGTTATAGGTATACAGGAAGGAAAAAGAGTCTCAGGCCAATGGCATTGAACAAATCTTCAATTGAATTATAGAAGGAAATTTCCCTAAATTAAGGAAAGGCTTACCTATAGAGATTCAAGAAGTACATAGAACACCAATTAGACATGAACAGAACAGAAACTCCCCATAGCATAACATATTAAAAAGAAACTTTAAATATACGGAGCAAAGAGAGGCTATTGAAAACTAGAGAAAACATGTTACATATAAATGAAAACCAATCAGAATTAGAGCTGACGCTTCAGTGTAAACTATGAAAGATAGAAGAGCCTGGACAAAAGTATTCCCAGCTCTAAAGGAACTTGGATGGCAAGCTCAAATACTTCATCCAGCAAAACTATCTGTCATATCAAAGAGGAATGGAACAGTTTTCATGACACAAATAGGCTGAAAGAATTCGTGTCCACTTAATGAGCCTTACAGGGAATACTCAAAGCAATACAAAGGACTAAAGAAATGAATGTGTATACACAACAGACACAGAATGAACACAAAGAAATGTATAATGATGGAAAAAACATAGGGCCACAAGCACAAAGAAATTAAAACGATGGTATCCAATACACATCTTCCAATAAGAATACTAAATATCAGTGGCCTCAATTCTCCTCTCAAAAGATACAGGTTGATGGAATAGATCAAGAAAGAAAATCTATCTTTCTTTTGAAGAAACTCATCTCACCTTCAAGGATAGACACTATCATAAAGTAAAAGCATGGAAAAGAAATACTGCAAGAAAATGGCTTTAAGAAGCAATCGGGTGTTGCAAATCTAATATCTGATAAAACATATTTCAAAATAAACAGAACCAGAAGAGATAAAGAGGGCAACTTCACTCTAATCAAAGCAACAATTGATCAAGAAGATATTGCATTCGTGAACATTTATGTACCAAACACTATAACACCTATTTTATAAAACCATTACTCCAGGATTATAAAACACAGATTAGCCCCAACTCAGAAAGAGTAGTTGAGTTCAGTATCCCACTATATACAATAGACATGTCAACAGGAAAAAGAATAAGCAGAGACATCTGAATCAAATGACGTTTTACATGAAATGGACCTACAGACATCTACAGACTATTCTAACCAAGCACCAAAAATACACTTTCTACTCAGCAGCTCATGCAAGTTTTTCTAAAATTGATCACATTCTGATACACAAAACAAATCTCAACAAATAAAAAAAAATTGAAATAATTCCATGCATCCTATCCGACCACAGTGCAATAAAGCTTATAATCAATTGCACTAACAAGTGCAAGGACTCATGGAAATTAAACAACACATTCCTATATGATGATTGGATTAAATAAGAAATGAAGAAAGAAATAAAAGCATTCCTGAAACTAAATGAAAATGAGAATAAAACAAGGAAATCTATGGGACAACTTAAAAGCAGTCCTAAGAGGGAGGTTTATAGTTTTTAATGCCTGCATTGAAAAAAATCAGAAAGAACACATGTAAATGACTTAACAGTACAACTCAAGAATCTGGAAAGACAAGTACAAACCAACACCAAACTTAGTAGATGTGAAGAAATAACAAAAATCAGAACATAATATAATGTAATAGAAACAAAGAAAACAATATGCAAAAATCAGTCTAAAAGCTTGTTCTTTGAAAGGTTAAACAAGATAGACAGACCCCTAACACAGTTAACCCAAAGAAAGAAGAAGCAATTACAAATCACACTACACACACACACACACACACACACGCACACACACCCACTCATCCAGAACATTGTAAGGGATAATTTAAAAATCTACTATCATGCTCATGGCTTGGTAGAATGAATAAGGTAAAAAATGACCATCTTACGAAAATCAATCTATAGATTCAATGCAATACCAAGCAAAGTACCCATGACATTCTTCACAGAGCTGGAAAAAAAACACCCTAAAATTCATATAGAATCACCAAAAGTCCTGGATAGCCAAAGCAATCTTGGGCACAAAGAAAGACACTGGGGGAATCATCATCACAGAGTATTTTCGGGATCCATCATCATAAAAACTGCAGG
Organism: Eospalax fontanierii; assembly: GCA_035773235.1. Lineage (NCBI taxonomy): Eukaryota > Metazoa > Chordata > Mammalia > Rodentia > Spalacidae > Eospalax > Eospalax fontanierii. The sequence continues at coordinate 13,957,894 of CM069544.1, read as the reverse complement.
ACAATGGCACAAAATAGACATATAAATAAATGGAATATAATAGAGTACCTAATCATGAGTATATGCAGTTTCATCCACCTGATATTTGATAAAGGTACCAAGAATGCACGGTGGAGGAAAGACAACATCTTCATCAAATGGTACTGGCAAAACTGAATCTCCATCTGTAGAAGAGTGAAATTGGACCCTTATCCCTTACCCTATGCAAAATTCATTCTCAAGTAGATCAAAGAACTCATTATAAAATCTGAAACTGCTAGAAGAAAACATAGGCAGTACCCTCCAAGATATAGGCATGGGAAAGGACTTTCTAAATAGGACATCAGCTGCTTAGGCATTAAGGTCATCAATCAATAACTGGGACCTTCTTAAGCTAAAAAGTTTCTTTACAGCAAAAGAAATCACCAAGGAAGAGAAGAGGAAACCTACTGAGTGGGAAAAAATCTTTACCAGCTTCACTCCAAGAGAGCATTAATATTCAGAACAAAGACCTCAAAAAATAAAAGAAACAATAAAATAGATAGCCCAATAAAAATATGAGCTATAGACTTGAACAGAGAGCTCTCAAATGAAGAAATAAAAACGGCTAAGAAACACCTTAAAAAGTACCCAACATCCTTGGCAATTAGAGAAACGTAGACAGAAATCACTTTAAGAGTCCATCATACTCAGGTCTGAGTGAATTAGATCAAGAGAACAAAAGACACCAAATATTAGTGAAGTTGTGGAGAAAAGGTGGGAATGTAAACTCATGCAACCTCTATGGAAAGCAGTATGAAAAATTCTCGAAAACCTGAAAGTGAATCTGCCATATAGTCCAGTTATACCACTCCTTGTCATATACCCAAAGGACTCATCCTACTGTAGACGTACATTACATCTACGTTTGTTGCTGCTCTCTTCACAATAGCTAAGGTATGGAAACAACCTAAATATCCCTCAACTGAAGAATGGATAATGAAAATGTGTTATAGTTACACAATGGAGTTCTACTCAGCAGTAAGAAAAGATGAAATAACAAAATTTGCAGGTAAATGAATGGAACTAGAGAGTGCTATTTACATACAAAGTTATATTATTCCTTTAAATAAGGAAGGGCAAAATCATGTGTTATGATAGGACAGTGTGCTCAGTAAAATATTAGTTACAGACTAATAATGTGATTTCAGTCATAGTTAGAATAACCTAATACATACAAAAAGAAACTAGGTGGTGGTTACAGAACCTTGGTAGGAACAGAAATGAGAAGCTGTTTTTTAACCTTTAAATTTGCATAATTTATTTACTTACTTATATATTTATTTATTTAGTGCATGTGTGTGTGCATATTCATATCATGACATATATGTGGAAGTCAGATTATTTTCAGGAGTTGATTCTCTCTTACCATCATGCAGCTTCTGATGCCTGAACTCAGGATGCCATGCTTGGCAGCAAGTTCCTTTACTTGTTGAGCCTTCTTGCTGGCCCTGAGAAATTTTTTTTGTAAATTTCTTTATAGAATTTTGTGTATTTCATATAGAACATATTAATTACCTTAATACCGCCGTCCCCATTGGCATCGTCCCATTGCACCCCCACTGGATTTCATGGATTTTGTCATTTGTGTTAGGGTCTGTCAAGTTAATGTGCCAGATGTCCCTCAGTTCAAGTTCATCCACTGTATTCGAGTCAGTCTATCTAGAATCTCTCACTTTCAGATCAGCTCTTCCTCACCCAGCAGTCATCAACTGATAACAGTTCCTCCACTAAGACTGGGGGCTGCTGCCCATTTCCACAGTTCTATGCTGGGGTTTTGTCTGCTTGTGTTTGCATAGGTCTTGAGCATGCTGACACCATTGCTGCAGGTTCATGCAAGGAAGGCCCTAGAAGCCTGGAAGATTTTATTTCCATATGGTCATACACCTTCTCCCTGATTTTTAACAATTTTGCCCCCTCTTCTTCAATGGTCCCTGAGCCCCAGGTGGGAAAGTTTAATATAAGAGTGCTGCTCAAGGACCCATACTCTGCAGACTTTTATTCTTTATACTTCAATCATTTGTATACCTTTGTGTTCATGATCCTATTTTGAAAAAGGGAGCTTCGTTAATGAGAGTGGAAACATGCATTAGTATTCTTTCCACCCCTTGTTCCACTCTGTTCTATGAGCCTTAGGTGCAGCTTCTCTGATAAATGGTGGCTGGAATTCTTGTCTGCAAATATAAGCAACCATATTTAGCCCACAGTATGAAATTACATTTATCTAGGGATGTGACAGCCTTGAGGGTTTTTCTAAGATCTATGACCTATGCAACCATGAGCATTTGGCTTTGTATACAGTATATACACGAGTAGGTCCAATTAGGTAGCTGTTGATTACCTCAAGATAAAAGTGCCACTGCTCCGATGTATCTTTCTGTGCTGATCATTACTGCAGTTATTAGACCTTAAACTTAGTATTGGATCATTTATTGATGGTTTCCCTTAACATCTTGCACAGCATTCTCCAAAATTATGAGAGCTAGCCTTCAGAGGATGGTGGCTTCCTGGTCAATTCCAGCTCCATTGCTGCAAAATCTGTGTCTGAAGTATGTCTTATCTTCAGTAACAGGGTCTCACTTTCAAAATCTGGAAGGCAATTAAGGGATGTGGCCATAGCCTGTGTAAATCTTGGGAATCTCTTGAATTGCCCTGGCCAACAGCTCAATGGGAAGTTTATACTTTCTAGCACTGTTTCTTGATATATAATCTTCATCTGTACACATAAACTCATGCAGAGATATTGTGTGTGTAATTTTTCAGTAGGTTTTTGAATGAATATATTTCCCTCTGGGTTTTCACACCAGGTAAGCATTATGTATTGCTCTTCTCTCCTCCTCCTCAGCTGAAGTACCTCTTCTTCCCCATTTTACCCTTGATAATACCGCCTCCTATGGTCCCCTCTCTCTTGAGCCTCTGTTTCCCTTTACCCCTATTGTTCCTTTTATAACCCTCCTCTCCCCTCTCATTTATTCCTCCCCCTTTTTTACCCAGATTTGCAGGATGAAAATGTCTCTGATATTTCTTATACAATAAACTACCCGTGAAATTATTATTTTGATAACAATGAACAATCTAAAAAATTCATTTTAGACATGTACAAATTGTGTATTAGGTATACCTCAATGGCATAGCGCCAGTAAAGTTTAAACCCTTTATCTAGCTAGTTTCATAAGACCGGAAATAGTTTTGCTTCACTTGTAGGTCAAATCACTCACTGGATACAGGAAACTTAATTCATTGCTTTGATGCAAGTAATTCGCTCTGGACCTGTCCAGCTTTCTGAAAAGAATTTCCTTTTCATCAACTCAAAATTCACATGTAATTAGTATGTATCAATAACCTGAAGATCTGAAAATTTTGTTATAGATACACCCTGCACCATGTCAAGGCTGGTCCTGTAACTGAGCCTCACAACTCATCTCCTGGGTCTCTCATAGCTTCTGTGGTAACTTGGAGGAATAAGGGAAGCCAATTTCAAGGTGCCAAAATTCCGGAATCCCCAGAAATTTGACCAGAACATGTAGGGCTGTCAGGAAGGAGATGCCTTATCCACACGTCATTTATTTCATGTTTCCACTGTTAGCAAATCCAGGAAGGACAGTTGGAATGAAGATGTGTGATATGTTATAAAATTATATTGATATATTAATAGTTCAAAGAACTATTTGAATGTATGAGGATGTAATGGCTTGGAAATGACAATGAAATTCTATGTTCCTTCTTTTTTTCTGTCTCCACCATGAAATGCTATTACCAGCATGTCAACATTTTTTACCTGGAGACTTAAATTTGCCTTCCATGTTCTTCTACCTCAGAAAAAAAGAGAAAATATATATTGCATATTACCTATGTTCTGGCTATATGGAGGATTAATTAAAATATGTAAAGTACTTGCAATCTATTTTCTTAAAGTTGTGAGCTGAGTACATTATTATTACTACAAATACAGTTGAAAAATACAATCACATTCCCCTTGTAGACATCTCTGTTTATGATCCTTGCTTCCAATTTTACTATGTTTATGATAAGATGACAACATGCGCAATCTAGCATTAAAATTTATTTTTATCTTCATTTTGTAACAATGATTTAACCTCTTGTGAAACAATATGAAGTTAAAACGAATATGAAGTTTTTACCACATGTCAAATCAATGTAGTTTGATACATATATATATATATATATATATATATATATATATATTCATCCCTTCAATCTTCAATTTCCCACAGGCAGATATCAATCAAGATAGAGACAAAGTCTCTTTTGTAGCAAATGTATTTCTGTATTTCACTATCTAATCTTAAACTTAGAAGATGATTTGTACCAATGCCCAATAAGTTAAATCAACCTCAAAAGACTCTGAGCATTCTGATATGAATTGAAAATGCAGTGCTCTTGAAAGAAAGATAAAAAAAATTAAAGTCAGAAGCTGACCAAAACTAAATACCCTTAACATGAGAGACCCATTTTTCATAATTCGGTTGAAAATAAGAGTGATTTCCGGCAAATTACATAATGTCCGTATGGCTCATTTTCTTCAAGTTACGTATGTGTATGAAAAGGAATTGAAGAAATGCTCACCCTGGATCCCAAGGGCAAATGACACATGCCCTGTAGCGGTTGCTGGAAGCAGATGATGAGAGCTGTTTGTTCCCAGGTCCTCAAGTTGGACTGCCCAGACCCAAATGTAGATTATGTTCATAAATTAGGTTTTCCTAGGGAGATTTAAAAAAAATTGCCAGTTTTTTCTTTTCCATAAAGTAAAGTGGGGTGATGATGCTGTCTCTCTCTCTCTCTTTGTGTGTGTGTGTGTGTGTGTGTGTGTGTGTGCATGATCATATGTATACCTGTGTTTGCAGGGGCATGTGTGTGTTTTTGCATGTATGTGGAGGTCAAAGGTTTATGATAAATATCTTCCTTGATTCTTCAATTGCTCTACATATTCTCCCAGCTATTTTTTACTTTTTTTATATTTTGTTAATTCTTGGAGAACTTCATAGAATGTATTTTGATCATATTTGATAATTTTATCTCCCAATTCAAACTCCTCCCAGATCTCTACCATTTTACGCCAAATTCCTGTCCTTTTTTATTTTGTTTCACAGAGTCCAACTTGTGATGATCAAATGTTTTTAAGAGTGGAACCTGACCTAGAGTGTGACTGACCTACCAGGGATCACAACCTTAAAGAGAAAACCAACTCGTCATGCCCCACAGTTATCATGGCACTTTTCCTTCTCTCTCTCTGTCTCTCTCTCTCTCTCTCTCTCTCTCTCTCTGTCTCTCTCTCTCATATTCTTTTTTTAGGAAGGTTCTCAGTATGTAACCCTGGCCCATCTGAAACTCACAGTGTAAGCCAGACTGGCCCCACACTCACAGAGATCCACAGGTCTCTGCCTCTAACCTGCTGAGATTAAAGGCACTGGCCACCACAGCCAGCTCTCTGCCACACTCAGCTCTCTATTTTCTTTTCTGAGGCAGACTCTCTCACTTGAATCCAGAGCTTGTGTCACATCTGTTTTGGGTTTTTGGTATTGTTTATTTATTTGTTTTTAATGGTGTTGAGGATTGAACTCATGTCCTCATCATTGCGTGTAGAGGACTTTACTGACTAGGCCACATCCCACCTCTGATATTACTTGTCTTATACCATAAGGAAACAAACTAGATGCAGTGTATTCACAGAACTGGAAACATATCTAGCACATAAAAAGAATCACAAAATGTTAAATGTTATTATCATTGTCATCACAGTATTGCAAATACATTTTTCCAGAGTAAAAAAAAAATAATTCTGAAAGGAGCAGTAAAAAGGTTTACTTTATATTCTGATTATGGTGGCCTCAAAAGACCAAATTTGCTGATCAAAACTCATAGTAGCCTACACCAAAAATATGGATTTTACTTTTTTATAAATACATTTCAATAATCAACTAGCAGTAGTAAGAGCTGTGTTTCCCATTACTCATGTACTTCAGCTCTCAGGGAAGTGTTTAAAAGAAAGAAGCTCAGAGATTTTAGATTTTATTTTTTAAGTAGCATATAACAGCCTATTACTTTATTCTTAGAAAGGAATTCTGGATTGTAAAACCAGGTAGAATAGTTTTCAAAATCCCTTGCAATTGTGTTGCTGACTACTTGGCCTTCATGTGACAAATAGTAAATGTCACATTTTTCTTTTCTGTGTCCTGTATTGGGACTGAAATATTCAAATTTAGGGCATAAGGAAGATGTTTCATTACTCAGATGGTGGTAAAGATAATATGAATGTATAGGTGTCTGACAAAATTCAGTAAATTACATGCATGATTTTCAGTTTTTTGGCATACCAATGATATCTCAAAAAACCTGGGGGGAAAAAAACCTTCCAGGACAAGAAGACTTGAAAGTTATAGAATCCCACGCACTTAGTGGTGAATTAGCAATTTTTAATATAGAAGTTCCTAAATTATTAATGTTTCCCAAAGTGATATTTGATGGCAAAAGTAATATCTCTGTGAAGTATTAAGTGAATTTTATGAAAAAGTCGAATAAGCTGACAGAGCCTAATAATTACACTGTCAAAGAATACAAGATTCCATTTTCTCAAAGCCATCGATATTGCCCAGTTTCGGTTGTGTAGGCTGTCATCAAGATATTGAGATTTATTTCTCCTCTAATTATGCCATGGCAGCCAGTTTCCTGCAAAACTGCATATGAAACTCGTTTTTCAGCAGGTGCAAAGTCAAAGACATGGTCCATACAGGTGACTATGGACACAGCCAAATAGTGGTTTTCATGGCCATAGGAAGCAGAGAATATAGCCTCTATCTATCCCCTAGGGCGTTGTTGAGAAGTTTTAAAATATAAAACAACTGGTGATTTATTTATTAGGAGGAAGATGAAAAGTGTTTTCCTTCTACGATAGTTTGTTCCAGACTTTAAGCTCAAAGGAACTGCCCACCAGAGATGCCCGTTTGACCTCCTTGTGCAATTTCTGTGGTTTGCTTCCTCATGCATTAAGTATGGAGGATGCATTATTAACTCATTAGGGAAGAACCAAGGTCTCTGTGTGGCCTAGTCATAACCTTGGCAATTTACTAAGTCACAAGAAAGGTGCAATGAAAGAATGCTTAGAATCAGGGAGCACAGTCAACGGTGACATTCTTTGTTATTTTTATTTTGCTTGCTATTTCGGCATTGGAGGACAACTTGATTGGTCTGCATCAGCTTTAACAACCCTAACAGTCATTTCAGTTTAACATCATTGGATGTAATGAATATAATTTACAAGATCCAAATTTATTTATTTATTTAGTAAGTTAGTTACTTAGTTAATTTAGTTTTAAACCTTTCGGTAACACATAGCGGCATACAGTTCTTGGTGCTGATTAAGATTTAAAATAGCATTAGAGAATGAGTGTTTACATTTTTAAGCATATTGTAAGACAAAATTCCAAATGGTTAAGTGCGCTGTTGAAAATAATAAGTGTCAGTGGGTGGTCCTGCAGAGCTTAGTTCTTCAGACTGCAGGGTTGGCCTCTGCTTTTCTTGGTCTGGACCAGAGCTTTGCTGATAACTAGTTGCATGTCTCTGAGTCACTTAGTTCAGCTAACATTTGTTCATCTGTAAAATTAGGATTATATTACCTGCCTTATCAGCCATTGTATGAAGACAATTATCTATGTAGGCAATTAGCACAGCAACTGGCACTGCTTTAATAAGACTATGGGTGGCTTCACCAGTGACCCCTCATTTATACATTGTAGGTTTAGACGCTCTATCCTTTCTCAATCAACCTTCAAGTCTTTCTTAAATCATTTTCACCCATTCCCTTCCTGTCACTGTGACGTCAACTTCTAAATGTGTTTTTTCCCATTGTTCATCTCAAATAGTGCCCTCAAAATCTGTTGTCTTCTATTTAGTCTGATTGGAGGGTATTAAAATGGGATTCTGTGTAATATTTTCTCATAGGCTGTTCAGTGAGAGAGATGTGTAGCTTCAGCTACATTCTTTAGCACCCAATATACTCAGCTGCCTACTGTACACTTCCAGGTAGAAACCATACGTTTTCTTCCCCAACCATGTGTTTAAAGAGTCCATCCTGATCCCACAATGAAGTGTGTTTTCTGTCTTATTTACTACTTTATTTCATGTGAGTAATCATACTCTGTGTCTGTGCTATTTGTCCACCACATCCAGTCAATCGTGGATCAGGTGGTCAGTACTTCCTTGTGGACCCCCCACCACCTTTCCAACCTCCACTAACTTCTCCTCTACACCACCTCTTTGTGACCCCAGAGACTCTCTGGTCACTTCTCACTCTCCACCCTGACTAGAATCACTTTCATCTAGACTGCTACAACAGACTTATAATTGAGCTGTTTCCTAACATTGCCTCTCTCTTTGATTCCTTTTCCTGAATATAGCTGATTCAAAGTTCTTCCTAAGGTTCCTTCTTAAAATAGTTCAAAGGCTTTCTATATTTGCTGTCATTAAGATGAAGTGCAAAGGAAATTCCTTTACATTGTAACTGCTGCCAGCTCATAAGCTTTCTTATTGAGCAATTATATCTTCATTGTGTTTGTAGTTACTGTCCAGTCTATAAAAACAATGAATCCAAAACAAACAATTTGCTGATTATTAGACAGTGGGTATAAAGCCCTTTAATTCTTTCCCTGCCTATCAAAATTCCCTGCTGGGCATCCCTTCCTCCAAGTACAGAAGATTGCCGTAAGTCTCTTAAGCTCTTTTGCTTTTATTTCTTTTTCTATCTTTGCTGCCTATTCACTTTGCAAAATTTCATCAGATGTCAACTATATTCTAGGGACTACGGAGTTAACAGAATAAATACTGCTTTTTTTCCTAGGAAGACTACAGGTTATTTGGAAGAAAATTAAATAAATACTTAAAATATATGTGAACATATTATTGTAAATGTTCTGTACATTTGGAAGGAAGGGAAAATGGCAGTGAATTAAATGTTCATAAATGAAGACATAATTCACTGTACAACACGTTTCTTCCATGAACTATGAACCCAACATAAATAATAGAGATATTTAACCCTTAATACTCAAAAATACACTTTAAATATTATGTGGTAAAGAGACTAAAATTTCAAATACACATCTCTATTCTCTATTCAACTTTGTTTACCCTTACTTTTTCAAAACCTTTAGGTTAATTTCCATCTTTTCTTCAAATTGTTTGTGTATATGTGTGTCTGTATGTATGTATGAATCTACATATGTTTGTGTGTGGAGGAAGGAAAGAGAGAAAAAAAAAGAGACAGAGACAGAGAGACAGAGAGAGAAAGAGGGCATGGCAAGGCAAAGAAGATATGAGGTGTCTTTCTTATCCCTCTGTGACTTACTCTTTTGAGACAGAGTCTCTCACATAGCCTGGAGCTAGGCTAGAAGCCAGCAGTTCTAGAAATTCTCCTGTCTCTACCTGCAGCATTACGATTACAGATGCTACTAGTCACTGTCAGCTTTTTAATTGAGTGCTGGTATCAGAACCAGGTCCTCATGCCACAGCAAGTGGGTCTTAAGCACTGAGTTACCTTTCCAGCTGCCCCATGGACTTTTGTACTTTTATTGCTATACTATCAGGAAATTTATGAAAATTTTTAAAAATCTCATAATTCAAACTGCAGAAGAGTTGCAAAACTAATAGAATTCCATATACAGGACCTCTCTTATTCAGTTCTCAGGTTAAATCTCCATGCTATGTTCATCAAACTGATGCTTCCCATTGAATGATGAACCTTGCTACATAAATAATAAAATGAAGTCAACGAATTATCTGTGCAGCACAGACTCCCCACCCAACTCTAGTGCAGAGTTAAAAGGAAGGCTTCCTCATTATTGGATCAACTTAGTTCTCTCTCTCTCTCTATTTCTCTCTCTCTCTGTCTCTGTCTTTCTCTCTCTCTCTGTCTCTGTCTTTCTCTCTCTGTAGTATTGATGATGATTTCTCAGTCTGTCTCTTTATATCACAACTTCTAACAGAAGAGCAAGGTCAATTCAATAAGTGAGCTTTATCTGAGGAGGGCATCACAGACAATCGTTCAACCCTTCTTGTCTGATTATGAGCCTGGGCATTTTCTTACTTTGTCCAGCTTTCTAAGTGTGACATCGATCATCAACCATCCATTTCAGGCTTTGCTTAAAAGTAACAAAAGCATGTAAATTAATGTCTTTTAAAGATATATATAAGGTCGGTAGATACTGAAGACCTGGTCATAGCAAGTAGGACTTTCATGCAGTTTATACAATATATTTGTATTGAATTAGTCTTTTAATTTATTTGCTCATAAAAGCTTAAAGCAGATTTTGAAATTCTTATTTTTGACTTTAATATGTATTGTTATTCTTGGCTTGGATTCAACTGGGTCTCTGAATCAAAATATTCCTGTGAGATCTTTAAATATGGTACATGAGGGGACTGGGTAGATGGTTCAGCAGTTAAGAGCATTGACTGCTCCTTCAGAGGACCCAGATTTAGTTCCCAGCACCAACATACTGGCCAACAACTATCTGTAACTCCAGTTCCAGAGAATCTGACACCTCTTCTAACTTGTGTGATCACTGCATGGCACGGGTACACTTACATACATGCAAGCAATACATACATACCAATAAAAGAAAATCATAACAGTAAATATGGTATATGAACATTTTTGAATGCTGAGCTATCAGATGATGGGTGAGCAGCCTTGTACTACTGGATTGTGAGAGAAACTATTGTAAACTTAAATATACCCTACATGAAACAGAGCTAAATGCTAAAGACCACTGTATTTTTGTTAAATTTTAATCTGCTAAATGAACCCCTTAAAGATCAGTGATGTTTGATTTACAGTGTGTTGTTAAAAGAATTAAGTGATCTAACCAGTAATATTGCCCAAAACATCAATGTGTATAATCACTAACATTTATATAACACTCATGATGTATCAAGCATTGTTTCAAGTGTGTTCTATTTACTAATAAAATACTCATAAAATCTGTGGGCAAATGAGTACTCTACAATTTTAATGTGCATGCTATCCACCAAGATGAGGATGTAGCAAGCAAAATTAGCTATTTAAGATGGAATGGACTTCTAAAATAATTTTGTGTTGAAGATTGAGCTTGGAGAAAGTGAAAGATGGAGAGGCTTGGAGAGAATCTCCAGAGTTTGGCACTACATTTACATTGAGGAGCCTGGGAGTGCATCCTTCCTAAGGCTGTTGTCAGGATCACTGCTGTCCCCTTGTCAGTCATCATCATCATACTCATCATCATCATTTCTAACCATCTTTCTGTGGTTACCCACTTTAGCCCAGACCCTTGTGAAAAGCATTATTTTAAGAAATCATTATGAAAGTTCTAGAAAGTATTTATGTGACACAAATTTACAAGGTTTATAAATGGCAATCAGTAATTGGAATCTAGAGGCAGGAGAGATGGATCAGTGGTTAAAAGCACTGACTGCTTTTGTAGAGGCCTCAGAATCAATTCCCAGCACCCACATGGCAGCTAAAAACCATTCGTAATTCCAGCTCCAGAGAATCCAACACCCTCTTCTGATCTCTGCAGGCATTGTATGATACAGGTGCACTTACATACACATAGCCAATACACTCACATATATAATATAAGAATAATGATAAAATATTTTTAAAAAGAAGTAGAATCTGTCCTTAAAAGGCATCGAATCAAGGTTCTTTCTAGTACTCTGTACCATCTTTTGTACTAAGGAAATGTGCCTTTTCTGGCCCTCTGATTATGGATCCATGGTAAGGTCATTGTCTACTCTGAATTCCATAAAGAGAGATAAAAGATACCAGAAATAGCAAGCCTAATGGGCATAAGGTGATTTATTTTTCTGAAAAAGAATATGATTCATTTTAATTAAGAATAATTATCTCTCCAAGAAAGAATGTGCAACATCTTCACTTAAGTCTCATGGTCAAAGTCTTGCAGTCTTTAAGGGCAGCCTCTTCTTCCTCTCTTTCTCACTGGGTTTTCCCAAACAGTCAGGGGTGCTGAATAAGCCCCAGTGCATTTGCTTTTTTTTTGTTTTGTGTTACTGTTACATGATCACCTTGACATAGGGATAATGATGACTTTTATGTCATCCCTATTCACACAATTTTTAGCATTGGAATGTGTCAGTCAATACTGCCAATTCATTTAATTCTGTGAATTTAATTGAATATAGAGTACTTTTGTGAAAGAAAAAGAGATTTCATGCCCTTGTATTTTATTGTACATCCTATTACAATAGGAAATTCAGCTATCTTACTGTTCTCATTGAAAAGGTGTTATGTTTCACTAGAGAAAAGTTGGAACAGTTAATTAAGTATACAATACAAGAAATATGCATGTGGATCTCTTGTTCTGAATAGACATTAATAAAGTTTGTTATTTGGCCCATGGAATCTGGTCAAACTTCAGATATGTGTTCAGTATGGAGCATCATACAACATCTACCAACTATTTCAAGTATTGTATGCAGTTGGTGATCTTGATATTGCCATTTGTCTAATAAGAGAAGCCAGGAAACAATAATACCAACACTTAATAATTGAAAGGAAGAATAGCATAATATCATTAACATTAATCTACAATGGAGAAAGAGAAAGAAATTAGGACTAGTTCATAAGAACTGAATATATGAGGTTCAAGATACTGGCAAGTTTAGTAGAATTAGCATGGGAATAAAGGACAAATACAGATAGAGACAAAAGTGTATATCTAATCAGAGATAGATTGATAAATCATAAGTCAAGTGAATGTATAGTTGGTAAGCTCAGGGTAGATTATAATTGTGCTTTGGAAAGATTTATTTGGCCACAATTCAAACAGATTGACTTGGTTCAGAATTTGAACTGGTAAGACCTGTTCAGAGGTTGTAATGGGAATATTAGGTTAGAGAAAAATTATGTTGTCACCTAAAATGGTATCTATTTTGAGAAGGGGGAGTGAGTGAGGCTTAAAAATGGTAAGTGGCAAGAAGACAGTAACTCTTTTGAATGCCAAGTTTGACAGACCAGCTAGGAGAGAAGACAGATGCCCCAACTGAAGAGCCTTAACTGTAAGAGAGATGACAGATATCAGTGAACAAAGAAAAGTCTTGTTGGGAATACTGTGATTTTTATGAGGTGGAAATATGTCTTTCAGACAGAGGAAGACACCTAGGAGTAAGGGAGCATGCCTTGACTGGAATTAAATAAAGAGGTTAATCCCATTAATGTGTGAGCAAACATTAAAAAAAATACAGAGGAAGAGCTAGAAACTAAATTTATAGCTTCCGGATCCACCAGTCCTTACACTATAATTATCAAGAAGGGAGAAAGAGAGGAAGGAAGAAAGAGATGGATTCAAAGCTGAACTTAGAAAATTTAAGTTTTTTAAAGGTGCAAACAAAAATCTTACTTGAAAAACTGTGAGAAGAACCTCGAAACATGGATCAGAAAGAAAAATGCATAAAGAAACTTCCTGAAGGAGAGAAATATCAACAAGGAATTATATTTAAGGGAATAAATGAATGATATTATAAAATATTATAATGTTGATTGGTCGAATTCAGTAATGCCCTGCAGACAGAAATTGGGTATAACAGGGATAGAATCTATGTAAATGAAATAATTTAAGTAAAAATGAAGAGAAGGGGGGGAAATTGAGTTTTGTAATTTATTAACAAGAGGTAATGAAGTTTTATTATATGAATGAGATACTGATTAATTGATTGTAAACAAACAAAAAATCTGGAGCATTTCCAATGGAAAACAATTCACAGCTCAGTAACAAATACAAGATGGTCTTTTAATCAAAATTTTGTTCAGTTCATGACTATAACATGATCCAAAATTTTATGCTTCTGGAAAAAAGATATCCTGCTTTCCATGTTCCAGAAGTTGCTAGAAGTCCTGCAATCAACAACAGTGTCTCTTCACAAGTAACTGTTATGCTGTTCACAGGTTAGGATCTTGCTGCTATTATCCTGAAGTTTCTATATAGAAATAAAAGCTTTTTATATTCAAGGGACTATTAAACGATAAATTGGAGGATTTTACTCTGATTCTGCCTCTACTCCTCCAAAAATTTCAAGAGCTATCTTTTCTTAGACGGTTTAGTAATAGAGAATACTCTTCAACACGCCTATTTCTCAAATCATAACGATGTGATCAACCGCTTCTATTTTTAACTGGGATTTTCTCTTTCGTTGTAATGTTATTCGCTATCTGTCTGCTCTTAATGAGATTATCAGAGAGTGGGAAGGCATGTATGAGAATGTGGATGAATGAAACAAAATCTGGATGATGAAAAACAACTTTGGCAGCTACTGAGTAAAATGTGACCTACAGATGGAAATTGTTTGGTTGGTACAATATCTGCCAGTGCAGTATTTAATGTTCTCTTCCAGTTAACTGTGAACATTTAAATTTAAGACATGGGAATATAGGTTTCTGTTTTCTTGTGAAAGGTCTGGGTTCTGCCACCATTGAGCCCAGGAGACAGGAGGAGGACTGAGCCAGGCATCCCCTTGTCTAATGGCACTTTCACCACTTATCCCTAATCCTTCTTAATCCTGAGCGCCGCTGAGAATTGTCTCTATTCCATTGCTGTTGTGGCTGAGTTAAATCTCCCACTAATTAGACAGAAGTGAAATATTCATTTGATAAATGTATTTAGTAGGACCAATCAAATCAATACCTCAAGTGTTTAGCCTATTTTAATAAAAATGATAACTAGGGAGAAAAGGGCAAGAATTAGTGGAAGAAGTATCATATTCACAATGAAAATCAAGTGTTGATGTGTATGAAAAAGGAATTTAAGTGAGAAAATGATGCTATGTAAAGATATAAGAGGAGAGATGGGCTTGAGAGATGGCTCAGTGGTTAAGAACATGTCTGCTTGTACAGAGGCCCTCGGTTTGATTCCTAGCACCCACACGGTAGCTAACAACCATCCATGAATCCAGTTCCAGTGGATTCGATTTTTTCTTCTGCCTTTGCATTGTCTGACATGGGTGCATTTACATACAGTCAGGCAATACATTAATGCACATAAAGTAAAAAATAATAAATAAAATATTTTAAATGAGTTTAGATGTGCAAGAAAGAAGATTATGAGGGGAAAGCAAGGCTGATGAATTTATATTTCTGAATTAGGATATAGTAAGTGTCCATAGTTGGACAGTCATTTATTAGAAACAGTAGCAAACTGGGAGGTTGAGGAAATAGCACGATGCCAAAAAAAAATAAATAATAAGATATCGAGAAAATAGCAACAGAAATAAGCAGCTGGCATCTCTGAGCCCAGAGACAACCAGGAAACAGCCTTAAAAACACTAATTGGAGTCTCTGGAATCTCTGACAGAGTCAGTGAAGCCATTCAGAAAAAAGAGTTCAAGCCGTACAGATATTTGTATGTATGAGACTACATATATATATATATATATATATATATATATATATATGGTGGCCTCAGTTCCCCCATTTTTTATAAGGCCAACATCTTGATGAGCTTTCCCTAAGTCTGACAGGCAGTTCCAGGAGAAGTTTGACCACAGGGCTGTTCCAGAAAGAAATAATAACAGATAATCCCCTGACAAAACCTGGAAGGTCTCAGCTAATGTCTTACAGCTTTTGTAACCATTTTCTTAAAGCCTATCTGCCTTTTGTAGCTGCTGGTTGGCCTGATGCAGGAACAAACATATCTTGCCTCCACAATCTTGTGTAACCACCTGGTCAATCAGGCTGTGGTTTTTGCCTCAATAGCTCTGCTCTCCTCTGAGTCAGGACTGTGCTCTCTAAATCCTGATTCAGAGAGTACATTTACGGGCCATCAAAAAATAAGGTTCTACTAATTTGGAACACTTTCCCAGGGCCTTGGTACCATAGCTCAGGTGGTCTCACCAAAATCCCAGGAAAGGAGACCCCAGGCATAGGAAAAATGCCTGGTATCTGGCCCAATTTAGGGGCAAAGTCTTTGTGACTCTTAAGGCCCACAGAAGACCCAGAGTGATGTCTTTCATAAAATTTCAAATTTTAAAGCAAATTCTGAAACAAAATTAAGATAGGCTGATCCTGAGAAGCCTCCAGAGACACATTTGTAAGGTTACTGATCTGGACAAGGGGGAGACCAATGGGAGATTGGGTACAATCATTGATTTAGTCTCTTGGGGAAGAGATGATATCAACTCACCCCACTGGTTTCTGGTTTCAATATATGACTGAACGTGGCCACTGTATGTTTGGCCTTTTTGTCCTAATCTTTTACACCTTCATCATTTTGTCTTTTGTTTTGTGGACTGTCTTCTATTGTTATGCCTGTTATCACTGGTGCAAAAATTGGAGGGGAACCCCACTCAGTGAAAACCCCATTTGACTGTATGTTGAAACATCTCCAGGAACGATATTCTAGGAAGTAGAATATGGCGTGAAACTCTCCACTGGCAAAATGCACACACCACTGGCAAAAGGGCCCACATTTAAGGTAGAGTGGCCTGATTCTGAGATATCGCCATGACATGTTGGGTCTGGGATGTGGTCACTGGCACACCCCAATCAGTACCCTTACATTGACAGATGGTTTTCCTCCTCCTTAGTTTTCCACCTAGACTTAGGTTTCCATCTGAAAACTAATTCCTCATTTCTTGCTCTACACCCTCCTTGAGAACCTTTCCTTTGCCCAGTCTTTCAGGGATCAATGGATGAAGAAGAGATCCCTCCTCCTTACCATTAACCTTTTTATAGGATCCAACTGTCCCCCTGGGACCATCCTTCCCATCTAATGCCCCTGCTTCCGTACCCTGTCTCTACCCTGTTCTCTACTCTCTGCCTCATACTAGGAGTGGATCAGCTTCTTTGAGTTGTTGCCCCAATTTGCTTTCACCTGGTCCCACCATCTTCCCCTTGAGGGAAGCCTCAATGTGAGACCTCTGCCCCAAGGGGGGTCATGCTCACATCCTCCTTTCATGGTCTATGTTCCATTCTTCTCCAGTGACCTTTATAACTAGAAGACTCTGAAACGCCCCTTCTCTGAGAAACTACAGAAACTCATAAGTCTCTAAGAAACTGTCTTTTTTAGCCACCAGACAACTTGAAGTGACTGTCAGCAGCTTCTAGGTGCCCTTTTCATCACCAAAGAGAAGGACCAGGTTGGGTTGGAAACCAGGCTGGGTGGAGGATAAGAAAATACTTCAAAGAGTGGAACATGGTTGATTCTCCAAGACACCACACATCTCCTAAAGGTCAAACTGGTCTGCCAGCACTTGGACTGGTCCTGTCGGTACTTATCCTTTTCCTTGAAGGCTGGAGGGAGGTCAGGGACCTGATCAATTAGTTGACTAGAGTTTTGGACCTGGGAACTGTCTAGAACCACAGACAGGACTTTCCTGGAAATAGTCCATAATGCCACATCCCAGCCTATCTATAAGTTGGATCTTTGTTCACTTATGGGTCCTGCGTTAAATATCTATCTCTATTCAAACCATGGAATGTGGGACACAAGCAGTTATTGTGGAGACCTGGTCTTTGAAAAAAAGTCTTCAGGGTGACCAATTCTATGTCTGTCCAGCAAATAGGGACTCCTCCTTTCAAGGACATAATCAATATCACTATGTTACTTGGGGCTGTGAGACAGAATCAACCTGTGGTGCACATACAGATAATTTTATCTCCATAAAGACGGTTGCCCCTCCCCGTGTGTAATGTAGGCACATGTAAACCATTCCAGATAACTATTGTAGCCTGGCTGATAGGACAAACCTGTGGTTTCTGATTTTGATGGGATGGGTCAGATCTGGAGACTGAATTCACAATCCAGTGAAAATTACTCCCTCACTGATTGGTTCCCATTGCTGACCCAGTTGGTTGCCAGTACCTAAGCAATCCACATAATCCACCACAATCCATCCCAGCCCCTCACTGGGAGCCCTGCCTCCTTTGTCTATCTGATCTACAGGTAATTCCACTTTCATTCCTTATATCCAGAGAAGCCTAGACTGTCCAACTTCACCAGAAGAGGCCCCAAGCCTGGGGATGGTCATGGTGACCCATACCTGGATCAACCAAGCATCCTCTATATTTGGGAAGGTGAGTGTTGACTAGGCCTGGCCCCCTAACGTCCTTACTATGTGGGGATAGGAGCCAGTCCATCATTTTCCCCTACCGCAACACCAATACAGTCTGATCCTCCTCGTAGTTAGGAAAAGACCAAGTTAACTCTGGGAACCCCAAGGGTAAGGGACCTTGTATAATATCTTCAGCCTATCAACTGGAAACTTCTCCATATGCCTAATCTTGCAGTTACTAAATCAAGACCAACAATTCCCAAGAGGCCCGTATTTTCTTTCATGACCCTGAGACTACCTGGTGGGCATGCACCTTTGGGATGAGAAAGGAAAGAAAGATAAATAATGCTTAGGTGGTGTGAAAAGCCAAATGTGAATGTAGTATTTAATAAGCCTACTGAGAAATGCACATATAGTATGAATGTAAGTACATGTGTACAGATAGGGCTATTTAGCAAAAATCATAGTTCCAAGCAAGGGAAATCTCCCTTTGAGTTGTTGGTCAGGATAGTCCAAGAGACTTCCCAAATAATGCAGGCTATTTCCACAATCCTTGATTGATTTTCAGAACTTGAATGTGAGACCCTATTGCTGAAGAAACGACATACTTTGGACACAAGACTTGGAGAAATTGAGCTGTAACAAACTCGGAAGCCTCTTTTCCAAGGCCTTGCTCTCGTATTATCAGAAGGACTACGCAAGCAGTCAATGCAGAAAATGAATCAATGGTCCGTCCCAGCCGTGAAAACCTAAAAACTACAATAATTAAGAGCCAAGCAAATTTTCTTTATTGCTACAGTTGTGGCAGTTGCATCTTGATGACAATCAATAGCTGTCTAATTGGACTTAAGACACGCTCAGTGGGAAGGAGTTCATACATGTTACTGTAGACATAGCCCATTTTTCATAGTGAGGTCATAGGTGCTGGAGAAGATACTTCTGTCACTTCTTTATAACAAAGTAATTTCTTACTATATTCTAAACATATATCTTCATATTTACAGACAAGTGTCCCTATTACCAGTTATTGAAGAAACTCCTTTTCATAGAAGTTGGAGACTATTACAAAGCACCACAATTGGTCAAATGAGGAGAACAAGTGTCTTTGTGGTGCTCAGCCCTAAGTGACATTAAATGTATAAGTAAATGAATTGTAAATCAATTCAACCTCTATACACCTTAGGATCAGGGACCATGGCAGAAAGGAGCCAGAAGGACAAGACACCTGTTGCTAGTTAACACACTTTAGACATCATAGAGAAGCTGCACCAATGAAATCTCCACAATATGGAAGCCTGACAAGATCTGTACAATGACAAAACCAGTTGAAACACCAAAGAGGGTGGGGGAAATTTCAGGACCCCCCTCAAGATGAAACACTACAGGCAATCAATGGATGCTGGAGGAGAGAGAATTCATTTCTTCTAGGGAATAGCACCAAGAGAGGTTCTCTATTTCCAAGTGGGCATCCCTGAACACAGGAACATATGAGCACCAATAAGTGATCTAAGTGCATTATATATGTGTGAATTCATAAATGTATGGAGGTATATGTAACAATAATAAAGAAGCAGACAACAAATCGAGAAGGAATGAGGGGGCAGGGGAGGAAGGAAACTAGGAGGGAAAGAAATAATGGAAATATAATCTTCATATGAAGTTCTCAAAAAATAAAGTTCAGAAATGGAGGTTGACACTGAATGCTAATGGTCTAATGGCTAGTACTTTGTATGGTCCTTTATAGACTAAAGTTTGTGAGCTTGACCCTATAGATAAAACTGAACAGATATTTAAGAAATTATTACATTTTATATTACATATGGATTTTAAATCCTTTCACAAATATTTTTAGTCCTTTCAAAAAGGATTACAGTTACCTCTGTTTTCAGTATAGAGATAAATACAAGGTCATTGATATACCAAAGTCACAAGTGTCCCAATGTCAGAATTACAATCAAGGCACTCTGTTTACCAACTCCTGGCCCAGTCGTTTCAGTCAGACACTTCTATAAATCTATAGGTAACTGGGATTCTAAAACAAATTAAATCCTCAAGTCCAACTACCTCGGGAAAAAGAACTCTGGTGTTTGGCATGGCTCATTGTCCCAGGTCAGAGATAAAAATCCATTTACTTTCTGGCTGATTTTATGAAGTTCAAAAGAATAAAAAAAGAAAGAAAAGATGAGCCTCCAGTTGAAGGAATTGGGCAATCCAAGGGTGATTGAATTTAATGTTTTCTGGAACACCAATTTTATGTGCTTTAAAAACCTTGAAGGAATGCAACTGAGCTTATTACCTTAAAAGAACTATGTCTTGGTTTGAGGAGTTGTTCAAAGTGCAAGTGAAGGGCATGACTTCTGAAATGCAAGAGTGAGTTTTGGGGCACAAAGGATGGTCTTCCTTAAGAAATTGTATTGCCATCTGCTGGAAACTTGAGATAAGAGCTATATCAAGCCAAGAAAACTACATTCCTTAGGTTTTTCATTGTACACCTTGAATGACTGTAAATGGTAGCCTGTGATTTCTCAGTCACTAGTTCCATTGATAATTTAAATGCTTTATGTGGAGAAGCAGATTATGAATAGTTCTGCTTCACTAATGTGTTCTTTGTTCCTACTATTTCACTGTCATGTCCCTTAAGAGACTAATGTAGTTTAGAGATTTCCAATCAGAACTTTGTCAGTTTTCTCTGCCCAAGAAGTAAACATATAATCTTATTTTACATAGTCCACTATAGGGGAAAGGTCTGTGAAACAGATTTGGATGACTCTCTAAATATAAAATATAATTATATATATTTGCATTATATATATGTATATATACATATATACATATGGCATATAATATGATATAAAATATAACTATATATATTATATATAATGCAAATATAAAGCAAGTGCCATTTTTCTTATTGTACTACCTTTTAACTGGACACTGACCATGTGAGTATCTACTAAGGCAGGGAAGGGATATTTAACCTTCCATGATTCATGATTACCCATGAAGATTTTCATTTGGCCTCTACTGGACCATGTTGCTCAGTTGCACACTAGCTCTGGCACTTTTGGTGTGAACACTTTTATTTTAGTTTGTCAGTTCTCCCTGAAAAAAGAATTGCTAATCTGATAAGAGATCTTGGGAAGGATATAACATCTACTGGATTATCTGAAATGGGAGGATTTGGGTGGTCCTTGGAAGGACAAGTATGGTTCTCTGTGGAGCTCTCTGTCTCTGTCTATTTCTCTGTCTTTGTCTCTGTCTCTCTGTCACTCTCTCTCTCTCAATGTCTCTTTTTATACCTTGGAAATGCCAATCCTTGGCTTTCTCATATGGCTGCTAGCTCCTCATTATTGGAAGGATTATGATATAAATAGATGAATGTCTGCCAACTACATTGGAGCAAAGTCTCAGACTTTGCATGCTCAGCTAGATGACACTGAAAGTTGTGAGCTATCCAAAGATATATTTGTGGGTGAATTGTAAAAAAGTTCCAGCTCTAAAATATCAAAGAGCTGGGAATGTACTTACCTGGCAGAGTGTTTGCTTAATGTATTCAAACACCTTGGGTTTGATCACTGTGGTAATGAAAATAATTTAAATAAATATATTATTAGAATCGAGATCACATAGCATTAAAGATCACCAGCTTAGTTTCCGCATTAGAGTTCCGGTTCAGCTACATATTTTCTACCCTAATCTGAAAAAGGTTGTTTAATACTTTCTGGGTCCCAATTTCTTGCTTCAGAAATGAGAATAGAACCGCAGGGTTAGATAGAAATCAAATGCAATAAAACAGTTTCGCACGGTAGTGCCTGATATATTACAATCACTTAATCACTGGGAGATATTGTTACTATCATTATTACTAAATGTAATCAAAGATGGAAAACATTCAGCAAGGCTTAGTTTTAGGCAAAAAATAACTAAATAAAACCCCCAAACCTAACAGAGGAGTAGCAGGTGTTTTGTGAGTATGGACAGGGAGATCCAGATTCTCTTTTGGCTTGGAATCATGGAGATTTGGGAGCACGGTGTTACCTTATTGTGAATCCTTCCCACTTCTGGAATATTCCTTTGTAATGTGACTTTGCAGTTCTTTCAGCAAGTGGAGTCTGACATCCAGTTCTTAGTCTAAACATCACAATTTGGATAATGAGATAATTTAAAAATGTTTCATGTTCAGTTTGCCTCATTAACTCTTAACTCTTGCTGTTGATGGATGCCCTATGATATCTATTTATAAAAATGAAAAGGCTGCTTACTTTTTGGGGCAGGGCTGTATTGGTTTGCAAGTGACATGAAGAAACCTCCTGAAAATACTCTCTCTTCATCTAGGTGGCATTTAAATAGTTGTGTCCACATAAAATGAATTCATTGAGCTGAAAATGCACTTACACCTTTGTGAATCTTCTTTCTATAAGGATTCATCTGCACATGCAGATGTTATAGTTTGAATCTGAGCTGCTGCCCATAGGCTCAGGTTCCATTTGCAGTCTCTAGCTTCTGAGAATCTTTTGAAAACTGTTCAATTTTAGGACATGAGCCCCAGTTGGCAGAAGTAGGTAGACAAACCAGCCCTGGTTTTTGCATGAGTGCTCTGCCTATGGTTCACACCATATGAAGAACCACTGGATGCCACTTCCACTACCAAGTACACAGCTGTTCTAGCTGTCATGCCTCCTCCACTATGGGGACTAGAATCTATCTGAAACCATTAGCCAAAACAAACTCCTTCTCTTAAATTATTTCTATCAATTTATCATTGGGATGAAAAAAGTACTGAAAATAACCTACAACTTAGGGAGGAATGATTGATTAGTTAAAAGAAGTATTGTGCAAATAAACACCATTCCACAGCAACTACAGATAGTAACAGCCAACCCTGATCAATGTGGATAAAAAACTAAGAGAGATGATGGGAAGGAACTGTACCAGATCGAGTTGTTTAGGGTTGTTAATATACCTGGGGGTAAATTTTTTTTTTCTTGAGTACAGTTGTAGAGAACTGATTTGAAGTAGGTCTAACAGTAAATCTACGGTAAATTTGAGATTGTGTCATGTTTAAACAAATCTTGTGAAGACTCTGTAAAGAATTACAGAGAAGTGAATGGATAATGAAAACTAATCCAGCAGAAATGACTCTAAGACTGGGATACCAGCATACACTTTCTTGCAATAAGAAAGGTCTAAGAGATGAGAGGGAGTTCTGGGAACAGAAGAGAGGGCAGGCAGCAGAATGAGAAGCACTTAAAAACTGATAAATTTCAAAGAAATTGTTATTATAAGTGGCAGTCCCCATTAAAAGAGATTTGACCTATGTCAAATGTTATTATTTTTATTGGCCCTGATCTGCCCTGTAGTATACAAGGGACATAGACTCAGTCAAACCCTCTGACACATGTAAGGAGAGATCGTGGCATTAAGAACTTGTCATTCTGTGACAGAGAGCCAAACTCTAGCTTGCTATTTACCTTTGTTCCTTCTGTTTCCTAATATGCAGTCATTGTTCTTTATAAAACATTATGGAGAAGAAACAGGATAGCAGGTTCCCCCCTAGAAATCTGAGATTCATCAGTAGAGTTGTTAGGGAAGGCTTGTCTTTAAAGTTTCCCCAGTGACACTCTTGGTTCTTTAAGTTTTAATCTCTCACTCTCATTCCCACAAAATGAGTACATAACCCTTAAACTTTTAGAGAAATCATGTCAAGAAAGTATACTTCCCTTTTTATTCCTCTCTTTTATTTTTAAAGCAGAGCCCTGAACACTGAATTCAAAAAATACAGAGAAACTTCAAATCGAAGGAGGAAAAAGAGGAAGAGGAAGAGGAGGGCTGAGAATCACGATCTCAAGCCCAGGACTCAAAAAGTCCTTCAAGTTTGAACATTTATTTGTATTCATTTGGAGGGGGAAAGGTTCATGCAGATAAAGTGCTCTCTTCCTCTATTTCTCTCCTCTCTCTCTCTCTCTCTCTCTCTCTCTCTCATCTCTTGTCTATCTCTGCTTAAAGGGATTATAGGACAAAAGGCATTAAATCTTAAAGATAAAAATGTATGGTTTAAGCATGCACTACTAAAATTTGCCAGCTGGCCTGCATGGCTAGGGGGAACAGCCATGGAAATAAAATTCTACTCAAGTTATTTAGTATTTTCAGTTATTTAGTATTTGCATGTTCTACAACAAAGACATAGTATAATTATGGAAATGGGATTGGGGTCTAATCTAGTGGGAGCAGCTATAAAAATAAATCCATTTGATATCACAGTTTCATTGTAGACAAGACAGCATCCATGTTGTGCTAAAAATCCTCATTTAGACAAAGCTATGTTCTAAGAATTCTACATGTGAGTAGCTTTCTTCCATGGCACCTTGCCAGTCAACACTCTGACCAAAAGCATAACTCATTTAGATATTAACTAATGCATATGAAAATAAACCACAGGTCCAGCCAAGTACCAATGAGTGGTACAGAGTTGTAGTTAACACTTTGGATTGTTAAATCAGATCATCTGAGATCAACGGAGCTCCACCATCTTACCAAGATGCAAGACTGTCTTTGGACAAACTATTTAACCTCTCTCTTTCTCCAGCATTCTTTTAAAAAATATTTTATTTAATAATTTTATTTTCTGTGTATTGCCTGTGTTATATAAGTGCACCTGTATCCCTCAATGCCCAGTGAGGTCAAAAGAGGGTGTCTGAGCCCCTAGGACTGAAGTTATAGATGGTTGTTAGCCACCATGATAGTGCTGAGAATCAAATCCAGGTCTTCTGAAGCTGGTGCTCTTAACCTCTGAGCCATTGCCCTAGCCCCTCTGCAACATTCTTAAGTTAGACAGTTATAAGATCTATAATCTTTGCAGAGCAGACAGAATAAAGCCTGTCAAATAATGAGTGTCTGCTAAACTGGCATTATTATATTATTAGCTATCAGTAATGCTAGCATGGTGCTAAATCAATCATTATGTCAAGAAAAATCAGTGTCTCTTTTTAAACATTTCAATATATTTAAGCATTTTCAATATATTCAACAAGTATTGTCAATTTTAAAAAAATTCTGGTCACATAATTAGGTGACAACATATAAAACTGGTCAGCTCTTGCTTAAGTAACAGGTCACAGGCAACAGAGTCCAAGGATAATGACTGATGTACGTGTGGGAGATATAAAGTCACTCAAATTATGATCACTCATCCAACATATTGTATTAGTGATCTGTACTATATGTTGTAAAATTTAAAAGAATAAGTACTAAAAATTCAAAGGAGAAAGAGACTGATATCAGGTAGGCAAATGTCATTTATAGTGGAAAAGCTGTTTAGAACCAAAATGATGATTACATCTTCCTGGGTTAAAAAGAAGGAAAGGGCATTGCAGACTAGAGATAAACTATGCAGGATAGAGCACTGACAATGGTGGGTTTTTCTACCTGTAATAAGTGCATCCTTTTAGCTGAAGCAAATGCCTATTGTTTAAGTGAACAGAGAAAGGTTCAAAGTGGACCTAACTGATTAAATGCTAGAGTTTAGAATTGGAGGCAATTATAATCAGAATCAAAAAATGTTCCTCCAAAGGAAAGGTATATTTAAGATTTCAGGGGAATATCAAACACCAAAATCATCACAGGGAAATCAAATTGCATGGAATATCAGTAGGAAATTCTGACATTCTGTTTCAATCTCCCATTCTGTGATGTGGTTGTCTAAAACTCGCCAGGTCAGGAGAAATGAGCTTCAAGAAACTATCTAAGACCCTCTTCTATCCACCATCACCTAACATCTGTGGGCACATCCCTCTGTTGAATAGTTTTAGTTGCCAATTTGACATGCCTGGGTGGAGAGAACCTCAATTAAGGAATTTCTTCTATTGGATTAGCCTTTGGGCTAATTGTTGAGTGATAGGGGAGGACGAGGGCCCAACTTATTGTAGCGGTGGTCCTTTGTTGTATAACAAAGCAGAGACTGGCCAGGGGAGAAAACCATTAAGCCTCATTCTTCCATGATCTGTGCTCCAGAGTTCCAGATTTGGGTTCCTATTTGGCTTCTCTTACTGATAAACTGTGACCTAGAAGATGTGAGATAAATAAATCCCCCCCC
Source organism: Eospalax fontanierii (assembly GCA_035773235.1). Classification (NCBI taxonomy): domain Eukaryota; kingdom Metazoa; phylum Chordata; class Mammalia; order Rodentia; family Spalacidae; genus Eospalax; species Eospalax fontanierii. Next base: position 13,931,727 of record CM069544.1, on the reverse strand, counting down.
CAATTGGTTTTGATGTTTGTTTGTTTGTTTATCACTGCAATAGCAACTTATAAACAAAAGAAAGAAAACTAGAAAAGGGTACTGAGCATATACTATGGGTAAGCAGGCATTAGAATGTCCATGACAACTTCAGTGAGCAAGTTTCTTTGAAATTGCTTTGCAGTTGTTACATCAGTGTGAGATTCTAAAACATAGCTCTAACCCAGTTGACGGAAGAAGGCAGTACCCAGAGCTCCACTTCACCTTCCATTACTCTTCTTTCCAGTGCAGTCCCACACTTAGCCATGACTATTACAAATGAGCTTCATGTCATTTTCTTTGTCTTTATCACCAATGCAATATCTACAGAATATGTACATGACATGTATACAATCTCTCTGAAGTTGGTACCATTGCTTCCTTGTATTTTAGATGAAGAAAGTAGTGTGAAGCCACAGAGGCAAATAGCCCATGTTCATATAAATTTAATGAGCAAAGGAAAGACTGGAACATTGTACATCACTGTCAGATACCAAAGTTTTGTTAGTCATGAAGTGACTGAAGGCAGGCACCTACAGAGGCAGATTTGTGTTATATTAAGCCTTCAATGTGTCCATTGCTGTGTCTAGAGATATGACTCAAGGGTTTAGGGCACTGGTTGCTCTTGCAGAGAACCCGAGTTCAATTCCTAGCATTTAAGTAGTGGCTAACAACAGCCCACAATTCCAGTCATGGGATTCGATGCATTCTTCTGGCCTCTATGTGTTTGCATGCATGCGATACACTTACACACTTACACTTACACACTCATAGCCATACACACAAAATAAAAATAAAAAAAAATAATTTTTAAAAAGTGTGCACTGCTTTTTCAACTGAAACTATGAAGCAAGCTCTGCATGTCTGTCCATCACTTTAATGTTTTAACCATATGCTTCATGGCCATAAAGTAAGCATGCTCAGGAATGCGTTAAACTCTATAGGCGCTTATCTTGCTTTCTATTACTTCCGTTTTCTGAAGATGCTATTACTATTACTTTGCAAAGGAATCTGTTTACTACTTTCCTCTACATAATAAGCCTTTCTCCATTCTTTTCATTATTGTTGTGTGGTTTTTATTTTTTTGGTCTTGGCTATACTAATTGGCTCTGCATGCATCAAGATGTGGACACACTGTATTTGGTTATACTCTGGCAGCAAAGCTTTACTCTAGCATTCTATGCTAGGACACACACGGTTTGCAGAGGCACAGGGACCAGCTGTCCACGTGATGCTCTCTGAGACTTGGAACTCAAGGTACCCAGAGCCCTGCCTTTGTGACTCAGTCCCCCTGATTTATCTTTATACATACTAAAGGTACTTTTCATTCTCTTTATAGCCAATCACATATGAATTTCAAAACTTATACAACCATGTCTTCAAGAAGAGACTCAACTGTAAAGAGGAACTTCTTGGAATGAATAGGCATGACGATAAGGCAGGAAAATAGAAAATGAGGTCCAGAGAGCCTTGAACAAAGGCTGCAGAATCAGCATATGAAGGAAATCAGTTGACAAAGAGGAAAGCCAGAAAGCCCTCAACTAAGATTCACTAATCTGGCCACAAATGCAGACAAGGAGACCTTCCAGTATTTTAAGATGGTGATGAGACATTCCATACATGAAACTGTATGGAGAACTATATGAGAAACATGAGAAACAGCCCACATTGCTTACATGATATCAACAGCTCATGTTAGCAGTCTTCAAAGCCTTATGCTTTGTACAGCATGGCCTTTGAGTCGCTAAACTCCCTCACTCCAGTCTCCCCTCTCTTGGACATGTATTTTTTCTAATAAATTGCCCCTGCTCTGCTAGTCTTCATTCTAGGAACAAGAACCTGGAACATTTCAGAATATCCTTACAGTGAAATTGGGGTCCTTTTGGGAGGTTCTTGATCTCATTAATAAAATAATGGGCTTGAATAGAAGCTGGAGGACAATTCTATTAGAGTTGAAAAGAAACCCCTCACCCCAGACAGGCAAGCTACAAAACCATGCCTTTTGATTAAGCTGAATGGAGGCCAGTCACATGGTGGATACGCAGGTATATGGCAGGGACGAGAACACAGAGAAAAAGTGAAAAAGCAAGAAGCACTCAGGCTCTGAGCTGCATCCAAAAGAAAGAGACAGAAAAGACAAAAGAGGAAGGAAAGAAAGGGCCAGGAAGATCCAAACAAACCTTCTGATGTATCTGGAAACAGTGCTAGGAGGAGGAGACACTAGGAAGGAAAAGTACATTGTCTCATTAAAGGCTACATCCAAGCAGATGTAGATTTCATTCTTTCGGCTAAGAGACAGCAGCTTCTCCTTAATGGACCTTCAAAACTGCTGTAATGATATCAGAGATGCTCTGAGAATGACAGTCATTTTGGAGTTCAACTTCTATCAAAGAAGAGAACACTGCCTGTCTTCCACACTTATCAAGGCTACTGGGAGCTCAGATGAAACATAACATTTTAAACCCCCAAATAAATAGAAGGCAGTATTACATAGAGACTGATTACTAAAAAGAATCAATCGATGGACAAGAACTGAGCTGACATGCTGGCGATGGCACTTAAGTTCAGACTGAATTCCTATGTGACTTTTAGACAATGTGAGTTTCAGTTTTCTAATCTGAAAATTGGGATCACAGAATTTCTTGAAAGGTTTCAGTGAATACTAATTGGAATTTTCAAGTACTAGTTTATAAATCATTCTAACATTTATTACAATTAGTTATTAGAATGTAAGAGTATACATCAAAGCAATTATAAAATGCAAACAAATACACACAGATGTTAGACTTCTCAAAAGGACTTCAGGCTATGGAACTCTTTTGGAGACTGCCAAAGAAGTTCTGTCAAACATGTGAGAATCGGAACTGCTTGTCATGTTCGACAGCAGGAGTGCTGTGCTCTGCGGCAACCTGATAAAAACCCTCTTCCAATGAGGAAGTCCAGAGGTGGTTGGTGAAAGTTTACCTCTACTAATAATGTTATCTTGGCAGGAGAATTAACCAGTTCTGTCCCTATCATTTGTATTCTCAACAGAAGGGAGAATCAATGGAACAGCTTTCATCGGCCTCAGTTTCTTCAGCCTAGCCAGGGCAGATGACAAGGCCTCTTGCAGTGATGGATGAGCTGGGTAGGCTGAGCACTTAGACTAGGGTCAAGACCTCTCCTCACTCCTGTAGTACATGCTTCCTTAATTATTGTCTGAGTCATGTTCAGTGGCTGTGACCTAGGAACCCGCCAGCCTACAAAGAGATAAGCTGTCTTTGAAATTCTTATTGCAGAAGTAACGATTGTAAGAGGCAGGGTTCTCCTACAGGAAAAAGAGCAAAAGAAAGGTAAATATATGACATCTGTGCTTAAGATAGGTTTTAGGAATTAGGTTTACAGGAACACAGATCACAGCTTTGCTATTCGGGGTCTTTACATTTCTAAGTCAATGAAATTTTTTCTCTGTGTCTCAGTTTTATCATCTGTCAAAAGGGTACAATAATTCCAGCCTTCTGGCTTATTGTGATTACATGCTACTAAACAACGTAAGTTATATAATAAGAGTGTTGTGATGGATGTGTTTAAATGTTCAAATATGTAGGCCATGGCATACAGTTTTTCTTCTTTAAGGAATAAAGAAATAAATGTAAAATATGTATCATGGCTTTGCCTGTTTGTGACAAAGTGAGTGCCTTTGTTAGCGCTGATCTTGGGAAAGGCACTTTGTTGGAAGCTGTGGAGAATCCAAAGAGCTTTATTTAGTGTCTCTGTTTTTAAATAGCTTCAAACCAGTAAAACATAAGCAGGGAAAAATATGCAGCCAAAAAGGGTATACATACGGCGGCTAATAAACAGTTCAGACAGAAGGAGTATAGGAACTGAAAGAAGGGGATGGGATGATCAGGGAAAGTTTTTCCACAGAAAATAATATATTGCTCCATTTAGTCTTTGATCTGCCAGTTAGTGTACCAGTTATTCATGTTATCTCACATTGTTCTATGGTCACTGCTAAAGACCATGTTTGGCTTTGGCCATAAGTGATAAATAGCACATGTATGGAACAGATGAAGAAGTTCGAATTCATTCCCCATATGTTTAATTGAGTACAACAATGACAAACAGAAACAAAACAAAACTCCAAAAGCTTATTTGATTTTTTATCCTTAGCAGAAAATTTACTTACTGATGAGTTCCATGTCTGTCCAGAGCCCTAACTGTTCTCGCAAGCTCTGGGAAATGAGCTCTCTAGCCATCTTAACAGTGTCTAAAATTCAATTCATTATTCATATATTGAGAGTGTTGTCTTTCCGTTAAAAAGGAACTTTCTGTGTAGTTTCTATCTTGATCGGCATGATGTCATCTCAGTTAGAAGAGGCAGTGGGTCAGGCCCTGAGAGGCTGCCTACTCATGCTAGGTATGCAAAAATAACTTGTTACAGTTGTCTCCTACACCACAGCATGTCTACCATTACTCATAGCAATTCTTCACCAAATAACTACAACTCTTCAGAACCATATCTTTAGTGCCTGGTTGTTTCCTTACTGCATTCACTCCTAGTATGAAGACAAGCTCGAATCATTCGTCTTTCAAGCTCTGAACTCATGGAACCACTGTACATCTTCCTTGTCTCCATTCACTGTCAGGCATAGAAAGCACATCTTTCCTCTTTGCTCAGGGTAGAAGCGCTCATTTCCCAGCTCAGGAACTCCTTGTTGTGTTTTCATTTATTGTTTATTTGTTTTTCTCTTCTTTTTTTCTTAAATTCTTATGGCTAATTTGTGTCTCAGAAAAGTGAATTATCAATAAATGTTTAATAAATAGTTCTTAATGAAAGGAAGAAACATAGAGTGGGAAGAAGGAAGAAAAGAGAAGGAAGGAAGGATTAGACTTGCCAGATCTCAGAGTTAATGCATTGAAAAGTAATTATTTTCAAAAGATGATTCCTTGTCTGAAAACCCTGAAGCTATGGTCCTCTGTAGAGTCTGTGTTCCACCTCTGCCACTTTGTTTCTTAGTGGGAATAAAAAATAAATAAATAAAGTAACAAATCACGACTAGATAATACCTGTTTGTATTTTGTTAATCTTACAGAACTATGTGTCTTCCTTTTCTGTTTTTTGTTTTCTCTAAAATAGAAATCAGAATTGGATATTCTTCCTGGGATTTGAATAAATAGGTTTATAAATGAGTTTATAAAAATTCTTATTTGTATTTAGGAAAAATATATTCTCAACTTTGCCTATCAAATTCCCAATTGATGCCTATAATTCTAGCTTAATTATCAATAGCTTTTTATTTCACTCTCAAAAGTAACTCAGTTTTTATGTTAAATCATATTGCCATGTGAGTTTAAGGAAGAGTTATGATTGAGGTTGCATAAGAAATGAAAGAATTGTAGTAACCATTATTTACACAGAATAGGATATGTAGATGAGCCACCAGAAGAGCTTCCTGTGTATCTCCTATGTACTATATTCTGATTCATTTACTTCTTATGACACTGAGCTGACAGAGATACACAGTCACTTGTACCCTCTGCTTCACTCCGATATTCATCTGTAGCTATTTTAACCAACCGGCAAGTGTAGGTCCCAGGATCTCAGGTGAAAAAGTTCAAAACAGTCCTTTGGCTTTGATTCACAGAAACAAAATTTCCATTTTCTTTTTATTTTATTTTTGTGTATAAATGTAATAGCTGCATGTCTGTAAGTGCACCATGTCCTGCAATGCCTGGGGAGGTCAGAAGAGAATGTTACATTCCCTGGAGCTGAGTCCCAGACATTTATTGGTCATGATGTGGGTGCTGGAAATCAAAACCAGGTCTTCTGTAAGAACAACCAGTGCTCTTAACTGCTGAGCCATCATGCCAGATCCTAAACTTTCATTATCTTAAAGAGAAAAATTGCATTGAGTACACATATCAAAAGCTTTATGAAACCTCAAGTCAAGAATACAGTCTCCTGAGTCCTTGTTCAGATGAACTTACAGCAATGGTGACAGCGTGCACACGATCCATGCAAACTCAGACAAAAACCAGCATAGAACTGGGGGAATGGGAAGGAGACCACAATTTTTTTTTGAGGACCTGTTGGCTGCCAATCACTGCTGGATGAGGGAGAGTTGATCTTTATGGGAGTGCCGCTAAACAGACTGAATAGGTTCCAGTGGATAACCTCACAGTACATCACAAACTTGACCCTTATAGACCTTAACATATATGACAAAATGCATTAAGTATGGTGGATGTGCTGTGGGACCAAGTACAGAAAGGGAAGGGGTACTAAATATGATTAAAATGCATTGTATGAAATCCACAAAAATTGAATAAAATATATTTAAAGAACAATAAATCAGGAACTAAATGAAAAAGAATACTTGAAGTTGACGGTTCAGAAAGTTTCACTGTGAACACATCTTTCCTTCATAGGGTAACATTATACTGCCTACATTCTCAAGAAGACTTTCACCACACAGAGCCCTCCTACGGCCCGGGCCTCTAGACTCATAGTTATGAACCCTTTAGTGAGACTTGTCTTATTGTTGTCAGCAGATCTGAAGGTTCATTTTGGCTAGGCCATTTTTGGTAAGACTGTATATAAGCAGGATGAGAAGTTTAGGGTGGTTAGGCACATGCCAGTGACCTTCAGATAATCAGTCTACAGAGAATGGTGGAACTGGGAAACCACAAGGCCACTTGTGTTCATCTTGACCAACCAGCTGCAGACTTAACTTTTGCGTATTGTTTACTTTCTTCTTGGAATCAATTTTTATTAACCTGTGTCCTGAATGATTTTTTCTCATTGCCTGTGATGGAACATAAGTATATGAAATCCTTTCTTTTATCTTTCTCCCTTCATAACTTCCTTTCACAGAGTAAATTCAGGTGCCAGTGTTCCTCTGTCTTGACATTGTTAAAGTTTTCTCTAATTGGCCATAGATTGGAAAAAGTATATAGGGTTGGTATTTCTACAAAACTAATTACAGAACGGGCCTTGCCAAGTACGCGTGACTTCTGTCTACATTCCATGACAGGGTTGCAGGAATATCTTTGAACAACTCTTCAAGAGGGACAGAAAAAAGAGCTTACTGCTGAGCACATAAGGAACTCGAATCAAATGAAAATTCTAAATTTCTGTCTCATGAAACAAGCTCCATATCTGTTCTTTGTGTTTGAGCTTCAGCATTTATCATGATTCTAATACTGCAAAACAGAAATCTGTAACACCTTAATGTCTTCAGTACAGTAAGGGTCAACTCTCCCAAACCTCTCCTTAGGCATCTCCATCTTCAACTGACCACGGTGACTCTTACTGTGTTGGTTTCTGTTTAACAATTTGTTTTTACTGCAAGAACTATTAAGCATTTACTTTCTACTTTCAGCAATTTTATGGCAATATTTCCAGTCCTGCTCTTGTTAACAGGCTGTCAACCCCTTGATAACAATCCCAATTTATCACTCAGCTGTAAACATTGTCTCCAGGCAAAGCTTGGCCTACATGGTCTGAGCCCTGAAGCAAATTCATTTTTACTCATTCTAAATAAAACTTGAATTGCTCTGAGGGTGTGGGTGAGTAATCGGGATAAGAAAAAGGAAGTAGAGGAGATGGAGGTAAGAGAGAGAGATACAGACAGAGACAGGCAGTGAGAGAGGAGACAGAAATTTGCTAAGCTGCAAAGCTTCAGATATCTTTCAAAGAATGAATGAGATAAAATATATGTGACCACAGGTCAGAAACGTTTAAACAGTGAAAAAAATAGCGCAGATGAAAAGGAAAAAAGAGTGAAAGCTGAGAAGGAACAAGGGCAAAAGTATAAATAAATACAAAGTTTAAATGGAAAAGGTTATGGACTGCAATAAAATAATAGGTAGAACCTATGGTAATGGAGTTGCCTTGTAAACACAAATGCTATGAACAGAAATGTCAAAGCTAATGACTGAAGCCCCTGAGCCTAGACAATGATGGGCAAGGAGATTCCAATTATCTGGTTTCTCTTATATAGGTTTAGACTCTTTAAAAGACTAGACAAAACTGAAATTATGTAATAGGCTTCTCTCACCCTAAATCTGATGATATTAAATTTGGGGATGGGTTGTAGCTTAATAATTCTAGTGCATTTCATCAATCTGTTGCTACTGTTGCAATTCACTTGATGTTTCAGTTGCACTTGCAGACTTCTTCATCATTAAGCTCAGTTCACAGATGTCGTTGATTCTAGTTCTTCTAAACTATAGTGTCTCCTTTGTCTCCTTCGTTGACCACAGATGCCTGGCCCTAACTCCTGCTACCAGAAGTGCTTTCAGAGGCTTGAGTGGTCATCACATTCTTACATCTCCACCAGGATGGTTCCTGCCATTCCTTCCTGTGTTCCTCAGCCTCCTAACTTTTGTGAGGCCAATTTTTCAACCATTCTGTTGACTGGAGCTGTCCATTTTGATGCATGTCTGTAACAAAGAAGACTTGAATGGGGTTTATTCTCCCTTTTGAGTCACAGGTTTCTGTTTTGGTATAGTTTTTAAAAGATGATTCGTTTTACAAGTAACGTATTTCTCTCTGTGTAATGTTTCTAGCTTAGCAGTGCAGGACTTGAAGTTGAAGGTCAAAGGTGTCAGTGACCCTAGTATATTGTTCCCCTCCTCTGAAAGTACTGCCTTACCTTTGTTTTCATGGCCTAAGGGAGCTCGCAGTAAATCACATTTCATCTAGTGCCAAGCAGAAAAAAGAAGAAGCACCTTCTTATTTACTTAAGGGCATAATGCAAATATAGATAACAACACACACATGACTGCCTTCATTTTGTATGAGATAACATTCAGCTCTAAAAAGTGAATGAGAAATTGAACACATCATGGATATTCAGGCATCCATCTATAAAACAAAAGTAAACCAAGTTTGGGAGGCCGGGTGAATACATCAATATCCAAACTAAAATAAAATGAGATTTTTTTGAGAGAAGTTTCACACCATCTTGTTTGTAACTGTATGCAAGGTCCTGTGGAATCCCCTAATCTTCCCATCTTAATAGTTCTGCATCATATTATATATATATATGGCTACTTACTCTAGCCTTATATCACCCTAAATAATAATTTGTCAACTTTTAACCTCAGAGAGCATTGATGTCTACATGAGAACTTAATGTTCACAGGATTATATTATTTGCATTTGCTTGAGTCTGCCCAGTTTTTCTTACCCTTGCCAACTGTGGAATTCATTTACAGTCTATTGATATTTAGTAGTTCAAGATAAGAATGTAGTACATGGTAAGAGATAGTTTCTGAAACTCTTGTGAAGATATTTTTTTTAGTTTTTAATTTTTATTGGCAAGGAGTACTATCATTACATATCAAGATGTACAAATCTTTTCTCTTAGTTTTTGAGAAAATTAAGTGAACTTTTAGAGCAAAATTAAGAGGAAGGAAAGAATATTGCCCATGTATCCCCTATCCAAGAACAGCTGCCTGTGTCTGTACCAAAATCCCCCACAGAGTGGCACATTGACTGCAACTAATGCCTGCACATGGACATATCATAATTATTGCCTACCCATGGTTTATATCTCTGTGTTTTTGCTTCTGCAGGCTTCACAAATGTATGACAAACATCCACTATTATGTCAAGCAAAACTCCCTGGTGTTCCATGTACTCATTTCTTACACTGCCTCTAATGCCCAGAGTCTTCTGACGTATTTTTTGACTGTATAGTTGTTCCTTTTCCAGAATAACATCGGCTTCATATTTAGCATATTACTTACTTTTCTTGCTATGTCAAAATACTTGACAAAAACAACTTAAAGAAGTAAGTGTTCATTTGGGCGCACAGCGTGAAGGTAGAGTCTGTCACAGAAAAGAAGGTGTGGTAGCAGGAACTGGTAGCGTTGTGTCCACAGTCAGGAGGGATTGGAAACTGAATTCTGGTGCTCATTTTCTCCTTTTATTCACTACAGAACCCATGACCATAGATTGTGGTGTTCACAGTCAGGGCTGGGCTTCTCACATCAGTTAAAGTTCTCTAGAAACAAACTCAGATGCAGTAGAATTTTATTTTTGTTTGAGCTTATTCTAAATTCTTATGAGGTTGAAAATCATGATTAATAACAGCATATAGCATAAGCATTCAAGACTTCTTTCATTTAGTAACATGAAAATTAATTGTCCTCCATGATAGCTTGAACGTCCATTTCCTTTCATCACTGAATAATATTCCTTTGTGTGATATATTGTAGTTAATTTATTTCTTGGGATATATTTGGTAGTTTATGAATTCTGGCAGTTTATGAGCAAAGATGGTGTAGAATTCATGGATAGCTTTTGCTTGGAAATGTTTTCAACTACTCCTGGTGAATGTAAGGAGCATGGCTACTTCATCATAGGGGGAACAGTTTTCAGGAAGAAACTGCCAAACTGTCTCTCCCAATATCTGTACCATTTTTACATCTCCACCAGCAATTGATGAGATTTCCTAGTGTTCAGTATACTTCCTCTCAGCCTCTGTTGCTGTCTTCTTCTGAAATCTCCTCTTTCTAACTGAGGTGTAGTAGGATATCACAGTTTTAATCTTCATTTCCCTGGTGATATGTGGTGATAATTTCACATGCTCATTTTCAACTGTGTATCATGTCTGGTAACCTAAAACCTTTAGCACACTTATCAATGAGTTTTAAGAATTATTTGCGCATTTGGGATGAAAGTCTTTATCAGTTTTTCTTTTAAATATTTCCTCTGTGCTTGTGTTTTTTTTTTATTTGATTGATAATGACTTTCACAGAGACAGTTTTAATTTTTCTGAAATCCAACTTGTTGATCAGTTCTTTCATAGGTTGTGCTTTATCACAGCTGCTCTCATATGAATCGAGGTCATTTAGATTTTCTTTTATGTTCTCTACTAGTCCTGCATTTTATATTTAGGTCTGAAACCCATCTTGGTTTAATTGGTGACAGCTGTAAGAACGTTGTTTGGTTTCTTATTTTGGCATTCGTTGTTTCAGCACTATTTGTTTAAAGCCCATCTTTTTCTCATTGTGTTGCCATCACAACTTTATCAAATATCGCTTAAATATGAGTAGTCTTATTTATGTGTATCTGTGGAGTAAGTCTTGAATTTGGACAGTGTCAGCCCTATGACTTTGTTTCTAGCTAGTATTATATCGACTATTGTCTTTCTCATATAAAACTTGCAATAACCTTGTCAATATTCATAAGATTATTTGCTGGGGTTTTGGATTGAAATTCCATTGAATCTATAAGTTAAGTGCAGAAGAACCGACATCTTCATATCATTACTTCTCCTATTTATGAACATGGCCTATCTCCTCATTTGTTTGGCTCTTCTTTAATTTCTTTCATTAGTCTGCAGTTTCCTACTCTCCTATACATCTGCAATGCACATATTTTGTTAGATTTATGATTCAGCATTTAAATTGTGAGGTGTCAATGACAACATTATTATGATGTTGTTTATATTTCAAATTCTTCTTGTTCACTGATGGTATGTAGAAATATGACTGATTTTTACATTATTTTTCCATATTACAGTAGTGCATCATCTTCTATATAAAGAGAAGACAATAAATAGGACTTTTTTATTTCTCCTTTAGTTTGAATGATATATTAATCTTTGCGCTAGCACAACACCACCTCTACCAAACTAGCTATATCTGAGAGCCTTGCATCTTCAATTTTCTGTTCATACATTCGAGTTAGCTTTCTATTGTTGTCATGAAACATTGACCAAAACCAACTTAGGGTGAAAGGATATATTTCATCTTACCCTTTGAAGGCACAGTCCATCTTTAAGGGAAGTCAAAGCACTGACTCAGTGCATAAACCAAGAGGCAAGGACTGAAGGAGACAAGAGTAAGGACATTGTTTTCTGTCTTGCTCCTTTTACCTGTGTTCAGCTTGCTTTCTTAAACAACCCAGGACCGCCTGCCCAGGGATGGCACCACCCACAATGGTCTGGACCCACATCACTCATCAAAAAAAAAAAATGCTTCACACCTCTACCCTGAAGACTAGCTCTTATAGTTTTGGAGGACACTACGATAGCTGCTAAGGGAGAAAATCAATCAATTGTCCAACTCCTGCTTTGAAATCTAATAACCACAGCAATGAACAGCACAGCAAACTACACTGGGACAGTAGTGAGAACTGGGGAAATGGGCAGGAGGTCACAACTTTGGTGAGGAACTATTGGCAGCTGATCACTGTTGGGTAAGGGAGTGATGCTAGGCAGGCTGGGTTCTGGGGGATAAATTCATACCAAGGGATATCTGGGTACACAAACGTGGCTTGGTATGCCTTAATATATATATGACAAAATGCATAATGTCCTGAGGGTGTGCTATGGGGATGCAGACAGGGAAGAGAGACAAATATGACTAAGATGTGTTATTTGAAATCCACAAAAATTCAATAAAAATATATTTTAAGAAATGCATCACAGATGTGACCACAGATCAATCTGAGGGAGAAATTCCACAGTTGAGGCCCCCTCAACCAGGTGTGTCAAGTTGACAACTAAATCTATCCAGCATATTCTACAAAGTGTCCTTGTCTGTTATTTTTGTTTTTCAACTTAAATTTCCACATGCTTTTTACTGATCATGTTATGAGTTTCAAAATTCTCTGAGATCTTTAATGCGATTTTATAGAAAATTTGAGAATAATCAAATATTTTCTCAATACTCTTTCCCAATCTATGCAAAAGATAAATATCTTGATCAAAAAATAAATATTTTACTTCAGTATCATCTCTTATGTACTTTTCATAATGTTAAACTTTTATTCCTGGGCTGGAGAGATGACTCAGTGGTTAAGGGCACTGACTGCTCTTGCGGAAAACCCAGGTTTAATTCCCAAAACCCACACAGCACCTAACAACTGTCCATAACTCAAGGTCCAGGAGATCTGATATCCTCTTCTCACCTCCATGGACATTGGTTGTAATCACATGTATGCAGGGCAATACACTCATACACATAACATAAAATAAAAATAATAAAGATAAAATATTTTTAAATGATAAAATAAAAATATATAAAAAGATTTACTATGTAATTCCATTTTAAATAGATTTTTTAAGTTTCTAAACATATTTCTTTGTTGCTGATTATTACATATGGGCCTTACTGCTTTGTTACAATCACTTACTAATATAATTTTCACATAAGCTTCTTTAGGATAGTTAAGGCAGAGTCATCATTTGGAAAACTTGAGAGACTGTTTTTAAAAGATGTTTCTTGAAATTATTCTTTTTATACATTTTTATTTAATTTCACTGGAACAGGCAAATCCCCAGTAGGTAAAACAAAAGTGATTATAGTTGGAGATGTCATTCTTTTCATTTTCCACATCTCCACAGAAAATTGTTTAATATTGCACCATTGATGATGATGTTTGTTCTGAATATTTTCTCATATGTAATATCTGTAATGTGAAATGCTCATTCACTGTTTAATCTTGACATTGAAGTTTTCTTTCTATTCCTTTTTGAGAAATCTTGACAAGGATTGTGCTTTTTTATTGCTGTCAAACAACCAACTTTTTTGTTCATTTTACCAAATGAATGCTAATTATTTTGTCATGAAAACCCCATAATTTCCTTCTTTATTCAGTGGACTCTCTCCTTTCATCATTCTCCTTATAATGAAACTTCAATCACAGTCCTGCCTAGCAACTAATTTCTACCATACCAGATGCCTGACTTCTTTCATTGCTAAGTAGAACATTGTAAGTAAATAGATTGTTTAAAAAGCGGCCTCATATTTTTATATCTTTTCCAGATCCTTGAATTTCACCCATTTATCAAATGCTTTCTCAGCAATCACAATGTCATCATTATTTTAGGAAATCAAAATATGACCTCTTCTTTCACATAAATATAGACATGATACCTATCTCTCCCATCTTCTCTAAACAAGAACCTTCTTTATTAGTGAACACACACACACACAGGGATACACACACGTACACATACACACACACACACATATATACAGGATGGACTTAGAATAATCATTCAGTGATTTCTTTAATGCACAGCAAATAAACTAATGCTTGACAAAGAGAAGCTTCTTATGACACGCATGTGTGATTGCATCCATGGCTTCACAGATGCAATCAGCATGCATTAGGTTCTACTTTATGCTGGATGTTTGTCATGATACAAAGACATTCAAGCTCTCTGTAAAGAAAACATTCCTGTCTGCATGAGGGACGCATGATGAGAAGGCAGCAGCTCCAGGAGGTGAGATTTGATAGATAGGAGAAGAATAAACAATGTGGAATTGTAAGACACTTGAAGTAGAATAAACAGCGTAAGGAACACCAGGATAGGAGAGATGAATGTCCTAATATACACAATCTCATGTGTATGTAGGGCAAATACAAAATGGATGGTAAGAAATGCAGCTCTGGGTGACAGAAAACATCTACCAAGGTTCCAACCTTTGACCATTATGAAATGATTCATTTTAAAGTTCATCTACAGAATTATTCATGGTATTTAACGTGCTCAGATCAGTTCAACATGACACAATACAATTCAGTTGAAATTAACTAAATACAATGTTTCATATATTAGAGAATAACTTTGTAATGATGGGTGATTTACACTGTTCATTTAGAATTTAGTATTTAGTATTTTTGACATCTGTCAGTGTCAGTTCAGTCAAAACCTCATTCACACTATCAGTGTGAAGCAGGTGTTCACAGAGCTCTAGGGCCAAATCCTCTCATTCTGGCAAGTTTTCTTTCTCTGGTCAATTACTCAGTGAGTCAGATTTTCTCATGTGACCAGCTTGTAGCTGAGGGTGCAGATGAGGAAGCAGACATAGATAGGTCACAGACATGGTCTCATAGATGGAGTTCTAAAGCTGGACCAGATAGAGTCTTGAATGGATACAGAATGATTCATGATCAGAGTGAGTTTGACAGTCCATTTAAAAGAAAACCCTCTCTGATTTCGTTTAGAAGTTAATTGCCCATGGGTACATGAGGACTGTAGCAGTAAAGAACACACATAGCACGTGCACACACACACACACACACACAGAACTTATAAATTATTCAAATCATCATAGTCTAATTCTGAAAACTGAATATTAGCCTGACTAATTGACTCCCAGTTGAACAAAAATAAATTATGAGATTCTACGTTTTATATTGATTAGCCAATTGTAAACATTACTTTTCTCAAAAATTGACTCAGAAAATATTTTGAAAGTTCAATGTCTTCATTAATAAGTATTTTATTCTTTTATAGTATAGTTATCTTGTACACAGGGAAAAATTCAAGGTAAATTCAAGAAGAAAATACAAATGATTCATAATTCCTCTTTCAAAAAATATGCTCTATAATGTTGATATACAACTCCACATTTTTCTCAGCAGATAGTTTTTTTTTTTCACAGTGGACTATCTTGCCATTTGTAAAAACAACTAAATATGAACAAATTTTGACTTTAGTAAACACATCTGTTATATCATTTTATTTGCTTTATCATTTTCAATTTCATTAGAGACATAAAGTAATTAACCAATTATTCATTGTTGTACACTTACAATAGTTAATTTCCATTACCATAAGCAATACTTCATTTGTATCTTTGCATAATCTTCTGACCATAATGTTAAAATAAACACCTAGTATGTGTTTACTAGTAAACAAATGACACAGAACATTATCTCAATATTCAGAAAGCAAGGCAATGTGAGAATGCCTGACAGAAAGGAAAGCTGTAAGCAGGAGATGCAAAGTTCTTAACTCTGTTTGGACCACATGTGCTTGTCACTCAAAATTGAATTGTAAGCGTTTGAAATTTCCATTTGAATTATAATCACAGATGTCACTCAAGACCTGAAATCCTAATTCCCTATTAGAACTAATTATAAAATGTATCAATAGAGAAATATAAATTAATGAATCAATCAAGATGAAAAGAGAGAACAAAAGATGAAATTTAGAATAATAAAAGTAAAACTTCTTGGAATATAATCATTCACCCATCTGAGTAATCAAAAGAAAAAGAAAATAAAATAGAAAAAAATATTAAAAATTATTACATGCGTAAAAGAGGAAAAGTGGTTAATAAATAACAGAATAATACTTTGAACACACTGTAAGATAGCTAACAAAGCAAAATACATGAAAAGAAAATGGTAAAATCTACAAAATAAAGCCAGAGGAAGATTGAAAAAATGTAAAGTATTAAAGTATAAAGATAAATTTAATAGTAAATTAATAAATGTAGATCACATTTGCATATCAAAAAATGTACTGAAGGCTTCAAACTAATTTTATATACCTATGAAAGAGGTAAAACTAATAAAATAGAGAGAGAAAATGAACCAAACAGTTATTTAGCAACAATTCAACATATCAATGTAAATACTAGAAATCAATTTGAATGTAAAATTTTCCAACATAGAATAAAACCATGGTATCATAAAGTTATATTTTCAGTGATCAAATAATACTTTACTCCCATAGAACCTTTTATTGAGATAAGATGAAATATATAAATCCTCTTGTGCTTCTGCATACACACATAGCATTTTACTAAAAAAAAAAAAAAAAGCTCCCTACTTTATCCTTCATGTGGAAATATAACTTACATCCTACAAACTCGATATATTAGAAAATAAAAATCAAGAATTTAGTAGCATCAAGACACATCAATGCTGGTTCCATATTCAGAGTATTTAGCAGCATAAAGTGAATTCTACAGGAGAAAATAGCATGAAGGTGGTTAGGTTGGGAGGTAGGCGTGGGTCTGGGAAGAGCTGGTGTAGGGAGAAATAGGGTCAAAGTACATTTTGTGAACTTCTGAAAGAATTAATAATAAAAAGAATTTTAGAAGTAAATTGTGATTACATTTAAATATAGCACCTACCTTGGAAGTTCTCAGGACAGGGTCATCATGGAGATGCAGTACTATAAATCTCACTGTTTTTAATGCCCCACAACACATGAAATGGCAAGGTCCACCCTAGCACTCATTCAGACACCCATATTATCTTTCATCTTCACATCCTGATTTTCAGCTCTGAAAGGCTATTTGGGTTTTGATTTGTCAATCATAAGGAGCCTCTCTGAAGCAATTTTTAGCAAAGAAAATGACATATCTGTTCATTGGATTAGATCATTTGTCTAGTTCAGTCTCTATATTTTATGTAAGTGAAAACAGAGACCGTCACGTAACGTTTTGCTGAGTCACTGTGTTACTTGGAGCCATGTGTGGATGGATCACATTGCTGGTAGAATGCTAGCCATCATGGTCATCTGTCCTCATGATTGAAGCTTGCTCTATGACTTCTGTCGAGCTTTTTACTTCAACTGTGCAGATTTATAAACTCAAATTTGAAATAGTCAAGATGTTTTCAGAAATCATAAGGCAACTGAATATGTTGATCTTACCCTTAGTGAAGCATGTGGCACGAGAGATTACAACACTCGACTGTCTTGTTATGTTTTTATCATTACCAATATGACACACTCCTCTTGAGCTAACTCTACAATTTTCAGCAATCTGATGCCAATATTCTCTTTTTATTTCTTCCCACATGCACTGGATAAGGCTTTCTAAGCCTGATTTCCATGTATGAGTCACATTCAGCCTCTTTAAAATCCAACCCTGTTTGTGCCCCAGGCATCAGCTCTGGGCTGCTGAGCTTCCTAACTTAGGAGTTCTGCTCATTAGATGTTAAATTACTGCTACTGAAAAATGACAAGTTTCAGTTTGCAACCTTTTTTTTTTTAATTGCCATAAAACTCACCCAATAAAAACAAAAAGAATTGTTGAGAAGCAGGTTGGAGGCACATAAAAATGCATGTTGCAGGCTTCTGTGTTTACTCAAATGGCAACATTAAGGGAGTTCACAGTCAGAGATTAGACAACTTCAGTTAATGAGATAGATTATTTAGGGAAACAGAACTGGCATTACTGCTTGCTGTATCGTGCAATGAATGTTACTTTTAAAGACGGGTGCACTAACAAACATCATTTATTCTATTGACATGTTTCCTAGAGCTGCACTTTGGTTAATAAATAAAGCCCTTATGATGGTCATCAAATGTTATCTCCCTTCCTGGGAATCCTTCCAGGAAGCAGAAGCCTAACGCTGAAATGATTGGCATAGTAAGGATCTTATAGAACAGGGGAGGTGGCTACTCTTTACTTAGAGCGGTGACAATGGAGAATCTGCACATGTACAGTGTGAGTGAGTCCCGGATGTGAGTGGACGGAGAAACCAGGCAGTAATGGAGGAGGAAGACACTGAATGCAGAGCCAGCTTGCATATTTCCTCCGGCAAATTATTGCACTCACAACTCCACTCTTTAGAGTCAAACTTATCCAGAGCCTGCTAAGCATTTCTCTTCTTAGAGTTTCCCTCAGCAGTCCTTTCCCTTTCAGTTACAGTTCTGTGCTTCCATCCAAAAATTTTCACTATATTTAATCACGGGCTATTTATCACTAAAAGGAATGAACAGTTTTGATCTTCTTTTTGCCATATTAGAGCTATTTTTAAAACTATAAGTAGTTATGGTGTTATAGTTCTCTAAATCCATCCTCTCCCTTGCCACGCTGATTCCTCACAGCCTAGTCATTAAATATTGGAAGCTTTCAAGCCTGAACATTAACTGTGCAGTTCCCTCTTGCTCCCCACTCTCCTTAGAAGATCTCACATCTACATTTTTTGATGCAGTCTGTTTTCAGTTGATTCACACATTGTCCTGTATCTCTGACTCAGACATCTCCTCCAAGCCCTGGATCCACTTGACTGGCAGTGCTTTTCACATTGCTCAGAGATACATCAAATCTTCACAAGTTCTTAAAATGGCCAGTAAAGAGATTTGAGTTTCTACTACAGTCTTGGACTTCCTCCAAGATCATAAGACATAAGTTTGAATGACAGCCTTATAATGTCTCTTTTAAGGTTTGTATTCAGTCTATCTACGGGAATTGGATGTTTTATCTCTTAAAGATCTAACTCTTCATTTCCACCCATGTCATGGAGATTGTCATATAAGATGAAATTGATAATTAAATTTTTAATTAATGATTCTCCATCATCTAGTAAAAGACTAATTAATAATATGAAAAGTTATTCAATATTTTTACCCATTGAGAAAATGCAAATTAAAACTACCTAAGAGTTCCTTATATCTCTGTCACATTGTTGGCTATCCTTGAAAACAAAAAGAACCTCAAATACTGCTAAGAATATGGGGGAAAAGAAATCCTCATGTGTTGCTAGCAGGAATGAAAATTAGTCCTCCAACAACGAAAATAAGTATGGAAGTTCCTCAAAAACACTGAAAATAAAATGACCATGTGAACCAGAAAACCTTGATTGTGTACATACAAAAAGACCCTAAGACAACGTACTACAAAGGTATTTGCATATTCATAATAGCCCACTCATGAAGTCAGCCTAAGTGTCTTTCAACAAATGAATGAAGAAAATGTGGTATAACACAAAATAGAATTTTATTAAGTTATAAAAAATGAATTAGGGCCGGAGAGATTGTTCAGCAGCTAAGAGAACTGGCTGCTCTTGCAAAGGACCCAGGTTTGATTCCCAGCACCCACCTGGTAGCTAACAACCATCTGTAACTCCAGTTCCTGCAGAATCTCTGCAGGCATTGCACAACAAAGGTGTACTTTCATGTGTGCAGGCAATACACTCACACACATCAAATAAAACGGATAATTAAAATACCTGTCTTCTTTCTGGTCCACCTTTCTCCAACTCAGTCATTTTTATCTCGTGCCTCATCATTCTTAATACCACATCACTTTAGTTTATTCCTTCTGAGATACTGGGAATCTCCCTGACAAAGTCAGTGATTTGTACTATGTGCATTGTCATGACTAGTTGTTTATACTTTATTAATATTTACAACCATCTTTAAAACACATTTATCAAAGCACAAGGCCATTAAGATAATGTTTTTCAGCCTTTCTCAAAATTGTATTTCCAGAAGTAAATAATTTAATCAATTTAAATATACATATATTTTTAATGATCATATAATACATTTGTAATTATATGACTTAGTTAATCTTCATTTAATATATGCAATGTGTATGTGAAAAATGTAATATATGTATATTTAGAGAGAGCTATGATTTCTTTCTAAAACAGGTATATTCACATATATAAATATATTTCTTGACATTAGACAAGACTTTCTGAGACTGAATTTTCCTATAGCTTCAATGTCACAGTAGATAAACTTTTTACCATATCTAGACACAGCAGTACAAAATATTAATAAACTTAACCTAAAATTAACATGAAAATAATACAGGACAAAAATAAGTCCTACTCAAAACACAGTTATAGAATTCTGCAATATATAGCATAGACAAAGAATTAATATCTCTAGATATAAACCAACTTTGAATGATTAGTGAAAAATATTAAAAAAATCAAACCCATTAAAACAAGCAAAAGCAATTAATTGAAAAATTGATGTAAAGAGACATCAAGTCTACAGGTTGTTCTTGAGCATTTCAAATAATAAGTGTATGTGTATATCTGTACCGATCAATGTATAAAGAGACACATAGCAGCAGAGAGAGTTTATGGAGGGAAAGACAGAACAATGATATGGGATGAGACATGCTCACACATGGGCACAGAAGTAAGAAGGAAGACAAGAGGAAATATATTAACGTTTCAGGAATCTTGGTGAACGGTTTATAAAAGCATTTTGTACAGTGCTTCTACTTTTTGTTAATCTGAAGTTATGGCCAATGCAGTGGGGAAGGAACAAGTGATGTTGTCTCTAGTCATTGGCAAATAGTCTCCTGCACTTGGAACATTCTAGCACTAGGCAATGGGTAGACAGAGAAACATTTCCCATGTAATTTTAGCAATGGACAGGGTGTCTAGTAGATTTTCCTCACTGCTTCATTGAGTACCATATTTTTATGCCTGGGTTGGACAAAGCTTTTTATAAATGAAATTGTATCTATTACCAATGGACTGGTTAGAAGTGTGTTTAATAGTGGCATAGATCTTGTAGATGAATAAATATGTTTACAATTTATGTATTCATACTTTAAGAGGTAGCATTATTCCTAGAAGTGAGGAAAATGAAATTGATAGAGATTAATGACTTCTTAATCAGAATTTTCACATGCCCTCCATTGGCCCATTTTACATAATTGACCAGTTAGTCTGTCCTGAGAAGGTCGTCTGCCTGAATCCCATTGAGAATGAGCGAGGATAGATGTGGGAGGCTGGTTCACACTCTGAAATTCTGCCTTCGTCACTCTGCGGTTTGAAAGAGGTGGAGGATAACATTTATTCTACACAGTAAACCCTTCAGTAGTATAGGACACCTGGTGAAGAAGGAAGTTATCCTTTGGTTAGCAACAACACCAAACTGATGCAGGAAACACATAAATTATTTATTAATTCAACTTATTTCTTATACTTTACTGTCTTTATTGACCTTTAGGACAAGACTATTATTGTTGGAATCTTTTTGATGACTTTTTCAGACTAGGTAAATCAGAATTAGATGAATATGATGGACAATCTGCTTCTGTCAATTCAGTTGGATTGGAATCACTGGGGCAGCACATCTCTGGATATTTCTGTCAGAGGCTTTACAGAGGTTCAACTGACGAAGAAGACCTACTCTGAACGTAAGAGGAAACATTCCACAGACTATGAGTATAGGTTGAGTAACAGTGGTAAAAGAAGTGGAGACATAAGCAAACAGAGCACCAACGCTGCCTGTTTCCCAACCATGAACCCATTGTGACTAGTCATCTCGAATTCCCAACACCATGCCTTCCCCCCATCATGAGCAGAATGAAATTCTTCTTCACATTGATATTGTGAGATATTTTTGCAGTAGAAATGAGAATTTAACACAGGGAACAAGCAGCAGTTTTTGATGTCATTCCTCTGCTGAGATGCTTGACGGTCCACTTAAGTCATCAAGTTATACCATTATGCTTCTAATAATGTCCTTAGTATGCTCTCCTACATAGGATTTATATAGCGCTACAAGTCCAGTGGTTTTAGCTAGAAGGAAAGATGAGCACAAAGTCGTAACAAGTACTTGGTATGAGAAGGGAGCCATTAACAGAGTCTTTATGATCAAAAGTTACTAAAGCAACTCAAATTGTAAGGTAGAGATGGTCTTCTTACAGCTGTTCAGATGGACCTCAGTACACAGATTTATCTTTAACTGTCATAAGGACAGACATACAAGGAATACTAATGGTTTATTTGTTCTGTAATCACTGTAGTTCCAGTGCATGGTAACCCAAAATAAATATGATACTGAAATAAGTGAAGATATTTCCAACAAAGTATTATAACCAAGAATGCTATTTAAAGCCCAACATTACCTGAAGCCAAACTTTCCTTTGAAACATTCAGATACAAATATCCCTTAACCCTTAGAGAAATAAAAAGGGTGGGCTAGCAGATGTTTAAGCCTAATGCTCTACATCCAAGTGGACTGCATTTTGACAGTATCTCCCTCACCCAGTCTCTACAGACTCTCTGGCTTCTTCATCATAACCACATAATCTTTCCTGAAAGTTTGTGGCTTGATTTTTAAGACTGTGCAGTGTTTGATGAAGAAGGGTTACCACTCTTTAGATTACCACCCACACATTTTTTAAAACAATTCAAAAGACACTCAAGCCTCCAACAGCACAGCCTTATTGTTGGTGAGGACCCTGTGGACCTCAGGTCCATTTTGGATTTCATTTGCTGTGTTCTCTAATTTCACCTGTGTCAAAAGCCATTCAGGGTAGATCAGCAGTCATCAAAAGCCAACACCAAGGGAGGTAATTGTAAGAAACCTTTCTGGGGATACCTATTAGCCTCACACTAAGACATGTCCTATGGGAGAACAAAAAAAGACTGACAGCTTTATGGAACCTCTCTGTTAGTAAAGAGACCTCACAGGACCACAGGTGGCCATTTAATTCACTCACTTCTCACCCTGTGGGTCTTTGCTTTATACTAGAGTAATAACCCACATAAAGTTAATCTCATTATATCCATCAGTGTAATTCATGAGGGCAATTCAATATTGGAAGAAAACCTGCAGTGAATATCCTGAAAATTTAAAGACCTCTTTTGATTTCTTTATTTTTTACACAGCTTTATTAAGTCGTCATTCAGGCACTGTACAATTTACCTTTTTAAAGTGTTTAACTCAGCACTTTTCATTTATTCAAACCACTCAGCATCTGTCACTGCTTTAAGTTTTAGAACATATTCACCATTCCAAAACAAAACCCTACACCTTTTTTATCATCAACAAAATCTTCCAAGTTCCTACAGTACGTACTAGCAATATACTTCCATGTCTACAGATCTCTCTACTGTAGACATTTCACATGAATAAGAAACTAAAACATGCAAGTCTTTCTTTATGTCTGTCCTCTTTGACTTAGCATAGTGTTTTCAGAGTTCATCCACATTTCATATGTTAGCATGCATCAGCATGTCATGGAATTTTGGAGGGGTGGGGGACAGGGTTTCCCTGTAAACCCAGCTGGCCTGGAACTTTCTATGTAGACCAGGCTGTCCTCCTCCTCACAGAGATACCCTTGTGTCAGCCTCCCACATGCTGGGAGTGAAGGAATACACCACCATGCCCAGCCATGTTTTTTTTTAATAATAATATTCTATTGTGCAAATATACTGTATTTTTTTTATTTATTTAACAGAAGATAGACAATGGACTATTTACAAATGAGGATGACATTACGTACATTCATCTGCCTGTTTTTGTATGGATGTTATATGACTTGTCAGAAATGTTAGATTATATAGGGACTCTACATTCAAGAATTTAAAGAACTTCTAAGTTGTTTCCCAAAGAAGCTACATCCCCTTCCATAATCCCAGTAGTAGTATGGAATGTTACCAGTTTCTCTAATATTTATTGATACTTATCATTACCTTTTAAATAATTTGGTTTTCTAAAGAGCAATGACTTCAGAAATATTTGGAATTGGGCAGGGTATGGTAGCACACACCATTAACCTAAGCAACTTGGGAGTTATAAGACTGAGGCTACCGTGGTGTACAAAACAAGTTCCAGGCCAACTGGTACTGTTGATGACACTGTCTCAAAAAGACACAAAAATATACCCACTCACAAACACACACACACACATATACATGCACATGTGTGTGTACACACATTGTGTGTATGTGTCTGAGCAGGTCTTAAGACATGTCACCCATGCATAAGGTCCATTCTCCTTCTAATACCTGCAGTAGAGTACTGGATTGAGACTAAATGAATCAGTAGCCTGATTGGAATCTGCAAATATTTTAGCCCAAATCTCTTCTACCCAAATGAACCTGATTTGACCGCATGGGCCTTAAATAGGGTTCACGGAAGCTATGTGGGAACTACCATCCACAGATTTGCTTCCATGTCATGGATTCCTGGCAACAAAAGTCCCAACTTAGGAAATCTAATGTATTTTACCAGAATAATTTTAAAAAGTAAAGAGTGTTGTAGTGCTGAATATAAGGGTGCAGAAAATAAGAACTAAATGACTATTTTGATAAAAAGCCAATTTTAGTATACTTGTTTTTTTAAATATAAGTTGCTCAACATGATAAAGATAAATCAAGCTAACAAAAATGTAAAAGGATAAAAATGACTAACAATAGAAAGAGCAAAGGGCCTCCTCTTTTTTAGCCATGATAATCTTGTGCATGTAGAGTGGGTCTTGGGCTTTGGACAAGCCTCCACCAAAGTTGTGCATAGCAATCACCACTGTTAAGTGACAAGTGATACAGATTCTAGAAAACAAGGCTTGTTAGATGTGACAGCTTTTTTACTCCCTGACAAACTATATAAATATATGTGTGGTTCATATTAAAAAATCTAAATGTATGTTAAAATATAAAAGCCAAAGTTTGTGCAATTGAACATCCATTTTATATGACTGAAATTTTTAGATTTTATACGTGTTATCAAAGTGTTTCAAAACTCCGTTTATAATGTGTCCAGTTGATGAAGCATCTGTAGATATATTGGAAGTTGCACAGACCAGTTTTCTTCAGCTGGGTCACAGCTGGCTGAATACTATCAATTTTCCTGGACCAGAGCAAAGGGGCCTTCTTCCATGCCATTTTTAATGGTCTAGTGGATTAGTCTTAACTCTTTACAATGACAGTCAAGCATTTCTAAGGGACCCATGAACCAGAAGCACAAAGAACCCACCAGATCTTGTCTCAGAAATTATAATGTACTCTCTTGGCTAAAGTAAGTCGACAATTCAAGAAATAAGAGAATGAATGGATTCCACTTGCGGGAGGAACTTACAGTCACATTTCATAAGGCTATTAGAGAAATAAGGATGTGGAGGTATTTCTGAAAAATTCAGTCGATCCTGTTTTATCTAAATCTCGCACTCATTGCCACCACTGTGAGGTAGAATATAAGTAGATGAATTACTAAATATTCCGGAACTGCTTCCTGGGCTTTGGAACATAATCAGACAATATCTACTGTTCTGGGTGTTCTCAATTCCAACATCCGTCAGGTGATTAATTTCTATCTGTACTTCTCCAACTACCCAATTTATTCATGGCCCATTCTGCTCGGTCATCTTTTGGTTGAATCTTTTCATTATTATTGACAATTATAATGATATTTTACATATAGAGGCATTTGAAGTATTAAATCTAATAGTGCTTACAAAATCTTGCAACTCTTAGATTGATAAGCACCCCACAAAATTACGTATTTATATTTTTATTACTAGAACTCATTTGTTCACCTCGGAAGGCCTTAATTATTTATATATTTATTTTCATTGAAGTTTTGTGTATTTCAAGCAGAATATCTCAGTGAATCTTAACGTTATACCCTCTCCCCACGGGTCTCCCCCTACATTCTCCCAGCTGGAATCCATACACTCTGTCATCTGTGCCAAATACTGTGTCAACTTAGTGTCGCCAGAAATCTCTAAATGCCAGTTCATTCGCTGAGATCTAGTCAGCCTCCCTTTAAGAGAATAAGAGTAATCAGAGATTATTCTGTAATAGTCTCCATCGATGCATGTTCTCCCTTCCTCAGATGTGAATTCTTGCACCAAATCTATATATGTGAGTATATATCCTGATGTAACTGCTGGAACCAAGATAATGGAAAGGAACCAGAGAGGTAAAGAGAAAGAAGAAACCTGAGAGAGAACAACAGTAGGAGACAGAGATTAGTAAGGGAGAAATGGATAAAATGGGTTTATCTAAATGGAAGGAAGGAAGGAAAGAGGGTTATATAAGGATCTATGGAGATAAAGGGAAAGAAGGAACTCAAGAGAGGTGGGATCATAGGAGACTGGTACTATCAAGGGAGACAGGTGGAAAATGGGGGCATTTTTATTGGGGAAGGCATGGAGGAAGTATTAGGAGGAGAGGAAAGAAGAAAAAAATAATCCTTAGCTGTGCAACAAACCAGCGTGAATCATATTAGTCTAACAACCTAATGACAAATTATGTATACAATATCTCTACATGAGTCCATGTGCATAGCTGAAGGCTACATAACAAGAAATGGTGTAAGACAGTCAAGAGACTCCCAAAATTACACAGGCTATTGCCACAGTCCTGATTGCTTCTCAGAACTTTGGGTAAGATTTTATTGCTAAAGACAGAACATACTTTGGACACAGTATTTAGAGCAATGGAGCTGAAAACGATTAGGAAGCCACATCCCCTGAAGACTAGCACCCACAGCTTTGGAAAGCACCACACAGGTGCTAAGGGATAACACCAACTGATGGCCCAACATCAACTTCAAGACCAAATAACCACATCAAGAACTAGCATAGCATGCTACAGTGATGTATCAACAACTGCTCATTTGGCCTAAAAATTCATTCAATGGGAAGAAATTCATGTATGTCACTGTAAACATAACCACACATAGCTGGAGAGGTCATATAGCTTAGTGAAAACCCCAACATTGTCATACATCCCTAGATTAATGTAATTTCTTACTATGTACAAAATATACATCCTTATACTTACAAACAAATATCTCAGTTACGACTCACCAAAAGCTTCTTTTGCATCTAATCATTTTATAGTAGGTTTTATTTTTGAGAGGTCCATGCATGAGTACTGTATTTGCATCATTTCCATCCCTCCCACTTCCCCTCCAGCTAATTCCATGTTCCCTTTCAATCCTTCTTTCTTGTCCTCTTCTTTCATTATTGCATATATATATATATATATATATTTATATATATACATATATATTACTATATATAATGCATTGAGTTCATTTAGTGTTGGTAAAATGTACATGTGTTTATAACTGGTCACTTGGGATTAAACATGTCAAAGACCTTGTCTCTGGAGAAAACTAAATTCTCCTGCCCTCAACATCCATTGACTGCCTGTAGCTCTTTACAGGTGGAGCCCTGTGTCACTTCCTCCACCCTGACATGTCAACTGGTGATGCCATTATGTAAGTTTTGTTAAACAACTATAATGTGGAGATTTTCTGGGTACAGCTTGAAGCTTTCCTGTCATGTCTGGAATATATTACCTGGCAGCAAGCCTCCTGTTCCTCTGGCTCTTAAAATCTTTCTGTCCCCTCTTTTGCCCTGAGTTTTAGTTGCAGGGATTACATTGCAGATGTGGCAACTGGTAGTAGGCACTACACAATCATTTACTCTCTTCAGTTTGACAGATCTTCTAAGAAGAATGGGAACTAATACTGCCTAAACTATTTCAAAAGATAGAAATAAGGGAGCGGGCATTGTCAAACATTTTCTATAAAACCAATATTATACTAATACCAAAACCATGTAAAGACACAGTGAAAAAATATTTGTAGGTCAAGATCCCTGATGAATGTAGATATAAAAATTCTCATTAAAATACTTAAAAATTGCATATAAGTGTGCAAAAAGATGCCCAGCATGAACAGTTTGACTTTATTCCAGACACGCAGGAATGGATCAATATATGTAAGTCAATAGATATAATAAATCGTGTGAATGAACTTAAATACAAAAATCACTTGATAATCTCAGTAGGTGCAGAACACGCCTTTGACAAATTCCAGCATGCCAGAAAAAATTCCAGGAGGAAATTGGAGTAGAAGGAATATATCTCAATATAATAAAGGGTATAGAGGACAATCCTACAGTCAACATCATTCTAAAAGAAGAAAAATTAGAGGAATTCCCATTAAAATCAGAAATGAGGCAGATCTGTCCACTATCCTCTTTAGTATAGTTCTTGAAGTCCTATCAAGAGCAGGAAGACAGGACAAGATACTAATTGGAAAAAAGAAGTTAAATTATTCTTATTTTCAGATGACATAACAATATACAAAAGAGACCCCAAAAATTTCATCAGAAAATTTCTATGAGTGAACAATACTTTCAGCAAAGTGGCAGGATACAAAATCAACTTGTTTGTTGCTAAAATCTAAACCCTATGTCTTTGAAATCCCATTTTCAATAAAAGTCTCATATCCTATGATATTCTTCCTCCCGAAGATGTCTACTGATTGTACGCTTATAAAAATATTTTGTTTATTATTTTTATTCTGTATGTGTGTATTTCCTGCATGTTTCACAATAAGCATAGAGGTCAGAAGAGGGCATTAGATCCCCTGGAACTTGAGTTATGGATGGTTGTGAGCTGCAGTATGGGTGTGGGAATGTAACACAAGTACTCTGCAAGAGCAGTCAGTGCTCTTAATCTCTGAATCATTTCTCTATCCTGTTGAGTATGCCTTTATTATAGCATTGATTATAGCCTACAGAACTACAGACCTACTCTATGTCTACCTCCCTTCAGAAAACTATAAGCATCCCTCAGGGCATAGACTATGTCTTAGTATGGCTTTGTGTGGTCTTCTGCAGGTGTACAGTTAATGTAAATTTCTAATTTGAACTTATAACATTTCAAGATTCATGTTTTTCACAGATCTGTGTGTGTACATGTAGGCCTAGATGAGGTGGTTGCTAGAGAATTTTTAATTTCTTGGCTCAGAGGAAGTTATTTATTCAATTAGCTTGCAGGTTTACTCTGAACAGCTGGGAACAAAATGACATAGAAGCAGAAATGCAGGCATCTTTCAAAGAATGGATCAAACATTGGATGAAAATACTTGTGATCTGGCCAACTGTTCTAGCTCAAGGCAAGGACAACGGTCTTTGTTTCTAATCCATTGAGTTGAATCCAAGCCCAGTGTTTGTTAGTTAAGGAATGCTCTAGACTTCTACTTGTTATGAGGAGCATGAAAATTGGGAAAGCAAAATGTTGGAAAGTTACCAGTACCACCATCTAGAAAGGTCATAGCCACACTGCATTTCTAACTGCTGTGAACGGGGTTTCCCATCCAAACCACACAGACTTTCACAGGAGTCCCGCTTTCATTTGACAGCATTGTTCTTTCTAAGAAAAGTTGCTGATATGATCATCAGAACATATTTCTCAACCTTGAGATAGTGTCTGAAATTTGTGCATAAGATTGTTTGGTCTCATCTGATTTCTTATTCAAATCCATTCAACTTACAGATCCATCAAGGAATGCAATAGATCCTGAACTGAAATCAAACATCCAAACTCGACCCTTTCTAGCAGCATATTTCAGCACATTTTCATAAATTCTTTCTCATGACTGCAAATTATTCTGTGCCTCCGCTTTCTGAGTGCTCCAGGTCATCTGGCAATTAGCGGTGTAATTATTTGTGGACAGGAAACTTGAAAGAAGCCCAGAATTTCCATCTGCCAATTTCCAGTTTGTCTTTCAGAACCGAACCTTTTTTGTTAGTTTCTTATTTATATTTCTTAAAGGCTTTTCAGTCCATTTCTTTTACCCTGATTCCTCATTTTCCAGAGAACATAGTGTATACATATATTTAATGATTGCAAACTCAACTTCTGATTCTTTTCTTTGTCTATGTAGAGAGTAATATTTCACTACTTTCAGGACAATTTTTTGTCCTATACACAAATAACAATAAGGCATTGAATGAGAATTTTGAATACATCTATTCTACAAATTGGTTCGAACTTGTTTCCTCATATAGTCCCTCATTGTCAATCGTTATGGACCATATACTAAGAAAGATCCATTACTTCAGTAGGCTCTCCCAACTCACATTTTATATGTTATATTTATTTAATATCTTTATTTGTAAATATTTGTTATACTGTTTTATGTGTAGTTAATCATTTGATTTTTTCATAAAATTAGGGAGAATTGAATTAATTTAAGGCTACTTGTGCACAAGTTACAACTGGGGTTTATGCACAGACATTATGATAAAACTACAAATGCAGAAATGTATATGTATACATATACCTGGAATTATCCAAATCCTGGAATACGATAAGTTTCCCTTAACTAGAATAAAGAGCATTCAAAGTCACTAATATATTTACTATGTCACATACCATTATATACAACTATATTTATGGTCTTCCATGCTTCTGTTCTATAACTCATTGATTCTCTCTTTCTTTTCACTGACTCTGTATTTATTCTTCCAAATTAAATACTTTTCTCCTCCTGGATGATTTGTTTGTAACATTCAAGTAGGAAATAAAAATGTGATTATTCTTTTTTTAAATTGAATCACTGTGTCTTTCATACAGAAGATTGCAATCAATCTTAATCATGTTTATATCACTTTCTCCACTGCTAGCTTCCCATTGCCCCCCAACTGGAATTCATACATTCTTTCATCTGAGTTGAGGTCTATAGTGTCAAGGTACTGTACCCAAATGCTCCTCGGTACAGGTTTATCCACTGAGGTCTAGTCAACCTATTCCAAGTCCCTCACTTTAGGAAAATTAGCTCATCCTCACATAACAGTAATCATGTTGACAATATTCCTTCAGCAAAGACTGGGATCTGCTACCCATTTCTCCAGTTTCCTGAGGGATTGTTGTGTGCTTGAGTTCTCATGGGTGTCGAGCATGCTGAAACCATTGCTGTTGGCTGATATGAGCAGTGTCCTAAGAACTTGTGGGATTCTGTTTCTACATGGTCACACTCCTCCTCCCTGGCTCTTACACTCTTTCCACCCCCTCTTCTCAATGGCCCTGAGACTTGTGAGTGAATTAAAGTTAATATGGGAGTCCTGTCCAGGGATCCACACTCAGCAGATTACTAACCTCCATTCATTCTTTGGTCATTTGTGATCTTTTGTGTCACTGATCCTCTGTTGCATGAGGGAACTTTATTAATGAGAGTTGAGAGACTCATTAGTATTCTCTTTACTCCTCTTTCATGTTGCATGAGCCTTGGGTATCGAGGCTGCATTGTAGATGTGCCACTTAGGCGTGGGTAATTCATGGACAATGTCTGTTTGTGACCAGTTGTGGTGTTGTGTAGTAGTCTCTGACTGGTGTAATAGAAGCTTCTTTGATGAGTGGTAACTGGGATACTGACTATGTATATAAGGATGTATATTTTGCACTTAGTAAGAAGTGATATTAACTTAGTGCTATGACAGTCTTGGGGATTTCTCTAAGATCTATGATCTCTATAGCTATGTGTATTTGGCTATGATTACAGTACCACTCATGAGTTTCTTCCCATTGAGTGGGCTCTAAGACCAATTACATAGCTATTGAGTGGCCCCAAAATAAAAGTGCCACTATTGCACCAGTGTCTAGTGCTGTGCTGGTCACTGATGTGGTTGTTTTGTCTAAAAGCTGAGTTTGGACCATCCATTGATCTCTCACTTGGATGTTCACTTGGTGCTCTCAAAAGCTGTGAGAGCTAACCTTCAGGGTAAGTGCCTTCCAGGTCTGTTCCAGCTCTGTTTCTCCAAATCTGGTCTCTGAAGAATGCCCTGTTTGTAGAGATAGGGTCTTGCCTTCAAGTTCTGGGAGGCAAGTGTATTTCTGCTATTCCTGCCAACTGTATTTTAACAAAGATACAGTTTTGTAGCTGCCCTTGAACTCTGCCTACTGGTTCTTTCAGCATTAGCCTCACTATGCTCTCTTATAAGAGCTAGCACCCAGTAATCTAAGGACCACTGCTCTTCCACATCTATGCCCAGATGCCCACAAACCCTCTTATGACCCAGTAATGAAAAAAGGGGAACATTTATTCTTGATAAGCTTCATCACCAATTGTTCTTTTTATTCTTTAAGACTTGAGCTTTTGTTCAGGCTGATCTTGAGCTCACTGAGAAGCCTTGAACTTCTAATCGTCCTTCCTCTTCTTCTCATGTGCTAAGATTAGAGGAATTAGAGGAATGAGCCACTATAACTGGCCTCATCACCAATTCTGAGAAATCTCTACTCTGGATTCTTGTATTAGCTGACAGCACCAACCAGAAGATGAATTCTGCATTCATCTCTGTTCTATACTACATCCTTTATTAAATTCAGATTTTGATATCTTAATCTTCAGCTATGGTTCTCCACATGTAAAAGTAATAGTTGATTTCTGTAGCTACCTCTTTTATAGAAGCATGGTGTTTCATTTTTTCTTTCCTCACTTGGAACACTCAGTAACAGCCTTCATTAAATGCTCACCATTCAATTACTCGTAATAAACTGATATATACTGAATTCAGCTATTGATCTAGAGAACAAATATCCAAATTTCAGAATTCTGGACATGATGAACTTGAACTTGAGCATAGAATTTGGTTCCTTACACACAGGAAATTGAGTACCACTCAATTGATAGCATATACTTCTATTCATTGAAATACCAGCTATTTATCCCAGGAATTCAATTTGGGTTTAATATTCCAAAATCAACTGAGAGGTATTGTTAATAGTAAACCGTATTTATTTTCACAACAAAAGTGAATCCAATTAAATGAATTTTTAAGAGTTTTATTAAAATCATCAGGGGTCTGTGTTTTCTAATATTTGCAAAAATTGAAGGAGAAATTGACAAATATAGAAGGCAGGAGATATGAGCACTTGATTATCAGAGATCTAACTTGGTCTTGTCACAGAGGGTGAACAAAGCTCACTTCTTAAATTAGGGGGAGCTGATCGCTCACTGAATTGAGGGGATCAAGCTTCTATAAACCAAAGAAGTTGAAAAATTTAACACTCCCCCTCAAGAATATAAATTTTTGCTCCAAGAACCGACTGGATGCTCACAGAAATTATTGGAATAAAATAATAAAGTACTTTTATAATACAAATGTAAAGGAGAGGAACAAAAATGCAAGAAGTGGAGAGTCCACTCCAGCTTTGCAAAATCCTTGATTTGTGAAGGACAAAATGCATTGCTGTTGCTGTGAGTTTGGCAAAGACCGGTTGCAAGCCCAGAGAATGAAAAGAGGAAGCTACGTGTCCCTGTCCTAGGAGAAAGTCAGTAATCTGTGCTAACTAAGAACTGCAGCCACAGCAGAAGGAGATGCACTGTGTAGGCTGCACCCCAAAAGCCTAGCCACAATGTCAATAAACAGAAAGTATGGAGCCCTGAAGGAAAACAGAAACAAGAAGGAAAGACTCTGGAAACCAAATTCCTTTTACAATAAAAGACTATGGGAATCTAAATAGTGTGATGCAGTGAGGGTAACCATAGTAACAAAAATCTCAACTTCAGTCAAATTGATAACTACATTGAGTTAAACCCCAGTGCTAAAGGCCAGCAGTATGAAAAGCAGGCCTGATTCCAGACATAAGGGTTATTTGTTTTTAGTGTTCTATGTGAGAACTTCAACTCAACAGCAAATCTGATATAGTACTCAAAAAAGCAAGGAAAAGCCAGTATTGCCAAGAGAAAACCAGTCATCAGAACCAGACAGAGGAATGGCATATTTGGCATTATCTGACAATTATTAACATACATGTTAATAGACCCTGTTTAAGAAGATTAAGTATCCATTGGGAATAACGTGCAATATTTGGATAAAGAGTTTCAGCAGAAAGGTGGGAGTTGTAAGATTAGATTTAAGAAATATACTAGGAATGGTGACCACAGAAGTAGAAATGAACTGCACCATCTGCAGGCTCTGCAGCAGACGAACTTGGGAGGAAAGGATCAGTGAGGTTGAAGCTCTGTAAATAGAAGTGACCAGACAAAGGCAAAACAAAGCACTGTCAAATGGCAGAATACATATGTAATCAGTCATGAAAGGAGATTAAAATTGGAGATGCAAAGAAATAATAACTGAAGATGTTCATGAAGACTACAGATTACAGGTCTGAGGACCTCAGAGAATACCAAGAATGCCAAGAAAACCACATATTGTCATCTTCAAACTGATGTAACCAAAAATAGAACACAAAATCTTAAGAACAGCCATGTAGAGAAAGCAAAAGGCACAAAAGAGCCATTGTTAAAAATATCAGGGCTGGAGAGATGGCTCAACGGTTAAGACCACTGACTGTTCTTGCAGAGAACTCAGGGTTCTATTCCCAGCACCTATATGGCAACTTACAACTGTCCATAACTCCAGTTCTAAGGGAATCCACTCTTCCGCAGGCACTTCATGATGTGGGTGAACTTACATATGAACACTCAGGTAATAGACTCATACATTAAAATAAAAATAGTGAATAAATAGCAAAATATCAGAATTCTAGAAGAATTGGTTAAAAATTCTTGCATGAAACCAAACTAGGAAGAAAATAAAAAGCATCTAAAGTGATGAATAAGGCTGTTTGGGAGAGATGTAGGGTATACACCTTTAATCCCAGCATTCAGGAGGCAGGGGGAGAAGGAGCTCTGTGAGTTCCATTGTCCCAGGTCAACCTGGCTTAGGAAAAAGAGGAGAATAAAAATAACAGATTAACTCAGGAGTCTATGTCATAAATAGTCTCAAATGGATAACAATTGTGTGACATTTTCTGGAGAGAAGAGAGATGTCAGCTCACCTCAGATGGGGTAGGAAGAACAGACTGCAATGCCCAAGTCACAGGGTCCTCTCAAAAGACCATCAGGGAGGCCAAATCCAATGCAATCACACAAGGATCTTTATTAGCAAGCTTGAGCTTGGGTGGAAGGACGGTGCCCTGAGTGAAGGGGGAACCGTGCTTTTAAAGGGAAAAGTCACAAGTGGGGAATTCCTTGCCTTGGCATTTCTTGATTGGGCAAGGTTATGCGGTAAGGGTACATTTCAAGCTGATTGGGTAACAGAGTCAGAGCTAAGTCATAAACAGAATATCTAAAAAAAAAAAAAAAAAAAAATCTGGTGCCTGGGCGCCTTTACAAGGGTTACTCAAGTGAGGCAGGGGATTTTTTTTTTTGTTTTTTCCTGGAACTGGTTGTTTTTACAGTAAACAACAAGATGGCAACTCTTTACAAGATGGAGTCTGTTCTGTCCCGTCCTCTCACAGACAAAGGAAACAATTCCACTCTAGACCCAAGTCCAGATACACCACTGATTTTACCGTGCTTACTTACAAAGGTATTGCTGAGAGGTACCTACAGGAACATGGCTGACTTGAAGGCAGCTGGATCCCTGAAAGGCTCACTCTAGCAAGAATGGTGATTCACACAAGTCCACAACCTGCAGGCAGGTTAACAGACTGGTGAGAGGTGGGGGTTATCCCTATCCCTAGGTTTTGCTGCTTTTATAACCTTGAGGAAGGACCTTGCAAGTTTCAGGAAATTCCTTAGACTTGTGAATTGTTTACTTTCAGAGCCTTGTTTCATTTACTGAATAATTCCCTACAGGATGGATGATTGAAACTTGGAGGAAGTTGTTACATAGCAAGAACCATGTGAAAAAAATTCATCATCACCAGACTCCTTCTACAGGTGAAGGCTAGAATTTTTCAAACATAAGGGAACAGAAAAGCAAAGAGAAATATGGGTCTAGAGAAAAGTAGAAGAACACAGAAATTAGAACACCTGACGATCAGACAAAATAATGATTTTTTTTTCTTTTTGCAAAATAAGTTCTCTAAAAGTCAACTGTTTAAAAATATTTTCAAGTGTGTGAAAACGGCAGGAAAATGGATACAAAATGTGAACTTGGAAGCAAGTTGCTGTATGGTCCTTAGAACACATAGTCAGGTAGCACAAGTATGCTTGAAGATAGATCCAGTTACGTTCAATACAGTAGATTGTGGGACCCCTGGAACCCCTTTTCAACCCAATAACTGCTCTCTTCACTTCTGTAAAAAAATGCTTGGCTATAGGACGTCAGAAAATGGATAAATATAACTACATCTTATTCTTTGTTCCTTCTAAGCAGTCACAAGGCCGCAAGATTAAAAAAGGCTAAAACAAAAACTAGCAAAAGGTTTAAATAATAATCAACACATTCCTTTGCCCTGAAGGCAGCACCCACCAATAAGAAACCTCCAAACCTCTATTAACCAATTTTGGCATATAGTTCATTACAACCAATTAATTTAAAATATGCTTGGCACGCGGGCTCCTATAACCAAACAGAATGTACTACTGTTATTCCCCACCTTCCTTTATCTCAAACTTATAAAAGACTCCTAATCTCTCTGCTCCTCGGGGCTCCCAGAACAGATCCACTGTGTTGGTGAGGTCTGGGGGACCAAGCTTAAGCTTGAATAAAGGCTCTTTGTTTTTTTTTTGCATACACTCCGGACTCCGTGGTGGTTCTTGAGGAGCCGATCTCTGGGCATAACAAGATCTAGGAAAACCCATAAAAATATGTTAGAGCTCATTTTAAATAAAAAATGTCATTTTAAATTTCTTTTTCATATAACTTTTGATAGTAACAAAAATGCAATTATCTTAATGGAACCAAGTGTTTGTGATAAATGCAGCAAAGCTTTAACAAAGAAAATTGAAATTTAGCTGACTAGACAGCTATACAGTGCTCAGACTTTGGGCAGAATTCAACTCTGTATGCAACCTGCTATTTTGGTAACAGCCAGTAGCTTCTCTGGTTCACCTAATCTCTATTTTCTTTGAACAAGCCACAGTTTATTGAGACTTCCTGATGTTTCAGATATGTCTGACTCTCCCTCTGCTTCATTTCTTCTCCCTCCACCAGAAAAACTTCACTGTTTGTGGACTGGTGTGCTTGCATTAGGCCTACCTCAGCTCTTCCAAGATAGTCTCTCAATCTTGAATCATTAATTGAATCACATCTGCAAAATATTTTTGTTCCATCAAATGTAATAATTACAGCAACTGTGAGTAAGCACATGTGAGTATATGTTACGGGGTCAGTATTCTCCTTAACATTAAATAAATCAAAAAAAGTTTGAAATAACAATGGGAGAAGTAACATTATCGATCCATGATCTACCTATTTTGTAAGTATCATCTATTCCATATGTCTATCAAATATTCAAATTTTAAATAATGTCATCACAGATAAGTAAGAATCAGCAAATTTGAAAATGAATGGGTTAATGTAAATTTGTAAAACAAAAGAGAAGAAAAAAATGAGCAGAGCATCTAGAATATGCAACAACATCTTACATCTCATTTACATATAATCGACAGCTCCAGTAATGGAGAGAACAGGGTGTTACTGAGAAAGCCTTAAGACGCTAGTAACCAATTTTTTTTCAGAATTAATGAAAAGCTATAATAAAGCTCATCAACTACAATTCAGAATTTAACAAGGAGAGAAATCGGAAAAGAATAAAGAAAAAGTCAGATTGAATCAAACGAAACCAAATGTTTCACACATGCAGATGATCCATAGCCATAGTCATGATAACTAAGAAGATGTAGAAACCATAAATGAAGCCAATGGAAAATGAGAAGGTCAAATACAAAGGAAAAAAGCAACGATTGTAATGCATGACTTTCAGAACTCAGACAAAGCAAAAACCAAAGAACTTGCATTTTAAAATACTGAAAAGGGGGGAAAAGAAAGAAAACTTTTTGGAAAAACTTCTATACCCATAAAAGGTAAACTTCAAAAGTGAATCAACATATTTTTTAAAACAATCAAACCTCCAAAATCCAATTTCCATCATGTATGACAAGAAGTTTTATAGAAATTATTTCAGTCTCATGATGATTTTTAGACTTGCACAAAGGTATTTGAGAATTTAATAGTTCTGTTATAAAACTTTTAGTAACTTAGGAAATTTCACAATAATGAAAAGTGTTTTTGAAAACTTCCTAAGGATGTCATTGTACTATATGTAGGGTCCAGCAATCACCTGTAATGTCCACAGTCGTGATAGCTGGCAAAGCACAAAAGCGGTTTTATTCTCAAGAATTAACCAACATGATGGGGTCCACCATTTACAGTAATGGCGACCAGGAAGAGTTGGCTTGCAGGCCTTTTAAGCATGAAACCACAAGAGGGGGTTTCCAGGTTGGGGTTAGGTAACCTTTGAAAGGATTGGTCAGTTTATTTAGCAAAGGGGGCAATTGGCTGGTGGTTCTCACCCTTGAGGTGGTCAGTGCAAAGTTCCTGACTCAACAGCATCTTGTGACATTGTTACAACAGGAGGGATGTTTGCTAAGGATAAGGATAAAGTTACATTCTTAGGGCTTGTGGTTAATCTGCAACTACTGATTGTACAAAGCAGGGTGGGCTGTAGGGCTGCTTCCTGAGAAAATGAAGGAGTCTTCTTGGGAAAGAAACTTAGCATAAGCGAATATAAAACTAAGATGGAGTTCTGAGTAAAATGGAGTTTTATATAGTTCACTGTTAAATAGTTTCTTCTTCAACTTCAGAACAATGCTTGACTGACCATTCTTTCCTGTTCTTTACAATGTTATACTGGAGATTTTTTTTAAATGAAGAAAAAAAGAAAAATATGAATAAAAAATAAAGAATCCTCATGAACAGTCTTATAAATCACACAAAACAAATGCTTGAAACAGTAAGTGCATTTACCAAGGTCATGGGTTATCACATTAATATCTAAAAATCAAATTTATTTCATTGCCCAATTATAAGTAATTGAATAAGTGAACTATTTAAACAGCCATTAGTGCAGACTAGGTTGACTATAAAGAAACAACACATTTTCCTCATAGTTCCTGGGTATCATTGATTCTTGATTCTTAATGCTCAGAGTAGATCATGCTCTTTTGAGATGGTAGTTTATGAAAGTGGAGCCTTGTATAAAAAAATTAAACTGCCTATAATTCTTAAACATGAAGAAATTGTCTTTTGTAGTACTTTGAATTATCATTTATACTTTTCTTTTTTCATATTTTTTCGTACAGTTTCAGCAGTCATTGACAATGTAAGTTTGTCCAACCCAGTTCCATATCTCTTTCCTGCCTCACAACCTATATCTCCTGCTGTGTTTTCTATCAACACCATCTCAATCATGTAGAACAAGGGCCATCAAGAATTTTATAAACGCTTAGAAAGTCAATATAGGAGGAATCTTGGTTTTAAGATCATAGGTTCTTTGTCAAGATTATGCAAGCTCACAACATGAGCTTTTAACATGTTAAACAAATAGACATAGTTGCATTCCAATAAAATCTTATTTTAAAAATAGGCACTGGTTCCTGGAGAGTAGTTTTTTTTTTTTATTCTTGATATAAGTGCTATATTGATAATCATATTTCAACTTCTATGCCAAATCAAAGTTCAGATTTGTATCGGTTAAAAATGTGGCAATTACTTGATTTGGTAAGAGGTATAAATCTAGTCTCTGAAGAGAGTTGCACAGATACACTGTAGACATATGCAGTCTCTGCATACATCCTGTCTGTATGGTGAATACTGGGTTCTCTCTGAGGTTTTTTTTTTTTTTTTTTCTATTGATTCATTCAGTGGCAAGTCCCGCCCTCTGACCAATAAGGGGGCAGGAAGGTGGGGAGAAAGGAGAGACAACATGGCAGAGAGTCCTGGGGAAGGGCACGGATTGAAGCCATTCGGCAAGAAAAATGCCCCAGCTCCAGGCCCACATGGAAGGCCAAGACTCAGAAGGCAGCGTTCCAAGTCCCCACAGTCATAAGAATCACGTGAGTGGAAGCGAAATTCTGGCCAGGAATGGACTAAGAGCCCTGCGCCCAGCTGTCGCGGACTTTGCTGGCAGGCTGCAGGTAACCAGTAACTTTGTAAATTGCCCTAAATAAATCAGTCTCTCTAAATAGAAGATCAGTTTCCATTTTATCCAGCCGGATTAACCAGACCCTGGCTGCTAAGGCATGGAGAATAAATTTCATGAGACACTGTCCCATTATAAAGACACCCTGGTTGGTCTTTCACCTAAGATTTTTTCAAATCTCCCATATTATATTTACTGACAAACTTTGAAGGTGTTATCTCTTAATAGTTCACAGATATTTTGTGACTTCAAGAGTATGTTGACACTGCCAAATTCATAACTATAAACAGAACTACCATACAGTATCTTAGAAACCACCTTTGTTCAAATTAACTTAAAACTCTTTGTTTAAAAGAAGTTAAAACTCACAAGTAAGTAATATAAGGATACAATATAAGGACCCCAGGTTTTTGTCAAGAAAGGCCCTCTACTCTAAGGTGTGTAATTAAAATTGAAAGAATTATAATTCTGTTACATGTTCTCCTTTGATAGTTGCATATGTTCATATGTTTGCATACACACATGGCAGTGATTGAGTCTTGCTCTAGCTATTTATGATTTTGATAATGTAATGCATGCTTCAAGTCTTGTAGCATCTGTAAGCAAGCCTTTGTTTAAAATAAATCTAGAGGTCACAATATATGATGTTGATTTGGTCTTAATGAAGAAAGACATACACGACATATACTTACCTATATATTCTATTAATATTTTATGTGTATGAGTGTTATGCCTGCATGTGTCTAAGTGAACTCATGTCATGCAATGCCTGTGGAAGACAGAAGGGGGCATCAGATCCTCTGGAACAGGAGTTGTATATGTTGTTACCCACCAAGTTGGTGTTTGGAAGTGAACTCGTGTTTTCTGAAAGAACAGGCAATGTTCTTAACTGCTGAACCACCTTTTCTGCTTAATTTGACAAAAGCTCATGTTGTTTGGATTGAAAAATAGAGTTTCTATGTCTCTTGTCCTTTCATGGAAGAATAAATAACCTGAAATGTTGTCTATAATTGCCCAGTAGTTACAAAGTATTTGTGCTGTATTTCCATAGAAGACGGGCAATAGAAATTGAAATTTTTTATACCACAGGCTCTTGCTTTATCTAAACCAATCACACTGACTGCATCAGCGGGTTTGATTTACATAGTCATCACCTTCTCTTACTCAACCAGCTTCTTTTGACAGAGTTCTGTGTGGTTCTAAGTGCCATTAGATATGGGCAAGAGGCCAAAGTATTAATCAGATAAACATTTCATCTGAATAATGCTCTTCACTCAAGTATTTTTTTTTCATTTTGTCCTCCCTTCCCTGTCCCCTGAGTTATTTATAATCATATTCAGAAATCACTTCAATTGGTTAGATGATATCATTAAATGCTATGTTGAGGCAGAAGAATACAGAATCCATAGCTCATAGAGACTACAGTTTTTCTGGGACTACTTCCTTTCTCCCATACCAGACCACCTGATGAGGAGTCACTATCCCTAGGCACAATGCACCATAGGACTATGTAATAATATTTCTGCTTATTCACCACATAAACTTACAAGTCATTTTTTCCTAATTCATAATAGAGAACCATTGTCATGGGATGAGTCAAATCCTGTGAATGAATAAAACACAACAGCAGATTTCATCACACAGCATGGTGCTTAATATAAGCAAATCTGTTAGAACACATGAGGGGTGGTTTTAATGTCAACTTGTCACAGATTAGAGTCACCTGAGTAGACAGCCTCAGTTGAGGAATCTTCTTAATTGCCTTCATTGATATGAGAAGATACACCCCAAATGTGGGTGCACCTTCAGTTAGCAGCCCAGATAAAAGGGAGCATGATGGAGGGAAGATTATTCATCTTTAGTTCCCCTGACCTTCCCTCTATTCAGTGACTTAATTTATAAATGACTCCTTCACTGATATCAGAATCACCAATTTTAGGCTTCCATCCTTGACTAAAGACGAATGGCTAAGGACTAGTTTCCAGGAACTCTCCAGGGTTTGGGAGTCAGATTAGGACTGCTAGGGCACAGGGACTCAAAAACTGAGCATCTGCCTGGATCTCAACCTCTCCAGTGTGAGACATACCCTGAGGGACTGCTGCGGCTGCTGAGGTACCCCGCTTCAAAGACTGAGTCAATACTGGGCTTTCAGGCCCTCAGGTAGAAGTTATCTGTTGTTACTGTTTTGAACTAATCTAATTAATTATGCATATATTCTATATTACATAATTTGTATTATAAAATATGTATTATATAATATATCCTATATTATATATACACATATATACATATAATCATTCTACTAGTTCTTTTCCTCTAGAGAACCCAAACACAGATCCTATTTGAGAGATTTGAAAACTTGAAAGAGGCATTTAGCAGAGCTTACTCCATTGATTTCACTGCCAGATGCTGTAGCAGAATAATTGTTCTGGTGGTTTGAAGAGGAAATATCTCCCATTGGCTCAGGTATTTGAACATTTGGTCCCTGTCACTATACGGGTTCCTGCTGATGTCACCATGTGGAGAGGTTATGAAACTTTTACATAGTAGAGACTTGCTCAAAAACTATATTACTGAGGGAAGGCATTGAGAGTTCATAGCCTCACCCTAATTCCAGTTGCTCTTTCTGCTTCCCACATGTGGATGGAAAAGCAATTAAACAGGGTCCTGCTCCTGCTGCCTGTGGTCATTCCACCCCATCATTAGGAACTCTCCCTCTGGAATCATAAGCCAAAATAAACTCTTCCTTCTACAAATGGCTTTTCATCTGGTCTTTTATCATAATGACAAAATGTAACTAACTGAATTGGAAGTTACCAATCTCAATCAAAAGGACAGTACTTCCATAGACCTACTGAATCACAGTCTAGTACTTTCACGTTTGGAAACTGACCAGCTGATTTTGAGAAAAAGTAAAATTTGCGAATTAGCTTATAAACTACTGGACCTTCTGATTTTTTTTTTCAGTAGTACCACCCACTTTTTATCTGTTCTGAGGATTGAACCAAGGACCTCATGTTTGCTAGGAAAGTGCTCTACCAAATGGCTACCACCATAATCCTTTAATCAATTAATTAATAATTGAAACAAGTGTTCACAAAATTGACCAGTCTGGCTTTGAACCCACTTTGTAGACAAGAAACGTGTTAAAACTCTTATTCATTTACCTCACACTACCCAGAGACTGCGATTACATGCCTTTGATCTCTCACCTTTGCCCCACCATTTATTTTCCCAGTGTCTCCATGTTAGTGAACCCAACTCCTTCTTAGAACAGATCCACTACACGAGAGAAGCTTGAGAAGTACTTCTTCCATGCATAGCAAACACACCTAGCTTAGTTTTTAACTCCTAAACGAGCTAACTCCAAAGTTTAAGCAATTTAGAAAGTTGTTAACTGTATTCCACTTGAAAACATTTTGAAGTTTATACAGCTGAAGTCATCATGAAATCAACTTCTACCTATATCCATTTTAGGAATAAGAACCAGGGAACCTAGAAGACTAAGTGTTTTTGTTTTATCTCAGTACAAAGGTTGCTTATTTTAACTATTCTACATTGTCTTCCTTTTTTCCTCCCTTCTTTTCTTTCCCATGTTTTTACTTTCTTGCACTTCCCCAAGTAGTCTAGAGAGCATTGAAATATGATAAAACTGGAAAATTAGGAAATGAATGTCAGGAGAAATGTGGCAGCCTATGAAGTAACTTTAGACACCAAGAGGGGACTATGATGACTTCAGTTGCACAGATCCCTTAGACTTTAGATACAGGAGGAATGTACAGGCAGCTTTAACTAAAGGAAAAAACAGTAATTGTAGCAGCAGCAGTAGCAGCAGCAGCAGTAGTCACAATTATAGAAGAAGCAACAAACTACAGCAGTAATAGTGCTACAGGGTTTCAGTAGTGAACCAAGTGAGCTGACTGGGACTGTCAGCTTGGGATGGAAGTGATGTGATATGTACTGCCTCTTAAAATATGGTCAGCGTTTAATGGATAAATAAAAAAGAAGAGATTTTACCAGTAGCATAGGAAGAGGAAAATAAATAAACAGGAATTAGTAACAAATAGGGTTTAGAGTACTAGAGCGTTTAAAGGGTGAACTGAAAAAAATGACCACACCCATTTGGTTGCTTGGGATACAGATGGGTTATAATGTACAGTCTAACATATGTGAATTCATGACTTTGATCCCCAGCACTGCAGAAACAGACATTTAAAAAGCTTCTACAAATTCATTACGGCACAGATGAAAGTATTAACAAACTAGTCCGAGACATCGAATTTTAAAGCGTGTTGCCACATTTTGGTAAAAAGGTGAGATCTTGATTGAGCAGACAGAACATATAGGTCTTTCCCTAACTGTGAAATTTCCCTGGGCACTTGC
The DNA here is from genome assembly GCA_035773235.1 of Eospalax fontanierii. Taxonomy (NCBI): domain Eukaryota; kingdom Metazoa; phylum Chordata; class Mammalia; order Rodentia; family Spalacidae; genus Eospalax; species Eospalax fontanierii. Next base: position 13,887,404 of record CM069544.1, on the reverse strand, counting down.
TCAACAAAGACGGACCCCCTTTATTCCACTCCTCCCGTCTGAAGCCTTTGGTCTGGATATGTGTGAGTGAACTTCACCTTGGGCAAAATAAGAAGCAAAGCACAAAGGCAACAGGAAGCATGTGCAGTAGATGAAAACCCGCACATAAAGCTGGGCAAGTGGAACAGAGACAAGAAGCTGGAAGGCAGAGCTTTACCTGTGTCTGCGTGTCTCTTCAGTTCTGTCTCCAGGGGCCATTCCTCCACCCCCGAAAAGCTGAGCAGTACCACTCTGGTAATCCCTGTGTGCAGTAGGATCAATCTACAATGCACAGATTTATAAAATATAGCTGCTGAAACAGGAACTGGCAGCCTCATTCATTTTAAATAAGACTAAAATAGAAAATCACACTTTTCTCAGCGTTTCAGGTTGCATTTAATAATTCTTATGTGAAACCCCAGATTGCTCAAAAAAACCCATATAAGACTAAACTCCTGTTCTTTCTTTTATACTCTTGTAACATCAGAAAAATAATTTTTCGCCTTTTTTTTTAGTTTTCTTTCACCCAGGTTAGTGCAACTCTCTTGTACCTCTGTGAGACTGTGGTGAGTGGCACACAAGTGCCACTTTGGAAGGCATTTGGCACTAAAGAATTGGGTTGAAATCCTAGCCAAATTGTATGGTGTCAAAGAACATATTCAATTTTTCAGAGCGCTTTGGTGGGAATAAAAGACCTGCACATGGCACTCAGAACCAAAGACCCCCTGAGCTAAGAAAACAATTATCTAGGTCATACCATGGGTTAGCTTAGTAATCACAGAGTGATTCCTTACCTCTTAGTTACACCCACAATATTCTACACATTTATTGTTTGGTTAGTGTCTGTGATTACATTTCTCATGCAACATAGAATCCCTTCCCTTTATGAAAATTTCATTGTCCTGTGAGGAGCTACAGCTTTCCTAATCTCAGGCTGTTCAGTGGCTACCGTGAACTCTAGCTCCAGAGGAAGGAATATGACTTAGACCTGAACCTCTCTCTTGAACACAATTAGATACACACATAGATATGAAAATAAGTCAGAACCTAAAACTGTAATCTTGGAATATGGTTTCTCCATGACCATATTCCAAGATTACTGCAGCTATCCTTCTTCACTAGGTGAAAGTCTACCTGAAAATGCATAGAAGGCAATGAAGATATAAAATAGGATCTTACAAATGAGAATAAAAGGAACCTGTGCTATTGTTTGCTCTTGATTCATGAAGCATGTAAAGCACAGCTTTGCTTTGATTGTTTTGCATGCTTATGAACCATTCAAGTCTTATGTCCAGTCATTGATGTATTGGAATTTTATTGCCTGTCAGTGCTATGCTGGTAAATGTTCATCAGTTGTCTTCCTCTATTATCTCTACATGGGTTAAGGATAATGAAATTGATTTATTGTTCTGTCAAACACTAATTCAAATTCTCTCCTATGCCAACTAATTTGGAAAGAGATGTGTACAACTGATTCTTAAACCAAATGAGTTGGCATGGAAGTATCAACAGCCAGATTATATGTTAAATTTTATTGAAGATTTTCCATGTGTATGAGTTGTGAGTGTATGCATATTTATGTGGGTGCATGTGTGTGTTCACACATGTGGAAGCCAGAGGCTGTGGTTCTGTGTCCTCCTTCATCATTCTATACGTTAAACATTGAGGCAGGGTCTCTAGCTTGAACCCAAAGTTCACCAACTCATGTAGTGTAGCTGGTTGGTTTCCTCTGGGGATCCTGTGTCTCTTCCTTCTATCCCATGCTATTATAGGCTTGCTTCTACACCTGACTGGCATTTTGAAGATATGGTACATTGCAGCTTCTGGCTCCGATTATCTTTTTCTGAAAAACATTTACCTGACTTGAATAATTCAATTATTGATTGATCACATTGAAATTGTGCATTTTTTGGTTTGTAATTTGTTAAAAGTGTGCTTTATTTCTTCAATTGGAACTCAGTCATATAATAGATCCTTAATCCCTACCATACACTTTAGGTTGAATCCTTAGCTGGCCAAGGGTTTCAGTGCAATGTACGGGGTGATTGTCAAATCTTCCTGACTTGGTAGAACTCAAACTCAGAACTCTATTATTTATTATTGTAGTAGACAACAGATGAGTTTTCTACTTTATTATTTATTTATTTAGTTAGCTCATTAGTTATTTTAGTTATGCAGCTGCTGCTTTCTACTGGATGTTTTCAAATTTGTGAGTTTGAGTGGTCTTCCATGGATGTGAGAGTGTTTCACATGTAAAGTTTTGGGCCAACCCATTAAGCCCTTCTGTTTTTCACGGCTACTTTATGTCTAGCCACTTTTTCACTTTCAGTCTCCTCTCATACATTAAACCAACAAGTCCACCGTTTTCGACATGAGTTCAGCTGTTTTACACCACAGTAGTAAGCAGTCACCCAATCACAATGCATCTGTATACACTGTGCCATTGCATTCCTCCAGAGTTCAGATAGTATCCAGTTTTTGTCTGGACTTTGTATTTACTCCCCAGTGTCTTCAAAGACTGCTCTTTCAATTTTTTCCAGAGTTTCAATTTTTTATTGAAAAACAATTATTAGAATACAAGGTCTTCTGGAATCACTGAAACCAGAATCCATGAATTTTCTTACCATTTCTGTCATTTTATGACATTCTTTGCTTCTTATCACTTGAATTTCCCTATTTTTATTTTCTGAGGGATTTTACTTTAAAAAGGTTATTTCTAACATTCTGGCTATTTAGAGTATGTAAGCCTATTACTTCTACTTAGTTCTTTCAGACGCCATGGAACCTTCCAAAGAGCTTACAAACAGATGTCTTTGCTAAGCATTTTCCTCTGGTTCCTCATAGATATTTTCTGGAAATAAGGAAGCACCAGACTTTCCTCCTGCCTGAAAATGTTCCCCATGCCTTTACAGTCATCTAGGTCCTGCTAACCAATTGGTACAGAATGCCATTCTTAAAGGTTTTGGGTAGAAAGATAATTTCACATGTGGTATATTTTGGGCATAGGGATGATGACACCAGCATGCATTCATAACTTATTTCTCCAAACTCAACACCACCCTAACTTACAGACAGACAGTGAAAAGAATGACAGAAGCAGTCTTGGGCTGCCAGCACACTCGTCTTTAGTAGTGCCAGATATGGCTCCTTTGGACAGATGTGAGTTTGACTGTGTCCTTCCTCAGCATTCTCAGACGTTCTCCTTAAACTTAAGCAATCCCTTGATGCCTCTACAATTGCAAGTGTGAATCAGCTAAGGTTGGTTGAAAGAAAGAAAGAAAAGAAAAACACAAATGAAAGCCTTGAAAGCTCAGGTCATTGAGTTATAAGACAGCTTCAAAATAAGAAACCATGGGCTCAAGTGCATCAAATTCCAAGTGAAAGTATCAGCAGTTTGACTAAAGAGGCCCCCTTTATCTCACCTATGCTTTTCATTGAGATTAATTTGGAATGCACCCGAGGGTCCTCCTTGATAAGAGACATCACAATGTGTAAGGTGCACAGGTCCCAATGGAGTGTGGTGAGGTCCAGGGTCACTTTTCATGTGCCATAAGCATCGCTATCAGGTGAGCATGGCAGCAAGTGCCTCTTTGTTTGTTTAGATTCTATATCATAAGACAGGGTAAATGAAATTATATAATTGTTTGCAAGTGGAAGTCAAAAGTTTTCTTCTTCTAAATTATGTTTGTTAATTGTGAAGTAAGTGCTTGTTATCCAGTTTCAGAAAATGCAGAGTCTAACGTCACCATAGATACTTTTTATATAAACAGTAGGCAACGTTTTACAGAAAACTGGGAATGAGTATTTGATCCAAATAACTCTCACTAGACTCTGCATCAAATGGTTTTACTAAGCATCTTTATTATTGCATTGTTTTATTTTATTTTATATATGTGAGTGTTTTGTCTGCATCTATGCCCGAGGAGACCAGAAGAGGGAGTCGGATCCCCTGGAACTCGAGTTAAGGACAGTTGTTACCCACCATGTGGGTGCTGGGAACTGAACCCGGGTCTTCTGCAAGAGTAGCAAGTACTCTTAACTGCTGAGCCATCTCTCCAGCCCTGTTGTATTTTTTTTAATTGTGTTAGTATATTGTTGATTCTATTTTAATTGCCCTAACATATGTGACTGTGCACACATGATTTTCACATTTATGAAATAAGTGAGAATATATTTTAATTTGCTTTTCCTTCACTAGTTCATTCATTTTTAATAAACAATAATTCCAGGGCACATGACATAACTTAGACAAACAAACCCTTCATTAGGAGGGGTAGGTGGTCCTGACTGAAGCAAATTTAAGTGGTGCCACACAGTTTTTAAAATCAAGTATTTTTCTCCTAATAGTTTGTTATTAGGGCCAATTTTGTCAAATAAATTTTATTTGTGCAGATTAAGTCATGTCTCTTTAAAGAAAGTTTTAAAAGAGTACCACAACTAGTCACACACAGATACTATGTGTGAATCACCAAAGCCTAAGTGGCACACACAATGCAACCTCTACACTTAAGGCTCATACAACATAGAATGTGGTTAAAAAGGAAACTATTGAATCTCTCAACTCTCATTAATGAAGCTCCCTTATGCCACAGAGGTCCAGGAACACAAAAGGTCACAAATGGCCAAAACATGGAGATTAGGAGTCTGCAGAGTTGTGGGTCCCTGGACAAGACTCCTATATTAAGCTTCACTCATCCAGGGCTCAAGAACCACTATAGAAGAGGGGGCAGAAAGATTGCAAGAGCCAGGGAGGAGGTTTGTGACCATATGGCAGTAGAATCCTACAAGCTCATGGGACACTGCTCATATGAACCTGTAGCCAAGATGTCTGCATGCTCAGGACACATGCAAAATCAAGCACAAAAAAGCCCAGCATGGTATTGTGGAAACAAGTAGCAGACCCCAATCTTTGGTGAAGAAATATTGGGTGATGAATATTTTTTGGTGAGGAACAGCTAATCTCCTTAAAGCAAGAAACTCTAGATAGGCTGACCAGACCTCAGTGGATGAACTTGCATTGACGAATACATCTGGGACACTAAGTTGACACAATAGACCTTATCACAGATGACAGAATGTGTGGATTCCTTTTGGGGAGCAATGGGGGCTGCTGCTAGGGAAGGGATTGTAAAGCTGTTTAAGTTTGAGATATTCTCTATGAAAAACACAAGGATTCAATAAATAAATATAAAATGATACCTCAAAATTATTATTGTCCTTAAGATCCAGGAGAGAAATGGAACAAGGCAAATTTCTATTCTTCACACACTGAATCAAAGTTTTTTGATGTCAATCCAGATGGAGGTGATACCAAGCTCATATACTGGTAAGAATTCAAGGGACAAACTGCAGTTATAGAAGTAGTGTGTGAAGAGTTTTTATATACAAGATCAAAGGAAGCATGGGCTGTGTTACAATTGGCTAGGGAGTAGTTTAAAATTCAGTTGAGACATTATAAACTTGTGAACCAAATAATACTGAAAAACTTCAATCTAACTAAATTTGTCCCTTGGAGTTCACTTAATTTTTATATGGTCAGTCATTGGTTTAGATCCAACTAGAAACAAATTATTCTTTTCAATAAAAATGTTTCTGACATGATTTCCTTCTTGTTCATAAGTACTTGCCAGAGTCGATTATGCAATGACTAGGTATAAACCACTATGAAGATTTAAGACACAAATGGAAGAAAATAACAACAAGGCAGGTATACTGGATCTCCCAGTAACCAGACTAGATATGAATAGGGTTGTACATGTCTTGACAACCAGCCTCTTCCTTTTCCTTCTACCTCTACCCATTTTAAGGCTATCATTGTCCCCTTTTCCCAAGTTGTAATGTTTATACCATATAAGAACCATCTTAAGAAGATGTCCAGTGATTTACCTTTATTAAAGAATGAGAAAAAAAAAAAAAAACAGCACTTTTCAAGAGTTGGACCTAATCGTGCCTTCCTTCTAGTTTGCCCCTCTCTTCTCCCCTGGAGGAAGTAGCTCTTCCAGCTGCCAGCCTTGGCACTATTCTTCCATTTTATTTTTCTATTTCAAAATAATATACCCCCAAATTCAGTCTGATAAGCATAAATAACCTTTTTCTTCTCTCTCACATCTACTCGGTTTGTATCAGCAAAGGAAAACACTTTTTGCTTGAGTTCCTCAGGAAGTTAAGGGCAACTGTCAGCTGGAGCTGACTGTCTTTCTACTGTCAGTGAGAAGACTCAAAAACCTAATACATAAACCTGATAGACTTTCTCAGCACTCCATTTGTGTGGCCTTGGGCATACAACCTGGTAAACATTTGGTTTAATCATGGAAAAACCCTTTAAATTTAACCTTTTTAACTGGCTTAATCTTGTAATCAGCTAGTTGTTATTCTGTGTTGTAGCACTCAGAATATGCCTAAAATAGAAAACAACAATAATTAACTGTATTTCTTGTTGTAAGTTTACATTTCAGCTTAGTGGTCAGTTTTAAACCTTTGTCTTCTGGTTCATCCTTAATCTTGCAATTAGCTAAAAGCAGTCTTTAGGTCTTTCTTAATTACTGAAAGGCCAGTCCTGGCTTATTTTTAATCTACCCATGGAATGCCAGCTGTTGAAAATGAGTTATAAGCAGTTTGGAGATTTTCCATGGTGTTGCTTGAAATCTGCCTCATTGCTAATTTTTTTTAAATTATGTGTCCTCCAGGATATTGATGGTCACTGGTGATGCCACTTGAATAAGAGGAATCTGACATATTGATATTCACGTTATCTCAAGTGGTGACTTGGACATTGATAGAGGCACAAAGCCATTCATTCTCTGTTGTTCTGTGTAACATCATTTAACATTATCCTTGTACCATTTTCTGTTTGTTATCAGGGAGTCAATAAAGATAGGCCATAGTCATGGGGAGAGGAATTAGCATCTGATTCCTGATTGAGATGCATAGAATCAACTTTTGGGTAAGTTTTGAAATGATTTTACCACCCAACAAATCCTCGGTTGCTTTCAAGATTATGCATCAAGATACCATTTCCAATGACTATCGCATTTCTTCTCTCATCTACGTTCCACCTTGTCCCATTTGGGGGAAGCTTTCACTTATTAAAAAAGCCATTAAAGGTATTCTAATATGTTCCTTGATATTATTCACTGTTTGAAATATTATGAATCCTTTTGTGTTTTGTATCTACACACCCTCATAAAAGATGAGAATCAGATGACAAATTAACATATTGACTAGTTCTTGATAACACAGGGCCATTGATTTCATCACTAATAAAAATGTAAACTATCCCATAAATGACAAAAATCATAGAATGTTTTTTTCATTGCTTGGCTAAGTGGTGTTAAAGGAGGACTCAGACTTGCAGATGAAGAATTGTGAAAGTTCTCAGAAGAAAACCTGCATCTCCAAATCACCTTCTACAAGGCTGATCAATTGAAAAGAACTTCAATGACTGTGGAGTTTGAAATGATGTAGAAACAGAGCTTAATTACAATTTGTCTTGATCTATCTTTAACCCCCTAAATAGCCATTCCTTGCCCATTTCTGTGTCTTTCCTAACATCTTGTGACTATCCTATTGGAATGTGTTAATTCAATCAATCCAAGCACTCAGGATACCATAAGACAGCATCTAAGGCCAAAAGTAGAATTCTTCCCACTTGCCTATACCCTGCCTCTCTGAGGTCTCTACTAGTATATTTGAAGTGTTTTGATTTATGTTTTCCTAGTTCTATTATTATAGAAACTTCATGAAACTGTTACTATTCTGGAACATGAAATTTGGGGTGACTTAAATCTCTGTTCCCAGGCCATGGTCATTCATATTTAGCTACAGAATCAACTGTCTTTTATCTCCTTTGAAGTGAGAAATCTACAAAACTTTTTTAAAAACTTTGAAAATTTCATACATCTCTGCCATGTATCTTGACCATATCCAACTTCTTCCAACTGTTCCTAGGATCATCACATCTCCTTCCCATCTACTTCCCAACTTCATATCCACATTAATTGATTGATGATTGATTGATTGATTCATTGATTGATTTTAACCAACCAAGTTCAATTAGTGATGCTTGTGTGCACGTATGTGTGTCAGCCACTGGGGCACTGTTGACCTACCAGTCGTCAATAGCTCCTCAGCTAGGGGTGGAGCCTCAGAGCAAATTCACTGCTATGCTATTCAAAACATATGAACAAAGGCACTTGGGCAAGACAAACTAATGCCAGCACACTGCAAGGAAACTTCCAATGGTGTTGCTTTGGAAAAGAACAAATCTTTATGCTGTTACAGTTGAGATTCCTAAGTCTTTCTCATGATAATCAAGTAGCAGTACTTTAAAGAAGTCTCTAATCTTGGTAAATACTCATTAAAATAAAAGGTCTCTTTAAGGTCCTGGAGGGAAACTTTATCAGGAAACCAATTAGTTTAGGTCTAAACCTTGACTCTCTCTGTTCAGTACTTTTAAATGGCTTTCTTATTTCTTGTTTTATTTTCTTAACTTGTAATTAATTACTACACATTATGAATTCCCAAGCTTTGGGAAGCACTTGCACCATTTACGTCACTTGGATGAAAGATTAGATCTATAAAGAGAAGATTCTGAAAGGTTAAGTCATCGGAGGACAAAACACATTGACTTCAAGAGCAACTCCCTCACTTAAGGAATCAAGAAATCCTTCCATCACCCAGCTGATACATAGCAACAAAAGGGACAATTTAATGTCTGATGAAGAAAAAGTGTCCGTTGATAGTATATGACTGAGTCCTTGGTACCTCCTTACATACCACCTCTATACCCCACCTCAGGAGTCCAGACACATTTTTACTTAAAAAATAAAACAAATATTTTCTATGAGAGGAAATAAATGCATAGTTACATAGTAACATTAAGCAATTATCCAAATACATTGCTTCATGCAATCATCATTTCCTTTTACCTAGAAATCATTTCTCAAACATCTCCTCTGAGCTGGATATTATGGTTAGGTGCTGTGCAACCCAAGAAATAAGGCATACTTCTCAAAAAGGAGCTCAGAGTCTTAGAGGTGATCAAGACTTTGCTTGAAACTTGTGTGATAGAGGAAAACACTCACTGTTAGCTATAAAGTAAAGGGTGATGGGGTTGAGCCTTGACTTGTCCATAAAAGATAAACAAAGGTAAGTGTAAAAAAATTCAATATGAGGGAAGGCAGCAATTCTCTTGTGTTGCATAGAAATCTTTTAAGTATGAGAGCCAGATGCCAACAGTGGTCCTAAACTAGCCACTAAAAAGGGCATGTTCTGTTCCTTTGTACTTCAATAAACCACAATAATATAGGTTTATTTAATGCCATTCTGGAATACTGCATGTTCAACTTTGAACCAATGGAAACATTTAAGGCATAACAACATTTTCAGTTCATTTTGATATCATACTTTATGGGGAACCCAGAAAGCACAATCAGATGTGTCTTAACTGTATCCTATGGGCCTCATGCATCCTAGGATTGTTATGCAGATGACCTCATTCATTTGCAAATGAGTTTCATGTCACCATGTCAATAGTCTGGGCACCTCTGGCTTTAAATCTACCACCCTAACATGTCTGGTAATGAAAATGTCTATTTCTTTGGCTTTGGAAGATCAATTAATGTTCTTGCGCAGAACCTGGATTTGGTTCCCATCTCTCACATAGTGACTAACAACTGTTTGTAACTCCAGTTTCAGGGGATCTGATGCCATCGTCTAACCTCTGTGGCCATTGCATAACATGTACTCATATACATATAGGCAATACATTTACATACCTAAAATAAAAAATAATAAAATTTAAAAATTAAAAGAAAGTGCCAATTCTATTCTCATTTTTGAAAGGAATGGAATAGATATATGTTTTGTACAAATATCTATATATTTCATAGTTCTAGACACACACACACACACACACACACACACACACACACATGCACACAGAAAAGAACAAGTCCCTATTCTTTGGAAACATGACACTGGCAAACAGAACTCCTTAGGCATAAAAATCAAATTAACTTCTTTCTATGTCCTCAGTATGCACTATTCTGATTTAAATAATTACATACCAAATAAGCAAACACATGACTCTGCACATTTAATATTATTTTATTTATTTATTCATTCATTCAACAGTACATACTGAACTAGCGTAAACTGATAAAAATAATCTATGAAGGCAGAAGACAAAGATTACATTGTATACGGTGCTTCACGAAGACATAGAAAGAAATAAAGGAGGAGTAGACATGGCATGGAAGGAGGGAATAAATTACAAAAGCCAAATAGGCCATTTCCACACCTCCTGTACTCTCTCGGCTCTGCCGGGTCCCTCATGGGCCCCCATATCTGGGAGTTTTCCCAGAACTGCCATGGTGAGTTTTCCTCCCACACTTGCCTACATTCTGCCATCTCAGCTTTAAGACCTTTCCTGGTTACTAGGATCCTGAGCTTTTCTAACCTGACGTATCAGCCAACCTGTTTATCTAGCAACCATCCAGCCCACTTGGGTGTCCCCAGACCGTGAGGAGTTAAGTGTGGAATGTCATCTCAAAAGTTGCACATATCCATCGCTTAACTGAGACCACCTCTTGCATCACATTTGTGTATCAACATAAAGTGGCCAGGGCACACCCAGATGAGCCATAATCCAATAGTAAACAAAGAAACTAATACTCATTCAACAAAAATGAGATCACCTATGTGTACCAAGAAACACCACCATCAACACAAATCCAGATTCCTAGGTCTCCTTGAAAAAAAACACAACAGGAGTAATCAAGATAATATTTGTATTAACAGAAATTAGAATCTCCATTATACCTTTTCCTGAGAGTGGCTTCTTTAATGTGTAGTAAAAAGTAGGCTTGTCTGTAAATATAAGGATGCATATCTAGCATACAGCAAGAACATGTTTGTCTAGTGATGTGTTAGCCTTAAGTTTTTCTCAATAATCTATGACCCCCTCCAGCATGCTTGTTTGGCTATGCTTATAGAACCACGCATGAGTCTCTTCCCATTGAGCAGACTTTAAGTACAACTAGATAGCTGTGGATTGCCCTCCAGTTAAAAAAGCCACTATTGTAGCAATAGAGATAGTTTGCTATACCTGTAATTGTTGTGGTTATAAAGCTTTACAGCTAAGTTGGATCATTCATTTTCTTCCTTAGTCGATTGTATAGTACCCTCAAAAACTATGAGAGTTAGTCTCCAGGAAGAGGTCTATGTCAGTTTTAGCTCCATTGCTCCAAGTCCCATGTCCAAATTATTTCCTATCTTCAGCAATAAATAAGGTCTTAGCTTCAAGTTCTTGGAAGCAATCAAGGGCTGTGTCAAAAGCCTGTGTTCTGAGAGTTTCTTGGAATACCATGATTTACAACTCAAAGGGAGGATTCTCCTGTCTGGCAGTGTGTTTCTTATTCTATAGACTTCAGCTATACACACACACTCCTATATATATTGTATATGTATTTTTTTTGGTAGGCTTTTGAACCTTTGATAGGCTTTCCCACCTAAGTGTTACTTATCTGTACTCTCTCCCCCTCTAAAATCGTCCCTGCTCTCTCTCCAGTTCATATATCCCCATTTTCCCTATTTAATCATTGATAATACTTGTTTCCTATTATCATCCTCTCTCCAGCTCCTTCTCACCCTTTGCACCCACTCTTGTATAACCCTTCCTACTCCCTTACCATTTAAAATCCACATCATCCCCAGTTTTCTCTCTTAAGAGCACTTCTCCTGCTATCTCTTGGCCTCCTTCTTCTCTATTATGTCCATGGGGCCTTTCCATTTTCATGACTCCCTACGTTACACACTTAGCATGATTTGGAATTTAAGACCCACAAATGAGAGAGAACATATATCACTTCTTTTTTCTGAGTGTGTGTTACGAGTATAACAGTTTCTAGTTCCATTCATAAAATTTAACAGCAAATTTTATGATCTCATCTTTCTTTACCGCTGAGTAGAATTTCATATCTGCTCATCAGTTGAAGGACATTTAGGCTGCTTTCATCTCTTAGCTATTGCGAAAAAAGCAGCATCAAACATAGATGCAAAAGTATCTCTGCAGTAATGTGAGTCCTTTGGGGATATGCCAAGGAGTGGTATACCTGGATCTTATGGTAGATTTATTTTTAGGTTTAGGGTTTTGTTTGTTTTGGCATTGTGTGTGGGTGACAGGGTCTCCTTGTAGCCCCAACTGTCCTAGAACTCACCATGTGGACCAGACTGGCCTTGATCTCACAGAGACCTGCCTCTTTCTGCCTATGAGTGCACAACTTTATTTTTAGTTTTTAAACAGCTTTCCACACTGATTTTCACAGTGGTTGCAACAGTTCACATTCCCATCAGTAGTGAATGTTCACTTATTTCCTCTGCATCCTTGTCAGAAGTTGGAATCATTTGTTTTCTTGATCTTAGCCTATATATTTGGAATAAGATAAAATATAAAGTCGTTTGATTTGCATTTCCTGAGTTACTAAGGAAGTTAAACACCTTTAAGCTCTTTCTTAGCCATTTTTATTTCTTCTTTTGAGAGCTCTATGTTCATATATATAACCCATTTTTTAATTGAGTCATTTGCTTTCTTGATTCTTTTTTTTCTGAGTTCTTTGTATACTCTGGATATTAATCCTTTATAGATGTGTAGCTGGTGAAGATTTTTCCCAACTCTGTGGGTTTCCTCTTAACTTTATTGCTGATTTCCTTTGCAATATACAACTTTTTAAGTTTAATGAGGGCTCAGTTCTCAATTGCTAAGATTAATTCCTGGGAAAGTGGTGTCTGGTCTGCCTAAGTTTTCTTCTAAGACTTCAAGTTTTCAGGTTTCACATGGAGACTGGTCCATTTGGAGTTGACTTTTGTGTAGGGTGAGAGATCGGGGTCAAATTTCATTCTTCTACTGGAGGTCCAGTTATACTAATCCCATTTCTTGATGGTGTTGTCTTTCCTGCAGTTTGTGTTCTTGCCATATTTGTTCAATATCAAGTGGCAGAAATTGTGTGCACTTATGTTCTTGAGATCTGTTCCATTGATCTGCACGTCTTTTGGGGCCAATACCATGCAGTTTTATGACTATAATTCTATAATATAGTTTTAGATCTGGTATGTCAATCCCAGCTGCATTGGTTTTTGTGTTCAGGATTTCTTGGTCTATCAAGGTGTCACTAAAATTCCTGCTGGGAAGCATAAAAAACATCTGGCCCCCTCCATTAGTCCCTATGACAAACTCCAGTTCAATTTCACCAAACTACAGTCTAGGAAAGCTGTGAGTTTGTTGGGCTTACTTCCAGAGCCTGATGGGTAAGGGTTTACTCGGAGGAGGGTGGTCGTCCCCCTCCTTAGGCCACACTAGGAAGTCTTCATCCTGGCATGGATAATGGCTTCCATACAGTCACGCAAAATGGCTAGACGTTTCCTCTTGGATTGCTCAGTTTATATATCTTTATTCATTCCCATTCATGCAACTAGGCTGACTGATTGATTGGGAGGTATGGCTGACTATCCTTGTCCCTTCTTTCTTGCTAAGTGTAATAGTCAACAGCTTAGATCCTAGGCAAGCCATTGCAACCAAGCTTGGGAAAATTATGTCTGTCAGTGTTCTACCTGTCAGAGGACACTCCTATGCAACATATGGGTATTTTGTGTTTCCATGTAAGTTTTAGGAATTTTTTAATGATTCTGTAAGAATGTAATGGGTCATTTGATTGGTATTACATTGAATCTGTAAGTTGCTTTGATAGGATGGCCATTTTGCCAATATTATTTCTATCAATCTTTGAGCACACTAAGTTTTCCCATCTCTTTGATTGCTTCCTCAATCAAATGCATGTTGGAATTTGCTAAAAGTATTTTCTGCGTCTATTGAGATATGCATGTGATTTTTGTCTTTAAGTTAATTTGTATGACTTATTCCATTTACTGATTTACATATATTGACTCATCCCTGCATCTCTGGAATAAAGCCATCTTAATCATGGTGGGTAGATTTTTGATGTGTGTCCAAGTGCAGTTTGCAAGTATTTTGTTGAGACTTTTTACATGTATGCTCATTAGTTATATGGACATATAGTTTTTTGGGGGGTTGTGTCTTTACCTGGTTTTGGTAGTAAAGTAATACTGGATTCACAGAGAAAGTTTGGGAATTTGTCCTTCTATATCTATATCTTTTTGAATAATTTAAGTAATATTGGTTATAGATATTCTTTGCAGGTCTGGTGAAATACTCATGTGAATCTATCTAGGCCTGGGAATTTTTTAATTAGGAGGCTTTGTTTCTTTTGATGTCCTTATTTATTATGGGGGATGTTTAATCTGTTGATCTTTTTCTGGTTTAACTTTCTTGGATTCACTGAATATACAAATTTGTTCATTGTTTTTAGATTTTCTAATTTAAAAGACTATAAGTTTATTATTGAAAGCTGTCTATTGGTTACTGCTATTTCAGTTTTGTTAAATTTTAGTCTAATTTTCTGTTTCTGTTTCTTATACCTTCAATTTTTTTTTCTTTCAGTAAACTCTTGAGTATGGTTATTTCTTTCTTCAGTTCTTTTTGCTGCCCTGAGTATTCTTTTTCATGGCTTGGTTAGGGGACAGGAATTCTTTCAGACTATTTGTATCATGAAGATTTTTCTTTTCTTGAGTATGATAGAGAGTTTTTCTGGATAAAGTATTTTGAGTTGCATCTATGGTCATTTAAAACTTGGAATACTGTGCTCCAGGCTCTTTTAGCTTTTATAGTTTTCATTGAATAGTCAGCTATAATTTGATGGGTTTTCCTTTCTGTCTAACTTGTTTTTGTCTTTCTTCTTTTCTCTTCAGTACCCTATCTTTATTTTGTACATTTAGTATTTTTGTTATGCTATATTGTGGTGACTTTCTGTTCTGTCCCTATCTAATTAGTGTTCTGTGTGCTTGTTGTATCTGTACAGTTATGGCTTTCCCTAATTTAGGGATGTATTCTAAAATCCTGTTGAAAATCTGGTCAATGTCATTGGCCTGAAATTCTTTTCCTTCCTCTGTTCTTATCACGAATTGATTTGGTCTTTTCATAGTGTCCCAGTTTTCTGCATAATTCATTCCTGTGGGGTTTTTTTATAATTTTTAATATACTTTTCTTGAGTAGTCCAATTCTTCAACTCTGTCACTCAGTCTTGATTTATTTTTTATCCATTTCATGTTATCTTCTTGTAAGGCTTTCGTCTGTCATTTCAAACTGGCTTATTGAGTTTTCAGTTCTATCTTCATTTTTGCTTGAATTTTCTTCAATATTTCTATCACTCTTGTTAATTCACTTTTCAAGTCAGAATTACTGTTGTCATCTCATTCAACTGTGTATTCTTATTTTCTTGAACTTCAAGTTAGGAGTTTGTTTCTGTCCTTTCTGAGTACTTTGAGTTTTTTGCTTATGTGTTCTTTTAAGTCACTGAGTTCTAAGCATGTTTATGATATTCTTTTAATTCTGTGCCCTGGGGTTCTCCTGGATAGCTCTTATAGTATACTTCTGTAGGAGTGGTGGGTTTCGGTGGGGTACATTATCTTGTTTTTGGGGGGGGTATTTGTGTTTTCGCTCTCTGATCTGGCATATGTATTTCTTTGTTAGTTGTGTATCTGATATCAAATTCTAGCCTGCTTTTGTTTGCTGGGGATTGGTTCTGTTTATATTGTTGATGTAGCTTGGTTCTTTTTGATCAGATATGTATACTTACTTGGTCTGTGCTTCAGGTTTTCACCTTTGATTTTTTATTGACAGAACAGGATGGTTCTAAGCTGAGTAGTCAAAAACTCTCCAGCAGTGTGAAGTGGTCTAGGCCCAATCCAAGCCCACGGGGGACTGGAGGATAGGTTCTGGTAGGCTAGTTCGGAGGTCTTGGGGGAGAGGAGGAGCAGAATGAGGTATAGGTCCAAGTCAGAGTTGGGGACAGTTTGGAGAGGGTCTAACTAACTAAGAAAATTAGATCCCTGGAGCAGGTTGAATGAAGCTGGTCCCAGAGCAGGGTGATAAAGGCTCAATGGGCAGGATCTTTTTTAAGAGTCTAGTCTGGAGGTCTCAGCATGGAGGGGTAGAAGGGAGCTTAGGCCCAATGTGGGGTAGGGACAGTGTGAGGAACATCTAACTAGCTAAGCGTACGAGATGTGAGTCCTGGCATAGTGAGAATGTACTTGGTTTGGATGCAGGAGAATCAAGATGTAGTGGGCGTGGTCTGACTTACTAGGCTTGTCTTGAGGTCCCAGGCAGAAGGAGCAAGAGGTGGCCTAGACACAAGTTGCGGGTAAGTACAACCTGTGGAGGGCCTAATCAACTAAGCAATGTAGATGTAAGCCCTGGAGCAGGGAGGAGAATGTCTGACATTTTCATTCAACAATCTGGAATATCCTTATAACACTTTCACAGAGGAAGAAATAGTCTCTTCGTTGTAAGTAACCTGCTAAGAGCTCTACAGATTTTAAGTGGTCAGAAGAAGAACCGAAGTTGCCTCTCTTTTGGGAGCCCTCGCTTTTGGAACTGTACCACAGGGCTAGCTTCCTCATATTTTTACTTTGTAATGCCTAGCAGTCTCAGATTTGCATTTGACTCCCTGACATACCCCCTATTCTTTTATTTCTGAATCTTGAAAATTGGTGGTGAAAATAAGCCATTTTCTGCCAATAGAACCTTGTTACTATGATGCTTGCTGTGTGCTTGACAAAGCACCACACAGTGGTGAATTGAACTTGCTCCTTTCTCATTACTGCAAAGCCAGGCTGTGAGCTTTTCCAGGAGACCTGAGATTGAAGTGCACTCATGCATAAACACACACACACACACACACACACACACACACACACATACACTACCTGTTCTATGAAGAATTTTTACATTATCACCAAGTGATGACTAGTTTTTCAATGTTTTGTCAACTTGTGTGAACTATTGACTATGCATGTTTAGACTGCCAACCCATGAATTGGAATGAGCAGAAGATTTATCTGCACTTATTGTAAACAGAAAATGGACTTTTCCAAACAGATTGGATGAAAGTAAATCAGCCTGAAATAGATTCTCTAGATACAAATTACTTGAGGGAAGGAAAAGTGGCTGATGCACAACTTTTCTAATATTGTAATGTTTATGTATTTGTTGTCATTTAAAGTAAAGCTAAAATAACTGAAAAAAGGGAAATGAGATTCACAGTGAATTATAATCACAAATGAATTCATACAATGTTTTCTCCTGAAGAAGGAGATTTCATGTTAGATGACTAATTCACACAGATTAAAAACTCACTGTGATAATTATTTTCTTTTTACTCATCTCAATTTTTATTGTAATGTGTCATTTATTTATTGAATTAATTGACTTAGTAGGGACTTACACATGTATTTATGGTTCTACTGCTTCTAAAGTTCAGACAGGGAGTTATAGTGAGAACTCTCCTGGGTTACTTAGAGTTATAATCATGATGATTTTAACTACTTTCAAGCAATTTGAAATTATCAAATCAAAGAGTTCTTGTGACTATTTATAGTTTTTGCTCTGGAAGCAAAAAAGACAGTGAAGGATCTGAATTAACTTTGGTATAAGGCTGAGTTATGGACAACAGCATGTTTGGTCCCTGTTTGACTGCACTGTATCCAAGTCTCACTGTTAACTCTGTCTGCTAGAAAGCCTTGTACAACACAACACAGCATAAGAGTTAAGAGTCTGGGGCTCAGGCTACTTGAAGTAGTGTCCCAACTCTAATACCTCTTAACCTCAAAACTATAGGCATCATTCTCATATTCCTCATTTATGTAACTTTTTAGAAGGTTGATAATAATGTCTATACATAAGATGGTTTTTAGTGAGGTAGACAGAGAAAGAGAGAGAGAGAGAGAACATATTTATACCTGCCTCAGGAATGATGTCTATTAAAAGCTGTGCAATTTTGCACATGTTGATTGTCAAACACAGTCCACATGATTTCAGCAAATGATTAGACAAAAGCATAGTTCCAAGTAACAGATTACATTTGACAGGGTTACACATCTAGCTATTCTTAATCCAGTTCAGTGCCTGAGAGATCCAACTGATCCCACTATCTTCTGTTAAAAACGAAAACAGAAACAACCTTAACTGCATTAACTGAAGCTCTGCTGAAGAGCTATATGGGATGAATAGAAAGGATATTTAATTTAAATTATCAAATGGAAGAAAAGACTGACTGATAATTTCCTATAATTTCTCTTAAGCCCATTCCCTATTGCTAACAGTCATTTACTACTAGGCCAGAGTGGTAGTTCACAAGCTATTAAAGTTATTTCACTCTGGAAATTAATCACTGTGAATACTACAACAACAAATGTTAATATTCAGATAGACTCATTCATAAAATACAAATGAATTTATCTGTGGAAAATGGATGACAGAGATGGGAGTAGGCAGAGAACATCAGCTGACAATTTTCCTTAATGAGTTAGGAAATACCATGAAATTTGTTCTTTAATTACAAGAAGGTTGATTAACTCTTAATGCAGATAATTACTGAATTAATGCCAGGTTTACTTGTAAATGAATGGGAGTTACTTTATAGCCTCTAGCTACATTTCTTGATCTGAACTGAAAGTGACGGGAAACTTTTTTTCATACTGATTCTAAGAAAATTCTTTGTCCAATGTAAAGAATGTTTTCTGGATGAGAGGTAAAGTCTGTGTCACACCACCTTCTGAAAGTTAGTAAATCAGCTGGCCAAAATTTCTTCTTTCCAACCTGTAGCATATTCTTCTAATTCCTTTACTGGCTACTCTTGCTGAGGATCTCATTTGGTCACTAACACCTAAGTGGTGACTTAACAATCATTCTTATCTCCCGTTCCAATGGATCTGATGCCCTCATCTGGCCGCTGTGTGCACTGCATGATAGGCCTGTACTTTCCTACACACAAGCGCTCATCTACTTAAAACACAAGAATGATACTCCATCAGTGCTCTAGTGGCGCAAATATTACGAGAGGAGCCAATCACTCTGATTGTACTAATGATTCACCTCATAAGACGGCGCTCGTATCTGACATCAATATCACACTTAGTAACTTGAGACTAGAGGGGTCACAGGGCACAGTGGAGATACTACTAGTTTTCTACCGAATGTTTATAGTATTAAACTGACTCCTAATGACTTACTAATGACACGTAGATTAATACATTTATCAATTTCTCTGGAGAAGTTTCCTCATGAAGTAGATGGTGGTTAATGCAGAAACACACAACTGGACAATGTGCAGAGAATAAGAGATTGCAGAGTGCTTATTCCTGAACAGGACACCTATATCAAACTTCAGCCTCCCAAGGCTCAGGTATCATTACAGAAGAGTCGGGGGGAAAGATTGTAAGAGCCAGAGGTGGTTAGGACTGCAAGGAAATAGAGGATTCCAGACTGCTGATCAGTTATGAATGTGAACTCACAGCAATGATAACATAAGTCCTGTTTAAGTTCAAACCAGACAAATTCCCAGGATAGACATGGGAAAGTAAGTAAGAAATCGCAACCCAAAACAAGGAGATTGTGGGGACAGATGGCTGTTGGGGGTACAGAGACAGTCTTTTTTTAAGGATGGAACTCTTGGTAGCTTAACCAGGCTCCAGTAGATGGACCCATGGTGAAAGACATTTGAGGCCACACATGCCTTATAAGCTGCATAATAGAGTAATTAAGTTGGTTAAGGGGTATTAAGGAAATATGCAGACAGGGGAAAGTATCTAAAGACCATCAAAGTATATTGTCTTGGGTTGTAGAGATGGTTCCGGGGTTAAGAACACTGGCTGCCGGGACCCAGGTTTGATTCCCATCACCCACATGGCGGTTAACAACTGTCACTGTAAATAATTCTAGTTCCAGGGGATCCAATGGCTTCTTCTGTCCTCTGTGGGCACTACATGACATGGGCACACCTGCACACATGCAGGGATAACATTCATACACATTAAATAAATAAATAAATAAATAAATAAATGGATACTTTTTTTAAAATCAAGAATCTAAAACTTCATACATTTCTAAAATGTAAATAAAAATTTAAAAACAAAAAAATTCTCTGCAACAAAGGCAA
This sequence comes from Eospalax fontanierii, assembly GCA_035773235.1. Lineage (NCBI taxonomy): Eukaryota > Metazoa > Chordata > Mammalia > Rodentia > Spalacidae > Eospalax > Eospalax fontanierii. The sequence continues at coordinate 13,867,317 of CM069544.1, read as the reverse complement.
TGAGTAGATAAAAGACCAAATACTCACTAGTTTCCCATTGTAAAATTAGAAACTAATGTATGCTCACATAACTCTTGCTTGTCTACATTTTGAATCCTGTGGCATGTCTTATAGGTTTCCTGGGCTACAGCACAACATAAATTCTGGCTGTTTGACTCATTCATTGTGTTTTGTTATTCCTGATTCAACCCTGCCTTTTCACTTCTAGATGTTTTGAATGGAGACCTAGAGAATTCAGACAGTTCAGTGCTCACTTACGTGAGGATGTGTGAACACTTCCAAGTTAAAGGATTTTTCTTCTTCAAAGATCAATGTTCTCTAACAGGAAATCTTGCTATCAACAGAATATTAAGGGGAGAAAGAGACATAAAAGAGAGAGAAGAGATTTGGGCTTCATGAAAGATTTAATTTTTCAGTGTCTACTGCAAACTTTGATGTTCTGGCTGTGTGTTGAGTCTGTCTGACAGGTCAGGCTGAAAGTGATGGAGCCAAACATTGCTTGTGAAGGCAATTATTTGACCAGTTCATTTTTTAATCTTGTCTTTGTATTTTTTTACAAGCATTAAGGGATGTGGATAATAAACACTGACTGGTTCACTCTTCAGTATTCAGCATCTCTAGCCTTTAGATAAGAATCCATTTCTAACAAGTGATGTTCCTAAATCTTCAATTAACAAATCAAAGCAAGTTCCTTCTAATCCAGGACTGGAATTCTTTCCCCAGATCATCCATCTCTAGTTTAATCTATCTACCTTAAGTCAAGGCAGAACATGATCTGGACACATTATTTCTCTACATCCTTTTTATAGAACTTTTTCTTCTTTATAATTAAGGCATTATTGACTATATGAATAACTCTTACAGGAGCCACAAGCTCATTCAATAAAAAATAAACCTTCAGATCTTAGCCATCCTCTAATACTGAGAAGTAAGAGCATATGCTGTGTGAGCTTGTACTAACCTCCATCTCTTGACCATCACACACAAAATCTCCCAGGTTGACAGTTGTCACCTTGTAGCATGGTTTCACTCTTATTTGGTTGCTGTTAATATTCACGGACTGTATCTTTAGTGACTCTTGCTTATTTTGATTTTGTAGGGTATTATGTAACCCTAATGCAAGTCAGATTCATGAAAGACTGATTGATATTCTGCAAGGTATCCTCTTGTCATCCTTTAGGTAAATCCCCTCCTTGTTCATTTATTCATTTTCTTCACTGCATCCTCCTTCTTCTCCATTTTATTCTTCCTCTATCCCATGAATTAGCAGCAAGAGAAAAATAATAGTTTATACCTTGTTATGTTTTCTTCTTAAATGCATGCCTTGTTTCTGTGTTAATCAGAATTTTTTGAGGTCATTTTGGGACTAACCACAAATGAGAATATCTCCTGTCCAGTCATGCAGAAATATAGCTTCAGTTAATATGGGCTTGTATTCATTTCTAAAGCCTTTTCAGCTCCCAGTATTCAAAGAGCTGTATTACCATGGACTCTGCCTCTTACATGTGATTGGCTACTACATTCCTTTGTGTTAAAACACCAGTGCTTATTGAGGTTAGTGGGAAGACGTTTCAGTCTATTAACAACATTCTCATTTACTTGGAAACTTTCTTGTGATGATGACTCCTCCAATCTTGTCTGTGTTTCTGGAGAACTTGGTAGCAAAGTGATCATCAGTTGGGATCTTGTCACACTTTACCCAGTCCCCCGAAACACAGTCTTGGGTTATTTCTTGGTAACTTTATTGATAAGAAATTACATGTAGATATCCTGAGCTTTCTCTCAGATTATCCTTAATAATGGTGCTTCATCAGGAAGCTCAGTCAGACTCCTTTGATGTCTGAGACCCTTGTATAATTGCTGCTTTGCAGATCACAAGATCTATTGTGTCTGATAAAGCAACATCCTTATTATAAACTCAAATTTCCTTTCTGTCTACCAGTTACATCAAGTTTTATTAGTACGAGTTATGCTGATTAAAAAATAAACTAGAATCAGTGAATAAAGCTTAATTTTGTTTAAGATGTGAGAGCCGGCATGACACTGATTATTTTTTTTTCTTTCTTTTGTGGTGGAATGAGTAATATAAAATGTCGTGGACTGCATATATGAAAATAATTCAGTATATTTAAGAAGATGATGTCCTAAATAACCTATCATTTATCTAGTTCAGAGTCAGATTTTCTTTGTGAGATGGAGAATAATGAGGAAGTGAATTGGGGGATGAATAAGCCGCAGATGGCGTGACTGGCGATGAAGATGAAGACAAAGGAGAGGAGGGTGTCTACACTCCGGAAAGCGACAGTATGTGAAATTACTACTATGAAAGAAATAATAAACCAGTAGTGCATGGTAAGTAAATGATGTTTTCTTGCTGAAAAAATCATGCATCTCTTCCCAGATTCTAACACACGTCAACGTTTCAAAACAGGACAAAGTAGAACAACATTCATTTTGGATGTTTTGTCATAAATATTAACACTTACCTTTTATAAAGAAGTCCTTAAAGAATTTTACTCAGTATAGTCAAACTGGCGAACCCCCTTTCCTGGGAAACAGAAGACGTTAAATTTGCACTTGGGAGAAGGCTATATCCAGTGAATCTTTGCCCCACTGAAATCATGTTCATTTCTGATTCTTGTTTTTATTGCATCAGCCTAGATTCTCATTCAGCCTGATTCTGTGCCCTGGTTGTAGCACTCTGATCATCCTCAACTGCAACCTCAAGCGGTCATCAACACTCATAAGTAGAGAGGCTATGAGCTCATGCCATCCTTCCTGAGGACTATGATTGACTCAACAGCAGCCAATCCTCCATCCAAAAGATGAGAACGCAGACTGTCCTGACTAAGAGCTGTAACTGTTCATAAAGAATCTCAGAAGAGGAAGAAGTCCTCAGAGCAGGAATAGCAAAGGGATAAGAGACCCTGACACATTGTTTTCAGAGACATCTTTGCACATTAACTTCCCTTCTGTCAACCTTCTCCCTCTTAACATAGGTATGTGGTACACAGTCCAGATCACAATGTGTAGAATTTATGAGATTTTCCCCACAGAATGCCTTTGCAGCAGCCCTTGCTTATGCTATGGTTTAATCGTGGCTGGTCTCCGATGCTCATATGTTGGAAGGCAGGTACCAAGTATCCTGGTGCTGAGGTGATGCAACACGCAGACAATGAATGTCCCAGCACAGATGTGAGGAAGTGGGTAAGAAAACCCACCACTGTATGACGAACTATTTGCAACTGCTAGTGGCTAGGTAAGAGTCTTGGTAGATTAATCATGCTCCAGTGGGGGGACCTATACCAAAGAGCATTTGGGGACACAAGTTTGAGTTTCTCTATCTCTCTCATATATATATATATATATATATATATATATATATATATATATATATGTGTGTGTGTGTGTGTGGTGTGTGTGTGGTGTGTGTGTGTGAGAGAGAGAGAAAGAGAGAGAGAGAGAGAGAGAGAGAGAGAAAGAGAGAGAGAGAGATTATTGGTCATGGGTTATTAAGGGAGAGTTCAGAGAGACGATCTAAATATTATAAAATTATATTGAATGAAAAGACAAGATGTTGGGAGAGGAGCATTATGGGAATATGAGAGATAGAAAGGTGGTTGGGAGGGATGTGTGTGGACAAATATAACCACGTTTTATTGTAGATATACACGAAATTATCAAGAATAAATACAAACATTTTAATTTAAGTAAATAAATAAGTAAATAATTAAGAGGGGTTCCTAGTGTAAGGTCGCCGAGGCTCTGCCCTCCTGGATTCCTCTCACCAGAGTGGTTGGACTCTCAGGGTACTGGATTACCTTCACAGGAGTGTGATGCTATAGAAAAACAGGTCAGGCCTGTGTGAGAGCTTCTGCCTCCTCTTTTGTCGTGGGAACATTTTCTGACCTTTGTGAACTGAATCTTGCCAATCCATGTTGTAATAGGGCAAAGAACCCTCCTCAGACAGCATGCTGTGAGCCTTTCTTGTGGAAACAGGAGACAAGGAAAGGTAAGCCATTGGTTTTTAAAGATTATAAAACATGACAGATTCTTTTGCAGCATAACTCCATGGACTGGAACACTTTCTATTTAAAATTCTTCTAGAAGATTCCCTCCTTTTCCGAAACCATGCAATTTAATTAACACTGCAATATACAACTTGGTGCTTAAAAGACAATATTTTGTCTTATTTGCTATAATTCTTATCAACCTAGTTTTGCAATAACTTTACAAACACTGTCTCTAACATCCACTGTACCTATCAAAGAATATCCTCATTCTCTGCCTAGGTGTTTAAAGAGGAAATACTTTGAACCAATTATCTCATGAAGTATCAAATAATGATAATGATACTAACATTCTGGGATTGTCATAAAGCCCTCTCTGAAACACTCACATTTAGTAGGTAGGCAACTAGTAAACCATATATACATTTACATCTATTTACAACATATTACTGGATATCAGGACTTCAAGGCCGGAGCTGATAAGTACTTACTTCTCCATATGCAGCTGAATGACTCTATCGTGAATTCTACTGCTTTCAATATTTTGATACCACTTATCTGTGCAATTACTTGTTTTCATTGTCTTCAGTAATGCTTATAAGGAAATAACCAGCACTATATTTTTGTTAAGAAATATATCCAAGGTTGGGTACTGTGTATGATCTCAAAGGCTCATTGTAAATGCAAAAAATGTCAGTATTATTCCACTGTGTAAATTGGGAGCATCAACACACAATCACTCTGTAATTCATTTTTTGTTTCTAAGCTAGTGCAAAATTTTGAGCCCTAGGAAATACATGAGTTCAATATCAGAAAAATTGTATATATATATATATATATATATATATATATATACTATGTATCATTTTTCTATACTAACCAAATTTGTATTTTAATATTTAAAATTATATATGTATGTCTCTGTATGGCATTTCCAGTGCAGAAATCAAAATCATAGCCCATTACCCTTTAGTATTAGAGAGTAAAGACTGATAAATATATAATGGAAATATTTTGAAACCAACAATATTGAAATATTTATTTTACTAGGTCTTAGAGACTGTATACATTGACTGTATAAGCAGAGTTGGTTTGTAAAAGGATATATATTGGTTGGAATGGGAAAGTCAAGAATGGAAAAACTTGTTCCTCTTGTATTATTGGATATTGTAAAGAATCCTTATGAAAGAACTTGTCATTGATTATTCTTGCTATGTACTTCAAACTTACTGGGAAATACAACTTACAAGAACAGCGTTCAACGTTTGAATCCAAGCCAAAAAATCAAAGACTATATATTTTTCTACATCTGGGGTATTGAACAAGGTCTAAGTTTTAGAATTTTGTTTGCTACAAATTCATTTATTATATGGAACAGTATATTAGGATACTACAGTTTATACTAGACTATGGGATATAAGAGTTAACTAAAATAGTATATGCCTAACACATTATAATAATTGCAGTGATGTTTTAAAATGTTATAAATAAAATATGACATGTTATATACCTATATTTTATTATTAATAGACATTATACATTTTGTGAAATATATTTTAAAATGGTTCATGGTAAAGTATACAGAGATATGGAATCTCAGAGTCAGTCAATATTAAAACTAGAGAAAAGGAATCCCAATGCCTTTATTTATAGGATCTGGACTAAGTATCAAATACTTAAAAAATTAGGACACATAAATGACTCCTGGTTCTCAGTTCTATGAATTACATCACATAAATGTCTTCATAAGTAAACACCATAGCACTAACCCCTATAGGAGGCTTGTTTGAGTTCTATCTATGCTGTCACAGATAGTGATAGTATGTATAGAAACCAAAAGTATGTAGACAAATAGAGAGGCAGTTATAAGTCACTATGCTCTGTGCACTGTGTATAGTAATGAGTACTCAGTGGCACAGACTGACCATGGAAAACATTGATGTCTGGAACTTTAAACCCAATATGTGACTAAAAGGGTATTTTCAGGTGATAGTTGTTGGTGTCTATCCCAGAAGTTAGAACATTTCAGACTATGTCTTTCTAAAGTCTATTTTTAAAAATAGAGGAGTTTTAGTTTCTAGAGAAACTTTAATATTTATATACATATGTATAGGTATGCCATTTACAATTACAGATCTGCAATGAGAAGCAATATGAATGATTCAACATGCCTCAGTGTCCCAATTTTCCACTTCACCATGTATCCCCATTTGCAAACTGGCTTTCAGTTTCCTTCTTTCCATCACCAAAGTTGGAATTTGTTGTCCCACATTTGAACTCTGCACTATGCATTCAGTAGAAATGAAAATGTGCCCAGTTCTGAGTTTTTTTCTAAGTGACTTTAAGCTTCTGAGCCCTGAATCTGGCCTAAGAACAAGTCTCACAAGGTGTGTTGCAGGGAGATGGATGGACTACATTAAACAGGGCAAAGCTTTTGTGCCCAAGAGTATCTTAGCCCAGTCATTCTTGTCCAAGGTGGCCTTCATGTTTCTCTCAGACAGTCTGACCAACTTTTAGATGTATCTTTCTGGGTCTAGACTCTTGACCTTTCTTTTCATAGACCTTGCTTTTTTTAGAAAAAGCTACAAATTATTTCCCCATGCCTTTGAGATATAAAGCTTTTAAAAACTCTCTTGCCAATATTGCGATCTAATATTGTCATTCTCAAGGAGTCCTTTCAAACAAAATTGCAAAAGAAAATAGAGCCCCTAATTCCCAGGCTCTACAGCATGAACTGAACTTCCTTGACACTTTGCTTCAAGTTCTTAATCTACTTCTTCTCATAAGGATGGAGAGGTGTGTTTTTCCTTCTGGGCAAGGCCTATTAGCAAACACATAAGATTTACTTACAACTTCTTCTTTAGCTCCATCAGCATCTGCCGCCAGCTCACTGCAGGGTTTTAAATGCCTCTTCCTTTTATACCTGCAAAGTAGAGTTGAGATTGAGTTCTCCCCTCTCTCCTTTATTGCCATAGTATTGAATAAACTCTTTGCCCATTGGCTTTTGAATATAGTGAATTCTTTTGCTTTAGCAGTCTATAATTGACACATGACCTGTTCAAACACCACAGAAAAGTACAGATTGTGTCAGGTGAGCCTGACCTCAATAAGGCACCTGCCCAGCCAGCCTGTAAATGCATGAGTACTAAGTGATTTTTGTTTTTAAACACTACATTTTAGGTGATTCACTATTCAGAAAATGATTACCCAAATCAGAAACTGGTATGTGAGATCCTTCTATAAACAAAGCAAACTGTGTAGCACTAGCTTTGAGCAGCATCCACAGAAAAGAGCTGGAGATACCCTGAGGAAAATGGTGTAAGGGGCTGGAAAAATGTCAATTCATGTTTTACAGTAATTGAATCTCTTGGTAAGCCAAATATCTGCAGCAAATAAGGAGACAAGATATTTATCTAACAATTGTACAGCTATGAGCAATTAGATTTAGGGGAAATATAAAACAAGAACATCAAGAAAAAGATGAGCTAATGAAGGAATAATTCAATTTTCAAATAGAGTTTAGAGGCAATACAGAGAAGTTAATAATGCTTTAGAAATACAATTATGTCAGTATTCTCCAACTTCTTCACTTGGTAAAATACTCTCCGAGTGAAAGGAAGCCCTGGGGGAGGACAAATAAAAAATTAAGCATATGGCTCAAGTTTCCAAATAAAGGGTGTGTGTGTGTGTGTGTGTGTGTGTGTGTGTGTGTGTGTGTGGTGTGTGTAAGAGAGACAGAGAGCAAAATTCCACTATTCACTTTCAAAGCACAGCTCCAATCACCAGAAGACCTTCCACTAAGTCTTATGGATGAGTGTTTATTTTTTTAAGCAGGCATGTTTATATTGTGGCATGTGTGACTTTGGATATTCACATTCATATATGTGTGAATGCACATACGTGTGTTACTGTATGTGCAGGCAGAAATTGAAGTTAGTGTCTTTCTTGGTCATTTATATTAAAATAGCCTCTCACTTGAACCCAGAGCTTGCCAGTGTTAGTTTAGCTATCCAGATTACTTCAGGATCCCTTGTCTCCAACTCTAATGCTCTGGGATTTTAGCCATACCTCCATACTCAGACAGCGTTCATATGGCTTCTGGGCATATCAATTAAAGTCCTCATTCTTGTGTGGGAAGTGATTCATCCATTGAGTCCTCTCCTCAGCCTCTCCCCCATCTCTTAAAGTATTTACCACCTCCCAGATTCATCAAACTGAGGATTATGCCTTTAACTCATGGGCTCTGTAGGACAATTAGAATCTAAACTACAGTAACGAACTTCAGAAGCAACCAAAGAAAACAGATAAGGACAAATGTTTCAAGTACACAGTCAGGAACAATCGATAGCAATGGCATTTTTCTCATTTGCAGTGAGAACTAGACTCTCATCAGCTGTTCTCCCTATCTGAAAAGCCTAGGCATCTGGCAACCTCTACTCAATAAAATTATGAAATTTCTGAGTTAGGAATTGCTGCCCCCACACTTTCTTCTCTTTCTTTAATGTGATGGTACCCTGCAAGATTCACTACTGGATTTATATCAATATGAGAGAGGAAGATCGTTGGCTTTTTGATTAATTTCTTTTCAATTCAGAGATGTAATATTCATATATGACTTAGATCAAAAGTGTTGTACTGAGTAAGATGGAGGATGTGCATCAGAGGTGCTCAGAAGCCAACTTCATTGTACCACCCTGTGTGTAGAACAATGACACTAGAACACTAATCACCTGATTGCCAAAAAAAAAAGCAATTTCAGAAATATCTCACAATGTATTTTAAGAACCTTTATCATTTTATATTTGGCCATATCTCCTTAGACTTGGGTAATTGTGAAAGTAGATGCCTAAAATTTTAAGTTTTCATTTTTAATTGTTTGTGTGTGTATATTTGTGACTGTGCACATGAGGTTGGTACGTACGGAGGCCAGAAAAGAGTGTCAGCTCCCCTGGAGCTAAAGTTACAGGCAGTTATGAGCCCCCTGATGTGGGTGCTGGGAATCAAGCTCAGGTCTTTTTTAAGACCTGTACATGCATGATCTTAACTGATAAGCCATTTCTCCAGACTCCATAATGTGTGTATTTTTAATGTGAAAAGATGTAACTGTCACAATAATGCATATTGCCAACTCCTTTTTCTAGGCCTGCCCTATTAATGTGATTTTGCACCCCTCTCACACCACCTGTCTGTACTCATCTTGTGATTTTTAAAAAAGTTTTTGGAATATGAAAGAAGGCATAGTATGCCAAGTCTGGAGGCTGTGCATGCTTTTGCCTTTTTACTTGGCATCATGAGGAAAAGGATGAGCTAGCTCCTCTGCTAGATGATGGAAATCAGACTCAGATCAGAGCCAAGTCATCTTACTAGCAGCCATCAGTGATTCTTTGCTTAAATGCCTCAATAACTGACTACAGACTCATAAGTGTATCCAGCTAATATTGTCAAAGGCAGGCTTAGACTGGTGTAACTGTTTAAATAATGATATCGAAGAAAAATAATACATGACTGCTGTATTTAGCTACTAGTTTTAGTAAGACTTCTTGCATATCAAGAACTAACCGATTCTATGGTGTAAAATATGTGTGATAGTTAAAACTGATTTTCATCATTTTAGGATCTAGAATTACTCAGAAGACAAACCTCTGGACATGGCTGTAAGGGAGTTTCTAGAACAGGTTAATTCTAGAAGGAAGATACATCCTACATATAGGCAGTGCTAGTCCATGAACCTGTCTCAGAATGATTAAAATAGAGAAGGCTCACTAACTGAGCAATGGTATTCACCTCTATTTTGGATTACAGACATGATGTGATGAGCTGCCTCTTTCTCCCACCACAGTGTCTTCCTGACTGTAATGAACTGCATCCCCTTGAACTGTAAACCCAACTCAGCCATTTCATATTGTCACGGCAACGAGAAAAGTAATGAAGCATCCATGTTTGTACTTCATACTAAGAAGGTGCTCTTCCAGGTCAGTCTTATCGACTGCCTTGCATTTCTACAGCACATCAGATGTGCTATAGCCTTTGGTCCTGACTTATCGTCTACACATACATAAGTCTCTCTTTATGTATTTCTTCATTTGTCAAACATATCTAGCGTAATGAGACATACTACTGAAAACCATGACCTCTCTATGTTCTATGCTTTATGTCCCTCCAAAGTTCTTATCAAAATTAAGAATATACCATGAGACATGTGGTCCCAGATTCCTAAATGAATATACCAAGAAGCCAGGGATTTCAAGGAATGTATACTTTATTAAGCTATATATGTGATAAAGATAAATGAATAAAATTAGGAAAAAATAATAAAAGAGGATAGAAGATTAGAAAATATAGGAAAGAAGAAAGAGGAAATAAATTCAACAAAAGTCCCTGTGACAGAAAGACCAGTAACAAAAGGCAACTTTAAGAATTTATTCATGTATATATTCATACGTGAAATAAAACTCATTATAAACCATTTATATGGAGTGAAGTTTCAAAAATGAGGTGACTGCTTAGTATAGATGAGACATGTATATGAAGCTCTCCAGGCCCTCAAAGTTGCAGAGAATACCACAGAAGAGCAGGAAGAAAGCAAGAGCTGAAGGATGGGGAGGAGCCCTATGAAATGCTGTCTTCTAGACATGACATGGCTTTTGTACATGTGAGTTCACAAGCACTGTGATCATCTGCACAAGGCCTGAACATGATGAAGACAGTTAAAAATATAGCATGGACAAAGAAGAGGCTACCAAACACTTACATCTAGCTGAGAGAAAAAAATAGGAAGTTGATAATTGTTGAAAGATAAAGATATACTATTCTTTGGGGATGTGGCCACTGATAGGTTAGTCATGCCCCAGTAGATTATCACATCATATTCACAACATCAAAAGAAATCCACATACCGAGATCACGGCAAAAATATAATAATATGAAAAACCCAAATAATATGTCCCCATCAAGCATCACCAGTCCTATAGAAGAGTTCTAAAGTGAGAATCCCATCGAAATAACCCAGGACACTGATATTTAAAAAGCAATCATAAACATGCTCAAAGAATTCAGTGAATTTAAAGAATGCAAAAAGAATAAATCAAAGAATTAAAAGAAGGCAAGAACAAACTTCTAACTGAATTAAAAAGAGAGATGTAAATAAAGTAAAAGGCTGAAATGAAAAAGGAAGTGAGAAACTCATTAAGCCAGCTTCAAATGATGGGAGAAAGACTCATCAATGGAATAAATGAAAAGGGGAAAGAAACCGAATCATAAGGTTGAAGAATTAGAACAGTCAACCAAAGGCTGAGATATTTTTAAAGCCATAGGGATGGAATATGCAGGAAATGTGGGACACCATGAACAGAGTAAATTTATTCATCATAAATATGGAGGAAGGAGAAGAAGCTCAGGATAATGGTATTGACCAGATCTTCAAGCAGATTGTAAAAGAAAATTTCCCAAAATGAAGGAAAAACATTCCTGTACAAATATAAGAAGCATATAGAATACCAAATAGACAGGACCTGAAAAGAAACTACCCATTACATAACATAGTACAAACCCTAAGCATACAGCACAAGGAGAGAATTCTGAAAGGTACAAAGCAAAACAACAAATCACATAGAAAGGAAAGCACATCAGAATTATAGCTGATTTTCCAATGTAAACTATGTAATCCAGAAGAACCTGAACCAAAGCATTCCCAGGCCTAAATGACCATCAATGCCAACCTCAAATTCTTTACCCAGCAAAATTGTCTATTATAGTTGAATGGGAAAGAAAATCCTTCCACAACATGAATAGACTGAAAGAATTCATGTCTAGAAAAACCTGCCCTTCTGATAATACTTGATGCAAATACAGAGAGTTGAAGAAAGAAATGAGTATACCCAAGGGGCAACAGAAACAATAAAATGAATGCATTAACTGGGGAACCTCAAAGTTAGACCAAAAAGACAAACAGAATTTAAAATGTTGGAAATCAATACACATCATTCAATAATAACTTTAAATATTAATGGACTGAAGTTCCTACTCAAAAGACAGAGGGTAGTTTTATGTATCAAAAAACAAAATCCACCCTCTGGTTGTCTGCAAGAAATTCATCTCACCTTTAAGGACAGGGAGCTATCTTGAGGAGAAAGTATAGAAAACATTCCAAGCAAATGGCACTAAGAAGCAGGAAGGAGTTGCCATTCACCTATCTGACAAAATAGGCTTCAAAACAAAACTAATCAGAATATGTAACTAGAGTTATTTTATTCTGATCAAAGGAACAATTAACCAAGAAGATACTACAATCATGAACATATATGCACCAAACTATGATGCACCCAATTTCATAAAAAGAGTACTACAGGACTTTAAAACACAGATTAATCCTTACTCACTAATAGTAGGGGACCTCAATACCCCACTGTCTGCATTAGATAGGTCAATTGGGCAGAGAATGAATAGAAAACATCAGAAATAAACAGTGCTATACATCATCAAGTGATTCTAACAAACATCTACTGAATATTCCACCCAAGCACCAGAGAATATACATTCTATTCAGCACCCCATGGAACTTTCTCCATAATCCACCATATTCTGGGGCACAAAACAAACATCAGCAAATACAAAAACTGAAATAATTCCATACATTCTATCAGACCACAACGCAAAAATAAATTATCATCAATGTAGGAAGAAGTCCTAGTAACTTAATGAACTCATAGAGACTAGACAACACACTCCTGAATGATGAATGGATCAAATGAGAAATTAAGAAAGAAGTAAACATATTCTGGGACTTAAAAGAAAAGGACAATTACATACAACAAAACCTCTGGGACATGTTAAAAGTAGTCCTAGAAAGGATGATTAAAATTCTCAGTGCCTACATTAAAAAATCAGAAAGAACACGCAACTCAAGAATCTTAAAAGCCAACAACAAATAAAATCTAAACCCAGAAGACAAGAAGAAATAACACAAATCAGAGCAAATATTAATGAAATAGAAACAGAGCAAACAATACAAACAATCAGTGAGTCCAAGATCTGGTTCTTGAAAGATAAACAAGATAGAACGACCCTTGGCAAGTGAACCAAAAGATAGAAAGAGCAATTCCAAATTAACAAAATCAGACTTGAAAGGGGAACATCACAGCAACAACAAAAAGATCCATAACATTCAAAAAGAATTATTTTAAAACTTATATTCTGTTAAATTTAGAAACCTTAAAGTAATGGATGCATACCAAAAATAATGGAAATCATCAAGAAGAATTCAACAGCTTAAATCAGTATCATTCTAGTACCAAAACCAGGTACAGATACAATAAAAAGAAAAAAAAAACTGTAGACCCATATCCTTAATGAATATAGATGCAAAAATTCTAAACAAAACATTTGCAAACTCTATACAGACACACATTGTAAAGACCGTCCACCCAGATCACAGCAGTTTTATTCCAGGGATGTAGGGTTGGTTCAATATACATAAGTCAATAAATGTCATAAAGCACATAAATAAAAATCAAAGACAAAAATGACATGGTCATCTCAATACTTGCATAAAATTCCTTTGACAAAATTCAACATGCATTTATATTAAAAGTCTTAGAGGGAATTGGACTGGAGGGAACATAATTCAATACATTTAAAGTTGTATACAAAAAACCACACAACCAATGTCATTGTGAATGGAGAAAAACTCAAAAGTATTCCCATTAAATCAGGAACCAGGCAAGGCTGTCCACTATCCGCCCCCCTCCCCCACTTTTTAATATAGTTCTCAAACTTCTTGTTAGAGCAATAAGAGAAGAGAAGGAAGTTAAAGGAGTAGACATTGGAAAAGAAATCTAATTACTTTTTGCAAACGGCATATTATACCTAAAAAACGCCAAAAATTCTACCAGAAAAAAACCTGAAACGATTAACACTTTCAGTACAAAGGCAGCTCAAAAAATTAATCTACAAAAATCAATAGCCTTTCTATATACCAATAAAAGGGGGCATTTAAATTTAAATGGAAGTGGGCAAGAAGGGTTATATAAGGAAATATGGGGTAAAGGGAAAGAAGGAGCTCAAGAGAGGTGGGCCTTAGGAGACTAACCCTATCTAATTATTCCTAGAGCCCAATCAAAGATAGGAAACTCATGTGAGGTACTGTTATCATAACCAAATAGAAATGCCTTTAGAGGTCATAAATCTTATAGAGATTTCCAAGGCTGTCACATCCTTAGGCTAATGTAACTTCTTAATAAATGCAAAATATGCATCCTTATATTTACAGTCAGGTATCCCAATTGCCACTCATCAAAGAAGCTTCTTCTCCATCAGACAGAAACTAATAGAGTATACCACAGCTAGTCACACACTAATTGTCCATATATTTCCCATGCCTATGATTCAGTCTCTCCACCCAAGTATCAGGCAATCAGGGCAAGGGATAAAGACAACACTACTGAATCTCTCAGTTCTCATTAATGAAGCTCCCACATGTAACAAAGTACCAGTAACACAAAAGGGCACAAATAGCTAAAACACAAAAATTAGAAATCTGCAGAGAGTGAGTCCCTGGACAGGAATGTTATAATTCTTACTTACACAATTCTAAGGTACCATTGTAGAAGATGGGACAGAAAGATTGTTAGAGCCAGTGAGGAGGGGTGTGACCATATGAAAACAGAATCCAAGAAGTTCCTGGGAACATACTTATATGAACCTTCAGTAATTGTTTTTGCATGCTTAAGATCCATGCATATTCAAGCAGACAAAAACCCAGCATGGTACTGGGGAAATGGGTAGCAAACCCCAAGCTTTGTTTAAGAATTGGTAACTGATTACTGTTGCATTCAGATACTCTAGTTTTCCTTAAGCAAGGGTCTCTGGGTAGCTTGATTTGACCTCAGTATATGAACATGCACTGAGGTCACTTGGGGACACTAGCTTTACACAATAGACCTTACCACAGATGAAAATGTATGGATTCCAGTTGGAGGGCTGAAGGGTTGGGTGGTGGGGGCAAGGGAGTGGACATGAAGTTGATTAAGATTGATTGAGATGCTCTGAATGAAACACACAATGTTTCAATAAAATATTTTTTTAAAAAATAGAAAAGATGGCAAAACTAAAGAACACACGGCCTGTTGGTTGAGAGGCACAGAGGAAAATTTGCTAACGTTCATCAGAAACTTGGAAAGCCTTGCATAAAGGTAATGTTTCAATTACATTGCAAAGATATGTTGGATTCTTTGAGGCAGAGAGCAAACTGAACTAAAATCATTTGTAAAGTTAGCAGGCTATCAATGAGCATAGTATATTTGAAAAATATCCAGAAGAGCTGATTTTAGTGCCAGTGTGGAAGAAAACTGTGGAACTTTTAATACTAAATGACAAGGTTTAAGGACATTACACTCAGGCAATGGTTAAGCCAAGAAAAAGATTCAATGATGGCAAGAACACAGTGTTCAATGCTATTTAAATGTTAAATCAGTATGTAGCATAATCCAGCATTCCAGAATAGGTCTTCTCATAGAGACTGAAATAATTTGGAACTCTGAGAAAAAACTAGCATTATTCTTTTTTCAAACAATGAAAGCTAATGCAAGTTCTAAATGGAACCAGAGAGGAGTCCATGATAGATGCTTCTAAGACTTTTAGAAATCCATCTTCTGGCTGTGTTGCTAGGAGGATGGGAGCCTCTGGCTGAACCTTGATAGCACCTTGTTTACCTGCCCATGCATGAACCATGCTCTAATGGCCCCTTGTTTCTTATTTTGAAAATGCCATTTCTGAGTATACCATAAATAAATAAAAACCCTTAAGTCCTATTTTCCTTAGGGAAAGTCCTGATGCACTAATATAGATATGCTTTTTCCATTCATTCATAACATGACAAAGTGATGACAGCCTATGAAGTAAGTGGAGAAACGTAAGCAGTAGCCCGAGACAGGGATTCAAGAGAATCAGGTCACCTAGGAACTGAATACTTTCTTGAGACTCTGCCCTGGGCGTAAATCATGGACAACTGAATAGAAAATTTTGAGGCAGTGTTTTTTTTTTTTTTTTTTTTTTTCACATGAGTAGATGAAGTTAAGATTCAGATAAGAATAACTGAACCAAAGAGTGGATGGAGACGGCATGTCTTGGAGATTAAAGGAAAAATTGACACCTGAGATCATTGTCCTCTGTCCTCTGAGGAGTCATATTATATATATATATATATATATATATATATATATATATATATATATATATATATATATCAGTTCATATAAAATTCAAGGCTCTGCTGAATAGTTTCAGAAATGTGATTTTTCTCCCTCTTTTCTGTATCTCTTTTATCGTGCCACTGGATATGTCCTGTTATTGCCATGATGAATTGAACAGTCAACATGCCTCAGATGGTCTCTCTGTTTATTCTGAAATTGTCTGGTACTTGAAAAAAATATTTTGTTGAAGTTCTGATGAACTCCGTAGACCCTCTCACTGCTCGAATGCTCACATACCCAGCAAGTAGTAGAAGAGGAAACTGATGAAGTGAATGACTTTCCCTAGATGATGGTCCAGTCAATACAAGGAACACATCATAGAGAGCACCAGAGACATGCCAGTGGGCATTAGAGAAGCTTCACACTGGCACATCGCTAATGGAAATTTGTAAAGGGATGTGTAACTACCAAGAAGAGCAGCAGAAGAGAAGTGAAGAGTTCAGCAGCAGAGCTGCGTGCACTGTTTAAGGTAAAGGTTAATAGAGAGGAAATGTATTAGTTTGCATGTTTTATATATACAAAATGACTGGGGAATAAAGATTTAGAGGATGGCAGCATCTGGCAGGTCGCCATTTTGCTTGCCGAAAACCAGTTCTTATTTTTACTAGGTGAGTGACTCTTTCCCATACATAAACCATACCTGTTGAATTGAAGGGAACTACATCAAAGGAGGTATCAGTCAGGGGAGCACATCATACCTCACATCAGACTGTGATTTTTTTTTTCTGGGACAGATAGAACCCACCCACCTAAGACAATGTTGCTATGGGTTCCAACTGGAGGACTTTTGTAAGAACTGCTGAGAAAGCAAACACCCTTTTCTGCTGGGCTTGAGAATACTTTTCTTAAAGTAGGCCATCATGTACAGGAATAGTTTTCTCAGGAAAGTCACCACAGAAAGCAAGCAGAGCAGAAAAAAGCAATGGGACCAATGACTGATCACAGGATCTGAGACCCTGGACCCAGACTTGTTTGCATTTATCACCTAATTTAGCTAATGAGTCTCACTGTATGTTTAAAATATAAAGTGTTAAGGCATTGATGTTAGTAAAGACAATCCATTAACTTCCACATTTTGTGATTCATGGTGGGATACAGGCTTTAGGAAGATAGGTTATTTTGGGAATTAATCCCAGCTAACAGGGTAGAAAAGGAAAAAATAGATAGAATCTAATACATAGTTTATCTGTCTTATAGACTAGTAAAGCTGGATCATGTAAGGAATATTGTAAAGTGTTAGTGCAAGGGATGGAAACAGAGAATATTAGATACTAGCTCCTGGAACCATGGGTGATGTGTGGTTCCACTGGATATTAACTTCTTTACAACCTAAATGTGTATCTATTAGAAATGACTGAATGGGGTTCTATGGGTTTCTGTTAGGCAGGGCGCAGGAAGTACCCGGTAAAAGTGATTGTTTTGACTGATCCTGTCACTTACATAGCCATTAAGTTTAATCCATATTTATCTTAGGTTGTATGAAGGTTTGAATGACAAATGCCCCCTACGGACTCAAGTCTTAAAGCACTCCTCCTTTGGTTTCATCATTTGGGGAGGTTTAGGAGGTATGGCCTTGCCGGAGGAAATGTGTCATAGAAGATGATTTTTGAGAGTTTATAGCCTCACCCACGTCCAGTTCACTCTGCTTTGCATTTGCACTGAAGATATGGTCTTTCAACTTCCTGGCACCATGCTGTCTTTGACATTCAGGACTCTTCCTCTGGAGCCACAATTCAAAATAAAGTCTTCCTTAAGTTGATTTTTGTCATGATATTTTATCACAACGACAGAAAGTACCTAAAACAAGTTGTAACAATCTCTTAATTTCTAATGTCCTGAACTAACACACCAAAGTGAGGGGAATTATCTGTGGTCAAATTGTCTTCTACAGGTATGAATAAGGCACTAGCTGCGCTGACATTTTCTCACTAGGACAATGCTTTTAAAATTAAATTAACGTGTCTTTTATTTTAAAATTTTACTTTATTTTATGTGTGTGACTATTTTGTTTGCATAAACGTAGGTGGGCCTCATATTTGTATAATGCCCATGGAAGTCAGAGGATTAGTATATCAGGTCTCCTGAACTGGAGTTACAGACGGTTGTCAGCCACATGTGGTGCTGTGCATAAACTTCAGTTCTCTGCAACAGCAGCCAATGTTTTGTTCTTAACTGCTGAACCTCTCTCCAGCCTGTATATCAATATTTGTTATATGCCATATAGCATTGTGATTTCTATAGGTAGAATCTATGAATATGAAATCATCAGGGTAAAGGCAGGTTTGGACAAAATTCCCAATACAGCCAGTAATCCAATACATTTGCACATTGTTCATCTATCTATCTATTTGTAGTCTTAAGGTTTTTCTTTTTATGGACAAAGTATTTCTACCAAGGGTAATTGCTTAAACTTTTCCTGGGACAATCTAGGTTTTAAAAATAGCAGTCCTAGCCTTCAGAATGTCCTTCAGTTCTAAGAAAACTCGGGTCTTTGGTAAGCACAACTAGGGGATCTAATATTAATAGCAGAAGCTATGTTTGGTCATTTTTTACTTCCTTGTAGCAGTGGGTCATAAAAGACAGATATTACAACAGGGTCTTGACGACTGGGAAAAATAAGAAGCTTTAAGTGAGTGAGGTTGGAGAAGAAAGTATAACCAAGCAGAAATGAGAATACAGGGCACCAAAGGATACAGACTGGGAAAGCAAAGAGAGAGAGGAGGGAGAAGTAGATGCTGGTGGAAAATGGAACCAAATGAAATGTATATAAAGGTTTTCTTTCTTGGGACTAGAGAGATGGTCCAGCAATTAAGAATACTTGATGTTCTTCCAAAGGATCTGCATTCCATTCCCAGTATCCACATGGCAACTAACACTCCCCATAAGTCTTGTTACAGTGGATCTGACGCCCTCTTCTGGACTCTATGGGCACTGCACACATATCATTCACATGCACGCTGTACATTCGTACATATAAAAATTTATTTTAAAAGTTTTCTTTATTAAAACTTTATGTGTGTTTGTGTGTCTGCATGTTTATGTGCACACCACATGAATATAGGTTCTTGTAGAATCCAGAAAATTGTGTTGAATTCCCTGGAACACAAGTAATAGGTATTTGTGTTTCTGATATAGGTACTGGCAACCAAACCCAGGTAGGTCCTCAACAGGAGCAGCAAGTGCTTTTAACTGCTGAGCTCTTTTTCCCAGGGCCACATTCTTTGTATTCTGATTTTTTGGAAAAGTCTGTACTGACTGCATGAATAAAATTCAACCAAATCTCAGCAATTTGAGGGAGTATGCACAAAATATGTGATTTTCTTAAGTATCAGCCTGCTGAGATCTGTCCAGGACTAGATTTAATCTTCCAGCAGTGAATTATGCCATTCAAGATTAGGACACAGCTGTTAAAAGGCAACAGTGTCAATGAAATAAAATTAACAGGGCAGCATGCTAAAAAAGTGGGGGACCCCAGTACTCTCTATTAAAAGAAGATATTAGCCTGACCTATATTTATTACTCTTCTCTGCAAAAATTAGATTTCCCAGAAGATATTGAGAAGCATACCAACAGTAATGAAGCAGAAAAATGATAGATGTTAAGAAATTAAGGTGCTCAAAAACGGGTAATAAACCCCAACTTCTTTGTTGTCCAAGTTCTTCTGATGAGCTTGCAAAGTTTTAGACCTTTTTAATTTAAAATAGAGTCATTTTATTTCTTTCAGCTACAGTGGAAATAATTTCCTTATCTATCATTAGAATGGTTTAATACTTTCATTAATCTACACATCATAAAGCAGAAAGTGATTTTTGTACCTACTCCAATTATTCATTGTGCCTGCTTCAGAATGGAAAATGGTTGTTTTCTGCTGATTCCAAGGATAGTCCTTAGGACCGTATCTTCATGAGGCATCACAGTTAAGAAGACAATGTAAATGCATAGAAATGCTGCTGTCACCACCTCTTTGTTGGCATAAATTTGTTTATTTCAAGGAATAGCGTATGTTTGCAGACATGTCAGAAACCCTTTGCATTTTGGCAGGGCATAGAAACGGGACATTAGGAGATACCAGGACTGCCCACCTTGAAATGGTGGGCTCCCTTTGGTGTCACAGCTATAGGATACTTTATGGTTGCTCATTTCATATTCTTGCTCCATTGTCAAGAGAAAGTCACAGTCACATTGGAAAAGAGACAAGGTCATTGCACTGTCACAGTTCTTAAACTCTGCCTATATCATTATTTCACTAAATGTTTAAACATGCATTTCTGAATGCTGTCAAAATTCCTATGTGAAGTTCTTGGCCTTTCATTTTATATGTAGAGACTGGAGTGATGTCTCAGCAGTTAAGAGAACTGGTTGCTCTTGCAGAGGACTTGGCTTTAATTCCTAGTTCCCACATGGCAGCTAACTAGCCTCTATAACTCCAGTTCCAGAGGATTCAACACCTTCATCAGGTTGCCTTCAGACAAGACACACAGGGTGCACTTACATACATGCAGGCAAAACACTTGTAATCATTTAAAGTGTGCTAGAAAAAGAGATAAAAATTTGTAGGTTAGCAACTTCGAAGTGTGCAGTGATATGGACCTTATTTGAATACTTATTGCAATGTAATTTTAAAGAGTATGCCTTGGAGAAAAGGACGTAAAAGATCTAGCTAGCACATGGAATGCGGAGGGACTCTGAACACTCCACGCCTAGAAGAGGAGGTATTGACTGTTGATGGTCACCTGAGAGAGGTAGATTAACTTTTTATTTAGGGTGTGACCACTGGTAGGTTGTCCATGCCCTGGAGGATATTTTTATTCCCAGATTCATATGGTCAATAGTAACTAGACTTAAGAGATTATTAATAATATTAATTATAAAATAGAGAGCATGAAGTCTTGAGATAAATGAGCTATGGGGTCCTCAGTGGAGTTGGAAGGAGATAAGGAGGATATGATCAAAATATATTGTAGACATATGTGAAATTTCCGAAGAACAAGTAATAATATTGTTCAAAATATCTAGCTCACAGACTACTCAGAGTTCACAGCCTCAAGCCTGTGAGTACTGAGACATGCATTTGTATTTTTGAAGTGCTTAATGGTAGCTTTCTAGCCTTCCTGCAATTGATTAGTTGATAGTAATTTTAGATGTCGACTTGATTGAGTTAAGGGATAATTTGATAGATTGTAATATATTGATGTTGGTATGACTCTAAGAGTTTTTACACAAAAATCAGACATTTGAAGTAGCAGACTAAGGGAGATCCACCTTTAGTGACTGTGGGTACGCACCATCAAATTAGTTGAAACCTTGGATAGAAACAAAGGGTAGACAAGGCTCTCTTCCCCCACTTTTCTGACACACACACACACACACACACACACACACACACACGCACACCCAAATTATCAGCTTTGTGCTCTAGTTTTGCAGAGAAGTAGCTTAATCCTCTCAGCAAAGAATAAGAATGGAGAACTTGCAAAAGAGGAGATGGCGTGAAGAGTCAAGAAAGAAATTCTGGGATAGTGCTGGCGAATGCACAATCAATCCACTTTTCCTTCATATGAAGAAAGCATGAGTTCTTATCCACAAATCCCACATATTCTCATCCCTAGCCCTTAAGATATAAATTAGTATTATCCATCATATCATCTAGTTTTCTCACTGGAACTTGATTCCTCTTTTTGATAAATATAGGAAGAACAACAGAAGACCATCATGTAAATTGCCCAGACTTCTCCTTTTCTCCATTTGTAGACCACATCTGATTAAAAGCATTGTTTATTGAATTAAATTTATTTCCATTTGCCTGCTTTTTCATGTACTAACAATGTCTTACGTGCCTAGATATTTATATTTTGAAATATTTTCATATAAATTACTTGCTTGTTTTGTAAAGCAATCATATGACGTAAAACATGCATTAGATTTTCCAAAGATTAAAAAAAGAGAGGGCTAAACATGGTGGCACAGGCCTTTAACCCCAGCATTCAGGAAGCTGAGGCAGGTGTTTCTCTGTGAGATCGAGGTCAGCCTGGTCTACATAGCAAGGTCCAGGAAAACTGGGATGATGGGGAGACCCTTCCTTGAAAAAGGGAAAAAAAAAGTGAGTGAGACTCAAAGGAGTTAAGTGACCTTTCAATTTCTCTTTTAAAGATGGAAGGCGCTAATATCAAAGCACTTTGCTGCTTGTACAGTTATTTCTCGATTTACAGTGAGGCTACCCATGATCAAGCCAACAGAAACTGAAAAAGAAAAGTTTATAAGACGATGAACTAACATGTCCCAAGGAAAGGACAACAAGGATGAATGGGAGACATAAGGGATATAAAATCAGAAAACACAATATCCAAAACTGCTTGCAGCATGGTGCACTGTAGTTTGTTTTTTCTCTAGAGATCATAAGGTTGACTGTGAGTTAGAAGCAGCTGCATGCTACAAATTACCGAAGAGAAGAAAATACAAACTCACAGTACAATTTTATTGAATGCCTATCACTTTTGCTCCACTCTACGGCCAAGCATATAAAAAAAAAAAAAAAAAACGAAGGCAGCATCAGGGCCATCTGTATCATCATCATTGAAAGAATTGCCCAAGGTAGATCTAAAGAAAAAAGAAATATGTCTACAGTCAAGAGGAAGTGGTAAATCACAAAATTACATATTTTCAAATATCTTTCCTAGGGAACAGGAGAGACACTAGGCAGGTATTTTCCAGGTTCCCAAATGTTTTGCCATGACCTCTTTAGATACGAAGGTATCATAAGGTAAACCAATAATTCAGTGTTCAGAATTTATAGTATGACAGACAATTCTGTGCTAATGGAGCCTGATAACAGAAGGCTTCTGAGCCCCCAGGGGTAGAGTTTATTCACTGAAATTTGATTTCAATTTTTGCTAACTTAAACAAGGTGGCTCCAAACACTATGAGGCAAAAAGATGGTGACTAGCCTTCTCCAAACTGTGGAGTTCATGTAAACACAACCTGCCCTCAGGCAATGCTGTGGCACTGAAGTGTGCTTTCCCACCGTGGGTGTACTAAGACTTCTAATGTCAAGAAGGAAACCATGCCAATATTTATGAGTTACTGTCTTTGTAATCACAGTTCATTCCTCACCGGGTACACTCAAATTTCTTGGTAAAATAAAAAGGCATTACATTTATTTCTTACAGGAGAAAATAAATTAGAGAAATTAAATCTGTTGAGAATACATCATTCAATAAAGACCTCTTTTGATGAAGAGAGTAAGGTCTCCTAGCATTTCCCATTGGAACAGAGTTGTGCTGGGAGAAACTTTGCATCTGGTAAGGCTTCATTTCTAACATCTCCTTAATGAATACCTGTTAGATGTCTACTGGCTTGGTTGCTTCATACTCATTTATCTCCTGGGTTGCTAGAGAGACTACGTATAATGTAGTGAAACTGGGGAACACAGATGGTTCCTCCCTTATGAGAAGTATTTGAGATATTATTTCATTTGGTTTATTGATTGAGGTAAAGAAGTATTCATTTCATATTATAAAATAAATTTGAAATCTAAATAGTAAGGACTCCTTGTCTCAGAGTAAAGAGAATGCGGGGATAGAAGAGAACTGGAAAAACGGGCCTAAGAGGTAGGCAGAAAATAAAGAAGGAAGCAGAAAGAAGATGGAAATAAATGAGTTTAGCTTCAAAAGGTTTAAAATAAAGCGTTAGATCATTAATTTCTTAGAAAATCGATCTCTAAAGTTATGCACTAGCTAAAATCAGTTGAGGTTTTCAATTTAATGCAAGTTTCATTACTTGAATATCAAAGTCACTCACTATCAACTTCATTTCCTCAATTTTTTTTCAGTTTTACCTCCTTAAGTTTCATCCTCAAAAGAAGTCACCTTTCCAGAACACCAACCTGTAATGTACAGGAAAACTGTTAAAATAAGGGAAGTATTTCACTGACCATATCTCATTTTAGTGTAATTTGTAGGAGTTTTAGTGTTTTCTCTGCTGCTTTGGGACTATGGTAAGACTTTCAAAATTTACGTCTGAATTTCACCCTCCAGTCAGTGGAATTCCATCTAAGATGAGTATAAACAAGGAACAAGATTTGGCTGGAAGTGCAGCTGGGGGACAGATGCCCTAATCAGTATAATAGAAACTGGGTCATTCCCTGGAAGTTCTCTTCTGCTCTTTGTCCCAGCTGACAATAAACCACACTTTTAAATAAGTGATAAATAAAACCTACACATGCAGGTAGGTTTTCAGATATTTCCTTAAATTGTTTTATTCATCCTCTTCTAAAAGAATACCAATTAGCCAGCTTATTTCTCATTTTATTTTTCTCGCCTTGCTTAAATTACACTGAAATTTCCTCCCCTCACTCATTTCTTTCAGTGTGTTGGGCAACATTTTTCTAGTCTATTTCTCTGACACTTAAAAAATATTTAATGTTCTTTCTGTATTCATCTAGTTTAAAGTCAGTGATTTTTTTTTTTTTTAATTCTTGGGGATTCCTTTTAAAGCACTGTATCTTTTTTTCCTGCCTTGGGGCAATCATCTGCTTCTTCCCCCGGAATCATATTGTGTTTGGTTTAGATCTCCGTGTTACTGCTGATGGAGCTGATCTCAAAGCTTTTCTGTAATAAGTCCCCAGTTGGTATCCTGGATAAAGAGAACACCTTCTTAGCCTCTGTCATCCCAATGCTTATCCCAGAACCTGGGGATACAGGAAATTTTTTGGAGTGTCTTCCAGAGTGACACAGTCTTTCTTAGTTCCTGGCTAGCTTAGCTTTGGTGGAGGCGGGACACGAGGAGGGACGGTGTCTTAGGGTTCAGGAAAGCTCAGCCGCCCAAACCACCCCAAGCTACTGGCGTTTTAGTTCTTGTCTTGTGAATCTGAAGACTGAAATTCAGCTGAGTGCCATGGAGTGGCTAGTCCGGGGTTTTTGAAAGTGCATATGGCAGAAAGTGGAGGCGTGGGGAGGAGACTGGTAGGTCTATTTGTTCCAACCAGGAGGAGCCCACGTGTTTCAGTCTCATACTTTCCTAAGGTTTCCAAGCAAAAATAAGAGATAACAAAGAACCAGGAACTAGAACTCTCATCTAGAGTTGCTGAACTCCATCAGGGCCAGTCTTGGAACCGCAGCTTTGGGGTTCTTACTCTGAACAGTTTCTGCTTTCTCATCACTGACTCTGAAAGGTGTCATATAAATGCTTATCAAGTGACTTCTTAACTTCCTTGACCTGGATTTGGATGTTGAATGAGTCACTACCAGCTGTTAAAATTTGGAGAAGCATCTCAATTTCAGAGCATTGATACTTCAGATAAATAATAAAAATATCAATATTACACCTTTTTTTGAAACCCTTTATTTTCTAAATTAAAAGGAAGCATTCTCAATAAAAAGTAGAAGGGCACTCTGCAACCTATACAGAAATATTGATAATAATAAAGTGAAATATAATTAATGATTACTTGATCAAGGTCCAGACTGATCCAGGACACAGTACTGACCAAAGGAAATACAGGTCCATAAATGCTAGCTATGAATCTCATTTTTTTTTCTCCCCCACCACAAGGATTTTCCCAAAGGGTGTCAGTCATTGTGTGAAAGCATGTGATGTTTGACTTTGAAGATCCTTACATAGCTCTGTGCTTAAGCATGCCATGACTCTCTCTAGAAAGCTGGACAAACTCCTAGGACTGTGTTTTCAGAATTTGAGACTCAACATGTAAAAAATTGTCAAGAGGAATGTAAAAACTGGCAACAAGAAAGGTCATTGAATATCCTCTGCTGAAATAGAACATAACATTAAATTCCACTCAGAAGACACTGGATTCAATAAGAAATTTAATTTTATTATTGCATTTTTGGTCTACCTTCAGCAAAATAAATATTTAAAAAAAGCAATGCACACCTGTTTCAGTCAAATTAGAGCTTTCATTTTCCACTGGTGATATGTGTTGATTTATTTGCCCCAAATCACAAGTCATCAAATTCTTTTCCAGTTCAAACTGTGGTATATAAAATTACCCCCAAATTTGCTGCTCAAAAATCACATTTAAAAAAAAAATTGATTCTGCAAGTTAAGAATTTCATTGTTGCTGAGTGGGACACATTATTTGGTTTTCATTATGTCTGTGTCTCAGAGGTGAAGATTACTGAGGGACAGGAGTATGCAAGGAATAATTCATTCAATAAGAAGCACCTTAATGAAATGATTTAAAGACTGTTAGTGCCAACCTTAAGGTTAGATATGGCTTTTCTTCAAAGCATGGATACTTTGGAGTACTTAGGCATCTTAAAAGTCTTATAGCTGCTTAAGGTGTCAAAGGCAAGGAAGTTTTTCTACAAATCATTGTGTGCCTCTTTGTTATTTCTCCAGATCTTAGAACCATGCTTAAAGGAACAAGTTATCTTCTTTTGTATTCTAATACTCAATAATACAGACATAAAATATCTACTCTAGAAAATTCCATTCTTAAACAGGGCAAATGGAAGGCAATCAGCTGTCACTAGTGAACAACCATCCTGAAATACAGCAAGTGACACATTGGTAGCTTATGCATTAGGCTGATTTTGTCACTTTCTAGGAGTTGTCTAGGAGTATTTAGTCTGGAAGTATTGGGCCTAGACTTCTCAAAGACTACTGTGATACTCTATTTTCTTTGAGAATTAAATTAAGATGGAGAAAGGTAGGTTGGTTAGAGAAAGATAGTACTGATGAATATGATAGTAATTATGACTGAGGTCAGATAAATTACCTGGATTTTTCAGTGACACAATTCAATAAATATCCTTTGGTTGAATCAGTTTACTAAAGCTTTTGAGAAATCTAATCCTGGAAATATCATAGTTACTCTATATCCCCAGATACCTACTGGACCAGAGACCTGGGACTCAGGTGAGTTAACCTGTGTCACAGCCTCAAGCTGTCTTGCTACAGACCGATTCGTCCTCAGATGAGTACATCTGACCAAAACTAATGGTTTCTCTCTCTTGGAAACTAGAATTCTTTGCAATAATGTTTTCCAGACAGGAGATTTAATTTCTTGAGGATCTTCAGCCTTCATTTACTGTCTTTATACATGCAAGTCTTTATACATATTCCCACTTTTGAATCAGTTGTGATGTTGAAATTCCTTGGTTAATCATCTGTTCTTTCACTGTAAAATATTGATAATTTTAGTGACAGCATTTGTGTATTATTGGGAGAGATTTTATCCCATGGTGTAATCTTTTTACATTTATTATTGTCATCATTTTTTTTCTCTCTCTTGAACTCACATCTTCTCTAACTTTGACCACCCATTATAGGAGCAAAAAAACACTGTTATTTTAACATATGTATTGTTTTGGTAGAAAGAATTTGTTTATTGGTCACCTATTTGCCCAAGGGATTTGTCCAGGTATTTCTTCTAAAAAGTTCAGAATGAACAAAGTCTCAGATAATGTAAGTCAGTACAGTGACTTCCATCTTATTTGAGTTTGCCCATGTCCTGGTTTCTAACTAGACCTGTGAGTAACTGTCCTGTGACACAGAAAGAATACCAGTTTTAAGGATTGATGCAGCCCACCTAGAATCTGAGTATACCTTTCTCTAGAAAGTTCTTTAACTTCTGAACTCAGAATAATCAATAGGAATAATAATATGGGTCAGGAATAATAATATGGGTCAGTAATAATATACTAGTAATGTAATAATATAGAGTAAGATAAACAGTTTATTCTCAGACATTCCATATATGCGAATTGCCCAGTTCTGGTTTTGGTGTGTATGTGTTCAGTACTTGTCACAGTACTTGGAAAGACCAAAACTATGAGAAAATAGTGGATGCAGCAGTGCAGGAGTAGCTTGAGGTAAAGCAGAGGACTGTATTCACTAGGAGCTAGGCTGGCCCACATACTATAACTTCTACTGGTCATTGAAAGTATTACAATGTATTTTAGCCACTGACAATCTCCTACCTTCCTAGAATGAGTTGAACCTACATGTCTCATTCAATGTTGTAAATGTATACCCTTGGATAAGACTGTGATTCAGAAATGTGAATTAAAGCCCCAGAAAGTTTTAGAAATTATTTTATGAACTAGAAAAAAATAAAGAGAACTTCCTAGAGGTTAAGCAATTTCTCCTAACAAATTGTGTATGTGTGGTGTGTGTGTGTATAGGTGTGTACATATATGGGTGTGTACACTGTATGTTTGTTAAACTCTTTAGGCTCTTGTAACAAACCCCCCTGAATTCAGTGGCTTATAAAGAAGATACATTTATTTTAAAAGAACTGACACTTTGAGAAAAACAGGTATAAGCAGCTTGACTGTCTTATGAGGACCTACTTCTTCCCTTATTCACAGCTAGCCATCTTTTCACTGAGGTCAGAACATTCCCAGTTCAGAAAACTGAAAAAGACAGCTGAGGACGTGAGTGAAGTTTAAAGAGTCTTTCCTGTAAAGGGCACTAATTTCAGTTCGTAGGACCTCATGAACTAGTCAGCTCTCAAATACCTTACGTCCATGTACTCTCACATTTGGGTTAAGTTCCAGCACATAAATCTGAAGGGATCAGAAACATTTAATCTACAGCAGCATACCCATACATGCACATATATCCTCAACTTGAGTAAAGTCTAATGGGAGTTTTCATGAAGCAGAAAACATTAAAATTGATACTTGTGTCTAGAGAGATCCCACCGTTCCTATTTATCATGTCCCTAAGTTTGATCTAAAATTTAGACCTATATACAGTGGCTCAAAGATAATTCGTGTATGGTGACTTTATAGTCATCGTATGAAAACAGCAACATTGATTGTCAGAGACAGGACTGATGATGTCACAGGATATAAGCAAGTATAAGCGTGGAACTGATAATATTACTATTGAAAATAATACTCCAAAGAATACTTTGGTTTTGTCTCCAAGAAAATAGTATTGATATTATTACAACATATGCCCCAAATTAGGTTGGGCAAGTCTACTGAAAAGAATGCTTTGTTAAGTATTCAATATTATTGGTTAAAATGTCAATTCAATTAAATATTATGTTACCAACCCTTGAAACATTCAATGCAAATAGAAAGCTATATTGTAGCTTATAAAAATTTTAAATTATCAAATACACATCCAAACAATGGAAATTTACCTGAGAAAACATAATCATATTGTGGATGTATTTAATTTTCTGATCATCAATCAGTAACCAGTAATCTTTTTAAAGCAAGGCACTGTGGAGGATTAAAGGAAAACAGAAATATCTGTCTCTGAGTGCTGAGCATCTCACTGGTGAGTGCGGGACCCATGTAATTTACTGTCACTGCTGTTTCATTTGTTTCTTTTGCCAATAAAAGTTTCTAAGAAGTTTTTTTTTTCTTCTGCCTTCTGTAATTTTTTTTCTTCTGCTCACAAATTTCATTGAATGAAACACTTAGGAGTTCTGAAATCAGCTTTCTGTACCTCCGAAGTCATTTGAGTCTCTCCTCCTATTCACCTGATCTCTTTTTATCAACAGTTAGTAAGGGCCTATTAAGTCTGAGGTTCTATAGTAGATTGGGTATTTGATGGAGAAAAAGACAGAGCTTCACTTCATAGGCATTCTAGGCTAGGAAAATATGTAAGTGTGTCTCTGTGAATTCATTGTCTTCATTGGCTAAGAAGGCACAGTATTCTGAATGATTTGTGCCACATGTGAACTGCTACAGAACTTCACTTCCAGTATGTTTCCAGTTACAATGGGCAGGCTTCAAGTTACCATGTGAGAGTTTCAGGATGGAGGGTGAGGAGCCATTGAGATGCTCTGGCACATCCTCTAGGACTTATTGATTCATGAGGCAACAATTCAGCCTGCAACCATTCCAGTTTTGTAGACCCCACTAGAACTTTTTAAATGTTTAGGTTTGCAGTAAAGTACCCTGGAGTTTTTAGAATACACCTGTAACAGCAATACTGTAAGCAAGAAGACCTGAAAAGTGTTTGACTCCATTCTCTCGAGGTTCCAAATTCTGCTCATTTTGGTTTTCCCTTAATCCTTTATTTTCTTGCATTTGATTTACTGAATTTCAAACACTAGCATTAAAATGTAAAGCAACAGACTTACAGAGACTTAACCAGTTTCTGGAACTAAGTGAGGTGCAATGTCTATTGAAGATAGGTTAGCAAATATATATTCAAACATTTCTTATGGCTTCTTCTTCTCTCATTGAGCCCTGACTGATACAGGATATAATAATTTTTACATTTAGATTCTAATGAAGTGTTTTTGTTTATGAAACCCTAGTAGCTTTGTTTAATTGGATTTCAGGGAGTTAAGTGCCATTTAGCAGAGCCCACAAGAATAGAACTAAAAGTAAGAGAATTCAACTAGGGAATTAGAATTTCAACAGAAAAGTTAATATAGCATTTGCACTGTCATCATATTTTAACAAGGACAAGGTGTCAAACCATCAAATAAAATGTTTACCATTAAAATCAGCATGTGACCAACTAGCTTTTCAAACTTTATAATAAAACTCATTTCAGAATACCTATCCAAGGTCTTAAGGAATATCTTAATAAGTTATCCATCTTTTAATACTGTTATGGAAGAAATAAAGGTTATCTATCTTCTATCTTTAATCTAGCATCTTTCTATCATTTATCTTTGTATCATCTACCTGCCAATCATATATCTATGTATATACCTATCAACTATTTTCTATCTTCTAAGTATTATCTATCTATCTATCTATCTCTCTATCTCTCTATCATTATCATCTAGCTCTATCTTCATCATCTGTCTCTCATTTATCAATCTAGCTATCTATTATCTATCTATCATCATCTCTCTACTATCTATCATTTGTCAATCAGTCATCATCATCATCTATAACTTCTGTCTACCATCTATCTCTCATCTATCAATCTAGCTATCTATCATCATCTCTCTATTATCTATTATCTATCTCTGTCATCTATCTGTGTAATCATTCCTCTGGTACACAGTAAAATTATTCAGTGAAATTATTTCTTCTGTCTCCCTTGATTTGTAAACTTTGCATGAACATATTTCTAGCTCACCAGCCATCAGTTATCCTCACATTTCTAAGCTTCTAAAGTTTCTTGGGCATTTTTTTCTCATGCTGTACATTTAACAAAAGAGCTGCACCTGTACTTGAGCAATATCCCTGTGGAATCCTGTTCTCCCTGGAATGCTGGTCTCTTTCTTGCTCAGCACTCTTTTTAATGGTGAGGGCAACAAAGCTTTATTCTTGAAATGAGAAAATACCCCTAAATTTGACATTTCCTATTTATTTACTCATATGTTAAAAATAACCAGTTCTTCCCTGTGAGATTCTCTGAGTCTTCAAAATAAAAGCACTAAAGCTAAGGATTTGCATTTTTATGAAAATTTAAAGGTTGACATTTTATTTCAGCAGGTCATCTACCTTCAACATCCTGTTAGTAAATCATAATGTTTTCTATTTTTTAAAAATTTCTTTCCGTAATCTCTTGTATTTTATTAACTTTGTCTCAGTATGAGTTATCCTTCAAAAACTTTCTTCTTCCAGTGATCCATCTGATGGATCCATGAGGTTCTCAATTTAGCAAATTCCATCATCACATGAATTCTTCTAGCAATGTGCCAAGAAATGTAAGCTTGGCAATTTCACTCACATCATGCATTTCCTTTTTATAATATAACTATAATGTAGTTATACACATTAAAATATAATGTATTTAGAAAAAGACTTCAAACAAGAGCATTTTGAATGAAAATTTAAAACATGCCATTGCTTTAAAAATATATTCACTTTGCTAGTGAATTTTCTTAGGTATGAAGATGAATTAAAATTAAAATGAATTCATAAAGTAGAAAAGAGATACTCACAATGTCTCATCTGACATAAAATATCCAAGAGAAGTTAATTTATTCCACCTGCTTAGATGTGCTTTAGAACGTATATATTGAGCTAGAGGGACCATAACAAAATTTGCAATTCAGTAAGAACTCCAAAATTGGTTTACACTCTTTTCCATTAGAGCACAGCTTCATTTTAACCATCATGAGAAAGTAAAGCCTAATTTTCTAAATTTAATTTTTTCACAGCGTGCAAAAA
This sequence comes from Eospalax fontanierii, assembly GCA_035773235.1. Lineage (NCBI taxonomy): Eukaryota > Metazoa > Chordata > Mammalia > Rodentia > Spalacidae > Eospalax > Eospalax fontanierii. The sequence continues at coordinate 13,834,995 of CM069544.1, read as the reverse complement.
GTTTCTGACTATTCTCAAAAAAAGTCCAATGACTTTGTAGTTTATCCTAGAGATGAGCCATAGAGGAAAATTTCAGGAAAAGTGTTTGAAAAATATTAAATCCTCTATAAAGTTATAATCTATTGTGATTATTACCAATTGCACTGTCGCCATTAATTTCTTCACACTTAAAACATATCTTTTGATAATAATGTGAAAATGAGGAGGGAGAGATGCAGGGAGAAGTAGAGAAGGACGACAGATAGACACAGACAGAAGCATGCCGGGCTGAACACAGAGGGACTTAAACATAGAAAGTGATGGTAACTGAAAAAAACCTTCATAGATATTCGTGCCTGTGATGATGATGTAATTTGCTGCTAAGTGTGTAGGGTTTGCACCAAGAGCCTGCATATGATAGAGATAGGTGAAGAAGTTACTGTGGAAGTTATGAGGCCAGCACTGGGCCTAAGGGTGTGAATCACTGTTAAGAAGAAAGAAAAGGGAATAATTAACAGAAAAAAAGCATTAGAAGCTCATAGGTTAAGAGTACTGGCTGTTCTCAAAGAAGACCTGTGTTCTAATTCCAGCACCCACATGGCAGGTAACAACCATCTATAGCTTCAGTTCCAGGGGATATGACGCCTTCTTTTGTCATCCATGGGTACTGCACAACATGGGTGCAGTTACACACATGCAAGCATAACATTTATATACATAAAATAAATATAAATAAATAACATTATATGAAGCATTAAGTTTGGACTGAGTGTCACTGTAGTGAAGAGGAAAGACAGAAACCATCATAACTATGTCAACCAGTGTCTTCAGGACCTCAGTGGAAGAAGAGTAGCTGTGAATTCATAAAGAGCTATTCGCTGTGAACAAGGGAATCAGCTCTTTTGTCACACTGTGTAAACTTCCGAACACTAAATGATATTATCCTCCAAACTCAGACCCATAACTATTAAATCATGAGTATAAGGGAAGAACATGTCTCCAAAACAAGGAAAATACTTAGGAATATTTCGGAATTCTAGAGATAAGGTGAAGACTGTCCAAGTTTCAACGATGGTTAAAAGTTATGGATATCAGCATGTTGTCAGATATCTCAGTAGTGTGAACTGGAGAAATGGCTCAGTGGTCAAGAGCACTGACTGCTCTCGAAGGTGACCTGGCTTGATTCACAGCACACACATGGTGGCTAGCAATTGTCCAGTGCCAGGGGAATTCGGTGCTCTCTTCTGACCTCTAAGGACATTGCACAACATGGGTGCACTTATATTCATGCAGGCAATACACTCATAGACATAAAAATAATAAACAAAAAAGATATTTCAGTAGTATCACTAACTGCTCAAAACAGAAAATCCAAAATTCTGATATTATAAATAAAATAATTTAAAATACACTTCATCTTTCAGCCAAAATTCTAAAAGAAAGTGCTAAGATGAAGGAAAATCATTTTGAGCCTTACAGTGACTCATTTTGATCTTTTCTCTCAAAATTTTCTTTAAAATGGCTCCCCAAATTGTATCCCAACAAAATAAGGAGGATGAATTCAATAAAGAGTCATGGTTATGGCACAGTAAGTCAAAGCAGGACAAATGAATTTGCACTGAGCATTGAAATTCCAAATTAAAGATTCTTGGATAATCAAAAGAAACATAATGTTAAATCTAAATAATTCTGTAAGGTTTAGCTAACAAAGTAAGAGAAAACCAGAGCCCCCAACTACCCTGTGATTGTAACAGAAATAAAAAAATAAGTAAATCTCAGGGAATGTAGTTGAAAATGCTCAGTATTAACTCTAGGAGATAAAACTGCAAACTTACCCAGACATTTTATTAGGTATCTGTTTCCTTTGTTTTGATACATGTTCTCCATTGTGAGGAGTGAAACTCATAAAACAGGCATGAAAGGAAATGTATCAGGCTCAGGAAGCTGGGAAAACTTACAAGACTAAGGAAGTTCAGAAAGTTACAAAATTCATTATGTACTATATACCTATTTAACAACCAAGGTGTAAGAAATCATGCGGCTCTCACTTTGATGAGAAATAGATATAAATGCAAATGTAAGCAGGAGTTGTCTATTTTATAATTATGAGAACTCTAGAAAGAACTAGTGGAACAGTGGTGGGGCTGAGAATTCTGCTTACTATGATATTCCTAGGTTATATGAAAACCTAGTGAAAAATTAGAAATAGATCAGTGTATTATTCAGAAACATCAAGATACAGATATCTGAATTAATTCAAAGAGCATTTCTCTGCATATGTATTAGAATTGAGAATTATTGGAGCAGAAGTTTCTAATTTTTATAAGCATGTTTAGATTTGAATTTTACCCTTAAAATAAAAAGATACTTAAGACTTCCATACTGATTAAGAATCACCTTAAGAACTGTATAAAAAAGAAAGCCACTGGGCATCACTTATGATCCTTGGTACTAAACTAGATCTAAAGACCTCTCAGAGTTTGGAAATGTTAGAACATAGAGAACAGTTTGTATTTGCTAAAAGATTTCACATAATGAACTAATTTTTACTTGATACAAAGCAATTTTCTAGTAAGATGCATATTTTATTAGATTAAAAGGTTGATATAGGGATATATCTCAGAAAAATCAGCATAAAAATACATCCTTATTCAAACTAAAATTGTGTCTGTCCATTGTTGCACTTGGAGCTTGTCCAGGTCCCCTAGGGGTATTGTGGTGTTTCAGAGGCTTGAGGACCTGTCTAGATAGACCACATACACTCATGATTCTAGTACTCAAAGTCTCCTGAGACAACACTCTCTTTCTCGCTCTTTCTTTCTTTTCATTCCTTCCTTTCTTCTTATAAATCATTTTTAATTATTTTTGAATTTCATATAATACACATTTATGTTATGGACACCTCCTTCTGTCTTCATCCCCCACAGACCCATAACATTCTGCCATATATGTTAAAGCCTATGGGGTCAAGTTGTGTCTCCAAATGACCCTTCGTATGACTACATCCTGTTCAACCTATCTGTTATCAATCCCTTAAAGAAAACCAGCTCTCCTTCTCCCAGTAGTTTCAGGTTGTCAATAGTTTGTCCAGCTAAGCGTGGGTCTTCTTACCCATTTCCCTGATTCTATGCTGGGGTTTTATCTAGTTTGGGCTTCCCTGGGTCATGTGGATGTGGTCACCATTGCTGTAAGTTCATATGAGTAACTTCTCAGGCTCTGAAAACCTATGTTTCTTTGTGGTCATTCACCACTTCTGACTCTTGTGATCGTTCTGTCCCTTCTTCCACAATGGTCCCTGAAATCTGGGTGGCAGAGGTTTGATATAGGTCTCTTAATCAAGAATACTCTTTGCAATCTCTTATTCTCTGTACTTTGGCCAGTTGTGATTTTTCTGGCTTAATCAATATGTGCTGTATAAGGAATTTGGCTAGTGAGAATTGGGGAGACGATTAATATTCTTTTACAACTTTTTCCACTGTGATGCCTGACTGAACCTTAGGCATAGAGGTTCCATTGTAAATGTGTGACTTAGGGCTGGACATCTCACAGTCACTTATCCTCTTCATTTGAGTAGTGACAGAACTTTATAATAGTCTCCATCTGTTGCTTCATTTGGTATAACAACATCTAGTAGCTTCCATTTACCTACAAATTTTGACTTTTGTTTTTCTCCACCAATGAGTACAGCTTCATTGTTTAAATTTCATTGTATGAAAATGAAAAATTTCATATTTTCATTGCCCATTCATCATTTAAAGAACAATTAGGTTGTTTTCATTTCTTAGTTATCATGAAAAGAACAGCAACAAATATGACTATGCAAGTGTCTCTTCAATAGCATGGGCCATTTGGAGTACACAGAGTGCTATAATTGGATCATATGATCGATTTATTTTAAGTTTTTTAAGAGTTCTTAACACTGATTCTCACAGTGTTGAAAATTTTCATTTCCAAAAGCTGTGAATGAGGGTTCCTCTTTCCCCACATCCTCACTAGCATTTGGTGTCATTTGTTCTCTTGATATTAGTCATTCTAACTGGGGTAAGATGAAATCAAAAAGTGTTTTTGATTTGCATTTCCTTAACTATGAAGGATTTTGAACACCTTTAAAAAATTCTTAATCATTTTTAATTATTCTTTTGAACTCTCTTTTCAGACCCATGGACCATTTTTCTAATTAGTTCGTTTGGTTTCTTATTTTTTGAGCTCTCTGTGTATTCTGTATATTAATCTTATCTCTGATATATAGTTCATGAAGACTTTCTCCCACGCTGAGGGCATCACCTTCATTTGATTATTTCTTTTGATGTCCTGAAACTTTTTAATTTAATGAGGTGCTATTTTTCAGTTGTTGACCTTAATTCCTGAGCAACTGAAGCCTGATTTTAAAATGTCTTTCTTGTATTTTGGGAGGCACTGCCTAGGTTTTCTTCTCAATGTTTCTGCATTTCAAGTTTTACATTGAGGTCTTTAATCTACTTGAATTGTCTTCTTCAGGGTAACAAATGTGGGTCTAATTTCATTCTTCTATGCTCAGAGGTCCAGTCTGCCAGGAATATTTATTGAAGATGCTTGGCATCTTTATCATATAACAAGTGACTAAAATTGTGTGCATTCATATTTGGGTTTTCTATTTTGTTCTATTGATTTGTGTGTCTGTTTTTGAGCAAGTAGCACACTATTTTTTATGACTATGGCTCTGTAATACAGTTTGAGGTCCGGTATAGTAATCCCCATAGCATCGTTCTTGGTGCTCAGGATTAGTTTGGTTATCCATGGTCTTTCGTGATTCCATATGAATTTTATGATTTTTTTTTCAGTTTCTGTGAAAATGTCATGATGATTTTGAATGGTATTGCTTTGAATCTATGAATTGGTTTTGGGGGGTTGTATTTTTTAAATATTAATTTTTCTAATCCATGAGCATGAGAGGTCTTCCCATCTCCCTTTGTCTTTCTTGGTGTCTTTCTTCAAGGAGTTGAAGTGTCCATTATAGTTGTCTTTAGTTTTAGATATTTCTTTTTTTGAGGCTATTGCAAATGGGAATGCACTCTTTCTCAGACTGCTTGATATGGGTACATAGGAAGGATCCTGATTTTGTGAGCTGCCGCTTTGCTGAAAATGTTGAAAATATCTAGGATTCTAGTAGAATTCTGTTGATTGCTTATGTGCACTATCATATCATCTACAAATAGGGATAATTAAACATCTTTTATGGTTAGTACTCTCTTTACTTTTCTTCTCTTGTCTTATTGCTCCAGCTAAAGTTTCAGGCAGTATATTGAAAAAGAGTGGAGATAGTGAACATCTGTTTTCTGATTGATTTTATTTGTAATGTTTCAAGTTTTCTCTATTTAAAATGGTATTGACTCTAGGTTTGTTGTATGTAGTCTTAATTTATGTTGAAGTATGTTTTTTTCTAGTCCAATTATCTCTAGAACTTTTATCATGGATGCGTTTTGAATTTTTGTTCAAGTTTTTTTCTGCTTCTATTGAAATGATCATGTGATTTTTTTTCTAAGTACATTTATGTGATTTACTATATTTATTGGCTTATGTATATCGAACAATCCCTGGAATAAAGTCAACTTGGTCATTCTGGATGACATTTTTTATGTGTGTCTGTATGCAATTTGTGAGTATTTTGCTGAGAATGCTTGCATTTATGTTCAATAGTAGTATGGGTCTATAATTTCCTTTTTTGTGTGAGTCTTTATCCGATTAGTAGTAGAGTGTTACTGGCTTCATTGAAGGAGCTTGAGATTTCTCCCTCTATTTCTTTCTTTTTGAATAAGGTAAGCAGTGTAAATTGCAGATAATTTCTAAAGGTTTGCTAAAATTTTGCTGTGAATCCATATGGATCTTGTTTTTTTTTTTTTTAGTCAAGAGACATTGTATTTCTATTTTGATTTCTTTATTAGTTATTGATCTGTTTCAATTGTTGTTTTTTTCTGATTTAATTTTGGTAATTCCAATTAATTTAGAAATGTATCTATTTCTTTTAGATTTTCTGATTTAATAGAATATGGGTTTCTAAAGAAGTTCAATACGATGTTCTGGAATTTTTGCTGTTTCCCGTTCCATCTCTGTCCTTGTGACTTGCACTTGTTCTCTTTCTTTTCTTTCTTTCTTTCTGTTAGGTGGGCTATGGGTCTACATACTTTTTTTATCTTTTCAAAGGACCAGTTCTTAGATTCATAGATCCATTATTTGTATTGTTCTCTCTGCTTCTATTTCAATGATTCTTGCTTTCATTTTTATTATTTCTTCTTGTCTGCTGGGTTTGTGTTTGGTTTGTTCTTGTTTTGCTTGATTTCTGAGTCATTCAATTAGCATCATTTATTTTTGTGCATTCTGATATTTTTAATGAAGGTTCTTACAGCTATGGACTTTCCTCTTAAGACTACTTTTAATGTGTCCCAGAATTAGTGTTGTGTATATTATCATTTTTATTTAGTGCAAGGAATAGTTTTATTTCTTTCTTTATCTCTTCTTTGGCATATTCATCATTCACAAGTGTGTTGTTTATTTTTTCTAAATATTATACTTATTATTTTTGTTTTATGTGTGTGAGTGTATTGCCTGTGTGTATGTCATGAAATGCCCAGAGAGGTCAGAAGATGGCATTCGATCCCCTGGAACTGGTGTTACTGGAAATTGTTAGCTGCCATGTGGGTGTTTGGATTCAAACCTGGGTCCTCTTCAAGAGCAGCCAGAGCTCCTAATCACTGAGATATCTATTTAGCCCCACAAGTGTCCTTTTTAATTTGCATGAGTTTGTGTAGTTGCTAGAGCTTCTTTTGCTGCTGATAGTAATCTATATCACATTGTGTTCTAATATAACACATGGAATTATTTCAATATGTCAATATTTTTTGTGTTTGTTATAGTTTGTTTTATGCCCCTGCATGTGGTCAGCTTTATAGAAGTTTCCATGGGCTGCTGATTAGGGTGTCTATTCTTTGGTACTTCAATGGAGTATTCAGTATCTGTCTATTAGGACTAGCTGGTATATAATATCATTTAATACTGGTATTTCTCTGTTGATTCTTTTTCAAGTTTAGCTGTCTATTGGAGAAAGTGTTGTGTTGAAGTCACCCACTATTACTGAGTTGGGGTTATTCTATATCTGATGTCGAGCAGTATTATTTTTATGAAATTGAGTATATCAGAGTTTGGTGCATATGTGTTCAAGATTGTTATGTCTTCTTGGTTGGTTTTTTGTTTGATCAGATGAAGTGACTCTCTTTATTTTCTTTTGATTAATTTTCATTTGTTCTCTACTTTGTCAGATATGGTGCAGTTATGCTACACCAGCTTGTTTCTTAGGGCCATTTATTTGGAATATGTTTTCCCATCCATTTTCCCTAGGTGGTACCTATCTAAAAAAGTCAGATACTTGCAGACAAGAAAAAGATGGATATTTTTTCTTATTCTATTCAGATAATTTGTATGTTTAATGGGGAGTTAAGGTCGTTGAAATATGTGTATTGATTACTGTCATTTTATTTTTGTGTTCTTAGTCATATTTTGTGTTTCCATAATTGTACCTGCATTTCTTTTCTTTCCGTAGCCTCTTGGGTGTGGTGGTTCTTTTTTTGAGAGTTTAGCACTGCTTTGGGTATTCTTTGTATGGCTGGATTCATGGACATGAATTTTTTCAGCTTATTTGTATCATGGAAAAATTTTCTTTCCCATTCAACTGTGATAAATAGCTTTACTATTGTATAAGGTATTCTGGATTGCAATCAATGATTATTTAGAGCACAGAGTATTTATAATACTTTGTTCCAGAATCTTCCAGCTTCCAGAATTTGCACTAAGTCAGCTATAATTCTGATCAGCTTTCTTTTATCTATTATTTGTTGATTTTCTATTTCAGATTTTAGCATCCTCTCTTTGTTCTGTACATTTAATGTTTTTACTATGATGTACCACAGTGATTTTCCATCCTGGGCCTGCTTATTTGGTGTTCTGTATGCTTCGTATATTTGTATGGGTGTCTTTTCTTAATTTAGGCGTGTTTTCTTGTATAATCCTGTTCAAGATTTGTTCATTGCAATTGACATGGGAATTGCTTCCTTCTATGCCTATGATGCATAGATTTGGTGTTTGCATAATGTCCCTCATTTCCTGAATATTTCATTACTATTTCTAAAAAAAAAATTATATTCCTTGCTTGAGTGGTCCAGTTCTTCAACTTTACCTTCCAGTTTTTGCCTTCTGTTTCGTAGTTGATGCATTCTGCTGGTGAGGCTCAGTGCATTCTTCTCAAGTTGGCTTATTGAGTTTTTAACTCCATTTTTATCACACCCTGAATTCTTCAATGTTTCTATCTCTATGAATTCACTTTTTAAATCCCAAATCATCTTTGTCATTTCATTACTGAAAAATGAAGGCTAGACTTAAATAAATGGAAGCTCTCCACTTCAGAGAAAAACAACTGTATATTTTCTTTTTATTTATCAGAAAGTACTTATAAGAAAAGTTGAAGCTTCTAAGAAATGTTATCTTGTGGTTAAACATTTAGAAATAAGATCATCAGCTCTCTATCTTTGAAGGAACTCAAGTAGAACTAAGGATTTTAAGATCCAAACTGTTCCTTAATATTTCATAATGTTATAGAAATGTGAGAACAGAGTAATAAATGTTAGAGGATACAAGAGGTTAATGACAAGGACCTTTGGATTGCTTTAGTGTCCCTTGTTCCCCCTATATTTCAAGCACATGATTCTCTTTGTTAGATCTTCCACTGATTGACATGGGGCTCTTGGACCTGCTGACACTGAATTTTCAATAAAATTCTCAAGGCCATTCTGTTCCACAGGCTGCATACAGTGAGCTCCACTTTGGTCAGGGAGGGCAAATGGATGGCTTCTCTTTTTTCTCCTGCCCATCATTAAATACGTACACATAGAACTCTGCTGTTGCCTTTTAAAACTCCAGAATGCTTCTTAAAACTTACCAGTTGCTACCTACATACCTCTCAGTTCCAAAACAATGGTTTCTTCCCACAACTTCCAATAAACAGCAGCAGTTTTACACATGGAACTGAAATTCTCTTAAACATTTAGTCACTTTGAATTTCATCTTAACCTGTCAATCCTTATCAAGTTTTAATAGGTCCTTGCATTCCTTTTAATGGGGCCATTGCATATAATTGTTTTATTTTCTAATGGGGCAAGTAATATACATTTTTTTTATCCTTTTCAAGTAGGACAACATGTTAATGTTGGTTCTGTGTGTTAATTGATTCCAAAAAAGTCTCCATTACATTAAACATTGTCATACACACAGGCAAAACATAACATTAACATAAAAGTAATTGATGGGGTATTTTAAATTAATATAATTTGTATTTGAATTGAATATGTATGGGTATAAAATATAAAACTAAATATGTGTGTAGCATATATAATTGAATGTGTGCATATCTGCAAAGAGAAAGATTGCTGAAATGATTTTTAATAATGTCCCATTGGATTTTAAGATGAAAGCTAAGGTCCAATAATGAGCAGGTGACTTAGATCACATTTGAGTAGAAAGAAAACAGAAAAAATATTGAAAAAGTAAAATTAAAAATGAGGCCTATGTTCATTTTTTTAAATCTGTTCCTCTAATAGAATTCTTCTCTAGGAAATATGAAGTTAAAAAGACACAGACAATAAAGTCATCACAGAGAAATAATGAGCATGGAGTCTGACATTAGGGAGCAAGAAGCCAGTGCTGATAAGATCTCTAAACAATGCTGGGTTTCTGACTGCCACATTTTTTTTTTTTGCCCGTTTGCCCAAACAATTATTTTGAGCTGGCAGTGAGAGAGGAGCAGGGCAATGATCTGCAGAGGGAGACAAATCTGTGTGTGAGAAAGAAGACTCTGCAAGAAATTAACAGGTGCTGAGGATTAGTCCCAGGGGAAGATTTCAGACCATCTATGATGAATCCAAAACTTTAGCTGTTAGAACAAAAGCGTAAGAGCCTAAGAAGAGGGATGAGCCACTACAGGGATATAGGAAGACCAATGGTTATCTATAAAGCTTTGAGTTTTATATGAAATGATTTTTAATGATTTGATATGGCAACTAATGATGTAATTCAGTAACTATAAAGTGACTGTAAGTAAATCCCTACAATGAACTTCATATGCAAAAGGAAATCGAAGAAAGTAAGATGCAAAATTCAGCAATGAACGTGTTCTCTTGGAGTAATTCATCCAAAGTATAAAAAATCATGCGCTCCTAAGAAAATTTCTCCACTACCGTATCTTCTCTGCAGGTGGAAAGATGAGCTTCCAGCATCTTGCAATTATATAGTAAGAACTCTCCCCTTGGCACAGAGAATTCTTTGTGATAAACAATTAGCATAATGAAAATCATACAGGTTCCTATTCCAGTATCATCTGATGCTTCAGGTTCCTGAGCTTGCTGTTGACACAGTTTGGACTGTTTTGAATAATTGCTGTCATTTATTGACCATTACTATGCATCCTTTGTAAACATTATTAGATTACCCCATTCATTTCTAACAAAAACTCTACAGGGTGGATGATTTTTCTTCACATTGTGATAAGGAAAGTGAGGCTCATGAAGATTTATTAATATCCCATAATCTTACAAAAGGACTGACTGGTAGAGTCAGGATTTGAATTTTTGTCCCTCTGATACAAAACCTATTGTGCTTGTTAATATAGCTTGCATCTTTCTGTGGCCACCTGGGTGTGTGTTAATCACAAATTGTTCTCCGCAGCCTCTAGATTCTGTATGTGAATTGCTCAAACACACGTTCCTTCTGCAAATGATTTCTTTGAGCTGGAGCTTTGGAAAATAAGCAAAATATGATGGTGGCTTGAGAGAAAAGGGTAGGAAGGCTGGGAGTGGAGTCACGTAGGAACTGTGACTATAGGAACCTCTCTCTGTCATCCAGGGGCTTACTTGGCATGCACCACGCAGCAGTCTGCTTCTGGTGTCCATACGTTACTTCTAGTTTATCTTTAAGTAAAAGCTAGCTTCACTGTAGCCTAATTTACTAGATATGTAAGCTGGGTAAATGAAATTGGTGTTCAGTTCCAAGCCCCTTTATCATTTTTTTTCACATTATCACTGCTGTTTGTAAAGAGTGTACAGTGTTTAACCCTGTGTCGTTGACATGAGCAAACTCTAAAATGTCAGAGGGTGAAGCCAGTGCATAAAACCCTGCAGTTGTTCTGCTCAGCACCTCTAGATTCCTGCTACCAGTCACATTCAGTCAGGACAGAGCAGGAGGAAGTTACTTTAATCAAAACACACACATACTAGCACCGAATACTGGGAAAGCAGGAGGGGGAGAAGCAACCCACTTAGAGAATCAGGGCTGGATTTACTCTTGATGCTTCACCAGTGGCGCACCCGTGATGGAGGGCAAGTATAGATACCCTAATCTTTAATGTTGATACAGAGCCGTGTCTAGACGCTTCAATAAATAACAGAGATCCCTGCTCCCTCACTGATAAGATGTCTTACAGTAGTCTCAGGTGATAAATACTTAGTTCTACAGAATAAAAATTAGATTGCTCCACACTGTGCATATATGGGAAGAAACATATGACTCAGCAGGTCACACACAAAAGAGAAAGGACAAAGAGGGCATGAATTTGGGAGGAGGTAAGGGAGCAGTGTGAATCTGGGAGGAGTCCTGTGAGGAAGTTGGAGATATTGAATATATTTGTATGCATACATGAAACTTTAGAGAATTAATAAAATATTATAATTTTAAGACTACAAGGCAAGCAGCTATCTGACATCCTACCACAGAAGTTTGTAACACCTAAGTTCAAAACATTAGCTATAACGACATTAACTAAATTGTCTGAGTCAAACTTGGAGATCAAAAAAATAAATTTAAAAACAAAAAAACAACATAACCACTTTCTTTGAAATATCTCTACTTGGCAGGTGCCATAATTAGAGTTTTTGTAGATAGTTTGAAAATTGAATAAAATTATATCTAGATTAACATTTTGGAGTTTTTGGTCGGGAGCATTAGGGTATTTTTTTGTTTCTTTCTTTGTTTTTGGACAGATCTCCCAGGAACCCCTGCTTGCCTGGAACTCACTATGTAGATCAGGGTGGCCTTGGTCTCACAGAGATCTGTTTGTCACTGCCTCCTGAGTGATGGGATTAAAGGTGTTTGCCACTTTGTCCACCTCACATATCTAGATTTCTTAATTAAAAAAAAAAAACTCTTCCGTTTGGATATTAAGAGCAAACTGAAGATAAGTGTGTAAGCAACAAAGGGAATGTAAAAGTTGACAGAAAGGGAGAGCATGAGATGACAAGGGGGGCCGTAGTCAATGCAGACTAGTCATCAATGAAATTTTGAAATTAAAGAAAGGTAATACAATTTGGGAAAATGCACATGAAGATTTAAAAAATAATATTAAGTGTACAGATAAATGCATTTGTCTGTATAAAATAATTTCCAGATTAAAAAAAAAAGATGGGTCAGTGGTTTAAAATACATGCCACCACCCCGGATGACCTACACTCTATCTTTAGGACCCACACATCTGAAACAGAGAACTAGCTCTTGCAAGTTGTCCTCTGACCTACACATGTCTGGGCACACACACACACACACACACACACACACACACACATATATATATATATATATATATATACACAAAAATAAATGATAAAATTAAATAAAAGAAACTGTCAAATAAAAGAAAATGTCCAGTTTCCACAGACCACCCCAGATCTTTAAATTTTAACTTTTTAAAAAATTTATTTACTTTTATATGTATGAGTATTTTGCCTGTGTGTATATAGGTGCACCCATGTCTTGAAATATCTGTGAAGGACATTGATCCACTAGAACTGGAGTTATAGACATTTACTAGCCACCATATGTGTGTTAGGAACTGCTCTGGTCCTCTGCAAGAGCAGCCAGTGCTCTTATCCACTGAGTCACTTCTCCAGCCCCAGTGCTTTTAGTGGGAATTTACTGTAATCCTAAACCAGAGACTCAGAGGAATGCTGTACAGTGACAGTCAAATCAAAAGTTTTTTATTAATAGCCAGCAGTTAGAGAGGGAGCTAGTGCCTTAAAGAACTCTTGATCCCAAGGGGCCTCAGAGTGTGGTTTATAAAGCTTAAACCCACAATTATATCATGCCAGGGGTATCATCCATAGATACACTAGATCACCATAATTACAAGACACTGATACAGGTCAGTTAACAGAAGTTTTCAGTTACCAAAAAGTTTCAGTTAGGAGAAGCAGATTTCTCCGAATCGCAGAAACAATGGGCTCCATGGAGATGCAGGTATGGCTTGGAGGGAGGAGGATGTGGTATGTGTGCATGCTACCTGGTCACCTGTAAGCTTCCTAGTATTGTAGAAACAGTGAACTTCCTGAAACTACCTACATCACACATTCTGCTTGGCTGGCTGCAGTGGGAATGGCTGGGCAAAAACACATCATAAAGCAAAAGTCAGACAGAATAAAATAGAGTTAGTTTTGCCATTTCATTACTTAAAAAAAATGTGAGATGAGTCATATGTTTCTACTATTCCCAAGCACTGAGCACTGGAGACAAACTCTGCATTTCCATTCATTTCCCATATTTTTCCCTACTATGGAGTCCCAAAAACGAATAGCTTCAACTATTAAGATTGTTTCCCACTAGAAATAAGCCATGACACAAAGAGATAAATCTGGTGCCTCTATATCTCTCTTACCATCCATACTGACAGAATGCAGGCATGAGGGCTGGACCATGAATGCCTATGACAAATCATGGGAGTCATTTAGAAAAAAAATCACTAAAGAATAAAAGAGAGGCAAAGTCTTTATCCTTATACAAGCACTCTCATTTACTGAGCCATCTTCCCAGCCCCTGAGACGGCTCTTAATGACTACACCGTTTGTGTCTCTCTTTCAGTAGGGAGTTCATTGACTCCCGCAATGTAATGTTACTTCATGCCTCCAGTTGCTAGAACACATACTATTCGTATTCTTTCAAACATTTTCTTTCATCCTAACTGACAGTATAAAGCATTCTTGCCTTATTATGATTCATCCTGAAAAATATTTGAGATGAATGAAAGAAGAGTTATGAAAGCATTTGTTAAATATTTCTTGCATAATTATTAGCAATAAGAAAATGTTATCTTTTCTGTGGGCTGTATAATCCTAAAACAAATATAATGGATTTAAGTACTGATAATTTAAGCATTCATTCAGGTTGCTGACTGGACTATATTGTGACATATACCTTGTTTCTGTCACAAACTTTAACAACTATATAAAGAAAAACTCAATTAACTGAGCACATACAAGCTGAATATTTTCCTCTGTTATTTTGCCAGGTAAGCAACCACACTGTATTAGTTTCAAGTCAATCTTAACTGTGTTTTTTCTTATGTACTACCTGTGGCCACAAATAAGACTAGTTTCCTTTATGCAAGTTGCTGAGCAGGAATTACTAACATGAAATTGATTCTGAATCTCTCTCATGAAAGCCTGCCTTCTCTTGTTTTAAATTTTAAAATCAGTGGTTATAAAACCATAGAAGCTAGCAACATTCAATTTAAGATTTTAGGGAATCTTATGAAATGATTCTTTCCTGGAACATGATAGTAAGAGAGAAGATGTTTGTGTAAAACAGTTCTGTAAAATAAACAATCTATCAAGTATTTTAAAATAAAGAAAGCTTGTCTTGCCCCCTTACATAACCTCCTTAATGGACAGGCAATAGACATTATTCATGAAGAATTTACAAGGGATTATTTGTCCAAAATCATAATAACAAATGAAAGAAGGTATTGAAGACAGCTTTATATAACTTTTTCAGTATTTTTATTCTTGAGACTTTCATGTATGTATATGATGCAACATGATCACACCTACCCCTCATTCCTTACCTCCAACTCTCCTCGTAGTGCCCTTAACACAGTCCCCTCCCAATTTCACGTCCTCTTCCTTTTATTAACAGTCCACTAGTCCAGGTGATGCTACCCATATGCATATGAGTTTGCGGCCCATCCACTGGAGAAAGAAAAGCCTACAAATGGCTACATCCTCCAAAAAGGATGATTTTGTTTCTTCTGGCAACTATTAACTCCCAATAGCAATATCTCACCAGGAAGAGGTGGTACTTGGCAGTCATCTGCCCCATCTCTGCTGGAATTCTGATTTGCTTGGGTATGTGAAGGTCAGCCTAGGTTCTGTAGGTATATGAGTATAATAGCCACGTCATGCCCAGAGGGTAGCATTTCACAGGACGTTTTTCTGTCTCTTAGCTCTTACATTCTTTATATTCACCCCCCCGCTTGGAATATTGCACAGTACTCCCTGAGCCTTGATGAGAGAAGATTAAAACTGAAGTCCTATTTATGGAAAGTTATCTTTTAAATATAATATTTAAATTCAGAATTTCCTAATCTCTCTCTGTGTTCTTCAGAATGAGCACATAATTTTTAGATTTTATATCTTAAATAGAAATTTCAAAATAGAAGTACTAAGATGTTATCATCACCCAATGAAATTTTGTACAACAATGCATCTTCTATAGTGTGAAACCATTGCTTAATGTTATTATTTATTTAATCATATTCAGAAATTTTTAGTTAACATCTATGATACGCACAGTCCTAAAGAGGTGCTGTTTAACTACTTTATCATGTTGAACACTATCACTGCCCTTATCAATAAAATTTAATTTCCTTATTTAATTAAGGACCCTTGACCAAATATTAACCAGCTTAATATCATGCTTATTATAAAATTTAAAATTAGAAATCTGATAACTGGATTAGTGTGTAAAAGCCCTAGTCAGGAAAGCCAAAGTAACTGAGTTTGATCACCACTAGAATCCAAGTAAAAATCCAGAGTCCATGGTGTGGGTCTCTACTCCTAGCACTCATTAGATGGGATGGGAGAAGCTAAACAATACATTGTATTGCATATTTCAGTTTTTTTTGCCAGATCTTAAAGTTGGTCATTATTCAATTTCCATTTCTATTGCCATAACAAAATATCCCCCAAAAGCAACTGACATAAGAAAGAGGTTTATTTTAGCTTACGGTTCCCAGTTACAGTTCATCATTGTGGGGAAGTCAGAACAGCAACTTCAAACAGCTGATTACATTACATTCACAGTAAAAAGAACAGAAATAAACACATGCACCTGTGGCCTTGCTTGCTTCCTTGATTGATTGACTGATTGATTGATGTCTGATTTTTCCAGGCTTTTGTAGTTCTGGATACCCTGCCTAGGGAAAGATGCCAAAATCCAGTAGACTGGATCTTCCCACAACAACTACTTTCAGACAGTTTCCCCATAGACATGCCCAAAGACCAAGCTGATGTATAATTCTCTTGTTGAGACTTTCTTCTCAGATGATTTTAAATTGTGTCATGTTCACAGTGAAAGCATCACAGAATTTATTTCTTATTTGTCTTGTATTCATTTTTCAAAATAATTTAGAGAAGACCCATGTATACAACAAAGCTTGCATTTAAGATGGCTTCTTACATACTAAGTACATAATTATTATTTAACAAATCTGTAGGATAAAGCTCCTCTCTGGACTAGGGAAAATCAGGTAAATTCTAGGGCATTTCCCCAGGGTATACTAAATACATCATAGGTCAATTTTTATTCTTTCAATATGTAGACCACTATCCTTTGAAGATTTACTGGAAGAAGGTAATTTGGTCCAGTGATTTTGCTCCATTAATTTTGCCAAAATAATCTTCATGGGACTGTTAGTATAGTATAGTTTAGTTGTCAAACAAATATTCAGTATGTGATAGGCCCAGGATTCAATCCCCAGCAGTTAGTGTGTGTGTGTGTGTGTGTGTGTGTGTGTGTGTGTGTTGATCTTTACAGATGGTGAAGAACTTAATTGTTGAATAACAAAATAATCTCATATGGGAATCCTGAATTCAAAGAAAATTCCTTGGTTCTTGTTTTTCAGGACTGTAAAGTGGGGTCACTTATCACTCTGTAGGGGATTATTTTAAGCATCAGAGTCTTCAAATATTTGGTCAAATTCCTTAACTAATGACAGGCATGCTTGCTCTTGAGTGTGAAGATCTCTGTAATATTGGTTTCACAGGTGGTTGATTTGGAGGTGGTGAGAACAGGTACATTCTCATAAATACAACAGAAGATAGAACACATATTTATTAAATTGAATTTCCTCTGACAATATTCTATATGATGAACCTGGACACACCCAATAGAAGAAACAAATCCACTGACTACCCACAAACTGATAAATGTGTAAAAATGTTCATCACTGACCCTTAATTCTTTACACTTCTTCCTGAAAATTTACCAAATAATTTCAGCTCTTAGACCTAATTTTATGTAATTCCATAATGACAGAATAAAGATTATGTCAGCAAACAAAAGTTCTTATTTTTTCAGATACTATACAAAGTTGTGAAAAATCTTACTTATTAAAATGTACAAAGTCATATACTTTCACTCCATGCCTTGGTGATCTTACAGTTATAATATTTTAATAAGCAAATGATTGTCAAGTTCTGGTTTGGCTTTAAGATTGAAGCAAATTAATCTGTCCTCATTAATTTGAAGACAGTTTGAAATTTGCTGTTTGCTTATTTTTTTACCTTACTTTGATGTGTTCATGAAAGCAATTAAACAATCATATTTGCCATGAAGAAAACTGTCAAGCCATGGGCCCCAGTGTATTTGTGGAAAATAATTCATTGATTACATATTTCCCTAATTTCCACTTAAACACATAATGTTCTCAGAAGTAGAATATACTTAAAAATACATTCCAATAGTAGATCTCCCCCTCTTCTCCTCTCCTCTCTCCTTTCCCTCCCTTCCCTTGCCCTTCATGACTTCTCTTCCTCTTTTTCTCTGTCTCTGTCTCTCTTACACTTTCTCTCTCTCTCTCTCTCTCTCTCTCTCTTTCTGCTTCTGTCTCTGTTTCTGTCTTTCCATTGACACATGTCAACAGAAGGGGGACAGCAGGGCTTCCAGATGTTAGCTGGTGGGAAACAAACACTACCTTCAAACAATTTAACAAATCAATCACAAAACTTTCCTGGACTAACTTCATCAAGTTACTTTCCTAGTTGCTGTGACAAAATATCCTGCAGAAACAATTTAAAGGGGAAGAGATTTACTTTGTCTTGTGGTCTGAGGTCTATTTTCCCTTATGACTGGAAAGCATGGTTGGTAGATATTCACCTGTGAAGGGAGCAAGAAATCTCACTTGTTAGATCTGTGGATCAGGAAGCAGAGAGCTAGACTGGAAGACAGCTGTTTATAGTACTCTGTCCTTATCTTTATGGCCCTTTGCCAGCGAGTTTTCAAGTCCAAAAGGTTTCACAACCTTCCTTCTGGGAACCAAATATTCCAACACATAAGGCTATAAGGAATAGTTCACATTAAACATTCAAATGACTGAAGGTGTTTAGAATTTATCATAAAAGAGACTTGGTAATCTCAGGAAACTTGGGAAAGATGCTGCCCTTTCAACTGATTATTATACCATCTGCGAAGTATAATCTGGGGTCCAAACATATCACTAAAGCAAAATAGAAACCACAGGTTAGATATGTGGCTATTATTGCTTTAATGATGTTCTCTGGACCTTCTAATGCTCTTGAACACCAGGAGTTAGTAAGCATGCTTCCTGATCTAACCACATTTACATTAACCCCAGCCCATTCAGCAGACTAACTACAGGCTTTACAGCCTGCCTGACTCTAAGGTCACTGTTGAATGAGACACCAGTGTCACTGAACTAGGTAATAAAACATGAATTTATAACAGAGTGTTTTATGTTTGTTAGCTTAAGGTCATTGTTCTTTCCTGCACAGCTTCTTGAAGGACTCAGATTTTCCTGAATTTCATTTCTACTCCAACCAAATTGCATCCCCTCCTCTGTGGTTTGATTGTGAACTAAAACATGGTGCAAAGGACATAGGATGAAAACCTCAGTACCACACATTGGAATAAAGAGAACTATGTGAAAAGAATGAAAGTTTTCTATTAAAATGGTTTAGTGTTTCCTCATCAATAAGGACAATTTAGCATGACCCAGGTTCATCTGTTATTCATACACTATGAATAGACAAAGTGTTTCCATCCTCTCCAGAGCCACAGTCATCTTGTCAGTGTCTTTCTTCAGGTCTCTGCCCTACACATTCAGGTGACTGCCACTGTTATAATCTGCTCCATCTGACCATGCTCAAAGGCAGGAGGGAGGTTGCCTTCTCTGTTTCCCCTGCACATCCCAGTCTAGCCCTGTTCTCTTCCCATCCTCCAGAATCAATTTCTCTTGTTTTTATTATTTTTTTTCTCCTGCTCTTTTGGATTTCACTTCTCAATGGTAGTTAGGTTTCAGTGACTCAAAGTAAGAGGAGAAATAGAGTACTTTATCTCAAATTTTCTTTCTTTCAACCAATAATAGGAAGAGAGTCAAAAAAGTAAGAAACTATCGTGGTTTAAATGGCATAATCATTGAACATTAACCATTAAAATACCTTAAAATGCTGAAAGTTTATGTAAAAACACTCTTCATGTGCTAAAGCAGAAAAGATGATAGATGATAGATAGATAGATAGATAGATAGATAGATAGATAGAAAGACAGATAGATGGTAGATAGATTGATAGATAGAAGGGGGTACCTTTAAGAGAAGCTTTCTCCACAACATAATCTTAACAAAGATTATCCACAGGCAAGCCATGTGGCAGTCAGAGCAAAGGAAGCAATGGTCAAACTCAAGCATCCCATTTTCTTGGGAAGTCATATGTGAAGCTGTTCATTGAAGGATGCCTTCAAAATCATTGGAGAAGCTGCGTGCCTGCTCTGTGTTTAATAAACTCCTGTTCTTTACATCACCAGTGTCACACACTGGACATTCTAAAGGAGGTTTTAAGCTTTGGCAGTGAATATATATAGAAGAAAGTTCAGAGAGATAAAATTGTAGACTTCAGAAGCAGATTTAAAGATTTTAGAAAAAAAATCACTTCTTTCAAAATCAGAATTTTTGCTATCAAATTTGCATAGTTCTATCCTGATTATTATGGATTTAGTTTTAAGCTCTTTTACTTTTACAAGGATTTGGGAAACATCTTAGATTTTGAGACTTATTCTCTTCTGGAGATTACAAATGAGTAATTTTTTAACATAAGCTCTTATAGAATCATTGGATAACATCCAGGAAAGAAAATCATGTTAAAATCCAGCATTTATATTATGAGAGTAGGAGACTGAAGTCTAGAGAAATACACTAACTTGGCATTTGGTACTTGAAGGTCGACTAGAAATCCAAAGCCTATAGTCTTACTTGTTCTGACGTTAATTTCATGTCATAGAGATTAGATGGTATAAATAATGCTCTCTGGGTACACAGCTCTTCTGGAGACATTATATCACAATGTGATTGAAACAGTTTTTTTTTCTTTTCTGAGTGTGTGTTAAAATATACTGTTTGAGAATTTCATATATGAATATATTTGTTTTGATCAAATCTACCTTGTACCTCTTCCCCTCAAACAGCCCACCCAATCATTTTTCCCTCTCATCTTCACTTTTTTTTAAATCTGCTGAGTTCACTTAGTACTTCTATTACATGCATAGATGTAGAGCCATCCACTGGAGTGTGAGCTGCATATCAGAAAATGTTTAATAATCAACCACATAGGACATTGAGCACAATCATCCAATAAATGGTCATTGGCACAAGAGGTGTGGGGTCAACTTTCTCCCTGGAGAAGAGACTTCAAGTGATACAAAGTATAATTCAAAATCCATAGATCACAGCTATTGAGAGGTTCATTTTGTGTACAACTTTTTCACTGATAAAGTATCAACAAGCTCTGCACATGCCTACCTTTCAGCTAAAGAAATAGAGAGTTACAAAAAGATACTTTGAGCAATCCATAAACAATATATCAAGTTATTATTTCATATTCTGAGATTTCATGAAGTCAGTTTCTTCAGAGGAAAGATTTTTCAATAGCTTGAATATGTGAATTTTCAACCACACGTGAACCTGTGCTATATTACAGCCACATGAGCAAAAATTATGCCTTTTGGTTGAATTTCAGAACAATTATGAAGTTCATGCAAAGGAATAGTTTCATATTTTAATATAAGGGGATGTAATGTATACACATAAGAAATCATTTGTCTGTTTTTCTTCCAAGAGAAGGAGATTATTTCAAAAAGCTTCCATTTGAGAGAGAAGTAGGGTTGATAAGAGAAAGAGACATGATAATTCAGTGGTTAAAATTTAAGCATAGGCATCCTAGTTCCAAATTCTGGTTTAACTACACATCGTCATCTATTTCTTAGATATTTTAAAAGATATGTTTCATGGTGGTGTTGGATTCATTTCTAATTCAATCTTACTGAACATATGGATTCTTCTACAAACTATGTAATATTTGGTTGCTTACATGGCATATCATTGATATATATATCAATGATATATATATATAAATGTATTACAATATATTTACAATATATATATATATTTCACAAAATTGTGTTTCTTTGATGAAGGGTAGCTTTAAATATTAAATGAGATAATGGTTGTAAAGTACTGAACCTGTCAATCACACAACACCCTGTAAATTCTCAAGAAATAATAGGTATGATTGTATTTTCTTTTAAAATATACCTTGAACACCTAAAAGTAGTCTTCACATTTTAAGTGTCTTCAGAAGTGGGAGAGGTTCGGAATGTTGAGAATCATGCTGGATGTCAAGTGGGAGTGATTATTTGTAAGTGCCAGTTCCCGTGGGCTGAACTGGCATAACTGTAACTATATTTGGCCTGTGTTATTTCTTATGGCTCATATATCTATATCTGTAGATATGTAATTATATATGACTACAAATAGTTTTATATATATGTATATGTCTATACACATGTGTTTTATTAGTAAAAGACAATCTTAGTTTTATTCATTCTTGATTCAGTTTATATTTTAATAATGTCAATGTTAATAAATACTACTTATAAAAGGAAAAAAAAAAGCTATTATGAGAAACAGACATTGCCTCACCCACCACTGTAGACCTAGCCTGAGGCAGGATGAAAGTCTCTTCCTCTGACTATACATCAGGCTTGTCCTATGTTTTCTTAACCACTACTTCTGTTTCTCTAAGAAACAGACATCTCTAAGGGAATTTTGCCTTAGCAGTCTCTGTCTCTTGGTCACATTGACTAGGACCCACTATATATCTATAACTTGGTCTGTAATCACATAAGCTGAACTATAAACTTGTCCCATAGTGTGTATAAAATATATAAGAAGCTGAGCTCAGAGTTCACATTCTTTAGGAGGAAACCCGAATAGAATCTACCAGCATAAATAAACTTTTCCTGATTTCTTCACAAGAATATCTTGGGTGCCTTCTCTGTGAATGGGAGTTTCATTTCCCACAACAAACTGACCCACACTGATTCAATGGCATGATAAATTACATATATGTAAATTTATAAATATATAAGAATATATATCTGTATCCTTAGGCAAAGATGTACCTGATGACAAGCTTGAAAATTCCACTTAAAGACATTATCTTAAAGATGATTTTCAATGATGTATGGATGCAAAGCTTTCTTTGCTACACAGGCTGAAGAGATCATGATCCCCAAATAGTAAGGTTTTTTTTTTCAAAGATCTATTTGTAGGAAGACTAATCTTAAAACTCAAGTTCTATGATTTGTACTCATTCTTTCCTGGAGTAAACTCTGAGAAGTTAGTCTATGGAAAGCCTTTTGGTAGATCACCAGTTTCAATGACCCATAAAAGTGAGTTTCATTCAACCTAAAAGCATTTTTACACAAAACATTAAAAATTGGATATTGCATATGACTGCTTCCAAAATCCTTATGGACCTTTCTTTAAATCAGGCACAAAGAATCTACAGGCACATGTTAACAGCTGATTTCCAAATCTAACATGTTTTGTAATTTAATGTTTTCATCTTTTTATTTTTATTGTACTTTGAAATCAATTCCAGAAGACATAAAGATAACTGATGAAATTGATTGGGATTGAAAAACCATTGCTAGTTTTTGTGTTGGTTCATAATACATTTAGGGTTTAGGGTTGGAGAAAGCCAAGTTTGTTTACATCGCTACAGCAAGAGTTCATTCTAAAGACGTGTCATGAATCGCGTTCCAGCTCTTTTCCTCCCTTGGGCTTTCCACCTGTCTCTCTAAGGTCATCTTATCAACTTTTTTTTTCTGTTTCTTAAATGCACCAGAACTAAGTTTTGCCTGGAATCCAAACTATTTCTTCTTCCCAGAACTGCTTCCTCCCATCTCTACTTCACTTGATTTCATTCTTCAGAATATAATTCAAATATTCAGTCAGAATTTCCTTGATGTTCAATATAGATTAAGACCATATGCTATTCACTACCATGAATACAAGATCTTTTCCTTTGTAAAGAATTTAACCGCACATTATATGCTTACACACATTTTCATTAGAATATTAGTTTTAGAAAGTCAGAATGTCTGCATGCTTTATACCTTATTGTATTATAAAGATCTAACACAGTGACCTGCTTAGAGAATCATTAATATTGGTTGACTCATTGCATGAAGTGGAGTGCTCATCTCGTGTTTCCTAAAGTTCCATTTTGCGATGCCAATTTTGTGTGGGTGTCCTTCACCTCTTACAGGCTGTTAATCCTTGATAGAAGAAATGCTATTTTTGCACCTTTTAGAGACTAACACTATGCTGTTCTCATATAAGAGAGCATTAGTATTTGTTCGTTGACATTTGAAATGCTGTTCTGAATCAAATCGATAAAGATACATCTCAGAGAAAGTATATCACTGATAGGGTGGGTTTTTGCTTCACTTGGGTGTTAGCTGATGGCAGTGCAGCATAAAATACCCACATTGAAACACAGTGAATAGCGACAACACTGCTGTTGGGATTTACTGGGATTAATGCCCAGTGTCAAAATTGTCTGCTTGGATAATATGTCGGCAAGAAAAGGTGAGCTTTTGTGAAAACCAACAAACATCTCCTGTTCAGGAAATAATAATTTTTTATTACATTATTGAAACAGGATTATAGAAACATTTGAGTAAGCTGTAGAAATCAGGAGCTTGTTGATGAAGAAATAGAGACCAAAAATAAAATCAATTAACACTACTCCCTCTCTTTTTCCCTCGGTATCTATCTACAATGTCCCAGGGCATTTCATTCTCCTTCATTTGTCTTTTGGTTTAAAATCTCTTCCTAAATCTAGATTCTGTGGACTGAAGAAGGTGCCAGGATGTAGTTCCGCTTACCCTACACACCTGTACACTTCTCTCTGGACCATGATGGATGTGCTGAACAATAACTTCAGGTTTGCTAGGCAAAAGTTTAAGATACTCTGATGGGATGAATTTTAAGTAAAATTTCTTGTCACAAATATATTAAAAATACAATTAGAAAAATGTCATGTCTAGCTAGAAAGAACTAAGCATTTTTCAGATTTTTAAAATCACATTCATTCAGACCCCTCCCACCTAAATCCCACCCCCGACTTCCTGTCTTCTATTATTATTTGATTTCTCTTTTTCTTTATTTCTAAGTCCTGTGAAGTCTAATTTGTGTTTACCGAGTACTCTTGGTATGGATCTATCCTTTGGAGTCTGTTCAACTTACCAGGAGGTACAACAGTAAGGACAGCTAACGCTTCCCTCTTAGAGTATCTATCACTTGCCAATAGATCCTTAGCAAAAACTGAGCCTTCCTGCCAACCTTCCCTTCCTATGCCAGCCACCTGTTTGACTTCTGTTTGCATAGTTCTCATGCATGCTGTCAAAAGTGATGTGGATTCATACGTATAAATACCCGTGATACCCAGATAACCTAGTTTCCTTATACTCACGTACCACCTCTTAATGTAACAATCTTTCTGCATCCTTATCCACAATGATCCCTGAGCATTTGGAGATGATGGAAATAACTGAGAATTCTCTAAGGATATGCCATTTAGAGTTGAACATTCTATAATCTTTTATTCTCTGAATGTTGACCATCTGTAGCCCTGTGTGCTAATCACCATCTGCTTGTAAGAATAACTTTCTCTGGTCAGAGTTAGCAGATGCATTAATCTATGCGTATAGCAATAAGTCATTATGAATCCATTTAATGTTATGTTTATTTAGCAGAATGATAGTAATAAGTTCTCTCCTATTCTCTGTAACCTCCCTGGCCACAGATTTTTAGCCCTGATAATAATATCAGATATAGACTCCATCTTCTGAAGCAGGTCTTAAATACAATTAGAAGGTGAATTATTACTCCCATATTTGTGTCATTAGTGTACCAGTGGTCATATTTTTCAACCAAATCTTTATTGTAGTTCACAGAATTCATCTGGCTAAGGCTAGTGATTACCTATGTCTGGTATATAACATGCCTAGAACTTTCTAGTACAATGAAAGCTGCCAGCAGTGATGTAGCTTTGAGGTGAGTATGAGCTTAATTTGTCCTTGTTTGTTCCAGAACTTACATATATAGAGTCTTTAGCAATAGGGTTTTACTGAACATCTCTGATGGTTAACCAGCTGTGAGGGCAATAACCAATATGGGATGAGGATCTATGGAGGGAATCCATTCTTTGCATTTGGATTTTCACTTGCTAGACTGTGGTGTCTATTAGGACGACTGAACCATTGTTATTCATTCAGCCATTTTAATGAATGTGGGGACTATCTTTAAGGACCTCACCCAGACATTGATTGCCACTAATTTCCCTTCCATCTTCTTTAATATAAAATTATCCAATTACCACAGAGAAGAAAAAATTTGATTCTATTTTCATATCTGATTTCTTGGTGTCACATTCCAATGCTTCATTAAGAAAACACAGTCCCTGAATACTCAAAAATTCATCCCAATATTTTCAGGCTTTGCCTCTCACAAAACATTCCTTTTCAAAGAGATGCTGCTCCTACAAGTCACCCACCTGAATTTCTGAATAAAATTAATAAATATGAACTTTAAAGCAGTATGGCTGTGCAGGAAGAAGAAGGGTAAGATTAAGTACTGTGTAAAAATAGTTTTGATCTACTCATATATTACAGATTTCTGTATTTCATTTCATCCCAATTAAACTGGTATAAATCAAACTTTGTTTTCAAATATCCAGGGGCACTAAGAAATATTTGAAGAGAATATTTTGTCAGTTAAAAGCAAAGCTGAAAGGTACAGCTCTTTTTCTGGGAAATACTTGAGTGTTCTCAATACAGTCCTGACGAGAGTCTCAGTGCTAGGGACTTATTTGTGTAAAAGAATGAAGACAATTCTAGATCTTCATCTGCCCAGAACAGCAGAGAACAATGTGCTTTCTAGAAAAGGCTACTTCTTTACATCAATCCAGATTTAGTGTGAAGTATGTCTATGGATATGCTACTTCTTGTAAAGCGGCACTTCAAGAATACTGAAATGAAGGAAGCCTGGATTTTAAAAGTTCCTCTAACCTAGCCGTGTTATAAATGGATTCATTCAGTGTCTTTTCCATAATGAGTCACTAAAACATTCTTGTGACTTGAAGTGATTAGAACAACGCAACCCTGGTTTATGTGCAGTACTGTGTAGAGGTCGGAATGGACATGTCCAAGTAGTCAATGGCAGGCTGGGGCCAATAAAGGTATTTCCCACATTCCTTAAAGCACTTGAACAAAAACTCTCAGCTTGTCCTGACTAGGCATACTTCCCCATTGGGTTCTTAATATGTTTATGAGGGAAGATGTGTCATTTCAAGATTGATAGCTACATCCGAGCATCCCCGAACAGCTGCCAGGCCAACATGTGGCTACTCAGTGTATGCATTCAACCATCCTCCCAAAAGCCAAAGCACTTCACTTTACTAAAGATGTAGGGCTTACATCTTATTTCACATCCCCCTTTGTGTTTAGAAAGATCATCCTGAATTTTATATAATTTTATATCTCAGGATGCTAAAGCTCTTTGTATTTTTTTCTGTATTCTTAATTTTCCTTAATTCCTTATTTTGCTTTTCTTAATTACTTTGTGTGAGTTTATAATACTTCTTTTGAAATTTTGGGTTGGGTGAGGTTAATTTTGATGTGATATTTGTACATTCCATCAAATACTACTTTAAGAGATAGCTTCATGGTATCTTTTCAAACCCCTTGGCATAAAAAGAAAAACATTCATAGATATACATCTTATACATAGAAAGCAAACGATTCGTGCTATATCAGTTACCATGCTGTGATAAATCCCATGACTAAGGCAATTTATAGAAATTAAAATTTATTTGGGCTATGTTTCCAGAAGGATAAGAGTCCTTCATCACAGGGAGACATGGTAGCAAGTGGGAGGCATTACGGCTAGAGCAGGAAACTGAGGGATTGCTTCCTCAACAGGAAACATTTAGCACAGAATAAATTGAGTGGAGCAAAGGTACTAATTCTCACAGCTGGCACCAAGTGGCGTATTTTCTCCTGCAGAGGCACACCTTCTAGGTCTCCCCAAATAGCTGTCATCCAGGTAGGTAACTCATTGGACAATAAAGATACTTGAAAGAGAAAACAGATAGGCTGAGTAGACCCCAGTGAATGAACTTGTACTGAGAGAGATATAGGTACTCTAACTTGACTTGATAGATAGACCTTAGCATATACGACAAAATGCATAAAAATCTGGTGGGGGCTGTGGCTAGTAAGATAGAAGCAAGTATCTACTGAAGAGTCTGCAAAATCGTTAGCTTTGGTAGTACAAGTATTGGCATCTCTTTGTTTGTTTCTTCTCTTTTTCTGCCTGGAATGCTGACTGAGGCAAGAGAAGGAAGACTTCTTGCAGGTCAAGGGAGCAAATTATAGGCTAACATACCAAAAGACAAAAGGAGCCTAGTCCTTTGATCAGAGACACAATCCCAGGTGTGGATGACACATTCTACTGAAGTGTCTTTTGCATAAAATCCAATAAAACCCCAAACTGACAGCATGTAGAAATTTACTTGAATTTTTCTTTTCAGAGAGGACTAACGACTAGGTGTATACTTATAGTGGCAAGCAGGAAGCTTTATATTTTAGTCTCTAAGTTTAGGCTGCAGGAAGCATTGTCTTGTAGTTTGCAGAGTTTCTGTGATGAGTTCTGTGTTAAGTTACTAAGGAATGAGACCTTTTGCTTGCTATCCAGATAATTCTGGTATTTTCAAGACTGTGCCTTTTAATCATATATAAACTGAAACTCTATTCCAGCTTTTACTAGAGACGAGTGTCTATGGAGGTAAAGGACACTGAACTTTCCCAACATCACTTTCTCCGTACCTGATAGTCAAGTTATATAATTTTCTGAATTTAAAAGCCTGGTATTGAAATGACAAACATCTTCTTGAACATTTATCACAGTTGTTAGCTACATTTAAATAAAAACATTTTCCTACTTATCCTCCAACTTCAGCCTCCTAAGGCTCTGGGAAGTGATGTCTTAAAAGGAACACACATATCTCTTCACACTCTTGAAAACCAGTCAGCTTCCCCTGCTTTCTCACAATTGTTCCTCATGATGACTTGTTTTCTGAAGTTGTCACCCTTATTTGCACAAGTCCCCAAATGAGCCTAGAACAAAGAACTGTTTTCCATGCTTACTCACCAGGAAGCTGAGCTGCAGGCTCCATAAAATTGAGTTTATAAGCATGGAAAACCCAGAACTTTTTCAGGCAGTCCTTCTGAAGAGACTTGGAGTGAGTAGCATTTGCTTGGCTTGTCACTTCCTGAAGACAAATGCTTCCGCTATGAAGGAACCATCACACAGGCAACAGGAGGCTGTGGCCATCTTCCTCTGGGGCCACAGAAGGTAGCAAAGTCTCTTCTCTATCACTGTATGTAGAGTTCACACTTTAAATCACATCACATTTGTAATGGCAGGCTCTCAAGTAAAAATGTCTTGAAAATTATACTGTAAACTGAATAGCCACTGCAAAAATTGTCTATCGTGCCAGAAACCCATAACGTAGTGTTATGGCCTGTGGGAATACACAGCTCCTCCACAAAGCTCTGTGAACTCTCATGGGCCTTCAACTTATTGACATGTCAGACTTTAAGGATCCTGCTACCAATACTCCCTTATTTTCTGGTACCCTATCCATATAAAAGTACATGTTTTTATCACTTTACCTATCATTCCTCTAATCTCACACTTAAGTCGTTCATTATTTATGTTCAGAGCAGGTGGTGAAAAACTTCACTGCTCACATGGAATACCATCTGGCAATGAATCTGTTAAACTCCACTGCACATCTATCCTCTTGATGGATAAGATTTTCCTACAAAGAATCCAAATCACTTCTCTGTTGACTTTTCACGTCCCTTTTCTACTCAGCTTTTAGCTATGTTCTTAGCTCAGCATTCTACAAGATGAACTTGCAGCAATACATCACCAGATCTCTGAAACTGAATTATCCTCTAGTCCCACAATCCTTCTATTAGATGTATCTGTAAGTATCTCTCCATTTATAATAACCTGTGAGTTTAGGAGTCCTGACTCCCAAAGGTCCCAGAAATTCTAATGTTCCCACATCTAAAGCATTGTTTCTAGATTGACTTTTACTTCCTGATGACGTCACCATCTAACCTTAGATCAATGACTCCAGAATACTTAAGTCACCAAATCCATCTGAAAATTATGTCTGGATAACATGGAGACATGCAGGACTTGAAGTTATGATTTATTGAAGTATATCCAGTATTGAAATGTGGGGCATTTGTCTCCCACTTTTCCTTAGATGTACAGTTTGCCTCAAGAAATCACTGGCCTTGATTCCCCAAGTTCACAGCACTGAGAAAGCTCTGCATGATGCATAACACTTATACAAGTTTTCTCTTTATGAAAGTCTTTGCTTTGACATTTTTACTACATATTAAAAATCATATAAAGTTATATGATTGTAATAATTTAACTAAGCATTTCTAATATAAAACAAAAATTTTGGTACCCACACTATGACAGGCACATTTAAAAGAATATGATAGAGATTAAATCATCTACTTTTAGCATACAATAGCATACATACTCTTACCATTTTTATTTTTGAGATGAGAAAACTAAGTCTCAGAGAAAATATCTACATTCGATGGCCATAAGCTAAAGTATTTTAAACAGACTTAATTTGTTATTTATATGTATGTTTATTGCCTGCATGTATGTAAATATGCCCCTGTCATACAGTGCCCACAAAGACCAGAAGATGTCATCAGATCCCCTAGAACTGGAATTACAGACAGTCGTTAACCACTAGGTGTGTGCTAGGAATCCAACCCAGGTCTGCTGCAAGAGCAGCCAGTGTTCTTAACCACTGAGCCATCTCTGTAGCCCCTAAAACAACTTTTACTTTAGATCTAAACGAATCCGGAGACTATAACATTACTAAAAGGTTGTTTTCCTGAATTCTTCAAGGATATAGCTATTGACAAAAAATGGTCCAAGTGATTAGACAATGAAGGTTGTAACAATGAATAATGAATGGGGATAATATATTAATTACTGGTTCAAATAAATCCAATATATATTTTCAAGTAGCACCTAACTCATTTCAACAAATTCCCGCCAACACTGGAAAGCCATAGATCAGGTGAATTCCTAATCCAGCTTTAAGAAATAATATATGACCAATACCCAGTTGATTTATGACTGCTAGACTCAAACTTTTGCAACAAACCCACCCCCAACCCTACCACCAAATGCTCTGCTTTAACAGAGATGTTTTTAGAATATGAATATTCATTTGTTCACATCAAAATAAAGACTCTACTCCTAAATCCAATTCATGTTACTTTTGCAAATTTAAATACAGCATGGAGGGTGGCCTTTGATATTTCTCCAAATCCTTCTGGCATTTCTAGTTGCAGAGAGACTTAAATAGAATATAATGAAATCTATTATCCATCTGCATCTCGGATATAATACTCATTAACTAGGAAATGAACAAGGATTTTAGAGTATGGCTCAGCTTGATAATGTCCTGGTCAAGACCAGCAAATCTAGACAGGAACAGGTTGTATTCTTCAGTGATCTGCTCCTGGTTTCAAGAGCCCATACCCTATGCAACATCTTCAATGTTGCACTGGTTGGGTCAATAGTCTCCCAGTTTTATATACTCTTAAGACACGGGCTTTTTGTATGGGTATATTTCTTTGGGAATAAAATTTATTCAGTGCTTCATTAACAAGATAATGTATTCATTTATTGTGACAATAAACTAAGCTGCAAAATTGACCATAAAGAAAAAGAAGACTTGCAGAATTCAGTGCCCAATGTGTCAACAGTAATTGAGAAATAAACTAAATGATCCATCTGCTTCCCATCATCTACTCCTTTATGTATGTCAGTATCCATGGTTTTTAAAACCTCTCAGAATTATTTATACTAATTGCTCACAAAGAAAATTCCATGTAGAAATTGAATGAGTATGTTATGCAGTTCTGTCATCTGCTGACAGACCATGCTTCTTCCTGATCCACTCGGATCTAATGAGTCCGATGAACTCTGTCTCCTTATTAATAGTTTTTACTTCATCCTGCCAATATTATTGAATTTTCTCTTTATTAATGTCTTATAGACATGAGTAAAATAATGTATAATAGAAGAGACTTAACAGTAACCTAATCTATTGCCCTGGTAGTGTTTGTTAAGGAAAAGGAAACAAAAATGAAATGAACACAAACTAAGCAAGTGAACAAAGTATCTGTTGCACACAAGTTACAGCACAAGAGTCCATCTGCCAAACAGCAGTCATGTTCGAGGCAAGGGTTAAAATAGCCAACTGCAACTGGCACTAATTAAATATGATTCTATTTTACTTTTTGGTGCTTCATTGTTTTAATTATCCCACTGAGAAACCACATGACAGTGCTAGGGGGAATGGCAATAACTTCTTTGCTTTTTCAAGCATTTTCATCTTCATGCTTCTGTGCTCTGGAACTTTTGTTTGTTTTCTTGAGCCCCCAAGGACATCCCTGAGACTGTCCTAGGAAATAATTGTAGCATTTGCTGTGCTGTTGGGAGAATGTATGAAGCTCTTATTTAAAAATTCCTTATTTGGGTCATATTTAATGGCAAATGAAATTAACGTGTGTTGTAAACTGAAAAAGAAATGGGAATTTCAGAAAATTCAGGAGTATTCTTATGTTTATCAAGCAAATACATACTACTATTATGATGCTTATTATTTTGGAATTTGTCTATGCGTTTGTATACATTCTAAGTTGTAGTGTCAATATGTTTCTTAATGAATAGCATACCAGTTCTTTCCAAGTAACTACTCATTCAGAAAATCACTAATATTATTGCCTAGAGATGTGATATTGGCAACTTCCAATTGTTCTATACTTAGCGTATGTTAGTGTTACAGTGAGAATGGATTGGTTGCTTTGCAATCACTCTCCTAAAGACTACTGGAATAATTTATAAATCCTTTCAAAATATGGATGTGTTTTATTCACATTAGAAGACCTGTGGTTCAGAAACAGAAGAAATTTCAATCATTATTACAAGTAACTTAAAAACTGGAAAAAATGAAAGCAGAGTCGATGTGAAAGGTCAGAAGTCAATTACATTTCCTCTGTCTCCTGCAGTCATTTGCTGTTGTTGCATAAGCTAAAGAAGAGTTTTGAGATTCTGTCTTCTACAGGGGTGTGCTGTGGTGAATGTGGAGAGCTTGAAGTTCATGTGCTCACTGCTTCTTTCCTGTAGCTGGCTGTGCACAGTATGTGGTCTACAAACATGTAGCTCTCATAGTCCCTGTAATGAGATGACTTTGTAGAGGGACCAAGCAGTGTATGAGTTTAGTTTCACGTCTGAGGATTTAATGAAAAGAAAGTTGACCTTTTGTGGCATCTGTTTATTCTTCAAAGTTCTTCTTTCCTGCTTTTCTTTCTTTCTTTCTTTCTTTCTTTCTTTCTTTCTTTCTTTCTTTCTTTCTTTCACTTTCATCTTGGTATGTTGTTCACCAAGATCTAAACTCTCTCTAAAAGAGTTCAATTAAATTTCATTCCATAGTGTTTAATAATGTGCCAAAGTTTAATATCAGGAAATAGGATACTTAGGAATAAAGTAAAAAAGTTAAAATATGTCATCATAATTGGATTGGAAAATAAATAAGCTAGAAAAGACTCAGGCATACTATTTATGAAGGACAGAAAGACTGCAAGAAAATAATACTGGAGTCTGAATCATAAGAAATTAATCTACAATGGCAACAGGTTGTTTTCAAATTTTCTAGCTATAATAAATGGACCAGAGAAAATATTAACGTTGATTGAGTAATTTACGATGATCTCAGTGTAGAATAAGGACAGGCCTATTTGGTCTCTTCTAGTGACAAATATGACAAATATGCATGTTAGAATGATACATAAATTATATGTTATATATGCAGGATTACATTATGCACCATATATATATATATATATATATATATATATACACTAAATTTCAGAATTCAGGCAAAATTTAAAATATACATGAAATATAAATGAGTGAAGATTTTCAGATCAAAACCAAAATAGAACTGCTTTTCATATCCAGGAACTTACTGAAAGCAAATATCTCTCAAAATCTGGCTTTTGGATAAATTATTTAAAACTATGAATTGAGGCTTCACAAAAGTTAAGATTTCCAAAGAACGTTATGTTCTGTTTCATCAGTCCTCAAATTAGACTACAAATGTAAATAAATAAACTTCTATGGTCAGGAGCAGGGATCCCTGCAGATAGCATTCTCAGCCTAAAAGAAGAATGTGCTGCCTTGAAAATATTTGCAGGTATGACAACCCTCTCTACAATGTTCTCCCACAACCTTCAGTGCAATTCCACAAAATTTTAGAGGATTGTAATTAATGGGAAAACAGAAAATAAATGAAGAAAAAGAATAGAGTTAAAAATCAGGAAGGTGGATTGAAGACACCGAAAGAAACAATCTCATTTAGACTGGAAAATTTTAATGAATCAATGTCATATATTTGTATCTTTTTATATATTTTTAAGCTGTGTATTCCACCTCTTATTTCTTCCATGGCTCTGATGTTCAGTTTTCTAGTCTAGTGTGTTGGTCAGGACTGTAGCTAAAATGCTTTTTATTTCAGCTTTTAAAAATTATTGTTGTTGACAGTTTCATACATATATTCCACACTGCAAACTTTCTTCTTAACAAATCATCTGCCTACTTTCCTGTCTTCTTTTTATATGTAGCCCACTGAGGGTAAAGTTTCTTGTCCAAAAATGGGTTTGAAGTTATTGAAGTTAAGGCAATTTACCAGCGGCTACAACCCTGAGGAAAACAACACTACTTCTCCCACTAACCATTAATTGTCATTAAATCTCATGGAGGGGTGTGGCCTCACGATCCCTGCCTCTGCATGATGAAATGCTGACAGGCTTAGTTTTGTGTGGATATTCTTCAGATAGCCACAACTTCAATGGATTCATGAATATAGTAGATGTCACCTCCAAGACATCTTTTTTACTGTAAATCTCCCATCTTCTGACTCTTTCAATCTCCCCACCTTTTTTCCTGCCATTATTTCTTAGAACCTCAAAGGAGACTGTAGCTCTATCTCAGTTCCATCATTTATTGACTCCAGAAATCAAGAATACTTGTAAATTATTTTACTGTAAGATGTGTTAGAAGGAAAATAGTAATTCTTATTTTGGATCATAAGAAGACAGAGACACCATCTATAATGTACCCAGGTAGCATGCTGTCAGAGACATAGCAGCACTCAGGGAATATTAATTTAATTAATCATGGAATATTAAAATAGTGTCCAGCTTTCTCCTTCTGTTTCATGAGATTAAGATTTTACTGAATGTTTTAAGAGAGGACAGAAGCCAAAAGAACAAGCAAGTCTTCCCATTTACACACAGAATAGCTTGTCTTGGATGTGCAGCTTTCCTCAGTACAGAGAATATCTGTGGCCTTCGGAGGGAAACTGCTGGAATTTATGTATCACTAGCTGGTAATTTGTGATAAATCAAGCTGAGTGGTATCAATAGAGCAATGAGCTCTGATAAGAACTGACCAATAGAATACTTAACTTTAGGAATCAGTGCATACGTTACACTCTTTATTGAATTCTTGTAATGAGAAAATATGGGTTTAGTATGAGAATTTTTGTTCTATGTACTTTAACTTAGAATCTCAGAAAGATTAATGAGGGAGATCTCTTGTTCATAAGTAATATCCATTATTATCCTAAGGAATTACTATATAAGTTCCAACATATCATCTTTGCTGTTAGGACTATAAACTCAGCTACATCGTATTCCCTAAAACTTTTTATTCTCACAATTTATTTTTCTCATATCATGATAACATCCTTTCTTCAAACCACTTATAGGTAATAAATTAAATCTATTCAAGCTCTGAAGAGGCAGCTGAATGGAGACTGTGTAGAAGCAAAGCTCCACATTCTTCCAAAAGTCCTGAATCTTCCAGTTTTAAGCCCTGTAACTTTCAAATTTCTTTGATGTTTTAAAATCTCACAAAAGAGAGTTTCAAAGGCCTCCTTGTTCTATGTGATGTCATCTATGACCATGCCTACCTGTAGGGACAGTATCTGTGGGCATACAATTTCTCCTTAGAAAAGCCCTATACAAGGCTTGAGCTCTTCAGTTTAAGGTTCATTATCACCATCCTCTTTATAATACTTAAGATATCTATAAAAGCTTTGTAATTTGTTATAATTTTAATGCTTTTAGTGACTTAATCACCATTTTAATTAATAGGAGTGATTATAGAAACCTTCCTTATGATTATAGAGATTTGACTTTTAATGGCCATCCTCTTCTGCAAGGGCACCACTTTCAATTTCTATATAGAGAATTTTGACTTGTGAGGACAATGTGAATTTCTGATTATTGTGGTTTCTGGCAACAGAGGTGTAGAGGTCTACTTGCGAATATCCAAATGCTAACTCTCTATCCTTTCTCAACATAAACACTGTAGAGCCTTCTTCTCACTTGCAGCAGTGTAAGAAATGAACCCAGCTCCTTGCGAACCAAAAGTATTTGTAAATTATTAATTTTGTGAGATTTCCCTATATTAGCCTGTACATGGACCATCCCATTGAACATGAATTTATGAAGGTAGAAGATGGCATCACAACTACTTAAATTTAGCGTAACACACATTAAAATGCAGTGTAATTATGGATTTTGAAACTAAATTCTATTAATGAGAAATTAACACATCAATAAGAGTACAGCTGTAGACTGCCAAAAATATGATCTTCTATAACAGCCATAAAAAAGAGACTGAAGGGGGAATTCATAAAATCCTCTTTCCTTTTTAAGTTTATGAAAACTTTTGGAGTCTTTATTTAAGCAAAACCTCTGTGACTTTTGCAGTCTTATACCCACCCAACTCTCTGTAGGCCCAAGGCAATTTAGAACACCAGAAACACCAAAATTATAAAAATCATTAAAAAAATTGCCATTCATGGGAGGAAGTGAAATGGGTTTAGTTAGCATTTGTGTCATCCTGATAGAGATTACGGCAGGAAGATCCTGTACACATTGTATTTGTTGGACAAAAAATAAACACTGGGAATCATTTAATATCATAGCTACTTGAAGTGAATTAACAGGTTGGGTATCACAGGAAGGTGGATAACAAATTTGTAATGGAAAATGGTGGGAAGTATAGGTATAAAAAGAGTTTTCTGGAAAGTTCTAACATGGTTCTGTGGATTAGGACAGGGAAACAGTAAGAGTTTAACTCTTTTCCAGAGAAAATTTGAGAAGGACTTTATCTTTTACAGGTTTTGTCTCTGGGTGACTTTGAGACAAACACACACACACACACACACACACACACACACACAGAAAGAGAACTGTAGGTCATCATGCAGAGATGCAAAATATTCCTAGACTGTTAAATTTGTGATTCAAAACACATAGAGATCTTAAGCGAAAAGGAGGAGATTTAATACTTCAAGATCTCGAAGAGACTCTGAGGCAGGGTGTGGTAGTGCATGTTTTTAATCCCAGCACATGGACCTGCAGAGGCAGGCAGATCTCTGTGAGATTCAGGCCAGACTGGTCTATACAGCAAGTTCCATGCCAACTGGGATTGAGGGACCTATCTAAAAAACCAACCAACCAACCAACCAAACAAACAAACAAACAAAAAACAACAACAAAAAAGAATTCTGTGACATGCAAACAAACAGTCTATGTGTGCTGGTTAGATTTGTCAACTTGACACAAGTTGGAAAGAAGGAACTTTGATAGAAGAATTTTCTTCATCAGACTGGACTGTGGGCATGTCTGAGAGGCATTTTCTTAATTTTTAACTGATGGAGGAGAGCTCAACCCACTGTGGGTAGTATCATGTCTATTCAGGTGGGCCTGGGTTGTATAAGAAAAGCACAGAGCAAGCCAGGGGCAGCAAGTCAGGAAGCAAAGCTCCTCTAAGATGTCTGCTTGAGTTTCTGCCCTCAGGTTCCTGCCTTTAGTTCCCACCTTGACTTCCCATTATCGTGGATTATAACCTGTACACCAAATAAACTCTTTCTCCTCGAGTTGGTTTTGGTCAGTATTTTTGTATGATAGCAATGAAAGCTAACTAGAACAATGTGTTATATGTTGGAGGAAAAAAAACAGCCAAAGTAGTAACTCCTGATTATTTTCCAGTATGGAATTATAGGGGTTATCAGAAAAAGAGTGCAAATCATAGGACACATCTTTCAAATAATATCTATTTTCACATAGTTTTTATTAGAAGATTTAAGTGTACACAATGAGACTAACAAAGATTAAGAATCATGAAGAACAAAACAACAATGAAATTCAATGGAAACAGCCCAATGTAGAAATTTCCAAAAACACAATACTCCATCATTTTCAACAAGGTTACCAATTAAAAAAGGAAATATGTCCAGATGTAATTTTGAACAGCAATTCCTAACAAAACATAATTGAAACATTCAAAATATTTAGTAAATTTAAAGATCTGTAATCTATTTGCTGAAGTCTGAGATTAGTTTCTTCTAAAACAAACAGAATACAAAGAAATTCTGGAGTTTAAAGCTGTAACAATGGAAAGGAAAAGCTCAGTAGACTGCTTCAACTGGTATTGGCTGACAAAAGAAATAATCAGAGAGCTTGAACACTGATCATTAAAACTATCCAATGCCAAGAAGCACACAGAATAAAGAGAAAAAGAAACTGGCGTCCTGAAGGAAAGCATCCAAAACACCAATATATACACAGGAGGAGACCAAGGCCGGGGAGCAAAAGAGAGACAGTAAGAGGGAGGTAAGTAGGGAAGAAAAGGAGAAGAAGAAGGAGGAGGAAATGAGGTGGAGGAGGAGGGAGAGGAGGAGGGAGAGGAGGAGGAGGTGGAGCGGGAGGAGAAAGAGACAGAGAAGGAGGACAAGGGAAAAACAGAATTTATAATAACTAATATCCAAAATATGATAAAAAACATCAATCTGCAACCCAACAAACAGCAGGACAAATGAATCAAATATAAAAACTTCTGGTAAATCAAAAAGGCATAGATTATGGGGTGGTATATTCAACATGGTGATAGTGTTATGGGAAAATTCTTCAAACAGCTAAGAGATCAATCATTCACACAGGAGAGAGTCCAGATGCTTGTACACATTCAGCAGGTCCCAGATTAGCAGAAATGCCTTTTGTATATTCTGGGCAACCACCAAAAGTGCAGATGAAGATTAAATGGGCAATTTTACGTCATCATTTAATAGTTAGCATCTGAGTCTTATGGTGGGAGAATTTCTTCTTGAGTTCACTCAGTCACCTTGAGTTCACAGCTTAGAAAGTAGATATCCAAGGTATGGGCCAGAACATCTAATAAGTTTTATCTATAGCGAGGACAGGCTAACTGTGCTAGGGCTTGGTAGTTTACAAAAATGAATATTACTGGCAAATGCTTAGATATCTGACAAGTTTGATCTTAACTTTCCTTGGACTAATTGAACCAGGTGCCTTATTAAACCACTGACAAACTTCCCATTCTCTTAGTTTCACATCTTTATAGAAAGTTAGACATAGTGAGTGGACAGCATCACAGATTTTCAAGTCATTACCGAGTAACAAACCATTTCAGGGTAATAATAACATCACAGAGCAATACAGCATCTCTGAGCATCAAGGTTTATACCCAATAAGTAAAACAAAGGAAAACTTCAAATTGCCTAATCTTACAAGAACATTTTATCACAGTATAGTTAGTTATAGGAATGCATTGTTTACTTATCACTGAGAGAGTTATTGTTAAGCAGTAGTTGAATTTGTACCCAGGAAAGCAAACTTTCAAATGGAAAAGTATAAAGGCATTCCAAGTAAAACAGAAACTAAAAAAAAAAAAATATTCTCAATGTAAAATCTTTATATGGTATATAACAAATGGGTTCCTTCAGGAGGAAATGAAATTTGAGAAATTTACAAATATGTGGAACATAACACAAAGCATAATCTCAGATAACAAACCAAAGAAGGATTTATGAGTTTAATATAAAAAACATTCTAAGTGAATAGAAACAAAATCACAGTATATCATACCAAAGTCATAAAGTTCTGTTATGAAGTCTAAAGAAGGGGATTTATACTTGTGAGTGTTTACCTTACCTTAAAGTTAAATCAAAATCAATAACCTAATATTTACTTTAAATCTAGGGGAAAAATCAAACTAAACATAAAATAGCAGGAGGAGAAAGGAAAAACTGGAGAAAAGAAAAGAAAATAGAACATAAAAATATAGAAAATAAATAAAATAATAAGTAAATAAAATAGAAAATATTAAAAACAGTATAGACATCAACAAAACCTAATGGTGTGCTGTCAATGTCTAGTGCGTCGGGGATCCCAGGGTAGGGTTGTGTAATACTCAGGACAC
The DNA here is from genome assembly GCA_035773235.1 of Eospalax fontanierii. NCBI lineage: Eukaryota > Metazoa > Chordata > Mammalia > Rodentia > Spalacidae > Eospalax > Eospalax fontanierii. Next base: position 13,795,115 of record CM069544.1, on the reverse strand, counting down.
AGGGGATGCAGAGTAAAGTGAACATCTGCATGCTTTATTAAAAGATTTCCCTATATTTATGCTCTTTCAGCATAAGCTTTGTCACAAATTGTTAGTTCCCTTTTTTAAAACTTTAGTACAGAGGGCACCAGTTATCTTGCATATGAGGAAGTCTGTCTGCAGTCCATCTATTTATAAATATTGCTACCTTCTGCATAAAGAAAGCTCCTATTTTTCATTATGTAAGAGCCACTTCTTCAAACACACAGCTTACTTGGTAAACATCAAGATTATCAGCAGAATAAGTTTGTTTATTCTATGTTCTAGTTTGCCAGAACCTGATCACCTCATGTCACCTCAGCAGGGTTATGTGTAACAAGTGAATCTTCTCATACTTCTACAGTGTGCTTTCAAGTTATCAACAAGATAGACAACCTTCATGAAGACTTATTACAGAATAAGCAGAACAGAATATTTAAATTACTAGAATTAGAATGAATGATAATAGTGTTAACCTTATAAAATGAAAAAGAGTATTTGAATGATAAACTAAAAATTAAAGAACCCAGATGAAATGACCAAAAATTGGGAAAAACATACATCTGATAAAAGACTGATATCCAAAACACAAAGAGTACTTGACATTCAACAATAAGAACATAAAAAACAGCCAGGAGCGGTAGCACATGCCTTTAATCTAGCCCAGCTGGAGCCACAAGAAAACCCTGTCTCAAAACAAAACAAACAAGCCAACAAAAGAACCTAAAAAAACATAAGAATGAGACCTAAACTCTGAGCATACCTCAATGAAGACAGATAACAAATATTCTAAATAGTTCTAACACTGACTGTCTAGAGATCTGATTAAAACGCACACCTATTAATATTGTTAAGACTCAAGACATGGTGAGTGTAGACTGCAGATTAACAGGAATTTTCTCTTTTTTTAATGGGAATGCATGATCATACACTTGGAAAGTTTCTTATAAAGATAAACAGGGCATGTGATTCAGCAAGCTTGCTGTTTTGGAGTGTGTTTGGGATGCTATTTATTGGAGTACTTATCAGGGAAGAAGATGATTTTCCTCCTTGCACCTGTTAATAGCCAGTACTCCCTCAGGATATCTATAATAAAATGTGGAAGGACACAATCTGGTGTAGCCTTTTGTGGGTGACAACAACTGCAGTGAATTTACAAGTGAACTGACCTTGTCATTTCAAAAGACTCCTTGATTGTAGCACACTCCTTATCTTCTGGCTCTGTGACCCCCAACTTTCTATAGTGTTTTCTGACTTGAAGAAGGATGATATAGATATCCTATGCAAGCTTGCTTTTGGTATTTATCCAAATTTCTTGAAAAGCTATGCACACAAAGCTCTCATATGTGAATATGCACAGCAGCTTTCCTCAACATTATTAAAATTTGGAAGTAATTGGTATGCCCTTTGGTGAATGAAAGTTTAATCGAACTTCAGTACCTCTGTACAATGGAATAGTCCGGCAATAGAAAGAATGGGCTCTCCATCCAGAGAATGATGCAGAGTAATTTTAAATGTATCATGGTAATTGATGTTTGATTTAAAAACCCATTCTGTCTACTGTCTGCTAACCTAAGAGGAAAGATTCAGAGGGTTATGATGCAGATAGACGTTTTAATTTTAAGTCTTTATCATGAAAATGATACAAATTAACGAACTGGCCCCTTCAATGAATTATCTCATGTCAATATATTGATTACATCTCATAGCATGCAGTTCTATTTCTTTAATATAATTATTATGTTTATAATATGAACCCACTCCCCATGATCTCCAATTAACAACTGTCAGTTAAATTCAGCACTTTGTTAATATCTTAGCACATTGCTTGTTTCTTTATTGATTTCCACAGTACATCAGCTTTGTTTTGTCCTGTCTTCCTTGGGAGGGTACACTGACATTACAGATTTGATGCCAGCCTGAGGCTTGTCAGGGTTGTCTGTGTTTACATAGTTTCTGAGATTGCCGTTGCCTTCTATGAACATGTTGGGATGAAAATGGACTGTTTTCCATTCCTAATCAAAAAAATGGTGTGTATCCTTACCTCTTCTCTTTCCCCAAATGACACACAGTCCAGGAACAGTTTAATCCTTGAAGGGGGCACACTATGATTCTTTTACAGAAACGGTTATTTTCCATTACAACTGAAAGCTCTGTTTCTTATTTCACTGTTGTGTTTTCATTATAGGGAAAAGCTTTCCCATCATTCAAAACCAAGCACCTTTCAGTATTGCATTAGAGTTGACAGTAATCCAGCTACAGCATCAATTGTTAAAATAGTTGTCTTTGACCTATCGTAGCAAGGCACATAGGATATTAAATAGTATTTTAGACAAAGAAGAAAATGGGAGGGTCAGGAAAAGAGCAGGAGAAAAAGAGAGAAAGGGAGACAGATAATAGCTGATTAATAATACCATGTCCTAGACTATGTTTTTGGCAGGATTAGAGGAAGATTCAAACTGTACCCACAATCAAGGGACTCTGGTTTGACTTGAAACTGGAGTCACCCTTGCAAAGAATTTTCATATGGTAGACAGGAGAATGGAATCTTGTAAACCCGAGACAGCATTTGTCACTAAATTGAATATTAATTCTTTCCCATGAACTGTTCTAGGTACTGGGAGATAAAACTGGGGTTGCTTTCTTTCCATCTGTATCACAAAACAAGAGATTGAAATAAATCTTGGACCCATTATTTCTCTGCCTCCTCCTCTTCAGAATATCCTACCAGTGTGTACCATCCCAACAGGCTGAAATAATTCTAGGACTAGGAAATGGCTCAGTAGGTAATGGTCCTTGCTGCCAAGGCTGAGGAGTTGAGTTGATCCCTAGAACCAATTTCATGGAAGGAGAGAACTGATGCCTGGAAGTTGTCCTCTTATGTCTACCTGTGCTGTCTGTTCCATATTAAAAAAAAATAAAAACTGCAAAACCAATCTCAATCTGTGACTATATCCCCTAATTTCTGTTTGAGTTATCCTTTGCTATGTAACAGACCGTACTCAAATGGTGGTCTTAGACCAACAAACTTGTAGCTCAAAGTCATAGATGTGAGTTGAATACATCCTCTGGACTCAGTGAGCTGACAGTCAGGTGGAAGTGCCCAGCAAAACTGCTGGCAGCAGGATTACCAAGAGGGGACCCACTCTGAACCTGGTATTGGGCAGACTGTCAGCTGTAGCTAACATAAGGACCCACAGGCTTCAGAATCTTCACTAAAGAGCACATGAATCCCCAAAGAGCAACAAGTAAAACTGCAGAACACCAGAGACCTGAACATGGTCTTTTGTACTGTATATTGATCAAACTGCCAGAGAAGAGCAGAGTTTTTATTGTGGGTGAAAATCCCATCCTTTAAGAGAAAGTGCTGCAAATTATTCCTTATAAGTGACTCTCGTCTCTGCTGTAGTTCTTCGAGAAAGCGACCATTATTTTCTACTAATTGTTGTTTCATTTTGCTTTCAAAAGCTTGAAATATTTTTAAATTAAGAAGAAAGAATGAAAAGAGTAGATTGTGTTTTCTGTGGCACCAGTGTGTACATGGAAAATGACATGATTCAGGCAAATGCCAAACAGTCAACATCGTGACCAGGCAGATTAACAACACATTAGCAAGCGCTAGTTTTACAACTAAGAAGTTCCTCTGTGGTGACGGACAGAGCTCCTCTAATAGCAGCATATCTCTGCCAGAACTGGTATTACATTGTCAACAGGAGAGGAAACATGCAGTGGCTCAGGAGCCTTGAAGACTCTGCACTGACTGTCCCTGCTTAGCACTGTTAGTGTGCCCACAAGGAAGATAATGCACACATATCTCAATATGCAACTTCTGTATGACACTTTGGTGCAGTATTTCGAGAGGTTTAACATCTTAAATTTTAGTGATTATGACTTGTATATGTGCCATATTCCTCCCCAGAAATCTTATAATCAGCCTCAATTCAGAATAAAATTTTATCTAGCTAGCCTCTAGTTAAGGTGCAAGGCTAGTACGTCAAGTCTGGGAAAGCAGCAAATCATTTAAAATATCTATGACAGGAGAACATTTATCATGAGTGTATCCAGGAGAATGCAGGACTTCAATGCCTTCACATCACCAGAAGAAGCTCCTTTCATGGCTCCAGCATGCTCACAGAATACAGTCCAATGATATTAACTTTGATAAATACTCTGCAAATATTGATATATATGTTTTCCTAAAATCTCCTTAAATATTGTGGAAATTAGCTCCTGATTACAATGGATTCCTAAGAGGTCCTGGTCATGCCTGAAAAATAGCTTTCCATAACATGTGACTCGTCCCTTGCACTTCAGTTATGAGATCCAACTGTGTTTGAAAAGTTCTAAACCTATTCACTTACATATTTATGAAATTAAAATGACCCCTCTTTAGCAGTAACTTTGCTACCAATAAAACTGTAGCATTGAACAAGAGAAGGGAGATTTATGCTCTATAGAAAAATATATTATGAGATAAAGTTGAAACTAAAAGGATAATAAGCATATTCCTTTGTCTGAATTGTATTGTATTGACTTAAATTATGCACACTGTTTTGGTATGAAACTCTAATGTTAAAATATAAGACGTCTATCCTTCTTCACATCAAACACATCCAGAAAGAATATGAAAACCAGTACCAAATCCCATTTTAAATCTACAGAAATTATTTAACATTCATGTATTTATTCTTTAATCCAGAAAGAACTTTTTCATCATTGAATATATGCAAGGGTCCAGGGTCTAGCAGTTGCGTTATAGACAGTGTGCACCATTAAGAAGTGTTTTACCAACTGTTCTAGCATATACCATTTCTCAAGTGCAGGAACACTTATCCAAAAGTCTCTTTTTTTTCTTCTGATGACCAATACAATGTTTCAGGTTATTTTTTGCATTAGTGGATCAGGGGGAATTTTGCTCCTCAAGTAGTACGTAGCAGAATCTTAAGGCATTTTAGGTTCTTAGAACAACAGGGATAAAGCAGTGACATTGTTAAAAAAAATCTCAAATACATAGGATACCCTTCAGTAAGAAAGAAGTATAAGAGCCCTATACATTAATACTGCCACTGTGAAGACACATTTAAGGAATATTACTTTTGCTGGAAAGATGTCTCAGTGATTAAGAGCACTGGCTGCTCTTGCAGAGGAACTGGATTTCAGTCCCAGGACTCACATAGCTGCTAACAACCATCCATTACTACAGTTCCAGGGGATTCGACAACTTCTTCTGACCTCTGTGGGCGTTGCACGATGTGAGTGCACTCGCATACATGCAAACGCAATACTCAAACACTTAAAAAAAGTAATAAATAAAAATTTTTACAAAGAAGCATTTCTTATATAAAAGTACATAAGCTTTATTTTAAGGGTAATTTTGTATTATAAATACATTCAAATGTTTATACCACATATTACTATTTATCAAACAATGGCTTCCTTTTCAAACTCTTTCAATATTTGTAGTAGGTGCCAGGTGTGGTAGCACACACCGTTAGTCTCTGCACTTGGGGATTAAGAGTGGGTAGATCTCAGTGACACTGAGGTCAGCCTGGTCTCCATAGTGAGTTACAGGACAGCTGTGGCTACAGGGAGACCCTGTCTCAAAAAGACAAATAGAGCAAAACAAACAAACAAAAAACAGAAATGGAGAAATGCTTCCAAACTTTGAAATAGACCAACATTGCATTGATATCAGAGCCAGAAAATTACTCCAACCAAAGTAAATCAGTCCATTTTCCTGATCACCATAGAAACAGAAATTTTCTGAACAAAAAAGATAACTCCATTACATTAAGGTTTTGGCAAACAAGACTCATGAGAGACTTCAGTTTTCAAAGATGTCTTTGGAAATTCACTGACTTGACTAAACATTTATTTTAAATCTTTTTTTGTTTTTGGTAATATAAAGAAGAATGCCAAACAGAGAAATCTTTGCTTATCTCTTACTGGTTTCTAATGTGAACATCTTATTTAGTCACAGTACTTTGATCAGAACTAAGTTACCAGTCATAAAACTCAGATAAGTATTCAGCAATTCTCCCACTAAGGTTCTTTTACAGCCTTAAATGGAATTCGGGGTGTCAAATTGCATTTCCTTATTGTGATTATGTAGTATCTTCAATCTGTGTTGTTTTTTTATGCTTCATGATCTTGGCAGTTTTAGTAATTTGTAACAACTCTTGAATGCAGGGTTAGCTGAGGTTATCTTATTTAGACTCAGATTATAAACATTTGTTTACAATCTAACAGTAAAGCACAGAAGAGGAAGTGATCTCATTGAATCACTCATTACATATACTTAGTAAGATGTTACTATATTTCTTTCCAGTAATATGCGCCCCCGTTTCCTATTATAATTGACAGACATGTGTCCATCTGTTAAATCCATACTCAGAACAGAATTGAGATTCACTTTGTAGCTCAATCTTACTCTTCAGGACAGAAAATAAAGATAGCAACTTTGATTACATTATCATCAGACGGATAAAAGTCATGTACATGGAAATTGATTTTTTTCATTAAAATTTTTAAATTGTGTATACGCTTTGTGTCTGTATATGAGTATATGCCCAGGAATTCAGGTTCAAATAGAGTTCAGAACAGGATGTCAGATCCCTGGCGCTGGAGTTACAGGTGGTTGTAAGCCACCTGACATTGTTACTGAGAACCAAACTTGGATACACTCCAAGAGCCACTGTGCCATCTCTCCAGCCTTAGCATACCTTAAATATTTATCCACGTTCATTACTGCATTATTCACAGTAGCAGGGAAATGGAACTAGCAGAGATGTCCACAGAACAGAAAATGAAACTATGATATATTTACACAGCAGAATTTCACTCAGCTACAGAGATAAAAGAAATTATGGTTTTGATGGAAAAGTGGTGGACCTTCAAAGTACATATTGAGGTCACTCAGGCATCCAAAATTACATAGGAACCTTAACTTTTAATGTTTATATATGCAAATAGTCGGTGTGAGTGTGGATATTGACTAAAAAACGAGGTGGAAACCGTTAGAAGAGAGGAAGGAAAGGTAGTGAGGAAGGGCCGGGGCTGCAATAGGCTACATGCCAGATGGAAGCAGAAAGGATCCTATGGAGGTGAACGGGCACAAGGAAGGGAAGGCAGAAAGGAGAAGAGCAAGAATAAAAACACAAATTCCGTCATTAAGCCTATCGTTTTTTATGCTAATAGTTTTAAAGTACACCCAAATATTCCTGCCACGAGGCTGTGTTTAATCCATGCGGTGGTTTGAATGAGACTGTTCCCAATGGGCTCCAAGTATTTGGACATTTTGTCTCTAGTTGGTGGGTGCTGTTTGGCGAGATTTTAGGAGGTGTGGCCTAACGGTAAGAAACTTGTCACTGGGGGCAGCTTTGCGCCTTCTTAAGTCTTGCCAGCTTTCCCGTCTCTCTCTGCGTCCTGTGCCTGCTTGGAGATGTGATCACTCAGCTTCCTGCTCCAGCTACTTTCTGTCACTATTATGTCCCCCATCATTATGAACTTTCTCCTGGAAACATAAGCTAAATAAACTCTTCTTTCTCTAAGGTATCTTGGTCATGGTGTCATGTCACAGAAAAGTAATACATTCTGGATGGCATACTCCCAAATCCATTTTTCTCTTTCTTTCCTTTTCTAAGGGTGGTGAGGAGGTCGGAGAGACAAAAAGACAAGTGACTCAACAACAAACAGACTTTCAGAGTGATTTTTTTTAAAAATAAGGGTACAGAGTCCCTTCTCCCCTTACAGCCTAAGGTAGTTACAGGCCAGAAAAAGTGACAGAAAAAAGGAACCAAATGTTTTCCCGTTTTGGCCCACAGTTGGTGATTTCTGGGGCAGTTAGAGAAATAATGTGAGTGGTAGGTTAAAGAGTATCAATTGATCTATAAAGATCTCGAGATGACCAGTCATTACTGGGGACTCAATAAGGTGGCAAGGCAAGAAATAAGAAAAAAAAATTAATTATGGAAACCAAATTGTTTTAGTGTGGGGAATTGTTTATTGTTTAACTGAAAAGGTGGAACTTTATAAAATGGCATGGCCATAGAAAACACTTTTTCCACATAACTCCATTTTGAGAAAATTTTCCCTTAGTGTTTTGCAGTTAAAAGTCACCATGGTATTTGAATGTGGCACAGCTCACAAAATGGCTTGGGAATTCATGTCCTTATCAGTTTCTGAGCAGTTTATTCCATGACTTAATAGAGCTCACTTTCTGGAGAAATTCTCTTGCTTAGTGGCCATTCAGCCCTTATAAGAGTTCTTGTCTGATGTGACATTGCTGTTGACAGTGGACTTGCTGTCTTTGCACTGCAGCAGACAGCTTTGGTCCTTACAATGATATTCTGCTGCCTTGTTTTGATTTGCTTTCTTACCCACCTTTCATTTATTGCTCAGACTAATTCTCTGTAAAGCAAAAATTATATAACCAATGATGATTTTTTTTTCTTTCCAAATGTCACTTTGTATTATAGCCTTCAAAAAGACAAGAAGGAGGAGGGAGATAGTGTGACACAATTTTAAAGAAAATCATGGATGGAAATAGAATGAAAAATCAACATGATGCATCATGTACAGAAACCAAAATAATGTTTCTGAGAGAGTAATATTGATGCAGATATTGAACTAGCAATGTATTGGAACATAGTATGCTAATTTCAGCCTAGAGAGACAAATACCAAAACTGTATACCTTAACCTAGATGTATGATGTTTCTACTTGAGTTTATTACACTAAAACAATTTTGTTTAATAAAAAAAGGCTCAAACCAGTCATTGTCTTCTAAATAGCAATGTTGCATACTTAACACCAGATAGAAAACCAATGGTCCCTGTGATATTAAAACTTGGGTGGATTGTATGGAAATACATTAGAAGGGAAAAGAATATGGGTAGATTGGAAGAAAGATGGAGGACAGATGACAAGAAGAAAAAATATTTTTAATAAATTTATTTATTGGTTTTGAAAAGGCTGGTAATCCAGTTCTCAACTGTCTTACTATCTGTAGAAAGTCCCCAATTGGAATCTACTTACTATAGTGAAATTTCAGATCTAAGAGATTTTATAAAAAAAGAGTTCAATGAGGATGGTGTAGTCTTCATTACTACAATGAACAGCCTCTTTCAGAGTGGGCTGTCTTTGTTCGTAATGGCCCCAGTCTCATATAGCACAGTGGTTAGCTTTAAACTCCTTTAAAAGCTCAAATCAAATGTCTTAGTGTTCGCCACTGCCCTCCACCCTCCCCCTTGAATTTGTTAGCATTTTAATTTTTTTTTCTCTTTTTTTTCTTAGTTATCTGCAGCAAGACCAGTAAACAATGTTGGAACAGTGAGCTCTAGAAAGTAATCAAACAAATCCTCCTGGAAGGCTAGAAGCTCATAAGTCAAGGGAAATGACTGGGGGAAGCTGCAATGATTATAAGCAGTGAGTGAAGTGATGGGGGACAGATTTCTGGTGTCACAGCCTGGGCTGGGACATCAGTCATCTGCAGATTTCTATGAAGCTTGTCTAACAGGCATGATGCCTTTTCTCAACCACTAAGATGATGTATGGTCTAATTTCAACCTTAAAATAGGGCTTTCTTCAGAGTAAACGAGTCACAACAGTTATGTCTACCTTGGCTGTTTGGTGAGGTGAAAGTACAGGGAGCTGGGGAAGAGACAGATGTTGCTTTGAACTGGAAGCAGCCAAAATACAAAGAAGACAGAAAAAAAAAAAAACCAGACTATTTTTTTCTTCTTTGTCACTTTTCTCTTCCTCTTTTTTCCTCTTTATTTTTCTCCCTCACTTATCCTTATCATCTTTCTTTGTTTTATTTTTAACATTAAAAATGACCCCAGAAGGAATTGAACTAAAGTTTTGAATGTTTGGAACTAGCAAGAAAAATATTCTCTCCTATGCTTCTGTTTAGTCTGTATAATAAGAAAAATGTTGGGGTTTTAAAATTTTCAGTAGCAGAATATTCTATGCCATAAACTTTGCTCCGTAAAAAGAATGGTCTAATGTGTAGGTAAAAAGAGTAGGAACGCTGGGCACTTGTCTTGATTTCTGTAACAAGAATAGCAGTTGAACAGGAGACAGATGTGCAAATGTAGTGTAGGCAGGTGTGTTTAACATGAAACTAAAAGGTTCAAAGTAGTACTGTGAGCAAGTATCATAAACCAACCAGGAAGCTACATGGCAGTATGCATGCAGTTCATTTCTAACAACAAAGGAGGACAAGCCACATGAACAGAATATAAGAAGTGTAGAACACCCACCAACCAATTAAACTACAAAAATTAGCAAGAAATACTTCATCAGTACGTACCAGGAGCAGGCACTATGACTTTCTCGGATCCAGAGCAGGGGAAAATGATTACCAAATCTCATAATGGGGATTAGATTTCAAAATGAAACTTTAAGCATAACAACAAGCAAATGAGCGCATTCATTTCTGATGATGCTACATACTGAATTTTAGGCTTTGTACTACCATAGAGATCTACCTTTATAAGTATTTATAAAGTATGATCTTATCTACCTCCTTCTTCCTACCTCAGCATTTCCATCAGGAAATGCATGTCCCCATTAACTGCAATTCACAGGCGAAAGTAGCTTCTTTGACCAATGTAGAGTGCAGCTCAGATCCATGGGTAGAAGCATATATATTCAGAAGGCAATTTGCAACCATGACCACTTAGCAAAATAGCAACAGCACGTTCTTCTCTAGGGTCTCTGACCTCCTACCATGGGATTTTAACCAGAATTACAGCACCTGTCATGGAACCCCCTCCTGTGGAACAGGTCTCAAATTCAATCAGAAAATTGTGTTTAGCTTCTTGTTTTATCATGTCAAACCAGGATTTTTCTTAAATCCTGCTTCTATAATTAAATCTGGCCTTATGGAAAATGAATTACTTTTCAGAGTAGAATTATAACTAGTCTTCTTCATTAATCATTGAGTCTTTCTCTTTTCCCTAAGTCACCTAATTAATGAATGTTTTTCTGTTCCATTTCGTTTTGACACAAGATCTCATTCTATAATCCAGGCTGGCCTGAAATTTACGTGTGACGCAGAGTTGCCTGAAACTTTCAGCCCTCCTCTCTTTGCCTCCTAAGTGCTAGGATTACAGATGTGAACCACCAATCCTTCCTGATCTGAATGTCCTTCTTGTTCACGTGTTTGGTCAGTTTCATTACTAACTTCACCATTTTGTGACTTAAGAAAATGAATGAAACCAGGTATGTTTGCACACATCTTCAGTCTTAGGAAGCAGAAGATGTGCTGTGTGATTGAGCCCAGCCTCGTCTACACAGTGAGTTCCAAGCCAGCTGTGGCTACAGAAAAATCCCTGTCTCAACAAAACAAAACAAAAACAACACAGTACTAAACATCTGGATGAACTGGATTATCTGTCATTGCAGTCATTGAATAGGTTGTTGAGGATTACCCAAACAATCATAGTTAAGAGCACAAATCAAGCATATCCACTGGAAAAATAGCTCCTATATCTTTATCAAGTATATGCTTAACTTACATTATTAACACTCCAGGCAATTCATATTCTTAAGTATATTTTATTTTATTTTTTGTATCTCTTCATAATAAAGAATTCAACAGTATTAGTGACTGGCTTTCTTGGAAGTTTAGTGAGTTCATTCGCTGTCACTATATAATAATTATTTCTTTGACTGCTTTTTATGCCATTAATTCCATAGGAGGCAAACCCTCTAGTTAAATGTTGGCAGTGACTAGAACAGAAAGTCATTGAGACCCTGTCTTCGTCTTTTTCCTGTTGCTCACAAGGCAACGCTACAGGCTGGTAAATGATGGAGAATAGATTTCATAGTTCTGGCTCAAGAGAAAAAAAAAAAAAAACATCAAATCTGATCATAGCCTGATTGCTGGCAAAGTCCTGAGGTATTTCAGACTGTTCCAGAACGGGAGACAGTGATCACATTAGATCATTCATAGCAGAGCCACTCTCCAATAACCCATTAGCAAGAGCAGAGTGCTAGATGTCTGTAGAGGTTCCAAATAATACTAACTCATTATAAGGAATACATTTTAACATGAATTTTAGAGCTTATTTACCAAACTTTACCCATAACAACAAGCAAAGACCACATTCATTTCTGATGGTTCTATACTTTAGATGTTAGGCTATCTACTCCCTTCATTGGCACTTGTTTGTATTGTGTCTTTTTGGCCTTTACACACTTGGGAAACTGCACTTTCAGTCTGGCAGTGATGACGGACTATTCCTGGGCACTGAGTCTGTTCCACGGTCGACATCGAAAATCAGCTGCACGGTCACTTCATTCCCTTCTTTCCCCAGCTCACTACCAATAAGAACTTGATGAAAATCCCAGAACTCTTTCTCTTGTTTGTTTGCTACGCATAGGAAGCTAAGAAAGTTGAGATGTTCTGTCAAAAGCACACATGCTTGTCTTTGCATTTCTGATCATTTCATGTTGTAAGTGAATGTTACTGAAAGAAAAAGTAAACAAAACATAGTCCTGAAAGTGGGCGTTTGCTATTCCTCATGTCCATTCCTTATACTCCGGGATCTTAAACAGCATAGCCTTCATTTCACCAGAACTCTTGGTCAGCTCCTCTGCTTCTGTCCTTCCTAGTTAAAACTTCACCAAATGTTTTATAGGATCTCTCTATTCCTGATAGACAGCAACTTTGACTCCCTGCCACTGAAGTGTTTACTCTCCCTTCTAATATTCTCTGTTAGGGTTAAGGTTCCCTTCACTTATGATATTCTTATGATATGCTCATTTTCAAATAATCCATCTTGTAAGATCATATTTTCAGGTTAACAACATATATCTAGAAAAGTTATTTGCTTATTGAGCAGTGTGGTTTGTGAAATATTGCCTGCTCAGCGTGGCTACCTTCAATTTTTCTGTTTCTAATAAAGTTCTTGAGGAAGACCTGACTATGAAACTAGGAAGAAAGGAGGTGAGGAGAGGTAAGGAAGAGGGAGGAAGGAGGGTTAGAGGTGGAAGGACGGCTTAATTTTTTTGTCTCAACTCTTCAGTTGATAAAGCCATATAAAATATGTAAAGATGAACCAGAGTGCTGGGGAGTTGGCTCAGCAGTTAAAGGCATCTGCTGCTCTTGCAGAGGACCCAGGTTTGATTCCCAGCACCCTCATAGCAGCTAACATCCACCTGTAACTCCAGTTCCAGGAGATCTGACCCCTTCTTCTAGGCACTGCACAACAGGAGTGCACTTATATACATGCAGACAATGCTCATACACATAAAATAAAAATAACAAATGAAGTGTTCTTTTAAAAATGAACAAAAGAACAAATCACATATGCTTTACCAAAAATATATTGCAGTAGGTAATGGAACAAAAGATAATGGAGCACACGAACACACGAATTTCTACATGTGCGCACATACAACTGTGCACCCTCACTCAAATATACAGGCAAATGTGTGGTGCACACAAATATACACACAAGAGGCACAAACTGCACAACCCACCATAAACAAAGGAGATAGTAGAAATAATGTGTTCTTTTGACAATTCTTCTCAAACTATGCACTTTGGAGTACCAGAATTCCTGAAATCAACTGTTTCAAGTGAAGCAAGATGCAAGATATGTCTAGACAGAAGGCTTTCCCTATCACCAGTACACAAAGTCTGTTCTAATAGTGAGTTTCTGAAGCAAAGACATTCAAACAAAGTTCTTATTTTACCTTTCATTTTTCTTTGCCATTGATGAGATGGTGAAGACAAAATTAAGGAGACAGAGAAGATATAACTGCAGTATGGGAGAGGCAAGAAACCTGCCACGTGTGTACACTCTGCAGCTCATGTTCCTTGACATTCCCTTCAGCTTGACTGCAGATGGAAATTTTTCTGCCTTTCAACTCTCTGAATTTTTTCCAGAGAACTCACTTTAGAAAACATGACAATGTACGGTATTTCTCTCTCCTCTTTGGACATAGATCTTTTCAAAAGGCTCTTTCCAGTTTTACTAACCTGGAGTGCCTTTTGTCGAGGATGTAAGGACTATAATCCTCAAACAGGTTAGTTTCCTTAGTTCTTAGTTTCTATGGTATGCTCAGAGTCCAGCTTTCCAATGGGTACATTTCCATGAGTTGTAAACCAATGACTTTCAGGGGAAAGTCTCATTTTCCTTTCAGTACCATCAATTAGTAAAACAGATAGGGGCAAGGTCTCAGTCCTTAAAGTTCCACTGTTCTTGTTTCAATGAATTTGAGTTCAGAGGAAGTTTTCATCAGTTTCCCCTGTTCAATTACCTTCGATACATTCTTTACACCTCTTTAATATTGTCTATGTCAGATATCCTTTGACATACACAATAAAGCCTGCAGTCTTCCCTTATTTCATCTTGATGCAAAGAAGACTAAATTTTAATACATACAGAATTGATATCTGCTTTTGTAAGATGCCTGCTGTTTCCATAGGCAAGCTTTTGAGCTTTGTTCTCTTAACTCATAAAATTAACTGTCACGCATGGTTATTATAGGAATAAAAAAAAATCCCTGCAAAGAATAATCAAATAGTTACTGTCCCTATTTTTATTCAGTAATTACATTGTGTGCCCTACGGTGTTTGTTATGAACATAATTCTTCCTAAATACCTTCTGCTAATGGTAGAGTCAATGAGGAATATGCTGACAGGGGTATTTATTGAAGGAAAATATTCTGCTCTCCAATGAGCAGTTGCCTCTCTGGAACTGGAGCAAAAGTAGGACATCAGTTACTTTTCTGCTGCTGTGAGAAAATCCTATACCCAGAGGTAATGTATAGATGAAAATGGATTGCTTTTCTTCTTTCTTCCTTCCTTCCTTCCTTCCTTCCTTCCTTCCTTCCTTCCTTTCTTTCTTTCTTTCTTTCTTTCTTTCTTTCTTTCTTTCTTTCTTTCTTTCTTCTTTCTTTCTTTCCTCTTATGCTTCCAGAGGGTAAAAGTTGATCATGGTGGAGAGACATCATAGCAGGCACCAGGAGCAGAGAGCAGAGAGAGCATATCTCGACTGCAGAAGAAGCATAGAGTGACCAGGGATGTACTTTCCTCCAGCAAGACTCCAAGTCCTAAAAGTTCTATGACCTCCACAAACAGAACCACCAACTGGGACCATTGCTCAAATTTGGAAGACCTTTCTCATCTGAACCACATCAGGCTGTGATGAGATGTGTGGGTGTGGTCTCCATCTCAGCATGGCTGTTGTGCTCCAGCCATGCCAGAGAATGGAGGACGATCAAACGGGACCTCAGGTGGCTCAGAGTGCTGCCGGAGAAGTTCCCTCCCTGGAAACTACGTCGGTGGGTAGTTCGGTTATTAGAGCCAATGTAGGGGTTTATATAAGAAGGCATTTTGAGTTGCTTGCCTTGCTCAGTACCCAGATCCCCACAGAGATGGACAGCCTTATGTAGTCAGGCTTGCACCATCTGAGTATCCTGAAAAAGTCATGTTGTAACTATTCCAGGTAAAGCTGGCCTTCTCTCTGATGTCTTATGTATCCTGTGTTTTACTTTATCCCCTCAAATTATGAACAACCCCAGGGGCATATATATCTACATACATGTACACTTAACTCTTGTGCATATGCACATGGAGAGTGTGCAAACCAAAGGAAATAAATTCATTATGAAAGTGATGCCTTAGCTGGAATGCCAATTGTTTTTAGTAAATACCCAGTATATATCTGGTATGAATGACTGACTGACTGGCTCTTTGTGATTGGGGAGAATGTGGATGTTGCAAATCAAAAGCCAAAATTATCTTGTGCTACCTAAATTCCCTTAATAGTCATTTATTGCCCACCCCTGAGTCTGAACTAGAATCCTTTTCACTCTTAGGTAAAAACCTTTGAAATTTTTGTTTTCTTTTACTATGCAGTACTGGCAGGCTTGGAACTTGCTTTGTAGACCAGGTTGGCCTCCAATTCATAGAAAGCCTCCTGCCTGGTTTTTACCAACACAAAGCATAAGCATGATATCAGATAGTATCAGAAGCATACAGCAGAACTTCCTATTTGGCTGCACCCCCTTTATGCTCTGTCTCCAACAATGTATTTGGTAACTTCATTGATTTATGAGTGTCTTTGTTCTGTGGCTATGAACGTTCATGCATAGCTGGGGAGATGGCTCAACAGGTAACAAGTTTCCCACATAATTATGAGGACCTGAGTTTGAAACCCCCAAACCGTGTAAAGGTAGGTGTGGTTGCCCAGGTCTGTAGTACTAGTGTTTCTAGGGCAAGAAAGAACACAGGAGTTCCTGGAAGATTGTGGGCCAGCTAGTTTGACTTACATAGTGATGAACAACAGGGGAGGCAGAGCCTGGGTCAGACAGTGGAAGGCAAGGACTAACATCCATGTTTGTTTACTGACCTCTGCATGTGAGGTATGAGCAAACACACACATAAATACACACACCTTCAAAGATGTATCGTCTCTCTCTTATACAGAGAGAGAGAGAGAGGTGATGATGATGAAGATGAAGATAGATAGATAGACAGATAGATAGACAGATAGACAGATAGAATTTTATGAAGGAGAAGCAATTTCGTACCACCACTTCCAGAGTATAAAATTTCATTCAGGTCAGCCTCAACCCATGTTTCCAAGACATGGTCACTTACATGTAGCTCAGAATAAACTTTTATTCCCAGCAGAGTAAGAGCTGTGTTTTACACTGACACTTGTATGCTGACAATGTTTTGTGTACTTAGAGCTGAAGTACTTTTCTGGGCTGGTAGACATTACTATAACAGTAATAATATAGCTCCCCTTTATGAAACCTTGATTCTGTAAGTATGAACCAGGATGTGTTTTGGCACATGGGAGATTCTGTGCCTGAAATTTTGTGCAGAGGCTTGAAACATCATCTGGAAATTATTTGGGAAGAAACAGTGCAGTTGTGTAAATGTCCCTGGGTGTGATTCACTTGTAAGCTGGGACGTGAGGGAAAGAGTTGAAGCAAGAATGCAGATGTGACATGTTGATTCTTTCTAGCTAAAATCTCTTGAGGAATGATAGCCACAGAAGAGGCCATTTGGTCTGAATTTACTTACAAATAGCAAATCATGAGGATTATTTAGGAAAAGATGCTCTGTATATGCCACAACAGTAAAACAGTCTTGATCACCAGCGACTGGTTATTGGGGCTACAAGAACTAAAAAAAATTCAGAAGTAACCAGTATGTTCTCTATGTTCTCTGCACAATCTGTGTCTCATAGTAACATCCCTGTTGACACTTTACCTTGATCTTCCCCACTGTGTTTGGTAAATGCATTGATTTATCAGATTTGTAGAGTCACTGTCCATATAGCCATTAGTCCTGGCATTCTTTCTCACAGAGTAAGGGGGCATTTTTCATTGTTTAGAATGATATGTTTTTGACATTTCTTCAAAAATTCTTCTATTATAAGATACTATCTATGTGTAGATTAAGAAAAAATTTTTTTTCCTCTTCTTAATAAATTCTTGTACTACCTGGGTTCTTAGGTTCAGCCCAAGAGCCCATAGAAGAACTACAGGAGAGAAAGCATAACTTCTTACTTCCCTGTGTTGATGAACAGGATGTGCCCATCATTTCTCCACAATGTCTGATCCCTGACAGCAAGTGAGCCTGTATGTTGCTTTACAGTCCTACCTATGGCACACCAAGAGTAAAATAAATGTATACATAAAATATGAATAATAAATGCAACTGAAGGTGGTGGAGGGAACCCTCTAGTGTGTCTGAAGTTGATATCTATCACGATAAACAGCATGTGCTGCAGAATTTTCCTATTGCATTCCTTGAAGATTAAGCATTTTCCGAAGAGCTACTGAGAACATTTATCTCTTTTATTCTTTGTACTGACATTTTTGGGAGTTTAATTTTTGTCAGCACCGCAGCAGGACACAGTAAATATTTATAGTTACATGTGATTAAATTTGTAATGAGGATATCATCAACTGCATCCACAGGTGCCAAAATGGTGTGGAAACTGAGTCCCCAGTGAATTACTCCCATGACTTTCAACATACTGAACTAATGGAATTAACAAGGGACAGATCTAATTTTCCTCTGCTAAAGGAATAAAGTTATATGGCTCACTTATCGACAGCAATGGGCTGATTAAATTTCTTACATTGCAGAAGTAAACTCACATATTAAAAATTAATTTTTCAAGTGTCATGTAAAGCTTCCTAAAGTAATTCTTGGTGACTGAGTTTCCTAATTCTATATTTGGATGCAGGATTATTTTAAAATTAAAAGCCTCAAACAAACAGAACAACAACACTAAACAATTCAAGAAAAATTAAAGGAACTTTACATGTAAGACTTAATCTAAGGGATAGAGAAGTGAAGATGAATGAGATACACCCAACTTTTCTCAATGTCCATCAATCCAAAAGAAAATGTTAATTGCCTGTCTCCAAGAATAGGTTGAGTCATGTGGAAATCTGAGGAAAACCACCTTAAAGAGTAGATTATTAGAGACTAGATTAGATCCAGAAATAGTGACCACTGGATTCATATAACAATTAAAAGTCTCTAGCATAAGGTAAAAAGCAAAGTGATAGACAAGGGGAGGTTCCTTCTGGCCCAGCAGGGAAGAGGGCAAAATACAGGAGAAAAAGCCTCAGAAGGAGAAGCTTTGCTATGCGGAAATAAGGTTTAAAACAGATCTTTAACCATGTGGCAAGCCGACTCTGGAGAAGGAAAACCTCACTTCCCCAACTTACTTACTCATATGGTGGAAACTGTGCTCAGAAGTTCATACAGTAATGTGTCTTGGGCAGAGAGTGAGAAGACCCTAAAAAGTCCTCCCTGTTCTCACTGACATTTATCACCCTGAGAATAAGAGGGGACCCAGAATAGTGACCATGAGTGGA
Source organism: Eospalax fontanierii (assembly GCA_035773235.1). NCBI lineage: Eukaryota > Metazoa > Chordata > Mammalia > Rodentia > Spalacidae > Eospalax > Eospalax fontanierii. The sequence goes on along the minus strand of CM069544.1, from coordinate 13,776,229 downwards.
CTCAGCCTCCTGAACACAGATGCTCGTGAAAAAAAGTTAGTTCTAAAAAGATGATGGTGAAAATCTGAAGGAGAATAATAATGAAATATATTTTAACAAGTAAAAAAAAAAGCCTGTGGGTTCTCGAGGCACAAAGGAAAAATGTCCACGGTTAGGCACAGAAGCAGAACAGAAACCCAAACTCCAGAAGCCAGAGAGAGTCATGCTAAGTTGTGGGCACAGTTTGAGAGTGGATCCTACGTGTATGTCAAGGAAGCTGGGAAGAAGCAGCTAGACCCAGCCATCTGAGGGCCTTTCTGTTATCATGCATTGACTTCAGAAAGAAAAACAGCTATCTCTCCCACAGACTGATCTGCAAACAATAAGCCTAAGGTTTGAGGGAACTACCCATTTTGTCCTCAGCGAAAATTGATTGACAGTTGAGATTTCTGTTCTTTTCTGTTTGGGGTTTCTTGTCTAGTTTCATTTGGTTTTATGACTGTTTTGTCTTTCAATCTTTATTTTCTTATCTGTCCTTTCCTGTGTGCTAATGCTGTCAACATTTGTTCTCATTCTTCTCTAGCTCACTCTTTTTTTGTCCCTTCCCATGAGGCTATGTTTCTCATCATTTAGCAACAACATTAGTTTTTCTAAGGTTTAAATATTTAGTTTCTCCTATTTGTATCCCAGCTCATTTATTTTCTGATTTTATTGGGGTGGAGTTAAAGGTTTTCAATTGCTTTTTACAGCATTTTAATCCCTGGTTTGATTTTATATTTCAAATAGTTGGTTTTGCTGCTGTAGTCTGCTTTTTACATTCTGAGTAGGAGCAAGGATCATAAATCCAAGAGAATGGCCACCCAAAGGTACATAAAGCAGAAAAAAGAATAAGAAAAAGAAAAACATAGCTGAGATATCCATCCTGACAGATGCACAAATTGCAACACAGAGATGCCAGAAATATGAAAAGGCACAGCAACATATTCCTTCCAAAACCACACACTGTTGCCAAACTTGGGATCACAGTCTGGAACTCAGAGAGGCCCATTTCATCCACCCATCCAACATAAGCCAATTAAAACATTCAAACTGATACAAAAATAGTAAAAAAGAATGGGGAGATGGAGAGATGGTCCTCTTGGTCCTACAATACACATGAGATCTGATAAGTATCTGAAACTTCAGTCCCAGGGAATCTGAGCTCCTCTTCTGACATATGAGGGCACTGTGTGCATGTGGTACACTCACATACACACATACACATAAAAAAATTACAAAACAGAAAAATGAGATTTATTCAATATGTCCACATTGGGAAGAAGGCCAGAGAGACCCAGTGACTCCCTCTGTCTCATCTTGAGGGTCATAAATGTTCAGCAGTCCAGGATAAGGTATTGTCTTGCCCTCCACTGATCTGTCATTGTCTCTGTAAGACTGTGAATCAGGAGAAAGGAACTACATGCCAGACAATAAATATACTACTGATCTACATCCTGAGCCCTCCAACTGAAACTGTAAAAGCCAAAAGAACATGGGAAGATATACTACAAACTCAAAAGAAATAGCTGCCAGCCATGATTTCTATATCCAGATATCTGTTAAAAAACCAAGTGGGAATTAAATTCTCCAAAATAATAACCAATGAAAACTATTCATGACTATTAATAGAATAGCATTCCAAGGATATTTAAGGGAATTCTTCATGCATATGAGCTATGGAGATTATCAAAATATGATTGGTCGGGAAAGAATACATTTAATGATGATAGGTAATCAAAAATTAGAAAAGCCCTAAGCATGTTCAATTCAGGAAGGTACCAAAGTTCTAAGATGAATTAAGAATAATTAAAAGAACAATAGAATTTAAGCCCACCAGGAAAAATATTACAGCTACCTGCACATACCCCTGAAAAATCACATGAAATGTAAGTGTTCTTCTGTCTCAAATGAAAACACTTAACTAGCTGTGTGGTGGTGCCCACACTTATTAGCAGCACAAGGGAAGTAAAGGCAGGTAGATCTATGTTAGATCAAGATCATCATGGTCTACATAATGTGTTCTAGGCCAGCTGGGACTACCGGGAAACCCTGTCTCAAACAGCAATAGCAACAACAATAAATAGATCCACAGTAATTCATTGGATTTGGTAAGTGAGATCCTGATGCTTGTTATATTAAGAAATACAACTTAATGATTAAAAATAGACAGGAACTGAAAGTGAAAGTATGGAACTATCATTTAGCAAGCAATTGACAGTCCAAAGGAAGCAGACACATGTAGATCTCAAACAAAAGCAGTCAGAGAACAGTGTCAGAGCATATGAGTAAGGGGAATAATACATCGAGTAAATTTAGCACTCCTTAAACAATGTGAATCACATGTTGAGGAAACCAGTTTCATAAAACCAACACTGCCAGGCTTAATGCAGAAGGTAGACTCGCACATAACAAATTGGATAATGCCAGTAATCACTATCATTGATAGATCGCCCCTAGTGAGCACATTCCAAAGAAGTTATATTTAGCAGATTCCTACAGAATAATTTATCTTGAAACTCCGTAAGACAAATCCTTCTTAGCAGCCTGTGAATCTATCTCTGAATTATATTATATTTTAGTTCATTCAAAATACGAAAAAGTAGATGGATCCTTATAGTTACAGGCAAGTACACTAGTCATCACTCACCAAAGAATCTTCTTTTGCAACAGAGTCTAGTATAGAGTTCCACAATTGGTCACACACCAATAAGTGTCTATTAGATTCTCAACCCTAAGTGACAAATTAACAGTGGAATTTCTACACCTAAGGCTTATGCAACATACTGGAAAAAGTGATAGAGAGAATATTAATGCATTCTTAACTCTCATCAGCAAAGCTTCCTCATGCCACAGAGGGGAATGAACACAGAAGGTCACAACTAGTCAAAGTATAGAGAATAAGTGACTGCAGAGTGTGTCCCTAGATAGGACTCCTATATTAAACCTCAATGACTCAGGATTCTGGGACTATTGTGGAAGAGAGCAGAAGGATTGGAAAGGCCAGGGGTAATGCATAACTATAAGGGAACAGAGACTTACAGGCTCTTACGAATTTGTTCAGCGTGTACAAAACCCATGTAAACTCAAGCAGACAATCAGACAAAAACCAGCAAAGAACTAGGGAAATGTGTAGTAGGCCCCAACCTTAGATGAAGAATTATTGGTAGCCAATTACTGCTTGGTGAGAGACAGTTGATCTTCTTTAAGAGAGAGAGACACTAGATAGGCTGACTAGATCCCAGTGGATGAACTCACACCAATAGGCAGCTGGGTACACAAACTTGACTAGATAAGCTTTAATATATAAGACAGGATGTGTGAAATCCTGTGAGTGGACTATGGGAGGTGATACAGATGGGAAAGGTCTAAATAAGGTTTAAACATAATATATGAAATCCACCAATTCATTTAAAATATACATTGAAAAATATGAAAACGTTGAAATAGTTTCTTTAATCTTCTGAGACCGTAATGGGATGAGCTAAAAACGCTAGACAAAATTGTAGAAAATATTTAAACTCATAGAGGTTACTAATATGCTCCTTAATGATCACTGAATCATTGAAAAAAAAATCAAAAAGTTTAACAAAACTGCTAGGGCGAAATAAAATGAAATCTTAAGTAGATAATTTACAACAAAGTTAGTTCTGTAGGAGAGTATATAGCTTTGAAAACATATATATTGAAATAATCTCTGTCTATATCTCATGATCTTATAAAAACAAGAAGATAAAAGCTAAATCTGTAGACAGAAATAAACAGTAAAGATTAGGCTTATAATAATGAGCTAAAGACTAAATAAATAATTTCAAAAAATGTAACAGAGTTTGTTAGTTAACAGATAAGTAAGGGTTGACAGATAGTCAAATTAACCAAAAAGAATAGATCATTAGTTAATTAAAATAGAGATGAAAAGTAGGACAGCAATACACTCATCGGTAAAATCCAATTGATAATTCAGGTACGTTTAAAGCTTATGTTCCAAAATCTGGTAAATTAAGAAGAAATAGACAAACTCCTAGACACATAGTATCTATAAAAATTAAATCAACAGGTTATAATATTTTTAAACACGTCTCTGAAGATTAATGTGATGAAGGGGTAAAAATGTACTTGACAGAAAAACTCAGGATCAGTGGCTTTCAAATTAGCATGTAAAGTACAGATTAGAGTAATTTTATAAAATTCCTAGAGAAAAATCAGTAGTATCCTGCTACCTGAACCAAATAATAATATAACATCAGAAAAGGAAACCATACCCTATTTTTCCTGATCAACATAAACACAAAAATTCCCAATAAAATATTCTGAGCTGAACTCAAAAGCCCATTAAGAAAATAATATATAACAATTAAGCGTGTAAAACTGAAGTGAAACATGGATATTTCAAAATCTGCAAATTGATACATTTAATAAAACACATAAATTATGAAACAATCACAATCATCTCACTATATTCAGAAAAGATGTAGGAAGTTGCAAAGAAAGAAGCCAGTTACAAAGTTTTGCAGAAAATATAACCCTGTATTTAAAAGAACATAAAGACTCCACCAGAAAATTCTTATATCTGATGAATTCTTTCAGCAAAGTTCCGGGATACAAAACAAAACAAACTTATCTTCATGAAGAAAGCACAAGGGGCTGGAGAGATGGATCAACAGTAAAGACCATTGGCGGCTTTTGCAGGAGACTCAGGTTTGAATTCTAATACCGATATGGTGACTAAAAGTCATCCACAACTCTATTTCCAGTGGATCTGTTGAACTTTTCTAACCTCGACAGGGTACTGTAGGACATGGGTATACTTTCATACATGCAGGCATAACACTCATATACCTAAAATAAAATGAATACATCAAAAAAAATCAAAAAAGAAAGGACAATTTTTAACCTTTATATACCAGACGTTGGTTCACTCAACTTCATAAAATACTAGTAGCTTTTTTACATAACAAACCAAACTCACTGAAAATAAAATTAGTAGAAAAAACTAGTCCAATTACAACAGCCTCTAAAAGATCATAATGGCTCAGAAAGAAAAAAAAAATGGCTTCAAACAAAGCTGGAAACGTGGGAATGAATACAGTCAGAAGAGAAAGAATCATTCAGCGAAAACTTCATACTTTTTACACTGAAGAAAAATTTGAAAAAGGTGAGGTTTGAAGTGCGGAAAATATTAGGTTTGGGTGGTCAATAGAATTAATGTACTGGAATGTCTTTATATAGAATGTGATTTACAACCTCAAAGCAATACAAACCAAATTCTAATTACATTCTTCACAGAGATGAATAGAAAATAATATCTTAAATTACAAATAGAAAGACCAAAGACATTAATAGCCAAAGCAGTGCTAAACCAAACAGAATGCTAGAGGTATCATGTTTCTTAACTTCGCTCTGCAGCTGCCGAGCCTTTATCACAGAACCAACATTACAGTGGCACCAAAGACACCTCACCTCTAGACTACTGGGAGATAATAGAGATCCTGATAATAAACTCAGACAATTATACCCATTTGATCTTCACAAAAGTACAAAAAACTTACTGGGAGCTTCGTCAACAAATGTTACTGAAATTGTATATCTACTACTATATAAAAATGAAACTAGGCTGTTATTGCTCACCTCATACAAATTCAATTCCAAGTGGATCAGTGCCTTTAACGTAAGACCTAAAAGTTTGCAACTACCTAGTGACAACTTAGGATAACTACTTTGAGATAGAGACCTAGGCAATTACTTTATGAATAGGACTCTGATAGCCCAGAAAATAGCACAAACAATTGAAAAATGGGTCACCAAACCAAAGCTCTTCTACAGCAAGGGAAGTAATTACCAGTGAGAAGTAACAGCCTGCAAATTGGGAGGAAAATACTTGTCTGCTATTCATTTGACAAGAGGTTTTCATTTAGAATGTGAACAGAGCCAAAGAAAGTAAACACCAAAAGAAAAAAATGATCTAATCAATATTTGGGCAAAAGAAATGAAAGGCAGTTCTCAAAAGAACAAGTAGCTAGAGGTCTTGGCCACAAAGAAATCAAGATTCAAATATACACACTTCAAGTGACACCAGCCAGCAAGTTCATCAAAAAGGAAACTGTAACAAGTGACTGCAGATACACTATAACAGTAGAATCTGTACTGTTGGTTGGGATTAGTGAAGTCACTACGGAAATCAGTATGGAATGTCATCAGAAAATAAATACTAGATTTGCCATATGATCTTAACATGCCACTCTTGTTTATAAAAATGAAAGAAGTAAAATTTGCATAAAACAGAGATACCTGCGCAGCTATGTATATTATTGTCTTAAGCACCAGAACAAAGTTGGGAATCAGCCTAGGTGACCATAAATTTCTAATGATGAATAAAAATAGTATATACATAAAATGTTATTCAACTGTAAAGAGGAAAATTTTAGTAAAATGAACAGATTTGGGAATCATCATCTTAAATAAAATAAGTCAGACTCACAAAGACAAATGTAATGTTTTCACTCGTGTGGAGGCTAAATGCATAAAGTACATGGTGGTGGAGGATGGGGAGAGGTAGAGAGTAGGGCGACTGAGAGTGATGCAGAAATGAACATGGTTGAACTCCATTGTGTACCTGTGACAATCACACATTGAAACCTGATATTTTGGACAAGTAATATAAACTAATAAAAATACTACTGGACTAAATAATGAACAGTTATATTGTATTGGGACAATTGAACAGAGGTGGAAGATATCATTTTCTTTATTTATGAGTGCATATAGTTTTCCTCTTGTCAACAAAGATCATTAATATTGGATCATTATGTGTTTCAAGCAGAATGTCTCAATCAGTCTTAATCTTTTTATCTCTGTGTGGACCAGCCCCGCACCATGTGAATAAGCACACTTGCACTGGTGTGTACACACACAGAGAAAAACAATATTGAACATGGTTGCATAGAGACCTTAGAAATAACAGAATCATAATGATGTTCAAAATGAGCTCTATCTATCTATCTTCTATCTATCTATCTATCTATCTATCTATCTATCTATCTATCTGGCTCCATCTCTCTGTATGTGTATCTCATGACTCCTTTCATTTATAGACCTATCAACCTCATTGATGCTTTCTACTGTACTCATGATCAGACACATAATCCGTCCAAATTTCACATCATACACATATGAGAGAGGAATTGATCTAAGCTCCAGGATAACACAGGTTTGATAGGTGAGCCAATTAAATATAGGCAACACTTCAAGAAGTGGATTCCAAGACAAAAGATTGAATGCAAGAAAATAAGGGAATTCACCATGAAGCTACATAAATTAGGAACAGTCACTCACCATACAGACAACACTCACCACACTCAGTTGAAGCATCAAACAAAACTAATGTTTCTATTAATGTCAAAAAGCATCAATAGCTCTACAGTGTAGCCCCATTTTCTAAGCCACTTTGAAAACACCATAGTTATGACTTATAATATATATATATATATATATATATATATATATATATATATATTGTATATCCAACCCCATCCATCCATCCATGCTACGGTCAATTCACACCTTATCTTCTTTAGGAAGCTTTCTCTAAACACTATATAGTATCTTTTACTTGTCTTCACATTGACAAGATGAGTTATAGATGTCTTACTTTGATTTTAATTATTTCTAATATGTCATTCATCTCCTGGTAGGATATTATGCTTCATAAATTTTTTAAAATGTATTTAGATATACCCATTTTGTGTATGTTATTTTGTGTGTGTGCGTGTGCGTGTGTGTGTGTGTGTGTGTGTGTGTGTGTGTGTGTGTGTGAAGGTTAGAGGAAAACTTGAAGAAGCCTATTCCCTCCTTTCATCATACTGAGCCATCTTGCAGACCCTCCATAAACCCTTATAACAGTCATTGCTCCTGAACTCACAACTAAAATTTCTGTCATTCTGACCCTTATAGACATTTCACAATACAAACTGTATTTCTGATAAGGAAATGGAACTTGCTTTTAGGAAGATGAGGATTGACACCAATTTGTATGAAGCAGATTAAAAATCAATGTTCCCAGGCTGGGGAGACTGTTTAGTGCATAAAGACTGTTTAGACGGCTGTGTAAGCCTGCATGCTTCAGGTTGTATCTCTGGCACTTACTTAAAAATCTAGGAAAGGTGGCCCACAACAGAAACCCTAGCAGGAGATGAGGAAAGACAGATTAGTCACTGAAGCTCACTGGCTAACCAGTCTAGTAGAATTTGCGAGCTTCAGGTTCACTGAGAGACCCTGTCTAAACAGTAAGAGGGAGAATGTTGAAAGAAGACAGGTGACTTGTGCACTCACAGGCACGCACACTTACATATGTGTGCCTACATATTCGTATGTGATACTACACTCTTACCCACTCCATACAAGCAGAGAAGAAATCAAACATCCTGAGATCAAGCATGAATATGGTCTCTGACTGGACGCAAAAATGAGCAATTAAACGCTGGCAATTATTTCTGTAACAGTGATCATAAACTGCTCCAGTAGCATAGAGCTTGGACTAACAGCAATATTTTTCATCCTCCTTATTTAAGAATAACTTGAAAGCAGAGGTAAATAATAAAGCTTACAGAAAAATATGCTTTTCACCAGAAAGAAAATAGTCTATGTTTTCATACAAATATCCATTTCAGAGGCTTGTTAACTCAGCCCATGAAAACCATGAACACATAAGTTCACTAGTTTGTAGTAGCTGAAATAACCAGCAATGTGAATCTGACAAAATATCTAATTAAGAGGAGCCTAAATAACTGTACAATAACTATAATCTGAATTAAGAATATGCTGCCTGCCAGATGTGGTAAGGTACACTTCTAATCCAAGCACTCCAGAGATCCAGGCTAGCCGTACATAAGTTCTAGTCAGCTGGGGCTAGTCGGAAACCACATCTCAGAAACAAAAGAAAATGAAACAAGAACACATTGCAAGAAAGAAATAAAGAGGAGACTTTTCTTAGCTAATGTTATAAATATTTTCCTCTTGCAAATGTATTATTAGATTATAGCTTGGGGCCAATGTCTGAATGAAAATGCCTGTATTTGAAAGATAAAATTTTGTCTCTCATGCTTATTGTCGTTATTGTTTGTTCACTTTGTTTGTTGGGAATTTTTTGAACCATGTATGTACTTCACATGTGAACAATCTATTCAAACTTAATCTTTTCATGATCCCATTAGTGAAAGAAAGACGTCATTCTGACTCTCATTCAGAAGCCTTCGACTTCGCTTAGAAACAGTCCAGGACCTGCAGAGGTTCAATATGGATGAGGAGTGCAGTGAATCTGTAGTCCTCCAAGTCCTCCACACAGACGTCTTTCTCGTTCTCTGATGCAGTGAGACTCATCCTGAATGACAGCCCTTTTAAGCCAGCAAAGTATGAAAAGAATAATATTTTATTATGCTCTTAATTTTAAAGTAAAAATAATATTGATGTGTCCAGACACAAATACCTTGATTGAAATCACCTCTTGGCCCTAAATTGTGTACAGACCTCTGATGATATCCTTATGTGGTGTTTGACAAAGAAAGAGAGTTCTGGGCTGATCAAGATTGAGCTTCATAATAATATAAAATATTTTACTTTTGTCCACCTCTTTCAACTGTAAATTATACAGATGATATGTAAATCTTAGCTCCCCCTCCCCCAACACTACTTTCTCTTTCAAGAACCGAACTGGAAGGATCAGATCATTAGAAACAGACAGATGACATTTTGGAGTCATGCCCCAGAATCCTCTCTGCTCACCCCATCTGCACAGTGCTGCCTCAGAAGTGAATTTATGAAGGAAATTGGATTCACTGTTTGCACACAGTAACATATTTAGCTGGTGGCTGTGTGGGTCCAATTAACTCTCTTAACAATATGGGTGAACTGGGGTTTTTGGATTAGGTTCATAACCAATTATAATTGTTTTGGTTGACTACCCACTCTTGTAATCTTATTTACAATTAAGAAACTGCATTGGAAAATATTTCAGCATGTGTAACTAAAAAAAAAGCCTGGGGAAAATTAGAGGAATGATTTATTTTCTATAGATCATGAAACATGACCTCTTATTTATGTTTATGCATAAATGAAAGAATTCTGTTTTGCAGAAATGAAAATAAAAATGTCACATACAAAGCATTTTGAAGACAGCTCATTATCACCATTATCTTACTGCCTCTACCACATTATGAACAGATGGAAGAAAAGGGTGTTTGAGACCAGTAGATCAGACTTCTAAAGTCAGCCATCCCTTTTTTGAGTCACAGCCTACTGAACTTGCCACCCTCCATTGAGACAGTGGAAATAATGAGCCTGTTACCGCAGAAATCAGATGAAGGAATCAAACTGATATACTCTAAAAAGCAAAAGTCTTGACACTGGTTATGAAACATTATTGGGTAATAGGTGTTTCTTTTTTATGTTACTGATCAATTTCTTAAGACTCAGGTGACAATCTATTCTACTTATCAATGTCTGTCTTGATTTCTGCATCATGCTGTTTTGATTACTAGTTAAGTTCAAATCAGAGATAGTAATGTCTTCAGCAGTGTTTTTATTATTCAGCGTTGATATAAAGATTTGGAATATTTTTTATTTCTACATGAAATTAGAGATGTTTTTCAATTTCTTTGAAGAATTATATTGGAATTTTGACGGAGGTTTTAATGAACTTGCAGACTGCTTTTGGTGGATGGTCATTTTTGCACTATTAATTCTACCAATTCATGAGCATGGGAGGATTTTGCTTCTTCTGGTGTCTTCTTCAATTTCTTTCTTCAGTGACTTAAAGTTTTCACTGTATAACCTTCTTTGATTAGATCTATTCCCAGATTTTTTGAGAGTGTTGAGAATGTCAGTATCTCTGAGAATAAGCACATTGAAAATGATCTGAATAGTCTTCCAACAGTTGCTGTGGAGCTGTGTTCTCTGACTTGAAGCATTCTCTGCTGGAGATAAGACTCATAAAACTCAGAAAGTTCATGAAACTTTGAAGATTCACCCCACTGCTCCCCACAGGGATAGAGGGAGTTAGAAATCACCTGGGGAGAAGAGACTGATTCTTCAGTGGAGTCAGGTAGGGAGCTCCAGGAATGTAGCTCTCCTGGGTCATCACTCAAGCTGGGATGGACTTTGGTACTGTATCTGTCAAATAGTCAACCACGCATCAGTAAGGAAACACAATAAATTAATTCACTGGTTCACCAATCTAGTCCTGAAGGGCATCATTCCTCTTGATTATAAGTGATGTCCTATGTAGGTTGAATAGACATTTGTTCACGTATCCTTAGTTAAAGTCATACAAGAGTAGATATTGACACAGCTGAGTCACATAGTCTAATTATTTTTTTTCTTATGGCATTTGGAGACAGATGAGTCTAATGTTTATTTTCCGTTTATAATGAAATATTTGAAAACACATAAGTATGACCCATATTTATGCCACCTTGTTTTATCCTTCTCTAAAGATATGGTCACACCAATCTTTTCATAGAGGAACATAGGCCATAAAGTAAAAATTATTCCAAGCAAACTCATCTCTCTTATTAAGGGAAAACTTTCCCCTAAAGCTTAAGTTCTAACAAAAGTGGGACAGGAACATGTTTTTTAGCAGAAAATATTATTAGGTCTTTTCCCGTGGGATAACTATATCTATCCTTTCATCTTCTGTTAGGAATAATTTTAGTTACATGATCTTTGACAAGAGACGATTTTTAAAAAATTGAGAGGATGTGTTTGGTATCATGGTAGTCTGATTTTTTGACTTCTACAGGTGTACACAGAATGTTCAGAAAAGAAACATTTGATGATGGTTTTCTGTAGCTGTGTATCACATCATATGTATCACATCATATTCAGCCCAGAGTTTCTGAACAGTACAGACTGCTTTACCTGTGTGATGAGTTCACAGTGGAATAATTAGTGGCGTTGTAGTTGATTATGAATGTGTTTGAACACTTGGTTCACAACCGGTGGAACTGTTTTGGAAGTTTGAGGGGACCTTTGAAAGGAGGGCTCTACTCTGAATAAGTAGGTGTCTGGGGAAGCATCTGATGTTTGTAGTCTGGCCCTGTCTAGCGCCAGGTCTTCTGCTTTCTGAATGGCAATATGCTATAACTAGCTGCCTTTTGCTCCCACTGCCACAGCTTTGAGCTGTTCCCACCAACATGCCATCCCCTCTGTGGAAGAGCCCAATTAAACCTCTCTTCCCTGAGTAGCTTCTTAAGCTTTTGTCACAGTGATGAGAAATGTAAGTAACACAATGGAAAGCCATTATTCAAAGCTTTAGTAGCCTGATTCAGGTCTGTTACGGAAATTTCTTTTTGTTGTACTAATTCATTTGACTTATATCATTCCTATTATTCCTAATATTTGGGACATTGTTCATTTATCATTTAAATAGAGAGTAAAATTAGGCACTATCCATATCTGTGCTGAGAAAGGCATAAAAGTATCCAGAGTAACTGAGGAGTGAGGTGTTATCCTTACTTACAGGTGCTTAAACTGAGTCCAGGAAATGAAGCCTATCAGTGAGTGGCACACCCACTACGGATAGGAGTTGTGGAGGCATTCCCCAAAGCTACTGTGATTTCAGTCCCACTGTGTCCTGGCTCTGATTCCTCATGTTTGCCAGGAGGCAACATTGCGATTCACATACATAAGTATGAGCAACCTAAAGGAGGACAAATGAGTCCAAAGATGAAGAAAGATGAGAATAGATGTCTTCAGCTTCGAAAAGGAATCATCTACTCAAAGACAAAAGTTCTCTTTCCAAATCTGTGTCATTATTCCCAATTGCACATGTTTAATGGTGCCTGACATTAACACCATAATTCTTGGGCAAAAGCTAAAGAGAACCATAAGCTATTCTAGGTCTCCTCACTGTGAACTGAATTACTGAGAAAGTAAACCAAGACGGGAGATGCGTTATGGCACAGTTTACTTCCTGTGACTCTGTGGCTCTGGCGTTCAGGAGAGCTGGTCATCTCTGCACATATAACAGCAGTGTAATAGTGCTGTGCCCGCGGACAGCAACAGAGTCCCTTATCTCACTGACTCACGATTAAGACTATAGGATCAGCACATATCCCTCATCAGTGAAGACAACTGACACTGTTCTTTATTCCATCTACCATGTGCCATTTTTGGCAGTTCAAAAGAACTGTGATTTATCTTAAAGCTTAAAGTTTCAAGATTTGCGTCTCAGTTTCAGAAGATCAGTGGATCAAGGGATTGGGTGTAGAAAAGCACAGATGGAATCACAGTCTTAACTTTGACATTTCTTTGTGTGTAACTGTCAGTAATTTAGTTAAAATTAAAGATCCTTACCAAAACATGGGGATAATGACTAAGTGTACTTTGTGAGACTATGGTAGAAATCAAGTAGAAAAAAAAATATATATATATACACACACACACACACACACACACACACACAAAGTGTTTGGTATATAATTGCATACAAAGAAGCACTTGAAAGCTTTTTATTATTTATTTATTAATAAATAAATTATTTATTAATAATTTATTAGGTTAAGTACAGAATTTATATGATCCCCAATAACATTATATTCAGGAGAAGATAATTGAAATGAATATATGCCTTTTAACCTAATAAACCCGGAGACATCATAGGATACAAAAGTGATTGCTGTTTCTTCTGATAGTCCCTGAAGTTTAGTTTCTGTCCATGACTTCAACAAGCCTATGGGACAGAAAGAGGGAAAATTTTCACTAACACCAGCATGTCTGCATGACTGTAATAGAGGATTTACTCTTCACACTTTGCAGATCCTTGTATGTCCATAGAGTTAAATGCTAAACTTTTTCAGTGCTGCATTATATTCCATGTCTGAGAGTATTTTGGCCCCCATAGCTATTTCTTGACTAGTGAACGTTCAGTTCCTGGATGTAGTCAAATTATTGCAGTGTAAGTGAAAAAGAAGACACTTATTGACTAGAAATGTAGGAAGGAAAAAAATAACAATCATTGACACTTTCTTGTTAAATTATGAAATGTGGCTTCATTTTAGATACCATGTCTGGTAAGTATAAGGTCCACAGGCTGTAAGAATTCTGTCCTGAAGCCAAAGTGTGTTGTTACAGCATACGTACTGAACAGCTTCATACTTACATCTAGAACAGTACTTAGATAATTCTTTAAGTAACATTGCTAGAAATAGTATTCATCTCTGCATATTTTATATTTACAGAGATTTTAGCAAGATTTCCTGAAAGGATTTTTGAGCTACTCTCTCATCTGAGTAAATGTATAGAAAAACCACAGTCCCCTAGCAAATTGTTATTATCTATCACCTATCATCTATCTACCCATCCATCTATCTTTGATAATTTCAGAGAAACAGATGATGTAGTAGATTTTCATTCTATAATATTGTATGTGTACCTGCTTACAACACCTTCTAACACCTCTCAAATTCCCAGGAACCTAATGATTTAATTTGGTTTCCTTGGACATGTGTTGGTACCAAAATTAGCCTTGAATATATGGATCCACATGTTCATGAACTGAAGACACTGTAGAAAAGTACAGTCTATGTATAAATATAATGTAATTTTGTTGCTGTGGATTCAGCATCTCTTGGCTACTTCACATTAGATGGTGCAACTATTTTTCAGCAGATGAAGGCAATTATAGATGCCTACAACTGGCAAAAGTCCAGAGACCAAGTGACTATGGGATATACAGCCCTGTCAGATACATCTACAATGCCATCCCTACACCTAAGGTTAGGTAACATCAAGGAAGAGGAGGCGGAATGATTGTAATGCCTGAAAGATTAACACACGTGCTATGAAATACTGTCTTTTAGAAACAACCAAGTTGCTGAAGCTTTGAAATCTCAACAATGTGTTTTCTTTAAAAAGATCTGCAAAATGAGTCCTCTCAGAAGATCAAAATGAAAATAAAATTGTCCTTTTTTTTTTTTTTTTTAGAAATACAGGAAAAAGCAAAACTATGAAATGAAATGATTCTCCAGTTCTGTAAATGCCCTAAGGCTGCTGTAACACAGTGCCAGAGACAATGTAACTTAAACAGAAATTCATTTTCCATTGTTTGAAGACCAAGATCCTGCTGTTGGTAAGGGCTTGCTCCTTCTTATGACCACAAGAGAAGAATGATTCCAGGCCACTCTGTGGCTTGCAGATAGCTGTCTTTTCCCTGTCTTAATATCTTCTTTCCTCTGGGTACATCTCTGCCCACATTTTTTATTATAAGGCAATAAGCATGTGTTTTAAGCCCCAAATAAACCATCTCATCTTAACTTAATTAGGTCTACACATAGCCTTTTACAAATAAGGATGCATTCTTGAGTTTCTGGGTATAAAAACTCCAACATGAGTTGGTGAGACATATTCATTCTCCTTTTTTAACAGAGTACGATGATACCAGCAATTGCTACTGATAGGGGGTTACTTCTTGATGTGATTTTTAGTCAACTAAATTTATATTTTTGACTATAAATTTAAGTGAACGAAGTATTATACTTTTGAAAGAATAATTTTCATGTCAAGTCAGTCTTTCATTTATGAAAAAACAGATTTTATCCTCATATAATAGATTACTCAAATGATAACATCAAAATAAGTTTCCTCTGTAGGTTGAACACTTAAAAATTACTTTTCAGTAATTACTCCATTTGACTTTATGATTATCGTAACAATGCAAAATAAAATGAATTTATTAGAAGCCTCTTCATGTATATAAATAGAGTATGGATGTGGGAAACAAATTCCTCAGGTAGATCACTAGGACTTTTGATACCTAGAACAATTTCTCCATTTTTATTTTGATTCTACTTTTTTAATGTTCAGAATTCAGGAGACATTATATACTGTGATTATTTTCCATATAAATTAGCATGATCATATATCAAAGCTCCAAGGACAGCAATCACAAACCAACTTGGATGTATGGTAAATTTAATCAAAATGAGCAAGGTGAGTTGGTACCCTATCCAGGATGGAAGGAATCGAATGTCCATCAATTACCCAACAAGGGAATGGCTTTTCTCCCTGCAAGATATTATCAGTCACAAATACTCAGAAACACATGCTCACCATTTGCTTCTTTTGCTGGCAGGACAATTGTAACAATAGCTACAAAAAGTTTGATGAGTGCAAGATAATGTTGTTAAGCCTGTGCAGAATCCACACTCCTAACATTTCACCTCCCCCATCCACACAGCCTTTCTGTCAGTATTAGCACAATCCAGCAGCTAAAATGAATCTTTTAATTGATTACAGGATCTTTCTGCAGTAGTTGTTACAGTGGATGTAAGTATATGCTGAAATCATTCCTCATTTCTAACCCATTCCAACAGCAGCATTACAGACATTTCCAGATCGCCTTCTCTCTGATTTTCCACATTTTGCCCTTATAATTCTCTGAACAACCAGTCAAGATATTCAGTCCATGAATTCATAATCATAATCTCCAGGTACATTTTTAAAATATGTCAATAGTAGATTACAATGTATTCTAGTTAAGAATTTCTGATTAGAAGTACTTTTCTCTTGCTGCCAATCTGTGGGATCACAGTTGTGGGTCAATATTGTATCTACTATTCATGCTCATCAAGTTTGAACTTAGAGCTTTAATACGCCTATGAATCAAGCTCATTATTTTTCTTTCTACCAGACAGTCATGGGTATCAGTAGAGAAGAGACATTACAGCAAATAGGGGCAGATGGCAATGTATTTGGGTAGCCTGATTACCTCGTGGGTTCCATACTCCTGGATAGTCTTGAATTAGTATTTCCTTTTTATTATTTATTTAATGTATATAAGTGTTTTTCCTGCATGTAAGCATGTGCACTATGAGTGTGCAGTGTGTGTGGAGGCCAGAAGAGGGCATAAGATCCCCTGGAACTGGAGTTACAAAGGGTTGTGAACTGCCATGTGACTGCTGAGAACGGTACCTGTGGTCCTTTGCTTCTGAGTTACTATTTCTACCTACTAATGTCCAAGCTTGTGAAATTGACAGGTCAGAAAGAAATAAGATCATATGAAGTAATTATGGCTTCACAGTCCTGTGAAGCCATTATCTGTACTGGGTAGCTTTATTTGTCAAGGTAACACAGCTGGGTAGAGAAAATCTCAATTGAAGAATTCCTTCTGTTGAACTGGACTGTGTGCATGTCTGTGGGACATTTTCCTGATTGCTGAGGGACTTGGGAAGGATATGGTGCTAACCCCAAGCAGGAGGTACTGCATTGTATATGAAAGAAGGCTGATAACATGCCAGGAGAGCAAACTAGTAAGCAGCGTTCCTCCATGGTCTGTGCTCCTGGGTCCTGCCCTTTCTTCCTTTAGTGAGGAACTGTCACACTGGAGATGGAAGATAAAATAAACCCTTTCTCCCCAAGTTGGTTTTTGTCAAAGTGTTTTGTCACAGTAATATAGAAGAAACTAGAACAAAATTGATACCACAGATACCAGAGAGTGGAATGGTAATATAATAGACCTGTTCATATGTGTCTGGGAGTATTGTGGAAGTTTTTGCATCTTTGCACTGAGAAGATGCTTGGAGCTAATATTAGAAATTGGAAGATAATGCTGAAACAGGTATAGACAGCTAAGGCCTGGCTTGTGAATCTTCAAAAGGAAGCAAAGACTCTATTGGGGCTGTTTTATGAAATATTTTGAATGAATAATTTCTGGAAGTGAAAACTTTTGTGCTTTACTGGGATAATCAATGCTGGTCAGCTAGGGCCAAAAAGCTCACCTGCTTGTAACAAGAGTTCAGAATCATTGAGTGAAATCTTCTGGGTAGTATTTCCTCGGGATTAGCACACAGAAGCTGTGCTACAGAGGTATCCCAAGACTCCTCTCAAGCTGAAAGCAAGACGTAGTAATGTGTAAGAGTCTCCTACATGGAAATGGTTTTGAAGGCATGAAGGGGTCCTGGAAAACATCAGAGGCTTGTCACTGTGAGAAACTAGGGCAGGTCATTGGTGAAGTTAAGGACCCCAGTTGTAGTGAAGGACCCCAAGATTGAAGGGGCCATGGAGAGAGTGTGAAGCATTGCACCCTGAGAGCCCAGGAAGGGCCATTGTTGAAGGTGTGGCCTTAGTTTCAGTAGAGACCGCAGCATATTGGAAATGCTTGGACCATGGTACGATTACTAAGGGCAGTGACAGGTGAGTAGAGCGAGCCTGAGCCTATAAGAGAAGCTCTGTGTGTGTTGTGGATGACAGAGCCAGAGAAATGGAGCTGCCCAAGACCTTTGGAGCCCAGAAAATCACAAGTGAATCCCAGATGTCCAACACTGAGCTACATTGCTGAACTTCAGTTTTATTTTAGTGTGCCAGTTCTTCCCATTTGAAATAAGACTGTATATAATTTTATGTGGTTGATATGTTGCTGTGGATTAAACCTAAGACCTTGTTCATGCTAGGAAAAAAGTCTACCAACTGAATGACATCCCCATCCCTGAAGTCATGGTATTAATTATAAAACATGCTGTGTATAAAATGGGGAACAGACTTGTATTGTGAGATGGGAAAAATACTAATTTGTGTTTTATGTGGGAGAATGTATCCTGTGATATTCAGAAATGTAAACTTCTAAAAACTACACTTATGTTTCAAGTCTCTAGTCTGTGGAAGGGCTTGCTTCTGAGCCTAAGGCTCATGAGGTTAGCTATGGCTTCCAATGTATTCCTTTTTAATCATCTGCTCTGATTAACATAATGCTAAGAATATAGTGAAACAATATAATAATGTAAACAATGTCTTGACAGTAGAAGCAGACTCAGTGAGTAGGTCAACAAACCCCACCCTGGATGTAAGTACATATTGTGATTCTTTTTCTTCTTTTTAATAGAGGATGTATTCTCCAGATTGATATCTCATACTCTAGGGAAAATGCATCATCTTGTAAGAGAGGAAGGGAAGGCAGGGGGAAGAAGATAGAGAGAGAGAGAGACAGAGAAACAGGAGATTGTAGCAATACACTGTAATCTTTTTTATATCCGCTTGTTAGTGCCATTAAATATGCATACAATTGAACCATCTTCTTTACATACTTCATTACGCAGCTAATATCTGCTTTTGCCTCATGCTTAGATCCAGGACTGGAGTTCATGATCTTGAAAGTCAGTGTTTGTTGTTGTTAATTCAAATCTAGGCTCCTCTTGGACTTCATTATAGTCCTGCTTGTTCAAAAGATTTAGTATTGTTTTTAACATAAAATCTTGGTCTACTTGGCTTTCACTACTGTGTCAATTCTTACTCCATAGACCAAGGAATCCATGAAATATCCTGTGATAACTAAATATGCTCTTGTCCACTCTACTGGTTGAAACCAAGGGAATGATTATTAAATATATGCCTGTCCATTCATTCAGTGTCCTGTGTGTTAGGACTGGACCAGATCATCATCTATGCTCTTACATCCACATGCCACTTTAATAGGAGCAGCACAACAGTGTGTCTGATCCTTGTATCTTAAGATCATATTTGGTTCTCTTTCTAACATGGCTCATAGGTTCTGTTCTTTAAACTGGGTGTGGGATTGGAATTTATTAATGTGGTGCTGCATTGTCCTTTGTCTTTTATTTCCTTTGTGTAAGTTGAAGCAGTTTCTTTATTCCAGCTCATCGTCTTTCTGCTAGAAATATTGCATTATTTAACTGTCTCTACAGTTCTCTGAGTTACATTGCTGTGTCTATCACTTGGACCTTTAACAGTCACTTTGATCTTTGAATTCACTTATTGGCATTTAGCATTACTATCTGACCCCAGTGATTATGGTACAGTAATGTTCTATTGCTATTAGGCAGCTTAGTTCTGTATCACTTTCCTTATCCATTAGTCTTGATTACAGAAAGCAGTCAATATGCCAGTACCTTATCCCTCCCTTCTTAGCAGTGGAGTCTTTCATCCATCTAGCAAGATAAATCTAGCTTGCCTTTCATAGTACTTGTGTAGTAGTATGTCCAATGATCTGAATCTAGTTTTAAACTTTTTTATCCTGTTTTGCTCGGGAGCCTGCAAGACACTGCCCCATATTGTCATGCACATCTGCACCCTCCCCTGGGCTCTTGCGATTTTTCTTCTCCCTCTCCCACAATGATCCCTGCACTCTGGGTGTGGGGAATCTAATACAGTAGCCTGTCCATGGGCCCACACTCTGCAAATTCTTATCCTCTATGCTTTAACTATTTGTGGTCTTTTGTGTCCATTGCCCTCTGTTACATGTGGGGGTTTCACTGATGAAAGTTGAGAGATGCATTAGTATTATCTCTATCCCTTGTTTCACCGTTCCCTGTCCTTATCATGTGAATCTCCAGCAATGATGTCAGCATGCACAAGACCCATGCAAATTCAGGCAGACCAAAACCCAGCATAGAACTGAGGAAACAGGTAGCAGGCACCAATCCTCCTCGAAGAACTGTTGGCAACTGATGATTGCTAGGTGAGGTAAAATTGATCTTCTTTAATGGAGTGTCTCTAGATAGGTTGACTAGACACCAGTGGATGAACTTGCACTGAGAGATATCTGTGTACACTAACTTGACTCAACAGGCTTTAATATAAATGACAGAATGCATGAAATATGGTGGGGGCTTAGGGGAGGGTGCAGATGTGGAGGGGTATAAAGATGATTAAGATCTTTTGTACAAAATAGACAAAAAATTAATTAAAATATACAAATATTATTATTACGAATGTCTATGACAGTGTGAGTGTGTGTGTGTGTGTGTGTGCGTTTGTGTGTACCTGATCTGTGTATGTGTGTCACGTGTATGTGGAGCTCAGAGGACTACTTTCTGGATCTGATTCTTTCCTTCAACCTTTATTTGGCTTCAGGGGATTGAGCTCAGGTTACCAGGCTTGCCTGGCAAGTGCTTTGGGCCAGCTGTGCCATCTCTCCAGCCCATGTCTGAATTTTAAAGTTCTTTATCCCATCATCTACCTCAGCATCTTGGCATTTCTACCTCAATTACTATGAACCATCATATTGCCAAAGCTTGCCAGGATCTGTTTTAGCTGCACCTTAGTACTGTTTCCTAAACTCCTTGCTACTGTGTTAAAATTAATATTTAGCAATGCTGCTTATACATCAGTGTCATACAGCTCATGAAATCCCACAGGATAAAATGCTTTTGTGATTCGGCTAGGAATTTTGAGTAGTTTATGTTGTGACTTACCTGAACACATTTGTCTTGGGGCCAGAGATGGTACAATAGATTTCAAAATTAATTTTTATTGTATTTCAAGGTAAATGGCTCTTATTTACCTTCAAAGATAGAGAGTGATAGTCATTAGTAAAGAAGAGTATTCTATTTTCACAGGGACCAGCTTATCATGGACCTTATGAAATTCTAATTGAAATTTGAATTTTTGCCTTTATTGATCCAAGTAATCATATAAATTTTCTGAGTCTTCCTATTCATGAATTCAGACCTTCCTGAAAAATCATACTGCATGGTTATTAAGTGTCTCACTTGTACTTTGGAGTCAGGACTCTGATTTGAGAGCAGACTTGATATTTTGGTAAGTTCAGTTTCTCTGGATGTTTGTTTCTCTTGTTATTGGATATTTTACCTTATCCTTGGTTTTCTTTTAAAAGAAAACCTCTGATTGCAAAACCTTTATCTTTAACCTGGTGATTAATGGGCCTCATCACTCCATTGTTTGTCTTCAATACATTGATCAGTGTTAGATATACCAATCCTGTTTCCTTTATTTCTGCAGATTATTTTCTTGTCCTTTTAAAACCACAGAGATATTGAACTTGTTTCTGCTTTCCTTTATATAATAACATGACCTATTTTACTACTGGTCAAAATCAAAGGCAGGCACTGCAAAGGCATGCCAGGGATCATCAGAGTTCCAATTGTTATTGATAATGGAGATTACTCCCTGTTAGCAGGAAGGTGATTTTGCCTGTAAATCACAATTTTACTCCCATCCCTAAGACTTCTTCTGATACTGAGTGTCAAAGATATTGTCCTTGGCTGGGAATGGTGGTACACACCTTTAACCCTAGCACTCAGGCTGTCAAAGCCAGTAAATCTCTGTGAGATCTAGACCAGTCTGGTTTATTTAGAGAGTTCCAGAACAGCTGGAGATACAGGGGAGACCCAGTGCCTTGCTAGGAGGCACTGTTCCTAGGAAATAAATGTTTAGATATTTTAATAAACTGACATGTGTATTCTTCATTTGAGAAAGTTTTCAATAACATCACCTATATGGAAGTAATTCTGTAAGAACAGACAAGAGCAGAAGTCCAACTGTGATCAGGTTGTCATAGGGAGCTCAGATTATTTACAAAGGAGCTGTAAATTTGTGATGCCCCGTCAGATAGGCCTCTAACTGAAGTGAGAGTCACAGCTATACCTTTTCTTATTCTGTCATATGATGAGATAGGCCTACCCTGGTAAGGAATTTCATCAAAGATAAAGTGTCTCCCTTTGGCCTGAGCAAGTTTCTTTGGAGAAAATCACCTGAGATCCATTAACATCAACAATTTTGCTTTTACTTTAATTTTTTTCCTTTGAGAATTTCATACATGTTTACAATGAAATATGATCCTAAGTATCACCTGTTTTTGAAATCCATCTCTTCCCGTGTATCCCCAGTGTATCCTTCCAGAATTTCATGTCTGTTTTTTTCTGACCAAACTTGAGAGCAGCTAAGGTGTATGGGTGTGAGCATAAATATTTAGAAGATATTTGACATCATGACCAGTGAATAAAATAACAATAGCATGATCTGCTCTTGGATTTATTACCAATGAACACTAGCATTGAAGTGGTAAAAGGGAAACACTTACACACTGTTGGCATGCTATGACCTTGATCAGCTATTTTGGAAATAATGTTGGATGTTTCTAAAATATTTGGAAAGAAAGCTGTCATATGACACAGCTAAAACACTCTTCTGCATAGGCCTAATGAACTTCACGTGCTACTACAGACACCTTGACCGTCCATGTTCACTGCAACTCTATTCACAATAGCGAGGAAATTGAACAGCCCAGATGTCCACCAATATATGAATGGGTAAGAAAAATATGGCACCATACACATACCCAATGGAATATAACTCACTTGCAGAGAAAGATGAAATCATGAAGTTTCCATAGAAATGGATAGAACAGGAAAAAATATACCGAGTAGTGACTCACTCCCCAAAAGACAAACCCCGTATGTTCTGGATACTAGCTTCAAATCTTCATGTGGTTAACTTAGAGTACAAGTGGAAATCGTGAAACTAGAAAGGGCCCTTTGGGGAGCATATTAAGGAAAGGGAATACTAGATTATAGGTAAAAGGAAAGTAACAATATGGAATAGTGAAGGCAGAAATGTTTAAGCAGGGAGAGGTGTGGGGTGTGAGGTTACATAAGCAAGAGGCGTGGTCTCCAGAATTTACACCTGGACAATGGAAGGGGTACCATCAAAGAAACACCAAACCCAGCTAATCCTCCAGTCTATGAAAGGAAAAGGCCCAAACAATTTCTGCTCCTAGAAAACCACAATATACAGAAGCAAGCCTATGTCCATTCCAAGCTGACAGCCAAACTTGGCAGTCTCGCTCACGTGGAACTGGCTTTAGAGGGATGAGAGATTCAAAAGTGAGTTAGTCATTGGTGGTTCTTTCACTAAAGTTTCAGAGAGCCATGGAGTGTGTAGCATATGAAGGCCAGGGGAAGCCGTGAAGGTGAAACCTAGTTGGCAGAGGAGACCCCAAGATGTGAGAAATGCCAGAGCTATGAGGTATCTATGAAGGAGAGCTGCATACAGGGTGTGATATCAGCCCAAGGAAAAGGTGTGTGCTGCATGTAGGAAAGCTGGAGAGAATGAGACATCTAAGCCCTTGGAAGTAAAGTCCCAGAGGCTGCACATGGACCTACAGGATTTTATGCTTGCTCGGCTAGTTTTTAATCTTGTTTTGGTTTTGTATTTTCTCAATATGTCTCCGCTTCTCCCTTTTGAATTATGTACTGTCTTCAGTACCATGGTTTGTTGGTGGTATGGAACTGGCTTTTTGCTTTTGCAGACTGCTACATTTAAGAGACTACTGTGAGTCTCAGAAGAAATTTTGGACTTCTGAATAATATTGAGAACGTTAAGGACTGTGGGGTCTTTTGAAGTTGGACTAAACACTAAACATATTTTGTACTATGATATGGTCATGGGCTTATGAGGGTCAGGTAGTGGAATGTGGTGATTTGACTAAGGGACCCCATGGACTCAAGTATTTGGACACTTGATCCCCAGTTCCTAGTGTTGTTTGAAGAGGATCATGGAACCTTTAGGAGGTGTGTGTATGCTTAAAAAATATATCACTAGGGGCAGGTTTGATAGCTCAACTCCACATCTCAGTTCTACTATGTCTCCTGCTGTTTCTTGTTCCTGCTTGAGGATGTTAGTACTCAGCTTTCTGCTCCAGTCATCTCTGCTGCCATGCTTCCATCATGATAGAGTTTACTCTCTAGAAATTTAAGCCAAATAATCTTTCTACAAGTTGACTTCATCAATGTGTTACATTGCAGCAACAGAAAACTAATTAATGCACAACTTAAATAAGAATTCCAACAGAATTATCCTGTACAGGTGGACAATATCACTCCCAGACTACATGGGTTATTAAATAAAAATCACAGTACAAGTCATAGCGTAAATTCCTAGGAATTACTCGTCATGGAGGAGGACTCAGAAGTCTTCAAAACAACACAGGCTATTGCCATTGTCCAGGGTTAACTACCATAATTACATGGTAAGACTCTACTGCTGAAGAGATCACAACTTTGGCTATAGGACATAGAGAAATCAATCTCAAATCAGCCAGGTAATATCCTCCCTGCTGACTAGCTCTTATAGTGCTGGAAGGTGCTGTGCAGACTTTTCGGGGAGAAAAGCATCAATGGTCTTACCCATCAGAGAACCCTGCATGTGGTAAATCAGCAGACAATGCTCTTAACTGTTGAGGTATCTCTCTAGCACCGTGAAGCTCAAGAAATTTTTGCTTAGAATATGATAGTAAAAAGTGAGAATCAACAAAAATTATGGTTAATTATTAAATATCTAGTTTCTGAAACACTTATGGTTCTGAATATTCAAATGCTAAAGAGAAAATAGAGTATATTGTATTGATTGCACTGGGTTTTGGTATCCCGGAAATCTAGAGTTGATTTATACGCAATTTTCTGGAAGCAACACCTTCATTTGCAGGTCTTAGTTTCTCTGTCTACGCAGATATTGTTGGTAATGCAAACTGAGTATTCCTCCTCTGAAGTGCTTGAGATAAGAAATGCTTTAGGTTTGTGGCTGTATTTCTGTTCTCAGACTATTTGCATATATAAAATAAGTTATCTTACAGAATATGCTCACAAAATCCTTACGTGTTTCATTTATTCATAGATGGAAACTGATGTTAACGTTGTAAGATATTTTGAAATGCTTTTTGCATGAAATAAATTTTCATAGCATAGAATTTTCCACATGCAACAATTATGGTAGTTATCAAAAGTGCACAAGTTTTGAAGAATTTCAGATATCAGATTTTTTAATTATCTGTAATTCATAGGACATCTAGAGAAATTTGTTTCAGTATATAGGTATGAAGATCTGTTTCATCCTTTCCAGATGTGTAAGAAAACTTAACAGGTTGGATTTTCCCCCATTGCTACAAAGTAGTTTATCTGCCAACTGTGTATATATATATATATATATATATATATATATATATATAGAGAGAGAGAGAGAGAGAGAGAGAGAGAGAGAGAGAGAGGTTTGCTTTGAATCATCTACTTTCCTAAAGAAAATATTCCCAAAAGATGTCTCAGATTTTGACATGAAGACTCATGAGTTCTTTGTTTGTGACAGTACATTTTCGCTGTGTGAAGCTATTCCTCTTGGAAATCTTGTTAACTGTATGTTTCATTTGTCACACATGATCACTCAAAGATGGTGCCAGCCTGGACTAAGTTTAAGATGTCAACATGTGCTCACTTTCCCCATGCTACGTGTTCTTTGTGAGGGCTTCCCAAAACTTTAATAGTTCAGACAAATATGACAATCTCAGAATCACTAATGACTGGGGTTAGCCATAAGCATTACTGCAAGTCAGGGAGAACCAACCCAATTTTGGAAGTCTCCCAGATATTTCAGGAAAGCCAGCTATTCTCTGAGCAGGTCACACATGCTTAATTGGCAATAATAAGAGCCTTTGGAAGATCATAGGAAAATAAACTAGCTAAAGATAAATGATCTAAAAGGTCTTAACAATTTAAAATTAACCTAAGAGCAAAGAGAATGTAATTTAAAAACATGATCAAAAGCTGAATTGTAGGTTAGTGACCTTGTGTTTATAATTTAATAGAACACACATAGTTTCAGGGTGGAAGTAATGGATTATAGGAAATAAATACATATACTGGCATTTTATGAATAAATTATTGTAACACTAATTGCAATTAAAGTGCCTTGTTTAATAGGATCTAGTAATTAAGTCACAAGTGGTTGACTTCCAGGATTTGCCTGAATAGGCCTCAAATAAAAGGGTTTGACTCAGTAAAGTATTTGTGAACATATTTTCAATCTTTTTTTCTCATGAGGATAATGTTGATGAGAGTAATAATTATATGTGAAAGGATCAGTTTGTTCTTTTTCAGTTTTCTTATAGGACGTGCAACCATGTGGGGAAATAATCAGTATAATAAGTGGGCTGAACCTGTGCTCTATTTGTGTTCAAGAAATAAAGTATGCTGACTTTGTCCTCTCTCAGCCAGATTGTTCTCATGTCATTCAGTTTTACCTGCCATCTATTAGCACTATATAGGGGTCATTGTAATCAGGACTCCTGAAACTGATGTTCCTTTGTTCTGTATATGTGTAGAAGTTTCCTACCATTGAGCCTCAGTGGTAAAGAACACTGGCTGCTCTTGCAGAGGACCCGGGTTTGATTCCCAGCATCTACATGGTGGCTAACAACTACCTGCAACTCCAGTTCGATGCTCTCTTCTGACCTCCATGGCTATTACACACATGCAGACAATACACACATACACATGAAATAAAAACAATAGTAAAGAAAATATTTTTTAAAATAACTTTCATGGTATTATCGGGTCAGTTTTGGTTCTATGTGCTTAGAGCCTCCTGCGTGTATGAAGATATAGTTCTTATCACATGATCAGGATAGTGCTCAGGTAGATTGATATGAACATAATGATGTTTCTCCTGCATGCCCAGATCTTGGAATACAAAAGGGTGCTAATAATAATCAACCACCTTAGAAAGGGAAGAAAAGGAAAAGAAAGAAGAAGAGAATGGAGAGAAGGGAAGGATCAAGGAGAGAGGAAGGGAGGAATGTAGGAGGGAAGGGAAGAAGACAACCTCAAATTCAAATTACTGTTTGTTCCTTTGTATTAATATTCACAAAATCCTTAGCATATGTATGAGTAGAGACCTATATGAATTAATGAAGAAACAGAGATAGACAAAAAGTATTAGAAGAGACAGAGGGATCAGTGTTGGAGAAACAAAAGAGACAAAACATTTATGTAAAGGAAATTTGATAAAGCAATGTGATACACACAAATCAAAACAGCAGCAGTACAAACATTCTTATCTGATCTGACTGCAGTGATAATCTGTTAGGCTTTGTCACTATCAGCCTAGGCAAAAGACACTGTAGCCATCTGCACTTTAGTGACAATGAAAGTGAATCATAAAATGCTTTAGAAGTATCTCCAGTTGCTGTCAGGGTACAAGTGACAGCCTATGCTTTTTAACCAATGTGAACTGGCTCCCTGAGCACTCATCGCCACATGATATAATGTGAAAAACAGGAATACAAACCCGTCAAACTAGGAAAGGCTCACTGATGGTTAAGAATAACAAAGATGAAAATTGTTAAGATGTCAAATGTTTGAGGTGCTACTCTATGCACCAGTTCTTCACCCCTATGTATTATAGGCTTTAAGAAAAAATTTCCATGACTTCAGTGAGTACTATCTTTCAAGGCTATGATTGAATCTCTTTTTGCTCCATAATACAAGTTTATTATACAAACATCCTTGAATAGATAATCCTCCAAACAGGAACTACTCAGAGGACTATAGAAGCGTAAGATACCTTTTGAAAATTGCCTCCTACTAATCCAGATGTCAAGTGAGCTGAGGTTTTCATTATTAATTTTTTATTGATTATTTGAGAATTTCATATATTTTGATCATATTCATCCCCTCTTCTTCAGCTTCATCCTCTTTACTAGTCCTCTCATTTCATGTCTCCATTATTACATTTTTTAAAGCTAATTGAGTCTAATTTGTGTCACCAAATACTCACACTTTGGGTGTGAGTCCTTCCCCTGAATCATGATGTGCCTACCCAGTATTATACTCTTAAAGAAAATTGACTCTTAATTCTCCAAGCAGCTATCAATTGCCAATAATTCCTCTGTTACAGTTGTGCTTCTTGCCCATCCTGTTCTGTCCTATGGTTTTGCCTGGATTTAATTTGCATAGGTTGTTATGTCCAAAAATATTTGACTAGATAGGTCACAGGCCATAGGGGAGATCTAATACTATTAACCTGTCCAATGGGTATAAAATTAAAGCAACCCCTATGGTTTATTGTCATAACCATAGATTAACCCATCTCTCAACTCACACCAAAGAAGCTTCTTCCTCCAGCACATGATGATTAACACAGGAACCCACAACAGCTCGCTCTGCAGAGAATGAGCTGTTTTAAAAGATGGATAAGGTTTATACAAAGGAAAGTAGACAACGTTAGCAGAGGAAGGTAAATCACCATAAAGATCTCAGTAGAAGTGATCTGGTATGAGTGAGCTCGTTAGATGTGCCAGCGTAGAGGCAGAGCTGGAAAGGAAAATTGTGGAGCAGGTCAAATATTCATAATACCCTGCCCTTCATAACGTCATCTTTGTTTATTTGGACTCCCCTACTCGCTAATATCCATACATAAGTCCCTCTTTCTTTCAGAAAAAATAAGGATGTAAATGGTTCCCATTGTCCTTGAAAATCCCAGTCAATGCCACCGCTGGACTATAAGGCTAATTAGATAAACAAAAATAGGCAACAACAACAGTAGCAAACCTCACTATCTGTAGACAGGTAAGGAGATGATGCCCCTAATAAATACTTTTTCACAGAAAGAATTTGAAATGAGCATCCTAGTTAATGCAAAAATAATTAGATTTTAATTCCAACTATTGCTTTACTCGGGAATCTTTATGCAGTGCACAAAATTACTAAATCAATGCAAAATAACTCTGATCACAATGCATTTTATAAATTATCCTTGAAATTTGCAATGATTTATCTAATTTTTATTCTTATAAGCATTGTTTTTTGGATAAATAGACTCAAATTAGATGAAGTCCTCATCAAAGAGCAAAAAAGAAGTAGTAAATATTGTATAAAATACCTAGGAAATTAATTACATAATCATTCATCCTTTAAACCAATAATCCTAGTGTGGCAATAAATATTAAGATTTTTTTTAATTTCAGAGAGCTTTTATACATAAAAATGTTCAGTATAGTTTATAGTCAAATTAGAAGTGATAAAATATTCATAAGCAAATCCTTAGGGTATAATTAAGTTAGTACATTATTTATTTTTACATTTATATATCTTTAACTAACACAGGGGAATTTCCATTTGATACATTTTATTTAACTGTAAAATTGTAATTATCTAAATTATTTCCATATATTTTAGAATACAGCACCATATAGGTATTAATTATATATATACTATGTCTTCAGTTTCTGAAATGCTCTACATTTCTTGAATGATTAAACATAATAACAAAATATTCCTAGGAAATTTACTTTGAATGTGGATTTATTGTGTACCTACATTTCTCCTGGTATGATGCAGATTCTGGGGGGATTACAGTGAAGAATGCCCACTTGTCTTGTCTTTAAGAAATTCACAATTTAGGTATTAAGAACCAAAAATATTAAATCAACATCTCCAAAAGAATAACATTAATGCTTGATAAGCTGCATGTGGCATGTTCCAGGAGGAAACAGTGAACTGGATGAAGAAAGCATCTACTCATGAATGGTTCATTTATTACTTTCAGCTTTAAAGGAAGAACTTCAGCTTAGGGTCTTACAGTATGGTTCAGTGTACTGAAGGTTTTCCTAATTTTTATGAATAAACAAAAAGATTTATGATTTAAGTAAGACTTAAACAGATGAAAAATTACCTACTTTCCTTATGTTGGAGTACCATGAAAAGAAGTGTCCTGGAAGAAAGTGACTTAGGCATTGTGGCATTATGGGGAGTGGAATCAACAGGAAAAGACTTCAAATTTATATACTCATTGTGGGAAAACAAGTCCCTCAGTATCCAGTAAAGTAGGTTACTTACAACTGGAGTTAATGGTCAGAGGTAGACACATTGGGAGTTTATTCTATTAGGATGAGTGAACTTGAAGGATAACAGGAAGGAGCAAGTTAAACCACTGGGGATGCTGAGAGTCCCAGCAAGCAACAGGGCTCTGTCCTATTGAAATCACAATAAAATAATGCAATAAAGTAAAACAATAAGACACATAAAAGGTCAGCATACTTGCTCCATGCAAACTAGATAAACTGAAAGACATAACTTGATAGAAGGCCCTAGTGATACTGACAAATGGCCCCAGGAACAGAAGAATTTGACAGATTTACAAGCCAGTCCCCTTCCATTAGGGCAGCCTCCCCAGGTTTTGAGACAGCCTAAGGGAAAGCCTGCTTTGCAGTAACAACAGGATACTGCTCTCCATGACAGGTCATTCTGAAAAGAATGAAATGAAGTGAGTCAGACATGCCTAAGTTATGCTTTGCAAATTGAGCCAAAGAAGTATTACTTGATACTCTTTGTGGTAGTGAGTAAAAGGATATAAAAAAATAAAATAAAAAACTCGGAAATTACATTAATCAAGCTTATCAAAGAAAAACATATACCGGCACTTTCAGTAGAAAAGTGTTTGAAATTCAGGTTTCCTGGCCAAACCAATAGAGTCTCACTCTGGTGTCTGGTGTGGAATTCATGGTCTGTGTTTATAGCACTATCCTTGATCTTCTCCACTCTTGAGCTATCTGTTGACACTGATTTTTGAAAGACCATCAAGGGTAATGGTAGTAACCTTTGTTCAGGGAGTCTCTGAGATTTTCCTGGCCAACAAATCAAAGGGAGGTTTCCCATGCCTGGAACCTGATTTTAGAGAATCTAGGGCTGTACACACAGAGATGCATGCATATGTCTTTATGCATTTTAAAGTAAACTTGTAAAATAATACATTTCCTTATGGCTTTTTCAGATACCCTTAATGTCCTTCATCACTTTGAGCTGTCTCTCTGTTATTCTCCCTATGCCTGTCCCCAGTGAAAGTCTTCCACCCCACTCCATCCCCCGAGACTTTTTCCCATTTCTCCCTACTAGGACCTGGGTCCTGCTATCCTCATCTCTGGAGTGCCTTCTTCCTCTTCTACTCTCCTAGCTTCTGTGGTTTTTTAAGGTTTTATAATCACATCTAAAAGTTCAGGGTTAGGAACCAAAATAAGAGAGAGCACATGCCCTTTGTCTTTCTCATGGTGGGTTATCTCACTCGGTATGTTTTCCAGTTCCACCCATTTATCAGCAAATTTGATGATTTTTATATTTTTGCAGTGGCAGAGAGCTCCTTTGAGTTTATGTACCACATTTCCATTATCCATTCATCAGCTGAAAGACATTTAGTTTTTCTTTTTCCATTTTCCTGCTGTGGTGAAGAGAGACAATGAACATGGATGGGCAGATTCCTCAGCAGTAAGCTATTTAGTTCCTTGGAAACACACAAAGGGGTGTTTTAGTTGAGTTATGCAGCAGATCTATTTTTAGCTTTTATAATTTGTCTAATTTATTTTTATTTCATGTGCATGAGTGTTTCTCGGCATGCGTGTAGCTGCACCCATGTGTGCAGTTGCCATGCAAGGCAGAAGAGGACATCCAGGTCTCTGAAACTGAAGTTATGGATGGTTGTGAGCCTCCATATAGATTCTGGGACCCAAACCTGGCTCCCATGCAAGAGCAGTCAATATGTTTAAACACTGAGCCATCTCTTTAGCCCTTAATTTTAGTTTTTAGAGAATTCCCTAAACAAAATTACATAGTGACCGCAAAATTTTGCACTTCCACCAGCAGTCAAACGGGCTCTCCATTTCCCCACAATCTCACCATGATCAGGTGTAATTTATATGCTTTGATCTTAGTCATTATGACTGGGATAAGATGCAATTTTAAAGTTGTGTTACTATTTCCCTGATTGTTAAGGTAGTTAAACACTTTTAAATGAGCTATTTCAAACCATTTTGATTTCTTCTCTTGAGAAATCTTTTCAGAACCATAGCCCATTTTAAAATTGGGTTATTTATTTACTTGGTTCGATTTATGAGTTCTTTGTATTTTCTGGATTTTTATCTTCTGTTGAATGTATAGCTGGCAAAGATTCTCTGGTCTTCTGTTGGCTTCCTCTTCACTGGATTGATTGTTTCCTTTGCTACAGAGAAGCATTGAAGTTTATTGAGGATCCAACTGTCAATTGTTGTTCTATTCAGGAAGTGCTTTTCTTTGACTGTATCTTGTAGAAGAATTGAAGGTAAGAATTTATTGTTGAAACTCCACAGACCTTGGATTCAGGACTTGGAGGAATCAAATAGGAAATAACCTGGAAACCTTCTCCTTGAAGATTAGTTCTCATAGTATTGAAAGGTTCTATCCAAACAGTCAAGAGAGAAAAGCAATCAACAGCTCTACTCGGCTGTAAAACATAACAGTCTCCACAATGACCAGCCCAGCAAAATATCCCTAATGATGCAATAGTGTTGCTTTTATCTTGGGAGTAACTACTAGCTGTCTGATTGGAATTAAGGCCCTCTCAATAACAGGGAATTCATTCCTGGTATTGTAAACCTAATCAGACACCTATGGCTGGAGAGTTTGTAAAATCTAGATTTACTGATTTCTGTCACTTTCCTAAATTAATTTAATTTCTAACTGTATTATCCACAAATAAGTTTTTCTCTTACCAGACAAGTTTATCTCTTGCCACTCATCAAAGAAGCTCCCTTTTGCACTAGATGAAGAAATTTACAGAGCTCTAAAAGGCCAAAAGTTATAAAAGTGATCATGTGATGCCCCATTCCAACTGACACATCTACAACACAACCCATCCACCCAAGGCTCAGGGGACATCTTAAAAGTATGGGAAGAAAGATAATAAGAGCCCAAGAACCAAGACACGTGGTGATAGATAACATATTCTGGACATGAGAGAGAAACAGCACCTATGACAATCTTAATAATACTGTCTGAACAAGACCTGCATAATACCACATGAATGGATATATTCCTATGAATGGGAAAAGTTTCACAATATCTCATCCTTAGAGAAAATAAATGCAGGCACACAATGCCTGATGAAAAAGAATCAGTTTTGTTAAGAGAAATGCTCCCTGATAGGTTACCCAAACCCAAGTCGTCAGCCTTAGAAACATGTATACCAATAAATTAGCTTAGTGAGTTGTGTATACATGTATGTGTGTACAACAATAAGAGGTGAAGAATTGGTGGCAGAATTGAGAGGAAGTAGGGGATTTTGAAAAGTGGGAGCGGGGAGGGGGAAGGGTAAAAATTATATAAAGAATTGCTTATGTGTGCAATTCTCCAAAAATTAAAATTGTTTAAAAAATATTGACATGTACTTCAGACCACACATAAACCACATCCTAAAGCCTTTTTAACAATTGAAGACATAATAAAACATCAGTGAAGTATATAAATAACTGCATAGTTATTGATTGTAATTAACACTGACTTAACTAACAATCATTGAATTGCCATGCTGTTTATTTCTTGTCTGCAGAGCAGTTATACATTGAAAGTATTCTCTGGCTTTGATTTGGTTGATGCCTGAGGTATGTATTTAATATAGCACATGCCCCAAGACCATTTCAGTCAGTAGCAATTTTTTCCTTTAACTGGAGAATACATGAATTTTCCAATCAAACTTAGATGATGCAAAGACTTTCTAGCATTGGCATCATATAAGCCTACACATATTGTGGTGGAGAGAATTGTGATAAGGCCCCTAAGATTCCTAAAATTGATACACGCACGTGCACATCAAATATGCAGCCACATACTAATGTAAAGTAGATGCATAAAAGGCTTTGGTGAATATAAATATGGCCCTAGTTCAGTAGGCGTGATGGCAGGAAATTATGTGCATCTGTGTGACAAAATCCTATGATCTGTTTACCTCTGAGTATAGAGGTCAGAGACAAAAGTCGTTACGGAAATCAGAGATCTGAACAGGATTTAACACAGGGAACTCCCTACTGGTTTTGAAGATAGAAATTACAAAGTGTGAGCTAATAGAGGTCTCTAGTTCTGGAAGAAACTCTCTGCTGCTGGATGAAAGAGAAATGTAGTACTCAGCCTGAAAGATGCACATCATTCAATTTTGTCAACAACCTGCATATTTTAGGATTGACACCAGCTAGAGACACAATCAGATGTATGGATTTCAGCCTTGTCAAAGTGACTCTGTGTCTGAACCTCTGACTTTCAGAACTGTGAGGTAATATGTAAGTATGGTTGGAAGCTGCTAAATTCATTGTGAATTGTTACACAATAGACGAATACCTTTGGGTTCACAACCAAAT
The DNA here is from genome assembly GCA_035773235.1 of Eospalax fontanierii. NCBI lineage: Eukaryota > Metazoa > Chordata > Mammalia > Rodentia > Spalacidae > Eospalax > Eospalax fontanierii. The sequence continues at coordinate 13,741,488 of CM069544.1, read as the reverse complement.
ACTAACTTATGACAGTTTGCTTCTCCAGGTGACTCTTAAGTAACATTTTCAATGATAATTGTGCAGGAGATGAACCTTAATTTGCTTTTAGATGTGGGGATGCTGGAGGATATGGGTTCCAATGAACAGTGACAGAGCTTGGAATCTGTGTATTCTTCAACTTGCAAGTGTTTCAGAAGCAATGTTTTCTGAGGAATGAATTGTATCTGGATTCTTTAAGCATTGTGGCATCACATTCTGATTGAACCAGGAAGGTAAATGTTTAGTGTTCATTTCATTTTATCGGAATGAAATCCCTATTCAGGGAAAATTAGTTTGTCCCTGGGTTAAAGGTGGAATCAATAGTCATTCTGAGCTCTTCTATTTTAGTGAAGAAGATTTATCATTAAATTAGGGTGGTGGATGATAGAGATGTCCTTGGATCTTGTCAATTATGAATAACCCTTGTTTGAAGAAACAAGATGGGTCCTTTCTTGGAAGAGCTGTATCAGGTCATTTCTCTACAGAGACGGGCTTTCTGATTTAGCAGTGATCTGATTTGGCCTTGCTGATCTAGGCGCCAATCTAATGCAATCACAATCTGCTATGCTCAGTCTGGCTCACAGAGGATATCTCCCTACAGGTGACCTTCAGGAGGTTCCTGGGAATAAAGTGATAGGAACTAATGAGAAGAAAGCCTGAATGGAACTATGGGAAAGATAGTCCTGGATAAAGATCTTTAATAAGTACTTTTAAATACTAGAATTAATTACAGATGTTTAACTGGTATTGTACTGCTGTGATGATAATCTCTTAGTGTTAGTCACTGTATTGAGTGATAGACTACATTTAATTCTGCTACAATCTCATGACAAGAATACCATCCCTTCCATTGTTTGTTTGGAGAAAATGAAGTTCAGAAAATTAATATAAAGCTAGTAATTGATGGACTCAGAATGCATAGTTACATTTGGCATGTGCCCAAATCCATGATCTTAACATTGATGAAGCCTGCTATTTCCTGAATGTATCATCCTATACCAATGAAATCTGCTTGAACCTCAACAAGGTAGGAGTTGGAACAAGAAATACTGGTGCTTCCTAAATACCAGGATGTAATGCTTGCATAAAATCTAGCCTATGCATGCTTTATGGATTCAAAGTTCCTTTGAGTTATCATAGAATATTATGTTCTTTCCAGCTTGTGGTATGTTAGGAGAAGGGCAAGCTTCATCATCAGTGAGTTAAAGTACTTCTTTGCATTAGACCCCCTATATCACATAGAATCTAAAAAACCTGACATAAAACAGAATGACAGAATTGGAAATAACTCACTCCTTTAAATGATATGTAAATGTGAGAAAGATGAGTTTGTTACTTCTCCAAATTCCCCAGAAATCTAAAACTTGACACATTTGATTACAGAATGTAGCTCAGATCCACATTTGCTTTCTTCTTATTCATTGTTATTGTTTTAGAGCCCAGTGGCATGGGAATTTGTAGATCACCGTGTTGGAAAAGGTAGGGACAGGTCAGAGATATGGAAGGTTGTTTTATAAACTTTTTAGTGTTTAACATTTTTGTCAAAATACTCCATTATCAATAAAGAGTGTGCTCTTCAATAGAATACATGTGACATGAAAGTGAAAGCAAGAGAGTATGGCAGGAGGGGAGAAGGAAACCCAGAGAGGGACAGAGGAAAGTAGGAACAAAGTATAATGGTACGTATGTATCAAAATGCCATGATGAAACCTGTATGTTTCTTGCTAGAGTGAAAATAAAAATTGAAAGTAAGCATAATGGAATGCATCTTAGGTCCGTCTTCACTTGAGATGCTATAAAAGGACAGATTTTAATTTATTATTATTATTTTTATATGTGTGTGCGTGTATTGCCTGCATGCATGTAAGTGTACCCATGTCATGCCGCTCCTATAGAGATCAGAAGAGGGCGTCATTCCTCTGGAACTCGAGTTACAGCCTATTGTTAGTTACCATGCAGATTCTAGGAATCAAACCTGGGTCCTCTGCAAGAGCAGCAATTTCTCTTAACAGCTGAGCCATCTCTGGAGGACCTAAGGATAGATTTTTAAGGAGGAAAATCGAAGGCACCAGATTCTTCAACACATAGACTCCTACTTAATAAGGAATAAGAAATAGATATATTTGGCAGACGCAGATAATTGCAGCTCTTACTGTTGGCAATGCTAATTTATCACATCAGCAGTGATGGTAGAAACATCAGATATCTGAAGTAAATTAATGATCAGAACAAATCTTAGAGTCATTCAATCATACTTCCTGCTTGTAAAAATTATTACTACTTCTGATAATGTAGAGGATTTAAAAATAACCAATCATATATAGTTTAACCAACCTAGATAATTTAAAGCTTGGAGAAAGAAGTCTAAGTCTCCTTGTGTTGGTGGGCAGATTAATCTGGAACAGAGGATAGCACATGCACACTTATGCAACAATGTTCATATGTGTGCATACGCATGCACACACAAACACACATACACATATACACCCATGCACACACAGTGGTAACTTATTTTTTAACACTGATGAAGCAGATATATAGTATAAGAGTCGTCAGACAAATATTTTAAAATTTGATCTAAAGCATAGTCTAATTCCTTGAGAACTTGAGAATTTCTGGAGAAACAGACTTGGGGTCCAACAGGGTTAGCTATTGTCAGTCCATTCACCGTACCATGTAGTATGGTTCATGGGACTATAGGTGACTGTCTGGTTTAAATCTTTTTCTTGTTTATTTCACTTTCTGGATTAAGTTATGTTATACTGTCTCCTGTGAACTTTATTTCACTCTGTAATGAATTGTCAGTGAAATGAAAATAGCTACTGTAAAGATTCTGTGAAGATTAAATGAGTTCAGGGGCAGAACAGCTCACAGTGCCTGACTTATGTAAACACTCCATACTAAGAAAGGTAAATGTCAGGGTTGTTTGCCAGATGTGTGACCAAGTCTTGCCCAAGAGGTCATCTGAGAACTTTTGTCTTGCAACCATACCAGGTCAGTACAAACAAGATCATCTGAAATTGAATTGCAATCCTCTCAATCTACTCAAGAGGAAGTATTAAGTTAGAAATTCCTGGAAGTGAGGAGACTCATCACAGGGGAGGTTGTAAGTAGAAGGTGGAATTAAAAGCCTATACTTTACCAATGAGGTAATCTGTAAATATCCAGGCCACGGAGTTCTAAAATGGCCACAATGAATGAGAAAAAAAAAAAAGCGTGAATCTATGCCACATTCTAAAACAAAAATCTGATGAATTGCATGTATATAGAATTTGTAATATATGCATATTAAATATGTTGCATATAAATGTATTTATATTATATACTTAACTCAATATTACTTTAGTTAATCTGGGTGTGGAACACATTAAGATTGTCCATGCCTTGCTGTCCCAAAGTACATACACACACACATACACACACACACACACACACACACACGCTGGATGATCATTGAAATCAGTAGGACTCAAAACACTGTTAGAGGTGGTCGAATATACAAGCATGAAGACAGTAGATTGGCAGTCATATTTTGGTCCTCATTAATCCTACAGGAATCTTTACTTTTGCCATAAGGCTTGTTTACCCTTTTGTCTTGTTTATTCTTTTATCCTTGGAATAGGAAATTGACTACAGAAACTTCAGTATGGATTGGACTTACTAGTGGACCTTTCTTTTTGTATGATCAGACAGAAAAGTCTGGAAATTCCATTAACTGCATTTGAAGAAACTGAGAATTTGTCTCCTTTAGTGTGTGCTGCTTTTTCTACAAAGCTTGGAGCACATCCTACACTATGTACCCCAATCACACAGTCTCAGCACTAAATCAAACTCTATAGATGCCAGACACAGCTTAAGATAATGGAAGAGTCTTGAATAGTCACCCCAGAAAGAAAAAGCTGTGGGACCTATGAAGTTGAGCATTTGGATCAGAAGCAGGCAGTAAATGCAGCTGAAGGACACACTGAAGGCCTCTGGATTCGACCCCAAGTACACAGAGTTATGAGTATCATCCCAGTAGAATCAGAACTGGACAGCGTGAAGCACTTAAAGAGTGATCCAGAGAAGCCCCGAGAACAGTAAACAAAGCAGAGACCTCAGGTCTCGACCTTCTAGAGGAACTGCATTACGGTTTCCTGTGGTCCTCTGAACAGCAAACTAACTTGTTTGTACATCACCTAAGGAATAACCCACCACTCCTACTTAGGAAAACATTTCTGCAGTGGGGTAAAGGCGTCACAGCCCTGTAGAACTAAGTAGAGTGTTCTACAGTGTATGAAAACAGGACTTGGCATCTAGTAGGTGCACATCCTAGCTGAAGCTAGTTAGTTGCTTCACCTCTCTGAGTTTCTGTTCCCACATCGTTGGAGTAGGTTAGCAAATATACGTCTGTGTATTTTACACTGGATACAGTACAGTGTCTATAGCTTTAGTTCTAGGCCTAGGAAATGGGCTAACCTAGTGTTTTCTTACATATTTTGTGTACATTAGGGAGACCTTTCATTTGAGTAACTAAGGTAATATGTGGAGAGTGCATTGGATTCAGGCCTCTATTCCTCTCTGCTGCTAGAGAACTCACATAGTAATACTTGGAGGCACTCTATAGTTGGAACTTATTACCTAATCATTATTATGGTATGATTGCAAATCACATGTACTTAAGTTGATTAATAAAAAGGAGAATAAGCATGAAAGTCAGAGCATTGTTGAGGTTTCTAGTTAATCAATGCAATTCAAGGTATTGTCAATATCACCAATTATGTCTCATTGGGCATAATCAAAAGTGGTTTGCACTCAGTTATTACATACTCTTTGTTAATCTGATGCTTGGCTACTTGTTACCATAAACAGTGGATGAAAAGTAGTTTAAAATTAAAGCAAAGTTTACTTATGTCTTGCAGAACTTTGACTACCAGCTGTGAACTCAGTAGTTTATCAGCAATGCAAAGTACACCATTCAAGTTGACAATGGTGAGAAGACATGGGTTGCTTCATTTCATGTAGACAGATAGTCAAAGAGCTGACAGGGGATGGTACTTCTTTGCTGAACTTTTTCACTTACTGACACTGTTTTACCCATTTCTCAATGAGGACAGAACCTGTCTTCTGCCCAGGTGGATTACCTTGATTAGGATCTAAATGTCAGATTTAGAATAAAAATTCAAATATACTAGAATGTGGAAAGAGTTTCATGTCTAGTCTGCACCCTACTGAGCTCAATTTAAAATGCTGCATTGCTTTGGCCTAAAATTCTTTGATAACAGAAACATTATTTTAATTAAACATTACCTTTGATTGCACAATGCTCAACATGAATGATTTTATTATTGCCAATTTCCTTGACAGATTGATAATATAAAGTCTGACTTTAAATTCGAGGTATTTTTCCTATTGAATGACCTAGGGAAGTCATGTCAGTCACCACCAAACAGTAGAGGAAGGATAAAGTAACTGTGGACATGCACTGCTTCGGATCTCAATGAAATTCATAGTCTTTACAGAAGAACAAGAAACCACTTAGAGAACATTATCTTAACAAATGTGTCATTAAAGTGTAGTACTTGAAAAACCACTTCAGTCCTATTAGGATATGGAGTAGAAACTATAGAATTAAAAAACAGTGAAGGAAAGTAATATCCTAAATGGAACAGAAAAGCTTTATACTTTTGAAAATGGCAATCATTTGTACAAGGAAAAAAGTGAGGGAGAAAAAGAAATGGAAAGACAGACAGGAATCTCTTCCAAATAATTCCTTGGCTTTTAACGTAGCATCAAAAAACAAGTTGAGTGCCTGAAGCAGCCTATGAATGATACTAAACTATTTCTTTCTGTTTTCAATGACCAGCATGACATCCTCCCACTCTCTGATTGTTAGACTCAAGTGATTTGAGGTGAAATTTGATGTTCACAGTTGCTTTATTGTCTATTTTTCTGGTTCTGAAAAGGACATCTTACGTGTGGAATCATGAGCAAGTTACTTCAACTTTTCAATGATTGGCTGCCTTGTTTATAAAATGAGAATAAAATTAACAGTGAATTATTATGGTTTTATGAGGAATAAATAAGAGAACATATATACATTGCTTTCAGAATGGTTTGGAAGATATCATCATCATTATAATCACCAACACTTCTGTAATCACCATCATCACCATCATTAATATAAATATTATTATCATCATTATCATCGTTACCACTACTATCATCACTATCATCAGTATCATTATTTTTGCCATCATCATTTCTCTCCTCATCATCGTAATCATCACTAAAGCCATAATCACCACAACCATCATAAACATCATCTTCCACATCATTATCAAAATTATCCTAACCAACATCATCACCACCTTAACCATCAATAACATTATTTTTACCATTGTCCCCATCATTATTGCCACCATCTCCTTCCCTAAATACAAGGAAACTAGAATCAGCCTGAATGATATTACAATAGAAATAGATCAGAGAAAGCACCAGTCCACCCTGAATTTATTAGTCTATTAGTCTAGGTAGCTAGTAACTGGCATTTGGCCAAGTAAATACTGAAGAAAAGTACAACCTAATTTAAACAGATTTAAGGGCTATGAGATTTGTAACCAGAAAAGGAGCCTTTTCAAAAGAGGTGCTGACTCAAATGGAGACTACATCTGTCAACCGAACAATACTAGACCATCATTTGCATCTCTACTCTACTTTATGTTCTCTGTCTGTATGAAGTCATTAATCCTATTTATAAAATTAATGAGAAAATCCCGGATCCAAATCAAGGACCAGAAGGAAGGAAAAAACAGGAGTTAAAGACAAACGATGGGTCATTTTTCTCTAATGCTATAATGATAACTGAAGAAGACTATTCAGAATCTCTGATCTTACATTCCTTGCAAAGTCTATGGTGATGAGAGAGACTTGGATTTCAGTCCTCAGCAAAGAAAGCAAAGGCTCAATGGAGAAAAAAAAAGTACAATAACACACAAGGCAGGCAGCTGCAGGCTTTCATGAGCATTAATTTTGCTTTATATTACAAATTTTAAATGCTGAAAACAAGCAGGGCGAATAGAAAAGCACAGAGTGATCATTAGGGTTATAATGTGTGTGTGAATGTGAGCTCCAAATAGGCACAGTGCAAATAAAGCACCATATAAATGCTAAATAATTCGTTCACTGCTAAGATAATGTGTCATATGCCTGAAGTTCTTAAGTACTTTACGTTCTCTGCTGCTTTGAAGTCATCAATCCCATTTATAAAATTAATGAGGATATCCTGGGTCCAAATCAGGAACCAGAGGGAGGGAAGAAACTGGAATTAAAGACAGATGATGGGTCATTTTTCTCTAAAGCTGTCAGGATGCTCTGCCAAACAACACACTTTGTCCTAAGCCCTATTTTAAACACTGTACCATCCACCCTGAAAAGAACTGATTATTTCCACCACATCAATGATGTTGAGTTGGACAATTCACACATCATCATGACCCAGAGTGAACTGGAGTCTTTTAAAAGCCTCCTCTTAAGCATTCATGTTGCAATCAAGCCTAGCAGGCTGAGTCAGCTTTCTCCCCTGACAATGGAATAGGTTAGACAAGCAGATCCTGCCCACTCTGCAAGGTTGTCCTTTATAAAGTTCTACTCCTTTCCCTAGGAAAAACTGCATCTCTTAATGATTTAGTGGGTGCACTTGGCATCAGATGGGCACGTGTAAACTCCCGTTCCGTCAGAGTCTGAACAAACTTATGGCAAGTCATATAAAAATGTTTGAGTCTAGGAATCTTCATTTTTAAAATGAGTGCAATACAAGCTGGGCCTGGTGGCGCCAGTTTGTGATCCCTGAACTCAGGATGCTGAGGCATTAGGACTGCTAGGAGTCTGAGGCCAGCCTGAGATATAAATTGAGTTCTAGAGCAGCCTGAGCTACACAATGAGATCTTGTCTCAAAAATTCAAAAGAAAATTAACAAAATGGGTGTGATAGTGTGACCTATTCTCAGGACTAGTGGTCGGAATACATTTTATTAAAAATGAGATAACAAAAACAGAGGGAAAGAAACATAGAATTCAAGGTAGAAAAGAAAACATACCCAACCATAGCATGTCTTTTTTTAGGGCAGTGTCAGAGATAAGAAGGAGAGAATCTCTACTTCACTCTGAGAGCCTGAGGTCTGCTTCAAGTTAGCTGGAAAGTTCTCAGCCAGAAACAACTTGATTAAAAGAGACCAAAAAAAAAAAAAAATCTAAACCCCCAAAGCACCAGGAAAGCAAACCACTTTCATGCACAATATTGGTATTTTGGTGTTGGAACTTGTGTGTGTGTATGTGTGTGTATTTAAAACTCCTTCATAGAGTGATAGAAAAAAGTGAAAGGATTTCAGAGCTTTTGCTCATTTTGCATTACCAAGAAACATAATTACAAGGGGTGAGGAAGTTCAGCAAAGGGTTCTAATGCAATTTAAATGAACTCTTTAACCAGTGTGACTACATATATCCTCAGGCCGTTTAAAAAGTGCTTTAGCTCACTTGAAGTCTGATGTCATCCCTGTCAGCATTATTTGAGAGGTACTTTTAGAGTCAGCTCCTGTATCTAATATGGTTGCGCTGGATAGCTTTAGCTGTTATCTTGACATACCCCTCAACCTAGGAACTGCCTACATTGGCCTAGCCTGTGGCCAAGTCTGTGGGGTATTTTCTTGATTGTTGAGTGATGTGGGAGAGACAAGGCCACAGTGGGTGGTGTCACTCCTGGGCAGGAGGTCCTCTGCTATGTAAGAAAGCAGGCTGAGAATGGGCAAGGGTAGCAAGACAGTAAGCAGTGTTCCTTCATGGTTGCACTCCAGCTCCTGCCTCTAGGTTCCTGCTCTGAGTGATGGACTGACCTGGGAGATATGAGCCAAATAAACCCTTTCCTGCCCAAGTTGATTCTGGTCAGAGTGTTTTGTCACATAAATTGAAAGCAAAGCACACTAGAATGATGGCAAAATGGCACAATCAAGTTAGTCAACAAATAGGTATTGGGGCCCATGAAATAATATTTCAGGAAGAGTAGAAGAGTAGAGCAATAGAATATATCCCCATTTCCTCCTTTCATAAAGATCTTGTCCACATACAATTAATAAGGTAAACAGAAGACCCATCAGGAAGTCACTCAGCAGAAGGCTGCCATCCTTCAAATCATCCTTCATCCATGACCTGTATTCAATGATTGACTGATACCATTCAGCCAGCATCTATAACACTGAAAGGCCATTGTAGCACAGGATCCTGTGGAGTCTCCCAAGGCTCTTGTTGGATCTATGTCTGTTTTGCATAGTCCTGTTTTCATTTATTTTCCACAGGTGATGATTACAAGGCTTCTTCCTAATAGATACCCTGTGCATAAACTTATCAGTCTTTCTCCTGAACAACTTGATATTGTAGCAAAGTAATTGCTTTCAAATCAAAGACATGTTAGAGAAGAAACAGTACTCCACAAGATTCCTGGAAAAGCAAATTTAAATTAATATGTTTTCAGAAGAAAGGAGCATATGGTAAATCTAAGTTACCACTGTAAAAGTAGGAATTTATTTAAGATTACATTCCTGAAAATCATATGCAGGAAGCAAATTTAGGAGTCATTACTAATTAACCTTTTGCTTTTGAAAACAACCTTAAACCTTTCCTTTATATTTCCTCATTATTTAAAAGTGAATATATTCATTATGAAATACATTATATAAAACAAACAAAAAAAGAGCAACTGTCCTTACTTTCTCTAACCAGGGAGAAAAGATTAGTGTTTTACTTCAATAACATTATATATAATCATTTGGATTATGTGAAATGTGAAATCAGCATATACATGAATGAATATTAACATAGAATTAATAATTTGTGAATACTGACTGTCATATTTATTTTACTTATGTATAATAACAATATAAAAACATACATATTTGGGCATATGAATGTGTATATCGCATTTATATTATATATGTTATACATGTAACTGTGCTTATGATAGAAAAAAATAAAGTGAAATTAAAGGAAGAGCTATAAGTAAATGCTTCAAGTAAATGTTTCTTTACCATGTGAAGATGGGATCTTATTTTCCTTTGTATACTTTTTATGAAATTTTTGTGCATTTCATACAAAACATCTTAATCATCTTAAACCTCCCTCCTCCACCTGCACCGCTCTATCTGTGCCCCTCTCTGGATTTCATGCATTCTGTCATCTATGTTAAGACTTATCAAATCATGTCCCATGTTTGTGTGCCCAGATGCCCCTCAGTACAATGTTATTTGGATATGACCCACACCCTTGTATCACATGGATTAAAGTAAAAGTGCTAACACTGAAGAATACCTACAATGCATTTCTATCTCCAGTGTCCCCCCGCTACCTCCTCAGAAGTTTATAGTTTCCACCTTTGGCCACTTATTACAGTGCTTGTCCAAGCATATTATCCTATTCTGAAAGTCATTTCCTATGCCCATAAGTTCCACTGCATTCTCTACTTTCTCCTGTATCCGAGTCACGTTACCAGATCTTATGTGGTGGTCCTTGATCCATTTGGAGTTGAGTTTAGGGTATGGTGGGAGACGGATATGGTTGCAACTTCTACATACCACTATCTAGTTTGAACAACATTTGTTAAACATGTTCTTTTTTTCCCCCAGTGTGTATTGTGTTTGAGGATAGAGCCTCTATCAAAAAGAAAAAGGTGGTTTTAAGTGCATAGATTTAAATCATGGTCTTGAAATTCTATTCCAAAATGTATCTGCTTTTATTCCGTTACCATGCTGTTTTTATTACAATAGCTCTGTAGTATAATTTGAGATCAGGAAAATTAACGCCTCTGGAAAGTCTTTTATAATTCAGGGTTATATTAACTATCTTGACTTTTGTGTATTTCTGAATGAAATTTGAAATTTTTCTTCAATTTCTATGAAAATTTATGTTGTAATTTTAATGGATATTGCATTGAATTTGAAGATTGCTTTTGGAAGGCTGACTGTTTTTAGACTATGATTCATGAACATGAGAGTTCTTTCCATCTTTTGGTATCTTAATTTCTTTCTTTACTGTCTTAAATTTTTAGTATACATATCCTTCACATCTTTAATTAGACATATTACAATGTATTTTTATGATTTTTATGGTTATTATGAATGAGATCCTTTCATCTGATTTGTTTGGCATATTTTTGTCATTGGCTAATAGGAAAGTTACTGATTTGAGGGAATTTATTTTATATTCTACTACTTTATTAAATGTGCTTATCACCATGGGAGCTTTCTTGTGGAGACTTAAGGTTCCTTTATGTATAGAATCATATCTGCTAACAAAGACACTTTGATTTCTTCCTTTCCAGTTTGTTTTCCTTTTATCTCCTCCATTTATCATACTGCTCCAACTAAGACTCAAGTTCTATATTGAAAAGGAATCAAGAGAGTAGAAATTCTTGCCATCTTCATGATTTTAAGGGGAATGCATCGAGATTTTCTCCATTTCATGTGGTGTTGACTCTAGGCTTGTATATTGCCTTTACTGTGTTTAGGTATGTCCCCTGGGTTGCTATATTCACCATGACTTTTAACATGAATGGACATTGGGTTTTGTCAAAGGCCTTTTCTGTATCTAATGAGAAGATCATTAGGGTTCTGTCTTTGAGTCTGCTTCTGTGGTACAACACACTTGTTGATTTATGTATGTTGAACCACCTCTGAATCTTTTGGATGACAACTTGGCCACTCTGGGTCATTTTTATGATATGTTCTTCCATTTGGCTTGTGAATATTTTATTGAGAATTTTTATGTTTATGTTCATCAGACAGATTGACATATAATTTTTTGTTGAATGTTGTCTGTTTGTGGGATTAGAGTAATTCTACCTTCATAGAAAGAATTTTTGGAGCATTCCTTTTAATATTTTTAAAGAAGCAATTATTGCTTTATAATTTTTTCCTTTTTTTTAATCTTCAAATATGTTTACAAAATAGTCATTTAAAAGATTTTAACATGAACAGATTCTTAAATTAAACAAATTTGTTAAGACTTGGTTTTCTAGGCAGTCAGGAAGCTGAAAACAATTAACAAAACCTAAGAAATTACATTAATAAAGCCTAAAATCTTGTCCCATAAGCAATATTTTACAAAGGTTATTAATAGCAGTAATATTTTTAAAAATCTCATATCTGTTTCATTTACTGTTATTATATTTTTGAATATATGTATATATATATTATTGAATTTTTTGTCTATTTCATATAATAGAATTTAATCAAATTTAGATCTCCCTCCCCCATCCTCACATCCCGCATAGACCCCAGCGGTTTTCATGCATTCTGTTATATATGCTAATTCCTATCCAGTCATGCGTTTTTTTGTACCCAGATATCTTTTGTTGCAAGGTCATCCACTTGAGTCTATTTACTCTATCTAGAGACCTTAAAGAAAATCTGCTTTCCCTCATCCAGCAGTAATCAGTTCCTAATAGTTTTTCCCTCGTTCTTGAGTCAGCATGGGTCTTTGTTTCTATTTCACTAATTTTTGCCTTTTGCCTTGATTTTATCTCTTACTATGTCTTTTTTTTTTTTAGGTGTTGTTGATGCTTGGTTTTCCAAGGCCTTTGGACAATCATTAATTTATTTACATAGATGTTTCTAATCTGCCGGTTTAGATAATTAATGTTACAAATTTTCCTTTGGAATGTCTTCTTAGTGTTCCACACTTTGGGGCATATTCTGTGTTTTTTTTTGTTGTTGTTTTTTTTGTTTGTTTGTTTAATTCAATTCTAGGAATGGTTTTATTTCCTTCTTGATTTTTTTCTTGGAAACAATTTTCATTCAGTAGTGTGTTGTTTAGCTTCCATGGGTTTGTGTTGCTCCACCTTTTAATTGTTGTAATATTTCTGATATTAGAATATCTAATATAGATATTAGAATTCTATATTAGAATATAGAATTCAGGATGATATTTTAATTTTCCAAAATCTGTGTACTAGCATGGCATCAATTTTGGAGAAAGTTCCAAGAGGTGATGAAAAGAAAGTATATTCTTTGGTGTTTGGGTAGAATGTTCTGTAGATGTCTGTTAGGTGCATTTGATTTAAGGTGTCTTTAAAAAAATATTTTTATTGAATTTTTGAGAGTTTCAGTGAATCTTCCTCATGCTACAAAGGACAGTAAACATAAGAGGCACCTGGATATAACTCCTATATTAAACATCACTTACCCATACTCACGGACCATTATGTAAGAAGGGTAGAAAGAGTGTCTTTTCACTCTATCTTTTCACTATTTAGTTTTTCTCTGCTTGACCTATGCATTGGTGACACTGGGGTACTAAAATTACCCACTATCACTCTGTGTCGGTGTCAGGGTGTGATTTTTAGATCTAATAACGCTTCCTTTATGAAATTGAGTGCTCCTGTGTGTGGTACATATATTTTTAGGATTGTAATATCTTCTTGGTTTTATCTTCTATCATTTCTGTTAATGAATATGAGATGACTTTCCATATCTCTTGAGTTTGACATCTATTTTCTCAGATATTAGAATAGCAATACATGCTTGTTTCTTACTTCCATTTATTTAGAATATCTGTTTGTATACTTGTCCCTTAAGATGATGTCAATCATGGAGGCAGCAAATCAATGGATCTTGTTTTCTAATTCAATTTGTTAGTCTGTGTCCTTTTCCCTGAGAGTTCAGATAATAAATATTGAGAGTTGTTATTAACAGTGTTTACTAATTCATGTTATATTGGTTTATAGAGCTATTTTCTTAGACTCCTTTTTGTTGACTTTTCTGGCATTATTTTTTTCCTCTGTGTACTGTTGAAAGTGTTCAATCCTCTCTTCAGATTCCATTGAATATTCTGTGTACAGTTGGTCTCGTGGACATAAATTTTTAAAAAAATGTTTATTATTTTCATTTATTTATGTGTATGAGTGCATTGCCTGCATGTATGTCAGTGTACTCGTTTCATGCAATGGCTGTGGAGGTCATAAGAGGGCATCAGATCCCCTAGAACTCAAGTTAGAATAGTTGTTAGCTCTCATGAGCATGTTTGGAATCAAACCTGTATCCTATGTTAGATTAGTCATTACTCTTAACCCCCGAAACATTTCTCCAGCCTCCAGACATAAATTTATTAAATCTGTTTTTATTGTGGGAAGTTCTTTTCCTTGAATTACAAAAGATAGTTTTGCTGATTACAGAAATTTGAGCAGGAATATATGATCTATCATGATTTTAGGAATCTGGTCCAAGCCCTTCTGGCTTTCATAGACTCCAATGAAAAGTCAGCTGATATTCTGACAGGCCTATCTTTATATGTGACTCGATCTTTCATCCTCACAGCTTTCAGTAACTTTTCTTTGTTCCATACATTTAGTGTGTTGACTATTATCTGATGGGTACTTTATTTTCTTCTCTTTCTACCTAATGTTGGGAGTTGATCTTGAACCATAATAGGGATCTTTTTTCCAAAGTTTGGGAAAACCTCCTATGATTTTATTAAAAATATTTTCTGTGCCTTTGACCTAGATTTCATCTGTATCATTTAGGCCTTTGATTCCAGGTGTGTTATTTCTACAGTGTCCTAAAGGTCTTGAACATGCTATATTCCTGGGTTATTTTAGATTTTATATTTTCTTTGATTGAGCTTTCAACAAACTTCTCAAGATCTGATAGTCTCTGTTCCATTTCCTACAATCCTGTTCTGCATTTTTCTCTAAGCTTTTTTGAGTTTCTGCATTTTTTTTTAATTTCAAGTTGTATTTTAATTTGACTTTTCTTCCAAGTTCCTATCTCTTTATTGAATTTAAACTCCTGGTTTAAATTGTTTCACTTATTTCTCTCTCTCTCTCTCTCTCTCGTCTCTCAGTCTTTTTGAGACAGAGACCCCTATAACCTCAGCTGGGTTTGAACTCCCTTGTCTTAAGAATTTCTTTCTAGGAAGCATGAGTGTCATGCAGCCTTGCCCTCCTTCTAGATTAGGAACAATAAGTGAGTGAAGTATGATTTCAACAAATTACAGTTTGGGAAACCAGAGTTTATTTGGGCTTACTTGCAGAGCAATAAGGGGAGGGGGAATTTTTCTACTGAGTCCATACAGCAAATTCTACATCTTCATGGAGACCTGGTGAGCAGCCCAAGATGGCAAAGGGGCTCATTCCATCCCAGCTTCCTCAACTCACACCTTAGTCCCTTCCCCATTAACAACTCAGGTCAATGTTGGTTGAACGGGGTAGCTTACTGTCAAAGCTTCTCCCTTCATACAGAGCACCAAAAGTCCAGTTTGCTTGTGCAACCCAAGCAGGCAAGTGCAGTGGTGGAATGCATGATCTCTCTTGCCAGAGGAAAAAATTCATACAATATCACTATATTGCCGGACTGGCCTCAATGTCAAAAAGATCCACCTGCCTCTGCTTTCCAGGTGCTGAGATTAAAGGTGCGTACCAACATGCTCAGCTAATTCATCTGGGTGTGTGTTCACGGTGTTCATTCAGTCTTTCAATCATATCTTCTTTGAGTTTCTTGCCATTTTGAAATTATTGTCTTCTGTATCTGCTAGGTTTCCATTCTCAGGAAACATTATGTTGGGTTGGTAATTATTATAATAGACACATCATCTTGGCTATTCATGTTACTTATGTTTTTTCTTTGAGAACTAGGCATCTGAATGTCTGTTGCTGTTATTTCTTGGTAATAGGCAAGTGGTCACATCTTTGTTGAATGGTTGTTTCTATCTTTGCTACTGTTTCCCTAATTTGTCAGGTTATTATCCAGCTGAGTAATGTGCAGTCTTCAGTTTGAAGACCACTTTATTTTTATATGTAAATGTGATGTAAGAATTGATCTCAACTAAGTTAGAAGAAGGTGCAGCTTTTGAGATGAGGTTCCAGTTTTAACTATTCATAGTCCTGTAAGAGCAGAGCGGGCTGTGTGGTTAATAGGTGAACAGGTTGGCAGATAGGTCAGGCTAAGGAATTAAAAAAATCCTAGAGACAGGAACAGCTGTAAGAGCTGAGATAGCTGAGCACAAGGGTGTGGGAAAGGACACCCATCATGGAATACCTGTCTGGGAAATGGCCCACATCTGGAATTCACAAGCGTCCTATCAAAGATAATGAGGTTGAGTGCAGAGAGGTATTGTAAAAGGAACACATCAAGGGAGTCCAAGGAAGAACTCTGGGAGCATGCAAGGCTGAGCTGAGATGGCAGAGCACAAGGAGGGTTTAGCTTTTCGATTTTTACTATTTGGCTCTCTCTCTGTCTCTCACTTTGTTTGTTTGTGTGTGTGTGTGTGTGTGTGTGTGTGTGTGCATGAATACTTGTGTCAAAGCACATATGCCACAGTGTGCATTTGGAAATCAGTAAACAAATAAAAAGACTTGTTTATCTCCTATCATATACTTCTGGGAATCAAACTCAGGTCCTCAGGCTTAGAAGCAGGCATGCATACCTGCTAAGGCAACTTGCTGGCCATTGCTTGTCATTTTAAAAGCAGACTTATTGTCTACATTTCATACATGAATCATAAGTTGTACAAATAGTTCCCTATTGAAATTTATTTGTATGCATTCAGTGTTTTCTTATAATTAAAATTATTATAGTGAACTGCATAGAGTGTTACTTCATATGATTAATTTCAGTTGATATAGGTTTCTAGGGTATGTTTGTAATACAGGAAAATTATTGACAGCTGTCAGCATCCTGAGAACAATAATGCTCATGTGGGTAAGGAGACTTAAGTGACATGCATGCAGTGGCTTTGTTCTCTTCATTTTTAAAGCAAAGGAAAAAAATAATTGTTTTGTAAAGGTCCTTTTCTAGATTCAAGAATAAAGTTACTTATCCGCTTATAAATTAGAGGTCTTCTCTGAAATGTAATTTTCTCAGAATCCATCTCTCAACCTCACATCTCCATGCTCAGTTATATCATTAAAATTCTCTTTGACTAGTGTTCAAGCCAATTCACTATTAGATCATAATTTATATTTCAAACTCCATGGCCCATAACTATATACAATATACAAAAGCCTGATCTTTCTCACCATTTTATTTTACTAGAGTATTTTTTAGTATTTTTAGGTAACTACCCTTCCCATACCAAATAGACAATCTCATGTCTTCGTTTTTAAAAATTATATCAACATATATAACTAGGTTTGCTCAGTATTCCCCATGCTGTATACAGTCCACTTCCAGTCCTTATGATTCTTCTTAACTGCTATAAAGAGTCTTATTTTTTCTACAAATTTTTCCTCAAATTAGCTGCATGATTTTGCATGAACATACTCTCCCTACCCAGAATGAAATATTTTCTGGGATTTATTCATCCAACGATTTGCATGTAAGTTGTGCTCAAAAACACACATGAATAAACATTCACCAATGGTTCCTTTAAATGCTGACACATTTCCTCTGGATCCTCCCTCAGAATGTCTGCGACAGCCCCTGCGACAGGTGCTTCCTAATGGAGATTCTGATTGTTGCTTCTCTTTGTCTCTTTTTCTTTCTTCCTCCTACAAAATATACAAATTAGTTTCAGTCTACTATGAATCCCAATGCCCCCACTTTATTTTTGGCATTCCGTAAATTTAGTTCAAGCATCTGTGTCTTAACTTGATCTATGGTAATAGACAGCCTATAATAAGACAGCCTCCTTAAAAGCTGTTGTTCCAAATTCCCAGCCATTTGCCTCTTGGTACCTACCGCAAAAGAGGCTCATGGCTTGGCTGAGCTGTCTTGATAACCAAATGTCTTTGTATCATATTTGTAGTTAGGCAGACCATTCAAAATGAATAGTTTCCAAAGTCAGATGGTAAACTAAGAGATTGATTCAAATTTCTCACTTCCTTACGTGGAGAAATTTTGGAAAGGAAGATCAAGAAGGCTTTCTGTTGAACACAGATCATGTCATTCAAATGGGCCAACTGCATTTTAATTGTGGCTTCTAAGTTATCAGAAGATAGACGAAGGTGTCATATGATCAAATCCTAAATCAGTATCATGTCAAAATCACTACAGGGATTCAAAATGTAACATACATAGATCTGACAGTTACATCATTTTAGACAGGAAATAGAATTTATTTTCCTTTAATATCCTTTAGATGCAAGCATCTACAAAGGATTACTCTTGAATTAAATTTAACAGTAAATTAGGCTAAGTATATGCTGAACAAGCCATCCCCAAATCCTGCCTATGTAAACCAGGCATTTCTTGTCTAGAGTCATTGGATATATTACAAATTTTAAAAGTTCATATGTATTTGTATATGGTAAGTGACTCTGCATTCTTCTGGGGTTAACATTTTAAAAAATCAAATTGATTTTAATAACAAGAAACATTTGTCCATCTTAAAGTGTTGATTTTTTTAAATTCAACTTTGTGTATTTCATATAGAACATCTCAATCAATCTTAATCATCTTTATACCTCTTTCCCTATCAGAACCCCATCCTCCATAGTTCCCCAACTGGAATCCATATATTCTGTCATCTGTGTTAAAGCCTATTGTGTCAAATTAGTGTCCCAGAAGTATCTCACTGCAAGTGTCTCACTGCAAGTTTCTCCACTGAGGTCCAGTCTGCCTAAAGCCGTCCTAAAATATCAGATTCTCTATATGATTTGGACACCATATATGCATTAATGTTCCTCCTATGAAAGACACTTTTCAAAAATATTGTTTTAAATATGAATGATGTGATTGATGTTTTAAAAATTCTCATTATACCTTTGATATGTGAATAAAAACTGAAAATAAAAAGAAATATATATCTGTGCTTTATCCATGGTTAAAGTTAGAGGTGTATTTCAATCTCTATGCATGGCTGTTTCAGTGATAGGGATCATTGTGGGGTGGGCTTTCATTACCTGATTCTCTCAGTAACTTAATATTAGCTTGTTCCCACTTCATGACAGCTTCTGCTTCCTTGAATCTCTAAATTGTAATTTCTGGGATATGTGAGCATTCTGTAGTCATTCTCCATAGACAGAGCTAACTGTGTTCCCAGTGTCCTCCTCCAATCATGTGAACTGAGAGAGGGTAAGTAATCTGTTAAGTAGAAATCTGCCAAAACCACTGGTAGGGACAGATGTTTGGACAAAAGAACCAATTCCCATTCTAGCTTCAATGTCATTCCTTAGACATAGATTCCAAGACTTTTCTTGGCTCCTCGTTATTTTGATCAAAACAAACTTAATGCACCCTTCCAGCTAGGCAAATGTAGAGACAAAATTCTTCCTGACTCTTGGCCACAATCTGCCTCTTTTTTTGAGTGCACCAAGTTTAGAAACTGAATTACAATTTTGTTTTCTTTCCTTTTGAGATGTAAATCTTTTACCAACCTCTGGTTACTTCACAACTCAAGAATTCTTACCAAAGTGCTGAGAACCATTTTAACCCTGAGCATTAAAAAAAAAGGTAGTGTACATTTCTTCAAGTTCACAGTGACTAATCTCTCCACTAATGTCTTCAGGTCCTTCTCCACAGTTCACGCCAAGAAACTAAATTTCCACTCTGTGCTTCAAATAAAGCCAATCTTTCTCCCCCATTGTAATGGTCTCTCACTGACTACAGTAAAGACTTTAGTAAATCCCCCTTTTACTATTTATCTCTATCTAGTTTATGTTTTCTTTGTCATCTCACTTTAAAAACTAATCTTGGTTTATAGTCCTCAACCCATTCATGTAAAACAAGATAAGATGTGAGTGCTACTTAGATCAGTTCCCAGGTTCTGGCTGTAACATCTGCCTAAGGATCTCTCTGAGAGTCATCATTTCTGCCTCCATACATTAGAAATAAAGCCCAACTTAAGAAAAAACAAGAATATACTATTCTAAATACTGTTAATATTTATGAACAAGCGTATAGACTTATTTTTTGCTAAAAAGAATTAATTCCTCACTTAGGCCCTCAAGGTAACTAAATTCAGGATAAAAGCACAGGATGTCTACCTTCATTTTGTATCTGTCTACTTTGAGTTGCCTGCTTATCTATGCACAGAAGTGTGCTAATCCCTCAAATGTCTGTCTAACCTGTCTCCAATGCTCTTCAAGTCTGGAAGCATGGAAGTAACCCCTTGTACTAAACCTGTGTTCACCTTAAAATTCCAGAACAAGATCTTGAAGAGCAGAATCTGCAACTGAGGCCCAACAATCTAAGATGACAAGGCTCAACAGGGGGCAGAGTAGAGTGTCTTGTGGGAACCAGACTGATGCTTTTAAGCACTGGGGACTTGATCTGACCAATTTGCAATGAATGAGGTGAGACAGTGATGGGTGTAACCATACCTTGACCAGAACTGTTTGATTCTGTGCATCTCTTGCTCCTGGCCCAATCTTTCTCCATTTAAACCTCAGCACTCCAAAGATTGACTTGGGGTTTGGGGTGGGAGTCATCACTAGACCACTTCCTATGTTCCTCTTCCCAGTGTGGTAATATTGAATACATCTCTGCTTTTCGCTCATCTGGGACATGCTGGGTTTCAGTGGGGTATTTTTTCTGTGTTATTTCTTCCTGGAACAGCCCTGTAACTAACTCTTCCTGGAATTACCTGCCAGAGTCACAGCTCATCAAGATGGCAGCCTTGTAGAAAATGGTGGAACTCAAGCTATCACATAACCATTTTAATACATCGAAATCTGAAAAAAACAGACATGCTTATAATGCTAATGCCTAAATCCTTTGATTCTATCCTTCTTTTTTGACTTTCTTCTGTTCTTTCAAATACTCATGCAGTTAGTAAATATCAGTCCTGTGTGCACTCCACTTAAGGAAGATCATATGTATTTTGTATATTTCCTTCAAATTAAACATCTGCATCCTCTGTGGGAAAAGAGGAACACTCATTCACTGCTGCCGAGATTGCAAACTTGTACAACCCATATGGAAAGCAGTGTGAAGAACTCTTAAAAAAAACTAAAAATGAACCTAGCATTTGACCCAGTTATACCGCTCCTTGGCATATACCCGAAGGACTTATCCTATTGCAGAGATACCTGTACATCCATGTTCGTTGCTGTTCTTTTCACAATAGCTAAGTGTCCCTCTACTGACAAGTGAATAATGAAAATGTGGTACATTTACAAAATGAAGGTCTGCATAGTGGTAAAGAAAGACAAAATCATGATATTTGCAGGTAAATGGATGGGACTAAAAATAGTTATACTAAGTGAAGTAACATAAAATCAGAAAAACAAATGATGTATGTTCTCCCTCATTTGTGGATCCTAGCACCAAACCCTTATATGTGAGTATGTGTCTTGATGTAACTTTAGAGCCAGGAAAATGGAAAGGAACCAGTGAGATAAAGGGAAATAAGGAACCTAAGTGAGAAGAATAATAGGACACATGTGTTATTAAGGGAGAAATATGTAAAAGGGGGGTTATCTAAATGAAGGGGGAGGGTGGTTTATACAAGAAACTATGGGGATAAAGAGTAAGAAGGAACTCACGAGAGGTGGGGCCTTAGGAGACTGGTGTTATCAGGGAAGAAATGGGGACAGTTTAAATGGGGAAGGCATGGAAGAAAGGTTAGACAGGGAGAGAGACAGAGACAGAGAGAGGAGAGATAAATAATTCCTACTTAGTGTAAAACACCAGAGGTAATCATATTAGTCTAACAACCTAATGACGAATTCTACATATCCACATGCACAGTTGAAGGATAAATAACAAGAAACAATACCAAACAGGAGAAAGTTTCCTTTGTGTTTTTGGCCAGTTGGCCAGGGTGGTTGAAGAGACTCCCTAAATTTCACAGGCTATTGATATAGCCCTTGATTGTATCCCAATCTTGAAGGTAAGACCCTATTGCTGATGATAGCACTTACTTCAGAGACCAGATTTGAAGCAATAGACCTGGAACTGACCTGGAAACTACTTCCCCTGAAGGCTAGGACTCATACCTCTGAAGAGCACTATACAAGGAAGCAAGGGAGAGCATCAACCAATGGCCCAACACCAGCTTCATGACCAAATAACCACTTTAATTGACTGTCACAGCATCAAAGTTACTTTTATCTTGGGGCCAATCAATGGCTATGCGATTGCTCTTAAAGCCCACTCAATGGGAGGAAACTCAAGTTTAATACTGTAATCATAGCCAAATGGAAATTGCCAAAGAGGTTGTAGATCTTAGAGAGATCCTTAGTGCTGTTACATTCCTAGGTTAACGTAACTTCTTACTAAATGTAAAATATGTATCCTTATATTTATAGTCAAGTATCCCAGTAACCACTAACCAAAGAAGCTTCTTTGGCACTAGATGCAGACTAATAGAACTTACTACAGCTGGTCACACAGACATTGTGGCACATCTACGATGCAGCCTGTACACCCACAGCTCACACAATATAGAAAAAGGGGTAAAGTAGACACTAATGAATCTCTCAACTCTCATTAAGGAAGCTCCCTGAAGCAACATAGAGCCAGTAACACAAAAGGTCACAAATAGATAATCATGGAGATTAGGAATCTGCAGAGTGTGATTTCCTGGACAGAACTCATATTGTTTCACTCACCCAGAGCTAAGGGACTATTGAAGAAGAGGGGGTTGAAAGACTGTAAGAGCCAGTGAGGAGGGGAATGACCATATAAAAATAGAATCCTACAAGCTCCTGGGACCCTGCCCACATGAACTTACAACAATCCTTTTGTCATGATCAAAATCCATGCAAACTCAAGCAGACAAACCCTGTCACGGTACTGGGGAAATGGGCAGCAAACCCCAACCTTTGCTTAAGAAATATTGGCAACCGATTACTGTTGGATGAGGATGAGCTAGTCTTCCTAAAGTGAGCAACTCTGGGTAGACTGACTGAACCTCAGTGGACGAACCTGCACTGAGGTCACATGGGGACACTAATTTACCACAATAGATCTTAACACAGATGAAAAAATGCATCGATTCTAGTTGGTGGGTGCTGGTGGGGCAAAGGATTTAAAGATTATTATGATTGATTGAGATGTTCAGTATGAAACACACAATGGTTCAATAAAATTTTTTTTTAAATCTGCACCCTCAAATTCTTTGTCTTTGATGAGATTCAAATTAGAGCCATATGCTTTTTTAATTAAGTAGTTAAAAACAGCTTTTTTTTCTGACCTTGATACATTATGTAAATGTCAAAAGCTAATTTGCCTTGAAACATAAGCTTCTGGGAATAGAACTTTGATCTAATGAAAGCCAAGCACATATTGCAAGAAGAACTTGCCTGCTGATTTTCTTCTTCCCTCAGTTTTTTGACTTTTAAGAAGTGTTCATACGCTTGTGTTTACGTTCATGACAGATTTCCTTGTGTTTGACTATAAATCAATAGCTTTATAACAGATTGGCTTCACCAATGTAAAGGAATAAAAAAGGATATCCCTTTGACCACAAGCTCCTTCCCCTATCCTCTTCATTATTTTAGCACTACAGATATTCCAGATTATTCATTGGCTCACAGATATTAACACAACAATGATCAAATAGAAAGACCATGGGCATAAACCTGACAAGAGCAAGAAAACTGATGACTGCTGCAACTCATTCATAATATAATAATATTCCAGTATGCTGCAAGTTTTTGACCTTAAGCAAGGGGAAGTTGATGACTTTAATAGAGTTTTCTTTATAAACCTTTTTTTTCCTTTCTGTTTCAAAACTGCTGACTTTTTAAAGCTCTGTTTCTTCTCTGATTGCATTCAAAAGCATATTTTTGTTTTAAAGCCAGAGTTCACTTCAATAATGCTTGGTTAATTGTAAGAACAATCACAGTTGGTGGTAAACTGAAGGTATTCCCTGACAGGATGAAATATAGCTAGAAATTACTGTTCCTTCTCCCCTCCAACTCCTCAAGTGTGAGAAAAGCATTTCTTTGATGTATTTTTAAAGTAACCCAATAATAGCAATATCTTAGTTACAAAGACCTCAAATAAAGGCATTTCTGTTAATACACAGCCGGGTTCAAATACCAATATTAATGGGCATTTGTGATAGACTCTTAGCTTGAATTACTTGCCTTCACTAAGCCTTCCCTTATTAATGCAATTGATAATGGTACCAGTATGGTAGATTTTTGAAAAGGGAAAATCTGCTGCATGTAAAGAAATGTATATAGTTTTTGGCACATACTAAGTGTGTATTTGCTAAGTGTTGACAATAAATATGTGTGTCCTAGTTCTTTAGCTATCTCTAATCGACAGAGTAAGCATACAGAAAGTCTCTCCGCGACTGAAGGCAGTGGTAAACAGGTTAAATAAACAGAAAATACTAGGTTCGAGATATCTACCTTTTGCACGTCTCCTTTCCCTATGACTTATGATCAGTTTGCTCTATTTCTGACGTTTCTTCTCGCAGCCTTGATCAGAGAGTCGGACATTTACCTGCTAATTTCTCTTTTTGTGTTTAGTTGGTGGGCTTATTTTTAACTTTTTTTTCTTCCAAGCTCTTGTTTCAATTCAGAATCTGAGTTAACCCACTATCTTCCCAGATTTTCCTCTGCTGCTGTCAACAGGAGGTTAAAAATCTAACTTTACTGAAACTGAATGTAGCTCCTACCAATTATAATTATTTGGGGAGGAATTGCAAAATTAAGAGGATCATTCTGCCATTTAGTAAACAAAAACTTAACTCTGTCCTAAGACATTTTTTTCAGCCACCAAAACTGGACCCAGCCCAGAGGAAGAACTTTGCTATTTGGAGTATTGACATGTCAATTAACATAGCCTACTCGCTTCAGCTGCGATAGTTCTGAAATGAATCTCTTAATAACCTCCCACATGAATATATCACAGGGACATAGCCCTAATAGTTAAATTCTTTAAAAGCTGTAATTGAAACTTCAATCACCCTCATGTGTAGGTCAACAAGTGACCACTTTCACTGCTTCTTTGATTTGATTCTGATCCTCCTGTCTTCACTTGTAAATGTAGGAATAACCATTTCACAAGGAAGTTAATAAGTGCACATATGAACATACCTGACTTTATTATTGTAAGACAGTCTTTCAATTTTTTTTTATTGTGGTAATTAGATATAACACAGAATTTAGTATGCTAGCAGCTTTATAGTGTGAACGAGTCTCAGTGATACTAATTACATTCCATATTGCTGGGCATCATCATTACTATCAACTCCCACAATACTTCTCCTTTGGCAAAATTCAAACTCTACATCCATTCAACACTGTGTCCTCTTTTTATTGTATTTCAGGTACTGGTGACCACTTCATTTTGTCTTTTCAATTGGCTAATCTGTTAGTATCTAATTTACATATATTATACATTTATTCATTGTTGGTGAACATTTAGGTTGTTTCTATGCTGCGGTTATCATGAATAATGATATTATAACTAGTAGGTGTAGAGACAGATTTTTGAGCTACTGTTTTTGAGTCTTTGGAATATATGCTCACAAGGGAGGTTGATCACTGATATAGAAACTAAAATTTAAATACATTGTATAATCCCTTTGTCCACATTGTCAGTCCATATGCTTAACAACTGTGTTTAAGTGCTCCAATTCCTCTAAATTACCACTAATTCACTTTTGTATTGTGGATGTGTATGAATATTTTGGTATTTGCTGCCCTATTGTGTGGATCACCTTCTTGTGGTTTTGATTGCAGTTTCTCTAATGATCTGAGATGAACTACTTCTTGGGGTCTTGATTGCAAGTTCTCTAATGATCAGTGATACTCATATGTTTCCAGGAGCTTACTGGCTATCTTTTTCTTTGTCTGAGTCAAATCTATTGAAGGCTTTTATCTGTTCTTTGTTGTTGCTGGTTTGGGTCCTTCATTTACATATGACTTGCAGCATTTCCCTTATTCTATAGCCAATTATTTGCATAGCATTGACAGTCCCATTGATGCACAGAAGTTGTTAATTTTCATGAAGTTGAATTCATCTATGGTCTTTCTTTTTTTTTTTAAAAAAAGCTATTATTATTAATTTTTTATGTGTATGAGTGTATTGCCTGCATGTGTGTAAGTTCACCTGTGTCATGCAGTGCCTGTGGAGGTCAGAAGAGTGCATCAGATCTCCTGAAACTGGAGTTGTGGATGGTTGTTAGTCATCATGTGACTGCTGAGAATTAAACCCAGGTCCTCTGAGAGAACAATCAGTGCTCTTCACATCTGAGGTATCTCTCCAGCCCCAGAGATGGTTTTTCTTTTGTTAACTTTGCTTTCACTATCATATCCAAGAAATCATTTCATAATTCAATTCGGGAGGCCCTGGACCATATTATCTTCTAAACTATTTTATGGTTTGATTTTTATCTTTGAGTCTTTGACCTTGAAATGTTTTTTTTGTTGTTGCTGCTGTTTTTGTTTTTTGCTGCTGTCATTGTATTGTAATAAGTGGTCTTCCAACTCCATCTTTTTGTAACTACCTATATAATTTTCCCATTATTTCCAATTGTAGGGAAGATTATCCTTTACTTAATGAATGATCTTGATGATCTTGATGTCCTTATAAAATTTATTTGACCACATGCTTGAGCATTTATTTTTCAACTCTTCATTCTAGTCCATTAATATCTGTTTTTATGTCAGTAATATGTTGTTAGAAAACTGTACTTTGGTAGTAATTTTGAAATGATCATTTCTCAGATTTCACCAGAGAAAATTATTCTTATAGCAGACAGTGAGTAAAATAGAGACTCACAATTGATCTATATGGAGAAAATAAGGGATAGCAGAGTTCTCAGTCCTAAATGGGATATCTATATCACTTCCGTTCCTCTCAAAGCTCAGGGATCATTTTGGAGGAAGGGGAAGAAAGATCATAAAGGAAAAATATGGTGGCTAAACACAAGGAAATAGTGCTTTCTGGACAGAGCAGAGTAGTTGTGTGTGCACAAACCCACAGTGCTTATGACAGCATGCGTAAGGTCTGGAAAAGCCCAAGAAAGACAAAAGCCCAGTATGGATGAGAATGATGGCAAGAAGTTCCTCCTAACTGAGGAACTGTGGACCGTTGATAGCTGCTTGGAGAGGGAGAGTCAGTCTCCTTTAAGGGAATGACACAGGGTACATTAACTAGGCTCTAGGAGTCAGACCCACACTTAAGGATATTTGGGGAACAAAAATTAAACTTGATAGGCCCTTAAAATAATAGAGGACATGAAGTTGGAGGGATGATTAAGTTGGGAGTGGTAAGCTGGGGATGGAGATGGGGCAGGGAGTCTGAATGTGATCAAAAACAGTGTGTTAAATTCTTAAACTATCAAACAAAACATTAAAATAGAGAAAGTGTAAATTTTCCAATTGTATTGCTACTTTAAAAAATATTAGTAGCTAAGTGTTTAGGTTCCCTCTAAATCTTTTCATGGACTTTGCCATTTCTGCAAAAAGCGTTATTGTGTTTTGATGGAATTGCATTGAGGCCTGTATTGCTTCCGATGGTTTTGTTATTTTAATTTGTTTTATTCTTTATCACGGCTATTTTTATATTTATATATTTTTCAATGTTTAGGAACATTTTATATTTTTCATTGTATAAATCTTTGACCTTAAATAGTTCATTCTTTATCTTTTTTATTATTTGTGAGTTGTATATGCATATATAGTGTGTGTTGTTTAGATGATTCTATTCCCTCCCCAATAATTCCTGTCGTATTTGCATCACCGCTTTTCCTTCCCACTTCATGTTCTCTCCTTTTAAACTCAGAGTCCAGTCAGTGCTGTCTTCATGAACATAGGCAAAGGGTCATCTACTGAAGGATGGGTAATCCTTTAGGGGTCACATACCTGAAGAAAAGTGAACTTTCACTCCCCCCCAGTAGCTTTAAGTCGTCAGTAGCTCCTTAGCTAGGATTGGAACTTTATGAGTCCCTCCCACATTCATGCTGGCACCTTGACTTTCCTGATCTGGTGCAGGTTTTGCACATAGAATCACAGTCACTGTGAGGGCACATGTGCCGTGGTTATGTCATGTTAAACAGATACCATCTCACAGCAGATGTCTACCTCTGATGCCTATAATCTTTCTGCATCCTGACCTTTATAATTCCTGAGCTCTGTGATGTAGATGACCTATTACAGCTGATCACTGTACAGTATCTTAGTAGATACTAAGATACACTGACCAACTGTGGGTCTTTGTGAGTTACCATGTATGGGAAAAAGAACTTAGGGACCAGTTTACTACTTGTAATTTGGTACAATAATAGTATCACACTCTCCAGGAAAACCTATGACACACCCAACCTCAGGTCTTTGCTGTAATTAGTGGTACACTACATGAGTTCCGTCTCATACAAAAAGCATTACATTCAATCAGAAAGTGGCTGATTACTCCTCAAATAATCATGCCACTAGTACAACAATAGACATATCTTGCCAGGCCAGTCATTGCTGTAGCTCACAGGAATCACAGCTGGGGAAGATTATGGAATAATTTCCTGCACTAGTAAAGAAAATGGAACTTTCCCTTCCCATGAAAGTTGCCAATGGTTATGAAGTTTTCAGTCAGTATACTCTTGATTTCTCCATAGTGTATTCAGCAATAGGGTCTCACCATCAAGCTCTGGAGGAGAACCAAGAGCAAAGGCAGTAGCTTGTAATGTCTGTGTGTGTGTGTGTAATGGGGTAGTCTATGGGACCCCACTGACCACCAACTCAAAAGAGGTAACCCGTATCTGGCCCTCAGCTTTTTATTTGATGGCCTAGGGTGTTGTGGGAAGGGATTGGGTAGCTCAATTTAAATTTATTTACATATGTCTATATTTTAGAAGCTTCTACAGCAGTGAGTTTCCATGTAAAGTTTCCAAAGGTCTTTAGTGTTTGTTATCTCTCCGTATACACTCTCCTCTAGCCTGCCCTTTCACTCCATTTAACAGTTCCTGATTCCTTATTCCCTTTTCTTCTTCCTTACTGAAGGAAATTGGCACAACATAGGACTCTGACCACGGAACATCTGGTCCCTTAACCCCTACCAGGAGAGTTTCCAGTTCTTTTTCAGTAACTTCATCTTCTCCTGCCTGGGTACTGAGAAAACCCAAAATAAACTTCCCCTGCAACAGCGGCCTCCAAATTTCCCCTTGCAGCTGCCTCTATAGAACTCTGACCTCCTCCTGTTAGGGTCTGAGAATTGGGAACAAACCCCACGACTCCACTATGATGCAAAAATGAAAATTTATTTATATAATTTGGCAAACAAAGGGAATCAAGCAACTAGCCAGGCTGCAGTCCCTAAGGCCAGATGGGGGACTGCAGAGCACTATCCAGGGTGCAGCCAGCTTTTAAAAGTTTTTGTAGCTGAGTGGCTTTGCCGGCTAGTCCAACCTTGGAATTGGTTGGTCCAGAACCTGACTGTTCCACAGGGATCATTTGTGTTGGACA
The DNA here is from genome assembly GCA_035773235.1 of Eospalax fontanierii. Lineage (NCBI taxonomy): Eukaryota > Metazoa > Chordata > Mammalia > Rodentia > Spalacidae > Eospalax > Eospalax fontanierii. The sequence continues at coordinate 13,712,145 of CM069544.1, read as the reverse complement.
ACCTGGCGCCAGAATGCCGCGCTGAAGTGTTAGCACCCGGAATGTAGCAAGGCAGGGCAGGCGATTAAAACAGGAGATCTGAGTTTGCTTTGTCCCTACACTCCCTCCCTGTGCACAATTTCCATTCCCTCAGGAATGTTGCTGTCCCTCACTGTGCTAATAAAGCAGATCCCATCTGTTGAGCTCAGATCTGGTTCTTTCCTGTGGCCCCAATTGTCATTCTTTTCTGGAACATTTTTCTTCACTTACCACCTGCATTCTTTCTCCCTTCCTTTGAAGCCAACCTTCACCACTGTCTTTCTTCCTAGCTTCCTGACTTTTACAGTTATTCCATTTTAAACGTACCCTAAGGATTCAAAACTGGCATCCAGATTTGAGACAGGACATCCGATGTTTCCACTGTTTATAGATACCCCATTTTCATTATCAATACATAAGTTGACAGACCTCTAGTCTGTTTCCAGTTCTTGGCTATTATGAACAGTGCAGAAATGAACACTGATTAGCAACTAAGTTTATCTTTTGGGTTTGTTTATCTTTTCGGTTTTTTGAGATAGTCTCACTATGGAGCCCTGAAATTCTGCCCTGGAATTGACTATTTAGACCAGGCTGACCTGGACCTCACAGAAACTAGCTTTTCTCTGCCTCTTGAGAGGTGGAATTAAAGACAGGTAGCAATTTCCTACTAGATAACACCTTCCATTCTTGTGGGAAACTAAGACTCAGGATGTTCTAAAGGGAGGGGAAGCATTCTGTCTTTCAGGGTAGCAGGTAAAGCTCGGGGAAGTAAACCATTCAATCACTTGAAACTGACCACATACACTAGCCTGGCTTCTTCCTTAAGCCTATACAGTTCCTGAGGACTGCTGGAAAACACTCTCAGGCAAAAAGAGCTTCCTAAGAGACTTTCAGGTAAGCCCGCTTGCCTGGAAGAAATCCTAGACAAGCTTCCTGGAAGAGGCAGAAACCAGATAAGAGACACAGAGAAGAGGCTGAGAACAGATAGATTCCATTAAACACACATACTGTAATCTGCTGAGGAGCCTGCTAGCAAGCAGTGAGTCGGGGTTTCCAGGATTGTGAGCTGTCACACATGCCCCTCACCTACACTCCTATAAGAAAACCCAATGAAACCCATTAATTCACTTGGTGGTTTTTTTCCTTGCTTTGATCTGTCATTGGCTTCCTATTTGGGGTGAGCTGACGCTTATTCACATCACCCCAGGAATAGTGCCACTCAACACTACACAAGGCTCAAAATACTTTTTATTTGCATTTCTCTGGTGGCTAAGTATTTCTTAGCCATTTGTAATTCATATTTTGAGAACTCTTAGTTTAGTTTCATGTCCCAATTTTGATTTGGTTGTGAGTTTTCTTAATGTGTATTTATTTATTTTTTTAGTTCTTTTCATATTCTAGAAAACTTTCTGTCAGATATAGAGCTAACAGAGAATTTTCTCCGTTTTGTAGACTACCTCTTCATTTGATGCCTGGTGTCCTTTTTTGCTGAGAAGCATTTTAGTTTCATGTGGTTCTATATGTTAATTGTTGGTCTTAATGTCTGTATTATCAGGATCTTGTTCAGAAAGTCCTTTCATTTGCCTATAAATGGAACATACCCCCTACTTGCCTCCTCTAAGGGTTTCAAGGTATCAGACCTTAGGTTAAAGCCTTTGAAACACCTTGAGAGGATTTTGTGTAGGGTGACATACAAGAATGTACTTTCATTCTCCTCCCTGCACTTGGCCAGTTTGAATAGCACTATTTGTTGAAAGTATTGTCATTTTGGACAATGTATATTGTATTGCTTTTGATCCAATCATGAGTAAAGTTGTTTTCTGATATTACGATTATTATTTGTATTATATAAAGATGCAACTAATTAATGCATACTGATTGTGTTCAGGTAAATTGTCGTTGTAATTTTATGTTGTTGATAGCAAATATTTTAAGTTTTTCCACATATAATTTTTATCTTCCCTAGAAGGATATATTTGCCTCTATTCTGGCCTACTTTTTCTGACTAGGATTTGTGTTACTAAGTTGAGTAGATGTGGGGATAGCACAAATCCTCACTTTATTTTTGATCACAGAAATAAAGAAAAACTTTCATTCTTTCACCTCTGAGTATATTGGTCTCTGTGGGGTTTTTTTTGAAAAAGTATTTTTAAAATACTTTATTATTTTTATTTTATGTGTCTAAGTGTATCTATGTGTTTAAGTGCACCTATGTTGTGCAATGCCCCCGGAGGTCAGAAGAGGGCACTGGACTCCCATACAATGGAAGTTACTAACAGTTGTTGGATGCCATGTGGATGTTGGAAATTGAGTCCAGGTCTTCTGCCAGAGCAGCTCGCTGGTGAGCCATCCCTCCAGCTGGTTCCCTCTGGGATTTTATGTTTGGCTCTCATTATAGTGAGCCAATTCCATTGCACCATGAATTTCCAAGGTAAGTCTACTAGCAATCAGCTTTCTTTTTTCTTCTTTATCTAGAAATGTTTTCGATTCTTCATCACTTTTGAAGTGTTTTCTTAAGTACAGAGTTCTTGGTGATCAGTTGTTTCCTCTCCTCTTAGAACTTTTAGTTGTCTCAGTCCATGCCTTCTGTTCTACAAAGCTTAAAGCTTCCTGTGAAATCTTTGCTTAGAATCTTATGCAAATTTTTTTTTCAGTTTTCTTTTCTATACCATCTCAAGTTTCCATCTCTCATTTTGACCTTTGACAATTTGAGTTTGATGCCTTGGGCCGAATATCCTTTTAGTGATCCTACTTGAATTTTATTGAGGTTCTTGTATGCTTATGCTCATTTCTTTCATCAAATTGAAGAAATGTGTGACCATTGTTTCTTGAAATAATCTCTCTGTCCTATGCTTTCCACTTTCTTTTGCAACTACTACAATGTCTGTACTAGACCACTTGACAATGTCTCAAATAACCCTCAGGTTTTATTATTTTTTCTTAAATTATATCTTTCTTTTCCCTTCTGTAACTGAATAATCTCAGTTGTCTTGTCCTTAATTCCTGGATTCTTCTTGTCCTTAAGTTCCTGGATTCTTCTTGTCCTTAAGTTCCTGGACTCTTTTGCCTTCATGTTCAGATCTACATTTGAGTCACTACATTTAAATTTTCCATTCTAATATGATATTTTTCATAGTATTTATATATTTCATAGACTATACTGTTTTTACATTTATGTGTTTACATGAGTGTTCACATATGTATTATTTCCATATCAGTAGTATACAGTGCAGCTAATTTTTATTATTTTCATTTGCAGAGATATAAATTGCAGCATTGCTATTTCTGTTTTATTCATATTTTATTTTCTTAACTTTTAAAAACTGAGCATCTCCACAGGCTTGGTCCAGTTTGTCTGCATCTTTCAGTGAGAATTTTTGTCTTTTTCCTTTGGTTCCTTTGTTATTTTGTGTGTTATGTTTGCATTGTGTTTTCCTTTCTTCAGCTGAAACAGGGACATTGTAATTCAACTGTGTTGTTGCTTATCACTTTCACATTCCCAGGATTGGTATTCTCTCTCTCTCTCTCTCTCTCTCTCTCTCTCGCTCTCTCTCTCTCTTTGTCTCTCTCTGTCTCTTTCTCTGTCTCTGTCTCTTGTATTGTATTGTTTTATTAATGAGGATCATATTTGTTCCAAGGGTATAGTTATTTTTTCAAGTATTTATGAGTATAAAATTTCTCTCAGGCATGAACCATCTAGATTCCCCTATACACACAGCTGTGTTTTTTCTTTTTTTTAATGTTCTGTCTTTTAGTGTCTAGATCTGAAAAGGAGATAAAGGGAAAATGAAGGGGAAGTATTAAGAAGGTAAAATTCTGGGTGTGACTTCAGTTAGAAGAACAGTGCCTCTCAGCAAGTATGAGGATACTAAGACAGACTTTTGCCCTTGTGTCTGAGTCTTCATACTCAGAAGCTGAATGGAATCATCAGAACTTGATTCCCAGTATTTGGAAGATAAGGTCCTCATTGCCTGTCCTGACTTTAACAGATTGCATGCATGTTCTTTCTGCAGTACACATACAGATTTTTGCCAAGGGGCTAGGGTAGAAGGTGGGTTCCAGCTCCTCTTCTAACAGCTTCAGTACTCTGATCATAGCCACAGTTTGTTGCCAAAATGTCTATTTGATGTTTTACAGCCCTGACTAGACTCTAGAGCTGCATGACAGCAGTGCTAGAACAATTCTGCCTAAGTGATTATTTGGGAGGGGAGTTCGATTGCTTGCAGTCTCTACCCTATCATACACAAAGAATCAAAGTTCATCAGGTCACTTTTCAATAACACATATTATCCTTAACCTTTCCCTCTTCTGGATAGAAACATTCTCCCAATCTTATTCAGTTCTGATATCCTGGAGTGTAAGAGCATACAGATTACGTCTTTTTCTCTCAGTGGCAATGGTAGAGGTGAAATTTCTACCTTATTTATTCTACAAGAACTCCTGATGTCATCTGTCACTCAAAGCATTTATCTATTGGAAATTTTGCTTTCCCAGGAGGTCAGTCTAGTTATAGCAAATGGAAAGAAATGAATATGTATGTTCAGGTGCTAAATTAAAATGTCAACTCCAAACTTTGGAAATCAGAGTCTTCAAAGACATCAAGAAGAAATTATCTCTTACCCCCCATAGGTAAGGAAAGCACTTTAAAAACTAAACTGTAGCCTCAGAAGGAAGATGCGAAGGAAGAAGGAAGAAGATGTATGGGCAGAAGCCGGGTTTACAGTTAAAGGCATCAGGTCCTCCTCCACACCGTTCTCTCCAGGCTAGCACCACATAACTATAGTAGCTTAAAATAATGATTATAATGTGGCTTGGTTATTTATACATAAGCTTTTTAGCAAATTAAATTTACATTATAGATTTATTTTTAATGCGTGAGTTGCTAAATGTCTTCCAGGAAGGTTCATAAAAAAAGCTCTGCAAACAAAATGGGTCCGAAGGGCAGGTCTCCTTTTCCCACTTGAAGACATTGCTTACATTATCTCCAACCAGCTTCCAGAACAAACTCAAAGGGACACCACGAATGGAGACGCTGATTTCACTCACACCTCTCTAAAATGAAAGGTGCTTCATCATATTTTTGGATGGTATTTCTTTGTCATTTAAACCACAAAATCCAGGAAAAATGTGCACAGTCATCAATGACTGGCAATTTTCAACCCAACATTTCCAAACCTCAGGGAGGAATCCCTTTATTCAGTGGCCTACCCCATGCACATACAGTAGGAAATGTTCCAGATGGGCAAATATATGAACTTTCTCTACCAGGACTATTGACGGCTTCTTAGGTGACTTGAAAATAAAACTATCAATACCTCAATTTGGCTACATGATAGTTTTTCCAAGGAAATGACTGGACTGTAGTCAACCCCTTCAAGCAATGAATGGTTCTTCTCTATGTGAACATGACTGTCTTGATCCGATTCCAAATTCCCTTTTCAAATTAGCTTCTGCTTGTTCCTCAGTAGGATTCACATCCCATCTACAAGAGAACAACCTTTTGCCTAATCTTAATGGCTTTTTCTTCTCTCCTCAGTTTTGTTTTAATACTGTTTTAAAAACCAATGTTAACCCAGACAAAATCACTGTGATACTTTCTCGTATGCCTATTGTCAGAATCTAATAAGATTTTCTGTTTGGTGGATATGATATATTCTTTGTGTGTGTGTGTGTGTGTGTGTGTGTGTGTGTGTGTGTGTGTGCGCGTGTGTGTATTGTCATAAAGAGAGGGGGGAGGGGAAAAGGACAGGTGCATTGAGAAGTTACATGAATTCATGTGTGTTTCTTTGTTTCTTTGATTTTTAGATAGATTTTCGCTATGTAGCTCTGGCTAGCCTGGAACTCACACCTTGAAACTGAAATGATCTTCCTAACTTTGCATCTGAATTACAGGATTGCAGGGTATACCACCATTCTTGGCATACATATAGTATACTCTTAAAATAAATACTTGGCCTTCAGATTTTTATTTTATTTAATTAATTTATTTATTTGTTCATTCTTGAGACAGGGTCTCCCTGTAACCCCAGCAGGCTTGGAACTCCCTATGTATACCAGGTGAGCCATGATCCTTTCACAGAGATCCACCTCTCTCTTGCCGAGTGATAGGATTCAAGGCATGTACCATGACACCTACAATAGACCTACTATTTTAACTCTATGCTGATCTACAAATACCTTGAAGAAAGGCGTTAGAATTAAGTAGCTTTAAAGGGCTTGAAGTTTCAGACAGTATGCCTTGTTTTTATTATCTTTAAATGCACATTTCGTATAAGTAGTCTGAATTTTAAAATAAAAGTTGATTATTTCATTTTATTTAAATATGAAGATTATCGACTCACCATGAATTCAGTGCTTCATTGGCTACGAAAATGATACATTTTATTTAAACAAAGATTAAAATCACCATGAGACATTCAAGAAGTAAAGTTCAGGAAGGCGCTGAATATAATTTTCTTCCCTGTCTTTTTCCTTTAGGCCTCTAGAAAATAACTGGAGGACATTGGTCATTTCAGAATGAAACGATCCATAAGAATTTAAATGAGCCTGGCTGTTGTGGTCCATAGATGCCTTTAACCCAGCATTGAGAAAAGAGGAAGGTGGGTCTCTCTGAAATCCAAGCCATCCAGGTGTCCATAGTAGGTCCAGACTAAAGGGATATTCCATCTCAAAACAAAACAAAACAAAACAAAAACAAAAGTAAAATAAAAAAATTTTAAATGAATTATATTGTAATTCATTTTGCACAGAAAGATATATTAATGGTTCTGATTTTTGTACTTTTGCTTTTAGTTTTCTATAGTGAATTGGAATTGGTATGATTGGCCTTTACTTAAAAGTGAAATGAATTTGAATTCCTGTTTCATATAGTAAGCCCTTAAAAGTACATTATTTAAATATCAGCAATGAACCTAGCAAATTAGTAACAGAAATCATGAGAGAGTACTTTCATTTCTTTTTAACATTTAATTTATCAAGTGTATTTAGACTTCTGAGTTTTGTGTTGTACTTCAAAAACTATATTCAATTTTAATATCTAAATAACTGAATATAAAAATGCCATAAATAAAACAGAAATTAGAATGGTAAAAATGAATGCAAAGTTAAAACTTACATTGAAATCTAAGAGCTAATTTCCCTCCTATAGGGGAAATATCCTACAAGCAACAAAAGAGTAACAAATGTCCAATGGAGATGTGTTGTCATCGCTCTGCTCAGGGCCAGCCCGAGGGGGATGCAGGGTCTTGGTTGGTAGGAGTTGAGAGGCATGGAGTCAGAACACAGACTCTGGGAGCTTTGTGGAAGCATAGAGAATGTGAGCCGCAGCAAACTCAGTTTATTTAAGGAAGTGCAAGGAGTTTTATGGGTTTGGTTAGCCAATCCTATGGGTTGGTTCCCACCTGTGGCCAATACTAATCTGTCCCTGGGTAGATATTCTTGGTGCAGGTTCTCTCCGTATGTGGGGTGGAAGCTGGTATCATGCCTGGCCAGAGTGGAATGCCACATCCACAGGAGCCATTTCCTTATGCCTCTCGGAAGGAAGCCATTTCCTTGTTCCTCATGGCAGGCAGCCAGGCTAAGGCCCACACTGCAGTACACCATACATATCCTCCTTTCTGTTTTTATTAATTGAGTGACCCTGAGAGGGATCTTACCCATCATTGACTCTCCACCATCCAGGTGAAAGAACCCAAGGGGTAATGGGAGGCATGGTTATTTGCCAAGCCATTGTTGATCCCAGTCCCCTAGGAATCACCTCAATTGACAATGTCTGTCTTAGGTTGCCCTATTCATCTGGGTCTTACTCATCATTGACTACCTGCCGTCCTGGTGAAAGAACCCAAGGGGGTAATGCCTGTCATTTAGCAGGGTAATTAGGATGGCACGGGAGGTTCATGCAGGAAGGCTCCTGTGGCCTGCGTGAGGGTCTTTGTCAAAGAATGCTTCTGTGAGCTGTAGAAGGCTTAGGAATAAGCAAGATGTGTCAAGTATCATGAAGAAGGTAGAGTTATTAAGTGGCCAGTTAAACGGGATTGCACTGTATTGTTGATATCCAGGTTTGAAGGAATATTTGTTATTTGGGGGTAGGTCCTAGGCCTGGATGGAGGCCTGAAGAATTTGAAGCATCAATGTCTGAGAATCTCTGCTTTGATGCAATGCTTTCCAAAGAGAACAAAAGGTCAGTTGCTATCAAGAAAGGCACAGAAAAATACCCCAGATTACCAAACTGAGGGGCATAAAAATGGCTGAGATCCTGTTTCATCTCAGCAGATGGTGCTGAAGTCCCTTGTGTTAAAGTTGTGCCTGTATTGTTTCAGTGGCAAAGTTGGAAAAATTAGTTCTTTTAAAGCTATGCATGGGGAGTAAGGTCTGCTGAGGGAAAAACAGAATCAACCATTGAGGAGCTAGGTCCCATTAATTTCCTGTACTGAAAGTTGCCATGAAGGGCAACCCTGTGGCAGGGTTGGATAAATACACAGCCAGGACAATGGGGCTATCCTGAGACATAGGCATAGGGGTGGCTGGGTGTGGAATTGCTGCCCACAAATCATCAGCTCTAGACCAGCGGGGAATGGGAGTATGAGCAGTAGAAGGAAGTGGGTGTGGTTATGGATCCAGCAATCCCTCGATGGTGAGGGCATCTGCTGTGCGGACAGGCTCATCCGTGGTAGGCCTGACATTTCTGGCGGGTATCCAGATAAGGGAGGATGAACTTCTAAACAGCAAAGAAAATATAAATCTAGAGACAAAGCAAGTTCATTTCAATAGAGCTTAAAAGAAAGTTCTGAAGATAAAGAATTGAGAAAATAAACGGAGCTAGAATAACACGGATACTATCAAAACAAATTACATGATAATAATTGGGTAACAAAATAATAAAAATTTTAGATTTATATTCCTAATACTGTAAATTTATGCATAAAGATGTTAGACAACATATATGAAAAGCATATCTGGTGCAAAGGTGGTTGACATTCTCAATATGAATAGGAATTTATACCCATGGGGCTAGAGAGATGGTGGAGTGGTAAAATGCTTTCTGTGAAACTGTGACTGGTGTTCCAACCTCAGCACCTACGAAACAAGATGAGTGTACCAGAGGCCTCTAAACTCCAGCACCGAGAGGTGTGCTACACATATATGTGTACATTCATTCACACAGACACACACAGATATAGACACATTCACATAATTAAGAAAAATAAATCTTGAAAGAAAAGTCCTGTTCATGTTATTACTAGACAAGGAAGATTAGTTGCTAAGTAGCAAACAAAGCAAAAATTGAGTAACTTAGATAAACTGTAAGGTTTTCAAGGATACATTTGAACTATTTGAAAGAACTGTATCACATTTCTCATAAAGATACCTGGCAGAAAACTCCCAATGTGATTTTACAAAAAAGAGGTATCACTTATTATCCCTCTAATCCCCTTCTTTGCTAATGGGGAGGTTTGACTTCATGCCCTAGTGGCATTCTTTAAGAAAATTTTTGAAAGTATTTTCATTTTTTTTCATAGGATTCAGGTAGAGGAGAATTTTGATTTCAAAGTTTGATCAGAGGGAGATCTCAGTTGATTTTACAGAAATACATAATAAAGTAGGGATAAGGGACCATCTTGGGTTGGTAATGGTTAAGGTTCCTGGGTTCCGGACTGAAGTTAGAAATTCAGGAGACAAAATTTTCATTTTTTTCCTTACCTTTTTAATGATTTTGTTACTATGAATACTGAAAACTCATAACATAATAGAAAAGCAAGGTTTTTTCTCATAAACAACATATGAACAATAGTCTATAATCTAAATAAGTTATACACAGTATTTATGAATCTTATAATTACATATGGACAGCATGAAATTAAGATTCTACACATTTTCTATTTATATTTTTCATTTTCTTTCTTCGCTCCTGTTACAATACTTTCAGACTAAATTCAATTACATACAGAGCCAGAGGTTTGGGTTTAATATATATATACATATATATATATATATATATATATATATGTATGTATCTGCTTGCAGTATACATAATTAAATAAGTACATACAGTGTAAAATTTCAGATTACATTACAATTTTAATTTTCTACTTGCTTATTTGTCCAAATTTAAAAATGTAGATACTACAGATAGACAAAAAATGGAAGGAAAATCAAATTATTTCATTTGAACAATTAAAATATAGTGAATAAATAAACCTCTGTGGAAATAAAGCCCCCTAACTATGGAAATGGTAAAACTGTGGCTCAAGAAACTTGACAGAACATGTAAAATATGTCAGGAAGATACTCTAATAACACATATCAGGTCATACCACAATACCATACAAGAACAGTAACCATTGATGCAGATCCCATCACAAAGCTCAGACTTGAGTATTGCTCTCTTAAACTATTAATTTATGGCTTTTGTTTAGTCCCTTCTTGAGGCAAGGCAGTTTGTAGCTGTGCTGAACTCCTGCAAATAAAAAGAAAGCTTTTCCAATGTTCTAATATTGCACTAAACAATAAAACAACCCTTTTTAATGAATGTTGAATGTGCAATCATATGAATCCAGTAAATTTACATAAATGAACTATATAAATTTGTATTTTTATTGAATTTTAGCAATGTTCATATAATAGAATTTGTGGTATTTTTATCTGCTTCTCTCTCCCCAACCCCCCCACTTGTCCTCCCATCCAATTTTAGTGAGCCCTCATATATAGGCAGAGTATGATTTGTGTTCCCCAATGTCCCAGTGTCCTTCTGTGTGGACTCATTTACTGGGTCCAACAAGAGTTCCAACCCTATAAGACACTGTCTTTCCCCCTCCCTGCAGTCACCAATTGTGCTGGGATTTCTTACCCACTTGCTCATGCCTATGTTGGGATTTTGTCTGGTTTGAATTTGCATAGGACTTGTTCATGCTGTCATCATTGCTGTGAATTCATATAACTAACTGACCAGCTATCTGGAAGACTTTGTTTCTTTGAGGTCATCCACCAACTCTAGCTCTTACAGTCTTTCCTCTCTCCTCTTCTTTACTTTTCCCAAGCCTTGGGAGGCAGAGTTTTGAAATAGCTGTCTTATTCAAGGATAAGTACTTTACGAATTCTTGTTCTCGGCACCTTGGCTAATTGTGGGTGTCTCTGTCAATCAGCATTTTGTGCATCAGAGTTTCATAATGTTCTCATTGGTAGGAAAGAGAGCTAGAAATGAGTATAATATAAAAGTATTCAGTACTTTGAAGCTAAGTGACAATGGACTATACTGTATATCGTGTGTATTTTGAAACATACCAGTGCATACTCAACTACCAAATTCAGCATAAATGTATTTATGATATGACAATAATATGTAATTACATCTCTTTCAAAGTACTTTTACAAGAGAGAAGACTTATTTAATCATATTATGTTTCTTTTGTACTATATTTCTGCCAAATCAAGATTTGATTAATTATTAGTAAGAGCCAGCAAACCAATCCAGCAACCCCTGCATATAAAGTCATTCTGATTCCAATAAATGTATTTTTGACAAATGGCTTCTGCTTACATGATTTATCAATGCAATGTTAAAATGAACCTGCAGCAGCAGAGTAGGCAGGCATGTTTCTGTACTTTGTCCTGCCTTTGTATACCAAGAGGAGAATGACAGAAATAATAACTTATATTTCAGAAGAGGGTGGAAAATGTGATGTTTGTGTTCAGTTGACATCATATGGATCAAACAAGAGGAAATAAAGAAAAAGCAATAAAGACACGCAGTTTACTTTTACTTTCAGTCATGAGCATCATTTGTGCCTGACGAGGAAAGAAAAAAGTCCTTATTAGAGCTGGCTGAGCATAATAAACTACAAAGTGACTTCTTACCCCATAAACTTACTTCCAAAGGGTTGTTCATTTTAGATTAGAAGTCATCAGACTACTGTTAGCCACATGATCAGAATACTTTGGTTGAAAATATAACCGTTGAAATTATTATTGTTTTATACAACCGTTTTTAAGTTTAAGGATGACTGGTTTGCAGAGATTGACATATTTGACATCCTTTTCGTCTAAGAGTTTCATTCAGCACAAGAAAGTATGTGATTAATAAAAAATATCCTCTTTCCCTTTCATTATAATATGCCTTAAAAATTCCAGTTCAATCCAGAATGTACCAGAAAAGGATTGGTCGCCATAGCAACCTGGAAAACATTATATGAAAGGTCAGGAAGAATAACATACGCAGAACTTAGGGGATAGAACAGGGTTGATACTCTTGGCTTTCTTCAAAAAACAAGTGTTAAGATAAATAAATGAACAAATATATATTTAAAAGACACTGTTTCTCTGCAATGTAAATTTATTTTATGAATGCATATGAAGGGAGAAATAACAGGTATTTGGTGATAATATAAGAATATTGGTAAATAAAAAATGGAAAACACTATTGATTTTTAGATACCAAAATAAAAACTTTTTTTCCAAAAAGACAGGTGCTTATCTTTTAAGAATCAAATTGAAATACCTGTGGGATTGAAAAAATAATCACAGAGGCTAAGTGATAGATATGTAGACGTGAGTTGTCAACTAATGAAGCTAAGTGTTACATTCTAGGGTATTCATCACCTTCTTCTGGTTTTCTCAGGCATTGTATATATGTGATGTGCTTACATATATGTAGGCAAAAGATTCATACACATAAAATAAAAATAAATACATAAGTTTTAAAAGACAATCATACTAAAATCAAATTACTCTTTCTTGATTTCACACATTGGAAAAGCAGCAGTACAAGGTGTATAATTTGAAGAACAGAGGAATATTTAGAATTGAGACATTAAAAATCTCTTCCATGAAATGACCTACATTTAGGCCAAAAATCATAAATATCAATTTTCAGGTATGTTTTTGGGGAAAAGTATTTAGGTAAGAACAGCAACATAGATAGAAGGCCTTGAAGTGGTTAGATATTTTGAGAACACAGACCATTTAAACTGAAGTACTGTGAGGTGGAGAGACTTTCTAAGAATTCTGGAAATACAGCTGAATTCCATAGGGTTTCTTAAAGATGTTATTGTGTCTTTGGGGTATTCTTATGAACAGTTAGAAAACATAGTGACTTTTTAGCATTAGAAAATATAGTTCAATGTTTTATTTAAAGATTATGGAAAGAACACTTTATTTCCCTTGAAGCATGAACAAGAGCAGGAAAAAAAAAAAGAGTTGGAGGTAGGGGGATCTGACTCCTGATTGAGCTGAAGTAAGCAAAGATGGCATCAGAGACCAAGGAAAAGATTGTGCACATATGAAGAACTGTCTGAACCCAAATTTTAGGATGCTCAGTACTGAGGACATGGAAACACAAGACTCCCAAATCTAGATAGTAAATGCAAACACTACAAAGAACAATATAAAGAACCAACCAACCCTTATGAGGAGAAGGATAAAAGGAAACTCCAGAAACAAAGAAGCCCATTTAAGATGAGTCTGCTCCGGAGTGCACAGTAGCTTTCCAGAAAACCTCCAAGATTCCTAGATGAAAAGCCATTGTGTGGCTGGAAAGTGGGTTCAGTGGTTCAGAGCACTGGCCGCTCTTGCAGAGGACCCAGGTTCAACTCCCAGCACCCACATGACAGCTAACAGCTAACTGTAATTTCAATTCCAGGGGATGCAACACCCTCTTCTGAACTCCACGGGCTTGCATGACATGGGTGCCCTTATCTACACTCATACACATAAAATAGAAATAACAAATAAAAATATTTAAAAATGAAAACTCAGTGTTAACAAATTTACTATACTCTCATATACTATTAATGAGTCACAAGAAACATTATAATAAACATTCACAATAGCAAAAGAATCAAATTTGTATACTTTAAAAATAGGACATGAAATGTACTTGACTCAAAAGAAACTCCTATTCAAAATATAATCCATTATAAATGTAAAAGTATGTTATAAATCAAGAAAAATATACACAATAACACTTATACATACAACAAAAATTTGCATTTTGAGTACAGAAATCATTCATCTACATACATTTAAAATATGGTAAGCCACTGTATATGGAACACAGCCGTTAATTCATAACAAAACTCTGAGGACTAATAAGTTGCCTATATTTTTATAACATTGTTAGGCAGAATATTTTAAGCTAATTAATGGATAGCTTTTATAATATGATTTGATTGTGAGGTGTCTTTCAAAAGACAATGAAGTCTTGGTACCCCGCTGGCAGTGGTATTTGAAGTGGTACAGAAAGTTTAGGAGGGAAACCTCACTGGAGGAAGTAGGCAACTTAAAGGACCTTCTTGCAAGGCATCTTGTCTCTAGTCCTTACTGTCTCCCATTATGACAATCATAAATTGAGCAGCTTTTTTTCTGTTGTGATTTTCCATCCTGATGCTCTGCTTTTCTCAAGTGCAAAGAAATGGAAATAATCAATCAAGGACTAAATCTTTGAAATCATGAGCCAGAATAAATCTTTACTTTCTTTGAAGTTGTTTCAAGTGATAATCACAATAATGAAACATCTAACTAGTATAACTCACTTCTGAGAAATATTTGACCAGGAAAATTGAAAAAAAAAATACATGAGTATTTTATGCACGAAACTCTGTAGTCGTGTTTGTCGGTCGTGTCTCACCACTCAGGGCTGCCCGAGGGGTTGGGGGTGAGTAGATTCAGACTTTGGGAGTTGCACGGGAAGCAGCCCAAGCGCATGGCACTACAAACTCCTTTGTTGAATAGGTACACAAGCTCTTATAGGTCTGGATAGCCATTGATCTTATGGGGTGGGGTCTCAAATATAGCCAATAGTAAGTTTGTCTCTAGGTAGGCAGGTTCTTTCCAGGTGCTGGTCTCACAATTAACCTATTCAACCAATGAGTCCAATTAAACTCAATAAATCTCATTCCTACATAACCATAGAAGAGGAAGCCATTTAATTAAAGGCATAAACGAGCAAGACAAATGTGCACCTACCTATCAGATATATGTTAGAACATATGTCCATTGTGCCATTATCTATAATAGTGAACACATGGAACAAGCTTATGTCTAGAAACATTGGACTGACTCATGCACTGTGGGTTTGCACAGTGGAGGACTGTACAGATGTGTAATGCAAAAGCAAACTATCACTGCACACAGGAAGAAGAAGAAATCTCACAAATGAACTTTTAAACAAAAGAAACAGTACAGTCACTTCCATGATTCCACTGACATAGAGCTAAAAAGTCAATGCAGCAGATAGAGTGGAGGGTGTGAGAGAAGTCACTGTATGGGAGGCATTGGGAGATCTATAAGCTTATCTAGATAGAGGTTGCATAGAAATGTGGGAAATGTTGTTATGCTGAGCACTTAAATTATTTATCCTCATCATATGGGAATCTGTTTATTAGCACTAATGTAACAAATACACAACCTGAGTAATGTTTATCAGAGTTCTTGAGGATGGAAAAACAAAGCCAAAATTGGTCAGACTTGGTTTCCTTTTGAGTCATGAAATTTGGCTCACAGATGATTACCTTCTCACTGTGGCTTATGATAGTCTTCTATGTGAGCACAAGTCAGGACATAATTTCTCTTCTTGTAATAATACTACCAATAGTATTGAGTAAAACCATTCAAAAGACCACACTTACCTATATTATTTCTTTAAAGACTTTTCTCCAAATTCAGTCATATTCTGAAATGTTAGAATTTAATTCATCATATAAATTTGGTAGAGACATAATTTAGACAATATCAGTAAAGCATTTAAAGATCAATGAATCATAAAAATACGTATGTAGAAAGTTGAAAGAGAAGCTATGAAAATTAAGTGAGCAATTAAATTGTAAATGGGCATCTGGAAAATACAGCACAAACTTGTTTTGGATTATCATGTCAGCATATCCAGTGGATAAGGATGTTTCCAGAGCTCTTGAGAGATGAATGAACAGGAGAATGTAGAAGCATAGTTGGCTTTATAGATGAGAAGGTGACCCTTGACCTCAGTGACAGCTGTTTTGCTAGCATGGAAAGGGCAATAAAAGACATCATCAAGTGGGTTGTGTAGGGAATTGGAAGTAAAGGCAGAGAATGAAATGAAACATTCTGATGGAAAGTTTCCACTGAATACACAAAAGGCAATGGAAGCAATTGTCGGGAAAGGCTTTAGAAGTTAGAACTGTAGATCCGTTGATAAAATGTGTATCCAGAGGCTGAAAAGGATTTTAGCATTGTCAAGGATGGGGAGCAGTTAATACATGTCCCAAGTTTCTTTGTTTACACTGAAGCGAATTTACCCAAGAAAGTACCTAAAGGGACATCACAATGAGCTCCAGTGAGCATAGGTGCATTTGTCCCTGTTCATGGCTTGCTTATTCTATACCAATATGTTGAGCCTTCCGCTTTGCCTTCTCTGTGGCCTCCTTCCAAAGAACAGCAAATAAAGGAAACTGAGGAGCAGAGTAAAGATTTTGCTTTCAGTTAGCTTGCTGTTGAAGAGATACATATGTACCTCCATGCTCGCTGAGATACACTGTCTTAACGATTAGGATATATATATCCTAATATATATATATTCACCTGGAACTCACTATGTAGACCAGGTTGGCCTAAATCTTGCAGCTATCTGCCTGCCCCTGCCTCCTGAGAGATCTGGGATTAAAGACCCGAAGCCACCATACCAGGCTCTAGGCTATATTTTTTTGGATAACTTTTTTTTGCATAAAATAGATATTATTAGCATTCTCAGAAGAAAAATCAGCATGTTAAAAGATAATTAATAGTCATAATAAGAGCTGGAAACATGTTTCCATGGTTAAAAAACATAGTGCTCCTGCATTTCCAGAGGACCCAAGTTCACTTCCTAGCACCCACATCCTCAAGGGTTTATAGCAAAGCTGTGAAGTAGATCCTGGACAGTATTAGAAATTTCACAAGAACTGTCTTCCAGGAAAGGACTCAGCCATGAGGCAATGCATAGGTTTGAACTACAAGTATACAAGTGATAGAACATAATTACTTTAAAACTTACTCCACAGGGAGCTTTGAGAACATGGGGTCTAGTTCTTAAAGGCATATCCTCAACTTTCCTGAGAAACCAACATGCCTCAGGAGAACTGGGTGAAGATTGTGTGAAGAAAGTAGTAATTGAAGTCATCTTCCTGGGACACATTAAAAAAGAAAAGTGGGCATTTGAGAGATGCCTCAGAAGTTAAGAACACTGGTTGGTCTTCCAGAAGATCCAGGTTTGAATCCCAGCACCCACACGGTGACTAACAACCATCTGGAACTCTAGTTCCAGGAATCTGACGCTCTCTTTTGTCCTCCACAGGCACTGCTCCTACTTGACATGGGTGCACCTGAGTGTTATTCAGGTATAACGCTCATACTCATAAAATAATAATAAAACAAATCAAGTATAAAAATATAAAAAGAGAAAGATGAAGAAAAAAGGAGAGAAAGAGAAAGTGAAAAAGAACGTTTATTTTATTTTATTTTTGTATGTTACAGAGAAAATTAGATTTGTGTTCCATACATCCAGATGGTTCTTGTTATTTCTGTAGTTTTCCCCTAACCTGCTAACCTATGAATTAACAGAAAAGACATGCTTTTGGGAAAACTAGGACAAACACTATTTTTAAATGCTTAATATAGTCTCAATCAAATCCACTGCTCTGTCCGCCTTCCATCACATAATTTTCCTTGCAATGCAGTCCTCTGTGGAGTTTCAATAACATGGTCTTTAAATGTTTTATAAAAAGTCTGTAAGCTCTTTGTCATTGTCGTTTGTTAATGCTTTTTTACTGAATTTTTATATGAAGAAGGGATCACTAAATTTTATACTATTAAGTTCTTAAGGTTTTAAGGAGTAAAGTGTTGCTACATATACTTTATATAATGAAAGAAGGCTAGGAAACCTCCTCTAAGTTTGTGAGATGGGCTCAGGAACATGATGAGTCATCAATCACATTTAGAGAGTGTTGCAACTTTAACTTTCTATAAAATTTTCGTAGTCTCTTTGGGCCTACTCCCACTCTACAGGATTCTTCCACAACAATATGTTGAAATCTTTCATAAGGGCAAGTCATTGTCAGTGGGAATCCCAGCCAGGATAGTCTATTTGGAAAAAAAAATGGTTATAGTCTTTATATTTAAAATTGAAGAGTCTTTGTAATTATGAATAAAGGTGCTTATACTCCTGATGAGAATAAGGAGAGAAGCATTCTCCTGATGTTAGGATAGACATATGTGTTTGCATATTTTTTATGAAATTACAAGAAATGGGATCCAAATATAATAAATTATAATGTCTTAAAGAATAGAACATTCTGGGTTGGAGAGATGGCTCAGTGATTAAGAGCAGTGGCTGCTGTTCCAGAGGACTCAAAGTTCAATTCCCAGCATTCACATGGTGACTAATAACTGTCCTTATTTCCAGCTCCAGGGAATCTAATGTCCTCTTCTGTCCTCCATGGACATTGCATGACATGGGTGCACTTACATGCATGCAGATAATACAATTGTACATATAAAGCAAAATATACACAATAAATAAGATAAAAATTTAAAACAAAGAACATTCTAAAGCTGTGAAAAAGAGACAAGTCTATAGGTTTTGTCAATGGTAATTTAAAATATTTTCTTTATTTTTTATTTTATATGTATGAGTATATAACCTGCATGTATGTAAGTGTACATGTGTCCTGCAGTGCCCACAGAGGTCAGAAGAAAGCATTGGATCCCCTGGAACTGGAGTTACAGAAGGTTGCTAGCCACCATTTGAATCCTGGCAACCAACCCCATGTCCCTTGAAAGAACAGCCAGTGCTCTTAACCTCTGAGCTGTATCTCCAGAACCTTTTCAGTGGTAATTTTAAATGAAAATTTCAGTTACATAAAGTGTACCCAAGAGGAGGGAGTAAAGAAGAAACACATATATGTATACTTATACTCAAATAACAAAATCTCATGTGTGTATGCCTCGAAGGAGAACAAGTTTTTCTGGGAAGAAAAATGTAGAGAAGTAAACTATGCGTAGTATCCCCTCCTATGCTCTTAAAATTTGGTCAATGTGTAGGATCTTGTCATCAGTATTCAATGCAAACAAGAAAAATTATTCAAAAATTTCAATTACTGCAGCATTTCAAAGAAAACAGTAAAGATTGAATAGGCCTGAATATTATGTTATAATCTGGCAAGAGAAAGAATGTTGATATTGGTGATATTGTTTAGTTCTCTTATAAACACTTATCACTCATTTCTTTATCATTAGTAATTTGCTCAGTCATATCATGTGTGTGTACACACTTCAAGACAGTGTGTGCACACATCTTATACATGCAGGAACAGGTAATAATATCTGCTCAATCATAGTGATAACATCACAGAAGCACCTTGATTGTGAGCCACTGTGTCAAGCCTATTACACATATTTGATGAGAACAGAAATTACATCATTGAAAGAAAGTCATAAGGGGAAGCTGGATATGTTGGTCTAATCGCCACCATTCACTTAATTATTTCAGGGTGCATTAATGGAGCATATGCATTTAGGGTAAACAAGATTTCTATGGGGTGGGTTCTTTTCTCTGTATGAAATGTCTTTTTTATCTTAGATAAGTCTACCCAAAGCTATGTCCTTTTTCAATAATGGTGAGTTCAAACTGGCTTTCTTTTTGAGTATTCCTTGTTTTGAGTATTTTTATATTTTGGATCATTTTGTTTTCATTTTTTTCAGGCTCTCCTAAAATCAGATTTTAACGACTTTTATTGTTTATTAATTCACTCTGTTTATTAATCTACCAAAATATTTGTATAATATATAGTTACATGCATTCTTTTTTTCACAGTTCTACATTCTTTTAAAATGATTCCGAATTTTAAAATATCCTACTTTTCCCCTACTGTCTGGCATGATATTAATTTATTTACCTTCCTTTCATATTTATGTTTGCTCTACTAGAATTTATTTATTTTTTAAACTTTATTCATTCAAGTATTTCATACAATGTATTTTGATCATATTCAGACCCCCTTCACCATCTTCAAGTAGGAATTTCTGTCTTCCTAGGTATCAGAAACGCCTGGGATTCTTGATCAAAATTACTTGTTGGCAGTCTGAGTACATGCAGATTACACTTTGATTGCTCTGGCCTCACACAGCACAATCATTCCACTGTGGTTCTAGACATTCACCAACAGGGTGACTCCCCACTGGGTTTTATTGTGAGTAAAGGCAGCAGCTAAAAACCTCACAGCAGGCAGCAGTAGGCTCACAGCCCTTCAAGAAAAGATCTTCCAAGTGATTATAGATAGCTTTATGTAACAGCTTGACACCAGTGTTCTCTTATTTTCTGAAATCTGTAGACATCTCAGGTTCCTATTGCTACTGAGAACAGCACCCAGGTCTTGAGAGCCACTGGATGATGACGGTGGTGGGGCAGACCATGGGTGCACTGTGTAGGGGCCACTTGAAGTCACAGTCCCCCGCAAGAGAGATGTACCAGGGTGTGGCACAGTGTGGTTGTCGGGGCCGGGCTCCAGTGTTTTCTTCCTTATACCGGAGGCTCCAGTTGGCCCTCTTAGAGTCTGCCACCCTACATCCTCCTCCATGTCTCGGGGAAACAAGTGATGTAACATTTTCTTGACAGAATCGAGTTTTGAGTCCTTACCAGAAGAGCCATCATTGCTCCAGCTCCTGCAGCTGCAGTGTTAAGGCATTAGCTGCCGAATTACTCTTTTCTTACTTGCCAGGTAGGTCCTGAGTTCAGAATTTTGAGATCAACTTCTTAGAAGCATCCATGGTTCGGAAAATATTCCTCCCATGGTCCAGTACACACCCACAGTCTCATGGAGAATCAGTGAGCCCCGGACCCTGGGCCTGGCTGCCTTGGCACCTCTCATTCCTTCGCCGTCTTTTTCTTCTCTACTAGAATTTATAGTAAATAAATTCTTTTACCACCTTCAAAACTATCAAATTAGTCTACATCACTTATTATCAGTAATCATCCCAAATATTACTGATACTATCTTAAATATTTTCAGCTTATTTCCATCTCTTTCCTTACAGTTTATTTTTCATATATTCTTATTTCATATATTTGGTGTTATTTTCATTCTGAATTCTTTTGTCCGTCCTTTAATGTGAGTTACTACGGTAAAAGTTAATACCTCATACCTAGACACAAAATCTTCTCCATCTTCATTCATTTTTCATTAAATGAATATGAGCTGGCTGTGGATCCCTGTCTGATGAGGAGAGATGCTGCAAGCAGCAAAAGACTCGCTCAGAGTGTTAAAGAAGCAAAGAGACTTTGCTTTGGTTAAGACAGTCTCTAGTCTGTCTTTTGGCAGACCCACCTTTCCGGTTTCACTGGATCACCCCTAGGAAGGCAAGTCCACCTTAGGAAGATGGGTGGAATACCTAGTATGTTAATGAGCTAGTGAACTTTTCTTGTGCAGAATCCCACTTCCCAGTGCAGTGCTTCTGAAGGAGACCAAGGTCACATAGGGCTCTGTAAGTCTGTTCATTTCTCTGAATTTTTCAAAAAACATAATCTCCCCTGCTCTTCCTCGTGATCCTTTTCTCAACACATTTTCTTTAATACTTTGGGTTTCCCTAGTGCAATGGCCTAGGAAAATGGGTAAAGACTTTCATTTTGCAGTTTGTCCAGACTTCAAAGTCTGCTGGTGCTTGACCTTTGCCCAAACCCTCCTAGCTGCACACCCAGAAAGGAGTGACCTTGCCAGTTCCAAAAACTGGCCAGACCACACCTTACTTTATGTTTTATATTGGAGGGGCATGTGAAAATAGCTAACCCCTTGGTCTGTTTTTGTTAGGAATGTGCACACTGTCCCGGAAACTCTGAAATGCTTAATTCTTATTGCATGTTGCAAATTGTAACCAGTCCCTGCTGCCAAGACCTTATACAAACTTCTTTCTGAGTAAGATTAGGGTTCCCTAGAAGCAGCCCTTCTGGTTGGAAATAGAACGCCTTGGTATTCCATCCATGTGGTGTTGGCTTTTTATCTCAACCCATTACACCTAGCACCTTGTATTTCTTTACATTTTTCTAAAGTTTCCTTCTCCCAAGCACGTGGCTGACTGGCAGCCATGTGTCTGACCTCTAAACCTGCATGGCTTCATGGCGTTTTTTCCTTCTCCTGTCTGCTCTTCTCCTCAGGGCAGCTGCTGAGATTCCCAGCCTCCCTGCCCTGCAGATTTTTCTTTAAATTCTAATAAAATTGCCCTAAAGCATCTATGTGGGCTTATTCTTGAATTCTTTCCTGAATGAGGCTAAGAACCCTCCAGAGGATGCTCTTGTTCCCCATTTCAATATACAGTGATGGAAGGAGCTCAGCAAGTACTGGCTTGTATTCCAAGCCTGAAGAAATCCTACATAGAGACACAAGTACTTATGTATAGAAAGAGAAGAAATAATGAAGGGTTTTGCCAGTTCTCTGATTATATATCTGTTCTGGTGTCTGAAGATACTTTTGGCCAAAGTCTAAGTTATTTACTCATCACTTGTGTGACATTAAAGGATAAAAAAATAAGTAATGTTGTCCAAAGTTTTAAACCCAGTATCAAATAAGGTAAGCAGCATTTCACTTTATGAGTTGATTGTGAAAAAACTATATATATCTTGCATGTTTCTGTTTTCTATTGAGACTTTATGAATTATAGAAAACAAATTTATGGATATTGTTGTTGATGTGCAAAAAAAGAATGTTTTCCGTTAACTGAGATAATTTGCCTGATGAAGAATCAGTAAGAGCAATGGTTTGGAACCTGGAAAAGAGTACTATATTCAGGACTCAGCAAAAGGTTAAGCCTGCTGAGGCTCTGTTTTCATACCTACTTAGAGAGAATGACTTTGGCAGAAGGTGTCTCTGGCATCATCTGAAATGTGTGATGCCAGAGAGAAGGAACAAGCTCATGAAGCAGACTAGAACAGTGTGTAAGTAGATTCTTCTTCCTTGATGCATGGCAGGCATGTATGTGTGCTTTACCATAACTTACTAAGTTCTAATGGTCTGGTAGATATTTGCTATTAAAGATGCCCAAATGTTCTAGTTCAGCAGAGAACGAAATGTTTCATTTGTCTTCACTAAATATGTTTTAGATCATTTAATTCAAACTTTCCACTCTTCTTCCAGAATATCTTTTTATTATGCAGACCTTGAGAAGAACAGACATTCCCTCTTCCTTTCACCCATTTCTGCTGGCCTCTTAAAGAAAAGAACTTCAGTCTTCCTTGCCATAATATTTGAAAATACTTTTACAATTGGTGTTGCGAAGAAGTTTGAGAAGTAGAAGATTAAGCAAGGGGATGAAGTTAGCATTTCATCACTGTGTTCAAATGCCTGAGCAAAATAATTTGCATTTATTTTAACTCATAGTTTCTGTGTTCAGCCAATGGTTGCTTGGTCCTGAGATCTTGGGGAGGAGACTGTCATGGTAGCGGGAGCGGGGTGGAGGGGAAGGCTCTTCTTCACTTCCTGAAAGAAACAAGGTGGAGAAGTTTCCAGTCTAAGGTATAAGCTATGGACATTTCCTGAGTGATCTACTTCCTCTACCAAGATCCCACCCCTTCTCTTTTGTCACTTCCCAGTAAAGTTCTGTTTTGAATCCATGGAGGGATAATTCTCATGTTTTAATTGTCTCTGGAAATGCCATCATGGATACATGCAAGGTGTGCTCCAGGCACCTCTCAATCCATCAAGTTGACAATTATGATTAATAGTCCCAGTATTTTGTTGTTTTGCCAAACCAGTTGACAGGCTACCATAATAGGTCCACTGATCAGCCCTGGATAAGAACCAAGCTCCATAGAAAGTAGTGTTTCTGATGGCAAAGGAATGAAGTCATGCCCCAGGCAGCCAGTTTTGGGGCCTGCAGGTGTGCTGGCTCCCAAGGTACTGAATGCTTGTGTTGGACCAAGTGAGGAATCCAGCAAGAATGTTTCCCAGACAAAAGGTCTTTCGATATTTATCTAAAATCTCTGCACTCAGAACTTGGCAAGTAAGAAAGAAAGTGGACAGCAGAAACATGACTCTGGGCACTGGAGAATTGGCGGAGGGGGAAGGGAGGCCAGTGACTCTCTTCAGGAGCTCAAAAAATGACTCTGGGTGTCCTCATTTTATTAAGAACCTTGATGCTTATTTGTTGAAATCAAAATTCTGAACTCAGAATGTGACAAGTAAGGAAAAAAAAATACCTAGAGGGCCAAGATAATCCATGGAGTTGCGCCAGCCTGGTCTCCCAACCACAAGTCAACTGTACCTCTGGTGTGCTGAGACACTGACCCCCCAGGACATTTACCTTTCTTTGGAGGGAGTCACGAGGGGGATGTGATCATCCCATTGTGCCCCACCCTGGTGCACCTCTCTTGTCTAGGGATGTGCCTACAAGTGACTATTACACAGCACACCTATGGTTGGCTGGGTCAGGCCTTACAGCAAGAAGAACCTGAGAAGTCTACAGATTATAGAAAATAAGCTAGAGACATTGGTATAAATCAGTCATGTGAAGCTGTGAAACATGACCCTGCCACTCAGGGAATCTTGGGTTGGAGGCTTATGGGTGAGTTGACTGCTGCCTGTTGTGTGGGCCTAGCTTCTGCTTTTATTCCCTGTGGGGAATCAACCTGTTGGAGAAAGCTTCAGACTACAGTGGGGTGATTGTGCCTTTTGAGGCACAGATACAAACAAAGGAGAGCCTGCATGTACTCGGGATGCCAAAAACTGACTTTGATGAGGAATCCCATGCGTTCCTGATCACTGAGGAAGAGAGAAATCCCTAAATGACAATCCTAAGCCGTGTTTAAGAGAAACAGAAAGCAAATGTGAAAACTCCAGAGATTCCAAGAAATCTGGGCCCATTCTGACCCAAAAGCAAAGAAAGGGAGTAGATCCTAATTTTGGCCCATCCATGTGTAAGAATTAAAGATCACTGACATTCTAATGAGATATGATTATCTCTGGCACCTAGTACAAATGTGTTGCATGAGATGAATGGGGTTTTTCATTATGTTAATAAAAGTCATGAAGAAGCAGGGGTTGGAAAGTAGAGGGTGGAGATGGCAGAGGGAGTCTGAATATGATCAAAATGCACTGGATGAAATTCTAACTAACTAACTAAGTAACTAACTAACTACTAGCAAGCACCATAGAATTAGGAAATTGCAATCTAGGCACATGGTTTGTGTGTAGAATAGACTTAAAGACCTAATACCTAGAAACAGCCTTAGTAGTATTCTTGCTTTCTCTTTGTCTAAGAATCTACAGAATTCTGATATGTCTAGCTTAGTGCACCTGGATGGCAGTTCTGGTAGAGACTGAAGGCAGAATTGACACTCTGATTCAGAGGTGTTCATTTTCATTTATATCCCAATTAATTTACTTCTTACCACGTGGGTCAGTGGTTGAAGGAACTCACAGTAAAATACCTGTTTCTCCATGCTCCAATTGAAGTTCATTTGCTAGTATTTTGAAAATGCACTGACAAAAGTAAAATAAAGTGATTTCGGACAGTAACTCTACCATTATATTTTAAGCATGTTAGCATACTTGGGTATAAAATACAAGTAATATTGTTCTTCTGTGAAAGGTGGAAAAGGTCCTTTCTGAGACTTCAAATTTCCAAGCACTGCCAAGAAGCAGGCAGATTGTCTAAATGCTACTAAAAGAACTGTGCTTCCAAGCCTATTCAGTGTGAAAAGCAAAGCCGATAAGCAGATCACTGTGAAATATATGCAGAGTATCACCAGGAGCACCAAGCTTGCTTGTTCAATACTGATACAAGTAAAACATAGAAAGTATTGATTGGTAGATGTGGCCAGCTAAGTACACAGCTAAACTCATCCAGACATGGACAGGGATGAAGGGAATCTCTGAGAACAGGTACTCAATGCAGGACAGCTATTCATTGGAGATGTCAGAATTGATGTGGTTATATTTAATTGGAATAAATTAAGTTGGAGATTCTTTCCAACATTAAAGCAACGTTTTTCAAGTAGAACATATCTAGACGTTAGTTTCTTTTGTATTCTGTTGACTTCTGCTGTTCCTCAGTTCATATATTCTTAGATGCACCCTAAAATTAATAAAATTGTAGATAAAATGTCAAATTCAGAGCACTGTCTTCAACCACACCATCTGAGACTCCTCAAGCCACTGAACTGGTTTACAAAGTGTCCCCTTCTGAAGCTTAGGCGGGAAAGTCACTGAAATACATCATTAAAATCCTGCATTTCTAGGCTATGTCTGACACAGTCTAATGCAAAATTCTTCATGATTGGGTCCCAGGTATTTGCACTCTAACCATGTCCTCAGGAAGGGAGAAGCTCACTTGCTGGAGAAGCACGTTCCTTTCTCTCCGGCATTGTCTGGCTTATTAATTTTGTAGAAGGTCAGCAGTATATAATTCTTTTGTCTTGGAGGAACAAATTGTGATTCAGAGAGATTAAAACCTGTTCTTTGTATACATATAGCTTGTATTTTGTTCCCACCATCCTTCTGTTAAACAGGCAACTACATGCTGATACAGGACGTCCAGGATTATGTTTAGGGTTCTATCTAATGAGATTCTGATATCTGAATACGAAAAATGTCCTTTGCCTTATTAGCTCAGGAGAGATCATAGAGCTGCTAATTGCCAAGAACATGAATGCTCAGATGGGCTAGTACCTGTGGGGAGGTTGGCCTATGTCCAGGATGAAAGCAGATGTCTTCAGAGTCACTCTAAGGGCAAAAGCCTAAGTAGATTCTACAGTAAGATGATTAAATCCAAATCTTGAAACCCGAATCCACGTTTTTCCTACTAAAAGCATCAGATTCAAGCACCAAAGATATGCGCTTTGTCTGCATTTTGTGCAGAACTTTAACTTCTTATAGCTCACATTTTTGCCAGTTAATGAGTCTGTGTCTTTCCTCACCTTCCTCACCATCACCATAAGTAGTAGGCAACCAGGATACACAAATACTTAAGAAAAGAAATATTACATTAAATCCTGGAAAATGTACAAGCTTTTAAATAATTTGTCGTTTGTGTTCCTCTTAGGAAAGTTTATTTTATGCCTCCTGGGTAGAAATTTCTGAAGATATTTTTTAAACCTTTCTCCATTTGTGTAGTTAAAGAATTTCTTTAGCATATTTTAGTTATAACTCAGAAGCATTCTTTTGATCAAACATTAATAAAACTTTTAAGTCATGAACAAACTAAGATTTATCACTTGTCCTAGGGTTGACACCACCATCATTCTCAATTATGCCAGAACTCTCTCACATTAGTCACTAAGTGTCCCCAAAGACAGGAAGTGAAAGGAGAGGTCTGCTTTAAAAAAAGAATGGATTTTTCCTGAGGTAACATTTTATATACTCAAAATATTATGACATTCTGTGGAAAGGAAACGGCTTGACCTAGTTGTCAGTGTGTTGAAGAAAAGCACTGTGTTGGGCAGCCAGCATATAACCCAACTTGTGAACTAGAACAATATTGCTTCCTTTGGTTCTTGTTGTTAGTTAGAGTAATGACTTTAGTGGGGAATATAAGACCTTTTTCTTCACTAGGACACTAACTGTGTTTCCCATGGAGTAAGGGGACAAGGCATTCTGGTCCAGATCAACCTTTAAATACTCTGTAAAATTCAGGTTTTCCCATTTCAGGAGAAGTTTTTCCTGTTCACAGCTATAGAACACATTGCTAACACTGGTATTCTCCTGTGAAGCCATAACTTAAGTGTACATTTTGGGTAATTGCAAAATCATCAGCATATGTTTGATGATCTACAAATACTCTGATCCATTGGTTCCCGTCATTCTTATAGTAATTCTGAGAGGTCGCTATTATTCTACCAGTTTTACAGTGAAAAGAAATTTTTTTGGAAAGCAAGTGCCTTATGAAACACATTTATGTGTGAAACATAAGGCAAAAGCATTAATTCATTGGGCATAAGATGAAAACACCAGAAAAAAACCACCTTAACAGAGATATTGCTAGTGAATAGAATCACAAGAACAAGTTTACTCCAACCCATAAGCCACAGATGCACATTTCTAGTGAGATAGGAGGTGTTAGACATGCCTATTGCTCACCCAGTGAAGGAGCTTGGTGTTCAGTTACTTGTTCCATGGTTTATTGGAGACCAGATCAAAACCAGAAATACCTCAGAACCTTGCGAAGATTGACTGGTAATTCTGATGATATAATATATATCCAAAGAGATGATTAAAGTTCTGTGTGGTAATTAGAGCATCAGACTATTAGACTATTAGAGCACAACACAAGATACAAAGAGAATAGCATCACAAATAACCTGTACTCTATATGGGTGGGGAGGTTTATTACTTGTATTGTTCTGAGCTAGAAAGAAGTTGATTCACATGGCCAGGGGAAGAAGGAGAAGTTAGAGTTAGATTGTGGCATTCTATTGTCCATCCCTCAGTTAAGGGAAAAGATAAATCTGATGCCATATTAACAGCCTGAGAAAGTTGCTTCTGAATGAGTCATAAGCAGCCAGTCCATTAGTGTTGAGAACAAGGGGGTTTAATTACCATCAGTTACTGGGAAGAGGCAGTGCTCCTTTTTGAGACAGTTTTATCATCCTGGTTCTGCTCACTTACTTCTTCTCTTTTTGCTTTTAAAGCAACTTATTCCTCTCCAGGATCATTCCAACTGACAGTCGTGTTCCCCTCCTTTGCCATCCTCCTCTCTCATTTTCTAACTCTCTTTTTCTTTCACTTTCTTCCAGTGTTACTATGTCTATTAGCCAAGCAGGTTGCAATAACCAGTACCATAGATTAGGTATTTTCAAAATATAAATTTATTTATCATAATTCTGGAGACTGAGAGTCTAAGCAGAAGGTGTCTGTTGAGTCTCAGTTTTCTGAGGCCTTATTCCTTCGTGCAGGTGCCCACCTTCTCACACCATCCTCACAACCATTTCTCTGTGTATATCATTCCATAGAGTCTCTTCCTTTTCTTAAGAGGACACTAGTCCTATGTCCCATGGTACTGAAGGGCCATTATCCCCATTTCATTTAATTGTCTTCAAAGGTCTTATCTCCTGTTAGAGTAACATATGTGTCTAGCAGACCACATATTAATTTCAAGGTCATGTAGATTAGTCCATAACATTATGGTGGGGTTTTATGTACATTTTAAAATTAGTTCTTTTTAGTTCTTATTTTATAATTTTATTTTTTAATTTAATTTTGCAATTTTCATACAGTAAGGTTTGATGATATCTAGATCCTGACCCTAGCTATGTCCCTCCTGACATATATAATATACTTTCTTGTTTTCTCTATCCTCAGTCTGAATGGTTCTCCAAAGTAGTTTAAAGTTGCTGTAAAATTTAAAACTAAAATGTAACCCAAGGCTTATATTAAAGAATGGCCAAGAACGCCAGACAAAAATGTTAAAACTTCATCTTCTCATATCCCATGATGAATGTAGTGGTAAGGATACTTTTCAAAATAACCTTAAAAGCCCTACGGCAGGCCTGGTGAAAGATTATGCTGGAAAATAATTTTCGATGGATGAGTTAACAATTTTCTAGCAAACAGAATGAGGCAGAGGGTTAGTTCAATAATACTTGCTATTAAACTATTTCAGACTAATATTCCTAACAGAAGGCATGCATCAGGCAAAAAGATGGTTCATATCACAAAGACCTTGACCTCAGCAACTATTCACAAGTTATATAGGAGAACAAATTACAATTTGCAGGAATGGTTGCCTAGAGATAAAGAGAAACTAAGTTTCTTCAGTAGAAAAATCCATGTGGCGTTCTTTCTTATAATTGTGTGAATGAGTGTGTGTGTGTGTGTGTGTGTGTGTGCGCGCGCGCACTGGAGGTTGGGGCAGTGAGGAATTTCTAGTTCTAATCTAAGCTTTTACCATGATTCACATGACTTGAAACGTACTTGTGAGTACTAGCCAGAAGTTTCATACCTTTGAATCTAGGTAATTACTTTCAGTAATTTAATATCAACTAGGGATGAGATTCTCACTGATTTTCATGTTACTTTTTGCCATAAACACAACTGCTTTTGATTTTTAGATTATTCTATACTAAAGAGTAAAGAAAATTAATCTCTACCACTGCTTTCTTATAGGGAAAATGTTTGCCTTAAACTAA
Organism: Eospalax fontanierii; assembly: GCA_035773235.1. Lineage (NCBI taxonomy): Eukaryota > Metazoa > Chordata > Mammalia > Rodentia > Spalacidae > Eospalax > Eospalax fontanierii. The sequence goes on along the minus strand of CM069544.1, from coordinate 13,682,015 downwards.
TAGGAGGTAGTTAATTGGCTCAATCTGAAAGAGTCACCCATGTTAGTTACTGTTGTGAGGTCATTGTTAGTTAACATGGCAGGTTCAATGTAAAATTATCCCCAAGTTAATGTCTAAGTACTCACTGGCCCTGCTGCTACTGCTCCCCCACTGATCTTCCCACTACTTCTGGTCACTAATCCATCCTCCCATGATAGTACTTGAGGTCTCTACAAGGAGACGTCACGCTGTAACATCTGTTGACCGTTGGAATGGTAGCAAAATCTCACCTCATATTTTTATTGGTTTCAAGAATATAAATATAATTAGGATAGAAATTATAACCAAGGTTATGAATGTCCCCTCTGGGAGGAAAAAATAATTTAGAAGTTTGGAGGGATAGTGAGCTTTGGATTTGTGTTCATGACGGGATATAGTTAATGAGTTTGGCCTGGGAATGTGAACAGTTTGAAGAGTTCCCAATAGCATCTGTCCCAACAACTTTTATTTCTTTTTAAAAACTAATTATGTTTTAAAAAATATTTTATTTTCTGTGTATGAGTGTATTGCCTGCATATATGTAAGTGCACCTGTGTCATGCAGAGCCTGTGGAGGTCAGAAGAAGGAACTGGAGTTACAGACAGTTGTTAGCTGCTATGTGGGTGCTGGGAACTTAACCTGGGTTACAAGTTAAGCAGCCAGTGCTCTTAACTGCTGAGCCAGATCTTCAGGCCTGCAAAATTAATTATACTGTTAAAAATTGTATGTGTTTGGCCTGCATGTATGAAAGTGCACCTATGTCATGCAATGCCCAGGGAGACCAGAAGAGGGCGACAGACACACTAGAACTGGAATTAAGACTGTTATCATCATAGATGGCAGGAACTCTGGAAGAGCCTGTACTCTTCTGAGCCATCTCTAAAGACCCCCAGCAATTTCTATTTTTGCCCATTTTTCAAACTTTGATTCCATATTTAGAATATGTATTATTTTAAGCTTTAAGCTGGCATTGCTTAAAGTACCTGCACCACATGTTTTTTCTGAAACATTGAGATCTCAGAAATCCAAAGTGATTTTAATGATCACTTACATTATCTTTGCATTGGGATAGTTTACATTTTTACTACATATTTAAAAAACTGACAATGAGGACTGGAGAGATGGCTCGGTGGTTAAGAACACTTGCTTTTCTTTCAGAGGACCTGGGTTCAATTCTTAGCACCTAGATGGCAGCTAACAACTATCAGAAACTCCAGTTCCAAACAGTCCTTTTCCCTCTTCCAGCCTCCACAGTTTTTGTATATGACACACATGCAGGCAGTACACTCTTTCGTATAAAATATAAACAAAACAAAACAAAACTGACAATGGAGAATAAATTTTAAAATAATTCAGTCACCTAGAGAAATAGCAGCTAACAAAAAACAATTACTGATGCATGAAATTGATCAAGTGCATACAGAAGAGAAATTCTATAATGGAGCTCATGGAGTGAATCCTAATATTATTCCCCACCACTGGGCTTGCTGGAGCTCACTGGTACACTTCTTTGACTCTCAGTTCCTTTGTAATGGCAACACCCATTAAGTTAGACTCTGGTTCTATGAGTCTGGCTTGTTAGACCCCACATACAAGTGAGGTGATCCAGATAAGACAGTGATTATCTTGTGCCTTTATTAATATATTTTTTTAGGATGTGTGAGTGTGTGTTTTGTGTGTGTGTTTGTGTCTGTGTGTGTGTGTGTGTGTGTGTTTGTATGGTATATGTGAATGTTGGAGGTAAAACATCAAACCCAGGGCTTTCAACATGTTTAAGAAAGTACTTTACAGGACTGGAGAGATGGCTCAGTGGTTAACAGAACTTATTGTTCCTCAACAGGTCCTGCGGGTTCGACACCCTCTTCTGGCCTCCATATGTTTGCAAGCATGTGGTACAGTTACATGCATGAAGGCAAAATACTCATAAACATAAAATAAACATAAATAAATGAGAAGAAAATTTAAGAAACTACTCCACCACCTACTATACTCCATCCCACATAATTATTAAATGAGCAGTTTTCCTGACTGACAGTTTATACATTGTGTAAGAACATACATTTCCTTTATTCCCAGACTTTTAATTTACATGCCTCTATATTATATTGAATATTGTAGCTCTGGGTGTCATTATAATATTGTCCTTCAATTAAAAGCAATCATTAATTAATTTGACTGTTACTTATTATCTAAATACAGATTACTTAATTTCCAAGCTTTTGACAACCGTTGTTAGTGCTAACTTGACTGAAAACCATCGGAGACCTTACCCTTTACTGTTTCTGTTATGTGACATTTGGTCAAACTGACTGGATTAAAACTAGTGAGTTACATCTTTGCATGTATGTTAGTTGCTTTTTCTCATTGCTGTGACAAAATTCTTGTCCAAAATAGCTTAGGGAAAGAAGGAAATATTTTGCCTCACAGTGACCGTCATGGTGGGTAAGTTCTGCCGACAGGAATGGCTCTCACTGAGGTCAGGAGCTTAGGGCAGCTGTCACATCGCATCTACAGGGAACCAGCCAAGTGAGATGGATGTTGATCTTCTACTCCCTTTCTTCCTTCTGTTCAGTCCAGGATTCCAACTGATGGGATGGCGCCCTTCACATTCAGGATGGGTCCTTCCTCCCTGGTCAAATCTGTGTGGAGATGCCCTGTGACACATCAAGAGGTATGCCTCTTGGTGACTCTAAATCCAGTCACCTTGAGTGTAATGATTAACATTATTTGTGATCTTATATAGCAGAAAAAGTACTTGCAGATATAAGTAAGTTAGAAGATTCACAAGAGATCGCGTACATGAACCAGGTGGACCCTGAATCTATTGATTTCCTTATGAAGGAAGAGTAGAAAACAGGGAAAAGAAGAGGAGACGCATGAACCTGGAAGCAGAGTCTGAAGTTAGATTCCTGGAAGCCAAGGAGCCTGTGCGGCTTGAAGTTGAAGGAATAAAAGAAGAATCTTCCTTAGAATGTGAGACATAAAAGTAGCCTTGCTAATCCCGGATTGTGGTCTTTGGATCTCTATACCTAAGAGGGAATGCATTTCTGTTGGTGTAAGTCATTAAATATGAGACTGTTAGTTATGACATCCTCAGGAATAAATACAGAATTTACTTCTGCTTCTGTTGAGTCAGGTCGCCTCCAGCACTAGAAACTTGGCATCATCTTGATCAAACTGAGATACTTTAAAGCTAGGCTTTGTTCAATATAGAGCTTTGCCTGTTTCTTTGTATCTTACATTGATTAAGTCATCATTGTGGTCATAAACACAGGCCTAACATATTTAGTAAGGTTTTTCTTTTCAGGTATCCTCATGAAACTACTAGGAGTTTCATCCAGCTTCCCAGTCACAGATTTAGGAAATAGAGTTCGGCAGTCACAAACCTCTCAACATTGTGATATTTTCCCCATCTGTGGATTCTGGCCCCTCTTTAGTCAGTACGTTCAAGTACTTGTTTCTGTCTCATCCTCTCTCAATTTTCAGTAGTCTATAATTTTTCTCCAAAATATCTACTTATAGAAGGGCACATTATTTACAGACAGCTTGAGTCCAAGTCATTACTAGACCAGAAAACCTCAATACTAATCTTACTAAATAGTGAGATGTCTGTTTACTGTAATTCTCAGCTGTACTTGAACTAATTGTTGCCCCTGAGGAAATAACAGTATGAGCTTTCTGTTGTCACTTTGAGTAGAGTTGCTTAAAGATGGTTGTTTCATCACTTTTTTCTTTTCTTTTTTTTTTTTTTGATCTCTTTGTGAGATATGGTCTGTCTCTGTCCCTAGCTGGCCTAGAACTTGCTACATAGACAGGGCTGGCCTCCACCTCACAGACACAATAACAGTAAATAAACACGAAAGGAGTCTCCAGTGAGTGTACATAACTATAATTCCAGCTCATCACAATGTCTTGAAGACATTGATGTTTCCAGATCCTTATGAAGAGCCAAGTAAAACTTCTGCATTACTATAACTTCACTGAAATATTAATACAGTCAAAATAAATTATTCTTCTTTGAACATAAACAGACTTGTACATTAGCCAAACAACTAGACTACATTCCATAACACAAATGCACAGAGCATATCTTCTTACCAAAATGCCCAAACAAATGTAAATAACCGTTTAAAACTCTGCTTGTTAATTCTTGGGAAGACTGATCATACAAAACTGGGTTGTTGTTGTTGTTGATGATGATGATGATGATGATGACATTCTACCTAATGTAATTCTGGTACTTTCTTTGGCTGCCTTCTGTCCATCTTTTCCCTGTCACATTAGGTTTTCTTATAGCTCTATAAATATTCCATCTCCTAATGATATCAGTTTTGTGACAGCTAATAGCTCGCTCACATTATTTACAGTCACTACATTTTAGAGTGCGACAAGAAACCATCAAGTGCCATGATTTAGCCAGCTGCAGTATACAAAGTGCTCGAATCCTATTAAGGAAGAATAACTGTTATGATTATATAATGACATATACAATGCCTGGTATTAGCTTTTTATTGATATATTAATACTTGAAATCTGCTACTTCTAATGCTTGTGAGAATAACACAGTTTTCAATCAAATATAATTTCCTATGCTGGGATATTGACAGAAAACATGTCTTCTCATCAGATTTACTGTACAGTACCATTTTTGCTACATCCCATATGTACACATAATATGTATTAGTGTCAAAGTACTATATTTATGCTTACAAAGTCAAACCTCTCACATGCCAATCCTTATAAGCAACAACAAAATAATACGGGGCTGGAGAGATGATTCAGTGTTTGTATTAACTACTTTTCTGTTGCTGTAATAAAACATTTGGACAAGGAAATTTATAAATGAAAGCTTATTTGAGCTTGAAGGTCCAGGTTCCAGAGGGATTAGAGTCTATCTTTACTTGGAGATGTGATGTAAGGAGATAGCTGCAGATGCTCAAGTAGGCACAGGAAATAGAGGATGACTGGAAATCCTTCAAGGCTTTAGAACTCTCTAAGCCTGTCCCAGTAACCTGCTTCCTCGAGTATGGTCGCTCTTCTAAGATTTCCCCAAACAGCACCATCACTTGGGAACAAAATGCCCCAATACTTGGAGTCTACATTCAAACTACCATGATGATTAATCATTTTCCATGTAAATAAGGGGATCAGAGTTCAGATCCTCAGAAACAATGTAAATGTTGGGTGGATGTGGTGACCCACATTTAATTCAAGCCTCAGAAGGTAGAGAGGGGAACCCCAGAATAAGCTGACTAGAGGAACAAGCTGTATTTATGAGCTCTGGGTTTCATGGAGAGAAACTACCTCAATGAATCAGACAGAAGAGCAATGGAAGAAGATTCCAGAAATAAACCTCAGGCTTCCATATGCATAGACACATGAATGAGCTTCACTCCTCCCTACATATGTTTACAATAAAACTCCTTTATTAGCCATTTCTTCAACCTTTTTGTGACACAGTGTTTGGATTCTGCAATAGCGAAGGCAACTCCTCAGCTCATTCTACACCTAGTATTTTAAATGCCTGTTACCTTAGACTGTATTCAGATGCCTCCACTTGGATACCTCATTTACTCAGCAGTGTACAAATAAATGATGAAAATTTTAATAAAAACAAGAAGCCTAAAGACCAAATTCTCTAACGATGAGATACTATAAACAAGCCTGTTTTGAACCTCAGAGAGTAGGTTGCAAGTTAGGAGTAAAATTTATTCCATATTAATGATTTTCTCACATAAACAATCCATTCATCTCAATATACACTTAAGATACAAGCCTAACAAGCTAGAAATTCATATTTAACAGATACTACTGGAAATATACAAATTGGACATAAATCTGAGTATGCATCATAGTTTCTTTCAGTTTCTCTGATTATTTGACTTCTGAATTTGTCAGATGTATTGTCAGGAAGGACTTACACCCCCTCCAAACACCTTAGCCCTAGGAAAAGAGACGAGAAGCTTGGAAACCCACACAAGTCAACACTACATTCAGCCTCCAAAATGTGTCAAGCAAGTGAATGAATAATGTATCTGAATATAGCCTATTCAACAGAAAGTGGGTCACCAGGGGTTTTATGATTTGGAAAGTTGAAAAGTACTAATCATTTGCTAATGGTCAATTCTGCTCAATAACTCAAAAGACAGATCCAGGGAAATGAACAGGTCTATGACTAGAAATGTCACAAGCTAACTCTCTCTCTTTGTTGGTCACTTACAAAGATGAAAACACAGGATTTGGGACTTTTGCTGTTGTTTCTGTAAGGACGCCCATGCACAGAGTCTACCAGTGTATCAGCAGGTAGATGAATGGCATTTTGGTACCTATAGCGCACATTGCACTATCATTGAGCACTCAGAAGGATTCATATATCATTTTCAGGTGGTAAAGTTTGGGTGAGAGGGTAAAACTGAAGAGAAAACCACCAAGTTACAGAATATGGAGCAAAAGGTTGAAAGCATAGGATTTTGTGGCTGAAAACAACATACTAAACCAGACCAGAAGATGTTCTTTTTTGAATGTAGATGTTTGAGGAACGGGGGGGTTTGATGTGAGGAGACTGTTTAACTGAATATCAACTACTCTGGTCAGCAATCTATTTAGGTGATCTGTGGGGATTGTATTGATGATCAATTTGACAGTGCATATAGATCCTGTAGTCAAATATCTGGACATGTGTGTTAATTGAGGTGGGAATATCTACCTGTACTGCCAGACTGAATGAAAAGGAGAAAAAAAGGCTGAGAACTAACGCTCATCACCACCTGCTTCCTGATTGTGAATGCAGTGTGACCTCACTCTGCCTCCATATCATTCCTGTTCTGACGGACTGTATGTACCCCAGAACTCTAAGTCCAAATAAATATTTTCTTCATTAAATTGTTTTTGTCAGGTATTGAAACAGAAAAAGTAACAATACATTCTTTCAAGAGGGTGCTGCAGGGAGAAAGATGGATTCATGGTTCTTTGAACATGGTTGTGTAAAGTTACTTGCTACACAAGCCTGGAAAACTGATTTTCATCTCTGGATCAAAGGTGGAAGGAGAGAGATGACCTCATAATGTTGTCCTCTGACCTAAAACACCTGCCATGACATAAACACACACACACACACACACACACACAAATGTTCATGCATATATACCCAAGTAGCACATATGTAAACACACATATATGAATAGTAATCCATAAAAGAATAGAGGCATTTGTAAGGTTATCTGTAAATCTCTATCCAGATATTTCAGGAATTTGATTGAGATGTCTTTCTGTGCTTTCATCTTAATGAGACATTACCTTACTAAGCATGAGTTTGTGCAGTCATCATATTTTATGGACTATTAACAACTATTTCTCTGTTTTTTCTTTGTTTCAGGAATCTTTTATCATTTCGTCTTCTGGCTTCCTGCAGATACTTTGTCCACACTTATTTTCATGAGTTAGAGTCAAAATCTTGACCTGTACTTGATGAGTTATAAAAAAATAGTGTAAGTCACAGCTAGTGTTGGCTTTTAAAAGTATCTTTTGATTTTCTGGACTGAGAAGAAAATACTCAGTGGGTATGTGTGCTTAATACCAAGCTTGACAACCCTATTTTGTTCTCTGGGACACATGTGATAGAAGGACACAACTGATTCCTGTAAGCTGTCCTCTGATTCTCACACATGCAACTCGATATGTGCATGTACACATACACACACACACACACACACACACACACACACATACGCATACGCACACGTACACACACAGTAAATAAATGTAAAGTGAAATTTTAAATGTTTTTTCTATGTCTTCCCGATCATTCACTTCTGACAGAAGTGAGCTCTGAAGGCTTGATTTGTCTCACCGGAAGACGTTACAGGCAGGAAGAACCTGACTTTATCTGAATTGGACTTTTTCCATCTATAATATGTCTTTAATGTGTGAAGCTACTGAGATTTCAGAGTTTATTTGTTGCTACAAAGTTTATTAGTCTATCCTGATTCACTCAACTACCCTGCTATTAATGAAGCAGAGACAATTCTCACTAAAACAACTTGTTTTGCATGCCAGTCTCTGAGTTTAAGGATTAAGAACAAGAACTTGAATCAATACAATCGGGAAAGAAAAACAAGGCAAACAGTATATTGGAGAATTTAGTAAACAAAGTCACAAAGATAGAAAAAGACTTTCTACCATATAGGTGGGTAATGCCTACTAATCTTACCTTCAATGTGTTACCTCATTGGCAATAATCATATGTATGCCTCTAATATCTGAAAGAGAAGCCTTTCATGTAATACTTCTGAGGGCTATTTTCAGAACATATATCCATTCAACATTTTATTTCAATAAGTAGGTATTTTCTTCTGCTGGAGAATTTCCTTTATAGCCATATCATATTTCACATCAAGGAGTTAATGCTGCTCCACTCAGTCATCTTATTCAAATACAGAAAGGCTTTATGTACATTCCTTCTCTTTTTACTAACACTGTCATTGGACTTTGTTTTTATTAAATATTAATACATTTGTCTTCAGGAAAAATTAAATTTCTTTCCAAGCAAATCCCATGGAAAGAGAAAATTAAATAGAAGAGATTATGATTAGTATTGTATTTGAGGGTATTTCATCCACATTAATCTTATTCTAGGGCCAGTTTTTATTACAGAATATAACTTTATATTCAAGAAGTAGACAGGAATTTCAGAATTAAAATAAACAGAGAAATTCAGTACTTTCTGTACTGTAAGTTGTATGGCACAGTGAGATATTTAAAATCATATAACTTTTCCCCTTTAAACTTTAAAGTTGTAGGGAAACTTCTGCAATTCTGTATAAACATGGTCCTACCCATGCTATAATATACCTTTTATCATTTTATTTTTTGAGAGTTTCATACATGAGTATTATATTTACATCATTTTCACCTCTCCCTCTCTACCCTCAAATCCTCCCATATCTCTGTGCTCTTTCCTGATTTCCTCTTTAATTATACATAAAACCTAAGGAGTCGAGCCCATTCAAATGTTGCTCATATGTATATGTGTTTAGGGTTGACCAATTAACTTACAATTGAATAACCTGTCAGGGAGCTAATCCCTAGAGAAAATTGATTCTTCTTCCATCAGCATCCATTGATTTCCTGTGGTTCTTCAGTCTCCCTCTCTGAAATGATGTTTTCTTTACTCTCCAAAAGTGTATCTGTCCTCATATTACACATGAAAATGGTGTCACAAAATGTTATAGAGTAGGGGCTGGAGAGATGGCTCAGAGTTAAGAGCACTGACTCTTCATGTAGAGGACCTGGGTTCTATTCCCAGCACCCACATAGTGGCTAACAACTGTCTGTAGCTCCAGTTCTAGGGGAATCTGATGCCTTCTTCTGATCTCTCTGGGGATTGCACAACGTGAGTGAACTTACACCCATGCAGGCAATACATTCATACACATAAAATAAAATAAATAATAAATAATAAGAAACCAAAATGTTGTAGAATAGTAAGAGTAGGAAGGGAGGAAAAGACACATGCTGTCCAGAGCAACAATATAAACAATCGTAAGATAATGTGTAAGAATTTAAACCAAAAGATAATCTTACCTGGAATCAGAATGATCAAAAGAAACTTAATTAAGCTTGAAGAGGCTTCAAACAAAGCTGTGTCTAAACATGACAACTAAAAGACAGTAAATTAATCTTGTTTGAAGCATAAACGTATAATCTGGTAAGTAAAAGGAATAATTGTTATATTAAATATAGATATTATGTATTGAATTAGATATTACTGTTATAATTAGCAATGGTATTAGAAAAAATAGTAAAGTTAGTAAAAATAGCTCTAGTTCATTAGAACACCATTCTCAGTCTTTTCATCCCAAGATTCTCTGACTTAATACTACGTAATATATACTCAATAGGAATAATCTGCCAAAATTAGGTGTCTTCTTTACATCGATCAGCCACTTTAGTAGCGACAAGTCTTTGAGACCAGAACTATTGCTTTTGTATTTGTGTGCATGAATATAATGCAATCTGAAACTTTTTAGATTGAAAAGTCAGAAAATATTTAAAATATACACTTTTCTGTTTACTGTTTTCTCTTTCTCCTTATATGCACTATGTAGCTACCACGCCATCTGACGGCCATGTGCACCCTTAATGGCATTGTAAAGTGCATCTCAAAAAAAGAATATTAAAGAATATGGCTCTCAGTATCAAGTTCACTCCCCTAATAAACAGCGATACTCAGGTCATATATAAATACATCAAAATGGATTCAACTATGTCATATAATATTCTCTCCATTTTCCTTTCCCCACAGTCAAAAAAGCATACTTACTGTTTTCTTTGAAATATCAGTTAAAATAAAAAATGTATACATTTATTTCTCAGTAGTCTTCTCAGACTAGACACAGTTCTATATATTTCTCATGGCAGAGAGTTCTACGATGACTCCATGTCAATTGCCAAACTAAATATTCCACATTATTTCTTTGTTGATAATTTAAGCAGGATAACATTTGAGTCTCATATGGTATATGCTTGTGATACAAGGGAGAAACAGAGTACCCTAGAGGGCTCTTAATCTCATTCATAAAATAATCTAAGAATGAACTCAAATGGAAATTTTAGGACAATTTTATTAGAATTAAATGAAAAATCCTCAGGGCAAACAAGGTGTAAATCTCATCAACTGCTTTGAGGAGGAGAATGGTGGGGACAAGCACAAAAGGCTATTAAAATGTAGAGCCTGAATGCAACCCTGTGGCAGGGAGAAGGAAATTTTAGAAAAAAAGTAAAGAAATACAAGATTCTGGGGGAGCCCAAAGCATTAAAGAAAGTGTGCTTAGAAAAGGGATATGAAGAATAAAAGTAGAGGTTAGGCTTTTCTGAAAATTCAGAAAAAAAGCAGAAGAGAGGACAGGACTTACTGGACCTCAGATCTGCAGCTGGTTTGCACAACTGCCCTAGGAGAGGGGATTCCAGGCATAAAATGTTCAGACCTGATTAGCTTCCCAGGTATTCAATACATTCACTTAGAATGACTGAAGGAGAACCTGCCTTCCTAAGGGTGCTCCTATGACAGCTGAGTGATCAGTGAAACTGGAAAAGTGGGTCTTCTAACACATTAGAGATTTTATTTTATACCTGATGATCATATGAAGCATTTTTGCTACTCTAACACTTGCATGCTTAAGGAATGCCTTGAACATTGCACAAGACAAACTGAAAGTTCACAGGGCATAAACTTTCTCTCAGCCCTTCACTAGCTGAATCATGTTTACTTTCTTTCCTTCTATCTTTTCTGAAACCCCATACTTGGTTGTAGTATGGAAAGCTGCTACATTTTCTTTATACTATACTATGAAACAACATAGTTCCTGATTATAATTCAAAATGTGTTCTCAGAAGTAATATAGCAAGTACATGGATTAGCATGTTCTCATAAATGAAGAAACCAAAGGACGATCCCAGGAAACACTAACGAAATTCTAGCTATTAGTTCTGCAAGACTGCCTTTCCTAATGGACAGATCTGAGAAGGGGTAGATTTATTTATAGCAAGATTTCTGGCACAACATAAAATCCAGATAGACTACATTTTAGAATGAAAAACATGCAGAAGTTTCCCATATTGATCAATAATTTTAAAAATGTGTTTCTAAAAATTAATTCAATTAAACAATAAGAAATTGAAAATTTAAATACAAAAAAATCATTAAAATTTCTTTACAGGTCAAAGCAAATAATGAAACTAAAATTTAAACAAAGACTATGCCCCAATTTTTTACTGACAAAAATTGATGTTATTTGTTTAACACCTTATATATCAATAAGAATTATATTAAAATCCCATGTGGAAAGTAGCAATAGAGAATGTGATGTACATTAGTGTGATGACTAAAATATATTTTAATATATAATTTTAAAACTTTATCTATTTTCTGTGTAGGGGTTATGCACATAGACATGTACATGTTACAGCATATGGATGGAGGTCAGAGAACTTGCTGAAATTGTTCTTTCTGCTATGTGAATCCCAGGGAGCTAACTCAGGTTACCAGCATTGGTGATAAGCATCTTTTTTATTTTCCGCTGAGTCATCTCTATAACCCCTACATATATCATTTCAAAATGACTAAGGACATTGAAATTAATGAAAACTGTTTCCCTGGAAAATATTCAAAGACATAAAAATCAGCTGGTTGCAGGCATGCAGGAAAGTTGTCATAGAATGTGTTTCAGTTTCTTCATTGCCAGCAAAAATACAAAAAAATGTTTTAATAGCTTTAACCAAGTTTATGCCGTTTGACATAGTATATTGTTTCATAAGAATTTACTCATAAAGGGGCTGAAGAGATGGTTCAGAAGTTAAGAGCACTTGCTAGTCTTGCAGAGGAATCAGGTTCAGTTCCCAGCACCTACATAGGAGCTCACAACCTTCTGTTACACCAGTTCCAGAGTATGTGTCACCCTCTTGTGGAATACTCACATGTATTCAGACAACACACTCACACATAAAATAAAATAAAAAAATTAAAAAATATATTTGTAGGTTGAAAAAGTATATTAGATAATTATATTTTAAAGTTTTATGCAAACCAAAGTCAATGTAAGTCATGACTGAACAAATTCTCAACTTACTCCAGGATACTTCATATTTTACTTAGAAATTCAATTAATTATCTACTAAATTAAAAAGAATTTCTAACTGAGCAGATATATATTCTGAGTAAATATAGTATGATGCTAATTGTGTATCATAAACACCTACATGTGTAAGCAAATATTCTAGAAATAAATAGAAAAATAAAAAGATATATTCACGTGGGTTCATGTTTCCTTTCTCATATTTTTATAATTCCATGTGATAATTCTGCATTATACTTGAAGTTTTCTGAAAAGTATAAATAAATCTAAGAAAATATCTAGATGCCTCTGTCATTTGATCTTGGATGTTACAGAATGAACTAACATTAAAGAAGGGGAACTAACACAGGCAGCATGCAGTCTTCTGACCATGCAAATTTGTTATTTGAAATGGCATCATATTTCCCCTCCAGTTTGACTGTTTAACAATCTAATATCTGGCTGGCTTCAGACAGATACAAATGCTCATGCATATGATATCCTGGTGTACATCTGTCATCCGAAGAGGAAAACTGAATGGACTACTTGGATGCATCTCGACATCCAGATCAAGGTCATTTCCAAGCAGGCAGCCCCATAATGATCAATTATCTGCGAGGTTCCTGTAGAGGTCTACATGTTACTTTTTTCGACTCCTATTGGAGCATCAGGATTAGATCTGTGCATCACTCTCTGGCAAAATATAAACTCTCTAAATAAACACATCTAGACCCATCTTCATAGAGAAATGATTGATATTTGCTCATCTAAAATTTGAATTACATTTTGTTAGCTGTAAATTTTAGGAGATTCAATTATATATTACAAACGATAATTTCAAAACGGAAACACAAAAGCACGATCTATTTTAATAGTTCTTTAAGAAAATGATTTTAGAAAGCTTTCCATCATTGCAACTTCAGACACAGTTGGCACCAACATAATTTACTATTAGAAATTTAAAGAAGAATTAATGCCAATTCTACATAAAGTATTTTGGCAATATTTGTAACTTCCAAGGCTATAATCATCAAATTACCTTATATTCAAATTGGAAAAGAGCATTAGAATTAAATGCATAAATATACATGCAGAATCCTTATCAAAACAATAGCAAAAATGCAATGTTTATTATGCTAGGAATACAACTGTGTTTAGATTAGTAATTAATTCAATACTCTATAAGTTCATCTCAGCATGCCACACAGTAACAATTATATAAAATATAATCTGTTCAGTATATAGAAAGGACATTTAATGACTTGCAAGATGGAGCTGTGGGAAAAGGCTCTTGCTGTCAAACCTGGCCATCTGAGTTCAATCCCTAGACCTTGTGGAGGGAAAACAAAACAAAACAAAACATTTCTTAAATTTTTTTTTCTGATCTCTACACGGGTGCTGTGGTATCTAATTTTTTTTTTTTTTTTTTAGAAAATTAAGAGACATTTTTCAATGTAAACAAAAATTAAAAAGAAAATAAGTCTACCAATTAGGTATAGGAACAAACGTCTTCTAACTTATAAATTAGGTGTAAAAGTTCCTAAGGAAAGTATGATACTTAATGGAAATAAGTGAATATTTTATCAATAGGAATAGAGACAAAATATTCACATTCCTTTTAAAAAATCCTTTTACAAATATTTCTGTGTATGTGGAGGTTTAGTATGTATGTGGAGGTGTTGTGTGTGTGTGCGTGTGTGTGTGTGTGTGGTCTATGTATGTGGAGGTGTGTGTGTATGTGGAAATGTTGTGTTGATATAGAGATGCTGTATGGGTGTAGAGGTGTTGTGTGGGTGTGAAGGTGTTGGGAATCTAACCCAGGTCATATGCAATAGCAGCAAAATAAATATAAAATAAGCAGGCTGAAAAGAAATAAACATATTTTTTCCTGGTACAAGTCCGTACTAAAAAGTATAAAGAATGCATTTAAAAATGAGGATGAAAGTGAATTCAGTAAAGTCAGAGGAACAATGTCATTAATCAATGTAATCCTATCCTTATATACAAGCAGTAAAATGTAAGGATATTATCTCTAATAACATTGTCAAGTTATAGCTTGTGGAGGTTTGAATGACATTGTCCCCATAGGGTCCAAATATTTTGATATTTTTCCCCAGTCGGTGTAACTGTTTTGCCAGGTCTTAGAAGGTGTGGCCCTGTTGGAAAATGCACATCATGGGAGCAGACTTAGAGAGTACTTAAGCCTTGCAGAATCCCCAGTCACTCTCTGCTTCCTGTGTCTGCATGAAGTTGTGTCTCTGCTTTCTGCTCTGTGCAGGCCAGCTCCTGATACTATGCCTTCTTGCCTTGAGGGACTCTGATTTCCTTGGAACCTTAAGCTCAATTAACTCTTCCTTTTATAGATTCCCTTGGTCACAGTGTTTTATCCCAGCAACAAAAAAGTAACTAAGACTAATTCTTATTGCTTGTCCAAGTCAGGAAATCCCTGCATGGATGGAATAGATCATAGATTCTAGAGAAAACTCTATGTCTGTCAATCCTCAGACAAACGTAACTTCTTACTTTGTGTTAAATACGGTTCCTTATATGTACAGATAAGTATGCCAGTCACCACTCATCAAAGAAGCTTCTTTTGCAACAGGTGGAGTTTAGGACAGAGTTCAACGAATCACACACAGAGAATGCCTGTGAGAGGCCAGACTTTAAGTGACACATAACCAATGAAATCTCTACACCTAAAGCTCACAAAACACAGTGTAACAAGTGGCAGAGAGAATACTAATGCTCTCAGCTGTCATCAGTGAAGCTTCCTCTTGCAACAGACAGCAATGCACACAGAAAGACACAACTGATCAAAGTGTAGAGAATAAAACTGTAGAATGTGTGTCCCTCAGTAAGACTCCTATATTAAACCTCATCCACCCATGGCTCAATGACCATTGTAGAAGAGGGCGTGGGAAGATTGTAAGAGGGAGGAGTGGTGTATGACTATGAGGAATCAGAGTCTTATAGTCTTCTGGGAACTTGTTAATATGAACTTAAAAAATGAATAACGAGACCAAGAGAAGAATGATGAGAAATGCTTGTGGAGCTGGGCTTGGAAAAGAAGCTGCAAAGTGTGAGGAAAACAGAGGTATAGAACTGCAAACTGTTAGCACAAAGTAAGTTGGCACAGAGATAGACTCTAGGCCTGAGCAAGGTGAGCAGCCTCCTCTGCTACGTTTTCCTGGAACCACGATTATCTACCTCTGTGTCCAGGTCAATATGTCTCTGGAGCATGTCTTTAAGCTCATAGTATTATCCTTTATACATAAACCATCAGAGAGGAAATGAGGTTAAAACGTCAAGTGAAATGATGATAAAGTTAAATGAAGAACAGAGGAAGAAATGGGTTTTAAAAAAAAATCTAGAAAATTATGTTTTGCCAAAACATACTGTATGAAGAATGAATTGAATTCAACTGGTAAAAACTTTTCATAGAAATAAAAAGTCAAGATTGTTTTCAGCTCTGGTGAAATACCTAATAAAAATGGACTTATGGAGATAAAGAGAATGTTGACAAATGCTGGAACCAGGCTTTAGAGAAGTCAGAAGTACAGCAAGGAATAGACACAAAAAGACTTAGCAGGTAGTTAAAGACACAAAACAACCGCTTGGAAGCACCACAAAAGGAGAGCTTCATATTGTTGGATCTTGATCCCAGATGTGAGTAGACTAAGATCTTTTTGTGAGAATAGTCTGTGGCAGTTGGAACAGCAATTATAAAGAAACCAGAAATGTAAGAACTAACAAAACTAGAGCTAAACAATCACAGAGTAAGTGAGAGGGTATGAAGCTATAAGTAGGTCTCAAAAGTATTTTTTGTCAAATTAGATAGCATTCTGACCATTGATGCAAGCTTCTGATTATACGCTTGGAATCTATATGTGTATGCATAGGCATACATATTATATACAAATGACATATGTATATGAACTGATTATATAGATTTATTGCTATGTAGATATATTTATGCATAAATACCTATATACATATGTGTCTTCTACAATAGTTCAGTCTTGTATTGTATGTTTATTTTTCTTTGTATTGAACTGCTATATATTCATATATTACATGTTTATAATAAACAAGGATGAAGGGGAGATAAAAGTAGATAAAAGCACAAATTAAACTTATAACCAAAAGAAATGTGGCAATATGTATAAATAAAATTTGGGCAGAATAAACACAGCAATGTAGAAAGAAGGGAAAATTAAGTTAAACTAGTGGGAAAGAACCAACAATGGATTGATTTAGAAGTTGCATATGCCATGGTTTCCCATGATGTTGCAAGCATGCTGGACTCACCTACAAATGTGAACTAATGAATGACTTGAAATACTGAAAATTCTGGGTTTTAGGCCTCTGGGAACTTGTGCATATAAACTTGCAGCAATGGTGACAACATGCACAAGACGCATGCTAACTCAGAGAAAAACCCAGCAGAGAACTGTGGAAATGGGAAGCAGGTCCTAACTTTAACTGAGGAACTACCGGCAACTGATTTACTACTGGGTGAAGGAGAATAGATCTTTTATTAAGGGAATGAATCTAGATAGTTTGACTAGTCTCCAGAGAATGAACTTGTACCAAGGAGCATCTGGATTCAAAATTTTAAGCAGATAGGCCTTAACATATAAAATCTGGTAAGGAAAGGGCTCTGGGGTGATTCATAGATGGGAGTGGGGTCTAAACATGATTAAGATCTAGTGTATGAAATGCTCAATAAAATAGATATGAAAAACGTAATGAAAAATTTTAAATAACTAGAAGTCATTTTATTTATTCAATTTAGAAAAGAATAGACTGAAAGAAATTGACAGCAGAAAAGGTGTCACTCTTAGCAGAAAGTTCTAACTGAATACCCCACAGTAGCAAAGTGCAAAGGAATAAAACAAAACACACGAAAGGCTGTCAATAGAAGGGATACTTAGGAAGCAGGATGGTTATCTGTGTAAAGCACATAATGGGCAGGAAAGGTTACTGGAATCACATACTAGAAAAACAGAACTTGGGTTAATTAGTGATTTAAATGTTACAGAAAGAATGGTTATTTGTGTCGCTTCAGAATCTGCTTGAGGAATGTAACACAAATGAGAAGATATCCACCACCCAGCATGGTCCTTGCAAAGTGAACACACCAAGAGTGTGGAGGCCTGAGAGATTGTGTGGTGCCCTTTAAAACAGAGAGAGCCTAATTTTCATCAGTGTTATCTTACCTGCTAGGCTAGAATACAGGTAGAAGGGGGTCTGAAAAAGAAAAAGAAGCTCTCACCAGAACCCAATTTTTGGGCTGCCGGACCTTGGGTTTCCCAGACTTCAGGACTGTGAGAAGTCAGTGTTTATCCTTTAAGCCATCCAGTTTTGGGTGGTTTATTTTAACAACATTTGCTAGCCAGAAGCAGAAAAAGAGACAGATTTAGGGAGGGGTGATAAAGACATTGGTTGGTCCAAACTAAAATAACTTGACATGACACAAAGTATGATAACAGAGCCCAAAGAAAGGAGAATAGGTTTGTAACTGAAGTAGAAAGCCCTGGGTTTGAGTTGGCTCACAAGATATGAGTATATGTCATGCAAATTAGAGCTGGGATGTAAATGCAAAACTATTGTCTTCTTAATAGCTAGAAATCCTTACTGTAAAGGGCATCACTAGTGAAATGACTTCAACAAAATATGGCACAATATATAAACTGAGTTGGCCTGATTCTCCAATGGCTGGTAAAATATTTACAAATATATTCAAGAAAAATGTGTGTCATAGCTCAATATTTTCCTCAAAACTAATGAGTACTCCACAGTTGAAGTAACTTAGAGGGTGGTATCAGAAATATGAATAACTGTGTAACAATCTCAGACAAAATAGGATGAATACTCCTCTATTCAATATGATGAGTAAACATCTTTGGCAACTTAATTATAACTTATTAATTGAATTTTAGCTCTGTGCCCCTTTAAGGTTTCTTTTTATTTCCTTCATTATGTCTTATGGGAACTACAGCCATATCCTCTTTTCTGGTTGCAAATCATTTCATTTTTTTTTTTTACATTGCTACTCTGGAAAGTTTTATTTCCCTTTATTTGCCTTAAAATGTCCATTAGAAATTATAAAAACACATCAAATGCCAGCTCCAAAATGACAGATTCCTCCAGTACTTATGAATGCCCAGCCACCTATATCTAGCAGCATGCTATAGGTAATAAAATTAATGAGAGCAAACTGCAAATTCTTCTGCTATTCTACCTACAGTGAAGTGACTGAAAGTGTTTAAATTCTTCTAGAGTGTGATGATTCACAAACATCACAAGTTAATTCCTCTCATACTTCAGGATCTGGCTTACCAATATTTGATTACTTTTATTTTCTGAGACCTTATGGCACAATTTCTTTACTATAATAAGGGTCTTCATTATGAATACTCCTATACTATATTTTCAGAGCCAGAGAACACCTGTTTGCCTTTATAAAAAAGCCAGGTTGCCATCATAGCACGTAACACACTCTTTCCTTTCAGAAGGGCAGAGTCCGTAGAAATGGAGGTGCGATGTGAAGAAAAACAGGCAGAAAAGGCAAAGCTGGTACATACAGGTGTCTGAATTTGGGGTTGTGATAAGAAGATCTATGAAATGGATCTGTCAATTCAATTCACCCAGAAATGGCTGCTAGAATCAAGAACACAATGAAAACTCTCCACACAGCAATGGAACAGTAGAAGACCATGATAACCTTGAGAAGGAAAATGGTGAATATCAACCAGAATAGAGAGATAATGATTCTCACTGTGAGCATGAAGAAGGACAACACCCTCGCTCAAACAATGAGCAGCATAATCTCCATTCAGGTGGAAGCACATGTTCAACAATATTTTTTAGGATGTGTGTGTCCAAGAGTGTATGTATGTGCATCATTTGGCAAGAAGAGGGCATCAAATTCCCTGGAACTGGAATTACAGTCGGGATTTCACTGCCCAATGTGAATGACGGAAACCAAATCCAGGTCTTCTGCAAGAGCAGCAGGTGCTCTTAACATACGAACCATCTCTTATGTGCACTCATTTTGCAAAGGGAGACACAGTGCTTTGGTTGATCATTATTTTCTTTCTGGCAAAGGAATTCTGTAAAGAACTGTTTGGCTATAGCTCTTTTTGAAGGACCTTATCAAGACTCCTTATCTAGACCCAGATAAAACAAGAACTATAAACTCTATTATCATCTCAAATTGAACTTAAGTTATTGAGAGTGTTGGACATCTGGGAAAATCTGTCTTTGCAGCAGGGTCTGGAGTCACAGTGCCTGAGTTCTGAGCTGAACTCTGACACATTTCAGTGACTTTGGACTTATTGGTTACTTTGTTGATGTAACTCTGGGATTAAAACTATCTCATTCATTAAGTTGTTTAAATGGTAAAATAAATGAATGAGTAGATTGTTTAGTACAGTGCATAGTATATACTAAAGCCTCAATAAAATGTTCATGATGCCGAAGACAAAGGAAATGTTCATGCCAACGTGAAAAGAAGGGCAGTCCCTGCTCTCTCCTCTGCGTGGTTTGTCCACATGTATTTCAGGAATGAAATGTTTGCTTCCTAGAAGCCAAGTCCATATTTTCTGTCTGTGAGCGTCAGTGAGTTAATTCATACCTCTGTTCCTCTTTTTCTAATTATTGATCAAAATTAATTTGAGAATTCCTATCCTTCTAAAAATGTTAAGGGTTTATTGCCTGAATCTAAAAAGGATTTTTTTATATGACTCTGAACCTGGTAGGAAGCTTCATGTGTAAGTAATTAGAGTATTTTCAGTAGAGCATGTGGTTCCCTTAGTTTTATTGCCTTTCCTTATTGAGAATACATTTGTCTCATTAAACATAAAAGAAACAAAATAATACTATGTATATTTTTCAGTTCATAAGGATCACATGAATAAAATCATAATTTAAAATAGTTGTCCAAAGAATGACTTTTGATATCTGGAAAAATAGTAAGGCCTATAACCACATTCTAAGTCAAGTTATTTTTACTGATTTCATACTCAAAAGTCACAAACAACTATTCTTCAGAGTTTTCCAAATGTTTCTTTTTCTGTAGTTTGAAGTACTTGCTGAGACCAACACTGAAAATCAAGATGCTTTATGCTTAAATAAATGCTGAAACATGTGTGGTCACTGTATTAGCATTTAAATATTTTCATTGACTTTACTTTCCAATCTTCTACTCCAAATCCCAACATGTCTTATTCTTGCCAAGACAAATAATCTACACTAGTAACTAAGCTGGATTCTTGGCAGGTCTTCCGCTACTGCTCCAAGGGATCCTTAGTGTCCTGGGGAGTTTTACAGTCATTTTTAAGGATACCTGGTTACTTGTAGAAGCTAATTTTAGTTGACATGTGACATCATTGTTTGTACTTTGGAACAGTATTAATTAGGCAGTCTAATTTGTGACTAGAACAAAAAGAGGTTTTAGGGAGGAAGGTATGAAGACAATATCAAGTGGTAAAGGGAGATTCCTGGGGACAAAGGACTTAGGGGAGAAACGGTAAAGTGAGGGGAGAAATGAGGTGGGAGAATCAGCTAAAATGATACAAACACAAGACCTCCATATGGAATCCTACTACTCTGTACACTAAATAAAAACAAATTACAAATCATGTACAAGCTTCTCTCCCCACTTCCTGTTATTGCACTTCATCCAATTTTATGTACTCTAATACACACAGACACACACACACACACACACACACACACACACACACACAGGCTATAGAGTCTAATTTGTGTCTGCAAATGCCCTTGAGTCTGATCTGGGTCCATGCACTGGAGCTTGGTTAACCTACTAAGTCTCAAGCATGGTTTCCCTAACACTGTGTCCACCCCAGCATTTGGGGTTTACTTACACTTTCATGAAGCTCATCTCCCTGACATGTGGTTACCAGTATATGGTGAGTCTGACCTCAGTGCCCACTTACAAGGGATCAGCAAGGATTTTTTTCCCCTTTCTCCTTCTTTAGGAAGCTTCTGGATTTATAGTTTACCTGCCTCGAGGCTGTTTCTTTCAAACTGTATAAAATTCCCTCAAGCTTCCAGTTGAGTTCATTCTTAATTGCATTATTGGTAAGAGTAAGAATTCCAATTTCTCCTGTATTATGCAGTAATAGTGAATGGATTCCAAAACTCCAGTAATGATTCCTCATCTGTGAGAGAAGGGCTCACAAGGAAAAGTACTCTCCACATACTCTGGTCATTTGAACTCCTGAGTAAAAGGAAAATCCTTCATTTAGTCTGTACTGAACTTTTTGCATGAACACTGATAACCTGAAAGCACTCAAAAGGTAAGCAAGCAGATCTTTTGTTCAAGACACTGGTGAAGACTTACCAGTGGGGCCCTTTTGACTTAGAAGCTCTTCACGGGAGGACAAAACTACAGGCATATCCAGCTGTCTAGCACAGAGAAATTCATTCTACAGAATGTTTTAAATGTGAATTCTGCTCAAGTAAACAGACAAAAATAGGATGCAGTGAATCATTTTTATTTATTTTTATTTTATGTGTACGCATGTATTGCCTGCATGTATCTGAGTGCACCCTTGTAGTGACATGGTTGTAGAGGTCAGAAGGTGCCATTGGGTACACTGAAAATGGAGTTACAGATTGTTATTAGCTGCCATGTGGATGCTGAGATTCAAACGTGGATCTTCTGCAAGAACAGGCAGTGTTCTTAACCACTGAGACATCTCTCTAGTTCCGCAACACATTCTTATAACCCACAGCTTGCTCTAGTGCCTGACACATGTTTACATCTACTGAAACTACATTCACAACACTTGCCAAAATCTAAACATTGATCATGCTTTATTATGTGATTTATTTTAATTATGTAATATTTAATGCTTAGTGTGGTTAAATTAGTTAAGAGATATAGAACATCATAACTTGCTCAAACTTGCTAGACTAGTGGGTGAAGGAGGTATTTGAAGAAGTGGACCTGGCTACTCAATTGCTTTTCTTTTGTAGCCCTGGAATCTAGAACAACTCCTGACAACATAATTGCTTTTGTTTTGAAACTGGCCACATAAACATAGAGTAGGTGTCAGAGCCATTATGGCGAGGCACCAAGCTATAAGAAAATGCTGCTACCTGAAGGCTTCTGGGTCAGTTTATATTGCCATTGTAAAAGTGAGGGTGGCAGAAATATTTCCAACTCCTGCTCCACAATTACAACAGCCTTCACCCTCTTAACAGCATTCCTTTTCTCCTAGTTGTTTCTGAGGACAGAATTCCAGATCAATGGTCTTGGTACACCTCAACAGGAAAGCCCTGAAATGATTCCCAGGTAGAGGAGAGATCACCTTCAGAGTGTTCCACCACCTGTGTGTCCTAGAGCTTCCTCTACACTGGTATTAGTAATTAATTTAGCATTTCACCATCTCCAGTTTCTCCTTACTAATTGTCTGCCTCAGGCTTGGCATAGACAATCAGAAAGAACCACAAAGACAGCACAATTTTCTGTTTGTGTCAGTTTTTTAACGTTTAGAAAAATTTCATTCCATTTTTAGTAAGAGACTTACAGTATCCTGCATTCTTGGTGAATCTGAAAAATCTTTCTCTTCTTTCATTTTATTCTTATGCTACTGTCTGAAGTTAGACATATGAAAATCCAGGTCAAAAGCTCCAGGAGGTTCAAGCAATACAATTCTTGTCACAAGATTGAGGTGCCATAAAAATATTTGTGAAATATGAAATAACAAAGAGGGAAATCTTTAGAATATCGCTTCCATCCATCATGCAGCGAGAAAGTGAGCTTGGGTCCTGGAAAGCTTTGATTGTGCTATTGTTAGGATAATTGTATATCATCTGTTATGACACGCTATTTCTTCTGTCTAAGAAAAAAGCAATATAACTTCATGCAATGGAAAAATCTCCCTGCTTTGCCACTAACCAGCTTCTGACAATTCACCTTGTAAACCCCATCAATTTTCCTTACTGGCATTGCCGTGGATATTGGTACATCTAGCAACAAGCAAAACCAAGTTAAATGTATGAATAGTTAAATGTGAAAACAACTATTTACTCAGGGCAACAAAGCGACATGTATTCCCTTTTATGTTTATTTATCCAGATACCCTCAGGAACGCTTAGTTGTGAGTGTTTACAGTGAATCCTGATATGTTTTATTTGTCTAATCCTTAAATACTAAGCATTGTCTTTCCTTGCTACATTTTAAAGTCGGTCTTTATCTCTTTGTATTTTCTGCCCACTCCCCTACACTTATTGTGTGGAAGATACTCATTCTGTGTTTCTCCTGGAAACTGCATTCATTAAATAACAAGAAGTTTACCTTAAAATCCTATAAACAATTTAAAACAAGGCTTTGTGGTTTTAATATAACAGCGTACTGTTCATTACTTCCTTAAGCAGTCCTCATAGTTTTCTTTTACTTCACGATAGTCATTTCATTCAGAATTTTCAGACTCATTCAAGGAGAAAGGTCAACTGTGACTTAGATAAAAAGTATATTCAGCTTTGAACAATGGCAACGGCTTTATTCCTCTTCTTTGTTCAGTGGGTGATTACTAAAATTAAGTCCCCTACAGAATTAAATAAGGTTCTGCATCTTGAGCTGGTTCACATGTACAGGGGAAGTGAATCATGACAGTTAAAGGGATCAAGCTATAGGGATTAAAGTAATGCAGTGTTAATGGAAGATCACAATAATTAAGGCTCGGGTATCAATAGGCACTCACAGATTCACTGGTCAAGGTAATTGAGAAATGATAACCATCATGAATACTCCATATTAGGCGTTAATTATCAGAGCAGGCGCCTGGGCTGTGATGATTTCTTAATGAAAGGTAAGCAAGCTAATGTCTTCATTTAACATTTTTCATTTAAAATCTCCCTCGTAATATCCTTCTGTGCAATTCAATATTCTTCTCTGAAATATAAACAGCAGAGATGACGTTATTTAAGCTACATTTATGACATCTATTTTTGTGTTGTCCAATAAATATTACCTGCAATTTTTTCAATCAATTTACCTCCACTCAATATCCTTTGGATTATGGACTCTTTATATATTCTCAAAGAGATAGGAAGGCTCTTACTTGGAATTAGTTGCATAGCAGAAGCTCTAATGAGTTAAGTCTATGGCTGTGGCAGTCTTAGATCTTCTATTACTTCTCATAACATATCACTATGTCATTAGACGGTGAGATAATGTCTCATTGAAGCAAAGGGAGAAAGTTACTTTCAAAACTGAGTCCTGTAAAAGTGACCATGGGCTTAGCTAGGTAACATTTAACACACAATAGTAAGCAGAAATAATTGACTTCATTGTAATAATTTATATTCATATTATTAGAGAAGTGGAAGCACAAATTACTGGCAAAAAGAAAATGTTTTAATAAGGGCTAATGATATATTCGGTATTTTCAGAAAAACCACTTCACATTGTCTCTGTTATATGAGATTTTGTTCTTTTGAAGCATGCCTCTGAAATTTGCAAAGGAGCATTAGATTTTTAAATTGCATTACTGTGAGCTTTTATTCTTCATGGTGAATATATTACAGATAGCCACCATTAAAGTTTCTTTCCATATATAGGAAAAGGGAAATGAATTTTCACTGCATTAAAGCTGTTTTAATGTTCTGTTAAGTGTATTATTTGCACATTTGATTGCCAGCCATCAGGGTGTAACCTTTGGATTCTTTTTCAGCAAGACTAAAGGCGGTAAGGGAGTACTTTTAATTAGACTGACATGCAGGCTCTTATTAAATATCCAAGAGAAAGAAGCACACTTTCCTGATTTCATTTGACAAGAGGAATATGGGAATAACTTCTCTTTCTTTCCTTATTAATAATTTCTATTTCTTTATATGAGATAGACCGAGAAACATATCTTGAGGTTATACTTTTAAATAGTCAGATTAAAAGCAGTTATGAAATAGCTGTTCAAGCCTGGACCTAAATGGAGCTCATTGGGAGTCTATTTCCATCATAATGGGATCTAAGAAGTGAATGCAAGGGAAAAAGAGCGTTGAATCAACCTGTGACACATTGTGGAATTGTTCTCTACAGCTATATCTGTCGGGTTTTATCCAACCTGGCAAGAAACCAGCTTTCCTGGTCTCATTAGCTTTTCCTTAGAAATTGTTTCCTCATAGCAGTGATGGGTATTCTATCAAACCCTCCCCCTCTCTTTAATAAGAAAAAAGAAAGCAGTATTTTAGGAAGCTAAATATGAAGAAGTTTTAGCATCTGAAGTCCAGCTATAGCAAAGCCAAACTTGAATCTGCAAAAATCCCTTTGTTTTCAAATAAAAGCCCTGTCTTCTGGAATAAGCATTATTTAATGGAGTCTTTGTGACAGTAAGAGGAAACCTGAGAACTTGAAGAGTCTGTGTGAAGGTTCCTTAAATTTCCTGAATGCTTTGTAACCATGCATTGATATTGAAGCCTTATACCCAAACTTGGAATTTATTCATGGGAAAGAACAGTTTTCTTTGAAGAGGAAGTAAAATGAAATGAGTATGCTCCCCCTTTTATACTTCTGAATATGATAAACAGGTTTTGATTCTTTCAAACAAGTTAGTTCATAACTAGTTTACATTAGAACCTGAATCACTGGGTTGTTGGCAGGGAGAGGGGAGGGGAGTAAAAAGCAACATGGAAAAATACCAGTGTTTGATTCAGTGTTTCCCTGAAGGATTTTTAAAAATGCAAGCAGTAACTAAAGCACCTACTGTGATATCTTTTTAACATCCCTGAGCCCTTAGTACTGGTTACTTCAAGAAAGAATGACTTAAGCACAGCTTCAATAAACAGTAGTAACCAGACTAGACAACCTATCCTACACTATGAATGATCCAAGAGGAAGAAATAAAGAGGACTGAGAAAGATGTGTTCAGAGCTGCCAAAACAGTCACTAATCCTTTATGATTAGCATTTTAGACGACTTCTCCAAGGCTGGGATAATATCTGCATTTTGAATACACGTAAGTTTTGAGTCACAATAATTCACTAGAGTGTGAATTAGAATAAAGATGCTTTTCCCATATATGCTGAATTCTTATGAGGAAGAGTCAAGAAAACATCTGACATAGAGACGTGCAAATTTCTCGTAAACAGAAGCAAAATAAACAGCTAAGATTTGCCTCACAGAGCACTCAAAATAATCATGTTAAAGGAATGCCAAGGAGCCAGTGGTGTCAGAAAGATGGCAGGGGAAGAGAATTCAGCTTTTGCGAGTGCTACAGAAACAGAATTTTCACAACTATCCACGGCGGGCGAAAGCTACAGCAATTGAGTGGGGCATAGAACGTGAAAATAGCCACCTAGAAACATAAAGGGATCTTTTCTCTTCACAGAGTAGTTGGACACAGTTAAGTATTGAGTATAATCCAGTTAACTATGGCTCCCCTCTCCTGGAATAGGAGAGCATGGCGACTCAGCAGCTTTCAGCACTGTGCACCCGGTGGGTACTCACTATCAACATGACCTCCAAAGCCTTTGCTACTGAGGATTATCTCTGTTGTTGATAAAATGAAACTCAGGTGACAGAGAATCCACACCTCTGTGCCTTCCTGAAAGCTTTGGTCACCAGAGCCTTGAATACAC
This sequence comes from Eospalax fontanierii, assembly GCA_035773235.1. Classification (NCBI taxonomy): domain Eukaryota; kingdom Metazoa; phylum Chordata; class Mammalia; order Rodentia; family Spalacidae; genus Eospalax; species Eospalax fontanierii. Next base: position 13,654,776 of record CM069544.1, on the reverse strand, counting down.
CTTCAGACTGAGGACTATTATATGTAAGTATTCCCTGAATCCAGCAGCATTCTGTGTCCACAGATCTGATCAGTCAGAAGATGGTTCCAAACATCTACAGTCAGCACTGTTGCACCTACTGGATTCACACTGTAAAATCTGGGAAAGCTCTCTTATATTTCAACTGAGCAGATGTCAGTGAACAGCTACAAGAAACAGAAGGTCAATAAAACAGAGCAAAGGAACATCCAAACTGACTAGTAACAATAAATAAATCGAGAACATAGGAAAACTGTCTCAACAAGAATTAAAAATATTTGAGGAAGTCCAACGAGCTACAGAAGACAAAAACCTTCATGAAGTCAAGGAAAGTAAATGAAATGGAAAACAAAATAAACAGCAAAAGAAACCCCTGAGCTAAAAGTGACAATGAAAAAGGTGGAAGATCCACAAGGAATTTCAAGAGCAGCTCAGATCCACCTGAAGAAAGGGTCGGTAAACTCTAGAATAAGTCATTTGGAATGACTTAGAAGAAAGAAAGAAAAATAGTGAGGAAAACATTCAGGCTTTATGGATGCAATATAATAATGAAGGTACAGAAAACAAAGGACATGGGAGTAGACTGTTTATTTAAGCAAGTAAAGGCAACCTCACAGAAAAAGAAATTGCAAAGGAAAATGTAATCTCATTATCAATAGCTTCAAAGTAAGAAATGGCTTAAAGATTTTAGATATTTCTGCAATGAAAACTTTATTAAACAAAATAAACAGATTGAAGAAAATTTTAGAAGACAGAAATATCTACCATGTTCTTCTATCGGCAGGATCACATGAAGATGGCTACATTGGCAGCAGAAATTACAAATTAATCATGTTCTCAAATTCTAACTACATTCTTCACGTAATAAAAAAAACAGTTCTAACATTCATATGGAAACACAAAAGATTCCAAATAGTGAAAGAAATTCTGAACAAAAGTAGCAATGACCGTGGTATTACAATGCCTGATTTTGCATGACACTACTAAAAACAGAATAAGGAGAACATCAGTGCCAGCACAAAAACAAGCCCAGTAGGCCAGTAGGCTAGAAAACATAGAAACAAACTCGTGCAGCTGCACTCATCCAAAAATTTTTTAAAACCAAGATGCCAAGACCATGTATCGAAGAAAAGAAAGACCAACAAATTGTTCTGAGAAACTAGATGTGCAAATAGAGAATTACGAAACTACATTACTACCTCGCACTCTGTACAAAACTCAATTTAAAATGGATTAAATATATATTTTTAATATGTATGAGGGCTTTGCCTGCATGTATGTAAGTGTACCCATGTCATGCAAAGTCCACGGAGGCCATAAAAGGGTGATGGATTCTTTAGAACGGGAGTTAGGGACAATTGTTAGCTACCATGTGGGGACTGAGAATTGAACTCAGGTCCTCTGAAAGAGCAGCTATTGATTTTAACTGCTGAACTATCTCTCCAGACACTGTATCAAAAATTTTAATGTAAGATCTGAATTTTAAAAGTCTCTTAAAGGAAAAGATTAAATACACTTGAAGATATAGGCAGAGGCAAGGACTTTCTGTAACCCCAGCTGACCAGGTTGGCCTGGATCTCACAGAGATCTGTCTGTTTTTGCCTCCCCAGGGCTGTGATTAAAGATGTCATCACCATGTCCAGCTTACAAGGAATTTTTAAAGATTACAAAATATTTGGGAAAAAATCAAAATAGCAAATAGTGATCATTGGTTTCATTCTTGAAAGTTGAGTATTGAAAAAGTCTTTACTAATACTTTACTGCAGTCACTTCTCCCTTTAGCCATATTATATACGCCTAATCTATTTATATAAAAAGATAAAATACCTTCTAAAACTGGAAGGATTCAAATGACTTTTGTAGAAATTTCCATTTATATTAAGTATGCTTTAAAATATTTTATTAAAATAAAATGTTTTTAAATCACATAATTTTCCTTTTGCTTTCTTGATAATACCATCATCTTTATAGTTCTCCATTGGAGAGTTATTTACCTGGACATCTATTGATCCTGTTCTTCAACTTATCTATAGGTGAATATGAATGAAATATACAAAATGTAAAAATTAGTATGAAAAACTATTTTAACCACAGAGAAATGCACAAGAGTTCAGGTGAACTGAAAGACATACTAAAATTCTTGAATTGTTACTAAGACTTCCTCTAATTAAAAATAATTTTAAAACAGATGATTTTAAACTAAATGAAATTATTCAAATATGAGTGCCTTATAAGTCCATGAAGCTGAAAAACCTTTATGTGAAATAAATTTGTTTAACATTTAGTGGCAAATGCATCAGCAATATGTAAAGCTCAACCTTAATTTCATTTAAAGCTAGACTTCAGATGGTATGCTGTTTAAAAAGTGCAGGTCATGATTTATAATGAAAACTTATGATACAAAGATTAGAGCTAGCAGATTGTTATTGATCCATTTAATGGGTTGTAGCAAACTTATTTCTTTTCATCAGCTTTGCATTTGCACGTTTATCTGCTTCAGAGGCCAATCCAATAAAGCCTCTTATTTGACATCACCGTCTGAGGCCCCGTAGTATTTGCTTTGGCTGGATTGCACTCTGGTTGTTGCTGCAATTTCCTGAGTGTACTGGTACCTTTGCCATCACAGAATGATTTCATTCACCAAGTTTTGTTTTCTTTGTCCCTTCATAAACCAGTATCATTTGCACTGCGAAATGACCTGTGTTTGCAAGAAGGGAGATAAGAGTAGTATCAGATCAAATCACCACCCAATAATACTTGCTGTGCTTAAATAACTCTCCAATTATGTGACCTCATTCAATATTATGATGAGAGAACTGAAATGACATTCTTTTCATTATTTCATCCACTTTCATACAGAAAATTTCATTTAGAATTAATTGCAAAATTAATCTTTTGATAACACAATTTTTTTAAAAAAGCACTTATTAGACTTTAAAAAGAACATAGATTCTAAACTTATAATTATTAGTGGTAAATTAATTTAGTTTTTTCCCTAGGATTAATAACTTCTAAATGTCTACTTGCAACCCTGAACATTAGTAATCTCCTTCAAGTTTTACACTTTTAAATATAAACAATATATTCTCTTTCTCACCTGCCTTTTTTGTTTGTTTGTTTGTTTTTGGTCAGAGTCTCATGTATTCCAGACTAGCTGTGAACTTGTTGTACATCCAATACTGACCTTCAAGTTTTCATCGTCCTGCCTCCATCTCCTAAATTTTGGGATAACAGAGATGTACCATCATGCCTCGTATATGTAGGGCTGGGTAATCCATCAACTGAGCTAGATTTCAACCCTATTTCATTTGCCTTCATCTTCCTTGTTCAAATTCCTTCTTAGGGTCATGAGGAACTCATCAATTTAATAGTTCTTTGTCTTCATTTCTCTAGATATTTTGATTTAGTTACTCTGATTCATACAAGTGTTTAGAGACTCATAATGACCTTTGTTTCTACCCAGTGTGGATTTCTTGGGATTAGTCACTTGCTAATTAATGTTTGAGTCTCTCCCATCTAATGCTATTCAGGAAGAGATTAGAATATTCCAGGTCTGTTCATCCTTTTGCAGAAATGTATTTACTTTTAATTTATGTGGATTTGTCTGTCTGCATGTGTATATGGACACCACATCTGTATCTGGTATCCAAGGAGGCCAGAAGAGTGTTTGGGATTCACTGAAACTGGAGTTACAAGTGATTTTAAGAGGCCATGTGCACACTGGGAATTGAACCTGGGTCCTCTGCATGAGCAGCAGGTACCCCTAAACTCTGAGTCATATCCTAAGTCCTTTCTGCTTCTTTCTAAACACCTTTTAGTTTTCTAAAACATTTGAGTCTACCTATTCACATCATACTTTCTGGGACCTAGATGTGTAGGTCAATTTATTTCATGGTGACCACTGAAGAACTGTCAGTGATAATTCTTTATGACTATGTTTGATTTTTCTGAGATAGTCCCTTGACTACATCATAAAGGCCCATCTCTAGAAATGACAAATAGTCCAAAAGCAAAATAGTTGATGTTATCAGCACTCTGATGTTATCAGAAGTGTTGGGGGTCCCAGCACTCAGGACCAGCCTGAGGGGGACCAAAGGATCTCTGCCGTGGGGGAGGTGACAAGTAGGCACAGAGTCAACACACAGACTCTGGGAGTTGAGTGGAAAGCTAGCAGTGGTGGTCTGCTACAAACTCATTTATTCAAGAAAGAGCAGAGTGTCTTAAAGGTCTTGTTAGCCAATAGCCTTATGGGGTGGGATCCTGAGGACAGCCAATTGCAGTTTGTTCCCAGGTGGATTAGATTCTTTCCAGGTGCTGGGCAGAAACTGGCTTCACAACCAATCAGTGTGGAGCACCACGCCCATGAGAGCCATTCCTTCATTCCTCTTGGAAGGTGGCCTAGCTAAGCCCACCCTGCATTATTCCCAACACAGGAGAACTTCTATTAGCTAGAGGAACTTGGTAGAACTCCTCCAGGGTGTGTCCTTACAGCTCAATAGCCATTTACCCCATTTGCAACTCTCCTAGAAGACATTTGTAAATAATAATAATAAGGGACAAGCACAAAAACACACAAAAAAGTCTCATAATAAAACGTTACTAAAGTTAGCATCAATATAGTTTTAGTTGCTATAGAAATAAAGAGTAGACAACACATTTGGTACTTTGTTAGCATTAAATATTAGTTCTATCTATGATATATTTATCATCTATCCATCATCTATCTATCATGTATCATCATCTATAATCTCCTATAATATAAACTGATACAAAGAGAGGGGAGAATTTGGTCTCTTCCTTACTCTATAAATTTAAATGACCAAGACACATAAAATATCCACTTTAATCTCTGTTTACTAGATGTGTTCTGTTAAGGCAGGGAATTTTGGCAGTGAATTTCTCAGACATCCCTAGTTTATAATAAATGTTTGCCAAACACATGTTAAGAATATCTACTGAAAGATTTTGTATGGTATAGATGTTTAGAAGTTGCATTCTAAGACAGGAAGCTAAAGATAAACTATCACCTTGAGTATTTAAACTTGTCTCAAATAGATGGTCAAATTACTTAATGATTGAATAACATTATGTACTATCCAGCATATAAGAAACTACTGAATAAACACTTGGCCAAATACTAGACAACATCGAACTTCCTTTTAAATACAGATCACATTCTGAATAAGGAACCTTTTCATTTGACTGCAAGGCAGAATTTTGAAGACTAAACAATATAATAGATTATAGAACCAAGCCTCAGAATAAATGATCTGCCAGATGCACACAGTTTATTGAAGCAGAAGAGTTCTTTAGCAATGAATATAAACCTTGTCAAAAGCAGAATTAATTGATGGAATATACTGGCTTCCATATGAAAAAAAGTTTTCCATTTTTATAGCTCAAATTTTAAATGCATGTGTAAAAGACATAAGTCAAAGTGATTTAGAAATCTGTCTAAGACATACCTATGGGCCAAGCAAGTAAAGTACCCAAGTATCTAATTATAAAATCATTACTAGTTAAAATTAATAGGTATAGTTTTTTAGATATACTGACCAAAGTAGTATATAAAAAGAAGGCATCATCATTGCATGAAGGCAGATATAAAAAGAATAGAACTATTTAAATTAAGTTTTTGTGAATTTCATATAATTTGATTGAATTTAGATCCCTTCCCCCACATGCACTGCTCAATTTCATGCACATTCTCACTCATATATATATATGGTATATCACATACATACACACATGTACACATGTGACTATAATCAAACTTGAGTCTTCAAACAGACTCATTGTGGGTCCATCCTGATTGTTTCCAACCCAGCAGTCATTGGTTGCCAATAGTTCCTCAGGTAGGGTTTGGATTTCTTAACCACCTCCCCTCGTCCATGCTGATATTTTGTCTGTCTGGAACTTACATAGGACTTATGCACAGTATCATCACTCCTGTGAGTTGAATTTTTATGAGTAACTGACCAGCTCTCTGGAAAACTCTGTTTCCCCATAGTTATCTACCACTTCTGACTCTAATATCTTCTTCCCCTCTTTCTATAATGGTCCCTGAGCCTTAATACAGGTGTCCTAGCCATGAATAAGTATACTGGAGCCTCTTATTCCCTGCAAGTTGGCCAGTTATGGGTCTCTCTGTTAACCATCTACTGCAGAGGAAAGCTTCTCTGCTCAGAGTTGAGCGATCATTTATTAATAGGCATAGCAACAAGCATTCAGAAGTCACTTTAATACTTCGCAGAATGCTTAGCAGAATGATAGAAATTAGGCTCTGTTTATGGCCTGTAACATGTATAGCCACAGGTTCCTATGTCTGATATCAGTATCAGGTATGAGCTCTGTCTCATGAAGCTGCCTTAGATCGAATTAGAAAGTGGTTGATTACTGTCATAATATACATGTCACTATTGTTCCAGGGGGCATATTGTGGCATGGCAGCTGTTGTAGCTCACGGAACTCACAAAGGGGTAAGGTTGATGATTCGTTGTCTATTCTGCTAGCCTACATAGCATCTTCCAGCACTATGAAAACTAGCCATAAAGGATGAAGTTTTGAAGTCGTTAGATTTTAATTTCTCCTTGTTTTTTTTTTCCAAGATTCATGTTATGAGTGTCTTAAGTAATGGGGCTTTACCATGAAGTCCTGGTGGGAAACAAAGAGCAGAAACAATACCAGTGAACCTTCAGGATAAACTGTTCAAGTAGTGAATATTTCTCTAGAAGCTAAATGTGGAAGAGAATGCATTGCAGGTGATGGAAAGGAAAAGAATGGAGAATCATGAAAAATAAAGATCCAGAAATAAAACTTAATGAGAATTATTTCAAACTGATACTGTTGACATCTACAGTATCTCTGCTTTAGGAATTTAGTCACTTAATATTCCTTTCTTGCTGCTAGGGTTCACAGCCCTATTAATTCTGCCCAGCATATACTTCAGGATTATGCTTCAAGCTCCTACAATTGGCCAATAAATTCCTCTAGGAAATGCTAACATGTATGTTATTTTTATGTCTACATATACACATCTGATATATCCGAGTTTGAGCCTTGATTTTTCTACTTTCTAAGTGTATATCTTTAAGAAACAATTTTATTAATATCCCTTTTGTAATTAGCTGTGAAAATTCTATGCACTCTAGTAAGAATGTAGGAAAGAGTGGCCTGGCGAATTGATTGCACACAGTAAGCGCACACACAATTTTATTTGTTATTCCTGAACAAAGGATCCATATTAATTGTAGAAGGAATAATGTAGATATACAATCCAAATGTTTTCAGATAATTCTACTTCAGTCACTGTCAGACAATAGACTCTAAAGGAGGCTGTCAGTTGCAAGAAGCACCCTGCCTTTCAGTGTGACCTTGAGTGAGTCACTCAACCTCTCTGAGCCTTTCTGCTTTTGTTGCTGCATGTACCTCTGTAGTGAAGTGAGATTATAATATTACGGCAAAATAAAACTTTAGACAAATGAAAAGCTGAAAAGTTATAAGTCATAAGACAATCACTCCAGACCTCCTGGCCGCAATCACTGTATTTTAAAAATCAAATAATTTATAGAGATAGCATCAATACATACTTGTGAAGGAGATGTCTGCATAGGACTAGACAATAGAAAATATAGGCCAGATCTCAAAGAAACCAACTAACTTTAAAATACAGAATAATGTTCCAATAATTTAGAAAACTTCTGAGTGTTGAACGAGTTCAGAAGGAGAGGTTACAGATATAATCAAATAATGACTATATAATTGTATGCAAACAGATCTAATGACTTAAATTTCAATACCCTCATCATATTATAAAAAAGCTATGTCTATTTTTGTTCTACAAGTGGATTTCAGTGACAATTCTTTTTGAATTGAGTGAAGAAGGATTGACAGACTAATCATTCTTCTACATATTCCTCTCCCCCTTATGGTATTTGGATAGGAAGTGCCCCCGAAACCCACACTGAAATGCCTTGAAGGCTTGGCTGCAGGTAGTACAACACTGTTGAGAAAATGATTCTCATGCGGTTGCCAGGCTTACAGGTGGATTAGTGGACTGACATGTTCATAGCTGAATGGTGTATAGGGAGCTGGATGCTAACTTGAGAAAGTGAGTCATTGCAAAGTACCTTTGCTGCGTTTAGCTTTTCCAGAGACCTGCACCCTCTCTCAATCTGTCTTTCACTTTCTTCATCTCTATTTCAATCTGTCTCTCTATCTCTCTCAATCATTCTTTTCTCTTTTTTTCATTTCCATCTCTGTCATTATGTGTCTCCTTGTTTGTCTGTCTCTCTACATATATTTCTATATGGATAAATTTATATATAAATTTTCTGTTTTTCAATTTGAACCTCGTATTCCACCTTCACCTCCATCTCCATCTCCAGGTCCAAATTCATCTCCATCTCCATCATCCCCTTCCTCTACCTAACTGTTTTGAGGTGAGTTGCTTTACTCTGTGCACATTCTACATCACTATGTTCTGCCTTAACAAAAGCTTGTCATGATGGAGAGCCATTCTTCAGCTTCTACTTGATTGTCTCCTCCTATTTCATATCCTAACATATGCATTTGTCTTCAATCATTTTCTCTGCTTGTTTAGTCTTTTAATCCTCTCCCTTTACAGCACATACTCATTTTATTTTCTCTTTTAGCACTTTACTTTTTCCTGTTATGTTTCCCTTGTGGTATTTTCAGCAACAGGGTCTTACCATGTAGTTATATCAGGTAACTCATGAACATCTACATAGAATTTCTTTTAAAGGCAATAGTCTTGGTTGTTTTGGCAATCTACTAATTCCAGGAACTTGTAGAACTTCCTTTGCACCAATCCTCTGGGATTTTGTTGACTGTGTACTATGACTGCACATGTCCAGGGAGATAAATTTGCGTGGGGAATGTATATGCATATTTAGGCCTCAGCTCTACTATGGCTTTCTTACCTTTAGAAAGTTCCCTCTTAGATTTTATAACACAGAAAGACTCTACATACTACATGACCCTACACTTCTCTGACACAGTCACACATGGCTTTGTGAATGAGAAGGATCCTCAAACGTGAAAATCTAGTTTTTACAGTGGTTCTTTCAGGGGTTAGTTTCCTGTACTGTTAATGTACCCTATCTACTTTGGGTTGTTTCTATTAAATCCCTTTTCTTGAATTTTATAATGGTATATCTACAAGATACTTATGCTCTTGCAGCTATCCCATTTATTACATGAATCCCAGTCTCTGAAAATATCTGTGTAGGAGTCAGACGCACCCTCCTCAGTGCGTCTTGAAGGACCTATGGCATTTTCAGTAATTATTGTAGAGAGGATAGTCAAAGGGGAAAATGAGAAACAACAGGGAAGTAATAATGGGCCCAGGGGATGAAACAGAAGCAAGAGAGACACACACACTGAGTTTTCTTCATTTCCTGGATTCAAGAAGGCCAGGTCTGGATGTAGCACTGAGAAGGTTACATCAGTGTGACTGAGATAGTATTATAGTCTCCTACTGAGGAACTAAAGAAAGAATTTCCAATTAAAACATATCTTAGTTTTACTCCCACACTATATGAAGAATCTTAATCCTTTCTCTTTTTAGATCTAATTGGTTGCCAATATTGGTATTTGCTATGGAAGCACATGGCAGATTTTTAAAAAGAAATTTTCATTTATGGACAGTGATGAGAAAATGAATTTCAGTTTCACTCTATGAAATAGGTTTTGAGAACAGCCTTCTTTATTTTTTTAACAGGAAGAGTAGAGTGTATTAAGAGGAGGTTTTAAAATAGATTTAAGCAGATTAAGCTTGAATATTAAGAGGAAAGGGACACTTAAGAAAAGAACATTGTATACCAAGACAGATGTGAGCTGAGAGAGAGAGAGAGAGAGAGAGAGAGAGAGAGGAAGAAGAAGAAGAAGAAGAAGAAGAAGAAGAAGAAGAAGAAGAAGAAGAAGAAGAAGAGAAAGAGATGAAGAGAAGATACTTTTTATTAAACAATGGAAGGAAAGTATTTAGGAATTTGCTATGGGTGCAGAGATGGATCAGAATACCACTGCCGTATCTTCCAATGCAGTACATAAATAAATGAGCCTGGGTCTACTAGTGTGTTGTTTAGCATCTGTGAGTTAGCAGACTTCCTGTTACCCTTCATATCCAGCTTTGTTTCTTTGTTTTTGAATAGATTGCAGGATGTCATTAAACTTTCCTAAATTGGTTGAGCCCTGCCTTGTGTTCTAATATGTGGTAATTTTGGGTAAATTCCCATGCGCTGCTAAGTAGAAAGTGCATTCACTGGAGTTTGGGTTCAGTGTTCTGCCCATCACTTATTTCTTCAATTCATTTGACTTATCATGTCATTTAATTCCAGGTTATTGCTGTTTACTTTTTTTCTGAATGATATATGTATTCATGAGAGTGTTAAATAAGTTAATCATCATCAATATGTTGGAGTCAGTCTGTGATTTTAAGTCAAATAGTATTTGTCTGTCTGTTTGTTTGTTTTTTCAAATGAAGTTGATTTCCCCTGAGGTGCATAAATGTTTAGAATTTCAGTAACCTCTGAGTGTGTTTTCCCTTTAATGTGTGTTAAGTGGTCTTTCTTTTATCTCTTCTGCCTAGTTTTGGTTTGAAGTCTATTTTGTCAGATATTAGATTAGGTATTTTTTTGTTTCTTAGTTTCACATGCTTGGTATACTTTCTTTTCATCTTTGTACCCTAACATATTTCTATATTTGATGATGAGATGTATTTCTTGGAGGTGACAAAATATATCATATTTTTAATCTGTATCTTTATTGGAAATTGATGTCACTAATGTTGAAAATTATTACATGGTCAATACTGATTGCTGCTGTTTTGTTGTAGTTTTAAAAATAACAGTTATGGAATCATGTATTTATTCTCCAGGGTCTCTTAGGTGTGTTTACCCTTATGTTCAGACCAAAATATTCATTCTAGTCTCATCTACAGAACTAGTTTAGTAGTCACAATTTCTTTACATTTGTTTTTATCATGGGAAGCTTTTCTTTCTCATAAAAAATGTCTTACAAAATGTTTTTGTCTGTTTGAATTTTAGAATTAAAATTCTCTTTCACTGACTGATGCTGTTCCTCTAATATAAAAGGCTTAATATTCTCTCTTGTACTTGACCCATTCTATGAGTGGGGTTTTCTACTCAGTTTTTTATTTTTATCTCGTTGGCAGAGATTCTCATTTCAGTTTGACTTTACTTCAAACATTCTATTTCTTTATTATATTTTCTTTTTTACTATCTATCTATCTATCTATCTATCATCTACAAACACACACATATATATAGAGAGAATTTCACACATCTTAATCATGTTTATACCCACTCCCCTATCTGCAAACCCCATAGACTCACTACCTGATTTCATGCATTCTGTCATATATGTTAAGACCAATCCAGTCAATTTGTGTGACTAAATATCCCTCACTGTGAATTCATCACTGGAGCGTGGTTGTCCTATCAGCATCACTCCCTTAAAGAATATTTTTCCTCTTTCCACAGTCTTCATTTTCCTATGCATGCATATCTTCTTTGAGTTCTTTGAACATGTTTATAATTCTTTTTTGAAACTCCTGTCTCATGCATCCAATAAGTTACTCTTCCCAGAGGACATTTTGTTGGGTGCATTAATTTCTGGAGACTATTGACTTTTGATTTGACATTGCTTATATATTTTTAAAAATGTTTAATTGAGTTTTTGTGCATTTCATTTAATACATCCTAATCAAATATAGAACCCCTCCCCCATCCACATTCCCATAACCTCCACACTAGATGTCAGGCATTCGATCATATATGTTAAGTCCTGTCTGGCCAAGCATTTGTACCCAGATGTGCCGTGGTGCAAGTTTATCCACAAGTTTGTCTGGCATTGGCATGAAGAAGAGAGTTGTCTGGGCCAGGGGCAGGTCTCTGGCTCTACGTATTTAACCGTGGTTTGGGTTTCAGGTGGAGTTCTGCATGCTGTCCAAGTGGCTGTACAGGGGGAGGGTTTCTAATTTTAATGTACAGAAATGAAAGTGATGCTTGTCTGTGTGCTGATTTTGTAGTCTTGCCTTTGATGTATTTTTGGAGATTATTTTTTAAATAATATTTTACAAAACCTTTAGAGCATGGCAGATGAAAATTAACTTTCTCAATGAACAGATCTAATTTTACTTTAATTTACCCAAGACCCTATATGCTCCTGTCACACCCTGCCTCCTACATTTCCACAGTTTCATAAAATAGCAGCATCAGCTATGGTCAAACATTGAGCTCATGAACTTATGGGGGACATTTCATATTAAAAATAGAACAATGGATGTCTTTGAAAGTGAATTTTTCTATTTTCCTGATTAGTGATTTTTTTTCTACTTGGTTAGCTATCTGTCAACCACTACCGAAATGACTAGAGTAAAAAATATATAAGATATTTATACTGCACAACATATAGTATACTTTATACTATTATATATACTATATATATATAATATATATATACTATTATATATATATAATATATTTATACTATTATATATACTATATATATACATAATAGTATAAAGTATACTATATGTTGTGCAGACAATGAAAACATCTAAAATATGTTGAATCTTAACCATAAAAGGGGATAAGACAGAATAAGTACTTGTGTAGATAAGTGAGAATTTTCCATAATTACTCAGGAATAATATATTATATACTGGGACTATTTCAGAAAATTTAAGAAAGTATGAAACAAGTAAAAATTTTATATAGATAAAGGTAATGTGATACATATGATCAAACACTGGAAAATTCTAGAATGATTCATGCATGGAGAAATTTATGAATACTAATATACCAGGAGTACATCTAGAGGTTGAAAACTAGAGAACATCTGGAATATATCCAAACTGATAAAATTAAATAGCCATTATAAACATCTTTGACAAAATAATATTCTCATATGTTCATATAAAATTAACTCAAAATGAATCATAACATAAATCTTAAACAATTTAAATAAAAGATAATTTGACAAATATATAAACGAAGAACATATAAATGATCACATCTGTATTCATCCAAAATTATATTTGGAAGCTTGTCTGATGTTGGAGGGACAGAGACTCAGACTCAGACTATCTAGCTTCTCATTGTGCGAGCACCCACGTGTGTGTGTGTGTACTTGTGGTGTTTGTTTGTGTGTGTTTTAATAATTAAGATTTACTACGATTCTTCAGGTTTTCAAACAAAATTATATATACTCAAAGTTTTTAAATAATATAATCTCCCTCCACATTTTTATGAAGCATTGTCTCTAGGCCTGAGTTCCCCCACAGGAAACTTTCCTTGGTTGGATACAATCAGTCTCAAATTTCTAGGATAACTTTGTTTATAGAACTTTGAATCCCATTAAATTCCTCTGATTAAGCATATTTTAATGAGATATATAAGTAGTTTTGATTCATGAGTTCATCATAATAAAAAGTTTGCTTTTTGGAAACAAATGGACCATAACCTTAGTATCATCTATAAATCTGACACCAAACTGTCACTGCAGCATTGATATTTTAAAAGATAGTTATGATATTGAACATCATTTTAAATTATCTTTTCCTCTTTCCTTACAGCAAGGAAATGTGATAAAAAATGTATCATGTTCACATTGAAGAGTTTCCATTTCCTGTGCTTCTGGGCACTTTGTACTGAAATCTTTAGCCACTGACCAACTAAAGATCAACACTCCTGAAATAACCATGCTCTTCCCACAAATTCTATATAATTTATGTGACTTACATTGTACAGACTGCACATTGTTACATGCTGCAGCTGTAATTACGTTAATATTTATATAATTTAGTGAGAAAAGCAAGAATGAGATAATTCGTTCACGGAACCACTGTTTCACACTACAAATATGTAGCTAATATGTTCCAGGTTTACAAATGAGTCCTGCTCTACTTCAGCAATTTATGGTGAAAAATAAAAATGTAGTGAGAGTGAAGATAAGCAAACATAATTATACCTGTAATGCATTTTATATATGTCATTTCACATAAGCAGCATAACAACCAAGACATAAGATGGGGAAGGTGTTTTACTTAGCAAATTTAGGTAAGACTTGGTGTGATTAAAACTAACAGTTAATTATATTATCCAGTGCTCCTTTGATTATGCCACTCTAATTGAAACCCTTCCACATGGCTGAAGTATCAAATCACTTCAAAGATTTTAAGAGCCTGATCAATAATTCAAGGAAGTACTAATTGAATGGATCAGCATTTGTGGACCTGCTAAGAAGAATCACTTCCGTAAGAAGCACTACCAAAGGGCAGGTGACTGCCTCAACCTTGTCTAATCATTCCTTCAAATAAATTATTCAGATTAGGAATTACATACTCATTTACTTAAAATAAAAAGAGTGATAACCACACTTATTTCTAAGCTGTCCAATAAGTACATTAATATGCATCTTTTCTAATACACTGAAGAAATATCCTTTGGCTATGGGCAGGTGAAATCATCAGGAAAGTCCATTCAAGAACAGACACAGGGAAAATTAGTTTGCTGTTTTTAGCAGACCTACACTATGTGTCTGTCCTTCAAGCATGTTGTTACAGAATAAACATCTGAGAGACAGCTACTTCTACAAAAGAGTGAGGAGGCAGAGTAAGCCTCTGAAGGTGTTATCAATGAACAGCAGACATTTGGAATCAGTGACTAATTCCAGGAGTAAATGATCTTTGAGAAGAAAATTAACCTAGTGTTCTTAGCGACTCAGGCAGAATCTCTGCAAGCTGCATAACTAATTGGGCATGAGGACCAGCTCACCCTGGAAGACTTGGGAAGGAGGAGCCACACAGGAGAATTTTATCTTCTATAGATTCTTTAGAAAGAAGAAATCCTTGAATCTTCAGTTTCCAGGCAAACCATGATGACTCCTGGTAAATACAGAATGACAAATGAGAAAAGTCTGAGGGATTGGTATATTTTCTTCACAGCTCGAAAAGAAAGTGAGTTTAATGTGTTGTTTCAAATCATCAGAAAGCAAATAAGGAACAAATTTTATTTCAGTATTGTTCTTCAGATCAAGAATCTACAGAGTATCAGCCTTAACTGAGGAAGAATATTATATTATCGATATTTTTGAGTGTGAGAAGAAATAATCCTCCAGCTTGAAGACATATCAGGAATCAAATCCTTAGAGCTACTAAAGAGAAGTATAGAGTCAGAATATGCATTAGTGTTAATTGGTCAGAAACTAAGAAATCAAGGGAGCAAAAACAGGACATCTTAAGCAAATAGTGACTGGTATTGTAAAATCTCAAGGAATTCATGAAGTGATTATTTCTTTGGAAGCAACAAAACACTGACATTTTGAAGGAATCTTCTAATGAAATTGAATATCTTGAGATGAGTCTTATTTTATGGCTATGCAACCTCAAGTAGTAGGTCTACAGCAGGTAGAGAATGGCACCCATATGTGGAACTTAGACAAATCAACATCTCTCTCTATAACTTAGTGGTTTTCTATCACAGTAGTAGTTTAGGAATCTATCAAGAATTCCTCAAACATTGTCTCCTCTGTTCTTTGTAGATTTTCAGACCTGAATCCAACTAAAGTAAGAAGTCATCCTGAATTATCTAACTTTTCTTTCTCATACTTCAGCATAAACAGCCGACTGGAAAATCAATCCCTTCTCTATCACAGAAATATAGATGCTCAGGTTTTGGTTTGAGTAACATTAGAATAGAATCCATAGTAAGCTCCTATGTTAAAAGATAGAAAGAAACAAAAAACCCCATAGATTAACAATGTGCATTAGGTTGTGATCAGAGAGTTCCAACTACTTTGTAATTCTCAAAATGGACCCAGGAATACTCGGGTGACCTGGGTTTATGAATACTTTATGTTTGTATTGTTTCTGGCTGTTGTTGTGTCTAGTTTTTACTAACCCAAAGAACATTTTCTTTTCTCCATAAAATATGAAGAAATACACAACAAGCGATCCCTTTTCCCCATGAGGCAGAGGCAGCAGACAGCAGGTGAGATAAAATGCTAGAAACACGCCGATGCTCTCCTCTGGATCAGAAAACAGCTTTATCTATCTCAAAACAGGGGAAGAAAAGACTGGTAATGCATATTTCCACACTTGTCATGCATTTTTCAAAGTGGCAATCTCAGGTTGCAGGTGAAACCCTGATGTTAATTTTCATTACTGCTGTCATATGCCTTTGGAGGAATCTTTCATTTCGTGAAGAGAGAGCATTTCATGAACATTTATATCATTTCAATAGCAGCTACCAGGGGAAATCCAAGATTAAGCAAACAAGAAAGCTATAGATAAGTCAGTAAAGAATACACCATTTTTAATAATACATTTAAGCAAGATTTTTACCCTTCTTTTCCTACTGCTATGTCTTCTGTTTGGTGAAGACTTGCTTTTTTTCTCTATACCTTCACAAAAAGCAAGAAAGCAAGATATTTAAGAGGACTATTATCATGTTTCTGATTTGGTAGTTATACCGGTGATAAGGTACCTGTCATTACTTTCTTCTGGCTAATGCTACTTTCATGAAGTCAATTAAACCAACAGAGTAAAACAAAGTAATTTACTATCAAGCGCCTACAGCCAACAAGGAAGAATGGGGATATCATGTGAGGCTGTAGAGGTGCTGGAGCGAGTACAGCCACCTAATGGTGAGAAGAAATCCAATCCCAAACTGCCAGGTCTTCCCTTTTAAAATGGAATTTATATTTTTAATTAACCTAAATAACCTGTGTTTTAATTGTAGACAAATGATTTTAAAACGTTTAATCATTTTTTTTTTCCTGATCTAGCAATATACACGTTTGACCTAAATTCGAGTCAAGGGCTTCACTTTGGGATTTCAATGAGACAGAAGCCTCCTGAGAAAAAATATTTTCCTTTCCTGCTGCCCAAAACAGACAAACAAAGTGCCTATCTGTCCCGGGTCCCAGCGAGGGTACCAAAGGGTCTTCGCCGTGGGGGAGGGGACAAGTAGATGCAGAGGTCTTACAGGTCTGGTTAGCTAATGGCATTACGGGGTGGGGTCCTGACTACAGCCAATCATAATGTGTTCTTACCTAGGTGCTAGGCAGAAGCTGGATTCACAACGAGCCAGAGCAAACCACTGCCCCGACAGGAGCCATTCCTCTATTCCTCATAGCAGGTGACCTGGCTAGGCCCATCTTGCATTATGCCCAACACCTCTCTAGGAATATTTCAAACAAGGCAGAAATAAGCCATCGTGGTCTACTCTGCCAGAAACCAGTTAACATTTGTACTAAACTCTCCCAAGTTAAATGAATAATAGAATTATTAACTTTTGTAACGTTCTGGGAATCAAACCCAGCATGTTCTGCACTCAGGACAAGTGCTCTACCACTGATTTACATCGCTATTCAATGACTCTGTTCAGGTTCCATTGTCCCCATCTCTACCTCTTTCGTTTACTATGATCAGTTTTCACCTGTTTGAGCAGAATAAAACTTTTGTCTGCTTACTTAAAGAGATGCAGAGCCATTCGTATAGAGAGAAGAACACATCATGAGAGGCCTGACGGTTGAAATTGGCCACTCTAATTCTTGGAAATTAACTTGGGACACCTGTGGAGAGAAGCCAGCAATGAGCTTATATATATATATATATATATATATATATATATATATATATATATATATATCACATATATGTATATATATATACACATACACACATATATGTATATATATAAATTATGTATGTATGTATATGTATAATTATGTATTCATAATTCAGCAATTCTACATCCTGACATATGTACACATTTTCCAAGGGTGTGAATACAAAGATATTTACTGTGGCTCATGAAAGACAACGGGCTGGTGAATGACCTCCCAGGATTCTCCATTTCTTTGAACTCAAATTTACATCCTTGCTCAGACTTCTCTTGGAACCCAGGCTTCAAGCTGCCTCGGTTTTCTGGAGTCTCTGTAAAGCTGAATTACGATAGGTCCCATTTTCAGGAGCTTGCTTTGTCAAAGGGAGATGTGTTTAATTTTGGTTTGTTAAGTAATGTTCTCTCCTGCAGAGCCCTGACACTTGAGCCAATAAGAGACAATGTTGAAATTTAATTATTCATTGAAAAGGGTATAATTTAGTAGTCTCTACTCTTTATTTCTGGCCTATTGCTTTTAAAAGACTTTATATTACATAATAAAAGAAAGTCTTCTTATAATTAAGTGGTTTTTAAAGAAGCTAGTCAATATTGATTTCATATAGAAAAGCCCAGAGTTTGGACACCATCACCCCTGTCCCTTTACTGAATTTTAGTCTGCTCTAATTTCTTGCTTTAAATCAGTAGGTCGTTTCCAAAAGCCCTCACATTATAAAGCTTGTATAGACAACTGTCTGTCCTCTCCATGGCTTTGAATAGGCATAATACTGAGATAATAATATCTTTAAAAATCTGAGGATGTACCAGTCATGCAAAAGACATGGCATCTTTGTCAAGGGATCAAAGCAAGGATAGGAAACCCAAAGAAGTAAGACACAGACAATGACAGTCCATTGCTATGGGAAAGCAAGCAAACAAACAAACAAATAAACAACAACAAAAAAGCTTGCCTGGAGAGGAAAATTTAGAGGAAAGGACGTCTGCACATAGCAAATGTGCTTTGTCAATGCCAAGCAAATGTCAAAGATCTTAGTCCAGGTTGGAGTCGCTTCTCCTCTATGTTTGGGAGAAATTATATTGTATGTTATGGCATTTTTAAATTTCTTAAGTCAGAACTGTGTGTATTTCATATACATTACCACCCTCTTGCAGGTTATAAATTGGAGCTTCGAAAATAAAAATAAATGTATTATTGATGTAAATGTTTCTGTAAAGAGGAAATTGAAGGGAGTGAGTATCTCAAGAAGCCTGAATTTTCCTCCTGAGTTGAAGAGGTAGCTCAGCAGTTAAGAACACACTGCTTGCTCTTGCATCACGACATGGTGGTTAACAATCATCTGTAACTCCGTTTTTCAAGGAATCCAATACCCTCTTCTGACATCTACAAGCATTATATGACATGGGTAAACCTACCTACACGCAGGTAATACATGCATATACATAAGATAAAAATAATAAATAAATATTTTTTAAAAAGAAAAAAAAAGAAACTCAGAGAAAGAGAATTTCTAGTATATGTGGCAACTCAGTTAGGCCTTTCCTATATTACCTCATCGTCATTTTAAGCATAAAACCTTCAGTTTAAAAATTGCATTGCCCACACTTTTCCTTCAGCTACAGCATCTATGTTTTAGGAAGGAAAGATATGGGCCCAAAGCCAGAAGGCCATGCCAGCACCTTACCAGAAGTCCAGCTGAAATCTTGCTTCTTTAAGTCTCCCAGCCAAAATTAGAAAGGCTGCTACCAGTAATTGCAAAGAAGTCTTAGAATTTTGCTATTTTAAGTATATTCTTTTAGAGTAGTTAAAGTGAGGGAGAATCAAAGGGTGTTCAGGAACATCATGTCTTTATTAGGCTCATTAGGGAAAGCAATTATATGCAATAAAGACCTCATCCACAGGATAATAGAGGCTGATACGTTTCAAATTATGTGGTCAGAAAACTGACGAGTGTGTGAGTTAGTGGTGCTGATCCAGTCTCAGTGTGTGCAGACATGAAAACAATGAAGAATCAAAGCTTCAGCTCCATGTTCAGATAGAGAAACAAAAACCAAAGAAGCAAGCAAACAAACCCAAAATGAAAAATCAACTGAGTAAACAACCAACGACAACACACAGAACAACAGGGGTTCTGGACCCTCTCTCCCCGAGGTATTCCCCCCGTCCCAAGTTATCACATACACATTTCTCTTTCCCAATTAATTCTTTGGGCACAAAAATATTTTTCTTGTCAGTCCTGTGCAGTTCAATTCTCTTTTCTCTACATCTCCTCTTCTACTTAAAAGACTTGGGCTTTTTGACACTCCTGCAAGACTGTGTTGAGTTCTGCTCTCTACACTCCTGACAGCTTTGAGGGGTGTTGAGACAAAAGCAGCCAACTGCAGGAGTAACAGAAACCACGGGGAAAAAAATCACAGCCACTCCCATTTCCCCATTAATGAATTTGTTCCCTCACATACACGTGCTCCCTGTGTATGGGCACACACACTAGTTTTTAGTAAATGTGCACTCACACCTGCTCATGGAGATGCGCACAGAAACACACACTTCCTCTTAGTGACTGCATACTCACACCTGTTCTTGCGGATGCGTACACACAAAGTTCTCACAGATTAATGATTTGGAACTACTCTGTGTTTTGTGAGTGAACTTTATTTCAGACTTAATTCCTTTTACGGCTTCTTCAAAGTCATTTATTTTTTGTTTTCTTTTGTGGAAGTTTTTGTTTACTTATCTTTAGAGCGCTCTCTGCTAACCCTAGCTATTTTATTTTAACAGTACAGATTTTCTCTAGAGCAAAACTATTTTTCCTGCTGCCAGAAATATAGCTGTGGAATTATATCAACATTTATACAGAGGCATATAAAAGTTTAGAACACCACATATGCACACAGGCAAGCACGTGGAATAACTCTTGTATTTAACATATTCTTGTTAAATGACAGTACATGAAATATTGCTGAACTATGTATGCAGTTATGGGGGCAATTTATAGAGTCAAAAGACAATCCTTGATGAACTTGTAGATAAATGTATTTGATATATTGATACTTAAAATAGTGTTTGCTTCTCCTTTATTCCATGGCCCCTTCATTCTTTTTTGGTCCTGCAATTGCTCAGGTTATATACACATATCTAAAGATTTGCAACTAGGACACAAAATGAGAGAGATCATTGTTTTCTGAGTCTTGGTTAGCTCACTCAGTATAAGAGTTTCCTTTGCCCCTGTCGATGGGGAAAAAGACACAGGGTCCCACCTCTAGCTGAAGAGTTATAAGCAACCATTAGATGCTGAGAGAGGGAGAATTAATTCTTTCCAGGATCTAGCTCCCTGACAGGTTATCTAATCCCAAATAGGCAGACCTAAACACACATACTCACAAGCACGACTAAATGGACTCACATGTTATATATGTGTTCATATATCTGTAAATACATATGCATATGTATATGTAACAATAATAAAAGGATAAAACTTGGAGTTAGGGTGACGTGGGTGGAGTTGAAGAGGGATTGAAATGATGCAAATATGGTATTCACGTATAAAATTTTCAAAAACCAGCATTTTTATGCCTTTAAATACAGGAGAATGTAAACATAGTGAAAATACACAAGAAAAGTTGGTAATGGTATGTGAAAGTGTGAAAGGCAGCACATTTCCCTTGGAGACAGAAACCTAATTTCAAGGTTGTTGAACAGGAAAACAATAATTTGATTATATGTTAAGGCTACCTTGCTGTATGTGTGTGTGTGTGCGTTTGTGTGTGTATGGTGTGTGTGTGAGAGAGAGGGAGTATATATGAGTGTGAGATTGTGTGAGTGTGTGACTGTGAATATGAGTGTGGTTGTTTATATAAATCTGAGCGTGGATGGAGTGTAGATGAAAGTTTCAGACTGCATGACGGTGTGAGTGTGCTTTGTGTTTATATGTTTATGAATGTGTGAGAGGCTCTGTTAAAAGTTGTGTGTATGTGCTTGTGTGTTTAAACGTGTATGTGAGTAGTTATCTGTGAGTGAGTGAGCATGTGTTGAGTGGGTGAATGTGTATGTAAATGTGTGATGTGTTATGAGAGTGAGTGTGAGTTTGAGTTTTGAGTTTTGACTGTGTGGAGGAGTTCGTGTATATTTGGAACTGAGTGTGCTTGAGTGCGCATATGGATTTTTGAGTATCTGTATTAATATGTGAGTGTGTGGGTGGTTGTGAGTATAATTTTAACTTTTTGTATGGATGGGAAATTATGGGTGAGTGTAAGTAGATGTGTGTGGATTCTTATGAGCACAAGTGCATGAAAGTATCTGGGTATGAGTGTGCAAGTGAGTGTGTGAATGTATGAGACTGAATGTTTTCTCTTTGTGATATCATGTTCATATGCTTGTTTGTGTGTGACAGTGACTATATGAGTGTGAGCAGGAGTTCATATGAGTCTGTGTGGTAGACTGTGCATGTAAATGCTTGTGTGTGTATATATATGTGAAAGTGTGAGTGTGACAATATGGGTGAAAGGGAGTAATTTTGTGTTTTCTGTGTGTGTTGGCATATGTTTGTGAGAATGTGTGTGTGTATATATGTGTGTGAAAGAGAGAGAGCAATACATGTTTAGCTTTTGCTTTATGACAAACTATCTCCAAAGCCAAAGGTGCAATGGCAAGGGATAGCAGATCTTCACCTTTCTGTGCTTGACTCAGTGTTTCCTGTGAACTCTCCCAGGTCTCACTTTCCTGGCTAAATTAATGAGGTTCTGGGCCGTTTAGATGTCCACTGTGCTGTGGGCTGCTCTCTGGCAGTCTCAGTTCTCCTCCACTCATCTTCCGTCTGAAAGGCTAGCCTGGTTTCATTGTGTGCTACTCTCAAAACAGCGCTAGAAGCGTGAGCGTCAGAGTTCTAAGTCTTCTTAGCCGTAGCATCAGGTGTCTCCTAATACTTCTTCAGTCAAAGTTCTTGGCGAATATGCATCACAGGCCAGAATGCTTTCAAAGTTGAATAGATAGAAGAAGCTTTCCATTAATTAAAGAACTGGATAAGTATGGAACTCAAGAAAAGGCTTTGCTTTCACACAAATTGAATGTATTATTTTAAAATATTTACTAGACCGGTAAGTAGATACCACACTGACTTTGTCCACATGACTCTCAGTTTCCTTTGCTTGAATGTCTTATTTCTGCTCGTTTTCCAGTAGTGGCCAAGCAGCCCTCAGTTTTCCGTGTAAGAAATATCTCCTTCCTCAAGGCGTCTCCAGTCATCTTACGAGCTGCTTTCTTCGGAATTCTAGATAAGAACAGGGCATTGATTTATTGTGAGTCTTCATTCTCTGCCATGGTAAAACAAAACAAAATACTACTTCCTGTGAATAATTACTTTAGAAATCAAAGCCAAAAGCAACAGGATAAAGTGATGGGATTCACGCTCCATTTCATTCACTTCGACAGTTGCAGGAATCCAAGTCCAATTGCATTGCTATTAGAACGGAAGGCAGGGGTTGGAAACAAAGAAAAGACATGTTATCGTCAAAGCAACCCTCATTGCCGCTGAAACATTTTTAAATTTTAAAAGGCACCAAGTTATCTTCCCTGATCTTGGCAAATTTTTGGTCAGGAAGAGATTTTTAAACGATTTTCCAGATCTCCTAGGACCATTGAATAAATTAAAACCCTCCATCGGTTGTTGCACAAAACCTGGGCTTGCACTGGGACTCCGTCCTGCTAGAGCTGTTGGAGAGCATCGCTCTCAGGCATCTCAGGCTCTGTACGGAAGTAATGAACCAATGAGGCCTGGGTTATAAAAGGAGAATGTATAGCCATCTCTTTTTCCTTTCTCCCCTTTTCCCTTTGAGGCAGAAGTTTAACATCAAATAAATCTTTAGAATATCTTAAGAAGATGAAATTAAAAACATAATTTATTGACAAAATACTGTAAAAATGAAGATATAACATTCTGAGAACATTCAGACTTATGAGTTAAAAACAAAAAATTATAAAAAATAGAACTTAGCAAAATTACCAGGCAGACGTTATTAGAATAATATCTTTGAGGAATAATAAGCAATTTAAATATTTAAGATATTTAAATATTATTTAAGCAATAATAAGGTAAGAAATTTTTGGTTTCCATTGTAGCTCTACAGCTCTGTTTTAACCATACACTGTATAACTTTGATACAAGCAGTTGATAAATCTGTTTCAAAATGTGGCTATATATTCCCCAAAGTGATTTTGATAGAATATGAATTATATTCATTAACAATATCAATTTCAACACTTAATTTCTAAGAGAAATCTCTTTGAATACGAAGAATTCAAATTTATAGCTGTATTTTTAAAATGGAAAGCTGAAATTCAAAGATTGTAAATTCTTCCAAGATCACTCAGAAGCAATAAAGAGCTAGATAATTGTAAGGCAAATGATAGGTAAAGAAATGATTATTGAGCAAGGAGCTATTGATTGAAAAATTGAAATGTGTTGAAAATATAAACAAATTCAAAATTCTTTAAAAAAATTAAGAAAAAAAATTTGTGAGAGTCTGTGAGTATTTTTGCCTGCAGATGTGTAAATGAACACATTTGTGCAGTGACTACAGAGGCCAGAAGAGAGGTTATCAGATCCCATAGAGCTAGAGTTACAAAAAGTTGTTAGCTACAGTGTGGGTGCTGGAAACTGAATCTGGGACCTCTGGACCTCTTAATCACTGAGCCATCTCTCCGTCCCTTCAAGACTGCTTTAAAAATTGCAGAATCTTCACCAGCTGTACATCTGTAGATGATTAATATCCAGAGCTTGCAAAGAACACAGAAAACAAAGAAGCAAAAAACAAATGGCCCAATTTAAAAATGGGCTATGAATCTGAACAGAGAACTCCCAAAAGAAGAAATAAAAATGGCTATGAAACGCCTTAAAAAGTGTTCAACATCACTAGTACTTTGTTAAATGTAAATCTAAATACTTTAAGGTTTCATCTAACTCCAGTCAGAATCGTTAAGATCAAGACAACAAATGACATGAAATACTGGCATGCATGCAGGAAAATGGGAACTCTCATCCACTACTGACTGGTCAGAATGCAAGTTAGTGCAACCAGCAGTGGGAATCAGTGTAGAGAATTCTTTAAAAACTAAAAATAAATCTACCATACAATCCAGTAAAACCACTCCTTGGCATATACCCAAACGGCTCATCCTCCCAC
This sequence comes from Eospalax fontanierii, assembly GCA_035773235.1. Classification (NCBI taxonomy): domain Eukaryota; kingdom Metazoa; phylum Chordata; class Mammalia; order Rodentia; family Spalacidae; genus Eospalax; species Eospalax fontanierii. The sequence continues at coordinate 13,629,913 of CM069544.1, read as the reverse complement.
AGAGACACTTGTACATTCATGTTCGTTGCTGCTTTCTTCACAATAGCTAAGAAATGGAAACAATCTAAATGTCCTTCAACTGATGAATGGATAATGAAAGTGTACATTTAGAAAAATGGAGTTTTGATTCTTGATAAAGGAAAATGCAATCATGAAATATTCAGTTCCTGGATGGGAATCAAAGCTGTTATACAAAGTGAATCGATACAGACTCAGAAAATCAAATGATGTATATTCTCTCTCATTTGTGAATCTTACCTCCAAATCCTTACATGTGGACGTATATCTTAATGGAGCTGCAAGAGTCGGGAACATAGAAAAGAACCATGGAGGTAAAGGGGAAGAAGGAGCCTGAAAGAAAGAGATAGTAGGAGGCAGGTGTTATCAAGGAAGAGGTGGAGGAAAAAGGGAAATGTGCTAGTTCAAAGTCCTACTGAAACATATACATACAGCAGAAATACAAGCACACAGGTAAACTGAAGTAACAAAACAAAGCACTATGTAAGAAAATCTTCACTTTGAGTTGTCGATCAGAGTAGTCCATGAGACTCCCAAAATAACATGTTCTATTGCCACAGTCCTTGATTGTCTCCCAGAATTTGAAAGTAAGACCCTATTGCTGAACTCAGGACATGGTTCAGACCAGGACATGGAGCATTCAAACTGAACTGACTTGGAAGCCTCATCTCTAAAGACTAGCTCTTATGGTATCAGGGGCTGCTATGCAAGCTGCTAAAGGAGAAAAACAATCAATGTTCCTTACGCAGGTATTAAGCCTAATAAACAGCAAAGCACAGAAAACTATCTCTGTTGGTTCATTAGTGTCACTTTTATCTTGGGGGTAGTGAACAACTGTTGAATGGGATTTAAAACCTCAATGGGAGGAAATTTATGTGTGATATTGTAAATACAGTTAATGCACATGGCTGGGGAAATCATAGAACCTAGAGACAAACCTACTTTTGTAACATCACTAGATCAGCATAATTCTTTTCTGTATTCAAAATATGTGTCCTCATATTTACAAACAAGAGTACATAGCACTCACCACTCATCAAAGAAGCTTCTTCTGGCAATAGATGGAGCCTATTATTACAGAGTTACACAACTGGTCTAACACAGAGAATAAATGGCTGTGATGTAGTTATCCCCAAGTATTACATCTTCAATGCAACCTCTAAACATAAAATGAATGCATCTCTCAACACTTACCATAGATATTTTCTTATGCATCAGATGATGATTAACAAAGAAACCCCCAACTGGCAAATGTACAGATAACAAGCAGCCCAGCCGCATAGTGCTTATCCTTGAGGAGAACACCTACATCAATCTTCTACCTTCCAAGTCTCAGGGATCATTTCTGAAGAGGTGATGGAAAGACTGTAAGAGCCAGAGGTAGTAGATGATCACTAGGAAACATTTTTCATGACTTTTGGTGAAACACACATATGAGCTCACAGTAAGGGTAACAACATATACAAGTCCCATGCAAGCTCAAACCAGACAAAATCCCAGCACAGATATGGGTCAGTGAATAAGAAATCCCAAGCCAATCTGAGGAACTTTTGGCAACTGAGAGCTTCTGGGATGGAAAGAAACAGTCTCTTATAGGGAGGGACTCTTGGTGGTTAACCAGAAGCTACTGGATGGAGCCACACTGAAGGAATTTGGGGACACATAAGACTCTAAAGGACACATATACTCTGTGTGTGTGTGTGTGTGTGTGTGTGTGTATTAAATTGTACAAGTGTCAGTAACAGGAGCTGTGGCTAGTAGAGAGGCTCTGAGTCTCATTAAATTATACTCCGTGAAAACTGGAAAAATTCCATTTATTATCTTCAACAGAAACAGAAGAATGGAATATCCTATCTGTTGCCCTTACGATGTTCAGTCTGTGTCCCACTGTTGTGTCCCATTGATGCCTAATGTAGCTTGATCAGTATGGTTCAATGCCTCACTTCTGAAATTAAAAAATAAAATAAAGTTGTATTGAATTTTTCCAGTGATGTTGAGACTATGGGAACAAATATGTTTGTCTCACTGCAGTGAGGCCAGAGGAAAAGAGTGAGGAAGGTGCTGACAGATGAAATAATGTTTACATATAATAACAGGAAGTGACTTTGGCAGTCTAAACCACTTTCTTACCATTCATCTCAGATCTTACGATGGAAAGGAGGAGGGTCTCCTTCCCATCTGGGACTTTGGGAATGTTTTGATTCCTGTGAATTATAGTCCACTGCAAGGACATGTCTGTACTGATGCTTGAATGCTCTCTCCTGGGAGATCCATCAGAATGTGTCCTGTGTTACTTACTCTCCATTTCTTTCACTTTCTCTGCCAATGCTTGTTTTATGCTTCTACTTTTAAGGTACATTCCATAGTGAATTACTTTTTAAAGTATAAAGTTCACAGAGTTGCGGAAAAAATCAGAACATATAAAATATATGACAAATAGAGGGGGAAGATCAGACAAGACAGCTCATAATCTGCAAATTTTTCCATTACATCTTACTGAGAGAGAGAGGGATAAGTGGAGATAACACCAGTAAATGCATTCAAATGCAGGTTTGTTACACATTTGCATCTTAATAAACTGTTTTGGTTTTCATTAATGAAAACCACCACTAGACTTTAATGGAAGCTGGGAGACACTCTGATAGTTTTTTGGTGAAATGAAATACAAAGGAGTGGTAAATACAGAAAGCAATGATGAAGTATAGCAAAGAAACACAGGACTCCCCCCGCCCTATCAAAGTATTTCTTCCTTCCTGACCACCAGTGGTCAGGTGGTCTCTTAGCAAGTCACATCAAAGTGCTGAAGTTAGCACAGCAGAATGAGACTCTCAGTTCAAAGTCCAGAAAACTTTCAAGTAATAATTAGAACATAAACAAATAACTATCTATGTACACACAGGACTGGGTTACATTCTGATGCTGTTACTTCTCTGAGCCATGCAACACGGTGCCCAACTCCACTTGAGAGTACCATTTAAAGACTCTTGAATAACAAAAATAGATAGTGGGCATGCAGTCATTGATGGTGGGCTCCACATGTAGAGCTGGACTTAAAAGTGACTCATTTATTTAAAGAATAGTGTGGTGAGCCCTTCCCCTGTGTGAGAGCAACAGTGTGAACAGCTGGGAAGAGAGTGGTGAAAAGGACGGAGCATTCGTTCACAAGCCATTTTTAGTTTAGTGAAGCATGAAACAATGTTCATCAGTTTTATCATTCTGTGGACAGCATTTAGTGTTATTAAACATGTCGACAGTGCTGACACCACTGCTGCTTGCAGAACATTTTCGTCTTCCCCAACACAAATGCTACACTCATTAAACTCTGTTTCCTTCCCCTTTCCCAGTCCCCTGGTAATCTCAGCACCATGGTGTGTTTTCTTCATCTATGAATTGACTTCCTATAAGTGAAATCAGGAGATGTTTGACCTTTCCAAACTGGTTTATTGTACTTTCAAAGTTTATTTCTTTTGTAACCTTTTCAGGCTATAGCCATGTTGGAACATGTATTAGAATTTCATTTCTTTTTATGGCCAAGTGCTATTACATTGTGTGTATATAGTACATTGTTTTATCCATTTGTCTTTTAGTGACTGTGAAAATGCTATCGAGAATATTGGTGTGGAAGCATTTAATTGGGTCCCTATTTTCAATTATTTTGGATATATAACTGCTTTCCTGGGTCTTAGCATTTATTAGGAAATACAGAGGAGAAAAATGTCAATGTATGAATATGGTACTACCAGGATGTATTTTCTGCAATATAGGAACAGAAAATATCCACTAACAACTTACACAGAAGGAATTCTCACAGAGGGAAAAAAATAAAGGTCTGGCATAGTGAAAAGTCTAAAATATAAAGGTGCATAGCCCACAGGGTACAGAAAGGCTTAGAATTACTGGGAGAATACGATATACATCGGATTATAGAGAAGAACAGGGGACTGATTTATAGACTGTTACACTTCATATTAAGCCTACCAATATCTAACAAATATATACATGAATCCCTTCTCCACAGAATTCAGCTCCATGATTGATATGTTGCATTTTCAGAAATGTCTTCTAAACTCACCAAAAATATCATATTACTCTCTTAATTTCTAGTCCATAACATCTTTCTTTTCTCTGTACCTTTTGTAGTCCCTGGTTATGTGTTTCTCTGTGTGTGAGTGGCTGTGTCTGGTGGATTCATTTACTGTTGCATTCCAAGAGTATTTACTATGGCCTGTAGTAGTTGATTTCTATTGGTGTCAATGAATAAACAGACCAATGAGTGACTTAACTAATTTCTTTAGGAGCTTTATAATGTTGAGTAACATATTTCTTTTTCTAAATTCAAATCCCTCATCTACAGGGATGAAATAAAATGTCTATATAGCACACTTAACTTCTGGTGGTTAGAAGGGAAAAATGCATGAACTTTATTGATAATCCTAACGACTTTAAAACAAAAATATATAGTGCATCTTTGTTCAACATGGACCCTGAGAACCAAAGATACTCTCATCAATTAGCTTTTAAAACATGAAACTGTGAATAATGAAGATGTTTCAGTTCTATCTTTTCTTGGAACTATTAAAAGGTATTATTCTCCCTCAAGGAGCAACCTTCATTTCCAGACCTGCTTTTCGGTGTTGATGATCATCTTGAATCAGCTTGCAAAGAGTGATTTGTTTTGCAAATTCTGTAAGCTGCTCTTTCTTGATGAGCAATGGAGCCTCATTTATATCTTATTTGTACCTCTTACTGCATTTGGTACCTTGGAAGGAAGTGGTTCTCACAATTATGTGTGTACACCCAGGGACTGTATTCCTTTGCTTCTCTATTGCAATGATGAAACACTCTGACCAAAACCAACGTGAGGAAGAAAGGATTTATTGCATTTATAACTCCTGATCACATTTCATCATTGACAGAGAAGCCAGGGCAGGAACTCACAACAGAAACGCAGAGGCAGAGCTGAAGCAGACACCAGGGAAGAAATAATGTTGCTTACTGACTTTCTCCCCTGGTCTGTGCTCAGTCTGCTTTCTTATATAATATAGGACCACATTCCTGGGGTGGGAGGACCACAATGGGCTAGCTTTCCAACATCACTGAACAATCAAGAAAATGTCTCACAGGCATGCCAAGAGGTCACTCCATAGTGGAAATTCCTAGGTTGAGTTTCCCTCTTCCAAGGTGTGTCAAGTTGACAACCTAACTCTCCAGTGTAACTGACCCATTGTCATCTGGACATTCAAAATATCACTATTAAACTGCAACATTTCCATTTCTTATCCCAAAGAGTTCATATTAATATTAATATTAATATCATAATATACATAATAGTACAATATTGAATGTCATGCAATTTTTAAAAACAATAAAATAAATAAAATACATCATAACTGTGGGCTCCTTTAAAATCCAAGACAGATGACATACTGTCTTATTTCATGAGGGAAGAACCAGGGTACACTTAAGTAAAATCAAAGTCCAGCAGTATAAATCAGTGCTTGACATCTGAAATTCACTCATAATTTGCCAGGAGCCAAAGGGCTTGGGCAGTTCCATTTCTCTGGCTTTGTGATAGCAGCTTGTCATGTAGGCGTAGACTGGCTCCACACCATACCTGCCATGGCCCTTGGTGGCCATCTCCCAGTCCTGGCATCTCCAGCATATCTTGGGGTTTTCATTGCAACTGAGGTTGCACTTTCACCAATGGCATCTTCTGGCTTCACATAGTGCCAAGCCTCAGATCCTCTCCATGACCCCTTCAGTCTTATGTTTTCCACTGGAACTGAAGCCGTGGCCCTCACCAATATCCTCTCTTGGTTTTCACTGTGCCAAGCTTCAGATTCTCTCCATAACAACTTGCTGTTTTCCTACTGTGAAAAATCAGTACCACATGGGAGCATTGTACACAGTACCAAGATTAGCTTCTAGCTTGAACGGAGCCTTGTCCCTCCCTGGACCACAGTTTTTGTATGCTAACCCTGAAGAAAAACTTCCCAGAAGATTTCACCTCAATGATATTAGTTTCCTATAATCACAGTTGATTTTTTACCCCAGCTAACCAGTACTAATTATCCCAGGAAAGCAAATGTTTCACTACAGAGTTCCTGTTCTTTTGTTAACTACAGCTGATTCTTCAGCCCCAGCCAACCAGAGACCAGATTCTCAATTCAGATATGACAAAAATGGTACTACCAATGTCTTTGGTGGCCTCTCAAACTTCCCTCTGAAACTTCACAAGCCAGGCATCTATCATTTGCATTTCTTCAAGCTCTCACAGAACAGTACTAAGCTCCAAAGCACTCAGAGTGTTTTCTAACCCAAGGTTTTAAATTTTTCCATAATCTTCCCCAAAACAACATGGTCAGATTCATCACAACAATATCCTTCTCATTGGTACAAACTTTTGTGTTCGTTTGCCTCTTTATTGTTGAGATACAGCACATACCAAATAATCTCCAGGAGGAAAGGATTTGAAATCTGACTCTTCCAAGTGACAGTCATCACTGACAAAACTCAGGGCAGGAATCTGGAAACAGGAACTGAAGCACAGACCATGGAGTAATGCTGCTTAGTGTCTTGTTCCTCTGGCTTGTGTTTAGCTTAGTAATGTTGGCACACCTGTCCACAATGGGCTGGGCCCTCCTATATCACCAGCAAAATAAAGAAAATGAATCACAGACTTGCCCACAGCCAATATACAGAGGAAATCCCCAATGGGTTTCCCACTTCCTGGTGCTTCATGTTGACAACTAAACTGTGTAGTACAGAGATCTTGCTCAGAAAACAGTATCAAAGCTCAAACTTCAGAGCTGTATGTGTGTGTGTGTGTGTGTGTGAGAGAGAGAGAGAGAGAGAGAAAGAGAGAGAGAGAGAGAGAGAGAGAGAGAGAGAGAGAGAGAGAGATAGTGTGAAGTGGATGTTAGATGATTTGTTGGATTTGGATTTCTTTCTTTTTTCTGTATCCTGATGATAGAATTCATACTGTCAGCTTGGTGGCAGGTAAGTCCAGTGGTTGCTGATTGAATCATTTTCCCAGTCTTCCAGAACGTTTAGTTAATGAGTATGAAATCAGTTCCAGAAATCTCAGTGTCTTCATAGTACTTCGTAAAGGTGAGTCTGCAGGACTAGACTTCATGTTTTGAGAAATACTAAAGTGATCAAAACTCTAGTCAATATTATGAATATTTTGTGCATGGATTAGCGGTCAAATTTTATTTCTTTCTCCCATTCCCACACTCCTACATTGATGATTTGGAGAAGCAGAGCTGGTGGCTAGTGAAAACATTCCCCAGTCATACTAAGATCAACTGTACTTCATTCTTCCTGTCACTGAGTAATCATGGTATACGTTAAAAGCCAAAAATATGGAGAAAGAAATGTTATAATCTTGTTTAACCATCCCCAAAATTTGAAAAATTCAGTTTTACAATCAACTACAAACTTCCTTTGACAGATCAGTAACATTTGTAGACATCAACAATTATGTCACTGTCATAGGGAGGAAGGGAATAGGTATTAAGATCATAGGACTTGGGTCTTGGGGTCGTGTTACATGTACTTATTTCATGATCACTAAGTTAACGACATTAAAGCACATGCTCTTAGGAAAAAAATTGCCATTAATGAAAAACGAAATTAAGTTTTGTCACTAAACTTTCAAAAAGAAAACTAACACCTAGAAGAGTTAAATGAAATCCAGATGTTCTGGTTTCTTGTGAACCTACAGCAGTCTATATGTTGTGGTATGGTGTGTGTGTGTGTGTGTGTGTGTGTGTGTGTGTGTGTGTGCACAACAGACTACCAGAAGAGGAGACTGGGGTTGTTTTATCTTCCAGAGAAGTAGCAGATTTGTTGCTGAAAAAAGGTAACGTGAATCACTTGCCCTCAGTAATTAAACCTCCTGCTTAGGAACCTTCATTAGCAGGCAGAAACAGCTATTATGAAATTCTCAGATTCTGTGATTAACTCAGCATCATTTTGATTTCTAGACCTTGCTCACTTTCTGTCATAACCTTTAGCTACATTTCAGAATCATATGCCAATAAGTGTAACAGCATCCATCAAAGAAGTTAAATTTTATATCCAGGTTGTAAGTTTGAGACTTAGTGCAGGGCTCCAATTTAACTACAGTCAGATTATGGGGGAAATATGGCCAGCACTGGTGAGATAGATATCAAAGGATCCCAGCAGCTTGTTGTCCAGGCCTAATTGATGAACTCCAGGTTTAGTGAGTAATCCTATCTCAACAAATGATATGAAGATCATTTAAAGAATAAAACGGAAATTGTTCTTTGAACTCTGCACACTTCCTCCCCCACCCCCCATGTACAAAGGCAGAGAAGCACATAAATACACATATATTGTACACAAAAAATAAACTGCTGGCATCAAACCTATATCCCTGATATTGAAACCCATCCTTTAGAACACCCTTTGTGTGGGAGGAGGCTTTATTATGACTGCCTCAGACCTCATGGGCTAGCTCTGTGAGAGTGTTCTGATTTATAGGCCTCAGCCATACCCCAATACATCCTTCTCTGCCATCCCAAATTCAATTTGCAATTTAACACCATGGGGTCTGCCAACTGTAGGGTCTCCCATAGTTTCTGCTGTATCGGAAAATGTAGAGAGGTTTGTGCAGAAACCTCACCATAAAATATGGTGGCATTAAGCCATCAGAATGGAAGAAAATCACATTTCATAAATTTCAAGTTTAATCTATATGTAAATTTAGCCAACATTTTTAAAAGAATAATATTTCATGAGTATTGATGTTTACACAGCCTGACAATGTTTTTATTACTTTAAGTAATGATCTAAACACAAACCATAATCTTGTATTTTACAAAAACAGGTACTTAGTTTTCTGAAGAGATACGGAACAGAGATCAATCTAATTTCAGGGGTACAGAATCACTGAAACCTTTCCTAAGTCATTAAAGAGCAGTGTTACTGAGCAAAATGATACAAAATTTCAGTATTTGTTATTATGTATTTTTAATTGAAATTTTGAAAGATTCCTCCTGGGGGCTGGAGAGATGGCTCAACAGTTACGAGCACTGATTTTTCTTGCAAAGGACCTGGTTTGGTTCCCAGTATGCACATAGCAGCTAACAACTGTTCATAACTGCAGTTTCAGGTGATACAACACTTTTTTCTGACCTCCTCAGGCATTGCATATGTGACTTGTATTTACATACACACAGGCAAAGCAAAAATACACATAAAAATAAAAAATACATCACTCAAATTTAAAAAAAAGATTCTTCCAAATTCATACATTTTTCTAATAACCATACTCTAAACATAAACAACAAAAATACAAAATAGAACCAACTGTTAACAACTGAAGCTTAAAAGTCATTCAAACATGTAGTAATGCACCAAGAGCTTCCTATTCCTTGTGCTATAACGTCTAGTGTCATGACTGAGGAGTGACTGCCTTCGTTAATGCATTTCTGATAAATATTTCTCTAGAGAAGTCTTATTTGAAAAAGCAATTATTAGCATAACTCCAACTGCTGTAAGCAATTTTCAATATTTCTTTAATGCAACATATTAGAAACTCTTTTCTCATTTGTGTGTGTTTTTCCTTATTCATGTGAAAACAGTAAAGGCTAAGCTACTGGTATCTCTTCAGGGACCAGATTCCATTTTCTCGCATCATCATCTGCTTGCTGCTGGCTCTCTACTGGTGAGCTGAAGGATGAATTTGGGACAGTATAACCTCTTCCTATAGCCATTTTGTCCCTGAATTGACAAGCATGCCCCTAATTCACATTCACTGATGAGTAACACACTGTGCCCACCTGATTCACAAGCCGACAATGGCTGTCCAATTGCACTCAAGAGGAATAATCTTTACTAATTAAAGAGTTTACTCACTTTGCTGGACATTAAATCTTTCACAATCCAATACATAATACTTTGTTTGATGTAGTCATTTTCAAGCCTGGAGGTACTTTGGAGCTGCCAGAACCTGGCAAGTTTATGAAAATGAATAGATCCCCTAAAGACTGTGAATTAATAGACTTGATAAGGTCCAGGATTATCTTTCCTGGTACTGCTGAAATCTTTTTTAAGGTATTATTATTGAAACTTTGTGCATTTCATATAAAACATCTTAATCATCTTTATATGCCCTTCCTCATTTTCTCCCCCATATACCCCCCTGGATTTATACATTCTGTCCTATCTGCTAAGGCCTATCAAGTCAAGGGAGTGTATTTACATGTGGGACTATTGAATTCTAATCCATTATCTTCCTATAGTCCAAAACAAAACTAAGCCCACTCAGTAAAGCACTTCATTCTGTAGCTCGATGATTGCATCTAATCCTGAATTGCAGGGAAGGACAAATGGATCCATTCTTTAAACAACATTCTGGAAAATGATAATGGCTACACTAATTTTTTTGGAGTGTTCACTGAATACCTTTTAGAGTTCTGAAAGGTTTATTTGAAATAGCTAACTTGGTTTACTTTTATCTTTTTGAATCTTCAAAACTCCCCCAAAGCAGGTATTATTATCTTCATTTTACATAAGAAGCATAGAAGACCAAAAACCCTATATTAGTGTTCATGATTATGCTACAAAGTGTCAGAACTGATTGAAATCAAAGCAAAAGTTCCTCAGAGCCTTCAACTCTCTCACAATATGTCTACACTAAGGTGACTGAAAGGCTTAGAAGGCTGAGGGCCATTGAGTGATGAAGACTCAAGAGTCAGGCAAAAAGAGTCCAAGAAATTTTTGTTTAGTCTTTAAAAATATGTTTATTCTTGGAGAATGTCATTTACGTTTACAATGCATTTTGGTACCACAGATGTGGAAACAAAGATTTTACAAAGGTCAAGGGAGAGGATAATGAACACTTTATTTCAACACTTGCCACATCAGCATCAGTGAGGCTGCTTGCATCAGTGTACTGATGCATTCTTCTACCTCAAAAAGTTTTCTCTGGATTTGGTTGACCTTAATTTCATCAAATTTGAGACAAAGAAATTCTGATTCTTGTCAACTTTCTGCTTGAGTTTGCTTGGGTCTTGAGCATGCTAAAAGCATTGCTATAGGTTCATATGAGCAGGGTCCCAGGAGCTTGTAGAATTCTATTTCCATATGCTCACTCTCTACCTCACCGGCTCTTACAAGCTTTCCACTCCCTCTTCTTCAGTGGTCCATGGACCCTGGGTGACTGAGACTTAATGTAAGAGTCCGGTACAGGGACCCATACTCTCCATGATTTAGCCATTTTTGACCTTTTATGTTGCTAGTCCTTTTTGCATGCGGGAGGTTCATTAATGAGAGTCTTCTTTACCCCTTGTTCTATACTGCATGTGACATGGGTACATAGGCTACATTGCAGATGTGCCATGTAGGCATGGATAATTCACAGACTATCTGTGCTTGTGACCAGTAGTACTCTCCATCTGTTGCAAAAGAAGCTTCTTTGATGAGTAGAAACTGGGATACTTGACTGTAAATATTAGAATATTTTGCATTTAGTAAGAAGTTACATTAGCCTAGGGATGTGACAGCCTTGGGGATCTCTCTAAGATCTATGACCTTTTCAGACATGTGTATTTGGCTATGATTACAGTACCATATATGAGTTTCCTCTAATTGAGTGGGCTCTAAGATCAGTTAGGCAGCCATTGATTGACCCCAAGATAAAACCGACACTTTAGCACTAGTGTCAAATGCTATGCTGGTCATTGAGGTGGCTATTTGGTCAAGAAGCTGGTATTGGGTCGTTGATGGATGTTCTTCTTCCTCTGGTTGCATAGAGCCCTCCAGACCTATGGGGATAAAGGAAAAGAGGGATCCCAAGAGAGGTGGTGCCAAAGGAAACTGGTGTTATCTAAGGGGAAATGGGGAAAATGGAGACACTTATAATGGGGAAGCCATGGAGGAGAGTTAGGCAAGGAAAGAGAGAGATAAAGGAGAGATAATGTTAGCTAGTATGTGTGTGTATATATATATATATGTATATATATATATATATATATTAAAAAAAACAGAGGGAATCATCTCAGTCTAACAACGTAAGTACAAATTACACAAGCAATATCTCTTCCTGTGTCCAAGCTGAAGGCTACATAATAAGAAACAGTGTCAGATAGGAGAAGCCTTCCTTTGAGTTTTGGGCAGGGTGATTCAAGAGACTCCCTAAATAACACAGGCTATTGCCACAGCCCTTAATTGCCTCCCAGAACTTGAGGGTAAGACCCTCTTGCTGAAAACAGGACATATTTCAGAGATGGGATTTGGAGCAATGGGGCTGGAACTGACCTAGAAGTTCAGGAGACTTTTTAAGAAACTCTGAAATGCATTTATTAAAATGACTCCTTGCTTTCTTCCACCCTCAGTCGAAAAACCTACTGATCACTGCATTTTTGTACTTTCAATGCTTTCTGTGCAAGTATTTATTGATCCAATTATTACCGGCCTCAAACAAACAAACTTGCTGCCTCCTAGTCTGTGCATTTCCCCCACGGTCAGTCAAGAATGGTGTCTTCTTCCACACAGTTCTCAATCTGAAAACCTGTGAAGAGCTCTCCCATCTTCCTTTTTTCTCACTACCAGCATTAGCTGACACCAGTGAGTAAGCTGTTTTGTGCTCAGCCACACATCTCTTAGAAGATAGGCTTTCCCATTCTATTACAGGAGTTCTGCAGGGGCCTTGCCTCTTCCCCCGACACACACACACTCATTCCTTCCAAAGCATATTCCACTGCTGTAAAGTGATCTTTAAAAAGCATGGGGGAGAAATATCAGAGGCTTACGCTTTTAAAATCCTCTGGAGAGGCCCTTAATCTTGCATGAGCTTCAATTCAGACTACTTTTCCTGGCCTCCTTTTCCAGGCTTGCCAATTTTCTTTTAGTTCTCTGGATTCCCATGGTCTCTTGGCTTCACATTTTAATAGGGGAGAATCTTCTTGGAATGCTCCCTGTGCAGAACTATGTATACATTACTTAGTAGCAACTCCAGGCTTTTGTGTCTCCAATCTAAAATGAGAATCTAAGAACTTTAGGTCAGTGTACTTACTATAAAATAAATTTTAGTGTTCCTAAATATACTCTGATCCTTTAACACATTTTCTAATCATCATTTTAAAACAGACTAAATTATATATTTACTTCTCTTGTGCATGACCTTTGATTTCCATCATTTAGCTAAAATTCAATGATATCTCAAGGTTAGATGTGTCCTTTAAAGAACTTGTTTATCTCATTCAGAAAGTCATTAAAGTAAATCACTGTGTGTCTCTCAATGATGCCCTTGTCCCACAGTTTTTAATTACTGTCTAGTTAGCAATATTCTTTAGAAAGTCACTTCTTCTTCCAATGTAGGTGTTAGATGCCTATAATTTACAAAATTACTACTTTGCTCTGCAAGCCATATAATGAGTTAGTAAAAACAATTAATGGAATTTATGCAACTTCAAAGGCTCTGACAGGGAAAAAAAAGGAAGATTCCAAATAAATGAGCAAGCCAAGGGATGTTAATTAGAATGTACTTCACAATAGAAAAGTTCAGGACCTGATACTTCAAATATTAATTGAACTTTTACATTAATGTCTAACATGAAACATAGCCAGGTTGTTTTTGAGGTATTATTAATAAGACACTAATGAAAAACATCCAGAAATAGGGGCTGAAGAGATGTCTCAGTGGTTAAAAGCACTGACTGCTCTCTCACAGGACCTGAGTTTGATTTCCAGCACCCATATGGTGGCTAACAACTGCCTGTAACTCTAGATCCAAGGAATCCAAAGACCTCTTTTGACTTCTCTGGGCATTGCTCGACAAATGTGCAACTACCTATGTGCAGGCAACGCATTGATATACATAAAAAAAAGTATTATAAAACACCAAGGAATAGTGATTTATGGAAGGAATAAATATATCATAGAAAAAATTGCTTTTTGTTACTCAACAAGATGGACAATTGTTGATATATTTGTTTGTAAACTATGAGATGCACTGTTTTGGCCATATATGTGTCTGTTCCTTAGAGGTCCATGTGCTGGAAGCTGGGCCCTCATTAGCACAATGTTGAAAATCAATGCAACTGTATAGAGCTGGGGACTCATACAAAATAATCATCCACAGTCATCTGGAACACTGTCCTCATAAATGATTCATATGCTTCTTCAAAGTTCATCCTCCAAGAGCTTGCTGTTATTAAAAACAAGCATAGCTGGCCCCCAAACACTTAGGTTACCCTTATCACTATGTCATGTCTTCTAAATTTGCTTTCTTTGATATGTTGTCATTCACATTGAGGTTTTCACCAGAGGCGGAGCCAGTAGGATTATCTGACTATGGGTTTTCACTCTTTAAGACTTTAAAATTCTTAGCCTGAGATATTTTGCTATAGTAACTGGAAATACACTAACACAAAATGGAGGTAAGATTCTAGAAGAAATATTAAAAAAAATTGAAATTATTTTCTTCCAATACTAATATGAATAATCTTATGCTTAAACAAAGTTATGGCTAAAAACTTAAAATTTCATTTTAACTGCACAAAAAGGAGGTCACCAGTGCAAAATATTTTCTTATTAAAATGTTCATAACACAGTATGCTGTTTAATACTAAAATATAGAACAGTATATTGGAGAAGAAAAAATGGAAAGTCCTTGCCATGCTTTAAAATTCTTTTATTTATCCCATAAATATTTCTTAGTAACCACTCTAGGCCAGCCAGATTCTGAGAATAAGGAATGGTGAGGCATTCTTTCACTACTTTGAGAGACACTGGAGGGTATATACAGAGGCTGTCGTAACATGAAATGCAGATGCCGCATGAGTGTGCAGTTTGATCCCTGCTAGGAAGCAGCAGAAGCATTTTCACAAAAGTTCAAAGGTGACTTTGAAATTTGGAGAAAGCTTTCCCTAGGGAGCAGTAAAGGAGGATCTCAGGATCTCAGGCTTGGTACACCACACAGGAGGCTTCAATGTAGCCTGCAAGATTTTCATTATTTCTAACTTTCAATTTCTCAATGGCTCGATGAGAAAATCAGGCTTAGCTATGTGCCTTGTGTTGGATAGGCGTGTGCCACCACGCACTAGACAATTTATGTTGCATAAATTAGCCCTCCATTTCAACGACCTTATCTGTACTTAAAATTTAAAGAGGCTTCCACTTTCCCCATCTCTTTTCCTTTTTCTTCTTTGGAAGTTGGCCGCATGTGAACTAGTGAGATGGAGGGAACAGCAGAGCCTGTGGTGTCAAGGCAGGTTTCTGAGAAGGCTGCAGAAGTGTTGCGATGACCTAGCAGGTCCACACAAGGGGACCCAGAAACAAAGCAAAATGTTAAAAGGGAGTGGGGATTATCACCTGGAATTCTTGGGGCTGAGAGAGAAAAGATGAAGGGAGAGGGAGAGCAAGAGGGAGGGAGGAGAGAGGACAGAGAGAGAAAGAAGGAAGAGAGGGAAAATGAGCATATGTCTGCAAATGAGCAGCTGGACCTTCTGAGTGACAAGATTGTATGCCTCTTTGTATTTTTACGAGTTATTCAGAGATTAAATATTCCTCAGAGGAGGTTTGAGAATCTGAAATATTCTCTTGGCTTTTACATCGCCATAAAATTTGATGTGTGATACTTTCGTTACTTGACCTATTTTATTTTATTTTCTTCCACTTTTTCGTTACTTCTTTGAGAATTCCATATGCTGTATTTTGATCATATTCACCTTCCCTCCACCAACTCCTCCGGGGTTCTCCTACCCTTTTCTACTTTCCTACCCACCTAACTTTATGCGCCCCCTGCTCTTTTTTTTTTTTTCTTCCTGTTTAAACCATCATCTCCAATTTATTCTGCTTTATTCTATTGGGTGTGTGGCCATCTGCTGGAAGAAAGTCAACCTACCTACCAGGTGTTACACTCAAAGAAAACTGACTTTCCCTCTTCTATTAGCTAACAACTGTCAATATCTTCTCAGTGAGGAGTGGTACACGGATGACCCCCTCCCTTCTATATGCTGGGAAGTTGTTTGGCTTGAGCTTTGACAGGCCTTGTTTTCACAACTGCTGTGGGTTTACATGTGCAGCTGCTCTGTTTTATTCAGGAAACACTGTTTCCTTGTCCTCATCCACCACATCTGATTCTCACAATATATTTCACCTCTTTTTATACAATGATACCCAAAGAAGCCTTGGTAGTAGGAAAGGTGATATAGGTATCCCGTTTAGAGCTGATCATTCTGTAGTCTCTTATTCTCTGCAACTTAACCAGTTGTGGTTCTCATTGATAATCACCATTTATTGCCAAAAGAAGCTTCTCTGATGAAGGTTGTTAGAGGCACCAATGTAAGGATATAACAGGAGGGCATTAGGAGTCAGTTTAACACTATGTTCATTTAGCAGAATAATGGTAAAAGGCACTCCCCTAGAGCTTACAACCAGTCGAACCACAGGTTCTTGGCCCTCATAATGGTGCCAGGCATGGATTTCATCTTGTGGAGTTTGCATTGAATCCTATCAGAATGTGGTTGATTACTCCCATGACATTCCTGCCGCTATTGCACCAGAGGACATGTCTTGCCAGGTGGCTCATCATGGTAACTTTCAAGGTGCACAGTTGGATAAGATTGATGATGACTTCTCTGTTAGTATGGCATCACACCTTCCATTACTATGAAGTTAGCCAATAAGGATGAGGCCTCCAAGCCAGTACCAGATAGATTTTTTTCCATATTCTATAACTCATGTCTGTGGTATTTTCAGTAATATGAAATGGTATTTTCCCCCATTTTCTTAACAAGATCATCTACCCCCAGCAACTTGAACAAAACTTTGCAGAATGACACATTTAAATTTTTTATCAAATGAATAAATGATTGAAATTCCAAATGGCCAAATGAGTCTGTGACCAGGTGTTAACAAGAATATTTGTATGACAGACTTGCACATGTGGACCATTTAGTACAATGCTTCATGCACTTAGCAGCATTAGCTATTTTTAGCAAGGGGTTCAGTGTAGTTATGGTTTCTGTCAGGCAGTGATCAGCAATCATGAGGTGAACAGCACATCCAGAGCCTCTTATCTTAGAAAACGAATGGATTTAATCCATAACAAACAGGGTATAGTTATTTACATTTACTGTCATGAATTTACATTTTATAACTTGAATTCGGTCTTTCAAAACTCATGTGGTAAATACCTGATCTTGATATCTCTGAATGTGACCTTATCTGAAGATAAGATCTTTTTAAGTGGTGATCGAGTTAAGGTGAGAGCATTACAATAGACTTAAGGCAGTATGACCAGTATCCATATACGAACGAGAAATATTAAGCAGGACACAGAGACAAATGTCACATGGTCTCACTCACGTGTATGTATTTTATAGAAAGGAAAACAGAGAAAGTAAAAAATTCCTAACAGGAAGATACAATACAGAGGCCGAAAGACTAATTACACTGGTTAGGTCACTATACATTAGGTTCACATGAAAAACTATTACATTTTACTGCATAAACATGCAAAATATTGTGTTAAGAAAGAGGGAATACTTGTAAAAGAAAAAAAAAAGCCATACGTGCAGGAGACTATGTGAACATGGAAACAGATGTCTGTAGGCCCAACTGAGATAAGTCAAATATAGTCTTCTTCTGAGCCCTCAGAAAAGAACCCACCCTCCTACAAAAATATGATTTCAAACTATAGCCCCTAGAACTTCCCAACAATAATTTCTATGTGTTAATCCACCCAGAGAGTGATGCTTTGTTGCAGCAACCTGAGAATGTGAGATAACCTCCTGCGAATCGTTTGAGGATGAAAGTGAGGAGTAATCAAAACTATCAGTTCACGTAGCCAATTCAAACCCCATTTTTCTGATGTACAACGTAGAGGTACCTGCTCAACTGTTCCAGATCCTACATACTGAAAAATGTGGAGATACATAAGGAATGATGTACAGTCATGACATAGAGGAAGATGAGAAAAAGATATGTAATATATAGTAAGGTAAATATATAGGTTTTTATACTTGTTATGGGGTCTTAGAATATTCAACACAAGTAAGTTCTCATCCACAGGAAAATATTGTCAAATCACCTTTCCTTAAGCAGAATTTCCCTCATAAGTATCATTTTCTATTGCTAATGTACTCCATCTGTGAAATATGATGTGGGCTAAGAATGATATTTCCATAGTCAAAAATGGCATTTTTCTTCTGCAGAACTAGTGAAATGTGAAAAAAAAATCTATTCTGAAAAATAGCTAGTAATGAAAGTGACCACTGACTTGTATTTCAAATGGTGGATATAAATCGATAGGACTGATGGACGAACATGCCTGACCCAGGGAGACAGGAGCAGAGACATCACCCTACAAACCATTCCTGAACCCAGGGGACTCAGATGTTTTGTAGAAATGAATGAACACAGCACTCAGCCTAAGGATGCTCAAATAGATCAGCACTTTATTCTCCATTCTTTAATTAAGTAAAGACTGCCCATTTCAGATCTATTAGCACCTAACAATTAAGTCTTTAATGGAGGTTCGATAGCTGAGTGCTCTATCTTTTCATGAAAATAAAGTTGGCAATTCACTTTAGGTTGAAATATCTTAGCCTTTCACCTAAACAGACCATTACTTGAAAATACTTCAAAGAGAAGCTGGAGAGATGGCTCTGTAGTTCAGAGCACTTCCTGCTCTTACAGCAGGCCAGTTCTTTCCCAGCACCCACATTGGGCTGCTCAAAACCACCTAAAACCCTGGTTACAGGGGATCTGACACCCTCTTCTGGCTTGTACAACACCCCATAAACACGGGCACACACACACACACACACACATTCTTCAAAGAGCAATTTATAACATATCAGTCTGGGGTGGTATGATGTGAAGCAACTAACAACTTCTGGTGGAGGGAGAGTCTGTTTTTTTTAAAGGATGTGGCACCTGTAGGTTAATCATGCTGTACTGAATGGCCCCAGACCTGAGTATATGGTCAATACAAACTAGGCTCAATGGGTTTTGAAATAAAACAAGGACACGAATTTGGGTTGGTAAGGAAGGGAGGTTGGATCTGAAAGGAGCTGGGAGAAGAGGTAAATATAATCAAAATGCATTGTATAAAATTCTCAAAGTATTTTTAAAAAGAGAATAAAAATGGGATCTTTTACTAGAATGTTGGCAGACACTATGGTTGTTGTGAAAAAAAAAAATCAAGTCCAAAGATGGTAGCCGAAAAAGAAATGTCCCATTGGTATGATGGATCTCAAGGGACCATGTCTGAATCACATGGGTCTTGTGCCCATAACTTTCCATGGCAGGATAGCAGGAAGAATTCTGATAGGACAGCACTGTTTACAGAGGGATGGAAGGAGTCTTTAAAGAATAATTTAAAGGTTGAGAAATTTACAGTATCCTATGTATCCATAACTAAAACACTCAGGAAAGATGACAAAGGATATTGTATAATGAATAACCATACACACACACACACACACACACACACACACACACACACCCTGTAAAAACCTGGCCTCTAATTTTAGCTGAACCACTTGTTTGAAGCTACGTGCCCATGATGTCATATAGCAAATGTGACTTAATATTAAAAAGATAAAAACATTTTCCAAGAGCAATAAGCAGACAAAGAGATATTTTTAACTTGCCTGTATTCTTAAAATAAGATTTATTTCTATTTGATGTACATGAGTGTTTTGTATGCATTCATGTACAAGCACCATGTAAGCACCAGGTGCCCACATTGACCAGAAAAGGTTATTGGGTCACATAGAACTGGAGTTAGCTGTGGTTGTTAGCTGCTATGTGGGTTTGGTTTCCCAAACCTGAGTCCTCTGAAAGAGTAGTCAGTGTTCTTAACTGCTGAGGCATCTCCAGCACACATGCCAGTATTCTTATCACTTTCAGATGATGTCATATTCTGATATAGCTTTTCTACTTATTATTCTATGTAGTGCAATGCTTTCAAAAACTGCAGCCCTATACAGAGACAAAAATGCAGGTATATAATATGAGCTGTGATTCTTTTCTATGCTCATCACATTCTGACACTTTGGCATTATTAAATAGTCTTTAAGACTGTGATCTGATAGGTACTAAAGACATGGCTCAACAAGTCCTTGTTGCTCCCACAGAAGACCTGGGATCAGTTCCCAGCACTCATATCTGGTGACTCACAACAGCCTGAAACTCAAGTTTCAGGGAATGCAAAACCCTCTTCTGCCTTCCATGGACAAGTGAACACATATGGTGCAGATACGCATACTTGGGCAGACACACATACACATAAAATAAAAATTAAATTTTAACAACTATAATCTGAAACATTGTACAGCAATTTACTCTATGGATATAAATTAATTTTTGAAAGATTTTTTAATTTGACATTAAATTTGGTTATTTTTCCATCACTCTCAGTTTTTGGTTGCTTATTCTTTTAAATAAAGGAAAGAGTTAAGATAAATTTTTAGAGGTTTTCTGAAACTGGGGCCAAGGCACATTGTTGGAATTATATGGCTAAATTTTTCTCTCCATTTGCATTTTTATATTTCTCAATGTACTCAAATTTACAACTCATTGCAGATAAATAAATCCAGTTTAGGTCTGCTTAGTCATGGGAAGGTGGCACATATCATAAGGGATCTTACAGTAAATATGCATTTTCTACTTGCAATGAATTATTGTTTCTAATTATTCACTGCCCATTCATCTGAAACATTGCACCATTTTGGTGTCAGAATTACCCCTCTGATTTCTCAAACATAGAATGAGATGGTTCAGTGGATAAAACCATTTCCTGTGAAACATGAGGATGAGTTCAGTTCTCTAGCACTCAAATTAAAAGCCAGCATGGCCAAGCATGCCTATCATCAAGAACTGGGGAGGGAGGAGGGAGGAGGGTCGACGTGGCTCTGAGCCACCACCCTAGCTTAAAACCTGCATGCTCCAGATTCAGTGAGATGACCTGTTCCAGGAGAATAAAGAATGGGTCAGGAAGGATGGCTTAGCAGTTAAAAGCACTGGATGCTCTTGCAAAGGACCTGGAGTCAGCTCTTAGCACCCACATGGTACCTAATGACCATCCATAATTACAGTTTCAGGGAATCTGATACCCTCTTCTGGGCTTTCCTGGGGACTGCATACACATGGTGTACTTTAATACATTCAGGCAAACAAACACACACAACAGAAGAATAAATTAATTTTTAAAAGTAAAAAGTTCAACCCTTTTTCTTCTAAAGAACAATGCACAGAGAGTAACAGTACATACCTGACCCCTCCCTGGGACCGTGCATGTGTGTTCAGGCATGGACATTTATATATATATATATATATATATATATATATATTTGCATATTGCACACGCACGTGCACATCAGTGACTAGTTTGTCATTAATGAAGACATGTTTATTCATTAAATATTCTTCCTGCTTTGCCAAGTGACCACTTTGTAATTCAAACAACTGAGATCAACAGAGAATTGCCAACATCATTATAGTGAGCATTAGCAACAGCGTTGAGAGAGATGGACTGGATGATGTCGTGGGACGCTCAATACTCACTGACAGTTTGATGGAGTATAGAATCACCATAGAAGCAAATTTCTGGCCATGCCCAGGACTGATTAGCTAGATTAGGTAAAGTGTGGAGGGAAGACTCATTCTAAATGGAGGATGTAGCCTGAGCATGAGCATTCCATCGCTTTCTGGCTCTACATTGTGTAGTGTCATCAGCTTCCTCCTGTCCAGGCCTACTTACCTTAATTATCTTGATGGACTCTATCCTAGGAACTGTAAGCCAAAATAATCCCTTCCTTTTGTCCCACATTTGGTCACAGTAATGAGACAAGTGAATAAAGCACAATGTGAGGTAAGCTGTCCTGAATGAGATGAGATTCAAGGCATGGTAAGCTTATCATTCATGGATATTGATAAAGAAATGTCATCAGCAGAAAATAGACCAACATGAACCGAGACTTGAAGATTACCTTTGACTCCCACTGATGATTGTGTGACCATCTCTTTAAAATTTTACCGCTTTCATCTCAGATTGAATCTCTCCATTTTGGTCTACTCTGATCACAGGTACAGTGTCTTCAGGTATACACCAAAATATTTTTGATTTACAAACATTATAGTACTTATATTTTCTTAAAATAACTTATATTTGCTTAATGTTTTTATGATCTGTCTTCACCCTAGAATACGAGCTACAGAAAATAAGATCTTGTCTATCTCACTCTCTCTCAAATCTCAGTGTTACCAAAAGTACTCATAGTGAAAATTTGTAGCAAGGAGTAGGCAAAAAAAAGGAGGCGGGGAAGGCAAGCTTGAGTCAAAATCAAAAATGAAATCCAAGAAAGAAACAATCGATGGGCAGGATTTTATTATAATTAGCTATATGTTCTCTGTGACAAACTAAGTTAAAAGAATCGGAAGCTAAGTCACAGAGTAGAAAAATATTTTAGAAAAGTGGTCATGGAGTGGGGATGGATTCAGATACCTTTTATCCCACTCAGGAGGCAGAGGCAGACATATCTCTATGAGGTAGACGTCAGCCTGGTCTACAAAGCAAGTTTCAGGCTTTCTGTGGCTATGGGGAAACTGTGTCACAAACAAATGGATCTAGAAAAATGGACTGTTACCCAAAATATACCAAGAAAAAAAAAACAGCAAAAATAATGGGAGCATGGCAGTTTAATAATAGTCAAAGATTTAAACAAACCCTTTACCTATGAAAATGTCCAGATGACAAATAAGTTAAGAATAATTATTGCTTTTGCAGAGGACCTAAGCACTATTCCTTGCAGCCACATTGGGCAACTAATAACTGCCTGGAACTCCAGCTCTACGACATCTGATACTTCTCACCTCCACCGGTACCTGCAACCCTGTGCACATACACATATAGGCCCATACATGCACATTATTTTACATATCTTTTCAAATTTACTAAAATAGCCATATCCTAGAACACTGACACCAAATGATAACAAAAGAATGTAGTAACAGGAATACTCATTCATTACTGAGAAAAAGCCCATATAGTACAGGCAAAGGAAGAGTTACACAATTTTAATAATGGATATTATAGTATCATAAAGCCTAACATTCAAAAACCTCAGAATTGACCCAAATGCATTAATAACCTATGTTCAAGACCTGTATATTTCTGTTTATACAACTTTATCATATTTGCAAAAGCACAGAAATAGCCAAGATATTTTTTACTGTATACGTGTGTAAATGATTTGCACACCTATACAATGGAATAATATTGATTAGTAAGGCATTGAGCTATCTAAGTATTAAAAAACATGAAAAATACCTTTAGGTTCATATTAGTAAATAAAAGAAGTCAGCATAAAAAGTAACAATATTATTCAAAGTTTATGATATTAGGTTATCATGGAATGTTAGTTCTAAAAGAAAATAACAAAACTATGTACCATTGCTAGCAGCTTTTCTTGGGGAAAGTTTGGATGGATACAGCACTCTTAAGACTCTAATAAAGTACTCAACAATAAAAGGTTTTGCATGACACTTAACACTGCTGGATTTGTCAAAGTGTATAAATAGACAGTAACACCAAGCGCGAACTATAATATAGACTCTGGACTTCTTTGTGTCAAGACAGGTTTATCAATTGGAGCACATGCACCACTCTGTTGCAGTGATGTAGACTTTGAACTATAATATAGACTCTGGACTTCTTTGTGTCAAGACAGGTTTATCAATTGGAGCACATGCACCACTCTGTTGCAGTGATGTAGACTTTGAAGAGGTCCTTCATATGTCAGAGTATGAGGCATAAGAGAACTCTGAATTTTTGTTCAACTTTTCTTTAAACTCCATCCTAATTTATAAAAATAAAGTTTGTTTGGAAGGGAGGGGTCTCATAAGCTGAAGCATTGTATGTGACTCAAAGCAAAAGAGATATCTGTGAATTTTTGAGATGGGGTTTAAAATTGTCAAAACATGAAAAAAACATGGCTTTGGGGAGATTTGTAGGCATGCAAGAAACATAGCTGATATTACTTGACAAAAGGTAGAGAGGACCACCACATGTGAACATAAAAAGAATCTATGTTAACCTAATTTTACTCCTTTTAGACACTAAAAGGGCTATCTACACACAGTGTTTCTTTACTCAGGAGAGATTCTCCAACAAAATCTTCATCTCAATTTTTATTTTTGAGAATTAAAACCACTGCTTATAATATAAAATTATAATACTTTGCCCAGGTAAGACCCTTGTAAAGAGACATTGGTGAGGGCTGCATTTGCAGAGAATGAGCCCACAGAAACTTTCAGAATTTCACAAAATTCATTTTCTTCACATGCTTCTGTACCACAGGACTTAGTGCAGGCAAGGTTATGGCTTGTGAACTTTATTTCCCTTCTCATATGCCTCCATCTTTCCAGCAGCTTATCCATCAGTCAGAATACTCACTCCTCCCGTTTGTTCCATGATTTTATACTTGGTAAACGTTAAAGTACAGCACGTTTTGGCCTATATTTGGATTTTTTTAATATTGGAAATTTATTTAAATTGTTATGCATTATTTTATTGCATTTGTTATCATCATCATACTTCTCAATTTATGAATATGTTAGAAGTTACTTTATCACAGTTTCTCTTCTGTGTTTAACGAATTCTTTCATGATCTACAATTATATGATGAATAGTCAAATATATGTTTGTGGTGTTTCATGTTCCTGTCCTTCCACTACCTCAGAGAGCCTTGAGAGTTGAGAGATTCATTAATGTCCTCTTTATCTCTTGTTCTATGTTGCATGAGCCTTAGATGTAGAGGTTGCAGTTTAGATGTGCCAATTATGCTTGGGCAATTTACAGACAATGTCTGTGCATGACATGTTGTGGTACTTTATAGTTGTTTCTGTCTAGTGAAAAAGAAGCTTCTTTGATGAGTTATGACTGGGATACTTGACTGTAAATATAAGAATACATATTTTGCACTTAGTAAGAAGTTACATTAGTCTAGGGATGTGACACTTTGGGAATTTCTCTAAGACCTATGACCTTTTCAGCCTTATGTATTTGACAATGATTCCAGTACCACCCAAAAGTTTCCTCGCATTTAGTGGACTTTAAATTCAATTAGGAAGCTGTTGATTGTCCCCAAGGTAAAAGTGCCACTACTGCACCAGTGTCATATTCTGTGGCAGTCACTGATGTGGTTATTTGGTCATGAAGCTGTTGTTGAATGGAAGCCTCTTCTTAATAGTTCTAATCTCCGTAACAATAGGAACCTCTATTCTAGGACACATCATTGCTGAATTGGCTCCAATATTAAGTTTCTTTCCAAAGCGTTCATTTTGTACTTCTTTGAGCCCCACTTATTTTTTCATTGTAGATATGCATAATATTTATCAGTAATAAACAAGTCATAGATTTCCCCCACCAAAGAAATTAGTCTATTACTTTTTAATTTAATCTCAAACAAATATTTAGGTCATGGACAGAAGGTAGCTGAATGCTTTGTCAAGACATCCCAGTTGCATTTTAGGTCCTCTTGTCCCTCTGGAACTACCTTGTTCTCAGCATTACTTTCTTCCAGGGTCCTATATGAACAGCCCATTAATCTCTGTTCACAGCACTAAACCACTTTTCTAGTACAAATTTGCAAACACTTTCACATTCCTCCAAAACTGACATGGACAGGTTCTTCACAGCAGCAGTCTCCTCTGGTACCAATATTTGTTCTGTTGCTGTGATAAAAGATCATGCCCAAGGCAAACTTATAGGAGGAAGATTTTTTGGTGGCTTAAAGTTCTAGAAGGATAAGAGCCCATCATGGCAGGGGAAACATGTCAGGAGGCAGCCAGAACAGAAATCTGAGCACTGAGCACTCACATTTTCAAGGAAGGAAGGCAGGCAGGAAGGAAAGAAGGAAGGCAGGAGGAAGGAAGAAAGGAGAGAGAGACAGAGAGATAGAGAAACTGAAAATGGGGCAAGCCTAAGAACTCTCAAAGTGCATCCCCAGTGACATGCTTCCTCCAGCAAGGTCACACCTCCTAAGCTTCCACAAACAGTGTCACGAACTAGGGCCAAGTACTTAAAATTTTGTAGTCTATGAGGGACATTTTTGTTTTAATGTGTGCTATGGTGCATGTGTGGTCCTTAGAGCTAAGCTGTGTGGGGTCCTCTCTCTGCCTCTACCATGTAGGTGTCTGTGATAGAACTCAAGTTGTCTTGAAAGACAATAAATGCCTCACCCCCTGAGCCATCTCACTGACTCTCAAAATTTCTTCAGCTACAAACTTAGTGTGGGTTTGCTAAACCAAATATTAAAGAAATAGTACAATTAATTGCATATTTTCAACATTCCTTTGAAAAGGATTGCTGGACTCTTTCACTGTATGAAATGAACAAACCGACAGTTTTGTTTGAGTTTGAAGTCATTTGAGTTTAGATTCATGTGACTGTGATTGATATTGAATGATATTTAATGTTAATTTAATTTACATGTCTTTGATGCAATATCTGGTTGCCATTATTGGTCTTTGGTCGTTTTACTTTTGTGAATATTTTCAGACATCCCTCTTACCACACCAAGATATTTGCCTTCTACACGTTAATTTGTAGACATTAGCTATAAATTTGAGGTGCTTATCTTTTGTCAGTTTTATACACTGCATATAACTTCTCAAATCTGTTGTCTTTTTACCTCACTTTTTTATATCTCTAGATGAACAGATGTTTTTAATGTAATGAATTCAGGATTAATTTTCTTTTTATTATGTGTCCTCTTTCATCTCATTTAATAAAGAAATTCTTATAAACATAAGATTGTGAATATGTCTTATATTTTACTATCAATTTTTAAGTTTTACTTTCCAAAATTGATATTTGGTGTACCAAAATTTAGCTTTACTGTTAAAACATTCCTCCTCTGATGAATCCCTCACTCAAGCACTCTCTGCTACCCCCACCCTCACTTAATCTTGACTTGTGACAAACCTTAATTCTCACTTCCTTTATGACAGTCTCATAAAACTCAAGTTCTTGCTGACTTCTTCCTCCCTAAACATCTGTCACTGAACTTCTAATTATTCTCTAAATTTTGAATACTAAGAAAGTATGTAGACACTTCCAAGAGCTAAACTGCTGAAAATTGGCTGAATGAGCACAAAGAATGGGTGATGACTGTCTTGGACAGTAGAGCACATGATTTACATAGAGGGTTGGGCAGCTGTACAAAATTTTCTGTTATTATCATAGGGAATATCACTGCAGGGTTGTTAGATCTTCTGATTTTGTTTGTGATATGACATCACTTGATTCTAATGTGTCCAACATTTTGAAATATTTGTCCATAATTTTAAAATGAATATTCTAAGAGAGTGTTAATCGACATTGTTTTTCATTACCACCTCCCCAAGGATATGTAACTTTATTTTCCTAATTATCTTTTTATGGAATTAAGGAACAAATTAGAGGTCTTAATCAGATAGTTTTGATATTTCAAGGAATGAGAACAAATCTTAGTACTTTTTAATATATTTTCCCAAGGTATTAGTTATGTTTCTCATTAATAACTAATAAAGGCTACTTAAGTGAGTGAGGGTTTATTGTGGTTAACAGCTTGAGTGGTAAGACATGCCTTACCTGAGGCAGTGACAGCATGAAGCAGCCAGACACAGCACCCGCAATCAAGAGGCAGTGGAAGATGAACGCTGTGCTCAGTTCATTCCATTTCATTCAGCCCATGGGATGGTGTCTCCCTCATTCAGGCTGGGTTTTCCCTGTTCAATGAAACTGCTTAGAAAAATGTTCATGAATACATCCAGTGGAGTGCTTCCGTGGTGATTCAAAATCAAGTCTAGTTGACAACAAAGACTTACCCTGTGCCCACAATTGATTCTTCCCCTGTTGAGAATAAATGTTCTGGTGATATGTAATTATTGCAGTAACCATTGTTCCTCTTTTCAATTAAATCATGAATTCTAGGAGCACAAGATATTCTTACTGCAATCCACATGGGCATTTTTTAAGGTTAAGTGGATGATGTGTATTCAGTAATTGAAAAATAGCAGGATACTTTATAATTACATTAAGTTTCTAAAAAAGAACATAAATTATAAAATACTATTATGTACTTTTTGAACATTTATCATTTCAGCCAAATTCTTCAACCCGAGACAGATAGAAATTCTGAAGAAAACTATGTACCATTTTTACTGTGGTAATATAAATTCCCATCCAAGAGATTATAAGATTGCCATGAGGTGAATGGTTTGGAGAGGAGATTCATTGCTGCTAGAAATAAAATACAACAGAACCTGCCCATTGCTTCCTGATTCCCCTGCAGGCTGAGAAGCTCTACTCTCCCTAGTCTGTCCCCTTTTTACCTTGGGTCCAGGCCTCCTCTGACTCTTTTGCCTCAGATCTCTGGACGAGCTTCCTAGCCCAGACTAACTTAATCCTATAGAGTAGTTTGTCAGATCTTCAAGTTCAAGTTGTCCACACATCCATCCTGCCCTTGGCCTGCTGATCAAGCCTATCATCCTGGTAAGTCAGATTCTGCCCACTGAGCCTTGATTCCATTGCAGAATAAACAGCTCCACTCTATTCCTGCACTTGGTCCCTCATCTAGCCTTAGGCAAAGGCCCGATCCTGCTTCTTCTGTCCCTGATCTCTAGCCTACACTTTTAGTCTGTACCTGCCCACTAATATCTGATCTATTGCAAGTGATAGAGAGAATCCTAATATACCCCTTATCGCTCACCAGTGACTCTTCCTCCTACAGAAAGTGCTATGCAGAAGTCCACAACTGGTTTAGAGAACAAAGGAATGCAAAATGCATATCCCTGTACAGAACTCCTATAGTAAACCTCACCCACTCATGGCTCAGAGACCGTTGCAGAAGAGGGGGCTGGAAGATTGGAAAAGCCAGCGATGCTGCATGAGCATAAGGAAATGGAGGCTTTCAGGCCACTAGGAACTTGCTCATATGAACTTGCTCTAATAGTGAGAGCAAACACAAGACCCATTCAGACTCAATTATACAAAATCCATCATAGAACCAGGGAAATGGGCATTAGGCCCCAATGCTAGCAGATGAACTGTTTACAACAAATTACTGCTGGGTTGAGGGAGGGTAGATCCTTCCCAGGGTGTGACTCTAAGTATGATGACTAGACTTCAGTGGGTGAACCTGTACTGAGGAACATCTGTGTTCAAAAACTTGACTGGATACAGCTTAACACATACGACAGAATCCATGAAATCCTGTGGGAGGGGAATCAGGACTACAGGCAGGTTTGGATGGGGAAGGGGTCTAAATTGGATTAAGATCTATTTTATGAAATGTACAAACCACAATAATAATATATAATTAAAAAGCAGATAAATCTGAAGTCCAAGGACCCCATCAATACCACACAAAAAAACACTGAGAAAGCGAAAGTAACTCTGCAAGGCAGATTTTACTTTTGAAACAGGGTGCCTCTTGTGTGGTCAATCAGATCAACAAGTGCACACAAGACCTGGAAGCCTGGTGGGTTTTTACCCCTAATTCAAGAGAACTGTGCCCTTTCCCCATTGGCTGAGGTCTGACCTCACAGTCTGTCCTAGTTGACTAGTTTAAATTGGCAAGAAGGAGAAGAGCTCCACTGCCCTAGGCCATCAGTTTCAGGAATGCATCAGGGCTTTTTCTTAAACAAAATTCCTTTTGATGGGATTAAAGCTTTAGAACTACTCCTTATCATAAGACAAGTTCCAAATTTTACCGTGTTTGAAAGAAATGACGAATATTAAATATTTCTTACAATGGCCCTCTGAGAAGTGAAAAAGACACTTACAGGTACAGACATGACTGCTGAGTCTCAGGACAGTCCATTCTCTTCACAAGGTTTCTCAAGATGTGGTCGGTGTCCCCAGAGCATGCGTCATTCATCTTCAGTTTCCTGTTATGTAAAGTAAGATTGGCCATTCTATCAACCTGAAGCTTGGTGTTGCAAAGTTGCTAAAAGCACATGTTCGGACAGTGATAGACACAGATTTGACTTCTCAAACTGCAAATGAATGACTGAATGACTTTGACAATGCTCCATCATCTGTCAACATGATAATTTTTACAAGTAGAAAGCAGTGATAGCAGTAATTCCTTTTCTCTTGGATCATCAATAAATTAGATGAGATCATACTGAAAATATCTGTGCTACGATTAACTAAATTAGTAGTTACAAAGGAAGTTTGTATACAGAGAATATGTTTATGAGAAGCTTAACCCTAAGTGATGCACCCTCTGCATATAGGGAGAACGATCTCTCAACTATCACCAGAGAAGATTCATTTTGCAGCAGATGTGATTAACACGGAAACCCACAAATGACCAAAGTACAAAGAGCAAGAGGCTGCAGTATGTTTTTCCCCGACTAGGACACCTATGTCAAACCTCTGCCTCCTAAGACTCAGCGATCATTGCAGAAGAGGAGGGGGAAATTTTGTAAGAGCCGGGGGGGTTGGATGACCATAAGGAAACAGCATCTTCCAACATCTGGTCAGTTACTCATGTGAACTCACAGCAATGGTGACAGCACGCAGAAGTCCTTTGCAAGTTCAATCCAGACAAAATCCCAGCATAGACATGGGCAAGAAATCTCAAGGCAACCTAAGGAACTTTTGGCAATTGGCTTCTGGGAGAAAGACTGCTTTATAGGGATGGGACTTTGGTGGGACTGGTGGGTTAATCCACACTGAAGGACATCTGGGGACAAAAATCGGACTTCATAGATTGTATTATGTGCATTAGAGTACATTAAAGTGGGCAGGGGTGGGCATTTTGGGGGAGGTGTGGATAGGAAAGAAGATCTGGATACCATCAAACAGTATTATATGAAAATCACAAAAAATTCAATACAAAGGAACTCTGTATATCATAAAAGGGAACAGGTAAATTACCTACCTATTCCCTTTTCTATGGATTACTTTGTTCTACTTTTGCAGCCTCTTTCAGTGTTATGAAATATTACTAACTTGTGTTTACCTACAAGGTCTCCATGAGAGAAAACTGTCATCAGACTTCCTTTTCCAAGTAAAATGCATATCATTCTGGTCTTTGGACGATAGAGTCGCAACACTGCCTTTGTCCCAAGTCAATGAACAATAGATACCTCTGTGGTGTCACTTTAGAAACCTATGCACAGAAAGGACCCATAAACTAGGAAAAGAGAATTCTCATATGCTTTGATCTCTTTTGTCTCTTTTTGATATGTATGTATCTCGGTGAATATTTTTCTTTGTTTTTTTTCCAGGGTCTTTATTGAGATACAACTTATAAACCATGGAGTTTTCTCTGTATCTCTGTGTCTTACTTCTGTCTGTCACTAATGGTCTGTCTGTACATAGGCTACTCATAAACAGCCCTTAAGAAGGCATCTATATGGGTCTGGGTCAATGTTTATTTCTCTGTGTACCAAAAGGACTTGAGACTGGAACGTTCTTCTCTGAGTGCATCACTACAAGTCTGCTCTCTGGGTTCTGTGATGAGTTTGCCTGCCTAAATGTGTGTTGTGATGAGTTTGCCTGCCTAAATGTGTGTTACTGGATAATGCACATGAGTGCTATTTTCGTGCCTCCTCTAGGGTGGGGTATGTGATTTGAATCTTAATCAATTTTGAGTATTTGCATAATCATGGTTCAAAAGACAAGAATGTGTACCTTTATTTAGGACAGAGTATTAAATTGTACAAACAGGTCCACAGAAAATAAATTTCAAAGAGAATAAATTAATTTTATTGTACACTGAGGTTCACATATTACAACTTAACTTGGTACAGAGAGGAGAAAAAATTACCAGCATCTACTTTTTGGTGGTTCTGTAGTATGTTAGCACTCACCCGGGGGATTTAATGTTAAACTGTGCATCAGTAAAGACATTAGATCTTTGCCACTCTTGAAAATCTACAGTCTGCTTTCACTAAATTTGGCATTAATTATAGTACAGAGGAAGGAAGTTTTCTTGAATACTTTCTAAGATGTGAAAGAAATTTTATCCTTCCCTTTCCTAAGGAGCAGAGAGTATCCCAAGAGACTATCGCCGTAAGTTAGCAATCCCAAAATTAACCTGTGAAAACGACTGAAAAGGAATTTCCCTCCCAGCCCAACCCTCCGTCCATTCCAGGAGACACTCATCTCCATTTATGAGCACATCTGTCTAATTAAGCAGCTGTAGCACTCCCTTAATTTCCTATGAATTCTTCGGAGCCCCGTGTGCGTGCTTGGAAAATCTGAAGAGGATTTATTAGTATAATAAAGGAAGTGTTTTATTTTTATAAAATTCACATTTTATAACATTCCTGCAAAGGAGAGGGTCAGAAAAGAGAAAATTATCACCATTTTATGTGTTATATAAAAATTTAAACTCATTGAAGGAGTAAGAAAGGGATTTTTGGGTCCTGAGTGGTTAGAAAACAGGCAAAAGTTGGTGAAATGGTCAGAATCAGCTACACGAGGAAGAAGTGAAAGGAGCTAGTGTGCTATGTGAATGTGTCCGATGAGGTCCTATCATTGTGACAGGCATTAAAGAATGTATATTCCTACAATCACACTGTGACCTTGACTGATTAAATTTAAAATTTTAATAAAGAGAAAATAGAGCATAATGATACAAAATTTAGGAAAGAAAAAGAACACACCATGAAAGAGAAGACTAAAACCCTAGAAAGAAGGGCATGTGCGACACATAGTACCTTAGAGACTTAGGGTAGAACTGGGTTCTAAAGCAGGTATCTAGACTCATTGGAATGAGAGACCAAGTATTGATTTTTGCCAAAATTCTTCCCCATGAGCTACCTGACAATTTAAACTCTGACACTAATGATGATTAATACATGCTAACATAGACTTTTACTGATGGGAACAAAGGATATAAGGATTTCCTAATCTTCTCATCATCCCCCACTATGACCAAAACTTTTCAATCAATATTGGAAAAATAAAGGAGTTATGGCTGTATTTTGAACAGCTTGGAGGATACAAAAGACCACTTATATGACTCTCTTCCATCGAACTAAAGTGAAAGAACCAATAAGGCAATTCTCCTGTTTCTGATTTTTCTCACAAAGGGATTCTGTGAAAGAATTTTTTTTTAAATTTCAAAACACTATAAGACAGAGGTACACATACAACTATATGGATGGATATTTATTAGCCTGATTTGATGTTGGACACTCTTAAAGGAAGAAAATAGCATGGAGAAACCCCGTGATGTTGCAGTCCACGAGGAAATACCAGTTATGTTCTATGACTTATAAAAGCAGCTTAGTAGATGCGGACAGAATGAGCTACATGAAAGTTAACATGTGTGCTGATTTCATAAGCTATCATTGTGCCTTGTTTCATTTAATTAATTAGGCATACTACTTTATTAGTCATTCTATTACAGATCAGAAAAACTAAGACTCAAACAGTGATTTCATTAGTAACATGAGTAATTCAATGGAATTAAAAATTCTAAGTTAGGACAACTGATGGAAAACTTAATATGATCAGCAACTGCACTTCTGTAGACATCAACAGGGGAAAGTCAGTCTCTTCACAACTATGGAAGGTTGTACAGTAACTGAATACACTGGAGAAACCTGCATGTGGCAGTTTGAAATTTGTATCATTCACCTTATTTATATACCTTGAAACAAGATACTTAAGAAGAACATAAAGTATATGCAGTTTCTGTGAGTTTGAAAATAATTCATTGGAGAAAGTCTAAGATCACTTTGTTTGGTTTTCCATTCCAAAGGAGCCAGTGTTCTTTTTCAATCTCATCAAACAAAATAATAGCATTCTAGTTAGGTGTTTTGCTCTAGTTCCTGGAGACTCCGGCAGGAGGGTTCTTTTAAGTTCAAGGCCAGTCAAGGCAATACAATAAGTTTAAGGTCAGGCTGGGATACAGAGTAAGACCTTGAAAAAAAAAAATAAAACACAAACCAACAATCATAAAAATAAACATGTAAAAATTCACCTCATCTTATATTATCACATGTAGGTTAGAAGCACAAATGCGCTTCTTGAATCCCCATTTCTTCGCAGTATTTTATGTCTTACACAGCTACTTCTTCCACAAGATTTCTATTCGCTCCCCTGACTCTTGCCTTAGATGATTTTAGAGACTCATTCAAGGATGCCCAGCTATTAAATGAAAATTCAGATTTAAACAGAAGTCTGTCTGCCTGATGGAAATACATACATGCTCATAACTAAATCAAAGATATCTGTAAATTTGACTCAAGTATAATAGAAAATGTAGGTACAAATCCTAAACCAGTCCATGTCAGTATAAATTCCATGACCTGAAGAAATTATTTCCATGAGTTGAGGAGACTGTAATGGCATTGTTCTCAATCTGTTTAGTGAAGTCTGCCAACTTTCATTTCCCCTCCCAGATTCAGCCTAGAATCATCGATGTTGTTGGCATTCAGAGAGGAAACATTCCAAGAAAAACTAGCATTCAAAGTGGTGTCTCCATAGATGTCCACATACATCATGATTTTATAGGCAGTTTCAACACAACATTTTGGACATGATTCAAAGAAGTGATTTAATAAAATGATTCAAAGTCCATGGACAAGGCAGCTGCAAGCTGACGTCAGTGTGACAAGTTTGTGTGAAGAAAGCATCAGGCAAATAGGACAGCTTTCATTTGTTCCTGACCACTGTGAGCTTTGTAACCAGAGTCCGGTTATTTTCTGGAAGGCGCAAGTTGTTTGAAAGTTCTTCAGGAGAAATCATAATTTCTTTCTTGCTTAGAATAAGCTATTTCTCTAGGCACAGCCCACGGTCAAAACATACCTTGAATTAAAATCTGGAGATTCTGTTTCCATCTTAGTGAATTTTCAGGAGCATTACCAGTGTACCTGCAGATTAACAAATAGGTACAGTGAGGATTTAAACAATATAGTTAAAATCTCCATTAGGAATGTGTACAGTTGCTGCCATCGAGTTTAGCTGTCTCATAGGAAAATGACCTAGCAGAAAATTTACATAATACTTTCAATTCCAATCCATTCCTCCAGCACCATCTCAATTAATCCTTATGGTAGCATTCAATACAGCCATTAATTAACCTTTAGAAGATTAAAGCACTCTAAGAATATTTTTCAATTAAAATATGAATCAAATCAGTATTCTCAGTGGTAGATTTTAGCTCAATATTCTCATTGTACAGTTTCTTTCTCATTTACTCTAAAAGCTCTTCATTCTTCAAAGCCCATTTCACACTTTCTCTTCTACTTCCTGAAAGGATCCCTCCTTTCTTTGGGTTCATTTGTTTATTCTTAGCCTGACTCATTCATAAGGGAAACGACTTTAAATATACTTATTATAACAAACTGAAGGTTTAAAGCTGTTGAAATTTATGCAATTTGGTTTCTCCAATATATCAAGAAACAAGATGATACTAGTAATTCATTGTAATCTTACAGAACGAGGATACATTTTTGAAAACCCAGCACTCTGACAGTTATCATCATTCAAATGATCAAACACCAGCTAAGTAGTTGGAATAATAGAAAATTAGAGTAATAAAACACAATCTTTAGTATTATATGAATTTAGATTGAGCGTCAGTTCTTTTACTACCCGAAGCATCATGGGTAGGAGTTTGAAATTCACAACTCAGGTTTTCCATCTGTAATTTGAGGGTCAGTAGTGCTACCTAATTGTTTTTGAATCCTTATGAAGATATGGAAAGTCTGCCATGAATTTAGATGAATACATGTTTATTGTTTATATTCAGTCTGCTAATCATGGGCTCCTCTCTCTCTCTCTATCTCTCCTTGTATCTCATCTCTCATACACACACACACACACACACACACACACACACACTGAAGTAGTCTAGGGAAG
The DNA here is from genome assembly GCA_035773235.1 of Eospalax fontanierii. NCBI lineage: Eukaryota > Metazoa > Chordata > Mammalia > Rodentia > Spalacidae > Eospalax > Eospalax fontanierii. The sequence goes on along the minus strand of CM069544.1, from coordinate 13,594,035 downwards.
TGGTAATCTTAATCTGGACTCTGGGATAGCAACATTGGCTTCACCTTCCTAGTGTATTTTTGAGCTTCACTACAGTATACTTGTTATTCTTTGAATGAAAAAGCTCCCAAGGCTGTTGTTTTTATACACTTAGTACCAGTACTTAGTTATTTTAGGAGCTTGTGGAATCTTTATGACATGGTTCCTGGTTGGATGAAGTGGATGGCAGGAGGTAGATCTTGAAAGTTATTGCCCAGCTCTGCCTCCATCTACCTCAATCTCTCTAATGTCTGGTCTGCTGAAATGTGAACAAACAGTTACTGTCCTCTACTGCTGCCACAGATCAAGCTATATTGAATTGTGTTCCATCAAGCAATGAGCCCAAACAAACCTCTCCTCCCTTAAGCTGAATCTCTTTAGTAAGGTGGCAGCAGGGAGAAAAGTAACTAGGGCATTACTGAACTGGAGTCTGTGGAGGTGAGGGCAGCAATGTATTAAAAACACAATTTCAAGTGGTGCCGGAGTTTATATTTGAGAAGTCACTCTAATCTAAGTGCTTTGACAAAGTGTGCTTCTTCTAGTAGTATGTCCATTAGGTGGGGGTTCTGGTTCAAGTCACCTCAGATGTGAGGACCAAAATATAATCTCTTCTCTCTCTCATTTCTCTCTCTCATCTCTCTATCTTTCTATCTCTATCTCTATCTCTCTCCATACACACACACAGACACACACACACACACACAGACTGATAAAATTTCAAATTTATTTGGGTAAAACAACTCCCAATTCATATTTAACACCAAGTACAGCATGAAAATACATTTTAAAAAGGCTATCTGTGATATCTGTGAGCAGAAATAACGGCAGCCATACTTACCACTTACCTTTGGAGCAAATGGAGATTCTGGTTAGAGAAATATTGGCACTTTGAGGATGCCACCTAAATCCATTTAATTTCACATGGTAGCGTTTACAAATGACTATCATCAAAGAATTCAATTAAAAGATAAAGGTTTTCTCAATTTGTCTTACATAAGTCTTAAAATTTAAAAACTTAATTCAAATATTGGATCTAATATATAAGGACCTTATATACCTTGGAATGTTATATAACATTTAAAATTATTATACACATACATACAAGCACACACATGTGAGCACACACATATGTATATGTATATCTATCTATCTATCATCTATCTATCTATCTATTTATCTATCTATCTTTATTATTACCATACAGTCCAAAAATTCTTGCTCTACAAATGTGTTTGATCACCACCTACACTACCTATAATGATCACCACAACCCAACATCCGGCCAACAGAATGAAAAGAATGGAAAATTAAAATGCTCTGCTTACACTCTCTGCATTCATTCTCTGAGGTACAAGACCCTTGTCCATTTTGTACCAGTTCTGGGCTGCAAAGCAGCAGCATGCTCTGGGTTATCATGCCAGTAGTACCTCAGAGAATTGATAATTATAAAACAATCATGTACACGGTCAACAGAGGATATTTCTTTTTATAGCAAATGAATTTTCTCCAAATTCTCTCACAGATAAACAATATTAGGCAATAGGTGAGAAATTGGTTAAAGTCAGCTTATGGTCACTACATCACCTGTGTACCATTTTATCCCAAATTCTGCTTTGATTATGTAGTGTGACAACTGTCTTTCTTTCATAGCCTAGGTATATTATAAACAAACAAGCAAAATAACACCCACCTTTTAAATGTACTGAGCTTTAGTAAGTTGGAACTTTCTTGCAAATAAGAATTTTTAAATGTAAGACTATTTTTTATACTCTGACATTGACGAATATGGATGGCGTTATTATTATTATTGTGAGAGAACTCCATTCCTCTGCTCATTCATGTCCAGAACAGCATTTATTAGAAAATCATGGCTGACAAGATAACTGAGCAGGTGAAGATGATCAGCACTCACTGACAAGATAACTCAGTGGGTGAAGATGATCAGCACTCAAGCGTGGCTACCTTGGATCCCTGAAACCCACATAAAGGTGGAAAGAGACCACTGACTCCAATAGTGGTCTTCTGTTCTGCACATGTATGCTATGACCCCCACACATAAATAATAAATAAAATTGAAAATATTACAAATGTACACATAAGATAACAACCAATGTTTAAATGGTGGTTCTAGATGAGAAGACCATGTCAGATAAGTAAAAATTAGAGAAGAATTTAATTTACCTGGGTAAGCAGCATTCTCAAGTTCTGCCCCCTTTATTCTGCATTAAACTGTGATCAACCATAGGTATATTATTCCCACATTAAAGTCAGAATGATATTGCTTGAGCGTACTGCAGCCTTTAAAAGATACTGGTGTGAGATTCATAGTGAGAATTATATTCAATCAGCTATCACAAGAACATGTGTATACTGACATAAATTGATAAAGGTGACTTGTTAGGTTTGCTTATTGAAATGCTCCAATGGCAGAGCAGTTTTTGCTCCCAATTAAGGAAATCAAAATTAGTATGTGGGAGAAATATCTAAACTGTTACATTTACTGAGGCAATATTCTTGATAGCCAAAATATCATATTACCCTAAACAGATGATAGATGATAGACAGGTAGAAAGATAAAAGATGATAGATAGATAGATAGATGATAGATAGATAGATAGACAGATCAGAAAATGTAATATAAATGCATGATGGACTTATATTTAGAAAGAAAAAATGAAGAAATAATTATCAGTGGCAGCATGAGGATATTTGGAAGACATTCTGTTAAAGGAAGCAATCCAGATACAGAAAGATGTATTTATATATTCTCAATATAAACAAACGGTAAGTCATCATGTTCTTGAATATGCTAATCATCGGAATTTTGTCATTTCATAATGGATTTATGAATCCAAACATCCTACTACATTTTAATAATATGTAAACATTTTCATTTTATGTTTCAGACAGAAATAAAAAGAAAGGATTGCTAATGAAAAAAAGAAAGCAGTCACTGCATACTTCGTAAGTGATTTCTGTTGACTCTTTTCTAATGTTACACTAGCAACTGAGCCTCAGAATTTTGGATGTTAAAAAGTCTACTACTATACTAGTCATTTCATGAACAAGTCCCTCCTCAATGGATGAATTTCCCCAGGGGAACAAAGCATATCATTTTTCAGAGAACAATTGATTGGGATCTCATTTGGAAGATTCAAAGCTAAATAATTGAATAGTTTAATTGGAAATCACAGGCACACACACACACACAGGCACACAGACACATGTAAACAAATATAAAGACACACACACACACATATAGGCACACAGACACATGCAAACAAATATAAACACACACACACAACTTTGAAAATTGAAGCCAAAACCTTTTATGACTAATCTCTACAAAATTACTTCATAAAATTTAATTTTAGCATATTCAGGAGTTTTCCTCTGCACTGAGAGAGCATTGAAATTAATTTCTTACTACCAAAAAAATTCACCAAAGAGGGAAAAAAATCATCCTAGAGACTAGAAGTTCAGAATAACTCACAGGGCTTATAAAAGTTGTGACCCATATGATCCAGACCTGGAGCATCAGAATGCAATCATCAAAAACAGATAGTGCAGGCACAGAAAAGCAGTTATAAAATGACTTGGGTCTCTTAACATATTCTTTTAAAAAGCCTTACCACATAATCTACTCTGCACTGTTTGAAAACCCTTAATTAATGAAGCCTCCAGCGTCACAGTAGTCCATGGCAGTCAAAACTTTATGTACCAATGACAGTATCACAAAGGAGAGCAGTCTCTCTCTCTCTCTCTCTCTCTCTCTCTCTCTCTCTTCTCTCTCTCTCTGTCTCTCTCCTCTCTGCCTATTTCTCTCTCTAATCATTATAGTGTCTCTGATCACTAGAGTTTTCTTCTCATTTTGTCAAAGGCCTTCTGAGGACACAACGACATCAAAATGATTAAGAGAAGCAAGAAAATCCTCTTTAATCTTCCTGTGGAAATGACAAAAGATATTTCTGAAAGATTCAAATTAATACTTTTTATTCAGCATGTTAAACAAAAATGCCATATTTGACTGATCCTGGATCTTTGTATGACTGAGTTTTCCACTTCTCTGTAGTCTAGCAACAGAGTCCCTGGAGCATATCATTCACAAGCGTGGAAACCCTGCCTTTTTTCATTCATTTTATAAGTGTGTGTTCTTTGAAACAGGGATTTTCAGGTCTTATTCATTACATACACTTTTTGCTGAACTCCCAGAAAGATATACAGGACAGGTTTAAACTTAGAGAACATAAAAAATTGGAGGAAAGTAAAGTTTAAACTGCTAGTTGCTTAAAGAACACTATTGGATTGTTTAATTTATTAGCATTTTATTTCCTGTTACAGGGATGTAAGAAATATGTGCTCTTATAAGCAAATTTCATATAGTAAACATTAATAAGCTAGCTTTTATTCTGATTAGAGAAATTCTCTCTCTCTCTCTCTCTCTCTCTCTCTCTCTCTCTCATCTCTCTTTCTCTCTCTCCTTGCATTCTTCACTCCCCTGACATCCTGATCTAACAAATGGACATAGGTCATAAGATACTATCAGTACGTCGGCATGCACAAGACTGGAGCTTTGGGTGTTTCTTTTTCATACTTCACCAATAAGAAATAAATGAGGGTTTTAGTCCTTCCTTTTGCATGGCAAATGAACAATACACCTGTTTTAGGAAAGAGACACATAACCCAGCAACAGTAGACCTATTTATTAATGTAATTTTATACATTTTATGATAGATCTCATTTCTAATCATGGGCTAGACATTTACAGTTTAATGAACTTGAAAAACATATTTAGCATAAAGGTTCCTACCCTCATGTTACAGGCTTCATAGTATCATTGTAAGGAATATCTAGGCAAAGCTTTATCATCTCTGCTATGGATTCACCTCAGAGCATAAGCAGACATATTGATAAATATTATATATTTTGTCTCAGATTAATAGTCAGTTAGCCTTGACAATACATCAAATGCAGTGAACTGTGTGTGCAGGGCCACAGTGGATAAAGCACACAGATAGCACATAAAAAATTGAAAATTTGTTGATAACAACAGTATGTAAAATTATATCATATTGATGTGTTAGGAGTATGAGTTTGAAATGCTTCTTAACCAAAACCTTAAAAAGAAAGAAATCATACTCTTAGGATTATCAGAGAAATAGCAAGTTTGTTGAACTACTTTTTCATCTATGAACATATTATTTTTGTCTCGAAATGACCTAGACTCATCCTTGGGTCATATATGTATTTATAAAGATCTCTTAGAATATACTTGGTAGTAATATTTTAATGTTAATTATGATCAGGGTGCTAGGAGGTTAGAACTCACATATGTACAATTTTGAGATCTAGAAGGAAAAGGATATCAGTGAAATATCTCATTTCAAAACATTCAGTATCCTAGGTGCGAACTAGGAGCTAGAATAGTTGAGAAGATTGTTGTCACAGCTAACATAGAAGCTGTTTCCTTTGAATTCTAGAAATATTTTCCAAACTGTGTTAATCTTCTTTAGCCCAAAGTCAACTGTAGGCTGGGAAATGCCAGAGGTCTTTATATATGAAACTTTAATGAGTATTAAGAATCATTTATGAATAATTGGAAATCCCCATGTCAATCAATCAAAGAGTCAGATTTCTATTTCTCCAAAAAGAGCCAACAAGCCTTAAGTTATGTGACTAATGTTGTGCTTGATATCTGGAAAACATTTGCTGCTTACATTTAATTAGAAGAATGTCAAAACCTTAGACAAGAATATGACAGGAGATATACAAAACTGATTTTGAACATATGGTGATTTCGATGGCTAATTTGTGATAATTATCTATTGCTGCTCAGCATATACATCCAGCAATGTTAAGTGTTTTCTAGCCATTTTGGGTGATATGAACAATAATCCATAGAAAGCTTTTCTGGAATCCTCTGGGATCCACTGCTGGCTCAGGTCTCTGTCATAGTAGGGCCATGCTAGTCATGATCCTCTTTGAGCTCCCTTACATGGTTGATTTCAGGAAAGAGTTCCTTACAATCTGGTGGAATGGGGAGCTCAGTTTTCCCATTAGCAGATTACTAGGTAGATAGTGAAATAACCCTGGTTATTTATATGAATAATGATCTTTGTCTTTGAGATATGAAAACATGTAAATCACAAGTTTGCTGTAAAATTGAACTTAGAATTTTTCTCCATGCAGAACTTACATAATGAAACTCAGGATGCCTCATTGATAACCTGATGTGAGTCACCTATTCAACTCTGTGTTGATCCCATATGTCAGCTTTCCATAGTGCTTTCTGTAAACTTATTTCCCCTCCTCAGACTAGGTTACTTATCAGTGAATAAAACTCATATAACCATTTGCTTCCATATGACATTAATTCTCTATCACTGATAAATATACTAGATGTGTACTGATACTATTCCATATCTCTTTGGTTTCCCCATTTTCTCAAAGATAAATGTTGACAACTATCACATTCATATATCTCAAAAGCATTCAATTACTTATAGACAATATCTATAGAATACTTCCTATTTTCTCCATAGAGTTTGTGTGCTATTATGTGGGGAAAGCAAGGACAAACAAACAACACCAAGCTTTGTCTTTGAGTCCTACAAATTTGGTGAACTTGAGAGGTGTTTGGGTACAACGTGGAAATACCAAGTCTTAGAGATTGCCCAAAAGATCTCTGAAATTAATGCAATTTCCAGTCCTATGTACCTAAACCGTGTCCCTTTGATTTTTGTGATTTTAATCTGTCTTCCAGCTAGTGGAATAAATATCACTTCTTCAGCTTCAGGAACTGCTAAAATCTGGTCTATATTAGGTTCCATTAGGTTCAGAGTTCCAGATTCACATGTGAGTACTAGGCCAGCTGGGGACCTTGTCTCAAAAAACAACAAGAATCAAAGAAATTTAGTACATATAATAGATATGTGAATGTGTACATAGCTGAAGGCTACCTAATCAAATCCCAGTGACTGGCAAGGGAAACTTTCCCTTGAGTGCTGGTTAGGGTAGTCTAACAGACTCCCAAAATAATATAATCTATTACAAAAGCCTTTGGTTAGCTCCCAGAACTTGAAAGTGTGTCGCTGAAGACTCTATATACTTCAGACACAGGACTTGGAATAATTGAGTTAGAATGGACCTGAAAGCCTCCTCACTGAGGACTAGCTCTCAGAGTATCAGGAAGTACCATGCAAGCTGCCAATGGAGAAATGAAAACAGTGCTTTTACCCAAATGAAGGCCTATGAACCCAAAAACTGATTGCTCCAGCAAGATATGTTTAATGGTGCAATAGTGGCAATTTTATCATGGGAATAACCAAGAATGTTCAACTGAACTTAAGTCCCTATCAGTAGGAGGGAAATCATGTCTTATACTGTAAACCTAGTCAAATAAACATAACTGAGGATGTCTTAGAGGAGAATCAATTATTTCCATTTTTTAAAACCAATGTAATTTTTTACTCTATTCAAAATATTTATCCTTATGTTTACAGAAAAGTGTAGCTCTCACCACCAGTGAAAAAGAAAAACAAAAGTAAAAAATCTCTTTTTTCAGTGATTGCAAAGTTCCACAAGGGATCACAACACAGGCAATAAGCAGCTGTGTGGGGCCTAGCCCCAGTTGCCACATTTATAATGCAACCCCTATACCTAACGGTCAAGGCACATCACAGAAGAGAGCCTGGGAAGATCGTAAGAGCCAGAGGCACACAACTCCTGCTGTTAAATAAATGCCTTCTAGCCATGACAGGGAAGCTGCACCCACGAACTGCCATCCATATGGTTGCCTAACAAAATATACACAGTGACAATACCAGTTCATATGCCAAGAGGATGGGGAAATTTCACAGGGTCCCATGCATGGATGAAGAGCTACGTATGATCAGTGGCTGTAAGAGAAGGAGAATCCGTTTTCTCCAAAAATACCTGCCAGATTGGTTATCCCATCCCAAGTGAGTACACATAAACACATTTATGGATGAGCACCACTAAATTAATTCAATATTATATATATATGTAAATACAGTACTCAGATATGAAATTCTCAAAAATAATGGAGCAAGTTAAATTCATTTCTTTGAGAGAGAGAGAGAGAGAGACAGAGAGAGAAAAAAAATAAATCTGTAGCACCAACACTCTGGAATTTATCACTGAAATAATGAAGATAATGTTGTTCCACATTTGGAGTGTTGCTCTGAGGACTCTGGTTCCTAAAGCACATCAACCATACTGAGATGAAGAGGCAGGACTGTGTTCTTCATAGATACCTAGCAGGTTCTCAGGCTAAAGGGGCTTCCTTATAGGCGATAGTTGTAATGAAAAGAGACTAGATTGAATCTCACAAATGATCTATCCGACTCAGGTTATGTGTGCAAAAGGAAACAAGAATGCATGTTTGAAGCCCCATGCTCATGCCTAAAGTTTGTATGACCAAGTAATAACAAAAGTCATCACAATCCATGGTGCCACCATCAGTTCTAGAATCTGCCAATGCAGATCACAAGGCCTGAACTCATAGTTTTTTATTCATACTATGCTTAAAAGCCCTAGCTTAGTTTTCATGCTGCAAACTCATAGGCGAGCTCATTAACAGTCCATTATCCAATCAATTTCTAAAATAGCATTTGATGTGTTGCTGCCTTCTGTCCAGAAATGTCATGAAAGGAAGTCATACTGTCTTCTGTGGTCCAGATATGTTGTCATTGAAAAGGATAGTCCAAAATATGAGTCTACAGGTAGATAGGATTAGGCACTCCTAACAGGAGTCACATGTCCTCTGCCAACCTCTATGCTGGACAAAATCACTAATAGAGAAAGGAAATGTCAAAGGAAAATCACAACAGGCAAAGTGATATACCTAATAAATACCTTATTCTTAACTGTCAAATTATGGTAGAGAATTTGAGTCTCCACTGAAACAAAAGTCAGAAGTTTCTTAATCCACAGGAGAAACTAGTAGAAAAGGAAAGAGAGGCCTTAGGGAAGAGATCTTCCTGTGTTGTGTAACTGGTGCTATATTCAGTGTGGGTGGTGATCTGCTACTTGTCTTGATTGAATTTAATAGGTTTAACTCCAAGATTCCTGATAAAGAGATTTTAGAATTTGTAAATCTGCCAAGAGGCTAAGAGCAAATTTACATTTCAAAGGGGGCAGAGATTTTATTTATATTTGCAAGATTTCTAAAGTAGTCTTAGGAAAGGATGCCAGTGGCTTAGCTTCAGGTGAAAATGTCTAGTTTTCTTTCAAACTGAAAGCATCATAAGTGTGATCTTGCTCAGGAGGCATCATAAGAGAGTAGTTGCCACATAATAGTTCAGGGAACTGACAGACACTCCATCTTCCAGGACTGCTTCCTATCAATGACAGCATGATTATTATCACTGAGTTAGTGTTTTGGTGGGTTGGTGGGTTTTTTTGTGTGACCAGTCCTCACTAGTTGTATCAGTTACACATCACAGGCATGTAATAGCTGAAAAGGTGAATGACAGAACTTTTCAAGCAAGTTATATAGTAGGGATGTTCTCGGAGTCATAACTTATTGTGATGGAGAACACAGAAGTGAGAAGAAAGGAACTTATGATCGTAATGACCCTCAAGAAGAGCTTCAGGCAGTTTTAGGGGAAAATTTTGAAATGGAATGACAGTGCAAGACTTATGTGAAGGCATCTTCTTGTAAGACATTCTTATCATTTGAGGAAAATATTTTCATAAGAATCTTTTCTCTGAGTTACTTATAAAAATCTGGAATTTAATTCATCATCCATAAGGCTTTCTTGAATGGATATATGAGTGCAAGAAATAATAAATTAATCACTTCTAACTTTACCCATTGGAGCCACTTGAAATGAGTCTGAATCTCTACACAATGGCTAATTATTCTCTGAAGCTCCAGCCAGATCCTTTTAATCTCTCCAAGACAATACCTCTGAATTTCTTCTCTACATTCCTTAATGAGTGGTTTCTAAATTCTTCCAGTGCCCTGGCCTGTCTTATTAAGGTTAAAATTAGAGTTATTTAGGGAGTTATTTGTTTGATTGATTTATATTTTCCCTCAGTGATTAAAATGGAAAATCCTTCCTAACATGGTGCCATATGCTTCTAATCTCCACTGTCTTAGTGTACTATTTGAGGGCATCGCATACTGTGAGAGCTCAGTAAACATCTGCAATTGAAGTTGTTAGCCACTTTCAGGTTTACAATTGATAACGAATCGAAATGTGGGTAATTAGTAAATTTCTAGTGACTGAAGTTTTATCTCATGCTCCCCCTCATCTATTTTCTCTGTGGAATTTATGCATGGAAATTTTCCCCATCATGGAATCTGATTAACATTTTCAAGTAATTAAAATGGTTGTCAAGAGATGCACCATGCCTTAATAGTGAGAATAGCAGAATTGATGAACAATATTAGAAAACGTGTGGGCAGGACAAGGGCAGGATTGTCTGAGGATAAACTGAAAATTAAATAGAAGAATAGAGACTGAAAAGTTAGAATCTATAGCTTAAATGATAATATATTGCATATTTAAAGTGGATGGCCTCATTCAACCACTCTGAAAATACTTTGAACAATTTGTTAATCCATAAAAATATACCATTTACCAGCTGTGTGTCCCATAATTACCACATAAACTATTTTTCCTCTACACCATCTTCTTTGTATGTATTACTTCATACTATGTGATCAGAATTGTGCTTCGTTCTTGGCATTAAGTGGTGGATAAGACTGAAATTGCTCTGAAGTTTTAGGATTTCATTGCAATATAGAAGATAGACATTAAACACAAAATTATACATTAATTAAATGGAATATAGATCGATATTTGTATTTAGATTTAGACACATATTGTCTTAGAATGTATCTATTCATTATTTCTTGTCTATGCTATGCTCTGTAGCTTGGATGATAGCCTACTGAATTCATGTACCATCCCTAGCAAGCGACCATTATGTTGTCTATTTGGTAGAGGGCATTGCTAACTCTAAGAATGTGATGAATAGATTTGATATTGCCAAGCAGACATTGATCTTTTTGCGATGCAGCTGACCCATCTACTCTATATCATTTGACCAATCAACATGAAGAATTTCAGAGAAGTAGGGTACTGTACTACCAGATCCTTGTTCTGCATTTCAAGCTTTGTTAAAAGAGTTGAACAGGAACTGGAGAGGTGGTTCAGCAGTTAAGAACACCAAGTGCTCTTGCAGAGACCCAGGTTCAATTTCCAGCACCAACATGGCAGCCAATAACTGTGTGGAAGCGGATCCAATGCCCTCTTCTGACTTCCACAGGCATTGCACCGCATGAGTGTACCTACGTCCACGTAGGCATTGCGCTAATGCACATACAGTAGTAAGAATAAATAAAATATTAAAAATATAGTAGAATAATCTGAGCCTTGTAGTACAGGTAGTGAAGTCACAAGCCTAGGATCACGTGTAAACACATAGAATATGTAAAATTAGTGCCTTTGCTTCTCAAGTACATTCAGCAGGGATAGATTCAGTGCCTTTCTAAACCGGAACCTGAAAGTTCCTCATTTGGGGATAGTAATACACTTAGACTTCTCCAGAGCAAAGCCAGCCTTGTCCTCAGGGAAAGGAGGAAATACACATTGCCATACTCTTCCCAGACATTGCTACTCTTCCCAGCTTTCACCGTCTGTCACTCTTTTTTTCAATGCTTCTGTAAAACTGTCCTTGTCTGACAAACCTTTAGCCATATACTGCAAGACTGAGGCGCTAACTTTGCAGCTTTCGCTTCTTGCCAGCTCTAGGGAATTGCATTAGCTGCATCTATTTATTTGCTGCTCTGAGGATGTCATGGAATCATTTTTTTTGCATGTATAAATTATCTATCTAATTTTTCCTTTCAGCATCATATCCAGTAAAACATAAAATGAGCTCATTCCTTTATTTTTTTTCTTTAGTGGACTCCACAGTGCTTATTTATTTTATATACACTATGAGGTTAAAAACCAAGTCACCCACCTGTTTCCCTAGGACATACTGATCCAACTGTATGATGAAAAGAAGACAGAGGCAAGGGAAGTGAGTGAGACTTCTTGCAGATTTTCTCATAGATGAAAAAAAAAAATCAAATCCAGCATAATATAGAAAATGTAACAGCCACAAATAAAACTCAGAATACAGTCAGTAGAGTATACCACTTCCTCTTGACAAGCAAAGGGCTATGGTGATGTCCTAGCTGAGACTATTTGTGTTGGACTTTAGTGACTGGAGTAAGCAGGCTCTGGGAGAAGGGAGGCATATCTAGATGCACAGAATGCCAGATACAGTGGCCTGGAAGGGGCATTCTCAGTCAGATTTGAGAAAGGGGTATTGGGAGTGTTTAAATTGGCTAGTCACTGGGTGTAGCAATACATCCAGAGGAGAAATACTGTTTAGAAGGGAAGTACACCTAGATGGGAAGAGCTTGAACAGTACGACATTCAGAATTGGATCTGCAGACAATGGAAAACCACGGAGTTCTTAATGTAGAAGACCAACATGATCAGAAGTATTCTTTGAGAAAATTCAACTGCTCTACTGTGGACAATAGATTGAAAGAGAAGTATTGAGGGCAGAAGAAAAACAAAGTACAAAGTTATTCTATTAGGTGAACAAAGGAAGGAACAAAGGTCTGAATGGGAGAAAGTTGGCATAAATACGCAAGAGAGGGTTTGAAAGGGTAACACGGAGGACAAGCTGTGGGTTGCTAGGTGGAAGCAGAGGGAAGGAATACCAGGTCAGTAATCTTCCAGATGGGCAATGAGCATGGCAGTGACTCACACTCTGTGGGTGCTTACTCTTTGACAAGTACTATACTGAGCTCATGATAATTACCTAGGCTTCCTGAACCTGTGTAAAAGCTTCATTGAGTTTGACAGTAACTACGAAGGGAGGCACTTCTATAATAACACATTTTATAGTTATAATAACCAAGGTAATATAGGTAGAATAATTTATCCAAGTATCATAGTGAGAGACACAAATGGACTATGAACTCATGAGCTGTTTATCTGCTTGCCTTTAAGATAACAGAGGTTACAGTGTTTAAGATAACAAAGGTTACAGTGTTGAACATAACAGTAAACACAGACTGCCATGCATATGCTGGAATTAGGAACGGAGAGGATAGAGTTTTCTTACATGAGATGGATACCTTGATTATTAACTATATTAGATTGCTAAACATTTAAGAGATTACTTTCTCAGATATGCCATTAGATATGTCTGGGAAAATGTTACCAGAGTTCCAGAGACAATTAGATCTTGAAGGCTTGAGTTAATGAATGGTATGATTTATTTATGCATTCAAAATCTGAGCAGACTATTATCATTAGCAGGTGGAAGGAGTGTGGCAAGTAGGGTCTGGATGATTGAAGTAAATCACTGGGGAATGGGGTGTCTTCACAGCTGTCTTGCAAAGGCTCATTCTTGTTATGGATTCATTCTGCTTCCAGACTGCCATGAGGTGGGGAACCCTCTTCAACACATTCTCCTACCACTCTGGTGCTTTGCCTAGATATGTGGAGACATACATCTATGGACCAAATTATCTGAAAACATGAGTCAAGGCTTGCAGTTTGGTTAGAAAAGCCTTCATAAATTTGGATCTGAAGAAGGCATCACTTTTTAAATAAGTCAGCATGAAAGAGAAGTCAAGTACTTCACACTGAGATAATGTAAAGAATGCCTTGAGACATCTCGGGAATTGGATCTATACCACCCATCACATACTCAGAGAACTGAGAAGTAAAATCATATAAACAACTTTCCTTTGATAACATAGTATGAAACAGAATGCTCTTCTCTCATAGTCTGGCTAAGAAATTATTCCCCTAGGATGACTTTCACCATCTTTAGCCACATAGGCACTCAGAAGCCAATATAGCCATAATGCTTCCTGTTTGACACAAGGCATCATCCTTGACCATAGTTCCCATCATCATGATGTTCTGCCTAAGGATATCAGACCAAGATACCATGGACTGAAAACTGTGAAACTGTTGTCCAAAAAATTTTTATTAGTTGTAGTGTGGCAGATTTGGTCATAGTGATGATAAACTGATCAACATACCAAGTCAAATTGTTGATGGAAGGATGAGGTAAATTCAACAAATAAGACAGTGAAAAGTGTCCCAGTTGACATAATGTTAACCCTGTGTCGAACTCTGGAGACATTTCTTTTTATGTTGATTTTACATAAATACATTGTAAAATGGGTCCTAGTACTACAATTCCATTTGTCCAGACCAGTATGACTAAATCACTTGTACTTGTTGTGAGGGTGGTTTGGTGATTTTGTTTGCTTGTTTTTATTTTAATATCATAACTTCACAAGTGCACCTCCAAATGTTAACATTCTAAGCAATATGATTCATCTTTAAAGAACCCAACCTTAAAGGTTAGGGAGATGGTTTAGCTGTTAAAAACTCACACTAATGTGGAGATGAACTTAGTTCAGTTTTAGTTCAGTTCCCAACAATGACATATGGCAGCTCACAAGTCTCTGCAATAGTAACTCCAGGGAATCCTATGAAGATATCCACACACAAAGACACACAAAATAAATATAATTAAAAATAAAACAAAATTAAAATAATCAGATTTAAAAAACCAGCAAGCTTAGTGTCTGTGATATTAAAACTCTCTAAAATCCCTAGATTTGGTATACAGGACACATTGAAGTCCTGATCCTAGTTAAGGCAAACTTTATTGGCCAATTCATATGGAACAAATTCTCAGAAGTCTTCACAATAGCCAGTTAACAATTTCTGATATTTCTTAATGGGGCAAAGAGAGAAGAAAATAAATTTGTGCTTATAATGCCCATATCAATGAATATAAAATAGCACTATAAATTCCTTATTAGATTTTATCAGAAACTCTTAAAGATTGCCAGGAAACCTAGATGAGGAAAGTTCATGTGATTCATAGTACACAGAGAACAGAGATATTGAGCAGTAGACTGTAGCTGATAGTGTCTTAGTAGTGCTCACTAAAAAGGAGGATATTCCTTAGGCTGATAGGTATAAGAAAGCCTTGTCACAAGAGACAATTTTTAAATACAACATAAGAATTCTTAGGCAATCAACCAACACACTTTATTTATTGAACTCTTTGGAGAATGGTGGTTGAATAGCATTTATCAACACAAAAAGCAGTCACAAAATATGTTTACATACAGAGAGACAAAAACATTCCAGTACTGAGGCATAACTAGATGGAGTAATAGGATCTGTGGTGGAATCTTTCATCAAGTTCTATTTGAGAGGAGCAAGTGATGGCAGAAATCTGAATTTGTTCACCAAGGGAGCTCAGTTTCATATTCAGCCTCCCGCTCCTCAAAAAGCCATTAGGTTACAATTCTTCTTTTAAACAGAATCAGATTGTGACTATTTTGTATTATTAGCTGAGAAAAGCAAATTGTTGCCAAGAAAGGGGTACTGCTTTACAACTGATAAAAGATGCATTGTGAATACAGCTTTTCAGAAGATTATGTGAGGTGAGACAGATCTGCACACAGAAACACTGGATCTAAATTGCCGCAAGGAAAACAGAATCTATTTTTCACTACCTAGCATTCAGTACCTCCTTATCACAGTTTCTAAAGTATCTTTTTCTCAGGTATAAGATCTGAGGAGAAGGTAAATCCAAGCTTTCTCTATTATTTCTTACTGGTGAGAGATCTAGAAAACTCATGATATTCCTCTTCCAATTTGTATAAAAGCATACTCTTGTTCAAATGACAGGAGGCTATTTTTTGAGGGTAGTGAATCTTGATTGCATGATCCTAAGCAAGAGAATATATTATGTTAAGAGCTATATGAATCCTTCTGTCAGTTTGGCAATATTTTAGCTGTGTCAAGAATATTTTGATATGCCTACATTTAATCCCTTCCCCCCCAAAAATGGTGGCTATGCAAGTTAAAGGATATATTAATTAGTTTAATTATTTACATTTTTATGTAATGAAAATCAGTTGAGTTGTTTTCTCTGGCTTTCACATAAGCATAGTTTCTCAGGGATAGATCCATAGTTTCCTCTCTGCTGAGAAGGATAGGCTTCCGAATGTGATTAACATCCCACTAACCAATGACTTAACAGCAGAGGTCTAGCAGAAGTTCAGGGAAGGCTGGGAAGGAGAGAGGCAGGCGCCATACAGGGGCTCCATCTTGGGCGCATGTTCCAGAGGTCTGGAGGACTTATTATCAAAATGTAGGCTCCGCCATACGAAATCTTTGTTTCTCTCCCTGGGTATGAATCCTTAGTAAGTAACCCAGAATAAATTAATTCTCTAAAAGACCATTCTCTGTCCACTCAATCAGTTCAAACCTAGGGGTGGAGGGGGTAAGGGCTGCCCACCGGGCCTCACTCTGAGAGAATTTATGATAAAATAGGTATATATCTTGTGGTCACATATGCGCTTAGTCCATTGTAGGTTTTCAAAGGGTAAAAACCACATTTTCTCCATCAATGCCATGAAGCAAATATATCACAAAACAATCATTTTTCCCGGCCTGAAATAACGGTTGAGCTCCCAATGTAAATATTCAAAGATAAGCATGATGCTCTCTTGGAGAATGTTGCCTTACACTCTACTAGAATGAACTGAGGATGGCTTCATATAATGTAGTCTTGATACTGGAGTAGAAATGACCATGATTTGCCTCTGCTTCAAGTATGGTTTACAATGCCCTTTAAACTTTTATAGCCACAGAGAGAATACACTTTTAATTACTGAACACTGTCTTTATATAGCAACTTGAAGACATTTCTTCTAATTCCCAGAAATTGTTTTATGAATGCTTGTATTCTTATTCCATGCGCCATGGGGAAGACAGTGAATTCCCAGGGAGGAAGAAAACATGGTCTATCTGTATACCCACAGAAAATTTGATCCTCCATTACAAAGACTCTTTGTTTGAGTCTACTTTCTTCTCTCCAATGGAACACTGGTACACTGTACCAGAAACTAGACTATCGCTGACTTATGAGAATTTGTCACATTTCCAAATTTCATTTCTTGTTACTGTGAATGAAATTGCCTTTATAACAGAATCAGAGAAGGCCCTCCCGCCTCAAAGCTCACGCTTCATATGGAAAGACTCTCTGAGCATAAAAATGCCAAGGCCCACTGGATGAAGGCATCACCTGGAAGGAAGCTGAGAAACCTGTTGAGTCAGACATTCTAGGGTTAAATACCAGCCCATCCACTCAGCAAACTCTGGAAATATTGTCTGCTGATCACTTCAGAGAAGTCTATAGAAATGCAAAAAGCTCAGTTATGTGTGAACATGAGCTTGTGGCATCAGAGACTGAGCTAATCCTATCATTCATGGAGATGTATAAGCTACATTCAGGTCTGATGAAGGAAGTTCAAGACTGTAAGTAAATAAAATAATAAGACAAAGGGAAAGGTGGGAAATGGGAGCAACTGTACCCTGTTTTGAATTTTCACCAGACCTATAAGGGAGCATTACTTATTACTTACTAAGAAAGAAATTGTGGTTGAGAGCCAGGCAACCTTGCCAGATTCATATAGTACACGGTGGGAGCAGAACTTACTTAAGTCAAGGACTTTGTCACTCCAAAGCTGTGTTCTACAGAGACCATCTGGTCAATAAATCTGACTTCCCAGATTCTTGGCAGGAAATCAACACTGGATCTCAGACAAAGTAGATAATTCTGTACCCTAGTTCTCAAGTATACTGATAAGGCAAAAATGCCATCTTAGGCACAGGGGCAGGGAAGTGGCCAGGCTCTATGAGCTGAAATAAGGCTTACCAGGAGCTTATCGCTCAGTTACTGAACGCTAAGTCCTCTTCACAGAAGATTTCTCACATCTGAGTTTTCCCCATGGAAGAAACACCTGGTCTCTGTAATCTGTTCCAGCACTTTGGGGATGTTCAATCCTGTGAACACCAGCATAATCTACAGAAGATGCTTTAGGGAAGATTACTTTATTTATCTTTCCAAAAAGATTTATTTTTGTTTTATGTGTATGTGATTTTTTTTCCTGCAGCTATGTATGTGCACCAGAGAGGCCAGAAGAAGGTGTTGATCCCTCTGTAACTGGACTTACACAAGGCTGTGAGCAGCATGTGAGTACTGAGACCTGAACCCAGGTCCTCTACAAGAACAGTTAGTAATTTCTCTACCTCTATTTTTTTCCTTGAAAAAGTCAGCATGATTTCTAAGGTTTTTCTTTTGTGGTGAAGATTATATGACGCCAGTTTTTAACTCAAACTGAGTGATATGGGGTGATGGAAGAACACAAAGTTATCAGTGATGCAACATTTAATTTTCTTGTAATGACTATAAACTTCTATTTAAAGAATAAATACCTGTTGTGGGTTCCAGCACTCAGGGCCAGCCCAAGGGGGACCAAAGGATCTCCGCCGTGGGGTGAGGGGTGAGTAGGCACAGAGTCAAGACATTGACTCCGGGAGCTGAGCGGAAAGCCAGCAGTGGTGGTCTGCTGCAAACTCATTTATTCAAGAAAGAGCAGAGAGTCTTATAGGTCTTGTTAGCAAATAGCCCTATGGGGTGGGGTCCTGACTACAGCCAATCACAGTTTGTTCCCAGGTGGATCAGGTTCCCTCCAGGTGCTGGGCAGAAACTGGCTTCATAATCAACTGGTGTGGAGCACCACACCCACGAGAGCCATTCCTCTATTCCTCCTGGCAGGTGGCCTCGCTAGGCCCACACTACATTATGCCCAACAAATACCAAATATTAACTCTCTTTATCCCTCAGGTCTATTAAAGATTGTGATAATGGAATAACAATTTGTCTCTGAGTGGTACATAAACCCTAGTGAGATATAAAATGCAAAACATACAATGAGGATTTTAATTGTTATATTTAAACTCTCCCTGACCATTCCCATAATTGCAGCGTTTAAACTCTCACTGGCTGTCCCCACACCATTTATGGGTAGCATAATTAAACACTATCTTAATTCAGCATAACGAGACCCAGGAGGCTATGCTTTATTCCTTCAAACTGCAAATGTGAAAGAAAGCCCTGTTTCAGAAGCATTTGCCCTTGTGATATTTAAGCAACCTAGAAACCCTCATGAACACCCCACAGTGAGCTACTCCGGTCAGGAAAACAAAAAAGACATAACTAACATGGAGAGCCTCAAATTCTGGTGCTGTACATATCAACCTACAACCTTCAATCTTTCCACACTCCATGACTTCAGAGCGTAGGGCTTCATGAACAGCCAAGGACATTAGCATCTTGCGGTAGAGGGTACTGAAATTTCCCTTAATATGTAATGATTTCTCCCCTGTGTTCTTTATACTGTATTGTAATATGTAGCTTGAGATGGACAAGTTCTTTCCCCTTGACATTTATATCTTTAATGTTCTTTGAATTAGCTTTTTATTTTAGGTATATAAAAGTTTTGCATGAATGTAAGTGCATCACTGTGCAGTGCCTGCAGAGGACAGAAGGTGGCATTAGATCCCCTGTGACTGTTATTAGCTGTCATGTGTATACTGGGAACCAAATCTAAGTCCTCTATATGAGCAGCAAGTACTCTTAATAGCTGAGCCATTTGTCTAGCCTAATTGTAATTAACTGTATAAATAAAGATCTAAAAATAGTATAACATCGTTTTCACTCAAACAAGAACAGCAGCAGCAAAACTGAAAGGTACTAGAATTTTTCTTGCAAAGTGTTTCCAACTGCTCATATGGGTGCTTTGTGGAAATTCAGCTATGTTTCCCCAAGGAGCTTAAAAGATACCTAATGATCAGGAACAACAAGGACAAAAGTCTTGCTCAATACTGGTAAATATAAGGTGACTCCATATAATGTGACTCCTTTGGGATCACCAATCAAATTCACATTCTGAGTCAATTCGGTAAAGTAAGACTAAGAATGAATGTTAGAAACCAGAACTGGTAACATTAAACAGATGCTAATTCCTAGTGATGCATACTAAATTTTAAAAACTGGCCTGGCATGTAAGACACTGAAGGAGACTGATATTAGAAGTCTGGACTCTGACTGAGGAGTAACTGCAAAGTTAGTGGTTCAAAATATCATTATAAGATGACTTTTTGCCACTTAAACAAACAAAAACGGGCACAAAGCACAATGTACTTACAGATAAGAGCTATTATAAAATAAAAATTTGATTAAGAAGTTTCAAGACAGCTGGAAAGATGGCTCAGCAGTTAAGAGGATTGGCTGCGCTTGCAGAGGACCCACGTTCAGTTCCCAGCACCCACATGGTGGTGAACAACCATCCATAATTTCAGGTCCAATAGATCAATTCCCTCTTCTGGCCTCTGCTGGCTTTGCACATGGATGCACTTACGTACATGCAAACAAAACACTCATACACATAAAATAAAAATAAATAATTCAAAAAATTTAAAAAGGAAGTCTGGAAAAAGCAGTCTTTTATCTTGGTTAGGCTCTGGTGCTAGTATAAAGCACTGGTAAGTTCCAGTTTGTAAATAAAATCAGCAACACAGATTTTTTTTAAAAGGAAAGAGATGCAGTAGTGATATAGTTTGGATATGAAGTATTCTTCTAGAAGGTTCATGTGTAGAAGGCTTAGTCTCTTGTTCCTGGATCCAACTGTTGAGAAATTATTGGGTCATGAAGGAGATTAAAAAAAATCAACTTCATATTCGCAATATGATGTCATTATTGTGAACTGATGGGAACTTTTGGATGTTGGACCTAGTCAAATAAGGCAGGTTATCAGGGGCATATCCTTGGAGGATATGTTGATTTTTCAATATAATAATTTTTCATAAATTTCATACATGAATACTGTAGTCATGCTACTTTCACCCCTTTCCTTCCCCTCCAACTTTCCCTATGTCTCAAATAAATGACCTCTTCTTCAATGAGTCTTGTTAAGATATGTGTACACACACACACACACACACACACACATATACACTACTGAGTCCATTTAGCATTGCTCATTTGTACATATGTTTAGGGCCGACTACATGTGATAGGATAACTTATCACAGAGCTCTTCTCTGTAGAAAAAAAAAAAGATTCCTCTTTCTGTGGCTGTTGATTGCCTGTAGTTCTTCATCTAGGGGTGGGACCTTGAAAAAAATTCCCCCATCCATATGGGCATGTTAACTAGTGTTATTATATGGATCTTGTTTAGGACATATTGCTGAGATTTCATGGGAACAATTTCAGTATCAAAAACTAGATAAAAACACCATTGTCTAGCAGCAGGCATCCCGGTCCAACAGCTTTTACAGTCTTCCTACCACCTCTTTCACCATGCTCCCTGAGCCTTAGGTGTAAAAAGCTGAATTGTAAATGTTCCCCTTGGACTGACTATTCTATGGTCATTTATGATTTGCATTTCGACCTGCTGTGCATTCTTGTAATACTCTCCATCTTTTGCAAAAAGAAGTTTTGTTGGTGATTGGTGAGAGCCGCACTTATTTGTGGGAATAAGGATTAGTATAGAGAATAAAGTTACAATCATATTGGTTTAGAAAAATGTCAATATTAGGTTCTCCTCTAGGGCCCATAATTCCTCCAACTATCAGTAATTGACTAGGGTTATAGTACTAAATATGAATACCATCCTATTGAGTGGAACCTAAGTCCAAATTAGACAGATATTGGTTACTTATAATATAAAGGTGCTAGTAGGGGATATCTTAATGAACTGGTTGTTTTTATGTTTTGCATGCCATGTAGCTAGGTAGCTGGGTGTGTTGATCTTTAGAAGCTTTCATATCATCTTCTGTTACTAGGAGAGCTACTCCTCAGGGAGGTGGCTTTCAGGGCAGTTCCAGCTAAATTCTCCAAGTACTGTGTCTGAAGTGTGTGATGTATTCAATAATATGGTCTTATCTTCATGTTCCAGACGGCAAACAAAAGGGATGATAGTGATCTATACTGTTTTGGGAGTCTCTTGGACCCACATGACCAACAATTCAAAGGAAAGTGTGCCTTGCCTGGGTCAGTGGGTAAAAGTGCTTGCCATAGAAGCCTGATGCCCTAAGTTTGAAGTTTGATCTTTAGAACCCAAGTAAACATATAGGGGGAGAACTAACTTCACAAATTTGTTCCCTAATCCACCCATGAACCATTGCATGCTTGGGTCCATATTTACACACATCAGTAATCATAGTAATGATAAAATTATAAAAAATATTTCACTTAGGTATTCTATTACAGTGCAAAAATAATTAGTGACTCCAAGGAACTGGGTGTATTGATATAGATTATTTTATGAACCTATTAGACATTTACACTGGTTTTATTTTATTATTTTTGAGTCAGGGTTTCCCTGTGACCCCAGCTGTCCTGGAACCCTATGTAGACCAGGTAGGCCTCAGTCTCACAGAGATTCACTTGCTTCTGCCTCTGGAGTGCTGGTATTAAAGACTTGCATGACCATACCTCATATGTCCAGTGCTTTTGAAAAATTATTTTTATATACTTGTGCAAGTAGTTTTCTTTAATTTCATAGTTTGGCTTGGATTCACACTCTTGAGGACTTGTGATTTTACTGCGATCTTTGATGGCCACTGGGTCATCTCAGGTGATTTAGTTCTGTGTCTGACTTTGATGTTATTGAAGCAAAGAGCTTCAGATAGGCACAAAAATATCAAACAAACAGCACACTTGGGCATTTTGTTTCTCATGCCTAACCAATTAAATGAAAGTTTGATCTGAGGTTGTCTTGGGAAATGACAGGTTTAACTGGCTGGTGAATAAACATAGGGGCTCCTGTCACACTTGAGTTATAGTCTGTTTAAACTTCAGTCCAGCTGTGATTTCCCCTACAGCTGAAAAAGTGGGCAGGGAAGGGGCTTGGAGTTTCAGAATATCAGAGACAAGTATCTAAATCCCAAAGAGATGCTTTCCAGATTTTCAAAGTGGGTGCAAACAAACAATCGCTCTTCTGAAATATTCAAGAAAATCTTCCCTTAAAATCTAATACTGTGGAGTAAATTAGACATTTGAACAAGTGGAATACACTTTAGCTAGTGTCTTAAAATCTTCACTGCCAATGTGAAACATTACTTCAAGCCTCCCAGGTTTGGTTACAAATATATGCTGAGAATTAGCAGAGTGTTAAAGCTCCATTCTTCTGTTTAATCATAACATCTCACATCAGAATTATATGGACCCTAACTGGTACTTTACCTTCTGAGGTAAACAAAGACTTGTGGAAGGATTCAAGGGACAATCTCTGATTCAAAGAGACTGCTCATTCCTAGGCTCATGTTGCCTCTGGGCCCTGATCCTTGGACCTGCCTTTCTTTTTGTGTGTCGGGGGGCGGGGGGGGGGCTCTGGCTTTGGAATTTTTCTCCCTCTGGCTTTCATTTCCTGTCTGAGATTATTATTGAGCTTATTTTTCTCCCTCATGTGAACCATACCTGCCTTGGTTTTAATTCAAAGCTGTGATCTGTACAGAACACCTGCCCAGTCAGATTTCCTTCAGATCAGTATACCTTGGTAATACTACAGTTTAGATGCTCTGCATTTGACAGACACCATATTCTGAGATAACCACACAGTTTTTCTGAAGGGTTCCATGGACCAAGCATGATGTGATTATATTTACAAGGTAGATGCCAAGTCTACCTCTCTTTTTCCATGAGAGAATTGAAAGTATTAGAAAGACATTGGCCTCTTATTTCCTTGATGTTTTAGTATGTGAAGGAAAACAATATGATAATTTCAATAGGCCACAGGTCCTGAGTCCATCTGTCCTCCCTCCCTCCCTCCTTTCCTCCTTTCCTACCTTCTTTTCTTCCTCCTTCTCTTCTTCCTTCCTTTATTTCTTCTGTTCACTCCTTCTTGGAAAGTCATTACCATTTAGCCCAGGCTTGCCCATCAGCTCCCACATGCCTCAATTTTCTGAGTGTTGAAAGTTCAGGCATGTGCCAAACTTAGCTTTTCCATGATTTCTATATGGGTCTACCTCCACAGAAAATCTAAGAACTTCACAACTCTTAGAGAATAAAGAATAAGAATTCCTTTTGCAGATAGCTCAAAATATAAGCACCAAATTGGCTGCTTAGAGATACTGTGTTTTATTTGGATCATGACTCATTTACTAAATTTCCAGATATAATTCACTTGGGGAGTTTGTAGAAACCATGAATTCATTTATCATCTTTGATGACTGTTGCATCTTGTATGCAGAAGAATGGGTCTACCACTCTTAATAGATGACAGATATGATTATAAGATCTGAACCTTTGTGCTGACAGAATCATATGCTGACAAACAAGGAGTTTCCATACTATATTAATTCAAGATACCATCAGGATTCTTTGATTTCCAGATCTTTCTAAAAGTGCTTTACATAGATTAGAAATTTCCAGAAACAAATTTCTATGTTAGAGGTAGGGCTGCCCATACTTAGTGGCCTTTTTCTTTGTATCATCTTCTAATACTCTTGTTATAGACTGTTTAACATTTTAGTTTTAATTTTTGTATGGTTTGCATGCATTCACATATACACATGCATACAAGTCTATCTACTTTCTTCAACTTCAGGTCTGTGACAGGATCAGATTATTTTGTCCTAATAACTGCAATAACTTAGGAAAAGAAGAAATTAGATGGGTGAAAGGGTTGATTTAACCTTGGAAGATTAAAAATCTTGCTGTGAGAATTCCCAAGGTATTGCCTTTTCCCCTAATTCCATTTCTGAAAATGAATTTCCCCAAAGACTCTGAAAAGGGACTACAACAGAGTCCATAATTAAATTATGGTGCATTGATTCAACAGAATATCATGATGTAGTCATTTTAGTAATAGTTACAAGTGAAGCGATTTGGGAAAAGAGAGCATAATATTAAGGCATTCAATTGCAGATACACAAAGGATGCACACTTCCACAATTATGTCTAAATTCATATGCATGAGGACATGCTGTATATATGTGTATGGAATGGAGCTGGCCTAAGCATGTGCCTCAGATGGTAGACCTAGAGAAGAGTTGCTGCTCAAGCCCTCAAAACACATAAGATCATGAGTGAATCACAGATATCAGACACTGAGCTATTTGTACAATTTGATGTTTGTTTCACTTTGAGATGATTGTCCTGATTCTTCCTCCTTGGAATAAGTAGCATTCAAATTGTTTTTGAATTGAAAGGAGTCCATAGTTAACAGAATTCGGGTTATTTAGAAGGGACATTGAACTTTCAAAATATCAGAACTTTTAAATATTGTGCTATTTATAATGTACTTTGTTTTATATTGTGATGTTAATTTTTTTCTTTTTTTTTTTTTGACAGTGTGTCTCCCAATAGTAACAGCTGGCCTGGAACTCACTATGTAGACTAGGTCAGTCTTGATCTCTATGAATCTACTTGCCTCTGCTTCCTGAGTGTTGGGATTAAAAGACTATAACACCACACCTGACCATGATGTTAATATTAACATCAGAGCTTGGGGAAAAGAAATGGAAAAGTTACAGTTTGATAGCATTTCATTGAATAATTTTGACAGGGGGTCAACTGTGCTGTACAGTACAACTTTTTAAATTGGTACACCTGGACAGCAGGAAACTTCCCTGGGGAACTTCTTCCATTGGATTAGTCTGTGTTGTCTGTGAAGCATTATGTTCATTAATGAAGGACATGGGCCCAGCACAGTATGGCTGATACCACTCCTGGGAAGGTGATCCTGGGATGTACAAGAAAATAAGCTGAGGACAAGCCCAAGGAGCAAGCCAATAAAGCATCATACCTCCATGGTCTCTGGGTCAGCTTCTGTCACCAGGTTCCTACCCTCACTTCCTGCTGTGGCTTCCCCCAGGGCTAAACTGTAATTGGGTTGGATAAGCCAAATAAACTTTCTTTACCAAGTTGGTTTTGTTACAGCATAAGAAACTAAACTAGGACAGAGAGCTAGAAAGAAATTGCCTCATTCCAGTTACGGTGGGCAATTATCCAAAGCAAACACTCCTAGAGACTTCATTCATTTGGATTCATGCCAGGTTCCAAAACCCTTCAGAGGTAAATTTTATCATTGGGTTTGTTTTAGTACAAAGAAATATTGAGTGTCAGGAACTTGACTATGGTTCCCATGTCTTCAGTGGTATACTGAGAATCATATCCTTTCCTTGGCTGACTCTGGGCCCAGGCAGGCTACAGTGGAAATCCGCATTATGCCTATTACCCAGAAGCAGAAATAGATGTTTCAGAAACATTAAAACTAACTCAACAAATGAAAAACAAGCAAAAATTAAAACTATAACCTCCTTATCTAGTCAAATAGTGTTCTCCAAACTCAAATAACTTCTTGGAGTACTGCTCAGTGTCCATCTCAGGAAAACTCCTGGTTCAGAGAACCTTCATGAGTAAGATTCAGTTGAAAAGAGATTGAGCTAAAAATCACTTGGCCTGCTGGAGTGAGTGAATCCTTTCCTATTGATGCATTCATCCTGTGAATTCCTCACAGTCAACTGTCATGATGCTAACATATTTCAAGTCCCAGAGTCAATTAGCAGAAGAAGGACATGGAAGCTGAATAATGACTCAGTTTCTGCTTCTTTGTCTCACATCATAGTTCACCTCCCCAAATCAAGAGATAGTACTTTATTATTAATTTCAGTAAAATGTTGAAATTTTCATACAATGTGTTTTGATCGTATTTAAATCACCCTCTCCTACCTTAACTCCTCTTATATCCCTTCACTGGGTCCCCAATACTCTGTCATACATATTAAGGACTATTGCGTCAACTTTGAGTTTCCAAATATCCTTCAGTATGGGTCCATCCACTGAAGCCTGGTTAAGCTATTGAGGGTTACACCCTTAAAGAAAACTGACTAGAGTACTTGAAACAATACAATGGTGAATGCCATTTAAACTTGAGTTGCAGTCACTTTGACCTTATTAGGATGCTGTTAAAAAATTCTCTAAATGACTTAGCCTTCAATAATTAATTCAATGGTGCTCATAAACTAGGTAAGTCTGACTCTACTGTAATGATCTGTTTTACTCTCAGTCATATAATTTTACTGATGTCTGCAATCTCTTTATACAAAAGTAATGCCCTTCAGAAAGCAAGTTAGCTTCTTGAAGGTTTGAACCCCATACAACCTTCTCATCAACTGAGAGACCCAAAGTCACGATTCAGGGAAAATTAGTGGAGGCATGATTTTCCATAAAAAGAAGAGATGCTCTTTTCAGTCACAATGACTCTTTAGAAGGAGAGAGAAAGCAAAAGAACACAATCTCACATGCAGTCCGTATGGTAAGAATGATCTCAGAGTGGCCTAGTACCTAGCGAGTTACCAATTTCACATGGAATCTTTCAGTTAACATCTAAAATCGTTAGGCTGAGGAGAGGTTTAGACAGTGTGTAGCAAGTCTGCATTAATTACAGTTGATCTTAAGCTAGAAACTAATTTCTCATTTTGCAGTGATAAGTGGTCTGAGATCCCTCTGTACACCAGATGTCAAGTAAGATTTGGAAACAAGTATTTCAATACCTGTAGACTATTGTCTTAATATTTTGAGATTTATTTTTCTAGATTTTTGTTTCAATGTGTATTTTCTAAGTGATTAATGATATGACACTAAAATCATCAAATATAAGAAAGCTTATATATGATTTATACAAAATTGTATGCTCTTTAATGTAAATATATTATTTATTATATAAAGAATTGATATATTCAATAATAAATTTATGACTTACAATCTATCAGATGACTGCATGAGGTCATATAGTTTATTTGTGACTATGTGTATGTGATGTGTGTGTGTGTGTGTGTGTGTGTGTGTGTTAAAATGAAAGCCAGTAATAGGAGTTCACAAATATTTAGTGAACTCTTACCTTGAGCAAAGAAGAATTACAAATGCTATAAGGAACAAATAAAACAAGCCCCCAAATGAAAACCATTATAAAACTATAAAACACCAAGCCCTAGCACTCAGAGAGATGAAGTGGGAAAAGAGGGACTAAAATTACTGAGAAGGTTATTCTGTCTCAAGGAACACGATAATCTGCATTGGAGCATAAGACACCATCCTCAGTTACAATTATGGTTGATGCTAATATATGATGAATATGGTCACAGTGTGATACTAACGATACAGTAGCTAGCACTTACTGGGCCTTTGCTGTGTACCAGTCACTGTCATAGTTGTTACATATCTGTCTTAGTTTGCTTTCAAGAGCTGTGATAAAATACTCTGAATAATACTAACTTTTGGAGGAAAGGTTTATCTGGTTCACATCTCCTGGGTCACAGTTCATCACTGAGGAAGTCCAATGTAGGAACTAAGGGCAGGAACCTGGAGGCAGGAGTTGAAGTACAGGCCATGGAAGATAGCTGCTTACTAACCTGCTCCCCTGGCCTGAGCTCAGCTGTTTCCCTAATCAATATAGAACGCAGAACAACTTGCCCTGAGATGCAATTGTTGCCCTCAGCAGGCTGGGCCCTCCCATATCAGTCAACAAAAAACAAAATACCCCCCACACCTGTCTAATGAAAGCAATTCCCCAGTTGTGGCTCCCTCAACCCAGGTATGTCAAGTTGACCGTGAAAGCTCTCCAGCACAATATCTAACAACCTACTTCTATTTCAAAACATTTATTATTATTTTTATTTCTTCATGAGAATTTCAAGCACATATAAAATGAAATACAACCACATCTGACCCTCCCAATGCCGTTTTCTTATTACCCCAGTACCATCCAACATGCTCTTCTCTCAGTCTTATGCATTCTTTTTGTGTAACCCATCAATTAAAAAAAGGTATTTTTCACATATAACAGAAGAGAAACATAGAACGTCTAAGTTATTTCCATGTAGGAAGGAGCTAGAAAATGTTGGCATGCTGTTTCTAACCCGAAGTATCTGTTTCCAGAGCCTGGCATCCCATGTTCTGTGCATCTTCATACACAGAAGATTCCAGCTTCTGCATTCTAGAAATCTTAGAATATAGGATATCACTGGTTTAAAAATTTTAAAACGTACATGTGAGCAAAACATATTGAAAATCTCAAGAGGTTTACAAGTCCACAGTGATTTAGAAGAATTCTCAGGCATTAGTGTCCATAAATATCATATGATAAAATATTAAACTTTAGGACTCACTATTCTGACACTTTAACCAAAATAAAAATTCTGATACAAGTTCAAATTTATCCAAACGGAAGTCAAGTAATTCAAATAGAGATAATGGAGACTATATCTGAAAGCTTTTCAGTATCATATAAAAAAGCCTAGGACTGTTCAATCCCTCTCTCAATTTAGCAAAACATCAGGTAATTCAGGAGGGAGGTGAAGATTCAGTTTCTACCTTTAGTGAAAATGTTCCTGTAAGAGTGTGATAGGAAACAGAAAGATCAAAGTAAATTTTTTTATTGAAAGCACGGATGGATGAGTGCAGCAGTTTGGTTCTCCACATGCTCTGTTATTAAGTTTAAGGAAATGGCCAGAATCATCAGAATTTTGCTCAAGAACAGTCTGAGTAGTCAATTTCCTGATAACAATGTCTTCGTAGGAAGACCTCAAAGGAATGTGAATATGTTCACATTGTGTCTTGTCCTAGAGAGAAAACAATAAGAAAAAAAAAAAAAGCAAAATCAAGAACTTGGCCAAGCCCTGCATATGCTGGCTGAATAACAGGATGCAGATGGTACTGACCGATGATGCCATATGAGTTTCAAGTAGGCTGTAAAGGAATTAACAGTCAAAAACTTGTGAGCAGAGTGATAATGGATGGCCACACATTGATTTTCTTGTTCATGACACACATTCTCCCAAATGTCACATTCAACTGACTTATGATGAAGTTTCAAACTTCAAAATAAGCCTACATACAATTGAAATCCTATTAGCTGATCTTTCAATAGGAAATCCGGGGCAGGCATCTCACTCCCCAGTTCCCACCATGTTAGAATTACCCCATTTCACAGGGTTGCTGTGATGACTAAATGAAACCATAAGATGACATTTGGTGATGAGTTTATTATAATTTTCTACGAGCTGTGGGGGGTTGTTCTCCTGAAATGTGGAGACCCCATCTGTCTTCTTCCAGTGTTCAGTCAACTTCTCTTCCCTGCACCATTGCTATCAAGTACAAGAAAAAAACAGAATAGCTGATGATACAATTGTAATAGTGTCAACATTTAAAGCAACATGTGCATCAATAGGTAATGAGTGGTCGCACTGTGTCACTTTCACCTTGAAATCAGAGGAAGATCCCTGGGGGCTGGCCTCTGAATCCTTCCTGTGGGCTACTAACACTTAAAGGTCAGCACCATTAATACAGAGTTTTGAACAACTTTCCTGTGCTTACTGTTTTAGTTGTGTCTTCTTCAGGGTCTCTTGACTACGAGATTTACTAAATTAGGCAAGCTCCTAACATTAAAAAGGGCACAAATGGGTTCTACGGCCTTTGCCCTCTGAATCCCTGCTGCAATGGAAAATTATCGCAATTGACCTTACCAGTGAGATGCGCAGGGTGTCACCACGTATTATATCAGTAGACAGGCAGGCACCTCATTTAGCGGAAACCTTACCAATATCCTGTATAGTCATATTTTGAAGGCCAATAGGTGAGCATAAGTCACACTAAACTAAACAACTTGCTTTGATAGCAAAAGCGTATGTCTGGCAGAGTTTCTGCTGGAGATCAGGAGCTCTTTTCCCATTCTGTACTCTTGTCCCCCTTGGTACTTCCTTATGGACAGGAGCACAGTCTTCAACCCTAGCACACACTAAATTCAGCTGTATGACAGAACAAAGGAAATACAATAGACCCTGAGCAAATCCAGGCATCAGCAAAATGCTGTGTTCTAAGTTTCCACCCCGTTTCTTCCAACAATAGACATGCAAATCACACAGCCAGCTCAGCAGTTCTTCTGTTTCATCTCTTGTGAAATACGACTAACAGTAATATGTGACTTTCATAGCTTACAGAACTATGATGAAGATAAAACTGGAGTAACATGACAGAGTTCTTCACAAGTGAAACATTTTGAAAAGAGAAAAGAGAAAAGGCACTTTACTGATCTAAGGTGGCATAAAAACATTTAGATCTGTGGAAATCTTTTATATACATGCAAATGTTCAGGTGGGGTTTCCTGCAGAGCACTCTGGTTCTTTTCCAAACCTGCATTTTTAAATTAGGCTCTGTCCTTTCATTAGAAAACTTACACTGTAAGATGTCACTTTTGTTTCATGCCAATCTCTTTGACTATTGAATCCATTTGATCAGAACAGAGCTGAGTACCCCAGAGCTACCATGACACACTGCAGCAGAGTTCAGTTGCATCGTGAAGATGTTGCTTGCTCCATTTCTCCACAAGAGAGATAAGTACATCTTCTTTCATTTTGGTAGAAGGATATGGTAACAAATTAAGATACCTGATAAGACATACCCTATTGAGCAATCTCTGATATAATTTATTCAATAAAACAAAGACCCTTTTATCTGGGGTGATTTTAGAATGGCATTGTGCATATTATCACAGCTGCTGTGAGTTCACATGTACAGTTGTTCTCTTGTGTCTGAAAAGACAATTTACTTGTCATCCATGACCTCTGGCTCTTACTGTCTTTCCACAGCCTCTTCAGAGATTATCCCTGAGTCTTGTGGGGATGTCCCATTTAGGGCTAAGCACCCCATAACTTCCTATTCTCTACACCTTGACCAACTGTGAGTCTTCATGAAAATCACCATCTACTGTAAGAAGAAACTTCTCTGTTGAGGAGTGAGGGATGTAACAATCTATAGGTAGAGCAATAAGACATTAGGAGTTAGTTAGTTTAATACTATGTACATTTAACAGAATTATAATGATGGGCTTCCCTTAGAATCTATGGTCTGTATGACACTAGGTTCTTGACCCTTATAATGGTTCCAGGTATGGGTTCAATCTTGTGGAACACGAGTATTTGGTTATGCACATGACATTCATGCCACTTTTGCAATGATGAGCATGCCCTGCCAGGCCTGTTATTAACATAGCACCCAGGGTTCACAGCTGGGTAAGACTGATGATTAAGTTTCTACTCTTGCAGCATCCACCTTTCAGCACTGTGAAAGCTAGCCAGAAAGGATGAAGCTTTGGGGGTATTAGCTAAAATTTTCCATGTCCTATGACTCAAGTATATAGTGCCTTCAGTAATAGGGTCTTACCATTAAATTATGAAGAATAAAGAAGTGCATTATGGCAACAACTGGTAATGTTTGGAGTATACGGGTCCTCCCTGGTTGAAAACTCCAGGAAAGATGCAACCCGCTTTATATTTGTTAGCCTGTGGTATCTAGGAGGGGCGCTGTTACTCTGTTATAAAATAATTTTCTGTGTTCCCTCATGCCCTTCCCTCCCCTACAGCACTAATCTTTTCTGTTCTAGTACTTCCCTTCTCCTTTATATCACTGTATTCTTTCTGCCTTCTCTGGAAATCCTCCTCCTTCCACTGTTCCTTACTAATTTTCTGACCTCTGTGTTTATTTCAAATGAAACATACATATAAAGATTCAAGGTTAGCATCCCCAAACGAGAGAAAACATCTGATGCTTGTCTTTCTGGATCTTGGCTACTTCACTCAGAAAGGCGTGTTCAGCT
Organism: Eospalax fontanierii; assembly: GCA_035773235.1. Classification (NCBI taxonomy): domain Eukaryota; kingdom Metazoa; phylum Chordata; class Mammalia; order Rodentia; family Spalacidae; genus Eospalax; species Eospalax fontanierii. Next base: position 13,561,427 of record CM069544.1, on the reverse strand, counting down.
TCATCCATTTTCAATGAGAACTCCTCTGGTATCATGCCTTTGGAAGGAAGCCGGCAGGGACAAACTCTCACTGTGCAAGGGATTTCCTTACAGGCGTGAGCCTTCATAGGCAGTCAGCATCCCAGGGGATGGCACCACACCCCTAAGTATTTGTTTAACATAAACTGGACTGGGTGGATTAAGAACGACAAAAGCACATGAAGTTTGGTGGACAGAGAGATGGAGGTAGATTCTAGAGGAGATGGGAGAAGAAGGTACAACAATCGATGCATTGCATGAAATTCTCAAATAATTAAAAATGTTATTAAAAAGAAGAAAAACCTTCTGCTGAAATTTTTCAATGATAAATCAGGATAAAAAAAAAACAACAACAAGATTTAAGTTTGAAAATAAAGTCATGTTTTTTAAGGGACATCACAGAATTTTTTCTGTTATAACTTCAATTTGTCAAGGTCGTGAAATACACTGATATTGCACAGTGACTGAAGGCTCTTCATCTCCTGCCTGACCACATGGGCTCTCATTGCCTGTCCTGTGCTATGATAACCTTAAAAGACTCCTTTTAAATATTTTCCCACTGTTACCAAGTCAATATAAGCACCACTATTTCACAACTCTGAGCACTAGTTCCAGTCAGCAGGTTCCCATTTCACTTGTGTGTTACTGGAATTCCTGCAATGGAAGTTACAGGCATTTTCTATTGCTTCACATGAGTATTCACAGCTTTTGACCACTTTATATATATACCCTGACATCAGCACCTGAAACAGACTAGCTTCTAAGAAAAAATATACAGAATCAAAAGTTAATGAGGTAATGTTTATAACATTGTCAGTATGTCCCAGGCACAATTAACACTACTTAAGACATGGGAGCATTTGCCTCATAAATATAACAGTCATTATATTTTTTGTGTCCACCCCTGTGATTTTAAGAATCTTTTTTAAGAACAATCTTAACCATTCCTTGGGTTAATACATAATTATTTTGCTAGGAGGTCCAAGTAAATTGTCCAAGGACATCCAAGATATCCAATTGTCAGCATACAGGTGATACATTAATTAGTCTTTATGTCTTATGGCAAATAAGAACAACTGATTCAAATAAATGGCATTCAGAAACTTCTGTGAATATTATGTTTATGGGTAATACAAAAAAATCATGTAAAGTACATGTTTGCACATTCTGGAGTCAAGAGCACTGGTCAATGTCAGGTCTTTGATTCCCCAGAACTTTGCTTTTTGGTTGCAAACATTATTTTGAATAAGACTGAGTATGATTTACAGATGCTACTGACTGCATGTACATCATTGTATGGCAGAAACAGGAATGTATCCTTCTTTACAGGTAGATATTAGGACGCTCAGGATTTCAAATTCAGTTCAGTCTTCTTCCACACCATATCCTATTTATGATTTAAATATTAAGAATCTATCTCAGAGCTTGCAACTTACTTAATGACAATTTCATAAGGTTCAACTGCCAAATACTGATTAGCACTTTAGAGTTCAGTGGAAGAACAACACACACACACACACACACACACACACACACACACACACAATTTATTTATGTGGAAATACAGTGCTATGCTGCACTTGCATTGTTTTTTAACTAGGGTCAGAACAGCCTTGATAATAAAAGGGAAAATTGAGTTTACTAAAGAAAGCCAATTCTATTAACAGTAAAAATTCAAGTGAAAAGATCTTATTCAAATGATCACTATAACCAATTTTCAGGGCCAGTCTTGGAATAAAATCAGATTTTACTGTTAACACTGAAATGTATTATCTCTCAAGGTTAGGTCTCAAAATGAGCAGGTGACCTCATAATCAATGAATCACCCAAAGGTTGATTCCAAGACTGTAAAGATGGAAAGAACAGTGTGAGAACAATGTAATTATCACTGAAGATAAGGTTCATATTAATACACTTTCACAGGGAAATGAAGACTCGGTAGTCAGTATTTGTCTGCTCCTGAGCTCCTCTGAAATCCATCCAAAATGAATATTGCTGTGAACAGACGCTAAAGATCCAATTTAAGTGCACAAGGCAAGTACAGGTTTTAAAGTCTTTTTAATGCAAATTTTAAGTAGTGTTTTGTACATGGACCCCTCATATAACTTTGACCAAGCTAATTACTTTTGCTAAAAGTCAGGTTTCTTTTTGTTTTATGCAATGAAAATAATAATCTTTCCTCTAAAATATATTGTGAAAATTATAAAAAATAATTTGAGGCATTTTACCCTAAAACTGTGCCAATTGAATTAGGAAGGTTAGTACGTAAATGTCAAACAGCCATTCAATTTGATCATAAAGTCATTATACTAATAAAAGTTATGTGTTTAATTATGTAATATGTAAATATCCAGTACAAAAGGATGCTATATAAATATGTAAGCATATTAATACGTGTAAATATTATATTAAATGTATTTATTTGTATTTTTATGTATTATACGTGAATGTAAGTAAGTGCGCCTGTGCCATGCAGTGCGCACTGATGAAAAAGAGGTATCAGATCCCCCAGAAGTAGAGTTACAGACCATAGTTAGCCACCATGTGGGTGCTGGGATTTGAACCTGGGTTTTCTGCAAGAGTAGCCGGTGCTCTCAACTGCTGAGCTATCTCTCCAGTCCCCAACATAAATATTATGTAGATAACATAATTTATATGATATTGACAACTGTCTTGGATAGTGTATCTTTGAACAACATTGCCAATACTAAAAGACTGGGGTGAAAAACTGAAATACATGTCATTCAATATAAAATTGTGAAGGTGGACATCAAATCTTGCCATCTCCTTAATGAGAATTTCCTAATGATCAATTATCAAGTATTGATTACCATTTCAGAACTCAATAGAAGAAAGAATAATACAGAGCACATAAAATTACAACACAGAACACATTAGGTGTAAAATGAATGGCACAGATAGAACATGTTCTCTTAACATAATATTTGCATTCAGCATCTTTTCTGTCATAAAGCATCCCTATTTGGTTTAGTTCTGACAAAAACTTCCATCAAGAAAGACGGAACCTTTATTAATTTCTTTGATTTATATGGTGAGCATATATACAACATAGAAAGAGTGAGAGAGAGAGAGAGAGAGAGAGAGAGGCAGAAACAGAGTCATAGACAGAGAGACAGGAAATGAGACTCAAAGAGAGAGACAGAGACAGAATAAACAGCCCATAGATACAGACAGACAGAAAGAAAAGGGAGAGATAGAGAGACAGAGATTTAGCAAGTACAAAGAAAACTTTTATCTTTGAAAAACTTCCCAAGGAACATAAACCTATGGGAAGAAGACACAAGCTAAATTACTCTGAGTTATTCGCATATTCTATAATCATCATCAGTTCATATGTGTGGTGCAGATAATATAATCAGATTTTATCAACCTCTGTTTTCATCTTAAGGTCAGACAGACCCAAAAATGTGTGATACGGTGTCTTGTATCTTTCTTAGAGGAAGACATCTAAGTGAAGAATATTTTGATTCTTAGATTTTTATCATCAGGTTTGGAGTTAAGGAACTGTCCCCAATAATGACCTGGGAGAAATAAATGAAAAACAATGATCTTTTTTATGTATTTTCATATGCGATTTTATGCATTAGTACTGAGAAGTAAGGAGTCAGTTTTACAGATGAAGAAAATACAGTTCACATCATTGTAAAAACTTATGAGTGACACATAAAAATAAAGAGTACTAGAGCTCAGATATCAAGTTTGCTTTTAATTACAAGTCATCTCCCTCTAAGATTTTGCCTCTAATTTCTAATACCCAGATTATCAAAAATAATAACTTCAAGCTTTACTTCTCTCATAAAGCCATGAAATATAGACAGATATATGTGTCTGAATTATAAACATGTGTGTGTGTATGTCTGTTTGTCTGTGTCTGTGTTTGTATGTGTGTGTCTATTTGGCTTTAAGAAATAGAATTTAAAGGGGAACTCTCATCATTTAGCAAACCTAGTGCTCAGACATTGTAATCGTATTACTTAACCGCAGTTACTGGCCTTGGTATACTTATTATGTGCCACCATCCTCAAACTGTGACCCACTCTGTGGTTGTTGGTCATAAAAACACTGACACACACAAGAAATCAAAGAATAAAAACTTGACAGCACAGTCCAGCTGTTTCTTTCAGTGAGACTTGGTGAGCACTTTTTCTCCTTGTATCTATTAAGCCTCAGATATTTCAAAACACAGTAAGAGATTATGATGAATCTCAATATATATCACTGAGTATATTTTAGTCCAAAAGACCACTGCTTTATGACACTTATATATTAAGACAGGAACTTCAAGTTAACTGCATAAAATGAAAAAAATATATTTTAAAATCTCAAATTTATAGTGAGTACTTTCAATTTTTTTTAATTCAGTTATAATTGCTAATTCAGGGGGTAGATTTTCCAGGAGCTGGATGGAATCTCCACTTCGATGAACTTATGCAAAAGAACTGGAAGTAGAACCCAACTCCTGAAGTCTACATAGTAGGACAGTGTGATAGTTCTTGGAACAAGGCTAGCAATACTGACTGTTACTAGGCTTTGACTCAATGCCACCTATTCAAGTATCAATGGAATTTCCAGCAAAAATGCTCCCTTAAACTCTTCAAAATTTTTGTAGAAAAATCCATTAGTCAGCATAATTACAGTATTTTATATATATATATATATATATATATTTTTTTTTTTTTTTTCTTCTGGAAAGACTTATGCCAAATGCACCCCATAGTAAGACAGTGGCTGGTGCTGGGCAGGGCAATTCGCACATTTCAGAGTAGCTTTCCACTTTCTGTTACTTCCATTTACTCATTTATGGGTTTAATTTTCCCCCAGCCTTGGCTACAACATTCTCATGGCCTGTTCTGGAATGTTTCTGCACACTATTAGTTGTCTTCTTTAATCATCCGAATCCAAACTGTTGTTTTACTATTTGTACTGGTAACAGTTTCAGGTTTGGTCTTCACTTTGGGTATTGCTCCAAACCCCAACTTTCATCACCTCTAGTGTCTCTGTTCTGAGAACCCCAATACTTTTTCTCAGAGTGGCTCTCCTTTGATTTGCCATCTCCTTTTCCACTAGGAAGGGTTACATCCTTCAGCTCTTCATTAGTGGAGATCTGGCATTGTGGATTAGCAAGGGGGTGACTGTCACTCAGATGTTTCTGTGACTGGATCAAGTTAGAGAACTCTCAATATTCCACAAGCTAGAAAGCCTTAGTTTTGAACCTCCAAACACACACACACACATACACACACACACACACACACACACACACACACAAACACACACACACACACTCACTCACTAGGGCCCAGAGAAGGATGGTACAGGCTCTCACTGGAACCTGAATCTTTCTGAGTGCCAGAGACAAGGACCACACCCAGTGTCAGTAATTGTCCACTGCAGATCAGATCCTCTGCAAGTAACTTGTAATTATGCCAGTTTAGGTCTGAGTTATAAGGAAGCTTGTAAAAAGTAAAGACAAATTCCTTGAGGGGATGCCAGACTACCAAAACTTAACTTTCACCACCACGTCCCAGGGATTCGTAATGCCCTATTCTCTTTTTCAATCAATGCAAATTTTCATTGAATATTTGTGCATTTCATACAAAACATCTGAATCGTATTTATACTCTCACCTCCTATAGCCTACTCCCCAGATTTCAAGCATTCTGTCATATGTGTTAAGGGCTCTAGAGTCAAATTTGTGTCCCCTATACTCTGTCTGGTCTTTGTCCTCTCAAGTTAGAAAAGCAAGGAAGTTTTTCAGGGTTGGAGGTTGGCGAAGGTGTTGGTCCCAGAAGGACAGACACATGCTTGGGGAAGGTGAGCAAAGTCTTTACTGTGCGAAGTTTTGGTTAGTGGGAGGCCGATTCCTTCTCATAGGGTATTCCACCCAGCTTTAACACTCACCATCCCTTACCTCGCTCACCACCTGAACCACCTTTTATCTACTCACAGGCTGTGGAGGTCAGATCCAAGAAGCAGTCATCTGTGTGGAGTTCCTTGTGGTTCTCACTTGCGATTTGCCAGGAATCCTGTGGCTTCATAATCTTACTCCTATGCCCAGAGTCCCCAGGGCTTCCACTCTAGTTATGTGGCTGTCATCCCTGGCAGCATTCAGAGCTGGCAGCACTCTGAGAAGAAAAGGAGAAACAGGAGCCAGCTTCAGAGCTGCTGGTTAGGGGAACTCACTCTATTTGGGCCTGGGGAAATGCAGCTTCAGACACCCAGGGCAAAGAGGGGATAATGCCCTGTGCCAGAAGGAGCTCTTCATCTTGAATGGGCAGCGGTCACAAGCACCAAGTTCTTGCATCTGGGAAGACGAACCAAGAGGGGCTCCTTGCCCTGGCGGCCAGGAGGGCTTTCAGCAGGAGGCATCGCGGGCATTCAGGACCCCAAGTCCACCGGATTTGGGCCTCCGTGGAGTGACAGAATAGGCTGAGCCAGACGCAGCTGTGGAGCGGATGGGGCGGGGGCACCGCCATGCCGGCTGCAGCTGCAGAAGCCAGGCTCGGCTTTGGCTGTTTGGGTTTTTCTGCATCTGAGCGCCTGGATCTCACTGCCTGTGCGGATTCTCCCTCTCTTGCTAGACGCCTTTCTAGGAAGCTGCAGCGTCCAAGGACAAGTGATGCACTCTCCTTCCTTTCCACTGTTTATAACTCGCTCCTTGATCTGACCTTAGCACGGAAGGTCTTTCCAGGCTGATGAACACATGACTCGCCCAAGGTGTATTTATTTGCCCACGGCCCATCAGTCGCCAGGCTTTAATCCCTTTTTCTTACCTTTTGTGGCACTCAATTTTATTAAAACTAGATTTACACCATCACATGTAAAAGAGCGCCCTGCTGCTGTGTTTTAATAAACTCCTTCTTCTTAGAACAGTGCACAATTTCAGAGGTGTAAAGACAAACACTCCTCAAGACTGTGCCTCTGCCAGTTTTCTTATCCTTTTGCTTTCTCATTTTTTCTCTTTCCTTTTTTTCTTTTCTTCTTTTTTGGAACGCATTTGTCTTAGCACCAAATCCAAGACCCCATCGGAAATAACAATCTATCGCAGATATTTATTGATTTTGTTATATACCGATAATTGCCTAATAGATGTGCTGGTATGCCTGTGTCTTTATTTACCCCAGGCTCTTGAAACACCTCAGCAGTGCCTTCTGAAATCACTCTCCTGTTGTCAGACTTATCCACTCAATGATGGTGCTAATCCATCATTAACTGCAGAGTTTGGGGGAATACCCATACTTAATTTTGTCTAAACTCCAAAGGACGCAAATATGACCTGAAGAACAGTGGACAAAATATGAAATCAGAGGTGTTTTTATTTAATTCTTTATATTTTTGTGCATGAGTGTATTGTCTGTCTGTGTGTAAGTACACCTGCGTGTTGTGCAATTTCCCTAGAGGACAGAAGAGGGCCTCAGATCCCCTGGAACTGGAATTTTGGATGGTTGTTAGACTCAATGTGGGTGCTGGGAATTGAACCCCGAACTTCTCAAAGAACAGCCAGTGGGTACTTAACTGCTGAACCATCTCTCCAACCCTGGGATCAGAGGCTTTGAAGTTTAAAATCCTATGATCATTTTTTGATCCTATTAATAAAACAATGTGATAGCGAGTTGTGACTGTCTTTGCTGTCTAAATTAAAGCCAAATCCAAATAATTAAGGCTCCAAGGAGCTTTCTGCTCCTCCCCTCACTCAAGTTTCCAGAATTTGCAAACAAATTAATGTCTTTTCTACAAGGTTTACACTAATGTTTCTCTAGCCAGGATATGTATTTGGAAATTATTCTACTGAAAGTAATTTGTTTAAAATTCAAACATAGGACTTCAGGGGCTGGAGAGATGGCTTAGCAGTTAAGAACAATGACTATTCTTGCAGGGACCTGGGTTCCATTCCCAGCACCAGGACCCACGTGGTTGCTAAAGAAGATTTGTGACTCCAGTTTCAGAGCATCTGAGCCCCTCTTTTGACTGACTTCTGTGGGCATTGCAGAACACATGTGCATCTACCTACATGCAAGCAATATGCTCAAACAGGAGAGAAAGAAAGAAAGAAAGAAAGAAAGAGGGAGAGAGGGAGGGAGGGAGAGAAACAAAGATAGAGGAAAAGGACTCTAAATATTAAGTCTCAATAAAATTAATTTTTAAAAGTTGGATGTGGTGACACATGCTTTTAATCCCAGAGCTTGGGAGGAAGAGGTCAGTTGATCTCTGTGAGATCAATGCTGAACTGATCTACATAGCAAATTCCAGGCCAGGTGGGCTACATGGAGACGCAGTCTCAAAAAGAACAAAGGCACATAATATGTATATACATCTATACATCTATAAATAAGGAAATATACACATATATTAAGAAAATATACCAAGAGCACATTGCAATGAAGAAATGATATTGATATACTGGGCTTCTTTGTTTTCTTTGGGTTGGTTTCCAGTGCTTCCATTTATCACATGGAAATGGAAGACAATGATAGAAAGTACAAATTCTATAGTTAATGAAGGAATCACACTCAGATTATAAAAACTCAAGTGGTAAGACAATCAAAGTAAACACAAACATGGAATTTGCATATATACATATCCACATCAGGTAGGCAAATGATAAAAACATAAAGACATGATCTACATTGCTTAATATAATTATTTTAAAATGACTATTAAAGCCGCAATGAAATATGTTCACATATTCACTAAAATGGATTTTTTTTGAAACAATTATTAGCAAATACTTGTGAAGATACAGAGAAACTAAGACTCTGGCAAATACTATTGTTTGGATTTTCTTTGAAAAATACTTTGGCAATTTCTTTAAAAGTTAAACACAGAATTATTTCTCACAGTGTTTCTTCCCCCAGAGATCCCCCCTTGAGTAATAAAATGTATGTTGACCTGGACACTCGCATGCATGCAAATGTCAAATGCAAGCGCAGATGACACCTAAGTGTTGGATGGCAAACAAAATGCAATGCAATACATCCATATAATACATAAATATGCAATAGCATGCATATGAGATAATGATACAGCTCAACAGTGCAGGGACTGTACACCTTCCACATAATAAGAGCCTCTGTAAAAATCGAACAGTGGACATTAAATTTAATGGCAGATCATTGATTGCAACATGAATAAACACAAAAGTAGTAAGTTTAGTGAAATACTGCTTAAGAGGAAAAAGTAAAGTGTTCCATTTATATGAAATGCCAGAAAAGGAAAACTATGATATAACCTGGGTCACGGACTGTCTCGAGTTGGGAGTGGGAATGGAGGGTCAGCACAAAGGAGTAAATGTGACAGTCAAGGAGAGCCAGCGATCTTCAAAAACTGGAATATGGTAATGATGGCAACAGAACAATAAATTTAGGGAAGTAATTTAATCATTTCTTTCAATGGATTAGCTTTATCATAAGCAAATAATAATACTTTAAAACCTCTTTGAAAATTCCTGTTTTCTCAAAGCATTTTGAGAAAAATGAAATTCCAGAATGACATTCTGACAATTTGGGAAATTTTTTTCACAAGATAACAAAATGACACATATTTGTAGAGTTCATATATTAGAAAAAATTACAAACTAGAATTAAGCATGTAGCACAATTAAAAAATTTAGTGAAAGTCTTTAAAAGCACCTGTAACAAGAGACAGAAATTATAGACAATAAGCTCTGCATCAAACTCATTTGGAAATATAAACTAGGATTATAATGTATTCTCTGTTCAGTCTCACAAAGCAGAAAAAAATGTGAAGGATGTAACAATGAATGTAAAAAGATATGTGTATGTATGTACAAATTCATATATTTTGTGTATACAATGTTAGATTTCATGTATATATATTTCAAGATAGTAATTCTAATTAGAAAAAGAATTAAGTGAAATCTTATTGTGATTTACTAGGATGTTAAAATAGTCTTTACTAGGGTCCATGATATTTATTTCTCTACTACTATCTAAAAATGCTTTAATATTATGCCAAACAGCCTTTAGGTCTATTTCATCCATCAGTCTTTAAATGATAACTCATGCATTTGGAATATAAAGAATACCGCATGTTAAATTTACAAACAGCTTTGAAATCCACAAAAGGAAGTATTGAAACATAGAAGCCAAATTGTTCTTTATCGTTTCCTTAGAATCATCTGCATGAAGGACAGGACAAGTGGATTTTTTTTCTAAATGTTTCCTTAAAGAATAGTGACAGACTATGTCAAGAAAAAAGCCATTTGCTCTTTTCATTTATTCCAAAGACTCTACCTCAGAATGAATGAGGTTAATGGAAAGATACCACACTAGGCTGGGGAGCATAATATTCCAATGATTGTGAATGCGTTGGTTAAATAGTCATTATTGCAGAGACAGAGAAAGCAGTCATTGATTCAGATACAATAGATACAATATTTTTGGTGCAGGTCTTGAGCCTGAAGAGGCAATTCCCCCACAGGGCAGAGCACAGACTGATATGTTACCTGATATCCAGCCTGCAGTTATTGGTGGGGATCTGGAGATCCTAATTTCAGATCTGAGTTTGTGTTGTGATATAATAGTAGTTTTATTTACCAACAAGTGAACTTAAAAGTCGCTGCCCTTGAGAATCTTCATTCAGGGTCAAGGCAAAAATCAGCTCAAACAAAATTTGAAGGTAGTGAGAGATAGAAATAAACTCAGGCTTTAATTATGCCATGAACCATGCTTAATAAATAGACTGGTTTCATATGTTACATCTTCAGCAATTTGCTTCAAACACAGCTGAGCCACAGCTCAGTTAACACCAACTCTGTAAATGGACAGCTGCCAGGTTTTCCAAGAAGCGTTCAGCTGTGAGTTCCATCTTTAAAACAATTTCTAAAAATATGGAGTAATTTGGCAATAGCAATTCAGTGTAATGAATGAAGATTTGAGCCTTTCATTCCAGATCTTTCTGCAGGTTTACCTCTGCGATATTACTAGAGATAGATGGGATATTTTATCTGTTGAGTAGGCCTGTAATGGCTGCTCTGAGTGGTTTTTAATATTTATGGAATGCACTTCTATATGACTATCAATAATATCAGTACCTAAATAGAATATTAATTTTTGCTTCTGTTCACTTACTTATTATGTGACTATGACTGTTTGGTATACTGTATCTATCTACTTTGATTTATAAGATATCATGACCCTCCATTCTAACAGAGAGAGTGTGAACTCAAAAACATCCATGATCTCTACCTTTGAAAAATTTAAGACTTTCTTAAAATGTATAGTTTGATGATTATTTGAAAGGGTATTCTAATGCTATGAAATATGAATGTAAATTATATACATTCCTGAGTGTTCTCTAAAGTAAGGAGAAAATTCTGAAGGTTATCAGACAAATCTGCTCTCTCCACTTAATTCCAATCTTATTTTTAACCTCAGTTTCTGTATTAGTTAAGGTTCTCACAGAACTGATTTAATGAATACACACACACACACACACATTCATTGGCTTATGGGATAGTGCCTGAGTATTCCAACAATGGTTGCACCACACTGGAGAAGCTGAGAATCTGTCCATCAGGCTGGATGCCTCAGCAATCCCAGTCTGGTCCGGTGCTGAACGTCTGAAGGATTCCTGGAGGTCTGCTAGTCTTCAGTCTATATTGGAGTGGAAGAATTTAATTCTCCTGTCAGTGAAGGAACGTCACAGCAACAAGGTGAACTCAACAGTGAAAGCAAGCCCAAGAAGACGAAAAGCAAAAGCTCCCTTCTGCCATGAGTACCATCGTGGTACCATGGGCTACCATCAGAAAGTACTTAAAAGCCCACACGTAGGGTGGGTTTTCAGGCTTCAAATAATCAAATCAAGAAATAGCCTCTATCATTTCAGTTCATTCCAGATTCAGTCAAGTTCACAGCCAAGATTAGCCTTCACAGTTTCTTTTCTTGATTATCACAGACAAAAACAGTAATCAAATTCTACTTTCTCATTCTAAAATCTACAGAGGCAGAATTTGCTCAGTGAGAAAAAGCTCTTAGCACACAATCCTGAGGACCTGAGAAAAGATAGTCAGAACCCAGATAAACAATTAACACAGTAGGACAGACATTTGTGACCCAGGGAAAGATTCTGTAACTCTAGCATGCCTATGGGGCTGATAAACAGAGACAAGAGAATCTCTGGAAGCTCAGGTGCCAGCCAGCCTGGTTTACACTGTGGGAAAAACACTCTCATCTTGAACAGGATGGGAAAGCAGAGAGAAACAACTGAAGGTTGTCTCCTTTCCTCTACAGACCCTTTGTGGCACATGTGTACCCACACTCATACGTACACAGACATACAAATAGCACATCCTCACAAACAGAAGAATTCCAGACTGTAAAGAATATATTACTCTATAACAGCAGATACTCAAATGGAAACAACTATACTTTTGTGATTCGCTTTTATGCCAAAGGAAAAGGATTTCTCTGGATATTACTGTGGTGACAAAGACCCATACTGACAAGTTTTAAATTTTGGCAAAGGGATCTTAATTCTTGATTTTATATAATGCTTAATATTTCTTGGATGTTCAAATTTGCCCATTTTTAGGCAAATGTCTCCAAATAATAAGATTTAAGTACAAGTAAATAAAATATGATATTGTATTACAAATCCTCTATCACTGAAGATATTACATAGTAGCAATTACACTGAATTTTATGTATAATTTACTCTTTGAAATTAGGTCAATGCGCTTACAATGGTTTAAGTAACAGTTAAGCATTTTTATATACTCTGCTTTTAAAAATGTGGAATAGACTTTTCCATGCAGAAATTTATCTCTTTTTTGGAAAGAAAATATGTGAGGAAGCACCAAGTTTAGAAACCCCAAGCAAAGCAATTGTGAACAGGTGTCATCTGTGGAGCAAAGATCTTGGACCATGTAGGATCCTGTGTCTTACAAATATTAGTCTTGAGTCAGGAAGGTGATATTGGCCCAGGTCTTTAGCTGGTTAATAGATGTATTGATAAGCACATTTGTCACTCTGATCTTGCCTCCCCTTTGAATATGGACTTGATCCTCTAAAGAATTCTTTTGCTTCACGTTGTTGCTGTTTATTACTCTAGCAGCTTTGGACGTTTTGATTAAGCAAACCTTTGGATGTTTTTAGTTTTTTTGTCACATTGTTTGTTTTTATTCTGGCATCTTCTTCTTGTTTAAGAAATTTGAGCTCATCTTCGTTCACCTTGCATGCTATCTCGTTCAGTAGATGAAATGTCTTCAGCAAGTTCTCTGTGTCTCCTTCTGAGAAACATGGTCATATTTTATTTTACCTGTATATATCTACACATCCATAACTTGTTAGACAATGAACTTGTCTAAAGAGGCAAGTGCTTAACTGCTTTGTAGTGTACAACCTTGGGATGCCATACATGTTGACTGTCCTTACCTATGTCTTAGAGACAATAAAAATGTTTAAATTATATTATTTCCAAAATTCCCTTTCAGACCTTGTCCCTGACTGGATCCTCATACATTCACTGATGTTTGAACAAGAGCTGTCTACGAGGGTGATGATCAATACTGACTGTCAGCTTGACAAAATCTAGGTTCATCTAGAAAACCCACCTTTGGGAGTGTCTATGTCAGGTTAAGTGAGGTGGGAAAACCTACCCTAAATGAGCGTCATCATTCCATGAACTGGAGTCCAAGAATGAATAAAAAGAAAAATTTACTGGAGTACCAGCATTCATCTCTCTCTGCTTCCTGTCTGAGCACACAACGTGACCAGCCACATCACTTTCCTGTCACCATACCTTCCCACCGTGGTGGACTGTAGGTCCTCAAACTGTGAACCAAAATATGTTCTTCCTCCCTTATATTGTTTTTGTCAAGTGTCTGATCAGAACAACAGGAAAATTAACTAATACCAGGAATGAAGTTGAACTGACTCCGGTCATGAACAAGAAGCCCGGTGTGAGGAGAGTCCTTTTCATTCCCAAAGACTTTATAGAGCACTTCAGTTATCAGTGTCTAGTTATGTTCATTTGCAAAGGATTCATTTGTAGAAGGATTTACAGTGTTATGTGGAAAGAAAGTTCCTGGCTTGGGCTTTTTTATGTCTTTATATAAACTAACATACGAAGAAACCTCCATGACAAGAATTGATATCACTGTCCCTGGTGCTAATAAACACTGCACTGTACTGTCTGAAATGGCTTATCTCAGTACTGACTGTGGCCTCAGATTCACAGTACTGTTCATCAACTTCTCAGCATGATGGGTAATGACTGTTTCATTTACATCACTAACTGCCAAGCTATGGTTCCTACAACCTTTAACCCATATGCTGTATCCCATTATCACCATATGTCAATTTAGCATTCTAAGTCATAAACTTTCTTCTATATGGAGTGATGTTTTTTACACAAAAAATTCATGTGAACTTAGCTGTTGAAACCTAAGTTATTCCAGGAAATGAATGGAACATAACCAGAATGTTCTATAAAGTAGAAATTCCAATTGCTTTAGAACTCTGTACATTACGACTACACAATTTTGACTCTCTAACGTCTTCAGTCTATGACCAAATTCTTTAAGGCAATGAGCCAAAATTGAGTTGTCCTTAATCATACCTCTGTGGCTTTCTTAGGAAAAGATAATAGCATATTTTATTTTATATTTTATGCCACCTCTCAGAAATTTTTGGTTGTTAATATTAGTAGTAGTAGTAGTTCTGGCATAATGAACACTTTCCACAGGTGGTAACAGTAGATAATTATTTTTTTCAAATATTCATATAGTATATGTCAGCATGTTACTTCTAGACTTATAGTCTATTTAGTGCTCTTCACACTGTGGGAAGTTGGCTATTACATTTACTTTTGAAGCTTTTAACTTATGATTTAATTCCCTGGTCCTCAAGGCAGAAATAGAGTCAGTGTAGAAAATGAGATATTAATCAGAGGCACAGCATCTCTCCATGCCTCTACTTCTAGATGGCCTTACATTCTGACTGTACTCTGTTGGTCAGATACTTATATGAACTCACAGGATGCACAGTACTACATAAGCTCAAGCCAAAATCTAGAATATACTAAGGGTAGTGGGCAAGAATCCCCAACACTACATGAGGAACTATTTGATACCTAATACTTCTGGGAAGGAATTTAATGCTATAGGCATAGATTTGTGTGACTGAATGTTTTATATATATATATATATATATATATATATATATATTAGAGTACATGAAATTGAGCAGGGTATTAATGAGGTATGCAGCTAAGGGGATGAGATCTAAATATGATAAAATATGTATTGTATGGAATTCATAAAATTCAATAAAAGGAATAGCACTCAATGTCTTTTAACAGGAAACTTAATAATCCTTTCTGGATTTGGGGAATTATTTTTAATTTTTATTATCTCAGTCAAATTATGAAAATAAAAGAAAGCTTAAACTCCAAGTTTTATGTGTTTTTTCAAGTGAGAATTTAAATTTCTTTAAAATTAGACAGCAGATACCATAACAGTAGTATTTAGAAGTGGTCATTATACCATGTTATTTCGGAAGTTTGAAAGTTAATAGTTTGGACTAAAAAGTCTAAAAGACTATTTCCAATCATGTTATGTGAGGAAGTACATCTCTATGACCCTGCTAGTACTGTTTTATTTATTTAATGTGTCTATACATAACATAAACAAAATCCACTGTAAAATTAGTCATGCTTATTACTTATAATCATTATTGATTTTCATAATAAGGATTAAATGAGCTCACCTTTAAAATACTTTCTAAATTGGAAAGACTGAATTCATATTTATTATTATGTCAACTGATAGAAATTAAAACTACAGAACAAAAATTAAATTTTCACAAATCTTCAGAGATCCAGTCTAATTTAAGATTATCTACACTGTTTCTGTTTTCAGTCCAGTTACCTCCAGTAAATTATAAATTTATTATAAGCTCTATTTGCTATTTAAAGAGTGTGGTACATAAATCTTCTCCTTGAATATTTTCTGTCTAGTGAGAGTAAGTACTAAGTTAGAAAATGACAGTAGTATTTAAAAATCCAAAAAAATAAGATCTATAAGAAAAAGTGAAGTCAAACTTTGGGACTTTGGGTGGCAGGTTCCAGTTCACATGATTACATAGAGCAGAATCTCTATGTAATGGTTCTTTGACCCGTGTGCTTACTACCATAAAGCAACTAGGCCACACTTGAGGGATAATTAAATCCTCTGTCATTTATCTTCCTATTGGGATGTAGACAACAGTCAAACAAACATGCATCTCTTAATCTTTCACTGGAAAGATTGAATTCAGTTTTACCTCCACATTTTGACTTGTTTGTCTGACCCTGATTGATTTCTAGTCTACAAGGAAGAGAAATTATTTCAGGATTTCTCCAAACTATTTGTTAATGTGATTTGAAACTTTCATTTGTACTGGTATCTGTATCATATTTAATGACTCAAATACTGTGTTTAGAATATTACCAGCTCCAATATTTTTGAAATAATAGATTGCTATCAGCTTCATAATAAACAGGGCAAAGTAGGATCCTTTCTATCTCTTATTATCAATTTAACACCAATATCTTGAGAGTTAAATGCCACTGAACTAAAGCAATCAAAATGCTCAATGCCAAAAAGTAATGCATTTATAATAATAAAACAGTACTAGAATGTTCTGGCATCTACAATTTTTGTGTATGACATCCTTCTTAATTGATATATCTGTTTAATTCAAGTGGAAGATTACATTTACGACTCTCTACATTTTGCAAATACTTATTTTTAAGGAAGACCCTGTGTAAATGTCACCACTGTTTAAATGCCACTGAGTGTGTTTATGCATTTCAGGTTTCAATGGCTAAATGAATGCCAAGCAATTAATGTTCTTCTCATAGTGAAGGACAGTCAGGATGGGGAAGAAATACTTGTATCTTTTGCGAAATGTGACATCTATAAAAGTAAGTCAATTTATACCTGTTTTTTGGAATTCATTCTATTTTTCATGTTAGTCTATTACTTTTGTCAAAAGGTGTATACCTGTGGACATTGCAGAGATTTAACAATTAAATTAGGAAGCAAGTTTTAATGAATCTAACTTCCCACTCTTGTCTTTCATTATTTCTTGTAGAAACCAGATCGTTGGTATATAGACACTATTTCTCACTTATGAAGTTATTTCTTATTATTAAAATGACAGAAATTTCTAAGACCCACAATTTGTCATGCCATTTTTTTTTAGGATTACTGATTGTTTTATTTTGCTCCTTTGTTTGTTTTTGTGTTGTTTGTCTTGTTTTGAGACAAGGTCTCCCTGTAGCTCCAGCACTGCCTTGAATCTGGCTTTGTCGACCAGGCAGCTCTAGATCTCATAGAGAACTCCCTGTCTCTACCTCCTGAATACTGGGACTAAAGGCATATGCCACCACTCCTAGCTTATTAACACTCCTAAGTGTTAATAAAACATAAAAATTCACTGCTGTGACAAAACTTACATTCTAGTCTGGAAATATCAGGTATTAACAAGTAAACTGATGACTCACCAAGATAACACAACGGAAAACTGGATTGGCGGCATAGAAAGAAGAAGAAATGGTGAGGATGGGCTTCTGTGAAGAGGTGTTATTTAAGCTGACACAAGAATGATGGGACGGAGGAAAATGTTAGGCAAAGCATTAAAAGGAAACTGAAAGAACAAGCACAAAGGTCAGAAGAAGGACACAGGTTTATAAGCCATAGGAGACGGGAAAACAGGGGAGAACACATGGAGTAAAACCCTGAGAGAAGCACGTAACACAACAGTAAAAGCAGGCCAAAGGATGAAGATGAATTCTACTCGTCAAAACTTAAAATGTGGGAGTAGTCCTAAACATAGAGCATAAACTAGTACAGGAATTATCTAAGAAAGGGGTTATTATAGTAATCACACTTAAAAAATTAATAATTATAAAATTCTGATAGATTTGCTTATTAGGGCTTATTTTGAATCAGGTCATATAGAAAAGCAGGTTCGAAACAAGGTCTCTGTCTGAAAAACTTTTACCTTATGAGCATCGCCAATAAATAAATACAGATATTGATGGAAGGGCCAGCAGGTCCAATGTAATAGGGATAGAATCCAGAGGAGGGAGTCCTCAGACTCTAGAAGGAGAAAAGGGGGTGGGGATCACTGAAAGGTAGTGTGGTACAGGGGAGGAAATGGAGTAGATAGAATATGGGGCATGGATATGACCTATATACACTATACACATGTATGAAATTCTCAACAGTATTTAAACATAGTGAGCTGTATAATCAAAAAAAGAAACAGAGATTTGTTGAATGCTGCCCATATTAGGTATGTGTCTAATATGGGAAAATAAAGCAGAGTACATTGTTTAGTTAATGATCTAGAGCAATAAAAACTTCATGAGGCAACTGGAATATTTCATTAATGTTTAATAAGCATTGAAACTCATTAATTATACCTTCCCTGCACTGGAGACATCTTCTCTCTGTCTTCACAGCTGTGACTTCCACATGCTTATATTCTTCCCCTCGTTATTACAGACTCATCAAGCATGAAAACCTGAGTTCAAACTCCTAGAACACATGCAAAGATTTGTTTGGGTCTATAGCCTGTTAATCCAGTGTGGTAGAGGGCTGGACACAGACGGATTTCTGGAGCTTGCTGGCTGGTTTGTAGGAGTCTCTGTCTCAAAGAATTAAGGTAGATAGTGACATGGTATCAGATGTCTTCCTCTTGTTTCTGTACAAACACTGCTGCATGTAGCTATCCATTAACACATGTGTATATACACTACACATATAAACAACATACACACATAATAATAAATAATGAAACCACTGAACATTAATACATTATGCAAAAATCCATATAAAAATCAAATGTGTGTTTTCTTCATCTTGCTATGCAATGGACACAGCTCATTTGTAGTAAGGCAGAATTGAAAGACATCTCCATGCTTATGGACAGAAGTAGCATTTTTCCCTTCTATAGAAAGAACAGTGAGTGTGATAGGACAGTCAATCCTTATATGAAGTTATAATATATTGGGTGAATATTTAAAAAAATAGTCCCTCCAATGATTATACATTATGTAGTACTTATTTATATCAGACTTGAATAGGAAAGCATGTCACAGAAATACACTGTTGATGACCATGAGAAAACAAATAGTTTCTTGTGACTGCCTGTGGGAGCAGGAAAATAAGGGATTGAAGATAACTTCTGGCTAATTGTCCTTGGCTGGCATTCAGCAGAAAACCTGGACCTCAGTAATACAACTGTACTGCAATGATTATTTCCAACAGCTTTGAGACTAGAAAAGGGTACTGGGACTTAGAGGAGATTTGAATCTCTGACCAACATTTAAACTTTTATTTATGTATATATGTATTTATTTATTTACTTTTATTTTATATGAATGAACGTTTTGTCCTCACATATATAAATACACATGTGTGTAATGCCCACAGAAGCCAGAAGAGATGGTTGAATCTTCTGGAAATGGAGGTAAGGATGTTTGTTTGCTGTCATGTGGGTGCTGGGAACCAAATCCAGGTCTTTAAGAGCTACTAGTGTTCCTAATAACTTAATCATCTCTCCAGACCCACTAGCTAACATCTTGATTCCTTCCTGGTTATTGCTTTGTTGATGACTCACTTATCCTGTACTTGAACACTGATGTTTTGAAATTACAACAAAATTAGTGAATATTTAAACTACTAAGTTGTAATAATATGCTATGCGATGCTAGAACAGTAACACACTATTGAATAAAGTAGTCAATATACATATATATTTAATAATCTAAACATATCACTGCAAGCTAAATAGCATTATATATATATATATAACTGATGTAGCAATTAAATATTACCACTAACTTCATTACCATAAGAACTACCTTAAAAATAGTTCCTTAATTTCTCTGAATACTGTCATCTTATTAGTTGAAAAGAAGAAGATGCAGATCTCAGCTCAAGCAGGGAGAATTAATATTTTCAGCTACACAGGCCCTTAGTGGATTAGATATTGCTCACCCACACTGAAATTATAGATTGTACTTTGTCTAATAATTTTAATGCCAATATCTTCCAGAAACTTACTCATAGATTCACTCCAAAATAATTCACTACCCAATATGAACATTCCTTAGCTTGGTCAACCTGACATTTATGAATCATCACAAATTAACATATATGTGCTTTCTTCTTTTATTCTTAAACCATTTTGTAAATAAGCAATATTGCTTTAAAATGATGAGTCTTTTAAAAACTAAATACCAGACCTGGAGAGATTTCTCAATGGTTAAAAGAAATTGCTGTTCTTGCAGAGACTTGAGTTTGGTTCCTAGCTCACAACCTTCTGTAACTCCAGTTCCAGGAAATTAGATGCCTGCATACAGAATCTGTAGGCATCAGACAAACACATGGTGCACAAGCATACATGCAGGCAAAAACTCACACACATAAAAAAGATACCAATTCCATAATAAATGGCATAAACAAATGTTTTATTGTATAAGAAAATGTCTAATCTCAGCTAATTGTTGTTATTTACATACTGTAGACTATGCAAGTTGCAAATTTATGGATTAGCATATGTAAGAATTCTGTGTTAGCTCCTGATATCAAAAGAACCAGCAAATTATAGCTTTGGTGCCTATTATCATTAGTGTACAATACAACTGAGTTAAATTTAATAGTATTTGATTGTATATGATCTAAATGAAACACAGATGAAATAAGTTTAACTTTAATAGATGATGACTTTGCCTCTCATCCCTAAATTACTTCATTCACAACATGGAAGTCTCGTTCCTATCAGATTCAAACATATTTGATGTCAAGTCTCACAAAGAAAATCTCTGACATTCCTAACTGTACTGCTTTTCTTAACGTTCAGATGTCTGAAGATTAAATGCTGCTCTCTGTGTTGAATGACCTTGGCCTACACAGTTGATTACAAGATCCCAATCTTGGCCTCAAAAATAAAAAAGACAGACATGGGCTGCAGTCTTTATCTCTCTCAGTAACTTCTGTTCTACTTTACCTACCAATGTGTTTGATAGATTGGAAATTGAGATACCTCCAAATGGAAAAGCATGAGCTCTGTCTCTATCCCTGTCACTTCTCAGCACCTTCATGAGATTGCAAGAACAGTGAGACGTGCAGACACAGGGACACCGTGATAACAGAAAAGGTTATTTTACGGTTTACAGCAGTAACAGCTGAATCAAGTCCTTTCAGCCAGAGTTAGAAGCAAAACCAAACTGAAAATTCTTTCTCAAAAGAATAGTTCCTGGTTTCTGAGAGTCAAACCTTATGAGAATATGTTTAATATTAAATGTCTTCTCCAGTCTACTATAATCTACCCATGCAACCCAGCAGTCAGTGGGACGGATATCCATTTGCTTACAGTGTTTATAGAGAAATTAAACTGTCAGTCTTCATTTCTCTGGATGGTTATACCAACCTATCCTATTTTTATTCAAAGTCTTATTTGAATTTGAATTTAAATTGCCCCAGTGGCCACAATACTCTTAATCTTAGATTTGATCATCTGATGAGCTCTAACATGCTGGAGTCCAAACCATCACCATCAGTAAAGAATGGACTAACAGAGACTGGGAGAAAGAGGCCTGTGAACTGTGTTCTGGGAATGCAGCAAGCATCTGATAGGGAAGGTTCACTCTATCAAGGGATTACTGTACACCTGCACTTTGAGGTCATCCCTCGTCTTTTCAGAAATCTTACCTACATCAAGTTAGGCCTTCACAGATTCTTGACCTCACATATCTACCTACTGATGGAATTCACTAAGTAAGGCAACACAAATGCCGAAGTTCTAAGGTGATGATTCTCACTCCTCCACTCAACCAAAATCTTACCTGGCTCTGAATTAAACCCTACTGGTGACTTTCATTTGAAGGTCACTGCTGCCCATTTCTAGACTGTGTTGAACTTTGTCGCTCATGTGAGCTCCTATGTCACAATCTTATATTACTACGAACTATTTAGAACCTCCTGAAAAGTGAAAGCTCTCGACCCCTTCTGTCCTCAAAGCACCAGAGCTACCATTCAGTTAGCAGCACACCAGAATAAATTGACTCAAGCACATTTAAAGAAGCAGTTCCCAGAGAATGATCTAAATCAGCAGCATTAGCAGAACGGAGAAATTTGTTAGAAATGCACATTTTCAGACAACTTCCTACACATACGGAAATAGAAGCCAAAAGTGTGACACAAAGTCCTTCAATCTGTAACCAATCTTCCAAATGATTTAGAGGCATAATTTACTGAAACACAAGGTAGGCATAGCCATTGTGACTTAGCCACTGGTTTTGACATTCAATTAGCAACTATTAAAAAAAATAGAATGATTTTAAACCAAAATAAAACTCTTGGTACCTGGGCCATATTTGTGCTTCATTATTCTAAATATTTAGTAGTATAACTTGAATTCAATAACATTTACATACATAAAAAATGTTGGCTTCATTTGCACTGTAAGGATTTCTAGGTCTATAGTAAAATTGAATAAAAAATTATATTATGTAGAGACAGTTCTCTTGTTAAAAATAAGACCTTTGGAATCAAATGGATCAGAGAAAAAGTGTCAACTCTACCAGATCATTGAACAAGTATCACATCTGAAAATAGCTATAACTGATTTATTTATTTATTTATTTTAATGACAACATTTCTTAGGAGACCAGTCTGGTCTTAAATTTCAGATCTTCCTACCCAAAGCTTTCAAGTACTACGATTTTAGATGTACACTGCTATGTTTATTTATTAAACTTGATTTCTACATTTTAATTTTCTTATCTATAAAATGTAGGCTGAAGACTTAATTTCAAAAATTGTATGTGTTTGATGCTGTTTTTTTATATTGAACCGAATTCCATAAAAGCAAGAGTTGTAAGTTGCTTTTCATGAAAAATTAAAAATCCTGTTCTTCAATGGCACTACTAAGAAATTCAAAAGTCTACCCAGAGACTGAGGGGAAAGGAAAGACACACTCGATAAGAATGTTGTCATCAAATGATAAACTTTGGGGTATTTCATCTCAATGATAGAGCATCTTTCCCTTTTTAATATACCAGGGTCCTGCAGTCTATCTCTAGAGTCTTTCCTCAAATGAAAAATTCATAAAATGCACTAATTTTACCTCATCCATAGGAAAACGATTAGCCCACATTTGTTAAAAAATAATCATCCAAACCCTTAACAGATATTAGGTCACAGAAGACTTAAAGGTGACAAATTTAGTATATTACAACATATTACCTTCATGTCAACAGAAAAGATACCATTACATACCTACTAGGATGGTTAAAACACACTGATATTACAAATGCTAGAGAAGATGGGAGCCACAGGAACTCTCATTCATGGCAGTGGAACAGCACAATTCATAATCGCTTCTGTAGACACAACCTCCTCTGATCATGACATAGCAATGCTCTCTCTTTTTAGTTTCCTTCCCAAAGGATTTGAATTGAAAACCAACATCTCACAAAAGACTGTTTGAAGCCGTTCATTTATAATGGCTAAAACTTGGAAGCAGTTAATATAGCCTTCAATAGATAAATAAACTGTGATATATGTAGACATTAGGCTATTACTCATCCACAAATAAATAAATAAAAGGAGTTTGCAAGGTGTGGTGGCACATGCCTTTAATCCCAGCACTGGGAAGGCAGAGGCATTCAGCTGTCTGTGAGAATGAAACGAGTCTGGTTTACATAGAAAGTTTCAGGTAATCTGCGATGATAGGGAACCCTGTCTCCAAAGGCCTAAATAAAATATCTAAATTAAGTAAGCAAATAAATAAAAAATAAATAAATAAGCTACCAAGGCATGAAAATAAATGGAGAAAACACGAATGTATATTAGTATGATTTCACTTTGAGGACATTTAGCAAAAGGCAGACCACGGAAATGGAAAAATCAGTGGTTGCTAGAGATTGTGGGTGAGTTAGATGGATAGAGAAAACAAAGCAATAATTCTATCAGGTGTCAATCTTGTATTGCTCTGCTCAGGGATACAGATGCCTAGGATGGATATTCATATCTGGAAGTAGAAGACATATGGAAAATAACTGCACTTTCTTAATTTTGTAATGAACCTAAAATCATTCTAAATAATTTTGAAAGAGAAAATAAGTGGTATCCTAATGTGCTCTGGAAAATAGTTCTCATATATGAAGTTCTTAATACTAATAACTATTACCAGTTTCCATCTATTTTTAATACCATTTAGTGACTTATTATAGTGATTTAAAAAACCTTATAGAAACTATTTATTTGGGAGGAAGTTGCTTGGAATGCTTTTGAAAATATTTAACCCTCAAGGTACATTTCATTTCCATTAATTTACTTAGAAACATTTGTCCAAAGTTGATTACAGCAGGGACACGTTCAGAGGAGGCCTGTTTGACTCTCACTTTAGTGGGGCTATTTAATGTGTATATAAATACATAGGAGTATGTCAAGGAGTGTCTGAGAGATTGTCAGTTTGTATCCCAGTATATGGTATAGTCAGTGAAGCTCACGATTACAAAATTACTACTATTGAGTCTAAGTTGTTACATGTGTTTAAGGTAGACCCATAAATTCAAAGCCCATGAGAATTTCCAGACATGTCAATTTGGCAGTCTCAGTTCTGTTCACTGGGGAAATAGCTGATTACAATATCAATCAAAAGAATAGTATTGTAGATTTGCAAACAAATAGGGTTCTTCTGCACAGTTCATGAAAAGGAGTGCAGAGCCAGAGAGGAGACACTGGGTCTGAATTTCGGAAGCAAATTTTCATGAAATTTTTTGATGGGTTCTGTATAAGATCTATATGCAACTGCTCTGGTACAGAAGCCATAACCCACTGAGCAGGCATCTCATAGCAACCTGTAACTCCAGTTCCAGGAGCTTCTACTCCCTCTTCTGGCCCCCTGCAAGCCACTGCACATGATAGTGAAAGTAAAATCACTCAGGCACACACAGACAGACACACAAAAATAATAGATAAATTCATATTTTACAAAATACGTTTTTGTAAATTGTAGGTCCTCTGTTACTTTAATCCAAGATAAGTTTGAATATGATCTGATTTCAGAATCAGGACTAGTTTCTTTCCCTTTAAAAATCTGGAATAACTGTGATGACATTAATAACCTAACTAGGGATATTCAAAGAATAGTGTTTCCCTGTGTAAAACAAAGTCCTCAGAAAGACAAGAAAAAAATGAAGCACACCTATATTGAACACTCTGTAAATCTGATGACTGGTTCAGATTTACTGATATGGAATGTTGGGAGGTTATAAAACCAGAGTCAAATTATCTTGTCTGCTTTTTTCTTCATTTCTGGACATTTTGCTTACCTAACATCCTCCTGAGTATCAAAACCTATAAAACACATCCTAGGCAGAGGACTAGCTTCCACCAATTCAACTGAAAACTGTAGTAGTTTTCTCCCGCTTAGCTGTAACCCTGCCTGTGTGTGGTTCCAACTAATATATTTGATAAATGCCTTGATTTATGACTTTCTTTGTTCTACAACTAATAAAATATCATATAATCTCTTTCACAGTGGAACATGTCTTCTGGGGCAACGTGAATCTGTGCTTCTGGGCCATGATCACTCATATTTGGCACAACAATAAACTACTGATTATTTCCTTTGAAGAGAAATATATATATATATACATATATATGTATATATATAGACAATATATATTGTAAACTCTTATCATTATCACACACACACTAAACTTAAATTCACAGCATAAGAGCCAAAACTTAGGCTAAAATAACACAAATTTCTTTAAATTAATTTTGTTACTCCTTATATATTATTTCTTGGATCAAAACCGTTTCATCTTTCCACAATAATGACACGTTCACCCAGAAAATGTGGCTTGAAATCAAGACTATCAAAGACCATTTGAGCTCAGTTCTCAGTTATAGGACAGGATCCCATTGAGTAATTTTAGGTTAAGGTTTCTTAGAACAGGAGAGAAAAGAAAAGCTATGTAATATGCACAGAGCTTAAATTCAAGCTCCATCATTGAAGATCTACTTAGCCCTGGACCATATTACACTCTACAAAGTTGCAAAGCATTCTGGTACTACAGATTATGTAAATGTTACTACAGATTATGCAAAAGTGTCCCCTTGACTGAAAAGTCTTTCCTCTCTTCTTCCCAAATTGACCTTAGGATATTCTTTTCTCTTAAATCTTTGCCCCAACAGTGCCTGGATAAATATTATCTGGCTATTTCTAGATAGAACTGGTTATGAAATATTTTTAACAAAGCAACTTCCAGTGTTTATGCTGTGTAATAAAGCATCATGTTGGTAACAGGACTGGTCAATCAGATTCTATTGTGATTATGTTATATCTTACATGTCTTATATGCACCGTGGCTCTCTTAGAGAGAGCACTTTATGCCATTTGTATTTCGTATCACATAGTAATTATGAGTAAAGTAATAAATGATTGTTTTGTTATCATCATCAATAAAATAAAATAATTTTGACTATGCTCTGTATCTCACAGAATACCAAACCAGTGTACATATGTCTCGATGTGTTCAATTAGTAAAGGCCTTGTGTGGCTGGGTGTGATGTGAGGTTTCAATGATAAATGTCCTCTATAACTTTAGACATGTAAATACTTAGTACCATGTTAGGAGCACTGTTTGGGGGAGCTACAAAACCTTCACAAGACAGAGCCTTACTGGAGGAAGTATATCACTTGGAGGGGGGGCAGATATTGAGAGTTTATAGCTTGGCCGCACTTAGAATTAACTCTCACTTTCTTCTTCAAAGTTGAAGATGTGACCACTCTGCTTTCTTCTCTGGTCTCCTGCTGCCATGCCTCCCTGATATATAGAACCCTTCTCTGGAAACATAAGCTGTGATTATTTTATTTGATATCATAAAATATCTGAAGTTGGCATCAGTCTAAGGAGCTTACTGAGTGCTGCAGTAAGGTTAAATATCATTATTTTATCATACTTCTGATGAAGTTTGCTTTTTCTTATGCTAAACTCACATGCATGCACAGCTTTGAGCATTAAACATCTGATATCTGGTCACAACGGTGCTGGGATTCCCTGGAATTTACCTTAACTTTTATTTCATAGTTTTCTGGTGCATTATCTCATTGCTCTCCACTAAGTGTGGAAGAAAAAGTGTAATCCTAAACACTCTGTGGTTAGGTAAGGGAGTAGATGAGCAGAGTCCGGTCACTGTTTTCAAAGCCATACAGATTGATGGGAAAATGCTAAATTGTGATTTTTAATGAGGTCTTGCCACCACACAAATTTAATTTGCTAACTTCTGCAGAAAAAAATTTTCTTCCTGCAAGAATAATCTTTGACTTACACTTGACACTTCTAGAGTTCAGTGGTTAAGTCTCAACCACTCTAAAATGTCTATGTAGTGTTCGGCTAATGCTGCTTAATACTTGTTAGATGTAGGAGATTGATGTGAATGTGAAGATATTTAGGTCTGAAAAATAAATCTAAGTCCATTTAGTTGACAGTTTATTTAACCTCCCTATTTTCTTTTTATGTATATTTAATAATTATAAATTTTATATTTTGAAAACTAATTAATGAACACTGCATTTCTATCATCCCACTATGTCCTTCCCAGCTCTTCACTCATCCTCGTCAGTTCCTCTCAACGTCATGACCTCTTCCTTAATAATTGCCATTACAAAGACATATACAAAGATGTACACAGACACATACTGTGCTGAGTGTATTTAGCACATGAACAGTGTATTTAGCTCATGTGAACAGCTGTTTATGGCTGACCACTTGGGATTGTATAACTTATCAGGGAGCTCATCCCTGGGGCAAACTGTCCTGACCTCCATGGTCACTGTCCTGTAACTTTTCCTCGAGACGTGGGATTTTGTGAAATTTCCCTCATACAATTTTAGCCTGTCAACTAATATTGTTATTATGTAGGTGTTGTTTAATGGAACTTCTTTGTCATGACTAGAACATACTGCTGCAAATCTTGGTTCTTTGGGTCTTGTAGTTCCCCTGCCCTGTCATCAACTATGTTTCCTGAACTTTGGGTGTCAGAGCTGTGTCGTAGATGATTCAGTTGTGGCAAGGCATCCTACAATCACATATTTTCTGGTTTTTGACCTGTTGTAGAACTTCCTAATAGCCTCCAGGTGCTATAAAAAGAGGCTTCTTTGACAAGTGATGAGAGCTACATCTATTAGTTAATAAAAATAAGTATTGTAGAAGATAATATGAAGTTACTTTGGTTTAAGAAAGTGGAACTGTAAGCTCCACCCATGGACATTCAGCTATATTTTCAGTATGACACATGGATTTCCTTCCATTGAGTGGACCTTAAGTCCAATTAGATAGCTGTTGGTTACCTCCAGACAAAAGTGCCACTATTTCACCAACAAGATTACTTTGTTCCCTGATCATTTGTGTTTCGCAGGCTTTGGAGCTCAGTAGGACTGGTGACTAGTTTTCTTCGGCAGCTTTCATAACACCTTACAACACAATCAGAGCTAGTCTTCAGGGAGGAAACTTCCAGGTCAGTTTCAGCAGGATTTCTCCAAGTCCTGTGTCTGAAATACGTTCTGTGAGGCAACCAATAGCTATGGCAACAACCTTAATCATTTCAGGAGTCTCTTGGAGTACATTTGTGACATTCATGAAAAACTGAAAAGGAAATTAACATGTTCTTGCACTGAAACTGTTATTACATGGCCTTTAGTTAAATGCAAACATAAATATTTATGTGATATGTGTTTTTAAAGGTAACAAAAATAGTGTATTCCATATGTGTTTTGTAGATGCCCTTAGCATCATCTACCTCTCCTTCCTTCCTCGCCCCATGGATTACACTCTCTTACAATTCCTCACTTAAAGCTGCACATATGTTTACTGGTTTTCCCATGACACCTGTATCTTAATGTTCAATATTCGTGAGATGTCTTGGTCTCAACCAATGGTCCCAGCCTGCTTTCCTGGCTTCTGCATTTATTTCAGATTATATATTCACATCTGAAGATTCAGAGCTTAGAGCCACAAATTTAGAACTTGTGTTGTTTGTTTTTCTGGCTCTGGGTTAGCATAATGTTTTCTAGTTCCTACCGTTTACCTGTAAATTTTATTTGATTTATCTTTAAAGCTGGGCAGAAATTCATTGTATATAGGTATCATGTTGTCACTGACATTCTTCTGTTGAAGGACATTTAGGTTGTTTCCAATTGCTACTATTGGGAAAAGAGTGGCAATGAACAGGGCTGTGTGAGTATCTCTGTAACATGATGTGATGTTCATTGGTTACGTGCCAAGTAGTGGTGTGGCTGGATTTTATGGCAGATCTACTTTTAGTTTTGTGAGAAGTCGCTACACTGATTTCCACAGTGGCTGCACTAATTTGCAGTCCCACCAGCAATGAATGACTGTTTATCTTCCCTCAAATCCTCCCCAGTATTTTCTGTTTTCTTCATCTTTCCATTCTCACTGGAATATGATGAAATATTAATGTAATTTTAATTTGCATTTTTCTATTGCCAAACATTTTGAACATAATTCAAGAATTTTTTGCCCACTTATATTTCTTTTTTGGGAAATCTCTATTCTGATGTGTAGGATGTGTAGCCCAGTTTTAATTTTATTTTAATTTTCAATGTATTGAATTTTTGTGATTTTTATACAATAAATCTTAAGCATATTCAGATCCAATCCCTTATCAGCCCTCCCTCAGGATTTCCCATATTCTGTCAAATATGTTACGGAGTCAAGTTTGTATACTCAGATATTCCTCAGTGTGTGTTCATCCACTGGAGCCTGGTGAGCCTATGTAGTGGCATTCCTGTTAAAGAAGATCAACTGTACATCACCCAACAATGATCAGTTGCCAATCATTCCTTGACTACGTTTGGGGTCTCCTGCCCAAACCCTCAGTTTTAGGTTGTTTTTTGATTGAATTTCCATTGGACTTGTTCATACTGTAAGTTAATTGCTGTAAGTTAATATGATCAAGTTCCCAGAAGTCTGTAAGACTCTGTTTCCTTATAGTCATGCACCACCCCTAGATTCCACAATATTTCTGCCTCCTCTTCCACAATGCTTCCTACTCCCTGGGTGCGTGAGGTTTAACATGAATGTTAGCCTGTGTAACCATAGTGAAATACACATGTCTGGAAACGTCACAGAGCCTATAGACAACCCTATGCCGGTCACATCCCTAGACAGCCATAATTTCTTACTGTGTGCTAAATGTGTATCCCTATATTTACAAACAAGTTTACCACTCAACACTCATCAAAGAAGTTTCTTTTTGGAAAAGATGGAGAAGATTAAATAATTGTATAACAGACCGCACACAGAGAACAAGTGTCTGGGAGCTGCCTTATCCTAAGTGACACTTCCACAATGGAACTTCCACACCTAGAACTGACAGAATACAGGGGAGGAGGGGCTAGAGAAAATACTAATGCATCTCTTGACTCTCAGCAGTATACCTGCTTTTAAATTGGGTCATTTGTTTTCTTGATTCTTTGGTTTTTGTGTTCTTCATGTGTTCTGGATATTAACCCTCTATTAGATGTATATCTAGTAAAGATTCTCACCTACTCTTTGGACTTCCTGTTCACTAGATTGAGTGCTACGTTTACTATACAGAACATTTTTGGATTAACGAGATGCCATATGTCAATTCCTAAATGAATTCCAACTGAGAAAGTTCTTTACTGTACTATCTTATAGGGTACTCCCTGTGTTTTCTTTGAACAGTTTTAGTGTTTCAGATTTCATATAAAAATGTATGATCAATGTGGAGTTGAATTTTCTGCAAGGTGATTGATACGGGTCTAATCTCATTCTTTTAAAGTGTATTTTTAAAATATCTTGGGCGCTTCATACAATTCATCTTAATCAATTTTGTGCCTCCCCACATCCACACCCAGTCTCATGAATGTGGACATCCCGTTTCCTGGCACCATTTGTTAAAGATGCTCTCTTTCTTTCCTCCAGGTTACATTCTTGACATTGATGTTCACATGTCAGGTGGTTGCAGCTACTTGCACTCATACCCGTGTCTTATATCTTTCCATTGGTCCACATGTCTGCGTCTGCGTTGGTGCTATGCTATTTTTATTACTAGAGCTCTGTTGTATAACTAAGAATCTCCTATGGGAATCCCTCCATCATTACTACCTTTGCTCAGGATTCCTTTGACTATCCAGGTTCTTTCGTGCTTCCACACACATTTTCAGATGGGTTTTTCTATTTATGTCATGAGGATTTTGATAGGGACTGCAATGAATCTGTGAGTTGCTTTTGTTTGGAAGGTCATTTCCACAGCATCAATTCTACATTAATCCATGAGCGTGGGGAGTCTTTCTGTCTTCTTGTGTCTTCCTCAATCTCTTTCCTTACTGTTTTCTTTCATTGTAGAGGTCTTTTACTTTCTTTTTTGAGGCAATTGTTAATGGAGGTGTTTCCATGATCTCTTTCTCAGTATGCATGTCAGTTGTGTATGAAAAGGTACTGATCTTTGTAGGTTAATTTTGTTCTCTGACAATTTGCTACAAGTGTTGATCATTTCTAGGAGTTTTCTGGTGAGTGTACTTCTTGGGATTTTTTTATTATATAATGTCATATCATCTACAAATGGAGATAATTTGACTCCCATTCCTATTGGTATCCTTTTAATTAACTTCCGTTTTCCTCTTGCTCTACCCAGGGTTTCAAGAACTGTACTGCAAAGAGTTGTAATAGTGAATGGCTTTGTCTCATTCTCAGTTTAATGGAGTGGCTGAGTTCTCCCCATTTAGATTAACATTGGCGGTGGATGGCTCTAATATCCCTTTTCATATCACTTCCAAATGGACTTAAGTTCCCTCCACTCCTGTTTTCTCTCTAAAATTTTATCATGAAGGCATGCTGACTGATGTACAAGGCCTTTTCTAGCATTTATTGCAATGATCACGTGGTTTTTGTCTTTCAGACCATTCCTATCTTTATTTTGTTTATTGACTTATGCAGTTTGAATTACCCCTGCCTTTGGCTAACACTAGCCTGCATTGGAGCATGAACTGCAAGACCCACACTAGAACTGGGAAGATAGTGGAATGGTGGGGCTCTGACTGAATCACCAGACTGGCCCAATGCAGCAGTTATGAGACTCAAGTTACCCCAAGAGAGAAGGGGAAGTTAGCCTACTGTCTCTGCTTTCGTTAAAGAATAAAGGTCTGTGTCTCTCCAAGCAAGATGCTAACTAGACATGTAAGTGGGACAATTGTTCTTTTTTTATTCTAAGGCTGAGTGCACCATGGTCTTAGCATCTCTATGTATTCCCGAAGTAGATTTTACTCCCCTCCAGTCAGTCAGGGCTTATGCACTCTGGAGTTTAGGACATACGAATTGCTCAAACACATTTTGGTTTGTATACACCATTGGAAAATGCTGTGATGGAAAACTCAAATTAGTCCAATTCAGTTATATTACCGAGGAGAAAAATGGAACAGGAGGGGTAAGTTGCCGATGTCTGTCCCGAAGAATGCCTTCATTGCTTTGATGTCGTTTGTGACAGAAGAGGATCTTTCCAACAGTGTATGGTCTAGATTTAAAACGTCAACTCTGCAGCATTTCTTAAGCAGCTAATTTGACACAGTGATATTAAATAAAGTGGAAGTTGTCTTAAAACCCTTGAAGGGAGGGCTTTGCTGTATCTAACCGTCACACTTGTTACGGGCTGTTCATTGGGGATATTCAGGCGCAAGCACAGCATGTGTAAAGGGAAGGTCTGTGGGAGTTCATTTTCTTCATGAATCAATGCTAAGGAGGGCTACTGAAAGAAGGTTGGACACCTCTCATCTCAGGTGTGGTGTTGAGCACCTTGAGTTTTGCAGCCTGCCATTACAAATATCAAATAATGACCAGGAAACTTCCTAGCAGAGACTCTGGAGTGTACCTTTCCGTTTCTGTAAATGCGTATCTGTATTAAACTGGCAGACTAAATCAAGATCTGTGCTAATGCATTGTGCACTTGCATGTTGGCATAAACGAGATCCATCAAGCAATATTTGGGAAACGTTAATCTTTGCCATAAACATAATTTTAAAAATCAGTAAAGTAGTTGCTGCCAAGATGTAATATTTAAAATGTCGCCTAACATTTTATTTTTATTACAAACAGGGCATGGTAGCTCACACCTTTGGAAGGCACTGTCAAAAAAAGCTTTTTTTTCTGACCCCACCATCAGAAGTATATACTTCCAAAAGATGTTTGTGGCAAGTGTTAAAAATCATTTATTGTTTACACAAGTTGGGGGTAGAAATTGGCCAATGTTTATCGTTTTTTTTTTTTTAATGCTGTGATTCCTGGAGTAGAAAAGTCAAGAGAGAAAGATGTTCCTTCATCTTGAATTTCAAGGCAAAGAATCCCATTTGAGAACTGGGAACTTTTTGATCTTGCAGGCTTTGACTGTGGCTTTGATCATCGTACCATGGGCACTCAGTGTGCTCCAGGCAGTGTGCTGCAATCTTCACACTCACTTCTTATGCAATCTGCCCTGCAACCCTGGGAGAATGTTTATGGATACAGAAGTAGAGTTGTACAGGGGTTAAATGACACAAATATCCAATTTACCGTTGCCCAGAGTTGATCCTTCATTTTCTGATTCACAGAGTCATGATCTTTTTTTTTAATCCAGGTGACAAAGGTTTGCTGACTTTATGCACATAAATAGGTATTAATAGGGAGGTTAAATAGCTGTCATGTCCCAGGATTTGTGGCTCTAAAATCACACTTACAAATTATGCAGGAATATTTGAGATCTGAAGCTTCCATGAGCAAAAACGTTTGAGAAGAAACGAAGTGGCTCTACGGTGGTACAATCATAGAATTATATATAATTTTTACCTAGAAAATACTTTGAAATCTTTCATTTAAATTCCTGTTACTTCACAGAGAAGAGAAAGGATGTCCAGCAAGTTGGCGTCATGTTTAGCATCACAAAGCATGAGAAACTAGACTTGAAGAGTCCTATTACAGCCACAGATACTTCCTGTCATTAAAATATTAACCAGTCACTCAGAAATCTAGAAACAAATTTAGGATGGCGAATCTGGAAAGAAGAAAAGGACAGAAAGTTCCATTTTTGTTTTCTTTACTGAAACTTTTGTTGCATTTCTTCATACATATGTTCATTTTTTTCTACTAAATGCTCATGAAAGAACAGTTTGATGATGATTCTTTTCTATACAGTAGCTTAGCAGTGAAGGACTGTAGACCAGAATCCAAGGAAGGCCACACGCCAGTGCTTAGCCAGAAATGCCTGAATGGGAACTGATAGCACGTGTTTGTCTTCAGACACAGTTGCAGGCTTAGGTTGAAGATAAATATACTCCTGAGCTGGAGCAGGAGACTCACTCTGAAACTTAGTCATAGACTGTGGGACAGAGAGTTCTGAGCAGTATTTTTTTATATTTCAGATCTGTGATCCCACCTGAGGAATGGACATCAGAGACATTTAAGAGAACTGGCAGCAAGTCATGTAGGTTCTAGAGTTTGCAGAAGCACAGCAGAGAAAATTAGAGTGTGTCATGTGTACCAGGCTAGGTTGGGGTCTGACCACAATGAGGGCAAGCAGATTCCATGAAGGGATTACCCACTGTGTGGCTAGCATGTCACATTCATAAAGGTGTCATGTATGGCGAAACATGCTAGTTTGGGCTTTTCAACAGATTCAGGTTTCCATATAGTAGCACAAGCCCATTGTTCTTCCTCCAACATGAGTTAGTATTCGTAGCCTTTGGAAGCAACCAGAGATCTTTGTTGTTTCCTTTTTGGAAAAAGAGTGGGATTTCTGGTCAACCCATGGAGGTCTGTGAGGCTTCAAGAGCCACAGGCTGATATCCCATGCCATCCCAAGGGAAGCCAACTCCTTCCCCCTTTCACATGGCTTCAAATGATGGCACAAGTGTAAAGTAATGCAACATAGGATCAGGGTAGAATAAAAACAACTCTCTCTCATTTGACTTGACATTTGTGTTTGAAAAAGAGATTTTCTATATCTGAGACACAGTGTGATTTAAACAAAATGTCTTTGGTGATACATATAAACAAATTGGATGCCACAATACATGACATAAGAGAATATAAGAGACATCATTTCACATTGTGAAAATATGTGGACAGAATTTTAACATGAATGGCTCATCACCACAACAAAACTTCAGAATAATAAATGCAGGTGAGTCAGTGAGATTCTAATTTCTCCCATATTTGGTCAACTGCATTTTGACCTTCATTCAAATATGCGTATAGCACTGTACTATGAATACAAAATTACATATAAATCACATGCTCTAGTGTTTACCTCAATTTTTTTACTTTTAAACATACTTGGAAGATCATTGTGAGTGCATTGTGGCTTCCAGATCTTTTCATGTTATCAGTTATCACCACATAAACTGTTGCTTCTCTTCACTTGCAAGTGGCATCCGTAGTCCTTGGAAAATTGTAAATTTCCTGTTACATTTACGTTGCAGAGGACGTCACTTACTGTTTAATCCTCGAAATACTCACTTTTAAAAACTTTTATAAACCTCTGGATCTATTTCTGTCTACTTTGATTTCCTCTTCACTTTCCTTTCTCATACTATATTGTTTTGCTCGTCCTTTAATTTTGTTTATTATTACAAGGTGTGAGTTCGGTGTGGGAATGGTCGTGGACATGACTTGGAGGGTATGTGGAAATCAGAGTATAAGTTTAAGGACTCAGTTCTTTCCTTCCACTGGGGGTCCAAGAGATCAAACTCAAATCATCAGGTTTGTGTGGCATGTGTTTTCGCCAGCTGAGCCATTTGGCCCTGATCAGCCCTTAAGTATATATGCTGTCACATTCTAATTGCTCTTTCTCTCCTGCTCTCTGATTCTCTCTCCTTTTCTCTTATTTTATTTTGATTCTTTGACACAAGGTCTCTAGCATTGCCAAAAGCTGTTTTTGAAGTCACTTTAGTAATTAAGAAGGACTTCAACACTTTATCCTCCCACCTCCACATCCTAAGTGCTAGAGTTATAAGAATATTCTACTTTGGCCTCCCTCTTTAACTAAACAATACCCTTGGACAATATTTAATATTACAATGTCTTCGAATCTGTGTATTCTCATGACTCACTAGCTTATCTCACCAGCCAAAACATTCCCTGGAGAATTGAAGGCATGTACTCATTCACACATTTCAAAAGAAATATAGAAGGATGACACCTAACTCATCCTTAAACTTCATGAGTGATTAGCTCATCTTCAATGAACTCAGATGATATCATCTCCAATTACTTGCCATTAAATTTTCTTTTCAGTGTTTACCATGGCAAATATTCACTGAGTACTCTTGATTTAACCTAATAGTCCTGTCTGCTCTCTGTCTTTCCCTGCTGTTAACACTCATACTTTGCCCATTTAAATACTCTCTGTAATAGCCTTCTAATCAATGCTACAGATTTCCAACAAGTAGGCTTTCTGATGTACAAGTTTAATGACTTTTTAAAAAAATTGTGTTTTTAAAAAATTTTATGTGTATGAGTATATTGCCTGCATGTGTGTAAGTCCACCCATGTCAAGAAATACCTTTAAAGGTCAGAAGGGAGCATAAGATCCCTTGAATCTTTGATGGCATGTGGGTGCTGGGAATCAAACTTGGGTCCTCTTCAAGAGTAGCTGGTGCTCTTAACTGCTGAGCCTTCTCTCTATCCCACAGATTCAATGACTTTGTTGGTCAATATATAATGGTTCTTTCATATGTTTGTATTGTTCCTTAACATAAATGAGAACTCCTTTCATTTTCTACCTTCTTTGCATCAGTTTTTTCTATCTCAAAAATTTAGAAAAACAAGTCCTGGTTACCTAAGTGGTACTATAAATATAGCCAAGTACACATGTTGGGAGAAGTCATCAGTAAAAGAAAAAAACTTATTACTGTTGTTTTCTTAAACTGATATTTCTTACTTTATTCTAAACACTTAGACTATTCACACTTAAGTATAGCTCTCACCATTCTTGAAATAATCTTCTTTTTTACAAAACACGGACACTACTACAAAGTTACTGATCAAAGTAAAGATAAGAAGCAGCTGTGTTGTGCCTAGCCCCGTACAATGTTTGCAACACATACCTTGTGTGTAGCAGTGCATGCTCAGGCCAACAATGAGCTACAGTGAATACTGAGATAAGTTTTTCTTCTTAGATAGATTCACATTGTTAAAGGCAAGATTTATTTCTCAACTAGTTTATTTTACTAATTTTTTAATTCTCTAGATTAAAATTTATAGTTGTTGACAGTTTCCTACATTAATAGAGTCCTTAAGGGACTGGAGAGATGGCTCAGCGATTAGGAACTACCACAGTGTACCTCACAGTTGTCTAAAACTTCAGCTCCAGGAGATCTGAAGACTTATTCCGGCTTCCATGGCACTACATAAACATTATATAAATTTTGCACATACAGGCACTCACATAACACACAAAATAATAGTGTGCTTTTAATCTTGAAAAAATGAGTCTTTGGAGCTGTCTTTAGATCACAATTTAGGATATATATTAATATTCCTACTTGCTGACCTTAAACCAAAGTTTGATTCTTTCCTTTCTTCTAGGATCTTTTCTCAAATTACAAAGAGACATTCTCTATGGTTTTTGACTTGGTGTGTGGTAGAATTAAGAATAATCTTGGAGAGTGAGCAGCAGTGACTAAGTGGGACTTTAGTATGCTATGAACTGAAGGGTCATTTTAACCAACAGGCATACAGTCCAAAGTAACTTCCTATGAGTGAATAAATGAAGTGTGACCATTGAATGAATCTCTGTTTCATCCCAAAGTCACTGAAATAGTCTACACACATTTTTGTTTTGAACAAAAATATATAGAAGAAAGAGTGAGGGATTAAGCAAGTAACTAGCATACAGAATTTGTCAACATCATACTTTCAGAGGATGGGGTCTCAAAGAATGCTTGAGAAAGGACTGCAGGAAAAGTACTTGGAAGCAGGAGAAGTTATGACTCTGGAATCATAGCTGGCCAGGAGCTCAGCCTTACTCTCATGTTGAGCAAACCATTCCTCTTCACAAATTGTTTCATGTGGAAAAAAAATAAATGTAATAATATCACACACCACAAAGAGTTGTCCTAAATTTTAAGTGAGAGTATATTTGAAACTCTCCCATAAACCATAATTTCTGTTTACACTGTGCTACCGAAATAAGAAATTGTAATGAAATTCTATTAAAGGTTTGGGAAATAAAAAGAAAATGTGCTTGCTTTCTGGTGATACCATAGTGAAAGATGAAGATGC
Source organism: Eospalax fontanierii (assembly GCA_035773235.1). Lineage (NCBI taxonomy): Eukaryota > Metazoa > Chordata > Mammalia > Rodentia > Spalacidae > Eospalax > Eospalax fontanierii. The sequence goes on along the minus strand of CM069544.1, from coordinate 13,523,057 downwards.
TGCTGGGATGGAAACATAGAAGTTGCCAAAAAATGGCCTTGAAAATATTCTCAGTGTTTTTAGTGAGGGATTTCCTCACACATTCTGATCACGATCATAACCATTCTGGTTGCAGAAGTAACCCTGAATGGAGAAATATTATTGGTGCTAAAATTCCTCCTGGGAGGTGATAACTAAGTTCTGTCTCTTCCTCCCCCATCCTACAACAAAGGAGACACAAATTCCCCAACTCACAGTCTGGCAAATTCTAGCTATTTTGCTTGGGCTTACTAACAGGGGTTAGAGAAGAATGGGTGCCCTCCCCAACTCCACAGGTCACACCAGTAAATCCACAGCCAGGTTGGTCAGACTGAAAATGGAGGGAGTGGAGCAGAAGAACCCCCCTCAAGGCAGACTCAGTTTATATGCCTTTAGCCCCTCCTTTTCTCTTGAAAGGTGGTCCTGGGTAAACACCACCCTGCCTGGGATGGAGGCGGCAGTCCATAGTTTGTCAATCCAGTTTGTACCTCCGAGAACTAAACCACGGGACAACTATTAATCTCCTAAAGGCAAAACCATTAATTTAATGTAAGTTTTATTTTTGGTTGACAAAGTTAACAACTTAATCGCTGCAGGAAGCAGTATGTAATTAGGCAGCTTTATTTTATGATATCAACAATATTTAAGCTCTGTTTCTAGCAAACGGCTTTCCTTCATCACACAGTGAAAGGACGAGATAGAATTAGTAATCAATCCTAAATGCCGTCTGTATATTTTTCAGGAGAGCAGATTTCTTTCTGGTTACAGATTTCCGTCAGTACCTAGGCTCTTAATCAATATGAAAGCAGAAAAGCGAAGGATCCCGCTGTCTATTCAATATAGCTGGTTTCAGAAGGAACTATAAAATCCAGTTCAGAGAAAAACTGAGCTAAAAGGAAAAATGTCATTTTACGATCTTTTGCCTTTTCAATGTTTGTGTGGCTGAAGCTAGGGAAATCCTGCCAGCATATCCACTACCAGCATCCAATTTAGTTTTACATAGCTCAAGTTATTGGCCTTTTACTGTTGCTCTTGGGAACTTCTGTCAAAAACAAAAGCAAACACCTCCCCCGCCTCCCGAGTTTTAAGAAAAGCTTCTTATCCATAAACTCAATTCGTGAGAAAAATTTCCTCCTTAAGTCTTTAAGTTCACAAAACAGTTGATTGGGGCTGGAGCTGGGGTTGTGGATATGCACAGGGATGAGAATATGGCTGAATCCTGCAGTGTGGCAGACGTGGTGAGCTAGAGCATCTGCCAAGAAAGAAAGGAGGAGAGCAGAGCAAGGTTCCGCCAAACAAAGAACTAGGTGGAGAGAAAATCCAGCCTACCCATGAACCTGAAGAGGCTGCCTCTGTCACTGTGAGCTGAAATGAAATTCCAACTTCAGTAACTAACATGTATGTTTAACTCTTGGGTTGTTTATGTCAATGAATATCCCATTATAAAAAAAATATTTCTCTTTGAGTTAATAGGCATGACAGTTTAGACATTAACTGGAGTGACATTTGGGCTGGGAGAAGGCAAACAACTATCTTCCCCCATTTAATAAAATTATTTCTTTCCCAGAGATACCCAGTCATACCCATCTCTTTTCTTCCCACCTTCCTGGCTACTTTATTTTATTGACCAGTTCTCAAACTTGTATATTTGGAAAAGTAACAGCAGGAAACGCCCCCCCCCACACACACACCATATAGGAGGTCTCTGTAGAACTACCAATTCCTTTACGCTGCCTGTCTAAGTTCTGGGTTGAAGTACAAAGTTAAAAGTCTCAGATTAAATTCATAGCATATTTTGGGGACATAATTCAAGAAGGAGATAGTATAGTAACAACCAATATATGTAAGGCAAAATTCAGTGTTTTAATTAAAATTAAATCATTGCTCTATCATGTATAAATTGCATATATGCAATCTGTAACAAATATCATATTATAGAAGATTGATAGATAGATAGATGGATGGTTGGACACATGGAAAGATGATAGACAATGAATAGATGTTAGGCAGGTGATAGATGATAGATAGGAGATAGACAGATAGATGATAGTTAGATGATAGACAGGCAGACAGATTGACAGATAACGTTAGATAGATGATAAATGATTAAATGATTGGGGACTGCTTTGGGGAAAAAAAATCAATTGCTGGTTTGAGTTCCTAGAAACAATATTATCTTCCCCTTTTTTTTTTAACATTGCTGGCCTGTTTTATAAGTTCTGAATCCACTGGCTAGAACAGAACTCATGAACTATGCTGTGTCCTCAGAACTCGGAGGCATCGGCATTAAAATTTTATAGTTGATTTCCTGAGTCTTTGCCCTTACTTCTTACTTACATTTGGGAACTTTGCTTAGTTGTCAGTCTCCAGGAAAACTTTCTTGACAATCCCTCAGATTACATCAAGTAATTTGTTGTTAGTTTTTATGAGTTTCAGCATTTCCTACTAAATCAGACATACTTAAACGTATATATACACAAGAACATTAGTGAGTATGTAAATATGTCTCCCGTTTTCCTGCAAGCTCTGTGAAGACAGAATCTGTTTCTATTTTTTTATTATCTTCTAGAGAATTCTGAGTACTTGTAGTATTCCAGATTGTTCCTATCCATGTGCTAAATTAATTACTATGTATGCTGCCTTCTACTTATGATAAAAAATTCTGTTTGTATCAAGATGTGACTTTCCCATGAAATTGAATGGAATAATTGACAACTAAGTAAATTGACAAAATAAATAAACAAGTAAATCCTTTTTCATATGTTAACTAGTTTTCTAGCCATGGGGATTGTCACAATGATGGTCCAAAGAAAACACACACACCTCCTTCTATGCATCCTCCTTAGTGATTTATTTCTCTTTCACATCCTTCCAAAGAATGTTTTCCGCTATTCCTATCTCTTATTTGCCATGGATCAAGCTTTTCCTTTTGAAGCAGTCAGTGCTGTATTAAATAATGATTACAACAATGCTTAAGAATAACAACTGCAGCATATGTCTTGGGAAATTTAAGAGGCTCTCAGAGTGCTTTTATCTAATGTAGTGGTAGATAACTGTGGTGTTTAAATTCAAGTTGACAACTGCATTGAAAAAAGGAGAGGAAGAGATTCTCTGATATTTCATGGACAGACCAAAATCATGTATCATTCAAAAGCTGTTTTGTTGAAATTTGTGAGTAAAAAGAAATGGTAAAATAGAAATTCCAGTGGTTCATGTACAAATAAACAATAATATAGCTCTAGAAGGCTGCCAAAGTAAAATCAGCAGTGAAGTTACTAAAAGGAAATGCTTGGCTGCTGATAAGTTTCCTGAGACTAAGGCTTAAAGTAGATGGGAAAAAAAAAGGACATCCCAGTGATCATGCAGACATTGACATGAGAGAGAGTGTCTGCAGCAGATATTTGAACACAATGCAGAAAGCCTTCAGAAGAGGAACCAAAGTATTATATGACTTTCATCTACTCTAAGACCTCATTTTCCTTCTCAATTTTTAATTAGTTTTAATTCATCTGGATTCCTCCTGAACTCATTGCATTTTCACAGCTTTATTGAATATGATCAACATATGTAATAGTACACATACTTTTATGTGACCTTAATGGGTACATACATCAGTATACACCTGTGATGTCGCCAGAATCACAGTGATGAATACACTCATAGCATCGCCCAATATTTCCTTATATAGATAGCTTAATTCTTTGGTTTTGTGTGGGTTGGTTTGTAGAATAAACCTTGAAAATGCGATTGATCCTCTTGCCAAACTTTGAAGATCCTCATAGCATACTGTAAGTTATAAGTGCTGTGACCTTTAGGCGCCTTGAATAATTAAAATCTTTAGACTGTGTCTGCCTTGTCTACTCATTATATACTCAGAGACCATGATCCTTCTATTATGTTCTTGGCAATCCTAAACCTAGCACAAATCATGAGTCCTTAGAAATTTTGTGATTTGTGTACCATTATCCCCAATCTACAAATTTGCTCCTGATATCAGTATTGTTTCTGGTGTTGGAAATGTCAACCTTAACATGCTTTGATATATAGCATCTGATGTTAACACAATATGGTGGGATATCATAGCAACTATAATATGATTCTTTGGGGAATATAATAATGAAATTGCTTTTCTCTTACAATTATTCACTTTGCTTAGGTATGTTTCTGAGTTATGTAATTGATTGCCTGGTAACTGTTGAGACCTTATATACATATATTATACATACATATATACATGACAGACATATATGTAATAGGTAGAATTAAGTTTTTCCATATAGCCACTTATGTGGCTTATATACATATATACATACATACATATACACATGACAGACATATATGTAATAGGTAGAATTAAGTTTTTCCATATAGCCACTTATGTACGAAAAGATGAGCTTCTTTATATTTTAGTGGTCAAACTCAAAGAAACATCAATGAATGCCACATGGAAGCATAACTGCTGATTGAATGTGTGTAGTTAGTGATAATCATGGTGTTTCAAGTCACAGTGCATAATTCCCTGTGAAGTCTTTCTACAAATTCTCTTTTTTATTGCCCTGTCAAAACCAAGCAACATGCCTAAGCCTAGAGTGACAGTCAAAGTGGTGTGAGCCTCATCATTTTAGCTGTTTCTCAGAGGTTAGAATTGAATTTGAGAATATTCCACTTAACTCACTTGAAAAACAATCACCTCATTCTCAGATGATTCTCAATCATCTCTACTTCTGGATTTACTTTTACAAAATGAAATCTTAGATTAAATAATCCTGTTCTAATATGTCTTATACCTTAAAATGATATAAACATGTAGTTCATTACGTGTGCACTCTAAAAGAAGGTGAAACATGTGCACTCTAAAAGAAGGTGAAACATTATCAGTATGTAGAATATTTGTGTATGAATGAAATTAAAAAATCAAATTACAATGATACTATATAACATCCTTCATTTTCACCTGAAGGTTAATTTTCACCAATGGGATACTTGTGTACAAGATTATTTTACAAATCAAGTAAAATCAAATAGACTTTTAACCTCAAAAGGAGTACTTGCTTCTAGTTTGGTGCTGTGATAAAATTCTCTTAGTATCTTAGAATCATCCTATAACAATCCAAAGAAATAAACCTTATTCTCTGCAGTGTAACAGATGAGAGAAACAAAATACTAGCATGACATTAAAAGCCTATCATGTCGTGTTTCTAGAGTCAAACTTGTAAGATGTGACTGGAGGCCCCAACCCCGACCCCAACCCCCAGCAGTTTCAGGACAGACAGCTTGATGATTCCAGCCAGACTATCAGAGCCCACTGAGATCTGAGAAAGGAACTGACTTTTACAACTTCTTGAATAGATAAGATTCCCAGGCCAAGATTACAAACAACTATAAAATGGGATTGCTTCCAGGCCAGAAGTTTACCTTAAACATCAATCAGATGTCATGGGAACCTCAAACCCCTCCCCATAAAAGGGCCTACTGATCAGCTAGGATAGAGGCTCTTGGCTTATCTTGCTCTCCTGGGGAGTTAGCCTCTCGCACTCTCCCTAAGGGAGACCACACCTGCCAGCCTGGTTCCCAGAGTCCAAGCCCCCAAGATGAGGGGGCTAGCATTTCTCCACTCCTGAGTGTGGAGAAGCTAGTCCCAGCTGGTCTTCTCTTAATAAACTGGTCCTGTTACCTCCCAGCAGAATCTCTGGTCCCACTGTCTGCTGAGTCTCTCAAACTCAGACCTTACAAAACTCACACCTTTGTAATTTAAAAGTCACTTCCTCCACTCTACCTGAAATGAACTAGACCCGGAGCTTGACTTTTCAGTAAGTCTTAACCAAGGAGGTTGTACAAACACTAAAGAAAGAATGATGCATAAATGGTGAAGAGGGGGACAGTCCAATCCATGATGCTTTTATTTCATATTTTTATCACACTGTCAAAGGTATTAATATATTAATTAATAATTAATATAAATATATTAATTATACCTTTGTGATAGGAAGAGTCAACCATCTCATGAACACTTGGGTCAATGGTATATTAAACTCCCTGTTCCTGCTACTTACCCAAAGAGTAGAACTGACGTGAATATCAAATAGAGGGCAAAGATATTTGTGAATAGTGAAGTGTTCCTTGCAGACTAAAAAGTTTATAATCATTGGGGGCGGGGGGTGTATTGTGACTACCAGAAACCACAGGCTAGCAAATAGAAACCCTATGGTCAGGAGTTGTCATAGATTCTCAACCTGACTGGCTATTAGCATTGCTCTTGATTTTCCACCAGAACTTGATGGGAAGACCTTTTTGCTGAAGATACTGCATACATATTTTCTCCATATAGAACATGGAGAAATCAAGGCAGTACTGGCCTCTACGCTTTGTTCCTACTGGCTAGGTGTCATATTCTTCAGAGTGCTATGCATGCTATCATGCTATCAGAAAAGTAGTGAATAGTCTTACTCAGTTGTAAACCTGTAAGCCACAATAACAACTGGCCTGAGAAAATAACGCTCACTAGTTCAATTGTGGCACCAAACACTTTCTGATTTTATATCAATCCTGCTTCACCTGATGGAGCCCATACATTTTACTATTATTAGCATCAAGAACCTGTGGCTACACAAGTCACAGGCCATAGGGGAGAAACTGCTACTATTTGTCTGATCAGTGGACATAATATAAAGGTGACACTTAATGACTTAAGGTTATACCCATCAATTACTGAATTCCTAATGCGGACATTTATGTTTCTAGTTGATGGCTACAAATGCAGAGATTCACAACTGGTCAACATTCATAGAATAAAAGATTCTGGAGTGATTAGTCCTAATTGGAACATCTATATCACACCCACCCTTAACGGTTAACGAAAAATGTGGAAGCAGGGCCAAAAAGATGTAGGAAGTCAAGGTGGTAGATGAATACATCAAAACAGTGTTTTTTAGACATAACAAGACAGTTGCACGTATGTACCTGCAATGTTTGTGAAAGCTTGCACACATCTTGGGCAAGGACAAGCCAGAAAAGTCCCAGAATGGAGGGAAGAGTTGGGCACAAAAATCCCAATCCTAGCTGTGGAAGTATTGAATATTTATAATTGTAGGGAAACTGAGAGTCAGTTTTCACTAAGGGTGATGCTAGGTTGGTTAATCAGACTCTAGGGGATGGATCCATACCCAAATTGGACTGGAGAGGCTTTAAATATGATAGAGAACAAGAAATGCTAGGAGCAAGTACAGAAGTTTATGTGCATCTGAATGAAGGTGGGTTGTGGTCTGAATATGACCTAATACATTGTGCTTCAAAGAATTAAGAAAATACTAATTTTTTAAAAGAATATCGAGTGTTCTAAATTCTCTGCTGGAATTCTATGGGCAGAAAAGACTCTACCATTCTCCACCATACATACCTATAAGCAAATTCATTGGTAGGTAAAGCAGTGAAGTATGTCGTGTTGGCACTGATTCAGGGATCTTACGTTTAGAAAGTACTCAGTGTTCTCTCTTCAACCCCAGATTAAACATCACCAACACACTTGAAGCTTTGCAGTTACTCTATAAATACCATTATGTGGTTGGTTTAATATAATGGATGCATACTGGCTGAATCCCTGATCCAGAAGCCACTGGAAAGACCATAGAAGCTTTCATATAAGGTTGTGTATCATTGGAAGAGTCAATTAATTCAGGGCTCAGGGTTTGCATCACAGTCGTGGCTACTTGCAAACCTTTTTATTCCCATCTAGTAACTTCTGTTAGCTTTCTATTCCACTTCTGTTTCTTTCTCTCTTTTTTTTTCTTTTCACGTATATCGCACTAGATCTAGGAAGAATACATTGCACTCCAGTGAATGCGTAACTAATGATTTATGTAGTCCCTGCACAGCATGCACATGGGGTTTTCTTTCCAACAATTTAATTGTAATGACTTGATGATGCAATCACTGCCTGATCCACCTCACTTGCTATTTTGTGGACAGTGGGACAATAAGAGGCAGCTTTGCCATAGTTTTAGAAGGATTCATGGAGTCTGGACTTTTAAGTTGCTTGGGACAAGTATCCAGACCCTTAACTAGTCAAAGAAACAACCAATTTTCTGTATTTGTTGGTTGCATTTGATTTTAAGTTATACTGGATTATCTAAGATAGTTTAAGATTTCAAACTTACACAATAAATATGTTTCTTTCAGCAGTAAAAATAGGCATAGCATCTGAAATATTGTTTTTCCACATTGGCTTTCCTTGTATAATATTTCAGAGTGCACCCATTTCATGCAGTGTCTGCTGAGACCAGAAGAGGGTGTTGATCCTCTGAACCTGGAGTTAAGGGTGTTTGCTAACTACCATGTGTGTTCTGGGAAGCAAACCAAGTCTTTTGGAAGAGCTTCCAGAAGTCATAACCTCTGAACCATCACCTCAGTTCCCCTTTGTTTACGTTTTAGGTTAGACTTTAACTGTGTAGCTCATGCTGACAGGGTGGCAGGTTTTTCGGTATGCAACCCAGTGGAAGGGTTCTTATTGGCCCAGACTCATTCGACAGTATGGCAGTTCAGTCACTGAGCAATTTTTACTGTATATAACAGATTTACCTCTGAGATGGCAGCAGCATTATCAGTCATTGTTCCCAACAGCTTGTTCAGAGATTGTCATATGATTTGAGTTCATCATAGGAAAACTTACACTCATGACATGGGTAGAGGACTGTTTTGAATGTGTGAGATTCTTGTATTGTCTTCCAGTGACTTATCATGAGAAGAATATAATCAAGGCATTTTACCTACAGGGGGTACCCCAAGCAAATATTCCTGGATTAAATATTATTTCAAGTAGCCTGAAGCTGAGGTCAGTTCTACATGAGTTAACTTACATTACCTTGAAAACACACACACACACACACACACACACACACACACACACACACACAAAATGATACAAATCTGTTAGGTTTTTGTTTTGTAATTGTATTGTGTTAGTAATTGACTGGTATAAAGCCCAGCTCTCATTGTGCATTCCACCAAGGCAAAATAAAGCTTCTGACTTTGACATTGAGAGAAAAAAGTCAAAAATAAATAAGTTGCCATCCCAGTGTGGAAAATGTCAGTACATGAACAGAAATATATTTAATAAATTTCACTAAAGAAAAGATGAGCTTAGAAAAGTACATTTTGATCACAAACAGAAAAGAAAAAAAAATGTCGAGAGCTTAGAACACACAGCAATATTGCCTTTATCTTTTCTCTGTGTAATTGCTTTGGCAAGGAATCTCCAATACTATCCAGGCTTTATTTCTAGATCTTAGATTAAAGGTTTTAGTTTTCCAGCATTGTTTATGGTTAGTAGTGAACTTCTCACAGAAAACATTTATGTTATGTTGCATTTCTTCTGTTTCTGCTTGTCTAAACAGATGATGATATGGTTTCTAACCTTCATTTTCTTGATGTGATGAATCATGTTTGGTGATTTGCACATACTGCACATTCTTGCAACCTAGAAATAAATCCAACTAGATCACAGTAGATGATCCGTTTAATGTGTTGACAAACTACGTTTTCTTTCAGTACTTCCTCTTTCTTTGTGATCCTTATAAAGGTGAGCTTTTAACTGGTCTCAGTGGATGTTTGATTTCCTGATTAAAACAGCTCTAACATCTCCAGTTTTGTGAGGTAGAAGTATCCTTGCCAGAGTTAGGTTATTTAGAGAATTTTTTTTTGGAAGAATGGAACTATTACTTTACTGTTTAAGTCAAATCAGTTCTAATATTTCTTCAAAATGGAGAGATAGAAATTTTCCCTTTTGTATCAAGACTGTTAGGAAGTGTAGGAGGTTAAGAAGTAGCACCACTTAACTCATTGGTCTACGTGCTCAACCTCTCCACACCACATTAGTAAAATTCAGGAAGCGAAGGATCCATGATCTTTTCTGGAATGGAGTTGGGAGGAATATTGGTTGAATGAAAGAGCTGCTTGAGTTCCCGGCATGACCAAACCCCTTCATTATTTTTTTTTTCCGGAATGAGCAGAGGTAGCAATCTCCCTACATGGGCGAAATCTGTGGCTAGACTATTTAGCTCAACTTTCTAGCTAGGTTGAATTTTCTGTTGTGTTTCTGTGGGAAACGAGTTCACTTTCATTGGTGGGTGATGAGGCTGGCTGGCACCCTCAGTCTAGACTCAGTGTGAGATCCATGCACTAGAGACTATGGTCTCTGACTCCTGGCTTGCTCCTCCCTGAGCACTGATGCTCTAGATAAGATGTTTCCCTGTTTCCTGTGTGGCAAGATGAGTGGGTTTCCTGGGAAGTTCCTCACAACGATAGGGAAAATGAATGACTTTTTTTCTTTTATTCCTGAACACACTATGGTCCCATGAGAATTCTTTTCCTTTGATAGCATGCTTACTTGAAGGAAGAGAAATGGCAGCAAAGCCCGACTTTTTCCTTACCTTTGGCATTCATATTTTGTTTGGTTTTTCAAATTTTCTGTGTCAGCCTTGTTTGGTAAGTGGTAGAATTTTCAAAAGTCATTCTGATCTGTGGACAGTTGATAATTAAATGCCTCCTGTGTGTTTGTGTATGTATATGTACTTTGTGTATGTGTATGCTTGTGTATGTGTGCCTGTGAATACATTTGCTTGTCTGTTTGTACATGCATGTGCATGTGTATGTATGTGCATGTGTGTGTGTGTGTGTGTGTGTGTGTAGTGGAAGACTTTAAGCATCATACTAGAGAAACTTTCATTGTCTCATTTTTATTTGCACACCTGTGTATTAAAGATGCTTGCTTTAAGTCAGTGTATTTTTGTAAGTGTATATCTTCATAGACTTAGTTCATGTGTTATACAAAATTACCCTTTAATCAAATTTTATGTGATTACAAATGTATTTTAGTTCTCCTGGAAGTCAAGGAGGATTTCCTTAGCAGGTAATTCTTCTTAGCACTTCCTTTAACCATCCCTTGACTCGTTTTCTCACATTAAGAATCAACTTGATGAAACTATTTGGGGTTGGTCTTTTTTATGGAGATTTATAGCCTTTCTGAAAAGAGTAGATGGACTTTCTACTTTGATCATTTTGTCTAAATCACAACCAGAGTGGGTTGTCCATAATTTTATTGTCAGATTATTTAAATTAGAACCCAAATCAAGTATGGTGAAATGCCGATACAGGTTTTTATAGTAGTGTATCCCCTGCCTAATCAAAATATTTATCCTTAGCAACTTCTATTCACCATGTATTTATACATTTTTGGTAGCTTTTGTGTCAACAATGATTTTTTTTTTCATGCTTTCAATTTAATCATTTCCAATGTTAATCTAAACATATATTTAAAACAGCAAGTGCATACTTATTGTGACAGACAGACTTTAGGACAATCCCATTAGCCCAATTCCTAGAACTTGAATTGTTAAAGGAGATTCTTCTCTGGAGTTTTGGCTGCCTCTTGACTTGCTTACAACTTATACAGTATGACAAAGGGAGCAGCACAGACCTTCCATGACTGGGCTAGATTAAATTGCAATTTCTGAAGTGCCATCAGACTGGCAGTACTGCCTATTTGATAGTTTACACACCTTGATGAGAACAAACTTCCACACCAGAAAAAAAAAATCAATACCAGAAAGCAACAGACATAGCTTCTAACTAAGATCCAGTGATAGTTGAGGCCAGCATCTTCAGAGTACTGAATCTTCTCAACAATCCCATGAGCATGAAACTAAATTGTTCCATTCAAACTTTTCTATGAGATACCATTGTAGTCTTGAATCTAAAGCAGGAAGTCCATCAAAGTCATATCCAGAATCCCAATACAGAAAAGACACAAAGTCATAAATGCACAGTGTTTTCAAACTTCTAAAAAAAGACACATCCAAAGACAAAACCAAACTGAGCACTTCTGTGAAGAAACAGTATCAAGACAAATATGTATCGAAGGATATGTTGTCAAATAGTAATAGCCTTGAAAATATTAAGTTTGCATCTTACAGGAAGGTCTCCTTAGATCAATAAAAGGGTCTATTCTGGGTTTAGATTATTGAAAGTTTGAACTTACAGAATGTGAAGGTACATCAATTCTATAGAGTGACATCTGAAAAGAAATGGGGTTGAGGCTTAAGGTATAAGATAAAAACTGAAATTGAACAATGAAAATACAAAATTTCAATCTTCAGAAAACAAGAGATGGATATGCTTTTGCCCTAGGTAAAGAAAAAGCTGAAGACAAGCAGGCAAAGTGAAGTCTTAGATTTAGAGAAAGAGTTGTGAATCTGGTCATGACATATATGGGCCAAGTGTTCTCATTGTTAGCTTTCAGTTCTTCCCATAAATGATGACATTGAAAAGGAACAGAATTCTCCAGTAATAAACACAAAGGATGTTTCCAGTAACTCAACATACTACACTTCCATTATTCATAAAACATGTATCACAGTGTTCTTTGCAAGGATCAGTGTTAGAATGCATGCAAACATACAGTTGTACAGAAGAGGTGAGAAACAGAAGGAAGATATAAACCTACTCTGGCAAGGGTTAATATGAATTATTACACACAGTTCAGGGAAGAAATTTTAAAAAGGAAAAGAATCTTGGAAGTCCTGAGCAGGGTTGCTCTCTTCCCAAAGGGCAACAGCAAATTCTCCTTTACTGTGTTAATCTGTTGTGATGTGAATGAGAATGTCTCCCAGAGGCTCCAAGTATTTGGACATTTTCTTCTCAGTTGACAGTGCTGTTAGGGAAGATCTCATAAGGTGTCATGTGCTGGAGGAAGCATGTCAATGGGGGTGGGGTTAGAGATTTCTCTACCTTGCAGAATTGATTTCCATTCTTGCTCAGCTTCCTCTATGTGCTTGAATATGTGAGTACTACACTTTGTGATCCTCCCACCACACCTCCCTTCATAGTGAACACTGATGTCTTCGAAACATAAGCTAAAATAAACTATTTCTTTTACAAGTTTCCTTGGTCATGTTGTCTTATCACAGCAACAGAAAAGTAACTGATACAACTGGTCTCTCTTTAAGTTCTTCACTCTATCTCGTTTCTATGCTGGCTGTCATTTCTATCTGTCACAGCAGAGGTAACTCAGATACTCCCAGTTGCAGTGTGGGTCTTATTCTACATTTTGTTAACTTTGTTCATTCTAAGATTCATTTTTACATATATTCTTCATTTTATATGAAAGATTATCACCATTTGTTCCTCAAACTCAACTCTCTGCAAGCTTCTAGCTTACAGTCTCTGGAGAACACGCTGATAACCCTTCAAATGTCATAACCTTCCATCCTTGCTCCAGGAAGGTTGTGATGCAGATGCTGCATTTAAAGCTTCAGGATCTGTCACTGAAAAAAGCCCTTTTAAGTAAAGAAATATTTATTTTCAAGTTTCATAATCATGATCTATGTCATTATCTTCAAAGACTCTATAAAAATTGACACTACTAAGTTTTAGCCCACTGCTGTTGATAGCACAAGGACGCTCTTCTGGTGATTCTGTTCCACAACCAGGTTTCCTAACTCTCCTGAATACCCTTGGAAAGGTAAAGTACCAGTCATGAAAGATATAAAAATTTAGTCATTAAAGTTGTGAATTTTGGTTGTCCTCAACCCTGTGTTTTTAGTGGGTGAGGTTCCTTCCATTCATTTGTGAGAGAGTTTCTCCAGTGGACAAGGGGCAAGGGGTAGTGGTTGGTTGAGATCTCCAATATTTATAGTCTGGAGAGAGTCCTGCTTCATCAAAGGTAAGAAAATTAAGGGTGAAAAGAGCTTCCACCAAGGTCAAATGGGGATCCCTCAGTGTCATTGGCATTTTCTGCTTCATAATGAGTTCCTTGAGGGTTCTATTAATCCTCTCCTCTATGGCTTGGCCCTGAAGGTTAAAGGGGATGCCTGAGGAGTGTCTAATCCCCCAGGATTCTATGAAAGACTTGAATTGGGCAGATGTATATGCCAGGCCATTACCTATCTTAATTGCACAGGGTACATCCATGTGGATGAAAACCCATCCATAGTGGGTTTTGTTGCCTTAATGGCATGGGATCGCCTCTCATCTGAAAGGGTCATAGCAAAAACAAATTTGGAATAGGTATCCACGATGCCATGGACATATTTAAGGTTGCAAAATGAGAGTATGTGGGTGACATCCATTTGCCAGATGGCATTTGACGTAAGGCCCCTAGGGTTGATTCCTTGTGGCTGCAGTGGGCCCAAAGGGGCCAAAGGCGCACAGGCTTTACATGCACAAATTAGGTGTTTACATTGGCTAAGAGAAAGTTTGGGGTAGAGTACCTGTAGGTTAGAGAGGGAGAGATGAAATTCTTGTTCTAGGAACAAGGAAGTGACAGCAATAAATTTATGTTCCTAAGCATTCCTGTCAGCAATGAATCCAGTCAGACCAGTGTGTGAGTGTACATGCTCAATGAACCAGGGATGCTGTCTATTTTCCATCAACCTTTTTAAGGCACTAATGGCAATATTTATTGGTTTATGAGAGGGTCTGGGGTTAGCTAAGGGAAGCGTTCTTGACATTTGGACAGTGTAAATACTGTTGGAGAAAATATTGACAGGTTCTTGTTGACAGAGCTTTAGGACTCTGAGGATAGCATAAAGTTCACCTAATTGAACTGAATGATGGTTAGGAAACTTAAGAGCCTTGTCTGGATGGTTGGCCTTTTTAATAATTAATCCGTAAGAATGCTTATTGGCATCTGAAAAAGTTGAGGCTGCCAGGGAGATAGGCTGGCCGAAGGGTGTAGAATGGGGATTGGCCTTCAGGGGTAAGGCAGCAATTGATTGAAGTAATTTGTGAGCAGGGAAGTGGTTGACTATATCATTAGGAAATCCTGCCACCAGGATATGAAAAGGTGGTCATCCTTGAAAAATGACTGGAATTCCATCATGGATATAAGCAGAATTATTTTGGAGGGCTCTATGTTGTAAATTTTATTTGTGTAATTATGCATCTTGATAGCTGGGCGGAACATTGCCTCCAGTTTGGTGGTGAGTTTATGGGTCTGTGACCAAGAGGGGTGGACCCAATAAAGGGGGACTTATCTTTGCCAAATGATTCCTAGGGGAGACCTCTCCATCTAGAGGGTTAAATTCAGGATTAGGTGAGTTGGGTCATACCTTGCGAGGGTAATTGAAAAGAATTGGTGAGATATCTCCTGCAAAAGTTCTTTTGCTTGTTTGGTCAAAGGGATTTTCTGGGAAGGATTATTTGAGGTTTTAAGAAGGTCAAAGAGGGGAAGGAATTTAGCTTGAGGAATGGGCAAAAAGGGCTTAAGCCAATTAATTTGGCCACAAAGTTTTTGGAGGTCATTGAGAGAATACTTATCCATTAATAGAAGGCTTGGAGTGAGGGGTTGAATATCAGTGGTAATTTTAAAACCTAAAAACCCAGAAGGGGGTACAGTTTGAATTTTTCCTTAGCTATAGTTAAACCTAGTTTTTTAAGGTCTTCAAGAAGTATTTCGAGGAGATCCATGAGAACAACTTGTGAGGGGTGAGCAATTAAAAGGTCATCCGTGTAATGTATAATGAGGCATTTTGATCTGATTTTCTCAGTGGCAGTTGACACAAACAATTGACAGGTGGATGGGCTTTTTTCATGCCCTGAGGGAGGACCTTCCATTGATATCTCTTAGCTGAGATGTTATGATTAGATTCCCAGACAGTAAAGACAAAGAAGGGCCTGTTCTTGACTGCCAGGGTCACAGAGAAAAAGCAGTCGTTAATGTCTAATATGAGTATGTGATACTTAATAGGAATGGCTCTGGGATGGGGGAGGCCAGATTGAAAGGAACCCATCTTTATCATATATTTGTTGACCTGGCAAAGGTCTTGAAGTAACCTGTACTTATTATTTTTCTTTGAGATGATAAAGATGGGGAAACTATGGGACTGATGGAGGGCTCAGTATGGCCAAGATCAAACTGTTCTTATACAAGGGATTTGAGGATGGTTAGTTTAGGTTCTAAAGTAGGCCACTGTTAAACCCATATGGGGTATGTGGGTGAGAATCAAACTCAGAGCTTTCATATGCTAGGCAATCACTCCATCACTGAGCTATACTCTCTGCCCAGCAAACTGCCGAGTGAAAAAAAAGTTGAAATCCTATTAAGCAATTGTTGCCCAAACCTCAGAGAAGTTGTTGGGTCAACTCAGATGGAATTGTATGATCAACCTGGTAATTAAGGGACAAGGAGTGATTAAGAAAAGCCTGTGACTATAGGCCTTTTATATAATAGGAGAGGCATAATTGAGCTTCAGTGATCCTGGATTCTTTATAGCCTTAGATTTTGTGCCCATCTCAGACCTCCTCTATGCTGGGAACTGGGCTTAGGTTTGGGTAGGTCTTGTGCATGGTGTCACATGTGCTGTTGATTCACCTGTGCAACTCCCTCCTGTGTTTGGAAAAGACTAATTAGTATATACATTCATCACTTCTGGCTCTTATCATCTCTCTGCTTTCTTTTCACCTACACTCTTAACAAGACAAATAAATTTGTCTTCAATTTCTAAAAACTACCTTATTACTGAAGACCCTAACTGTAGAAGGAACAAGGAGAAATCATGTTGATACTGATGTCAAAGATTGATCTTTACTAGCTAGCTTGCTAGCTTTCATAGTGCTAGAAGGTGCCTTTCACATTGCCAGAAAAGTTATCATAGGTTATACCTAGTTGCAAACTGTAAGCCACAGTGATGACCATCCACATTCTTATTTCTAATAATAATATTTCACTTGATAAATTTCAAGTTTCCTTTGCATGCCAAAAAAAAAAAAAAACAGCCAAGAGGGCTTATTTTAGTCTCTTCAGAAGAAGCCAGTCTATGGCCAAGAGCTTTTATGTTTTCCTGCCTCTAAAATGTATGCTTGTTTGTTTTTAATCCCAAAGATATATGCGGTATACAGAAACCTTGGTTAATAGTACTTTGCTTTGGTTTTTCTCCTTTTAGCTCTCACATTAATGCATACTATCTTTTAATAGCTACATCCCTACAAACACCTGATTATTTGAATATTGAAACCAAGAATTATAAATTGCTGGCTTTTTTTCTGTGTAGGCCCTAAAACTTTGTGTGTGATGGGTGGGTGGGCATACTTTGTTCAAAAAGTTTGGTAATTTTCAATAATTCTTCTCAGCCATTCTCCATTCTTGCCATTTTAATACTTTTATAGATAGGAGCTATTAACTGAAAATAATTCAAAATTTCACATTGATGTTTCTCTGAGAAAAGTTCTTATTATTTTATACACATTTACTTTCAGCTCATGGGACATATAAGAATAGTTGCATAAAGTCATTGGCTTTATGATTGATGTGATGTCAGTGATGGCTTTGCTTTTATCTTCCAACCATATAACATCTTCATTATTCCTTGTTTAGTAATTTTGTATTGTATCTTAGACCCATGAATGCTGTTTTACTGAAGTTTTTAATTCTATATAATCCTTTACTGAGCAATACTGTTCTGCCAGATCACTGATGAATATTTGGACATGTTTTTCTCACCATCCTAGAGTGCTGTCCACATCTGAACTCAATCCCCAGAAACTTAACTATGCTGGTTATCTGACCTGCACATTTGAATTTCAGAGATCAAGCTGGGGGTGAAGGTTTCAAATTTAACTCCATTCTTAGAATATTTGTTATTCAGATTTAGAAATTTGTTGGACAGGAAACGACTGAATTTACACGGCACATCCGAAAATTCAAAGTCAAACTGCTCTCAATGTGTTTGCCATCTTTTCTGAATTAAATATGTTCAGGTTGAGTAGGCTTCCAGAGTAACATGAACTGTTCCAACATCAGCGAATCTTTTCTAAATTAGTTTGCATATCAATCATGAATGTTAAAATCCATGGAGAGGAGAGACATGTGGGCTCAACAATGGGTTTGGATTTCTCTTCTCTGTCCTTCCCCTCTGAGATTTTTCCTAGAAATTGCTGTTCTCCTGATCTTGTTTTGTTCTAAACCCAAGGGCCTATACTTGGATAACACTTTCAAAGAGAAAGAATGAAAAATGAAAATGAAAAGGGATTGTTATGGTCTGAGCATATATCTCCAGTATGATCCCATGTGTGAATGCTTGGTCCCAGCTGGTTGCACTGTTTGTGAGGGTTAGATGAAGCTAGACTGGTTGATATTGGTCACTAAGAGGGGGGTCTTGAAGCTTGATAGGCCCACCCACCTTCCTATTCATTCTCTGCTTTCTGACATGAATGCAGCGTGTCAGCCTCCTGTCCGGCCACTCTTCCTTCCTTTCCTGCTTCCACGTTCCCCATCATGATGGACTTCATCCAACTGAAACTTTAAGGCAAAATAAGCCCTTTCTCCCTTATGCTGCTTCTGTTGAGATATTTTATCTCTTCAACAAGGAAGTGACTGTGTCATGAGCTACCGTATATGCAAGTCACTTTTATTAGCTACTTTTCTTTTTCTGTAACAAAACACCATGACCAAGAAAAGTCGTAGAAGGAAGAGTTTACTGGGTTATGGTTTTGGAGGAATAAGAGTATAATGTCAGAATTGGCCAAAGCAGACTACTGAATGCTCACAGCTCCTACTCTTCTCTCTCAGGTTCTTTCTTTCCTTTTACTTCCCCGATTCCTTTCCAATTTTCTTGGTTCCTGCAGTTACATCAGGATACATACTTACATATAAGGGTTTGGTGTTAGGATCTACAAATGAGACAAAATATACATTGTTTGTTTTTCTGATTCTGTGTTACATCACTTAGCATAAAACTTTTTAGTTATATCCATTTACTTGCAAATACCATGATTTCTTTTTTCTTTACTGCTGAGTAGAACTCCATTGTTTAAGCGTCCTACATTTTCATTATTCACTCATCAATTGAGGGACACTTAGGTTGCTTCCATCTCTTAGTTATTATGAAAAGAGCATCAACAAACATAAATGTGCAAGTGTCTCTACAATATTATGAGTCCTTTGGGTATATTCCAAGGAGTAGTATAACCAGGTCAAATAGCAGATTCGTTTATATTTTTTATGAGTTTTCTACGTTGCTTTCCGTGGGATTCTACAATTTTACAATCTCACCAGCAGTAACTGAGCATTATTTCCCCACCCCCTCTCCAGCATTTGGTACCATTTATTCTTTTGATCTTAGCCACTTTTATTGGAGTTAGACACAATCTTCAAATAGTTTTAATTTCCATTTCCCAAATTGTTAATGGTACTGAACATTGTTTAAGATGTTTCTCAACCATCTTTATTTCTTTTGAGAACTCTCTGCGCAGATCCTCAGCCCATCTTTTAATTGTACCACTTATTTTCTTGATTCTTTTTTGTATATTGTCTATATATTCCAGATGTTAAACCTCTGTCAGATGTGTCACTATTGAAGATTTTCTCCATTTTGTGGATTTTCACTTCATTTCCTTGGTGATTTCTTTTGCTCTACAGAAGCATTTGAGTTTAATGAGGTCCCACTTGTTGATTAGTGACCTTAATTCCTGAGCAACTGATGTCTGATTTAGAAAGTTCTTTCCTACACCTATATGTTGTAGGTTACTGCCAATGTTCTCTTCTAACAGTTTCAGAGTTTTTGGTTTCACCTTGAGCTCTTCAATTCATTTATAGTTGACTTTTGTGCAAGGGGAAAGGTAAGGGTCTGGCTTCATTATTCTGCAGGTGTAGATTCAGTTTTGCCAGCACCATTTTCTTAAGATGTTATCTTTCCTCCAGTGAGTTTCCTTGACCCCTTTGTCATATATCAGGTGCTGAAACTGCATGTTCTGATATTTGAGTACAGTTTTTTTTAAATAAAGTTAGTAATTAATTGGCTATTGTAAACTGAGCAAATTTTTTTTTTGTTTGAACAAATTTTTCTCCAAAATCATATATCTTCACTATGCACAAGAAGTTAGGCTCAACATCACTAATCATGGAGGAAATAGAAATAATAAAAAAAGTAGTGCTACACACCCATTTAGATTGGCTATTATATGTTTTAAATGTAGACAACTGTATGTATTAAAAAGATGTATAAATGTGTAGTAGGAATGTAAAATGGCACATTCGCTGAATGTAACATTATAGTGACTCCTTAGTAAAACTAAAGATGCATTTGTGATGTGATACAGTATTTTCACTACTGAGGATCTATACAAAGGAATCCACTGCATTTATTAAAGAGGTAGTCAAGCAGCCATGTGTGTACTCAAATTATATAGAGGACGTAAAATTTAGGAGTAACCCATACCGGTAGAATGATAGTTAAGCAAACTGTGCTGTATGTGTTGATTGTTATTCAGTCTTCAAAAGGAAGGAAATTTCCGACTATTTTCACATGTATGACTTTCATAAACACTGTGTTAAGTTAAATGTTCCAAACACAACAGGGAAGATACTGAGAGATTCTCCTTACATAGTATAAATGGAGCACAGTATTTCTAAAGACTGGGTAAAGAGGGTTTGGGGAGTATTGTCCACTGTTAATAGGGTTGACATTTCATAAGACAAGCAGAATTAGCAACATGACAAGTAGTGATGGTACTGTGATACTATGGATATACCTACTAACTTGACTGTGGACCTAATGCATAAGATGGCACATTTGTGCTTTGTTCATTTTACCACATTGAGAAAGGTTATCTGAATGAAAAGATGTCCATTCCTTTTACTGGTCTCTGTGTGTCTATCCCTCACTGTTTATCTTCTATCTGTAGTGCAATAAATTTGGTTATAAATTTTTCATAATGACTTGTATATATTTAAAATTCATGATAAATAAGGTTTTAGAAAAAAGTTACATATAGTTTTCTGGGTTGTTAAAGGAGCACATTAGCTTCTTATTATGTCAACAAACTTAAATTACTGTGCAACACAGATGAAGGATTTGATGCTCAGAGGGCATTTGGAAAAAAAAAATACCTTCAGACACATTTGCAACTAAGTACCTCAAATGCCATGAAGACATGTTTGGAAGCATTTATCATGAAAGGTGCCCAGAATTCACCTCACCATGAATAAACCAGGTATTACTGAGGCTGACATTTCCCTTTTACAACACAACCATTTTTTTATGGAGGGAGAAAGTATATAATTGAGAGAAACAAACCTTTGCAAATCACATTAAAGTGACAATTCTCTTTTCAGCCCCTTTCAGGTGGTCGTCAATAATAAAGAAGCAGGTCATCCTATGATCCACATTTTATCAAGATGGAGTGAGACACTTTTTCAAACCTGCTTTTTCAAGTAATGCATTTACACTATAAAGTCACACACACACACACACACACACACACACACACACACACACACACTACAGCAGCTTGTGAACCAAGGATGCATCATATTACTATGAATAATTTCCTTTAGTTTAGACATGTGGATGAATGAATAATGAGTTTCTACAGAAGTCACAATCCCCCAATGAGTTCCACTTGTTAGAATCTTAATACATCACAGATTGGAGAACAGCTTTCAACTGAAATATAATGCAGCAACATTCTCTGAAACAAAATCTCAACCTTGAGGGTGAGACAGTAATGAATGAGCTTAAGACTTGCCACAATTAAGGTGCTTTTGTGAGCAAACCACTTTCTTATGAAAAAAGCAGTTTATTTTATGAATAAACCCAGTACCATAAGATCTTTAATATTTCTTGATTGGTTCTATTCATGTTGTATTATTTTTTCTAATTCGGTTGTAACAAAATATTATATACTTGGTGACTTAATGGGAAAAAAATTCTTCATGGTTCTAGAAGCTAGAAAAATCTGATATTAAGCTGATGGTTCCTTCCGAGGTCTATTAGGACTCATCAGTTCCATGACTCTCCTCCAGCTTATTATGATGAGTTGGTGACTATTCCTTTGCTTTTGGAAGCATCATCTTTTCATCCTCATATGACATTCTCTCTGTCTTTTTATCTGTGTCCAATTTCCACTGCTATAAAGATAGCAGCAATATTCAACTTAAAGAGCATCCTAGACCAGTAAAACCCCATTTTTTTCTATTTATAGTAATAATGAATATATTCATAAAAAATGTCATTTGAACCATTGAGAGCTGGGACCTCAATATAGGAATTTTAAGAGGACGATTGTCAAGCAATAGAATGCTTCCAGTTAACATTTTTAGTGGATTTTCAATTAGTAAACAGTGCTTATAAATTAAAAGGACTTTGCTGCATTCCACTGTCACTCCTAGCCCCACTGCTTCATCAAGTTTCCTAACAGCTCATGCTTCAGATCCAGAACAATTTCGGTCCAAATTAACATATGACAAACTAAAAGAATTTTACATGATATTACTTATGTTGAATAATTTCCCTACGGATTTTTAGGAAATAGGAATACAAAATTGACATAGGTTTTAAGAGTGGAGTGAGAATTATTGCATAGAAAGGAATACCATGGGGATTGGATCCTTCTCTGAAATATTAAGGATTAGATTGCCTCATGAACAGAGAGCAAAGACAATACATAACAATGTCTCTAAGAGGTTACAGAGATGCAAGAGATGAGAAACAGCAGCATTTTTAATGTAATAGAATTGTTCATCAAATTCTGGATAATAATGTTGATTTCATGTGATTTAAAACAGGTGCACCATAGAAATTTGAAGCATTTAAAAAGAGTAATATTCACAAGAACATATGGAAATAAGCTTTCTGTATTTGTATGGACTAACAAGGTAAACTTTGAAAAATCAAAAACTTCTATTCAAGAAAATTATTCAAGAACAAGAATTTGGACCAATTTCAGAATTTATAAAAATGATAATGTGTGCTCTTAATAGACTTGTGGGCCAAAGTTGATTTGGACCTTAGTAATCCAGAGGTAAGGGATTTAGAACTTCATAAAAACTTCTGACTCTAATATATGGCACACAATTATGCATGTTTGATAGCAACAATAATCCTTATATTATTATTAATATTAATTATTATTGTAATTTAAAAAGTTAATGGCCATTTATTTTAAGCTTACTGTATCTAGATACCATGCTGAATAATGAATTATAGGATTAATTAATTCTTATGGAGCTAGAATAGACTTCATTATTCTCCTTTCATAAATGATGGATTTAAGGTTCACATAAATTATAGACCTATGAAATCCGCATAATTAATGAAGGAAAGAGCAAAATCCATGAAGTCATGGGACCTGGGATCAGCACCTGGGTCTGTGACTAGCTGATTTGCTAGTTTGTTTTTTCTGACTTCTGTGGGACCATGCATCATCTCCACATGCGTGTCTGTGTTCTTTGTTGATGTAGGTACCAGTTGAGGTACCTACATCTGCTGGTAATGCCAACTGTGTCAGATGAGGGTGCTTACACACTCCAGCACTAGCTGGAAACTATTCCTGGCATTTGCATATCTTGTGATGGTGCTAATGTTGGGCAAAACTGTTAAGGGGCATTCGTCTTCTTCTTTAGGAATACCCCTATGAAGAATTTAATGAAGAACCAGACTTATAGCAAGTGCTGAATATACCTGTATGTGGGGTAAGGGTGCATGTGTGTGGGAAGGGTGGGTGTACAAGTGATCAACATCTGTGCAAGGATATATACTTAGTACATCTAGATGCTTTGGAATTGATGTGCGTTCTATGTTATAATATAATTTCTTACATGCTTTGCATTATTGTTTTGTCATTTGGTCTTCTTTACAGCTGTATGTCTTGATCATGAAAAAGAAATGCAGTGAATTATTATGAGACTGAGGGAGCTTTAAAATCCCTTAAGTCTGGATTACTAAGGTCCAAATCAGCTTTGGCCCACAAGTCTGCTAGGAGCACACATCATCATTTTTGTAACTTCTGAGATTGGTCCCAATTCTTGTTCTTAAATAAACTTGTCCTTCTACCCGCCTTTCAGTCTCTCTGTTGCATCACTTGCACTGGATCCCTTTCATTGTCAACTTGACATGCTTGGTTGTAAGCAACCTCAAATGAGGATTTTCCTCCATTGAATTGGCCTGTGGTCATTCTCTTGATTGTTGAGTGATATGGGAGGGATTAGTCCACTGTGGATAGGGCCACTCATGGGCAGGTGGATTTTTGTTGCATAAAAAGCAGGCCAAGCACAGGCCAAGGGAGCAAACCAGTAAGCAGTGTTCCTTCATAGTCTCATGGTCTGTGCTCCAGGTTCCTGTCCTGAGCCACTACCCTGTCTTCCATCAGTAATGAACTATGACATGGGGAATGTGCAATAAAATAAACCCTGTAACCCAAAATAAGTTTGGGGCAAAGTTTTTATCACAACAATTGAAAGGTAAATACCATGGAAATTGGTACTTGGATCACGAGATATTGCTGTGAGATAGACCTGACCATAGTGATTTGGGAGGACTGTGGAAGCATTTGGAACTTTGGACTAGAAAAAACATTGAGTGACCAGGTATTATTGAGCTGTTGTTGTGGAGCTTGGAGCCGTTCTACTGAAAGACATATAGATGATGGAGGACTGGCTTGTGAAGCCTCAAAAGGAAGCAAAGACTATCAGGGCTGTTTCAGTGGAATTAAGCAATTTTGGAGCTGAAATGCTTTGTGCTTTACTGCGACATTGATGCTGATTAGCTGGGGCTGGAAATCAGCTGCGAGTAATGAGATTGGCATAAGTCAGGTAAAATCTTCTGGAAATTATTTTCCAAGGGTCAGCACAAAGAAGCTGTGGTCCAGAGAATACCCAAGGTACTATCTCAAGATGGAAGCAGGACTTGATAATGTGTAAAATTCTCCTACATGGTATGGGTTTTTAAGGAGATCCTGGCATAATGGAGATGCCATGAAATTGGGATGGCCACCAAGACCAGTGGCAGGTAAGGAGTGGAGCTGTCTGAGTCTAGGAGACACGCTCTCTATTCTATGAATAGCAGAGCCAGGGAAGAGGAGCTTCCCAAACCCTTCAGATAAGAGAAGATAATGAATGAATCCCAGATATCCAGCATTTAGCTACTTTTCTGGACTTAGGTTGTTTAAGGTCTGATTCTTTCCTTTTAAATAAGAAAATATTTAACTTGTTTTGGATTTACAGGAGCCCCACAGTGAAGAGAATTTTTAAAGAGGCTTAAAATTTTGAATGTGTTTGCATTTTTAAGTTGTAACATTTTATGTTGTAAAATTAATATTAATATAAGATCTTGGGCATAAGAAATGTAAAGGTTGTGATTTCAATGTGATGTCTTTGTAAGTCAAGTTGACAAGAGGTCAGTTGTGCTGGATAGTTTCAGTTTTCAATTTGACATAACTGGGTTGATAGAAGGAACTCCTTCCACTGGATTGACCTGTGACCATATCTGTGGGACATTTTCTTGATGTTGAGTAATATGAGTGGGCTCGGCCCACTGTGGATTATGCTGCCCCTGGGTAGGTGGTCCTATATTATACAGGAAAGCAGACACAGTATAGGCCAGGGGAGCAGGCCAGTAAGTAGTGTTTCTTCCCTTATTTCCTATCTTGGCTTCCTCTGATGATTGAATATGATTTGTAAGCCAAATAAACACTTTCTTCCCCTAGTTGGTCTTGGTCAATGTTTTCATCACAGCGTAGAAAGCTAAGACACAACCCTTGCACTTCTCCTTTCTTTGAAAAGAATAATGGAAATGTAACAGCGGGAGATATAAGCACTGCGAAGGCTCAGCACCTAGACACTGGACCTCCTTCTGGAGGCTCTTTGAGTCTGCTCCAGGAGAGATGTACATCCAGATGTTTAAGTTTGATTTAACACAAAACAAACAAACAAACAAACAGAATGAGAGATAATGATATATCACACATTCATTGCTCTTATTTATGCAGCACGCCTGATGTTCATAAAGAAAAAGACAATTCTCCTAGAAGCCAGTGAACAAGGTGATTTTAAGAAGTGAATACTGTGCGAAGCAAGTAGTTATACCAACCCTTCATTTTCCTGAGAGAGAGAAACATGATCATATTTTGTTTTACCTAAAGAAGAGAAATTTTTCATTTAGAGGTAACAGAGCATTTTATTTCAGAGATAAACTGTAGCCTAAAAATGAAATGGAAGTTTAAGTGAACAGAGAACCATGTACTTTCTGAACCATCCCTAAGGTAAAACAGACAAAAAACAAACATATATGGCTAAACACAGCACTGTGGAAACCTATTATCTTTAGACATATCTGACCAAATTCGATCTGAATTTAAATAATAAAAATATAAATGTAATCTGAATTATCTCAAAAATCCCAATCTGTGGGACTATGAGACTGTACACTGGTGTATGGTAGCTTATTATAATGAAAATATTCATGTAGAAGTGTTAGAGCTCTTAAGGATTTGTTCCAAATATGTAACCAGTATTTGAACATGAGGATAGTATTGCTGAAAAATAAAACTATAAAAAATTAAAACTCTTTGATTATGATGAATCTCTTTCAAAATATGAAATTATTAATGCATATATATATATATATATATATATATATATATATATAACACAGTTAAGTCCAAATTTATGTATCACCATTCTCCATTAACTTTTCTTGAGAATGTATTTGTCTCATGGGAATTACGTGGGTTACAAAACTGCATTTCACCCGTTGTGGGGAAAATGGTCTCTCTCCATTGCTCTTTTTTTCATTTCCTTGCCTGCTCTGTCTTCAGGTCATCATTCTATCTATTTAGAGCATAGTTTCCCTTTTGGTAAACTAATAGATTTAGAGTAGAGGAAGATGTACCATGCAAAATCATGCTCTGGGTTTAAGTACCGGGAAATTGTTTCGGGTCATTTACTTAAAAAATAACAATAAGCCTCAGTATTGGGTACCATGTACCCAAAACATCTCTTTCAGATCCCTAGATTCTTACCAAGTTTATGAGGCAAAGACAGTGGATCAGCACTTGAACGCTCATATTAGGGTTCTCTGGATAATCACTGACTCAGTTTCATGTATACTAGAAACTGAGGCCAGCTACTGTTACATGGGAAAAAAGATATTTCCTGCCTATATTCTAAGACATTTATTACTTGGAATGATGGGTCATAAAAGACAAATCAAGCCAGGCTACTGATGCTACTGCATAGAGAGTTTAACCTTTGAAACCTTTCCCCTATAGTAATCAAGGGAGGCAAAGAGAACTTTGAGAGAATATAATATCTTGTCCTAGCCTGTCACCTCTGGACTTCAAGGGTATCACTGTAGAGAGACCATGAGGATGAAAATGCAACGTATTCAGCCTGCTATCACTGGACTTTAGAAGCAATGTAGACTGTGCCCCGCCTGAATCTTTCCCCTGATAGATTACCAGCTAGTAAGTGTCTATAAACCTTATAACCTGAACACTGCCTTCAAGTGTTCCCATTGGTTTCTTTGTAACTTCCCCCATTTGAAGCCCCCACTGTTCTAGCACAGCTGGGCTGTTGCAAAAGCTTTCATTCTTTGTCTCCCCTTAGAAATTAATTTTTTTGCATTAGAATCTTTAATCTTCTGAGGCATAACAGGATTTAAATACTGTTACTTTTCCTAGCATATCACAGACACATCTATGGAATCATTTCTTTCTTAGTATATTATTTTCAAAGTCCAACAGGATATAATAAATTCAAGACACAAATGGAGGGAAGCTGAAAGCATATAATTTCCAAGTTATCTTAGACATTTCATGTGAATTAAGAAAATGATGTGGCTGAGATATGTGATTGCCCAATTATGCAATGGGGTGTGTGAAGCCTCACTATGGGTTATTCTCCACTCACACTGTGTCTTAGGAAAGATAAGGAGCATGATAACTAGCTCACAAATCATTTCCTTCTATTCACCTTCAGATTGTACTCTGTGTGTGTGTGTGTGTGTGCATAGTATGTGTGTTTCTGAATAGCAGAAAAGAAAGACTAGGAAGTGAACCCCTTCCAGATTATATCTTGTTCACAAAATACTTTAGGCACATAGATCTCTTCCGTGTTAATTTCTTTATCTGGCAAATAGATTCCGTAACAGTATCTTTGTCATGTGTGAAAATATTAAAATGAAATATGTCTATTGAATTCAGAGCTAAATAGTTAAAGCTGGAAGTGGTGCCTCTTGCCTGTAATACCTAAAGGCATGAGACTGAATCAGGATGATTGCCACACATTTAAGACAAACTTGGGATATATACTGAGTCCCAGTCCAATCTGTGCTACTGCCAGAATCTGTCACACAAAATGAAAACAAACACAGAGACCCCAAACCTAAATAGTTTTATGAGTTAGAGAAATCATGGCAGAATATGAAGATTTAAAGCCATAAAAATCACAGAAATGGGTTGGAGTCTGCACTAAGTGGGGAATTATTGGCAGCTTATCACTTTTGAGTGAGAGAGAGTTGATCTTCTTTAAGGAGTGATGCCAGACCGGCTGGACATGCTTCAGTGGATGGACTCACACTGAGGGACACATCTGGAACACAAATTTGCCTGGATAGGCCTTAGCATGTGTAAAAAATGCACGAGCTGGTAAGTGAAGTTTTGAGTATATCCCTTACACAATAGAAACTTGACTTCTCCCCCATAGTTGACTACAAAATGCTGCTTCATATTGTAGAAGACAATGCGTGTCTCCTTGTAACTAACTGTCTTCTTATATTCAACCTAAGATTTTCCACATGGTTTTTCAAATGGTTGTTCAACTTGAACTCCTAAAATTGTTGCTTTAAAAAAATCCAGGATTTTCCTAATTCAGCTTTTGGGGCAAGATACAAGAAGAGAATCAGCAAAATATTTATGTCTCAAAACTCTTTTAAAAAATCAACATGATTGAAGTCCATTATGGCCAGAATAAATTTTAATTATAATTTACACCTCAGAGTTACTGGAGTCCTGTGCCCATTGACTAAAAGGTTCTTTTGCTGTGTGTTTGTCAGTGTAGATCCATTCATTATAGTCACAAGTCTTCCATAATTAAAAGCTATTACTCATAGTAATGAAATGGTTAATTTATCTGTGTTTTGTCATAACTGGACTGATTGTGTTCCTATTCATTGACTTTCCTGTATCTTAAGCATTTTAATATCCTGTCAGGTCATGCTGTGGGTTAATTGCCCCATAGGGTAACAACAGGGCTGTGAAGGTTTTGAGATGCTTTTAACTCCAGGTTTCAATTTACTGGGTACATGTACAGTTTATTAAATGCCACAATGCCTCAGAATAAATTTTAAGAGAAAATAAAGCTCCGCAGTGACATGTTTCCATGAGAATTTTCCTTATCCGATATATTAATTAACACTACCTGCCAAAAATAACCATTACTGGGAATAACCATGGTTTCTGCTGTCATGCATTTCTGTTCCAACAGTTTTATTTCCCCACCTAAGAATTCCCTTGAAAATGGTAATCTCTTAAAGAGATTACATTCATTTAACATTCAATGTCTTTGTATTTCATTGACTTGCCTACTTCTTACCCACTTTAACTGTGTCTTTTTGTGTAAACAAATGAAGATATTTTAGATGTGCTTCCTATTGACATTGTTGCTTATTATTTCTTATGTCAACAATTTCTACCAATACAGACATTTCTATATAAAAGTAAGCAAATCATTTGTATAGCTCAAACAACTTTTATTAAGTGTAGTGTTTTTTACTAGAACACATATCAATAAAGGCAAAACCTGCACCTTACAAATAATCCCCATTTCATCCTTAAGTCTATGTCCAACCTGTAATACTTACCAACTACAGTATTATCATTTACCTATTTGTCTGTGTTTTAATGCATTCAATGTAAGGCATAGATGTTTTGTCTGTAGGGTCAATGAACTTGGGCATGAAATATCATAGGTCATCCAACGTCACAGCTAATGCATGGGAATTAACAGCAGAAGTGCATCCTATCTTGTCGTTTCAAACATCCAGAGAATAAGCCCAGGAAGCCAAGCATGCATTGAGATGGCGGACTAGGAAGAAACACGCTCTCTATTTTGACAAAGCTTACACTGGCACACTCTGCTTAAAATAATTATTTTGGAAATCTGGAAAAAGTCTTTGGGCAAATCATTGTTTATTTAATTCACTTTGGCTATCTATTCTATACCCCACAGCCCATGGAAGGGAGTCAAATACGTATTACAGAAAGAGCTTGCACACAGTTTATGGGAGATAGTTTGAAAAACATCTATCTTTTAGATATCAGGGATATGTGCATACATGGGATGAGGTGGTGACCACTGCTGTTGGACCTTTCCACTTTGTTGTAATCTGGTCTTTGTGACTTAAGTAAGTTTTAGATTTCAAGTATTACTGCCTTGTCCCAACAGTCATCAGTTTTGTTGTTTGTTTTTTTTTTCTAATTTTACCCCTTGAAAGCTAGACTTTGAAGAGACGTGCTGAAAAAAAAAGTCATATAAGAGTGAAATTCAAAGATTGCTATTCAAATATTCAAAGAAAGGCACTAGCGTGGAGAAAATTTAAAATAAGTTAAGTTCACATATCAAGTTGATGCTTGTCAAAATCCTAGCATTGATGGGAGAAGGGATCATGAAGTCTCATTTATATCTATGGAGCGACTGGTAAGTGATGAATGCTTGGGGAGGGAAAGCCAGTTTTGTTCAGGGATACAGGCCTTGACAGGTCACCCACACTTCAGTAGGTGGTCCCATCACATTTAATGGACTCAGTTAGTATTAAAAAAAGATAAAAGGAGAGAGAGAGACAGAGACAGAGAATGAAATTGGAAGGGAAAGTTGGGAGGATATGAGAGGAACTGGAAGAGATGGAATAGGGATTGATTTGATCCAAACACATTTCATGCATATGTAAAAAGTAAGTGAAGTATCTTTTTAAAGTTTTATAATGTTAAAAGAATCACCTAAGTTAAAGGGGGGGTGCCAAATTTTCAGAGATGCCACACTTATAAGATGTTAACTGTCTAGTATTTTTTAAATGACAAGTTTTACAAAGAACCAGGAAAGACTACAACCTCTTGAAAGGTATAATTTGTAAAATGAAATTTCCCTATAACAAAAATTCTGAAAGATATACTATACAAGGAGCTCTCTTATAAATGAAAACACATATCTTGAAGAGTCTCTTAAAGGAAAAAAATGAAAGAAAATGATATATGCACGAAACAGCAAGATAAACATACAGGAAACAGAAACAGAAACCGAGAACGGAACTATTGATATGAAAAGTTAAATAAGTAAAACTAGAAATTAACTAGATAGATTCAAAGGCATATTTGAATAGGTAGAAGGATAATTAGAGAACTGGATGACACTATGGTTCTCCATCAAGCACACACACATGCACACACACACAAATACACACACACATACACACACACACACTTTGTGACTTCTAGATATAGAAAAAGAGGAAAAAGAAGATGAGAAGGGGAAGAGGAAGAAGAAGGAGGAAGAGGAGGGGGAGGAGGAAGACAATTAAGAGAATATTTGAAGGAAGTATGCCAGTAATTTTTCTGAATGTGATGAAAACTCATAAATATAAGTATGTAGGAATCTTATGTAATTTCAAAAAGGATTAACTCAAACAGGCATACCATGAGATATAATGTAATACACATTTTAAAATTCAAAAGTAAAGAAGAATCTTGCAAAAATAAGAGGAGACAGAGCTCATCACATGTATGGTTCTATCAATAAGACTGTATGCAAACATTTCAGCATCAATAAAAATAATTGTCAGGTGTCAAAAATGCATGGGCAAGTGAGTATGAAATCTCACCCCCCACATTGTCCAGTCTTCACCTTCTCTGTCCTCCATCCAACTTAAAGTACCCTCCAAAATATATTTGTTATCATATATATGAGTATATGCACTCGATGGTACATGTTTGTGTTCAGAGACATTGTTTCCTTTTCCTTTATGTGTGTTTGAAGAATTGATTATTGCAGTACTATTAATCAACAGCATGAAAACAAAATCATTTGAACATTTCAACTGTTACATGAAAACCTGTAAAAGTTATGTTCATGATCAAATGCAACACCTTTTGGGAAACAGCTGTAATATCATCTTGACACATTTGATTAGAGCAAACTTCAACTGAGGAATTTTCTCCTTTGAACTGACCTGTGCCCATGTCTGTGGGGTTTTTTTCTTGATTGTTGCATGATGTGAGAGGGTCCAGCCCACAGAGGGTGGTGCCATCCCTTGGCAGGTGGTCCTTTATTGTGTAGGAAAGCAGTCTGGGCACAGACAAAGGAGTAAGCCAATCAGCAGCTTTCCACTATAATCTGTGCTCCAGGTTCCTGCTCTGAGTTCCTACCTTGCCTTCTCTTGATGATAGCTGTCCTGCAAGTCAAATAAACCCTTTCCTCCCAAGGTTGTTTTTTGTCAGTATTCTTATCACAAATTGAAAGCTAACTAAGACAAAACCCAATAAAAAAATTAATCATAAATATGTATCAACATAATAAAAACCATATATACAAGCCCCACTGTGAACATATATTCAATAATGAATGTTTATTGTAAGCTCAATAATAAAACAAGAATGCTTAATTTAATCAGAGTAGAAGAAATGAGATACAAAGAGCTAAAAACAGAAGATTCATGAAGATAAAGAGAAACCCATCTAAATCAGTGCCCAGCATCCTTAATAATCAGAGAAATGCAGATCAAAACTACTTTTTCATCTAACCCCAGTCAGACTGGCTAAGATCTAAAGAACAAAAGATACCAAATGCTGGAGAGGATGTGGAGAAAGGGGAACACTCATTCACTGCTAGTGGGAATGCAAACTCATACAACCATTATGGAAAGCAGTGTGGAGAACTCTCAATAACTAAAAACGAATCTACCATATGATCTAATCTGGTCATACCACTCCTTGGCATACGCCCAAAGGATTCATCCTATTGTAGAGGATAGCTAAAACTGTAAACAGCCTAAGTGTCCCTGAACTGACCAGTAGATAAT
Organism: Eospalax fontanierii; assembly: GCA_035773235.1. Classification (NCBI taxonomy): domain Eukaryota; kingdom Metazoa; phylum Chordata; class Mammalia; order Rodentia; family Spalacidae; genus Eospalax; species Eospalax fontanierii. The sequence goes on along the minus strand of CM069544.1, from coordinate 13,490,202 downwards.
GAAAACTCATTTACACCATGGAGTTCCACTCAAACCACTGGAAAGACAAAATTATGAACGTTGCAGGTAATACATAGAAAGAGAACCTGTTATACTAAATGAAGTAACAGATGCAGAAAAGCAAGCACTGTTTGTTCACCCTTATTTTCAGATCATAGCGCCAGTCTCTAATATGTGAGTGTGTATCCTGATATAACATCTGCAGCCAGGAAAATGGAAAGGAAACATGAAAGACAAGAGAAAGAGAGAGAGAGAATGCCCCATAGAAGATGATAGCAGCAAACAGATATTACCAAGGAGGAAAATGGTGTTAATTCAACTGGGAATGGGAGGAAAGAACATACAAAGAACCATGGTGTTAAAAGGGAGGAAGGAACTGGAGAGAGAGAGGATAATGAGACAGGTATTACCAAGGAGAAAATGGTTAAAGTGGGGGCAACTGGAGAGAGAGGATGGTATTTATACAGTGATAGAGAGAGAGAAAGAGAGGGAAAGATAGAGAGGAGAGATAAAGCTTCAGTGATGTAAAAAGCCAGAGGGATATATATTAACTCCAACCAGAAAAAAGGAGGATAAAATTATCTCTGTAGATAGCATAAGCTATACAATTAGTAGAACGAATATATACAATCAACAATAAAGAAAAGTTTTACTTCTATCTATGACTATTCCAAAAATAACTCAATAGAATTATTCTATTTACAGTAGCTTTAAAAGTAGGAATATATTTTGGAATTTAACTTAACCAAGGATGAGATAATGGGAATTATAAAATATATCTGATAGCAATAAAGGAAAGGAAAACCTATAAATGTGAAAACCTCATGTGATGATAAATTAAAAGACAATTTTGTTAAGGTACCAATAACACAGGAAGTTTTTTAAAAAATATTTTGCAGTTGTTTTTGCATTGCCTTTAATTTCATAGAAGGAAACACTTCTCTGATTAAGATGAGAGCAGTGTTTGTGCATGGAAGTAATGTGGATATTTAGAAGGCAGCCAGACAACTACGTCAATTTAGATAAACAACACTATTAAGTCACCTGCTAGAGCCCATCAGAAATGCCAGGCATCAATTCTTCCCTGTGGTGCATGCCTGGGAAATAAAAATCATCTATCATTAGTTTTTGTTTGTTTTTCACCAAGGAATTCAAATTTATTTTCTTAAATTTCTATACATCAGATGTTTGAAAGGAATCAGCAGTTCTACATTCCTTCTGGAGTGAACAGAGAGAATTTCCTTGCATTTTGGAAGCCTCAGAATTTCCTATAATTGTGGGCCCCTCCTTTATCTTTAAAGGCAATACCATAACACTTCATGTCTCTTTATCTTTGATTCTCTTGCCTCACTCATTTCTTTATAAGGACTTTTGTGATTATATTACACATGCACACACACACACACACACACACACACACACACACATTCCCTTCTCCAAATCCTTAATTTTAAAACCTATATTTGGATTTGGAAGTCTGATCTATTTACTGATCAGAAAGTTTGACTAGTGGATAAAGGTACTAGGAGAGCAATCTAGTAATCTGTAATTCTTATAATCTCAGAACAGATCCCACTTTGTCTCTGAGTCAATAGATAGACAGATGGCAAATCTATATTCTGCCTATCTCAAGAAAAAGTTCTAAGCTATTCTTTCAAAAGATTCTCAAGGGAGACAACAGAACAATGACAGAAGACTCTTTGAGCCAGGCTTCATACAACAAACAAATTAAAGAATAATGGATGAAAATAAGGAGGAAAAAGAGGAGGAGGAGAAGGAGGAGGAGGAGGAGGAGGTAAATCTTAGGGCTGATCTCAGATTTGGTTGTTTATTGATGCTCTTGGACCTTATCTTCTTTAAAGCACTAGAGCAGGTGTGGTAGATACTGAGTACTAAGAAGTATACTCCCCAATATTTTACTTCCTCTTTGAACATCCAAAAAAACATGTTATGGAATATTTGGGGCACTGACAACACTTAAGTTGTAATCGTGTGCCTCTTAAACCATTGTACTGCAGGTTCTCTTAAGGATCTTCAAAGAAACTGGGAAGTGAGTAAGATGTTACAGCATGAGACTTAGTCTGTGTGGTGTCCATGCCTTCAATCCCACTACTTAGGAGGCCAAGACAGTTTGATTACTGTGAGATTGAGGCCAGCCTGAGATGGTCTACATAGTGAGTTACAGGTCATAGGATTTACATAGTGCGACCATGTTCTAGTCTACTTCTCCATTGCTGTGACAAAATACCGACCAATACCTACTTGGAGAGGAAAGGGTTTATTTAGTTTCCACCTCCCAGGTCACAGTTTGTCACTGAGGGAGCCCGAGGTAGGAGCTCAGGTTGGGAACTTGGAAGCAGGACCTGAAGCACAGGACATGGAGGAACACTGCTTACTGGCTTGCTCCTGCCATAGTGTGCTGGAAACTCCCACATCACTCAGGAGTCAAGAAAATACCCCTACAGACATGGCCATAGGCCAGTCCAGTGGAAGAAATTGCCCAGTTGAAGCTTCCTCAGTGCAGTTTGTCAGGTTGATTACTAAAGCTATCTAGCACAGACCCTGTTAAAAACAAACCTCAAACACACATTGTCCAGTTATATAAGGAAGAGACTACAGTATGATCAGTGAAGCCTCTGTGGGGTTCTTTGGTACATGAGGCCAGTAAGTCCTGAGCTGATGGCAATATAAAAATAGAAAATAGGACCAAGGTCTGTGCTCATGGTACTGCTGCCCAAAACCACCAGAGAAACTCCAAGTATAGAGAAGATGCTACCTGAAGTCCTGGTAGAATTCTTGGGAAGAGAACAATCAGTGATTTAGAAATTCTGTATCTTCAACATTGATTTTTTTCTATCACATTACATTTTTTACATTTTTTTTTGCTTGTTGCTGGTAATTCATTGTAAAATGATATTGGTTCACTTTTCCTACTTTGTATTTTATTCTATGACATTGAAGAGATCATAAAACATGATATGGCTGTATTTTAAAGAACCTCAATGCTGTGACCATAGACTACTAGGAAACAAATCCCTGGTGTGCCTGCCCTCCCAGCAGATGCCTCTATCTGACATGAAACTCTATGTGCTTAACTATATATTGTCTATGAAAAATAAAATGTAATCATTGGTATATTTAATAAATTAAATATTCATTGAGAAAAGCAGAGATAGTAATAAATATTGGAAAGGATGAAAAATTAGATCCTCTGTGCAATGAGGGATCAAATTTAAAATAGTATAGATAATGTAGAAACTAGTATCTAAATTCCTCAAAATATTAAGAATAAAATATCCATATAATAAAATAATAAATACTAAAATAATCGGCAGTAGAACATTTTAACGAGATATTTGTACACCCACGTTCACTCCAACATTATTCACAGAAACTAGATTGTGGAGATAATGTGTCAGTCAACAGATGAATGGATAAGCAAGCTGTGATGTGAAAATTTAATGAACAGTCAGTGCTTGGGCTAGTGACCTCAGCTCAGTTCATAATAATGGATATTGTCTTATTTGTGCAAAGGAAATCAGGATTAAATTATATTCTGAATCCCAACACTCAGTAGGCAGAGACAAAAAGATCATTGCAAATTCAAGTCCAGCCTGATCTTAATAGTGAATATTAGGTGACTTAGTCAAGGGCCACGTAGAAGACACTGTCTCCAATGAGCTTTTTTTTTAATTTTTAATTTGTAAAGCCCTAATATTAGGCACTGGAATTTTTCAGGGTTCAACTCTTTTATATTGTAAACCCTCAGAGATTATAGTACACATTTCATAAAGTAATTTATCTTCTAGACATGGTTAAGCAGGTAATTTTTAATAATGTAATTATGGAATTAGAAACACATTTTTCACAATTCAGTAATTATTTTGCTTAGAACATATAAAATAACTTTTTAAAGATAAAAAATGTCTAAGTTATTAAGATTTCTATTTGATAAAATGAAGCTTTCAAATTTTATTAGCAAAGAATAAAAAGTTTAATTAGAATTACTTTTATGGGTCTATTTGATCACTTTCAACTGGGAAACAAAATGAATATGAAAAAATCTGATGCGGCTGGAATCTCACTAACTCCCTTATGTGGTACTGAATAGTGATTAGTATAAGACGAGGTACTGTTACCTTCAATGTGACAGTCAGCACAGCTGTCACCAAGCATTTGCATCTCCTCAACTTTGCCATTGCTGCTGTCAAAGCCCAAATTAATCTTATCTGGACTAGTTTACTAGGTGACCTCTTCCATGACTACTTGACCTTCCAACCATTCCTCACAGAGCAATAAGATTTGTTCCCTAAATCTGATCCTCATAGAAGAAATGTTCATCTGTTTTAAGCCTTCCAGTGATCGCCTTCTGTCTCAGGACTCCAATAAAGATCACTAATACAGTCTTCAAATCCTGCCTGAAATCTTTTGCTACTTATCTCTTTTTTGCTACTTTTGCTCTTATCTTTTTTTTTATGCCTGCATGTGTGTAAGTGTACACGTGACATTAGATTTTCTTGGAACTGGAGTTACAGATGGTTGTTAGCTGTCATGTGGGTGCTCATAAAACCTGGGTCCTCTACAAGTGTAGCCAGTGCTCTTATCTGCTGGAAAGGTCTTATATTTAATCATCTTTAAGTTTTTTATCACCTGTGTGTTAACACGGCTAACTTGGGGGCCTTTTTTTCTAACTTTACATGATTTCCTAACTCATCAGGCTTGCCTGGCAAATTCCTGTATCTGCTGATCCATCAGGCCAGCTCCAGCTATCTTGGACACACTGCACTTCTTCACTTCCCTTACATAGATTTCTCTTTGATTTCTTTATTGGCTACTTACTATTAATGCTTTGATCCCCTTACAGCGAGTTCTTTTATAAGGCTTTGATGTCTTGTGGCATCCTTTCGTTCTTCACTTTCTTTTTCTCCATTGTAGCAAACAGGATGATCATAGTTCATATTTCCCTTTTTGGAGAATTTCTCTTTCCCCATGACTTACTGAAGACTGCATCTTTTTTTGGCTAGCTAATATACTTTCAGAGATCTTGAAAAATGAAAGAAGGAGCTGGAGAGATGGCTCAGAGGTCTCTTGCAGAGACCCAGTGTTTGGTTCCCAACATGCACATTGTGGGTAGCAACCAGTTCCAGGGGTTCTGATGCTCTCTCTGATCTCTGTAGGCATTTCATGACATGAGTGCACTTACATACAAGCAGACAATATACTCATACACACAAAATAAAATACTTTTTAAAAAGAACAAATACAAGAAAGAAATTTCAAAATTTCAATAAAATTATCTACAATCCAAGATACATTATAGACATTTTCTTCAACAAATCCCTGTTTGTACTGAGAGTGCGAGTGAGGGGTTATCAGAATCAAGTTATCCTAATTGACAATTGCCTTACTCTTAACAGTAGTCGTAAATACTAAGATTTTAAAAATGCTGTCAGACCACTATGTTTTACAGTTAATTTCATTCAATAATTTTTACAAGACTCACTAATATATAATTGATGTTTTAAAGGAAATGTATTTATGCTATATAATAGGAACTTACAAAACTATCTGTACATATGTCTGTGTATATTGGTATTAGTATCACAAGCAAGCTAACTCACCTTACAGAGCTATTGTTCTTTCCCACTCTGTCTCTCTCTCTCTCTCTTTCTCTCTCTCTCTCTCTCTCTCTCTCTCTCTCTCTCTCTCTCTCTCTCTCTGTAGTGGTAAGACAAACATTACAGTCATAGGACTCCAAGTACACATTATTTATTATAGTTACTTGGTGTCATAAGAAGAAACCAAGGCCAAGATGCCTTGTTTTTCTCTCTTGTGAAGCCTGCATTGGTTTCTCAAACTAGGTAAAGTTTAAATCAAAGACATACTACAGTTGTTGAACTAAAAACGTCCAGGAAGTAAGGATGGAGAATATTTTAATGAACATATTATTTCCTTCCTATGTATTTATTATTAATTATCTTGGTGCTAAGATTGGTTTCTGGGCCTGAATCATACTAAGCACTCATTCTAACATGGAGTTCTACCCTCAAGCTCTTGCCTTAGAAGTTTAAATAAGTGTTAGATTCTGCTTTTAGCCTAACTAATTCTTCATTTATATCCTATACATACCATCCATATCTACATACATGTATGTATATAAAATGAACAGAAATTAGTTAGAACAGAAAATATCCACATTTCTCCAGAGAAAGTTATAATCCCTTGAGTTGTCTGATGGCTTAGGTGTCAGTTTGGGCCTTTTGTAAAGCAGATGCCAAAATGCAGTTAAATTTCAAAGGGTTTAACGGGAACAATGACTGTGAAAGATAAAGAGTGTGGAAAGCAGAATCATTGGGAAGAAGGTTCAGATAGTAGTGAAGGTCTAAAGCCTCTCAAATGAGAGAACCAAGGAAGGAGTAAGATCAGCGTCCACTACCGCACCGTGTCAAGTCACCTCACAGCCAGGCTCTTCCATGAGAAGTACTTGGCAGACCTAACAGACTGTGTCTAAGAATCCCGTAGGAACTGCTTTGAAATTTGATTTAAATTTTTCAGAATCATACAGATAATGGGTGCTCCTTCCCTGCCTCTCAACCCTGCCTCTATCTCACATCTGTATTCCAATTCAGAGAAGGGGGAGTAATCAGGAATGTGCCCATAAGTGAAATTGAAGGGGATAGAGAGAAAGTTCTTGGGTTAAGAGCACACACCTCTTACAGAGGACCTGAGTTTGGTTCCCAGCACCCTTGTCAGGTAGCTCACAACTGCCTTCAACTGTAGATGCAGGGAACCAGAAGCCCCTTCTCACCTGTGGGAATACCTGTACATATGTGCCATGAGCTCACAGTCACACATGTCCATGAAGGAAAAATAAAAATTTTTGAGGAACTGATCCTTCACGAAGAACTGGGATGTATGAAAGATATTTATTGCTGACTAACCTTGATAAATGAGGATTTTCTGGGTCAAGTTTCCTTCATCCTTTCAAAGAGCCCCCTCTACCTTGACAACTCATCAGTAATTCATGTCAAACACAGATCTTCCATTAATGCTTCATGTTTGTTTCCTAGATCCTGGGTCTCAATGACAATGATATATCTATGCCCCAAATACAGCAAGGCTAATGGAAATATGTAGCCGTTCTTACTGAATTCACAAGTGACACACACAATGTCATCTCTACAAATCCACTTGAAAATTTAACCAAGCTTGTCTTTTACACATAGAAGCTCCATCAACTCTGTGATAATTGTGAACTAGCATTGTTATGAGCAGTATAGCATTAGAAATTTAAAGTAAAAATAAAAAAAAACACGTAACAAAAATGTAAACTCTTAATTCATAATTTGAGGGTGAAATATATATGAAATGGTTCTCCCCATGTAAAATAGATATAATTACATTAAAAAAATTTTCCCAACCTTTGAAAATCTAATATAAAATCATCTAGAGACAAAATTTCTTTAGTTTCAAATATATTTTGATATTCACTCATTATACTGAAACAAGGAAGACTGTTTCAGTGTCAAAAAACTGTACTAGTAATGTGTGCATATAGAGAGTATGGGGATTTTCTAAAAAATGGAAATTGAGTATATATGTGGTATTTACCAAAGTCATAATGAAACAACCTGTGATTTCTAGAGTTAGATTTTACTATGTATTTGAAAGCTGTGTATCATCAACAGAATAAATTTGGGCAGCCGACTTTATCTCCATAAAGCTCAGACCCATAATTTGTAACATATTAATCAAAAGGTGTCTCCTCTTTGCTTATAAAAAAGAGTATGCACTAATCTGCAGGTATAAAGATAAGAATTAGCAGGTAGTTTAATAATCTTCCCATTTAGCAGAATAAGTTATTAGGTTTCCCATCGGTCCTAACTATCTAGCACTGGGTTGAGCCTAGTTAACAGTACCAGATTTATGCATCTCTCAACTCTAGTCATATAATCTTTGTTTAGCAGTGGAATAGAGATTAATACGGAGAGGAACAACTGGTTAACATGAAGAGAATAGTGACCATGTTTTTCCCAGCTCTAAATGGCGCATCTACATCACATCCCTGTCCACCTGGCTCAGGGATCATTGTGCAAGAAGGGTGGAAAGATTGTAAGAGCCAGAGGCAGTGGACAAATGAAGTCACAAAGTGCTTGTTGAATATAACAAAGCCACTGCATAAATGAATTCACAGGAGCTGTGACTACATGGAATAGACTTTCACAAGGTTAAGTCAGCCAAATCCCAGGATGGGTTGGGGAGGGGCTAATGAATTCCCTCTGGTAACTGAGAAGGCTTTGGTAATACATAGCTGTTGAGGGAGGGAGAGTGAGTTTTCATCAGGGAAGTGGCCACAGAGAGGTTGCCCATTATCTAGTGGATAGTCCTACACTTAAGTACATAAAGGTAGCACTAAGCAGTGAGATTGACATAAAGAGCACATGAATTTGAGAGGGAAAGGTGATGAAGACAGAGAAGGCAATGAAGTGGTAGGTCCCTAATAGTGGGTGGGTAGACACTTACATTTAAATTAAAGCTTAATACAACTGAGTCAAACCTACGAATATTAAGTTTATGAAACAACAACAACGTAAGGAACTCAACAGTGGCTGCAGAGCAAATACTCAGTGGGTTGCAGAAAGCTATAAAGTATTTTGTTTAACTTATACAAATTTTTATACAATTTTCATGAAACTGCTACCACGTTGAGACATGGAATTCTGAGTAACCTAGATTTGTGTTCCTAAGATACGGCCACTAATAGCTCAAAAATAAAACTCTTCTTTGAGTAGAAAGTGGTGTCTCTTGTGTTGACAATGCAATGATATTAGAAAATTATTTAATACCACTGAAATTCTATTGCCTCAGCTGTAATACTAACAAAATTTCCCACATGGTTAAGGAAATGAACCAAGACAGTTTATGTTGGAAAAAGAAAATCTAAAGTATTCTGTATACCAGCCTTAAATTAATCAATTTTAAATGCCAGCTGTACTGGTTTAGTTCTTATTACTGTGATAAACATGGTGACCAAACCACCTAGGGGAGAAATGTTCTCTGCACTTACAATACAGCCCTTCATGGAGGGAAGCCAGGGAAGAAGCTCAAGCAGAATCCTGGTGGCAGAAACAGAAGCAGAGACCATGGAGGGATCACTTCTTACTGGCTTGCTCCTCTACCCTGTGCCCACCCTGCATTCTTATATAACCCATGACCAGCTTCTCAGGGGTGGCACCACCCACAGTGGCCTGAGCCCTCCCTCACCACTTCACAATCAAGATATCTCATAAATATACCCATCGTCCAATCCAATAAAGGGAATTCCCCAAATGAGTACCTCTCTTCCTAGATCTGTCAAGTTAACACCTGAATCTAGTACTGCAACTAAAATTATAACTTTTGTGATAATTTTGGTAACGGAGACTTTGGAACAATTAAAAATTTAACAAAGATACCCTATAGTAAAAAAGGAATACTGCTGGAGAGGAAATGTCACTCTGAAGTCAGTCAAAACATTCTCACAAAACACCTCTAATAGTGTTGATTGCATTCTGACCCCCAAGTACCAAGCAGCCTCCTCAGTCTCCATCTTCATTGTTCTCTCTGGAATCTGAAGTCAAGTCTGAAGCAATTACTCAGAGAAAGTACAGTTGAGGAGAGCCATCTGGTTATGGCATTCCATGCATCTATTGGATCTGCCTGTTTTAAATATGAAGGTTTCTAAATTATTAACTTCCCCTAAAGTGATATTTGATAGCAAAAGTAATATCTTCATGAAGTATTAAGTGATTTTTATGAAGAAAAGCCAAGTGATTTGACAGAGCATAATAATTATTCTGTCAAAGAATACAAGTTTCCATTTTCTCAGAGAAATGTATATCGCACAGTCTCGTTTCACATGCTGTCATCCAGATGATCAGATTTATTTCTACTTTAATTGCTCTGTGGCAGTCATTTGATGGGAAATATATAGGCAGTCTCTTATTTTTTACAATCCCTTGCCTACTACTTGAGCACAATTAAGATTAGGAAGTGATTTCTATTCTTAAGGTAGTCACTCCTTTCTTTCTTTCTTTCTTTCTTTCTTTCTTTCTTTCTTTCTTTCTTTCTTCTTTCTTTCTTTCTTTCTTTCTTTCTTTCTTTCTTTCTTTCTCTTTCTTTCGAGACAAGGTCTAACTATGTAACCTCATCTGACATGTAACTTGCTACATTTAGACAGTCCCAGGCTGGTTTCTGTATACCTGACACTGCCTCCTCCAGAATGCTAGGATTAAAGTCATGTGCACCATTCCAGGCTGGGACTGTGATTTCTCAGAAACACTGAAGTGTGTGTGTGTGTGTGTGTGTGTGTGTGTGTGTTCAGAATGAAGGGCAAAATTCACAGTCAACATTCAAAATTAATTTACACTTATCACAGTAAACTGCAGTTTCACTTTGACCTCTGATAAACTGTTGGCGATTATGGCCGCCATGATTAATATTGTAGCAACAATAATAATGGAAAAAAAATCTCTTTCTTAACCCAATGAAGGTTTTACCATAAATTGTACCTTGATTGAATTGGTGTTCTTGATAATTTCATCCAGCTTCAGAAGCTGGAGACTCACACCAACTTCTTGTAATTCTTCCATTTTTGACATTACAGAACTGTCAAATGTACAAATAGATAAGAAAAACATGTAGAGAATACTGTGCTGGGTAGAGTCTTGGTCTTGGGAAGAACTTGAAGTGGTGCTTATTTCTTCTTCTACTGTATAAATGTATGGAAAGATTGAGGCATTTAATGTTCAGCACTTGCTTTCAGCAGAGAAAGTAAATGATAGGGTTTGATAAATCATAACTGTAGGGTCTCTGACAGACCCTGTACCCCAAATTAGTGACTAATTTCTCTATACTTTACTTGGTGAAACATGATATAATAGTCTTAGTAACCAATACCTCATGTTTATGAACTGATAATTAGTAAAGATACCAGTCCAGTGAGCAGTAGTCAGATTCCTTACTGCTGAATGCTCACCCAGATGATGAGGCCCTGCCTATAAGGGGTTTTCTATTTTGGATCAGCTGAGAGTTTGTTTTCCCTAACAAACTTTATCTCACTTCTCACTGCCTAACTGACCACAGTAGCTCTTCTACATATCTGTTTGCTGATTCACTTTTACTGCAGAGGCCATTAAGCATTTACTGTCCCATGCTCAGCAATTTTTAGAAAAACATCCCCTGTGATGTGTTAGTTAACAGGCTGTCAAAACCTCCATAATAATTCCAATTTATCACTCAGCTATAAAATTTTTCAACAGTCAAAGCTTCCCTACATTATCTGAGCTTTGAAGCCATTTTATTTGTACACAATGTCCAAATAAAACTTGAGACACACAGACTATGAGAGCAAGAGAAGAAACAGAGAGAAAGATAAAAGGGGGGCTGGACAAATAAAGAGCTTTCTACAGGGGCATAGAGTATTCCAAAAATGAAAGGGAGCTGGAAGAATGCACTGAGAACTGCTGCTGATGGGAAAACACCAAATGGAAAGACAAAAAATAAGTATATAGAGAGAAAATGGTTAAACACAAGAAGCAGAAGGAAAGGAAATGCTTGTGGCACAGAAAACCTTACCAGTGGGATCCCACTGTGTCCTTTTCTCCCTCTCTGTTGAGCAGCTCTGTTAGTTATGAAATATCTCCACCAGGACTGTGTTTAGAGGTGTGGTGACTGAATCATAAAAGTTCTGTCTTCATTGAATTCTGGATGGATTTATAAGACAATGGCATTATTGAGACACGGTACAAAGGAAATGGGGCCTGACTGGCAGATGTAAGTCACTAGAGGCACATCCTGGAAAGAGAAACCTTGTCTCCAACTCATTGACTTCGTTCTGCTTCTCTGTCCCGTGATGTGAGCTGCTGTGTTCCATAACTGCATGTCTGCTGTTATGGTCTGCCTTGCCATAAACCCGGAAGCAACGGAGCAGCCAACTGTGGACAATAGCCTCCAAAACTAAAAGACCAACTACATTCTTCCTCCTCTAAATCGTTTCTCTTATCCACTTTGGCACAGTGGTAAGAATTTTAATATAAAATCATATAATTGCTGAATGACAAATCCTTTGTTTAACATCTTTTGTCTTTGGCAAGTATTTTATATGTTTTTGTCTATGAATATTATAGTAGTACAGATTTTATGTAATTTTAGCCAGTAGGGTAATGGAGGTTATCAAAGGCATAGAATTAGAAACAGGACATATACAGGCTAGAATACTGTCAGGGTTATGGTTCCTCTGCCTCCTGTAGGATCTGAAGAACAGATACAGAATCTGAGGATGCACAAAGAGGATTGGGATAAAACACTAGTAAGCAATGTTCATTTAGGAACTTGCAGTATGTGAGCCTTTATTTGATTCATCATTATGAGAAGAGTTAGAATCAAATGGCAGAACACTAAGAAAACGAAGGTGAATGAAGTACAAAACTTTTAAAGAAGAAAAATCAAGGAGAATGGGTAATGGATGAGAGAGAAAGATAAATCAAATAACTGCAAACTTAGTTATTAATTTGAGATTTTAAACCTTGACATTATCCTTTCCCAGTCAAAATAGAATTAAAATACACAATTGGAAAATGGCTGCTGCCTAGTAGCTTTAAAGCATTTGATGTCTGCTATGAAAACTGAGATTCATGCTAACTTCAGTCTTCATATGAGTTGAACCTCTCTGTCACATACATGTGACATGAAGCCTGAGATATTAGCACGACATCAAACCAGCCTTTCTAGGCTGTTAGTCTGATCTGAGATTGCTTTATTCCTTTCTGTGCATTCCTCATGGTCCCTCAGTGATCTGCAGAGGTCCTGAAAAATGAAATGTTAAGCATCCGAGGTGGGTCTTTGATTGCTATTTCCTCCAGCAGGGATAGCCTAAGTTCCTCACACCCCAACACACCTATCTAGAGAACTTTCTTCAGCATACCTCCAACATTCTTGTGTTCAAGCAATGCTTGAAGCCTCTTTAATCCTCTAAATTGGTTTTAGCATCAACTGTAAAGGAGCACAGATTCATAAACTCCTAATAGCAGAAGTTTACTTCTAGTGATACAGAGTTTTTGAAGTTCAGGCCTAGTCTGCAGATCCAGAACATCAGAGAACAAAGCTCTTTCTATCTTGTTAAACAATCTTTAGGAACTTGCTTTCTCCTATACTGCCCCCGCTGACCACACATCTCTATAGTTTAATCACTGGAAAAAGGTTTGAAAGGAGAAAGGCAGCTCCTTTGCCTTCACTTAAAATAGAACTGAAAGAACAGTGACGTGGCACAGTGTGTAAAGGCATCAAGCCTGAAGTCCTGAGTTTGAGACCCAGGAGCAACATAGTGGAAGGACTTGCACAAGTCCTGCAAGTTGTCCTCTGACCGCCATATATGTGGACACACACACATTAACACACATACACGCACACACACAAATTTGTAAGTAAATAATAAAACAAATTCTGAAAAGAACAGTAAACTGTACTTCACTTCCACTGTACCCTATTTGGTAGAGCATTTACTGTACATAGTCACATTTAACAGTAAAAGCACATTAAAATATATGCTTGTCGGAGATATTGCCAAAATTAAATTTCTAATATAATATTAATGATGGATGTGGCATGATTTCCACCAGAATATTCTCTAAGGATAAACTCTAGCTCTCCTGAGATGGTGATTATGACTCTATATTTACTCATTTATTAACTTTGTGATTTCTACTGAATACATTCTGTGAATGTGAGGTTTACACATGCAGTATCTTTCACAGTGCCCGGGGCTTTGAGTTCCTATAGCTATAGTTACTTGAATGAATAAATTCATATTATGGTGTAGAGTTAGTTCTCTCTGTCCACATAGACATGGTTCTGTGGAACAAATGCAGATGCCCACCTCTGCAGGGCAAGCATCTTTATCCACTAGTCATCTCAGTGGTGCAATAAACTTAAATATTTTTAACACATTGTAAAAAATCAGAGCATATGGTCCCATTGCAGAAGAAAGATGATGTCATTATGTACAATACTGGGCGAATTAGATGAATTAAGTGGTAATAATGTATAAGTGGGAAACTTGAGAGTACTACTAAGTATTTTCCTAAATAGTCTTCTAGGTTCTGAGTGCTGAAGATGAAATGCAAAATGGAAAGAATGAACAAGAGGATTCACATTTCATAGCTATGAGACTGGACCGTTGTCAAGTGAATAAACTCTTTTAAACTTCCATTTTCTCATAAGGACAATAGAATACAGACTTCTATGTAAATGCTGGTTATTATCACAATTGTGAGATTCATTAAAGGCAAAATTTCAATGGAAAGACTCTGTTTCAAAACACACAGAGACAAGTGGTCAATTGAAGGCAAATATGTAACTGGCAAGACTCATTGCCCATGACATGACTGATTTGTAATCTGTTCTAATTCAGTTTGTCTGATGGTGATTAAACTACATTCTCTGGGAAGAATGGGTTGATAATAGAATTATATTAAAACAGAAACTGAAGTAGTAAGGCAAGAGCTGAAGCTGCTTCTGGCACTCCCTATTTCTATGTTTTTCTAATGCAGACACCAAAACCATCCCCTCAGAAAACTTACACACAGAACAACACAGAAATAGATGCAGTGCTTGAAAGCGTTGTCACCGCCATGGCTAAGAGCTATTTTCTGGTAACATAACGACTTACAAAAATATCATTATTGAAAACAATAATATTATCCTACAAAACTACATCAGGTTTAACAAGCCACATTTATCATATTGCCTCAGGATTGTGGCCCTTTTCTATGGAATCATCTCTACTGTAATCGAAAACCAACATTCCTTTTCTTTGTTTTGCACATGGTTCCCACTAGCAACTTGGCTGGCCTACTAGGAAATGTTCTTTATTAGTTTTCCAAGTTAATCAATGAATCCTTTGATCTATTAAAAGTATGTACTATAAGGATGTAACTCAGAAATGGCAGAAGGCATTTCTCTATTACTACAGTTTATCCTACAGATACAAGAACAAGAAGGCACAGAGAAACTGAGTTGGAGGACGAAGTTTAGGGTTTAGTTGGAGGGCTGACAAAGATTTTCCTCACTGGGAATCCTCAGGTTTGAGAAATGAATACGACTGTGAGGAAAGTCCCAGTTGAAGTTTAAAGAGCTGAAACCACATGGCTCTAATTCTTAAAATTGTGGTCTGAATGCAAAGGCACAGGTCCCAGGAGCATTAAAGGCAGAAGTTGGTGTCCTACCTCAGGCAGAAAGCAAAGTCTTCTCTTCTACACTCTTCCAGTTTTGTGTTCTGTACAGGCACTCAAGGCATTAAATGTTCTTTACTGTCATGGTGGAAATAACTATGTTTGCTCTGTTCTATTCTTTAATTTCAATCTCTTCCTCAAACACCCACAACAGACACACTCATAATTACTTTTCTAGCTCTCTTGGCATTTTTAAGTTCAAACTGAAAAAATAAAATTTATCACAATTATGTGTTTAGTTTCGAAGTATTACCAGTACATTTCTTGTGAACACATACTTATTTATATTTCTATACAAAAATATTCTATTTTATTTAAAATATAAAGTAAGTTTATTATGATATTTTTCTAATACCACTATGTTTGGCTCATGTTCAAACACCTCATTACTTTATGTTTTTCTTAAACTTTAGACCTCTTCTTCTAAGATAGCCACCATTCTGTTGTGCTTTAGACACACACACACACACACACACACATACACACACACACACACACACACACACTAGATTCTGTTTAAGAA
Organism: Eospalax fontanierii; assembly: GCA_035773235.1. Taxonomy (NCBI): domain Eukaryota; kingdom Metazoa; phylum Chordata; class Mammalia; order Rodentia; family Spalacidae; genus Eospalax; species Eospalax fontanierii. The sequence goes on along the minus strand of CM069544.1, from coordinate 13,474,410 downwards.
ATTATATGTATGATATGTGCTTTCCTGAGTTTCTCACTATTTTACTTACCATGATGTTTTCCAGATAAGTCCAGATAAGTCTTGATATCTTTATGCATAAAGTGGCATTAGTATATCAGAATTTTCTGGAAGTGTTCAAACACTTTAACTTACGAGAAATTCAGTAAACTCCCACAAAAAGTATCAGTCATTATTACTAGACTTTCATCTGTTTTCCATTATCTTAATACTTAAACTCCTAAGTGGTTTAGGGTCATGCCAATAATTTCCCATGATGGAGACCATAGGGTTGAAAGAGTAGCTTAATTTTATGGTTTTGCTAAACAGTCATAGTGCCAAACAGTCTTTAAATGACTCCTCTTTATATCCATAGATTTGTTCTGCTTCCAGCCTTCATCAGAGAAGCTTCTTACTGTAACAGGCTCACGGTTAATGCTGAAACCCGTAACTAGCCAACATGCAGAGAGAAAGTGATGGTAAAGTCTTCAGCCCCAAGCAGGACAGCTATAAGATCCCTTCCAAGGTTCAGGGACCATTAGTAAGAGTGTGTGGTAAGGCGGTAGGACCTGAGGATGAGGAGATATGTGGCAAAAGAAGTCTTCAGAAGATATCAGTGTAACCAGGGCAGAGCATAAACTGTGACTCACTTTTCTCCATTTTCCTGTTCCAAGCAAAGAAACTGAACTTTGTTTGCAAAGGTGCCTGAGGTTGCTTCAGGCTGTGACGGTGTTAGGAAGGAGGTATAGAGAGCGGGGAGGGCAGAGTAGAGTCTTCAGATGATAATTCAGTTTCAAATGTGCTTTGGGCTTACTCAGACTTTACCCTAATAAAACACTACCCAGACATATTGAAGATTCTAACACATACCTGTAAATGACAAGAAAATGGAGGAAAGGAACATGGGGATAAACTATGCTGTAGTGTTGACGCCTCAGCCTCTCCCAGACGGAGCTATTAACAGGCACAATGAAGAAAAGGGCACTGAAGAGACAACACACAAAGCTTAAAGTCTCCTGTGGCCTAGGAACCTGGTTCTAAGGGAAGAGACTGTAATTTTTATTTTATTATGTTTTGAAATTGATGAAGGAATTGAAATGAGAAGCTCATAATTCGGTGACATACTAAATTTTAACATTCTTAGAAATGATCAAATTGCACCATGCTTAATTCTAGACACAAGAAACAAAAGCAAAAAATAACATGGATTTTTTCATATTAATTCTCATAATCTATTGAAATTGAATAAAACATGGCAAAACTATATAGGCCTAACTTAATTCTGTTAGAGTTTCAGGAAGATATTTATTATATTTTTAATTATTTAATATACATTTAAAGCTTGAGAAAATGGATCTATTGTGAGTAACTGCAAAGTAGAATTTCATATTCTGTGTCTTTCCTTTTATTTTATCAATAATAAACATGTCAGCTGCCTGTCTGGGCATTCTTAAACTAAGAAGGAAAGGACATTCACAGCTATCAGTAGGCATTTTGAAATTATCACACTTTAACAATATAAAAAAATCTTTTGGAAAAAAAATCCAAATACATAGCCAATAAGATATAAAAATATCTATCAAAACCAAAGGTGCAAAGGCAGTGAGTGAATAGCTTGGTTTACCAGTTTAGTAACTCTGAAAATAACACAAAGTGTGAACATATGTTCATTTTTACCTCAAACACAAATTTGATTTTTACATATTTTTAAAAACCCAAGCAGCATTATGCTATAGTCAGTGGAGCCTGGAGCTCACCTACGATCTAAAGCACTTTCAGATTTTAATAACATGGTAATACAAGGAGTTATCCATGGACAGGCTTAATTTGTGAAAAAAAAATGCAAAACTGAGTGGACCACCTAGGTGGTTGATGGTGCAGCTGACTGCTGAGAAGCACTGAGTAGAAAATGCAAAGCCTAGCACTTTTTCCATAAAGATGCAGGTGTGCATGCTTCAGTATTGCTGTGTCATTTCTATGTCTGACCTGGTTGCAGATCTCACAAATTCCCACTGCTTTATCCCATGTGTCATTCAGTCTCTTGCCTTAGTGTGTGTCTGAGAAATAAGTAGGTCTGCATGTGGCAGGATTTGTTGGATGGAAAAAAGATGTAGAATTCGTTGGAATTTTGGGATTCCATATCATTAAATGTTTGGGAAATGATTTTGACATGCAAGTCAAGAGGTTATTATAGCAAGAGAAGCAGGAGCAAATTTTGATTGAGGTCTGTGGGTTTTTTCTAGTCTCCATGCTCTGGTTAGACAGATTCCCCAGAATTGGCAGATGTCACAGAAGTTTGGTCTCACTGTCACATGCCCCCTTATTCCCACAGTCCCTGAAACAGGACTCCAGAAAATGTTCCTGCAGTTCATTTTTTCAAGGATTCATTCTGTTTTGCAGCTGGGAAGGGCTTTGCAGTATCTGTTTTGTCCAGTGACAGCAAAAAGAAATTTTTTTAAAGGTCTTATTTTTGCCGGAAGAAGCGGGGTGAAATGTTAAATCCAGCGAGGACCAAAAAGAACACCTACTTTAACCTCTTCAGTTTATAAGAATGAAAACTTTCAGAAAGTTTAACTTTCTAGTTTTGAGTGTTATATGTATTTTATGTTATATGAATTCAGTTCACTGATACCCTTATAAGCAATATAAATCCTGAGAAAGATTACTCTCAAACAGTCTGCTGTATTTAGTTTTAAAATCTGTGTCTGACAAGAAAAACCAGTTTTGTAACCTTGATTTTATATCTATAAACTCTTGTTCAAGGAAGTTAAAAATTTCTTTAGTATATAGAATCTATTCTGTACACTTAGTGTGGTCTCTATGTGCTCAGTTTAGGTTATCTATTAACAAACTTCTCACAGTGAAGAAATCTATATGTGATACTTGATAAAAACAAAATAATACCAATACAGTGGTAATTATTATCACTGACATTTGTCTTAGTTTCTTTTTCATTGCTTTAACAGAATGCTACAGACTTGGTAATTTATAAAGTGCAGAAACTTATTCTGGTGGTCAGAAATTCCATGATCAAGATACTGACAAGTTTGGTTGCCTCACGAAACCTGCTCTTCACACTTTTGACATTTTTGCCTTTAGAATTCAATTATTGATATAAGAAAGGGGAAAGTGATAAATTTGGAAACATTTGTACTTATAAAACTCACTATTGAAAAAGACATTTTAAAAAGCATTCTTTTGAAATCACAAGGAATATGGAAGTATTCCTTCTGTTTCTCACAAGTTGTGCTTGTACAGACCATGGCATTAAGTGAATTAATGGCATTAGATTAAATAGTTTCAGTTCATGACACTGAGCATGTAGGATAACTGATAACTACCAATAAACTCAACATAAAATCATAAAGAAACATCAATTAGATAAACAAAGTGAATATTTTTAATTTATCTTTACTTGGCCTATCAACAGCAATTTCCTCCAAGTATAAAATCAATACCTTGTTGGGGAAGAATCAATAATTTTTTTTAGAAAATTATTGAAATATACCTTCAGAAAATCTCAAATGTGTTGTTATTCTTGGGGGCTGTGATTTCAAGACTTCCCAGTTAATCTAATTTCAGGTAGTTCAATGGCAAAAAATACTTTGGTTATGGCTAATTGTTTTTATATGGGAATATTACTGTGAAATATACAGAAGAAGGCAGAGAGAAATCGTTTCTATTGTTCAAGTCCAATGTGCGTTAATTTCCCAACAATGATGGGAATACAAACAGTCTCCTCCCAGCAGCAAGTGTATGCCATCTGGTCTCTTTCTAGATATGTTTTAAAAATTTACAAATTGGTATCATTTATTTATTTTACCCACCCACCCAACCGATACTTTACACCTGACACATGATGGGAACTTACACACTACCTAGGAAGGGATCTTCTATGGCTCTGCCATAATTTGTCTTCAAGCTTCTACCACTTTTTCAAATAATTCTATTTCTCTCTTTAAGTGATAATTTATAATTTTCAGAGGATAGTACATCATCTACCGGAGGTGCACAGCCTCACATGCCTAGTCCTCTGTCCTCTCATTCTTCATACTCCTCTTTTTATTCAAAAGAAACTGCCATATTTAACTATGAAGTTCTGCTACACTCCCCACACATTTTGCTCAGTCGGTTCTCCACTGCACCTAATTGCTCTAACCAGTGGCCACACATGCTCAGCGTGGTAACTCACACTTCCCACACTCAACACATTTTATTTCGCAAGTGCATGTGGTGTGTGTGTGTGTGTGTGCGTGTAGTTTCCCAGTATAGACCATAATGACCTCTTTGGGGGAAGGAAGGGAGATAATATAATTCCAACCAAGAACAACAACAACAAAAACCACATCTAATGTTGGGTCTTAGAGGAAGTGTAAAGCAGGTGGCTAAGGGAGACAGATTCCCCAAACTGCTGCTATCATAGGAGACAAAACAATAGTCAAACGTATTGGACCTATTTACTCACTGTGGATGGTGAGCAACTGATATATAAAATCTTATATTCTGTGTCTCTAAAACTATGGAATGTGGTCCACCCAATTAATTACGGCATTAAATAAAATTGGAATTTCTTATTACAAAATGAGGCAATATATGTGGCCAAGCTTTTAAGAGGAGTGTTACCTAGACTAAAATTTCCTTAGACATTCAGAGGGAAGGCGTTCCCCTCTCTCTAATATTTCCCCCTCTAATATTTTCCGTTATTCATAGCAGAGATAATAAAGTGGACCTTCACAACAGTTGGTGGAAAGAAAATTTCATCCGCTCCATGCCACATCAGTTCAAGTCTTGAAATAAATTTTGCATTCCCGCCCCCTTCTTCAATTGGCTCCGCCAGGATGATCAGGCTTTATTTTTCTGAGGAGCCAATAAGTGTTACAATATTCATAATTTGCAATAAACGATAAGTAAGAAATAAATGAAAGGCAGTTTCAGACAGCATAATTGAAGTGAGGGAAATTAAACATACATGCACACACACACACACACACACATAAACACACACACACACAGATGCATGTTCCTTCTTGCTACTCTTTTCTATATCTAAGATCTTCACTAATCCTGTTTTGGTACAGAACCTTTAGAGGCTCAGCATCAGAAATATGAATCTGACTTCCAGGTAAGTAAATGGAGGAAAAAATGTCTTTTTTAAAAATTTTATTGATTTTATGATGTATTTGTTATTTTTATTTTGTATGTATGAGTGTTTTGGCTCTATGTATGTAAGGGCATCAGTGTTGTGCAATGCCCACAGGGTGAGAAGAAGGTATTAGATCCCTTGGAACAAGGAGGGATGCAATAAGGACAGTTAGCCGCCATGTAAATGGTACTGGGAACTGAACCAGGGTCCTCTGCAAGAGCAGTCAGTGCTCTTAACCACTGAGTCATCTCTCCAGCACTAACATTTTTTATCTGGATATTCATTGCACCCTAGAATCATGAGTGACAGTGGATAATGCTGAAGGAATGATGCTCATTTTTGTCTTCCAAAAATTTCTCCACTAGGCTGCAAAGCTACTATCATTATCATAGGTACAAAACTGCGCAACTTTTATACAAGAGGAACAGTCCACTCCTACATAGTCCAAAACTTACTTCCTGACAAGAGAAAATGGAACTACTTTACTGTTTATGTAAAAATCTGCTAAGGCAAGCTGGATACTTTTCAGAGCCCCAAAGAAGACATGCAGTGAAAAACCAAGTCAAATTTTTAAAAATCCCCACTGTTCTAGCCGCACAGAGCCAGTTCAGTGGCTTATTGAATTTGGATTCCAATACACTCTTTTCTTGTAAATGATGAACACATTTGGAAAACGAAAATATTATGAATTTAAATGACCTCTCATTTTCTGCTAGTTATTTTAGATTTTATACTGTGTAATGATTCATTATGTAACAGTGCATTATATGTAGTTCAATGAAAACCATATTTTTTTCAAAATAGGTGTAGAATTGATTTGAACAAGGGTAATGGAAGTTTAAACTGAAGATCCCTAGAATGTAAGTACTTGGGCCATATATACACACATATGTTGTATTTCATTAGCAGCTGTCTGGCAGATGAAAACTTTGTGACGTTTGAATACAATATGAGTATATTAAATTTATCTCTCTACCCAAGTTAATATACATGTCAATATGACAAATACCACAGTGTAATTTAAACTTAAAGATTAATTCCTAGTTCATTATTGGTCATAATTTTAAGCCAAGAAAACTTTACTACCAAAAGCTTGTTACCTCAAACTGCACAAATAGTAAGACATTGCTTTACCAAAACCAGATCATTATGTTTCATAGTGAGACATGAAAACAGTTCTCTTACCTATTGTATATCTTCCTGTTAGATCCCATTGGAACAATACCAGGAGAAGACCAGATGACAGGATGAGGGAGAAGGAACTGCTGTCTGCCTTTCCCTCTGCTGTTTCTATCATTGAGACCCTAGAAGCTGCAGTGATCATTTCCTCCCAAACAGGTTATATGTGCTGTTACAGAGAACACAGGCATCTGGTCATGGCTTTGCGGAATAGATGCATAATTTTCATGGCACAGAATGGAGTGGTGAGTTTTTATGAAAGAAACGGGATGATGGCAATTCATCAAATTTCATATCACCTGTGGTTGAGTGTGACAGAACGCCTATTGGAACAAGTGTCACAGGCACTAAGTAGCTTTTACAGCTGGGAGAAATGCAATGAGTGTTCTGACCTCCAGGCCCAGTTCTCACTGCACTAGAGGACTTTGGAGCATAATAGTGAAGTTGGGCTTTCATTTCTGAGAGCAGATAATACCTAATCCAGCAAAAAACCACAGTGGACTGGAACCAATGTCATGTTTCCTTCTGGTACTTTCGAAAAAGCAAATCAAATTGAATTGCATGGAAAGGTAAGATGATTGACAGGCACAAAAATGTCCCTGTGACTGTTAGAAGAAAAGAAAGGAAAAGTCTAAACCTTGAGAAAATTCTGTCTGCATAGAAGGGCTGATTCCTTTGATACCTGTAAGTAAAATATTACATAAATATTTTAAATTATTTTCTCTATTTTTAAAATATATTCCTTGTGCTATAACTCATAATTTATATTTCCTTGTTTCTTTTACATATTTTTGTCCATTTTTGCTTTAATTTACACTGATGTCTGCTGTTAGTAAAGCTTGCATCTTGAAATCATTATATAAGTTTTACTTGCACCAAATCTGTACTTTATCATGGGTAGCATATCATATTTTAGCTTTCTATGTATTTAATTTGTTGATAATTTCAATTCAGTTCAGCAAAGAATTTTAGAGTAATGCACAATTAAAATGCTACTATGCAAACTTCACATAAAGGTTTATATATTGTCATTGTCTTCACTTGTCAATACTAGAATTTCTGTGCGTTTTACAACACGAAAGAGATACAACATAATTCAAAACCATGGGAAAAGAAGTGACACAGTTTGTGTTTGTCACTTAACTTGTTTTTAAACATATCTATACTTGGTTGACTAAAAACTTCTGAGTAAGCAAAATTGCATAACAATTGTTAGTATCATGTATTCAGAGTATTTTATCTCTTGATTAAATTATATGATTTATATTTTCTTAAATGTGACATAAATTGTAAATTTGTTTTTAATCAACATTAATATAAACACATTACCGTAGTATATATAAATATATTGATATTTAGATTACATGTTAATATTTTATTCAGCTGTATTCAGTGCTGTAACATAGTGAATGCATTAGTGAATGTTTCTGATGATATTGGATAGGCTTCTCTGTTTGGTGAAATAACTCAATCAGTAGTTGCTGTACATTGATTTATTAATATTAAAGAAAACGGCATCAGACCAGGCTGATCTCTACACATCAAGAACTAATATTTAGCAAAATTGGATGCCCTTAATGACAAAATTAAAGTACCTTTCACGTATCTCCTTATCACTCCCAAATAAATAAGCTGAATATCTGCATAAAACTCAACTACCAGATATTCCAGTTCTTATGAAACTGAACTGCATTATTCCAGAAATTTGTTGACTTCTGTAATTTTAAAGAGTTCTTCTCAAATGATTACCTAATCACTGATCTAAAGTATCACAGCCTTCAGGATTATAAACGAAACAACAAACATAACAAAAATTGCAACAGCAACAATGTATTTTGAGAGAAGAAGAAAATCTTATTTCCAGGGGTGTTGTGTCGTACACAGTGTTTTCACAGACAACAGACAAATGAAAGAAAATAGAAAGTACCAGATACAGGAAAAATAGGCAATAGATTTTTTTTTTCTTGAGAAAATAGTTCCACTGGATTACTAAATAAATAAATTATTTTAAATAAGATCATAGAGGCAAATTAATCATATCTAAAGAGGTAAAATAAATTATAGAAATTATACTTTGAATCTTTTGCCAAGTAGAGATTATCATTAAGTAGAGAAAAGCTTTAAAATAAACTAAAATAAAATTTCTTGAATAGAAAAATGAATAGTGATTAAAAATTGAATGAAGAAGCATAAGTGCACACTTCCTCAGTATCTTAATTTCTTTTCCCTGTTGCTGATAAAATATCCTGACTAAAACAACCAGGAGAGAATAAGTTTAATTTAACAACAACTGAAGGGCATAGTCCATCTTATCAGATCTTGAAGCAACTGGAACAATACATCCACAATCAGGAATCTAAAAACAATGAACGTCCGTGTTCAGTTTAGCCTAGAACACCAACCAATATGATGAAGGTGCCCACTATGGATGAGGAATCACACCTCAACTAAACTAAACAAGATAATCTCCACACTGGCATGCACAAATCTCCTCAAATTAACAAATAACCATCATATGCAAAGAGAAAAACAAAAGCTACTGAAACAAATATAGATTGACTGAGTCTCCTTGCCAGAAATATCCAGCCTTTTGACATTCCAATATGACATTGTCATTTACCAGTATTCCAGGCTGCATTCACAGCTAGATTGGACATACCAAAATCAAGTCTAAGGAATTAAAAGCAAAATTAATGCAAAATAAAAGAGCTTCAGTGCCCTACAGAGAACGTATCAATATCTATATGAGACTAGCAGGAAGAAAAAGAGAACAGAAAAAGACAGAGCAGGTATTTAAATTCTTGATGGTTATAATCATCCTCATTTTGATGAACACATTATGACATATAGCTGAAAAGTTTAATAAATTCCAAACAGAATAAAGTCAACCAGACTCACACCTAGACAGATCACAAATTCTCACTGTTAGAATTCACAGAGACAGTCCAGAGGTGAATAACCTTGAAAGTGATACATGGAAAAGGCTTTCACACAAGAATTCTGTAACAGAACTGGTCTTTGTGGTATATAGCTTTAATCTCAGCACTTGGGAGACCAAGGCCATCTTAAGATACATAGCAAGTTCCAGGACAGCTGTAGACAAAGGGAGACACTGAGTCAAAACACTGGCCAAGAAAATTATATAACTAGAACTATATAAAAATCAAAAATGAAATTAAAACTCTCTTATGTATAAAAAATGGAACAGCCCATTGTTAGTAAACTATGCAAACTGAAGTGGCCCTTAAAGATAAACTGAAAAATAACTAGAATCCATAGAAACAATTATAGTATAGAAGAAGATGATCACTTAGTAGTCTAAGTGATGGTAGCATAGTAAAATTTCTTTGAAACAGTTTCTCTATTTACAACACCTCATTCTACCAACCATAATAATCGGTCACAAGTCGTCAGCATCTTCCACTCAACAACTCTCCTACATATACTGGTGGTAAACTTAACATTGATTCTCACTCAAAAGTATTATGGTTATTTTAAAAACGTGGAACCATCTCCTCTTGAGTTTCTTTTTTCTATGACATTATACCCCACACTAAGATATCAACCTGCTGTTTGCCTAATGCCTGTTAAATGTGTTCTCACTGCTAGAATAACAGTACTGATATCTTTTTTTCTTTGAGATCTGGTTTCCCTGATGAAATTTTGCATTGTCTTTTCCAGCCATGTCTTTCCTTTTACATCGAGAACAAATATATTCATGTTTAATGGTTGTTATAAAATATTCCTCAGGTCTTTTATTTTAATCTATGAATTTCCTACCTCATCAGTCATCTGTAATCTACCATGACTTTTGTGATGCAAATCCAAATTTTTATATTTGGAAAACAGGTAAAAACATTTAATGCAGCCTGTCAGATTCATTTTATATAACTGGAATGGTTGTGTGATGTGATTTATTCCAAATTCATACAAATAATAACATTCTCTTGCCTCTGAATACAAGGGTTCTTTGTAAAATATGCCTTCACATGCATAGTGCAATCAAATCAAGCCAGCAGGTTACAACTTAGATTTGCCAGCATTTTCTTTTTATTTTGCATTTTTGAGTGATATTTCAAAATCAAAAGGCTTCATATAAAACAGTAAGAACTGAGAGGTCCTGCACATCACTGGAATCCAAATACAGCAAAATGCTATTGCCTTACGATCCTGTCAACATCTGAGTAGCACCTGCTGCTTTAGTATCAGACGCTCACCAGGTATCCTGCGAGGCCACTGTCGCCAGTTACATTTACAGGATCATGTTGTCAGAGTGCTATATAATTTTATTGATGATTTTGCATGTTCAAAATTCAACAAAGGCAGGGCAGAACCAGAATAAACAGTCACAGGAAAGGTAACATGTACATGAATGCACTCATCCAGATTCAGCTACTTAAGGCTATGTGATTATGTAGAGGTGGAAGATCATAGTGATTTGGAGGTATCTGAGGTCAAGGAACCTTTCTGTAATCCCAGTTTTACAGTTCAGTACCTGGATAGTATTGGGGGAATCTCTTATTCTACTAAGCCATGGGTTCTCCATTTCTTAGAATAAGTATGACAGCATATTTGAACAAATCAAAGGAAATGAATGGAGACTTACAGCAAAGAACCTAATAGGTGCTCATTACTGAGATTTCTTGCAGACTGACTACTAGTTCCCAGTGCTCCTGAATGCTAGTGCAGATATTTTTCATCACACATCTCTTTCACACCCACCATCTCTTATGTGTCACCCTGTTCCTGGTCTCTGCTATTTGTAATGGAAAAGTTTCATGCAGTGCAGAGATTTTGAAAGAGCTCATTTCCAAGCAGCCAATGAGCAACTGAACATTTTAAAGCTTCTGTGCTAACCAAATCCACCCCCTAAAATTTTTATATGGGGAATCTGAAGACTGCCCTTGTGTGGGCAGAAACTCACTGAGTCATAGATTTAGTATTAGCTTGAATAGAACTAGATGGCTTATGTCCAATTACCCATGACTGTAACAGAATGAAAAAAAAGAGGATAATCAAATTTCATGCTTCACTAGGTAAATCAATGACTGTGGAAGAGCAGCTGATCTCCTTTTCAAATGCTGCTAAGAGCCTTGCACAATTCATTGGCCGTCTAAGTGCCTGGTTATAACTTTGTTAAATCAATAATGTACAGTGACTTCCTGGACCCTAACACCAGATAGCTGAAGTTAGTGCCCAGTGGCAACCAGACTTTGGATTCTCAGTATTCATTTTTTATTTCTCCACATTCAGGCATTTAACCCTGAATATTTTATCATGGCTTTGTCAACTTCAGGGATGATGTTAGATTCATAATTTAGGCTCCAGAAACAAGTATGCTTTTGAGATGGTACTTCCTAAAATCTAAGATAATATAGTGCCATGTTTCTCCAGGATTAATCTATGGCTCACTGTCCTAGAGTTAGTGAAAATAATAATAACAACAGCAATAATAGTAATAATAATAATAACCAAAACATACCTAAAGGAAAGAAATTTAACAGGTCATTGAAAGAATGAGAAAGGAAGTCAACGAAGCATTTCAATTTAATATCCAAACATATTTTCCAATCTAGAGGAAAGAGGCATACAATTGCTTCTGTAAAATGTGCCTGTAGGAAAAATAATGGACACAAACCTATGGAGATTCCTCAAGAAGGTGATTAAATTAGGCTTATATAACAGCTGGAGAACTGATTGGAGTATAAGTAAATTATTAGAATGTGTTCAGTAACAGATTTTAACAAGTTGAATATATCAAAAGGACTTCAACATGCCAGAACCAATCTTTTTGAAGTGCATTACTTAACATGTAATAATACATAAGAATATGTTTGAATAGTGCAAATAGTAGCTACTAAATTAATTTAGTGATGAAGAGTTTACAATGACCAACGTAATCCAGAAAGCAGTGGGATTAAGTGGGAAGATTTGAAGTAGATTTTCCAATGCAGGATTTTTAGCAAGGAGAGTTCATACAGGATGCCCCATGTAAAGAATGGTATTATGGATTGCTTATGGGAGGTTCTAGTAATATAATTGTTTAATGATGATGGAGAAAGATGTAAAGAAATGAAATAGACCACGGATGTGTATGTTTTCCACAACATTAGAAAGGTAGAATCTTTTCTGTATGCATGTGATTTCCTGTGTCCATGGTAAGGTCTAGGTTTAGTTTACAGTGTATTCACATTAAATATAGATGAGGTATCTGACCCCAAAGTCTCTTTTCAGAGTAGGCAATTCTTTTGGCCTATATTGACAGAAGAATGGAAACCAACACCAATGATGTCCCTGACCTAGCAAATAAAATCTCCACTAAGGGGAGGACAATATAAAAAAAAAAAGGAACCACAACTACAGGTAGATGTGCTTGAGTCTATGGTTAGACTCAAGGTTTTGTTACTTTCCCACTCTAGAAAGAGGAGGATTGCCTCTAGGAAATACTGTTTGTCTAAGAAGCCCAACCCTCAAAGCTCAATATGCTTTGAGGAGTTCAATGGAGTTAATTTGATTTTCCCTTTTTAGATAGCTATAATATCACACAGAAGAGCAGCACATGCCTATGGTTAGAGCCAATGCAACAGAGGAGGAAAGAATCAAGAGACAGAGAAACTTCCTCAGGCATAATATCATCAGACTCCTTAGACAAGCCATACACGTGAATAATTGACATTGGAATCTTTTTAGTTCTGTTCCAAAACACAGTCTTATATACATCTGACATGTAACTTGCAGGTATATGGCTCATTATCCATTAACCAAAGTTTTCTCAGTATGTTTATTTGCAGCAATACACACCACATTCCTTCTCTTCATGCCTCTCTGTGCCAGGCCACCCAGCCCCGAGGTGAGCACATTTCTTCTTCAGCATGCTTCCACCATGGTGCTTGTTCTGATCAGAGCAATCCAATCATGATGGATCCAAATGGACATGGATGGACACCCTTGAAACTTATCCAAAAAGAAGTTCTCCTTAAAAACTACACTTCTGAAGTTTATCAGAGAGTTCAGCAATAGTACAGACTTTTCACTTCCGTTCTAAACTCTTTTGTTCCCCCATATACTTTCCTGCTGAATGATCTGTGATGACCTGCTTATACAGAGTAGGGAAGATGCCACTTAACAGGTCAAATTGGTAGATTTCACTAGAAAGACTAAAATTGATTTGACCATGTGAGTTTTATCATTTTAAGGCAGTAATAGGATAAACTCAGATTTCACATCCCTGCTTTTGTAAGGTGGGTTTCACAATGGACATTATAAATGGATATTATTCTATCTATCTATCTATCTATCTCTATCTATCTATCTATCTATCTATATGATAAGCCAGAGAATATTGAAGGAATGAAATGGCCATAAGGAATTGAGCCATATTGTAGCTAGAGGACAGAAAACATAAACATAATATGTAGCAAGTTTGAACTGGGGAGACACAAGGAAGTCCTATGATAAAGAGTTTAGACAAACAACAAAGAATATGTCTTCATAATGAGACAGGATACCTTTTGCAAGTTTTGAAGCTCTTCAGTTCCATGAACTTCTTACTATTCTTGTGAGGTACCACCTCTAGACATAGAAGATTCTCAGTGAATTAGTCCCCTCAGATAATTTGTTTCACAAGTGAATATTGCTTAACGTCTCTCCCTAGTTGTACTAAAGTTTCCAGTAGATGCCACCTCTAATTTGTGTACCCACTACTGGACAGATGTTCTCTCTTTTTTGCTATTAACAGGTGATCTGAATAAGTTTCTTCAGAGAGAATTTATTAAAGGGCCTACACTAATGAATATGCACGTTATATACAGAGTTCATCAGGTTGTGATTGTTGTATGCTTCAAACACTTGCCTGTTATGGAGAGTAAGTAAATCAGACATATACTCAGATCTCCCATTTGCTTGAAAGTACCTATGACTGTCATTTCTCCTTGGAAAGGGGAGTTCATTGATGTTTTTTTTTCTTTCACTATTAATTAACTTTATTTCTTATATTTATCAATATGTTGGGCATTATGGAACATAAGGTAATTAACTACGTAGGAAAGCTATCAAAATCTATTGTCAAGTAGGAAGGAAGTCTACTACTTGTGTATCTCTTCTGGGAGAAAAGAACTCAAAATGTGATATACAGGCTACAGTAAACTCTAGGGAAGAATTTCTCCCTCATTAAATTCAGCACCTTGTGACGTCCCGGCAGTCTTTGCTCCTCTCTATCTTTCTCAGATTTGCTTCTGTGGTCATATATCTTGCTCTGACTCTAACTTCCTGCCTTTGATAATGATTCTTGTGACTGCATTTTGTCCATCAGCAAATTAATCTCAAAATCTTTAATTTAATCACATATACAAAGCTCCTTTTCCATGTGAAGTATAGCAGTCAAAGTTTCCTAGATTAGGAAATAGGCACTATCTTTTTAATTCTCCATTTAGTTTCTAGAAGAAAAGCGCTATAAATCCACTACAAAGGGGCATATCCCCCTCAAAAATGTCTTTCTTTTGCTTTTGCGAGACAAGTATACTGTAACACCTAAACGTCTACTTTTAAATGTCACCAAGGCTCATCGCTGTTGAAACCTAAAAGAGCTGAAGCTCATACTTGAAAACAAAATGCTTTCTATGAGAAGGATGAAATCTATACCATGTTATCAGTGGAAAATCATAAGAATATGTGTCCTTATATTACACAATAATTTGGCTTGCATAAATACATCCATACATAAAATATATGGATTCGTCATATATATATATGTAATTTCCAAGATATTTGAATAAAAAGTGAATGAGAAAATACATTCATACATTATCTTTGCATTATACGTTTTTGCTATCCTTTCCAAGCTCACGTACAAGCAACTGTTTGATTGCATATAGTTCTGAAGACATAATGGAAAATATTCTTTCTGACTTAAGAGACACAAAGTCATAGGCAAAAAGGAAAATAAAATGTTGAAATGTGCTTGTTTCAAACAAATTAAGAACAGACAGTAGTTACTTCTTCAATTCATAAAATGTTTACAGGGCCAAATTCACAAGCACACACACATATACACAAATACACCCCCCCACACACACACAGGAACAATTCCTCCCTCACATCTGCATGACAATATTTGACCTTCACTTTCTTTGTTGTCACTGAGGCAGAGAAATAGAATTAACCATCCCAGGTCATGAAACTAAGAAATGATAAATTCGGACTAAAAGCATATCTTTTGAATTGTAATATATTATTCAACTTTGCACATCAGCCAGAGAACATACAAGGATTATAAAAAGAATAACATAAATAAACGCTGATGTTCCAACCTTTTAGAATAGCAATGAAGAAATTACACTTGGCCCTATCCAATTACATATTCAAAGCTGACTGAGTTCAATATTTGAATTATGAATCAGACAACTCTATTAAGACAGAGATAATTTAAACCTTAAAATTAAATATTAATATTCCTAAAGCAATGCTCTTCTCTTCTTCGCTAGCTTCAAAAGTCTCATATTGCAGGCAGGGGGAACTATTAGAAATATATATATATATATGTATATATATATATATTTTTTTTTTCTACATTGAGAACGACCCTGGCTAGACAGTGGTGTTCCTTCCTGTAAGTCCAATTATTGACATTTCCATAGCTCTATAGAAAAGGGAATCTTTTACTCAGCTTTCTAAAATTTGCATGCCTATTTTTAGTTGATCACATGATCCTTTATTATAAACAATACATAATTACAAGGAAGATATTAAATTCAAGTTCTATCATGGCCACAAATTCTTTGCAGGAAAGTGGAAGTTCTGTGCTAATGGGGCAAACAGAAGTATGGCCAGCCTGAACTTCAGGTTTTTAAAATAAATTACTAAGACTTTGTCTTTGAAAATTATAATGACCTTGCCACCTCAACTGTATGCCTATGTTGTGAGCAGCTAGTTGAATCTGCAAGCATATTGCTGAAAGACATTTTATACTAGGCTAGACCATTGCTATTTGTACCTTCAGAGATTTAAGATTTTCTGAGTAACATGAATAAAGGTAGGTATAAGCAGAAATCTCAGAATTATGCAGCAGTTTGTTTTGGAATTTAAACAGGAGAGTAAATACAGAGCAGCCCAAGAAAACAGGAAGAAACTTTGAGACTTATGCCAAGTAGCAAGTTCAGCAGCTCATGACTGAGTTCCCAAATCGATATCTCTCCCTTACATAGCAGATAATTATTTTCAGAATGGTCTGGAATTCCAGCTCCACCTTTGTCAAAGCAGACAGTCATTAACTCACCCCCTCATGGCCTAAGCCTGTTTCTCATAAGCTAGTAGATTATTAAGTGTTGATTCTAACTAACCAGATATTAGCAAAACTGAAAAACATAGAAAATATGAATAATTGTCCAAATTAATGGATGGTCCTTAAAACTCTTTGGCAAACTTTGTGGAATACTATAAATGTTAGTAATTGGGAGAATTGTCTAAATGTATCTCTCTAGAAATAGCAAGTCAAGGATCGATCTGTTCATGGTGAAATGTCAGATGATACAGTTGTCCTCTCCCCATTTCCCCTTCTCTGTTATTCATTCTCTTTCTCCCTCCCTCTTCCCTTATCTTCTGTTCATCCATGTAGCAAAGAGAAGTTAATTAAATACATTTCAGAAAAGGACTTAACCCATTTAGCATCGCTCTGTGGAAAGCATACCTCAGATTGTGGTTTCTATGACTATAAGATGTTTTGTAAGGATGTAGATTTTTAAGAAACAAAGTTCTTTCATTATCACTCACTCTTGGCTCAGGCACCATTCTCAAAGACATGTCAGAAAGACTGCAAGAGTCAGGGTTGATGCAAGCTCATAAGGAAGCAAAGCCTTCTGGGTTTCTGGGAACTTGCTCATATGATCTTACAGACATGGTGTCAGCATGCACAAGACTTACGCAAACTCAATCAGACATAAAGCCAGCATACAGTATGAGGACTGGACAGTAGTTCTTTGGCAATCTTAGCTAAAAACTATCGATGACTGATTACTGCTGGGTGAGGGAGATTTTATCTTCTTTAAGGGTGATACTGTAGACAGGCAGAGTTGACTCCAGTGAATAAACTTGCACTGAAGAACATCGGGTACACAAACTTGACTCCATAGATCTTAGCATGTATGACAGAATGCTTGAAAAAGGGTGAGAGGGACATGAGCGGATGCAGATTGGGGAAAGGAATTATAAAGAGAATGCTATTTCTTGCCACAACATACTTGCACACACATATACATGCACACTAGCACACACATGCACCACATACATGTATATGCATGCGCACACCAGGCACACACACATTCACAAAGAAATCCTATCCACAAGTCTATTCAAACATGTATAATAATAAATATTCATGAACCTCATCTTACTAATTACTGAAGAGCTAATTGATATAATGAATAAAAAGCCTTAAGGACTGTGTCTGGAATACAACAAGCTTTGAATATATTCATTAAATCTATTCATTATATCTTAAACCTGGGCTGTCTCCTCAAGGAGTTTTTGTGGTATGAATCACATTAAACTGTTCTAAAACTTAGAAAGTTTGATTTCTATAAAATTCATATATATTAATGAATTTCACCAATATTTTTACAACACATTCATGGAGGTACAAAATTTCTGAGAAATCCAGCTTCAGAGATGGAAGAAAACAAAGAATCGTGTTAAGTGACTGAAGCCAAAGTTCACATCACTGGTTCTCTACATTCTTGACCTTCAATTTCTCAATCACTTCCCTTTGAAATACACTTCACTGGGAAGAGCCCCAATTAATATTTTACCTTTTGCTTAGTCTATGAGCAGTATGTTTGATAAGGTTAATTCCAAATGACAGAAAAATCCAACATAAGAGAAACAACAAACACAAGGTATTGCGTGAAGGTCCTGACCTGTTTTGCTATCTGTCTTTTGATCAAAGAGTGACAGGAAATAAGAGGGACTTAATCTTTCACTTCGCTCAGCTAAACTTTATGCACATTTCTTCCTGAAAATAATTTCTGAAATTCCATTCCTTATTGCATTTACCATATATATATATATATATATATATAATATATATATATAATTTTTTCCATATAATTTTTTCCATGCAGGAAATCTACACCTTTGTGACCAAATTTATCTACATAAATTTATGATTAAGGGAAGGTAATTTACATAATAAATTGTACCAGGACATAACAGAGTATTTAGACATATGTGACATAGAGAATTCATATTTTTCCCTGTGATATTTTGTTGATCTAGAGTTGCCTGGAACATTGATATAAGAATCAAAAATAGATATCCGATCAGGAATAATCACTCGGCAGTCTTTATTCTCTGCACATTGATCAGTTGTGGGTTTCTGTATTAATACCTGTCTGCTGAATAAAGAAGCTTCTCTGGTGATAACTGAGCCATGCATTAATCTATGAGTGGAACAATAAGTCATTCGGAGTTATTTAAGTACTACCCCTATTTAGCACAATGATAGTATTAGGCTCTTTCTTATCGCCTGTTAGCCTGACTGTCCACACATTCATAGGCCTGATATCAATGTCTGGTATGGGCTCCATCTGATGAAACAGGGCTTACACCAAGTTAGAAAGTGATGGGTCACTCCCATATTTGTGCCAGTATTAAGCCAGAGGTTTAATATCTTGCCAGGCCAGTTGATATTGTAGCTTGCAGGACTCAAAGGTGGGTAAAGTTAATAAATAACTTTTTTTTTTCTTCCAGGAGCATGCACAGCACCTTCCAGCACTAGAGAAGCTAGCAGGCAGAGATGAAGCTTTGAAGTTAATAGCAACTTGATTCAACTTTATTTTTTCCCATGTCCCATGGGAAGACACTTCTTCAGCAAAAGGGTCTTACTGTCAAGTTCTGGCAGATAACCAAGAGATGGGGTTATGGTGAGTATTGTTTGAGGATCTATGGAACCCCTAGTCAATAGCTTCCAAAGGGGTCCATTTCTGGCACTGGGCTTTTACTTCGCTAACTTATGGTGAATAATAAGGGAAATGGGCCCCTGTTGTAATGTAACTCCCTTTAATCTCCTTTTCTAGTGTATTTGTATATATTTTAAGAAGCTTCTACAGTGGTACATTTCCATGTGGATTTGGTAAAAGGCCTTTAGTTTGAGTTAACAGGAATATTTCTGGAAGAGAGGGGCAGAAAGCTCTTTACTTACCATTCTTTTAAAAGATACTTATTTTTTTATTTGTGTGTTGTGTGTATGAGTGTTCTGCATTCATGTATGTAAGTGCGTCCGTGCCACACAATGCCTATAAGACGTCAGAATTAAGCAGCAAATCTCCCTGGAACTGGAGTTACAGAAGGTTGGTAACTGCCATATGGGTGCTGGGAATTAAACCCAAGTTCACTGTAAGAGCAGCCAGTGCTCTTAACCATTGAGCCATCTCTTCAGCACCTTTATCTTTAAAAGGTGATAGAGATACCATACATGGGGCTTCCGTGAGGCACTTTTATCCCATGGTTCTCTTCATAGTTTCACAAAAATTATATGATATTAACTCTCTTACAACCCCAGCCTATGTTTCCAGATGATACATGTTTGAATATTGAGTAGTTTCATATATACAATCTATGTTCTGGCATGGAAGAAACACCAGAGCAAAAACAGAACAACATATGCCACAAAGTTGCATCAGGCTGAGGTCCTAGAAAGCCAGTGACAATAGTGATCACTGCTGCAGGAGACATGACATAAAGCGGTAGACAGGACATGCCCAATAAAGATATCCCTCCATTCGTGTTTTATGAGCCTATATTCTGCAACAGCCTGTGCTGATGAATCAACAAGTTCCATCGGGTTTTATCAATATGAGAGAGCAATACCTCTGTCTGACATTTTAAGAATTACATTCTCTGGATCCACAGTCTAACTGTTTATTACAGATCCAGATTTAATCTCTGAGCAGTAAATCATGCCATTCAAGCTTAGGGCACAGTTACTGTCTAGATGAGCGTGTCAATGGGATAAAAATTAACAGTGCGGCATGTTAATAAAATAGGGAAATTCCAGAATGACTTTTAAATATGATAACTGTCTACCCGTATTTTTCTTATTTTCTGCAAAAGTAGAGTTTTCCGTAAGTTTTTAAGAATAATAGTGACAGCAATGAAACAGAAAATATGACAGCTATCATAAATTAAGGTGCTTCATAATGTGTTATAAAATGTACCTCTTTGTTGAGCATGCACTATTGATGAGCTAGTAGCATTTTAGTCCTCTTTAATTTATGATGAAAGAGTTTTAGTTCTTTCAGCAACAGTGGATATAATTTCCTTATCTATCACTAGAATGGTTTAATGCCTTCATTGATTCACACATCATAAAGCATAGAGTGATTCTCTTTCCTACTCCAATCATTCCTTGTTCCTGTTCCAGAAAAGGAAGCATTGCTTTCTGCTTATTCCAAAGTCAGAGTTAAGGTCTGGATCGTCATAATCTATCAAAATTACTAATAGAAAATACATAAAGATGGGGAGTCTGTTGCTTATATTTCTTTATATTTAAGGCTAAAGATGCTATTGGGCTTTGGAACATATTTGAGGAACATCATTGGAAATGGAACATATGACAGTGGAAGAAAGCAAATAATGACTCTTGAATACAGGTTTGGTTTTCTCACCCCGAACCAGTGGAATTTCATGGAGATGCCACTTAACTCCTTACTCATTTCTGCGTTCAGAACATCTAGTTTGCTAAGCCTATACTGTGGACTTCAAAGCAGACACTTAAGACAGAGCTGGAGATTCTCTGCTTTGTACCAGAAGTAAGGAGTAAGTGTCCCAGGAGAGTTTTAATACTATTTTATTCAACTACTGAACATTTTTTTCAGAAAGGTTTTCTGCCATAGACACATAATCTATATGCATTAGAGAAAAGGAAGAGATATTATTCTGCTGTAATAATAAATGATTCAATTCCCAAGTGGTATGGGACTCAAATGAACTTTATAATTTCCAGGAAATTTCTAAAATTGCTGTGTTATGAAGAGCAGTTTAAGCTATAGAGGAAAGGCAGCTTGCTGATGAGCTGGCAAACTAGTCATAATTTAAAACCAGGGAGACTTAGGAGACACTGGGCTTGCAGAAAGTCTCGTAATTTAGGTCAACCAACAATTCTGGGAATGATAGATTCTAGCTATATCTTGTAATCATATGGGCTCTAGTAAGAAGAATGCAGGACAAAGGAGCTCAGAATGAGGACAGAGGAAAAACAATCCCAAGTGTAACGTTAATGTGATTTGAACTGAAAACAGACGGCACTCCCATGTGCCACCCATATAGGATGCCGTTAATCTCCCCAAAATCTATTTCAGGTAGAATACTGAGAAAACCTCAATACCAGTAGCAACACAAACTTTCAGGCAAATATTTCCAACTGTTCAGAGAGACACATAGTTTCTAACACTGGGTCTACCCACAAATCCTACTATAATGTGCTATTATGGTAGAAACATTAAAAGTCATCCAGAACTACAAATCATTTGCTCTATTCTACTCTATTATGACTATTTTTAGAATATCTGCTTATCACTCTACCATACATGCCAGAGAGAGACATAATTTCATATTTTTGTTTTTTTTATTGTACTAGGGATCAAAACCAGGGCCTTGACCATCCTAGTCAAACGTTCTGTGACTGAGCTAGCTCTTTAATCCATTACATAATGTTCTTCATGTATACTCTTGTATCTACGTCAAGGACTTCATGAAGTGAAGGGGGGGAAATATTATTTCTAATCTAACATATAAGTGTAGAAAGATAAATCACAATACTAAACAATAATGAACATATATATATATATATATTAGATTACAGAAATTTGATGGGGAGTTAGTAAGTGACGCTGCAAAATACTAGAGGGGATCTAAGTATAATCAAACATATTATATGATATTTGCAAAAATTCAATAAAAATAGTGAATTTTGTATCGGTATTTTTAAGATAAGGTTGGCCTGGAACTCACTATGTAGACCAGACTAGCTTCAATCTCACAGAGATTTACCTGACTCTGCCTCACAAGTGCTGGAATTACAGGCATGTACCACCATGTTTGGCCCCCAAATTAATTAAATTTTAAAATAAAGTTTAAAAGTGAAACATAAAACTCTTAAAATAATCATCCAATATTATCACATATTAATTTAAATACTTCAGTAGTAAAAATGACCTTCAGTTATAAGTATCCTGTTCTACTCAAAGATCTACTTAAGTAGAGTAACCTCAGAATTGTCTATATCACAACTACAAAAGATTTCCAAGTGTTCCTGAAGCTTACTCAGGTCTTTCTAGCTGAAAGCTACTTTACCTAATCCAGCCATTCTGTTCCCATACAAATATACCTCAAGATTCCAAATTTAGAGAAAACAGAAAAGTACACATGTTGTTTAATAAGAAAAAGATACCCTTTTCACATTCTAGGGTACTTTGGGTATATTGACAAAATTGTAATTGATTTTACTTGTATCTGTCAAGTGTCATAAACACTAGAACAACTAACTTATAGGTGTTACTATTGTAATGAGAACACATTTCCTCCCAATCATCTATATTTCATTGAAATGTGGAAAACCATTGGCGGGTTTCTCCATCCTACCTTCAAAGGATCTGTGTTCAAAAGTAATGAATTCTATTCCATCTTCCAGGCATAGCTTCATCCAGACTTTCATGTTAAGATATTTTGACAAAAGGCATTGGCACTAAGTGTTTTCTCTCTACAATAAAGATATTTCAGAACAAATGATGCCTTTCTATAGCTGGAGATTTTGAAATAAGGACAGAATATATCTTAAGCCACTTGATTTGATTCATTTTGGGGATCTAATGATAAAGTAATGGACCTAAAGATAGGAGAGGGATCAAAGGAACTGAACATATGTAATAACTAAAATGTATAAAATTGATGTATGAAAGGATGTCAAAGCAACTAAATGTAGAAGGAATTCATTTATTTTGATTAAAAGTTCATGGATAAACACATAATGATATTAAAAGCAAACATGTTTGGGGTGGGAATGATGGTTCATTTGTTAGAACACCGACTGCTCTTGAAGAGGACCCAGGTTCAATTCTCACACCTGCATTGCAACTAAGTACTATCAGCACTCTAGTTCTAGGAGATACAACTCCATATTCTGACCTCCACGGGCATTGCACAACACAGGGTACTTACACACAGGCAGAAAATACACACATACACATTAAATAAAAATGATGTATAAATTATAAAAAACAGACACTGTGGCTGTATATCATATGTAAAAGTAAAATGACAAAATAAATAAAAAACAAGGTATAAGAGTTTTAGCTATAAAATTTATTTTTTAAATGCAGGAGAAGACATGGTGACATAAAATTAACCAAATTTTCTGAATCTGGACACAAAAAGCATAGAACAAATAAATACCTTTGGCCTACTAAAATTTTATGCATTAGATTTTTTAAAAGATAGAAGTATTTGCTGAGTGGAAAGTTATACGGTACAAAATATTTGTAAAACTGATATTGTATAAAGGGCATTTATGTAAAATAGCAAATTCTGTAATAATACAAAAATCAGCATAAATAATTGAACTATAATTATGAAGACATATGTGTGGTCAGTTAATACATAAAAAGATGCTTGCCATCACTACTCAGCATGAATACAACATTAAACCATCATGACATTCCATTATACCTCCATTTTAAAGGCTAAATTAAGAGAATTGACTCTAATAAAAGTTGACTAGAATATGGGCAAAGGGAGCTATCAAGCAGTAATAAAGAGAATAAAAACATTATCGACCCTTGGAAAGTAACTGCATTGTTTTCCTAAAAGTGAAATGAAAGTCTCTTCTGGGACCCAGTTTTGTATTCTTAGGTATTTATTCAACAAAAACAAAAAAAATATGGCTACAAAAGGTGCATCACCAATGTTCATAGCAAGTTCATATTTATGGCATAACTCTACAAGAAAGAAACAATTGTTCTTCACCAAGAAAACTTTGTAAAATTATATTACAAACAAATGATAGATATGAAATGTTATAAAGATTTAAAATTGACTCTATGATGAAACTTAAAGCAATGTTTAAGAGAAATATGCCAGACCAGTAGATAATACATACCAAACTTTTCTTTTAAATGATGTTTAGATGTATTTAACTTAAAGTTAACTGAATTAAGAATGGCACGTGTATTGAACATTACCCCGGGCCATTTCTTTCCTTTTTCTTTTCTTTTCTTTTCTTTTCTTTTCTTCTTATCTTTCTTTTGTTGCTATTTTAAAGTTACAAGTGTTTGGCTTGTATGTATATAAGTACATATCATACAATGTTCACAAAGGCCAGAAGACTTTGTTAGATCTTCTAGAACTTGAGTTGAGGACTGTTGTTAGCCACTATGTTGGTGCTGGGCACTGTCCTCTGCAAGAGAAGTCAGTGTTATTAAGTGTCAGCCTTCACTCCAGCCTCTCAGAATGCATTTATATATAGAACACGGAAACGCTAAGGAAATGCCTTGGTCAGCTACAACCGGCCATTGGGCTGATTTAGATATAGTCTAAAGATATATAAAGATATATTTAGATATATTTAGATATAGTCTGAATAGTTGACTACCCGTAACTGTCAGAATCTCAGATGTTTGTGAGTAACCAGGATTCAGACACCTTCACTAAATATATACCCATAAATTAGATTTTGTAAACTAAGATAAACTTGTTATTCGGGAATTCAAGGTATAAAGTAAGACGCAAATGAAATTAAGCTATTTCACTTATATTGTAAAGTACAAATTATAGTACCAGAATTCAGATCAATGATTTCCAGAAAAAATGATGGAACAAAGAGAACTATAGAAAGAACATATAAAACTTAGGGTAAGACTGGTAAGTTGGCTCAGTGAATGAACTGCTTACCCTGCAATCCTGGGGACCTGAGCTAAATTC
Organism: Eospalax fontanierii; assembly: GCA_035773235.1. Taxonomy (NCBI): domain Eukaryota; kingdom Metazoa; phylum Chordata; class Mammalia; order Rodentia; family Spalacidae; genus Eospalax; species Eospalax fontanierii. Next base: position 13,449,125 of record CM069544.1, on the reverse strand, counting down.
CTGGAACCAACTTAAAGGTACAAAGTGAGAATTTACTCCACAAAGTTGTTATCTCCCCTCCACACATGTTATGACACAAGAAAATAGGTAATATTATATATGTATATGTATATATAAATATTTGATAATAAAATATTATGGGATAATGGATATGTTTGTTACTTCATTTGTGGTGTGGTACACACATTGATATTTTTATATTAAATCTTTTCACATTGTGCATGTTTAATACAAAATTCTTTTTATGTATCAAAAACATTCATCAACAATTTTTGAACCATGACCATCTTGGAGGCATAAACTATCTACCATTTACCCTCAAGACTTTCTGCAGTGAATAGAGTTGCCTTGGCAAGTCACTGTGTAAAGACATCATGAGACAGACCTTTGCTTGACCTGAGACTGAGATTAGTGTTTAAATATTTATTATTTTTATTTTATGTACATAAGTGTATTAACTGCATGTATATAAGTACTTCCATGCCATACAAGGCCCATAAAGTTCAGAAAATCCCCTGGAACTGGAGTTAGGATGGCTAGCTGCCATATGGGTGCTGGGATTCAACCTTGGGTCTTCTGCAAGAACAGTCAATGGTCTTAATCATTGATCCATCTCTTCAGCCTCATTTTCTTTTTAAAATTTTGACACAGAATTTTTATTATTCAACTTAAGCACCTTTAACATGTCTGTCGTGTTATGCACATTATCTATATTTTCTTAATTTCATATCACTAACTCTGAGATGGAGCAACTTGAATAGCCCAGGTCATTCCTTTCACCCAGCCTTATATGTTGATATTTCAATGGAAATATCATACTGTCTTGAAAATAAAAATTAAAGTTGGATAGTGTTAAGTAAAGAGACTGAGTCTTAGGGAGATTGCAAAATGAAGACTTTAGAAGCAAAGCTCTCAATTAAGGTAGGAATTGAGACACTATAAACACTACTGAAATCAGAGTGAAAAAAATTGCTTTATTTTTTTCTTTTTTTGATGATTTCATACATTTATAATAAAATATTATCAAATCTAGAATCATTTCTTCTCTAACTCCCCTCATATTCACCAAGCATGCATCTTCCTAAATCATGCCCATCTTTTTTGATAATCTATACAGTCCAATTAGAGAGTCTCATAAGTGCATGGATGTGAGGTCATTCATTGGAGATTTAAAAAAAAATCGACCAGTGACCATACTCTCAAAAGGAATAATTCTCCCTTGCACAGCAGCTATCCAATATAAATAGCTCCTCAGTACTGGGCAGGACTTAGGGACCATAGACTTCATTAGTGCCAGCGTTCCAGGTGACTGCACCTCTGGTGTAGGCCACCAAAGCTGCTATGAGATCATGGTTAAGTGCAGAACACAGTATTTTATAACACTTCTCCCCACTACCTCTAGTTCTTTTCACCTTGTCTTCTACATTGTCACCTGAGACTTGATGATGGTGGGGTTAACATAGATGTCTCGTTTAGGAATGAGTACTGAGTTTCTCATTTTCAACAAGTTGACTAGTTATGCATCTATCTGCTTACTATTGTCTTTGACAAATAGCAGCTTCTCTGACAGATTGTAACAATAGCCCAGGTCTATGATTACAAACATAAATATTTAGAAGGCAGTTTGATATATAGAAAAAACAAGACAGCAATCCTAGGCCTTTGGATCAGGTTTACATACTAGGCATGGACTTCCCTCCTGGGTAACTGGTTTCAAATACAGTTAGAAAATGGTGAATTATCCCTCAAAAGTTGTGCCACAATTATGCCAGCAGACACATTTTGTTTGGCAGGTTGCTATTAAAGCATGTGCAGTCCAATATTGCATGAAAGTGTTGATGGTTTTCCTCTCCACTGCAGCCTGTATAACTCTCAGTTCTATCAAAGCTGATAGAGAGGAAGTTTCATGGTCGTTTGGAGATTGATTTCTCTATGGCATTCAGTCAAAGTGTGTGGTGTCTTCACAACAGGGTCTTGTTATATAGTTATGGTGTGAATCCAAGGGAAACAGCAATGCACTGTTGTCTTGTATACTTCTGGGGATGCACTGGCCACTTATCCAATTGTTTGTAGGGAAGTATCTCATGTGTTTTGTTGCAATTTCGTTTATAACTCATGTTATCTGGGAGCTTTATGTTCACCTATGTATGGTAATTCCATTCAAAACCTTTTTAATTTGCTTTGTAAAATTAACTTACTAACTGAAGGGTTTAATAATGTCCCTGGTCTCTCTGAACCTGCTTTGTCTTCTAACTATCAGAAGCCTCCATTCTTCTTCCTTTTCACAATAGTTCTTCTATCTCTCTAAAGATTTGGTTTAAGTTGAGCTGTGAGATAGTTTGCTTCTAAAGGACTCTTCACACTGCCTTTCTTTGGGTTAACCATTCCTTTTATCTCTTGTTTTCCCTTATCCAACCACATCCCTCCCTGTTTAACTCTCTCCACAAAGTACTTCAATTCACTACTTGTATTTTCCCTAAATTCTACTTATTCCCCTTCCTTTAACAAGTTCTCTCCCAAAGCGCCCTCTTTTCTACTTTTCTGACTTTCACTTGTGTATCAAGCTAAATACAAATTATAAATATATATATATATATATAATTTGAAGATAGGATACACATAAGACAGAAATCATGACAGTTTTCTTTCTAGGCCTCAGTTATTTCATTCACTATATTTGCCAGTTACATTCATTTATCTGAAAACTTCACAATTTCATTTTTCAATTCATTGTATATGTATACCATATTTTTCTTATCCATTAATCTGTTGACAGGCATTTAGGCTGAGTCCTCTCTTAGGAATAGAGCGACAATGATCGTGAATGAGCAATTGTCTCTGAGGTAGGTCTCAACAGTGCTATAGCTGGGTCATGCTTCTAATATTGAGAAATCTTCACACTGGTTTCCAAAGTGCCTGTATGAGTTTATACCTTCCCCTACGGTGTATACATATTCACCTTTTGCCAATCAAATCCCATTTGCTTTTACTTATGTTCCTTATGATGGCCACCATGAGTATGATGAGGTGGAATCTGCAGGTGGTTCTAATTTGCATTTTCAGAATGACCAACAACGATGAGCAATGTTTTTAAAAATATTTTATTTACTATTTTATATATATATATATATATATATATATATATATATATATATATATATATTGCCTGCATGTGTGCAATGTGTGACAGAGGTCAAAAGAGGGTATCAGACCCACTGGAACTGAGCTATGGATGATTGTTAGCCCCCATACAGGTGCTGAGATTCAAGCTCAGGTCTTCTGCAAGAAAAGCTGGTGCTCTTAATTGCTGAGCCATTTCTTCAGCCCCTTGAGCAATGTTTTAAGTGTTTCCTAGTCACTCATATTTCATCTTTTGAAAATTTTCTGTTCAGTTCTATAGCCTATTGTTAAATGTCATATACAAGGTGAAAATACTTCATCAATGGTTCGCCATTCGAGCCAGCACAATATGTCCAGTTGCTAAGAGTTTCAAATAAAAAATTTAGGACTTTCCCAACAACTCATTACTTAAGAAAAGTGTAGTATCCACAAACACAGAAAGGAAGATAATGACAATCAAGCATTATTTAAAAAAGAAAACATTTACCAAGTAAAAATAGACTTCAGATCTTTAAAACCTTGAATAATATATGAGTTTATTAAATCTATCTAGCTAAATGGAGATGAAGCACTTCAAAACAAGTTTATGAAATGACAACTAACTCCCTAGGAGGGACTGTCAACTGATCTCAAGTTCAATGTTTTATTGTAATATGCAAAAACAACAATCTTGAAAGTTATTTTAGAATTCAGTATGGCTATTCTCCACATTGTTAGTTATTCAAGCATATTGAGTTGCAGAATTCTAGCAATTATGTTTTAGATATATTTCTTTACCAAATTGCAACTTTCTCAGTATTTTCTTAACATTATTATAAGAAAACATATTTAGACAAAATGTGATCTATCATTTTTTGAAAACTTTCCTGCATTCTGTTACAGAAATTCAGATGACCTATGATTCTCACATTCTCTTACATCTCTTATTCAAATTATACTGTGTTTCTAAAATTCATAATTTAGTATTCTTCTGTACTAGATCCCATCCTCTCTAATATATATAAATATATATATATATATACATTCTTTAAGAATATATATATATTATTTATATATTGGCATTTCATTGTTCTATCTGCCACTTTTCAGTGAAAGCATACTCCTTGGCATGTTGGCATGGAGCACGCCCATGAAGAAACAGTGCTATTCTGTATTCCACGGTATCTCCTTTGTTCCTTTTCTAGCCTTTGTTTTGAAAGTTCAGCATTGCTTTGAACTATTCATCTTTATATGATGAATCATTCAGATTTCTGATAATTTGTCTCGTAAGGTCCCTCTGCACAGCTACGGTACAAATGCTTTACACCTGCTGTTCATGCTTTTGTTTACACTTGTTAACACCTGGATATTCTAGACACTTCACAGTGCTTTATTATTTTGCTTTTAAGGCCTAATCCTTGTTCATTTTTTAAATGTGAAAACTGTGCCTGCTTGTTCCATGCTGCTGCTCTCTCTCTTCTGTGAGGTCCTCTCTCCAGCCAGGATGCTTTGCCCTGTGCTCTGCAGGACTTTTGCTGCTCTCAGGAGTCGTGTTGTGCTGGTGAGACTTCTCCCAGATTGGACTGGCTAACAAGTGTCTTCATGTCGTTCTTATTGCTGAAGAGTATTTTCAACTGATGCAGAATTCTAGATTGGTCTTTCTTCACCTTCCAGTTTATTCAAAGGCATAAATGAATAATTTTCAGGAAACTATTCAATGACAACTATGCCCTCATCATTTCCATACCCAACGGCTGCTTCAAAGTGTGTTTTGGTACAATTATTTCCTTTCAAGAAGTTACTCGTAATGCACGTTGGCAAGCTTTTCCTTTTGTTTTTTCTCATTTCACTTAACGGAAATTCCTCAATCACATCAGAGAGACAGTTATCTATGAAAATTGGTCATTACTTAATCAAATATTGACCCTGTTCTTTCTAGGACATGCAGCACATCTTTCTTAGTCTAATTATTGTTGTCTTAATGATATCTAATCTTTGTGCACCTTTGTTCTATCCTTTAGTTTGTATAGAGTGCAACTTAAAATTTACTTTTAATCCTACTAACACCGCTTTTGTTGTTTATATTACTGCTTTCAAGAAATTCTATTGCTTTATGCTTTCCAACTTGACTTTTGGCTCTCGGTCTACATTAAATGTGTAGATATACACGTACATCATCTTTACATATGTGTGTGTGTGATGTGCATATATGAGAATACTCATGTTCCTTTGTGTGTGCAGTGCATGTACATAGAGCTCTGTGTTCATATGGAGGACAGATTTGATGCTGATGTCTACTTTACTTACTCTGCACCTTATGTACTGAGGAAAAATCCCCTGCTAAACAGAGAAATCACTCGTTTGTTTAGGCTGACAACCAGCTTAATCAATGGACTTCTTGCTTTTCCCCTGGTGCACTGGGATAGCAAGTGTTCCATCACACAGTCAAAAATTTACCTAGATTTTTGAGAATTCAAATTCTGGTCCTTTTACTTTATCCACTGAGCCATGTTCCTAGGCCCACACATACATATTAAAATTAATAACTGTATGTAAATACAAAATGAATAATATAAATGAAAATATTTATGGAAACAAATAGAATACACATGAAGTCCTGAATGTTTACATGCACATGCCCCAAATGTCTCAGTTCACCTGTGCATGAGGGTATGATCACCAATCCTAACTGCTTTCTCTGTTTCTATTATCTGATTTTTTTCTTCTGATATGGTTGCACGTGTTTCTATTTCATGGTCAGTTCAGGATTTAAAATATGTTATTGAATGTCTGCCTTTTGTTGTATTCTTTCACAGGAATTACATTTTGTTTTATCATTGACAAACTTATTTATGGATTTTTAACTTTATTAAGATGGGTGTAGAAGTGCTGTTATCTAGAGATATTTGGTCCTAGCATATGAAACAAGAAATTTTGAAATTTTCCTGTTTAATATTCTAGATGTTCCAAGTGGCTTGGCCACTGTGACTGATCAGAAACCAAGGTGTAAACATTTATGGTCCTCTAACTATTTGGTTTAAAGTTGTAGTCTTTCCTTCTTATGCCCTTCTCAGAAACTCGTTCAGACTCCTGCAATACTGCTGTCTGCTGGAACACATCACTCTTAAGAAAAAAGACTTCAGGAATGGTTAGCCAGCTTCCAGTAGCTCCATCAGTGAATGTCTTCCCTTTCCCCTGTTCTCCACCCATGACCTCCAGTCTCCTCTGCCTTCCCAAACAATAATTCCTAAACTGAACCTTTGAAGGGCCTTATTACTCTGTTGACTTTTTCTTAGCTTCCTCGAGTCAAATTGAATTCAGGAAATAACCACAGACTGAAAGCCATACCGATCATGGCAATTTTCATTCATTTTCCATTAGTCAGTGTTGATTCTCATGGTGCTTAATACTGAAAATCTAAATATGTGTTGGATGATTTCTATATCTCCATTCTATATAGTTTCTAGTTGAAATTATTGTTATATACTTATGAGGTAAAAAATAATAAAATGATAATTTTGCAATAAATTATTGGAGACATCTTCCATAACAAAGTGGAAAGTATTCTGTGATAGTTAGTGGTTCATTTTCTGGAGTCAAAAGGTTTCTCAAACCTTATTTCCTCATTCATTGTTTATTGGTAAAGATTAGTCCATCAAACTATCAGGGCCAAATTTCCTTCTTTTTCTTGCAAGAATTATAAAATTACCTTTCTCCATGGGCTATTTTGCAAATCAAATCAGCTAGCAAACCTAAAACAGTAGGGTGTAACAAAAGTCCTGCCTAGAGAAGGACTAAGCTCCTTGAAGAACAACAAAGAGGTTCTCAGCAGGCACCTGTTGGCTCCAATACAGTACCCACATTCCCTGTGAAGTTTTCACAAGACAGCATGATCCTTTCCCCTCCTTCAGGCTTTCCATGCTAGTGATAGTAATACACACATTTATGCTTGCTCTTCCTGCTAATGCACTTACTTATAGCAGACTGAATTGAGGGTACAGACAGCTTCCAAAAAAGTATCTGCTGCTTGCAACTAGGAGAGCAACCTAAACTATGCTTGGGATTGACAATGGGAGGAGAAAGGAAAAACCAGGACTGTGAATCAGACTGCAGAGACTACCCTTCGATGAACCAGAACTGTAAGCCAGGGTTATAGAGACAGCCCTCAGCCTCTGTCTACAACAGCTCTGTCTGCTTTCCACTCTGGGGATATAGAGCATACTTATCCTCTGTTTCTGTTTTCTCACCTGCTAAATTAAACCAAGACATTTCCCTGTGCCACAGTGTAAAGTTTTGGAGCACACAAACAAAGACTGCTGTGATTGGGATCAGAGGGACTGTGGGAAGATGTATACCATTGTTTAGCTACAACGAAAATTGATTCTGAGTTGCTACAATTTCATCTTTGTCCTCAAAATCATATACTGTGAAAACAGAGTAATAAATATTGCAGCTATACAGACAACAACTATCGTATTACAATATCATGTATTAATCAGTTAGAACTGAGCAACGATTGACTTTACAGGTCAAAATACTGTTTAATCTCTCACATGTTCCAAAAATCAGAATGATCAAACTAATAGTTTTGGCAATCACTCCCTATACCATTATATGCCCTATGTCTGTTATTATACAAGCAATATTACTCATGTGTTTTGCTCAAGAGTTTATGGAAAATGAGTAAAATGTTCAGGGATCACTCTCGTTTCCCTAAAGAACATGAAACATGCAATTAGCTACTTAACCATCTTAGATTCATAGGACTGTGATAGGTTGAAAGGAAATGAAGAGAGAATGTGAGCCAAGCTGACAGGGAGGGTGGAGAGCTTGGCCTGGGGTAGGGGCCACTCAGAAGTGGATTGCAGAACCTTCATGTTCATTATGAATAATTTCTCTGGGACTTCAAAACAGGAAAGAATGCATTTGTTTGACTTAATATATTGTAAATGAAAAAAAAGCACATTCCCAATTTTGATTCCGTTTGCAGATGACTTGAGGGAACAAAAACCTAGGAAATTACTGCTTTCAACATAGACTGAGTTTCACAGTATAAATGAAATGGGAATCCATACCAAGCCATACTTGGTCAAATTACAAAGCATAAAAAATAATGAGAATATACTAAACATTTTCGGTAACCTCAAAGATGGGAAGTGGGATCCCATCAAAACTGTGACAGAAAGCAAGAAATCTATGCATGACATAGGATACACAGACATACTTTCACTCAAGAATTGTGCTTTCAACGAAATGTCAACTCTGACATAAGAATGGGATAAAGAGAAAGCTTTGACATGTAGTCCAATTTCTTCTCCTGATTCTCCTCTGTCTGTTTCACGCTTTTCCCTCTTCTGCCTCCCTCTCTGAAATTTCTGTCTGTCTCATACCTTTCTCAGGAATTTGTTGATTCACCACAAAGGGATGTGTATCTAATTTATTGAATGACTACAAAGAAAGAATCAAACAAACTAACAAGGACTGGTATAACAGAATTTAGTGAATTGAAAACAGCCAGTAAATATAATATGTACATGTATACAACTACTTTGCACTAGAAGCATGGAACTCTCTGCAGTAGGAATTTCCAGAAACATAAAATTGTAAGCAATATATCCTAACATAGTGTTGAGAAAGTTCAAAGAGAAATGTTGACTGATATATGTAAGATCAGGAATAGTTCACCGAAAATTCTGTTTTATAGTAAATAGTACCTACAATACCATGCTAGGGTGCAGAGTGATTATAAACAAAACATTCTTATCTATGAGCTGGATGTTTGCAAGACAGCTTGGTTAGGTGAGAATGTATCTATCCCTCTCTCTACTTGATTTCAAGTTAGTGGGATCAAAACAGAAGCTGGCATGAGACTTGAAAGAGAAAATGAAAATGCCCCCTTAGGAGGTTGACAACGTGGCTGGGAGGCACTCAGCTGTGCATTCTATTCAATCCAGGATCCAGATGGCTTGCTCATCCAGAGGTTAGCCACCCACCACTTCAGGTACCCTGTAAAACTGCAGAGCTGGCCACTGCATAGTAGTAAAGCATCTTGTCAATCACCCAGTGAGCTCAGCATTAGTAACAGCAGGACACTTTGAATTTGAGGATTTCAGTAAAGATTTGGCCTTTTCAACTAAGGTAATACTTCAGAAATACTCTAAAGGGTACTGTCTCTAATCCTCAACTTGTTTCCCACTTTCATCTTCCCCTATTCAGTTATAGGCATAGCATCAGAAATAAGTTTTGTAATCCAATAATACTCTTCCTCAATAACTCAAGATCTAGAAGTTTCAAATTCTGGTATTAGAAGTGGCTCTGTGGAATGAAAAGCTTAAAGGGAGAGATTTGAATCACTGATGAGACTTAGCAGCACTAATCCCATTTCTGGAAGGTATAAGCAGTACATTAGCTGAACCTCTTTGTTTATAGCAAAGCATTTTTAAAACTGGCACCTAAAGTTTGCGGACTGAAGTGATCAAAAAGCCATTGAATGATAGTTTGATAACCCTGCCTCATTTCTTGTGGTTAGAAGACGATGATCACTTCTCACTGGAATAACCACTTATTTTAGGTATTGGTTTACACCAAATCCTTAACAGAAGATGAACAGAATGACTTATTTACTGCCATAATGCTACTTACACTACCTGTGGCTAGAAGCTCATTTCATAGATGAAGTACAGCATCATACTAAAACTCAAAAAATCTATTGGTCTTATCATATTATTCATTACTGCAAAAAGTATTATGGAGAGGAGCTCGTGTGAGAAGCTCTGCGGCACGAGACAACGACAGAACCATGGGTTTCTAAAGTCGTGTCTTCTAGAATGTATTATGTTTTATGTGTATATGTTTATGACATATAAAAAATTGTATTTTCCCCTTTTCCAGAATTAAGGCCCTTAAAAAAAAAAAGCCGTCATTGCTCTGTTTCCCCAGCTGGTTCACTAGGAACATTTTCCAGTTTAGCATAAATATTTGACTTCTTAAGAATTTGAAATTTTTGTTCACTAAAGAGAGAGAGGTAATTCCAAAAGTTAAAAAAAAGAACAAGAAATTATTCTGTAGAACTGGATGCTAAGTCTCTCTGTCACATGGCAGCCTTGTGACTTTTGATGCCAGGAAACAAATGAGAAAATAAAAGGATAAGCTTACAGTTGCATTGTGATTGGTCATGGGTGCCAAAGGAAACAAACATTTTTTTACAAAAATAAGAGGTAGAAAATTCATAGAAATGAAACATAAAGTGTACTACAGGGCCTTTCTTATTATTCTTATTTCCAAATTCAAGTTGTTAATAAGAAATGTCAGTCTTGAAATGAAGGCTTTGAATAGTACAGATATCTCAGGAATAACTGTTTGGTGATAAAATCATGACCCAGGTGAAGTGTTTTATAAAAGCAAAGCATGTAGATATTGGGAGGAATAAGCATGAATGCCATCAGCATGTAAAGAATTTTAGTAGGAATGTTTTTTTGGACAATATTCTTTTCATAAGTGTCACTATGGCTCATTCATTGTTTGCCTTCGATGCATATATAGAACTGTCCAGTTGTTGAAACTATTAAGATGTGATTGGATTATGAGAGGGTTAATACAATCAGTGCACCAATCCATTGGTATGTTTTTAGCTGAATCAGATAGTATAAAGTAAGGCTTAGTTGCCAGAAGTAGGTTATGTGAGCATACATTTGAAGGGTTAATTGTGTTTGGTTGCTTTCTCTAGCTGTTCTGTGGATATCATGAGGAGAGCATCTTTCACCTGCTTTGAACATATCAGTGTCATTTATGTCTTTCTCTAGTCCTAAAATTAATGGAGCCAACCAGTCATGAACGAAGACCATTGAAACTGTGAGACAAAAATCAATCTTTCTTCCTTCAAAATAGTTTCTTTTGGGTATTTTGCTAAAGTTGCAAAAAGTTGATTAACAAAATATCTCATCATTGATTTACAACTCCCCTTTCTATGGAACATTGGAAAATAAAATACAGGAAGAATGAGTGATGTCTATAGTTGAATCTCAGCATTGTGCCTTTACAGCATCACAGGAGGAATGAGAGTCAGCTAGATGAGCAGTCAACACACCAAAATATGAATGAATACAGAAGGGTGGAAATAGTGGACACATCTTTGTGATGAAGGTAGGTGTGTTTTCCACTTTATAAAGGATGTTTTTGTTGTTTTACATGAAACATGTGTAAACACTTTTTTTTTCTGGCTGAGTTTGCTTATAAGAGATATTCTTTTAGGGAACTATATGTGGAGGACAACTTGAAAAGAGATTGTCATTATATATTATACTATGCTAACATTTGAGCTGGACATTTTATTTTCTGGAAGGCCTATGTAATAGCTGACTTATGTGCCCTCAAATTGTGGCCTTCTGGAGTCTATGACTGTGACTTTCTCAGTGACCACAACTGTATTCAGATTTCAAATTGCATTCATCTTTGACTATGTTAGTATAGCATAAATTCAAATAAAATGTCTTTAGAAAAATATATTCTAGATTCTGCTATGGAGACAGTTATTCACCCCTGTTCATCACTGCTCTACTCTGTAGCCAGGAAATGGAACCATCCTAGATGTCAGTCAATTGGACAGATAAGGAAAATGTGGTACATTTTATACAGTAGCATGTTATTCAATTGTTAAGAAAAAGGAAATTAAAAAATTTACATGTAAATGGATGGAAATCAGAAAAAAAAATCTTCCTGAATGAGGTAATGAGACCTAGATAGACAACTGACATATTCTGTCTCGTAAGTGATTAGTACCTTATAAGTTTTTGATAGAGTTTTTGCAATTTGAAAACTAATAGATGTGAAGAAACTAGGAAGGGGCTGTTGGAGGGAGACAGAATGTAAAGACATAGAAGAGTGAAGTGGAATACCTCACTGGGAATGGTTAAGTGGGACGGGAAGTGGGAAGGCAGGGCATAGGGGCCTCACACCGAGAGTCTTCAAAAATTCATCTGGAAACCTACTACAATACAAGTTCTTCAAATGCATATATATATATATATATATATATATATATATATATATATATTATACAAAGAGCTTAAATGTAATTGCCCTATGAATGGGTTTCAATGGCCCTTATCTGAAACAGCAGTCTGATGCCAAGAATGGATTCTCCTTTTGGAACTGATGACCAGATAGATTTCCATAGACCCTCAAACAATACAGGGGATTGTTACTGCTCTTAGTTACCAGTAAAAACTTGAGAAGAAGACCTTATGGCTGATGACAGTACATAGATGAGTCATAGAATGAACAAGGAAAAACCAAGCTGCTATTGTCTTTGAGCTTCATCTTTCCTGGGTTAGCTTTCATATACTAGAGAGTTGCATTAATGCTACTGGGTGAGAAAAGGAATCCTCAACTGTACCAGCTCTGACCTCTGTGAGATACAATAATGACTGGCCTGGCCTGGCAAGATGTGCCCACTATGCAATAATAGCCTGAATGTTATGGGAATAACCAACCACATACTGATTTGATTTAAGGCCCCTCAACAAGATGAAGCCCATGCCTTGTTCTGTTGTAGGGCCAAGGACCTGTGTGTAAACAGGTCATAGGTCATAGTGGAGAATCTACTGCTCTTACTCTGCTAAATAGATACTGTATTAGACTGACTCCCAATGATTTACTGCTGTACACATAGATTAGCACATCTCTCAGTTCACACCAGAGAAGTTTCTTCTTGAAAAAGATTATGATTCATTCAGATATACGTAATTGGTCAATGTGCAGAGAATAAAAGAATATAGTGGGATCTGCCCTAAACTGGACACCTATATCACAGCCTCTTCTCTCAAGGATCAGGGATCATTGCAGAAGGGGGAACAGGAAGATTGTAAAAGCCATAGGTGGTAAATGAACAGAAGAAAATTGTGCTGTCTGGATACAGTTGTATATATGAACCCGCAGTGATTGTGGCAGCAGTGATTGTTTGCACAACACCTGTGCAAACCCAAGGAAGACAAAGACCCAGCATTGATGACAGATGGCAAGAAGCCCTAGTTGAGAATCTCTTGGTAATTGATAGCTCCTGAGAGAGGGACATTCAATTTTGCTTAAGGATGTGATTCCTGGTAAACTTACCAGACTCTAAGGGACAGACTCAAACCCAAGAGCATTTGGTGAGCACAATTAGACTCTATGAACTTAAAATAAAGTAATGATAGAGCTCATGACATTGTGGAGGTAGAAAAAGGGGGGAGATGAGGAGGGGGAGTCAATGTAAATGATAGATATTCTACAAAACCGTCAAAGAATCAGTGAAAGATATCTTTTTATCTTTTTAAAGCATATAGCTAAAGAAGGGGCAAGGGCTTACAAGAAGTGAATCCATGATCGCAGTGAGCCTCCCACAGCCAAGCAAAGCTGGATCCACCAACAGCTACTGAGGTCACGAACGAAAACAGCCCCTCTAACATTGCTGTATGGCAGTTCTGAAACATCACAACTTTCCATTGTTATACAATATTAATTTTCCAGTAGTTTATATTGTAACCCTGGGAATCTGGCTCTGTAAATGATGACCTCCTTGCAGTTTGCATATGATGAAAATGGAAACTGATTATTGTCTTAGAGACTAGATTGATAGAAGATGTGCTCTCTAAATTCAGATGTGATAGCATGTTGAATATAAGAAGACTGGCATTTATGTTTTCTGGGCTGAGCACACAGAGCTGAACACCAGTAGCCCCAAACCACCAGGAGCTGTGTGGGTGGGATATAGCAGAAACTTCTAGGCATGAAAATCCCACAGGTCTCCCTTTCTTTGTCTACCTTTTCAGCCACATATGCTTTCCTCCTGATAAAGATTTCTCTGCCCATCGATGTTTTGTGAGGTTGCAAGATGTCACATTTCTTATGCTTGATTCTTAGCTTCCCTTCCAGAGGTTCACTTTCCAGAAAGCAAAACATGATGATCGCATGGTTATCAGATATTACAGAAAACACTGACACAGTAAGTATAATTTGCATATTAACTATGGAAATTTTCCAGAAAATGAGAAAGAAGTGCTTTGTTTTTTGTTTTTTTTTCATCTCCCCCCAAACTATTAGTTACAGTTTTTTTTTCAAATAACTACAGTTAAATTATATTACAGAGACTAGAGAGAGGGTTTAGTGGATGAAAGAAGTTTCTGCTCTTGCAGAGAACCCAAGCTTGGTTCCCAGCACACAAATGGTGGCTAACAATCATTCAAAATGCCAGTTCCAGGAATCAATACCCTCTTCTGACCTCTTCAGGCTTTTAGAGAAATGGGTGCACTTACATAGATACAGGCATAGCACTCATATAGAAAAAAATTACAATTAAAAGCATTTATTGTCATTTAATAATTTTTATAAAAAAGGACTTCAAAACCATGAAGACTATATAATTTCATATATGAATAAGTAATAATGAAATATGGCAAAGTAATACCATTAGAGTCAAAATGAATTAGAATTATTATATATAATATATATTTATATACATATATATTATATCTTGTACTGCACAAAGTAAAGCAAGTGAAACTTTACCAAAGACAACTGTAGAGGAGCAGGACAACTTGATCTCACTCTACTGAAACGTAATAAGGGAAAGTTTTTAAGAGTGGGTTTTGGGGTATCAAAATCCATAGATATTTTCTAATGGGCTTTATCCAAAGGACAGATAAATACTTATTATGTCAAAATATAGGGTTAGAAGCTGAATGTAGCAAGTGCCTTTATTGGGGAATTACGTTCTAGAGGGCCTTTGGAGTGCTTTTACTTTTGCTTCAGGTACGACTTTTCAGAAAACTATGATCATGCCTAGAGGCATCACCTTCACTATTTCAGCCATTTTGAAATGTGTTTCATAAGCAAGCAAAATATTTGAAAATAAATAAATAAATATCCCACATTGTTCCTTTATCAACTATACTCTAGAAAGGTCTCTTCTATCTGAACATGTACAATTTATCTATGCAAATTGCAGATCCTAGAAAGAAAAAGAAATCATTCAATGACGAACATTCTTCAATGCCCATAGACTGATTAGAACTTCGCAATTGAGGAAAACTGGAAGGTTACAGGTTGAAAGACAAATTCATTGTCGACTATATTTAATCCTCTTAGTAAATATTCACTGCCCATCTTTTGGATAGCAAAACATCCCTGTCTTATTGGGTAAAGTCTTTTGGAACATGCACGTAGACCCCTTGCTTCTGCCAAGCCGAAGACTAAGACTATAGCACCTGAATCCTGGAGCTCAGACTTTCCCACTTTGGCTTAAATTGACTATCTATTGCCAATTTGTTTGAAAAATGGCTTGATTTATGAATTTCTTTGTTCTATCACTATAATGCTTCATGAAATTGGGACTATGTTAAAACATATTATATGGAGTACCTTAAATCTGTATACCAAGTTCATGGTCATTCATGTTTGGTCCACAGTAAACTATCTCCTAGTGTCTTTGAGGTGAGAGTCAACTTCCTGCACCAATGCCTGAATAAAATTGCCATGTTTCCTTTACTGGAGTAGTATATTCTTTGGAAAGAACTCTCATGTTCTTACCAGCTACAAATAACAAATCTTTCTCTGTTTTTTTTTTTTTCTTTTGATTGTGGCTTTGTTGGTTTTGTATTCACCAAAGTGCACTGTCATTGTATGTAATTATAGAAGCTTCTCTGCTGTGAGGAAACTTTAGACTTGGGAAACTAGCATAGTGGCCTTGATAATATTACTGAAAAAAAATGACTCTCAAATTCTTAGTAAAGATACCACTTAAAACAGTAAGAGGCTTTTAAGGAAATTTATATCCAATTTAAAAGTAGCAGAGAGTTTTCAATACTCTGAACAAAGAGATATGAGGAACTTTCATTCTGGAATAATTCTGCCTAAAGTTTAGTCAGACAGATGAAATCTAAGTCTGTGTGGTCAGGTGATTTCTCCCTACTCATTACTCTCAATGTTGATGAACAAAATAACCTACTTCTATCCAGCTCTTTAATGCAGTAAAGGACTTCCTTAACCTTTCATAGATTTTCATTATTCAAAAATTTATTTGTGCTTTTCCTTCATTTCTTTCCTCTTAGTTTTATTGAAAGTCTGAAACCAAGAGAAAGAAGGAAACTCAGCATGTCTTCATTTTTCTGTGCACTGAGATGTCCATCAATATTTAAATTCAGGAGAACAAAGACAGTGGATCTCTACTCCAAAGCAAACTCCAAAAATACAAGCAGAGAACACACTGAGAGAAGGAAAAAGGAAGGCGTACTCGTACTGAGGTGACTAGAAAGGGAAGGCCACTGAGTGCGTTTCAGGTTGGGGTGGGGTTAAAGAATCTCATCTAAAAGCAAGAGATACATCTCCACAGTGGGTCTTTCTGGTAACTACAAAACCTTCATACCATCACCGAACCACTTCAGCAAGAAAATTCTACCAGCAATCACACCCTTCATCCCTTGCAACACACATAAAATAAAAGCGCTTGACGTTGGGCTGTATCTCAGTGGGTCAAGTGTCTGCCTACCATGCATTAAGCTCTGGTTTTGATCATCAGCATTATATAAACTATGTTCTTGTGTCATGGACACTCATAGTTTCCTCCAGAATATGCTATGTTTTACATTTCCTTTGAGGTGAATGCTGTGGTTCTTCCATCAAAAATAATTCCCTTCCTCTGGGTCTGTTCAGTCCTGCAAGGCTTTTGCTGTTTCTGTAGACCAAAGTTACTACAGGTTGAACAATGATGGGCCTTCAGCCATGAACAGGAATGAGATCAATGAAGTCAAATTTCTCCTTAGGTAAATCAATATATCTATACATAGTGAAGAGGGAGTCTGATCCTGCTTAAGAAAACAAACATCCAATGACAGAAATACCGAGATTTCCCCCAGCTTTAATTCACCTTCTGGGACCAACTGAGGAGGCGATGCCTTGATTTATTTTTTATTGTTGTTGTTGTTGTTTTTTTTTCTTAACAAGAGCAATTTCTACGGCTCCCTTATAAGTGAATATGTAAGAACACTATTGAATTAGGGATAGTCTACTGGGAAATAGCAAATTCAGATAGCAGGCGATACTAATCAATCAGATTTGGAAAATGATGTTAAAGTGCAGAGTTACTTGTAATTTTATTGAATTGAAAATTTCTTTGAACTCAGATCTATAAAGGCAACTTTAGTGGCAGAAAAAGAGATAATGGCAAGACTAAGATTTGAGAAATTAATTGATATAAAAGTGGTCATGAATGGGTGTCTTCATAACAGTTGGCAACTCGACATTATTATTTTAAAAAAAGACAGATTCTTCAATAACAATACAGACTCTTCAATAACAATACTCTCTTATACAGAAAAAAATACTTTAGATTTAGAAAATACTGTAGACTTGCTAGGTGACTACCATTTTCTACTCACAATAAAATGATTGAGCAGTGCAACCTAATGGTTGCTGTCAGAACTCTACTTTATGCAGAAAATAATATCGGGAATGTTTATGTTCCTATATTCAGGTATCAGGTATTTAAGTACTGATTGCCAGAGAAATTCAAAGTTGATCGAACTTAAAGTCTTCAGGGATTTGACTTCAAATTTCTGAGGTCACGTAGCTTCTCCTTGGCTTAAACATTTTTGAAAGTTACATTCTTATTTAAAGGTTTCCCATTTCTTCAGAGTGTAAAGAAGATATTCCCCTAATTTTTCATGGAGAAGAACCCACCTGAACTCTACCATTCAATTGTAGTATCTAACCAATCACTTGCACTTTCTATTCTCACTAGTTACTAAAATAAAATATCAGTAATTGATCTAAAAGAGAACTGAACAGATTTATACAAGCCTGCATGTAAGATGTGGAACGACTGAGTTCATGTATCTATCATAAATGACAATTGTTAACTGCCTGAGTCCTCTCAGTCATTTTATCTGCGTGACTGGAATCTATTAACTGCATGCAGTTCTAAGAATAGACTTTGACTTTGTATATATGCATACATATGCACATACAGATGATAGATAGATTAGATATATAGATGATAGGTTTATTTTTCTAGGTGATAATCATCTTCAATCAGTTTGTTTGTTTGTTTTATAGGCAGGGTCTCCTTATAGCCCAAGCTCACTGTGATCCCCCTACCTTTGCCTCCTGAGTGCTCCACCACACCTGTGTCCTCTCTGAATTTTCCGGTAAAATGTGTGTGCTTGGAGAGAGTATTCTGAGATTTTTTAAACATATATTCAAAACATTGAACAATGTAGGAGAACAAAGTATATCAAGCACAAGGGAAAGGCAGGGGAACATCCTACTTTTATCAGACTTTTCAGTGAGGATCTTTTAAACTTGGTACGGACATAGTCCTAAGTACGTAATGGACAAAATTTAGTTCCCCAGATCAAGTGTGGGGCCTTTTGCTGACAGTTCTTAAGAATATAATAATGCTGCTTCCCTGGATATTCATCCACATTGACTAGAATGACCATTCACATGTTTAGATTAATGTTCCCTAAGAATAAGGTGTCTACACACTTCCAGGTCCTAGTTCTTACTTGGTGGGTAGATATTCAGTAGATTCCAATCAAGACAGCGATTTGTATTAGACTCATTTCTTTAACACATTTAATATTTTTCCAGGAAGAAAATTAATGCTTTGAAAAATTGAAAATATAAAACAATGTGGATTTATAAAGTATATTAACAGAGGTTAATATCACAAATTCTGAGAACTTGGACGTTTTGAATGAGAATAAACTTTCTTTTGGGTTTTAAGCTCTTTGTACAAATAAATTATATTAGAAGATGGTGTAATTCCATTCTTTGACTGAGATGCTGACTGCAGAAATCATGTTTGATGACTACCAATATTTCTTCCAAAAACAGAAGCTGTATTTTGAGAAGAAGCCAGATTAATAACTTATGAAATGAAACTGGACATTTTCTTTCTCTCCATTCCTGGTTAGGTAACATTATTGCCTTACTTTAGCAACAGACTTGATCTCATTTCCTATCATTTATTTTTATTGTTCCAAAACAATGTTATTTCATGCAAACAAATGAGTGATTATTACAGAAATAAGACTGTTCTGATCTTTCTTAGAGGTCTCCTTTTTCTTCCTTTTATATCAGTGATAACAAAGTCAAAGTGTCTTATAAAATCCAAATGATGATTATTTAGGAGAGCTTTAGGCTCTTACAATATATTAACTTCTGGAACATCTGCTATAATTTCTTAAAAAATAATATTCTAAGAAGTAACTCAAGAAAAAATAACAAAACAAACAGTTCAGAATTCTGCTTTCCCACAGAGCACCCTTGAGTGACAGACACTGCTGCTCATTCTCGTTGTGGATTCCTTAAAGATGATGTCAATATTAATTTGTGGAAACTAGTGTTTATTAAAGAATTCAGATTTAAAAATATTTTCAATCTGTTGTAACAGAATAAGCCATCCTAGCAATCAATACATTCTAAGGAAACATAACATATTGATGTTAATAGTTACCCTATGCTCATGGATATCCTCAGCCTTAGTAATTGCTCCATGGACTTTGTTAATGGAGGGTGAAAGACTAGCACTCTTGTTTTATAGACTACTTTATAAAATGCAACACTCCTCTTACATACTGGGCACCTTTTTATGTGTGTTTCATTCAACAATCATGACCCTGATAAAATTTGGTTATAAAGTAATTATTTAGTTTTCCTGACTTAATCGCAGCCATTGGCCCTAATTTTGTATTGGTCATTGTGGCAGCTTGAATGAGAATGTCCTCATAGGCTCCAAGTATTCTGATATTTTGTCCGCAGTTGGTGGTGGTGTTTTGTGATATTGATATCTTAGACTGTGTGGCCATTCAGAGGAAGCACAGCACTTGGGGCGGGCTTAAAGCAGTTCAAGCCTTGCTGCATCTCCAGTTTCTCTCTCCTTCCTGTGCCTGCTTGCACATGTGAGCCTCTGCTTCTGCTCTTACTCTGGCCACCACGCAGTGTCCACCTTGCCACCCTCCCATGACCATGACAGACTCTAATTCCTTGGAACCATAACCTCAAATAAATTGTTTCTTTTATAAGTTCATCACATTGCTTTATCACACCAACAGAAAAGTAACTAATAACAGTCATGCTGAAAGTCAGTAGTCCAGAAGTCTCTAGCTATAGGATCAAATTGGACTTGTATTATGCTCAATTGAGCATAGAGTTTTTTAAATTCAAATATTTTATTTTATACATAAAACCTAACTGAAACAATCACTGTATTTAGGCAAATGAATTAATTAGTGTGAAAATCAAGTTTTAATGTGACAATAAGCCGTCTGTGGCGTCACAGGACTATAGTCACCACACTTGGTAGGGAGAGGCAGGGGAATCGTTCAAAGGTCAAAGCTAGCCTAGTCTACGTAGGAAGCTCCAGGCCAACTGGGGGTGAAATGGAGCCCCTATCTCCATCATTCTTGATTTTTTTTTTCAGAACTGTAGAATCTCAATGACAGCTATTCTAGTAAAGGACAGAGAAGACTCAAGATAACATAGTTTAAGCACTGGTTACCTAGTATGCCATTAGTAAGGGAATACAGTCCCTTTCTGTGAATGTGACGTAGATTTAAATCTCACGCTCACATTCAGGCTTCTGGATGGGAGGTAGGTGAAAGGTAACACAAACACCTAAAGATGTGATGAATTAGATGTCTTAGCTTAAATTTGTGCATATTGAAAGTTTCAGCTTTTTCAGTCTCAAAACCACTCCATTCACATAAGATTAAGATGACTGCCTGAAGCATCTACACCTCCAACAGACCCTGTCACACATGAGGGGCATCGAATATTCACTGAAAATGCATATTTCAAACATTCCCTGAGAAAATATGTTTCTGATAGGTTCACAAGTTTTTAAAACCTAAGAAATATTCAGTAGAGTTCACTTATATATATATATATATATATATATATATTATTATGTGTGTATGAGTGTATTGCCTGCATGTGTGTAAGTGTTGTACAATACCTAAGGAGATCAGAAGACTGTATCAGTGTCAAATTTCCCTTATGGACAGTTATAGACAGTTATTAGCTGCCATGCTGGGGCTAGGACCAAATCTGAATCCTCTGCAAGAGCAGCCAGTGCTGTTAATCACCAAGCAATCCCTACCAATCCCTACAGCTCCAGGTTCCAATTTCATTAGCAAAAAAAAATAATAATAATAATAATAATAATATTAAGAAATGTATTTAAAATATATTATTAACGCAATAAAGGAATTTTCATGTCATTTTAAAATACATTAGACACAAATATTTAGTCTGTTTTACAGTAAATATACCCCTTTTGGAGAAAAAAATCTATTTTTTATACTGTCTAAAACTTCATCTGAGTGGCTAAAAGCAGGAATTTACTGGAACATGCTGATTTTTTCCCCTAACTTTTAAATTAAGGTATTTTCCTAGCAAGTAATCTCATTTGGGAAAGAAATGTTAAACTTTCATCAGTTTGACATCACACTAAAGATTTCAAATACCAGGTTATGCCATAACTCTCCTTTGAAATAAGAATATTTAAAATTGAGTAATATTGCTAAATATGATGACAATTCACATTTAGATTTTCAGTTTAAAAGAAGGCAAGCAAAGAGACAAGAAGAAAATATATCTATTTCTAGTAAATTGAGATACTCAATGATATTTACTGGAACGGGATTAAAGTTATCAGGAAAATGTTCAAAAATAATCAAGATTTTGAGATTTGATAAGGTATTTATGAATTCTCCCCTTGCCCACTCTGTTAGTAAATATATCCAGGTAGAAAATTTGTTTCTGTATGATCTTGACATAACTGAATAACTAGCTTATGTATAACCCAATGGAAGGACCACCACAGACTCAGAATTGTGACCCACTAGGTTCAAAAAGAAAGAGAATGCACATCTTATGCATTTCCATTTTCCAGAAACTAAAAATCTTATCTCTCCAGCATGTACTTCTATGATATGACTCTTCTTCAATAACATTAAATTAAAACTCAGCTGGTTGAGAGAAGTGAAAGCCTCAAAAAATATTTTCTGTATGCCAATGTGTAGATAATTCAACACTGGGCATCTTACATGTATATATTTATGTAAGAACTCATGGAATCATGGATATTAGCCCCAAAAGTTAACAAGAGTCATCAGTTCAACCTCTTAATACCATAAAGTGGGGAATAGACAACTGTGAAGTTAAGTCACAGGACTGTGATGTTCTAATCTGGAGCCTTTACTTGTGACTAGAGAGTATCCCAGAACAGTGTTTTCTAGTGTTTGATTCTAAAACTAAGGCCTATCTCAGAATGCTTGAAAATACACTTGAAAAGAAAACAAATCATTCAGCATTAGTTATGCATGGAAAATATTCCCAAAAATATTCCCAAAATATGGATAGATATTTCAACAATGATCCTAGTCTGAGTAATTTTAATGAGACCGATATTTATAAACTAAAAGCAAAATTAATTATACTAGACACTGTATTTCATCTGAAAAAATAATGTTTCCCAGAAGGGAAATTTAAAATTTATATAAATGGCTAACAGAGGCTTAAAGTTAGATTCTCAATGTTGGAAATGGACGTTATACATAAGCAAGGGGCAGAGCTTGAACTACCTAGATGATGATAACTTAGAACTAGAGAGATAACTATAAATATGTGGTTATACTGACAGAGGTATAGACACATTCACTACTAATCTATGCATGTTTATGTAGATTTGTACATAATTCCCCTGTTCTATCATCTGAGAGGTCTCAGACTCCATTGGAAGAAAACCAACGCACCATGTTCTTTATTTAACACTCTCCCAACTAGGCATTTCTTTGGGATAACACACCAAGGTCTTGACTCTCCATTCCATTTTCAAAAAATAAAATAAAACAACTTGGGCTCTTGGTAGAAATGCGTGAACCCTGAATATGGGAGAAAATATACAAGATGAACCTGGAGTTCTTTCTATCTTCAGAGATCCCAGAAGTGCTCAACACACAAATACATATGCATACACATGCGCAGTGTCGTGGTTATAGCCACCTTGCTTGATTCGGCTATTATTGAGAATACAGGTGTTGAGTGAATACATTGCCAATGGCCAGAAATGCATCCACAAAAATAATAAAATGCATCAAAAAGAACTGAGGAGATGACTCAGTCAATCATGTGTCACCTTTGTAAGCATAAGTTTTTGAATTTATCCCCAGAACCCATGTAAAATGCCACATGTGGTGGCAGTAACTTGTAATTCTAAAAGTGGTGACATGGCAGGAGGAACCAGAAAGATCATCACAGCTTACTGGCCAGCTGGCCTAGCAGAGTTATGAAGTTTCAATCCAATGGGTTTCAAACCATTTAGTAAGTGGGTTCCAGGGGTGATGGAACATAACTAACACCAGCACTCTAGAGGCAGGAACAGGCAGAGCTCTGTGAGATCAAGGCAAGCTCAGTCTACGTACTGGGTTCCAGATAAGTCTGGGCTATACAAATGAATCAATTAGAAACATATCTCACTTGAAGAATAAACCCAATTGAATTATGTGAATACTTTGATCTAGAAAAATGGACTAAACATTTTTTACTCTTCACCTGTATCTTGCACATACACAGAGGGCAATAAGCTCAGTGGATAAAACTGACAAATACGTTACAT
Source organism: Eospalax fontanierii (assembly GCA_035773235.1). Taxonomy (NCBI): domain Eukaryota; kingdom Metazoa; phylum Chordata; class Mammalia; order Rodentia; family Spalacidae; genus Eospalax; species Eospalax fontanierii. The sequence continues at coordinate 13,425,370 of CM069544.1, read as the reverse complement.
ATTTAACTTTATCATCCTCAGTGATCAGTCATGTTACTTTTATGCACTTCTGGTTGATGTGATGAAAATTAAATGTGTCTCTGTTGTCTTCGTCCTAAAATCCCATAACCTCTATGTAATCAAATAAAAAAAATAAGACAATTCCCAGCTTGGAAGTACCTTACAAAATAACCAACTAACAAATCTCAATATACCCAAATCTCTGAAAACAGAGAACTTGAATATATAAAGCATTTGTATGTGTTCTAGAAGGCAGACTCCATATAGACTTTGGAAGTAAATATCAGTATTTATAAAACAAGGAATGATGACAAACACATTACCAAGTTAATAGTATTCAAGGCTGATCAGAGCTTATACTGCTCAGTATAGAGCATCCTTTAAACATCTTGACAACTGCCTAATCAGATCTCTTTCCCAAGGACAAGGTTTAGTCTCCACAAATACATCATACTAATGTAGAACATCTATTAGGCTTCTACTAGTTCTGTGTGGTCTTTTTATCCTCTGTTTTGCTTTTTAAACATGTGCTGAGTACATGTAAATGTTTGTATGGCTTTGTACATCTGAATTCTGGTACACATATCCAGAGGTGGATATCATGTGTCTTTTTAAAGTTCTCCCTAGCTTAGTTGTAAGAAAGCCTCTTGCTTAACCTTGAGCTGATCAATTTGGTTCAATTAGCTAGTCAATGAGCTCCAGGGAGCTACCTGTTGTCCCAGCCCCACAGTGCTGAAGTTAAAGACGTAAGCCACTGTGCCTGGCTTCTACCCCACAGCTAGGATTTTGAACTCAGGTCCTCACATTTATGAAGCAGGCACTTTATCTGCTGAGTCAAGTCTCCAACACCCTTTAGTTCTTTTACAGGGACTGTGATTCACAATTGGATGATTAATTACAGGGACTACTAAGCTGAACATGTGAGAGAATCTGAAAACAAGTTTAGCATAAAGTTTGTCTAGGATATTAGTCAGTTTTGTGTCTTGAACAATTTATGTAAAGTACATCATATTTTATAAATTACAATTTTAAATAAAAATGTGCAACATCAAACACTGTATGGCATACAGTAGACATGAATCACTGTGAATTTATTGGATCCTGTTGTGAGGGGTGGTCTCATCTAGTCATGTGGTGGTTTAATCACCTTGTGGTATTATTTCTAGTCATGTCTAACAGTCATTGTTTTATACAAATGTAATTAACCTCAGTATTTAACCTTGAAATCTGAGAAGCCCCCAAGTCCTTCACTGAAACAGCTTCCTACTGCATAAGATATCTCGTTAACAAATACATTTGGAGTATAGAGAATCCCTCTGTTAAGAACAATAGGTTCTGGACTCTTACAGTGTTTCAGTCGCCTGTGTTCTGAACCATTTCCTGGAATGAAGGAAATGAATGTGATCATGCAAAATTTTTCCACTCATTTTCCTGAGAGAAAATTCACTGTGACTACAAACAATGTAGAGAAGCCCACAGTCCAGAGGACAGAAATGATCTGGCTCTAGAGGGCCTTCTCTGGGGAGGAATAATTAGAGTCAAACTAAATACTAGACTATTTTATGTGCTTTTTTTCCTTGTCTTTCTTAAATCTATTAACAAATTGTTCAAGTAGGCAAAGAAACAAAAAAACAACATTGCAGCTTATATGTACCCGCAAATCTCAGCTAGGAATTCAAGTGTTATTAGTCAAACCTGTGTTAGACTCCTCCATGGTAGCCCATGTAGTTGTCTTCAATATTCATGATCCATATTTACCCTAAATCAGTCCCACCAGTGATGAACATGATCATCCATTTATTTGGAAGGCATTCACTCTCATGAAAACCTTCCCATCAATGTCAAATGATCAGATCAATACATCTGCTTATTTACAAATAAGAAAAAAAGAATTGAAGAGTTTACTCAGGGTCACAAGTTCAAGTTGGGGAGATGAGGCTTGTATTCGGTCCCCCCAACTTCAAATCTATGAATCATTCCCATTTTTTAATTCCTGTGCTAAAATACCTGTTTTCTGTTTCCCAAGGAGGGAAGTAAAGAAGGTACTGGACAATAATAAAACAGCTTATGCAAAGCCTTTTCTTTACATGTGAATCTTGGTGCAGAGACAGAGTTAGTTTGAATCAGAACACTGACAGTTTTGTATGGGGTTTGAGAAACTGGAAATTGCAAAAACCAACTTCTGCATCCCCCACAGAATTTTCTTTCACAAAGAACAATATTGCCTTAAACAAGAGAACTTGAAGGAAAATTGTTTGAAATATTCATACATGTGGGAAGTTCAGGAAGATTTATAAGCACATACCTGACCTTCTTCAAGGAATGTTTTGATTTAATCTCTTTCATATTCGGCTTTTGCAACAGCCTTCTTCAGAATTTTCACAGGATGAGTAGAATATAACTCATGAATACAATTCTCCCATCTCCCTGACAACTGCTGAGTTTTGAGTTGCTTCAGGAGAAAACAATTTAATATGTTCTTCCTGTGGGTGAAACCAGTCAAGCTTCCCCAATCCCCGGTCACTAAGGGCAGCATTCAATACAACACCAACTCTCAGTCCTTATGTCCCTGCAAGTCCCTTGAATAGCATCCTAGTCCTGTTTAGGTTCGTGATACCATTTTTCCACTGCGCTATCCACATGGCTGTCCTTATTGGTTAAAGGGTGATTGTGACAGTTTTAGCAAATGGTGCTGGGACAACTAATTATTCATATGCAAAAGAATGACATTGAGAATAATGTATACAAAATCATCTCAAATGTTATCAAAATATATCATACCTAAAACTATATAATTTAAAAAATATTTTGAATTTTTAAAGCTTGCTAGCAGACCCCACTTCCCCTCGCTTCCACCAACCCCATTCAGTGCACTCCACTACATATAAAATGCAGCCTGTAGAGTGTGATTTATGTCCCCACATGTTTCTCAGCATGTATCCATATATTAGAGTCTGGTCAAGCCTACCAAGAAAGAGTTCCATCCCTGCCATGGACTGCCTCTCCCCTTCCCACCAACCATCAGTTACCAAAAGCCTCTTCCCTGAAGACAAGCTCTCATGATACCAGAGGATACTATACAAACTGCCAAAGGAAAAAAACAATCAATGGTTCCACCCATATTTTTAAGCCTAATAAACAGCAATGACAGGCTTAGCAAACTATTGCTCTTAGTGCAGAAGTGGCAATTTTATCTTGGAAGTAATCAACAGCTGTTTGATTGGAATTAAGGCCCTCTCAATGGGAGGGAATTTACGTGTAGTGATACAGATACAAGCAAACACACATGGCTGGAGATGTTATGGATCTTAGAGAAAATCCCATTTTTACCCCATCCCTAGACCAACATAATTTCTTACTCTATTCTAAATATTCATCCTTAGATTTACCTCACAGCTCAGCAAAGAAGCTTCTTTTTTTTCAGAAAATGCAGACTAACCAGTTGACTGACTTCTACAGCTGATCAAACACAAAGAATGATTTCTGAGACACTTGGCCCTAAGTGTACATTTTCAATGCAGTTTCCACACATCAGATAACTGAATCTTTCAATTCTCTCCAGGGAGGCATCCTTAAGCAGCTGATGGTGATTAACATAGAAACCCCTAATTGGCAATTGTGCAAAGACCAAGAGGCTGCAGACTGCTTATTCCAGAATGGGACACCTATCTCAATCTTCTGCCTAAAAAGGCTCAGGGCTCATTGCAGAGGAAGGGAACAGAAAGATTGTATGAGCCAGAGGTGGTAGAAGACCACAAGGAAACAGGGTTTTCCAGGCAGCTAGCCAGTAACGTATGTGAACACACACCCATGTTAACAGCATTCAAAAGTCCCATGCAGACTCAAACTACACAAAATCCCAGCATGAACACTGAGATATGGATAAGACATCCCATACAACCTAAGGAATACTTAACAATTGATTAACACATCTTTCCACTCTCACCAGAGAAATCTGGTCTTGCAGCAGATGTCAATGAACACAGAGATGCATAGTTGGTCAAGGTACACAGAATAAGACTTCAGAGTCCTCAGCCATGAAGGGGACACTTAGAGCACACACTTTTTTCCCAGTTCTCAGGGATCTTTGCAGAAGAGAGGGCAGAAAGATTGTTAAGAATCAGAGGTGGTAGATGAATATAAGGAAACTGTATTGTCTGGTCATCACAGTGTAGTGGTACATGTGGACACCCAGAGCTTGTGGCAGCATACACAAGATCTATGCAAACCCAAGCTAGACAAAAGCACAGCATCAGTGGAGGATGTGGAAGAAATCCCAGCCTAGCAGAGAAACTATTGGCAGATGGTAGTTGCTGTGAGAGGGAGAGTCAGTTGTTTTTATTTGTATTTCTCCTGGGAGGTTGACCACACTCCAAGGGATAAACCCACACCCAACAGCTTTCTGGAAACTTAGGTTAGACTTGATAGGCCTTTAATGTTTTTCTTTTGAAAGTAATAATAGAGGACCCCAAAGTCATGGGGACAGTAAGGTGGACATGCAGAGAGGGTCCGAACATGATCAAAATACATTGTATTAAATTCTCAAATATATGAAATTATGTTTAACTAAAAACAAAAATCACTGACTCTGTCAAAGAGATTTCTTCACATCCTTTACCTTTAATGTCATAAACTCTTATTGAACATCCACAATTCTAAAATAATTAGGGTATTTGCAGTACTTCTTTCTAGAGTTTCTTTCTGAGCATTTACATTCTTGCTTTTTATCAGGGGTGTGATCGCTAATGAACGTATTTTCGTTTCTGTTTACCGTTTGTCTTGGTTCACTGAAAATTTCAAAGGTCCGAGAGCACATATGTGTTTTCACTAACAGGTACCTATACCAGTAAGTCTGTAGGAACATAAATAAATAATGATGTTTAAAACTGAAGCTATACTTGGTTAGGATTTCTACTCAGCACACCCTTTCTGCTCAAAGTTCCACAGCACTTATTATAGAATGGTTTTTCTGGACACCCAAGCAGTACATCTTAAATCAATTAATAGTTTTTTTTTAAATTGTTCCTACACATGAACTCTGTCCTTTTAGACTGTTTGAAACATGAGAGAAGGATTAATCTTATTGAATATTTCTGTGCCTAATTGCCTATATTCCTTGTATGAAAAGTGAAATTAACATTTTGGTAAGTGCAGCGATATTGCAGAATGTCTGCAGAGGTCGGAAGATGGCATTGGATCCTCTGAAACTATATGGTGGTTGTTAGTTGCCATGTGAATGATAGTAATTGAACTCAGGTCCTCTGCAATAACAGTCGCTGCTCTTACCTGCTGAGTCACCTCTCCAGTCCTCAAATAAACATCTTAAATAGGTTCAAGAATATTATTTAAAGTCAACAATATAGAAGTTAGTGCTTTTCTTCCTTTTATTTGTGCTTCAGCAATGACACAAAAATAGCACAGCAGTTACACACACACGTACTATACAAACCGACACTATGTTAACTTGAAGTTGCACTTGTTAATACATAACAAGTGAAACTGGTTAGATCTTTTTGATATAGAGCACTAGAGATATTCAGTATCAATTCTGACCAACCAAACACTTAGGTAAGTTTTAGCTTTAGCCACAGGAATATGGCTGTCTTAGTTTGCAATCTAGCTCTACCTCCACACATAATAAAAGCATACTGTTGGAAATTTTATTAAGAAGCTATTACTTTGATTTCACCACCTATAAAACAGCAATACTAAGATATCTTGTCAACAAAGATTTTTCTAATGTCTAATTGTGATATGAAACCTAAGCTCTTACAAACAAGCCAAATAAATGATAAGTGCCAGTTAGTCACAGAACACTGATCTTTTCAGACTGTAAATGAGTATGACATAGGATTAATACACATTGTATAGGAGTAAACAGATGAAACGGGTCTGCCTCTCTTCGAGATTCAAAGAAAGATAATCACACATGATTTTTAAAGATTCTAGTTCAAGGGTATCACAGATCTTAAGAACTGTACTGGATAACCAAAATAGACAAGGGTGGTAAATGAAAAGATTCATCCTAGATAATGTCAAGCCATTCTATGAAAAAGATTATTGTCAAGACTAACTCTTGCCTCCCTCATCACACCAAAAATCTGAGCACTCTCATTGTACCACCTATTGAATGTGTGTCTGTGGTCTTGATGCATAGCTCCACTTTTATGAGATAGTTTATCTTAAAAATATTATTTATGTCAAGTATGTGGATTTCTCATTTGGAATTCAAAGTCATGGAGGACGTTCAGCATCCCATCCTCATGAATGTGTATTGGAAACCCTGGGTGACAAGGATTAGACACTGTTCTGAAACGCTTTACATAAGTTGTTACAGATTCTCGCTAGAAAGAAAGTCATTCTCACGTGCTGCCCCTGACAACAGGCACCTCCAGGACCTTTCCATGAGGCCTCCTCCTGGTTTCCTGTTGTTCGCTACTATGTGCAGCTGACTAGCTGACCCATCAACCTCTAGAGCATTCTCTTGCCTTGCATCCTACATCACAGTGGGAACATGGGTACAATAGAAACATACCACCAGGTTTGGCTTTATGTAGGCTCTGGGGATCCCAACTCAGACCCTCATGCTTTGTAGAAAGCACTTCAATCACTTTACCAACCAAGTCTAGACCTTAATTTTCTTTTATTGCTCTGTGATGATTTGATCTCTGTGAGATAAACTACAGTTATTATCACCAGCAAAGAAGAGCTAAATGATGATTTGTATCAGTCTAGTGAGTCACCAAATCTACCAGTGTTTCCAAGGGTCCTGACAGAACAAATCTGCCCTGCCTCCCAAAAGTCATATGCTTTATGAATTCTGTTAATTATAAGATGACATTTTTCCTTAAGATTAAAGAAAACCCTAGATGTTTATGAGCCTATGCATATGACAGTTAATCCTATCAAAATAGTATCATGTTTATTGATATATTCATTACTTTAATAGGCACGATCAGAGTTACCCCCATTGGAATGTTATAGAGTACAATAAAGAAATAATTCAATTTGTGAGTAGATGAACATTTGTGAATCATCCCGAATCCTGTGTCTGTGGCAGAGATACAGCATGGTTATTTGATGATGGCCTATACCATACTCTGTTCTACTAATCAGAAAGCAATGTAGGACTGTGAAGGCCAGGATTTAATTCTGATATCTCAGACTATTTAAATGGAAACTTTTGACATGCTTCACCACTCTATGGCCTTGAGGTAAGTCTATGTCCTGGGCTAAGAATAATTTTTACCATACAGTCCTAGTTTACATCTAGTATAATGAAACCAGTCCTTCCGCTCTGATCTGCTCTCTGAACTGGCCAATGAAAACATCTAAACATCTAAAACTGAATGGCAATGTGTAAGTCAAATAAATGAGAATTTAAACCACCAAGTACATTGATACTCTGAGAAGGCAACCAAGGCAATGAAAAGTAATCATGCTTCTTATTATTTCTTGGGCTATTTGAAAGCTTGGTTTTCACTTCAGAATTTTGTCACTTCTGAGATTTTTAGTATCTATGATTAAATAAATTTGTATCAAAATGTTCTTTATACTCAGAATTTTTGCTACACTATCTATTATTAATATTTTCTATTCCATCTAATATTTCTGGTATCCAGTTTGTCTAACAATCTTGAGACTGTACACTCATTTTAAAGTTTCTCTCCTCTCTAAACTCTATCACACACAGTTTTCTTACTGTAAGTAATATGTACAGTCATTCAGTTGAAGAAATCCCACTGCATTGGTACATTTTCCACTGCTAATAGTATGCTGTCACATGAGCATTTAAAGTATAGAGGCTTATTCGGGCTCGTGATTCTAGTCTAAAGTCAAGGGGCTCTATTTTGTGTTACATTGTAGGTGGCAGAATCCTGAGGCAGTAAAAACAATCCCAAGACAAGAGACAAAGAACATGTATGCTCTGATTCATTCTCTCTCTCTCTCTCTCTCTCTCTCTCTCTCTCTCTCTCTCTCTCCCTCTCCCCTTCTCCTCTCTCAAACATAGCAGTAGTATTCAGTTCTGGGGGTTCCATGACACCATGGCACTGCTTATAAACAACATAGATTAAGTTTCCACCCTCTTAAATCTCACAACAAAGATTAAATTCCAACATGATTGTCAAAGAGGACATAACAAATTAAAATGAGAAAATCAGCACTTAATAGAAACCAGTCAGTAACTTGGTAGCCATACAAAGAATCATTATATCAAAAGAATAAAACTGAAAAGTTAAAGGACAGAATAACGTGGTTTAATATGACTTGTAGCATGTTCAGGATCAGGTTTGTGGTTCATAAATTAGAGGGAATAGAAGGAACTTGGTATTTGATTTAGAATTATCTAATGAATTGTGCATGTAGAACTACTTGGTATTTGATTTAGAATTATCTAATGAATTGTGCATGTAGAACTATTACAGACAAAAATTTCTTAACACCTCTGTCGCTCTTGATTGGAGAGAGCTATTCACTGCCAACTTTGAGAGAAGTGAAATTCATGCAAATTTAAGGAAGCGTTCCCTCTTAGGGTTATGTCAGTGTAGGGTCAACACTTGCGAGGCCTTCATAGAGAGTGAACATTTACATCTTACAATTTTATATCACAGACACCTTGCTTCTCATGCCTTGGTTCTAATACTGGTCAGACTTGTGAACAGGAGTAAATTTCTCTTGGGCTTTGGTCACTTGTGAAATGAGATTCATGCTATCTACTTCACAGTCAGTTCTACAGTATTAACTTTATGAGATTGCAACAGTGAAGCACCTACAAAGAAAGGAGAAGGGGTTTAAGAAACACTCAATGGCTGGTAACTCTTCTTCCATTACCTAAAAAATTGGTTATGTGACTCCCCTGGTAGCACAAAGAGACTTTTACAAGAACATCTCCTTTATTTGAGACATAAATCTTTCTACCACTTGGCCCAAACCAGTTTCTTGGCTTCATTTTCTTATAGTATAATTTCCCACAGGCGTCTGGGCTTCAGGCAAGTTGTAATTTTCACCCTTCTCAGAGCGTGTAATATTACCTTTTTATGACTCCACGTCTTTCTCAACTTACTATTCCTGTGCTCTGTAATGTCTGTCCTTGTTTGTTCACCCAGCAAACTCCACCTCATCCTGTAGGTCCCTGAAAATGAAATCTATCTGGGACCACTTTCTCTCACATACTTGGGGAGAACTAATTGCCACACTCACCTGTACTCCTCAATGTTTTTGTTTATATTTGATGGGTTTATTTAATATGCCACATTGCAGACTGTGTTATGGTGTGTTATATCATACTCTAGATGATTCCAACAGATGACAGCATTTTGACATTAGGAGCACTTGAATTCATCTTTTAATCCAGCAGCCATAAATATTACTATTGAGCTTCTCTGTCCGGTGACTGCTCTGCTTGACTGAGAAGAGGTAGCAAGAAATGATCGAATAAAGCTAAACGGAGAAATGGCTTAGATTTAGATGCTATTATTGTGGCCATGATTACCTTTGAACCATTGTTTACCATTAAGACATCCTGCCTCAGATTTTCATTAGAGCACATATAATGTAGAACAGCATGGAGGCTTATTTGCTGTTTCAGAATATGGTCTTTTGCTTTCATGGGTATTAATTTGGGAAACCACTAGAACAGAAGAATATTTATAAAGTCATAAACACATAATCAATTAAAGACGCTTAAGAGCATAGCTCTGTTGCTGTGTGCTATACTTTGATGAAATAACCAGTGATTTGCAACAGTAATGGAGTTTACATTGAAGAGATTTGACATCAGAATGTGTGGATTTTAAGAGAAAAAGAAGAGTGAATGGAAAACAGGTGAGAAATCGAGAGAGGAAAGTTCTCTGTTCCTATTTAAGGAGCTACAGAATACACACTGCATTATTACCATGTTTCTATGATGATTCAGAGATGGTTTCATACGTGTACAGTAATGGGAAGAACCAGATTGTCTCAGATCAGGAGTGAAAGTGTTACCTGTTCAGAAGGCTAGCGTAGACTAATGTCAGATTGTCATGGCAAATGAACTTAGAATATAGTTTCATTGAGAAAATTCAGATCCCACGAGCTGGTAGCTAGAAAAATGGAGGTGTGAAATGGAGTCAAGGAGGTCAATGTGCTCCTGGTCTGTCCATGAATTATAGTCTCTCCTCCCTCATCTTTTTTGTTTAAAACAGTTTCCAGACTGTATACCTGGGAGTAATTTTGCACAGGAGTGTCTTTGACTTTCTCCTACCATTTCTCATTTCCTCAACAAATTTACCTGTCATTGACATGCAAATCACCAGTACAAGGGCTTCAGAGAAACTTTCTGTGTTTCTGAAGTGATATTCCCCTCTCAAAATGGGAAATTAGGTAAGATGGCAGACAGAGGATAGATGACCCCTAAAGAGATTTTGTTATATGTGTTATGGTAAATGTAGATTTTTTTCATATTATATAAATAATATTCTACTTATTATTTGTACTTTACATGTGTGGGCATATTGCCTGCATGTGTATAAATGCATTTGTGTCATCATGCAGTGCTCTCGGATGATGGAAAATGTTGTTGGATACCCTGGAACTGAAGTTACAGATTTTTGTGAGCTGCCATGTGGGTGCTGGGAATCGAATCCCAGTCCTCTGCAAGGGCAGTTGGTGCTTTTAACTGCTGAGCCATCTCTCCAAGCCCTCCTCTGGCTCTCTATTCTTAATCATTGATTCTTAAGTAAGATTGCTTCTAAACATTCCAGCTCTTTCCTCCCAATATGAGGATAGCAGTTCTGCTGTTGCATTCTTGGTTTACCAACAGTCATGTAGTGATGTACAATCAAATATCTACATAACCAACAAACACATTCCAAACTCCTAGAGTTTTTTGTTTGTTTGTTTGTTTGTTTGTTTGTTTTTTCTTTCTAATTCACAGCACTTTTATTGGTCAATACCAGAGTTTGGGTGACATTTCTGGATCAATGTAACAAAGAATTGAGCAGAGACATAGAGTTACATCGGAATCAGAGACAACTCACTGGGAAAAGATATACTACTTCCAAGGGATACATCTGTCCAGAGTAAAGAGAGCCTTTAGTAGCCCATGTGACAATACTGAAGAGAAGAGGGGAGGCGCTATGTCACACGATGTGAATTTTTGGCTAATTTGAATAATATAGGTTTTTTAGCACATGCTCCATTGCACATAGTTCTACATAAAAACTCATGTGTGATTATTATCTTAAATCTCCAACAAAATTGGTTTTTACTATTTTCATGAATTTTAGGTTACCTGCAGATGATTTGCTGAGACGCTACTGTCTGCCACAGTGGCCAGGGGCTGGATTTATTGGATGTAGGGCCTCAGCTGAGATTTTCCAGTCTTCTTTGCAAATTGTTTTTCTTCTTAATTTGTTTTGTTTTGTGTTTTTCTTTTTTTTATACATATGTCAAACCTGCGGTGTTTGCACTTGAACTTCTAATCACCCTATGCTCTGGTCTCTTGCAGCATTATCATTCTTTCTAAAAGAAGTACAGCTTTTGCCAGTCATCACCAAGAGACCTGAACAAATTGAATAAATGTGTACCTTGAAGATACATTGTTATCCAGAATGGAGACAGTAAAAGTAACAGTATTTGGAAATCATTCTCACCCTATATCAGAGGAGTATGTTTATTATCCCACCTCAACCAAATGAAGAGCCAGGAGCATCCAAAAGCTGTGTAAACTAGCTCAGATCCTCTACTCCAAAGAGATTTATTTTCTTCTCTGTTGAGAACCGAAGGAGTATTACAAGTTAATGGAGTCCTTATAACCATAGACTGAATAAAATATGGTTTATATTACATGATGTGGTATTTTAGCATGTTAAATATAGCATAAAATTATATTGGGTTGGAGCAGTTCAGAGCTAGATAACACAGTGCCTCATTAAAAAGGCTCCTCCCTCATAGACTGATAACTTTTTCCAGCCATTATCAAATAATATTCAGGAAGTTGCTTTCATTATAACCCTATTGTGAATGAGATACAAATTGTAAGTCTTTGGATGAATTAATTATAAGGATGATTAAAGTGTCAACACAGCTGAAGATTCACTATTGTTATCACATATGGTTAGCTATTTTTAGCCTTTTATTTGAGAATAACCAATGTTAAATTTAAAATCATTTACTTTTATTTTAAATATGAAAGTTTTGCCTGAATATATACAAGAAACCTGCATGCATGCAATGCCCAAAGAGAACAGAAGAGGGTGTCAGGTTCCCTAGGACTGAAGTTAAGGGACTCTTTAACTGCTAGGTGCATCCTGAGAATGAAAGCCAGGTCCTTTGCACGAACAGCCAGTGAATTAAACCAATGAGCCATCACTTCTCTAACCCTAATCCCTGTTTATTTTGTATGCTTTTCCTTATTGATCTATTTATAAATCACACTGGAATTTTTATATATTTCAAAAAAAGTATTAATTTTGCTTGAGGCAGGAACTTTCTCTGCATAGTGCTGCGTGTCCTGGAACTTATTACATAGACCAGACGATTCTTGAACTCAGAGATTCACTTACCTCTGCTCTGATTCCCAAGTACTGGGATTCAAGATACACGCCTCCTCCATGCATGGATGCATGGTTTTATTATATTGTGTGTGTGTGTCTGTGTCTCTGTGTGTGTAAGAAGACAACTTGCAGGAGTGTGTTCTCCTTTTTCCCCATTTGAGTGCTGGAGAATAGACTCTTGTCAGCAGGCTTGTTCACAGTGAGCTTTGTCATTTTTCTTTTTCTCATTGTGCCATTTCACATTTAACACTGGGCTTTTTCTGTGTTTGTTTGCTTTTGTTTTGTTGGTTTGTTATTGTTTTCATGAGATAAGATCTCCATGTAGCCTTGATCTCACAAAGATCCACCTGCCTCTGCCTCCTAAATGCTAGGAATAAAGGTATGCACCACCATACTCCACTACAGTGGACTATTTTAGGTTCCTCCATCACAGATTAGCCCTTCCTATCAATGAAAAAAAAATGCCCATTCAGTCTTGTTTTGCTTTAATTTGGCCAGTTTGTCTTCATCAAATCACAAAATGACACGTATCCCCTCTCATTCCTCTATGGCCTACATGCCTAAGTAGTTCCTATTTATTTCTCTGTTGATTTTAAAAAGTATTTTATTTATTATTTTATTCACTTTTATATGTATGAGTCTATATCTTGTATGTAAGTTAGTGGACCTGTGTTGTGCAATGCCCACAGAAGACAGAAGAGGGCATCAGATTCCCTGAAACTAGAGTTATGGATAGTTGTTAGCTGCCATGTGGGTTCTGGGAATCAATCATAGTTCTTTTGCAAAACTAGCCACTGCTTTTAACCACTGAGTCATTTATCCAGCCCCATAATTCTCTGTTGATTTTAACACATCCCTACAATACTCCTCTGTAAATTCACCATATATTTCTGCATTTGAATCACATATGCAATGTTTCTTACAGATTGAGATGTTCCCAATGTTAGAAGCAGTTACTTCCCTATTCAGAGCTGATTCTCCCTTGTTCTACTCCAAATGGTCCAGGTCCACAAATTCTCAACTTCTGATAGGCAGTAAACTTAGAATCCTTTTCCTTTGTTCCCTCTGGCTCCTGAATTTGCACATGTATGGGATTATTTTAGTTTTTGAGAGATGTCAAATATCTGAATTTCGAATATTGGTATGCTACAAAATATTATGCAAGATGCCCAGTGTCCTTTACAAAACAGTTCAAACATAGACTAAATTACTTTAATTAAGTAAAGGAAACTCGGATATTCCATGTGTTAGTTTTACTGTTGGTTTTCAGGCTGCCCCTTGTTTATTTTTATGATCTATATAAAATCTTCCATTAAGTTTTAATTATATGTTATAGTGATATGTGACTTTTTATGACTTAATATGAATGGAGAAGGGATTGATGGGTAGTGAAGGAACTCAACTTTTAGATCAGAACTGAAAGAAAGCAGATTTACTGAGTGCACTTAATGGGGTGGGAGGCTAGAAAACAAGTACAAACCATATGCAGCTTAAGGCAATGAGTGGTGTCTGTGGAGGAATCTATATTTTATGAAGCACTTGCTCAGTTAGGATAAATTCCTTTGTTTGCTATTTCCTGGCACATAATTCCTTCTATATGAATCAAAGCAGTCCAGATGGGTCAGTGTATATGACAGTTCCATGCATTCTTTACCATATCTTACAAATAAAGGTCCAAAAAGTGAGAATGGATGTGATTGATCAAAGTTCTGACCTGAGCAGAGGCTTGCATTATAGGCCATGCATCTTGTTCTATGGCATCAGAGTGCAGCACTCCATGGCTAGGAGATGAATGGAAGCAAGGTTTTCTTGTTTGTAACTTCTGGATCAGCTCATTAAAGTTCCTTTAAAGTAAATGCTTCTATGTTTCTGGACTTAGCAATGACCTTCCCTCTAAAATAAGTCAAATATGTCTTGATTTTTCCTTGTTTAGTTTAGTCTAGATATTTGCTGTTATTATTATTATTATTATTATTGTTGTTGTTGTTGTTGTTGTTGTTGTTGTTATGTATTCATCTGTGTGTGAGAGTGCCAGTCTCCATGTGCACCTGTGTATTTGAAGGCTGGAAATCAACCATGGGTATCATTCATCAAAAACTTTCATCATGTTTGTTGAAACAGAGCCTAGCATTAACCTGGAACTCTCTGATTAAGTTAGGCTGTCCCAAGAGTCTTCCTGTTTCTGCTTCTCATTCCTTGCCTTATAAGCATTTGCATGACTCTATGCCCAGTGCAGGAATGACATCTAATATAAGGACATAATCAGACCCAAAGACTTTTATCTAACCTAGCAACCTAAAAGTTCATTTAAAATACAAACAAGCCTCACTGAACTACGTGTTCCTCTGTGAACTGGACATCTGACCTCAATCCCCCAGGAACCCTCTGTGTTCTTTACCAAGATAGTGTCATGCAGAATGTGAATGTGGGTATGTATGCTCATCTATCAAGGCACTAAAGGAATCATACTTTCCTAATTACAAACATTGAGAGAAATCTATTTGTTGTCGTGTGTGATAGTCAGGCCTAGGGATCAAAAGGAAAGATTTTCTTATAAAATAAGAGTAAGCTCTGACTTCATACTAGAGACTGTGTTTCAATAAAATAGGAAAATAGCCCCTGCTTCAGAGCACAGTTCCAGAAGACATCTGCAGGGATAAGTGCTTAGCCACTCAGGTCCACTCTTGGCCTTAAAATGAAAGCTACATGTCATGCTGTTTCTTAATTCAAGAGTAACTACGATGTGGCTTAGAAACACTGCAACCCAGCAGT
The DNA here is from genome assembly GCA_035773235.1 of Eospalax fontanierii. Classification (NCBI taxonomy): domain Eukaryota; kingdom Metazoa; phylum Chordata; class Mammalia; order Rodentia; family Spalacidae; genus Eospalax; species Eospalax fontanierii. The sequence continues at coordinate 13,410,062 of CM069544.1, read as the reverse complement.
TTTATATGGATTATGGGAATCTGAAATCAGGTCTTTGTGCCTGTGCTCCAAGCACTTTACTAACTGCTCCTCTGCCCCTAGGTTGTGTATTTTGGGTTATTTAGATTCATGAGAACTTTGTTTGCTGTCTCTTGTTGCATTTACCTTCTAATTTCTTTCTAGAAGCTGTTGAGTTTAAATACTTTCATTGAGGGCTTATAAATTCATAAACAGGATTGCATATGAGTGTAACATTCACTTCATGGCTAGCACATATTATGGTGTCTTTCTTGTGGATGGTATGGTTCACTTACCTTGCTTAAAAGAGAAATATATTCTATTGGTGCAAAATAAAGGAGAGAGAACAGAGACTGTATTTTGTTATAGGGAAAACATAGAGATGTCTCCGCTGTGTTGTTCTGAATTTTCCAACTCCCAAAGATGGAAAAGATGTTATATGTTATGCTGGGTTTGGAGTCAGATGACCACAATCAGAAACCAGCTTCTGCTACATATTAACTAAGAGATCACATTTTCAGTTTCCTCCCCTTTAAAATAATGATTACAATATCATAAATTGCATTTGTTAATTTAATCAAACAATGTTAATAAAACACCTATTATGTGTTGTTATGTATTATACATTGTCCAACAACCTTATTTATATTAAGCATTTAGTCTCCATAACAACATAATGATTTACTACCATTTTATAGATGAGAGGAAATGAGGCCTAGAAACAAAAGGCGATTAGGTCATAATTATGTGGCCTCAAATCACTTGTTGCTCTAGAATTTTCCAACATAAATTCACAGACATGGCATTCACAGTCACCTTCCTAGAGTGTGTTACCTCCTCTATTAGGTTTCTTTGCTGCTCACTTTTCTCTGTGTTGCATCTCGACTTTCATTTGCAAATGATGATACTTGTATTTCATCCTTCTTAAGGAGTTCACTTCTCTTATTGTTCTAGATAAAACTTCAAGCACTATATTAAATAAGAATGAAGAGAGTGGACACACTTGGCTTACTCCCAATTTAGTAGAAATGCTTCGAGTGCAAGATGGAAACCATTTTGCTCATTTAGTGGAGCTGCTTTGAGATTTTCTCCCATTAGCATGGCGTTTGCTGAAAGCATGGTGTGAATTGCCTTTGTTATTTTGGGAGTTGTCTCCTGTATCTACAGGTTTTCTATGACTTTTATCGTGAAGGTCGGTTGGATTTTGTCAAAGGCTTTTTCTGTACCTAGTGGAATGGTCATGTGTTTTTGTCCCTGACTCAGTTTATGCGGTGGATAACATATGTACTTTTGCATGGTGAATCATTCATCCATCTCTAGGATGAATCCAAATTGATTATTTGGGGCAAATCTTTCTTAATATTTTAAACCACACTCTACAGTATGTCCACCATTCTCAGGGAAGAACAGTTTGTCAATGGTCTTTAGGGTTTTATGTTTCCTGGGTTGTATACGCTTTTCATTTATTTTTATTCTTGTTCCATATGACATATAAAAAGACATAAAAATTCAACTCAAGAATGTACGTGACACCTTCGAAACATTCAACAGAAAATAAAGGTCTTAAAATACTAAAACACAACTTTACAGACAGACAGACAGGTGGATAGATGATAGATAGATAGATAGATAGATAGATAGATAGATAGATAGATAGTTATCTCAGAGTATAGGACTTTTAATGGAGTGACATAAGGGGGAGGCAGATAGGGGAGATATCTAAATAGGATCAAATTATATAATTCTGTGAAAATTCAATAAAAAGGGAAAACATACTTTATACTAAAATACATATATACATGTATGAAATTGTCAATAACAAATTAAAATATTTAGGTAAAAATTCTGTTTGTATGCTGGGATTGTGTCCGACTTGAGCTTAAATGGGTCTGGTATATGCTGTTACCATTTGTATGTGATCATATGAGTGACTGCCCAACTGTTTGGTAAACTCTTTATCCTGTGGTAACACAACACTATGGCATTGCTGCTGGGAGTAGAAGAGTTGATTTTCTTTAAGGGTGTGACACTGGATAGGTTAACCAAGCTCCATTGGACTGACCCATATCAAAGGGGTCTGGGAGACACAAACTTGACACTTGACAATAAGTTTAGAAAAAACCTGTCATAAAATAAAATAGAGAAGGATTTATCATCACTGTAAAATTATCAGAAAATAGGAAGATATGATTGATATTTTTGAAATTCAGCATAGTCTATAAAATCAAAACTATTGAAATTAAAACTACTAAAAATTAAAATAAAATAAAAGTTATACGGAAACTGAACACAAATACTAGAAAGATTTCTTGAGAACAGCAATGGACATACTTTGGAATATTATTCAAAATTAATCTGGGAGAAAATCCATCACAATATTTTTCTATCCAGAATGATTCTTTAATTTGTAAAACTCACTAATTTAAAGGATCACAAAGTTGTTAAAACATAGTCAAAATATTATGCACACATAAAACAAAAATATCAAATGACTGCAAAGCTTATGGAAAAGAGCTTTGTATCATTAGTCCTTAGTCTTTATTCTGTCCATTATATGAAAACAATTCCTACATTAATGAGCATTTCAACCTACCATGTGAATGAGAACACTGTTGGGATATATAGTGAACTGAGTATTTTAAAAATATTTTACTATTATTTTGCATTTTATGTTCTTGGCTTTCATGGATGTAAGAGTACCCATGTCCTACAATGCCCATGGATATAAGAGAGTGTTAGATCCCCTGAAAGTGGAGTTGCTTTGGATTGTTATCTGTCGTGTGTGCATTGGAATTCAATCTGGGGTTCTCTGCGAGAGCAGCCAGTGCTCTTAATGGCTGAGCCATCTCTTCAGTTGCATAAGCTGGTTTGTTTGCTTATTTTATCACAAGAATAAACTTCACTTGTTGTTGTATGAGTGCTGGCTTTAAGATTTAAATATCAGTATCCCAGCTTGGTACTGAGTTTAGCCTTACAGTTTCTCTGGAATGTCTAATTTCAGAGTTTGCAATGGAGGTGGTAAACTTTATTATATAACTTTATTATATATTTATATATCAAAGGATAATTTGCCATTCACATTTCATGTTGGGAAACAGTATGGAATTTTAAATGTGTCTCTAGTATTAGAAATCCACCACACAGTGAAACAATTAATAAAAACAAATGTTGCTCTTAGCCCTGTGTGGCTGAGCCTACAGTTCCCAGTTTAGGCAGGTGAATCTTCAGCTGCATTCATTTGGCTCAGTCCTTAATTTTCACTGAACACACACAGAGTGCAGGTGCTTTTATCGCGGTTAATTTTTGTGAAAATGTTTCTCTATCTAGATAACCTAATTATTTACTTGAAAATAAATACAATTATCAAATATTTGTAGCATGTAAAATATCTATATATGAAATGTGACCAGGTATTTAAAATAAACTAAATTATTCCCCTGTTCCTAGTTATTTCCACTACTTTTCTTTATAGTCATAAGTTAGGAAGAGAGGACATTTTTAAAAAATACTATTGATTTACTTACAAACCTTTCACAGAAACCTAACTGATTTTAGAATACGTGAATACAGGTTAGAATTGATACATATAAGCCTAATGGCTACCATGACCTATCTTTCCTCATTAATAGTGGCCTACGCTATTGCGATTTATTTTTATTGGCATTTGACAGACATTTCTGGACTAGTATATCATCTAAGAGTTGGAACAATGATCTAATCTATTATCCTGTGGCAATTCCCAAAGCATAGGCAACATGTACACAGGTACAAATCTGGATTATATCTATGTTAATGTTATTCAGAGATGAACATTGACAATAGCCTTTAGAACTAATTAAGAATAATTGAACAACATTTCCCCCATGACTCATTATAATTATTTCATGTTGAGGTAGCATATGGCATTGAAAAGAAAACTAGCAATAATTATTTTCGAATATTTCAAAGATTTTATTTTAAATATCCTTACTTAAGAAAAATAATCTCTTTAGTGACTCGAGCACCAAAATAGCAGCAATAATTTTTGCAAGATGAGTATGAGAAATTCAACTCTGAAATATCTTTACAGAGATTTATATAATGAATTCATATTTAACTGTAAATACCTATGTAAATATAGAATTCTTTAAAAAGTAATAGTCACTCGTCATATATAGAATAGGACTATCTGATCTGTTACAGATTTTCATGTTGGATCATATATTTATTTTTAATACAATAAGTACAGAGTCACATTGAGATTATTTTCAGGGGTGGTATGCTGATTATTTAAATAGGATGATGGTTTTGATATTGTTACTAGCTTTAATTCAAATTAGAGTTATTTCTGACCACTTTTACAAGGTCCTTCAAATCTGTTGGTCAGTTCAATGAACATTCTAAAGCCAATCAATGGAGTAAAGATAAGTGGTGATTATCTAATAGTGAGAAATCTGCTAGGATGCTTCAACATACATTATTTCAATCATTTATGTAGTTTGCAAAGTCTCTTTTACATGGCATAAGAAAAGATAATATTTACACAAGAAACATCAAACACTGATCATATAAAAGTATGATTCTAGTATGACACATGGTTTTCCTCCCACAGAGTAAACTCCTAAGACCAATTAAGTAGCTGTTGATCGATCCCAAGATAAAAGTGTCACTACTCCAAGAGTGTGGAGTGCTATGCTGGTCACTGATGTAATTTATTTGAGCCATTTACTGATTTTCTCCCTTGGCAGTTTGCACAATGCTCTCCAGAGTTATGAGAGCTAGCTTTCAGGGGAAGTGGCTTCCAGGTCAGTTCAAGCTTCATTGCTCCAAATCTGGTTTCTGAAGTATGTTTTTAACAAGGTCTTACCTTCAAGTTCTGGGAGGCAATCAAGGACTGTGGTAATAGCCTGTGTAATATTGAGGGTCTATTGGACCACCCTGGCTAACAACTCAAAGGAAGGTTTCTCCTGACTGCCACTGCTGCTTGTCATGTAGCCTCAGCTATGCACATGGACACACGTAGAAATATTGTATGTGGAATTTGTCATTAGGTTCTAGACTAATATCCCCTCTGGTGTTTTATACCATATAGGTGTTCTCTCTCTCTCTCTGTCTCTCTCTCTCTCTCTGTCTCTCTCTCTCTCTCTCTCTCTCTCTCTGTCGATCTCACTCTCCCCGTTTCTCCCTTGGTAATAGTAGTCTCCCATGGCCCCTTTATCCCAATAGTTCCTTGTATAATCCTCCCTCTCCCTTCTTATCTAAACACTCCATTTTATCTATTTCTCCCCTAGTAATACCTGACTCCTACTGGTGTGAACAGGTCATAGAATTTAGAGACATTCCTAAGGCTGCCACATGTCTAGGCTAATGTAATTTCTTACTAACTGCAAAATATACATCATTATATATATACAGTCAACTATCCCAGTCTCCAGTCATCAAAGAAGCTTCTGTTACACCAAAGACAACTACAGAGTACCACAACTGATCACACACATAGACATTGTCCATGAATTGACCATGCCTAAATGGCCCATCCACAGTGCAACCTCTATACCCAAGGCTCATGCAACATAGAACAATGGGTAAAGAGGACACTAATGAATCTCTCAACTGTCATTAATGAAGTTCTCTCATACCACAGAAGGCCAGGAACACTAAAGGTCACAAATGGTCAAATCATGAAGATTAGGAATTTACAGAGTGTGGTTCCCTGGAGAGGACTCATATTAAGTTTTACCAACCCAAGATTCAGGTACCATTTTGGAAGAGTGGTCAGAACGATTGTAAGAGCCAGGGAGGAGATTCACGACCATATGGAAACAGAATCCTACAAGCTTCTGGGACCCTGTTCGTAGGAACCTATGATGGTTTCAGCATGTTCAAGGTCTATACAAATTCAAGGAGAGAAAAACCCAGCATGAGACTGGAGAAATGGGCAGCAGACCCCAATCTTTCCTCAAGAAATTTTTACAACTGATTATTGTTGGGTGAGGTTGAGCTCATCTTCCTAAAGTGTGGGAGTCTTGATAGGTGGAATAGATGTAAAGATTATTAAGATTGATTGAAATATCTACGAAATAGACAATGATTCAATAAAAATCTGGATCAAAAATATATATCAAAAAGAAGACCATTCAAATCTTAGTTCCTATGCACTTTAGTGTCTATCCAAAGACCAAGGTGTGCTGTTGAAAACTCAAAATTGTATGATTTATAGTAGACATATATTATAACCAGATAGGCCGTAATATATATGACAGCAGGCATGAAAACTCTGGGGGCATGTGGGCTATGCGAGTGTACATATATTGCAGGTGATCTAAATTTGATTAAGATCTCTTATATGAAATGCACAAAAAACTCAATAAAGATACAGAAAAGTAAATAAATTGAAAAACAAAATGAGGGATTGAAATCTTATTGCTGACATCAGAGTCTATGCAGCTCAAGGAGACATTTTACTGATTGAGCAATGAGAGGAAGCGACCTTTACAAACAGTACACATTTAGTTCAGAACTGAAAATGCCAAACATTGGCAAAGCAACCAACAGTACATGCATCTTTTAATGAACTCAACCCTAGAATCTGTAAAATGCTTATAGACAGAATGTGAAATGGCAAACAACCCGATGAATTATACACCTAACACTCAAGAAGGATTATTGTTTCAGTCCTTTCACTCTTTTTTTCAGAAAGTGAGGGATTTCATTTACATTTTTAAGGATTTTTTTTTTGCTGTTGCAGCTGTGTCATTTGACTGTGACTTGAATGCCTTTACTATTTCACCTCTAGATATTTTCATAGACTGCAATTATTGTTTCTTGAAAATGCTTGTCTCTACTTTTGCCCAAACTACAATAAATGCTTTAAATTAAGAATAAATATATGCAATAAATATTGCATTTCTACATGAGACAAGTTAATAGGCAAATACTGGCTTCCAGGCAGATTAATCCATCTCAGCAGAAATGATTTCTGAATCAGAACAGCTCTGATAATGAGGTAGGCCAACTACACAGAGCTTTGTTTGAGACAGTTCCCACACACCACACATCAGTACTTCTGAGGAGTAGAAAGTACCTAGGCACAGTGCAGTGTTCTACACTTGAGACTCTTTTGGGATTCAGGAAGCAGTGAAGATGTGCAGGTGTTCTTTTGTGGAGTCTATTGAAAGATCCATGGGAAGCATTTCTCAAATGCATTTGAGAGACATTTAGATTTGGGTGAAACACTTAGAAACTTAGAGAAACTTAGAAGCTACTCTTACTGACTGTTCCAGTTTCGGTTTTGTTTGCTATAACAATGCAATGTAGGGGAGAAAAGGTGAATTTCACTTACAGTTCTAGGTTGCAGTCCTTCATGGTGGGGAACTTCAGTCATGAATTTGAAGCAGCTCGTCAGATGCACAGGAATGAAGAGAGAAAGAATGGATGTGTGTTTACTTGAGCTCAGCACCGTTCTATACTTACACACCCGTACCCAACAAATCCAAATAGAGCTACCAGCAATAACTTAACTGTGTCTCCCTCCCTCAATTAATGCAGTTAAGACACTCCCCCACAGACCTAGGAAATGTCTGACTTGACCTAGACAATCCCTTACTGAGACACTCTTCATAGGTGATTTTACAGTTCATTAAGTTGTCAAACTAAGCACTCACTGACTACATAATAATTTTATTGATTATATTCTGGATCTCCTGTTACATTCATTGAAGAAGATTATAATTCGATAGCATTCAAAAGAAACATCTGAGAGATCTTTGAATCTAAAGAGAGGGAGGCGTTCCACAGGCAAAGGGAAATCACAACATCAAGTCAAGTTTCAAAAGAGAGAGAGAGAGAGAACAGCCAAAATGAGGATAAACAAAATTATTATTATTTTTATACTCCAAAGTATCCTAGTACACTGTTAGGAAATAATGCATCATTTTACAAGGACCAGTCAATCTTTATTTTTGATTTGCTTGTTAGTTGTAGCAGAATGATACCCTTAGAATTATATAGAGCAGCATTATTACATAGAAATATATCAAATAGAATCCTTAAAGATATGCTGAAGTAATTAGCTTACTATTTAGGAAAAAATGTCTCCCTTCTTCTTTTTGTTGCACAAAAGAATAATTTACTTATTGTTTGAATATGCCTACTGACCCACAACGTAATGAGCTAAGAGACTAACAGGGAATGAAATTAAGTAACAACAATACTAAAATATTTATCCTTCTTTTGGTGTTTTCGGCTTATCATTTGTAAGCACTTTCTGTGGTCTATGCCCAGGCAGCTCACACATCAACATCAAATTTGGTAATTGCAATAGAGATCTAAATACGCTCTTGTATTTAATAGAAATTTATCTATTATTTGATCTCTCAGTTTTATGCTAAAAACACATCCATGAATTCACTCAGTACATAAATTGTTATATTCTATGTAACAACTCATCATTGAACCTGGCTGCATGATGTCTACAAATTGCTATTTAAAAATTTTGGAGATTTTTAAATATTTCAAATTATTACCTGAAATATCAATAATCAACATATTGCTACATATTTATTTAAATAAATTAGTACATGATGCAATCTCTGCTGGAGATAGTCAAAGGGATCAGTTGTTAAATCGATACCACTTTCTTCAACTATTTCTTCTATCATGAATTCCTCATATGTTTAGCCAGGTGGAATATACCTGGCTCATATGCCTCCCAATTTCAGAATTATGGAATGTGCAAAAAGTGGAAACTAATGCTTTAAGAGTGAATTTGATTAATATTCAATACAGCAGAGAATCTATCAATATTTAATATTCAATGGAGAATATTTAGATTCTGTGAAAGTCTCCACAGCCATAAGAGATCACTGTGCAGAAGCTAATAGGGGTTGGGGTACAGTAAACACTGTCCACGCTATCCCCTTTCCCTCTCGTTACTGGCAAGACTTCAGTCCTCCCTTTCTCACATCTTGCTTCATTGTTTGTGTTGGAACTTGACAGCAGATTATCCATGTCCTTCTATGTTGATTTTCAATTTTCCCTCAGTCCCCAAACTCTCCCCCATCGCTAACTCAAATGTGACCTCCAAAGAAGCTCCAGCCTTGCCCTGCTCATCTCAGTTGTAAACATACTCTTTCCTGGTACAGAATGAGAAGATATCTATTAAAAGTACGCAAACAAAATTTAATTTATTGAATATATTAAAGCAGAAATACTTTTCCTTCTCATTGACCTGTAACTTAATGATCTGGAAAAGGTCATCATTCTTAAATTTATACTTACGTTTTATCTATTATCTAAAATTAACAAATGATGCACTTGATTACTTACTGATACAGCTGCTCTTCATTTCATTCTATTGTCCTTTTAAATATGTATAGAAATCTGTGTTTATCTTTTCTAATATTTGCATATGTGTTTATTAGATTCTTTTGGGGCTATAAGGGGATATGGGAAGATTTGAGCCATATAGCATAAGTTTAAGTTCCAAAGGTAATCCACATTTAAATTTCTAATCTTTGTATTGACATTTAAAAAGTTTATATCCTTTCTTATTTAAGGTAATAAATAGTTCCAGTCAGCTTTCTATTGCTGTGATAAAACACCAACCAAAACCAACTTGGGGAAGAAAGGGTTTATTTGGCTTATGTTTCCTTATCAGGATTCATCACTGAGTAGCAAGTTAGTAAACAGCATTCCTCCACTGAGTGTGCTTCAGTTCCTGTCTCCAGGGTCCTTTTAGAAAACCTACCCTGACTTACTTTCAAGAAGGAGCTTACTATTAGTTGAATAAATCCTTTCTTCCCCAAGATGGTTTTGTTCAGATTATTTCATCATAACAATAGGAAGCAAACAAATCTTCCTTCTGAATAGCATAGTTTGGGACTGAACCTGATGTTGAATCAAACTTAATTCTGAGACTAAAACCTTCCTTTAGTGTAATTATAATATATAAAATTGTAATTATGATATATATGCAATTTCTCTGTGTATGACTATAACTTAAGCAGGAAATGAGGTAGTTCTTTTTTCTATTTTTTTTCTTTTTCTCTTGTGTACAATTTTTTGTCCAAACTTTCTTACATTATATGTGCTCTTTTTTCATTATCTAAAGCTACCGTGTATTTTGGTGATTTTATCCAATTTCTTGAAAATTCCGTGCTCCGCTTTTCCTTTACAGCTGAAAATGATTCTGCTGCCAACATGTACCCAATTTGCATTATGCATTTATCTGCTGAAGGAAGTTTAAGTTGTTTTATTTCATCACTTTCATGCATGGAGCTACAAGAACAAGGTTTGAGTAAGTGTCACTAAGTAGAATATCCGGGTCCTGTGGGTATGTGCTGAGTATTATAGCTGTGTCATACAATAGAACTACTTTTAGATTTTTGAGAGTTTCCCACACAGATTTCCATTGTGGTACATTAGTTCTTGATTTTAGAAGCAATGAAAGATTTCCCTTTCTCCCTACCAGTTGTTTTCTTTTAACGATTTTAATTTTTGTGATTTTTATACAAAATATTTCCATCATATTTAGATACAGTCTCCTACATGCAACTCCCCTTACTGCCTCCTACCCTAGCTAATGTACTTTATTACATATACGTTAAGGTCAATAGAGTATACTTTATTTCCCCAAAGGTCTTTCATTGTGGGTCCATTCACTGGAGATGATTAAGTCACATCTGTGAAAGAGATGGACTCTCCCCTTCTAAGACCTCATCACTCACCAATACTTCAGCCATTTTGACTAGGGTAAGTTGAAGTTTCTAAGTAGATTTAATTTTTATTTCCTTAATTACTCAGGATATTGGACATTTTTTAAAGATATCGCTTAGCAACTTCTCTTTCATTTTTGAAAAATCTGTTTAAAGCCAGGGTCCACTTCTCCTTTTAAAACATGGATCATTTGTGTCTTATTTTTTTTAGTTTTTGAACATTAATCCTACATCATATGTGTATCTGGCAAAGATTATCTCTCACTCTGTGGGTTTCCTCTAGACTCCATTGATTAGTTACTTTGCCAATAATAATCTTTTTAGTTTTCTGAGGTCCCATCTTTTCAATGGTTGGCCTTGATTCCTGAGTGAGTGGACTCCTATTCAGAATGTTCTTTGACATAGCTATGTTTTTAAGGTACAGTCTATGTTGTATCTTATCAGTTTCAGCGATTCTTGTTTCATACTGAGGTATTTGATCCATTTGGAGTTGATTTTTGTTGAGGATGATAAACAAGGATCTGACTTCATAGTCCTTCATGTGCACCTTTTATTGAAGATGTCTCACGCCAATGTGTAATTTAATATCACTGTCAATTTTCTGATAATCTATTATTCTTTGCACCCATAGTTGGATCTTTCTATTTTGTTCCATTGATCTACATGTCTGACTTTGTGCTAGTAAAATGCTAATTTTATTATTATAACTTGAAACCCTATATATAGTCCAACAGCATTGTTCTTTTACATCAAAATTGCTTTGGCTCTTTAGGACATTTGTGTTTCCATGCGAATTTTAAGATTATTTTCATTTTTGATTATACTGTACTGGGGATTTGTATTGGGAGTGCATTCAATCTGTAAAGAAAACAAATTTGCTGCAAATAAGTCTTTGACATGCAAAATGTATTTTGTTTTGACCTACCTGAATCCTATGCATTTATTATTATTATTATTATTATTATTATTATTATTGCTATTATTGTTAAAATGTCAATTATATTTTGCCTACGGGGATACTGATTTTCCTTCAGATTTTTCAGTTTTATTCAAAATCCATTTTTATATATTTTAGAAGTTTCAGTACATCTTTTGTTCAATGCCTGTGAAAGCTGCAAACTCAAAAGCCTCTTTTGCCACTTTGCTAAATGATTTTTATTGTAGATTCAAGATTATATTTTATAAAAATATACAAAAGAAGATGATTTTTAAAAATTGTTTGGATGTGACCTTAAGGATGAAAATAAAATACCATGACAAGGACTGTTTTGATTATCTGGAGATTTGTATTTTCATATCATATTTGAGATTACTTTTTCAATTTCTGTAAAAATTAGGTTGGAATTGGAATGGAAATTGCATTAAATCTTTAGATTCCTTTTGGTAGGAAACCCTTTTGATAATATTTTTCCTTCGTATCCTTGAGCATGAGCAGTACTAAAATTTTCTGATACGTTCATCAATTCCATTCATCATTGTTTTTAATTAATTAATTAATTAATTTATGTGGAGGAATGTTTTACCTGCATGTATGTAAGTGCATCCATGTTGTGCCATGACTGCAGAAACCAGAATAAAGAACTGGATCCCCTTGACCTAGAGTAATGAACGGTTGTTAGCTGCCAGGTGTGTGCCCTGCTCTGAACTAGAGTCCTCTGTAAGAGCAACCTGTGCTCTTAGACACTGAGCCATTTCTCCAGCTCCTATTCAGTCTCTTAAAGTTCTTATTATACAAAAGTTCCTTGGCTAGATTATTTCCTATATTTTATTTTCTTGAATCATGAATGGGAACATTTCCCTGTTTTATTCTCAGTAATTTTTGGTGTTAGAGAGAAAGGCTATGCATATTTGTTGATTGCTTTTGTGTTCTGCTACTTTGCTGCATGTGTTTATTGGCTCTTTTGGTATTGGTATTTTCTGGTGGAGTCTTTTCTGGTTAAAATCTTATCTGCGTATAAATATAATTTGGCTTCTTCCCTTCCAAATTGTACCTATTTCATGACTTTCACTTATCAAATTGCTATAAAATAGACTACATTAATTTGGGACAATAAAATTAGTAGGAGGAGTGGATCTAAATTCCATTGAATTGTATGTAAGTCACAGAAAATCAATAAAATGAAGAAAATAGGGGACATGAATTAAATGATGAAACTTGTTTGTGATGTATTTTTTATTGAATGTTTGTGCCTTTGATGCTAACTCTTAATCCTGCCTTTGCCCCTTCCCCATCCACTTACCCCTACCAGTGCAGATCTCATGCCTCTGTCCTATATGTTACTGCCTATCTACTCAAGCTTTTGTACCCAGATGTCCCTTGGTGCAAGTTCAATCATTGGCGTCAAGTCAGCCTAGACTTAAGCTCCCTTAAAGAAGATCAACTTTCACCCAGGCTATAGTCCTTCACTAAGATTGGGACCTACTGTCAATTTTCCAAGTTCCATGCTGGGTTTTTGTCTGCATGGAAACTCAAATAGATGATAATTTTTGTTTCGAATTCAACGTCTTTAGCCATCATGGAAGTACACAGTTTCAATTCCTTTGGGATTTCATTTTACCATAGTCACAATGGCTAAGATCAGAAAACAACAACAATGTTACCAAGGACCTGAGAAGAGGAGAACTCTTATTCATTCATAGGGGGTATGCAAATTGTTGCAGTCATTATAGAAATCGTTACTGATGTTCCTCAGAATGCTATAAGTAGATCTTCTGTATGAACCAGTTATGATTTTCTTGGGCATATACCCAAAAGGCTATATTCTTCTATGGAAATAGATTCAAACCCATTCTCCTTCCTCTTCTATTCAAAATAGCTTGGTAATAGAAACAACCTAGATGCCTGTCATTTGATGAATGAATAATGACAATATGATATTACAATATTACTGAACTCTTATGAAAAATGAAAATTTCAAAATTTCAAAAAATTGAATGGAATTAGGAAACAGCATATTCAGTGAGGTAACCCAGACTACAGATGAACTTCACATGTTCTCTCATGGATTCTAGCATTGAATGTTTAAATATGTGGTTCAATTGGATAATACTTAGAGTAGAGAAATAAGTAAGAAGCCAAGGGATGGGTGGATTCACAGTAATGGGACTTTTATATAAAGGGGGAAAGGAGAATAATCAAAAGTAGAGTTATATGGGTGTGGGTGATGGGAGGGCAGGAGAGAGGAGGGAGTGCAACAAAAGGTAACTAATTCTAGAGGCTTTTTAAAACTAGGGGCTGGAGAGATGATTCAGTGGTTACCATATATAAGCCTAATTTCAAAGGATCTGACACCATTTCTGACCTTCATGGGCACTGCAGGACATGGGTGCACTTACATGCTTGCAGGCAATATACTCAAACACATACAATTAAAATACATTAAAAAATTCTATATAAACCTACTATGTAGAAACTATGTAGATTTAACACTATGGTCTTCCTCCTGCCATTCCTCAGACCTATTAGCATCAAGCCACACATTGATTAGGTTTGGAAAGACATCTTATGTGCTGAACATCCCCCATTCCTCGAGTTTCATTTTAATTCACCTGTTTTCTGTGTGTGTGTGCATGTGTGTGTGTATCTTCAGACTTTTACTTCGATTCAGAATACTACGGATTCTGTAAGAATTGTTAAATTTGCAACAGAGAAAAGTTAAGGGGAATCTACGAAAAATAAAGCAAACTAAAACAAAGAATTTAAGAGAAAAGAATGACTGGAGGGACATAGATATGGTAGAAACTTTCTTAAATATGTGGGTTACATAATAGATTTAAATGATTAATCACCACACAATGAGAGAGCTATGTATCATCGACATTTATTTTTGTATATATCCCTATTCACAACTTGAATAGGTGCATCTATATCTCTATGTTGATATTGAAAATACACTCACGCTATCGTTATACTATATATTTATGCAATATTCTAAAATTATATATTATAACTCCAATTTCATCATAAACCCAGTGTTTATTCTAACTTCTGTTTATCCACAATTTAAAAATTATTTGGTAGTGAAAAACTGATCTCTCAATATTCACAAATGATTCACTTCTAAAATGCTTCTAGGAATTCATAAGGGCTAGTCAATACCATTGTGGAATAAAACAAACCGACTCAGAAAATCATTATTTTTACAACCTTCATTTCATCTTTAGCCTGGGGACACTGAATCAAAATATTATGTGAAACAATCATTTCCTCCATCAAGAACTTGTTTGCATTATTTATCTGAGACACTGTTAAATCAACATATTTTCTACTTGCTTTCTACATCCCCAAATCTTGGTTGATTTTACTTATTACTTGCAATTTTATTTTATTCTTTGGTTGTTTTAGTTTAGCTTCAGAAATTTGTATTTCTTCCTTTGTTGGCAGTACTGAGGGGCCAGTAAGGACTTTACCTGTTGAAATATCTGCCCAGCTATGACTCTTATTTGCTTCTATTAAAATGATTTTCTTTGAAAATAATGTGCTCTTGGTCTATGCTCCAATGATATTTTAAGCCTATTTTGTACGTACATTCAATATTGTATCAAAATTCATGGCTTTATATTAGTCCCATTACTATGTTTGAATCTATCCTCAGATACATGTCCTTAGGTGTTAGCAAGTACCATTCCAGGGTGGACCTCAGTGATCTCAGGAGCCATTTATATGAAGAATCCAATATTTAAAACTTAAGCTATTGGATGATGTGTGACCACCAAAGCATTAAAGAGACTTTAAAATATGAACATCAGCAAAGAATCTTGTTTTATTATAGTTACATTTTATAAGTCATATGCCCATATTGTATGATAGTCAAAGTAAATTAATAAGATCTGTCAAATTTTAGATTTTAAGTCATAGGTGGGTTCTTCATAGTAATTAGGCCTTGCCCTAAATATTATCTGACCATTCTTCCTAATTTTCCAAAAATTACAAGCTTTATTGACATTTTGAATCAAACTTAATTCAATTCTGGCTAGTTGAAACAGTCTTATTGATATATTTACCAAGATTTCTCTCTCCCAATACAACACACACACACACACACACACACACACACACACACACACACAAGAACATAGGTGTAGATTCCCTAAGGAGTGCTTCCTTTTTCTTGATAATGATCAATCAGAAACAGGAGAACAACACCTGACTTACAGAAGACCAAACAAAAATAATTCTTAGAAAAATTCAATCATGAATAAATTGCCTCAACATATACATTTAATAATGAAATTATTCAGCAAAATATCCTTTTTGTTGGATAGAATGAGCTAAGACAACAGAAGGTAGGCAAACAGAATCTAGTGCTTGTTCCTACTTAAAGAGAGACCTCTGAGTTGCCCCTAACTTCAGGGAAAATATAAATTTATTTTTAAAAAGTATGCATTATTATTCTTATTGCATGTTTATGAGTGTCTTGCTAGCAGGCATTTAAATGCACCCATTTTGTGCATGCTGGTGGAGGTCAGAAGAGAGTGTTGGATACCCAGAAACTGGAATTACAGATGTTTGTTTACAACCATGTGGGTGCTGGGACTTGAAACTGGATCCTCTTTTAGAGAAGCCAGTGCCCTTAACCACTGAACCATCTCTCCAGTCCCCAGAAAACTGACATTTCAACCATGCAAAGTACAACCATGTTTTGTAGGAAGGAGATAGTCTGAATATTTAAGAACTGTGCTCTGAATTTTCTGTGTCTGACACCATGCTAGGCTATGCACAAGAAAACTGTTATTTACAGTTTGAACATCTGGAAATAAGTTTTGTCCCCAGATGTTGTACAATTTGTGATGTTCAAATGTTGATCTCCTCTACACTGTGAAGACCGAGGAAAAGCACCAATGGTAGTTATCAGTGCACATTGCTTTCTCTAGGAGCACCACCCTCAGTTTCCAATTTGGATTCTACTTGCTCATATTATTTTTAATTTCCTTGACCTTACTGAGGCATTTTCCTTGTCAGACTCCTTGTTACTCATGAACTGTTCCAATAAATTTGATTTAAAAAAATATAGATTTTCTCATTATATGTTATAAAACATATAATAATATAGTATATTTTTAACCCTGACATCATTTTAGAATTACAAAAGAAAGAAGAATGCTTCATAGATTTCCTGAATATACTGTCAAGCTTCCTTTAATATAATCAGAGCACAGTTATCAAGCTTGTTTTTATATATTTCAACATCTGGTCAATTTAATCCAAGATCATATCTTATTGTTAATTTCTTCCAATCTGTGAAACATCCTCTATTAAGACACTGAAAATAGTAAAATATACTATTTTTAATAGTAAAATATACTACTATTTATGTGTAGCTCATATTGAGTTAGTCTGATGTTTTCTCATAGTTTCACTGTTTGAGAGAAGGGATAACGTGATTCTCCTCATGTTTTTAAACAAAAGTTTCTAGAAAGAGGCTGAACTTTAAACTCAACCCCTGTTCTTCAAGGCTGATTAACTGGTTACAATGTCAAAGTCTGTGGAGAGTTTGGTATGTTACAAGTTCAGAGTCTAATTACAAATTACCTTAAGTCATCTTTAATCAATTTAGTAGTGATTTATTGTCTTGATCTGTACATAACCTAACATCATTTGCTGACCATTATGCAAATAATCTGGAATATAAAAACCTAACACAAATTTTCCTTTGGAATTTATGAACGTTAGTCAATCACCAAATTTCACCAACCCAAAAAGTTAAGACCATCATTAATATCTGAAGCCTGTAGCTACAATTTCTCTGCTTTTCTATAACTGCATATTAAATGTTTCCTCCAATGTATCAGAAGAGCTTTGATTTATAAGTTTGTTAATTTACTGTTAAAACTTCATGAAACAGCTTCTACACTGGAAGATGGAATTAGTGGTACCCTGATTCTGTGGTCCCAGATTGTGGTCGCTCATATTTGTTTTCAGAATAAACTACTCCCCTTTTGAGGTGAAAGTTGTGCTTTTGTGTTGGCCATGGCATCATGGTATATAGGAAGGTGTTCTGGTAATGGTTGTTATTTTTGGTTGATTGACTGGATATCCTGTATCAAATTCATACAGTTTCCCTTGTAATGAGTGAATATTTAAGTTGGTGACAATGTTATTACATTATAAAAATATTTCCTTTCTCCTTAAACTTTCAGTTAAATTTGTTTTTTGGTTTTGAGAGTGTTTTTATGAGGTTTTGAATAAAGCTACCATTGACTTACTGATGACAGTTTATCTGATTCCTTTATTTCTTCTCTATGAATAGATTCTGCAAATGTGATTTATACTTTCTCCTCTTTTAACTCATATAGGATAAGATTTAATGGCATTTACTGTTTTCTTCCTAACTTCATTTGATATCATTATTTTGTTCAATATATTGTGCCATTACAGAATTATCTTGGCCATCATGACTTTTGTTGTTGTCAGAGTTTTAGAATTGACAAATTATGTAAATTCCATGACCTATGAAAAAACATAAAATATCTGGGAGTCAAGAACTTAAAGAACACTTATTTGGGCCCGTGGCTGGTGCTAGACTACAATCCTTGCTTACACAAACCTGTATATGGGATTCATTTAATTTCCAAAATGCAGAAGTTGAATTAGATCAATGCCTATGTGCTTCCAAAATTCTGGTGTTACATAATTTATTATTCAGTACAATTTTATTAGGCTAGTTAGTTCTAGAGATTGAAGAAAATAAGTTGCCAACTAATCCTCTTTAAGAAATATGAAATATAAGTGGACGGAGGGACTGAAGTCATGTATTTCTTGAAAACACATTGAAATTTTGTTTATTTATTATTTCTTTAATTCTGTCTTGCTGCAATTTTTTGTTTTCAATTTCAAATTGAAAACAATTTGAAGTGCACCCTTTTAAAGAGGCAGATAGGACCCAGGGAGAGGGCCCAGCACTCTGAGCATCAGAAGTCCTTGCAAAGAACCCAGATTCCATTTCCTGAACCAACATGAGGCTTAATAACCATGTGCAACTCCAGGTCCAGAGGATCTGATGCCCTCTTCTGACGTCTCTAGGCATTGTATGAGCAAATGAACTTTTAAAAAATGCAAGCAAGACAATCAAACACATAGAATAATAAGTAAATAAATTCAAAAACAATTAAAAAGCCAAATACTTTTCGAAGAACCTTATTATGTATGTGGCTGTCCATACAATGGAGATGATCATAAAATAAACAATTTATTCAGTCTTTCCTTGAGCCTTTTCTACTACAAGGCCAGAAATGGGCATCTTTAGTTGGCAACTTGGCATACTTCAGTAGAGGGAACCTCAACTGAGGAATTTTCTCCATTAGACTGGTCCACGGCCATATCTTTGGGGAATTTTCTTGGCTGTTGAGTGATATGGAAGGGTCTACCCAATTGAGAGTGCTACCTCTGTGCTGGTGAACCCATGTCGTATAAGAAAGCAGGCTGAGCACAGGCCAGGGAGAGCAAGCCAGGAAACATCTATCTTCCGCTGTCTGTGTTTCACCTCCTAGGTCCATTTCCTTCCCTGACTTCCCTCACTGATGCACTGTGCTCTTGGAGGAATTCGATAAAATAAGCCTTTTCCTCCCCAGGTTTGTTTTGGTCAGTGCTCTTTTATATCAATTGAAATTAAACTAAGAGAGGGCCTAAACTCATCTTTCCCGATCTCTGTTATCTCACTCTACATCATTTCTGTGCATTTAGCTTTCAGTTTACGTGTCACTGACATATAGGACCTTCTAGTCATCTTAACACATCGTGCCACTCTTCGTCTATTATTGCTTTCTACCCCTACAAGAGATTAATATCTTTCTTAGCACTGAGCACTAATTCAGCATAGAGTTTGTTTATGTAGTTCCTGCTTCTTTTTTTCCCATTTGGCAGTATTTGTGCTTGTTCCACTGGCTTCCTTCTGTCTGATTGCATTTGGAAGTGTAAGGGAGGGATCAGAAACTATGTTACTGATTTGTGTTGCATCTCAGAAAAGCATTTGTCACGTATACTCCATACAGTAAATATTTATAGGCATAATAAATCAATTAATTTAAATACATAGTAACTTATATATTTAATACATAATAATATATTGTTTTACTTCTTTAGTAAGCAATATTTTATTATTTTTATTTTATGTGTATGAGTGTACTGCCTGCATATATGTAAGTACATCTCTGTTGTGCAATGTCTGTGGAGGTCAGAACAGGACATTGGATACCCTGGAACTGGAGTTACGGATGTTTGCTAGCTGTCATGTGGGTGTAGGGAACAGAACCCAGGTGTGTCCTCTACAAGAGCAACCAGTGTTCTTAACCACTGAGCCATCTCCTCAACCATACAATTGATTTCTTTGTACTTGTGAATGTTCAGAACTCTTTTTCTCCCCTCCTAGTCCTCTTCTTCCTCTGCCTGTTTCTTACTCTCACTTTCTTAGGTACTTTCCTGTTGCTGTGATAACAACACTGGCCAGAGCAATGTATAGCAGGAAGGATTTATTTGAGGTTATGGTTCCAGGGGAGATTCAGAAATGGTGAGGGAGGCCTTTAGGCAGAGGTGGCTGGCGCAGAAAGCCAACTGATCATATTTTCAGGGTGGCACAGGAAGCAGAGAGAGCAAAACTGGAAGTGGGCATGGTTATATACCCTAAAAGTCCGCCTCCAGGGATGGACTACCTCCAGCGTGGACACACCTCCTAAGGGTTCCATTACCCTCCCTAAACAGTACCATAAACTGTGACCAACGGTCGAAATACTCGGACCCTATAGTGACATATTCATTCAAACAACCATAAATATGCATAATGATCATTTAATATTTGGTTACTTTAAATGATAAGTAAAAGTTGATAAGATGTAGTAATAAATAGTTTCTAGCCTTTTCTTCAATGCCTAATATTGCTCAAACTTAACAGGTATTTGGGGGTGATTAGAATAATCTGAACAAAATTAGGTTTTCAAGTTCTCTGAAATACATTACCTTGAAAGAAGAAGGTTTGAGGTCAGACTGTCATCTACATCCTAGGATGAGTACTCATTAGTCATTCTACACGGGGAAAATTGAATTAGCCTTTTACTCCTGTGTGAATTACAATAGGGGTACCTGCTTTGTTTTGGTGCTTTTGGTGAGACAAATGAGGAAATGAGGAATTTTTGTTCTGCTATAATAGCAGTGAAAAATATACCAAAGAAAAATGAAACAGCAATTATTTCTGGAAGACTGTGTGCGTGTGTGTGTGTGTGTGTGTGTGTGTGTGTGTGTGTGTAGTTATTAGTGTAAAACAAGATAGGTCTTATGATTGATAAGCTAGTAACATTTTGTAATAGAGTTATTATGAGGCAGTATTAACTTCTAATTACTTAGTGATAGAACAATAACATAAAAATAACAAAGTGATACAATCAACGAAGTTTTTCTCAAAATTCCTGAATATCCAACTGTCAGGTTAGCAGCAAAATTAAATGTGTTTTAGTCTCTTTTTACTGACAGATTTTGACAATCCTTGTCCATTCCAAGTCATCCTCCATTTCTCAATTTTGCCATAATACCGCACAACATAGCTGCACTAAGGAAATTTCCAGAGTAAGCTATACATTGTTATGAGTGCCCATGGTACCAATTTGCAGTGTTCTTTGCAGTCAAGCGCCTAATGCCTGTGCCTCAATTGTCTTTGATGATGTCATGTCACCAGTGGAAATGCTTCTACAGCCTAACATTTCATGGGTTTTAGTTAATCAGAAAAAAAACATGAGTGCAAAAGCCTAAAGTGAAATGAATCATTCTTCACAGTATTGGCTGTCTTTATGTTGAAGGTAAATGTTAGAAACAAATCATCACACATTTAGATGATAGGTAAAAAAAGAAACACTAATAAGAATGCTTACACCAAAACCCAGTAAGGAGTCAATAGGAATGTTATGGCTTTGATAACAGACTGATAATATAGAAGAGATTGTTTGATGTTTATACAACCAACAGCATAGATAACTTACGACTAGACTCACCCGTATTGTTAGAAGCTTACAATACTGTGAGGAAAATGAGCCTGTTAATATAGTCTTCAGTGGGATTTCCAAACTAAAAGTCATAAAGAATACATTGATATGTAAATATGTATATCTACAATCTTATATGTATAGCATTTACCATGATAAGTTAACTTGGAAAAGTTACCATGTAGTGGGATGCCCTTGTGATATCTAGGTACAAATTTCACTTCTCAGACCCCTGTGTATTGTGTGCAAAAGTGGAAAGTTGGGCTGCTGTGAACTTCATAACAGTGTCCTGTGCTACGTTTGCTAGGCTGTTTATATCCAAGCCAAAATGACTTGATATGACTATGGAAAAATATTATTGATGTCTTGCCCCAACAGAAACAAAGTGTAGAAGACAGTGAAGATACAGTTAACTGAAGTTTCATTTTGGAGGAATCAGGAGGCCATGCTGTCTGTCACCTGGCTTTTCTCACAGGTACCACTGAAACGCCTTTGCAAGCAAAGTGTCTCCTCTGCCTTCATTCCAATCACAGTGTTGTTGCAATAACATTTTTAACTAGATTCTAGCATTTAGCCATGCAAGAGAGGACGCAAAAACCATTGGTCTGTGAAATTTAACTGAAACTTCAGTTGTCTGTTTATGCACTTCACTCCCCCTCTCAAGGACTGCAGAACCAAACAAGACCCTAGGTAGTGTCAGATAAATATCATGTAGCTGTGTTTCTGTAAGACAGAAGTCCTGGAAAGATCAGTTCAACTATATGTCTGGACTACACACAGAATAAAAGTATTATTTTCTGATACTGTCACATTATACATAAAATTTCACCAATAGAGAGAAACAAATTATGCTTAGAAAATTGCCCTTGTTTATCCTTTATCACTTCTTCCTTTATCAGATCAGCATAGCATACATGCAAATGAGAACCCTAGGCTGTAATTCTCCTTCCCTGCCTTCATGAATGTTTCAGTATTTACATTTCTGCTTAATATACTTAGATGGATAGCATTGTCTCTTGACAGAGAGCTATATAGGCTTCCCCATCACTGGGATGTTTTCTCTCTTCTTTAATTTTTCTGTAATATCTAAAGCTTATTTCACCTCTCACAGTCTTATAACTTCCTCATTTTTCAAAATCTCTCTTCCAATATTATATTTCAAGGTAATATCATTTACCCAAAGGAGTTATTTGATTAGTGCACAGGAGGATGTCCCGGCTACAGCACAGGCTTGTTTTAGTTTCACCCAGTTTCGCAGTTTGTCATGGCAGTCCGAGGTCTAGTCACAGAGAACAGAGAATGCATAGAAAAATCCAGACACTACAAATATTAATAAACAGAATCACGAGCACTATGAAAGTCCTCAGTAACTTACGTAAGAATTATTTCTCTAGCCATTACAGCATCTTTACAATAAACCAAGTCAGGGAGGAAGTGAACCACTTTCAACATGAACATAAGTCCCATACCGTACCACAGGAATTTTCATAAATTGTAACTCTGTGAATTTTAAGCAGATGTCAGTAAAATCTTCTAGCACTAAATATCAAATGAAAAAAAATGTCCAGTGCTTAGACAAAACGGACAGAATCTTAGGCCTTGACAAACTGAGAGATTGATCACAGCACATTGTTTAAAGACATCAAAGAACAAATGAGTCTCTTAGATTTAAAATACCAATCAGCTCACAGTACTTTTATAGTGGATCCCTAGAGGCTGATTCTAACAGCAGCAGAAGTGTGCACACGCTAAGCGCTAAGTGCCATTTCTTTCAACTTCTCAGTAACTGGCACAGAGAACTGAAACTTGGGAACACTAAGGAAATTGTCTAAGGTGGGTGGCATTGCCAGAAAATGTTGATCCTGAATTCAGAAGCAGTCTAGGGGTGAGTGGAGAATATGTTGCATGTATGGGCATTTTCAATATAAGTAACTTTTAGGACAGGGTTGATAAAGACAGATAGGAATAAAGGGAGGAAGAGAAGAGGAGAAAGGAAAAAGAATTGATTCAAATACTTGTACAATAAAAGCACTAGAACATTCTTGCTACACCGTTTCTGTGTGTGTATGTAGGTGCCGTGTATATACACGTATGTGTGTTCCCATATATGTGACCTCTTGTGCGGATGCCACTGCACATGGAGACCCAAGGTTGGTGTGGAGAGTCTACCTCAATTACGCTCTCCAGTATATGAAGCAGGGGCTCTAGCTGAACCCATCGAGGCCTGCTAGCCTGCTTGTTCTGGAGACTTCCTGTCTCATCTCTGACCCACTGAGACTGGAAGCAGATGATCATTCTCAGCTTCCATTTATTTGGTTTCTAGGGTTCTGCTGAGCCTATCTCTAGCCTGCTATTAATTTAGCAAGGTACTAAGACCTGACCCAGTTATACACTTCGTGAGAGCACTTCGGAGTCCTTTCTCGAATTGTGAACTGATTGCTACCAGGCATCACATTAGTTTTTTCTTTCATTCTTGAGAGAAGTTCTTCCTATAGTCCGTCTGGCCTGGAATTCACTGTTTATTATAGCCTGGCCTTGATCCAACAAAATCCCACCTTTGCATTCTGAGTGCTGGGATTAAAGGAGTGCGGGATCTTCGCTGGACACATTAGTGTTTAAAAATATTAATAATCCATCAATTGTGGTACATAAACACAAGTACAATAATTTAGTAATCCCTAGAGGGGAAGATCTACCTTTTTTTTTTTTTTTTCAATCCCAGTGGGAAAATGGGCCTGGAGGTCTGATCAAGAGAAAGTATCCCAGCCTTTCATGTGGCTCCTTTCTGAGTAGTTTTCAGTACTATTTTCATTTGATTTTTATGTGTTGGTATTAGAACATAACATCTCAGTGCAATGCTACTGGGGTTTTTGGAGCCGTTTTTTTTTAATGCCAAAAATTTGAAAATGCCTATCATTTATAGGCAAATATATTTTAGGTACTCATAACTATCATAAACATTATTCTAATCCAGGAACATTTTGTATCATGGCCATGTGAATGTGCTGACTAACCAAATTGCAGACACATGAGAGAATTGTCATACATGAGTAGTATAATCAAGTTGAAGACAGAAATAACACGGGAGTGTGAAGTCAATTACAGGTGAGGATATGTATGAATGTAGACAAAAACATCACGATCACACTTGCTTTTGCTCTTTGTGTTTTGCTACATGCTGCTACAGTTTTATTGTGACTGTTTCGGTTTGTTCTTTCAGTGGACAGATACATACGGCATAAAATAAAGAACTTTCACACACATTCTCATCTCTGTATTAGTTTCTTGGTGCCCATCCCCGAGACAATAACTCTTTATTAGATACCATGTTTTCCAGTTCTCTGAATTGACATTTCTGACTGAGTTTCTTTACCTTCTGGATAAAGTCCTGCCAATGAACTTATTTCTAGTCATTTTTCCTTGTATTCCAACCAAAATAACTGAAAAACGAACTCAGGAAATGAGCTCCAAATTAGTGAATAACTTTATATAATCCACTGCACCAATATTTAAATTCTCCTGGTCTAGCCTCACCATGGTAGAAGGGAACATCTGACTAGTGTGTCTTCTGAGGAGGATGGCAGAGCCAAAGTTATCCAGTATGAATTGATAAGCTCAAAATGCACATACCAAACATTCTTTGATTTTGGATTACTTTTTCTATAGGAGGTTTACTATCTTCAGTATTGCATGATACCTAATGAGAAATGTCTTCTTTGTCCTAAGCATTTATGTAATGAAATGGCTAAAGTTCAGACAATACCACATTAAGCAGATATATGGATGATCCTGGCAATTAAATGTTGCTCTACAGGAAGAAGGAAAGTTCAGCAGTCACATCTTATGAACTTACTGATTGGACACTATGCTCGGTAGGACAGCTCACAGAAGGGCTTGCTTCATGATGCAGACTCACAGTGTTTTAGAAAGCAGCATTTAGCTATCTCTCCCTTTGCTTTGCTAAGGTTTTGCATTTCTTTTTTAATTATTTGATTTATTGAATTTTATTTTACATGTGTGATTATTTTGCCTATATATAGAATCACCCATGTTGTGCAATGCATGCAGAGGCCTGCCTATCATGCATTCTATCATATATGTTAAGGCCTGGCCCATTAAGCTTCTTTTATTCATTTTAAACATATATTATTGTTCTTTTTGAGGCAGGGTATTTCCTGTAGTCTCAGCTGTCCTTGAACTCACAGAGATACACCTGCCTCTGCCTCCACAGTGCTGGGATTAAAGATGTGCAACATCAAGCCTGACACTCATTTTAAATATTTTTATTGAGATTTGTGCATTTCATATAGTACATGTTAACCAAATTTAGACCTCCTCCCTACTTCCCAAAACCCCACACTCCCACACGCCAGATTTCAGATATTCTTCTGTCATATATGTTAAGTCCTATCCAGTCAAGCTTTTCTCTCCAAGTGTATCTCTGTGCAGGTTAATCTACTGAGGACTGGAGTCCTGACAGTTTATCTAGAGTCATTCCCTTAAACAGATAATCTCTCCATCACTCCACAGTGATCAATTGGCAGTTGTTCCTCAGCTAGGATCAGAACCTACTGCCCATTCCCTGGATTCTGTTCTTGGTTTTTGTTTGATTGAGTCTGCATAGGTCTTGTGCATGCTTTGCTGTAAGTACATATACACAAGTTTCCAGACTGCCTGTTTCCTTATGTTCATGCACCAACCCTGGCTCTTACAATCTTTCTGTCCACCCCTTTTAGTAATTGTCTCTGAGCCATTGGTGGGTGAAGTTTTATTCAGGAATTCTTTCCAGGGACACATACTCTGCTTACTTATTCTGAACACGTTGGCCAGTTGTGGCCTTCTGTGTGCATCACACGCTGTTATATGAGGAATCTTGCTGGTGAAAGTTGAGGGACATATTTGTATTCTCTCCATTCCCTGATCTTCCATGTCTCATGAGCCTTAGGAACTGAAGTTCTGCTGTATGAATGTAGACAAAAACATCACGATCACACTTGCTAATAGTTACTATTACTATTAAAACCTTGTGAAATTACACCAAGCATTTTCTTAAGGTGCTGAATTGTACTCATATACTAGAAACAACAATAAAGTCAGTAAAGATAATCAGTCTGATCACAGGAAACAGCTTCACTCTGATATGACATCTACCCATCATTCCCCCTAGCTCTTCCCAGAACTTCAAATCAGTGGAACTTCAAATCAGTGGAACTTCCCAGAACTTCAAATCAGTGGAACTGAAACTCTCTCTGTCTCTCGGTCTCTCTGTATCCCTCTATCTCTATCTCCTGGCAATAATCATGGCTTTGCTACAATATGTTTTAAAACATGACATTTTACTCCATGTACACTTACAATTACTATTGACAAATAAAACCTTGAAAATAAAAGTAAGTTCTCACATGCTACATTTCCATCTTTCAAAACTACACTCACTCATCTGTTTTCTCTACAAAATGTGGTAAATATAAAAGCTACTTTGTGCAGGGGAAGAAATGCCATGTGAAGATGACAGAATGAATATACAGAACAAAGATGCAGCATTTCAGGAAATGCCACTTTTCATCAGATGGGTTATGAGGTATAACTTGTGAAAAGTGAGAAGGACAAGTCCTGTCTATCCTCTCCTGTTGCAGGAAGCAGCCCTCCAGCCCATAGGCTTTATCTGTATATGTCTTTCTATACCTTTCTCAGACCCACATTAACCTTCTTAACTTTCTTTCCTTACCATCATAAATCTAGATGTTAATAAAAAGCAAAAAATCAGTAATCATAACTGGGTAAAAACTAAGTTAAAATTTTTGACTCTAAGTTTTGCCTTGAATCCTGATTCTAACACTTAAATATAGAAAATCCCAAGGAAGTGATTTCATCTTTTTGAGATTCACTTATACATTTTTTAAAAAGTAAACAAAATAGGTGTAAATAATGCATCAATGGAGGCACAGCCTGATGGTGTACACCCTTTATCCCAGCATTCAGGAGGCAAAGGCAGATGGAGCTCTGTGAATTTAGGCCAGCCTGGTCTATTCAACAAGTTCCAGGTCAGCCAGTGAAAAATAATGAGACCCTGTTTTGAACAAACAAAGAAACAAAAATCCCCCCCAAAAAAATGTGGTTGGATATGCTTCCTTCCTAAATATAAACCCGATTGTTGAAAAGAAACCAAAGAAAGCACAGAAAGGCAGTAAGTACTTCGACCACTAGAGCGTATTTTAGCCATTAGAGCACTGACTCCTCTTCCCAGCTGTGACCCTGAATTGCTGCCAAAATCATGACTTTTTGATTGATGATTCATTTGGAAAAAATATGTTCTGTACATTAATCTGCATTAACGCTCATTAGTAGACCCATCCCTCCTGAAGACATGGGTGAAGTTAATTTATGTTTACACCTGGTCCTGAGACCATCTAATTTGTGTTCCAAGATTTTTCAGAGGTAAAGTGATGAAACAAGGTCTCTGTCACCTTGCTTTGGGATTGGCCCCTTTTGTGTTGACTTAAAGATCACATGTACCCAGCTTAGCCAGTCAGAATTCACATACACTCGGTTGCCATCTTCTTGATTTGACAATAGCCCTGCTGGAGGGCAGCAGACTCTGGGTCATCCAGCTCTACCAATAAACATCTCAGTATAGTGAAATTAATTAGTTAATGGTGCAAATAGGCCTCCAAATCCTGACATGTCTAGATACTCGTGTTTTATACATAGCAATTCAGTATCTGTAGCCCTTGTTTGTCATATAATTGTCCTTATTTGAAAGGCAGTTCCAGGACTTAGATAAAGTACTATTTTTATCAGATTGCATGAACAGTGAGTATTCCTAGTGGCATTCAGGTTTAACATTTAACAGTGAACATTTCCTGTCAATTCTAATTCTTGTCACAAATAATGAGCATGTTTGTCTGTTTTAGAATAATATATTTGTATAATACATATGATATATATGTTTCTTCATAATAAATTCTGAACATAATTCTGATTCTTAAAAGTATTTGTCCACCTAAATAACTGAAGCCTGAGTCATTTTGAACCCCAGGATTCAGATTTTAACTCTGATTGTCCACATGAGCCATCAACTTCCTCTTTCCTGTCTACACGTTGATACCATGTACCCATGTATGCCAGAAGTTAGTCATTATTAAGACAGGATGGATACTCACACCAAATGAGACCCTTTCATTTTCACAATATGCAGTTCTAATATCCGCTGCCCCTCTGTGACATTGACGTGGATAAATTCAATCTTTCAATTACTACCAAGTCTTTCAGGAAGAGCTATGCTGCTGTATGTATATGGTGACCTAAGAAGAGTCTCAGTTGCAATATGGTATTTATTACAAGTATTGCCTAAGATATGAAAGAATTACATGTTTTACAATAGCTTGTGTGAGCTCTCATGAGAGAAAAAAAACACTTTTAAATCTTGACAGCAAATTGTTTAACCCCTCTCAACCAGTGGTCATTGAAATGGTATGAAGATTATATCTTTTTTTAAGACTTATAATTTAAGTGCACTGTTCTAATTTGCCTCCCTGTTGATATGATGCACATCATGACCAAAAGCAACTTGGGGAAGGAAAAGGTTTATTTTGGTCTATAAGTTGTGGTCTATCATCAAAGAAAGCCAAGGCAGAAGTCATGCCTTCATCATGTGAACTATCCCAGCAGACTATGATAAAGCAGTGAGATTTTAAATAAAAAAGACAGAAACACATACTAAATATCCAATTCAATGTTAATTGAATGCACTTACACTTAAATAATTTTGTGTATCTTTTGTCCAGCTTTGACCGTGACTGGAATTTATATTCTAATCATGACTTAGTCTATAAATACTTATAAGTAGATCCTTTATTACTATATTAAATACATGGATCTGCTACAACAAAGGGCCACAAACTAGGCATTATAAAAAATGTAATTTTTATCAGTTCCAGAAACTAGGGGTTGAGATTATCATTGTTGGTGAGACACTGCTTCAATAAACACTGCCGAGGAGTCTCTATTTGCTGCTTTCATGACGGCATTTATTAACAATTTTTGATAGTCTTATTGATGAAATTTCCTAAATCCCATCTGTGATATCACTGTGGCATGGTGTTCTCTCTGCATCAGTGTCTGTGTTCACATCATCATCTTCTCCCATTCCACTTCATAGTGAGCTACAGGATCACTCTGTTCCACTATGCATTCACTGAAAGTCGTTGCATCTGCATACGTCCTATCTCCAAATGACTTCAATAATGATGTGCTAAGTGTTTGATGTTGAACATTATTTTTTATAGTTAGTAGAGACACAATTTAGCTTCTGCTGATTAGTATTAGTAGCAATTATCTAAATACAAATATTGCATCTATGTAATGTCCCTTTATTCTTATGTGTAAATACTTAAACATTTTCTTTATTTCAGGTCCCCAAACTAGATTTTACTTGTTTAAAAATGTTTGTTCCAATGCACTGATGCAGAGAATTTTCTCTATAGCTCCCATACCTCTAAAAATTCAATACCTTAGTTTATTGAACCACTAACCACTAATTTTTAGCTACCCTATATCAGGATTAGAACAGGATACTACAGTCTTCAGGAGACATGTGTATACATATACACACTCATCTATCCATATGTTATAATTGTTATATTAGTTTAATGTCAGTCTCAAAAGTACTAAGGAAAGAAATACTTTATTTTGGTTTACAGTTTCAGATAGATAGAGTCCATCATGTCTACAGGCAGGCATGGAGGCAGGAACATGAATCCAGTCACATTTTATCTGCACACAAGTCAGAGAGAATGAAAACAGGAAGTAAGACCAGTCTACAAAATTTCAATTTCCCACCGTGTTGGCATACTTGCTTTAGCAATGCTCCATGTCCTGACCATCCCATAACCTTCCCAAACAATACCATCAAGTGGGAACCAAATGTCCCAAAATATGAATCTCTGAGGAATATTTTTTTCAAATTATCATGGTGTTGACTGTAAACAACGATGGGAGACAGTGAATAGTCTTTGTGAAATGGTTATTTCTGCATTTTAGGTACTAAACAGGAAAATGTTACTAGCAGGCAAGTTGAACTTACAGAGCAAATAAGAACAGAACTTATAGGCTGGTCTGATACTGTATAACCTTTCAGTCTCTAATTAACCTCCTCATCCACCTTCTGAGATTCTGGTGCACTGGAGAAGTGTGGGCTTTTCATCATGAATCCTAATTGTGTATCTGACCAAGGAAAATAGAAGTTCAACAACAGGTGGAGAAATTACATGTTTGCTGCCTCAAACCGACAGGAGGTAAGCCACGTGACTAACAACAGGCAGGAGTTTCCAAAACACCTGTGCTTTGCTCCTGAGCTTCTGAGCATCATCTAAAATGTCACTACTGACTAACTTTGCCCTCTACATCTAGGACAGAATGTCTCCTATGGCTCTGTTTACAATTACACTGGGGTAAGAATTCAGGAAAATGTAGTTCAAGCCCAACCCAATGGATGCATGAAAACCCTGTCACATTAATTATCTTCAGATGAGTTGGATGACATCTACTTATTCCCTCGTCCAACTTATACTTTCACTGAATACACATTAAGCAATTATCTTTTAATGACTGTGCTATGTACTAAGACAACAGGAATTAATAAGACAAGGATGCTTGTATTATACAGCTTCAAGTTCAGCAAAGAAACAAGCACAGACTCATAATCAGCATACAGTTAAACAAATGTGTTTATAATGGTATATGCAAAGCTAAAGAATAGAGTGACCAATTGTGTCCTGGAGTGCTAATAAGAAATTCATAACGGGGAAAAATTTATCAAGTAATACATACAGTTTTTCTGACTTAGCTTACTAATCACTATATACTAGTGATTTTGTTAAATGACTTTTTTCATTTAATGTTGTAACTCTTGTTATGTTTTAAAGCCCATGTTGAAAATGAGAAAAGTGAGGAACTGAATTCTAGGATTGTTAGTGTGTAAATAGCAATACTTAAAATCCAGGCCTATGATTTTTGAAGTCTCTAATCTAGGGCTCAACCTAGTCTTAATTTGATGTTGATGCATACAAGGAAGGGAAAGAAGCCATCATCACAATTTCTTCATCCCAGAAGATAGCTGTGACTCATTAAGGCAGTGGGAAGAGCTGTGCATGTGAAGACTTAGGCCCATTACATGTACTGGGGAAAGAAGGAAGGAGCTGAGATTACAAGGAAGAGCTGATGCCAGATTTTGATAAGACTGACATTTTTCCCTCCAGGAAATTGTAGAGGGTACTGGAAGAAATGGGAGTAGCTGTGGGAAGAGTTACAATGGAATAACAGGCACTGGATACTAAATATTGACATTTATTTTTACATTTATGGTGTGTGTGTGTGTGTGTGTGTGTGTGCACATGCACTCTGCTGTGCATATGGAGGTCACAGGACAATGCCCTGCTGGAGATCAGTTCCATTCTTCTACCATGTGGGTTGCAGGAGTGTAACTTAGGTTGTCAGGTTTGAGAGCAAGCCCCCTTACCTGTGGACCGGTCCTGCTGGTCTCTATTTGTTTTGTGCTCATCCTAATTATTTAATAAATTATCTTCTAAAATCATGACTAATCTCATTTTGCAAGAAAACTACTCATTCATGATGTGAATTCAGACAGATATTGACCTTTGACCTCATGCTCTACAATGTATGTTCCAATAGCTTAATACTGCATCTTTGTTTGGAGAGAGAAAGATCATTAAAAGTATTCAGAGATAGACTGACTGGTTTATACTCCTGAAAACAGAATTGTGCCTTTAATTTCATTCCTACCTTGTTACCTTGTGAGCACTACTCATTATTAATTAATACCGTACGTTGTATACAGCCTGCTTCCAATATATTTATATGTCTGAATTTAGAGAGTGAAGCTATAAAATCTATGATGCAAGGAACAATCATACGCAAAATATGCTCACCCTCCATATGTTAGCCTTAGTTTCAAGCATGCATACCCACAATCTCTTTCACAGCTAAGGTGCCCAATTCTTACCATTTCCTTTTCTGTCGTGGAAGTCCTGGGAAAATATAAATGTTAAATCCCTGTACTAATAATCTAATGTGTATTCTCTGACAATACATATATAAGTATTATTATATATTGGTTATGAAGACCCTTCTAGCAAAAGGCAAGACCATAAGATTCAGAGGAAATCAGTTCTTTCCTTCTGATACTTGGGGACAAGTTTCACTGAATTTCAGTCATTGTTTTGGGGGATTTTTCATTTAAAAAAATTAAATTGAATTGTATATTTCATATAGATGATCTCAATCAATCTTAATCATCTTTATACCTTCATCTCCACTGGCATCCTCCCACAAAACTCCCCCACTGGAATTCAGATGATCTGCCATTTGTGTAATGTCTTTTACTGTGTAAAGTCAGTGTCCCCAGACTTTCCTCAGTGCAGAAATCCAGATGTAACCTATAGAATACTGCAGATTAATTCTTAAGCAAGCCATAAACAAAACCTACCAGCTCAAGCACAACTCCTCCTGCTGTGAGTTTTTTTGCATTATGGCTTCATTTATTTCCTTAATATAATTCACACTTAGTAATTTGCATTTTCCCTAGGAATATTGTTTTGTGCCCTGGCCCAGTGAGAATGCTAGCTGGGAATCTACTTACAAATTTTATACTCAGAATGTTCAAGGATCAAGACAAATACACAAGCTCTTGTCTATCTTATAAGACTTTGTCCTCTCCCCTTGACCGAAGTTCTTCACTGTGTTAGTTACTATGGAGGTCATCCTCTGTAGATCTTTTCTGTGATGATTCAGGGAATGTTTATAGAGAGAGAAAACGGCACAGTACATTTGGAAAATTTAAGTAACAATATAGATGACAACTCAGGCTGGGTTCCTGCCTAAGACTGTGAACTTGACTTTCACTCAGGGCCTGGAATACATCTTAAAACACACAGGCACACACATATGAAGACACACACATACACACAGACATATCCAGTCTTTGGGTTTCATCCTGTGAGAATAGTATTTATTTATTTTATTTTTATTTTATGTATTTGGCCTTTGTCTGCATATATGTAAACGTATCTGTGTCATATAACAGACTTGGAAACCCAAAGAACCTGTAGGATTGCCTGAAACTGGAGTTACAGATTGTTCTTACCTGTCCAGAGAGTGCAGGGAAATGAAGCCAGGTTCTCTGCAAGAGCTGCCAGTGCACATACCCCTGAACCAGCTATCCAGCCTCAGTCATTTGTTTTCTAAGATTTTGGCACCATATAGATTTGACTAGGCTAGAAGCCATTTGTTAAATTTGTTCTTATTAACTTGCAAAATATGCTAGGATCATTTTTTTCTAAAAATGAATATAAAAGACAAGTCTTGAGCTTTATTATCCAGAAAGGGAATTTGACAACACGGGTCCAGTTTTATATCTGGATCTCAGATTCAGAAACAAGAATTTTTACTGTGTTTTGCTGAGGCTTTACTGCGACCATATCCTTGGTCTTAAGCTCATTATTCCCTCTTATTTCAGAGCAGCTTCCACATACCACCAAACCCCAAATCCAAGGTCCCTCTTTTGTGATATGATCAGGGGAGAGAGAAAGAGAGAGAGAGAGAGAGAGAGAGAGAGAGACAGAGAGAGAGAGAGAGAGAGGAATTATGATATTGCCATTACAGAGCAAGAGGGAAGAGAGTCGTTCCTCCAGTTTTGCAAAGTGTCCAGGAGGACGGAGTCTCATCAAGCTGCTGTGTCTCTAATCAGAGGGTTATGCACTGATAGGGCTGGTGCTTCTTATAGAGAAACACATGTTGCTGAAGATGATCTGATGACTAATCTGAAGGGGAAAATGCCTTTTGGATGCAAAGGCCATGTATTAATCACAGATGGCAGCTGAATTCCCTACAGTATAGACTATAAAAAACCGAAAAAATCATATAGAGACTCAGTCTAAACCCCCCAAAAGTCTTACCTCTCAATTCAAACCTGGAATTTTGTTTTTGGCAATTAATTGTTTCAAATGTATTTACCCTCAAGATTTAATGTATATATCTTCCCTTAAAAGACTTCCCTAGCATCACATTAACTGAATTTCTCATTTGTCCGCTTTTATGTCAAATAAAGGTAGTTTTATACATTTCTGGCCTTGATCATACATGTTTAATTATATTTTAAATCCCTTAAAACCTTTATAGTAGTTATGATGTAGAAGAACATTAGTTGATAATCACCTACCTTTTACTGACTGTTGAGCCACAGCACTACCATCCTTCTCTAAATGTGTTTGCAAACAGATCTTGGGACAAGGAAGCATTGCCTGCACAGTGAATGATCCTATAGAGCACTAACGTCCAGAACCACTCTCATAGACATACTAAAGCATAATAAATAATGTTTTAACCACGGTCTATATATTCCATAACCCAATGATGTTGGAACTTAAAATTACCCTTCAAACATATTGTACTTTCACTCATTAAATGTATGATGGACAAAGAACTCAAGTTGGAAGTTTGGTCCTGGTGTATGTGTGGAATATTACTTCCAAAGCTTCCTCCTCCTAACTGTGCATAATTTATTAAAGTAAGATCTATATTATTCTACACATCTATATAGATATATAAAACATATATCTATATTCTAAAAATCTATCATTATTCTATATCTTCAATTCTGTATGCAACGTAACAATTTAGTGAAAGAAGAAATTGAGAAACTTTATAGAATAGGTAGTTTTGGGGGCGTTTCATCAGGCAAAGAAGTTTGTGCTTCAACACAAATTTCCAGACATGATCTTGTTAAGTTATGCGCTACAAATAATTAGAATGCTAGCTTTCTACTTTGGAATAATTAAGCTAACAATCAATTTTTAGACATATTTTAAAAACATAATAATAACTAGATTCTGATTAACAAAATGTTACAGTAAAATCTTCTATAGAAAGCACCTTCTTTTGTGAATACTTCATGATTTGACATTAGCATATGTATGTATTGTCAATGTGCAAACAATGTTTTTAGACTGTTAAAAATAGTTTTATCTCTAGTAAAATAAGGAATTATTTTATATTCATTCTTTTAATTTTATTTAACTTGACCTTAAAAAGATTCTTTTCTGTGTGTAGTACTTTGCTGTTCAAAAGTACCTTCTCACTTAAAACATACATTACATAAGGTAAGGGGAGCACAATTGCCATCCTTCCGAAAAATAAAACAGAGACTTAAACACACGTTATAACTACTTCAAAGTCTAAATTGGAGGGATCACAACCTGGGGTTAGGCAACCAGAGACTCAGTTTGTTTTTCAGGTACCAAGTGCATACCAAGTCTCCAGTTGCTATGGGTGAGTTCCTGATAAAGACAGCTTACAGGAGGAAAGATTTATCTGGGCTGGTTCACAATTTTAGAAGTGTCAATTGATAGTAAAATGGCTCCCTTATTTCTGATCTGGTGGTGAGGCAGAGAATATCACAGAGGAAGAGCTATGGTAGAGGAAAGCTGTGTAGCTCACGGTGTTTAGAAAAAGAGGAAGAGGGAGAAAAAGAGAAAGCTGCAGTACCAATTAAAGCCTATAGGAAAATACTCAGTGACATACTGTCTTCAACACCTCCACTATCTTGAAGTTCCTACCGCCTCCCAATAGTCTCATCTGGGAATCCAGCCTCTAAGATGGGAGAGTAAAGTTTGCTTTAGCTCTAAACTATATCACCAACTCACCACTGATCGAACTGATCAGATGTAAGATACTGAGATCACAGTATAACAAATTAGATATTAGAGATATGTAGTGATACACTTGTAACAAAACCGCATGAGTTAAAAAGGACTCAGAAGGCTATTTGTACACACATTCACCCTCCCAACACATACAAACACACACATACATTCTCTCTCACATACTCATATGTAAAAATAATAATTAGAGGTTAGGAATTAGGAAAATGAGAAACGTTTGAAAGGCAAAGAGAGTAGTAGAAATGATGTGCATATATTGCTCATGTCTGAACCACGCCCCCAAACTCAGAAAGTACCACGCCCTTTTTACTCATTCATGTACTTTGAACATGGAATGTGGAATGCGTCCCCCTAAAGTTCCTGTGGGAATCATAGAAGGTGACTATACTCTCTTTTATTCGCTTTTCCTTTTTTAATATGTGCTACAGAAGATTGTGCTTGGCACTTGGCCCAACACTTTGGTATACCCTCTGCAAGATCATGTCTGGAAGGCTCTGCTTTGTTCAGCTGAATAATGTTTGGTGTTTGTTATCTTAATAATGGGCTTGTTATAAAAGGGTTTATTCTTCTACGCAGTTTTGTCTGACTTTGAGCTGTGATGCAGCAGGAACTCACTCACTACATGAAGTCCATGGCTGTGGACCTCACAGTCTCCAAAACTGGGAGTTAACAAAATGTCTATTTTAAATAATTTACCTAATCTGTATCCTGTTGAAGCAACACAAATCTGATTAAGGCTTTTCTAGACTAATAAATGGCACTGGGCATGAGGCATAACCTGCAGAAAATCCCATTTCTACTCACAAGTTGTCATACATATGTCTATCATTTACTTGACATATTACAATCACAAATTAGTAATGTATAATTCCAGATTAAATATGTGTATACACATATATAATTAAGACATGTATATATATATATATATGCACATAGATATTTATGTGCATAATTATGTTTTATATATAAATATTGCTACCTATTGATACAGGAATATCAGGGAGTCTTTGAGAGTGAGAAACCCTTTCTCAGCTCTGTTGTGCTTAACTTGAGAGCCTAGTGTCTCAGAAACTCAACAGCCACCAATGCCATCTCAAGCCAGAGGCCTCAGGTTCTTGACTAGAGAACTGGAAGAATGAAATTCACCAACCATAGAGTGTGAGTTTTAGAAAGGAATCTTTTCGTATAGGGAATTTAGGATGGAGAAAACATAGCTCCTGTACAGCAGAAGGGGTCTCTGGGAATGGGATACCTCTGGGTCTCATTCCCCGGAGTTAATAAGGATTTAGTGGAGGGAGAAGGGGAAAAGAAGATGAGCTGGTCAGTGCAGTTCTCATTTCTTTCAGGTACCCAGGTACTTCAAAGTCCAGGGCAGAGGGTCCTGGTCAGGAGGTCCTTCTCAGGTCCTCAGCATATTGTCCAAGAACAGCGTACTACTTCAGAAAAAAAGAGAGTTAAGAACGAACCCCTTTACTGGCCTCCTTAGTCTCTGGCTGTGATGGAATCAGGGACACCTTTGGATTAGATTGTTTTGGCGTGTCTAGCCTAGGGTAGGGACAAGTTTACTGACAGATCCAAGAAATTTTTAGCTCTCATCTGAGAGATACTGGCCATTGTTCTCCTGGGGTCTTTACCCTAAACTTCATAACCACTTTCTACCTTCTGCTCTTAGCAATATTATTAATTTTCTACATACAAGTAGCATATATACATTATTTTGCATCATAGTTGTAGATCATTGTATAGGTGCACATTTATGTTTATTAAATAAACTACTGGCCTTATCTTCGTTAATTGGGGGCAGGTAATTAGACTTAATTGATATTGTGAAATTGCATTTAGCATCCTCTATTTCAGTTCTTCTGCATTTATCCTTCAGAGATATGTTTATGGAGGAAATTGGATTTACCGTTTGCATAAACCAATATATTTAGTAGTGACTGTGCAGGTCTAATTAACTCCTGTAACAATACAAATGGAATGAGGTCATTGGAATATTTTAGGAGACAATTAGAGTTCATTTGATTGAATAGTCCCTCTTGTAAATGTATTTATAATTAAGGAAATGTTTCTAAAAAAATTCTACAAACTCCAATGATGAGAAATCATGGAGAAAATGGAAAGAACGATTGTTTTGTTTTATGTGAAGAAATGCAAGACATGATTCCTAATTTATTTTTTAGGAATAATGAAAAGACATGATTCCTAATTTATTTTTTAGGAATAATGAAAATTTTACTTTATAATTTTCCATTATGAATTGAGAAAATATTGTACATAGTAAACATATACAATATAATTACTTCATGTACATGTTATCAAGTACTATCTCATTTCATTCCAATAAGTGTGACTTAGAAGGACAGTGATATATTTGATGAGATTGAAAGAGAGAACATATTACATATAATTTAATATAGTGTATTATTAATTATTCCTCTGTCTTTTTATTGCTACTGATCTGTTAATGTACTCAAAATCAAAATGAAACTGAAACTTTATCATACATTTATAAGAATAAATAAAATTATATATATATATATTTATATATATATATATGAGAGAGAGAGAGAGAAAGAGAGATTCAATGGTACTCATGATTTCAGGTCTTCACTGAATTTCAAAGTGTATCCTCTGCAGGTAAGAGGTACATTTTAACAATTGAGATTCACACCAGCAACAAACAAGGATTTCCTTCTACACAGGGTTGGCAGGACTTAGTGTATAAGGTGACACTATAATTGGTTCTCTTGGCCAGTGTCAAGTGATAGAGTTATTTTATTTTGATTTGTATTTCTGTGACTAGCATTGATTTTGACGAGGTTTTATGTATCCATTGGCTCTTGTATCCACTGGATTCTCCAGTAAAATATCTATGTAGTAGGTCCTTTGTCCAAATTAACTTCTTTATTTGTTTTGGGTAAGTGTTTTTATGGTTGGCTGTGTGCAGAGTGTGGAGTCTATGCATGTTTGAGTGTGCTTTGGGGCACATGTGTGCTGTTGTCTTATGAATTCTTTTGCAGTGAGGCCCAGCGTTCAGCCCCACCCCCATCCTTAGGTTTGAACCAATTGAGCAGACAGAGAATGCTCTCTTAGAGAAATTAATTTCTTCTGGGTTACTTACAAAGGATTCACGCCCAGGGAGAGAGACAGAAATTTCACATGGTGGAGCCAGCATTTTGATCAGAAGTCTCCTGATCCTCTGACACACACCCAAGATGGAGACCCACAGTGCCATTCCTGGTCTCCTCCCCAGCTTTCCCTGTTTTTCCACTAGACCAACCCCCCAAGTCATTGGTTAGTTGGATGTCAATTACATTTGGAGGCATGTCTCTCGCGGCAGAGAAAGAAACTGTAGATTTATCCCACAGCTGTGTTTATGCAAGTCAGAAGTCAAAGTGGGGTTTTATGCTTCATGAGCAGTACACCTTATTATTCTAATCTGGGACCAGAGACTTGTGTTTCAGTGATTAGGTTAGGCTCCTTGGCCAAGAAAACTCAGAAATCACTAAATCACTGTATCTCTAGTGTTGGGATTGGAGTGTACCAGCACTCCTGGGTTTTCTCTGAGTGAGAGGGATTGAACTCAGGACGTTATGCTATTGGGTCAAGTGCCATATTGACAGAAGTATGTCCTTAACACTTATTTGTCTACTTTCAAAGTTAGCTTCCTGCCTTCCCTTTGCCTTCTTAATTTCTCTTTAGTTTTGTTAACTCCTTATATATTCAAAATACTAAACCACTTAGCATTTATTCTCTGAATGTTGATTAGTTGTGGCTATCTCTGTTAATTGACTTCTACTGTACAAAGAATCTTCTATGATAAGGGTTGAAAGATGCCCTAGGTACAGATTTTCATGCAACATAGTTTGATGGTATTTAGATGCCCTCCCTGATCTGTATTCGTTAGGGATCATTGTAACAATATAACCTCTTAGTAGAATATTAGTAGCAGTATTCTCCCTAGGACCCTTGACCTATTTAGACAGATTATTAGTTCTAGTAACAACAACATACATGGTTTGATCACATGGAATAGCCCTTAATTACTACCAGAGGGTAGTTGGATATATTCATAACAGCCATGCCACTAATGCTCCAGAGGGCATCTTTCCAGGCCAGTCATAATTGTAGCTCTCAAGGTTTTCAGCTGGGCAAGATTGATTAGTCGCTTACATAGCACCTTTCAGCACTATGAAAATTAGCTAGTAGGGAATATAGATTCCAGGTCATTACCCATCTGTTTTCTCCATGTTTGATGGCTCCTATATGTGTTGTCTTCAAGAATAGGGTCTTATTTATCACATTCTGTAGGGTAACACAAAGCAATGGAAATAGCCTGCAATGTTTGGGAGTCTAAGGGATCCCAATGACATGTAACACAACACTATTCCTATAGTGTGGTTTTATGTGCTAGGGGAGGTATTTATTAGGGTATTTCATACCCATTATAGAGTTATGATACCTACATTTAAACTCTTTGTATATATGTACAGAAACATGTATTTCAGGTTTATGTCAACACTCATTTATTTTTGCTATAATGGCCTGTACATTTGGTGGTATTTCTAAAACAAAAATCTTTGCCAAGTTCAATTTGACATAGTACATATTTTCTTGAGAAATTCAAAGCTAATACCATTATCAATGTTGAAGACCTGAAATATTTTCTCCTAAATGAAATAAAACAAGAATGTGTTTTTAAACAACTTTATTGATTTTTTGTGATTTTCATGCAACATAGTTTGATGGTATTTAGATCCCCTCCCTGATCTTCCCGCCCAGTTTACTGTAATCATATATATATATATATATATACATATACATATATATATATATATACATATATATATATATACATATACATATTACATGATGATATATATGAATAAAGCCACATGTGATAGATAGATAGATAGATGATAGATAGATAGATAGATAGATAGATAGATAGATAGATTGTTATAGATATTCCTTAATGTCATTCAATGCGGGGCCATTCCACACTTAGAATCCCATGCCTCTATACATTGTCTTATCCTGCGCCAGCAGCCATCAATTTCCAACAGTTCCTTAGGCTGGGTTGGGATTTCTTACCAACTTCCCTAAGTCTATGCTGGGATGTTTTTCTTCTGGTTTGAGCTTTCATAGAATTTGAGAATGATATCAATATTTCTGTGTGTTCATAAGAGTAACTGATCATGATCTTTTGTCATATATATTCAACTTAGTAATAGAACACATAGCCATGTCAATCAGACCAACAACAAAGAAAAAAAAGAAAATATTGGAATTGCTCAATGGATAATGATAGCTTCTGCCAAGCTGAGGACCTGGAAACTATTCATGGAACACACATGATGGCAGGAGAGGAGTGTCCTTTCTCCATACATGAACTGCGACATGTGTGTGCCAATCTGCATGTGCACAATAATTAAATAAATACAACTATAAAAGAATGTTTTAAATTAACACGGATAAAAGCAAAAAAAAATTTCTATTCCAACCAGGAAGAAATCAAATTTTCTCTTTAGACATCATCATATAAAGAAAAAAGCCAAAAATTGTAAAAATGTATTATAAAATGTACACAAATTAAGTATAGATTTAGGATTAAGAACCAACACACACACACACACACACACACACACACACATACACACATACACACACTAAAATGATTATTTTTCTTTATATTAGCAAGGTACTATGTGAAACTATTCTTTTAAAATACCAGTCCAAAACACAAAATATTAAGGAATTAATTTAAATGATGAGCTAAATGAGTATATAGAAAATAACAAAACATCAAGGAAAGGAGTGGATAAAATAGAAATAATTGGAAAGATAACTGATGAGTGTGATTGTACAGAGTTGTTAGCGTCCAGAACCTCCAGTGTGACCTGCAGATTTAAAACAATCCTGACGAACCCTAATCTAATAACGGACGTAGAAAATGCTACAGAAAGCTTTTACAGATTGCTCTGAGGTTTAAGGTTAACTAAGTAACATCATGGCAAGTATTTGCTTAAAGAGAATTTGAGGCAGATATAATGCTATAAGCATGTGCGCGTGCACACGTTTGTGTGTGTGTGTGCGTGTGTGTGCAGGATAGCTTTAGGGGATGCACTTTTGTAAATATAATCTCAACTGAGGAACTGCCACCATCGCATTGGCTTGTGGTCATGTCTGTGTAGAATTTACTTGATTGTTGAATGATGTAGGAGGGCCCAGGTCACTGTGCCCAGTACCGCCCCTGGATCCTGTATTATATAAGAAAGCAGGCTGAGCACAGATCAGAAGAACAAGCTCATAAGCAGCTATGCTCCATGGTCTGCGCTTTAGCTCCTACCTCCAAGTTCCTGATCCGAATTTCTGCCTTGACTCTTCTCTCAGTGACGAACTGTGATCTAGAAATGTATAAAAAGATTTGGTGTTGGTCAGTGTTTTTATTGCAGCAACAGAAAGCTCAATAGAAATATATATCTATATGTATATCATCTATATCTTTATCTATAATTTTAGGGAGATTAACCTTTAATGATTCTTTTGCATCCTAAATACTAAAAACAACTGAGAACAAAAACATTTGCAATAGCAAACAAAACTTATATAAAAGGCAAATATATAAGAATTCATTTATTCTGGATTATGTAAAAAGTGCACATTTATTGAATAACAATTTACTACATATTAACTACCACATTTATATAGAAATACATTTTTGTAATCTATAATTGCTTTTTATTGAATTTTAATGAGTTTCATTCAATAAATTTTGTTTATATTTAAAATCCTACCCATATCTGTACACTTCTTATATTCCCTGGTTGATCTGCATGCACTCTGTCATATATATTAAGGCCTGTCTAGTCATTTGTGTCACCAAATATCTTTAGGTTGGGGGTCCATCAGTTGGATCCTGACTGACCTACCTAGCTTCCCACACTTAAAGTAAACCAGATTTCCCCCTCTGGGAATTATCCACCGCCAGCTGTTCCTCAGTCAAGGTTGGGACATTTCCCCACTTCTCCACTTCAGTTCTATGCTAACATTTTATCTGGCTTGAGCCTGATGGGTCTAGTGCATATTGTCACCATTGCTCTAAGTTCATATGAGTAACTTCCCAGCTCTCCAGAATCCTTGTGGTCATAAACACTTCTGCTTCTCAAAATCCTCTGACTCCTCTTCCACAATGGTCTCTAATTTTGAGTAGCAAGAGGTTTGATATAGCTCTTTTATCATGAGTAAGATCTCTGAAGTCTCATACTCTGCATTTTATCTAGTTGTAACTTTCTGGGTTAATCACCATTTACTACATGAGGAAGGTTCATTGGTGAGAGTTGAGAGAGGCATTATTTTTCCCGCCCCATTTTCACTATGTCCACTGAGCTTTACATGTAGAGGTTAGGTTATATTATAGATGTGTCACTTAGGGCTGGCACCTCACAGACAATTATGTTTTGGGTTTGACCATTTTTAGAACTTTGCAATAGTCTCCATCTGTTGTAAAAACAAGTTTTTGGTGAGTGGTGAGAGGTACACATGTCTGAAATATAAGGATATGTATTTATAGTATAGTAAGAAATTACATTAACCTAGGCACATGGAAATGTAGAACTATCTGGGACCTATGACTTCTGTAGCCATGTGTATTTGGCTATATTTATAGTACCACACGTAAACTAAACTTCCTCCCATCGAGTGGTACTTAAGCTCAATTCGACAGCTGTTTGTTTTTGTTTTTGTTTTTGTTTTCCTGCCAAGATAAAGTGTCACTCCACACCAATAGAGATTATTTGCTGGACTATTCAGTTATGGTTCATAGAGTTTACAGCTAGATGGGCTTATTGACTGGTTTTCTCCCTTGACAGTTTGCATATTTCCAGATACTATGGGAGCTAGTGTTCAGGGAGCAATCTTCCTGACCAATTACAACTAAATTGCTTCAACTCCTGTCTCTGAAGTATGTTCTGTGTTCAGCTATAGGGTCTTACCTTCAAGTTCATTGAGACAATTGAGGGCTGTGTCAATAGCTTGCATTATTTTGGGGGTCTT
Source organism: Eospalax fontanierii (assembly GCA_035773235.1). Taxonomy (NCBI): domain Eukaryota; kingdom Metazoa; phylum Chordata; class Mammalia; order Rodentia; family Spalacidae; genus Eospalax; species Eospalax fontanierii. The sequence goes on along the minus strand of CM069544.1, from coordinate 13,365,607 downwards.
TTGGACTACCCTGACCAACATCTCAAAGCAGGAGGTTTCTCTTATCTGGCACTATATTTTTCATGTAGCCTTCAGCTATACATGTTCACTCATAGGTTGCATGGACATTTTTCAGGAAGCTTTTGAACTAATATATTACCCTCTGCTTTTTAAAATCTTTCAAATGTTGTTTATCTCTCCTCTTTCTCCCCCAGTATAACATTCTTATTCCTTCTCCGGTTTAATATTCCTGATTTTATATTTCCTGCTTGATAGCCTGATATGACAGCAGGATTCAAGAAAAAGGAAAGGAACTATGAAGGTCAAGGTGTAGAAGGAGCTTGAAAGATGGAGACACTAGGAGAAAATTCTTCCATTTTAAAGGGAATCATTAGGTACTCAGGGTGAGAAATGGTTGGGTAGAGAGAATAGTCTATAAATTATTCACGATTGCTTATTAGGCTGACATGACTCTGCTTTATATTAAGACTCTACCACTTCAGAGATATTAATATGTTGTTTACTGAACACAAATATGCATTGGCATGCAAATGAAACATTCTCAATTACATTGTAAACTTTATTTTGCAAAAATTGCAATTTTATTTCGTTGTAACTATTGTCTCTAGATCTACACTTTCCTTTCCTATAGTAATATCCACACGTTTTGTTACTGGTTTCCAGCATGTAAAAACAATGTTGGAAATGTAAAAGGTAATAGTAGAAATTATTTTTAGCTAAATTACAAATTTAACAATAAATTAAATGTACATACCTTTCCAAGCAACTGAAGACAATGAAAAAGCTATTCTTTTTCCTTGTGGTATAAATTTTCAATTGTGCATTTCTGTTTATTCTTTATGTGCTTATAAATGGATCTTAGAACCAATTTGTACTCATCATGTTTTAATTTTTAGTAGTTCATTATATTTGCTAGAAAATATTTTATATAACGCTTTATTTGTAGTGTCCCTGAAATACACATTTCTGTTTATATGCATATCTACAAATCTTTCCTTGCTATCTGTTTTAGAATTATTTTTAATTTTAAATTTGTGCATATGTGTGTGGAGGTCTAGGCATATGAGTGTAGTTTTGTATGGAAGCCAGAAAAGGCATCCGTTTTCAAGAAACTGGAGTTACAGTCAGTATGAACCCTAAACCATGGGGTGCTGGAGACAAAACTAGGGCTCTCTGCAAGGACAGCAAATGCTCTTAGCCACTAAGCCAAATCTGCTGCTCCTTTTCTGGATAGATTTATGTAGATGTAGAAGTTCACTAATTTTTGCAAAGCTCTTACATCTTTTACGCTCTATAATCATCTCAGAAATCTTCAACTATCCCATTTTACAGATGAAATTCTAATAGACAGTGATGTTAAGTGAATCATAGCAATAGATTCTCAGAATGTTGGGAGCAATCCACGTCCCCTGGCTAAATTCTCTTCCCTTAGGGGACTCTTCTGCCCATGAAGGTCAAGTACTATTCAAAATGAAAAATTGTGCACGGGAGCTAAATGGCCAAGAAAGACCTTATTAAAGAGTATTATAGGATGGAAAAGACCAAATTCTGCCCAGCTGGTACAAAAGGTGAGGGAGTTTCTTGTTTAGTTTTTACTTAGAGTGATTTTAGTTATGCCTGTATATGGGACACAGCTAAGTACCAATGAGAGCTAGTAGATAAGTACTAGAGGACTTAAATCTGAGGTTCGTCACAGAAGTTGGGGCATCTCTGTTGGCTAATTGACATATATCAACTTGGTTTCCTTTCGTTTCCTGGAGACTAAGGATCAGGGATATTTTTTCCTTCATAATTACATTTCAAAGTGATGCCTCCCAGGTTCTTCAGAAAGACATTAGTTCTAGGTTATATAAGATTTGCGCCTCAAAGGGACAGAAAAAGAATTTACAATTATGTTTCCTTTAATTATAAGTAAACGTTCCAAGAAAAGAGAGGTCAGAGAGAAGCCAGTCTAAATTTCTTTCAAGCCAAGGGACAATTTAAGGCTATCTTGGTCGGTAGAGGAACTGAATATATTTGCATTTTGAGCACTACTTTCAGAAGTGACTCAAGGTAATGTGTGGTTATTTCAGAATTCTTTTTATTTGTTTTTACAGGTGACAGAATCTGAATTCTAATTAGCTTATTATCTTCAGAGTTCAGGCCCAGTGAGATACAGGTGTTCAGATGACGGTAGTAGGACTCGAGCTTCCTAATTGACTTTTCATCCTGTTATGGATACTCATTCATCTTTGTCCCTTTGACACTAAGCTACCGGACACTTATTTGCATGCTTATTCAGTTCTAGCCAATTGTCTGGATTCTTTCCACATATTACTGGTATATTTGAGGTAACAAGCTCGAAAAGAAATAATCTAATCACTGTAGTCCATCATAGTGGTGTATTAGAACTTCTGATTTCTCTAAAGAGTATAAAGTTTCCCAAATACTTCTCTACTTAGTCCTCCAACAATTATTTCTAGAAGAAAACTGATCCAGTCTAGCCTGAGTAACTATTGTCAAATAAATTTTAAGAAATGAATTCAAGCATCAAATTTTTTTCTTTGTTCTCTTTTGAAGTTTATTTATTCTGTACCTTAAAGAACTGGTCAGACCAGGTTATAAATAACCTGGTATTCTGGGTGAAACAGGAGTGATTTTATTCCACCAAAGAACCATATCATTTAAGATGGTTCTTAAATGATATATTCTGCAAAGACTGATTAACTGATTAGACATTGAATGCTTGTAAATAGAGATCCTAGAAAGTTACAGATCCAGAACTCAATTACAATTGGTCTTGAGATATTTTTATTCCCCTTCATACTCATTCATTGCCTATTTCTGTGTCATACATAGCATCCAGTGACTATCATTTGGGATGCATTTGCTTAACAGAAAATCAACCCCTGAGAAGAAAGGCCCCAGTGAGAAGAACACTGATGGGAAGGTGCTCACTCAAGGATCCTTTCAACAGAGTGCTACGGAGATGGTCACAAGCAGATGGAGATTTCAATAGTCAAACAAGTAAGACACTAGATGAATGGTCAATATTTCAGGTTGTATTTTGTGATTTAGACTCCAATCTGTACTCATTTAGGAGTTAATTATAGTCTATATTAAGCATTTTGAAAAAGAGCTTAAGAATCAAAAATTTGTCATGCATCAAATCTGCAAACAAATCTCTATTATTTTAGAAAGAAAGAATTGATACCCAATGTTACATGTTTGGCCTAAGTTCCTGTTACTCAGAAGAAAAGTAACAATAAAAAGTAGGTCTCCATTGCTGATCTTATTTTATTTCTCCTATAGCTTACATGTTCATTTCTAACAATAATTAATTTTATTGTTCTTTAAATCTAAAGAGAACTTAGGCCTTACAATGAAATATTTCCCACCCAGAAACATATAACATTCAAAATCTAAATATACAGTGGATTTTTTTGGTTTTATCTCATAAAATGTGTATATACAACAGATTCCCTGTGGTCTTTATCTTGAGTAATCACAGTATGCATTAAGAAAATGAATAAAGATATTGTTGGTATTATACAATCAATGACAAATAGAGCCTTCTTTTTTATATGACTTCAGCTTTATACAGAAAGAAAAATGCCCCATCACAGGAACGGGAAAAGCGGCACCCTTCGATTCTCAGATGCCTAGAGTCTAACGAAAGAGTATTAATGGAGTCAAAAATAAAAACAGTTTTATTTGTTTTAAATCTTCATATTCTTTTGCTTTTGTCATATTTCTCCAAGGCAATAATTATTTCTGCAGTGTTAACCTCCTGTGATACTCATTGAACAAAGAAGATTTGTCAAGTATTGTTTTATGCACAGTTAAATGGAGAAAAGGGATTTCTCAAAGCTACCAATGTAAGGGGGGAAATGCCAATTTCTGTAATGTTCATTACATTTGGAAACCACAGAGAAGCAAGTTTGTGACTTTAAAACTTAACTTCACTGTGGTGTCACTGGTAGGATCGGCCTGTAACACAGGCCTCCTACATCTAGGTCAGGAATCATTCCACCCACTTTGCCTGCTCAGAGAAGCGAACACAAGGGAGCTCACTTATTTTGGCATTAGTGTTATTTTTCAAACAAGATAATCTTGTCTCCACCACCTATCTCAGCTGATTATGAGCAAAGATAGTTGCCTCACAGCCAGGCATGGGTGGCATAGGACTGACCATCTCAGCAAACTTATATGGTTTTCTTTCACCTCCTCTCAGTCTGTCACACAGAGAAGTTACAGAAGAAACACTCATCAAAAAACCCTAAAATGGGCAAGGTCAGGTCCAAGAACTAGTGTCTTAGAGACCCTCTAATGCCCAGTTCCTGCCAGCTTAATATATTTTCATGGAGTATATGGAGCAAGATTCAGTACAGTTGGTGTACCAGTCAGACAATTTGGTACTTTGTATATAACACAAATAAATTGTCTCACATTCATCATATACAATACGACATTTCATCAATATTTTTATAGAAACCATGTACCTGAAGAAGAGCAAAATTAAAAAAAAACTAGAAAGAAATATTATAGAATATGAGACAGTAATATTTGTGATTTCTTATAAATTAAGATTATTTCATAGACATGTATAAAATATTTTAAGATGTTTTAAGTCTTTGTGTGAATTAATTTATCATTTTCCCCAAAATACCAAACAAATTACTCAAAAAAGTATCTTAATATTCAAAGTATATATAATGTTGTGTCTTAATAAAACTGAGGAAGATGAACCTTGTATATGCATCTTTTTATACAGATATATTTGAGAATAAAAATTACCAGGTTATTTTCTATGTTGTCCTTATAAAATATAACCCAGAAGAAAAAGTGGCCATTGACACTGAGTTATAGTCGTTAATGAAAATGTAACAGACTTCCCAAAAACAGACAAAGAAAAATCTTGGTTCAGAAAACCCTAAATCCAAGAAAGTGAAGATTTAAAAGATTTGTCATATAAGTATTTTCAGGTGATATAATATTCCCCTTCATAAAAAAGAAATAACACTTTTATTTCAATCTACAATAAGTATACACAGTGTACTTTATCAGGCCTGACAAGCTTAGGCCCCAAACCAGACATCTTTGCCTATATAAATGAATATGTATCACAGTGTCAGAAAGCCCCTAGGTGAATTCAAGAATCTGTTTCTCCTGTGTTTGACAAAAGAGTCAGAAGATACTGAAGACTCAAGTATGACACAAGTGTAGAGTGGCAATTCAAGTAACTGAAAACACAGAATCAAGGACTGAATCTATACTTTTCAAATGAGAGGATCATTGTTCTAACCCCTTTGTCCACAGCCTCTGTACAGGAATAAGTATGTGGTATGTGTGTGTGTGTGTGTGTGTGTGCGCGTGTGTGTGTATGTGTTTCTGTGTGTGTGTACATTTTAAGGTTTGCTTGATCATCAGGGTAATTTTACAATGATCCTTGATCTGAATGTGAGTAAAATGCAAACCATCTATTTATAAAACAAAGTAATAATATGGAAGAATTTAAATTCATGATACAAATGTGATTTGAGATTTGAGAAAAATTTCAGTTACCACTTGTGACACAAGTTCCCAGAATGCTCTTGGAAGACACATAGCCTTGGAGTTGGAAGGTAGATTATGTGTCCTATCTGTGATGAGTTCATGAACCCCAAATCATTGGTAATTAATCAATCACAAAGTACAAATAAACATTAAAACTAGTAGATATTAATGAACAGTTGCAGCTAGAACCAGAAGCTGAAATAGTATTTATGTGACTCATTTCTGTCCACTGTGCTAAGAATAATATTAGTACACTAAAATAACCTCTTTTATTAGAAAAGCTATGCTCTCCATGGTTTCCCAAATCAACTACAAAGAAAGTTATATGGGTGCAATGACCTTGAAAAGACCATACAACATTAAGATTCTGTGATAGTTTCTATACTTTAGAATAAACTGAATATCAGCTTAATATTTGAAGTAAAACTTTAAGAGGTGGTAATAATTTGGGTAATGATAAATTCTTTGTAACAGTAGTGACTTGAATGTTGGTTTCTTCAAACACAAATATCTGAGTACAGAGTACACTTAGATAATGTATCTCAGTTTTATGAGACAAAAACAAGAGATTTTTAAAGATTAAAAAAGCTCATGAATGTGAAGTTCTTACTACTACAAGTCCTGGCATATAAATCGAATTCAAATATGGTTACATCTATAATACTTTATTCTGTGAACTGGGAATGGTGGTACACCTCTTTAATCCCAGCACTCAAAAGGCAAAGGCAGGCAGATCTCTGTGAGTTCAAAGCCAGCCTGTTCTACATAGTGAGTTCCAGGCCAGCTGGGGACACAGGGAGACCCTGTCTCCAAAAGCCAAACACAAAATTACTCTGTGGAGACTTCATTGATGTATCCTCCCTATCATGACTGGACTGCCTGGCTGCCGCAGTGTGATAATATAATGCCTAAATAATGACAAAAGCAGTTGACATGCCAAGGTTGAAGGGGGGAGTTTTAAGCATCCCTGCCTTAAGATGAAGAGCTACAGGCAATAAATGGATGTTGAGGAAGAGAGAATCAAACCTTTAAGTACACAAACCCTTATTGCACACATGTACCAACTGAAAAAGCTTCCAGAGAACCTGAACTTCTAATGAAGAGTGGAAAATCTAACCTTGAAAACTTCAAGCATATTTTTACCACCAAGAAACCTTCCACCCATCAGAACATGCAGCAGCTAAAATACAGTTACAGTTTTCCTTGACTTTCTCATGTCTAACTCCCTGAAAAACCCAGTTACCAAGATTCAACAGATGTTTCCCTTGGCTGGCTGATAGCTAACTCTTTGTTCATCCTGTCGTAGAAATAGCAATCTCTAGAGACAAGCTCCCTGGGAGGTTATCGGATCCCAATGGGCATCCCATAAATAAAGTTACACACAAGTACCACTAAATAGATTCGGTATATTATATGTGTGTGTGTAATGTACAGTTATTATTGTATGTATGTATATGGAAGAATAATAAAGAGAATAAGAAATTGGTAAAGAATGGAAGGACATCAGAGGTTTGGCGAGGAACTGAGATGGATGGAAATAGTGCAGATATAAAACTAATGTATGATAGTATCAAAAATAAAATAAAAATTTTAAAGAAGAAATAAACATAAAACTATTTTAGAAAGTCATCTCGTTTAACCTATTATGTACTCCCAAATTACTATTTTAATATATAAATAATATCAAACAACATGGATATTACATATGTAAATATTTTTAAAATTACTCTTATTAATCAAGATTTTATGATTTTTACAATTAGCCTCTTCTCATTCTATTTACATTGAACCCTAAGTAATGCTTACATTAGAGTCTTGACAATTCTCTCTCCTTTTGGAAGCATATTAAGAACATAGATTGATGTCTTAGTTCTATCTAATAAGAAACTAGATATTCAGTGATGCTTCTTTATGTAATAGTGTGATGCTCACAAAAGGCCACAACTGGCCAAAGTGTATAGAATAAGAGACTGCAAGATGAATGTTCCTGGTTAGGACTCCTGTATTAAAACTCAGCTCTGTGAAAGCTCAGGGACCATTGTAAAAGAGGGGATGGAAAGACTATAAGAGCCAGGGTTAGTGCATGAATATAAAGAAACAGAATCTTTCAGCTCTCTGGCAACTTGGTCATATAAAATTAAAGCAATGGTGTCAGCATGTATAAGACCAAAGTAAACTCAATCTGACAAAAACCCGGCATAGAATTAGGGAACTAGGCAGAAGGCCCCAACCTTAGTCAAAGAACTCTAGGTAGCTGATTGCTGCTAGGTGAAGGAGAGTTGACCTTCTTTAAAGAAGTGATTCTAAACAAGCTGATTAGACTCCAGTGGATGACCTTGCTCTGAAGAACATCTGGATTTTTCCAGATGTTAGAGAAACTTGATTTAAAATAGGCCTTAACATATATGACACATCCCATGAAATCTGGTGAGGGTGCTATGAAAGTATTCATATGGTGGATGGTGTCTGAATATGATTAAAATGTATGACAAGTGCAAAAAGTCAATAAAAGTATAGATTGAAAAAAAAGATTACTGAAGTAGTAAAAAGCAAGATACCCAATGAAAGATATCGAAATAAGATCTAAAGTTTAAGGAGAATCACTAAAGAATAGTTTGGAAAAGAAGGCAGATTATCCTGTGTAAACACACTGGTGTCCTTGTGGTTGGAGTGATGATTTGGCATCAACAGTGTGCAGAGCTGAACAGCCAGAAGTGCAGGCACTGCCTGCTGTCCAGTCTTTGGCCTGTAATGTGAAAGTTAAACTAACATGGAAATGATACTTCACACATTTTTTCCGAGCTGTGCTTTGCTACAAGACTAAAACGAGTATTTAGTCTTTGATATATGAGGTACTTTTCATAGTAAATAATCATTCTTCATTTCTGGTCAAATAGCATAAAATAAAGAATACGTTTCAGGAGAAGGATGTGTGTACTATAGTCATACCATAATAGATAGTTCCTACTTATGAAGAACAGGCTGATTTTCAGAATTAGAAGATGGCATTAGATTTTCATAGCTGTTATTCACAAGTGTTCTTAATTTACTATTTTTCTAATCATTCACACTGTCTGAGTACATTTTCATCCCTAGTGGAATGTCTGTTATTTTTCAGAACTATGCATGTTTCCTATGTGCTGTTACAGATATATAATGTATTGAAACATGTATCATGAAGAAACTTATATATAGAATAGTATGTCCACATGCAGTTCATACATTTCCGAATGAATGTTTATGTTGCCCTTTTCCATCCAAACATACAGTTTTCATGAGAAGTGGTCATCTATTCAAATGTTAGAGACTTCTTTTTGCTGTTCTAAAATCTACCTTAGGTCCTTGCATGATATTCTTTTTTTTTTCTGTTTCTATGCACATCTCAGAAACTTAAGCCATAGTTTACATTTTTTTCTGATGTTTACAATGAGATAGAAAACAATACTTCACTTTTAACCTTAAAGTCTTTTGAAGACTCTGTAGTTCCCCTAAACTCTCCCTGTTCCTGGTGGAAGTCTCTCTATAAAAAGGATAGTTAGGGATCACGAAGCTGGCTGTATCCTCACAAAGGCCTTAAACGGGCCCAGGACACACATACTGTTATTTTACTGAAATTATATAAATGGTGATCCACATTTAAGCAATTAGCTGATGATTCATTTGTTCAGTTTTAATGAAAGTCATTAGTAGATGAATTACAGTTCCCTGTGGGTCAGTGGGGTTGAGCTTTGTGGGTCAAAATCTCTCAGCTCCTTACAGTTGAACCCTGAGTCCCATAAGGTCATTCCTAGTTGGAGTGCTTTTCAGCTCTCCTGGAGGATCTTGGCAACATCTAGCCAACTTCATAAAGTCTCTCTCTGTAGTTGTCTGAATATCTTCCAGTGTCTTGAGTCAGCAGCTTCCCTTGGTTTACCTACAGAACTTCACCCCTTGCCACAGCTGTTGCACTTGCCCAATTCCTAGAGCTCTTCTGTACCAGTTACCAGATATGCTCAGGGTTAGTTGAGTTTATATGCTTTTTGGTGATCTGACTTAGCCAAATTTGTCAAAGATAGCGATTCTTATTAACTAGGAGCAGAATTAAAAAAGAGACTTTAATATTGGGGACTATACTACAGCACAAGGAGTTGTGCATGCTACAGAAGTCCCAAACTACCTGGAGGAAAATTAAAAGAAGGCTGATTATGCAGTTGAAGGGTTGAGCCACACATATGGGAGATCTCTCTATTAAACATATACTTTGTACTTAGTTATGCTAATTTTCCAGAGACTCTTGGATGAAGGAGGTGTCCTTTGTCACCAGACTAATGACACCTGCAAGGTAGGTGAAGACCTTTGCTGTAGTTGTGAAGCAATTATATGAAGTTCATTCAATTCTACTGAAGCTGGAGTGAAGTTTCCTCTTCAGATATCTAGAGCAGCCATGACAGGAGTCTCCACAGCTGAGGCTCGGTTTTGCCTTTGTAAATTTTCAAAGTGCACAAGTACCTTCGAAACATTCTAACAAGACCAATAAGAAGTGAAAGAAATTTGCACTGATGATAATCACTTTGTAAAAAACATCACTACTGTATTTCCCATAGAAAATAAAATCTTTCTTAAAACGTTCAAAATTCAACATAAATGTAGCTTCTTCAGCATATTTTTTGCAGGGAAAAGGAAAATCAAATAGCATCCTTTGGCATGGGTCAATCTTCCGTAGGGCAGTGTTACTCTAAACCATAATCTTGAGGTGATTAACTAGACCCTCGGATCTCTGGTCCTGCACTCTTCATAATTATAAGTTCTCTTCATTCATATAATCAATTTCTCCATGATCTTCTATGTGATACCTAGTGTTCCTCGATGTCTAAATCTCTCTCACCTCTTATTTTCTCAGCTCTAGAACTTTTCTAACCTTTGTATTGCTCTTTTTCTTATCATTTCCCTTTTAGTGTTAGCTAGTTACATTTTATGTGCATGAAATGTTTTGTCTGCATGTATTTAAGTGCACCACATGTGTGCAATGCCCACAGAGGCAAAAAGAGTATTGGAACAGCAGGTGAGTGCAGCTGTTCACTGTCATATGGGTGCTGAGAACCAATCCACAGTTTTCTGCAAGAGTAGACAGGGTTCTTAATCCTTGAACCCTGTCTCCAGCCCTTGATTATTCTTATCAGTTCTTGTGTTAACTCCACAGTTACTTTTCTCTAAAGCTCTCTCAGATTCTCTCTAGATATATTCCTTGTACTGAAATTTTCCAGTTATGACTCTACTATAAATATCAGCTTAGTTGTACAATGTGGTAACTATGAGTTGCCTAGAGGAGGAATAGAGTGTTGCTGTCTTTGGAGCCTTTGTGTTTGCTTGACATGCAGTATGATTATAGCAAATATTTGTCAGATGAGTGGATTTTGGATGAATAATTTAATATTACTCATAAAAATGTGCTATTATTTTATATGTATATATTTTCATAAGCTGAAAAATTAATTAAATATTCTATGAAAACTAAAGGCAGAAAGAATATTAATTATTTATCTATCAAAATTTAAAAAAAAGTCAAACAAAATACAATGGGGATTCAGGATGGAGTGAACCAGTCCCGTTTTCTAAATATAGCAACATAACACATGGGGGTAGAGTCCGATTATTTACTCACTAACAAGGAAGAGTTTAGTAATGATCTCTGATAGAATTGTTCATCTAGCATACCTCAGAGACTATTGTCTCCTGAGAAAAATGATCTGTGACAAGTAAAACTGCTGAATGTCAAATTTTTCTTCCCTGAGTTTAGAATCCTCTCTTCTTCTTTCATTTTCAATTCTAAGGGTTCTCTGAAGCTGCTGTCAATGAAGCCATCACATCCATTCAGCCTCTTTGGAGATATACAAAAATGGAAATTGTATTTGAACCTCTCGTTCCACATACTTATGAGCTGATGTTGCTAAGGGTTATAATAATAATGAGAGTTATAAATACAAATGCCAAAGCATTCTGGGAATATAGCTAATGCAACCTTCAGGCCGTTAACTTTGGGTGGTCTAAAGATATTTCTGTGTAGAAAGTGCAAAGAGAGTCACAATGCCACCATCTGTCACATTCTCTTCTAACATAATGCTAAAGCTGAAAATTTCTCAGCAAACTATCCTCTACCGGGATCAACAAAAACAAAATCCAAGAGTTCGCTGAAAGCCAGGATGGGTCAATCAATAGTGAACAAACCACAACAGAAATCAAGGACAACAAGGACAAGCTGTGGGCTTTCAATGGAAAGCAAAAACCTCATTAAAAGCCAGTTTTTACAAGACAGGAAAAAAGAAAATCAACTAAGCATACAAAGACACCAGACTTTGGGCAAAATTGATTTTTATTGCAATAAAAAGGAAATATGACACTAGGTACCAAACCAATGGATGCTTTAATCTTTTAAAAGAAACTACTTCAGATAATGGAGGACACTTCTCCATGAATGTATTGTAATGCAAAGTCATGATAGCTATGTGCCAGATACACTAAAACATCATGAGACCCTATGTACTATGGCATAAGCTACGAAACTGTCTTAGTTTGGTCATAACTGCTCATGAGACACAAAAGGTACTTTGTAAGTTGATGGCCTCTGCATTGTGTTCTAAAACAGTAGGAAAACATACTACAGCGATAATTCAGAAAGGAAATATTTTTAAAGTATAAGAAGTCACCCACTCTTAGCCATTAAACCAACAAAACCAGCAAAATAACTGAAACTCTTTGAGCTTTTACTATTTTGCTGACTCTCCACTAGATACTCTAATACATGAATTTTCATTTTGAGGAGGTAGGGATTTTATTCCTCAGTACTTCCTGAAGAGCCCTCCTCCTTAGTGAATCCCTAGGTGAGAGCTTAGAAAGATGAGCCGTTGTGATGCTAGTGGACGACATTGAGTGGAATGCCTGTGCTTGTAACAGAAGTCTCAGAGTTCCTATTGTGGGACTCTTTGGAGCGTCTTATAAACTGCAAATGACATCTCTTCAACTCAAATCATACATGACCATGATCTCTATTATGTTACTTCAGGGAAGTGGTAAGGCTGCTTGGATGCAACTAACCCTGTACAACAAACTTTTGCACTTTGGGTATCCTTAAAGCTAGCAGTCCTTTGGATAACCTGGCCGTATGGGCAGGGAAAGTTTTGGAGAAATGACATGAATGCTTTCAAAATATGAAGAGAGTCTTATGAGGTGCTTTGCTTCCTTCATTGTGGAAGAAAGTGTGAGAATAATATGTTCTTTAATTTGGAAGGAATGTCCTCACCTTTGACAAAGTATTGACTTTCTAAAATGTCCTTGATGTGGAGCACCTGTCAATATGTGTAGAGCTTATATTTTCTCCTGCTGAAATGTGAATTGCAAGAGTGCATACTCTTACTACTTTCTCTTCCAGTATGATAACATGATCTGATCTATTCAGTGAGCCTAAGTAATGGTCTGGGTATGTTTAGATGGTCCATGTCTTTTTAGACTATCATGAGAAAACAGGATGGTTAATACACTGTTGGGAAGACTCTGAATCAATCACATTATTAATTTTAGATGAATAACCAAAGTTTCTGAGTTTTCTTTCAGATAGGGATGTGCAAAGATGTATTATGCAAATTAACAATCATATACACATAACATGAACTCAAGTTAATGACCTCTAGCAAGGATATCACATTACTACCAGTATATTTGCAAAAATGCACAGATATATTTGGTCATAGCCATTTATGCAAATGAGATATGAATAAACAGGATGTCCAAGGAAAACCAGATAGAATCCAAATTCTAAAGTTTGGCATACTCTAGTTGTTTTTTTTTTTTTAATATGTATATAGTGTGTGTGTGTGTTCCAAACACACACACACACACACGCACACACACACAATCGCACAAACACATTCCCCAAGTGTTAACATTGTAATTTGACAGCAATTATTTTTCAACTTTTGTTTTTACTTCAGTTCAAGAACACTGTGGGGATGCCTTTTGTAATCAAGAAGTGGTTAATAACAGACCATAAAAGAGGAAAATAAAGGTAAAATAATATATCTTTAAACAGTAAAATAGTTTTCCATATAATCAAGTCAAGTTCACAGAGTCACTCTTTAGAGATAATGATACCTCGATGGCAGAATATTTGAAAGAGCTTTGTGACCTAATATAAATGTGTTTAGATCCCAGCTAAATTGCTCTGCAAAAACTCTGTGTACCATACCTAATCTATCGGTAAATACAGTGCAGAGTTGGTGGGGATATTTCTTACTTTATCTGTGAAAGAACACAATAAACAGTATTTCTTTACTAATCTTGTACCTCTGACATTTAACCAGCAGTTAGAAATAAGTTTACACTGAATTATCTACTTCTTTAACCAATTAGCTAAAAGGAGATACTGATAGCTAAGTGGGTTCTCAGTGGCTGGAACTAGGTTTTGCATTCTACTTTTCACAGTACACGGTGTGACAAGTGCTCTTTGAGCAGACCTCAACACCTTGGTCTAGAATCTGAAGATACTATGCTGAGAGTCTTGACTCACTGACAACGAAATTCACATGTGAAAAAATGGACAGAGCTAAAAGAATCTGGTTCAATATCATTTACTCTGCAGATGTTCTAAGAAAGCCAGCTGCTTTCTGCCCAGGTCACATCTGCTTAATGAGTCCTGAAAAGAATATTTAGATGACCACAAAGGAATTGAGTAGCTACTGATAAATGACCCAAAAGGCCTTAATGATGCAATGCCAAGTAGAGAGAATCAGAACAAAATCTAATAGCATGACTGTAAGTAGAAATGCAGGTTAATGACCTTCTATTTCACAATTAAATGGGGCACACACAGCACCAGACTGGAAGCAAATGAATGAAAGAACATAAACACATATTCTGGTATTTCATAAATAAATTATTTCAACACTAACTGCAATTAAATAGTCTTTATTTAATAGGATCCAATTACACAATACCTTGTTTAATGTCTGGTTAACTCCTAATGAGCAAAAATTAACTTAGATAATATGGTCGTGAATATACTACAACATGTGGGTTTTTCCCACAACCAGGGTACTGATATCTTAGCCCACGAACTATAAATAAAAGGATGGGTTTTGCTATTTTTTACTCTTGCTGTTTGTATAACACTGTGTAGTAACTAAACTATACAACTACAATATGTTGGGAAATTGTGAGCCCCTTTTGTACCCTTTTGTACAAGCACCATCAACTTGATTTAGTCTTCTCTTTGAGGTGGTAAATGTGACTACAGTTACAAGGAAACTGGTAGATCATTCAGGTTTACATTCTATCTTTGCCATATATTACACAATGTCTGCCTGATAGGAGATCTCGCAAAACAGTGGTAAGCTTGGCTTGCTTTATACTCACCTCTTCCTGGTTCGTCTGAGACAGGTTTCCCTGCTTTGAGCTCCTATTTCTTTTTTTTTTTTTTCCTCTATGAACTCATAATTCCCATAGCACTGTTTATCATCAGTTCTTTGTTCTCTTTTTTTGTGGATAAACTTTTGTACTCCTAACTGGAATACTCTGAAGTTTCTATAAGTAGTAAAGGAATAAACAGAGTAAAAGGAAAGAAGAAAGGGCATCAAAGAATTCGGTATGTTAATCACCTAGTACTCATATGCAGTCACACTCTTAACAAGCAGATGCCATAATAATCTTTAAGAATATAAATAATTATGGAGCTGCAGAGATAGCTCAGTGGTTAAGAGCACTGGCTGATCTTGCAAATGACCTGAGTTTGACTTCTAGCACTCACATAGTGGTTAACAACCTTCTGTAGCTCCAGTTGCAGGGATCCAATGATGTCATCTTATCTCCATGGGCACTGCACAACATGGGTGCACTCACATACATGCAGGCAATACATTTATACACATAGATATCTATATAACAAAATATTTAAAAGAATAAAAAATAACAACAAATATATTTTAAAATATGTTTACATTTTCTCGGAGAATTTTATACAATGCATTTGTATTATATTCACACCCAACTCCTCCCCTTAACTCTTTCAAGAATGCCTCCCATATCCCCAACATGGATTCTTTTTTAAAATATTTAATAACCATTATCTTCATTTCATATTTTTCACATATTTCTGTGTGGAGCCATTCACTGCAATGTGATCAACCTATCAGGGGCAAACCTTTAAAGAAACTGACTCTCCTTGACCCAGAAAGCTTCAACTCTTAATAGTTCCTCTACTGGGGAGGGGTCTCAGGACCCTTTCCCACTCCATGCTACAGTATTGATAGGATTGACCTTGTGCAGGCAACCAAAGCTGCTATGAATCCTGGAGTGAAATGGTCCTGTCAGGGACAAGAAGACATGGGTTGGTTCCATCTACCATGACCTCAGACTCTTCCAGTCTTTCTTATGCCTCTAGTACAATACCTTGCAGAAAGAGTGCGAAATAGATGTCCCTTCAAAGTCACTTATTCTCTGCACTTTGATCACTTATAAGTTTCTGTTAACCAACAGCCACTTGAAAGAAAATCTTCTAGTTAGGTCCAAGAGTTGCAGTAACCTAGATTTAGGAACACATTTCCTTCTAGGTTTGCAGCTTTCTGTCTATCAGTATAATTTCTGTTTATAAGAATTTAAGAACTAAACCTCATATCTGGAATCTAAGGCAGGAGGGCTATCTCAAGTTATAGGCCATCCTGAACTACATAGTAAGCTCCAGGCTAATCTAGACTGCAAAGTGAGATCCTGGTTCAGTGATGATGATGGAGATGATGATAAGGAAGAGATGAAGGAAAAGGAGGAGGAAGAGGAGGAGGAGGATGAGAAGAGGAAAGAGGACAATTTATTAAGTGAGAATATAATATTAAACCCAAACCAATCAGAACAGGGGCTCTGTGAGAATGTTGCACTGAATTCAGTACTAAAATGTTATTCTTTATCAGAACCCTAGGAGACAATTTCCCCAAATTTGTTGATTTCACTATGAGAAAACTGAGGAAAATTATGAAAAATGATCTCTATTTCTTTGTGGTTAAAGGATAGACAAACCTTAAATCTAGGCCAGTTTAGAGCTTGCACATAACACAGCTTCAATATATAACACTCAAAATATTAAAGTTCATGTTTTGAAAGATAAGAAAGTCATTGATAATCAAGAATGATGAAACCACAGGAAGCTTTACAGCAAGATGGCATTATGCTTTTAAGACTGGGAAGACTTTTAAAGATTGAGGAGGGTCAGATGAGGGAAGCAGAGTGGGAAGTTGAGCACTGCTGGACAAAAGAACATGAGGTGTCAAGAGTAGAATATTCAGGTAAACCACCAGCTAAGTCAGGGTTAATGCTGGACAGATATTATGGGAAGGTTTGACTACTATGTGAAGCATTTTCTGAGGTGTTTCATGTCTGAGTATTCCAGATAGACAATCCTCTTTTCCAGTTCCTGTGGTATCTTACCTTCAGGGAACAATAGCTGCTTCTTCAACAACAAAAATAATCCCGGCAACAACCTTCCTTGCATCACAGCTAAAGAAGATCCTGTAAGGCTACAACATAGGTTTTAGAAGAATTTGTGCTGGTCCTAAAAACACCATCTTCTGTGCACAGATCTTGTTGAACAGATGGCATCATTCTGCTAGTTTCAGAAAGACATACTCTGGAGAGAAATAGCTTTACACACTCAGCTTAGATTCCAGCTCTGCTTGCTCACTCTGGGCCTTGAGTAATTGAAAATTTTGTACATTGTAAAACATCAGTCACAGTCACTGTACAAAATTTTGCATCTTCTAATTTTTAAGCGTTTATTAATCTACAAAGTTTGATTATAGGTGGATAAATTTGAGCTGATGATAAATATGTAATCATTTTGTGTTTAAGTAAATTAGAAGCTATTAAGATTGGTCAAAATCATGTGTTATAACACTTTATCATCATCTTTGCTGTCTGAGATTAGGCCTCAAAAATTCTACTCCCACTCAGGATCACCATGCTGAGGTAGTCAGAACACCATCCTCTTCGTTGCTGTCTTCCTCTTTAAGGACTAGGACTAGAACCCTTAGCACACCATCTAAACCATCCTGACGAGGTAGCTAGAACCATACCCATTTCATTTTTATTTTCTCCTACTAGAACTGGACCCAGAAAGTATTGCTTATGCTTTTGTAAAGCCTAGTGAGGTAGTCAGATTGGCCCACCCTGAAACCATTTCCATAGTCATTCGTAGATATAATCAATTACCTCTCACGTTGGAATTACCAGTCTTGCCAATAAATTTCAAAACTGACAAACTTAACCTTAAACAAATTATATATGCATATATGATTAGAAATCAATCACACTACACAATAAATAAAGGAACCAAATTTCAACTCAAAATAAAGTCAGTCTAGAATTTCATATCAGACACAAGCAACAAGTCCATATATCCAGGTCATATCACACAAGCAAATATTCTGAAAAATCAAAATAATAAGTTTCCATGAAATGCTATGACTCATAAAAGTGCTTAAGTGCTTTTTCATGAGAACTACCCAGTGTAACCACAGGACACAGAACTTAAAGGAGCCAACCAAAACAGGATCAATAATTCAAGGACTTTAAGAAATAATATATATTATTATTTATATATTAAATAATATATAAAATTTAAAAAAGGATAATAGGAAAGTCTGATTGAATTTTAATAAAATAAATACACTTCATAATAAATGATAGAGACAGTTCAGGGTGTGGAAAGTGAATTCAGAAACATAAATATTGAAGAAGACAAGCTGAAATGGGGATAGAATTGAAAAGCTCAACAATCCTATTGAAAAAGAAAGGGAGAAGTCCTGCTAGCAGACTGATAAAGGGAAAACAGAGTATTAAGACTTCAACATGGGAGCTAGAGATGGCTTAGTGTTAGGAGCATAGATTACTCTTGTAGAGGACCCAGCTTCGGTTTCCAGCACCTACACAGTGGCTAACAACTTTCAGTAATTCCAGTTCAAGGGGATCCAACACCCTATTTTGACCTCGATGGGCATTACATGACACAGGTACACTTATATACATGCAGGCAATACACTCCTATGCATAAAAAATAAAAATAATAACTAATTTTTTTTAGAAAACTTTAAAGACTTGAAGATAAAGTCAGATAATTGGGTCATTCAAGCAATAGATATGAAAAGCAATGCAAAACAAATCAAGGAATGGAATACATAGGATTTTGGGAACACCGTGAAAAGAGCAAATCTAGACCTGTCCCCCTTCTATCAGGCCCAGGTCCATTCCTGCTCTTCTCCTCCAGTTCTTTGGACTATCTTCTTAGTCCAAACTTGTCCGCTGTGCCTGATCCCTTAACCCCACACTAGGTCAGTTCTCCAGCTTCATTTGTTAAAGCCTCCACAGGTTGTCCAATTACTCATCTTGCCATTGTCCCCATTCCTGATCTGCCTGCCAAAGACCCACCTACTACTCAGACCATTCTGCTACCCTGCAAGAACCCGAAGCACACACCAACTACCTTTTCATACCTGAGCAAATAGCAAACAAGCTTCATCAACAATATGAGTAGAACCAAACTTCAACTGAACAATGGCATAATACAGTTTCCTATCAAACAAACAATCAACAAAAGGCATCTATACTCCCAAACAGCAATGCAAAACTCACAAACAATATGAAAAACTAAGAGAGTATGTCTCCAATAAAAACCGCCAGTAATGCAGAAGTATACTACCATGAGAATTACCTGGAGGAACCCTGGGATACAGAGTTGAAAAGAGCAATCCAAAGCATGATCAAAGGACTGAAAGAAAACAAAAACTATTTAAAGAACTCAAAGAAGATAGGCATAAAAATGACTGAAGCTTAAGAAAATATGAATATGAGGCTGAATGAAATTAACTTAAAAAGCTAATTCACAAAAAGAAATATTGAAGAAAAAATAAACAAGCTGAAAAGAAGAAGGAGTTGGAAATCTTAGGAAGTTAATTTTAAATGATAGAAGAAAACCTCAGAACGAATCCAACAGAAACCAGGGTATCAAGATGAATTGCATGAAATGCACAAAAGTTTAAAAGACTTTTGCATTAAATATATTGTATAAATGGACTTAAAGACAAAATTGATATGATCATCATGATGCATGAAGAAAAGGCCTTTGTGAAAATCCAACATGTGATCATGATACAGGTCCTAGGACGATTTGGAGGACAAGGAAACTACCTCAACATAATTAAGATTATACAAGACAAAAATCACAAGCAACCTCATTTTAAATGCAGAAAATTTCTAAGCATTGCCACTAAAATAAGGAACTAGACAAGTCTATCAACTAACAACAATCATTTTCAATATAGCACCTTTAAAGGGAAACTTCCCATTGAGTTGGGCATTAGGCTAGTCTAAGAGATTCCCTAAATAATACTGGCTATTGCCACATTCACTGATTACCTTCCAGAATCCGAAGGTAAGACCCTGTTGCTAAAGACATGACTTACTTTGAGTAATTGAGCTGGAACTGATCTGGAAGTTTCCTTCTCCAGACTAAATCTCACAGTATCAGAATATATCATGCAAGCTGCTAAGAGAGAAAGGCAATCAATGGTCCTATTAAGCTGTAAAGCCTTTGAAACATATCAACCACTGGCCAAGCAAATTATTCTAGTGATGTAATTGTGCCAACTTTATCTTGGTGTGATCAACAGCTGTCTAATTAGACTTAAGGTCTTCTCATTGGAAAGGATTTCATGCATTGCACTGAAAACACAGCCAAATACACTTAAGAGTCTTAAACCCTTCAAAAGAATCAACTTCTCTTACTTTCCTAGGGCAATTTATTATTTTTTTACTATATTCTAAATATATATCTTTATTTCAATAGAAAAGTGTACCACTCTCACCATTCATCAAAGAAGTTTCTTTTTGCAAAAGATAGTGGCTAATATGAACTCCACAACTGGTCAAAATATAGAGAATAAATGGCTGTGAGGTGCCTAGCCCTAAATGATGCATCTACAATGCAACATCTAGACTTAGGGTTCAAGGAGCAACAGAGAAGATGAAGAAGAAAGACTGTAAGAGTCAGAGGTACAGGGCACTTGACAGTAGTTAATATATTCTAGATAGTATAAGGAAGGTGCACTCATGAAATCTCTTCAGTACGGTAGTCTAAGATCTACAAAGTGACACAGCTGGTTGACATGCCAAGGTGGGTGGGGTAAATTTCATGAGACATCAACATTAGATGAAAAGCTACAAGCAATCAAGGATGCTGAGAGGGGGAATCAGTTTTCTCAAGGGACTAGCTCCTTGAGAAATTAATCTCAAGTGAACAAGAGTAAACAAAGGTACATATGAGCATCACAAATGAGCTCAGTGGTTTATAGAGAGATATGCAAATTTAAAATTGATGTGTGTATATCAAACAATAATAAAGAAGAGGAAAAAGCTGTGAGGGAGGAGGAGATGGGAGGAATTTGAGAGAGAATGGGAAGAGTGAAAATAATGTGCACATAATGGCCATGTACGAAACTCTCAAAAATGTTTTAGAATAATACTTGAGTCAGCATTTCTGTTTATGAAAATATAATTTAAGGAACTTTTTTAAATCAGCTTACTGAATAAATAATAGTCAAGATCAACTTCACAAAGTTATCCACAGAAATATGTATTACATAATTAATATCCCTACAACACTACAAGGAATAAGGTAGCTATTGCATTCACATAATGGACAGTAGCAAAGCAACAAAAATAGTTACACTTTATGTGTATAATTCCATATAATGAATGCTTATATACTGTTATCAATTTGAAAAAAATTAAAACATATTTCACACTTTATAGGCATCAATATTTATTTTAAATGGATTTTTACATTTTTTTAAAAGAGTTAGTTTATGGCTATAGCAGTGCATTTTATCTTCTTAGGTATCCATACTTCCAGAATCATCTCTAATAGGTACAATTTACCCTAAAAGATCTGACTGATCTGCTTGGTCTACAGAGGGAGAGGATACCAAGGATCTAAAAGTCTTGGGTACATCTTTTGATGAATACATTAAGAGCCAATAAAGAAAGAACATATGCTTCTACTTAAGGACTAAGTTGTTTTTCCATATTGGAAAGTAAGCAAAGGTCTAAACCATAAACACAGTAAAAGTTCAAAGAAGAAATTATGGGAGATTTATTGGTGGAAGGATGGGTGAAAGAATTCACAATTATTTATTTACCTGGAAAAAAATTCAAAAACCCATATACACACACATAAAAAGAAACACAAAAATTTCTCCAGCTGATGTTCAATAGCTATTATGTCAATGAGACAGAATAGTGTGGGAAAATAAATATTAGGAATGATAGAGACTATAATTTGACTGTTTTTTTATAAGACATTTTGGAATGCCTGTGATACATGCAAGAATTTAACAACTGTCAACAAAACTCTCCTTGACAATACTGACATGTGCCCTCTATTTTCAGAAATACTACTCCACCTCCTTTGACAACCATTTGTTTATCAATTCTGATTCTGTCTATATTCTAGTTAACATTTGATGACAGGATTGTGTGGAAATGTATCTTTATTAGGTCTAGAAATTCAGTTGATCTTGCTCATTATAACAAGTTCGTTATGCCTTCTCCTTATGTTTTAAATTTTGTCTTTTCAAACCCTAAGTTCTAATCCCCAGCACCTCAGACAGTAAATTTATCTGAATTCAACATCTCTGTAATGGCCTGAGGCTAACGTGAGGTCATTGGTGTGACTTGGTGGCTAGAGTCCTTGAAGAGGTAAGTTGGACTTTGAAGATGACATAAAGAGACAGAAGGGATAATCTCATGTCTCATGCAAGCCAAGAAAAAAAAAAACAAACATAAAAAAACAAGAATTGCCACCTATCACATGAAATGGAAAAAGAGGCATGGGATAATTAGTTTCTCCCACCCTCAACCTGATTCCACCTCACCAACATGTTTTTCTCATAATCCCTTCCCTCAGCATTGTGAGATCATAAATAAATGCTGAATGAATCCATCCAGTTGGTGTCGTGTATTATGTGCACACTTTTCATACCCCTTAAGTTGAAAAATATCTAAATAGTTGAAGATGTCAGGAATGCCCAAGAGAAAACTACCAATGATTCTCATAGAGCTTTCTACCTCATGTCTTATGGCCAAAGTTATTGATATCTTCCTATGAGCATAAGCTATGGTGAATTGCATAAATGCAAGTTGGTTCCACTTCTTCTCAGTTTGGCCAGACGACTTTTCAAATACTGTTCAGATAACGCAAATGTGTTCTGGTATTTAATATTCATGCACAACAATAACTAATAATTTTGTCAGAGAATGGCAGTAAATGGATTTTTTCCAAAGACCCACAGGCTTTGCGGCTGTCCAGTTTTCTCTTATGCAATGGTTTCCCAGTATCTGTTTTCTCGTTTGTTTTACTTGTGATATCAGTATTTGATTGCTTTGATTACTGGAGGTACCTGGCTTTGTATGAACCCAGAGAGATCATACTTGAATGTATGTCTCAATTTGTCCGTGTGATACCTCACCCTCCTCATTCCTGCCTATGGGAAATGAGTTTTCTCCTAAGTGAAAGATGAAATCAATAGCTATTTCAGGCACCACTGTCTTAGTTAACAATGTATTTCATTAAATTAAGATGGTAGATGGAGATATTTTCAGTTCCTATAAATTATGAATAATCCCTTTCTTGAAGACAAGAATATGTGCTTCTGAAGCCAGAAAGCAACCAGTCACACTGCTTTTCTGCATCTATAAAAATACTAATTTAGGAGACAACCAAATTTGGCCTTTCTTGATCTAGTCTATAATCTAATTTAATTAACAGTCCATTGTGCTCGGCCTAATTGAGCAAGAACTCTCTGCAGAGTAGAGTCTGATCTCCAAGAAGACTGCAGGGGAAATCTCCACGTCTCTGGAGTTTACAGGAGGAACTGTTAGCAGGACATGGATTATATACAGCCAGATAAAATATGGATCTAATCACTTAGGTGACAAAGATTTTAGCAACTGTAGATTTGCATTGTTAATTCTGATAAAAGTAGTGATATTTTAACAAAAGCACCAGGTAGGAAGATCTTTCTACACCTGGTCCTGTGATAAGCATATATCTATATCTTACTTAAATTTCATTTACCTCATGAAAATGGAAACTATAAACATGTCTATTTTGGATTTTAGAGTCGAAGAATCTATCCAAATGAAAAGGTGATTACCTCAAGGCCAAAAAGTTGTTTACTCTGAGTTTTAGAATTTAGAATGGATGTGTTTGAATAAAACTCCAGCTCTTATCCACTATCACCCAGATCACCTGGACTTCTTTTAACCCACTCAATTTAAAGGGTGTAGGAGAAAGTCCCTAAGGATCTGAGTTCATGTATTTCAAAGAGAAGTTTACCTGAAATCAGCGACTATTTCTTTCAGTTCTATCCAGTTTCTACCATCTCAGAGCTGAAGAGGTGTCTCACCTGTTGACCACTGGTCCCTCTTACAAGGGACCCAGTTTTGGTTTCTAGCACCCACGTGGTAGCTAAAAATCCCAGGAAATCAATACTCTCCTCTGGCCTCCATGGGTGCATGCAAATGTGGTGCTCTTACCTAAATACATGCAAAACACTAATACACATACACATAAAGTAAAAATAAATAACTAGACATTATTTAAAATCTGTGATTTCTTCGAAAGTCTTCCTTTAAATTCTGGTCCTGTGTTACACCATGGGGGCAAGAGAAGATACTGATAACTGGAACATCTGCAGATAAGGACAACAGTATCTAAAGACCTCGGGTTTCATGGCATGTAATAAAGTATCAAAGGAGAACAGTGCATTAATAGATTAACTTATTTTGTTTCCTACAAAAAGAAAAGAAAGAAATTAACTTCCCTTACAAAATTCAGGGTCTGTGAAAGTCTGCCAATAGAGGCATACATTACCCTTCTTGAGAGATGCATATATTAGAAATAGGTGACCACAAGTGTCACCGATTCACTAGCCTAACCCTCATGAGAAGCTCCTTGAGGCTGATTTCAAGAGAGAACATGGGACATATTAGGCTTTATATGTGGAAGCACCCAGTGTTTTATCATAATTGCTCTTTGGGAGTAGGCTAGAGGTGGGTTGCATTTTTACAGACATACCACCCAGAGGAGACTCAGTTTATGCTTTCACATTAGCATACATGACACAAATAATAATAAGAAAACATTGGACATGTAATCATATTTTTTATTGTAACAGTAGTAATTCTTTCAGAATAACATTGTTATCAATATTACTTGATCAGAGAAAAGAATGCTTTTTCTAATCCTTAAAAGCTCCACCTTGAGACAAAAACCAGAAAATATTATAGTGTTGGGGATCAATATTCTTGTTTTCATGCTTATATAAATTTTAGAATCTAGAACATATAGATGTCTTAGATTCTTATAACAACTGGAGAATCAGGCTCTTTGCTGGGATGTGTAATCAAGTTTAAAAGATAAGAGTCTGTTTCTTGTCACTAACATGTATATTATGCTCATAAACAGATTGCAAAGCCAGATGCAAAAAAAAAAAATATTTGTATTGCACTATGGCTGTGACTCAGCTGTGTGTCGCTATGTATGATATTTATAATTTTACAAATTAATTTGACCATCTGTAAAATACGGGTAGTATTACTAGTTAAAACCTATGATTTGGGGCTAGTGAGATGGCTGAGTGGGGTAAAGGCATTTGCTGCCGTGTCTCACAACTTGAGTTCAATCCCAGTGGTAGAAAGCGAGAACAGATTTCTACAAGTCATCGTCTGTATCCCTGGGTGTGCTGTGGCAGCCACCTGGGAACCCATGTGTACACATACACCCGCACCCACCCCCTCACAGGCATGCAAATTTTAAGAAGATGAATGTAGAAACTGAATAATTTGTGCCTAAGCTCACTCTTTTTGTGTTATAACTTATGTACTTATAAGGAAGTTGTTACCGAACACAGGTAATATTTATAAATTATTTTTAAAATATACAAGAGAATTGAGATAAGGGAAATATGTCATAAACTTTTAGTGAAAGGACAAAAACTCAGTACAATGTAGAGTGTTGTCAATAGGACATATTCATCATGGTCATAATGGGAAAAAGTTTGCATGGACACTTCATTTTTAATGCAATGGCTGGCAATATGTTACCTTAATACTGAATCAGAACCTCAGTAGTGGATTGACATAAATTTAATCCATTCTTGTCTTCCAAATGATTGGCTAACAAATGAGGAATAGTTAATGTATTAATATCGCAGAGTACATAATTCAAAATGGTATTAAAAAATCTTGGTTGATTTCATGGACATAGGAGTAATTTGTTAATAAATTTATGTGTCTTAGTCTGTTAAACACTCCTGCTGAAACCTTTTCACTCACTTCCCACAGAACAGTTAAACTTCAAGCATGTCAGAAGTTCTTTCCCTGGGTTCTTCTGAATGTTAAATCTTCCAGGGAGAATCATATTAACTTTGACTCATTGTTCAGTTGGTGGAAGACTCAGTTCTAAGCTGCAGTGGCATTGATGATGACATACCAGCCCTCATGTGACATTTCACACTGCAGACCCTATAAGCATACAGTCTCCCAGACCATTTAGAAATAGTTGGGGAATTTGATATCCCTGGTTTAATTTAAGGGATGGTCTTCTAAAACTCCCAAGTGACTCAAATCTTAGGGACTTTTGAGACTAGCTTGGGCACATCACGTTTTCCTTTACCTCAGTTTGTGACAGGAGTAGAATCAATAGACCTCAGAATTACAGCCTAACCTTTCTAGGGAAAGGGGGCAAATTTTCATTTAGCTTGGACCATCACAAAAAATTGGGCTACAAAACATTTTTTGCCACATGTAGAGGCTGTTGCAGAGTTCCACAACTAGCCAACACAGAAAATGTATGTCTGAAAGATGCCCAACGTAAGAAGCACATCTACAGTGGAACCTCTGTGTTTAAGGCTCATGGGACAGAGTGGAACGGGGGTAGAAAGAATATTAATACAGCCCTCAACTCTCGCCAGTGTGGCTTCCTCGTACAACAGAGTGTGATGCACAGGGAAAACCACAGCTGGCTAAGTTTTAGAGAATAAGAGACTGTAGAGTGCATGTCCCTGGATAGGATTCATATATAAATACTCACTCATCCATGGCCCAGGGACCATTGCAGAAGAGAGGGCAGAAAGATTGTAAGAGCCAGGGTTGGTGCATGAACATAAAGAAACTAAGACTTTCAGGTCAGTGGAAAGTTGTTCATATGAACTTGTAGCAATGGTCACAGCAACACAAAGCCTATGCTGACTCAATCCAGTAAAAATCACAGCATAGGGTGGAGGAAACGGGCAGCAGACCCCAACCCTACCCAAGGAACTACTGGCAAATGATTACTGAGTGTTAAAGTAGAGTAGATCTTCTTTAAAGGAGTATATCTGAGGGATACGCTGAATAGACTCCAGTGGATGAACTTGCACTGAAGGACACCTAGATAGAAATGTTTAACCAGATAGACCTTACCATGTATGACAGGATACCTGAAATCTGGTTGGGCAAGGCTTTGTGCATGGGAAGGGGAAGGGTGATTAGGATGTATTATTTGAAATGCACAAAAATGAGATAAAAATATTAAAAATAAAATAAACATCATTCAAGAAACAAGACAGATATATTCTTTCTAGAGTTTGCAGTTTTCATCTGGGATGTCAGAGGATTATGAAGATGAACAAATTCAGGTAGCTTTCTTCTTAATAAGCTTTGCTGTGGGAGAAATGTCTTGTGAACTCCTGGAAAGATGATGTTTGAATGATGTGAGCTGAATAGTCAAAGGTGCATTTTCCATCCACCCCTCTCTCCTAAACAGTAATTATACAATATACATCAATATCAATAAAGACAAAGGGGAATATGCTTTTTGTTAAATATATTTCAGTGAAAGATCCCAGCATCATGCTTGGCATGAAATAAATGTTCTATAAATTTTTCCCTTTTTACCCTCCGAAGATACCCTGTTTTCTTCCTTTCTATGTTGTTACCACTGAGTGCAAAGATAGATACAATAGTAATAGGTCCAAGTAATGTTGGAACTGGAGGCTCTTTGAAGACCGACATACTTCCTTTCTCATCGGATATCAATGTCAGGAAGTATCTCTAGTCTTTGGTTTCCAGTCAGATGAATGCTTAATATGGACAGGAAGGAGATATGATCTCCCTGGTATAGGGGTGGAATGACTTAACTTCATAGTAACTAGATTTTGTAGGAGTAGTTGATCATCACACACAAGGATATTCTCATGCTGTGTTTTTCAAATAGATACAGATACATCATTTGAGCTCAGTGCATTTTGCTGCCTCTTCAATGGGAATGCCATATCCCAATGTAGTTTTCTTGTAGTATTTGCTTTTGTTCGTATGTTTGTTTCACTGAAATAAGCATCAAGATTAAAGCTGGAAATAATTAAGCAAAATAAATGATAATAGGTGGTAAACTTACCTAAACATTGAGACAATTAATTTTAAAAGTAAATTTCACTGGGTCATGGGGTGATTCATTATGTGGTTAAACATTATTTATTCATACTATTTATAGTACTTATACTTTCTGAGAGTATTTCTGGGTGAGATTAACATTTGAACTTGTACTTGTCATAAAACATTTTGCTTTCATGTGGGTTTGTTTAAATCAATGGTATTAAGGTCTGAATAGAATAAAAGCCTTCAAAAGAAAATAGCCTATAAACCAAAATTCTTGTTTTCAAGTGGGAACACTGATCTCCCGACTTCAGACTTAGATTCCCAGACTGAAACACAGACTACATCTTTCTTGCTTTCAAATCACTGGACTAGGACTAGAGCCATGCCATGGCTCCTATGTCCAGACTTATCACTAATATGATCACAGGGGACAATTTAGATTGATCTTATACTGGATACTTTTCTCTCTACCTAGTCTTCTATTTAAAAGCACACATTCCTTGGGGAGTGTGCAGTAATATTTTGTCTATTATTCATTATAAATATTATAATAAATTACCTTATCAAATGAGAACTACCCAGGGTGGGCCCTGATGAGAGGGTAAGGCACAGTCAAAAAAAATTGGAATTTCTATGAAAATTTTTAATAAGGATTGATGACTTTACCAACTCTAAAATATGTCCATTCCTCTAAGAGAAACAAAATCCATACACCGATTGCTACTGGAATGTAATAAATTTTTCACAAACTAAAACACCCAAAATTGAAGTATGCTAATAGAAAAAAACATCTTTATAAACTAAGTACAGAAAAGAAAGGTAATACACTAAGAAGGACAGAAAAATAATTCCACAATTTCAGATAATCTAGCAACCATTTCTTTGAAAGAAAAGAGAAGAGAAAGAAATAGAAATAGAAAGATTTATCAGTTCCCTGGCCTTTGAAATGACCATAAGAATTTCACTTTGCTAAGATTTCTTAAATAGCACATTTAAAAACAATAAAGATCATCGAACATGTACAATCCCAGAAATCAAGAGGTGGACACAAGATTAGTTCATAATACCAACAGCTATGTAGTGGCATTTGAGACCAGTTTGGGCTTCATGAGACCTTGTTTGAAAACCAAAAAAATATATAAATAAATTAACAAATTAATAAATAAGTTTAACGACAAGCAAAACAGAGCTAACCAAAGGCAAAGGCATACTCAAATTAATTATAAAAATTTCAAGTTATAAAGTTTATGATATTTTTGTTTAATGGGAATATACTTAGAAACTTGTGTTAGAATTAATTGCTTCATTTGGGACGCCAGATGTGCACTCTAACTCTATGAGAGTAGGAAAAGATTTTTTGCCCATCTTGGAAATATGAAAAAGAAACTAATTTAATAGAATTATGTGAGAATAAAAGAACAAGAAAAGTTAGTTAGACAAATTTTAGATGTGACACACACTCTGTGAATAATATTGTTATCAGCATGCAATCCATCAGCTACAGAGTAGACTTGCTAGACTTGCAGAAATTAGTCACAAAACCAGCACTCACACATCATAGTCTACCATCATCCCTCTATATAACTTAATATATAGCCAAGGGTTGGGAAAAATAGCTTGTATTCTTGAAGAAAAAATAGATGAACTAATGGATAGCTAAGGAGATAGAATATGGAGAAATAATCTGGCCCCAAGCAAAGGTTGCCAAGAGAAGACTGCTTATGTAGAAACGCTCTCCATGGTCCAGAGAAAACCTCAAGAACATGTCTCCAGAAACAGAAAACTGTAATTTGAGTGATTCTGATCACCTAGAGTTCATCTGGCATTTTAACACTTGCATTCTTAAGGGTAAGACAGGTGCATTGTGAATACAAGAAGCCAGAATCCCTGAACACACATAGAACAGGAAACTGACAATCTCATAAGCACTTAACTCACTGTAGTACAAATATAGTTTCTTCTGTTGAGGAGACAAAGATTAAAGGCCTAAACAGCTTGTTTGAATAAAAGGAAGTTTATAAAAAACCAACTTCCCTGACATCAAATCTTTCATCCAGCCATTCTTAACAACTCACTGTGCAGAAGGTTCCACACCAGAATTAGCACTGTAAAAGAGCCCTGAGAAGGCCTGAACTCCAGGTGATTATAACTTGGTCTTGGAATGCTGAGCTGTGGCATGTGTGACTTTTTCAAGCTACTGAGCCTCTTGGAATGTACTTTTTCCATCTGTAAGAAGAAGGAAAGGGCCTTCCTCTTATATGATTTTATAAGATTCCCACAAGGTGTATCACCAGAGGTTAATGAACTGGTAACAGTATGAGTTTGTGTTATCTCAGACTTTATACTATGCGTGGCAGCTACCTAATATAAAGACTCAATCACAGAAGAAAAAGTTTCTTGCCTTTTGCTGCTCATACTGAAGTCTCCCTACTCTGGCTTTTTCTTTATTCCAGTCATGTTTAAAGTTCAGATAAATGTTGCTTTTAGTTTTGCAAATTCTTAAGTCTTGACCACAAAGTAACAGCAAGAAAGCAATCTGATGGTGGTTGTTTGCTTTTATTATTTTTTTTCTGAGACTAAAATAAAGTATCAATGTAATACACATTTGAAGGGTACAGTCTATAGTTATTTTCCCAGAGTCAAAGAAGATGTGGTCTAATATTAAATATATGACTAGGGAATTACTTGTACAACCAAGTTTATCACTGCTTTTTCCACAACAACAAGACAATGGAATCAGTCTAGATGACTGGAAGAATGGAAATTGAAAATAGTACACACATACGTACCCAACAATATTCTACTTAGCTAGAAAGAAAAATGAAATTTATAGGAAAATGGATGGAACTGGAAAGCATAATATTAAATAAAATAACCCAAGCCCAGATAGACAAATATCATATGACATATCTCAAATGTGTAATCTATCCTCTATAAAATATGCATACTTAGGTGGAAAGAAATATGAATAAAGGTCAGGAAGCTAGAAAGCAGCCCCTGTGATTGGAGAAATGGCAGTGAGGAAAAGAGGTTGAATGAGACAATGGCACAGAATAGAACGGGGAACACTGGAACGGAGAGGTGCAGATCAGAAAGGAGATGCAGGTAAATGAAATGGAATAGGGGAGAATCAGCTAAAAGAAGATATGCGTGAAAGTTCCTTGCAAAACCTATTGTTTTGTAAGGCAGATGTTAGGTCATACACATAAAGTTGTTTAGACTGTTTAAAAAGCAGATAATAACAAGTTTTGACAAAGATGTGGATAAATTGAAAATTTCATTTCCAGTGTAAAGGTACAGAAGTTTAGAAAGTAACCTGTTAGTTCCTCAAACATTAAAAAAAATATAATCCTCTGAACCATGTGATTCCTAGATATCTTTAAGTTAATTTAAAAAGAAAAAGAAAATTTTATTTATTGATCAAAAAATATGTAGAGTTAAGAGAATGTTTATGAAATTAAACAAATAGCTACATGTCATTATTTTAATACTAGTAGGAATTTATTGCTCTTCAGCAATGTCTCAAGAAAGGTTCACCAATGTCAGCTTTAGCATTGCTCTCATAACTATGTTAGTTGTATCACCATTATCATTATCATCAGCATCCTCATCATCATTTTTATCTTCAAATGATTAAGCCTCTTCATTGTAGTATCTACCTTTATTGAAATCTAATAAGAGGGAATAGACCATCTTACTCTAATGGACACTTGTCCTAGAGAAATAATTCCAACTGTGTGTTCCATATTGAATTTGCCTCTGGACAAGATGCAGAGTATGAAGTGCAGAATCTTTACCCAGTTTCACTTCCTCTGAGATCTGGGGCCTGGGTTACTGAGGGCATCAGGGATATCAACACTAAAAGTAATGACTAGCTAAGACATCACTTGTTCCAACTGCAGTTAAATTCATTTTCAGAAGGTCATATAATCTAAAGAGACAAACAGTTGGAGATCAGATTTTTTTTTGTCTAATAGAGTTAATATATACGAAATTAATTCCAAAGCACTTTTGGAAATTTGTACAAAACACTTGCTCACTACTTTCCTTATAACTGTTAAGCCCATTATTTCAAAAAGGTATCATTATAAAATAAAATCATCATTAACTATGTACAATTCAAATTAATGTCTTTTCTAAAATCAAAGAACCTCTATGTAGGAAGAAATATCCAAAGTCAGGTTTGTTTGAGTCACATTCCTAACTTTTAATAGTAACCCATACTTGGTCTAAATTTGTGATTCCTCATTTAAACCTTCACTTGGTTTGTTGTGTTATACTGAGTATAGTCATTCTTTTCTTCAGTTCTTTGTATTGCTTCTAGTATTCTCTGAAGGGCTGGTTTCTGGATGTGAAATCTTTCAGGTTACTTACATCGTGGAAAATTTTTCTTCCCCTTTCAAATATAATTGACATTTTTCTGGGTAAAGTATTCTATAAAGTTGGTATTCCAGTTGAGGGGCAACGGGGGAGTGCTGGTAGGGAAGGGAATATAAAACCGATTAAGACTGATTGAGATATTCTGTACAAAATACACAATGACTTAGTAAAAAAATAGCATCTCATATTTCTATTGACTTCCATCCTATCTCAAGTTCCAAGTAACTAGAGATAAGCTTTTGTCAGGAGACCGCCTCTGGAATCTTTATCCTGGGAATAAATGTTGGGTCTTTACTTGAACATATCTGAGATTTCTTCTAGCAAGAAAATCATTATCATTGGACCCAAAAGGAATGCACTCTCCTCAACCATGAAAGGAAGTTAAGATGACTCTATTCAGGCATAACAACTACTATGACAAATAAATTTTCTAGTTGTTCTCAAAACAAACAGTCACAGTAAAATTGCTGGAGAAACTTACATGGATTTACAGCAGGTGAGCTGTATCCAGTAGACTGGAGACATCATGACACAGAGTATCTTGGTAACATACAGATGTACAGAAAGACTTTGAGTTCTAATGTTTTAGATATACTCTGGATAGGAGCAAAGTAGGGATCCTGATGGCATCACAAATTCTAATTACTTGAGATAATTTAGGTCTCTGTGTTATTGCACAACAAATGCCTCAGGGCTTAAAGAGCAAACACACCAATGCTTATTCAAACAGGTGTATCACTTAACTGGTTTGGTTTTCATTTTCCTCTTCTGAGACCTGAATCTACTAATTCGTATCTGTATTTATCAAGTATATTTCATGGAACCAATATGAAATTTAAAGAAGAAATCAGGTGACCTGAGATATTTCAGTTAAATCACAAATAAAATCTGACCAAATTCAGAAATGTGATCACAACTTCTAATTGGCCATTTACTTAATTTATGTTTCTTCAGAAAAATTAAATCTGTTTTTCAAATAAATTTTATTTACAGTGATGTGTGTCAGAATAGCAAAACATGCTTGTGTTTATTAATACTGGAGCTTTGGTGCTCTCCCAGCATCACCCTTATCATGTTACCTTTTGGATGAGTCAGAGAAGAAAAAAACAAAAACTTGCACCTAATTTAGGACACATGGCATGTTCTCCTTCTTTGAAGGGATGACACTTATCAAGTGTATTAGTCAAGGATCTCCACAGCAACAGACCCAGAATAATGAATATATATTAAAGGGGGATTTATTGCACTGCCTTTAACAATACAGCCCAGAGCAGAACAACAATGGCTTTTCACACCAAAGAGGTCAAAAACTCAGTAGCTGTTCAGTCTATAGAACTGGGTATCTCGAGTCTCAGTCTGGTACAGAAGGCCTAATAAATACCTAGACAATTTCTGGTCTTCAGTCCGCATTGGAAATCAAAAGAAGCTGGTTCCAATACCAACAAAAGTAAATCATTATCAGTAGGAACAGGGTAGATGAACTTGCAGTGAAAGTAAAGGAAAAGTCATATTATTATTTTCATTTAGTTCCAGTAATATTTTTACTGCTTTTTAACTTTCTTGTTGTCTCATTCATTTAGGAGTATATTGTTTAACCTAGATAGGTCTTGTACTTACTACAGGTTCCTTTCCTGTTGATTTGAAGCTTTATTGCCTTGTGATCTTACAGAATGCATGAAATTATTTCTTTTTTTTCTTTCTTTTTTTTTTTTGTATTTGTTGAGGCTTGTTTTGTGCCCCAGCAGGTGGTTGATTTTAGAGAAACTTCTAGGGTATGCTCTCTATTCTTTGTCCTGTTGACCTGTCTATTGGAGATTGCGGGGCTTGACGTCAAGTATTATTATTGAGTTGGGGTAAATCTGTGTCTTAAAGCTCTGTAGTATATTGTATATTTTTTTGTTATACAAAGTTACCAAAGAAAGACAGGGGAAGAGCAACAGAATCCACAACAACTGATGTGAACTGGATCTCCACCTATAGAAGAATGAAATCAGACCCTTATCTTACACCCTGAAAAAAACTGAACTCCAAATAAATCAAAGAACTCAGTATGAGTATCAGTCACTGCTCATCAAAACCTAAATTTTGCAACAGACGGAGATTATTATAAAATTCTACAACTAGTTACACAGAGAAATACTGTCTGTGAGGTGCCCATCCCTAAGTGAAACATCTTCAACTGATCTCTTTACCTAAGTTTCAAAGAACACAGTGGAACAGGGAGTAGAAAGACTACTAATGCATCTCTCAACTCTCACCAGTGAAGTTTCCTCATGCAACAGAGGGCGATGAACTCCGGAGGTCACAAGTGGTCAAGATGTAGAGAATAAGAGAATGCAGAGTGTGTGTTCCTATGTAGGACTCATATTAAATCTCACCCACCAGGTCTCAGGGACAATTGTAGAATATGGGGCAGAGAGATTGTAAAAGCAGAGGGTTGTGTTACATTAAGGAAACAGAGTACTCTAGGATTCTGGGAACTTGCTTAGGTGAACTTACAGCAATAGCAACGACATGCACAAAACCCTTGCAAACTCAATCAAACAAAAACTAGCATACAGCTGAGGAAATGGGCAGGAGGACCCCACCTAGCTGAGGTACTATTGCATGATCATCACTGCTGGGAAAGGAAAGGCTGATCTTCAATAAAGGAAAGACTCTAGCTAGGTTTAACTGGCTCCAGTGGATGAACTCATTCTCAGATGAAGAGACATCTGAGAAAGCAAGTTTCACTTGCTAGAGCTTAAGATATATGGCAGAATTCATAAAATGCTGTGGATAGGCTACTGGGAGTGAAGATTAGGGAGGGGTCCAAAATATATTTAAGATGTACTTTATGAAATGTACAAAAATTCAATTAAAATATACATTAGGAAAAAATAAAGACCAAGTAAGAAAAAAGCCTTTCTTCCATGTCCTTTAGTCTAGGCTAATATCAGAAGGTGACATTCACATTTTGGGTAAGTATTCCTACATTAATTAAGATAATCAGTAAAATCCCCATAGACTTGCTCACAAGCCAACCCAGTGTTGACAATCCCACACTGATTCTGTCTTTCCAGGTAATTTTAGCTTGTATCAAGCTGGCGATTAAAATGAATCGTCACACCAAGGGATACTGACATAGGGAATAAAGGCTTTAAAATAAACATGTCTGCGTTTGGGCACAGGAGTCATAATCTCACAGTTTAAAATTCCCTAATTCTGGAGGAAGAAATTTCGATGCAGAAATTTCATTTGATAGCCTCTGACTTCCTGCAAATGAAGAGTATTTGTAGGTATTCACGCTAGTATGTCATTTTATCAAGGGCATTCAAGTTCTCAGTAACAAAAGACTGACAAATAAAGCGGAGAAGCGATTTCTTCTCCTCAATCCCTCTCCCGCCTTCATCTTCCCATCACCACTTTATAAGTGTCATATATCTGTACACTATAAATATTTTCTGATTATTTAATTGCATAGCATTCATAGAATAACATTATTATTTTTTAGGAGATTGTTAAGACTTGGCATTATATTCATCTCCACAGAAGGAAAATAGAGAGGAAAGTTCTTATTTATCAAATTTTCTTATAATCTAATTTGTGACCTTCAACAGAGCACAATGAAGAGAAAAAATGAACCCACATACAGGTGCATGGATGTTCTCTGCTTCCGTTATCTAGACAGCTTGAAGATGGACGAGTTCTACGATGAAAGATCTAAATCAGTCAGAATTATCATGATTTATTACGACCAAGTTCTTACAGAGATGCATATCATGGGTTTTACCTAGTTAGAGACAGCAGGAATTAGGCAGATCATCCACAAGAGATATGAAAAAATTAATAAGTTTCCATGGATGCAAACACATCTCTGTTCTCCTCTAGACTTTCATGCTGCAGAGCTAACGGAAGCTCTAAACCAAGAACAGTTCAAATCTTTGCTTAGAATTTTCATTTCAGCTGATTTCTGTACTTGATGTTGAACTTTGACTATATAATAAAATATGTTGCTCACATATTGGGAAAAATATATATAAATCTGAACAATATAAGATGAAAGACTGTCTCTCCTCAGTTCTTGGTTAATTCATATTCCTTTCAAATTTTCTTTGATAACCACATTATATTCAATGACATATAATGTGAAAAAAAAAACAGGTAACTAATTTGATTCCTAGGTGACTTTTCTAATTTTAGTAAAATGGAAAAAAAATGCAAATAATGTTCACTACCTCTTCTTTTAAACAATCATGGTATAGCATGAACATAATTTCTCATGTTTTATTATGATATTATTTTACAATACTTTTATCATATGTATGGAATGTTTCTTCAACTGTTTTAAAGGTGTTTTCTATTCTAGAATGAATAAATCAGACGAAAAGTATATAGATAGATTTTGAGTAATTTTATATAAAATATAGAAAATGCAAGGGAATTTAATTTATCACACTTATGTCTAAATAAAACTAATAAAAATGAAACAGTGATATTTTCAAAAGTAAAGTGAAAGAATTTATGAAGTTAAAACTTGAGAGAGTTCAGAAAAATGAATCTAAACTTTGTGTAGCAATAATTCTGTAACATGTGGAATTCTAATAATAACAGGATTTTGTGGCATGGAACAAAGATTCCCAAAGGGTGAACTTTGCAGGTTAATCATGCCAATCTTCCTGGCTAATGTGAAAGATAAAAAATACTCATGGATAGCCAAGAAGAATTCATCATCATTTACTTATTTAATAACTGCATATTGGCTTTAGGTAAAAGTAAATGGGAATGTCATTCAGTCTGACCCATAGTCAATGGGAAGAAACCTTTGCACATACAAAGAAAGTGACACACTAAATGGTTTATCCGAAGATATATAGCTTTTCACAAGTATCCATGTTTGTGACAAACACAGGTGAATTTCAGATATGTTCTGATGTTTATGGAGAGCTAACTGAGATGTGCCAGCAAGGTCAGAGATATTCTTGAAGACAGAGTTACATGGCTCGGTGTCACCCATGCATTTGCTACAAGAAACCAACACCTGTCTGATGATGGAAAGAGAAAAAAGCGTCTTTGCATAGGCACACACATACACACACACACACACACACACACACACACACACACACACACACCCAGGGCACAAAAGAAAAAAACTAATAGAAATATCAATCAAGAATCACTAAAGACCCTGTGAACCAACTGAATGGGTAGAAGAACTAACTAAATTCAAGTTGCTCTAATATATCTGAAATTAGAGATAGGAAAAGCAGAAAATCCCATTAATATGTAGAGGAAAATATAAACTTATTCAAAGTTATTTCAGGCAAAATGATTTAAGCTAATAGAGATATCCTTATTCCCTTCCAACAAAGTGCCCAGTATGTATCAAGTGTCTGATCTGTGATTTACTTCTTCTGCTAACTCAAAACCAAGGACACTAGTATGATCAGAATATCATTAGAAAAGCAAAACTGAAACTGAAAAAAAGCAGCCAAAATCTCACAAAGCTAAGACAGAGATAACATGCAAATCCAGTAGAAGAGCCGAGGGATGGAGTCTGCAGGTTGGTATCTTGCTGTAGCGAATCTTCAAACTTGCTGGGATGGGGCATCTTTGACTTCATAGGAAACCTATAGCAAGTACAGCCATTCTTTTACCCTCTATTATACAGCCTAAAAGATGCATTTTCACTAGAAATTCAAGAGAGATATTAGGTTTAACAAGCAGAAAGTACTTTTATATTTTTTATACACTGGTCTTTCACTAACAGATGAGCAAGTTTTCTTTCGAAAACGAGGTTAAGTTAGAATCCAGTGAAAAACTCAACCTTCTGACCTTAATACATGAAATTAATATTTTTTTCACCATTTACAGAAAGGAAGTATGGAATAACCTGCAAAGTAGAAATTGAAAGAAGAGAAAACCTTCGTTGTGTTAGAACCAAGGATGAGTACTAAATTATATTTAATTTATTCTGTCTACTCTGAAATATACCACCAAACTCTTGACAATGAAAGTCAGCATAACAGTGCTGTAACGTTGTAATGAGCAGCACTCTTTATCTAAATTTTAATCTCCAGGCACAGAAATGTTTGTTTAATTTTATTATGTATTGTCGTATTATATTCCAAACAAATCAGAGTTTGATATATTATTGAGTGAAAATTGCATATGAATCCACCCAACCCTTGCGTGCAGTACAAATCTGACTTAACTGAGTATATCTTGACAAATGGCTTGTGTCTTCATGATTTATCAACACAGTGTGGAATAGTCCTAAAACAGCATGCTATCAGGCTTATTTTGCATTTGCTTCTGCGGTGTACTGAGAGATCAGCAGAAAATATAATGCACTTCCAGGAAGAAGGTAAGAAAAAATTGGATTTGTTTTAAATTGTCGGTATGGGGCTTAAACAGAAGAGACTAAAACAAAAGCAATAAAGAAATACAGAATTTAGTTGAATCTGAAATCACGGAAATTATCTTTGATTGCCAAAGAAAGAGGATGCATCACTGGAGCTAAGAAAGCTTATTAAACGAGAGCAGAAAGTGCTTTTTTACATGATAAACTTTATGAGGCCACTGACAGCTTAGAATCACGCTACTTCCACCACAGCATTAACCAGGCTGAAAATGGGCTCTCAGGTAGGGATCTAAATATCTAAAGTACTCGTAGGTTACTTACCTCAGCAACACTATAAAGGGATACCTAAAATGTTTAGAAAGCATTTTGATATCAGAATATTATTATATCCAGGCATTCCCTGCATCCTTACATGATATGGAGAATCTGGGCAATCGATAAAGCTGTTATTATAAATTAAAGCAATGTACAGGTATCTGAATATTTAGTCTGGTTTGGCTCAAACTTTCAAGTTTTATCATAAAGGAAAAAGAAAGGTTATACATTATTGCTTAGATTTCTGTACAATTAAATGTTTTTTCATTTCTGCTATTCATGTGGAAAATGAATAGGGAAATGTTAGCATAATTGGATTTTTAAATTTTACTTGGTGTTTGATTGTTTCTTGGCCTTTGGCTAAGATCAAGTATATGTTTTTATCTATTTAAAAGTCAGCTTATATTCAGGATGGAAAAAAGTTCTCACTTTGCATTTATAAGGCGTAAGTTATTAATGTCTGCATTCTGTATAATAACCTACTGGAAGACTTAGACAAAGTAACACCCATTATGAGAACATCCCTCTTCCAGTGAACTACAGCTATCTCCCTATAGTCCACAGATACTGGGAAATTTGTCAAACGTTTTCTTCTTAGATTCATCACAAAGCATTGTATTATTGCTCGGCAGACTCCCCCAATCCCTGTTGACTCAGGTCGATGGACCATGGTGCTGGAGCCCACCAGCCCATTCTCTATCTATATCACCTATGTTCTTGCTCTTCATCTCTGAGCAAATGCTGACTGTGGCCGAAGTGCAAACATCTCCACAGGTCTAAACATAAAACATCTGCACTTTCTCTTTCTGAGAGGAGGGAAGAGCTAGCACAGCCGGAGAAAGGACAGTGTCCCGAGCTCCTCAGTGTCCCGAGTTCCTCAGTGTCCCGAGCTCCTAGTCAGCACACAGGGCCTTCATGTGCAGCCTGTGCTTGTCCTTGAATATTATTCTTCATTCTTGCAAATGTATGAACGGAAACACGATGCTTCTCTTGTCTGGTATTTTACCACTTCCGACTCTCCTCATTTTTATTTTTTCTTATTGCTTGCCACAAAGGGAATCTCTGCCTACTACCACAGCCTACTTCTAGTTTAAGGATCCAAATCAGTGAATAGCTTATTTACATATTTGAAGTATTCTGAACATACCAGATAGAGGTCAATTAAGGTCCATAACTTGTTTGCTTGATTTCTTGATTCAATTCTTCTTTCCTTTCTTCCTTGCTTTCTTCCTTCTTTCCTCCCTCCCTCCATCCCTCCTTCTCTTCCTTCCTTCCTCCCTTCCTCCCTACCTTCCTTCCTTCCTTCCTTTCTTTCTTCCCTTCCTTTTTTTGAACAGGTTAAATTCAGCTGAAATGAGGCAAATTTTAGGGTGAAATGCTTGATCCTTTAATTTTCATGTGAAATATTTTATAAGATGATTATTTCTAGGTAAGGGGAGTGTTGATCTTCTTCAAGGGAGAGACTACAGATAAGCTTACTAAACTCCAGTGGATGAACTGGGACTAAAGGATATCTGGGTATGTTAACTTGACATAAAAACCTTAGCATACATGACAGAATGTATGAAATCCAGGAGAGGGGTAGATAGGGGTGTGCAGATAGGGGAAGAGATGTAAATTTCATTAAGATGTTTTGGATGAAAGTTTAAAAATCAATAAAATTATACAAAAAATGGGGGGTGAAGACAATGTACCATTTGAGATTTGGTAGATATTTAGAAAAAAAAATATGGTTCTAAACATTATGGAAGGTATAGCACTATTAAGGTTATAGAGGAATAAGATACACTGAATTTTTAAAGGATTATTACATAATACATACATCTTCACTGAGCATTCTTGTGATTATATATGTGTATAAATATAAAATAAATAAATGTGTAAATTATTTCTATATATCATATATAAACAAATATAAAACCCTCATTGGTGTAGAACTCTCTATATAAATAAAGTTGGCCTCAGTCTCACAGAGATCTGCCTGCCTCTCCTTCCCAAATGCTGACTAAAGGCATGTGCAATGATATATGGTCAGAAGCCGAATATTTAAGCCAAAGTTTTGTTGTGATTTATAAAAGAATGAAAATTATCTGAAAGGCAAGTGTCTTCTGCAGCATCTTTATAAGACTCCCTAAACACATGTACACATTTGCACTATGTGTATCACATATTTCATTAAATTATTAAGAGCAAAAATACTTCTCTTCCATTGTAGCTATTATGTTTTAACTACTGCCTGTTAACAATAGTGGTTAAATTGCTACTGGTGGAGACTTTTTTCCAATTTGAAAGAAATTTCTCATTTCATAAGATTATTTATGGATTCATAAGATCAAAATTATTTACTTCCTCTTCCTAGTGTTTGCTTTATTAATTCTTATGGAATAAAATCAAATTGGTACTTTCCAGCAGCTAAATGAGCCATGATGTAATAACAAGAGGAATCCACCAGCACCTGTAAGAATCCCAAAGTCTTCCTTTACGTCACATGCTAACAAGCTTACAAATATGTCAGACAAAATCGTATGTTTCCCTATTTGTTAAAAAATATCTACACTTGACAGTAAACATATGGGTTTGTTTTTCATTTTAAAATAAATCAATGAATGATATTCAAAAAGTTTCTATTTTAATAATTAGTAAATAAGGTATTAATAGATAAACTATAAATAAGCTTATTTATTCATATTAAAGACTATACTTCTGCATATATTATTAAAAGCACCTAGTAAAAGATCTATTTTATCATCATAGCAGGTAGAAATCACTGCTTTGTGGAGACTCTGAGTAAAATACAAATATTTTGAAGGATAGGTTTTGTAATTAGTACAAATAGACAGGAATAAACTGTTATGTTAAAAAATCCAATTACATGTGTAATGCTTCGCACAGAAATATTAATAATATTAGTTGGTCATTATTATCAAGCACCATAAACATGAATGAATGGAGAGTCAGTTCTTCCCTCACACTGGTCTCTGAGAGTCCAATGAAGAATTATGAGAAATAAGTTTTAGAAAATACTCTACGAAGCAAAGAATAACAATGCACACAATAATGGAATTAAATAAGATGATGCACATTCAAGCACAAATTTTCTGAAAGTGATCTAGCCTCTCCAGAAGAATAATAAAATGAATATCTACCAGAACGGCTAGGTGGAGTAGAATTTTTTCTTGAAATTTCTGCACCTCTCCAAGGATTATTAGACGCTGACTTTCAGAAAGGAAATAAAATAGTTTTCCATCAAAGTCCCTAGAAAAAGGAAAGGAAACACAAAGTACTTTTGATAAGTGAGAGAGAGAAATAAGAGCAGGGAATTAGGTTATAAAATGTATTGAAAAGTACCCCAACATCAATCTGATTTGAAGGAGTTATCAGTTTATGAAGCAGATTATATAGACTAATTATATGATTAATGTTTTCATATATAATTTATGTTAGTGTTTACTAAAACTCTACATTATTAAATGATTTTGACACAATGTAGGTTTTCATCTAATAAGAACTGTATATATAATTATCGTGGACACCGAAGATTCTTCTTTCAAAGAAATTCTGACTTCCAAGTTTATTGTTTGGTAGAAAATTATTGACCCAAACTTTTAGTGTATTCTTAGGATATGTTGATATAGGCAATTAAGTAACATGCTACACTTACTGGAATGAAAATGCTTGCATGCTTAATGATAAACCTCATCATGCAACAATCTGAGGAGTCATTCTAAAGCCTGAACATATATACAATGAAATATAA
Organism: Eospalax fontanierii; assembly: GCA_035773235.1. Taxonomy (NCBI): domain Eukaryota; kingdom Metazoa; phylum Chordata; class Mammalia; order Rodentia; family Spalacidae; genus Eospalax; species Eospalax fontanierii. Next base: position 13,322,786 of record CM069544.1, on the reverse strand, counting down.
CTAGGGAAAAAACGCAGAAAATAATAAATAAATCATTGAACAATTGGTGCATAAGAGTTTGTGAAACCTCTCGAAGAGACTATGGCAGGAAATGTGAGTTATATGTGTGTATATCTACTGACATTTGTGCAGAACACATGTTGAAGTTGACTTTCGGTTAATCTTTGATTATTCTCCACCTAATTGCTTAGGGGAGATCTCTCACTGACTCCAGAGCTCACAAATTTGTCCAGTCTAGATAATCAGCTTGCCTTTCAATCCACTTTCAGTTTCCAGAGTGTCTGGAATACTGCAGTTGTCATGCATTCTTGGCATTTAAATTTGTACCAGGGATCCAAAACTTCAGTTTTCATGCTGGCTCAGCAAGTGATTAATCCACTAAGCCATTTCCCGGCCTGGATTCTAATAATTTAACGTGACTCAACACAACACAAAAATCGATGATTTCTTCGTTTGAGCAAATTCCCAAACTATGCAATTTCTCAGATTCTTAATTAATTAACTGAAGAACTAAATTTTATAATGAGAAAATAGTATTTGGCAAATGAATTTCGTTTCAGATAATATTATTTTGGGGAGAACCTTAATAAGCCACACTAGTGCGGTCAAATTTCCCAAAGTATGTAAAAAGGTCACTACCCTAGAGTTCCTGAGATAGTTCATTCCTGATGGACTAGCAGTCCCAGTTTCACACTGATGAGAATACTAAGGAGAAACAGGAACTCTGCACCATTTAGTGAGACTTCAGCTGGACCTCACAAACGCAGGGAGGGTCAGCACAGCACTGAGGTCAGGGTCAGATGTCAGCACAGTTTGTGTCCACGGTAGAGCGGTGTTTAGACACACACTTCTCATTTTCTCTTTCCCCTCGTGTGCTATGAGGGGGCTGCCCAATGATGACAGTTCACTTGCTGGCAGTGCAATCTAAGTAATCACAATGATTCATACACTTTTAACTTAGAAAAGCAATCATGAATCTGAAATACATTTTAGATAAAAAAGAAAATGAATAAGCAATGTCACCTATCACCTTGTCTAGGCGAAGCCTGTTTGACATGCCGTTTATTCTGTTCTAGCATGCTTTCTATTGTAGTGATAAATACCACCATCAAAATAACTTGAAGATGAAAGGGAATGTTTGCTTTACAGATTATAATCCATCATTGAGGAAAGCCAAGGCAAGCTCAAAGGAGCAGGAACCTGGAGGCAGGAACTGAAGGTGAGACCATGCAAGAATGCTGCTTACTGATTTGATTCCCCAGGCTTGGGTCTTACAGGCTTGTTTACTTTGTATACATCCAAGGCCCCTTTGCCCACAGGGTCCTGGGACATCCTATATCAACTAGCAATTTAAAGAATGGCCTCATAAACACAGACACAGGCCAATCATTTGGTAGAAATTTCTCAGTTGAGATTCCCCATTTAAAGAGTTCTCTACTTTGGGGGCTGGAGAGATGATTCAGTGGTTAAGAGCACAGCGTGCTCTTGCAGAGGACCTGGTTTCTATTCCCAGCACCCATAACAGTTGGTAACTCCAGGTTCAGGGAATCTGATGCCCTCTTCTGACCTCCGTGGGCATTGCATGACAGGGGTGTACTTTAACACATATGCAAGCAATACACTCATACACATAAAATAATAAAAATAAAAAATTGTTTAAAATGGTTTCTACTTCATTTTAAATGAACAAAAACTAACCAGTAGCTCTCTGGATCAGTAGCTTTTCACCTCTGCTTTATTATTATTATTATAGTTACTTTAATAAGGCTTTTGGAGTTCAAATATTTTAAAAACTCTTCTTTTTAAAATTATTTTATTTTTCTTTAATTTTATGAGTGTATTGCCTGCATGCATATAAGTGCATTGGTGTCATGAAATTCTTGCAGAAGTTAGAAGAGTGGGTCTGATCCTCTGGATATGCAGGTAAGAGTGATTTTTAGCTGCCCTGTGGGTTCTGGGGACCAAACCGGGGTCCCTGAGAGAGCAACCAGTGCTTTTAATCACAGAGACCCATCTCCAACTTCTAAAAACACTTTCCTTAAATTAAGATTCATTTTGCTTATTATTGCAAATTATTTATATTTTATTTTTTTAATAGTTCGTGTGTATGAGTGTTTTGCCTGTATATATGTAAGTGCACCGTGTGCATACAGTTCCCACAGAGGCCAGAGGATAATATTGGATCACATGGAACTGGAATTACAGATGGCTGTTAGACACTTTGTGGGTGATCAGGACCAAAACCCAGTTCTCTGCAAGAGCAGCCAGTGCCCTTAACCACTGAGCCATCACTGCAGACCCTATTTCTTGTTCTTGTTTTTATTTTATTGTGTGTGTGTGTGTTTTTATTAATTTGTTTGTGAATTTCAAAAACTGTACTGTGATTAAATTAAGATTTTCCTCTCCCGTTTTCACTCTCCCTAATACCCCCATCCAATATCATCCAATATGTATTTATATATATGTAACTTTATTTATAATATATACCTTACTATATATAACACCCCAAAACAAACATATGCACATATACAATATTATAGGTATAGATCGGGTCTTTTAGTGTCAAACTTGTATCTCTAAATGCCTATTTGTGAGTAGCAGTCCAATTGTAGCATGGTCAAGGGTCTACCAAGGCTCTAACCCTTAAATAAAACTTATTCTCTCCCCTCCTAGCATTCACTAGTTGCCACTAGTTACTTAGGTAGGGCTGGAGATTTTTATCTCCCTATGTACATCCATACTGGAATTCTGTCTGGCTTGAGTGTATGTGGGACTTATTCATGCTGTCATCATTGGTATGAGTTCCAATAAAAAAACTACACAGCTTAGCTGAAAAACTCTTTCATCCACCCCCTCTGGTCTTCTGCCCTCTCTTCCACAATTATCCCTCAGCCTTGGGAGGCAGAAATTTGACATAAGATGAAGCACTGTGCAGCCTCTTATTTTTTGCCTTGTGTCCAGTTGTTGGTTTCTGTGTCAACTATCATTTGCTGCATAAGGATGCTTCTCTAGTGAGTGTTGAAAGATACATAAGTCTATGGTTATAACAGTAAGTTATCAGGAGTAATTTTAAGACTGCATCTATTTAGCAGAATACCCATATTAGTCTCTTCCTGATGGCCTATGATCTCTCTAGCCACAGGTTCCCAGGCCTGATATAGATTGAGCTCTGCTATGGTAATCTTCCTAGCATTTCTCTTTGTGCTCAGGATTGTTTGGATAGATGAGTACTTTGTTGTTTCTCTATGAATTTTAGGTTGGATATTTTATATTTCTGTCATGATTGTCATGGTGCTATTGATTGGAACTTCCATGAATATGTAAATTGCTTTTGGTGGATGGTCATTATCATATTGATTCTATAAACCCATCTATGAGCGTGAAAGGGCTTTCCAGTTTTGTGTCTCCCTCAAAATCGTTTTTCAAAGATTAAAAATTTTATTTAATAAATGTAATGTCTGTTTACTTTTATCCCTAGATTTTTTCTGAGGTTAATGTGAATGGAAATGGTTTCCTAATCTCTTTCTCTGATTGCTTGTTATTTATACATAGGAAGACTACTGATTTTGTAGATCAAGTCTGTAACCTGCTACTTTGCTGAGAGTCTTAATCATTTCTAGAAGATTTCGAGTATAATTATTGGGATCTCTTATGTGTAATAATGTATCATCTGAAAATAAGGACAATTTCAATTCTTTTCAAATTATTGCCATATTAATTTCTTTCTCTTGTCTTATTGCTCTAGTTAGTCTTTCTAGAACTATAGTGAAAAGGAGCGTGTAGAGTGGATACCTTTGTCCTGATTTTATTGGGAATGCTTCAAGTTTTTCTTCATTTAGAATGATATTGGCTGTGGGTTTGTTGTACATAGCTTTAATATGTTGAAGTATGGTCCATCCAGTTATATTCCCTCTAGAAATTTTATTAGGTATTCATGAGGCATAGTGCAATTTGTAAAAGGCCTTTTCTATTCCTATTTAGATGATCCTGTTTTTTGTTTTTAAAACAATTTATATGATTTATTACATTTATTGACATACAAATAGTGAATTATTTCTGCACTTGATCATGATGAATATCTTTTTGATGTGTGTCTGTATAAAATTTGTATTTTTTTGAGAATATTTTATGTGTGTAGGCTTAAAGTTTTATTTTCTTCCTTTTGATTTTTGGAGTTTTTGTTGTTCTTGTCTGGTTTTTGTGTTATAATAATACAAACATCATAGAAGGAGTTTGGGAGTTCTTCCTCTGCATCTCTGTTTGAATAATTAAATATTATTTGTTATCAATCTTCTTTGAAGATCTGGTAGAATTTTGCTGTGAATCCATCTGGGTGTGGGATTTTGTTTTTCAGTTGGGAGGCTTTGTATTACTGTTTCAGTTTCCTCATTAGTTTTCCATCTGGTTAAGCTGTTAATTTCTTCTTAATTTAACTTTGGTAAATGTTCAAGAAGTACCAAAAATAGCTTGTGTATTTATGAATGAGATTAAGACCTCATGCTAGCTGGACATGAGATAAGTTCCTCAGAAAAATGTTGGCTTCTTTTTAGAGGAAAGGTTAATGGCTACTGATGGATTCAAGGAAAGGTAGTCATTATCTTCAATTTTATAGCCACTGGTAAACCCAACATGCTCTGATGGATATTATCCATAGTCACACAGACAACCCTGGTCATTTAAAAAAAAGAATGCAATGAATATGTGAAAAAGATTTATAGGTAAGAAAGATTTACTGACAGAGTTGGGAGATAGATAAAACAAGCATTCTTAATTGTCAGAGAGCAAACTTAAATAATATCACCTTAAAAACAAAACAAAACAAAATTAACAAGTCATAGATGTCTTAAACTGACTTCAAGCAGCATAAGCACATATCACAACGTAAATCAATGTTATTAAAAGAAGGCAGTAAAGCTTTGAGCTAATTGTGTGAGAATTTGAAAAGTCCATGATCCAACCTCAAGTAATGTTAAGAAATAGGAAAGTAAAATCCATAACTATAAGAAAAACAATTGAGTGAAAATTAAGACAGAATTGATTTAGATAATGAGATAACATGATGACATTTAAAACAAACTGCTTCTGTTATTATGCTGCAAAGTTTCAAGAAAAGAGGGCATCAAGGACCCAACAAAGTGAGGACCCAAAAATAAATTCTTTATGGTAAAAATCAATAATTGATACTAACCATATGGAAAAAATAGGGCTCTAAAAATAGCAAAAATGTCTTCTACATAAATTAATAGAAAAACTTAAGCACATATATAAAATAAAATGAAATAAGCAAGACAAAATTAAATATTATAATAATGTTCATGAATATGAAGGAATAGAAACATGAAAGACCTGCATAAGCAGTTGTAAATTTGAGACTTATGAGATAAACAGGAGGCTAGTGTATCAGGAAGTACAGGCCTGATGCATCCAGCTTTGAATGGCAACTCAGCTTTAAATTTAGCTTACAACATGAAGAGACTGTAAGAAAGGAATATAGTAGATACTTACAAAACCTAAAAGAGATAACTATTTAATACTTACCAAGAAGAATCTGCTAACTTCTATTAAATTAAACTCTCAACCTAAATATCAGAATGATAAACTAGCAAAATTTAGTGAAAGAAAAAAAGTATCTCAATGAAACTTACAAGATAATTATCATTTTTAGTGAATCACGATATATTTCCTATAGAACTTAGCAATTCATCTTAATCATCTTTAGACCTCCTTCCCCAATGGCAACCCCTGTAGCCTGCCCCCAACTGGAATCCATACATTCTTTGTATGGATTCTTTCCATAAATCTGTGTTAAGATCTATTGTGTTGAGTTAGTGTCCCCAAATGTTCCTCCGTGCAGATTCATCCACTGAACTCTAGTCACCCTATCTGGAGTCCGTCGCTGACCCAACATTAATCAATTGCCAATATTTCTTCAGCAGAGATTGTGGTCTACTGCCCATTTCCCCAGCTCCGAGTTTGGTTTTTGCCTACTAGAGTTTGCATGAATCTTGAACATGTGGAAACCATTGCTTTAGGTTCATATGAGCAGAGTTCCAGGAGCTCGTAGGATTCTATTTCCACATGGTCACATTCCTCATAGGCTCCTACAGGTTTTCTGGCCCCTCTTCTGTTAGGGTCCCTGAGCCCTGAGTGAGTGACACTTAATATAACAGTCCTATACAGGGACTGACTGCAAATTCCTAAACTCTGTTCCTTGGCCATTTGTGATTATTTATGTTACTGGCCCTCTGCTGCACAAGAGAACTTCATTAATGAAAGTTGAGAGATTCATTAATGTCCTCTTTTCCCTTGTTCCACACTGTCTGAGCCTCGTGTGTAGAGGGTGTATTGTAGATGTGCCACTTAGGCATGTACAATTCACAACGTCTGTGTGTGAAAACGTGTGGTATTCTGTAGTAGTCTCTGTCTGGTGCAACAGAAACTTCTTTGATGAGTAGTGACTGGAATAATTGACTATAAATATAAGGGTATATATCGTTCACTTAGTAATAAGTCTCAGTAACCTAGGAATATGACTACCTTGGGGATTTCTCTGAGATCTATGACCTCTTCAGCCATGTGTATTTGACTATGATTACAGTACCACACTTGTGTTTTCTCCCATCAAATGGACTCTATGACAAGACAGGTAGTCTTGCTTGACCCCATGTTAAAAGTGCCAATACTGCACCAGTGTTGAATGTTGTGCTGGTCATTGATGTGGATATTTGGTCATGAAACTGGTGTGGGACATTGATTAATGTTCTCCCTTGGCTGCTTCCATAGTGATCTCAATAGCTGTCTGAGCTAGTCTTCAGGGAAGTGGCTTCGAGGTCAGCTCCAGTTCCATTGCTCTAAATCTGATCTCTGGAGTATGTCCTGTTTTCAGCAATAGGGTCTTACCTTCAAATTCTTGGAGGCAATCAGGGGCTGGGGCAAGCAGTAAATATCTCAGAATATACTGCTTTCTAATTTGAGTAATTTTATTTTATTCTTATTTTAATTTGATTGAACATAAAAAAGAAAATGAAGACCATAGAAGAAATTCATCTTCTTTAAGAGAGAGATTATAGATATACTGACTAGATCCCAGTGGATGAACTTGACCTAGGGACATCTGGGTACACCAATTTGACTTCAAATCCTTAGCATATTTGACAGAATGCATGAAATCTGGTAAGAAGATGATTAAGATGTTTTATATGCAATGCACAAAAATTCAATAAAAATATACATTAAAAAAGAAAAATAAGACCTGTACATTTTTATATATATTCAACCCCACTAATCCTCCATAGGTGGCACTAATCTGAACCTGAAGAGTTAACCAAATAAGCACAGTTAAGGCTTTAAAGTAGCAATGAATTACAGACAAATGTGCATGCTCTTTTAGAAATTATTTGATAATGTTGACATCAATTTCTGCACTTTTGCAACATGGTAATGAATGGAATTGGACACATCCCCCTTTCTTTCTCTTCAGTTAAATCAATCTTTCCTTAATTCAGAAATGTCAGTACTATAAAGCTATAAAGCTCAAGAGTAAATGGTGGGACCAATCATAAGAGGTACTCATCCTTCTGTTTGCTCTAGGACTGAATCTGTATACACTATTAGCAACTAATAATGCATTTCATGTTCTCCAAATTCCCCGTGCTGAGACAATTAAAAGTTCAATATGGGATATTCTCATTCCTCAATATATTTTCTATCATAAAAGAAGCTGAGTACTATCATTAGCAGAGACAAGCAGATTCAATAAATCCCAGAGACTCTATAACTCTGTATCACACAAGAAACGTTAATATTTTTCTTATGTATGCCAAATATCACAAGATATTTAAGAAAATGAGAACTTAACTCACAATTTTTAAAGGACACCCCTGTTTGGACTCTTGATTTTTATAACCATATATATCTCCTACAAATAAAATACACAGAAGTACTGGAATTTGTTCACTTGATTTTTAGAGTGCTCAGTAAAAGTTCATAGAAATAGCAGGGGAACAACAGATTTGGATCCAAATCATTCTAGTCAGTTCATTCCTGCTCCACTATGCTTTGATTTGTTCATTCTCAGTATACTAATTCATTCACTAATTTGACTGAAGCAGCAAACAGAGGTTCTAAGGAATCAAGATCTGGTGCCCAGGTCACAAACACACATGGCTTAGTGAATTTATTTGTGGAGGATTTTTGGTTGCAAAGTTAACTAAAAGTAATTAGTTCAAATTCTGTCCATTCTCTAATCATCATTCCCATAAGGCTGGTCAGTATATGGTAAATTATAAAGTGTTTCAGGAGCATAAAGTAATGTAATACTAATTGAATACTGGGGTATGCCGATGAACTAAGTCCTCTAGTATGCTTGCTGCCGTTTTCTATTCTCAGGGGGTTTTACAGAGCGTAAAATTCTCAAGTAGCGCCATAATGATAACCTGCAGGCACATAGGCAGCTCACATGTTATTTTATTGTTCTTTTATATTATTTTGTGTGTGCAGTAAGTGATTGTTAAAATGAGCTCTAATAACTTGAAACTCAGTGTAATTCAGTAGAGGGTCCATCTAACATACCTCTGCAGAATGACAATCTGTGATTCCATGCTGACTCAGTCCTTGGATGGAAGAAGTTATTTTAATGTAAGTTCACTGTAATGAATTTGAAGCCAACCCATGTGTATAAACAGACATCCACACACTCATGGGGATAGATAATTAAGGTTCTGCTACCGTAATGAGTATTCTATATTAGGGTTTAATTACCAAGGCAGGAACCTGAGCTTTGATGATTTTTTAATAGAAGGTAGAACATTTTTCTAATTTAGCATTTTTCATTTAAAAAGCTCATTAGATACTACATTCCACAGTGCAAAATGCTCATCCATATGAGATAAGATTAGAGATAAAGGAAGTAAATTTTCAGTAAAAGTGCTTAATGGAATTTGCTGCATTTCCCCCTTGAGATATCTATCATCTATCTATCTATCTTTCCATCTATCTATCTATCTATCTATCTATCTATCTATCTATTATCTCTATCTATCTATCTATAGATAGATAGATAGATATATTTATCTTGCCCAGTAGATAGTGTCCGGTGCTACCTTGGCCCTGCTTTAACTCCAGTAAAGTTTAATACTTGTCTTTCCAAAACAAAAGAGATTTAAGTAAATATACTGTGCGTATTTTGTTTGCTGCAAATACATAGATGAATTTAAACTTAGAAAAAAACAAGTAAAATGTATTGGCCAAGGACCTAGAGAATTTGTTGCTTTGCTCCAAAATTTCTAGGTTCTTTGAAAGCTTTGATGTCTTGAAGAATAGATAGAGAGATAGATAGATAGATAAATGAAAGATAGATAGATGATAGATAGGCAGATATATATAGATATATGAGATGCTTGAAATCTGCTGTTAATTCTCTAGATGAGATTAATGAGAAACTACATTAGAATTCCATTAAAGATGACTTTGCTTCTCCATTTCTTTTCATTGATGCTACTCAATATCTTGTGTTGAAAAGGAATATTTGTACACAATTAGAATTTTTTAACATTTCTTAGAGGAATTCTTTAATATTTTATTATAAAAATAAGAGAGGGGGGATCAGCAAGTTATTTGAGTTTATTTTAATATTCACTTCTTCAATTAGTACTACCTTATTTTATGTTGGTTAAAATGCTTTATAGATCACCAGCAAAGCTGGAGAAGTTGAACCATCTAATCCCTTTGGTAAATTCCCAGAAATCAGACATGGGGCTGCTGGATTTGGTATTTAGACTACTGTTTTTGGTCTTATTTCGGTCTGGTATTTCCTCACTATACCTCTATTCCTCCATTTTACAATCAGAATTTATGTTCAGTTTCACTGTAAATAGGGAGGGTGTGATTTTTCTTTTGATTTTACAGGGCCTTAGAGTTAAGAGATTTCTCTGAGTCCCAAAAGAGACTTGATCTGTGGACTTTTAATAATTTTGAGACTGTGCAATCTCTTAAGTTTCAACTAAATGCATTTTGCACTTTATATGGTCAGGAGTCTATGGGGGCCAGGGTGTGGAATGTGGTGGTTTGAATGAGAATTTCCCCCTTAGGCTCTAAGTATTTGGACATATTGTGTCCAGTTGATGGCAATTTGGGGGTAGTTCTTAGAAGGTGTGGCCATGCTGGAGGAAGAATGTCATTGGGGATGGGCTTAGAAACTTCTTAAACCTTGATGAATCTCCATTTAGTCTGTGCTTCCTGTGCCTCCTTGAAGATGTCAGCACTTAGCTTCTACTCTAGCCACCCCTGCCATGATGCCTCCTTGCCATGCTGGACTCTTTCCATTTTGGAACCGTAAACTAAATAAACTCTTCCTTTTATAAGTTCTTTTGGTCATAGTGCTTCTATCACAACAACAGAAAAGTAACTGATACACGTGAGGGCTATATTAACATCACTTAGCCCTCCATTTACCTTCCAACACTTCCCATATCCTCAACTCTCTCTCAAATTTATAACCTCTTCTATTATTATTCTTACATATATGTAAGATATTCTTACATACATATGCATATATATGTTCTATAGAGTCCTGGAATTCAGCCCTCCCCCATCACCAGGTTTGAACCAACTGAGTGGACAGAGAATGCTCTTTTAGGTAAATTAATTTATTTCAGGTTACTTACAAAGGATTCATCCCTGGGGAGAGAGAAACATAGATATTGATGGTGGAGACTGCGTTTTGATCATAAGTCCCCCGGACCTCTGGAACACATGCTCAAGAATGGGGAGCCTTGGTGTGCCCCCTCTCTCCTTCCCATCCTTCCATACATTTCCACTAGACTTCCCCCCTTAAGTCATTGGTTAGTTGGCTGTCAATCACATCTGGATGCCTAACTGTCCACTTCCAGTGTTCAACCAGCATTAGAATGTGGCAATTGCCTTTTGTTTTGGTAAATGCATTCTTCCAAGTCTCCCTTGGCCAACAGCTCACATGGGGAGCAACCCACATCTGGTACCAGAATTGCTAGTTCACAGTCAGATAAAGTATACTTTTACTCTTTGGCATCTAAAGGCCTAGGCCCATAAAGCTGCCAGAATTTCACAGCTATACGCCATCCTTGTACCTTGTATGAGTTACATTCCAGTCCTGCTACTTCAGCTCTACTTGACATCTCTCGAATGGGTTTCATCTCAGAAATTAACATTATATAAACATACAATGCCTAACATAGCAAGGAAAATTCCTTTTTATTTGCATTAGTTGTTTTGTCAACAGATCCACATTGGGTAGAATATCATGTAAGTCTTTAGTTATTGTTGGGAATGCATTTAGTGTCCCGGAGTTCTCACATGGAGCCTTCATGCATCCCTTTATCCTTGCTAACCTCATTAGGCCTGGCCAAACAGCTTGATCCTACACAGGGCCAAGAAGAAATAAGGCTTCTTTTGCCCCTGTAACACCTATTGTTTCCCAGGGCCAGGGAGACCCTAGATCTGATTGCTAACTCGAGTCACACCTGTGGTCGCTCCATTGACCATACCTGGCTGTTGGCAGAGGCTCTGGCCAGGCAAACTGTCTTTACCCCTGGAATAGCCAGTCACGGGAAAAATGCACCCTGTTTACTCGGGGGTAGGGGTGGTTAGTATCCACTCCTGGGATAAACTTCATCCTCTGTGTACCTTTTGTGAACCATTTCTCAGGGCTTACAGCCTCCCAGGGCTGTTTTAGCACAGAATTTGGCTTTTTATCAATCCTTTCTTTAGGAATTTGGGCTGAACACAAGTCCCACCACATTTGCCTACGAGTAACCCAAGCGGAACTCCTCTTCTGTTTTGCCTCCATTACACATCTTTCAGCTGTTATATTCTTCTACAGACATACTAGGTTGCTTAAATCTGTCAAAGCCTCCCCTGCCTTGTAAAGCTCTTGTCCCACTAAGGGATCTAGTGGGGACACTAAACCTCCATACCAAAGTCAAGATCCTTATTCAATGAAGCCCTTCATTTAATCTCTAGTGAACACAGTCCTATCTGGTCCTGTGAAAGGGGAACCATACGTGGCTTTCCTCATAGCCAGTTCTCTCAGCAGTTCCTGTCCCCTTTTTATTGTTCTCCAGCTCCTGATATTCATGGAAACCTGCACAGGTATCTCTAATTGCTTATACAAGCCAGCCCGTCAGAGACTGCTTCCCTTTGTACTGCCTTAGGCTATACAGCCTGGATCTCAAGGAGGGGTGAGCTCTGATGTTGCTCAGCTGTCCTGCTTCTGCAGCATTGAAAATAATCTCATCTGCTCCAATGTCCCACAGCCTTGTAAACCAGGTCCTAAAGGTTCCCTCCTGGTTTGTTTGAATGTCATTCCTAGCTCTAGCAGCTCTAGGGCTGAGAACCCTTTAGGGGGATTTTCAGCTCCTTCTGGGTTGTTTGCTTATTCCTAGGCGTTCCAAGTTCTAGGGTCCCAGGATGGGTTCTGAATTTTTAACCTGACCTGGGTTTTTGTCCCTTTTCAACTTCCTAGCTGTAAAAAGTGGCACGCTAAAGGCTCCATCTTCTTTTCTCTCTTATTCAATTTGCTAGCAAGCTCAGAGGCTAGTATTGAAAAAGCAAGGCTCATATCTTTCTCGCGATCTAATTCATCTCTCACATTTTGAGTCTCTGTGCTAAGACCTCGGCCTGAGACTGCCATCTCGACCTGGACCCGCATGCTGTGCCATCCTCCATGGCATCTTCACCAGTGGGTGCCACCACCAATCTCATCTGGTTAGGTAAGTTCACCTTAATTATTATTTCACTATAAACTGCTCTAACCCTGCAATGGCTGCCATACACACCAGTCCTATGGGGATAATTTACCATATCAAAAATTCTTCTGTCCATACTTTTCCCTTGGCTGATCCCCATATTAGCTGTGGCTGCATAAATCCTTTTCCTGGGAGCATTTTCCTTTTGTCAGTCGGTCCTGGTCAGCTATGCCAATTGTATCATGAATTCTCTCACGGTGAAGCCCGGCATTCAGCCCCACCCCACCCCCAGGTTTGAACTAATTGAGAGGACAGAGAATGCTCTTTTAGGGAAATTAATTTATTCCAGATTACTTACAATGGATTCATTCCTGGGTAGAGAGAGACAGATGTTGTATGGTGGAGACTGCATTTTGATATTAAGTCCCCCAGACCTCTCGAACATGTGAACAAGAATGGAGGAGCCTTGGTGCACACCCTGCTCTCTCCTTCCCATCCTTTCTACTAGACCTCCCCTCTTAAGTCATTGGTTAGTTGGCTGTCAACCACATTTGGAAGCCTGTCCCTCGCAGCACAGAGAGAAAAGTGCTTATCTATACAATAGTATATGTTCATGAAGGTGGGTGTGAGTGTAGTGCCACACTTACCCACACCCACATTACACGTACTGTCCATTTTTGTGGTGCTCATATGAGGATGTGATTAGAGCTGACCATTTGAGTTTGCACAACCTATCAAGGAGTTAGTCTCTCGAGAAAACTGCTTCTCTTAGCAGATATAGATTGCCTTTAGCGTTCCCACCATATTTTGTTTAGAGGTTGGAACTTGTGAAGTATTCCCTATTCACACTGGCATGTCAATTGGTGTCTTTATGCAGGTCTTGTCTAAGCAGCTATATTGTGGAGATTCCATGGGTGAAGGCTCTCGGTCATACGCAGAAGACTCTATTAAGCAGCATGTTTGTAGTATAATTTGTGCATGGAGGGTTAATGTGTAGGAAGAGAGATGATAGATGTGGAAGACAATATAATATGAACAGAATCTGGACTAAAGACTTTTACTTAACCTTGCAACTAGAAGCTACTCTATAGTATAAACAAACTCAGTGAGCCATGTGCTCTTCTTGTGATTAGGGCATATGACCTTGATCTTCAGAATCAAATTTACCTTTCGCCCAAGAGAATGAATGAATATGAGTGTGCTTGAATTAGCATATCAAAGCACTGAAAGCAGTCTATGCTTGTGTTCTCATTGAAAGCAGTGAGAATAATTGAAATGGGACATTTGCTTGGTGTTGAGTATATGAAGTATTTTTGACCTAGGCATCAAAGGTTAGATTCTTCTATAAGAAGAGAGTGGCTCCTGGCTTCTACTTATGAAATTGTTGCAGGAGAGACTGTTTGAATAAAAATACACATGAATCTGGCTCTTGAGTAAAGTTCCATAAGGCATCAGAGGAGTAGGTGGTTCTCTGAGTTTGTGTCCACACTTGGCCTCAGCGCTGAGTCAGGCTGATTAATTCAGGTATAACATTAATGAGGCTTAGTTCCTCACAATTATGAGCAATTGTTAAACCATAAAATAGTAGACACCTCTCACTTGATTTAAAAACACTTGAGGGAAAGGCCTATTTCAGTTCTGTTTAATCCCAAACATAGCATCAAACTTCACATTAAAAATGTAACAATAAATGTCTTTATTACTGCCCATCTCCACTCAAGCTGAGTCTTCATTATCTTCTGTGTACAATCAATGGGAACAATTGATACACCTGTTACCTTTGATTAATCAAATGATTTTGTATTTGAAAATCCGGTGTTAAAAAAATAATTAGCCAAGGTCAAGCACACATTTCCCTTTCAGAAAGCAGTCCTATAAAACCCCAGCTTACATTTTGGAAATATTTTTTAAAAGGAGAAAAAATGCATCTTGAATGGAGGACTTTGCATGTTTGCAGAGATAATTTCTTTCAGGTGAGGCCAGAGATTTCTAAATTCACCAATGTTCATTACTTCTCCCATTCTAATCTCTCCTGTATCCCTTGAATAAAAGACAAAATGAAATAAAAGATGAAAATTAAAAACCCAGGAAATCAAACAAAAAAAATTCTAAAGGAAAGAATCAAAAGGGGGGTGGAGGAAATGAAGTAGAGACTATCAGATCTTAAAGATAAGCTTGGGACATTGCATCACTCAACCAAACTAAACTAAACCTTGCAATGAATACTGAAGACCTGTCTCACTGTTAAAAGATCAAACCTACAAATCACAGGGATAGAGCAAAGAGAAGAAACTGAGGTCAAAGCCACAGAAAATACTTTTAATAAAATCATAGAAAAACATTTCTCAAATCTAGAGAAAGTGAAACATGAAGGAAAAATACGGGTAGACAGAACTAGTAAAGACTTGCCCCCTCATCATATAAAAGTCCAAACCTTAAATTTCCAGAACAAAGAAAAGATATTTAAATTTGTGAGACAGAAGAAACACGGCACCTATAAAGACAGTTCCATCAGAACAACAACTGAGTCTTCACTGTAGACTATGAAAGTTAGTACAAGCCATGAAAGAACATAGATTCCAGCTCAGACTACCATAATTGTCACTGTAATTGAAGGAAAAATTAAACTTTCCATGATAAATATATTTTTTATTGAATTTATGTACAACGAAGCAGTTCTACAGAAAGTTCTTCTCAGAACACTTCAGTCTGATGAGAAGATTAAACATTCTTATAAGTGCATAAAGAATAAGTAAATTATCTCGGGACAGTCAATGCCATTACAACACCAGCATAACAGAAATGAATAAATATTAATGAATAATAACTTTCAATATTAATAGTCTCATTTCCTCAGTAAAAAGACATGGACTAATTGATTGGATTAAAAAAACGGGATCCTTTGATTTGCTGCCTCCAAGAAACAAACCTTACCAACAATAATTGAAACAATCTTAAGGTAAAAAGATATCCCAGGAAGTAAAGAATAAGCAGGTACAGCTACTCTAATATCTGACAAAATAAATTTGAATTAAAACTAGTCAGAAAATATAGGGGAGATCACTTTATACTCATTAAAGAAAAATACATAAGGAAGAGATTACAGTGCTAAACATATAAGCACCACACACCAGAACACCGAATTCCATAAACTGGGAAAAATATAAGAACTAAAATAACACATTGACTCCAACAGTGTGATAGTGGGGGACCTAAACATCACATACTATCAACAATATACAGATCAACCAGAGCGAACACAGAGAAAGCCTGGAGTTAAATAATAAATATCTACATAGCTTTCCAACCAAACACCAAAAGAATATAATTTCTTTAAAGCAGTACATGAAACTTCTTCAAAACAGACCACATATAAAGACCTAAAGCAGACCTCCAAAAACTTTATGAAAATTGAAGTATCATTCACTATTCCCTCTGACTACAAAGCCATTTAACATAAACATTATGAAAAAAAAAAACACATAAAACCTAAACAACACACTACTGAAGGCAATTTGAATGAATGGAGGAATCAATAAGGAAATTGAAAATTTCATAAAATTGGATAAAAATGAAAAAAAAAAACCACCATTCCTTGGGAAGCAATGTAGGCCCTACTAGGAAAAACTATAGCATTAAGTGCCCATCTAGATAAAGAAACATTTCACAAAAATAAATAACCCCTTAAAGATCTTAGAAATTTATGAAAAAACAACACCTAAAAAAGTTCCTTGGAAGAGATAAATGAAATCAAATCTTATTTAATGAATAAGATACAAGAAAAGGGATACAAAAATTAATGAAATAAAAAGTTGGTTCTTTGAATATTTGAACAAAATTGACCAATATTTAGCCAAATTGAACAAAAGAGAGAACCCAATTTAACCAACACAGGCATGGAAAGAAAAACCTTACCACAGATCCCAAGAAAATTTAGAAATTCATACAGACCCATTTTTAAAGTTCATAGTTGACCTTAATAGAATATCTAAATGGAATGAATACATTTATAGCTATGTATGGCCTGCTAAATTTAAATCAAAATGATATAAATAATGTAAACAGAATAATAAAAACCAATGAGATAGATGCAGTATTGAATAGCTTCAGTTGTCAACTTGACAAACCTTGGTAGAGAGAACTTCAGCTGACGAATTTCTTCCTCTGAATTGGCATGTGTCTATGTCTGTGGGCATTTTGTTGATACTGAGTGATCCACAGTAGATGGTGTCATGCCTAGGGTAGGTTGTTGTTGTTTATGAAAGCAAACTGAGAATAGGGAAGGTAATCGTGCCAGTAAAAATATCCTCCCTGATGCCTTCAAATCCCGCCTCCAAGTTCCTGTTCTGCCTTAAGTTTCTACCCTGAGTTCCCCAATGATTGATGGATTATGAACTGGACATGTAAGCTGAAATAAACCTTTTCATCTCCAATTTGCTTTTGGTCATTGATTTATCACAGCAACAGAAAGTAACTGGAATATGTAGTAATTATAATTCTCCCAATTAAAAAGTATCCAGAAGGGAGTGGATACAGAAACAAATTATATCAAATCTTCAAAAT
This sequence comes from Eospalax fontanierii, assembly GCA_035773235.1. NCBI lineage: Eukaryota > Metazoa > Chordata > Mammalia > Rodentia > Spalacidae > Eospalax > Eospalax fontanierii. The sequence continues at coordinate 13,305,501 of CM069544.1, read as the reverse complement.
CCTAAAACCTGCACTCCTCAAATTATTTCATGAAACAGAAAATGAATGACCAATCACAACTTATTTTTATGAAGTTGGTCTTAATCTACTCCAAACTCAGAAAAATACCAAATAACCAAAAACTATGGACCAGACTTTCTGATGAACATAAATGCAAATTTATCAGCAAAATACTAGAAAATGCAATGCAAGTGCAAGAACAAAGAAAAGAGACTATACATAATGATCACAGTGGTTTCATCCCAGAGATGCAGCAATTGTTCAGCATACATAAATTATTGGCTGTATTCCACCACATGAAGAAACTCAAGGACAGAAACCACCAGATCATATCATTAGATGCAGAAAAGATTTGGGACAAACTCCAACATACATTCATGAAAACTCATGGAGAATCTTTGGTCCAGAAGATACAGTTCAACATAATAAAGGCAATATACAACAAACACATAATCAATATTATCCTAAATGGAGAAAAATGCAAAACATTCCTAGTAAGATCAGGAATGAGACAAAGAAGTCAACTTTCTCCATTCCTGGTCAGTGTATAGTTCAAGTTTTAACTAGAGTAATAGGACAAACAAGGACGATAAGGGGGATTCCAGTAGGAACAGAACAAGTGAAAGTATCCTTATTTCCTAATGAAATCCATTGATACATAAAACATTCTTACGATTCCACCAGAAAACGTCTAAATCTGATTAAGCAATTCAGCAGAGTAGCAGGATATAAACTTAACACTTTCAAATCAGTAGTAGCCTTCATATACATCAAAAACAAAAATACCAGGAAAGAAATCAGGGAAATGATCCCATTCACTATAGCCTCAAACCTGCAATATCTTTAACTAAATCTAATCAGGAAATTGAAGGGCTTGAACAAACAACTTAAAGATACTGAAGAAATAAATTAAAGAAGATACCAGAAGATGGAAAGACCTCCCATGCTCAATGACTTGGAGGATTAATTTTGTGAAAATGGCCTTCCTTCTAAAAGACATCTAGAAATTCAATGCAATGCCCATTGAAATTCAAACACAGTTCTTTATAGAAATTGAAACAAATAATTTAAAAGTTCATATGGAAACAGGGAAAAAACAGCATAGTTAAAGTAATCCTGAACAATAAAAGAACTTCTAGAGGCATTGCCATCCCTGACCTCAAATTGTACTACAGATTAACAGTACTAAAAGCTCCATGGTACTTGCATTAAAAAGACAAACCTATGAATTGCATAGAATTGAGGAATCAGATTTAAATCCATGCATTTATAATCATGTGATTTATTGCCCACCCAGGTCACAAGAGAAGCACACCAATCAGTGGACTTGATTAAATTATACCAAACTATAAGATTTTTTTTTGGTTCAAAGATTTGTTAAAAGTCATTGGACCAGACTCCAGTGGATGCATTAGTACTAAAGGACATTTGGGCACAAATTCTTGACTGGATGTCACTTGACAAATATGAAGGAATACATGAGGTCCAGTGGGAGCTGGGGGGATGGATTGGGGAGAGGATCTAAATTTGATTAATAACAGTTCTACGAAATGTATAAAACTCAATAAAGTAAAAAGATTAAATGTAAATGTCTTTGGTCAAGAATATTATATATATATATATATATATATATGTATATATATATATATATGTGTGTGTGTGTGTGTGTGTGTGTGTAGCACGTGAATGTATAACCTGAAGTAACTTCAAAGCCAGGAAGGTAGATATGGTCCTTAGTGAGGGGGAATATCTATAAATGGTAATAGGATACAACTTTTAACAAGGAAGACGTGGAAAAATGGGGGAGGAATTTAACTACGAAAATGTGTGACGTAATAGAGAGGAGATAGAGTCAAGGATCTTAGAAAACTCATAGGGAAGCATATTCTTTCATAAACTTTCTTAAAGTACACATGCAATACATGTATTAAATATACATGTGTGTATTTTTTAATGGAGTTATGCCTCATGGGATATTAATGCCTCCTTCAAGAGCCATAGGCTATGTAGGAAAAACCTCCATGCAAGGCATTGGAAATCTCCTTTCCGATTGTTAGTTAAGGGAGTCCAAAAGACTCCCAAAGCAATATAGAGCATTGCCACTGCTATTGGTTGCCTCCCAGAACTTGAAAATAAGACCCTATCCCTGAAGACACCGCATATTTTGGACACAGGAATAATCAAGCTAAACCTGAGCTGGAATCCACATCCCAGAGGACAAAATCTCATACTACTGAAAAGTGCTGTGTAAACTGACAAGGGAGAAAAAGATATTCATAATGATACCAAGATTTAAAGCATATGAACCACAACAATTGTTGGCATAGCCAGGTATTCCTAATAGCACAATAGTGGCATTTTTAGTTTTAGGAAAGTGAACAGCTGTCTAAATGGAAAAAAGGCTTGCTCAACAGAGCACTATTCATGACATGGACTGTAAATTTAAGCAAATATCCATGGCCAGAGATCCCACAGACACTCAAGATGAAGCTACTACTGTCATTTTTCTAAACAAATATTTTTTTAAAATCTATTGTAGATACTTATCCTATACAAATATATTTTAAAATATCAGACTGAAGAAGTTTGCAAATTATTGGGCCATATATTTTAGCCCCGAGATTTATACATTTTTGCAATACCAACAAAGGCTAAATGAATTCATAGGGAAGTATATAAAATGTTGACACTTTTATAGCAAATATGTGAGTCAGCGAAAACTTGTTTCAAAGGTTCTGTTTGAAGTTTTTGAAGACTTACTGAGATAATCCCAAACATAATATTGCTTCATACTTTCTATAATTTTCTCCTATATCTTAAGACCTCAACTGAAGTAATCCTCCCTCCCTTACCCTCCTCCCTGAATTTAGGGTAGAGCTTTGTTCAAAAAAAGAAATATATTCTTCAGTTTCCTTTCTTAATTTTTGTCTCCAGGAAACAGTGAAATGAAAATGAGAAATGGAAAAAGTTCCAAAGCTATTAGTTTAGCATTTATATCCACAAGTTGCAGATGGAGAGAATGTCAATAATGACTAAAGAAAGAATGCAGTAGAGATTTAAATAGCTGTGCATGTTATAGTGTGACGTAAAATATGCTGCTCTATGACAAAGGAATACAGTTATTTTTTTTAACATTGTCAAACATGGCCAAGGAAATGAGTATTTCAGAGAATAAAATAGCAATTGCCAGTTATTAAGAGAGTGATAGAGAATGCTTAGGAAACTATATTGGCAAATTACACTGGTGATTTGTTAGTAGTTACTCAAAGCACTTCATTCTTTTGATTACAGGAAGGATAAAATGCGAAAATATAAACGATTGATAGCCAGAGTATCTTAGACACTGTTTACTTAAAGTGAATGCCAGTCTACTGTGTAAATGAAGTGTTTTGTTTTTTAGGCACTGGACCACATATTGATCTAGGATCTACTGTAAAAGTGTGCACTGGCCAATGTACATGGAATAGTTCTTGAGTTTATTTAAATGCCTTGATTTGCCTATTGACAAATGGTATGGGTTAATAGTGATATATTCATGTGCATAGGTATACTCTATATGTACATAATTTTGAGAAGTGTCTTACAGAGCTCATTCTTCCCTGAAGCACACTATGTAGCCTAAATTAGTCTCACACTCTCCATCGTCCTGCCTCAGTCTCCCAAATGATGGGATTACAGGCATGCATCAAGTACTGCTTAGTTTTCAAATGTTATTACTGTATTTTAGTGTTTCAAAATCAAGATGAAATCTTAAAGTGGTTTTGATTTGCATTTCTCTAATTACTAAGGATGTTGAACTCTTTAAAATATTATTTATATATGAATTTATTTATTTTATGTGTATGAGTTTTATGCCTGCAGGTATTGAAGTGCAACCCTGTCATATAGAGGACAGAAGAGTATTCAATCACCTGGCTCTGGAGTTATAAATGGTTTTTAGCTGCCACGCGGGTTATAGGGATTTGAACATGGGTTTTCTGCAAGAGCAGTCAATTCTATGAACTTCTAAGCCACCTCTCCAGCCATATTGTGCAAGTTTAAAGGTTAGCCATTGTATTTATTTGTTTGAGAACTCACTGTACAGGTCCTTAGCCCCTCTTTTTACTGGGTTGTTTATTTTCCTATTTTTTCTTGTTTGTTGAGTTCTTTGTATATTGTGGGTATTAAACATCTGTCGAATGTATAGTTGATGAAGGCTTCAAGAATCCACAGTTTTGTCCTACTTCCAATTCATGTTCCGCATCATAGTTGTAGTTGAAGATGTAAATTTAAGCTCCTGCTTCTATGTACATACTTTGTCAGTACATGATAGATTCCTTTCTCTCATAGATTTCTGTGCCTCTGGAACTGTAAGCCAAATTCAACTCATTCCTTTGCAAGTTTCCTTGACATTGTTTTTAAAAATATTTTTAAAATTTGTTTTATTAATTATTTTTTGTGATTTTTTCATTCGATATACCTTTACCATATTTAGATCTTATCCCCTATGCACCTCATCCTTATTACTCCTCACAATTTAATGTAATATATACATATATATGACTACAACGTCTTATTTGAGCCCCCAAATGTCCTTCAGTATGAGTGTTTTATCTTCATGTATATAAATGTACTCAAGTATGTAATGCCTGCTCAGATCAGTAGAGTATATAAGGTTTCTTGTAATTGGAGCTATGGATGGTTGTTAGCTGCCAGGGTGGTGTGTACTAGGAATCAAACCTGGGTCTTTAGGAAGATTAACTAGTGCTCTTAAGAACCAAATCTTCTCTCCAAGCTTGGTTATTATGTTTTCTCACAGTAACAAAAATTAACTAGTACAAAACTAAACAAGCTTATGGAAACATAGATGTGGCATAGAAATAACCTGCCGGTCTTTGTCATGTACATATATATACACATTTACTTGAATATGTGGAATACACTTGCTAGAAGAACTCTGTTACAGGAAAGGGACTTAAATGACACATAGAGATTTTTAGTTTCATCATATGCTGTTTCAAGAATTAGGAAAGTTCCTTCAAGGTAAAGGGATATACAAAACCAAAAGTATTCCAACTAAAGAATTTAACAGTATCTAAATAAATGTAGGAGTATCAGCAAATACCAAAACAGAGAAGACAGGAATTAGGATGAAGAAATGAGGCATATGGGGACTTGAAGCCGAGTGTGAAGTGTTCTATGGAGGAGTGAGTGAGTCGAATACTGCTGAGCATTAGAGTGACCTTTCAAATGATCAGGGAAACCTGGATGTAATGAAGGGTGAAAGGCCATGCTATAAATGAATGTCCCAGGAAAAATTGGAAGCATAGTCAAACTACTCAAAGATCAAGTTAGATGAGTTTATAATAATAAGTTCAGCAGAGAGGAGGTCATTAGGATCCATGAAAAGGGTAATGTCAGTGAGTTGGTGGTGACTGGAGAACATTTAGGAGGAAGTAAAAAGAAGAGAAATATGGGAGGACACTGAGTACAGATAACTCTGAATACATTAAGGTGAGGACTTTGCCCTGAAAGGCTGGGGAGTAGTGAAGCAGAAACAGTGCTCTTTTCTCTCTCTCTCTCTCTCTCTCTCTCTCTATATATATATATATATATATATATACATATATATATACATATATATATATATAACATATATATTTTTTCCCTTGTTAGCCACCCAAGGAAATACAAATGAAAACCATATTGGTATTTAATCTTAGCACACTCAAAATATCATCAATTATTAATGGAAAAAATAATTAAGGAATCACTTTTGATTTCTGAATCGGCATGAGCAGTAACAAAAATTTAAAAGAGTCTATGTCCAGAAGAAGGAATAATCAAATGAAAAACATTCAGTGGCTTCCCAAGGCAGAGAAGCCGTATTTCACACAAGGATACTTTAGTGCTCTGAGCTGGCTCAGTGTCATTTGGACTATGTTGTCCCTTACCTCTAGAACTAGAATTTAGCACCTTGAGGACACTAAAGCTCTGAGTATCTCCAAGACCTAAGATTCATCTGCCACATCTGCTAGGAGAGCTGATCCCAGTGACAAATTCACCTGTGAGACTAATTTGCATAAATCAGGAATATCAAGCCAGAAAGTTTCCTATAACTTCTCTCTACCCTCTATGTATTAGATGCAGAGTAGAAAGAAGATGCAAAGATAAAACATGGGTAACTACTGCAGCCAAATTGCAGAAGTGTGAATTCTGTATCTATCATTAGCTGTGACCTAAGAGGACTTTGAAAATCTGGTTCATGACTCCAAACTACAGAATAGAAATGCAACATAACCAAGACTCATTGATATTTATTGGAATGGAGTTAGGACCCATAAAGCACTTAGAGCAATGTCAAGCACACAATACATGCTGGAATAGTTTAGCTGTTAGGCTAGCATCCAAAGTTTGAACAGAAGACTCAGAAACTTATTGCAATCTTTGTTACAAAACATCAGTAGATTTAATTAAAATAAATAGTGAAAGCACAATCAATGGAATCTAAAACTCTGAGCAGTTCCTTCTTCAGGTTTCAAAGTTTGAAGAACTCTGAGTAAGATACTTGCAATAGTATTCTTTAGTATTATCTAGAGAAACATGAAATGAGGTGTATCTCTAAACTGAGAAGATTGTAAAACATCAACTGTCATTGGCATTAAATTGCTGCTTCTTTTTCTTATCTTATTCTTTCTCCACATCACCTCTCCAATTCACAAATTTATGAAAGTATCACATGTGTGTGGCATTTCTATTGAGGCAAACGCAGAGAAATACAAGTCAGATATAGATGTCTTAAAATTTATTGTTATTTATATGTATATGTCTGAGGGAAACACATGCTCTGGAACTGTAGTTACATGCAAGTGTGAACCATTTGACATAAGTGTTAGGAATATAAATCAGGTCCTATGCAAGAACAGCAAGCACTTTTAAACACTGAGCCACCTCTTCTTCCTCCAGATATTGATTTTTATGTTGTTATTAACATTTTGGCAAACATTCGATCATGAATTTAATTTTATTTTTAAGAAGCAGGTATTTGTAAATGACACAATTCTCTACACACAAAATTGTTTTTGTTAATTTTAATGTGTGACTTTGTGTATAAAGAAACAGTGCTTTGAAAATACAGAGCTAAAGCAGTGCTGAAACAATAACCTTCTAAGTGGAAAAAATGCAGAATAATATAATGTTGAATATAAAATAAAAACATTCCGTTCTGATTTTGAACAGTTAGAGGGGAAAACAAGAATAGAATGAACAGAATTCTATTCTGATGTTTATAATCAGTGGGACATTGCTATTTAGGTGATATTTCCATATAGATGCTTTCTATGATGATAAAAATCAAAGCACAATTTCATTAAGGGTTTAGCAACACAAAATAGATAACACAGGGCGCAGTGATTAAGAGTACTGAATGCTCTTACAGAGGACCAGGATTTGATTCCCAGCACCCACATGAATATTAACAACCATCCATAACTCCATTTCCAGGGGATTCAGTGTCCTCTTCTGAAATCTGTGGGTATTGTATGAGACAGGTGCACTTATACACATGTGGGCAATGCACTCATACACATAAAATAAAATAATAATACAAAAATCACAGGAGACTTCTACTTTATTAAAGCTGGACTTCAGTCACAATTTATGTCCCCATCTATATTTATGGTTTTCTAATGTATGTTTGAAAATTGACAGCATTAATCCTCTGTTATGTATATCTATTTTATAGTATATGAAAATATAATGATAAAAAACACCAAAACTAACAAAAGCTCAGGGAATTAACAAGGTGACAAGTATGGTCTACGAATGGAGAGAAAGAGGTTCAGATCACTGGAGACTTGATGATCACAGAAACAAACCTTTCTTAGTTTGAAGGGCTCACATTATATTATCAGTTTCTTTTGTTAGAGTAAAATTGATTCATCATTTTCTTTTATAAAACAGATTGAAACCTACACCTTCTGGAATAGATCTGCTTGGGGAAGTACCAGGTTTACAGCAATCAGTGTACTTTCAGAGTGGTAACAGGGCAAACTTATTATTAATAAATAAGAATGACCATGTAAAATTTTGCAGAAAATAAGTTCTGCGGAGAGAAATCATGAGGAGGTAGGAGGAAGAAGACATCAAATTATTGGCAGATATCATATCCTTAACTTCCTTTTTATTGCATAACTGAGTTATATAGGGAGGACCACTGTCTTTCCAAAATTTAAAATGCTATCTTTCTGCATTGAATTCCACCTTCATTGTATTTCTTTGACACTAAAACTCAGATGCAACTATCTGAATACTCAAACTACAAAAAGAATACTGAGTCACTAAAAATCTGGGTGCTATTTATGGCAAGAAATAATCAGAGTAACTATTAATTTCAATATAAAATAAAAAGTGTTGCATAATTAGTAAAAAGATAAAAATAAAATCATTTCATCTGATGAGTAGAATTTGTTTCAGAACATTTCTAATCAGTGATGACATGCTGCAACACATTACAGATCTGTATTTTTCTAATCAATAAGTATGATTTAATCATTGAAATGTTTTTATGTGTATACTCTATTAATTGCTTTATAAAGCAATATAATTTATATTTCCTCATCTTCTTTTGTCCTGCTATGTTCAGGCACACTGACAGTTCAGCATAAATCACATCCATGCCTCACATTGCAGCCCCTTACAACACTTTTCATGCAGCCCTTTCAAAGCACATTGCAGCCCATGACATTTTTTTGAACTCTGAAGTTTGGTCTTTAAATAAGTAGTTGATTGATGAATTGATCGCAATAACTTTCTGTTCTCAAGTCCCATCTCAAGGATTACTAGAATTCTTTGCATAATGAATGCATTACATATTCTTGAAATTTGTACATAAAGTGATTGTTTATACACTATATTTTCAGTTAACTCTAAAGAAAGTTGTGACACAGTTTGGAGAAAATAAATGTCCATTTTAATAATTTATTTAATTTATTTCAATCAGATTTTCAATGATAACACCTATCATCGATAGCATTTGATTGATAAGACAAAATATTATATATCAACAAGTTTATACTTATAGTGGTGGAAAAATGAAACTTTTGGATTATTAAAAGTAAGTTTCTGGAAAGTTTCCCTTGACACCCTTTTATGTCATTCTCATTCACATTACCCTCTTCTGTAGTTTATATAATATTCTACTGAAACTACAAAGTTAAAAAATTCAAATTTTTTTAAGAAATAGTTCTAATGTAACATAATATGACAAATCTATATCTTGAATAAGGTTTTTTAGTTCTGACATTTTATAAGTGAATTTGAAAGAGAAATTCATTGGAATGTATCCAGGCACCACGGCAAAACTGACAAGGAATGTATCTCAGCCTGAGAGATCTAACAAGACAAAAAGTATTTAGCTCAAGGAAGATGTTGTAGATCCTCAGAGACAATGTGTATTGAACATTTAAAACTTATTCTAACCTTCTAGTCAAGTCAGGAAAATGGGTATCTTTCTAGAAGTCTACTAATGTGTTTTCCTTCAGAATTTAGGGGATTAGTGCTTATGCATTATCAAAAGTTTCATTTCATTTTAATTCAAAAATTAGAACTTCTCCAAATTGAGATTTTTATAGACAATGTTATCTTGCATACCTCATCCCATTATTGAATAGAACTGCAGAAATGAGAGCAGGTGGTTGGCAAGTGATGACATAATGCATCTAATAGCACACTATATTTTTAGGTGAAACACAGGACATTTCTCAGTACTCATGTAGACAGGAATATGCACTCTTTGAAATGGGAAGTTTTTGATAGAGATTCAGAAAATGACTGCAGTGAGATTTAGGAATAACTTATCTAAATGCATGCTTACAGACATAAGAAGGTTACATCAGATGAGGCTTTTATTATGTTGGACTCCAAAATGAACCTATGTTCAATAACAAAGCTAATGTAATAATTACTTTTATACTAACCATTAAACAGACTAATGATCTATAACTTATTCCTGCTAGCAATGTGCTTTCATTTTAATTTGCAGCCTGCATGCCAGAGAATCCTATGCCAAAGTCTAACTTTAAATAAAACAGTTATTTTTCACATCAACAATATTATTAGGTCTTCAGTGATTGAAAGCACACATCAAAAAACATTGTCCTTTAACTCAAAGACAATTCCAACTTTCTCTATCTTGAATATATTTACATAATAAATAACCATATCTGACTAATTATAACTTTTTTGAACATAAAACCTCTGAGTTGTTCATGTTAGTTAGAATAGATACTGTTTAAGATAAAATATTATGAAATATGTTGTGGCAAATGTAATTTGAAAGCTTTTTTTAATCCCAATGCAACTGTCTTGATATTTGTTTTGCTCTTCTGTCTGCACAGTATCAGAAGAAAAGTCCACAGAGATCCAGGAAAGAAAATTATTAAGAGTATAGAGAATCTTTCTTTGGGTTATTTTATGGGTTGTAGCATTAGACAGAATGCTTTATTTTGCTACAAATCCATGTAATATTTATCTATAAGATCAAAATAAATGCACAGAATGATTAAATGTGGTTAAAATAATTACTATCATTTCTGAAGTGCTATTTTCTTCTAATAAAAATCTCAAGGTTGAGAGAAGCATCAGGTCTTAATCATAAATGAGAATATTGATATAGGGGGAAGACTTAGTCTGTTGGACACATGGGATTTGTATCATTCAATTCTTATGCTTTTATATAATGTTTATGAGGCACAGTACGGAATATGCCTCTCAATTGTTTAATCTGAAATTTTGGTTCTGGTATTAAGACCTACGCTTAGCAAGAGTAGAAAAGCAGGGTTCTAACTCCAACTGGGGTCTGAGAAGCCTTGACAAAGAAAAGCGAACTTTTGAAAGATTTTTTTTCAAAAAGTAAATATTAGTAAAAAGATTATAGACTGAAGCCCAATTAAGAGAAAAATAAGAAGAAATAACAAATGTTGGAAGTCACCGACAGTGGATTAAACATAGGATGAACTTTGAGGAGGTTTACCCAACTCTAAGGTAATTAACAAGTATTGGAAAACCTGAGAATTGCTCCTTTGAAATTAGCATTAGGCTTTTTGTTGTCTACTGGAGTTGCAGGGGAATGGAAAACATGACTGTTGGCTTCATGAAGCCTTCTGACACTGCTGAAATGGTTAGGCATAAATTGAATCATTGATCAAATATTTGATAACAATTACCAAATACTATAAATTATAAGAAATATAGAACTAACTGAAAAAGAAACTCTAAATTTATAGTTTTGATGATGGTATTAAAATATGTAGTAGACTAACTCATCTAAAAGAAATTGAATTCCAGGGCAAAGAAAGACACTGAATGAAGGGCAAACAAATGGCTATAGAACTTATTTGTATGTAATGTGATAGCGAATAAAAGAAGTCCTATAGTGATGGAGCAAAATACCCTTCCAATGTCAAAAGTCAAATATATTTAAATTTGAAAGATTAATGCACACCACATAAATGCAAAAGGGTTTGGGAATCTCATAATTCTAAAGAAATCTGTAATTCCCAAGAAGAAAATAGTTTAATTCAGATAAATGTAACTTATCAAAATTAGACAATAGTCACCATATTAGGGGAAAGCTAGAGATAAAAAGGACACTCCAAAAATAGGTAGAATGATTAAAAACATTCCACGCACTTCTTAAAAGAAAAATATAAATTCCGGGTGCTTAGGTCTAGTTGTATCAGAAGTTAAAAGAATTCAGAATCACATTAATGAATTGGAGATATGTATTATATCTATCTACATATTTACATACAAAAGAGGGAGAAGTCATGCATTAGAGGAATAGCTGAAGGACCACAGGAGAAGATGAAGGAAGTGGAAATGATGCAAATAAGTTGTATGGACATGAAATCCTCAGATAAAAAATGCAACAAATTCACAACAAAAAAATCAGGACATAAAAGGTTGTATCACCTTTGGAGTACATGCTTGCATTTTGGGATAAGGTTAAACACATATTCCAGGACTTAATCTTTTCTGTCCTAGTGATTTAATAACAATAAACAGATGATGGCCCTTCTATATGTTAAACAAATTCAGTGCTGTTTTACATAGACTGGATCCAACACAAAATTTTATGTGGGAAAAAACAAACAAGCAGAGAAAAAAAAATGTAAACACCCCCAGTAACCTCTATACTCATGAAGAAACTTAATGTGAATGAAGGAAAGAAAAACTCATATATAGAGAAATGTATCACTAAATTAGTTATCTAAGTTAAAGCAACCATAAGCATGCACATACTGCATAATTTGATTGAAAAGAATCTCAAAGAACATCAAGAACAAGGAAAGCTAATCGACATTTTTAATGCAAATTGGAAGAGAGAGACTTCTAAAGTGTGATAAGTGAAAATGATACACATTAATTGTTGTGATAGTTGCAGTTAAAATTAAATGTATTTCTTATCATATTTATTTGATGCTTTAGTAAAAATAACAGATGTTTAAGCACTGCATTGTACAATCCCCCTTCAGAGATTTTTATTTCTCTCACTAGAATACTGTGAGTAATTTAGTTTTCTTATATTTGACATAGATCTGTGTCACCTTACTCTATGGAGTAAAAGATATATTAAGAAAACATTCTAAAACAAGAACTACTTTATTTCCATTATGAAAGTACCAAAATTCTAGTACCTTTTACATGTTCTAAAGCAAACAGAAGCACAAAGGGAATCTCTCAAGGCCATTATATTGGGCATTATTTTGACTATGATATCTTCAATGCTTGTTGACTTTTTTCTTTAGTCATTACACTTATTCGGTCCTATATTTTAACAAAAATATATTTTACTTTGTTTTGAATCTAAAATGTACCATCAGGCTTACACATTTAAAGATTTTTTTTTCCCAATGTAGCAATGTTCAGAGATGGGAATTGTCTAAATCATGAGGGCTCTGACATCACTAACAGACTGCTCCATTGATGGTTACATGTTTTTATGGCCTATTAGATGGTGATGCAAACTTCAGGGTTTGGACCTAGCTGAGGAAGTGGGCACTCAGGGGTGAGCCCATGAGGACTGAGTCCACTTCCTTCCTTCATCCTGACGTAAGTAGTCTGGTTTGCCATACTCTTCTATCATGATGATTGGCCTTGTCACATGTCCAGAAATAATGGAGAACTTTGAACCACTAAGCTGAAGTCAGATTTCCTCTTTAATTGATTGTCTAAGGCATTTTTCCCCACAGTGAAGATAAGCTTGCTGACACTCACTAAATTCTCACTGCTTAACATTGCTGACTATTAACTCACGTCACTAACACTAACATTCAATTATCTAACTGTAGGTATACTTGTATGTCTACACTGTATATCTGACTGTTGGGGATATTCCGGTCAGAGAAAGTAACAGTCCGTATCACTAGCTCTTCTGAGAGTGACGGGAAGGGCTCTTTACTCTGGGTGGAGGCAGTCAACCATAGAAGACACGTGAAAGACACAAAGTATGTAATATAAAAAAAAATGAATCTACATGCCTCACAACAGAGAGAGTATTAAAAACATAAACTAAACTACATGAAAGATCATATTGTATTTTGGTGAGAATATCCAAGGCCACTTCTTGTCTCTGTAAACTCAGTGTCCCTATGTGACCTCTTCTGTTGTAGATCTCTGCTCTCTGTGCCACTGTGATGATCAGTCACGCAGTGCAGCTAAACTACCATCTTCACTCTTCAGATGTTTCCTTCTCTAGAATTCCATGTTGTATATACCAATATATTTTAGTTAATTGAATAGCTAATGTCGTTCTCTAATAATACTTTTGACAAGACATTCATTTATCACATCATCAGAAAGGGAAATGCCTCTCCAATCACGTACTTCTTTCCCACTATTATTAATTTTCTTATCATTGATGCTGTTAACAAACATATTCCAAATTTACATTATATTTTCAATTACTTTGAGCATTTTGTTAACTAAAATAAAATATAAAGAAGCCAAATGCCTTGGATATATATATATATTTATTAATATACACATATTCATAAATATACATATATCATGCTGGTATATCTACAGGCTACAAAACAATACTATCCTGAAATAAGTACTTAAAATATTTTTGAGTAATTTGAAAAGATTGTAGAAACAATGCTCGTGAACTTTTGGGGAATATACTTAATGTTCAAAGAATTGTGCAGAATTGGCAAATGTATCTCTGACAGGCTCTAAGAAACATTACTAAATAAGAACTGAATATAGGCAAATTCCACAGTCTAATATTGAGTTTGTTTTCCTGCTGCTAGGATAATTATAGATTGCATTAAGTTATTGACTATTCAAATATACTAAATGTTCACATCTCTTCCTATTCTATTTTGTTTTTCAAATTCTATGAATACGTTGATCTTGTTTTCAACATCACATATGTATAATAAGAATGTATTTATGTATTATGGTAAAAATAAAAATGTATGCTTTGGGATCAGCCAAAACTAAGGTTAATTCTATTTCTTTACAAGGTAGGTGTCCTTCATCATGTTGTTTATTTGAGTCTTCTGTTATCTAATCTTAAATCTGTGTATAAATTGCATCTACCATTTTACTTTAAGGATAAAATTAATATTATACACTAAATACATAGTAGTCTAAGACATTGTCTGAAAAAGAGATGCACAATATTACTCAGAGTAACTCAAACTTACTGAGTATTTATAATTTTCCAATAACTCTCAACAGTTTTTGGAAATTATCTCTCACTGCTATAGAACTATCTGGTAAAGTAGAAGTTACCATCAGTATGTCACATATGAGAAAGTCAAGGTTCCTCTGAAGACGAGTTGTATGCCAGAAAGATACAGTTGTCAGCTTAACTCCTTGGAAGAGGCAACCTCAGATATCAAAGTGGTCTGTGAGCATATCTGTGAGGCAGTGTTGGAGGATCCAGCCAAGGGTGAGTGGTTTTATTCTTAGGCTGGTGGCGCTGGTTTAAATAAAAAAGCAGGCTGAGCGCAGGTCAAGGGAACAAGCCAATAAGCAGTGTTCCTCCATGGTCTGTGCTTTAGCTCTTGTCTCCAGGTTGCTGCCCTGAGGTCCTCCTGCTTGGCTTCCCTCAATGATGGCTGTGATCTGGACATGTAAGACAAATAGTGTGAGACAACCTAAGCTGCTTCTGGTCCTGGTGTTTTTAAAAGCAGTAGAAACCAAAGTAGGAAAGTGGTTACCCCAAATTACTGGGGCTTGTAGCAGCCCAAAGGGATTTTAATTCAAGCACTTTTAAAACCAGAAGTAGGAGAATTAGCCCATGTTTCATGCTGTACCTAGCCCTCAACATCCAGAACGTGTATGTTCTGATTTCAAATTCCCACAGACTCAAGAAAGCCCTACATTTTTATTGTATTCTAAAGCAAATTGAATAAAAAAAGCCTTCTCCACTCTTTCCTTTTTATTTATTTTTAAGAAGTTTAGGGAGTTCCTTTTCACAATTTTTCCTTTTATATCTTCCCTAAGCTTGGTATTTAGCACCTTCACGGGAGGATACCGAGCTGCAGACTTTTAGATTCATTTCATACAAAGTGCAGAACCAAGAAACAAAATCTTCTGAGAGTAACCTTGATGTTACTCTGGTTACAGTGAAAATCACAGATGTAGGCTGGGATGGAATCCAATCATGAGGTAACAAAGAGAGGCATGGTGTATGTTGCAAGATGAGTATAAAATAAAACAGAGAAAAGGGCTTCTGAAATGGGGGATACGACTGCTTCTCGGTCGAAGTAAATAATGATTTATTATTTGGGAAATACGTCTACAAATAAGTGTAATATTTGAGAATGCTGTACAAGCACTGTCACAAAGAGACAAGACAATAATATGATCCATACGTAGTACTAAGTCTTTTTCCCCTAAAATCTGCGTATATTCTTTAAAGCAACACTCAATGAAAGAATAATACATTTCACCAACGAAAGAATTTGACTAAATCTAACACCGCAGAAGAAGATAAGCATTATCATTTCTCAGGAGGCTTCCATGGCCGCGTGCCCTCTAGCATCCTTTCAGGTGTGGGAAAGTCTTGTCTCCTCTCGCAGTTCCCTGACAAGTAGTTGCAGCCTGTGCAGGAACTCACAATAGATGTGAAATTTAGAGCCCATATGGTAAACTTGGTAGAAACAGGTCAAACTACAAATCTGGGATACAGCTGGGCAAGAATCCTTCTTTCTGTTACCCATTCCTACTACAGGGGAGCAGAGGGAGCATTACTGGTGTACGTTACACGATGTGAAACCTTCAACCACCTGACCTCACCGCTAGAGGATGCCTGTCCGCACTCCAGCTACAACATGGTTATCATCCTGATCAGGAGTGAGAGTGACCTAGAATTCTGTAGATATGTGAAGGAAAGGGAGAGACCTTTGTTCAGGAGCATGGACATATACTGATGAAAACTTCAGCCAAAACAGCCTGCAATGTCGAAGAGTTCTTCATTAACACATCCAAAGATATATACAGGAAGAATCAACAGGACTTATTTGAGGTCCACAATGAGGCAAACTGCATCAAGATTGGGGCTCAAAAGTAAATTCCAACACCAGTGGGACCCAGCACCTCTTAGCAGAATTCTTGTGACATAGGGTCTGACTCTGGCTGCTACTGAATGTCTGGTCTGAACTCTGTTTTTCCTCTCTTCCTGGAACACCTTCACATCAGTCAGCTTAAAGAAAGAGGTCTTACTTGCTTTGACTGAGAGAAGTCTTTTTTCAACATGTGATATTTCACCCTTCCACTTAAAAGCCCAGGAGGGAATTTGTCCCTTACTGACCTCTTCCTCTAGGGATACAGGCATTCCATATACAGTAGGGTTGTTTTCATCCTCACTTTAATTTCTACAGTGTTAGAATCAAAGTTGATTGTCACAGTAATTAAAAGTAAACAAGTTCCTGAATATCTAAAAAGAATGGAATCAGTCCTTAAAAGTTAAGAGTTATCACCAGATACTAGTCATTATGTCATACTGCTAATATCTGCCAGTCTGTTGCTGTGCCTATAATTTTATAAAAACATGAGACAACTCTATTAGCAGATTTTTACCCATATTATAGGGATTGGGATATTAAATCTTGAAATAATGAAGTTTAAGATTATGCAGCTATTTAATACAAATACAAGAACTAACTGAAACCCAGATCTTTTCTAATTCCTTTTAAAATAACTAGGTTGTCAATTTTTCAACAATAGTGATAACTAAAATTCACTGAATGTTTACTAGATGTGAGACATTGTTATTAGTACTTTATGTAGATTATTGTATTCAGCCCTCATAAATATAAAATTCTTAGCATATAACTTTGCAGGACATGAAGATTTTGACATATTAAGTGTTGGTGGTAAAGTAAACATCGAGATAAAAATTATTACAGGAATTCTGTGGCAGGCAAACATTACATTCCCTTTTAGGGACTTTCTTTCATGTGCCATTAACATTAAATTCCTGCTACTATTTTGTTAATTCTCAGCAAAGTTATATTACCTATTTTTTTACAACTACATGATTTTGCCACTTTTAATTTTATTTTTTATGTATGACTGCATTTCATGCATGTATGTAAGCACAACAGTCTCATGCAATGGCCACAAGGGCATTAAATTCCGTGGAACTGGAGTTATGAATGGTTGTCAACCATCATGTGGGTGCTAGGATTTGAACCCACGTCCTCTTTCAGAATAGTCTGTGCTCTTAACATCTGAGTCATCTCTCCAGTCCCCACTTTTAAATTGTTGAAATTCCTTTGATGAAACTTTTCAGCTCCTTCAGTTCTCTAGAATATAACTTCTTTGGTAACATATGTCTATAATATCTCAATTCATATATAAACCTCTACATTGTAATAGCTAAGATCACACTGTCCAAATAGTTCTTCATATATTATTTGCTATTTTTTAAAATTTCATACAATATATTTTACCACATTTATGCCCCTAACATATCTCACGACCCTGTTCTAATTCTCCAACAAAATTTGATACTCTGATTAGATAGATAGATGATAGGTAGATAGATAGATGATAGATGATAGATAGATAGAACAGGTAGATGATAGATAGTCAGGTTGGTAGCTACAAATTTCTTTCAGTGCGAGTTTATCTACTGGAACCTGGTCAACCTACTAAGAGTCTCACCATTAAATGAGACCAAATCTTCTCTTCCCAGCAGTCACCAGTTGCCAATAGTTCTCCGATACTGTCAAAGTTTCTTACCATTTCTCATGTCTGTGCTGGGATTCTGACTGACTTGAGCTTGTGTGGGACTTATGCATGCTCTTATTATTTCTGTGAGTTCATATGAGTAACTGACCAGAAGTTATAAAGAAAACATTTTCACCTGTGGCCACCCATCTCTTCTGGCTTTTACATTATTTCTGCCCCCTCTTCTGCAATGATACCTGAGACCTGGGAGGCAGAATTTTGACATAAGTGTCATATTCAGGAATAAGCAGTTTGCAACCTCTTATTCTATGCATGTTGACCAGCTGTGGTTCTCTATGTTAATTACAATCTGCTGTAAAAGGAATCTTCTGTTGTGAGAATTGACAGATGCATTAATCTATTGGTATAACAATAAGTCATTAGAAATCAGTCTAATACTTTATTTAGCAGAATAGTTATACTAGGTTTTTTCCCATGGCCTGCGGGCTGTCTAACCTCAGACTCCAAGGCCTGATCTCAGTGTCAGGTATGGGCTCCATCCAATGATGGAGAACTTAGAACCAATTAAAAAGTAGCTGTTTACTCCTGTAACATCCACATCACTATTGCCCCAGTGGAGATATCTTCTAGTTCAGTTGTTGCTGTACTTCCCAGGATTCACAGCTGAGCTACGTCAAATTTTTGCATCAAGTATCCTACACAGTAACTTCCAGCACTAGAAAGCAGCACAGTACAGATAAGTATTTGAAGTCAGCCCCAGCTTGATTTTTCCTATTTGTGTCTTCAGCAAGAGTCTACCATGGAGTTCTGGTGGGCAAAAAGAGCAGGGACAATGGTCAGTATTGTTTGAGGTTTTATTAAACCTCTGGTCAACAGCTTCAAAAGAGGCAATCCTTTTCCGGTATTGGACTTTTATTTGTAAACCTACCTTGCCTGGTAAAGATAATGCTGCCCTGTTGTAAGATAACTATATTTAGTCTCTTTTCTAATACATATGTATATGGCTTAAGTGGCTTCAGTATTTTTGGGTTTTCCTATGGCTTTTTCCAAATACTTTCAGTGTTAGGTACGCCTCCCTGTACTCCGTCCTCTGACCTTCCCTCCAATTCCTCACCGATTTTAATCCCTCCCACTCAGTTATTTCCCTTCTGTCCTTTAAACCATTGCATTCTACCTCTCCTCTCAGGGAGCCCTTCTCTCTTCTGCCCCATGCCTAAACACTTCATAAAATTTTTTGTTGTTATTTTTATTTCTCTGTATTTCCAAAATGAAATATTCAAACCTAAAATTTTAGAACTAATATTCAGCTACGAGAGGAAAACCTTTGATATTTGTTTTCCTGGGTATGAATTACCGCACTCAAGATGATTGTGGTTCCTTGAATATATTTCTATTTATTTTATTATTTTTATTTTATGCATATGAGTGCATTGTCTTCACTGTGTAAGTGCAATGTGCACTGCACATGTGCAATGCACATGAATGTCAGAAGAGTGCATTGGATTCCCCTGGAACTGGAGTTACAATTTTAAGCTGCCGTGTGTGTGTGTGTGTGTGTGTGTGTGTGTGTGTGTGTGTGTGCTGGTAATCAAACATGGCTGAGATCAATCAGGTCAGATGTTGGGGGAAAGGATACTTATAAAGGTAGATCTGTGAATGTTTCCTCTTCTAGATGTTCACAATAGTCCTCACAGAGAAGAAATGGCTGGCTCAGGAGGTATGGAAAATAGACTGCTCCAAGGTCAGGCCAAATTAGCCCTAAGGTCCTGGGAGAGCTCAAATCAAGGAGTACTGGGAGTTGTGAAAAAGGAGACTAATGAAGGTGAAGGCCTATCTGGTAAAGCTTCAGGATCTGGAACAGGGAGATGTGCAAGGAGGTGTGTGAAAACCTATGCTTGTTGGACTTATTTGTCTGATTCCTGATGGCAGCAGCATATTTATGAACCTGGGAATAATATTACATTCTAGTAATTTTCTGTTCATGGACACATAATGTTTAGCCATGGCCTATTAGACACATAGTGTCCTTTGATGCCAGAAATAGGAATCCATTTACACAAGCAGTTGAGCTTTATTTTCATTTTATTTCTGTCTACGTCCTTTCCACCTTCCCCTTCCTTTTAAGCAATGAGGCATTTATTCTTGTTGCCTTCAGGATATACAAAACTATCTGGGCTTTCAGGGTATTTCACAGGACACAGACATCAACCCTTTTTCCTAGCACTTTGGGGAACTTTCTTCATGGAATATGCTGGAATACCACATTTCGTTTGAAATGTAATAGGCAAGGAAATTTTTAATGTGTTTCACAGACATAGTGACTATAAATGTACCAGTCAGAGTAAGGTTGATAGACCTTGCTATACTGCTAACGGGCCATGTGAATATTACCTGCATATTGGGAGTATTCTTGATAAACTGAGAAAACTTACATTTAATTTATTTAATCTCTTTGAAAGTACAGAGTACTTTAGATTTATTTTAATTCCCTTGTATTTTTCATGGCAAGATATAGACTTACAACCATTATCATCTTATTTGCAGATTGTCAAAGCATTGGCTTGTGCAAAATTAATAGATTGGGTTCTGACATATAGGAAACTAAACATTCCCTTATAGGCGAACAAGCTATGCCTTCCTTGTATCTAAGCAATTAATGTTGTTCTTTTTGCTTTTTAGTGACTTGATCTAAACTACCAAGTTGTATGATATTAATAAATTCCAAATTCAGGCAATGTTCTAATTTCCTCCATTTTACCGTAGGTTATGTTTCCCATTTCTAAGTGATCTTATTCATGTCTATAGGAACTACTCAAAACAAATCTGCCAACATATGTGACTATTGTTGCCTATACAGTTTTATACACATTTCTGAAAAATTAGGTATATTTTCTTTTTCTTACTTTTATTTCTTAATTATATGTGTGGATGTGGCTGTGGCTTGCCATGCTGCGCTTGTGGAAGTCAGAGGAAAATTAGTGCTAGTCAGTTTCCTTCTTCCACTATATGAATCCCAGAAATTAAACTTAGGACTTAGGTTGTCAGAGATTGTCACAAGAATCTTTTCTTGATGAGATTTTATACTGTTTCCACAAGTTTAGAATTCTTAATGTTAAGTATCAGACTCATACTTTATACAAAATTGAGAGTCAGTCCTATTCTATATTTCCTATATATCATGTGAATTCCAAAGGATAATGATCCTCATTTATTCATAATTTGTGTAGCCCTCATAGGACATTATATATGTATCAATATGTATAATTGAATGGTCAAATTATTTGTTGAAAATTAACAGTTGGCATTGAGACAGGTTTCAAACATCATTTCAGTAAATCATGAGGAAAATCCATACCCAGCATTCTGTACTTCTCATTCTATTATCTTTCCAATTCCTTGTATTGGTGAAATTTCATATTGGAAATGCATAAATCATAACATGATGTATAAAATCTTAAGCATATCAACCCCTAACATCTGAGACCTCGATCTATCTATTTTAAAGAAACTCATGAACAGCTGTTGGCACTAATTTTAATGACTTCATTTGATTCTGACACTTTATTTCCTAACCCCATCATCTGAGCCCATCTGTGGCAATGGCAGAGAGCCCTGGAGCAACATGGAAAGCCCTTGTCAGCCTGGCACAGGTAGAAGGAGAGGGTGGGCAAGAGGAGAACTTCAAGCAAGTGAAGCTCAAGGTCCAGCCATTCCTCTAGCAGCCTGTCAATGGCCAGGGACAAATAAAACACTCAAAAGGTGAAATTTGGGGAAAACTATGGTATAAAAATTAATAGAAGTGACCTAAAGTGACCTTCCTATTATTTGGGATTAGGAATAGAATTTTGGAAAAGACATTAAAAATCTATTATGACTAGCATATTGTGAGTAATGACAACTTAGAATAGAGAATTACACTCTCATTTTATTTTGAGATGTCTTTCTTATGTAGGTCAGAATGGATGGGAATGCATATGCTGGCTTTGCATTCACATTGATCTTCTTTCCTTAACCTTCTGATCTCCTGTGCTTAGATTCCAGTTATGGACTTTGAGTATTGTCCAAAATGAAGATTATTTCCATAAGAATCTTTAACTCTTTACATTTTCTTATGTGATCCCTAAAAATGTAGAGATTATCTGGTTTGTTAAACAGTCCATAATCCAATATCTATGAAATACCTTCAACAGGAGGGCTAGAAAGATAACTCAGTTGTTAAGAGTTCCTTCATGAACTGGACAGACAAATGCCCACATATGTACCACTGTGTTCAAATGACTTTTTTCACATAAATAAAATTAAATGTTGTCCTACTTGAAAATTTTTAAAATAGAGAGTTCTAATGACACAAAAGTATACTTTCAGTTTCTGATTGCTGCATGAAATAGCCAGAAAAGGACATGAATTTATATGTTCTAGTACAATAAACCCTTTAAAACATAAACAAATATCTATTAGATAGATATGAATAATATAATCTTATTAACATTTTGTTACAGGAAAAGATTTGGGTTCAAACTCTTTCTTGAGAGTATATTTTAGTTGTGAGGGTTTGTTTTTGTAAAAGACAACTTCAAAATATTTTGAGCGTGTGATCTTAGAAGTCATGGAGCATGGAGGTTCCCGGGGAGCATTTTCCAATTGAAGTTGCACTTGTCTGATGAATCGTCATTCAGTCAGCTCTCACGTTATCATTGATCACAGATTTCATTGTCAATACGGTTTTGCTCATTGTTTCCTATTGTGCAATTTGCTGCTGGATATATGCTTCCTGAAAGGGTAGACTGAATGTATATTCAGTGGAGAAATAGTCAATTATAAGTCCATGAGCTTTTATGCCTAAATAAACGCAAAGAATATGAAACATTTTTAAATTGTTTTTTATTTGCTTATTTTAATTTTATATGTAGGGTATACATGCTATACTTGCATGTATGAAAGTAAACTTGTGTTGTGCCAAGCCCACAGAGGACAGAGGAGGGCACCAGAGCCTCTGGAACTGGAGTTACAGAGTTTTTTAGCCATAATGTGGGTCTTTTGCAAGACCCAGGTCTTTTGTAAGAACAGTCAGTGCTCTTAATCATTGAACCATCTCTAGGCCAGGAATCTTTTTTTTTTTCAATCAACTGGAACAACAGTGGTTGTGTAAGAATTGGCATGAAATTAGCAATGGCCAACTCTAGTGCACAGACCATGACTAAGAATCCATTGTCAACTGTAAAATATTTTAGGCTTAATCATATACTCAGCAACCCCAAAATAATAGCTAAAATTAAGAAAAATAAAACAGTAGTAAAAGTAGGTTCTAAAGTTATTAATTCAGATGTATTAGATAATAGTAAAAAATTAAGGGTTTGTAGATAGATATGATTAAATGTATTTTTATAAGCTTTGCTGTCCTTTCTAATCTAGTAAAACTTTTGAGCCTCTGTAACTTTTAGTGAATTTGTTTGAAGAAGGAAATAATTGTAGTTTTAATCATACATGGAACTCAAGTGGGAAAACATATTTAAATAACATGCTGCATAGACTGAGGTATCAAGGGTTCAGTCACTTATTTATTTCTCACTTGAATATCACCCTAAAGAGAAGAGAGAACATAGGTGTCAAAAAATTAATATTTCTACTGCTAGGAACAAAAGCAATGTATGTTTCTTACATCTTGGATCTTATCTACCTTGTATGTAGCAATGAAATGCTGCTACTTTCCCTTATGTTGACATTTTAACATCCATCTAGAGAAAATATTTAAATGTCTAAATCTATATTCGCATTGACAAAAGGATGTTCATACAATGCTGACATTTTATTGTTAAAAATACACTAAGTACATGTGTTTAAAATTAACATTCTAAGACCTCATTTTCACTTAATAGCTTGACAATTACCATTGTTTCTCTAGAAGCATGATTACTCCCAAGGTGTTCATACTTTTAAACAGATAACACTGTCGTAAAATCAGAGAATATCTTCAGTCAAGGGTATGAAGATAAAAGATTTCTCTGGGGAAAGAGGATTATTGAGTGGTGTTTCTGGCTGCAAGATAGTGTGTTTTAACTTAAAGAAAATGACTCCCAAGCCCTCTGTTTACTTGCTGCAATAAAGGATAAGAAACTCCAGGCTTCCGTTTAGCTAGAACAAACAAAACAAACAGAAAAAATTCTTCAGACGGTACTGCCAAACTACTAGAGAGTAATTAAAAGACCAGTTAGAAAAGTTAACAAAAACTGATTTGAACAGTTCAACACAAACATAACAAATCAGAATTTGAAGTCTTTAGACTTTAGAAGTTTAGAGAGTATAGACTCCCCTATGACCTCAACAACTCCATTCTCTCCTGTCCCACATCTTGGTCTCCTTCTAGCCTTGGGCACAGATCCACTCTTGCTCTTAGCACCCTAGATCCCTGAACTACCTTCTTAATCCAGACCCACTCACTGTATCCTGATCCTCCTTACTCAGACCAGCTCAATTTTTCAGCCTGGTTTGTTAGAGCTTTACAGGCTATTTCTACCCTCAGCTTCCCTCTCCAGTCCTTAAGCCATCTTGCCTTGGATTCCCAGGCACAACACTCTTCCTTGGTAAGAAGACCCGGCCCACTGCCTTTCCACTCCCTTACTAACTGAGCAACTCCATTCTCCCCCGCTGCACATCTTCTGCTCCTTCTAGCCTTGGTCATAGGTATAGTTATGTTTCGTCCCCCGGATCTCTGGAATACCCTCCTACCTCTGCATGGCTGTGAGCTCAGCAAATCATACTATGCCCACATTGGTGCCTTATCCATCCCCGCCCACTGCTGCAGTGCTAGACTTCTGTGCCCTTTAGTAGGGGCCCAGACCTTTTCAGACTGCCTGAGAAAGCCTGGTTTCAGACTCTGCGTAGCAAACTTCCCAAATTGTGCTGTTCCTGCTGGTAGAGAGGCCCAGGCCCTGACAGAGAACCTAGAGCATCTAATCTCACCTAATTTGTGACTCTGGGGAAATTTCTGAGCATCTGGAATAGAGTGTCATCTGGTCCCCCCAATATAAAAATCAAAAGACAGAATCTGAAGCCTTGACCAACTAGCTTTTCATACCCAGTAAAAAAAAAAAAAAAAAAAAAAAACAAAAAACAGCAACTTACATCAAATTATACAAACAGCATCTGACTTCAGCTAACAAATGAAGGCTTGAGTCTTACAAGAGAATCACAAACAACAAAATAACTCTACATGCCAAGATCATAATTAAAAAATAATAATATGAAACCCCAAATAATATGCCCCCACCAAACATGATCAATTCTATAGAAGAGTTCTATAATGAAAACCCATAGAAGTAACGCAAGAGATAGAGTTTTAAAAAACAATCATAAACCTTATCAAATAATTCAACGAATTTAAAGAACACACAAAAAAGCAAATCAAATAACTGAAAGAAGATAGGAATAAACTTCTGACTGAATTCACAAGAGAGATAGGAAAATTAAAGAAAACAGGTTGAAATGAAGAAGAATTTAAAACCTCAAAAAAGCCAATTTGAAACTAAAGAATGAATGAAGTGGAAAACAGAATATCAAGCCTGGAAGATAAAATTGAAGAACTGGAGCAGTCAAGCAAAGATTATGAATTAAAAAAAAAAACAGGAATACAATGTGCAGGAAATATGACATACAATGAAAAGACCAAATTTAGACGGTTAGACAGGGAGACAGAGAAGTGAGATAAATAATGCCTAGCTAATGTAAAACACTAGACAGAATCATATTAGTCTAACAACCTAACAACAAATTCCATATACAATATTTCTACATATGTTCATGTGCATCGCTGAAGGCTACATAAGAAGAAACAGGAGAAACCTTCCTTTGAGTCATTGGTTATGGTGATCCAAGTGACTCCAAAAATTACACATGCTGTTGCCATAGCCCTTGATTGCCTCCCATAACTTGAAGGGAAGAACCTATTGCTGAAAACAGGATATACTTCAGAGACTGGGTTTGGAGTAATAGAGCTGGAACTGGAAACCACTTCCCCCGAAGGCTAGTTCTCATAACCCTGGAGAGCACTATGCAAGAAGCCAAGGTAGAATATCAATCGATTGCCCAACATCAGCTTCATGACCAAATAATCACATCAATGACTGGCACAGTACTCAACACTGGTGCAGTAGTGGCACTTTTATCTTGAGTCCAATCAAAGCTATCTAATTGGTCTTAGAATCCACTTGGTAGGAGGAAACTTATGTGTGGTACTATACAAATACACATGGCTGAAGAGGTCATAGATCTTAGAATAACCCCCATGGCTGTCACATCCCTAGTTTAATGTAACCTTTTCCTAAGTGCAAAATATATATCCTTGTATATAAGTCAAGTACCTCAGCCACCACTCATCATAGAAATCATAGAAGTCTCTGTTGCACCAGACAGAGACTACTACAGAGTACCACAACTGTTCATGCACAGACATTGTCTGTGGATTAACCATACCTAAGCAGCACATATACAATGCAAACTCTCCACCTAAAGCTCATACAACACCGATCAAGGGGTAAAGAGAACACTAGTGAACTACTCAACTCTCATTAATGAAGGTCTGTCATGCAACAGAGGGTCAGGAAGACAAAAGGTCACAAATGACCAAAAAGTGGAGATTAGGAATCTGCAAAATGTGGGTCCCTGGACCAGATTCACCCATTAGAGAAGAGGGGTTGTAAAGATTGCAAAAGCCAGTGAGGTGGGGGTATGACCGTATAGAAATAGAATCCTACAAGGTTTTGTTTATATGAACCTTCAGTAATGGTTTTGGCATGCTCAAGACTCATGCAAACTCCAGCAGACAAAAATACAGCATGGAACTGGAGAAATGGGCAGCAGACCCTAGTCTTTTCTGAAGAAATATTGGCAACTGATTACTGTTTGGTGAAGATGACCTAATCTTCCTAAAGCCAGGGACCCTGGATATGATGACTAGACCTCAGTGGATGAACCTGCCTTGAGGAACACTTGGGGACTCCTTACTTTACCTTAACATGGATGAATGAATATATGGATTCCAGCTGGGGGACAATGGGAGATGCCGGTTTGAAAGGAATGTAAAGATAATTAAGACTGTTTGAGATATTCTGTATGAAATATACAACAATCCAATGAAAAACCATAAATGATTGTTCTAAGTAATTGAAAATTTCTAAGAGAATAAAATGTTTTTAAAGTGTGTACAGTGAGAGTGAATAGCTGAGAACTGAGCATCACTGCATACATTTTTTTCTCCATTTTATCTTCAGTAGGTAACAAATAGAGGGATCATCATGTGTACCTTTTACCACTGCAGTTATTTTGGGATTGTCAACAATATATACTTCAATCAATAAAGTACTAATTTTAAATTATGGAATCTTCTACCATTTTATTTATATTCTTAAATATACATGTAGATTACTTATTAGGGAAATGAAGTTAATTTTCAGTTTCTTGATATTAAAAAGCATTATTTTTGAACATGCACATATGTCTTTGATCTGACTTTAGTCTCTGATCTAGACTTTAGGCACTGTAAAACTGATCAATGTTTGTAACTATGCAAAGTACCTTAGAGATCCATAAATGAATTTAAGTAAATATTTATAGACTGGGAACACAATGCAAAGTAGAAAATAATCTAAACTTGTGTTATGCCATGGACTATATAAAATATAGACTATGAGATCAGTTCAAACCCAAAGCTATGAATATTTGAGGTCTGAGGATGTGAAAATGTGGGAGATAACACATGTAGAAAGACAAGAGGCAGAGAAGTCAATCACTTAGGAAGTCAAGCACTATTGCTTTATTGCAAAACAGTATAAACTCCTTTTGTAGGGAAGTTGGCATGAATGTTGAGAAGAATCTGGTGCTCCCTGACAGGGAAACAGAGTGACAGAAACTAAAGAAAAGAATACATAAGAAAGTAAAAATATACATAAAGCAAACAGCTGATTACCTGCTGGTAAATGCTGCAATTCTCCAGATACAAGAAAATTATCCAGGAAATACAGGTGCCTTCATTTGGAGGGTGAAGGAAACTGAAGTTTACATTCCCATTACAGGAACCCTTCAAATTCCACTTTGAAAATACAGTTTCTTGGACTGGAGGGTTGGCACAGTGGTTAAGAGCCCCAGTTGTCCTTGGAGAGGACCTGGGTTCAATTCTCAGCACCAACATAATTCAGGACTTTAAAAACACCCTCCCATGGCTCAGGGACCATTGCAGAAGAGGGGCCAGAAAGAGTGTAAGAGCCAGGGCTGGTTCATGAACTCCGGGAAGCAGAGGTTTCAGGCCACTGGAAGCTTACACATATGAACTTGCGGCAATAGTGGCATCGAGTACCCATGCCAACTCAATTTAGACAAGGGCCCAGAGTGAAGTGAGGGAAAGAGGTTGCAGGCCAGCCTTAGACTGAGAACTATTGGAGGCTGACAACTACTGGGTTAGGGAGAGTAGGCCTTACTTATGATCTCTAGATGGGCTGAGTAGACTCCAGTGGGAGAATGTGCACCAAAGGACATCTGTGTACAAAAGCTTGACTGAATAGGCCTTAACTTGTATGGCAGAATACATGAGGTCTGATGGGGGTTTGGGGAAGCATGGATGGAGGAGGGGGGTCTATATTTGATTAAGAACTGATGTATGAAATATAGAAGAGTTCAATAATTTTTAAAGTGAATTCTAAAAGAAAATATAGTGAAGAAAACTCAAACCAAAAATGAAGATGGAACTGAAAACCACAATGAACCAATTTAAATGACAGAAGAAAGCTTCACAAGCAGAATGAATAAAATGGAAAACAAAATAGAAAGACTGGGGTACAAAGTTGAAGATTTGAAGCTCTCAAAGCAAGAATATGAAAAAAAATCACAAGAATGGAATATGCAGGAAATGTGGGAGACCACGAAAAAACAAAATTCATCAGCACAGAGGAAGACTGCAAATCCAGGGTCAATGGTATTGACCAATTCTTTAAAAGAATTATAAAAGAAAACTTCAAAATTAAAGAAATATATATGTATAAAGATAATAAGAGACACATGGAAAACCAATTAGACAGAATCAGAAGAGAAGCTCCCCAGAGAATATTAAAATAAGTTGATTTGTTTCAAATCAATTTAGGTATTTAAAAGTATTTTCATACTGAGCCTAGAAAAAAAAAAGCCAAACACAGTCTTCTCCACATATTTCTGCTAAGAAATCAGGTTCATAGAGGTTATGTGTCTCATGGCCACACATCAATCCAGGGAGAGAAGCACCAAGTCCTTGTTAATGTTATTATAGTGTGTGTGTGTGTGTTTATTATTAGAATCCCACGAACACGGCTCGTCTTGTATATCTCAATTTTCAAATGCAAGATAAATACATAAACTAGACGCTCAGAAACCTTTCCAACAGAAAGGATATTGGGAAAGAAATTACATTTTGTGAACTTTTTAAAATCAAGTGATACCATCTAACATCTAATAAACATCAAAAAGGCTGATATATCTTTGTAGAAAACTAATTATGATTATGATTATATATAGTATCTTGAGTCATAAACACAAAGAATCTATTACACAAATGTTTCTGGTCCAGTCAGAACAGAGGCTGAATGTCAATCAATGGGTGAAAACATTTCTTTTGTCTGCAGTTCCGTGTAATGGGCTTGGACGAGACTATTGTTGGACTCTGTTTTAGATGAAGTTTGTGAAAGTCTGGACTCTAAGCATTTCAAAGCTTCCTCATCCACTCACATGTGTCCAGGGAGGGATATTTGAGAGGTAAATGTGAGAATAACTGAAGCCTGCTGCCTGGCTTCATCCTTGTGGTTCCTAAATACTTTCCCCCAGTACAGCAGTTGACAAGGTTATTTAAATTGTAGTAGGAAATGAAAGTGCAGAGCAATCATGCAACATCTAGAAACATAGTCATGTGAATAATATTAATCTAAATGATAATTTGTTTTTACCATAAGTATCAAGGTAGCATAAATATATAAAATAAAATGGTAACAAAATTATAGTAACAGATAGAAATTTAAACTATAGTGCTGAATTCTGGAAGCCACAAGTCTGGAGCAAACCAAAATTTCAGTTTCATTTCAATAAATTATATCTGATTGAGATCCCAATAGCACATATGCTTGAAGCAGAAATTTTTTGCTTTCAAGAACTTCAGTTGGTATCATTGGATCTAATGTCTTAAAGGATGCAGGCACTGACTTTACCTTAAGTAATTCTGTTTGATGCCATTCCTACAGAGAAAGATATTAAAAAGGGAGCATCCCTTGAAATATTCATGGGGGATAGCTAGAGGAATAGAACCAGATTTGCAACTTTTTGATCCTGATTCAGAATTCAAAACACTTTAGATGAGTCTAGCTGCACTAAGTTAGATGAACTGACTGTGTAGAATATAACACAGATGTCTATATAGAGAAAAAGTATTTTATTACTGAGCATTCATTCATTACAGTGCTGGAAAATATTATATCAATTATCTTCTTTTTGAAATTTTTATTAAATGCTTGTGCATTCATATGATACATCTTGATAATATTTACACTTCCTTCACTATCTACCTCCCATAGCTGCCTACTATATTTCCTTCATTTTGTTATGTATGTTAAAGTGTATCAAGTCAAGTTTGAGGCCCAAAATATCCCTCAGTGTGGGTCTAGGCTGGAGTCTGGTCAGCCTCTCTAGTGTCAATTTCTGAAAGAATACCAACTCCCCCTCTGCCATAAGTGATAAGTTGCCAATACTTCTCAGCTAAGTTTGGGGCCAGTCATTGTTGTGTTTCTTAGGCTTTATTGGGGTAGGACCACTGATTGATTTCCTCCCTTAGCAGCTTACACAATATTTTCTGTTACTATGAGGGTTAGACTTCATAGAAGAGGCTTCCATGTCAGTTCCAGCTCCATTGCTCCAAGTCCGATGCATGAAGTTTGCCCTGTTGTCTGTAATAAGATCTTATCTTCAAATTATAGAAGACAATCAAGACCTGTACCAACAGCCCGTATTATGTTGGGAGTCTCTGGACTACCCTGAACAACAACTCAAAGAGAAGGTTCTCCTGATCTTCAAATTATAGAAGACAATCAAGATCTGTACCAACAGCCCGTATTATGTTGGGAGTCTCTGGACTACCCTGAACAACAACTCAAAGAGAAGGTTCTCCTGCCTGGTGCAGTGCTTCTTTTAACACAGCCTTCAGTTATTCACGTCCACCCATGTACATATATTGTTTGTGTCTTTTTTCAGAAGGCTTCTGAAAACCTATGCAGTAGTTATCTCTCCTCTCTCTGCTCCAGTGTGACCCTCCCTTCCAAGTTAAAGTACATCTGTTTTCCACAGTTCCCCTTGATAACA
The DNA here is from genome assembly GCA_035773235.1 of Eospalax fontanierii. Lineage (NCBI taxonomy): Eukaryota > Metazoa > Chordata > Mammalia > Rodentia > Spalacidae > Eospalax > Eospalax fontanierii. The sequence goes on along the minus strand of CM069544.1, from coordinate 13,273,947 downwards.
CCTATCTTTTACTATCCTCCTCTCTCAAGCTCCTTCTTCCACATTACCCTCAAGATTCCTTTCCATTTTCCTGGCTCCTCCAGTTACATCATAATATATACTCCTCTCTAAAGATTTGGAGCTAAGATTCACAAATGAGAGGGACAATGCATCACTGGTCATTTCGAATCTGTGTTACTTCATTTAGTGCCTACTTCCATCTAGTTACCTGAAAATTTCTTGATTTCATTTTTGATTCTGCGGAGGGGAACACTATTGTGTAAATGTACCATATTTCCATTATCCATTCATCAGCTGAGGAACATGTAGGTTTTTTCCATGTCTTAGCTACTATATAAAGATCAACAGCAAACAGGACATTAGATTTGTTGATGAAAGTGATATATTGTTAAAATGATATATTCTTAATATGCATAATAAAATAATATATAGTATATAAATATAATTGCATCTTACATATGTTCTAATTGCCTGTGTCATAATTATATCACAAAATACCCTTAGCAGTGTCCTCAATATAAAACAATGAAATAATGGTAGGCTACAGTGTAGGGAACCTCGTCTAAGTTCCAGGCTTCTTCCAGCTTGGTGTAACATAAATGCAGAATCTATTGCTGTTCCGTGGACTTCTTCTAAGCCACAGTTTATGCTGTTCATATTCTACAATTAATTCCCTTCTGTTCTCAACATTTCACTCAGTCTTTTCTAAAGCTTTAAAATTCTCCACAAAAACTCTAGAAATAAATCCTGAACTCTTTTCCACTCTGAAGAAGCACCTGAACAATTGTTATAATTCAGTAGAGGACAGAAGGCAAACAGAACAGTAATCATGGTGGTATATGATTATAATGATTGGCATTATTAAGATCTCATTAGACGAAGCCTTTGGATAAGCCACTTTCCAAACGTACAACACCTTGACAATGTAGTAATACCTGCTTCAGTTTTATAGGTTAGAAATTTAAATCCAGACATCTCAGGCAACTTTAAAAGGTCATGCAACTTTAAAAGTGGCACAGTGACAGTGACGTATGTCGAACTTCACTGCGGAAGCTGATTCTAGGCCATGAACTGAGTGTTCAGTTTGAATTAACATTTCCGTATTTTATAATAAGATAAATATTGGACCATATCTTCAGGAACTCTAATTATTGGCAATTTTTAAGCAGTCAATGTATATTCCCCAAATGTTAAAATGTGATTGTTTTCAAAAAAAAAAAAAATAAGTAGAGGACGGCAATTTAAATCAGGTTAACTGGAATGAGATGATTTGCCTCTAAAACTGGTTTGTCATCCACATAAGCAAATATTTTACTTAAGCTACTTCAAAGTCAAAAGGAATTGCATCATTATTCATCAGAATGCATTATAAAAAAGAAATTTCATTGCAAGGATTAATAGAAGTATGTAAAGTACACATTTCAAATTATAATATAGTTTTAAACAATATTTTTTAACTTTAAATTTTTATTAGAAAACTAATAAAAATAGTTGCCAGGAATGACACTGGCATTCTCTTATTCATCAGATCCAAACAATTGCTGTCAAGTCATGTGAATGTTCCACTGAACTACTGGTCTATGAAATCAAAAAGGAAGACCAATTAGTATAATCACTGGTGGAATGAAACATCCCTACCTGGACTGTTATGGAATCCAGAAATTATTCTTGCCCTTCAATATGCAGAAAGTCGAATACACACATCCACCATAAAAAGACAAAAATTATAATCCTTTTTCTCTGCATACTGTCATTTTTTGTCTTAGATTTAAATATTACACTATACTCAATATCCATATATATATATATATATTAGGCAAGGAAACCATCTTAGTTACTTTACTGTTGCTGTGATAAAACATAACCAAGACAACTAATAAAAGAAAGAGTTCTGAAGCTTATGGTTCAAGAAGGGTAAGATTCCAGCAAGGCAGGGGATTCATGGAAGGAGGAATCCAGAGCAGAAAGAAAACTGATTGCTCACAACAACTTTGTGCAGGAAGTAGAGAGTGCCAAATTAAAAAATGAGAAAGGTAATGAATTCTCAAGGTCTGTTTTCTGCGATGTGCTTCCTGTAGGAAGACTACATCTATTAAACTTCTTCAAACTGTACCACCAACTGGGCCTAAGTTTTCAAATATTTTGAGGCTAGGAGGTGCATTTTCTTTCAAATGACCACATTCTACTCCCTGACTCAGTAGACTAATAACCATACCAAAATGCAAAGTGCACTTAGTCCACCTTCAAATGTTCTCATAGCTTTTCACCACCTCAGAACTATTCAAAAGTCCAGTATTCAAAATACCTTCAGAGACTCAGGCCATTCTCTTAACTCAAAAGTCAAATTCCATACTTCCAACATACAGTGCAAAGAGTCCACCTTCTCATTCCAAAATGGAGAGATGGGGGTCTGCTGGGGAAATACCAGACCACAGACAAGATTGAAAACCAGCAGAGCAAACCCCAAATCACACAGTCTGATGTCTGGAGCTTAACCCCATGCTTGCAACATGCCTCACTCTCTTGGGTTGGTACTACTCCTTGAATATAGTTCTCCTTGGCAAATGTCTTGTGGATGTGGCATCTACAACATATCGGGAACTCCACTGCCAACCATGCATAACTTTCACAGTTTCATGCAATGGCATCTCAGAGCCTCATTTCCTGTCATGATCTTCTATGTGAAGCGACTACACTGCTTCATGCTGTCTGTCCTCAGTTTCTCTTTGAAACCATGAAGAATGATCAATGACTCCATCATCATTCTTGCAACTTTCATGCATCTAAAGTTACCAACAAGTCATGTCATGGTTCCAAATACTATATTTGTTACTTTTCTGTTGCTCTTCTAAACCATCATGATCAAAGTCACCTATAGAAGGAATAATATATTGGGCTTAGGATTCCAGTGGGATAAGGGTCCATTATGGCAGGGAAGACATGTGAGATGGCAGCCAGAGAAGAAAGTTTATCATTCAAATCATCAAGTACATGCAAGGAAAGGAGGTAGTGAAACTTCAAATGGGTAAATGGGGCGAGACTAGGAACTCTCACAACCTGTCCTAGTGATGCTTCCTCCAGAAAGGCTACATCTCAGTAACCTCTGTAACAGCCCGCCTAACTGTGTCCAAGTATTCAAACGCCTGGAGTTTATGGGAAGCATTCAAACAAGAGGGCAACATGTGAGAGAAAACTAAAGAGTTTTATACAGGATGCTTTTGTTAAGTGAGAAAAAGACATGGATTAGAATTCTGTTGCAGGAATTTCATTTATCAAATGTGAAAATTGAAGCTCTGGGTGTTTGCATAACTTAGTGAAGGTCACTCAGAAAATCAGTGACATAACTATTTCACTATGAAGCTTTTGCTTGGTGTCTTCACACCCTTGTAACTTTGAGTCACTCTCTTTAATAAAATGATGTGGTTGATCAATAATTCAAAGAACTACATATTGGATAAGCAAAAGGCAAGGAAACATTTAAATGAATTGCTTAACCAAAACACATTATAAAATTTCATGTGCCAAAGGTAACGAAATACAAATTATCTTATATAGTCTTCAATATGAATTATTTAGAAGGCACCAATGTTCACTAGCATTCAGTCAAATGTTGATAAACACTTTCCAAGACACATACTAAGAACTATTTCTTCCACAAAATGATATATTATTATAAGGATAATTTAGACCAAATGGTTAAAATTTTAGTCAAATATTTCAGTCAAGGAAAATAATAAAATTTATTTCTTTCTTTCAACAAACCACATTCACAATTTTCAGCATTTTATTTCAGAATTAACATAGATGGAAATTAAAGGAAATACTTCACAGATGGGTACAAAATTAAGAAGCTCTGGAAAGAGCACCTGATGGTACCAATGTTTCCATGTGGAGTATTATGATCTTATGAACTAGAGGAAGGTCTGATGCTGTCAGTCACACCCTTAAGATAATGGGTAATAACAGAACTTACTGGACATAGAATCAGTTGTAATCTTTGGGATATAGCGAGGAAAAGTGAACAAATTCTCCTTTTTGGTTCATTGCTAATAATTTGGTATTTACAGAAAATGAGGATGTTAAAAAAAGAGCAATAAAATAATGTTTCCCAAGAAGGAACATGTGTATTGCAAATAGCAGATTTGGAAAGGATGACACATTTCCATCTTTGTTAGAGAGATGTTTCCCAGTGGTACAGTTTTCACCTAGCATGTGCAAGACATTGGATTTAATCCCAGTACTTTAAAATCAACCAAGTAAGCAACAAAACAAGCTTCCCTGTCTTGGAGGGAGACACATCTTCATATGTCCTTAGTGTGGATCATTCCCAGTAGTCTCCACTTTCCAGCAGACTGGCACTCACTGGGGCGCAGCAAAAGATGTTGGTTCTCCTGTCCATTTCTCCAGTTCTATGCTTGGTCTTTGTCTGACTGAGTTTATATGGATCAATACGCCTTAATATATTTGACAGAATGAATGAAATCTGGTGGGAGTTTTAGGGAGTTTGCAGTTGTGGAGGGGGTTAAATATGGTTAAAATGCATTACATGAAATGCACAAAACTGCATGAAAAATATATTACCACATGACAATTATGGATCCTTATATTAAATACATGTATACCATACACCACTCATCACAGAAGCTTATTTTTTGAAACACATGGTAGCTACTACATAATCTTACAAATGATCAGAAACACAATATACTTCTGAGAGATACCTAGTCCTAGGCAACATATCTATACCTGCACCTCTATACATAAGGCTGATGGAACATAACAGAACCAGGGGTAGAGAGAAAAACAGTGCATCCATCATCCCACACCAGTGAAGATTCCTTATACAAGAGAGTGAAATATACACAGAAGGCCACAACTGGCCACAACTTTAAAGAACTAGAGACTATAGAGTATGTGTCTCTGGATAGAACGCCTATTTTGAACCTCACCCACCCATGGCTCAGGGATAATTATGGAGTAGGGGGAAGAAATACTATAAGAGCAAAGACTGGTTCATAAACAGGGAAGCAGAGACTTCCAGGCCACTGGGAACTTGCACGTGTGAACTTGGGGCAGTGGTGGCACTTAGCACATACCAACTCAATCAGACAAGGGCCCAGGGTGGAGCTAAGAAATACATATATATATATATATATATATATATATATATATATATATATATATATATGGTGGGTCTCCTGATGCTTAGTTTGGGGAATTCACAAAATGCCACTTCTACCAAAATTTGTTCTTCAAAGAAAGCTGCATTTGATCTCTTAATGGAATATCTGCAATGTCATATTGATAAGGGAAACACAGAGAGAAATGCCTCTGCTTCTGTCACTATCTATGACATGTGCTATGTCACATCTTTGGGTTTATTCGGAAGATGACAAGTGTCTTGTCTCTTTATTTCACATGCTTACTACTTAAAGCCATTTGTTAACATAGTGATGGCTCAGGTAGGCTGAAAAGCATCACTTGAACTAGACAGTGAAATTGGGGCGAAGAGAACAAATAACATTTTTAATCTATCAAATATTTCCTAAGAATGATAATTTCATGAACATTATCAAGACCCAAAAAGCAATAGCATGAAAACAACAGGTAACTTCATCGCAAAATAGATAATTACAAACGACAGCATATGAAGTTTCTCTGCTTCTGATTATTTTTTTCCCTTTTACGGTAGTTTTAGCTTTATGATGCTGTTTTCTTTTATTTCTTTCCATTTTTCATTGACATTTTTCTGTTACATACAACAGTTCTTAATCAGATTTTAACCCCCTCCCCTATACATGCCCTCTCACATTCCTCCCCCCATCAGACTTCATGTGTCCTGCCATGCATGCTAACTCCTGGCCAGTCAAGCATTTGCAGCCAGATGTCCTTCACTGCAAGCTCACTCACTGGAGTCTAGTCAACTTATCTAGAGATAACAAGTAAGGTTTACTTTCCTACACCCTGTTGTAATTAGTCTCCAACTTTTCCCAGGCTAGAGCTGGCCAACTGTCCATTCCCCTTGCTGCACTCTGGGTCCTTGTCTGATTGATTTGGCATGAGTCTTGTGCTCTATGGCATCATTGCCGCAAGTTCACATGTGCAAGATGCCGGAGGCACGAAAGCTTCTGTTTTCCTATGTTCATCAACTGACACTGGCTCTTATGATCTTATCCCATCTTCTGCAATGGTCTTTTTAATTTAAGAGTCCTATCCAGGGACACACAATCTGCAGTCATTTATTTTCTGAAACTTGGCCAGTTGTGACCTTCTGGGTCCATCCCTCTCTGTTGTATAGGGATGCTTCCCTGGTGAGACTTAAGGGTGCACTAGTCTAGTTTTTTCTCTACTCCCTATCCGCCTATACTCAATGAACCATAGGTTTAGATAAGTCACTTAAGACTGGGCATCTCTCAGGCATATATTCTCTGTGTCTGACCAATATTGGAACTCTGCAGTAACCATGATCTGTCACAAAAAGAACAAATTATTTAATAAAATCATATATATATATATATATATATATATATATGTATATTTACACACAAAAAAATGTTGCTTCTCTTTGTTGGGGGCTCATGACTTACACAGTAGCCTTTTGGTTTCTTTTTCTAAACTGCTTATAAATCACTGTTACTCATTCCTTCTTTCTCTGATAATTAGTCCTCACCCTCAGTGTGACTAAATTTTCTTGACTTGAGTTATATGATAACTACTAGTCACATATTGTTCTTTATGCTCAAATATTCTTAACGTAAAAGGCATGACTCTTCAAATTTACTCATACTAGTTGCATTTAAAGAGAATAATAGTTATTTGATATTGGTGGATAGAACCTTATACAACGCAGGTTACAGCATGTTTATGTTACTGTAGGATGTGCTACTGGGTTGTGCTGGGTCTCACTGCATTTCTCTCCACTCTACTTAGACACACATTTAAGCTAACAAAATGATTGCTCTTGTCCCAAAACATTTAGGGTTACCATGCTGAAGTTTGAAAAAGTTAGACCCATTGACCACATAGCACTTATATCATGAAAAATTAGCTTGCATAAATAAATTAAAACACATTAAGTGACTTGTGGGATTTTGATCATCTCTTGCACTAAGAAATGAACAAGGAAATGTTTAGGTTTATGTGCCTTCTAGGCCTTTAGGGCTTTAGATCTGACTCATGTATGGATACCCTCTGTATTAGTCAAGGTTCTCTAAAGAAACAGAATCTGTATAATGAAGATAGATGATAGATGATAGATAGATAGATAGATAGATAGATAGATAGATGATAGATTAGCTTACAGGATAGAGTCCAAGTAGTCCAACAACATCTGCACCACACTGGAGAGGATGAAAATTTGGTAGCTGCTCAGTATAGGAGGTTGGATGTCTCAGCAGCTCAGCAGTCCCAATCTGTCCCTAAAGACCCGATAGATTCCAAGAGATCTGCTAGTCTTCAATCTATGTCAGAATCTATAAAAGCTGGTCACAGCAGAAGATGAACTAATCAGTGAGAGAGAAGACAAGAGGCAACAAAGGAGTGAGTTCCATCTTGCCATGGCCTTTTATACAGGCCACCATCCAAAGGTAACGCCCTCATTTAGGGCAGGTCTTCGAGCTTCAAATGATCCAAACAAGAAGAATTCTCTCATTTCAGTTAATCTCAGATCTAGTCAAGGTGACATCCAAAATTAGCCATCACACATCCATTACCCACATACTGTCACATAATATGATTCAACTGCTGCTATGTAATGAGTTGATTTTCCATCAACATGAAGAACAGAGATCAATACAAAAGACATAATTCTACAAAACATATGTTTACTGTCTATTAATAATAAAATTTTATTTACTCAGAGAAAAATGCTATTTATAATATGTATTTGCCAACTACTCATCATTCTTTCAAGTAGGCAGTTTTCAATTCCAAGTGGAAAACCAGTTTTAATATTTTACAATGGCCTGATTCCTACTTTGTAGGAAATCATATTTACATTTGCTCCCCATTATTTTAAGAGCAGTCATGAAGATAGGAAATTTGAAATTGAGTAAAGCCAAAATCAGGACATATAAATTAGCAAATAACTTGTTTTAACATTATTTTTTTCTCTCCTCACACTTATTTCATTGATTCTCAAAGATGACTGTTATGTTAGTTAGCAATAACTTACCTGAAAATTAAACAAGCCTTGTCAACAAAGAAATTGCTGACTAACCCTTCTGATTCCCAATTGCAGAATCTCATATCAGTTTCTAAATTTCAATTAAACCTGCACTCCTTAACATCCAAAGTATAGACACAACATCCAACCAAAGCATAGTTTCTTCATAATCCGAGGTTAAACAAATTAAATGGTGGGGAACTGCAGAATCCAGAAAAATATGTAATCCTGTGAACATAGTGCTGCTACAAAGCTCTATATGCTCACTGAAGAAATTAAAGTCCATTTTATCACCAGATGCTTCTGGTTTTAAAAACAAGATTAAATTCCCATCACGTAAGCAGCCTTATTTGGTAAAGATGGGTATGATACCAAAAGGAATCATTGAAAACCCTGGGTGAGTTAAAGGATAAAGAATATCGGCCAGTGTCTAGGGAAACTGCAGGTGGTTACAACTTAACGAAGGCTGTGGTTGGTCATCTGTGAAGTAATTCTAAAATTGCTGCTACGTGTACCACAATACATAAAGATCTCACTTTCATAACTCAGGTACCCAATATTAATTGTGCATCGGACAAAACCCTTCTTCAGATACCATTGCATGGGAAACACTTAGAATTTATCAACAGAATTATTGATGATGTGAGCACTGGCAGGAAACCATATTTACATCCTCTGTCCCAAAGTCATGTACTTCTCTCATCCATCTCAAAGTATTTGGGACTAATGGTTATGCTCAGACTACAGACATCCCGGAAACTGTTTTCCATCAAGAACTGACAAAAGAAGAAACATGAGTTTCAAGTGTTAATGAAAATAATTTTAATTTTTTAATTAAATATTTTAAGACTACATGTTTATAAGTTTAGGTTCACCAAAACACTAAAAGTCACAATGCTGTTCCATATACAACCTGCTTCCAAATTAACTTCTTCCCCCATAATTAGCCTCCCACCTAGAGTGATACAGGTGTAATTAAGTGTAATTAGTGTACACTGATCACTTATAAATTTGGAAATCTAGAAGGAACTACATGAATAGAATTTTAATTGAGCAATTCCACTTTTTGTACTTTTCTCAGAGCAGCAACTGCCTAAACCAGGATGAATCTGTGACACATTGCTCTAAGGAAGACTGCTTTATCATACATAAGTTTATTCTCTATGTATTATGTCTGGACTTTTTTACAACACAACAGTAGATTTGAAAGTTCCCATTAGAGGCAGAATGACACACAAAACCCCTTTATTTATCATCTGAATCTTCACTGAGAAAATTTATATGCTCTTCTCCATAGTAAATACTTTTTCTTTATATTTTTGGTGTTGGGGATTTAATCCTGGTGTTTTACAAGGTAAGCATGCATTCTACCAGAAGTTACAACTCCAGTATCATAATTGCCGTACAAGAAACACTGACATGCTTTGAGAATTTACATGACAAATTTGCATCTCTGCATTGTATCTACAAACTCAGAACCTTGGAGGAGCATCTGACTGAAGAACTAGTTACAACTCAATCTTCTAAGTAAAGTTGCTGCTTATATAATCTTTGTGGTTAGTCTGTCAAAATGATTCAGCATGTTTTAAAGTGCCTGCTAGCTAGACCGTATGACTTGATATCAGCATATGGAACCGCAGTAGAGAGAACCAACTCCTTTGCACCTCTACACACACACACACCTTGGCACTTTCCCCCTTCCCATACCCCCTGGTATGCCAACATCACATGCACACAATAATTATAACAATAATAACAATAACAATAATAATAGAATAAGAATAATAAATTAAAACTTGATAATCATTGATAAAGTATTTTCAGAGTCTAGAATTTGAACATTGGAATCAATTGAAGACCATTTATCTAAATGCAATGCAGAATCTATTTTCAGAGATTTCAGACTCTCTAAGGAGAGCCCAATGAACCACTACATGTCCAGAATTGTTTCTTGATGCTCTCACTTGTAAAAATAAAGGTGCTGACTTGCTTGTAGAGTGATGACTCTTCTATTTGTTATTCTTTTTACAAGTATCTCTTCAGAACATTTGCCCATTTTCTGACTAATAATTTATTCTTCTAATGTTTAATTTCTATAGTATCTTGTGTAAGCTAAATATCAATCCTTTCTAAGATAAATATTTCCCCTGTTCTGTAGGCTTTCTCTTCACACACTTTAAGTGCTTCCATGTGTGTTACAAAAACTTTTATTTCATGTAGTCTCACTTGTTTATTCTTTAAATCACTACCTAAGTTATTAGAACTCCATTTACAATGTCATTGTAAGTACCTACATCTTGACGTGTTGCAGCTGTATTTTCCCTGAGTGGTTCTAAATTTTCAGAGTACAATAAATATTTGATCTTTTTGTATTGGGCATGAAATAAGAACCTGGATGTAATCTACGACATGATTATAAAATCTCCTAGGATCATATTTTGAAAACTTAGTTTATTCTTCAAGAATTATGTAGATATCCCTGTCAAAAATCTGTGAGGTTTTGGTATGTGTGGTTATTTCTCGGTCCTGTATTCTGTGCTATCTAACCATGTGTCTTCTTTAATTTCAATATTACTCTGGTTTTGTTACTATTGTTTGGTATAGTATTGTTTAAATCAAAATATGGTAATACTTCCAAAATTGTTATTTTTATAAAATATTGTTTGGCTATTCTGGAGCGTCAGTATTTTCATACGGTTTTTAGGATTGTTTTGTAGTTCCGTAAAGAATGGCATAAGTGCTGTGATAGCTTTTGCATCAAAACTATATGTTTTAATTTTTTCTAAGACGTTTACTCAAACAACAATAATTCTCCAAGTTCATGAACATTGGATGTCCTTATATCTTTCAGTATATTCTTCAATTTGTTTCTTAAGGTTCTTATAAATTATATTATCTAAATACTTTACCATATTCTTTAGGTTTTTCCCTAATTTTGAGACTATTGGAAATGGGATTATTTCCTTATTTCATTTTAAGCAGGTTCATTATTGTTGTATGTAAATCTATTGCAATTGGTAGCCTGATACTTTGGTGAAAATGTTATCAGCTCTGAAAGTCTTTTGGAAGAGTCTTTATTCACTTCTATATGCAGCTTACTTTCACATTCAAATGGAGATAATTTGACGTCCTCCTTTATTACATGTCTCCCCACTGTTTCTTTCTGTTACCTTATTGCTTCCCTTAAAATGTCAGGGACATATTTGATGAGAGTGGTGACAGTGGACATCATTATCTTGTTACCATGTCGACAGGAAATGATTCTCTTTATTTTCTTTCAATATGGTATTTATCAAGTTTGGCCTGCCATAACCTTTTCACTCATCATGTCTTCAGAGAGTTATCATGAGAGAATTTGGAATTTTATAGAAGGTCTTTAATTTGTTACCTTTCTGTTGCTGTGATGAAATGCCATGAGCAGGAATGACTTATGGAAGAAACAGTTTATTTTGACTTATGATTCCAGACGGAGAATCTATAATGTTGGGGGGTCATCACAGCAGGCAGTTGGAGCTGGAAGCTGAGAGATCAAAGTGAGGCTCTAAATTTTCTATGCCCACCTCTTCCATCAGTGATGTTCTCCTTCCATGAAGATTATCACCTCCCCCAAAAGTGTACCAAACTAGGGAGTAAGTGTTCAAATACATGAGCTTATGGAGAACATGTTTCTTCAACTGACATGCCCAGAAACCAGCCATGCCTCCATAGAGTCATGGCCATACCATACTGAAAAATGTTTTAAATCCAACTTTAAAAATTCCTGTGGTTTTTATCAGTCTCAACATTATCACTTCAAAGTGTTTTCACTCTGGTCAAAAACAGTGTCTGTCTGCCAAATGTATCATGATCCAGAATGTATATTTCCATCCCTAATAGGAGAAATGAGGGCATAGCGAGTTTAACCAAAGCGGGGCCAAAACCTATTAAGGCAAATAAGTCTTATCAGTCCATCCAGCTCTGTATCTTATGTCTGGGTCTTTCATTTCCCAGGTCTTAGGTGTCTCCACCCACCCAGCTTTGCTGTCTGCAACTTACTTTTCTCTCTTGGGCTGCTTCCATTCCCCCTTGTCAGGTAACTTATAACTCTGGAATCATCAATATTTTGGGGTCTCTCTCACAATCCTGACTTCACACAATGGACTCTTGGGTCCTTCCAGCCAGGACTTCATATCTGCTACATGTTATCTGGTGCTGAAAACCCTCTGAAACCATGGAGAAAAAATCACGACCTCTACACTCTGGGATTTTTATGCCTCAGGAAGTCAGTTCCACGTGAACAATACTGCCCTGTCCAGCAGCCAGTGTGAGATCAACCTGGCCCACTTGTGCCATACTGTAAGTAGCTATTATAAGCATCCAAGAAGCAAAACTTCTCAGGTCTTGCTTCACAGGTTGGAATTTGAGCTGGAAGAAGTCTTGGTCTTCCAGAACCCTTTCCATTGTTTCAGCACAGAGCATGAGGCCTCTCCTTAATGTTGTTGATCTTCTTAAGCAGTTATAGCCTCTTTTCCAGAATGCTTTGATTGCAACACCATTTCCCAGGGCATTTTGTTTCTTCAGTGTTATACATTTAGTATTTCTTTCTGCCTCACTAGCTACTTTTGTTTTTTATAACTGTTTATGAATGATTTTTAATAGTCATTTTTAATAGACTAATTTGAGGAGTTGCCCTCTTGCTGGAGGATGTGCATCATTGGGGTCTGGTTTAGTGTACGTATAGACTGTCTGGACTACCTCTTGTGTCTGTTTCCTGTGAGGAGTTGAGGTGTTATCGCTCAGCTTCTTGCTCTTGCTGCTTACTTTCCTACCTCAGCCAACATCATGGAATCTCCCTCTGAACCCATAAACCAAAATAAAGCAGTATTATGCTCTTTTGAAAATTACTCTGGCAAAGAAATTAAACCACTACATTGTCATTTGGTTTTACATATATTTTAACAACTGGATAGAAAATAATAAGGTGGTTTTTGTTGGATTTTTTTTTCTGTATTTTAACCAAAGTATCACATAAACGGTCTCTAACCCCATTGCTAATAAGGTATCTGCTCCTATTTTAAACCTGGTGAGTTGAGCCTCCATTTGCTTCCAAAAAGTACATAATTGCTACATAAGAAGCTTCTGTCATTAATCATCAGGCATTTAAAATACACATTATATAATTCTATCATCTGAGTCTTTTCAGAATTCATATTTGCTGCATAGGTTCACCTTTTCTCACTCAAGTTTGAATATCCTAAAATTTGCAGTGGATATTTCATACCATTTTAGAGATCTGAAATGCCAAATCACTGCCTGTGGCTTGCATTTTTTCTGAATGCAGGAAGCCACATATATGTGTGTTTATGTTTTTATATAGAAATATTATATATATGAGATAAGATTTTAGACAAATGTGAGTATTCAGCAGCTGTTTATATGGCCCCACCTGCACCAAAGCTAGTAAGTGGTGGACTGATCTATATCACCTCATTGAAGATAGTTGGTTGAAATTATTGCAATTTCGGGTCCCATTTTTGCTCCACTAATGCTATTCTGATGAAAGTATAGATGAATAGATGGCTAGGATAAGCAGCTCAAATTGCATCTTCAAAAATAAAATAATGAATGTGAATAAAATATCTTTTGACAGAAAGATATTCTCATATCTGTATCTGCCTTTTCATTCTCCTACATGAAAACTGTAAAGTGGTGCAACTTTTTAAAACTATTCTCTTTATCATATGACAGTGTGGTAATAAATATCTACCCAGTTTAGTCAAAGGTTTATCCAAATCTGTTCCCTACTTTCAAGTTCCAGTTCAGGTTTTGGGTTTTGGACTTATGCTGGGTTAAAAGATACTAGCAAATTATAAAATTAACGAGATTTTCGAAAACCATGGGTATCTCTAGTTTCTATTATCTTCCTCTTGTCTCTCTTTCTCCCTCTCTCTCTCTCCCTCTTCCTTCTTTCCTTTTTCTATATTTATTTTATTAATTCTGATGATCATTAGCAAATAGAGGAGCTAGAGATTAATATATGAAAACCTAACAAACACACACACACACACACATACACACACACATATACACCAGTTTACAGTAGTAAAGCCTAGTATATATCAAGTAAATGGTACAAACTGATAAGAGAAATACATGCTTACACTGTGGGTCACTTATTACATACGTTATTTATCATTCAGTATCATAGCTTTACATATCTTACAAGAGAAGTTTGATGATTGTAGACTTAGAGATTTAGATGATATTGGAGTTACAGAGTCTTGTTAGCTGCACATGGTGCTAGGTTTCAAATCCCGGTCTTCTGCTAGAACAGCCAGTGCTCTTAATCTCTGATACATCTCTCCAGCCCTGAAAGTACGTTAGAAACATTGTGTATGCGAATTCTTTGTACAACAGTATAGACTATATTTTACTTTGTAGAGGTCAGAAAATAATTGATAGTAATTCGGAATGTTCAGCATTCAAAGAAAATGTTAGTATCTATAAGTTCATTTATGGTACAGAACTGGAATGTGATCAAACAACTATTAAGATGTCCCCCTGCTTTTATGAATATTAGGGACCAGTGACTGTAACATGTTTCAGCACCCCAATTTTTTTTTATTTTTAAAATAAAAAATAAATTCAGTTTATTATAGTCTTTTCTCAATACTTGATATCAGCTGCAAGCAACTTGTTTCCAACATTTCTCAGACTAGGTCCAGCCTGCCACCCATTTCTCTTCTCCCCTCTGGGTCCTTGTTTACTCGAGTTGGCTTTAATTGAGTTGTCCTCAATGCCACCATTGCCAAACGTTCACATGTGCAAACCTCCCTTGCTCTGAAAGCCTCTGCTTCTTTGTATCCATGAGCCATCCCTGGCTTTTTCAATCTTTCCACTCCCTCTTCAGCAATCGTCCCTGAGCAGTGGGGTGGGTGAGGTTCAGTATAGGAGTTCTATTCAGGCATATGTAATCTGCAGTCCCTTATTCTTTAAAATTTGGCCAGTTGTGGTCCCCTGTGTGCATCACACTCTGTTGTATAAGGAAGCTTCATTGGTGAGGGTTGAAGGATGCATTGTTTTTCTCTCTGTACCTCGTTCTGCTCCATGAGCCTTGGGTCTAGAGGTTCAACTGCAGATGTTGTCATCTGGGATGGAACATCTCTCTGTGTATGACCAGTTTCTAATGCTTCTAATTTCTTGAAAGCATCTAAGCATATTCCATATTGTAAGTATATATTGTCCAAAATTAATCCATTCTGAGAATTCCCATTCATGTGATCAAACTCTGGAAGATGAGGCACAGAAAGCAGAAGGAGTTGGACTAAGTAAGAAGGTAGAGCTTGGATAGGAAGAGAGGTAGAAAAAGTGAAAAAAGTTGACAAGAGACACAGGCAGAAGGGAGTAACATCAAAATCATGGAACATTATGGTTTAATTTTACAAGAAACTTCCCCCCAAAGAACCCACTAATAAGGAGAACCAACCAATCTATACACTGACTGTCAAAGATAGCAATTTGTTTCAGTTTGGGAGTCATTTCTTTTAAACAATGGATAATAACACTAAGAGAAAATACAACTTTGGAAAAGTCCATTTTCCTATTCTAATTTTCACCATTCGCTTTATCTTTTAATGAATACTAATTGAACTAATCTAATATAGTTTAAACCATTGTCTTTTAAATTTTAATACCTCGGTTATGTTCATCACATGAAAATGCTGCCCATTTGATGTGTATCAATGAATAAATCACTGACCAGAACACCAGCAGACTGTACATCAGAGAGTCAACTTGGAATTTATTGCTCTGCTATTCATCTTCATTAGAGCTCTCAGAACACTGTTTGCCGTAGGGGTTACTTGAGAAATCACTGCATATTTTACCATTTTGTTAAGTGACACAAATACTATCATGAAGTCCTAACAGCCTTTAATGAAGACAGGAAACATCCTAAACTTTTAAATTCACAAAATTGTGGATTAAGTCATTATGGAATGAAAGCATTTATCAATGAGTATGATTGTATTTAGCTGAAGAAATTTTAACATTAATAATGCATGGTCCTTTCTGCTTTTGCTGAACTCATAGTCTCCTGATAAGGTCATAAGTTGAGCGAAGGAGAACAGAGCTGGTGTCCTTGAGCCCCGGTATGTTCTAAGATTCCAAACATCTGGCAATGAGTGCTGTGGGAGCTATGGGGGCTTTCTAAGTGTATTATATCTTTCTAAAATTCATAATTATGCTGTGTCATTCTATATGAATATCTACTTCAGTGGTGAAAGTCATATAGCTCATTCAAAGGCACTGAATATACGAAGGGTGTGTCACTATTAAACACTGAAGTCAATATTAGAGATAGAGTTTACGCCATTCAATTCTGTGCACTCCAAAATAATGCTACTTACACTTAACATGGTCATAGGTGAACGTTAGTTTTCACTTAAGTTTACCAAGTGGCTTATAAACTTGAGAAGTTATAACTGAAGAAAGACATAGGTATACATACAAGCAAATCCATCCCAAACTTGAACACATTATAGAACCCAGAGAAGCGTGATTCTCTTTCCCCAGTAGTTAACAGTCCCGACTAGCTTTTGAACCAGGGGTTTGGCCTTGTGAGCTCCTCCCCATCCATTTGGTAAATCTGTTTTTCCCTACAGAAATATTTTCACTACAATAAAACACACACACACACACACACACACACACAATTTCAGCTTAGAAGACATGAGCTCTGCTGCATCACACCCACCATGAATAAGCAAGGATAATGATTAGTAGATCAAATGGACTGTCAATCTTCAAGTACAAAGGCAGAATGAAGTACCACTGAGGAAAATAGCTTTGTTCGTGGAGGGGTGCTCAGTGTACGCCACTCGCCTAAAACACACAAAAGGTCCTGGGTTTGATACTCAGCACTGGAAAAAAAACATTACTTAAAGTGTACAGAGAGTAAATTGTCCTCCGTACAGTCTTATAATCCACCCAGGGACGTTCTTGTTACTTAGTCATGACTGTGAATAGAGTATTGAAGGAAATTAACATCAGTTGAATACCTTTTGCCAAGGCTAAGTTGAGATCGTTTGAGATGATTGTCCCTGTGAGAATTGGCCGTATAACCAGGAATATTACATAATAAACTTGATATTTTTAGAATTCTAGCAGTTAACCATAGGTTACTTTAGACTTACTAATGTTTTCTTTGTAAGAAATAAAATCTTTCTTCATTCTAGTGTTGGGGCACATCAGTTCTTAGATCTCTGAGAAGAAGAGAGAGTGACACCTTGTACTTTGTAGTAATTACTTTGGAACTAAACAGCAATTTGGGTTGTGGATATAGTTTGAGATTGTGAGTGAAAAGGGGAAAAATGTGTTCAGTTGTATATTGTGGGAATGTCACTTCCTTACATCTCACCTCATTCATGAAATAAGTGTAGTAGATATTAGTTTATGCAGAACGTTTTACTATTTGTGATATGTCAGAGTCTACGCCTGATATGGTCCATACAGACATAATTAAAATAGAGATGGTGCTTAACATCATGAAGCTGACAAGGATTTGAACATAGACCAAGGGAATTGCTACAAATTGGGGTTCTTGGGAGACTGGAGATGGAAATCAATATGCATATTTTCCCATGAAACTATTCTGTACTGGAATAAGAGGAAGCAAGATGTGATAAGAGAGACCAGGATGCAATCGAGTATTGACAGAGTCCTCATTCTCATGAGGAAGTTTGCATCAGAAATAAATGTCAGAGAATTTTTTTGGAATTGAGAAAGTTAGTGTGTGCTTTCTTTCCTTGTATCAACCAGTTTCTAGATAATGGTAGTACCATTTAGGAAGTCAAGGTGGTACCACTTAGAAAGGCAAATAACATCAGCTAAGATATCCCCAGCTTTAAGTAGAATTGAGGGAACTCAGAAAAAGAACACCTTTTCTCCTGAGTATAAACAGTTCATTAGGGAAACTACAGCTATGAACATGTATGATCTAGTCACAAGAAGACTACACATGCAGTCTTTTTGGAGAGATATAAGATGTTAAAATGTAGCTAGGAGATGTTCTGAGGTATAGAATTTCTAGCAGAGGGACTATTAACATTATGAGCCTATAGCTCCAGTAACGTAGAGCACCAGAGAGACCATAAAGAGAACAAAAGGAAAGTGCACAGAGAAGCTAGAAGAAGGATAAAGTGAAACTGGAGCCATTGGTGAAGACAAGAACATACGGGGCTTTGCAATGGTAGACGACAAAGATGAAAGACAGGAATCAGAAATATTATCATGGCATTGGAGGAGGGATATAATATAAATAGATGTGTCTGTTGCTAACATCATTCTAACTGATATGCTGGGCACGGGATTCTGGAAAGTAGAGTATATTCTCTAAAACATGCATTGAACTCTTTACTTTTTAAAATTATTCTTGGGGGCTGGAGAGATGGCTCGGCAGTTAAGAGTACGGACTGCTCTTGCAGAGGACCTGGGTTTGATTCCCAGCACTCACATGGAGGCTTACAACAATTCAAAACTCCAGTTCCAGAGGATCCAATGCCCTCTTCTGACTTCAGTGGGCATGACACAGCACTTACACAACTGCAGGCAATACAATCATACTTATAAATTTAAAATATATATATATTAAATTAATTCTTTAAAAATTTAATACATATACAATGAAATATGTTCATGCCCATCCCTCATTTTCTCCACTCAAACCATCCTCAATTCCCCCACTTGTGTCTCTCTCACAACTTCATATCCTTTTCTCATTTGTTCTTCTTTTTAAATAACTCACTAAGTTCCATTAGTGCTTCCCGTTACTGATGCGAAAATATCCTTGTAGTTTCCAAATTCGGGTTCAGAACTTACCCATATTACGACATTGATAACACAGACACAGAAGATGACAGGAATATTAATGAGTACCTTTGAGTAACCTTGTTCCAGAAGTCTCCCAGGACTATCCTGAATGTCTCTAAAACTCTTGTAACTGTTTTAAGAGTTTTCCCGAATTTACACATCACTGCAGTAAGATTCATAGGAGTTCTTCTGTTTCTGCTTTTTTAATTTGTTTTCCCCTAATATCTGTCTTTCTGAATTAGCTTCAGAGTCTTCTTTCTCAAGACATTTATAGAGAACCCTTGTGTTGAGCAGCAGGATCCAGGGCCCTTAAATTTACACTGACGACAGTCAGGTGCAATCACTTTCATATAGTCACCAAGTCCCAGAGATAACAAATGTATTTGTTTCTTCAAATAGAAACACACAGACCAAAGATGGAACTATGTTTTCAAGGCAGAGTCTGAGGTGCATTTCCAATCTGAAGTAACAGCGATAAGAATGAATGAAAATGAAATTAGATGAAAGTAGAGGGTGTTTGGATCTGACAATAGAACCTGGCTATCTCGCCATGTCTTTCAAAGTCCTCTCCCAGTCCTCTTAACTCTGTGTCTTCCAGAGAAAGAGCTGAAATATTTATCTAAATCAGAGAGATCACCTACTATTTATATGATATTTGACTGGAAAATGTCCAAGGAAAAAAAAAGAGAACATCCTTATTGACATCTTAATCACATTCCTTTTCTGATCACCAAGTGTAGGGCAATGTTATGGTGTAAACATTTACACATTTGTTGAATGTTCATTGCAAGACTATAGTGTACTAGGTGTTATAGGAACCAAGGCTACTCCATAAGAAAACTGCAGTTGACGGTAACTGAACATAAAGAACAAAGGGCACTAAGCAAATAGCTTGATGGACCTTAACATAAATGACCAGAGCACATGGGATGAGCAGGGAAGCTTTGAGAGGAGTACAGATGTGAAGAAGGGTATGGCTATGATCACAACGTATTATACGCAATTCTTTTAAATTGAGAAAAAGAAAAAAATAAATGCATTTAAAAAATATTAAAATGGTTTAAAATGTGGGGGAATTGGCTGGCAAGATGGCTCAGCAGGTGAAGGTACCTGCTGCAAGTTTGACCACCAGAGTTCAATCCCCAGTATCCACATGGTGGAAGGGGGAACTTTCCACAAGTTGAACTCCATCCATGTGTAGAGGCTTATACGTGCATTCATGCACAAAGCACACAGACAGACAGAAACACACACACACACACACACACAAATAAAACCCAACACAGTAATACATGTTATTTATAGCATTTTTTTTGGAAAGATCAAAACTTTAGCAACTTGTCTAAATAAAAACAAAAATAACCTAGTTTTATCAGGAAGGACAGCACACTGAAAACTGCACCACAACACATCTACTCATGTTACAGGCAAATAACACTTTAGTAATTTTGACCTTTGGATATCAAGTTAACAAGTATTTAAAGTCGAAGGAATGCAAAAAAAAAAAAAGAAGAAAAAAAACTAGAAATGAAATATTGAACCTATTATACTCAAACATTTGTCCTTAAATTCATTTATACACATTCTCTCACACTCTTTCTCTCTCTCCTTATTTCTCTCCGCCAAATATTCACACACACGCACACACATCTTTTAATTTTCCCCTTATTTCAAAAACATGCCTCTTCTATGTGGAATAGCTGATCCCTTGCATGATAAATGTAGCAGTCATTAGCCGTCAGCCATGTCCATTCTCTAATCAATCCATCACAAATCTGGGAGAGGTTCTCTGGTCAATTCAAAGTCTCATAATCAATGAAAAATAATGAATAGAAATGATAATAATACCAATGTTTATTACAACTGTGATTTGTTATATCATGCAATGGTAGAAGAAACTAAGCTTAGAGAAGTTATTAGTTAGACATCAATATGGGAGACTTGCTTATATTAATCTGAAAACCCATGTTCTAAATCTCTAAAGCTGAACTACATTTCCCAAATCATACTTGGAGATACATGTTCTAGAAATCCTGTCGATGAGGGTATGTATACATGCGTGTGTGTCTTGTGTATATGTGTGTATGTCTGTATGTGCATGTATGCATGTGTATGTCTGTGTATATGAATATGTATAACATATATACATGTGTGTATGTATATGTATATATGTTTATGTATAAATGTGTATGTATGTTTCTGCATGTGTATTTGTATGTATGCTTCTGCATGTGTGTATGTGTGTGGATGTATGTCTGTATGTGCATATGTTTATGTATGTGTATTGTGTGCATGTATAATTGCATGTGAATGTGTGTTTATTACATGCATTTCATCTTAATTTTAGATACATACAAATTATTTTATGTGCCATAAGACATATTTTTGAGAGGAGAATCAGCAAATCTGAAGTAAAGTTTAGAACTGCCTAAGCAGAAAGTAGTTAAAATTATATTTTTACAAGGTCATTCATATGCTTAAAGAAAAATAACATATTAGCTATTTGATCAGTGAATGTCAAGTTATGAAAGTTTATACTTAAAGACAGTGGAATTGACTTGAAAGTCCATCAAATACACGGCAGGTTGCATGGAACTCAGTGTGGGGACTATGAGGGTGCAGATAGTGGAGGGAATCTAACAGTGACTAAGATACAGCATACAAAATGCACAAAACTCAATTAAAATATATTATAAAGAATATATAACTATTTATACGTGACTGAATAAAAAACCAAGGGAATTCAGTTCCACATCCAGAGTGCTATTTACAGTCTGTCGATAACCTTCACCCTCATCTGAGCCTCCTGCCTCATTCTCTTCATGGAATTGCCTCTTTCCCAAATTACTGAGCAACAATAAGACTTTTTGTTCAGTGAAAAATCCCTCCCCTTGTACTACCTGCTTCGTGCCTATTTATGAAGACTGTGAATGTTGTATTTGAGAACCTTTGGTTGGGAAAGGCTTCAAGATTAATAACACTGTGAAATCATGAGGCCCAGAGTTCACATCCCAACACCCAGGTATGTGATCCCAGCACCGAGAGGGTAGAGGAAGAAGGATTCCTGGGGCTCCCTTATTTACATCTACCCAACACCTGAGATAAAAGTCCATATAGAAACTAGGCTTCAAAATTAAGAGAGTAGAAAGTGATAGAAGAGGACACCCAATATCCCCCTTCAGCCTGCATTAACACAGTCATGCACACGTGTCCATAAATGTGTGCAAAAGTCACACATACATGCATGCATATTTACAAAGATATATCTCACACACATATAAACATACAAAAATAAAAATATATATATAATATTATAGATAACACTTTTACAAAAGGGCAAATTTTCCTCTAAGTATTTTACTGGCTGTGCCCATTTTTCATTGTTTCAATATTCTGCCTCTTTCTTCTTCAACTTATACTTGTTTTCAACCTCATGAAGTTCTCTGTGTTAGCTTTCCCTGTAGACAGAGTCATACATATGAAACTTGTAAACGATGGGAAATTTTGCTTCTTCTCCAAATTGCAAGGGCTTTCCTTCTTGTCAGGTCTTTGCTGTTAAGGGAGTGTGTTCTATCAGCTTGCTCCATGTCAGTTCCTAATGTTTATTCTTTTTTTTTTTACCACATATCTTTAGTTTTCTCACTGAAAAGTAAATAGAGCCATCACTGCTCCTCATAAGAAATATCTTTTTTCCTCAAACATCTCTCATCAGCCAAAGGGTGATTCTAGATGAAATCTGGGCATTGATGTATAGTATGCCTTCATCCATTGCCCTAAGGAGACAAGGTAATAACACTATATTTTTGAATGATTGGTTTGGAAAACCAGCCCCCAATGCTATGGGATAGAACACTGGAATTTATGCCGTACCTCATTTATTTTGACAGTTGTGAAATTCCAAGGCTGATTATACACATTGCTGCCCTAAGATGCGGGCAGACGCCAGGAGAAAAGGGAAGACATGCTATGCCAAGAGCATCCTGGAGAGCATTTAATTTTCCTAGATGTTTCTGATTCTGCAAGGGTATTCCAGATGGCTTTCTGTGTCTTATCTCACAACACAACAACTGAATGCCTGATACTAGGTGCTCTGTATTTCTGTTGGTCTCCATCTCTGAGGTTACTATTTGATCTGTTTTTTAAAGAATTGTCATATTTACATGTAAACGAATGTAAAGGTCAAAAGGACTTTGGAAATAGAGGAATATGGTGTCCTCATTTCATCCCTAAGAGATTCTCATTTTGGGTTCAATATTAATATAGAAAAGGTTAGCTAGTAATTTGAAAAATATAAAGTCATGAATAGATAAATCAAGAAAAACACACATGTATAAGCATTTAACTTAAAAAATAAGTTATGTGTTAATCGTGAAAATACAAGAATCAGAAATGGTTAGTGTCTATATCTAAGAGTGAGGAAACAAGTGAGATAAACTATAGCATGGAGAATTGTTTTTCAGACCTAATGTATGAACGAAAACTTGTTTATCTAAGTACAGTTTATTGTATCATTGTGACCTTCATTTTCAGAAAAACAACATGAAGAATGATTTCATAATTCTTTGTGGCTGAATAATTTTATAACACAAACAATATTTCTGTACTCATTCATCTATTATTGGACACCTAAGCTAACTCTGTCCCCTGGCTTTTCTGAATAGTACTAATGTAATCATCAGGATGCATGCCTCTGGAGCTATCTGGAATCAGATCACCTTGATTCTTTTGGTTATATGTTGAAAAGTGCTATAGATAAATCTTGTGGGAATTGAATATCTACTTCATGAACAACCACAAAACTGGCTTTCATAGGAACTATTCTAGTTATATTTGCACCATTTTACTTTGAACATACTACACACACATATACACACACACATGCCTATGCATGCATGGATTTATCCAAATATGTATATGATTATTTAAAATCTATGTAAATGAGGGATAGTAAGTTTGACATCAGCATGGATTATATATCAAAACAAAAAAAATGCATTCACATAGTAATTCTTTATGAAGGAAATGAAGGGCTGAATAATGTGAGGAATTGCTAAGTTTTGAAGCAAGTGTCTACTGAAAATAGACAACAAACAGATCATATTCCTCAGAAATACAGAAACTGATTCTTGAAGTTCAACAGACAAAGTCAGAAGCACAGGTAGAAGAGCGTTTGCAGACAAACACACAGGAAGAAACAAATGTAAAACTGTAAAAATGATAATTATTTCCACGTACATACTTTCTAGTAAATGTAAGGAGAATAGGTTGAGATGGAAGAGAAATCATTTGAATTTCACTTTATGGAAGTGAGAACCATGATTATCATATTTTCTTACCATTTACCCATGTATTAGAGAATAAGTGTATGTTTGTATATATGTATTCATACATGTATTTGAATCTGTGTTTCAAATATTATTTATGGATATTCATATAGTGTACATAACACTGCTTAGTAACTTTTCAGCCTTCTAGACCCCTATTTGCTTAGTTGAACACTATAGCCACTGAGATGTTAGCAACTTTCCATCTCTCTCTTGTTTTGAAAAATATGTTATGCCCAATTTTTAAAAGCTTAGACCATATATATATATATATATATATATATATATATATATATATATATGGTCTCATTTGATGGGTAATCCTTATTCAGTCAAAAACCAAAAATCAATAATGCAACATTTGTCATTATGAATTCCTGGAGTGAGCAAAAGAAAAGTATCACATAGGTGCTGGGGCACATATGAAAGCGGGAATTATTAACACAGTACTTGGTCTTTCTATCAGCTTTGAATCAATGGGATTACAGAGACGGCCATTAAGAAACATTTTGCACCAGTTTTGCTGAGTTAGTGATATCTCAGAGGCACTTTGTTAGGGAGAGGACCTCCTTTGTGGACTTCCTGATTGGGTTTAAGTATGCGGTCTGGATTTCTTTTAAAGCACACGGTTGTGTTTTCTAGTCATTATTTAGGTATAAGATATATTTAGCTTTTGAAGAGGCTGAAAAACGTGTCTATGCAACATTGCTACATTCTGGAAGATGGATCCGAGGCTCATCCTATTTACCCCATCCAGAGCAGATCTGCATCTTGGTTAGGGATCATGGAAGCTGATCAGGACTGTTAGTAACAAAACATTAAAATAATCATTTAAAATGGTGTGAAAAAAACACAGGGAAATATATTAGCTCAAAAAACAACTGAAAACTACACATACAATATATGAATATGAGTGTATGTGTATACCTGAAGGCTATATAACAAGAAACACAGTGCCAGACAGGGGAAATCCCCCACCAACTTTGAAAAGATGGTCAGGGTCATCAAAAGACTCCCAAAAATATAACTGAAAAGCAATTAAATATTCTACCTTCTACCTGCTTTGAAAATAATTGACTAATTGTTGTCAGTCTTAATTACTTCCTCAATTTTGAATTAGGTTGTATTCATCATACAAAATGATGGGCTCCATAATGGCATTTTTATCCAAAATTATCATGTACATTGATATGTATCAAAACATCAGAATATATTCCCCTATCTAAATTCACGCCTTTCTATATTAACTGTCCTCTCTCCCGCCTGCTTCCCCCAAACCTTCCCAACAACTGCCTAATTGGACTTAGAGGTTTACTCAGTAAGAAATAAATTTTGCTTGGTACAGAAAACCTAGCTAAACACCTGAAGATGTCACATTAGAACCTAGTGGAGAACCTTCTACTGTAATTTACCTAAACAAGTACATTTTCTAACTGTGCATTAAATACTTATCATTAAACCCACTGGTAAGTTTAGCTCTTACATATCCTCAAAGAATCTTATTTTTGCAACAGATGGAGCTAATTACAGACACCCACAACTGGTCAAAATGAAGAGAAAAAAATTGACTATGAGGAGCCTATTCACAACTGATACCAGTAAAATACATTACCCACTCTTAAGGCTCAGGAGCATTGTGGAAAAGTAGACAGAAAGAGAATTTGAGAGCCAGAGAACCAGGATACCCTCTGCTAGACTGTGTCTTCCCAACATGACAGGGAAGCTACCACCATGAAATTCTAACATGATTTCTTAAACAAGACTTACATAATGACAACAACTAGTTGAAGTGCCAGCATGATCAGGGAAAATACATTATATCACAGCTTCAGGTAAACAAGTAGAGGCAGTTAATAGCTGTTTCCCATAAGGACAAGCTCCCTAATTGAGTATCCTAATGAAGGTTGTCAGCCCTAAAAACATAACATATATAGACACATATTATGGATATGTAATAATAATAAAGAAGTCAGGAAATTGAATGGGAGTAAAGGAAACATAGGATGAGTTGGATTTGGAAAGGGAAGATGGAGGAATGGAAATGATATAAATCCATAAATCATAATACATATATAAATACATATATACAACTATACAAATTTGAAATAAATAAAAATATAAAAGAAAACCACCCTAAACAAAATCAAATCTGAAATATTAGTCTCGTATTTCAGTACTTTATTTTTTTCCTTACAAAATCCTCAACATTTTTATATGGAATTATAAATTTCAAATTTTACATGTTTATTGCCCATATTTCTTCAGCAAAGGATGGGTCTGCTGTCTATCTCCCCAGTCCCATGCTGGGTTTTTAGTGTGAGTGAGTTTGCATAGGTTCTGAACATGTCACAATTACTGCTGTAGATTCGTATGAGAAGGGTCCCAGGAGCTTATATGATTCTACTTCCATATAGTTACACACCTCCTCCCTGACTCTTAAAATCATTCTTCTGCTTCTCCCCAATGATCCTTGAATCATTGATGAATGAAGCTTAATATAGGAATTCTGTCCAAGGACCCACACTCTGCAGAATCCTAATCTCCATTCATTGGCCATTCGTGAACTTTTGTGTTCCTGCTCTGTGTTGTATGAAAGAACATCATTAGTGGGAGTTGAGAGATTCAGTACTGTCCTCCTTACCCCTTGTTTTATGTTGTGTGAGACTTAGGTGTAGAGGTTGTGGATGTGTTGCACAGGCTTGGGCAATTCACAGACAATGTCTGTGTGTGACCAGTTTTGGTACTCTGTAGTAGTCACCATCTGGTAGAAAGAAGCTGCTTTGATGAGTGATGACTGGGATACTTGACTGGGATACTTGACTGCAAAAATATACCTTGCACTTAGTAAGAAGTTATATTAGTCCTGAATATGACAGTCTTGGGGATTTCTCTAAATCTATAACCTCTTCAGTTGTGTATTTGGCTGTGATTACAGTACTACACATGAGTTTCCTCCCATTGAGTGTACTTTAAGACCAATTTTGTACCCCACTGAATGCTCCAAGATAAAAGTGTCACTAGTGCACCAGTGTCAATTCCTGTGCCACTCACTGATATGGTTATTTAGTCAAGAACCTTGTGTTCAGCCATTGGTTGAGTGTCTCCCTTGGCTGCTTGCATAGTGCTCTCCAGAACACATTCAGGGATGTGACTTCCAGGTCAGTTCCAGCTCCATTGCTCCAAATCCAGTCTCAAAAATATGTTTTGACTTCAGAAATAGGGTACTACCTTCAGGTTTTGGGAGATAATCAAGGTCTGTAGCAAGTGTGTAATTTTTGGAGTCTCTTGAATTAGCCCTGAAAACAACTGAAAGGAAGGTTTCTCCTGTCTGGAATTTTTTTCTTGTTATGTATCCTTCACATATGCTCTTGTAGTCATGCAGAGATATTGTATGTGCAACTTGTTGTTAGGTTCTTAGACTAATATGATTCCCTGTGGTGTTTTATACTAGCTGGGCATTATTTATCTCTCTTCTCTCTCATTCTCTGTCTAATGCTTTCCCAATTAAGTGTCCCCATTTTTCCCATTTCTCCCTTGTTAATATCATTTTCCCATGCCCGCACATTATTTCTATTTCTCCCTTAGTAAGCCCCTGGCTCCTACTTTTATTCTCTCTCAGGTTCCATCTTTCTTTTTACCTCCCTGGTTCACTTCCAATTTTCTAGTTCCTGCAGTTACATCAGGATTGGTACTCACATATAATGATTTTTTGGGAGGACCATAACTAATGGAGAACATGCATCATTTGTTTCTCTGTGTCCTTGTAACTTCACTTAGCATAAAGTTTCTAGTACCATCCATTTACCTGCAAGTTTCATGATTTTGTCTTACCATGGAGAAGAATTCCACCATGTAAATCTACCACATTTTCATCCTTCACTCGTCAGCTGCAAGACACTTAGGTTTCTTCCATATCTTAGCTACAGTGAAGGAAGCAGCCACACGTATGGACTTACAAATATATCTGCAATAGGATGAAACCTTTGGGTACATGTCAATGAGAGGTACAAAGGGGATTAAATGGTAGATTCATTTTTAGTTCCTTGAGTTCTCCACACTTCTTTCCATAGGTTTTGCACTAGTTTACAACCCCATCAGCAGTGGGATGAGTGTCCTCCTTCACAGCATCCTCTCAGTATTTGGTACCATTTGTTCTCTTGATCTTAGCCAGTCTGACTGGGGTAACATAAGGTTTTAGTGATTCTAATCTGCAGATTTGAGATGTGTCTTAGTCATCTTTATCTTCTATCAAGAACTCTCTGCTCAGAGCCTTAGCTTATCATTTAAATGAGGGACTTGTTTTAGGATTCTTTGTTTCGTAAGTTCTTTATATATTTTGGATGTTAAAACTCTATCAGATGTATCACTGGTGAAAATTTTCTCCCTCCAACTCTGTGGGTTTTCTCTTAAACTCCTCGGTGTTTTTGTTTTTGTTTTCCTCTACAGATTTTTTTTTTTAGTTTAATGAGGATCCACTGGTTGATATTTTTACCTTAATTTCTGAACAACTACTGTCTGATTTATAAAATCCTTTCCTATACCTACATCTTGTAGGTTACTGCCAAAGATATCTTCTAAGAGTTTCAGAGTTTCGGGTTTCACATTGAGGT
Organism: Eospalax fontanierii; assembly: GCA_035773235.1. NCBI lineage: Eukaryota > Metazoa > Chordata > Mammalia > Rodentia > Spalacidae > Eospalax > Eospalax fontanierii. The sequence continues at coordinate 13,245,001 of CM069544.1, read as the reverse complement.
CTTTCACCCGTTTGCTGTTGATCTTTGTGCAAGTCAAAAGATATCGATCTAGTTTCATTCTTCTACAGGTTGAGATCCAGTTTTTTCAGCATCATTTGCTGAAGATGGTATTCTTCCTCCAGTGAATGTTCCTGTCCTTTGTCAAGTATCAGGTGGCTGAAATTGCATCCACTCATGTTTGCTGCTTCAGCTATGTTCCACTGGTCTCTGGGTCTATATTTAGCACCAGGCTGTTTTATGACTATATCTCTCAATCTAGTTTGAAATCTCTCATAGTAACACTCCCCACCCTGCATTGCTCTTTGCGCACAGAGTTGCTTTTGCTATCCAGAGTCTTATGTGCTTCCATGTAAATTTTAGGATATTTTTTTAATTCTATGAAGAATGTCATGGAAATTTTGATTGGGGTTGCATTCAATCTATATATTAACTTTGTTAGTGAGGCTATTTTCTTAGTATTACTTACTCTAGTCTATGAGAATGAGAGGCCCTTCTATCATCTGATGTTCTCCTCAATCTCTATCTTTAAACATCTAAACTTTCTTTTCCTTGCAGAGAAATCATTGTCTTTCATAAGGCTAACCCCAATGTATTTTTTGAGGCTATTGTGAATGGGAGGGTTTCCATGTACTCTTTCCCCAATTGTTTGTTATTGGTGTATAGAAAGGCTACTGATTTTTGTAGATTAATTCTGTTACCTGCCACTTTCCTGAAAGTGTGAATCATTTCTAGGAATTTTCTGGTGGAATTTTTGGCATCTCTTAGTATAATACCATGTCATCTGCAAAAAAAGAAAGATAATTTGACCTCTTCTTTTCCGGTGAGTGCTCCTTATATTTACATCCTTCTCTTATTGCTATAGTGAGAGTTTCAAGCACTATATTGAAAAGGAGTGGTAAAAATGGGAAGCCTTGTCTAGTTCATGATTTTAATAGGAATGTTTCCAGTTTTTCTCTGTTTAGAACGATGTTGGCTGTGAGCTTTTGTATGTGTATTTAATTACGTTGAGGTATGTGTCCTCTACTCCAGTTCCCTTTAGAACTTTAACATAAGTCCATGTTGAATTTTATCAAAGTCCTATCCCATACCCGTTGAGATGACGATGTGATTTTTTGATATCCGAGTCCATTTATATGGTTTGTGACATTTATGGATTTATGTATATTGAGTATCTCTGATATACAAGTTGACTTGATCATGGTGAATGATCATTTTGATATGTGTTTGAATGTGGTTTGCAAGTATTACTTTGAGAAATTTTACATCTACTTTCTTTAAGGATATGGGTCTATAAATTTCTGTTTTGGTTGAATCTTTACCAGGTTTTGGTATTAGGCTGATGCTTGTTTCACAGAGGGAATTTGGTAGTTCTTTCTCTGTTTCTATGTTTTCTAGAAATTTAAGTAGTACTGGATGTATGTAGGTCTTCTTTGAATGTCTGGAAAAATTCTGCCGTGAATCCATTTGGGCCTGGGTTTGGCTTTTAAGTTGGAAGATTTTGTATTATTGTTTCAATTTCCCTACATGTTTATCTGTTTATGCTCTTGATCTCTTTTTTATTTATCTTTGGCTATTCTCATGAATAGCCATGATAAGGTTAAGGTTAAGGTTTTCAAGTTTAATAGCATATTGGTTTTAAAGTATTGCCTGATAATATTCTGGATCTTATTGTCTGTTGTGATATTTCCCCTTTCATTTCTGTCTTTGTTGATTTTGAGTTGCTCTTTCTTTTGATTAACCTGGCAAAGTGTCTGTCTATCTTGTTTGTATTTTCAAAGCATCACTGGGCGGTTCTGGACTAAGAGGTTTGTCCAGAGATCTGGGTTGCAAATAGCAAAAGTGAACCTGTATGTAAGGCTAGCAGGAGAACAAGATGAGATGCTCAGACAAACCTTAAGTTATTTTTTAAACATTGTCTACATATGAGTGTTTTGTCTTCATGTATGTAAGTGTACCCATGTGTGCAGTGCCTACAGCTGTCAGAAGAGGGCATCAAATCCCTTGGGTTGGAGATTCAAATGATTGTTAACTACAGTATGTGTGCTAGAAATTGAAACTGGGTCCACTGCAAGAGCAGCCAGTGTTCTTATTCACTGAGCCATCTCTTCAGCCCCTTGACTGACTGAAGACAGTGGTAACAGTCATCCTATCATACAAGACCTCCAAGACCTGCTCTCTCAGGTTTCTTATGTCATTGTGACATATCAATTTAACTTTTTCATTTTTTTTACCACCTATGCAAACTTGCAACAGTTAGGTGTTTAACTATCCATTGTATTAACCTCACAGATCATATTCATTGAATTTTTAGTTTTGAGTTTGATACATGCTGTAAATATATTCATATTACACATGCTACATCAGAACCTGTCATTTTCTTTAAGCAGCTGGTTTAATGATTTAACATAAGTAATGTGTAGCTTCCATTCTCGCTGATTTAGAATTTCCTATCACATGAGTGGTGACAGGATTTACTGTAACTATATCTTACCACAAAACATTTTTATGTTTTTGTTCTGCCCACATGTGAGGTCACATTAAATATATCCTATAAACAATGCTATGGTGAATGTTACCTTATGCTCCTCCATGAGAAAAATATCTAAACTTTTCTGAATATTGAGTTTTTTTTCTTTCAGTGTATATAAATATGAAAATTTATGAAATACTTTGTGTTCAGAGATTGATGAACCACTTATACATTTAGTTAGATGTGAGAACACCTAGTTTTCTTATCCTCTTCACTCCCTGGGAATTGAAATACTTTACTTTCTTAAGGTGTGTGTGCTACAGTAAAAAAAATATTTTTGAATCTTTAATTTTTGGTGTATTTAATATATTTTTTATAGTTCTTTCATATTTCTTCTGCCGTGACACATGCCACTAATTTTCATATACTAGTTCACTAGTTTGCTGGTCATTTTATGTTAATAAATTAAATTAACCAATTAATTAATAAGGGTCACACACCTGCCTCATGGCACATGTGCAAATCAGGGGACAACTTTTGTGGGTCAGTTCTCTCCTTCCACGATGTGAGTCTCAGAGATTGGACTGAGGTTATCAGTCTTGGGTAGCATATGCTTTTATCTGCTTAGCTATCTCACTAGCCCATCTTTTTTGTATTTATTTATCTTTATGAACATTGTAAGTATTCTTCTCCCTCTTATAGATACTGAAATTTGATTTTTTTCTTTTGTCCTTCACACAGCCAGATCTTCTTATTCATCTGTTACTCTTCTTTTCATATCAATACTTAGTTACCCTATCCAGCCATATTTATAATTTATATAATTTCTTTCTCGATATGGCATAACTCAGTCCCTACCGCCTTCATGAAATCTACCTGATGGCTAAAATTCTCTTTTACTACTTCCTCCCTGGGACCCTAAAACACTTACAAATGAACTTATATCAGGTTGTGCTCAACAAAAAGTTGTAAAAGTCAGACATCTTCAAAGACTAGACAGGTATTAAAATAGGTTCAGCAAGTCTAAATTAACACAGCACGGAGACTTGAAGACTCTTGAGATGAAAAGAATGTGCTGTCATTAAAAATAAAGCGAAATATAACTCAGGGCATATAGATCCAGGTTTGGCAGATCTGCTAATCTGATGTTTGTTTGTCTGCATTTACTAGTAGGAATATTTATTTTTTAAACAAAATTTCTTGATTTTTGAAATATTGGCATCTAGTCCAAAAGTGTTTAAAGACATTGTGTGAGCTGAAATAAAATGTATCTATTTGGCAGATGTTGCCTTTTGCCTTCTATCTCTAATTGTTTCTAGAGAAATCATGTAAATATTATTTACAGTTAAACATTATCTTCAATTAACTCATAAGTGTTTTTAGGTACAGAACACATTTTAGCCATTGCTGCTGATCCTGTTGCAGAAACAAAAGCATGAACATGCACCGTACATCCTGACCCTTTTGCAATTGATAGGAGATTTCACACAGACTTCCCCAAAGACAAATTCTGAGTTGAATTTCATAGAGTATTCCATGAGACTCCATGAAAATAAGATCTGTCCATCTGTCTATTGTCATTTCTCCCCAGAAATGGCTCCTGTTCTCAGTGCTTATAGCCAAGGAAGCATCACCACACTGTTTGATTTCTAATGCTGTTTTCCTTAGAATCAAGAGTTTCAGTAGCATTTGGCCCATCTTGTGTATAACCTACTAAATTATCTCACTTAGTAAATATGTAATAAGATTAGTATCAAACTATTGAACCACAGGCTGCTTACATTTCCTTCTAGGGAGCTCTGACTGACAAGCACTACTTTGCTGGTATAGTCCATTCCCTACCCCAGTAAGTGCAGACAATGATTCAATGTGCATAGAATCACAGGCCAAGCATGCATATGGAAGGCCTGTATTTTAATAGCGAATTGTACTGTGTTGAACTCTGAACTCCTACATACTAAAGCTATCACTTAAAGATTATGTGAGAGTTAACTAAGAAAAATTAATGTTTATGGATTTTCTGAAGAATTTTGAGATGACACCATTATCATGGATTATTCCGTGTGTCAGAAATACAAGGATAGTTGTCCTCATGTGATGCTCAGTTAGCAAAAGTTCAGGTAAGACACACCGAGGAGAAGGAAAAGTTATCATAAAGACAGACAGATTTGAGTAAAGTAAGTACAAGCCAATACGTCATTTTGATCTCCTGACCAGAACCCAGTGTTAAGTATCTTTCTTACTCCTTTACCAAGATTACAAGGTTACATAGAAAAAAAAGTCTTTTTAAAAGTTCCTTTTCTAATAAAGTTCCATCTGTAAGTAGCAGTTCTTGTCTATATCTCTAACAAACAGCAGAGTATGGGAAAAGATGCATGATAGTTAATTGACTTAAAATCATACAGACAACCTAAAGACATTACAATGCCCTGTATGACAGAACCCATTCAAGCTCTAAATATATAGTTTTAGTTGAATGCCTTTGTCATCTATTTCTTGGCATATGCATGAATCTGTGTGTTCTCTCAGAATTACCTATCAGTGTGAATGTATTTCATTTTCATTACTGACATGTTCACTTCCTATACTTTCAGTTGATTCATTGAAATTTCTATATCACTATTGTGAGCCTGTCTGTACATCCTTGCATTGGTGGATGAGACCAGGTTTTTATATGACCATATCTCTGGGCTAGTCACAAGGACTTGATATTTATTTGACAAATGCCCACATAAAGAAACTTCAATTAGCCACAACAATGGTTACAAATTACTGTGGTTATTATAAAGCACTTTGGGAGACATACTCCAGTGTTTTTGATTCTTCCTAAAAGAAAAAAAAAGACAAAGAAAAACAAACACATCACTGGGGATATTTAAAATCCACAACATAACAAATATCACAGTCACATATTATGGAAAACTGAAAAATGTTATGTTCTGTGGTAGAGTACACATAAGCATGTTTTGAAAAAGCTTTCTAACTAATTCTAATTTGCATCTGGTATTGGAAACTACTGTGCCAGCTAAACAGCAGAGCACCTGTTATCTTCCCTGGGAATCTGTACTTAGCTGAACTTTTCTATAATTTTAATTTTATCAAAATTTAGGAGGGAGAAAAATTTAATGAATTTATATGTTAGAGCAAACAGCTGACCCTCTTTCTTTTCAGCTCATAAGGAAGATGATCCACTGGAGGACTTTGTAAATCAACAGTCTCCAGACTAACCTCTAGAAATAACAAGGAGTACATGCCCTCCCAGACAACCTCCACTTCTTTTTGCAAATCCTGGTCTCCTTTGAATTTTTACAATGTGTAATTAAGCTATCATCCTGCTTTAAATCCCATATAAAATCTTTGTGTCCATTGCATGTGTTTGTTAAACATAAGGAGGATATATAAGCATAATAAAGCAAGTGTTTTATAACAATTTAATTGTGTGTTCTGGAACAATTTCACGAAAGAAATTTTTTTCAAGGCATGGGAAATGGAACAAAATTGCTAACATTGACAGAAATAATCTCAGATACTTAGATGAGACTCTAGCCATAATATAACCATTTGAAACTTAGAAAATCGATTAGACACCTCCATTGCTCAGGCCTTGACTTCATTAGACGAGTGCTCTCTGAAGAGGTTTCCCTTACTGCCCTACTGGAGTTGACTTTGGGTGAGCTAGGCTATGTGCATGTAACATTCTGCACTTTCAGCTTCCAAATCATACTGTTAATGAGGATATGCAGTTATTGTACGATTCTGACTCTCAGCTTTATTAGGAAAGGAAAAAGCACTCATTTAAAAACATTTCTCAATATCTATGCCAAAGAACGTGTTCCAGGAATATTCACCAAATTAATGAACATGTTCAAAGTTCATTTTTAAATGAGGAATGAATCTGAGTCAAAGATATGAGGATACTTTCTCTAAGTGGGTGAGAATTCAAAGTATCTATGAGAAATCTATGTCTCCAAATATGTCAGTACATGTCTATTCCTTTGGAAATTGTCTTGGAAGATCACCTAGAGATTGGGAAGGAAGATTATGTGTATCTTTCTTATTTGCTAGTATTCAATACAGTAGGATGAGAAATAAGTATGAAACAATCAAAAACTCATTATTGCTTTCTTTATATTTTGGATGAGTAGATGCCATTGGTATGGGGTCTTAAATATCTGTGGTACAGCAACAAGAGTGATGTCATCGCTTTGCAATGTGTTCAGTTCATTAAATTGAACCATGTCCTAGTCCCCTATTCCCTACACCTGCATATTCCAATTCAGCACACAGACACACTGACACAGAGACAGACAGACACACACACGTCACACACATACACACACACACAAACACACACACAATCTGTTTAAGAGCTTTAAAAGGTGGGGCAAATCACTGGCTTTCAGAAAGTCATTTTAGGTCAATGCCTGTTGCAAATAATACATAACTCTGTAGAGAATGTGGTTCAACTTGATGCTGGAGAAAACATCCATTTCAATCAATTCAGCTTCACCCTCACTCAATCCTGGGCTTATAGTGCTGTGGCAAAATCTCCAGTTTCTTTAGCAAGACATACACGGTAGACAGTTTAAAAACTTATAAATAAACTGAGGCCAACCTGGAACAAGACAGATTTAGAGAGAGAAAGAGATTTCTGAAAAATACCATTGGACTGTTTTTCCTAATTCAAACATCTTTGCCAATCTCAAGTTTTTCTCCCTGTGGCTTAAGATTCATCACAAGAGTAGAAAGAAATAGAAAAACTAAGATGGCCTTATAAGCACTGGAATGGCATGTGATCAAATTACATTTCATTGTATCATTCCCAGTGGATCTCATTCTGAGTGAGCCATGACTAATAATGAAGTCATTAGTGGAAGAAGTTCTAGGAGTAAAGAATTTAAGGATAAATTCTCAGAATTGATTATATGTTCTCTGGAAATGGTTCTTTGATATCATTAGAATTAAAGGCTATAATTTAATCTGCTGCAACTGAGAAGTGAAATCCCATTAGTTCATGGAATGCACTGGCCAAACAGATAATTAAATGATCATTTGTCCACATATGTAGTTGCTTCTACAGTGTATGTTAGTGAAAATAAGGTATATCATGTAATTGGTTTGTTGCTTTCAATTTTATTGGAAAACTTGAAATAAAATGACAAGCTTGGCATTGTAAATTCCCAGAACAACATAAGGGACTCAGAATTTTTTCCTAATATTTCACTAAAAGAAATATTATTCCCTTTAGTTACAGGATTGGAATTCTGAAATTAAAATTCTGTAAAAATTGCAAGATGACTAAATAGAAAAATTAATTAAATACCAAAATTTGTAACATTATGACAAGCTGAGAAAATTCAGGGAAAGGGAAGAGATTCTGGAAGTTTTGAATAGAGATAGGTAGCAAGACATCAGTGAAATGAAAATTCTCCCACTACTCTTATCAATAAAAGCAGACCTTCCTTCATGAGTATGACCCTCTTAACACACTATCACAGCTCTTATGAAATAAAGGTCCTATAAGCAAATGATTATTATTTGCATTATCTGTTCATACTTGCTGCTTTAAAGTCTTTGGTAAATATGACATGAAGAATGAGTTACCCCAGAAAGTGAAATGTTCATCAAAGCATTGCAAATGTCTCAAAATTATATGCAATATACTTATTAAAATATACCTGAAAGGTATTGTATCACAGTTACAGAAACATGTTGGGAAATTGCAAATATGCACTTCTCAAAGAAATACACTGAGCTCAATATATTACTCAAATACTTTCAAAGACACAGTAAGAGATTATTTGATTAGTCGAATAGAACCTTGAATTTAATGAAGCCTATATTAAATTATAAATCTTATATCTGATTTGCAGTAAACAGAGAAAGTTTTTAAAACTTTAGTTAGGGGGCTTTGGTTGATTTCACATATATAAAAATTGAATAATTATTCCATTATTTAGGAAGGAAAAGCCAAAACACTGAATAAAAATAATTTTTATTTGAACTATTAGATAATTGAGGCTTTGGGGAAAGTTAACAGATCAAAGTTTGCAGAGATAAACTTCAAAGAAGATAAACATGCCAAAATGGTGGATCTGAAGCAGAGGTAACTGGATGCAATAAAAGAACAGAAGCAACAACAGGATAATCTTAAGGTAACTGCTGAAATGCTAGCAATCTATTGTGAGATTAAGCTTCTGAATCTTGTATACCTTGGAATGATGGGCAGCCCAGGAAGGCAGGCTCTTTAAAGCAGCATAGGGAAAAACGAGGCCATAATGCAGAGTAAAGTAAAATTTGGGTTTCTTAGAATGAGACAATGGGAAAAATGATTATTCTTTTAAAAGATTACTTTGATTGTGAGCTTGAGCCTTCAACAGCTGTGCCATCCATCTCTTCAGCTCTGCTGGGAATTGGAGAATCAGTTTTCAACACCTTTCTATTCAATGTATATTTTAAGTAAATTTAAGTGTATTTCGTAAATACATCTTAATCATATGTAGACCTCCTTGTCTATCTGCAACCCCAGCAGCCTGCTCATCAGATTTCATACATTCTGTCATATATGTTAAGGTCTCTTAAGTTGGGTTTGTGTACCTGGATGTCCCTCAGTGTGAGTTCATCATCTGGAGTATGGTTAATCTGTCTAGTATCAGTCAGTTAAAGAAGATTGACTCTCCTTCACCCAACAGTGGTCAGCTGCCAATAGCTCCTCTCCAATGTTGAGATCTCCTGCCCATTTCTCCAGCTCTATGATGATTTTTTTAAACTGAGTTTGCATGAGTCTTGTACATGCTATCACCATTGCTGTAAGTTCATGTGAGCAAGTTACCAGAAGCCTGGAAATCTGTTACCTTTTGATCATGCACCATCTCTGACTCTTAAAAAATGTTTCTCCTCCCCATCCCTTAGCCCTGGGTGGATGAGGTTTAATCAGGGACACGTAATCTAAAGCTTACTATTTTCTACACTTTAGTAGAATTTAGTTGGTGAGAGTTGAGAGATGGATTACTATTCTCTCTACCCCATGTTCCACTATGTTTCATGAGCCTTAGTTGCAGAGATTGCGTTGTAGAAGTGTCACTTAGAATTCGGTATTTCGCAGACAATTATTCTCTGTGTGTGACCAGCTGTAGAATTCTGTACTAGTCTCCATACGTTGCAAAAAAAAAAATTGATGAGTGGTGACTTGTCTGTAAATATAAGGATATGTATTCATCATACAGTATGAAATTATGATTATCTAGGATTGTGACAGTAATAGAGTATCCTTTTGGCTTTATGACCTCTCCAGCCACCTGTATTTGGCTGTTTACAGTGATACACCTGAGTTCACTCCCATTGAAAGGAATTTTAGTACAATTAGATTGCTGTTGATTACTTCTAAGAAAAAAGTGCCACTATTGTGCCACTATATTTTGCTGTGCTGGTTGTTGTTTAACTGGAAAGTGAGGATATACAAGGAATCATGGGATTAAAGGAGAAGAAGGAGCTTGAGAGATGCGGGACTAAGGGAGGAAAAGCAATCAATTGTCCAACCCCAGCTTTAAATCCCAATAACAATGACAGTCAGTGTTCTTTAAGGCTGAGATGCTAGATTTTTTAACCAGTTTCCTATGGATGGATCCACACTGAAGTTCATTTGGTGATACACATTTTATTCAATCAGCATGGATTATATATAAATATTGTTATAGATAGATATTGATATAGATAGGTATCTATAGATATAGACAGATATTGCTATAGATATAGATCAACATAAATATACAGACATAGATGAAGAGATAGAGAACATGAAATCAGGTAGGAAATATAGAGAAAGGGCAGGAAGGATAAAGGGTCTTAACATGAACAGAACAAATTGTATGAATTTTGAAAAATACCATTTTATTTTTGAAAATAAAAATGGTAACTAATAAATATAACTTAGATATTAAAACTAAGGTTAAATGATTTTTCCATACACAATAATTGATAGCAACATAAACTAATTACAATATTTATTATCATATAGAAACCAATGATGCTTTAGAAAATTTCTATCCAATGCATTTTAGACAATGATCTGAAGGAATAATATAATAATATGGTAAAATCCATACTTGGGTCAGTATTCACTATTCTGAAGTAATCACTAGTGAGTTAAGCCCCAAGCTTCCTGAGAGCCTTTCAAGTGGGATTTAAGTCACAAATGGCAGGCTTTAGCAGAGCTCTTGAAGGAAACAAAAAAAAATTACCTTCTTTCCTACTGTTGTGTATTTCCAAATACACATTAGTTCAGTCAGCAAGATGACCTATAGGAATTAGAGTGCTGATCCAGGTGCTCAGCGTATTATAGGGAATCAAATTATTACACAGTGCTGTGCAAGTACAGTTTCTGAGGAGGCACAGTCAAGATATGCTGTGGAATAAGAACTTGCTACTTAACGTGCTTTCTCATTATAGACTGTGCACAGCAGCTGATGCTCCCTTCCCTGCCATTCAGTATAATCGTCTTGCACTCAGGTATCCAATCAGAACTGTTCACATTACAGCTACTCTGCATTCTGGATGTTTCCTTGGTCTTAGAATAGTAATTTCTGCTGGATTAGTCCTTGAGAAGCTAGAAGAACAAGAAAGGATGATGGAGGAATCACATCAATCCACCTTCTTATCTTGCTTAAAAGCCCTTAGTACAACTAATTATGCACCACCTTCCTAGAACTGGAGTTACAGATGGTTGTTAGCCAACATATGGTGCTGGGAAAAAAAAACTTGGGTCTTCAGCAAAAGCATCCAGTTCTCTTAACTGCTGAGCCATCACTCAGGCACCTAACATTATTTAATATGTAGATTACACATAGATATATAGACCAATAAATGGATTGATATAATTTTTAAGGAGGACAGAAATGGCTCTGATCTTATGTTAGATTTTTATCAGTGCTGAGGAGGATATTTGATTTTTACTAAGATAATTCAAAATTACTCATTTAATTACCCATTCATTTATTTCCTCTTCCCACCATGCTGTTTATTTCTCAGGTATTTTGTAAATAATCATAATTCTGATAAGCTCTTTTCATGGTACTATCAAGAGAAGCGTGATTAAATTGCAAAGAGCTTTAAAAGACACAATATCTGACACCAGCGCTTGAAAGACCCACTTTGATCACAGACATTGGAAATGCCAGATTCCTGGCTTTTTATCTTTCTTTATAGTAGGGCGCTAATGATATAATGAGACACAGGTTTTTTAGTCTGAAACAGAAGGGAGTGATCTGAGGAGGCAGGATCAATCCCTGTGGAAATGCTGGTGGAGTAGTGCTGGCACGTAGAACTCAGGACACATTATATACTATCACCTTCAAGAGGTTGAGTACATTAGAGTAAAACGAAATCAAAATAATACACTGAGATAGCTATTATATTATACGAACTTTGAAACTACTAAAGAAAAACAAATGGGGCATATTTCAAGATCTAGTCAAAGGCAAGGACTGTAAATAGAATTCTATAGGCTTCATCTTAGAAAAGAAGAACAAAAATAGACATAAGTTTACATTAAATTAATAAGGCTCAGCATAGGAAAAGAAACAACAGAATGGGAGAAAACCTTTCCATGCTTTCTGTCACTGCTATCATGATATTTACTGTGCCATGGGATGGGTGCATATAAACTTCTTATTTAGAGCTGGGCACTCAGTTATCCCTTATTCACAGCACCTTGAGCAGTCAAGAGTTTCTGAATTAACCACAATTCATTGTACAGAGAAGCATTTACATTTAAGATGGAGAGTATTCTTTGTCTATGAGTATAGCCTGTATGTGTGTTTATTTTTATGATACTGTCTCATGTAGCCCATACTGGCGTTAATCCAGGAATCTTTCTGCCTTTACCTCTCAAGTTCTGTGTTTTTTATTTTAATCAATAGAGGTAGAAAATGAAGCAGAAAGAACTGAAAAACAAATGGAATGCATTAGTCAGATTAATAGAAAAAGGATGGAAAGAGATGCCAAGTTGCCACTAACAAAAAGAAAGTTGGAGTAACTGTATAACAATCTCAGACAGTGGTTAGTCAAATAGGTAACAGATATGGATGAGTAGCAATATAGATAATATTTAGTTTTAGGTTTTGATTGATCACTATGTGCAATGTATACTTCATTTCCATATAGCACCTTGCTTTCTCGATTATGATACGAACTAATATATAAACATATCATTTTCATGACTGAGATAATAAAAGTTGTAAGCTGTTAAATAAATTCCTAATTTACAGGACCAGGAAATAAGGAAGCTTGAATTCAAATTCTAGTTACACTATTCCAACACCCATTATACAACACTGGCTAACAGCAAAGAAGTAGATGCTATCCTTGACAGACAACTGTGTGCTTGATAACTGAGAAGAAGCATAGACAGATTGACTGGAAATTGTATTACTAATATCCTTTATGTTATATGCACATGCAAATGGTCTCTAGATCAATACAAAATATATTGTGACCCCCACAAGTTTGAAACATGATTTAATGGAAGGGTATGAGAATATGTTGCAAGCAACTTGGTAATTTTTTTTTTGCTGCTTGATTTTTTAAAAAACAATATTTTATTTATTATTATTAAATATTTTTATTGAATCATGTGTGTTTCATACAGATTATCTCAATCATATTTCATCATCTTATTACCAATTTCCTCACCGGCACAACCCACAGCACCACAAATGGAATTCATGCATGCTTCTATCTGTGGGTCTGGACTAAGAGTGTAGTCTACAGATCTGAGGTGCTAAGAGCAGGAGCAGGCATGTGCCCAAGGCTAGAAGAACAGGATGTGGGGCCTGGGGATGTTGGAGTTGCTCAAGTGGGAGGAGGGTAGAAAGGAAGTGGGCGGATCAAACTTACCAGTGAAGAAAGTTGCCCACATATGAAGACTGAGAAAACTGGTACCCAGAATATGAATGTGTAGGTCTAGTCACTTAGAATGAGGCCTGAATTCTCCTTTCCTGGTGCTGATTCTATGTCCAGTATGTGATGTGTTACACTCATTTTGAATGACTTAAGTATGCCTACTTAGTGTTTAGAAGTAAAATTGTTGGTCATTCACTATTCTTGGTCATGGCAATCCTCAAAGATTCTATTCAACACATCAATTTTTCAAATCAATAACAACCATCTGGAACTCTAACTCCAGGGAGCCGTCACCTTCTTCTGATCTCCGTGGACACTACATGACAAGGGTGCATCTACCTACATGCAGGCAATATGCTCATACACATAAAATTAAAAAAATAAAATTACCTAACAAGTAAACCAGCTCAGAGGACAGAGGGTCTTCACATTACAATGGCTGTGTTTAGTAGTTCTCTCTGGGGTGAGGAGGGGAGTGAGGAGGCATACTCATATAATCATGCTATTTCATGCTTAATAAAAGTACACAGGGTAGTTAAGAATCTACAATGAGAAACTTTGATTCTTTTTTGGGGGTTTTACCTTTTACTGAATTTTTGTGAATTTCATAGAATACATTTTAATCATGTTTAGATGTCCTCCCTGTCTCAGTCTCATGCCACAATCCCTCCTATCTAGCTCCAAAAATATATGTTGTGTGTGTGTGTGTGTGTGTCTATCAAGTTTAGTTTGTGTTCCCAAATGCCATTCAGTGTGAGTCTGTCCACCCTTAAAGAAATTTGGTTCTCCCTCTCTCCAGAAGCTAATGATGACTCATAGTTCTTCAGCTAGGCTTTGGGTTTCTTACCTAATTCCCCAATTGTGTGGAGAGCCTGCCATTACTATTTTACTGAATAGATATTGCATTAAACTGCCTCCTAATGACACTGTTATACTCACAGATCAATACCTCTCTCGGTGCTTGCCAGGGAAGCTTCCTTAAACAGCAGATAGTAATTAACCCAGAAATTTACAAATTGCCAAAGTGCAGAGAGTAAGAGACGGGAGAACTCTTATCTCTGAATAGAACACCTATGTCAAGCTTCTACCACCCAAACCTCTAGAACTATTGTAAGAAACTTTGTTTTTGATGAATTTCCACCTGTCTGCTAAAGTAAGCATTCTGGGCAGGTTTAAGAAACTTTAGGCTAAGCCGTGACATTTGGTAAGTTAGATGTATTAAGTGCTTTTTAAACTTAACTATTTTTTTCAACAGATGATGTGTTTATTGTACATTGAAGAACATCTGTAGTCACAGCTTTTTACCTTTTGTGCTATGTGGGTGCCTTTAAATTGTGTTATCGTGGCATTCAAGAAAAGCAAACTGTGAAATTGGCCCAGCTATCTGAGAGAGCCAACAGCCTTTTATCTGACCAATGTTTTTAGTTATCTCCTACACACCATATTTCCCCTCCAAACTTATCTCTACATATTGCTACCTTTCTTCAAAAGGCAATTCATTGATAGAAATTCTGCTGTTTGAAACCACAATCACCAGTCCTTGGAGACGAAGAAAAGCAAATAGCAGGTTATAACTTGGCTCAGCTTTAAAAAGCTAATCAGAAAGTGACCATTAGAGAAATACTATCAAGATTATATTCTCTAAGAAGCAGTAAAATGGGAAAAGGAGAGAGAAGTAGTCCATAAGGGCAACATGTAATCGAAGCAAAGTCACCCTTGAAGATGTTTCTTTGACCTTGAAATTTGGACTTTCGGACTTGGTGATCTTCTGAGGCCTTTTTCTAGCTACATCTGCTGATTTCTCACATTTGACAAAAAAAAAAAAGGCATCTGGGCTTGACTGAAAAGACATTTATTTCAACTTCCCTTCTTCAACTACCTTCCAATAATAGTGCTTCACATATTGTCCAATCCTATTTTTTTTAACCCATGGTATTGAAAATGTTACATGCTTTGGTGACACAGCTTTTTATTAAATATCTGTGTTAAAAATGCTTTTATTTCCCAGATGGACAAAAATTCCAGATGCAGATTCAGTGGCTCTCTGTGTGATCGGGGCCAGCCTGCTCTACATGGTGAGTTCAAGGCCAACAGATTTTACAGGGACCTTACTTACTTACTTAATTATTAAATTAAAATAAATAAGTGTTGGTTTATGGGAGCTGGGGAAATCGTACAATAGGTAAACTAATTGCTGCGCACACATATGAAAACCTGAATTTGGATCTATAGCAGTGCCTATATAAAACCCAGGTGTCATGGCATGTGGGTACACTTCTAGTCGTGGGAGCAGTGTGACTAGTCTACCCCCAAGTTTTCTAGACAGCCAGTCTAGACAAAAAGATGAGGTCCATGTTCACTGGGAAATCCTGTTTCAAAAATAAAAGCAAGGAGCAATTTAGGAAGACACCTGACATTGAAATCTTGTCTTTAAGTATATAGAGGCATGTGTACATGCACAAGAACACACATATACAAAAACATACAACACACCCACACACTGTCCCACACATTAACATTCAAACTCTTTTGTGAATAGTCTGTCAGTTTGCCACCCAAACCTCTGGGACTATTGTGAGAAATTGTTTTTGATGACTTCCCAACTATCTGCTAAAGTAAGCATTCTAAGCAGGTTTAAGTAACTTTAGGCTAAGCCATGACGTTTGGTAAGTTAGATGTATTGGGTAACAAGGCTAATAAACAAATGTGAAGTTGTGTTTATCATAATCAGATATTATTGTCAATATCTTTTCATTTCATATTTTATACCAGTTATCTGTTTATTTATATGTTATTATATGGTATTTTAGTTTTGAATTTATTTTAATTTTATGTGTATGAGTATGTATGTATGTATGTATGTGCACCCGTGTCATGCAGTAGCTGTGGAAGACAGAAGAAGGCATTAAATCTCCTGGAACTGGAGTTACAGACAATTGTCAGCCGCCATGTGGGTGCTGAAATTCAAACCAGGTTCTCCTACATCAGCAGCCAGTATTCTTATCCTCTGAACCATCTCTCCAGTCCTTGAACTGCTTTTTGAGACAGAGCCTGCCTGTAGCATCAGGCTGATCTTGATCTCACAGGGAACTGTCTGTTTCTGCCTCGAGTGCTAGAACTAAAGGGATGTGTCACTACATCCTGCTGTATAATATAGTATTTTGATAAAGGTATATTCACAGTAATTTTAATGTCTAATAAAGTCCAATTTGATATTTTAACATAGTTAATGATGCTTCAAGAATTTTAGTTAATGTACTTGAACACATTCAGACCACCTCCACCTTCTTCTACCTTGCTCCTCTCTTAGCATATATATATTTTTTCCTTTCATAAAAGGCCTACAGAATCTAATTTGTGTTTCCAAAAGTTTTTTCATGTGCTCCCATACCTTGGAGTCTGGCTAACCTAGCAGGCATCACAATCCTAAAGAAAACTGAGTCTGGACTTTTTCTCAGCTGCCATCAGTTGTCAATAGTTTCTCAGATATGGCTATGACTTCTTGCCAACCTACCTGATCCATGCTGGGTATTGTTGAACTTGGGCTTTCACAAGTCTCATGCATGAAGTCACAAGTGTTGCAGTAACAAATATCTGGCCAAGATATGCCCACTGGAATAAGAGACTGAAGAGTCCTGGAAGAGACTCTTATATTGAACCTCACCCATCATGGATCATTGTGGAAGAGGGGACAGAAAGATTGTGAGAGCTAGGGTTGGTTCATGACCTTGGGGAAGCAGAGACTTTCGGGCTACTGGAAGCTTGCACACATGAAATTGTGCCAATGATGGAATACTTGAGACACAGAACTCAGAGCAATGGAGCAGAAAGTGACCTGGAAGTCTTCTACCTGAAGTTTAACTCCCATAATGCCAAATAGTAATATGCAAACTGATAATGGAAAAAAAATCAATCAATGGTCATGGTCCAGTGCAATCCTAAATTCTAATAACCTTAACAACAGGCACAGCACACTACCTCCATTGGTACAATGGTAGCATCTCCTCTAGGGGTAATCAACAGCTGTGTATTGGACTTAAAACCATTTCAATGGGAGCGAAGTCATGGGTGACTCTAAAGACTCAGCCAAGTACACAGGGTTGGAGGGGGCGTAGATCCTAGAGAGAACTCAATCTCTGTCATATCCTTATATCTACAAACAAATACACAGTACAACAGTCATCAAAGAAGCTTCTTTTTCCAACAGATGACAGCTACCTCAGAATTCTACAGCTGGTCAGACACAGAAACTATATGACTGAAAGATGCCAAGTCCTGGATGACATATCTATGACTGAACCTCTACATCTAAGAGTCATAGAACACAGTGGAGCGAGGGGTAGAGAGAAAACCTGAGCATCCCTCAACTCTCACCAGTGAAGCTTCCACAAACCACATAGTGCTATGCACACAGAAGGCCACAACTGGTCAAGTTTTCAGAACAAGAGACTGCACAGTGTGTATCCCTGGATAGGACTCCTGTGTTGAACCTCATCTACCTGTGGCTCAAGGATCATTTATGAAGAGGGGACAGAAAGACTCTAAGAGCCAGGGCTCTTGACCTTAGGGAAGTAGAGACTTTGAGGCCACAGGAAGCTTGCACATGTGGACTAGCAGCAAAGACGGTACCGAGCACAGGACCCATACCATCTCAAATTAGACAAGGGCCCAGAGCGGAGTGAAGTTGTAAGTGGCCAGACCTAGATTGCGAACCACTGGAGACTGATTACTACTGGGAGAGGAAGTGTATGCCTTACTTACCATCTCTAGATAACATGAACCACTCCAGTGGAAGAATTTACACTAAAGAACATCAGGGCACTAATGCTTGCCTGGATAGGACTTAACATGTATGATATGATACATGAAGTCCAGTGGGGGCCCCACGGGAGGGATTGGGGACAGGGTCTAAATTTGATTAAGAGCTGTTGTGTGAAATGTATAAAGCTTAATAAAAAAGATGAAATGTTATATCAATTGTACAAACGGGGTTCCACTGAGTCCTTTTCCTGCGTGTATGTAATATGCTCTGACTATATTTACCCTGCCTCTCACGTTCTTCTGCCCACCCTCTGTTTGCTTTTCTCGATCACATTCTACCACTTTCCTCTTTGTTCCATGCTCTTGTTTATTCCCCCATATTTCAAGTACAAGAGAAAATATGGCTTATTTCCTTAGCATGATGATCGTCAGTTCCCTTCATTTTCCTTCACAATACATCATTTCATCCTTTATTATGCCTAGGGAACATTTCCATTATGTGTGTATGGAACTTTCTCTTCATCCATTTGTCCACCAGTTGTTGTGCAGCTATGGTGATTCTGTAAATTGGCTATTGGGAAAACTCTCACAACAAACATGAGTATGCATGTATTTCTTTAACAAGCTGAAATTCATGATCTGGGGTACATGCCCAGAAGGAATACGGCTGAATGTTATGCAAGTTTCATATTTAATTGTTGAGGGACCTCCTTGACCATTTACATAGTGTGGCATAATTTGCTTTGCCATCAGTAGTAGATCAGCGAGTAAGGATTCCTCTTATCTATTATCCTCAACAACTTTTCTCCTTTGATTTTAGGATGATTGTCATTCGGATTCAGGTGAGACAGAATCTTGATGTCGTTTTGATTTGCATTTCCCTGATGTTTAAGAATGTTGAATGATTTCTCATTTTTTCTCTGTGCATTACGCTTATCATGAATTGCATGTTTTACATCCCATCACAGCTCTTTTTTTATTCCAGTTGCAATTCTCTAGACTCATTATAACTTTTGTAATTAATAACACAGCGAAGTGGCTTCCTGCAATGAGGGCACACAAGACAAGATGGATCAGCAAGACATCAAGGAATGGAGGGAGGGTTATGGAGTCCTACTGTTTACCTTTGAAGTACTGGTTATTGATACAATCTGGGAGAGAGGAATTCACTGTGTTTAGCTGTACACTGTCTGATGAGCTCACAGGTGTCCATCAGTTAGATATTAATCATACCGACATGACATCCTTAATATCACTGGGCAACAAAATAAAATGGATAGATTTAATATGGAAGAGATGTGCAGGAAGGAGGGTGATTGACAAGGGTGGAAGGAAGAGGGCTGAGAATGATAGAAATCTATTTTTTACATTTATGAATTTTTTGAAAACAAATTTAATTAATAAAATAAACCAAATAAAAATACTGCAATCAACTTCACATGTGATCTGGGCTCTGGTGATTACCTTTCTATTTAAGCATTTTCCCTTTTGTTTTTTTACAGTTTTAGTATTTTATCTTTGTGGTTGAATGGGAGAGTGTTTTATAGGGCAATAGATGCTGAAGCAAATTGGCATTTAGCGGGAGAATTTATTTTAACTTGTCAAAGAGTTGGACAAAGTATATGATTTGCTATAGCTATGAGGACAAAAAGCCTAAATATACTCTTGTGACCTTGTATTTCTCTCATTTTAAAGCTGTAAGGTTTTCCTTCATATTTCCCTTCCACAAAATTAAATCTCATAAAGTCTTGCCAGCTGCCATCCATTATTATTTTTTTCTTGTAGATTTGATGCCACAGTGTTAGAAGAGTCAAGAACTACTAACAGTTTTCCTCTGACTAGTGCTTAGTACACATAGTGAATCAGTGCATCAGCTATATGGGCCTCAGACACTTCACAGAAGAAAAACAATCGTCATTTTTCATGCTCCCATGCAAGTCTCTCAGTTGCATTATGTACCCTAGCACCCCCAGACTATTTCCTTAAAGCCCTATTACATATAGTTGTATGTTTTATTATATATGTTTTCAAATATGCAAAGGGGTGATGGTGGATCGGGCTGGAGCAGAGTAGAATAAAGTTCCTTCCCTTTGTTGTTTCTGAGGTTATATTATGTGTCAGAGAATTTTTAGAGTAGATGTCAGAGAAAATACATCTCTTCATTTTTTTTTCTCATGTTAGATACAACCTGTGTTCACATTTATCTTCTTCTCCAGGTACAGAGCTATGGAGTTCTGGAGGTCTAGGAGGAAGCATCTGAAGAAATGGGAAGAATTGTGAGTTGAGAAAATTTATATATTGACAAAGCACAGCATAGCTAGTATTTCTCAATAAGCATAAGCAGGTCCATCTCAAAAGAATCAGCCCTGTGTTAGCAGTAAATATTACTCAGTATGAGTATTTCCTAGAAAGAGGGTTGGAGGAATCTATTTGGATTCTACATCTATCAAACAAGTAGACTCTGGCCAAGGTGGATGTGGACATAAATTTAGGAGAGAATAATGACCTTGCATAAATAACTCTCTCAAAATTTAATGATTATTCTCTGTTCCAAACTGGCATATTTGATGAAACATGAGCAAAACAGATAAAGTATCTTCATCTACAAAAGCTTCTAGATATTTCTTTTCCCATCAGAATAACACAGAGAAGAACCCAATTCATCAAATCCAGGTGAACATCTTCAATGCACATTAGTATATCAGTTTCTGATAAGACTTGGATTGTTAAAAACCAGTCATGCTTAACATAATATAAAAAATTAGTGGTTTTATTTGGGCTACTAATATTAAGGGGTTGCTAAATTGTCTCCCCTCTGTAAAGAATGCCTCCCAGAATCTGACTGGATCATAATATGTTCTGTGAAACAATCTAATGATAGTGAGGATGTCTCAGACCGTTGCTGATCTTGTACATTAAGCTGTACACTCCAGAGACTAACCATTCTCCAGGCTACACAAAGTACAATTCAGTCTGTAATGAGAAGTTTATACACCTAAAGAGACTCTGACAGAAACAGATTAATATTAACAGAGAGAAAATTAAAATCAATTTTATTCTACCGTCTTGAATTATCATTTAACAAAACATAACAAGTTGTGGGGAGATTTAGAAGAATTATGACAAGTGGAGACAGCAATTCAGGTCATATCTATTTCTATTGACATGGTCTTGCATTGGTTGTAATCATGGATATTGCACTAATCCTAGCTCACCAAGTTTCAAGAGGTAGAGAAAGACTGGATTTTGATACTGTAAACATAGAATTTTAGACCTTCTCTCTTCTTTCTCATCCAGCTTTTACTTAACATTGTCCTTGAGCATGAAAACTATAGCCAAAACTGAGTTAAAATAATATATATAATAAAATATGTGGATGGGCATTATGATTCTGAAGTACTAGTGTATTGATAGGTGGAAACAAAATTCCTCATAAATACTTAATGCAAGTTTTTTTAATTATATATATATATATATATATAATTTTATCCATTAATATAATAGCCCTTGCTCCATAGAGAAATTGCTCTAAGGTTGGGGTATTGAATGTTCAGAATAGAATTGGAATATCTTCTTGTGATTATCAGGCAAGATGTATTTGCAGAATAATGGGAAAATGACAACAAGATATAAAAGTCAGGGTAAAAGAGTATTCCATTAGCCAAAATGGGTAATTGTAAACATATGCAATGGTGGTGACAGACTAACGTCCATTAAATAAAAAAAAATAACTACATTTTGTATGAGTAACAGTGCAATTTAGCAAGGGGAAAATAAACTTATAGATTAAGATAGCAAATAGTAAGTGCAGGAGTTTATTGGAAAAGTAGCCATTTGTGAGCTTTCAGAGTAGTATTTGATCAAAGCAGAGACTTCAGAAAATGATAACGTCTCAAGGTGATTTCTCACAGAGTACTTATTAATATCACAAGAAACAGAAGGGAATTCACAGCAAGGAAACCTGTCAGACATCATCTGCACTCATTGACACCAGTGCTGACAGCATGTTAATGGAGCAAGTCCGTGTTCTGTGACAATATATAGGTTTCAATGTGAAGACAGTTTTGTTTCTCTGATTGTTTTGAAAAAAAATATGTAACATGGATTGATTCATTAGGATACCAAAGTAGAATACTATATTTGAAAAAAAGAACTGTTTATAATATTAAAAACTAAATTTTAAAATACAAGAACTGGGAAACTGCACTAAATACCTTACACAATTTATAACAACTATACCAAGTACATGGCCTTCAAGTGAGGCTAGTAATTCAAAAAGCATGTGCTGATGGTAAAATTATACCAATTTTAATTAAATTTATGACACAGATTATTATATTTATTTAAAGTTGTTGATTTTGAGGTTCAACTCTGAGCATGTAGAATGATGTCGTTTGATGTGATTAATAAGTGTGAAAGAGTAGTCAACAATCACTTTGTAACATATTCCTTAACTATTTGAAATTGTTGTACATAAATTTATATATTTATATGGCAGAATTATAGCATCAGGAAAGGAAAGGTGCAAATACCATTATAAGACCTACACAATATCAAGCCAACCAAAAGCCAAGCATGGATGACAGAAAGGCTCAAGAAGTCTGACCTGGACTGAGAAGCTATCAGCAACTGAAGTTTCTAGAGGAAGGAGAGTCAGGTTTGTTTGGCTTCATGGCCACTGAGAGGCTACACATGTTCCAGTAGACATCCATGCATGTAAAGGCAGCTCTAAGTGGACACAGTGTGTTTCAATTAAAAAAAAAAGTAAAAGAAATTGGGAAGGAAAAGTTGAGTAGAGAAAGAAAAAATTTTGAGATGAGAAATATGGCTTGTTTTACTCCAAACAGTATGTGCATTTATAAAATTCTCAAAAAAAAAGAAAAAGAAAAAAATGGGTTGCAAAAACACAGGTGAAGTCATGGGGCATTTTTTTTCTCTACTATTATTTTAATCTTTTATTCTATATCTTATTTTATCTATTTTGAAAATAGACAGTTTTTAAAATATTTAAATATTTTTATTTTATGTGTATGAGTGCATTGCTTGTATGTAGGTTGGTGAACCCATGCCACAGAGGTCATAGGAGAGAGTAGGACCTGCTGGAACTGGAGTTACAGAGGGTTGTTAGCTGCCATGTGAGTGCTGGGAATTGAATCCAGGTCCTCTGAGAGAACAAACAGTGCTCTTAACCATTGAGCCATCTCTCCAGCTCCAATTAAAGAGTTTTAAATGCTACTACTATTTTGACACTTATTTCATCCATCTGTCATGGAGGACACTTTGTATGGATCAATGCTTTACAGGAAAGAGCAACAATAGTTGTGTTGTTTGTGTTTTATTTGCTTTCCTGATAAATCATGTCTTCCTTACACATTTCTGAAGTATTAGATGATAACTGATGTTTCTTTAAGGGGCAATTTCTTTCATTTTCAAAGATAGCAAAACCACTGTCTGAAAATGACATAGGGTTGATACCAATTTTAAATCTGTACTGGGGACCAGTTTCATCTCTGCTTCCTTTTGAAAAATGCAAACCTCTGGGTCTGCAGTTGACGAGCAACTAGAATATGGATACAAAGAAAGTATTCAGAAATTTCCTACAAGATTTTGCATTGTCGATGTGACATAATTTAACTTTCTCAAAGGATGCTGTTCTAGTAGGAAATTCCCTGCAAAGCTTTTAATCTTAACAATCTGGCACCAAATCACTTTATCTTCATAAAGTGATACTGTCTTCGACCTCAGTACATTAACTTGAATAAAATCAAAGATCTAACTAGTTATAAAATGTTAATATATGGGATTTAATCATACATTTCAAGGCTATGCAGAAATGTTATGGGGTTAGGGGGGTCTGCCTTCATAACAGCCTTCTCTCTTCATTGCCCCAAATCTGTCCATTCTCTAAGCCTGATGAAAAAGTCCTTTATCAGCCATAAGAAGCCTAACTTCAATTCTAAAATCCATTGTACTCTATTGATTTTTTTAAAAAGCCTTTATTATTCTAATTTTATATCTATATGAGAGTATTTCCTGCATGTATGTAAGTGCACCTGTGTCATGCAATGCCAGTGGAGGCCAGCAGAGCCTGTTGGATGCCCTGAAATTGGAGTTACAAATGGTTGTTAGCTGCCAAGTGGGTGCTGGAAATCGAAACCAGGTCCTCTGCGAGAGTAGCCAGTGCCCTTAACTTTTGAACCATCTCTTATCTTCCTACTCTTTTGATTCTTATTTCATGGGTTTCAGTTTTGAGTGCTTATTTACATTTTGAATTTTTTTGTTTTTCTTAGGCTGAGACTACAAAGTTCTCAAAAGTTCACATTGCTGAATTCTTCTATGTTCAAAAGAGATCCCCAAATGTGTAATTCAAAACATTCTCATAAATCAAGGCTCAGGAATTTGGTAACCGTGATGAATAATTTCCACGACTCTCAGACTGTAGTATTTACATCTTTGTAAAACTCTCCTTTTGAGCAAAATTAAGATATGTTGACTTATTCTCTACATAATAGAATGTGGTCAAGGTTGCAGGGAGTATAAAATTGTTTATGTCTAATAGTATATTACATTAAATCATTATGTTCCGTATAAAGACAGATTCTGTCCCAGATTAGCTTTGAGTAAAGAGCAGCAGTGCATTCTGGAGCTTTTCCTCCAAATAGAAACATTTCCTTCAAGGACGAGAGGTTCATAAGGTTTAGGATCTCATTAAACTTAAAAGCTTAGGAAGTTCCTAAACCTATAGGATTGCATAACACCAAGATTACATAAAAAGTACTTGCTGTGTAGATAAGACTCTTTGATGGAGTCCCATGTTTGTGTGTATATCTTCAGGAATGTACCTTCTGTGAGTCTGCACTCATGCTGGGCTGCCCCCTTCCGGGATGTGGCTGTCTTTGAGTCATGCACGTTCCTGTACAGAACTCCATTAACTCATTGATTCACTGCTCTTTACTCACTAGACTTGAGTATCAAACTTTCTTTGGGTAGAGATATTTCTTTGATCTGCCTGTGAGTTTTCTGTCTTGTATGAGTAGATATTTATTCATATAACCCTAAGGAAAAAAAAAAACATGAAACATCATGCATAGAAGCACTTGGCTCTTCACCCATAGCCTGAAAGAAAGATAAACTCACATTATAACTGCTGGGAGGAAGAAGTAAATGCTGGCAGCAGTCATCTAATCTCCGAAGTCAACCTTTCCACATGTCTTCTCAGTGATGAGTATATGACATGGAGTAATTATGCATGGTAAACTCCAAAAGATACATGCAGAGATTTTTGATATTATCATTTGTTTTTAATGAGTACTAAATGTTATCTAGGACTATGCTGTTTGATTAATCTCATATTTCCATTTTTCTTCCAAAAACCAGATAAAGCACTATTATCAGATAACAAAACTGAGGAAAGCCACGCAATGCAAACCTTTTTCTGCTCAACTGAACTGTAAAGCCGTGACTCACACACAATTCTATTAGATACCCCAAAATACACATCCCATAATAGTTCATTTCTTTTTAGGTGGTATGATCTGCCTTTAAGTTCAAACTAATTGATTAAGAAAACCCATGAATAGGAGGCTCGAGAGATGGTTCAGTGTTTAAGATCACTGGTTTTTCTTACAAAGGATACATGTATGGTACCCAATCCCCATATGGCAGCTAACATGTAACCCCAGTTCCACAGGATTCTGTACCCTCTTCTGGCCTCCACAGACACTGGAGCATGTGATACATTTTCATACAGGTAAAGTTGACATTCAAAAGCATAAAATAGAAATAAATGTACTTTTAAAACTAAAGAAAACTCATTGATAGATGCTTCTAATTTTCTAGGAAAGGTTTAGTATTGAAATTAGTTATTTCTGTATCTGGATTTTCATGTCAATTCATAAAAGAAAACGTTGAACATGAATGTCTAATGGGGATTGCTAAGAATGGGCAATCATGAAAACATCCCCTCTCTGGAATGGGGAATCATGACTTGGGAGAAAGCAATAGTGTTGACAAA
The DNA here is from genome assembly GCA_035773235.1 of Eospalax fontanierii. Taxonomy (NCBI): domain Eukaryota; kingdom Metazoa; phylum Chordata; class Mammalia; order Rodentia; family Spalacidae; genus Eospalax; species Eospalax fontanierii. The sequence goes on along the minus strand of CM069544.1, from coordinate 13,218,857 downwards.
GAAGGGACAGATTTGCATTCCCTTTACTCTCTTCAATGTTGAAAGGGTAGAGATGGAATAAGAATCAATTAATGTAATTCACTGATCCTAATATTTTATATTTAAGGGCATATTTTTATCATTGTTATTTTATTAGTATGAGTGCATTACCTGCAGAAACACGTCATGCAGTGCACACAGAGGTAAGGACAAGGGAGCTGAATTCCCTGAAACTAGAGATATTAATGGTTGTCAGCTGAAATCTGGGTGCTGGAAACTAAACCAGCGTCCTCTGCAAGAGCAGCTAGTGCTCTTAGCAGCTGAGTCATCTCTCCACCACACTGCTCCTGCTCCTTAAAAGATGATGTCCTCTGCTGAAGGTTGAATGCTTACAAAGAAGATGAATGAGAGTCTATGATGATCTTCTGGGGTTTGAGAAAGTGGGATTGATGGATTGCTTGATTGATTGATTTGAGAGATATGTAAGCATACCTAAGCATGTTTTGATTTCTTTTTTGGTCAAATGCTATATCTTCTGAGATTATCATGACTCCTTTCTTTTGTGATGTTACTGAGAGCATTTGACCCACAACCACAAATATGAATATTGCATACAAACACCTTAACCTTACTTTGAAAAAACAGAAAGTTCTTACAGAAAACATTCCCCTAATTGTGGGCACAAATAATCCATAAACAAATGTGAGAAAAAACGCTCTGAATCCCCATAGTAAAATCCAAATTTTAGAAGTTTGAAAAATGATAGGTAGTTGCCCCAGTCATATGAGTGCATTTATGATCACCTAGGAGACTCATCACTGACTGTATGAGCTTGTTTCCGTAACATGTATAAAATTCTTAAATAGTAAAAATAAAGCAATGTGTTTTGTAATGTTCTTTTAACAAAAGTAATTTAAATATGATCTTAAGAAAAACTTAATGATCTTCATGTTTTCAATGAATTTGACACATTTGTTTTAGTTTATATCAAATAAAAATATAGAGTGAATTGGAGTCACCCAACTTCAACTGGTATATTATTATTATATGAAAACAGAGTTCAGTTCAAATTGAAGACAAACTAGTGACTATAAACTGTTCCAAGGTTACCTTGAGACCCATGAGCAGAAGGTGGCAGAGTCACATTAGAGAAAGGACCAGAGTTAGTGAGATGTCCATCTAGGTATATGTGTACACAGACAAACTGAGTCCATTCATTTAAATCCTAGCAGTTCCAGTTTATTTATCCTAAATTCCCACAGTTGAAAAGGAGGATTCTGAATTACCATCACTGTCATCTTTGAGCCCTCTTCTCTGGAATATATTTATCAAATCAAGTGGAGAGAAGGAACTTTCTGAGTAGGGAGATCCATCTGATCTCACTCTATATGAGCTTCCCTGTGGTTGCTGGAAACTTCAAATAAAATCAATTCAAAACACCATGGATGTGCTCTAATCATTGGTACCCCACTAAGACATCTTGTTGTGCTCAACTGTATAGCAAAAGTAAGGCATGGAACTTTACTGTTTGTTAATTTACCTCTGCCTTAGGGTCAAGTGGGAACTATGGTTCCATTTGGATTCTACTTACAACCAGACAGTTTGCTTCCCAAATGGTCTACATATACAATTTCACATACTATTTAGATACTGAGAAGAGAAATCTTAGAACTATTTTACCGAATTTCACTATATGCCAGTTCTGTGGTCTAATTGTTCTGTCCTGGTGGTCAGGAGCTTCTTCACATCACATGTGTAATGATCCCCATGAATGTAATCAGTGTGACCCACTGGATATTACCATGTATAAATAGATTTGGAATACTCTTTGGAGCTTTAGGCTGCACACACACACACACACACACACACACACACATACACACACACTACTACTACTATTACACAAATTGAGAGAGAGAAAGAGACAGAGACAGAGATTATTAAAAACCCATAGTAGAAGATGGTCAATGATATGCACAAAGAATCAAAAAGGAACAAGTCCTTCTGTTAAAACCATATCCTCTTCTTTGACAAATGAGTTCAAGAATTTCAGGTGGTTGCTCTGTACATAAAGAGAGAGCAGCATAACAAAGTGTAAGGATAGACAAATATGGACTGCAGAGATCCATATGTATCAGAGATCTCCTGAATAATCATGTCATCAAGAATGAGGTTACTGCTGTATGGATGAGCCACTGAAGGTCACAGGTAGAATTGAATCAGCTTTCAGAGAAGCCAATCATATACACTATAAAGAAAATCATCATTTTTTTCTCCTTTCAAGTATTTTTAAGTTATTATTTTACTTTACTTTCTGATTGTTATTAAAATTGTTCTTATTAAAAGTTGATAATGATATAATGCTTAAGATATTATATTTCAAACACAAATTTATATACTATTGTTTCTATGAATTCATTATTTTAATTCCAGTGTCCTCTTTATAGTTTGTGTAAGTACTATACCATATTTTTCTTTAAGCAAGCAAAGTACTTTACAATTGTTCATGTTTGAGATGCTCAGAGACATTTAAAGCAATAAAAGCATTTTCTATATGCCAAAATTCACAGAGTTCATCTGACTCCATTCCTGACCCAGTAACTACACTAGATACAAGATTACAATGAAATAACAGATGAACTGTAGGTTTTAACAAAGAGGAAATCAATAAGCGAAAATTAAAGATGCAAATGAGGATAAAATTCTGCCTTGTTACTGTTCACTGAATAGAATAATGCATACACAGGTGAAAGGAAAAGACAGAAAAATGTCATGTTTATTTTTTCTCACAAGAATGTGTATATATATATATATATATATATATATATATATATATATATGTATGTATGTATTTACACAAATACAGAGATATTTGAAAAAACAAATGTGTTATTCTTGAAAAAGTTTGGCTTTTTTCTTCTAGTTTTAAAAAATAGAAAAATAAGATTTTGTAAGTTGTCTCTAGATGAGTCTGAAGAGCAGTCCTCAAGGACAGGCACAAGAAAAATCTTTGGACCAGACTGGTGTTTGAGAAAACTACTAATTGACCATTGTTTTAACTCTGAATGTGATTTCTAATGGGCTGCAAACTTTTTAAATTTGGAATTGTCTGTAGTAGCACATTTCAATAACCTCAAGAGACACAGTATTATTTTGTACTGACTCAAAAGTAAACATAAAATGTTTAGAACATATAAGTTGAATCTGTATTGTACAATATTCAATAGCACACAGTTTTAAATTATTTAATATACTGAATACCTGTCATTCCTTGTTCTAGTAATTCTGGGTTTTTTTTTTTACAAGAGAAGAAAGAAAATAAGCACAGGCAGATGAATTTAAGAATAATTCTATAACAATAGTTCATATAATAAATAATGGAAAATACACAGTTTAAGTAACTGGAGATGACTGATGATGGTACTAAATTCAATCAATAATGAAGAGTTATATATGGAATCAGAAGTCTTTGATACAGGGACCCTGAATGTAGTTCCCCTGCCTCACACAGGCAAAGACAGTGATTAAGTGGATTAATGGTTTCCAGGAATCATGTTTCTGGTCAGCAGCAACTACTTTGTTTTCTCATCTCCTCATTCTGTAATTACTTAGTACCTACTTCTCCCCTTAAACTCTGGAATCTCAATGATAAAATGAGAACTAGTGAGTTCCTTTTTATCTCACTTCCTATAAACAGCATGAAGCTGTTGTTAAAATAAAAAATACTAACTAGATTTTGTTTCTTTTTTAATATTGGTTGGTCGTTTGACTTTGTGGCTCCATTCATGACCTTTAGACATGACATTCTCAGAGCTAAGGATAACACTGAACTAAGAACACATGATCCTTTAAGCCCCACCCAAACCTTTTTTTGACTGTTTACCTCTGAATAAAGGTGAAGGCTAATGTTCTTGGTATGCTGAGTGTTAATTTGTAAATTCTATTTGATACAATCAAAGCCTGTATAATTCTATGTCCTGAAGATAGATGCAGATAATGAGTGGTACCTGGGGTTAGCAATGATAGTCCTTTTACACAAGCAAAACTTAGCAGTGCTGGTGAATGCTGCAGAATGTAATCTCTGAAAGCAGATGATGAGATGAAATTAGGCATTAGTAATAATTTTTTAGCTATCAACACCTGTGAAATTGAGGTTTAAAGAGCAAGACAGGGCAGAGAGAAAAAAGGTGAACAAAGACTTGTGCCCTAAAATACTCTGCCTCCCACTAGACAGATTGGATGTCATGCAGTTTATTTGCATTTCCGCAGAGAGATAGAAAAGTTCAGGTGCTTTCATATTCACAGCAGTACACTGGCCACTGGACATATCTTGGGATGCATGCTCTTACACAGTTTTCCTCTCTGCAGATCAGACAAATCACAGGAGAGCTGTAACCAGGTGCTAACAACACTTCTGATGAGAGTGACACCTGTTCTTCCCAGAATTATTTGGGCAGTACATCTCCCAAAGAGTCTTAAGAATGGGATCATTGCATACTCCCAAATAAAATTGGAATGTGAAGAAGACAGAAGAAGTGTCAGTGCATCAAGAGGGGAAGATGCTTTGATTTCAAAGAACAGAATGTATAGGTTATAGATTTTGGAAAAAATATTTCCCCATCTGACATCAAGTTTGTGTTTTTTAAATAGTGTAAGTCCAAGATATCTGCTATTACAGATTATGTTGATATTTCAGCATTTTCTTCTACATATCGTCAAGTCTCCAGAATCATCTTTCTCAACATGATCAACTTAAATAAAGTATCTTCCAATTATTTTTGATAAGGCATATGGTGTGATTAGAGAGGTGACATGGTGTTCTTATTACTCAGTGATTTGTAACAAGTTCAGGCATGATCCTAGGCATCTTGACCTTGTCTTTGTTTCTATGGAAATTTGATAAATGACAACCAAGCTTTCTGTCCTGGCCATTTCAATTCACTTGGCCTTCCTGAAAAGCACCAGGGCATGACTTAAGGCATAAGTACCACCAGCTAATATTTAGATATCCATTTCAAACCAGTCACCTCCCTAAAGTTATCTTTAAAGCAACCGACTATGAATTATTTCTCACTCTGATCCTGGTTTATTTCAATAAATGCATAAAGGAACAAATATATACAAGTAATATTTTATATATTGAAAAGGATTAAGATTTAACTTTGAAGACTTGTTGGGTGCAACAGGACCTAAGCTATGAACAGGTAAGCCTGGGCACAAAGAATAACAACAAAAGGAACACTGCAAAGAGTTACAGCTAGTTATAGGCCAGAAGTTCCAGGATGCCTGCACACAGTACGGTGAACACAGAGAACAATTATGTGCTATCTCTTTTTATAATGTACATTTTACTGAAGTTTTATGTATTTCATACAGTATATCTTATTCATATTTAGACCCCCTCCCCCATTCATAACGCCCAGTTGATTGTCATGCATTCTGTCATATATGTTAAGGCCTATTGAGCCAAGTATTTGTGCTAAGATGTCCCTCAGTGCAAGTTCATCCACTTGAGTCTAGTCAGTCTATCTATCACTCCCTTAAAGATCAGTTCTTCCTCACCTAGCAGTAATCAGTTGTCAGTAGTTACTCAGATAAGGTTGGGGTTGCTGTCAGTTTCACCAGTTCTATGCTAGGCTTTTATTTGTTTGAGTCAGCATGGGTCTTCTGCATGTTGTCGCATTGCTACAAGTCACATGTGCAGGTTGCCAGAGGCCGCAGAGACCCTGTTTACTTATGTTTTTACACTAACCCAGGCTTTTAGAATCTTTCCACCCCCCTCTTTCACAGTGGACCCTGATCCATGGGCAAGTGAGGTTTAATATAGGAGTCCTATCCCAAGAAACAGACTCTGCAGTCTTTTTTGCTCTACACCTTGGCCAGTTATGGCCTTCTGTTGCCTGAGGAAGCCTTGTTATTGAGAGCTGAGGGATGCATTAGTACTCTCTCTACCACATATTCCATTATGTTCCATGAGCCTTAGGTGTAGAGGTTCCACTGTAGATGTGTCATCTATGTCCGGACATCTCTTAGACATATATTCTGTACATGTGACCAGTTGTGGACCTCTGTAATAGCCTCTATCTACTGTGAAAAGAAATTTCTTTGATGAGTGGTGAATGTCATACTTGTCAATAAATATAAGGATCCACACTTAGCATACAGTAATAAATTATATTTCTCTAGGGATATATCCGAGATAGGGTTTTCTCTAGGATGGATGACTCTCCAGCATACATATTTGGTTATGCTCACAATGTCACACATGAGTTCCCTTCCACTGAGAGGGATTTATATCAAATTAGATAGCTGTTGATTACCCCTAAGATAGAAATGCCATTCCTGTACTGCAGTAGTTTGTTGTGCTGATCATTGTTGTGCTTACTAGGGTTTAGAACTGGAGTTGGACCGTTGGTTGATTTTTTTTCCCTTAGCAGTCATCATAGTATCTTCTACAACTATAAGAGTCTTCAGGAAGGAAGTTCAGATAAGTTCCGGTTCTATTGTTCCAATTCCTGTGCCCAAAATACATCCTGACTTCAGGAATAAGGTCTTACCTTCAAGTTCTGGGAGGTAATAAAAGGCTATGACACTAGTCTGATATTTTGGGAGTCTCTTGACCTATCATGACCAATAGGAGCTTGAGAGGAAATTTCTCCTGTCTGACAATGTGTTTCTTGTTATGTAGACCTCACGTATATACATGCAGTCATGTTCGGATTCTCTGTAAGTACTTTTCAGTAGGTTTCTGCACTAACAGATTTTCCTCTAGTTCTTCGCAACACTTGTTATTTATTCTCTCTCCCTCTCTCTCTCTCTCTGTCTCTCTCTCTCTGTCTCTCTCTCTCTCTCATCTCTCTCTCTCTCTCGTTTAACCTGTCCGCTGCCTCCCCTGTTAAAGTATCTCTGTTTTCCTCTTCCTCTTAAAGAGGCCTGTCAGCTCTTACCCTCTTCCTTTGAGCTCCTTCTTTCCCTTATCCCCCATGCTTCTTTGTATATCCTTCCCTCTTCCCTTCCCAGTTGAATAACCCAACTTTCCCATATCTCCCTTGGTAACTCTCTCAGGCTCTTTCCTCCCTTTCCCTCCATGATTCCTTTCCATTTTCCCGGCTTTTGTGGTTGCGTCAGGATATGTACTCACACCTGTGGATTTTGTGCTATCCTTTCCAAGAGAATGATTAGTGCAATTTAAATATTTTTACAGTCAAAAAATAATAATTATTTAAGACAGGCATGCTTAACCTGAATTAAATATTGTCCAGTATAAGCACATATCAAGCTACTGCATGGAACCTCATTAATATGTGCATTCTGTGTATTTATTTATCAGTTAAAATAAATTCAACTTAAATAAAACTGAATGTCATGATCCCAATTACATTTTCACCTACTGGGTATGCCTTTTTCTAATAAATCTTCGTTTTCTGGGAAATGTTTCTCCCAAAGTTCCAAAAGCTTTGAGAAAATTTGCATGTTATTTGTGGTTTTTCTAAAAAAGTAAGTATAATGTCTTTTCTTGCCTTCATTTTATTACTTTTATTTGCATTTCTTGTTTTAAAAGCACAGGCAGAGATCTTGAACATTTGGAAAATAGAGTTAGTCACAGCTACATAAAAGTGAAGACCGCCAGTGTTAACAAAACCAAAAGCCAACACATTTAGCTCAATTTACCCCTTCAACTTGTGTCATCTAGAGTGAAGCCATATTTTATTACATATTTTATGCTTTTCATCAAATGATTTTCTTCCATCAGACATTTAAATATAAATGCACTAAAGTACTCTGTCCACACAACAAGGAATCCTGGATTTGCCATTGTTCATGGCAAATGTCCAGTTAGCATCCTCAGGTGACCTCAACTTTATGTTCTACAAAAATAAAATAACAATAAGATATTAAAACTTTTAATATATACTGTATCATTTAAATTATCCATGACCTAGACATCCAAGGCCAAATCCAAGGTTAAGTCTTTTAGCCTGACTCAGATCACTAAAGTAGCTTTGATCCAATACAAAAATGTTCACTACCACTAAGGAGAATCTCCTCTATCAGTGACTTCTTGACAAATTTCTGAACTGTGACTCAGAAAAAAATATACTAAGGACCTTCATTCAAAGACTGCAATAATTGGTCATGCTTATTCTTGTATAACTTTTTAACCAACCATTTCATCTGTTCTTTGTATAATTCCCATTAAACCTCATCTCTTGTATTTGTTTCCACTTTCATGTTAATTTAATTCAGTGCCAGAAACTGCCAAGTACCAGGGCACAGTCGGTGAAAGATATTCATAACATTCAGGCTTCTGGAGTTTATATTTTCTGAGGAAAAACTGAGTGAGAAGAAACAAGCACTGATATAGGAATGAGGAATAAAAAGAAAAGAAATGCAAATAATTATACAATAGTTATAATAATATTAAATATCTCTAGCTACTTTTTGCTTTAATATTTCAAAATGTGATTTATCTGCTGATCATTGTACATTTTGTATTTAAAATGATAGCTCAATAAAGCCATCCAAAGTCTATAGAATGGTTTACTATTCACAAGATTTTAGGAGCCTGAACTTCAGAATAATATAAAGTAATATTAACAGCCATAATGACAACAAAACAGAGTATTTTAATGCAGATTAGATAATATATGCCAAGTGTTTCCTCACACTGCTCATTGAATTGCACCCCAAACACTGTGAGGTGTAATTATCCCTTCTTTACTACTAATGATTGGGTGTTTTGTTAAACTCTTGAGGTCACAAAGCATCAACTTAGAGAGTGAGAGTACAAACTCAAGTCAAACCATCTCCCAAAGTCTATTCTCAAAGGCCCAAGAGAGAAAACTGAGGCATAAGTTTAACTGTTTTCCTGAATGGAAAGTTCAACGACATTCTTTTTCTTAACCAAGAAAGATTAATCTTCTCATAGTTCAAAGCTATAACCTAAAGGCATCACTCATTTTGTTTTGGTATCTTAAATATCACTAGTACAGAGTCTTGGTTATCACGGGAAGTAGAAAAAGGATAAGGTTGACATCTGCTTCGGTACCCTCATTTAAGGCACAGCCCATCCTTTTGACTTTTCCAAATTCAGCTTCAACTTGTTATAAGTTTTACGTCACCTAAGGAGCCTTCTTCCAACTTAGTGTGAAGCCAGCCTTCCATACTCTGAGTCCTCTTACCTTTTATTGGCTCCTGAGACACAATGTTCATCTGTGCTTGCATATGCTGTTCTGGCAAGTCTCCTCAATCATGCCCATGAGTGTGCAGAAACAAACCAAGCCAGAACAAATTGTTACAGCCAAGGACAACAGAGGGCAGCGAGATAAGTGACAAAGAGAATGTGGCAGCTGACAGAGTGGAAGACAAAGATGTATCACGGTGACATAAAACTGTAGGGAGCCATAAAATCCCAGGGACACAGCCTTCCTGAAGCATAAGATTGTGAGGAAGAATTTCCTCTTATAAATGTTTGAAACCAGAATCCTTTATTTTACAACTCCATCCATTCTCTTTGTTAAGTAAAATCATTTTCTTCTTTAAAAATAAAAATAATACAATGTGTTAATTAACTTGGTTGGACATACATAATAAGTTAATGAGTCAGGAGGAAAATTTGCACTAATCAATCCTTTTATCTTTTAAAGTTTATTTTATTTTATTATTTATGTGTTTCTTTTGAAAGTCTGTAAGTGAGCCATATTCATGCAGTGCACATCAGAGGCCAGAAGAGGGTGTCAGACTTCCTGGAACTGGAGTCATGGATGTTTGTTTAGCTGCCTGTGGGTGTTGGGAACTGAACCTGCATCCTCTGGAAGAGCAGCTAGTGCTTAAACTCTGAAACAACTTCACCCTTCCCTCAAAACATATTTTTATACCAGTACTCTCCAATGGAAAATGTTGTAAAGCATTAAGAACACTGAGTACTCTGCCCTGAGGTGTAAGGCATGGATAATCCTATAATTATCCACCCAGGACATTTTTACACCAAAGATGGAAACAGGGGACCTAGAATCATCTTACTAAGTGCTTAAATGGAAAGTTTCTGAAAAGAACCATAACACAATAATGATGTGGGTAGCAGACAACAATAGACTAAAAGGACAGAAAGAAATGTTTAAAAATACATTAGAAAATGAGAGAGGATCACAATGTCTACAAATTTCAATAGGAGGACAGTACAGAGAGAAGTGAAGATGTCATCCTGAGCGGCATAAGTATGATCTCAGTGACAGCAGAGTTGATGTAGACCCTGTTCTTGTTTGTATTGTGTAGACACTGCAATTGAGACTGTATTTACATTTTTATTGAATATTTTTGAATTTCATACAACATGTTTTGAATGTATTTATATACCTCCTATCTGTATATCATTACTACTCCCTCATCAATTTTCTGTACTCTATTACATATATTATACTAGAGATAAATTAGAATTTCCCATTGTCCTTTATATGGATCCATTCGCTGGAGCTCAATAAACCTACCAAGAATCACACCATTAAAAGAAGTGTGAAGCCGTAGGTTTCGCATAGTTCCTCAGGTAAGACTGGGGTTTCTTAGCCACTTCCCAGTGTCTATGCTGGGACTGTTTGACTTGAATTTACATAGTATTTCTGTATGCCATAAGATCATATGCGTAACTTCCCAGCTGTGTGGAAAATTCTGTCTGGAAATTTTCTGGTCATCCACCATATCTAGCCTTAGAATATTTCCATCAAAATTTCTGTAATGAATGCCGTGCATTTGGAGACCTAACCCTAAATCTTAAAAAAAATGCAATCAAAAATTGGGCAAGGAACTGAACAAGAAGTTCTCAAAAGATGAAATGCAAATGGATGAGGAAAAACTTAAGAAAAGGCTCAACATATTTAGTCATTAGGGAAATGCAATTAAAGCCACTTTGAAATTCCATCTGATACCATTCATAATGGCTACTGCCCCAAAACAAACAAGGACCAATCCTGGTGAGAATGCAGGAGTGGGAGTTGGGGACGGGAGGGAATCATATCCACTTCTGGTGGGAATGAAAACTGTTGCAGTCACTGTGGAAAGCAGTGTGGAGATTTTCAAAGACCTAGAACTTGATCTCTCATATGACCCAGCAATATCCCACTGGGGGATATGTCCCCAAACTCTTTATTCTACTATAGAGATAATTGTCCGTCTATGCTCAGTGTTGCCCTTTTCATAATAGCCAGGAAATGGAAACAACCTAGATGTCCATCAAAATTGATGAATGGATAGTAAAAGTATGGTGCGTCTACACAGTGGAATAGTATTCAGTTGTAGGTAAATTATGATTTTTGCATGTAAATGGATGGAAGTATAAATAATCATCCCGAGTGAGGTAACCTAGACCCAGAAAGGCAAATTTCAAATGTTCTCTCTCATAGCTAGATGCTATGGAAAACCTGGAAAGACCAAGAAAAAAAAAATATAGTGAGCAATAACTAACAATAAAGGTCTTATGAAAACCCATATAGAAACCCAACAGTACAAAGCTTCTTAAAATATATACATATACATTATAAAAGGAAAGTAAAAAGAATTACTTTATAATAAGGGGACATTGTCCCTACTAAACACCATAGACCAGCAAAATATAAGCCCAATTCCAGGGAAGTACTTCTTATTTTGAAATTATTGACCAGGATTCCTGTAGGCCTTCAAACAATACTGGCTATTAACCCTTCTCTTATTTACCCACTAGAACTTGTCAGTATGACCCTATTGCTGAAATCATATACATGACTTCAAAGCTGTACTGGCTTTCATAGTGCTGGAAGGTATTATGCATGCTATCAGAAGAAAAATAAATAATCATTTATTTATTTAAACATATGCAGCTGTAAATCCTGCAAGCTTCAACAACAACTGTCCTGGCAAGATCAAACCTGTGGTGCAATAGTGGCTCTAATATCATGGGAGTGATCAATCGCTTTCTAATTTGACTAAGGTCTGCTTCATAAGATGGTCTCCATATCTGACATTGATTATAAGGTCTAGGAGCATGTCACTAGACAGGTCTCAGATCATAGAGGAGAGTCTAATATTATTATTTTGCTAAATAGATATAGTACTAAAATGAATCTTAATAACTTACTGTTATACCCATAGCTAACCGCATCTCTCAGTTCTCACCAGAGAAGCTTCTGTATGCAGCAGATGGTGGTTAACAGAGAAACCCACAACAGGCCAACATGCACTGGATATGAGATTACAGAGTGATTATCCCTGAATTAAATACCTATATCAAACTTCTGCCTCCAATATGCCTATGTTTTGAGTTATTAACAAAGACATTGAATCTGTTTCTAAAGGACAACAAGGCTAGGATGATACCAGAGGGAAAAGTTCAAGCAAAGATCAAAAAAGAATAATGCCATAATGACTCTTATAAAAGCGATTGTTCCCAAGTGGTTTAAAGAGTTCAAGCAAGAGGTGTGTTTGTTCTGAAAGACGGATATTACAAAATAATAAAATGATGCAAAATAACTGGATCGGACTCACACAGGAATAAATCTTCCATGCCTGGTGAGGGCTAAATGAAGACAGCAGACATTTTTCAATATTTTCAGAGTTAAACATTAAATGTATACTTCTAAGTTGGTAACATAAGAAAAGTTAGGTGTTTCCAGCAGGGAACATCTGCACTATCATGATTATCTGTTCATGAAAACCTAAAATGCAAATTTACTTATAATATTTCTCACCTTGCAGAACCAAATAGGAATTTGGAGTGCATACCTGGTTCACAAAGGATTATAGACTGACATTAGACAGTGAACAATATTTCTTTCTTTCCCCCTCTCCATTGCTCTTTCTCTTTTGAGACAAAGTCTACTTGTGTATTCCAGACTAGCCTTAAAGTCAAGACAATCTTCATAATCTAGCCTCACAAGTGGTGGGATTAAGGTATGAGCTTCTGGGTCTGATGAGTTTTTCATTCAGCCATTCAAAGGCAATGCAAATAAGGAAAATTTAAGTCAGCTGTTTATAGGATTAAATTTACCCCTTTTAATAATTGTTCTTATTTCTAAATTATGTCCTTGTATTCTTTTTTGTTGTCCAGATGGCCTTGCTTCTTACAAAATAAACATAAAATAGAGTTATATCTTATTCAGATGTTTTGTATTTCAGTGACCTGATTTAGAAGTTTATTCACCCAAATTATGTACTTTTTTGACATATTCTTAGGCTTTATAATCTTCAACTCTGCAAACTATTATAAAGAAGTACAGTACCACTGGTGTTTGGGGGCCTAATTTTTTGATGATACTTTGAAATTCTGAAATTGTTTCATGGTTTAATTGTGGAAGGAAAATATAAAGACTCTCAATTGTGCCACAGACACCCCATTATTGATATTTCTTGATAAGGATGGAATGGGGACTGTCGTGGGTAGATGGACATAAATTTCCAAAATATATTGCATTCAAATAAAAATGATGAAATTATTTGACTGTATCAACACATCCAAGTAGACAAGAACCTATATGGTTTAAATCTGGATAAGAAGTGACATGTAGCATTATATTACACGTACATTAGTGATATGTTATTTAGGCAGGGGTGGATGTCTTCAGGCCAGTGGGCTTATGGGTTGAAACAGTGCATCAACACAGGGAGGAAAGAAGAAAGCAGAAGGTAGACAGAGAGAGGGAAAAAGGGAAAGATGAAGGAAGAAAAGAAAAAGAGAATGGAAAGAAAGGAGAGAGAGGACATGAGTGAATATGGGGCTTGATAAATTATTTCAAACAGATGTAGTCAAAGTGAATGTTCAAGCCAAATGGAGAACTGCATTTCAGTTAGTGCAAAGCCTGCCCACAAGTAGATACAGATATAGATGGATATAAATATAGATGATATAGATATATAGATATAGATTTAGATATAAATGACGTATAGATGATAAACATGTAGATATAGATAATATAGATAAATGTAAATGTTATAGGTATAGATATACATGATGGAGATATAGATATTGATATCAATATTTAATGAGAGCTCACCAGTAACATCTGACCATGAAAAAGAAAAATAAGAAAAATATATACATAGCTATATAAAATGAAAAGAAAATCTATATTATTTTCCTGATCTGAAGAAGCCACTAATAAAATATAACCCAGAGAAAAAGAAAAAGAATGATTTCTTAGGGTATATCTTTCTTTAAAAATGATGGTCTAATGTGCAAGTGGAATTCTTAAAGGCATCTCCCATAAAGATCTATTCAAAAAAAGGAAATTGTGTGTTCAGAATTATCTTCCCCAGTAGACTTTAGTGATAAATACTTCAAAGCCTCCTTCAAAGAAAGCCATCATTGTACAATTTCATATTTTAAACAAGGTTGGCCTGAGATTTATGGTTTTTTTTTTGCAAGAATGGTTTTGTGAGGCTGTGACTGTGTTCTTTAAAATAAGCAGTTTTTCTTTTACAAGTAAAATGTGATCCAAGACCATACTAGTCTAATCAGGTGGCTACATCCTAAAATCACAGATGGAATGGCTTCATCAGTAGACACTTATTTTTTTTTCAAGTTTTGGAGTCGCTTATTTTTTTTCAAGTTTTGGAGTCGAGAAGTTCAAGGTCAAGGATCCAGATAATTTTAATTTCTAGAACGAAATAGCTCAGTTCCTGGCTTTGGTACAGAGAGATCATGCAATGCTCCATTTTCCTATGTGATGATTTTTTAATAGGTTCCCCATGACAGTAAGGAACAATGCTAATTCACCAATTCCTTCCCTCGGGTGTTTCAGTAATGATTCATACCAAAGTGTAGTAAGCAGCATCTCTCATAACACAGTGATAGTCGATGGTTGAAAACAGAGCAACATGATCTGAAAAAAATGGAGTTAAAACTATCTCCTTGAACAGGGAACATCATAAATACATGGTCACTGTAGAGATATGGGAAATGGGGTAAGACTTGACCGTCCAGATAGAGACACTTCAAGACTCCAGCAAATGATCATCATAAGGGGAAATAAACATAATTATTTATTACTTGAAATAATGAGATCAACATGGAAGGTGGCAGTAAGAATGCACAGAAGTTAAATGTTCTTCCTGCCAAGCCTGAAAAGTTGATTTCAACCCTTGTGACACACGGTGGAAGGACAGCACCAACACTATCAACAAGTTGTCCTCTCACCACAGTATGTGTGCTGTGGAATGTACATGAATATACACATGTACACACAAATAAATAACTGTAATAAAATTTTTAAAACGGGAAAATTCAGCTGCAAGGAAGAGATAGAAGACTAATATTCATTGAACATCCATTTTGTATAGGGCACTCCATAATTTATAGAATTCAGTCTTTATAGTATACCTACAATGTGTATTTTCAGCTACTCAAACTTAAAGAAATGAAGGAGGACAGTTTTAAATAGGTAAAGAACCTACCTCCTTTAGTCATGGATCTAACCGAAAACTGGGATGGTTAGAGGACAGATGACAGGTATACAGAGAAATAGATGATAAATGATAGATAGAAAATGATAGATAATAGACAGATGATAAATAGACAAAAACACAGATAAATAATGTGGACTTTGCTCACATAAATATGAACTTTTCATACTGTTTTTTTGGTTAACCCTTCTACACGCCTTGTTCTCCCTAATCTCTACCACATTGCTGGTTAAACATTTCCACCCCCAATGCCCTTCCTTCCCACTTCCATAATGTCTGTGTTCTGCTATCACTCTCCCTTAAGACATTCCCTTCCCAATAGCCTATTGCCAGTTTCCTAGTGTCAATAGATACTGGAACTTGAACACACACAAAATTAGAGTTTCTGAGTTGGATTGTCACATGAGGGAAAACACTTTTTGTTTTTCTGTGTCCGGTTTACCTTCCTCATCATAATTATTTTTTCCACTGCCAACATTTAACTGAACATTTCTGGGAGCCTGCTCATATGCACCTACAGCAATGGTGTCAGCAAGCACAGATCTATGCAAACTCAAGAAGACATAAACCCAGTATAAACCTGGAGAAATGAGCCGCAGATCCCAATCTTTGCTGAAGAGATATTGGCAGCTGATCACTGTTGGGTGAGGAAGAAATGATCTTCTTTAAAATAGTAATTCTGGAAAGGTTGACAAGACTTCAGTGGATTAACTTGCACTGAGGAATACCCTGAAACACTAACTTGACACAGTAGGCTTAACACAAGTAACAAAGTATATGAATTTCAGTTGGGGGGCTAGCCTTCACCTAAGCACACTGGGCAAAAGCAGGCATCCTACAGGTTTTGATTTCCTATATCATCATTCTCAACAGAAAGTATCACCTGAATGTGGCAGAGTCAACCATACTTAGAGAAGTTTACTTCCATTATAATCAGCCAAGGCCTGGGGATACTGACCCTGTGGATTCTGCCTACTTACTTGGGCAACTGAACATAGTCCACAAGCCCAACATCAGTGTAAGTGAGCAAATGAGTGAGGCTATTATAAATTTTATATTTCTCTAAGAACTAACATACTTTCTTGATTAATATTTTCTCTTGATTTTCCCCAGGAAAATTTTAGCCATGATGGTGGCCAGTGCATGATACTTCAGACGTGGACTGTACTCAGCAGGATGAGAATGAGTGAGACAATTCTTTGCATCAGGTCTTTGTAATGTCCTCTTACTCTTTAGCAGGCGATAGTGGCAGCTGTACAAACTTTTAGAGTTGAGGTTGAAAGTTTTGTCTGTTGTCTCTTCCTGTTTACTAAAATCTCTCCTGACCAGAGATATGAACCTGTGCTACAGGTGAATACACCATAGGCTCATCCAAGTCAAAGGAAAATAAAATAATCTATTAGAGGCAGGCTCTTGACTCTCAGTCCTAACATTTTAACCACTAAATTTTGGACACATCAGTTTCTCCTCAGAATATCCATTGATAATTCCAAGTAAGTCAACCTCAAGGTTATAGAAAGAATGTATGATGATTCTTAAAGTGCTCCAGGATGTTACCTATAGCTGACATTTACTTGGCATTACTTACCTTCCTGGTGTTTACTGAAAGCTTTCTGTGTTATATAAATTATCCTCAATATTAATTCCACTTTACAGATCAGGAAATCAAGGCAAAAAGCAATATTTACCAAAGGCCACATAGTGAATACTGACATTACAATGACTGAAAAATCAAAGAAGTAGGTTTCAGGAACTGGGCTTTGTCTGTATTTTCTTTAGTTATGACGTTAATATCCATTTTTATTGAGGAATTCTCACAATTGAGACTCTCTGACCTCTACTTCACATTGCAAATAAGCAATCATCTCTATTCACCAAAATCAACTCCACAATCGTCAAAAACTTACATAGAAGCATTGACTAGTAGAAACTGCTCTCTACAGGAAGTTATGAAATATTTCCTGAATCATGGACTTCAGATAAGGAGAGCTAAGAGGAGAGAAGAACAAAGGTTTGTGAGAATATGGGAGTAAAATAGGAAAGAAACAAAGATGAAGTCAAGAGAGAAAGAGATGAAATTATTGGAATGTTGGTTCCTCCATTTAACATTATTTAAAAAGTGTCTGTGTTGTATGTTTTCAAAAACTAGAAACATTTATTTTAAGGTCTTTACAGAAAATATTTTTTATGTTCCAAATTTAAAGGAGTTTGGTACCTTGAAGGTGAGATTTTAATTAAAGAAAAAAAGAACAGTTTAAAGGTCAGGTGTAGCCAAGTTAGAGATTTAAGCTGGGCTGTGCTGTTCTTCCAAGTCAATTTGTAACTGTGCAATAACGACATCATTTCTCTTGCAGTCTTTATGTAATTCTAGCACAAGAAGCAATGCATAGGATTAAACTCATTTTATGCAACTCTTTTCAGGACACTTTGAGACTGAAAATTTGAGCAAAATTAGACCTTTCTCCAGGGAGTCTGAGACCCTGAAGGAATACAGACTGTGAAAATAGTATAAGTGGCTATAACTGCGTTATTAAAATTCTCCCTGCCTGACCCAGGATCATTTACTTGCTGCTGAATTAAGCATTAAGCCAGCTCATCACTGGTCACCTCTGGAGGCCTTTTTCCATCTTTTTAAACTGTGTTTGCAGGAGAGACTAGAAGTCCAGACATGGAGGTTGTTGCGGGCCCTGAAGCTGGAGAAGTAGAACAGAGCCCCAGGCCTTGGAACTAAAGTCCTGGATACAGGACACAGAGGGAGAGGGTGTGGTGGTTACCCAGCTGGTTTCAGACTTGCTCTGGCTAGGTATTACCTTACTCTCCCCCAACTCCCTTTGAGAATGGGAATATATATTCTGTGCCATTGTAAGTTGGGAGTATATAATTATAATTGCTTTTCAAAAAAATTTTAAACGGGGTTACATTTAAAGAAATTGCCTTGGAAGAAGAGACTTTGGGCTTTGGGATTTGAGCTGTATTGAGGCTGTTAAAAACTACTGGGGCATTTTAAATTTGTGCTAAATATATTTTGCATTTTTATATGGCCAAGAACATAGGGGGAACCCTGAGCAGTATCTGGCGATTTTTCAATCGCAAATGTCTCCCATAGGTTCAAGTATTTGAGTACATGATCTCAAATAGTTGGCAGCAACACCCTTTTGGTAGATCATAGAATCATGGAATCAAGGAGAGTCAGCCTTGCTAGAGGACGGCGTTACTGGGGCAAGCTTTCGGAGGTCATAGCCTCAACCCACCATGCCTTTGCTCTCTCTCAGTTTCATGTCTGTAAGATGATGTAAGCTCCCAGGTTTCTTTTTCTGTTGCCATGCAGGCTACCTGCTGCGATGCCTTCCATCTATGATGAATTATTAACCCTCTGGAACCATAAGCTAAAATAAACTATTTCTTCATAAATTGCTTTTGGCAATAATGGTTTCTCAAAAAAAAAGTAATTAATACAGCCTTGTGTACCTTGTGATAAACAAAAGTGACCCCTCAACTAGCTCAACCTATCATTCAAATAAAAATGGTCAGGCCTGACATTGAGAATTTCATTTAATTTTACCCCTTTTGACAGTTCTCTGAAGTAGGTACTATTTTAATCTGGTTTACAAATGATCTCATTGAAGTGTGGAGAAGTTATACTATCTGTCCCAGGCTACTCAGCCACAGATTACTACTAGTGTCAAACTAGTGTTTGCCATCATCATCAACAACCTTGGTAATTATTGTGACTGTTTTTTGATAACTATTCATTAGGAAAACATGCACTCAACATAATGGGTGATATTATGTAGAAGTAGTATTTGAATCACCTCAAAGGCTGCAACAGAAAAAGCCACAAGATGGCAATTGAGGGCAAAATTCTATATCACTGTATAACCTAGTTCTTCTTTTAAATGATGTTACTTATGTTTGAATAATGGGCAAGGAATAGGAGATAACTCAGTCACTTACATGTCTGCCTTACAAGCATGAAGGCGTGTGTTTGAGCCCTAGAACCCAGATTAGGGAACCCACATACAGTTATAAGCCCAGTGCTAGGAAGGTAGAAACCTTCAGATTTGTCACTGTTCTAGTCTACCTTCAGTTGCTGTGACTCTGACCAATACCAACTTGGGGAGGACAGGGTTTATTTGGCTTACTTCTCCCAGATCACAGTTTGATACTGAGGGAGCCCAAGGTAGGAATTCAAGTCAGAAACCTGGAGGCAGGAGCCGAAACACAGGCCATGGAGGAACACTGCTTGCTGGCTTGCTCCCTGACCTGTCCTTAACCTACTTTCCCATACAATATAGGATAATCCGCCCATGGATGGCATCATGCACAGTAGTTCACCTCCCACATCACTCAGAAATCAAGAAACTGTCCCACAGACATGGCCACAGTCCAACGGAGGCAATTCCCAAATTCTGCTTCCTTTTACCCAGGTGTATAAAGTTACAACCAAAGCTATCCAGCACACACTGGCTAGCATCATCAGTGGGTTGTAAGGCAAGCAAGAGATTCTGACTCAAAATACAAATCAGATAGCAAAACTGAGGAATAACACCTGAGAGTGAAGTCTGGTCTCCTCAGTCCCACATATATGCCTGTGTCAACCCACTATATCAACATGTACATATACAACACCCCCCCCAAATTTGACAAGTTCTAATAAAAATATAACATATAAGAAACAATAAATCTGTTGTCTCCCTTGCTGAAGATACTGGAGAAGTGGTGTTTGGATAGGAGCTGGGGAAAACCTCTATAGGGCACATATTTCATGAATGGGAGTTACCACAAAGAGGAGAAAAGTCCCTGAAATTTGGAACTTATATGTTGAATGAACGAATTCCCATATGTGAGCCCCTTTGTGAAAACTCCTTTGATTGACATTAAAACTTTGTAGAAAGAAAATCAGAATAAAATAATGTAAATAAGACCTACTTCAAGGGGTTTGTCTCTATAAGAGCTACTCCATCCTAGTGCCTACATTTTCCATTCCAAATTCTGTATGATTTATATGAAAATGAAGAAGATCACTTATTTTGATTCATATTTTTATCATCCAATCTTCCCTCTGTGCTCTGGCAAAATTTACATTTTAATTCTGGTATTTGCAATCTTTATGGAGACTTCCTGCCTATTTTATTTCTATCAAACTTAATGTCAATGAATAGCAAGCATAAGCAAGAAGATCAATGTACCATGATCCTGGAAGTTTTTCTTTCCTGAGTTTGACGAATTAAATCAAACTGTTTTAAGGCCTATCTTGATTGGCTTTACAGACAGACCAGTGTACTGTCAGTGGAGCTACTGTCACACTTGAACTACGGTGTCTTTAAAGTACAAATTAATTGCAATACAGAGCTCATTTTCCAAAGAAATGGAGTCTTTCCAAAGTTCTTTCTAAAGATCAGCGGCTACAGAGTTCCCTCCGCTACTGGAGTGGAAGGAGGGGACAGAAGAATGCACCACTGCTATGTGCATTTTAGGAGCAATCCTTCTGGAGATGCACATATCTGGACTATATTAGATATACAAGCAGTTCTGAACAAAGGCATTCAAGACTGATCTCCAGTGAATCAAATACACACTTGGCAAAGTCTGAAGGATTTCTCCAGTTCTTCCCTGTCCGGAGAAAGCCAGAGTATCAACTCAACCTTCTTTCTAGGCTCACAGTGATTCAGAACCAGATTCCAGGAAGAAGAAGGGACATGATTAGCACATAAATTTAACTAAGCTATTTTAAAGCCTGTATGCGAAATATAATCCATTCTAACGTGATAATTAGCTGGTTCTCCATTGAACTCTTATAATTTTGAATGATAAATATCCTTGATCTTCAGCACATAAGTTCATCCTTCTTGTGTTTGTGTTTCCTGAACACTTAATACATTGTTTATGGTGCTTTTTCCCGACTAACACATGGCTTTAAACTTAGAAATGTTTAAAAGTGAGAAGTTATAGGAAAAGGCAATGAGCATTGTACTCCAGATGGCTACTAACATGGTTTAACAGTCAGTTCATTCCACATTTCCTGGTATTGGAATTTGGCAGACACTATTTTATTCCACTCTTGGCTGATCGTTGGAGACACAACACACAATGATGGCTGTAACTTGGTGAGTGACAGAGGTAGGCTGTGCTTTTCTGACATTGTAGAGGAATTAAACCAGTACATGAAATGAAGTAAGTCATGAAATAAAATAAGGCATACATGTAAAGAGTACTCAGTGAAAAACAAAGTAACATATATCAATATATAAATAAATCTAAATAAACATACACATGTGATACTTTTAGTCAATATTCCCCATTGTTCACTATCCCCAGTGGTAGTTTTAAAAGATCCAATTTTTCTTCTTCTGAGGATACATTCCCACTTTCAGAGACACACACTTAT
This sequence comes from Eospalax fontanierii, assembly GCA_035773235.1. NCBI lineage: Eukaryota > Metazoa > Chordata > Mammalia > Rodentia > Spalacidae > Eospalax > Eospalax fontanierii. The sequence continues at coordinate 13,197,064 of CM069544.1, read as the reverse complement.
TTCCAGGAAAAAAGTAAGTTGTTTCTTCATATAGGCACCGACGTAAAAAGGATGAACTTATTCTTTCAAGAGTAACTACTTACTTGGCTCTGTTTCAGTACTCCTTGCCAGATATTTGATTCTTGATTGGAGTTTTGACCACCTGCCTTGCTCTGTCATTTGGAATTAGTGTCCATATGGCTCCTGAGTGTCTGATTTGTGACACATCTTGTCTGGTCTGTGCTATATATGTCTCTTCCTGTTGTGACCTCTAGCTCTGATATAACCTTGAACACCTTTGTGATCCTATAAGATCTATTCTATGCTCCCCCCCCCCCATCTAGCAGTCTGGACTTGTGTGCACACACAACCAATATAATCTCTTGTATCAACTCCAGCTTTGACTGCTGTTCCCTGTCATGAGGAGGCACTGATTCGCTCTGTGGGATGACTTTAGCTGATCAGGAATTATCACTTTTCTATCACTTTTTCCTCTTTCTTGTTCACTGTGTCCCTCTGTGTCTCTGTCTCTCTCTTTCTCTCTCTCTCTCTCAGTATGTGTGTGTAGGAGAATTTGTATACAGCATAGGATTCTTCAACATTCCTGAAGCTTCATGAAGCATGAAAAGATTAAGTTGTTTCTGTTTTTCACATACAGAGTCAAGAGACCACAAATGTCCACATGACGTGTTGTGTTCAGTCACACAGGGCTACTTGTACTGAAAAGGATTCAATAGAGCCACCTGGTGTGCTACACCTGATAACCTGACAGTCCTGGTGGTAAAATTTGAATATTCCAAAAGAGCTAAGGCAAAATGAAACTCTCAGGATGATAGCTCAAAAAATATGCTATGGGTTTTATTTGTTTGTTTAAATAAGTTCCCTTGAGACTGGAGAGATATCTCGGCAGTTAAGAGGCCTGATTGCTCTTGCAGAGGACCTGGATTCGATTCCTAGCACCCACATGGCGCCTAACAATGGTATATAATTCCAGTTCCAGGGGATATGATTCTCCCTTTTGACCTTCAAGACACTGCACACCACACGTGCACTTATGTACATGCAAGGAATACACACATACTCTTTAATAAATAATAGAGTATTTTATCAGAGATAAGTTCTCACTCTGTAGTCTAGACTAGACTGGAACTCATAGTAAACTTCCCGTCTCAGACCTTCCAAGTGCTAGGACTTGAGGTGTGAGCTACGGTGTCCTACTCATAAAGACACTTGTATTCACACAACCTATTGCTTTTAATTGGTTTACACGAGTTTCTAACTTTTAAAGAAAAGGACAATTGTGTAGAGAATTTAGAATGCCTCCCTGGTTATGACAAACGTGATAATTTTTTCTTTTCCTGGAACATTTTTCTCTGAAAGGGAATCCTCCAATATTGTATTTTCTATTGGAACCAAATTTAAAGATTCAAATGCCAGAAAATTTGGGGTTTTGCAAATGTACTGAAAGAGTAGGAAAAATGAAATTATATATGCTTCATCATACCTAATTTCCTATGTTTACCAGAGATGAACTTTGCTCAATACCAAAGTGCAAAGGTCTGGTATGAAGAGGAAACATTTGGTGGCTCTCTATGTAACCAAGCACTCAAGAGATGTGATTAACACAAGAGAGATGCTACCTTCAGAATTGCCTCCTGTTACTATACCCAGGGAGATGTAATTACCAGGAGAATCAAAGAGCACTGCTCTAGGATAAACAAGGAGAATGGCTGCTTATATTTAAAGGAATGCATAACATAGACTCAGGTGTGTTGGAGCTCAGGGTGAGCTCATTCTCGTTCCTAAGAACCTTTCTGGTGCTATACCTTTGGAATGATTCATCTCTGTTAAAAAACGTGCCATGTGCTCTTTCTTCCTCTACAGCAATTATAGCTTCCCAGATACCGACTCTGCTGTCCTCTGAGGCATCATGTTTCTCAGCTAGACAGTTCAATCAGGCCTTAGAAGCTCATTTCCAGACACTAAGGAGTTGAGATGTCTGCATCAGTAAGGGCTCTTCAAGATAGCTCATCATTTAAAAAATTTTTATTGAATCACTGTATATTTCACTCAGAGCATCTCAATCAATCTCAATCGTCATTATACTCTATTCCCCACCAGCACCCCCTCTAGAGTCCCAACTGGAATCCATACATTCTGTCATCTGTGTTAAAGAATATTTTGTCAAGTCAGTGTCCCCAGATGACCTCAGTGAAAGATCATCCACCGAGGTCTAGTCAGCCTACCCAGAGTCCCTCACGTCTGTGATTCTAAAGCAAAATAACGATATAACAATGTGTATTCCAATTTTTCAAATGAGAAAACTAAGGCTGAAAGATATTAAATGACTTAATCCTAATTTTTCTACGTGATTAGTAACAAAACCAATCTTCTGTTACATTTTCCTTTGTTACTTACAAAAGATATGAAAGATCTTAAGGCACTCTTAGCTTATATCATTCCTGGAGATTGTATGGTATATGTTCTATTTCAATGAGCCATTCTCTTATCTGAAAACAAAAGGACATATTTTCAAAGACAGGAAGTCTATAAAATAAAACCCCAAAGATTATGGGAAACAACACTGATAAACAGACAGGAAGGACTACTTCAAATTCCACAACTGATTTTTATTTCCTGTGGGGGGTCCCAGAGGTGTTTCATCTAATTTAGAGATTCTCAGGAAGAATATGTTGCTAGGTCTACATTCTAAGCCATTGGTCCATGGATGATCTTCTCAGTTCAATCCCTCCTGGCAGAACTTCCTTCTTTGGTTGAATCTGAGCAGAGTGGGGCTGACAGGGATGGAAAGACCATATCTTGCATTCCAACTGATAAAAGTACGGCGAGAATGACTTGGAAAGTGAGGCTTTGCAGGAGAAACCACCCACTGAGGATTCCATCTCAGAGAAAGCTGCTGCACTCAAGTCTTTTGGGCCTGAATATACATGTGCAACATTTTTTCCAAAGTCCATAAAGTACAATTGAACATCAGACTATTCTTTTCTGTTGCTGAAGCTTTCATACAAGAATATTGTGTTTGCATTATTTCTGTCTCTCTGTCATCCCAAAACTCCTCCCATGGCCTCCACTTCCTCTAAATTTCTTGTCCTCTTCTTTGATTACTATTGTTACATATACACACATTTATAAATATAGATGCATCATATATATATATATATATATACACACATGTACAGTATATGACTAAGTCCACTTAGTGGGGCTCATGTGTACCTGTGTTTAAGGTTGCCAAATGGGATTAGCTCTAAGTCACTATAAAAAATGATTCTCCTTCCCTTGGCAGTCATTGGTTACCTTTAACTTTTCATCATGTGTTGAAATTTTGCTCATCTCCTTTGGCATATATCAATTGGCTCTGTCCTATTCTGGACCTGGTAAGAGTACCATATTATGTAGATGTCATGTACTAACATCCCTGCTATGTCTAGAATGCAGCAGGAGAAGCAGAGGAATTTCCTCACCTTCCACTGCATTCTGCTTCTCTTTCTCCTACTCTACCTCCTTCTGCTCTAATCTTGCTTTGTCTGTCTCTTCCATTCTTTCATTTTTATTCCTGGGAATATAATCCTGGCCCTGTCCTTTTGCTAGGGTGTTTTAAGGAAGTTTTGCTTGCTATACAGTTTACTGAAAGACAAAAGCAAAATATATTTCTCAGAGTCTTCTAGAATGGGACTCAGACAAGAGACAGTTACTTTGGAGATGATGCCACAATATATTCAAACATGCAGATTTTGCCTTGGGAATCAGAGTAAAGGGAAATCATTCCAAGTTAATTGTTCTGAGAGCCCTAGACCCTCTGCAATGTGCTTTATTCTATCATTGCCTGTCATAGTGTCCATATGAGGCACAGATGGCTACTCTGTGCATTTTACAAAGAATATGAAAGATATTCAGGGGCTTTTAGCTGATATTATTCTTTAAGATTGCACAGCATAAAGTGGAGCTTGCATTTAGTTTAATATAATGTCACTCAAAGTGCAGCCATAGCCCACTGAAAGTTATATGGCTACTTATCAAACAGGGAACTTTTCCTTAGAAGAAATGTGAGCTGGCTTACCAAACAAATAAAAAAAAATACACAACCAAGAAACTAATTTTTTAAATCTTATTCGGTGTTCCATCCATAGCAAAAAAAAAAATTCCTAGACACAGATTCAAACTCATTTTAAGAGTCGAATCACACATTTCAGGTAAGAGATGAACTCACAACCTTTCTAAATGCATAGTTAGTCAATCAAGAAGCATTATCCATTTAATCTGGGACCAGGGGTTTCATGCGCCAGTTGATTTAATACCTATAACATTGTCTAAACCCCTAAGGAGGCAGAAATAGTATGTTTGCTATTTTAGAGATGGGAAGAGAGGAGGCCACAGGAGTCAATTGACTGATGTCATGTAAGAAGGCTGAAAAAAGAGCAGCTAAGACTTGAGGCCAGGTCACAAATGTGCAAGCTGAGACACATCAGGATCACCTTATTCCAGAGGATGAAGGTAGAGTTTATTATCAGAAAACTGGTTTTACAAGATTATAGTGATTCTTATAATTGGATCTAGAGAGTGTCCTGTGTCTCATCCCTCATTACAGAATAAAGAGTTTTAGAAACAAGACAAGGGCTGCCACTATTCAAATTTGAATCTTAAACACCTTGACCTTCACAGAATGCTTCTATAATTTCCACAAATGTCTTACCCTTTAATAATTAATGACATAGTCCTCATAAACTGGATAGGTCTGACTCCACACTAATGAGGTGCTTTATTGCCCTTATTATAATGTTACTGATTTCTGTAACTATTTTTTTCCACCATACCCTACTTTAAAGAGGAGAATGAACACTGTGGTCTTTCTCCTACACACTACATTGTATACTACATTGTATACTACTTTCTGTATATGATAATGACCAATTGTGCAGCACTGGTTTAAGAAAAATAAGCCATTATTTACAGAAGTAAAGGAGAAGTTAAGGAATACCAAGCACTGTGTTGCAGTGTGGTGAAATGAGCACACTGGAAACTGACCCCACTTGCTGTGGGTAATTTGCTACCTGGGAGATGATTTCCATCAAACTAAACAGGAAGCAGTTATTGCTCCAAAATAAAGGAAAACTGAACCTCATTTGTGACCATGTGACTGAAAGTTTTATAACCCAGCTCCTGGTTTGGAAACCAAAGGGATTATTTGAGAGGACATTGTTATACCTGAGTCATTGCCTACAAAATCTGCATGTAAGCTCCCTGCTAGGAATACTCTGGTAGATATTTTTTACGTAATTTAAATATAAACAGAAGTCCAAACAATTAGTGAAGTACCCCTAATGTTTTCAGTCGATACTGTCTCTATTGATATTAGAAATCTACAAATCCTTAACTAGCTGAGCTGTGATTTCTACAAAGAACTATTAACCCTAACTCTTGATTAGGTTCACCTGGAGTCACAGTGCTAGGACATTTTCAGTCATGATTCTGTGACTGCTTTCATACTTCCATCTTCTTGTCTGTCTATCTATCTATCTATCTATCGTCTGTCTATCTATCTATCATATTTCACTGAGTGGGATCAATAAGGGGAGGTTTGAATGGGGGGGAGGTCCTAAATACTATCAAATTATATTATGTGAAAATCAGAAAAATTCACTAATTTTTCGATGTTCAAGAAAACATTTATCAATGGAATTAAAATACAGCAATATATTCAAGTTCATAATGTACTTGAAAGATACTTGTTACATCACTACATCTGTGGCAATTGTAAAGCACTGAGAATTTAAGAGGTCATTGACTCTAAGATGTGAGACAACTTAACTGCTCAGTATCCAGCCCAACACACACAAGAAGAATGACTGCTGATAGGCATGTCTGAAGGTAACAAAGTAGATCTTGTTTTTCCCAGGCCTACACAAATTCTCTCACATAATATAGTTGTAATTCCTATTTCACCAAGTGACCTAAATATCAAGTGAGATCCTTCACATACAGCAGCTAAAATATTCACAAAAATGTGAAGTGTGGAAAATTTGATCATTTTATTTGGAAAATTGAAATAATTTGTCTGAAATAAAGCATGGATTTTCTTGAAAAATAATCTGAGCCATGTTACATTGACAGTACAGTAAATATTAAGAGAGAGAAAAAAAGATAATTGGAGATGATTTCCTTCGGTCACTATTTCTAGATATATGTAAGTGAACTCTGGAATAAGACTCCTCAAAAAGAAAAAAAAAATTCCCTGAGTGATACAGATGTTTGCTACCTACCTAATACGCATTTTGAAAATGAACTATTGGTAATGTGACACTCTGGAACTCCTAGGAAGCTATACTATACTAAATACATACTCATATACAGGTATATACATGACACTACTTTTTAAAGCATAAAATTTAACCATGACCTAATTCACAATCTTGAGTGGAACAGAGGCGAAGCAACCTTGCACTAGTGGCAGTCCATACACATCATTATCCAGATGTGTATGAATTCTGTGCATGATTCCCTGCCTCTCACAGTTGTCCAAGATAGGCACCCAAGTGTACATATTGCACACATTTTGCCATTTGGTGCAGTCATAGTTCAATCTACCTGTAGAGAAACATGAAAGAAAACATGATGAATTCAGGGCACCATTCAGAATACCAGAGGGGGAAATATGATGGGCAGCTTACTATCACCATATATCTGCAATTCTAACACAAATATTATGGAAATCTCCAGTCTTATTAGAAAAGTATTTCAATTTCAAATCCTGGGAAGGTTCACTGGATATGTGAAACCTGTGACCCTGAAGAATCTGAGGGGTCTACCTAATGAGGGAATAGGTCCAGTTACGAAAGTTTGAGAGCTCTTAAATTGATCCTTGGTCTCGGGGTTAGTAGCAAGAAGAGAAGTGCCTTAGGATGCATACAAATGAACAGGACATTGCACGACATTGATCCCAACTCATTTTACAGTATCCGGTTTTCAGAAAACCAGTGAGAAAAGTTATTATCCCATTTGAAAGAGAAAACCAATTCAGGTTTGGATTAGAAGCAGGTTGCCAAGGCCACACGCACTCACCAAAACAAACAAACAAACAAAGCCCCCAAACAAGTTTTACTATCTTGTACTTATCTTTTAGGTTTGCTTTTTGTAACATTCCTTATAAAAGGTTTTAGACATATGTATGCAAGTACATAAGTATACAAACTATATATATATATATATATGCTTTTGTTTTTCTCCAAAACAAATCAAAGCAGTGGATATTGAAAATAATATTTTATTCAGTATCTGATAAAAGTTGCAAGCATGTAAATACTGAAAGAATAAATAAATAAACAAGAAGGGGCCATCCATATCAGGTATTAGAGAGAACATATTTTTGGCAGAGTACAAGGAATCTTGTTAAATCATTAGCAATTGTCACTGCTATATTTACAACCTTATAGCAACATAATAGAAAATGTCACACAGGTTCAATCACTCTCCAATTATAACCCCAGTGAGTCTCACCTTTACATAGAAGCAACCTGGGTGTGCAGAGAAGGTGACATTTATTTAAGCCAGCTCTTGATTAGTGTGAAAGATAAACCAAAGATATGATCTTATTCTTGTAAGAGATAAAGTAAATAAAGGAGGTAAATTGTATTGAATGATATTTTACAGATTGAATTATATTATTTATATTTTTTTCATTGTTGGCCAAATTAAATCTTCCTTTAAAGTCAGAAACTTAGGGTTAGAGAGATGCCTTTGTGGTTAAAAGCACTGACTGCTCCTACAGAGGATGTAGATTCAGATCCCAGAACCTACATGGTGGCTAACAACCAGCCATGATTCCAGTTACAGGGGATTAAATGCCCTTCTCTGACCTCTTTGGACATTGTAGAACTCAGGTGCACTTACATACATGCAGGCAAAACACTTATGCACATAAAATAAAAATAATAAAGAGTACTTTTAAAAAGTCAGCAACTTAGATTTTAAAGCAGATAGCTATTTATTTTAACTAAAATTCAAACACGTACGGGGCCTATAAATGTGGTATGAAGACTGTCATAAGTCAATATACAGTCTCAACTACCGGAAAGGGAGGATTTTATGATTCATTTATTTGTTTATTTCAGTGTGGAGCACTGTCATAAAAAGCATGGCCTACATAATGTATGCTGAATGTTAGGGAAATCCTACGGGTGTTCTCATGACATACAATGTCAATCATAAACTCCTTATCATGCAGTTTGTGTCTGAATACCAGGTGAATACATAATGAGAAGATTATAGCTTTGGCTTTTAGAGACAGGGTCTCGCTGTAACCTCAGTTAGCCTGGAACGCAATATGCAGACCCAGTTGGCCTGAAACTCACAGAGATTCACCTGCCTCTGCCTCCCAAGTGCTGGGATTAAAGGCACACATTACCAAGCCTGGCAGATTATAACTTTTTAAATGTTCATGACTTTTATCACTTTTAATCTGTACAGCTTGATAGTAGATCTCTCTCTAGAAAGGTTTTTGGCAAGTAATTGTGATATATGAAAATCTTAGAAACTATTCTGGCTAACCATTCCTAGGAGTCATAATTAATATGATTTAATTGTAATTTTTATCACTTGTTCATTTTATTTGTGTGTGTGTGTGTGTGTGTGTGTGTGTTTATCCAGGTCATAACAAACATACAGAGGATGGAAGACAATTTCGGGGTGCTGGTTCCCTCTAGTATGCAGATGCTGGCATGTTGGTAAGTGCCTTTAATCACTGTGCCATCTTCCTAGTCCCAATAGTCTTGATTTCTTAACAAATTTCCAGTTTTCATCTATACCAATTTGTTTCCTCATAGTTTTCTTCATATGGCTTCATGATGGCCTGGGGAACTTTTCACATTTTAAAATGACCTTGACATTTCTCAGAGTCAAAACAAGTCCATGTTCATTTAATCTCTTTTCACATTAGCTAGGAAATGGAATGTTCAGAGGCCCATCAACTGATGAATGCACAAGAAGAATGTGATACATATAGATAGATGATGGAATGTTATTACTCAGCTGTAAAGAAATCTGAAATAATCAAATTTTCAATTACATAGGCGAGTCAGGAAAAATATCGTGAGTGAGGTCCCTCAAACCCATAAAGATAACAGCTACATGTTCTTGATCATACATGGAGCCTAGCTGCCAATCTTTTGTATATTTTAACTGGAGTACAGATGGACGGCAGGAAACTAGAACTAAATAACTGGTGGTGGATGAATTAAGACTGAGGAAATAGTAAAACATAGATAAAGTAAAAGTAGAGAGAGAGAGACAGAGAGAAAGAGAAACTGGGCACTGTGGTACAGGCCTTTAATTCCAACACTTGGGAGGCAGAGACAGGCAGAGCTCTGTGAGACTGAGACCGGGTTGGTCTGTATAGCCAGTTCCAGGGGAGCTGGAGCAAGAGAGAGACCAATCTCTACAAAAGACCACAAAAAAATTAGAGAGTTGGAATACAGAGTGGCAGAAATTTACAAGTATGGAGGGAGTGGGAGATTGGGAGATGGTGTTAGAAAAAAGCTTCTCAAAAGTGAAATGTAAATAAAAGTGCTGAACAGAAACACTATCTCCCAACCAAAGTAGGAAAACTAGAGAGGACAACTAGAGAGGACAGCAAAGCGCAGGTGACATGAAAGGAGGTGGGGGATATCTCTGGTTTAAAAGTTATAGTGGGATTAGAGATTGTGGAGAAGAGAATGGAAGGACTAGATTAATCACAACAATATATTTTAAGAAGTTTTTGGAAATCCACCAATTAGTCAGATAAAATCTCTGTCTCTCTGTCTCTGTCTCTGTCTCTCTCTCTCTCTCTCTCTCTCTCTCTCTGTGTGTGTGTGTGTGTGTGTGTGTGTGTGTAGAAGTAACTTGCACGAGTGGACAGTGTTACTCCAGGAGACATAGATTACTAAATGAATATCTCATTGGCAAGCATGGGATACCTCCCTATAACTTATTGATCATGGAGGGACCAGAAGTACCCAAAATAACACAGACTGTTGGTAGTGCTATCGGTTATCCACCATTACTAGAGGATATGATCAAATTACTTGAGACTCCACTCACTTTGGATAAAGAACACAGAGAAATTAACTTCAAACTGCCCAGGAAACACTTTCCATGATGGTTGGATTACAAAATCTAGGAGGTGATATGCAAGTAGTTAGTGGTAAGAAGATATCATTGGTCTTACCCAGCACTGAATCATGCGTGCTACATTACTGACCTTCTTGGTAAGATGTATCAGTGCATATAAATTAGACTATGTGTTATTAATTAAACATAAAAGATGACACTAAGCTGACAGAGAGATTAGGCAGTACCACATCTGATTTGTAGGAGATAGTGGTAAATGTATACAATCAACATACTTTGTACCAATGAGATGTTGTATAGTCAAGTATTCCAGTCATCCGTCATCAAAAAAGCTTCCTTTACACCAGACAGGGACTGCTGCATAGTAGTACACAACTGTTCACACACAAACACTGTCTGTGAATCACATATGCCTAAGTGGCACATCTACAAATGCAACATTTATCAAGGATCTTTAGCTACTATTACTAGAGGAAAAGATTAGAATATAACATCTAGGTGTGGCAAGATGGCTTCGTAAGTAAAAGCACTTGCCATATAAGTCAGGGGACCTGAGTTTGAACCTTGATAACCAGAGTAGAAGAGAGAACCTATTCCTAAAAGTTATTCTATGACCTCTATATGCAAGCTGTGACACATGTATCTGCACATAGAGGAATTCATACACTAACATTAACAAGAATTTTTTTTAAAAAATTAAATTAAAAAGAAGTGTTTGCCTGCTAGATTATGTACCTGTTGCTTTTGACATGTTGTTTCTTCTATAATATTTTATTTATATTTTTATTTTATGTGTATGAGTGCTTAACCTGCATGTATGCCAATGAACTACATGTGTGCAATGCCTGCAGAGGCCAGAAGAGGGTGTCTGATCTCCTGGAACTGGAATGACAGATGGTTGTTATCCAAAATGTGGGTGCTGAGACTCGAACCCAGCACTGAAAGAACAGCAAATGTTCTAAAGTGCTGAGCCATTTCTCCAGTCCCAAGGTGTTTCTTTAGCAAAACAATGATTTACATTTGTGTTTAAAAAATATCTGTATCTGTATTTTACAATATAACCATATTTATTTGTATTATGGTGGGTATGTATGTTTCATACCACTAACATAAAATATTGTAACAGAAGTAAAAGTCTGCTAAAGATAAAAACGAAGAGACCACATATGTCAAAATTGAATTTTATCTGGTGATATCCTCAGTGTTTTGTCCCATTTAATAATTTCTGATGAAAACCATTTTAATTATACAGCTTTTGTATTTGTTTCATTTGGACTGATTTTTTTTTCTGGCAACAGAGAGGCAGAGCAGACTACAGAGATAGTTCTCCACTGGTTTTTCTTCACTTTGCCAAGGCACTGTGGGGGGGAACTTGGCTCCCGGTACTAGATTCTCAGGGTGATGCTAATTTTAGTTAAAGTTAAATGTAATTTGGGCACATTTTATAACTTAAGCTAAACACTTAAAATGATTAGGATTTGAGTGAGCAAGAAAATTCCCATCTCATGGTACTTATGATCTATTTGCATGGGAGGTTGTTATTGAAGCCAAAATACACTAAGTTCCCAAGGAAATAAGAAAGTAAGTGTTCATGGGAAAAGAAAATGGCCCAGTCACTTGAGTAATCAGGAACTGTAATTAGACTGATAGGATTTAAAATATAAACAAGAAAATATTGGTAAGTTTTGATACTAAGCAATGAGGAAAGTTAAAGAGTTACACAGTGTTCAAGAGAATGATAAATCTGGAAAAATATTACAATTTTTTTCATTTTAACTGGCTATATTAAAGAAAGAGTAAGTTCAGTGGCCTTAAAGTGTATCTATAAGTGATTATTTTAATCTTTAGTCTCTTAACTCATGCAGTGATGATAAATACGCAAGCAGATACAATCGTTCATAAGGTTTCTTCATATACAAGTATATTGTCTGTTTCTGATGCCTAGATATTGATTTGGTGCCTTAATGAAGTAGCAGTGTTTAAATCCTTGGAAAGAAGGAAAGCAGGCTGCTGTTATGCTGAAAAATATAATACTATAGAGCAAGAATTAGTAAGTCACATGTTCAGGTATTTTCTGTTTTGTAGTCACCCAGTCAAAATCAGAGAGATGAGGGGGTGGAGGGATGAATCCAAACTCCAGTTCCATGGGCTCCAAAGCTCCCTTCTGTCCTTCACAAGCACTGCACAACGTGGGTGAATTTGCACACATGCAGGTATAACACTCATACACATAAAATAAGAATGGATCGTTTTTTAATTAAAGAGAACCAGAATCATAATGAGTGCAAAGAGCTAAGTGCAGATAACTACAGAAGTGACCGGCAAGGTGTTGGAATTTCCACTGTACCTCAGCATGTGAACTAAAAATCTCACAAATTCTCATAACTGCAGCAATTATTTTCTCCATGATTAGATCTTTCCAATTTGAACTTGCAGTGATTGACTTAGAAAACATGATCAGCAAAAAAGAACTTAATATTACTTTCTGCTTACTCGTTCACTCTTCTTATCTTGAAAAATTCTGCCTCTTTTGTTTTATAACATGGGGTCAGCAAACTGTAGCCACTGTCCAATATGCAACACCATCCAGTTCTGTACATAAGCACAGTTTATTTTAACATGGCACGTTCATTAATTAATGTATTGTCATGACCACTTTCAGCCCATAGTGGCAGTTCCATAAATGTAGAAACTGCATGAACTGAAAAGCCTGAAACATTATCATTATCATTCTATATAAAAATGTGTTGATTTTTGCTTTACATGTGGTATTTGATAATTTCTCAATGTTTTTGTTTAATGATATGACAGTAAATTGTCGCTTTAAAAATATGTGCAAGAGCTTGCAGCAGCAGATTGGCAAAAAATTTTTTTTTCATAGCACAAATTGGCTGGAAGAATTCATGTCCACCAGTCACTCCTACAGAGAATACTCAAAGCAATGCAAAGAACCAAAGAAAGGAATGAGTATATCCAAGAAGCTACAGAAATAAAACAAAAGAAGATATAATGGTGGAAACACAAAATAAGGCCACAAATGCTAGGAAATTAAAATGACAGTGCTCAGTGCATGCCTTTCAATAATAAAACTAAATATAAATGGCCTCAAATTCCCTGTCAAAAGACAAAGGCTAGCTGAATAGATCAAGAAAAAAAAATTCACCTTTCTGTTGTCTTCAAGAAACACATCTTATTTCAAGGATGGACACTACCTTAGAATGAAAGAATGTAAAAAAGATATTCCAAGCAAATGGCTTTATGAAGCAACACGTGTTCCAATTCTAATGTCTGAAAAAGCATATTTCAAATAAATAATCAGACAAAATAAAGAAGGTTACTTCTTCTTATAAAAGGATAAATTGATCAGGAAGATATTAGAATCATGGAAATATATACACCAAATTCTGGAGCACCCAATTTCATCGAAACAGTACTCTAGGATGAAAAAGGCAGATTAACCCCAATTCAGTAATAGTAAGTGACTTCAGTATCCCACTATCTTCAAAACACAAGTCAAGTGGACAAGAATAAAGAGTGAAATATCTGAGTCAAATGGCATCTTATATGAAATGGATCTAACTCTAAATTCTAATCACTATGACAACTAGCACATCACACTACCTCTATTTGTACAGTAGTAGTACTCTTATCTGCAGGGGCAGGTGGATATCAACAACTATCTAAATGTACTTAAAACTCTCGAAGTGGGAGTGAACCCATGCGTGGCAGTGAAGATTCAGTCAAATACATGGTATTGTTTGGGGCAGAGACCATAGAGAGAACCCTACCTCTGCCATATCTCCAGAGAAATGAAATTTGTTACCATATTGTCCTTATATTGACAGACAAATATTCCATACATCTCTCATCAAGAAGGAGGATACAGCAGAACTCCACAACTGGTCAGACACAGGGAATATATGACTGAGAGATGAAAAGTCCTAAGTGACCATTTACAGTTGAACCTCTACACCTAAAGCTCATGGAACACAGCAGAATGAGGTGTAGAGAGAAAACTAAAGCATTCCTCAACTCTCACCAGTGAGAATAAAGAATAAAGATTTCATAATGTGCAGCACTGGATCAGACTCCTATATTGAACCTCACCCACCTATGGCTCAGGAATCATTGAAGAAGTGTGGGCAGAAAGACTATAAGAACCAGGGCTTGTTAATGAACTTAGGGAAACAGGGTCTTTCAGGGTACTGGAAGCTTGCACATGTGAAATTGTGGCAATGATGACACTGAGTCCAGGACCCACACCAACTCACATTAGACAGGGGCCCAAAGGCTAGACCTAGACTGAGAACCATTGATACTGATTACTACTGAGAGAGCGAGGGTATGCCTTACTTAGGATCTCTAGAGAGCCTGACCAGACACCACTGGATGAAGTTGCACTAAAGGGCACGAATTCTTGATTGAATAGGACTTAACGTGTATGAGAGAATACATGAGGTCCAGAGGGGTTTAAGAGGAATGGATGGGAGACAGACTCTACATTTGATTAAGAACTGTTACATGAAATGTATGAAACTCAAAAAAATTTTTAAAAATTCATCTGAAAGTATAATTTACTCATTTAGCAAATAGTTCCTCAGAAATAGTCTTTTTAAAGGCAGCTATATTTCATAAAGTGCCTTAAAAATGTCACCTAAAACCACATTGTGCTTGGATGCCTGCCAGAGGATATTCCTGACCAGATTTATTTATGACTCTTTAAAGGCATGTAGAAAACAACACTTGTCAAAATAAAAAGATGAAAATATCTCTGGATAAAAACACTATTTGTTATGAACATATTTGGTTACAGTCACGATCACTTGAAAAAAATTAAATTGTGGTTGCATTTAATATTTCTAAAACATTGGGTAATATACCACATGCAAACTACATTAGAGGTGGCATTGCAAATATTTCATGGCTTTAACTTCTGTGGTTACTACATGCACTTGTGTTAGTGTAAAGTTGAATATTTTACATCAGAAGAATAAATATCTGTCTCAGCAAATTTTATCTGGTACACAAAAGGACAAGTATAAAACTTTCCTTATATTTAGACTCCTAAAAATATAAAAACAATGATAGTGGTTAACTGCTCATGATACATGTTCATTTTAAATTTTTATTTTTATAACATGTCTATGTGTGGATTTGGGCAAGTGACAGAGTGCAGGTGCCTTTGGAGGCCCTACATTATGGATTTCCTGGAGCTGGAGCTACATGTACGTGGTTGTAAGGTAAATGAGTGGGTGATGGAGATTGAACTAGGATCCTCTGTAGTAGCAATAGATACGCCTAACCACCAAGCCAGGTATGCAGTACCCAGATTAATGTTAATGTTACACAATAAAATGCTTTTAACATTTAAATTGATTAATAAACTGCACAGTACATAAACACACAATCACACAAATAAATGATCACTTATGCCAAATGTGTTCTTAGACTCATCAAAGCCTGTAGATACTAAGTCTATGTAAATCTTCTGTCACGTGGATTTTGTTGGCCTAAGGTAAGAGAGATTAAAGTTGCCCTGTGTGCTGTAGGAGAAGGAATGTTGAAGATGACCTTGCATAAGACAGAGAAGGTCAAATGATTGATGGGTAGCCCTATAAAAGATGGTTTTTATTGTGTGTTCCAAACAGAATTCTTTTAGACATACATATCCCTTGATGCCGAAGTTAAAGTGAGCGATTTATTCTAGGATAGAGCAGAGAGCCAGACAACATCCAGGTAGTTTTAAAGCCTTTGCACTGTGCCTTACAGTTCATAAGTACCTATTTAAGTATCCTTTACCCAAGAGGGAAGAATCAATAACTACGTGTAGATGAAGAATCCCAGAGGTATTTATTTGGCATTCTTAGATAGGGATTGTGCTATTTTAAAAAAGAAAAGGATTTGTGAGTAAGTCACATGATTTCTACTTGATTGCTTAAAGGAAATTCTTGACAGGTGCAGGAATGCGTAAAGCATGAAGACTAGGAGTGTGAATTAGAATTTGAATCTTTTTTCATCTAATCTCCCCATTTGGAGTTATCTCACACAAATTTTAATTTATGTTGGTCAAAATGAGTTATATGCAGAAGAATGGAATTAGTTTCCTAGATCTGACGAGGAACAAAACTCAACTTCAAATGGATGAAGGACCTAAGCAAAAGACCTGATATTCTGAATCTCATAGAAATGAAAGGAAGGAATGCATTGGACCTCACAGACACTGCAAATGACTTTCTTATCAGGACTCCTATAGCACAATCAGTAAGTGCAACAATTGACAAACAGAATCTCATGAAATTCAAAGCTTTTCTATAGCAAAGGACAGCATCATTTGAATGAACAGGACACCTACAGAGTGGGAAAAAAGCCCTTACCAGCTATAACTCTGACAAAGGTTTATTAGTTAGTGTCAATTATATTCAAGGTAATCAAAGGCATCTTAAAAAGCAGCATAATTAATAATTGGGGTAAGGAACTGAACAGTGGGTTCTTAGAAGATAAAGTGCAAATGGCTTACAAATTTTTTTTTAATGTAAAACATCTTCAGTCACCAAGAAAATGAAAATTGAAACCACTATAAGATTTCATTTCACTCCTCTTGGGATGGCTGAGATCAAAGCTTGTGGGGAAAGAGGAACCCTTATCCTCTGCTGGTGGCAGTACAGACTGGCGCAGCCACCTTGGAGATCAGTGTGGCTGAAATCAGTCAAAAGCTAGACATTGATCTTCCATACGATACATCCATAATACTCGTGGGCATAGACCCAAAAGAGACACCGGGTCATTCATGTTCATTGCCGCCCTTTTCAAAATAGCCACAAATGATAAGCAGTCTAGACGTACATCAAATGATGAGTGCATGTATAACTAAAAGTACGGTCCATTTAAGCAATTAAATATTATTCAACAGTTAAAAATTGAAATTATGAAACTCACAGGTAAATGGATGGAACTGGAAATAATAATCTTGAGTGAGGTAACCCAGATCCTGAAAGACAGACGCTACACGTTCTCTCTCAAAATTGGATGCTAATTTTGAAATACCA
Source organism: Eospalax fontanierii (assembly GCA_035773235.1). Lineage (NCBI taxonomy): Eukaryota > Metazoa > Chordata > Mammalia > Rodentia > Spalacidae > Eospalax > Eospalax fontanierii. Next base: position 13,179,914 of record CM069544.1, on the reverse strand, counting down.
TGTATGAATGCCTCAATCAAGACAATTCAGAATGATCAGGAAACTAGTGAATAGCCATGTGGGGAGGGAGGGAAGCTTCTTGGGTGGGGAGCTGGAATGCAATGATATAAAGGTGGGAAAGGGGATTAGAGAGTAGGAAGTGTAGAATGGGTGGGAATGGAAGGGCAGAGTGAGTGTGGGGAGGGATAACTAACACTAAAGACTTAGAAAAAGATATATGGAAACCAATCACTGTAGAAACTTCTTAAAGTATATACATACACATTATAAAAAAACGTCCAAAGGAGTTACCCTATGACATGAGGACACTGCCCCTACCAAATAACAGAGGCTAACAAAGTAAAATCTCCTTACAGGAATGGATTCCCTCTTTTGAAGCTGTTGATCAGGGGTCATAGAGACCCTAAAAAATATTGGCCATTTCCCCTGATGTTGGTTACCCACAAGAACTTGATGGTGAGACCTTATTGCTGAAGAAACTACATTCATGAGCCAAGGGGAGAAAGTCAAGTGAGTATTGATTTCAGAGGTTCATGTCTACTGCGTAGTTTTCATGGTATGAGACAATGCTAGAACAATACATGAAGAGAAAATTAGTCATCATCCTTCACCAGCTGTGTATCCTGTGAGCAACGCCAACCACTGGCCTGGAAAGATATGCCCACTGGTGCAATACTGGTGTGGATACTACGGGAATAGCCAATTGCATTTAAGGTTATTGATAAGATGGATCCCATATTTGACACTATCAGGCCTAGATCCTCTAGCTAGAGGGGTCACAGGCCATGGGGAAAGCTATTGCTTAAACTGGTATAGTATTAAGTGGCTTATAATAATCAATTGTTACATGCACACATTAATGTATCTCTCAACACTCACCAGAGAAGCTGTCCTATGCAGCAGATGTTGATAATCCCAAAGAATCACAACTGAACAATGTGTAGAAAACAAGAGGCTTCAGAGTGTTTGTTCCTGAACAGGACGTCTATGTTTCACTTCTGGCTCTCACGGCTCAGGGACCATTCCAAAAGAAGGAGAAGAAAGTCCTTAAGAGCCAGAGTTGGGTGAATAGTCACAGAGAAACAGTTTTCCAGACAACTGGACAATTACTCATATGAATTCACAGCAATGGTGACAGCAGACACAAGTTCCATGTAAGCTCGGGTCAGAAAAACCACACACAGCATGGATGTGAGCAGGTGAGTAGTAGATGAGGAGTCATAAAGATGGTAAGAGCTTCACGATCATGAGGAAACCGAGTCTTCTGGAACTCTGGGAATTTGCTCACTGGAACATACAGCAATGGTGACAGCATTCACAAGATTCAAGCAACCTCAATTAGATAAAATTCAGCACAGAACTACGGAAGTGGGCAGAAGGCCCAACATTAGCCAAGGAACTATTGACAGAGGATCACTACCAGGTAAGAGAGAGTTGATCTTTATTAAGAGAGTGGCACTAGATAGGCTAAACAGGTTCCAGGGGATGACCAAACACCGGGAGACATCTGAATGCACAAGCTTGACTTGATAGACTTTAAAATATTTGACAGAGTGCATATCTTGTGGTCAGATTATGGGGGAGGGACACATAGGGCAGGGCACATTGTATGAAATCTAAACAATTCAATAAAAATACATGGAAAAAATTAAGATCTCAACAGTGCATTTTTCCTTCCTTCATAGTAATTTCTAGAGCACATAGAGAAATTTCAAAGGATATTATGCCTTAAAAATAAATCAATTATAATAGTCATTTAATAATAATCTTAGTATAATTAAAATTTCCCTTCAAATTTTGAAGTTGTGAAGCTTTCCATCTCCTAAAATATGGTCTCAGATTAAACTTTTCCACAAGTGGCACAAATCATACTTTGCTCGTGTTTCTGAATGTTTCATTGAGCATGTAATTTTGTTTTTTGAAGAGATTCATGAAGTGGTAATTGCAGCAACACTGACACAGACACCCAGACACATACAAGCACACAGAGACATCGTCACAGATATTCAGAAATCAGAAAACCAAGAACCAAGTGTTTTAGCTGCCTGTGCATTTTTCAGTGTTGGACATCTGCTGAATCAACTGTAAAACAGACAATGACATCTAATCCATGTCTGTCTTAATATTACAATGGGCATCAAAACAATCTTCATTTTTAAGCATTTTGTGAATGTTGGGAGTTGATCAGAGGACTAGAGAGATGGCTCAGCTGTTAAGAGTGCTGGAGGCTCTTGCAGAAGACCCTGGTTCAGTTCCAAGCACATATTGAAGTTAACAACTGTCTGTGCTGCTCCAGGTGACCTGACACCCTCTTCTGACCTCTGAGGGCATGTGAAGACATGGGTAAATATAAAGTAAAAATAATAGATAATTTTATTTTTTTTAAAAAAAGAATCAATTAGAGATAAACTAGTCAATTACAAGTCTTCAACAAATGACCTGTTTCAATGATGCATTTTCACAGGTGATAAGCACATGCAGAGAGGTGGCATACCCTTTTTAAGAGGCTGGGATTCTTTACGAGGTGTAATGGGCAGTGTGCATATGATGCAGCTCTTGAGAGTGATGAGCTGGGCCCATCCTACTGTCGGCTGCCCAGCAGATTCACACACATGGAAACTGGCTCGTTCCTCCTTTCATTGTCAATTAAGTTAACAAACAAAATTCCAAGTCAGTCATGGTGTCATCTGTGCTCAAGATGATCTCCAAAGTCTGAAAGATTTATAGCCTTCCTGTGTTCTAGTCTCTAGGCATGGGGGAAATTCTTCCTCATCACCAATAGTTAATATCATATGGAATTCTCTTATCTTTATTCTTGTTAGTGTCAGGAATAGATATAATATTAAAGTGGTTTATAATACTAAACGGCTTTTAGAATTATTAAAAGACAAAGTATGTGAAAATAAAGATTGATATCAGCTCTAAAAAGTTTCAAGATAATTTCATTTTTCATGATTTTATTCAAGCACCTTCCAAACTAATGGCTAATGTTAGACACTATAATCACTATCATTATCATTACTGTGTTAGTCAGGGTATTCTACTGAAACAGCACCAACACTCCCAACATCAGTGTATATGATTATCATACTAGAATCTGATATAATGATTGTATCACTTATTGTAAAGAATAGGGTAATGGAAACCTGTAGGCAGGCATGCCATGGGGATAAAAATCCTGGAAACTGATGGTGTGGGTGCATTGGAGCCTGGGCCTTAAAAAACAGCATACACTACAGTGTCAATTCCACCTGAAAGAAAGGAGGCTGAAGTTCAAGGGAGAGTGATTTTTCTTGTATGCTGGCAGGAAAACATTTTTTTCTGACTCTGCAAACAGTATTCACATTTACTCAGAGGAAGGTCAGTCTTTATTTTCTGTTCAGGGGATGTGACAGACATAAGTTTTTCAATAGGCTCTATGACCTCTTCAGCCATGTGTATTTTTCTATGTTTAGAGTGCCACACATGAGTTCCCTACCATTGTGGGGCTTTAAGTTCAAGTATATAGTTGTTGATTACCCTCAAGATTAAGTGACAATACTGGACCCATAGAGATAGTTTGTTGTGTTGGTCATTGATGTGGTTATTAGGTTTTACGGTTGGATTCAACCAGTGATTAGTTTTCTTCCTTACCATCTTGAATAATGTCCTCTCATAATATGAGAATTAGTCTCAGAGAAGATGATTCCAGTTCTGTTCCAGCTCCATGGCTCCATGTCCTGTGTATGAATTATGTCCTGCATTTACTGAGAGGGTCGTACCTTCAAGTTCTGGGAGGCAATCAAGGGCTGTGGCAATAGCCTGTGTTATTTGGGGAGCCTCTTGGACTACCTCGACCAATCACTTGAAGGGCAGTTTCAGCTTTGCAGCATTTTTTCTATCCATTTATATAGCCTTCAGCAAAAGGATCTAGGGGAAGGGGTAAATAGGAAGATGGAGCTTGAGAGAATTTGGCTAGCAGGAGACAGGAACTATCAAGGAGGAAAATGGGTGCAGTTTAACTGGGGAGGAATGAGGGAGGGTCACACAGTGGACGTAAAAGAGAGGAAAATAATTTTTAGACGGTGCAAAAAAAAAAACAGAGAGAAATGTGTTTGTTCAAAAGTCTACTGAAAAATATAAGATAGATAATAGATAGAGGTATTCATCATCATCCTTTAACTTTTTTAAATGTAGCTTTGAATAAACTCTCCAAATGTCATCTCTTTTTTTTTTCAAAATGTAATGCTAGTTTTGCACTTATAGATGGGTTTGGCTTCCGAACTCAGTAGACTACTCCTATTTTAATTTTAAAGTAGCAATGCTTGATGCTAAATTAAAGATGATGACACCTGCTCTTTACCTATTTCAACAATGTTATATGTCCCGATTTAATGGTTTTAAAGAGTCTAAATTGAGAATTATCCTTGATGAAGAAAATAGACTTCTCTGTAATGGGTCTGTTGGTGTAGAGAGATCATTCCAAAGAACTACAGAAGCTGAGATATGTGTGAAGATCAAAACAATGGCACGGGACCAGGCAAAAAGCAGATTGTGAGTTATTCTAAATTTCATTTTCAGCAATTATAAATAATCATATTTCAATTTATTCCGAAACCTGGAAATTGTTGATAGAAAATTCTACCCCTTTATCTTCCTCACCAAAAGAATATTTTCAAAAAAAATTATCCATGATAATTGTATAAAGAAACATTTTTGAATAATTAAAACTTTGCAGGTTGTTACATTTCATTAGAAGAGAGCCATTGGCCGCTATACCTGTTCTTTTCCTTTTATAATCTGAAAGATCAACTTCAAATTTGCCCCATTGATACACATACCATCAGCTTTCAGGTGGATTTTATGTACTCACTCTTTAGTCACTTATTTATGTATGTATTGATTTACACAAATGTCCTTAATTTCTAAATACTCTTACTGATGACACTAAGGTCAGTTTTGTTTTTGTTTTTCTCAACGGCCCAGTATGGAGCTGAGAAATATGCAAAATGGATGGCCAGCCCCGATCCTAGCCTGGGAACCACTTGCAACTGATTACTGATGGGTGAGGATGAGGGAGAATGATCTTGTTTTTCTGGTTTTATTTTCTTTAATGTTATTGAATTTTTGTATATTTCATAAAAAACATCGTGCTCATCTTTTTACCCTCTTTCTCAGTGGCAGCATCCCATAGCTCCTGTCTCCCACTGGAATTCATGCATCCTGTCATTTGCGCTAAGGTCTACCAAGTCATGTTAGTGTCCCCAGATGCCCCACAGTGCCAGTTCATCCACCGAGGACTAGTCAGCTTACATAGAGCCCTCCCTTTAAGAAGATCAGCTCTCCTTCAGCCAGCAGTGATCAGCTAACAATAGTTCAGCTAAGTTTAAGGCCCATCACCCACTTCCACGATTCCCTCTGGGTTTTGTCTGTTTTAGTCCGCACGGGTCTTGTGCATCCCAGTACAGTTGCTATGGGTTCATATGATCAAGGGCCCAGGAGCTTGTAGGGTTCTGTTTTCACATGGTCATGCACCTTCTCCCTGACTCTTACAATCGTTCCATTCCCACTTCTTCAATGGTCCCTGAGCCCTGGTGGGTGGAGTTTAATATAGGAGGACCCACTCTCTGCAGACTCTTATTCTCTACATTTCGGCCATTTATGTCCTTCTGTCTTCATGCCCTTTGTTGCACAACGGAGCTTCATTGATGAGAGTTGAGAGATGTATAGTGTTCTCTCTCCTTTTTGTGCCACTATGTTCCATGAGCCTTAGGTATAGAAGTTGCATTGTAGCTATGTCACTTATTTTTTGGGCAATTCATAACCTCTGTGTACGACCAGTTGTAGAGCTCTATATTAAACTCTGTCTGGTGCAAGAGAAGCTTCTTTGAGGAGAGGTGACTTGGGATTCTTGCTTGTAAATATAAGGGTCCAAATTTCTTACACAGTAAGAAATTACATTTGTCTAGGGAAAGAAGAAACTTGAGAAGGAAGAACAGTAGACTACACAGGTTCCTGAGGAGGAAATGGGAGGGGGAAATGGAGGGCTGTACAAGAAACTATGAGGATAAATGTGCAGAAGGAGCTCAAGGCGGGGAGGGGTCATGGAAGGCAGGAATTATCAACAGGGCAGCTAACTCCTCACCCTAATTCTAGTTCAAGGGAACTACAAACCTCTTCTGGGTGCCATAGGTAGTATATACCCTTACACGTGGAGGAGATATAACATTTAAATTAAAAATTTGTTTCCAGTTACAAACTTCTACTTTTGGAAATGATCAGTGGGCCTAGTATTGCAAGCCAAATGCTAAAAGATTATTCTCTTTTGTCTACACAGGCAGACAAGCAAAAGAATGAAAAACAGTAAAAGTGATAGAGTTCCAGTTTGTTGTATGATACCACTGAACCAAAAATGTGGCCTTTTAGAGGGACCTTAGCAGAAACTATGTCCTAGAGTTCCAGTTTGTTGTGTGATACCACTGAACCAAAAATGCTGCCTTTTAGGGGACCTTAGCAGAAACTATGTCCTAGTTTGCCTTCAATTGTGGTAACTGGCCACTACCAACTTGGAGAGGAAAGGGTTTATTTCTCTTTCATCTCCCAAGTCACAGTTCATCACTTGGAGAGCCTAAAGTAGGAACTCAAAGCAAGAATCTGGAGGCAGGATCTGAAGCACAGGCCTTGGAGGAATGCTGCCTACTGATTTGCTCCACTTACCACACCCCCATGCTCAGCCTGCTTTCTTATACAATAGGAAACTATCTGCCCAGGCATGGCACCACCCACAATGAGCTGGATCCTTCTATAGCACTCAAAAATCAAGAAAATACCTCAGCTACATTACTACAGGTCAGTTCAACAGAGAGAATTCCCCAATTGAGGCTCCCTCAACCCAGGTGTGTCCAGTTGATGCCAAAGCTATCCAGCACACTGTACATACTGATAATAAGCAATGTACTTCTAGAGAGCAGACTGGAGTAATATGGTTTCCAATCAGTGGTACCAAATGATGACCTGTGAGTTCTAAGATATATCATTTAATCCCCAGCCACTGAGAGTGCATGACACTTTCCTAAATATATCCACATCTAAGAAAAAATACATATTTCGCATTGAAATGATTTCAAAAAATTTTCCCATCTGTCAGTTATAAGCTGATTGTCCCTTTTCTTTATTCAAATTGTCAGTAACATTAATCTCTCCCAGACCAAACATACAAATCATGAGGGCATAAAACAGATAAATCTGAACAGAAGACTATATCCTCTTGCCAGCCACCGACACATGATTCAAGATCTATGGTAATGAGGTAATTACTGTTGAAAGGTCACTGATTCATAAATTTATATATGATCAAATTGGAACCAGCAATGACAATGGTGTAATTGTTAGTCGCCCTCCTTCATTATTTTATTCCTGGCTCTGTTTGATTATGACCAGTGTGATTGTCTGGTTTTATTTCACTTGGGAATGAGAACAGAGACATAAATTCTCAAACAAAAATTTGAAACAAAATGCTTTTAGAGGGAAGTTCATCATAGCCTCTGTGGAATCACAATGTTCGATTAAGCTTAAACGTTCAATATGATAGCTGAAGTTCATGATGTAATAGGTAATTTTATTTGAAATATATTTGATTATCCTTTGGTTATTAATATCATAACCATATCTGTTATAAATTTTTATCAAAACTTACTTATGTCCACTAAGATATATGGCTGATAATTAAGGAATAATTAAGAATATAAAAAAGTAATTCATTCTTTAGTCATTTTGGTACAAAATCTCATAATTTTTCTCCAGTAAGACAAATTTTCCTCTAGTATAGTCCTCTAGACTAGTATAATAGTCTACTATAGATATTGTCATTTTATGATTTAAGGATATATCAGAACTATCCAGATTATATCAATAATTCTAAATTTAATAGTCTTTCATCACTGATGAAATTCTTTCCTTTCTTGCTATTCTTCTCACAAAAAGATGTCTCAAAAACTAAACAGAAAATAAATAAATTAGTAACCTAGGATTGGTGAGATGGGTTAGTAGGTAAAGATGCTTGCTGCCAAGTCAGACAATTTGAATGTGGTCCCCATGACCAAAATGTTGGCAGGAAAGAACCTAGCTCCACAAGTCGTCCTCCCTGACCTCCCCACTCACAGTGTGGCACACCAATACCAATGCACTGCACTGATTTCACTCTTACACACACGCACACACACACACACACAGACACACACACACACAGAAACAAACAACAAATATATTAATAAGTAAATAAATATGTAAATGTAATTATTTCAAAAATAAAACTCCCTTAGCCTACAGTCTAAGAACATTAGATGACAACTCTAATCCACTGCAGAGATAAAGGACATCAGAAAAGGTAAAGAAATTATGAATTGGACTTCTTAATTATAACAATATGTTCCTGAATCCATAATCTCTGAAAATTAAAAAGTCAGAAATGGAGGCATGGCTCAGCAGTGAAGATCATGTACTATATTTCCCAAGGACCTGAGTTCAGTTCCCTACACCCGTGTCAGGCAATTCATAACCACATGAAACCCTAGGTCCAGGGGATCTGATGCTCTCTTCTGGACTCCATAAGCTCCACAGTCATTTGAAGATAGCTACATATACACACATGATTTTAATATAATAAAATGGGTGGTCTGTTCCCTGAGAATAAGGAGAGTAAGAACAAGAAGACTAATATTTAAAGTGGGTTATACAGTAGCAAAGAGAACAGATCTGTAGATTTCAGTATACAATGTGCCTCTTTCTGGGCCAATAGTGTAATACAGGCTACATGGATTAAACTTTTAAGAGCTAGAGCTAGTCATTACAACTTGATAGTGATCTGAAAGGGAAGAAAGTTATACTGAATCAAAGAAATGACAGCATACAGTTCTGGAATTAGAGCAAGAGTCACAGGTTAGGAAGATACAGAGGCTTCTATGAGAGAGTCATTACTAAAACCCCAAAGCTTTAACTTGGAGTCAACCGCAAGTGGAGAGAAAAGGGGGCAATGTGCTGAGCCCATAAAATGATAACTTTGAGAAGAATTCAGAAAGAATAATTTCCAGTTGCTCCCACAGACAACATTTCCCTGGTCTAGTGATCAAGGCACTGATTTATTTGACCTGTGATTCAGGAAAATTAATAACCTAAAGAGCCCACTGGCAGGTCAGAACAACACTAGAGAACTTAGCTCAGTGTAAGATGGGACAGTCCTCATTCTGTGAGAATATTTGAGAATTTTTAGTTTCATAAATAAGAGGAAACAGAATAGATGCATTTCTCATGGTTCAAAAGCCATTTAAAAGTAAGAGCACATTAAGATTTAGACAGGGATGTGATCAAGTGTACAGCCATACAAACTGTTCAGTTCTAGACCTCAGGCACAAATATTGATTTTTTATTTGAAGGAAAGCAACTTTCTTTTTACATTATGTTATATGTTGATCTGTCTTCCCTGGTTGTTCAAATTCATACCTACTATGGATATTACCTTTTATAATGCAAGAATACATGAAGGTTTTGGCATCAAGAGCCTCATTATATTCCCTACGGACCCTGAATATTCATCAACATCAAGTGTCCATACATCCCAGATAAATATGTGACTTCAAATATTCAATTTATTCACTTCCATTGCTAATTTTCCATCAAGAGTTTCAATCCCTAGGTATTATCTCTCTCCTCTCTTTTCCTCTATCATCTCACCCATCTGTGTGTTTCTCTCTCTCTCTCCTCTCTCTCTCTTTCTTTTCCCTTCCCTCCCTCATTCCCTCCCTTTCTTGATATTAATTTCTCATCACTCCTAGGGCATCAAGAGAGCTCTCTCTGACCTTGGACTAGAGCAGAGGGTGCTGGGCAAAAGGCCAATGACTCATTTTAATAGGAAGAAAATATTGTCCAGTCATTCATCATTTCTACCATAAATTTGGGAAACACATTTCTGCTGATGCTAATGATTTATTCAGAAGACTTTCCAGCTGTAAATCCTCTCTCTTCCCATTTTCTTAGCAGTCATGCTACTATTTGAGCCTCAGAGCAATAGACAGCTGACTCTTCCAAAGGTAACCAGCTTTCTAAAAAGCAATCATACTGGGTAAAGTCACAGTGGGAGGCCTGGGAAGAGCCATAGTGCCCATGTGGAAGCCATAATGTGGCCTCTAATAGATCAGGATATTCTATGTGACAGAAAAGGATGTGGTGACAGCAATAACCCCCTGGGAGTAAGATAGTCAGTTATTAATTTTTGCCTGTCAAATCCAAACATATCATTCTTTTTCTGTTTGGTGATGGAAAAGTTAAATCCTGAAAAATACATTTTCATTTTTAAACAAAGAAGACCTTTAACCAGCCCCTCCAAATATTTTAAATCTTATATAAAGTATAATTATAAGACATAAGAGATTTCATATTCATGTAATTGTATTTAAAAAGATTCCCAAAGGCTTATTTACATTTTGAGGAGAAACAAAGACACTGAGAAGGGAACAAAAGACACTGAATGTCATTTTTCTCTTGTCACAATGTCCCCTGTGGCATTCACCTCCTATGTAAAAAGCAAACAAGAAATACCACATTATATGATTAAGAATAATACCCATAGCTGCTTTGATTATACTTATTTCTTCACAGCAGTGATCAACATTTAGTTACTGCTGTGTACGAAGACCAAAGCATCTGTCTTTCCATGTCAGTAAGCATTTATTTTAATCATTAACAATTCTGTAGCCATTTATCATACTAGTGTTAATATATTTCACTCCTTTGAGGCACAGTACCCGAGGAAATGTGCCACTATCTGAAATTCCTTTGTTATTTTTGTGTCAATAGAAAATTATGACTAAGCTTAAGAATAAAATATTATCTAAGACCGTTTGTTGTGTTAAAGATTAGTAAATCAGGAAAGGGGGATTATGTTACTACAGAAGTTGAATTTTCCTTCAAAAGTAAATACTGAATGTCTCTTTACTGATTTTTTTAATGGCAAAAGATTTAACTGTTTACCATTTATTGTGTAACAGATGGAACTTACATTTTTTTCCAGTAGGAGTTTATTGTTTTGTACAGTTGCAAGCAGGAACAGCCAGCTCACATTTGAGCACAAAATAGACATGAATTTCATCAAACATTTTCATGTTTATATGCATGGTAGAAAATTAATTTCACACAGCACATATGGATGATCTTTGTGACCCTCTCCATAAAAATAATGAAAGCTATCTTACTGATTATAAGCCAGCCCATTAAATATCAGTTACTTTTTCTTGGCTGATATTTTACATGAAGAATCCTGTCATTTTTGCTTTAGATACCTAAGTAAAAACATAGAGATCAATGGAGACAGACAGATGGGAGCATTTTCTTATAGATTTGTTTTTGGTTGAGAATTTCTCACATGCATACAACATGTTTTTATCAAATCCACCTCCTATTTCCTCCCTTTTATTTCCTCTCCTACCCCAATCCATGTTACCCTTCCAGTTTTCTACACACACACACACACACACACACACACACGTGCTCTCTCTCTCTTCCATTTAGCCCAAAGAATTCACTCATCGTTGCCAGTATATGCAGGGTGTAGGACCACCTACTGGAGCACGAATACCCTTTCAAGAGCATCTCCCTGAAGACACCTGATTCTCTCTTTGCCCATAATCCATCAAATGTCAATATTTTCTCAGAAAGGGATGAGACTTCATGAATTCCTCCCTGTCTAGGTCCTAGGAAAAACAAGTATTATTGCTTTGATAAGTGGACATGGTTTTAAACCGCCCCCTAAATGGTTATCTTTTTGTCCACAGATTATTAAGACATTATCTCATCCATCATCAGCGAAGCCTCTTATTGCAGTAAGTGGTGATTGTTACATTTATGTTTATTTTATGTGAATGAGTGTATTGTCTGCATGTATATAAGTGCACCTGTGTCATGTGATCACTATGGAGGTCAGAAGAGGGCACTGAATGTACCTGGGACTGGAGTTACTGATGGTTGTTAGGTGCCACATGGGTCCTAGGAATTGAAACCATACCCCCTGTAAGAGCAAGCAGTGCTTTTAACTGCTAAACCATCTATCCAGCCCTATTTTTAAAAATGTGTAATCCAGTTTATATTTTAATAAAACGCATATGATTATATTTAAAAGCACTGCTGTTAAATTTATTTTAATTACAGAATATGATTCCAATCCCTTCATTTTCCTCATGTGTCCATCTATAAACTCTGATAGAGTTTAGCCAGGAATTTGGTGGATATATTGAACTACAGATAGTCAGATTTACAGGTTCATTGTAACTCCACTGGTGGGAAATAATCTTCATTCTATCAATGACAAAATTCTTCCTGACCATGTGGATACTAAGAGGCAGCATGGAAATAGTCAATGGTCTAGTCTACAAGTTATTTTCTCTGTAAATTACTGATGAATGCTATGAGATAAAGACTAGTTGAACAATAATTTCCATATATTAAAAAATACTAAGAATCTACTATCTGTCAGGACCTGGGTTGTATGATTGTTCAATATAATTCTTGACTTAAGATTTATATGGCACTATAAGTAGTAAAATCTGTGATGGAAATCTACTGCAGGATCCTCGGCAAATGCTTTACAGGATCAAGTGCCACTTTTAGTAGGACCATCTTAACACCTAGAACTTCCTCCAAAATTATACTACATGTTATTTCAAAAAGCAGGTATTAACAAATACTGAGTGATAGTATAATTTCCTGTACATTATCATATCATAATAGAATGACATTAAAAATCAATAGCAACAGGCTACAGAAACTACACCAATACTTGGATATTGAACAGTACACTCCTTGAGGAAAAGTAAGTCACTGAAGAAATTATAAAGAACTGTAATGAAATTAAAGTAAAGACACAGTGGCCAGAACATTTAGGGTACAGCTAAAATGATTCTAACAGGCTATTATACAGCTACGAATAATTACATTAGAAAAGCAGAGATTCCAAATAATATAATATTTATTACAAAATCTTGAAAAACAAGAATAAATGGAACCTAAAATCAGTAGGTTGAAATAGATAGAATCAAGGCAGAAATTAATGAAGTGGAAACTAAAAGGATAATACATTCAATCGAGAAAAAAAAGAGTTGGGGGTGGAGAGATGACTCAGGGTAAACAGTACTGGCAGCTCTTGCAGAGGACCAGGGTTTGGTTCTCCGCACCAGCAGGCGGCGGCTAACAAGTATGTGTAACTCCAGTTCCAGGGAATCCAAGACCCTCTTCTGACCCCTGAAGGCACTTACATGCGTTCAGGAAATACAATTGTACAGATAAAATGAAATAAAATAATAAATAATTTAAAAATTAAAAAATAATATGAAATTGATTTTTCAAATAAACATTGAGAAACTTTTGCGCACACAAATAGACTGCACATGCCTTTATGGAAGGCATGTGGGAAACTTGAGATGCAGGAGGAGAATCTAAGCACCATCATATATGAAAAGTCTCAAAAAATCAATAAAAATCACGTTTTAGCTTAAACTATGAAATAATTATCAGACAAAATTTAGAAAAAAAATGTTTTCAGTAAAAAGTACATGAACACGTCTAGCACAATTCTGTAACAAGAGAGAAGATAGAACTTCTTTCTTGAAGATGCTACCATTTCCATCTGTTGTAGCAGGAAATTAATTTTCATATATAAAATCGAAACATTCATTTAGAAAACTCATAATGACTGGCACACTCTCATTAAATAATATTTTCTTACCAGTAAAGGACATGGAAAATCTTGTGATGATGTAAACTTGAATCTTAGCAACTGTTGTGAATTTAACTTTATATAACTTATGTATACTTACATTTAATTCAATTTATTAATTTTTTTTCTTAAAATTGATCTCTTTCATTCTCATGATCCAATTGTATCACTCCTTGACATATACCCAAAAACACATCCTACTTTAGTGATACTTGTACATCCATTTTTGCTACTGCTCTTTACACAATAGGAAAAATTAAAAAAAAAAAAACTGAAGACAACAAAAATGTCCCTCAACTGATGAACAGATAATGAAATTGTGGTACATTTACATATTGGAGTTCTACTCAGCAATAAATAAAGATGAAATTTGCAGGTATTAATGGATGAAATTAGAAACTATACACTGATACTTGTGACTTTGTAACATATTAACTGTTTGAAGGTTTAAAATTTTTCCTATTGCTTTGAAATTTTTCATTTTCCTCTTAATCTTTATTCTTAAAATTTTGGTCTTAATATATTATTTATTTGAAATAGATATCTAATAATATATGCTTTGATATTCTTAGCATTTAGTTAATTATTTTCTTATTTTACTAATTATAGTTATTTCACTTTATTATAAAAGAAAATGTTACAATGTGCATAACGGTAAACTAACTTATTTTGGACACAGCATCAGATTCTGAAGGATGATAAGTCATCAGTTTTGAATCTGTCTGCTTTCTTGAAGTTGGAGATGTCGTTATTGGTGGAAACCAACTCAAAATTGCTTTATTTGAGTTCCATTTGTGATAATTGTCATAATATCTAGGCATAAAGTGTTTTTCATTACACATTTTGAAATAGTTTGAGTTAGAAGCCTTTTTCAACAATCAATATAAAGGAATCAAATTTAAAAAGAGAAACGAAGTTCAATATAGGATAAAACATAATGAAATGATGCACATAAGCTCTGTACCAAATCTGACTGGAAGGTAAAAACAGTCTCTAACTCCAGTTCCAGGGTATCCAATGCCCTCTTCTGATCTCCACAGGCATTACGCAACACAGGTGCACTTACATACATGAAAGTAATATACTCCTACACATAAAATTAAAATAATAAACAAATTATTTTTTAAAATATCTGACCTGCTTGTTTGTAAACAAAAACTTGAAGATTTAAGAATTGTTTTAGTTGGTTATATTTTTTCTTTTTTCAATACACGTTCTCCACTGTTTTACTTTCCAACCAGTAAGTTACACTCAGGAATGCGACTATGAAGATCTTTGCTGTGAGCACACAGGAGCCATGACTGTGGGATTCACTTCAAACTTCTGACTGACATCACTGTTTATTCAGTAGAATAGTCTCATGGCCTTGCTGACTAAGAAACTTCCTATACTTTTTGTTACAGAACAGGTCTACTCTGGTTTAAATGCTGCACACTACTTTCTTCCTTCTACTGTCTCTGGACAGGGCTTCAACGTGGAATGTGTTGGAGCACACAATAATACGTCATATTTATTAGTAATTGATGACTTTCATGTCTGTTATATCATGTTGTTTAAAAAATTCATTCTTTTATTCAGATCAGAAAAGTGGGAATGGAATCCTGGGAGAAGTACCAAGCAGTTGGTAATGGCTTCTAACCTTTCTTGTTATGAAGTTCTTGCTGCTCACATCTAGAAACAAGACATCTTTAAAAGTACAATGACCTCACTTCATCTATAATTTGCCTCAAAAACCATAATCATAATGTTATAATCAGCAATATAAGATGTTGAGACATATTGCGTATGCATATGTGGCAGGTGGTTTCATGGTAAAGTAAGCAAAGCAAGTGCCTTTATGCATATTCTGCATGCAGTTTTGCAAATGGCATAATTAATTTTCTATTTCTCTTACTTATTTAAGCTCTTCACTTCTCAAAGTTCTCAACTACCAACTAAAACTTTCAAAACAATCTCAATAAGGATGGTCTATCATGAGTTCCATTTCGGTCATAAGTTGATTATTTTATGTGCATAACACTTCTATGAGTTTTATAACTAAAGACTGTATCTTACCCATCTCAACTGTGTGTGTGTGTGTGTGTGTGTGTGTGTGTGCGCATGCACGCACATGTGCTCATGCATGTGTGCTGGAGTTAAGTGGGCAAAGAGGAGAATAAAATACAACAGGGGCTCATTTTCTAATGATTTGTTTAAAGAATATGACATTTCACATACCTCTCTTTTGAGGTGGTCATCTATTATGACAGTGGAGGGAGCTGGAGGAAACAAAGCTGAAATACAGAGATTCTCTTTCCCACACAGTGAGAAATCAGTGTATTTCTGAGTTTGGCTGCTGAGATAATCTTTCGAGACCCTCTGTCAGATTCTCTCTACTGTACCAGCCTAACTTTAGACATAAGAAGTGTGCTGAAGCCAGGACCCAGTTTGCAGTTTGAAAATCACTGCGTCTCTGCCACAATTTTTCCATGTGTTCATGCTTATTCCAAATTCCCTAATACATGAAAAAGTCACTATCCTTCTCCACTCCTTTCATGTGATCTCCACAATGACCCGCTCCCCATTCACCAGCACTGCCCATATTTCCTCTCCTGATCATAAAAAACATGGGCATGGATATATTCTCACTGCTCTATACTATATTAATTCTTTTTTTTCCTACTTTCATGCTAGTCTGTCCTATTCTGGATTTTTTCTTTTTCTGTAAGAAAATGACACTGAACATACAGACACATTTAAACTCAATAAAGATAGAAACTGTGGATTTGTGACAACACCATACAAGTTGTTTAACAGAGGTGTCCCAGAGACTCCAGAAACAATACAGTCTGTTACCATTGCTGTTGATTACACACCAGAAATTTATGGTAAGAACAAACACACTGGCCACAGAATATAGACAAATTGGTACTGACCAGGAAACATTCTCAATCCTTACTATCTTTCATAGAAGCAGAAGGCACTAAGTCGGTTTTCATGTAGAAAAGAATTGTCAACTGTCTTATTCATCTGTGAACCTTGTGAATTACAGCAATGTCCAGCGTGGCATGATACGCCCTTGGGTACAATAATGGCATGCATATTTGTGGTGGGGTAACCAACCACTTTTTGATTGGATTTAATTTCTGTTCCACATAAGCTAAAAACATGACTGATACTATAAATCTGGCCAAGAACTTGGGGCTAGGAATCTCACAGGCCATAGTAGTGAAATATATTATTATTATGCTCAAGAATATAGTATCAATTTGCCCTCTAAATTCATATATTTATATTCATGGATTAGCACAGCTCTAGGATCTCATTAGAGGAATTTGTTTATACAGTAGACATTTGTTAAAGTGTAACAATGCATAACTGGTCAAAAAAGCAAAGAATAAAGTCCTCAGCCACAAATGGAACACATGAGCTCCCTACCCAAAGGCTCAAAAGCAGAAGAGGTGGCAAAAAAGACACGACAGGATTTCTGAAATTGTGGGCTTATAGCATCTATGGTTGCCCACACAACACACACACAAGATCAAGCCAATAAATCTTCTTGCATGTAAGGGCAAGGAGTTCATGAGCCCCCACGTGTAACTGAAGAACATGGGTGAGAATGGAATCAGTTTACTTTGAGAGTGTAGGACCTGGTAGGTTAACTGTACTGTATTCTACAGCCTTGAATCCAGGACTGAATGGGCTGCACAGATTGGACTCAATGGATTATTAAAAGGAAAAAGAATACAGAAAGTTTGGTGGCAACTAGAGAGAAGGGAGTAAATCCAGACGGGATTAGGGGGAGGAATATAATCAGAATAAATTGTATGTAATTTAAAAAAAAATTAATAAAAATATAATATTAAAAAAAACTAGAAGCTGTGATGCTGGGCAAAGCTTCCAGGAGAGCACAGATTATATGGAGATGAAGAATTAACTTGCTTTTAAATCAGGATTTCCTCCTAGGAGATCCAAGAGAATGGGAGGCTTGGGACCTCCACTTCACATTGAAAATTTCCTTTGTAAATATCATTCTAAGACAAGGGTGCTTTGATTTAAGGCCACTCTGCCTTCTGTTTCTAATTTCGGTCATCTTCAGATAGTTTGTGAAGGGCGCTCCCTTGCGTTAATGTGATGACAGAGACAGGCCGCCAACACTCTTTATTTTGCAATGGGATTTTCAAACAAAAAGTAAAGGAATAGACATCTAATTTTCTTTACCTCTCCATGTGCAATAAATCTCTGTTCAAATATTTGTTAATAATAAAATGCATGATCCTGAAATGCCCTGGAAGACACCGCAGTGGCTGAATATTATTTTAAACCATGCTTCAGAGGGAAACATCAATTTAATAATTTATTCCTTCTTGGTTTTCTAAATTTTCTTTTTATTGCACTTTGGCATAGCATGCTAAGTATAAATTGAATAAAACGAGACATCACACATTGGGTATTAATTACCATACTATTAAGAAATCATATACCCTTGCCATCTGAGTTTAATAATGAGAAATTGTGAATAAGTAGAATTTTTTAAATTACCAGCTAATTTTTCTCTACTCGGAACATAAATCATATTCATGTGACAAAGCATTTTTCTCTCAGTATTAGGATTTTATTTAAATTATATTATTGAAAACTACTGTTAGTCTGAATGAGATAAAAATAGGCCATGGGAATCTTGCACAGTGCATCAGATGATTCTAACACAGAATATGTTCAGACATGCAGAACAAAAGGATGTGGGAGTTAAGGATTCTTCCAGTAGCAGAAACAGAACAATCCAGGTATTTGTATTACCTACTTTTCTCATCACCATGACAACATCCCTGGCAAATCAGCCTAGAAATGGAAAAGATTTGGGGCTCACAGTTTAATGAGATATAGCTCATCTTGTCAGGGAAAAACATGGCAGTGGGACTCTGGGGGCTCAGGACACAGAAAGTGAGGATGCTGGTTCACAGATGGCCTCCTCCAAAGGAAAAGACTGCTTTTCTCACCTTCAGGGTGTTTTTCACACCCTCCCCCAAGGCAATTCTCTGGGGAAACAACATCTAAAGCCTGTAAAATTCACTAAGATGTCCTTCACTAATCCTCTAGGTATTTCTTAATCTAATCAAGTTCACATTAAAGTTTTACCATCATAATATTTAAGGTTAAAAATGACACCATTGTTGTAATGAAAAAAACCAAGGTATCTAAAATGCTGCAACACATACCCCCTCACAGAGAGACACACACATGCATACACACACACACACACACACATACATACACATACACCATACACACACACACACACACACATACACATACATACATACACATACACATACACACTTGCAAGCATGCCAATGATTAAAATTACTGATGAACAAACCATGGATATTTGAA
Source organism: Eospalax fontanierii (assembly GCA_035773235.1). Taxonomy (NCBI): domain Eukaryota; kingdom Metazoa; phylum Chordata; class Mammalia; order Rodentia; family Spalacidae; genus Eospalax; species Eospalax fontanierii. The sequence continues at coordinate 13,160,800 of CM069544.1, read as the reverse complement.
AGTGGATATTTTATGAGGTGGATGATGGCAGGAAACACACTAGCATCAGTAGAAAAGGAAGAAATTTTAGGAAGTAAAACAGAAGCAGAGAAAGTTCAGGGCCCATACTGTAGGACTCACCCAGGTAGAGAATGCTGTTTCTGGAAAAATGTGAATGGACTTAGGGATGTTGGAAATATGTTCTAAGAAAAAATAATGTCAGAAAAATTCACACTGTACACTCAGTGCCAGGTAGTTAGAAGCAGAGGAGCGTTAGGGGAAAACCCACAGGTCCACTGGCAGAGGGAGACAGCCTACATTCTCAGCACTTAGCAGCGTAGGGTCAGAGGCCATCATAAAAGATACTCCATGAATTGCCAACAAGATGGCTCTAGAGGCATGGAAATGTCAGGTTCTTCATGCTGAGACTTGGCTTTCGGAATTCCTCTGGCCAAAAGGGGAAACTGAGACAGAACGATTCACAAGGTGAGACAGCTGTCTAAGCTACAGGCTAGCATGAGATTTATTAGCTCACTGGAAGAAGGACAAATAATGAAAAATCCTTAAAACTGCTAGGATCTATGTTACACGAGTGAAAAGCTTACGAAAGCAACAGCCAGAATCTAGACAAATTATGACCTACGGACCATACCTGCTTGTGAGCAGCACTAATATCAACCCAGGAAGCAAAAATCCCAATAAGGTTCTGCTCTTGTTGAAAAACACAAATCCAAATAGCCACAGAAGAAAAACCTGTGGAATGTGAGGAAAACTGATTTGAGATGTAAGTATATAGCTATAAATTCCTACATTTAAAAATCAGAGATTTAAATAAAACTAATGGCACAATCTCATGGGTAATTTATTCTCAATAGCTTGGAGAAGTGAATATATGTCTCACGTATAAGTTCGCTCAATTAATTCTACCTGCTGGAAGCTTATTGCCTTATAGATGGAAGAAATAAACAAAATGACAGAAACAAAGCAATAACCTCCCCTGCCAATTAAAAGAAGATTCTGACAATGGCTCTGGACTAAGCAACACACTGACAATAAGACAATTGTAAATATATTTCCCACTTTATGTAAACTCTCGTATTTGCAAACACGTCTCTTTTATTCACAGCAACTTGCTCTGTGAAGAGTTCTAGTGATAAATCGGGCATGGGTGTGTTGGTGGACAACTTTAATCCTAGCACTCGGGAGGTTGTGATTTCAAAGCCAGCTCGGTCTACATAGTGAGTTCCAGGCCAACTGGGGCTACAGGGAGACACTGACTCAAAAAGACAATACATATATTTATTTCTTGTGATGGAAGTCATCTGAAAATTTCTCCAGTTCACTTCCACTTCCTTCCTGTTACTATAAATTCTCTTTTCCTGATATGTACTATCATTGCCATTTTTTGAGACAGGGACTTATTACATAGCCTTGGATGGTGAGGTATTTTATGTAGTTTGTGATAGCCTCCTGTCTTCTTTTGACTATGAGAGCTGAGATTCCAGGGACAACCCAGTGCCAAGTCTAGCTCATTTAAAATTCTTAACCCTACTTCCTCTCTCCTACACTGTTTCTCTCTGGCTCTTGTTGTAAGTCCCTCCTCTCTCTGTTGTAAGCCCCAAGCCCCTCCTCTCTCTGTTGTAAGCCCCTCCTCTCTCTGTTGTAAGCCCACCTCTCTCTGTTGTAAGCCCCTCCTCTCTCTATTATAAGTCCCTCCTCTCTGTTGTAAGCCCTCCTCTCTCTCTGTTGTAAGCCCCTCCTCTCTCTGTTGTAGCCCCTCCTCTCTCTGCTGTAAGCCCCGCCTCTCTGTTGTAAGCCCCTCCTCTCTCTGTTGTAAGCCCCTCCTCTCCATATTTCTTTCCCTCACTGCTTCTGTAACCAAAACACAGATGTTCAGTATCCATCTCTGTGTCTCTATCATTTAAAACAAATGTGAACCTGAGGTGTGTAAGAGTGACTTGAGCTTTCACTGGACATTTCATTCTGTTACTTTGCATTGTTTAATAGTTTCATGAATACATGTAATGTGCTCTGATTAAATCCAAAGCCCCTCCCATACCCTCTAATATCTCTCTTATATTCTCACCCCTTTCACTCACAACTTCCTGTGTTCTCTTCTTTAAACCTGTTGAGTCCACTTAGTGCTACTAGCACACCCATGGAGATAGGACCAACTACTAGAGCATAGGCACCTTCAGAGTGGCTGCATCCATAAAGGAAAGGGGCTCTCCTCCAGCAGCCATTGATTGCCAAATTCTCATCAGCTAGGGCCACGCTCCATGCATAGGTGCGTCATTCACGCTGGATTTGGGTTGGCTTGCCTTTACACAGGTCTTATGCATGTACTCTCAATCACTGGGAGTTCATGGGGACAATGGTGCCACCATGTCTGGTAAATGCCATCCCAATCATCATTGAGCTTTTCTTATTTAATTACAGAATTTTTTCCACACAAAATAGGACATTTCATGAGACAGTCTGTTCCTTTTGAACTGTGGTGTGTTGATTGTCCATTTTACTTGTTGTTGGAGTCTGAGAAACAGCCAGAGGCATTAAAGGATAGACTTGAGTGTTACAAAGTGCTGTGCAAAGATAATTGCTTTGTGTATAGGGAATAAGATTTTCATGCGTGTCTTCCAACACTTTTTCTATTCAAGTTTTAGCTTAGACTCCAGATCTGGCCTTATGTTCATTTGTCATGACTGTTGTCTCTGAGGTTGGAGATGTTTGTTCTGCTTTAGGATAAATCTCCTCCTCCTGAATTTATGTTAAAATTTATATTTGATACAAAATGAAATGACTTTATTCAGTGTTGTCTGGTGAAAGAAGCTTTAAATGTTTATACAGGTACTCCAGACTGGCTAAACATTTAAGAGCACAGTTTGAAATGCTGAAACAACAGCTAAGCAATGATGGAGCTTCCTTTGCAAACATGTGCACTCTGTGCCTCACAGTTGTTTCCAATCTTACAACAATAAACGGATATACAGTCATAGAGAGCGGGAAGCCCTGTGCAATAGCAATAAAGAGAAACCATTCTCTGCCAGCTCTGCGGCAAATGGCTAGATACTACGGTGCATTTAACTGGTAGGTGCCTAAATGAGTCACTCCTTCAGAAAACCGAGTTTGGTTAAATCAGAAATTAGAAATGTTATATCTATGAAATATAACAAACGTGTATAATGTTAAAATATGTATATTTCATACTAATGTGTGTGAATGATAGTCTAAGTATTTTGTACCTCACATATGAAATATGGTATTATCATGAGTCACACCTTTGCTGTCATAAGCAATTTCTGACTTTTTATATAATCTTTGATGGTGAGGGAGAGCTTTGAATTATGAAGTATATGATGTATACATATATGTATAAATTTACCACTTCCTATTTCAATGTTCCATCACATGCACTTGAAATAATCACTGCGTAGTCTACCAAGCATGGTTACATGTCTAGCACGTATTTGCTGGGTTAAAGATCAGTCAGTGATCTCCTGCAATGCTGTCTTTTGCTCAGTTTCTGATAAATTCTCCTGCTTAGCTATATGGCCTCCTCTAAATAAACATACTTCAGTTTACTTTGCTTTAGCTTCAGTGGAAATATGCGTTTCTATTAGACTTGTCTTCCCCCAGATAGAACAACATTAAGTTTGTGAGAAACAACATGAGCTTTATACAGAATCCATCCACTCTCAAATGAAAAAAATCGTGTTAGGTTTCTACTTGTTTTAAGACGCATAAATATATCTTATTCCCTCAAATCAAGCCATTACATCCCAGAAACTTTTATTCATGAATTCTCTTATTTGCAGTAATAAGCATCCTGAGTCATGTAGACTAACTTCATATTATTTTCATGTATACCAAAGTATCTTAAATTTAACCATTTTATTGAGTTTTGATAAATAGAATATAAGGCCAATATAAGATAGACAGATAGGTACATAGCTGATGACAGATAAATAGTTAGATGAAGAAAGAGAAATGCAGACAGACAAACTCTGTTTTCTGTAGGTTATGTTCAAGTAGGAGAGACAAAATATGATTTTTGAAATCAGTAACTTGTTTCTATTGTTTAAATTCTTGTTTTAAATTGGTCACTTGGGAAGATAGGTAGGTTGAATTATTTCTCTTTTACTTTTATGAAGCACAGAGCAATGGAAGAATATAAAAACTACTATACACAGTACAGCACAGAAAATCATCTTTTATGCAGAATTTGTGCCCCTGTATAAAATGGTTGGAACAAACCAGTTGTAAGCAGGAACATTAGCAAATTGATCAATTTATCCATGCCCTGGAAAGAAACACAACGTATCTATTGAAATGACCTATATCTACTGTTTTCATTTTTCTTCTTTCATATGAAGAAGAAGAAAAAAAAAATATATATATATATTTGTTTTCATAATTTTATTACAAACTAATAAATAGGTGCACAATTGTATTGTTTGAGTCTTTCTATAGCACCTACAACTCCCTCATTTTCTACCAAGTATTTTCAACTTAAGCAACAAAACATACATAGCCTGCCATGATTTTATTTTAGATAAGGGTAACTATTACAAATAGGACTTCTAGTTTCCAATAAAGCACATAATGAGCTTGGAAGTCATCTATTCATTATAACAATAGGCAATAATCAAAAGAAGAAGTGAAAAAAATTAAGAATTCTAAGAGTTCTTAGAGTAGCTCATAGAAAAACTGCTGTCTCCATTCTCTATCTGCATGCTGGACTCTGATAATCTCAAATGCAGAAGTGGATCCTCCACCAGCACCATGCTTAGGCAGGAGTGCTTAAACTCTGAGTACTGACCTGAGCCTTTTTTATGAACAGAAGAGAGAAAAGAATTGCAAGGTACACAGTCATGATGGTCCCAATGCTTTAGGCACTGGTACCTCCAAAGTTACCAAGTACTGACAGATAAGGGCAGAGAAATGCCCTCTTGTGATTGTAGAAAAGAAGGGCACAGTATATCTTTACAGTCTCCCAGACTGGTCTCCAAACAAGTCTCAGGGTTTACGCTCATGGATCTTGATTTATCAAAACTATGTTTTATTTCTAACACCAATTCTTAGCCTTTTAAACACTGACATGTTTATGAAGGCTTTGTGTGCTTTCACTCTTATCTAAGGGGTTGTGTCCTGAATCCTATAATTCATGATTTGTTGTTAAGTATAGATACTCAAGCTCATTTACTTTTAAATGGATTCTGCTGTCTTTGTAGTTTTTTTCCTGACCTGGAGTCACTGGGGTTGTTTAGTTTACAAAATGTAAGAGACTCATTTTCCTAACACTCAAATTTTATGAGCTGTTTCCTTTTAAATATACCTTCCGCTATAATTGAAACTTCACCTTAATGGCAAATAAAGGACATTGTTGATCTAAATGTGATCTGTTTTTGCAAAAGATAGTGACCTGATTCATTTGATTCATTCTGATCTCCCTTTGCCTTGCCAAGTTTAATATTCTGCTGCTTTGTGTGGTAATTGTAGCAAAGGTTAGCAATATGGCTGCTGAGAGCTTAAGGTCCAGATTATCACAGTTTTCAGCTAATGCTCCATAAGAGAAATTTATTAACACACAATGCCTAAGAGCACAGTTTAATAAAATAAACTTGACTGTGAAGAATTTGGGCCATATTTCAAAAGAAACACCATGTGAAATGATCATTGTGGATTTACGAGGAAGAATACACCATTCTGATTTGGCACTGAAGTTATTACTGCGATGCCAATTTTTTTCCCAATAATCATGTTACTATGGATTTACTTACAAACTAGAATCTCCTACAGATGGGAATCAGGATAAGGAACCAGACGGCAAGATATATAGAATAATCCTGCTTGGCCTTTTTCTCAAATATTTGATGTGGCTACAAAATTTTGTTTTAATGTGAATATTTAAGGCCAATTACACATCTTGTACATGCAAATAACGAGTGTATAATGTTAAAATTTTCAACAAAAGCAATACACTTATATAATCATTATTCAAATCAAGAAAAAGAACATTAACCAAACCCTAGAAACATTCTTGGTCTTTCCATCTCCCCATCATTGACTCTGTCAAAATAAATCACTTTTAAATTTCTAAATGGTAATACAAAAAATCTTTTTAATGTTGGACTAAAAGTAATTTATGCAATAAATGATATTAAGAGGCAAATGGATTAACTTGGCTTTACAAATAAGGCACGATGAGACTTCCTTTTGGTCTCAGTGAGTAAAGAGATCTGCTGCCATGCCTGATGATTTGAGTTTGAACTCTGATAGACATATGATGAAAAGAGAGAACCAACTTCCAAAAGTTGCCCTTAGCTTCCACATGTGAATCATTGTACCACTGCAAGTGCAAACACACTCATGTGCACTATACACGCTTGTACACATATACATACTCTCTCTCTCTCTCTCTCTCTCTCTCTATATATATATATATATATATATATGTTAGTTTTTTTAAAGCGATTGACTTCAGTAACCAAAACTCTTTCCAGTATTCATTGCATTTCATTTCAAAAATTTTCTGAAATTTGTGCATTTCATAGAATATGTCTTTAAACACACTCCTTTATCTGCATAGTCAAGAGGACACCCCACCAAATTTCATGGATTCTGTCATGTATGCTAAGGTCTGTCTAGTCAAGCTTGTCTTCAGTGTGAGTTCATCCACTGGAGCTTGGTCAACCTGTCTAGTGTTACTCCCTTAAAGAAAACCAACTCTCCCTCACCCAGCAGTGATCAGCTCTCCAATGTTTGTCCGCTAAGGTTAGGGCTTCTTACCCATTTCCCAAGTTCTATGCAGAATTCTTTTTTGTCTGATTTGAGTTTGCATGGATCTGTGCATGTTGTCACCATTGCTGTAAGTTCATAAGGGCAAGTTCCCAGCCTTCAAGGAAACTATTTCCTTGTGGCCATCTACCACCCCTGGTTCTTACAATCTTTCCACCACTCCTCTGCAATGGTTCCTGAGCCCTGGGTGGCAGAGGTTTAATGTGAAAATTCTACCCAGGGTCACCAATTCTGCAGCCCCTTATCTCTACATTTTGGCCACGTGTGATTTTCTGTGTTAATCACCATCCGCTGCATGAAGAACCTTCACTGATGAGAGATGAGAGATGTGTTAGCATTCTCTCTGCTTCTTATTCCAATATGTTCCGTGACCCTTAATTTGTCAATGTGTCATGACTGGGCATCTCACAGATGCATATTTTCTGCTTTTGACTATTGTAGAATTTTGTAATAGTCTCTATCTGTTGGAAAAAGAAGATTCTTTGATGTGAAACAGAGACTTGTAAATGTAAGGATACATAAATATATAAATGTAAATTAGTCTGTAAATGTAAGGATATATAATAAGCATGAAGTTATGTTGGTCTAGGAATGTGACCGACATAAGTTTTTCTTTACAGCACATGAACTCTCAAGTCATATGTGTTTAGCTCTGTTAATAGTAACACAGGAGTTCCCTCCCATTGAGCATGTTGATTCAATTAGACAGCTGTTGATTACTCCCAAGATAAAAGGGTCACTACTACACCTACAGACATAGTTTGTTGCATCAGGCGTTGATGCACTGCTGTGATTATAAGGCTTTAAAACTCAGATGACCACTGAATTTTTCCCTTAGCAGCTTGCATAGTATCCTCTAGTACTATGAGGCCAAGTCTTCAGGGAGAAGGCTTTCACATCTGCCCCAGGTCCATTTCTCTGAATCCTTATCTGAAATATGTCCTATTTTCAGCAATAGAGCCTTACCTTCAGGTTCTGAGAGGCAATCACAGGCTCTGGCAATCTCCTGTCTTATTTCAGGGAGTCTCTTGGACTACCATGACAGTCAACTTGAAGAGAGGTTTCTCCTTTCTAGTACTGTGTTTTGGTGCCAATACTGTGATGTTTTTTGTATATATCTCTGTAATATAAATTGAGGTATGTTATGCTAATTCCCCTGGGATTACATTTTGTGCTTAGGATTTCTTTGACTAGCTAGGGTCTCTGTGTTTCCATATAAATTTTAGGATGGTAACTTCTATTTCTGTGAGGAATGTCATGATTGCCCTGAACCTATAAGTTGCTTATGGTAGGATGCTAATTTCACTCTGTTCTACCAAACTATGAGCACATGAGTTCTTTCCATCTCCTTGTTTCTTCCTCAACCTCTTTCTTCAAAGATTTAAGGGTTTCATTGAATAGTTCTTCAATGTCTTTGATAGAGGTTTATCTGTGGATACCCTTTTTAGACAATTATGAATGGAAGTGTCTTCCTGAGCTCTATCTGATTAGTTGTTATTGGTGTAAAGAAAGGCAATTAATTTTTGTAGATTGATTTTGTAGCTGGCCACTTGCTGAAAGTGTTGATCATTTCTCGAAGTTTTCTGGAGGAATTTTTGGAATCTCTTCTTTGTAATATCATATCATCTGCCAAAGAAAGGATAATTTGGCCTCTTCCTTTCCACTTAGTGCCACTTTAATTTTCAACTCTTGTCTTATTGAAATAACTAGAGTTCCAAGTACTGTATTGAAAAGGAGTATGGATAGTGGACAGCCTTGTCCGTTTCCTGATTTTAAAGGTAATGCCTCCAGTTTTCCTCCATTCTGAATGATTTTGGTGTGGATTTGTTGTATACAGCCTTAAATATGTTGATGTGTGTTGCATTCAGGCCAATTCCCTCATGGACTTTTATCATGAGTGCATGTTAGATTGTTCCATAGGCCCTTTCTATATCGATTGAGATGCTCATATGATTTTTAAAGTTTTCATTTATATGATTTATTACTTTTATTGATTTATATGTACTGAACCATCTCTGGAATAAAGCATCCTTGATCATGATGAATGACCTTTTTGATGTGGGTCTGTATGCATTTTGTGATTATTTTGTTGAGAATTTTTGCATCTTTGTTCATTAGAAATATAGGCTTAAAGTTTTCTTTTTTGTTGCATCATTACCTGGTTTGAGTACTAAAGTAAGCCTGGCTTTCATAGAAGGAATTTGGGGCATTTCCCTTTGTGTCCATCTTTTTGAATGATTGAAGTAGGATTGTGAGTAGATCATCTTTGAAGGTGAGGGTTAATTCTCCTGTAAATCCATCTAGTCCTGAGATCTTGTAGTTGGTCAGCTCTGTATTACTGTTTCGATTTCTTTATTTGTTTTGTCTATTTAAACTATAGATCTCTTGGATTCTATGGTTTTAGAAATTTGTCCATTTCTTTTAGATTGTCAAATTTTTAAGTTTTTTTGTTGAGGGTTTTACATTTCATACAAGAGCTATGAATCAAATTTAACCTCCCTCCATCCAAACTCCTTACACCCCCATCTGAGATCACGTATTCCACCATACATGTTAAGTCCTATCCAGTCAAGCATCTTTTATCCCAGTGGACAACACCTGAAGATTTTTAATAACTGCTAAGTTTATTTAAAACCAGGATTTCAAGAAATGTTATTTGTATTGCTACTGTAACTGTCCTGTTCCCATACATTATGTGTCGTTAAGATTATTCTCTAGTGTTATCAAATGTGTTCTTTTGAAAATATTATCAATCCGAATCACTTGACAATAATCCAATGATAAGCTCAGTTTCTCCTTTCCATGATCAATGCTAAAAATCCAAGAATACTTTCCAAAACTAGGTGCTATAAATATGTAAATGCCTCTGAAAATATCAAGGAGAAATTAGAAAACTGGTCAACAGAATTGTTCTTCAGCTATCTACAAGCTCTATACTTGTACATTCTCTGACAGAGTACATTAAGCCTACATGGTTTGACTAGATATAAAGTCACCAGATGGAAAGGGCATTTCTTCATTCATGGAAAGTTAACCTAAATATGGACACATACATGCATACTCACGTACACTGAAATACACACAGAGACACATGATAAACAGAGGGTTGGGGGAGAGGGAGAGATGCAGGTACACTTGCACTCTGTAAGAAATAAGTATTTAAAACAGAAAGTTTGTTTAATCCTCCCTCTTCCTTAATGGCTAGGCAATTTTTAAAAATATGTGAAATGCACTTGATGACTTAAGTAAACAAAACAGTCACTTCCCATCCCACTTCTAGTTATTTAAGAAATTATAGTCTGCATTATATAGTGTGCTTCTCAGATAAGTCTAAGGCTTTATTAAATAATATCAGCTTAAATTTACAAAATGACTAGTAAAATTAACATTACCTTTGTGAGTCTTAGTGACTAATATATTCAAAATATATGAAATGAAATTTTACAGAGGAAACATAAAAAGAGGTAGTCAAGAGTACTACTTATTAAATATAGATTTCAAATTGTATAAGGCAACAGAAATAAGACTACTACAATAACTTGTACATACCCATAAGATATTTTACAAAGGGTTAGGCAAAAATTTAAGAGAATGTCCAATCCATCTGCACATTTTGATGACATATTAATAAATTTTCTCAATGCTATGATCAAATGTGTGCTAGGAAGCTACTTAAGAAAGGAAGGGTTTATTTTGGCTTAAAGTTAGAAGACTTATAGTCCATCACGGCAGTGCCTTCTGCTTGGAACCAAGTGCTGAAACACAGGAGTCCATATTATAAATCATAAAAAAAAATTGGATTGTGCTTCTCCTTGCTTCTCCTCTGCCTCCTCATTTCATATCATTAAAAACAATATTTTCTTGTGGTTAAAATCTGTACAGGAAGATCTATATTCTAGAGTAAGTCCTGCTTCTGTTTGTCATTTATAGTTGACTTTTACATATTTCTACTAGTACCCAAAGTTATTGTGCCATATGCCAATATCATCCATTATTTAAACACTTGTGAATCTCAAATCAATCTTTATAGTCTAGTAAGTGGTCTTTTCCTAAATGAAACCTCTACTCATGATAGAGAAAGCTCTCCAAACACAATATTTGTTATGCACTAGGTCTTGGAAATCTCAGGGACTATATAGTTATTTAATTTCTTAGGGTGCTTTCAAAGATTTGGTAAAGTTACCATATCAATTTTTTATAGGTTAATGCATAAGTTGAATACCATCCCTCATCACTGAAAGCTAAAGTAAACCCAAGAGAACAGAACATAAAGTCAAGAATGTTTGGGGATATCAAAATTGGAAATTAAATAATAAAAAGTTATAAGTCATTTCATATGAGTTGGTAGTCTGCATGAAGATTTGCAGATATTTTAAAAATCAATTGCATTTCTATAAATTTAATAAGTTACAATAAAAAATCAGAATACCTTTAAATTATGACAAAAATATGCAAGTATAGAGTATTACTAATAGTCAGCAAGAATTAAAGAAAATTGAAGTAGTTATGTTTCATTTAATGTCCATGGACAAAAAGACTTGATAGGGTCATAATATCAGTTTTTTCTAAGTTCATCCTAAATCCTTGCACACAGATTTGTAGGAATTTCCAAGAGCAGACTCAAACAGAATTTCAAAAAATCTGAGCTGAGGAGATGGCTTAGTATGTTGTGTCTTCTACTTAAGTGTGAGAACTTGAATTGTAACCCCCAGAATCCATGTAAATCCTAACATGGTAGCATGTACCCACACTCCCAGTGTTTGTATGAAGCAGACAGGAGCCCTTGCTCTTCAGGCATTACGTCCCAAGTCCTGACCCCCAGCACCCATTTAAAAAGCCCATAAATCCAGTGAAAGGGGCAGAAACAGAAGGATCCTGATTTCTCTCTGGCTAGACTCATTAGCCCAAAGGATGAAATTCAGGTTTTGTGAAATACGCTATCTCCAGGAAACAAGATAGAGAGTGATAGTGCTGGAAACCTCACACCCTCTTCTGGCCTCCAGGGAGAGGTTCCTCACCCAGCATGGGGATATAGAGGCAAAGCTCCCATGTGCATGCACACATACATGAGGTGATATAAAACCTACAAAATTTATGTCACCAAAGGAAATCAGTAGCTGGTATATTTGAAGTAAGTGAACTGGGTTTTAGGTATGGACAACTAATCTGTCTTTGCATGTGAGTGCTAGATCTGAATGCGGGTCCCATGCTTGCATAATAGGTGCTCTGACCCACTGAACAATGTCCCCAGACCTTAATGTATAAACACACACACACACATACACACACACACACACACACACACACACACACACACAGACATATCTCTATGTTTTTAATCCCAGCACTCAGGAGTCTGAGGCAGAAGGACCACCACAAGTTCCAGGCCAGCCCAGCATGTACTCAGAGTGCTGATACCAAGTCAATAAAACAAACAAACAAAAACTACTTAAAATCAAATGGTCAGAGAAAAAAAAGAAGGGTGAAGAAAACTGAAGTAGGCTTCAGAATAAAATGAGCACAGCAGGAAAGATACTACAGAAGGCTAGCAAGGAAAGAAGAGAGAAGGAAAGAAAGAAATCAGTAATCTGAAAATTTAGTAACAAAGTAGAAAATCTCCTAAATATGGGGTAGTAGATAGTCATAGTCAGAAAATCTTGGAGATTCTATGATGAGTCCAAGAATTCTACCCCCTCTCACATATTGTGAGAAAACTGTAGAAAGTCAAAGAAATAAGAAAAAAAAATGGAAAACAGCCAAGGAAAAACAAGACATGTTAATGGAACAATTACAAGATCATTAAACAGATTTATCAGCAGAAATATTGTAAGTAATAAGGAAATGAGATTTCATTTTTAAATTATCACCAAAAATGTCCTGCCTATCAATAATATCATGCTAAGTAAAACTGTCTTTTAAAATTATGGTCTCTTCCCCATATTAAAAAAAAAAGGCTGAGGAAGTTGGTAATTATCAGATCTTAATTAAGAATATGAAAAGGTTGTGGTGCTTTGGAAAATACTATGGTGATTAAAAATTAAATTCTAGCTATCTTATGATACAGCACTCCATTTTCTGAACATTTCTCCAAAGCACTTTAAATGATGATTTCAATATGAAATTCACATTTCTATGTTCATTGCAACATTAATAACCACATTCTATAGATAGAACCAAATTAAATGTGCACTGATGGATGTGGTACATGGTAAGGAAATATTGTACATGCATATCATGGATTATTATCTCACCTTTATGAAGAAAGAAATCTACTAACACCTGCTACAATGTGGATGAGGTTTGCTGACATCACAGTAAATGAAACAAACCAGCCACAAAGGCAAATGATAAGAGACTTGACTACATTTATGCAGAGAATCTAAAGCAGCAAAATGTATGTAAGAAGATAATGGAGTAGGCCTGCCAATAATTACGGCTGCTGTTTCATGGATGTTAAAAGTAATTCAAAGGGCTGGTGTATAACTTGCTGAATGTAGCAAATACTGCATAAAGACTTAAGCATGCAGATTTCATTATACTTTTTAAACATTTTTTAATGAATCATGTGTTTCATACAGAACACCTCAATCAATCTTAATCATCTTTATACCACTTTCCCCACCAGCACCTACTCCCATCGCCCCTAACTGGACTCCAATCATTCATTCAACTGTGTTAAGGTCTATTGTGTCAACTTAGTGTACCCAAATGACCTCAGTGCAGGTTCATCTACTGAGGTCTAATCAGCCGACCCAGAGTCCTTCACTTTAGGAAGACTAGCTCATCCTCACCCAAATGCAATCAGTTGCCAATATTTCTTAAGCAAAGTTGGGGTCTGCTACCCATTTCCCCAGTGCCCTGCTGGGTTTTTGTCTGCTTGAACTTGCATGGACCATGGGCATGCTGAAACAGTTCTTTATATTTTTGATCATAGTAAAAATTCAATTGTAAGAAACACTTGCAACCATGTAAAATGGACAGACATTTGGAGAGGAATACAGACATACAAGCCTAATATATTAAATTCACAGAGGAAAAGTGGTAATCTGAGGCTATAACTTGGAAGAGGAATTTAAATGATATATCTAATTAAATTATTAAAAACTAAATAATCACTGATTTATACTTCAAAAAGGAACTATTAAATCACCATCTGAAAAATATTTCTTAATCTATACTGATTCTGTTGATCCTCCTAAAAGGAGATCTGAAGACATACGCCCAGAAAGATATCCTCTATAGGCCTCCATCTACATTAACAAAGACTTGAATTATATATCAAGGACATCACAGCTTATATAAATAAATACTCCTACAATTATGTGTCTAAAATGTGATATTAGTGTTTTGAGGTCTACATTTGGAATGAAATGAAATATTGATCTTGTTAGTAATTGTGAAATATTTTTATGAGGCTGTGAGTCCTAAAATGCTCAACAGAAACTCATGCAAATCCTATACTTTCCTAATGCATTTCAGAAATCGAGAGCACTTATTCAATAGTAGCTCTTTTTTAAATCATGATTATATGGTCAGCTGCTTCTATCAATAACTGAGCCTTCTCGGTTAAAGGACGCTTTTCCTCCATCTTCTACTATCACAGTTTCCACAGAGGAGGAGGAACGATACTCAGTTCTGGCCCTCAGTTAAGATTTGGAATTTGATAAAATTAAAGTTGCCACTGAATGCAGAGAATCAAACCCAGTTCACACAAAGACTTTGCATGCCCTGTACTGAGGTATTCTGCTGTTTTGCAAATTTAAATTTAAAAAGTAGCCGGTAGTAACATGTCAGAAGATGCCAGTAAAACTGAATTTCTAACTCCTTACAGAGAAATAAATTATGACTTGGAAATATTGTGGGAAATCCCACAAAGACATTTAATTTGAACAGATTTGTTCTTTGGGTTTTAAAAAAACAGTACAAGTAGATAGAGAATGCTAAAATGTCTCGAAGGGAATATAATCAAGAATACTACAGAAAGCAGTCACCCACTCTAGCGGCAAGAGAGAACTTGAAGAGGGGGGATCATTTTAACTTTGAAACTTGAAGCTTCCCAGAGAATTTCAGTCCTGTGAGAAGAGGCCAGTGCTTCTAAGAAAAATCATCATGGCTTGGATTCAGAACCCTGACTGGAATTCTTTAAGAGGTAGTTCTATAACTGCTGGAAAAACTTCAAAATGGAATTGGCTGCTTAAGTTGGAATTAGCAGCTATGGCCGACCACTGAGCCTAAGATGCTTTTAACAGAAGCAGCAGAATAGAACGAAATGACTCAAATAAGCTAACCAAACAGCAAAGTCAGAGCAGGAAGTCAGGACTGCAAAGCTTTTATATTTAATGTTCCTTCCTGTGTTCTAGTCTCCTACAGCCATATGTTACTGGAGGAGCTTAACAGAAATCTACTGGCAAACCAGAAATATGGTATATGTTTCAGATACAGAATTTTAGGCAGCAAATATTACATAAGGACAGGATGAAACAGAAAGATGAGAGTAACAATCATCTCAGAAACCTAAATCACATCTAGGGGTCAATGTGCTTCTGGTTACAATGCCATTTGCGTATTTCTGTCATTTAGTGCATTTGAGCTCGCATAGTAGATTTAATGATCCCCATTCTCCATATGAGGAACCATAGTAGAGTTTGTGATGTGTATAGATCCATAAATACATACAGATGACAGAGTTATTACATGATGGGAACACCACTTACCCCTCCACTGTTCTACAACATACAATCCAACAGGCTAATAAACTCTCTTCTACTTGATTCTATGAAAACCAACTTCTATGGCAATAGAAAGTTGGAAGTTTAGGATTTGTACTGTTCCAAATTCCAAGTTATAGTCACATATTTGCTAAAAGTTATTGTTAAATTCAGAGGAAAAAAAATGTAACACTGTAGTGCATTGAAGTTAGGGGGTACTGAAGAACAGCCAACTTTATTGTTCCCTGAAATATCAGCCATGTGCCTATTAAAAACTCTTCAGATATTCCAAATCAATTTACCACCTTAAAAGAACTATCTCTAACATATATTCTTCCTCATTCCTCTATGAAATAAATGGACTCCTGTGTTTATAAAGTACTTCTTTTGTCTGTTATTATCTACAAGATGAACTCTTTGATTTAGAAACAAAATAAAAGCATGCACCCCTTCTAGTGATGTCATTTTTATTCTCTCTCTCTCTCTCTCTCTCTCTCTCTCTCTTCATCCCTCCCTACCTCTCACATGTGAAATTGGTACCCAAAGGTGTGATGACTACAATGTCATTTGCAACACCTGTTATTTTACAGCTATGCAATTTGTCACTTAATTCTAAATAACAGTTTCTTCCATAGAACCATAAATATTAGGTAATCAGTTGCTGCCTTTGGAGAGCCAGGAAAGTATTTTATGAAATTTAAGCTTCACAAATGTTTAATTATGGTTCCATTTTTGTTTTGAGACTGGACTTAAGAATCGTTTTAATATTCTACTGCTCCTGTGGCAATTCACATAGGATAATAAGACGAGAGAACCACCCTTTCTCCGAATTCATATGTCCCAATGGAAACATTAACCATTTCTTTCTAATTATCAGATTTATGCTTATGGTCCTGGAACAGATACATTCTTCAATTAAGGCAATAATGCCACTACGTACAGCAAACTGAACAGCTGCCAGAGGTTTGTCAGTAAAACAAAAAACTTTCTCCTCTGTTATTCTCTCTCCTTCCATTTCATTTGATGTTTCTGAAACATGCAAAGTTTTCTCAGAAGGGCTGATTCAGAACAAAGGCAGAAGTCCTCAGGATATCATAGACCCCTTTTAGCTTTTGAAGCATTGTTGTCTTCTTGATGGAAACCCAGTTAGTCATAGAGGAAGTAGTCTTTGCTTCTGTTGGGCATTTGCTTTAACTCAGGCACCCTCAGAAGCAGAGCAAGATTAGGGGTGAGTTTAGCTTCTTTTTGCTTTCTCTTATAACACACAAGATGGCAAGAGAGAAGGAAATGCAATATTAGCCAAAAACTGTTTAATTCCATCACAGCCTACTAGTAATAGAAAGCCATTAGGATAAATAATACAACAATTATTCTTCTATGATGAGGATAGGGTGTGACAGAGACTTGTCCCAAACCACACAATTAGTCAGAGCTCCAGTCAGAAGTGGATGCCACCTATCTTGCTCAGTGATATTTATTTACTATTGTTCCTCCTTCAGGTTGGCTAAATTAGCTGGACTGACTTACACAGGATTAAATTGAAGCTCCCAACTTTAATCAGCAGATTCACCAGAATGCTTTTTACAACCAGATATTCGAAGTCCCCATTCAACAGCTCGGGATATCTGACTCCTACAGTCCATGTATCTATACATCTATAATCTAAAAGTCTGCCCTAATGAATAACATTTCTAAAATCAGAAAACCTGGAGGACACTAAAGAACTTTGCAATGTCAAAATACAGTCTTTCTAAATATAAGGGCTACTTTGTTTCTCTCTCTATGTGTTTCTCTGTGTATCTCTGTATCTATACGTCTGTGTATCTCTGACCTCTCCCCCCCTCTCTTCTCTCTTTCTCTCAAGTTGAACTATGTACCTGCTCCTTGTAAGACAAGGTAAAGCTACTTCTGTTGTAGAAATATGTAGAGATTTAAAAATACTTGTCTTTGGTTTCTCTGGAGAAAATTCACCACCTGGCCAGTTCTGCTGAAAGAGTACCTTCCATGGAAAATAAAATTCTAGAGCTCCCTTAATTATGCAAGGGCCTTGGGGCTAGAGATATGGCTCAACAGTTAAGAGCAGTGGCTGTTCTTGTAGAGGATCTGAGTTTGATTCATAGCATTCATGTGGCAGCTGACAACTATCTGTAACTCTAGTGTCAGGGAAATCCAGTGCTTTCTTCTGACCGCTATGGACACTGAAGGACACGAATGCACTTACACACATTTAAGCAATACACTCATATACATAAAATAAAAATAATGTATAAAATATTTTTAAAGTATGTAAGTGCTGCAAAGTGTAAGCTCTTCTAGTATGACAGAAAATATTTTTTGATCTTGCAAATAATTAAGATCAAAAAGATGTGCTATTATTTTTTTCAAACTGCACACACACACACACACACACACACACACACTTACAAACATTTATCCACATCTTTTTTCTATGTGCTCTAGATGAAGAACTTCATAATTGAAGACTGACTTCTAATTATCTTAAGCCTTTCATGAAATTTTCCCACTTTCATTTTATATATGAAATTGTGTCTTAGACTCTGTCACTTTCCAGGAACTTAAAGGCAAGAAGAGCTTTCTCCTTGGTAGCTCATCAATCAAGACCTGCAGCTGCTGCCATTCTTTACAGCATCAAAGACTCTCACCCCGTTCATGCCATGAGCTGAATCCTGGAGAACAGGAAAGTGCGGGAATTAGGAACATAAATTCTGTCATCAGATTTCCTGGAATCAAAGTGTGACTCTAACACTGTCCCACGTTGTCTATGAGTGATCAATTTTTACCAGAAAGATGACAAATTCTTCTACTCAATAAAAAGAAGGCCTTGATGAAGATCCACAGAGTTTTATGAGTGTGTGTATTTGGACAACTACTTGACCTTTCTGGGAATATTTAGTCATATATAAAATGATGGTGACAAGAACATCTACAGCATCAAATTATTCCAAGTATCAGATCAGAGATTCATAAAGATTACACAAGAAAGCATAGGGACTCCAAAAAAGACACTAAGAATATGAATAATGCAGAATTCTACTCTCCGAAGAAAGTAATAGTCTCATGGTATATTATGCTGTAATTCAAACAAATATTTAAAAAATTAAGGAGACTTTTATCTCATGTCGGGTACTGGAATGAAAGATGAAAATTAGGATTGCATTTATTTGTCCATGAACAGATCTCAATACATGTTGATAATATCATAAGTCACAGATCAATTACAAAGTAGTGAGTGTTTTATGTTAAAGAGAGGAGATGACTGTTAAAAGTTAATGAAAGTTTATGGATGACCAAGTTATATAGAGAGAGGGTTTATTATGACTAAGAAAGGAATTTCTGACGTTCAGAAACTGGATTAAACTGACAGATTTAATTGGAACTATAGATCATAATGTTAAATGGAAAAGTTAGACACCCATAAATAAAGGTCAGAGGAATCTCCTGTGTGTATGTATGTCTGAGATTAGATAGATAGATAGATGATAGATAGATAGATAGATAGATAGATAGACAGATAGATGATAGATAGATAGATAGATAGATAGATAGATAGATAGATAGATAGGTGATTGATAGTGCTAGACCTCACTCTCAGCCCAGGGGCCTCGAACCCCTTTAGGCTGCCTGAGAGCCCAACGTCGGGGAGCCTCGACCTCACTGACCTCACTCTCAGCCCAGGGAACTCGAACCCCTGTAGGCTGCCTGAGAGTCAGTCCCAAAAATCCAGACCATCAGATGCAAACAGCAAGAGGAATTTATTCACTTGCACAAGTGGGTGACTTAGCCTTGGGAAGCTAAGCACGCCTGACTTCTGCCAGGCCAGGTTTTTATAGTAGAAACTCACAGGATTATCATGCATTTAACATATAGGGTATTTGTTACATTTGGATTGGCTCTTGGCCCTTAGGCCAGGGTCACAGAGGGGATAATTTTACATAGTTCAACCTTTTCTCAGGAATTCCACAAGCATTGTTTCACATATCACAAGATATTGACTTAACAAGATGTTATAACCATAAACTTTGTTTTACAATATTGATGTATATTTGGGGGCCATAAACTTTGTTTTACAATATTGACGTACATTTTGGGGCTTTTCTGGTAAATAGCATAGACATTATCTCACATACCATGTAATGTTGACATAGCCTTTTGTGACCCTGGGACTTTCCAGTTAAGAAAGGGCAAGTTAACAGAGGGCCCAGGTGTTTTTCCACTAGAGCAGGGGTCTTACAATAGATGATAGAGGAAGGAAGGAAGGAAGGAAGGAAGGAAGGAAGGAAGGAAGGAAGGAAGGAAGGAAGGAAGGAAGGAAGAGAGGGAGGGAGGGAAGAAAGGAAGAAGGGAAAGAAGAATAGAGGTAGATAGATATGACCATAGAAGTATGATTTCAGAAAAGAGAGTGAGCAAGGGAGGAAAGGCAAGAAAGTGTGAGAGTCAACATGTGCACAGTCTACAGTACACATATACAAAAACATGGTAATGAAACCCAGCATTTTTCAGCTTCTAAATTGGCAGTAAGCTGGGGGTAAGGAGAATTATTCTTTTCTGAGCATTTGGCTACTGGTAGGTTTTCCATGATCCAATGGATGGTACAAGACACATGCACCTACAGGCAGCACTGATTGAACTTGGTTGGTTATCAAAGATAAAAAGACGTTGGGAGGGGGATGTGTTCGGGAGAATACAGAGACGGCTACCGCCACATTTCATTTACATATGTACAAAATTATCAAAAATAGAAAGATGAAATGAGGACAAATGCATCAAACAAGAGTGTAGCCCTTATGATAACAGGACTGTCAAATGCGCAGACGTGTATTCTTGAATGTGACACATTATTTTTGTTTTGAAAATTAGATAGACAAGATCAGCATCCTAGATCATTGGTAAAACTGAAACCTGAAAGTAACTTTGAGCACAACGTCAAGATGAATTGCACAGAGAATGAAAGTTCAGCCAAGAGTCTCAAGGTACTCTCAGCAGGGACCCTGTCACAGCAAATTCCTGCCTCAGGTAAGAGTTGAAACCCGTGGATGACCTGCGCTGTCTTTTTGATGTTCTGACTCCTGGCTTTGCTGTGTTTGCCTAGGGGAGACAGGATGAGCGGCTAGACTGGAGATAAAGAGATGAAAGGGGAGATTTCTGGCCTCAGATCATCTTGACACTCAAAGTGTAGCCATTGGCAAATCCTTCTGCCTCAACAGAATCTCCTTCACTGGCTGGTTGGGAGAATTCAATGAATTTATTTATTTAATAATTTGCTTATCTATTGATATGTATAGATATCATTTGGTGTATGTATGTGGATGCATATATGTGTGAAAATATATTTTGTGTGTGTGGAGGGGGGGGCAAAAGTCAACCTTAAGTATTCCTCCTAAGGTTCCATTTATATTTTTTAAAACAGAATCTTTCAGTGCCCTGGAACTTATGCTAGGTGGACTGGTCAGTAAGTCCCAGAGAGCTTCATTTCTCTGCCTCTCGACTTGGACCCCGACCTCTAATTCTATCCAGGAATTTGTTCTAAGGTCCTAGGGATTGCATTTCAGCCCATGTGCTGATCATGAGCAATTTACCAATGGAGCCGTGTCCCCAGCTCTAATCTCTTTTTTTTTTTTTTTCTGAGTACCTTGTGAGTTTTCTGGTACTATGTCAGTGTCAGTGAAGGAGTAGAACAACTGACAATAGCTAGTAAGAACCAATCTAGAGCAGAAGCTAGAACTCGAACCCAAATGTATCACTTCCATTCCTTCTTTCCATTCTACCTTCAACACATCAGACCGTCATGATCTGCTAACCTCCCCTCCAGCTTCACTGTCTCTTTCGTATGCACTGTGATCTTTCGTGCTTCATTATGGTTATCCTGAAAGGTTTTTCCATGAAATATGAAATATTTTCCTCATGATTTCTAGAAAACTAATGTTAAATACCACTGAGTCTACAAGGCCAGATCAAGCCAATCAAATTCAAATTGGTCTGATGTCAAAGCTGGCGTGATGAGTCACTTCGTGGATCCTCCAATGTTATACAAGGGCTCTGAAATCAAGGGACAGCTTCCCTCAATGATGACCCTTAGGACCTGGCTTGAAGGCACTCAGAGCTTAGCTCCCCTGCCGCCATCACTGGGTCACTGTGTTGAATGATAAACTGTCTCCCCCGTTGATCTATGCTTATTGGGAGAATGAGACCAGAGAAAGTCCTATTTACTTGAGAGACCAGAAGCATGTATTGAATTCCCCTTAGCTTTGAACAGCCATGTTTGAATGCTGCTGAGAGCATGAGAGAGTTTCCCAGTTTCATTTTAGTTTTTCTTTTCTAATAGTAAATAAATTTGTTCTTTGAATATGTCATACACATGTACAACGTGCACAGATTACCTTCATTCCCCAGTTTTATTAGCCACCCCTCATCTCCACATACCTCTCACTCTCTCCTGTAATCTCACATTCCTGTTTGTTTTGTTTTGTTGCCCACTGAGCTTAACCAGGGCTCTGTGAAACTAAGTGTTTGCAGTATGGTGGGCTGTTGTATAGCAATTCCTCTGAGGGATTCCGTCTTGGCAAGATGCTTAGTAGTCCACATGGTTAGGATATATTATGGTTTAGCAAAGGGTCTAAGGTGAGCGGAGTTATTTGGAAGACTTAATTAATCTGGTATAAATCACAAGTTAACCTACTTTAAGAGGTGATATAGTGGCCACAGAAGATACACAGCTTGAGGTATAAAACCTCCTTCTAACGATAGAAGGGTTAACAAGGGATAAATTGCGGATACTATTAATGGCACAGTGCTCATGGGCAAGCCCACCCCTGCTGCTTTTCCTGCCGGTGAGGCCAAGTCTGGTTTTAATCAACCCTGCCCTTTTCACCCTTGCAAGAGCTGCTTCTGCAGCTCTGTTATGAGAGGCTGAGACACCCAAATTCTTTCAGCAGATCAAAACTTTCTTGAAAAATGTGATGCCTTCACTTTTGATATATAGCGGGAAGCAAGGATTACTCAGAGTTGTGACCTTGAGCTCCTTTCCCTGCATAGAATGAATTGAGGGCGATGCTTACAATATCTCCAGACATGGGACTCCAGAAAAGGAAGAAGACTGTGTCTTCCTGAAAGACGAAAATAAGAGAAATCAAGTCTGTTGCCACTTTAGGACAATAGTGTTTTAGATGATCATTTATAGACTTTGGGTTCAGTCCTGTCATATCTTGCATTATCTTTAGGATGTTATATAATCAGCTTTGATCTCAGTTTCTCCATTTGTTACAAGAGGAAAATAATCTTTACCACCACAGGTTGTTGAGAGAATTAATTAACTGATGTTTTAGAGATTAGCATAATGATTTGACAATTATTCATTTTCCTTTGTAGATCACAGACGTATGCAAGTGTTCTAGTTTGTACACAACATTACAAAGACTAAGTGATTGTACAGTGTTTAAACATAAATGAAACCTCTATATCCTACAGTCTCCCCCAAAGCACAGAGGGCGTCACATACGAGGTACTGGAAAGATTGGAAGAGTCAGAGGCCTAGGAGGACCTGGGGGACATGACAGGACCACTACACTTATAAACTCACAGAAGTTGTGACTGCCTGAAGGAGAATTGTATAAGATCAAGCCTATCAACATAGCACCCCTATTTGAATTGCTATTGAGAGCTGATAGCAGCTGAGGAAGGAAGAGTCTGCTTCCTTTGAGAGTGTGGCATCTAAAAGTTTGATCACGTTCCAGTGGACGATGTCACCCCATGGGCATATGTGCAGCAGCACAAAGTGAACTTCGCAGTTTAGTTTTTAAACAAGTTAAAAGGAAGATGAGCCAGGACTTGGGGTTGAGGGTCAGAACTCAGAGGTGTAAGGAGGAAGAGTGGGGAATGCTTATGATCAAAATAAATTATATGAATGTAAAGTTCTCAGTTAATAAAGATGTATTTTAAAATAGCTAAAAAGACTTGAAGGCTTGATCACTAATGGTAATGCTATCCAGAACTTCATGGATCATGAAGACACTGTCATATACCAGTCATCCAGTGTTAGGTTAAGACCTGAAGAGGTAGTAATGGTCGAGATCTAGTTTGAGGAATTAGGTCACTGAAGGCATGCCTTTGAAAGATGTATTTTGTCCTCTCTGTGTGTGTCTCTCTCTTTGTCTCTCTCCACCTCTCTCCATCTCTCTGCCCTTCCTTGCTGACATGAAATGAGTACTATTCCTCTTTCATAACCTGTTGTAGTGTTTCCTCTATGCCATAAACTTAAAAGCAATGGATGCAGCCAGAATGAAGCTTCTGAAATCTTGAGCCAACATAAACCTGTTAATTTAAATGTGTGTGTGTGTGTGTGTGTGTGTGTGTGTGTGACATTCAGGCCACAGTGGTACACGTGGACATCAGAGGAAACCTGGAGAAGTCAGTTCTCTCTTCCACCACAGCGGTTCCAAGGGGATCAAACTCAGATCATCTGGCTTGGCAGTAAAGACCCTTACATCCTGAGCCAGGTCATAACCATTTCTCTGTTTCTTCATTGATCTGAAGTATTTTGTTACTGTAACAGATTTGCTGCAGCAAGCTTCTTTGTGTTTATATGTGGAGGGTTCTTTTTAGATCACAGAACAAGGAGATTAGTTGAAAGCTCTGGAGAATGCAACTATAGGTGCTAACAGGTAGCATATGTAGAGAAGAGAATGAGATTTAACAGAAGAAGGAGCATTTGGGTGCTTCATAATGGTACATGTGATGAGAGCTGCCTAATTAGAAGGAAGGAACGCGTTCCCTTTGTGAGATGCAATTGTCTAGAAAGATTTAGTGCATAAATCAGTTAGTTGCCACATAGTCTGACAGTTTCTAACATTAAAAAGTGTCCCCTTTCCAGATGGTGTCTTCAGGGTTATGTTTGAATTAGAAGAGGTAGAATTGGACCTATCCTGGTGCTTCACACCAGCTGCGCACATGGATATCCAGAAATGTGTTCTGCAAGTATCTCAATTTCACCATCAACTGAGATGAAAATATTATTTCTAATTCAAACACGGCATGCTTAGAATTTCTGTTTCACTCGTTATCACTGCGTAGCCAATGCTCAGCATTGTGAGCCATAAAATCCATCTCTAATTTTTTTTTCATTTTGGATTCTGCAAAATCTAATCAGAAAATGAGGATGGGGGAATTTTATTCTAACTTCCACGACTTGATTATGTTCTCCCTTTGATCCCCTTTCCTTTCGTACTATTTATTTGGTGACATTAGTATGTAGTGGCTGTTTCCCATAGTCAGAATGGGTTTGAATCCCAAGAGCAGTATTCATGACCAGTATGCTCTTAAGTAACTTTTTTACACTGCTTTAGTGTACTCATCTAGAAAATGGGCTAGCAATTAGCATTATATTAGGATGTTGTAGCATCACGGAAAGCCTGCCCCAGGATGGGTAATCACGTACCAAAGAAGGGAATCAAGAATGTGTTGAGCAACATGTAGCTGCTCAACAGTTTGCAGATGGTCTTTTCCTGGCAGCTAGGCTGGTCTTGGCCTCTACAAACAGTTCTGCTGGTCTGAGCTTGTAGGCAGCTCAGTTTGTCTCAGAGTATCCCACAACAGCAGGTGGGTGTCTACAGACACTTGGAGAGGGAGGGACCTAGTGAATCTGGTCAGTTTCAGGCACTTCTTGAGCTATTGAGTTGTTCACATACTGGGCTGATAGAGGATCTCTGCAGGATAAAATGTTTCACCTCCCCTTAGAGCATCCTGTCCCCCTCTCCCCCCTTTAGAGAATATTCAGGAAATAGGTTTTATTCAGGCTACAACCTTGTCCAGAGGATGCAAGTCTCAAATTGAAATAGACCTTAGAGAGGATGTTCTTGCATTTTTATGCCTTAGAAGTGGGTTACAGCACAGGCAAATTTCATATTGTTTGACTAACAGTAAAAAGTTATAAGCAAGTGTTTTGTCTAGTTCTTAGGGCAGGGGGGAGGTAATAATTTCCTGTCTGAGATACAGAAAAGAAAAAAGTTTCTGTTGAAAAGGCGTAAACTATAAAACTAATGGCCCTGTGTAGTTACGTCAGCATTTTAACAGCACGTCTGTTACCTAAATGGGGGTGGGGAAATTACAAACATTCTTTTTCCTATTTTTATAATGTTTTGTATCAATATGAACTTGACATTGTATGTTTCCTCAGAAAATGGACTACCTATTTTCTGTCCCATAAATAGTCTCTTCTCCCTGCAGTGCTTTCCATGACACAGCCTATATTCAGCTTCTGTAAGATTGAGAAATCACAAGCTATGTCTTCTCTTCGAGGTTGAAAGGGCGGAAAAGCAAATCACCCTGACTGTGTTAAGCTGAAGCAAGGTCATACATACCACCAAGATGTTATTGTACTTACTGCCAGAACCCATGATTTTGTTGTCTTCCATGGTAAAAGGGACTTTGTAGATAAGATAAATAACGATGAAATGGGTGTGTTATTGTAGATCATGACAAGTACACTAGAATCAGAAGGAAGGAGGACAATCATAGAAGTGGACAGGCTGTAATGTAATGATTCAAGGTCAGTACAGAACAGAATCATCATTAGAATCAGAAAAGAGGCCAGTCCTGCTGGCTCCTTGACTTTAGTTCCATGAAACTCTGACTCTGACTTGCACATGAGAGTAAATTGTACCTTTTAAAGCCAATATTTGCTTGAAGATTGTTGTATCAACCATAGGAAACCCATGCTTTGTGTAGCTGTAAAGATGGAATTCATATGGTTACCTGTTTAAAATTCCATGGGCACCTTGTTCAGGCAAGACTGATTCAAAGGTTCACATAATGTGAATAAAAGCAGTGTTTACATCTCAGTTCTGTTTTCACTGACAGACATTCTGTACATAGGAGCCCAGGGCCTGCATGATGACATTCTGTTAGAGCAAGACTATTTAATTTTATGTATATGAGTGTAATGCCTGTTTGTAGGTGGGTGCGTCCGTGTTGTGTAATGCCCCTGGAGGTCAGAAGAAGAGGTCAAATCCTCTGGAACTGGAGTTACAGACAGTTGTTAGCTGTTATGTGGCTACTCAGAATTGAACCTTCTGTTGAAAGGTTAAGACCAGTTAAGGTTCAGTCCAGTGCTGTTAACTGTTTAGCCATGTCTCCAGCCCTAGCAAGACTATTTTTTAAGTATTTCTTGAAGCTGTGCGTGATGGTACACAGCTTTAATCCCAGCACTTAGAAGGCAGAAGTAGGTAGATCTCTGTTGTTAGGGTCCCAGAAGTGGGAACAAACCCCAAGACTACACTTTGATGAAAAAAAGGAAAATTTATTTACGTAATTTGGCAAACAAGGCAAATTTTGCGACCAGCCGGGCTACAGTCCCTAAAGCCAGATCAGGGAACTGCACACCCTCTCTAAGGTGCAGCTGACTTTTAAATGTTCTGTGTCTGTGGGCTCTGCTGGCTAGTTTAACCATGGAATTGGTTGGTCCAGAACCTGTCTGTCCCTCGGGGATTATTTGTATTGGACAACTCAGACCTCGTTGTCCATGGGGTCTGGGCTTGGCGCCAGAATGCACACTGAAGTGTTAGCACCCTGAATGTAGCAGGGAGGGGCAAGGAGATTAAAACTTAAGAGGTCTGAGTTTCCTTTGTCCCTACACTGTGAGTTCAAGGCCAGCCCTACTCTACATAATAAATTACAGGTCTATTGGGTCTACAGGGAGATCCCATATCAGAAAGAAAATGTGTAGTTTATTTATTTATACTGGGAATTTCACAAATGTATAAAGTGAATTTTGATTATTTCCACCCCTATTTTACTGAAAATTCTCCCACATGTCCCCCACACAACTTTTCCCTCTTTCGTGTCCTTTGATAACCCACTGAGTCAAATTAATGTTGCCTATATTTGCATTAGTGTGGTGCCAACCATTGGATCATGGTCAGGCTACCAGTGGACATATTCTTGAACCAAACCGACTCTTCTTTTTTCTCAGAAATAGAATTCCAATGGCTCCTCATTCAGGGCTAGGGACTTCTCCCACACATGCTTGAATGCTGACTGGACTGATGTTGAGCTGATCTGTGTAGTCAACCATACTTGCGACTCCATACGTGTAACAGTCCTGTCCTGTTCAGAAAACACTTTTATCCAGAATTCATCAACACCCTTTGACCTTATAATCTTTCTGCCTCCTCCTTCAAAGTGTTCCCTGAGACTCAGGAAGGAGTGTGATATAGAGGTTTCATTTGTGTTGGAGTAGTCCACAGATACTTATTCTGTGTACTGTGTTCAGTGAGTGTCTGTATTAACTACACTTGACTACAAAAATAAGCTTTTCTGAGGAACATTGAAAGTTGCACTAATTTATATGTACAGAGATCAATATTTATAATGCATATAATACTATATCTATTTAACACAGTGATTGTAGTATGTTCTCTCCTAGAGCTTGGCGCTCCCTATCCATGGGATCTTGGCCAGATTTACAGTACCAGGCATCAGTTTCCACCTGTGGAATGGGCCTTAAATCCAATCAGAAAGACTTAATTACTGTAATATTCATAGAACTATTACACCCATGGGCATATCTTGACCAGCTGTTAATTATTGCAGTTTACAGGGTTCATAAGACTACTTTTGATTTTTCTCCTTCAGTAGCCTGCATAGCACTTTTTTAAACTGTGAAAACTGACCAGCAGGTGGCAAACCTCCAGGTCAGTCCCAGCTTGATTTCTCTATGTTCGGTGAGCAAAGTATGTGGTTTCTTTATTGGCAGGGTCTTTTACCATCAAATTCTAGAAGGTATCCAAGAACAATGAAAAGAGCCTCTATTGTTCTGTGGCACTCCTAGCCAATAATTTGAAGGGAGCTATCCCACATCTGGCACAGGACTTTTGGTTTGACAACCAATCCCTTCTTGGAGGAGCATTATCCCCTGTATGATATAACTCCATTTCAGTATGATTTTATGATTCCTATATGAGTATTCTGGAATCATAAAATTACACAATTCCACATGTCTTTTTAGAACAGCCTTAGTACTAGTTGTCCCCCTGCTGAGCTCTCCTCTGCTTTTTCCTTACTTGCACTTTCCCATCACATTATCCCCCCTTCCCTTTTTAAATATCCGCCAGTATTCCCATATTCTACCATAACAACTCAGTTAACATCTCTCCTTCCCCTTCCAATGGTCTCTTTCTAGATCCCTGTCTTCTACAAGTACTGCAACTATCTGAAGTTTCAAAGCTCAGATCCAAATATGAGAGAAAATGTGATATTTGTCTTTGGGGACCTAGATTACCACACGTGGTATGTTTTCTTTCATTTCATTCAGTTACCTGCCAATTTCGTCATTTCATCTTCCTCTACAGCTTAATAAAACTCCATTGTGCATATATACCACATTTTATTATCCACTTTGTATTTGATGTATTTCAAGGCTATTTCTGACACCTAGCTATTGTGAATAGAGCTGAAAGGAACATGGGTTAGCGGGAATGTCTGTAACATAGAGTGTCTTTGCAGTATATGCCCAGCAGTGGTATAGCATAGTCAGTCATGTATTCGATCTGTTTCTAGCTTTTAGAGGAGACTCCACATTTATTCCACAGTGGATAAACCAGTTTACACTTCCAGTAATGGTGAGCAAGATTCACCCTATCTCCACATTGTTACTGGTGTTTGTTATCATTGGTTATCTTTTTTCTTTAAATTTCTTTTTGGAAGATTTCATACATGTGTACAATAACATATCTAGCCCCAGGTTCCTTCTCCAACACATTGATATTACCTAGTCTGACTGAGGTACATTAATATCTTTAAGTGGTTTTCATTCACATTTCCCTGATGGGTAAAGATGGAGGGGAAACTTCATGGGAGCCGAGATTAAAAACAGTGATATGTAGGAGGAAAGCGTAACAATAAAGTAGAAAGGGTTAAATGGGGTGAGGAATGGGAAGGCCTGGCAGAGTAGAGTACACAGACAGGGATAAGTACCACTAAAGACCTTTTTAAAGAGCAACATGGATACCTAGCACTATAGGAGCTTGTTAAAGTAAAAACATATTCATTGTAAAAGTGATTTACAGGAAGTTGCCTTATAACACGGGGTCATTGCCTCTACTGTACATTATATACTAGCAAAGTAAAAGGCTAATGATAGGGATGGACCCCCACTTTTGAAGTTATTTAGCAAGATTACCATAGAGCCTCAAACAACACTGACCATTGCCCCTGATCTTGGTCACCCAACATAACTTGATAGGAAGACCCTGTTGCAGACTGTACTACATGCATGAGCCATACATAATAAAAGAGGGAGAAATCCAGCTGTTAATATATTTAAAACCTTGTCTTTACTGGCTAGCTTTCCTAGTGCTGGAAGATAATATGAATGCTACCAGAAGAAAAAAATAAATCATTAACCTTTCCAGGTGTGAACCCTGTGGGCTTCAGCAACTAGGCAGACTAGATGTGACCTCTGGTGTAGTAGTGACCATGAATATGTAGGAGTAATCAAGAACTTTCTAATTGGATTTAAGATCCACATGATACGATGGATCTCATACCTGACATTGATATCAGGTCTAAGATCATGAGGCTAGACAGGCGACAGGTCACAGGGGAGAATGTAAGACTATTATTATGCTAAATCAATACAGTATTAAACTAACTCCTAATGTCTTATTATATCTGTGGATTAATGTATCTTTCACCTCTCACTAGAGAACCTTCCTTATGAGGCAATTGGTGATAACACAAAGACTCACAATTGGTCAAAGAGCAGAGAGTAAGAGAATGCAGAGTCTTGTCAATGAATAGGACACCCATATCAAACTCTGCTGCCTACCAAGTCTCAGGGACAACTGTGGAAGAATAGGCAGGAAGACTATCAGAGATGGTGAATGAACACAAACAGAATTTTTCAGATAGCTGTGAAGTTACTAAAATGAATTCACAACAATGGTGAGAGCATGCTCAAGTCCAAAGTCTGTTCAAACCAGGCAAATCCCCATCATAGACGTGAGGAATTGGGTAAGAAACCACAGCCATACCTGAGGAACTGTGGCTGCCAATGCCTGCTAACATATGGAGAAGAGTCAGTTTCATTTAAGGGTGAAACTCGTGGTAAGTTCAGTAGGTTAACCAGGCTCCAGTGGAAGGTCCACAGGCATAGTGATATTTTGGAACACCAAATTAACTCTATAGGCATATATACCTATATATTAAATTTCTGTATTTAAGCATATATATATGTATATGTTAGAGCAATAAAATTGTGACGGTGGTAATATGGAATCAGCAAATGGAAAAGGGATATAAATACTACAAATATATATTGTATGAAATTTGCAAGATATTAATTATATATTTATTATATATTAGATATTTCCTATCCATTTTTATTTATTCTTTTAGAACTCTCGTTTAGTTACATAGCCCACTCTTTATTGGACTGCTTGTTTTCTTGATATTTTGGGGGATCTTTTCATATACCAGACACTACTCAGAAACTATTCCTTTGTCAGATGCACAGATCACAAACCTGTTTTTTTCGCATTCTCTTCACTGCCCGTTCAACTGATTGTTGTTGTTCCCTGAGCTTCTTGGTTTGCTGAGGTCCCATTTGTTAAGTCTTGATAGTATTTCATGTTCTGTCAGAGTTCTAGCCAAAAAGGTCTTAACTTGAATAATTATCGAAGCAAGCTGTATTGTCTTCTAGCATTTTTCAGGAATCAGGTCTTATGTTGAAGTCCTTGATCCATTAATATTTGAGTATTGCAGTAAGCTTACTATAAATTCTTTTTTTCTGTCTCAAACATGTGTGAAAGCGAGATTGCCTGTTAGCAATCAGAACAGGGGGCTCCAAAACGGGGCAGGCAAAAAGATCATAAGACTGTATATTTTGGTCTAGTTTCTTGGATCAAATTTTACAATCCAGGCATATTAACCAAAATCTCACTTGTAAGAGAATCTTGAATTAAGGAGACACTGCGAGTCATAAATAGGAAGGAGAACACCACTTATTTTTAGAGCAGGGCTCGGCTCTCAGGCACGTTTTTGCTGACTCCCTTCTCAGATTCCCTATGGTTTTATTTCAAAGCCAGGAGACTACCTTTTGTACTCCAGAATTTTATTCTCATTCTGTTCCCAGAGGGACTAAAATTGCTCTCAATCTTGTTTTCAGTTATAGACTTATTTCTGTGACAGGAATCACTATAGTTCTGTTTGCCTACTTTCTGCCACTCTGGCAACATGCACTCCTTTGCTTTAGTTAAAACTTTAAGTGCCTCAATAATAACCATTGGACTTTAAAATGTCCCGCAGGGAGCTTTGTCCTGCTTGGTCTGACCACTGAAATGTTGTTTCAACTTATTTTCCAGATGAATATTGTGGAGTTAAGAAGGAAAAAGAGGAAATTTGAGAAAATGTGTGAGAGAGGTTGGTTACAAAGCATGGAGAAGGTGGAGGGCTTTTCATAAATCCACCCCTAGAGCTTCTCCAAAGAAGGAGGGTTGGCCTTATGGGAACATGGCTGAGAACAGTGGGTCACCATAAATTGAATACAAGTAGAAGGCAATGACAGTCAAGAGATTATGAGCACGATGTAAGAGAAACCTACAGCATTCTGAGCTGAGCTATGAGGTCAGGTAGATCACCACAAGATCTAATACCACAGCTTTGTTGGGACTTATGCCCATTTTAACTCAAGGAGCACAATTATTTGATGTTAATGAGATTCACCTATAATTTTATTTGTTTTCTTGGTAAAACGATACCTGATGAAAGAGTGTGTCTGTCATACATACTGTTTGTAACTGCCAAGATTTAATGTGACCTCCTTTGTAAGTTTGCATTGTGGATCTTTAGCTAAAATTGTATCTCTCCGAATCCAAACCTACAGCTTCTGTCTTAGATTCATTCACAAAACTGTGTCAGATTCAGAAGACTGATTAGAGACCATTGTGTTTTACATTGGAAACTTAGCATTAGGCTAGGCAGGACCACTCACATGTACTGTTGCAGATCTACAAGCACAGCACAGAGAGAAAAGTCCTCAAATATTATGAGGAAACTTTCAATTATAGTCAGATGGCTAGTTTAAAGGCGCAGTGTTGGATGGAATTAGCGTATTTGTTTATACACAGTGGCAGTTAAGCAATAGTCGATGAGCATTTATTGAATCAGTGGAGGATATCATGTGGGTAAAGAGACTGTATCAACATGTATTTCTAAGAATCCAAGAGAAAAATGAATAGGCACCTAAAGGAAAGCAACGTGTCATCTAAGTCATAAGATATAAAGTCCATGAAATATAGCAATTGATCATTGGAGGTAATCAAGCAAAGTTTCATTCTACGTGAAACTTCTTTAAAGTATAGCGTTTTAATTTGGTTAAAGAACACAAAAGTTAGAAGCACACATCATAAAAGTGGTTTTTCAAATCTAGCGACTGAGTACAAAACAGAGAGATGAAGTCTTGATTATAAAATGAATAAGTTCTAAAGAGTGACTACTGTATAATTTAGTGATTATAACTAATAATTACAATCTATTTACTTGAAATTGTTGACAAGTGTAGAATTTTACTTTACTTTCTGTCTTATTTTATGTATATGAGTGTATTGCTTGCATGTAAATAAATGTACCCATCTTGGGCAGTGCCCAGAGTCAGAAGAGGGCACTTGACCCCTGGAACTGGATGTACAGATGCTTATTTGACACCATGTGGGTACTGGGAATAGAAACCAGGTCCTCTGCAAGCACAACCAGTCCCCTTAACGGCTGAGACATCTTTCCAGCCTGAAAAGTATAGAATATATATATATATATATATATATATATATATATATATATACCAAAAGCAAACTATGTATATTACAGATAATGTACATGTATATTACATACTATGTATAGAAATTGTGTGGTAAACTTTATTATAATGATTTTATATTTGATTTTATATCAATCAAATCATCACATTGTAAATTTTGCATATACACATTTATCAGTCATCAATTATTTCCTCAATATAGCTGGACAAAATTAAGAAAGTTTAGGGAATACCAGCAGATAATGGAACTGAGTTTAGAAAATGAGAGACCTTACAGAGCCATGTCATCTGATATATGTCTGTATATTAAGTAGCTCCTTTATGTTGTTTGATCTAAGCAGTGGGTCATAGCACTGTGTTTCCCATCACACATTAGGACAGTGGTAAAAGCTGTTCCATGCTTACTTAAGTTCCTTGAGGCATAACTGTTTCCTTCCAAAGCAGAAAAATTTCTGTAAGGAGACAGTTGTTCAGGACACATGACCAGGCCATATTTAAAAGGAGAATGAAGCAATGCACGACTGGAAGTCAACCACCAAAAAGAATGAGAAGAAAAAGTCCTGCTCAATCACTGCCTTCTTCTCTATGGTGTCCTCCTTCAGATGGGTGCATGTCCTTGCATGGGAAGGCTGCTTCTGAGATAGTTTATGAATTTTCCATCCAATTATATTTTAATTAAGAAGCTAAATGGCTATTAGTAGTAAAATGAAAATATCTGAAAGACCAAATTTCATATATGAAGTTTAAATACTAATAACATGTCTGAGAAGGAAATTTCAGGCAAAACTAGCTGTTTTACAGGACAAACCTCAAAATGACCATTTTTGTCTAAATTGTTTCATTGAGTACTAAGTATTAATTTATTCAGAGAAAAATCTGAACATAAAACCAACATGAAAATTAAAATAAAATCATTTACAGTATAGTATCTAAAACTAACATCTATTACTTTTTATATAGTCTACATAATTTCATATGTCTATATAGATATTTAATAAAAAATATTAATCCTGTGCTATAATAGCTTAAAAGGCTAAAATTGGCATATTTCTGCATTGATGTCCATACTTCTGAAACACTGGGTATGCATTTAAATAAGCAATTAAAGTATGAAATGCTTCTGTTTTTAAATGACACAGGTCGACCAGTATGGTCTACAATTAATTATACATTTCAAACTATCTATAGAAGACTAGAAGTTTATGATACATAGAAATGGTATATTTTTATGTTTTACAGTGAAGAGGATTTATCCTAGTCACCCATACGTATCAAGCAGGCTCTTTACCATGAAACAATATCCTAGCCAAAAAATTTAGAATATTTAAATGAGTTGAAATGATCATTATCCTGATTTGATAATCACAATTTGTATGCATGTATCTAACTACAAAATTGTACTCTATAAGAATGTACTATTATGGCATGCCAATTAAAATAAGTATATAAATAAATACAAAGTTTCAGATTAATAAATTGCAACTTGCCCCTTTGAGAGTTACAGCAGCTTGGGTGGCAATACTGCCATGTTTATTTTTATTTCTTTCTTCATAATTTCTAAAATGACAGCATAAAGATTTCTTTCCTCAGACATAAAAGCCCTGTGCTAATAACAAAATTTTCCATGAGCAATGGCTTTCATCACTTTCTGGGAAATGCAGCCTGTGACAGAGGAATGAACCCCAGTAGTTTGAAACAGCTCATTCCTGGGGTGGGGGTAGGAGTTCTATCAAGTTAAAAACAAATATTTTCTAAGGTCCAATTACGTTTCTTAAATGTAGTTAAACTCTATGAATTCTCCCTATATCTGGGTCCATTAAGTAGTACCCCAGATCTAAATGGCTGACTCCCTGAGAGATTATGGGTGGGAACATTCTGCTGCCTGACATTAATGGCACACTAGAATAGCTCCTGTGTAAAATAACGGCTGAGATTGATGAGACTTCCTCCCTTGCAGACGCTACCCTACTGTGCTGCAGATTTTAATGTCATTTTGGTTTTGCTGTATGCAAGAGTAATAGCTACATTCTTGCAAAGTCGGGGGTGATTCAGGTTTTAAATATTGAATTCTATTTAAAATGAACTATGATACAGGCTGATGCAGTGAGTCTCTGAGAAGCTCAAATGACCATTTGGCTCAGTGAATAACCATGATGTTCAAAGACTGGCTGAATTATCCTAACAAGTACATATGTTCATACTGGAAATGGAGAATCAATAATTTCTCTCAGGTCAATTTTGTTTATTAATATTTATGAGATTCTTTGTCTTAAATGGTGGTTCCCCTATCTCTTTTTTATGTGCCTGTGTGTTTCTTGTTTGAAATGTACTTTCAGTGGTTTCTTTACCACCATGATGCTAAATATTTCATGTAAGCAAAGAATCTTTGCAGATTATATCTGAAGAAAACAGAAAAAAAATGTACTAATTAACATACACTTTTAATCATAGCCTAAGAACAAAATAGAAATTATATAATCTTATCAATTGAAATGTTCTGTTTCCAGTATTAAGAAAATTCTCACAACAGGAATATACATAAGAGATATTAGTGATGGGCAAGAGGACCATGAAAGTTAATCACTTAGTTCATTGATCTTTACATTAAATTTTTATGGTGGGAAAAAAGGAGTAACTTTTTAAAAGGTAAAATTGATAATGAAAGCCATTTGTGTTGAGCATGTGTATAATCATACCCCTGGAGAGTTTAAGATAAGAGGAACTTCAGTTTTAGGCTAGTGTAAGATCCTGGAAGAAAGAAAAGAAATAGAAGGAAGAAAGGAAG
The DNA here is from genome assembly GCA_035773235.1 of Eospalax fontanierii. Lineage (NCBI taxonomy): Eukaryota > Metazoa > Chordata > Mammalia > Rodentia > Spalacidae > Eospalax > Eospalax fontanierii. Next base: position 13,124,706 of record CM069544.1, on the reverse strand, counting down.
GAGGGATGTATGGAAGGAAGGAAGGACGGAAAAAAGAAAGAAAGAAAAGAAAGTGGAAAGAGGAGAATCAGAGAAATATGTTAATAAACAGATAGACTTATTTGTAAACATCAAAACAGAATAATTAGGTTTTACTTTCTATCATTTTGTAATTGTTTTGGCAGAAGTATATTAATTTGATGATGAAGATCAAATTCCCTCCCTGCCCATTGAGAAAAATTTTGACTGAATAACAATAATAATAATAATAATAATAATAGCGTCATGAAATTGTAACAAAGACTACTCCATTGTGAGCCTACACTCAGTTCATACAATTATTGAATTCCACTTAGAAACCTACACAAATTTTATGGTCCAAATCCTTAATTAGAGACTGACCAAAAGAAGGAAATACAATCTATTAAGGAAGATTATCAAACAATACATATAATAACCAACTCCACAGCAAGTCAACAAGCTCACACATTTGAAATTGAACCTGTATCTACATTTGATTGACTTTTTCTTACTCCAGTCTATAAAAGTTTCCTTAAAGCTACACAATCTTCTTTTAACATATTAAAAAGTTCTAAACATATATACAATAGTATAAATATTTTAATATTTATGTCTCTATTGCTAGACTATGAATTCTATAAGCTTAGCTTAGTTATAAGCTTAGCTTTGTTTTGTTCATATTTGTTAATCCTGTTAGGCAGGTAACAGAGACTGTTTACAAAGATGATCTGGTCCAATTAAGGAGAGCTTGGACCCTGGAAGTTCAGTAGAGAGGATGATTAACACAAAGAACTCCAACTGGCCAAAGTAGAGAGAATCAAAGTTTCAGGGTGCTTAACCTTGTATGGGACACTTATGTCAAACTTCTGAATCCTAAGGAATTGTAGAAGAGGGGACAGAATGACTTTAAAGGCAGAAATGTATAACCACAAGGAAATAGAGTTTTCTAGACACCTATGAATTCACAGTAATGGTGAGAGCATGGAAAAGTCCAAGGTAAACTCAAAATATATCTTTTTAAAGTGACTGAAAGAACTTGGGCAGAGAAACTATATCTGAGTCTATTTGTGTAGAAAAAAATCACCCTGTGTGTCTCATATATATTTATACTGAGCACATTGCAACCTGACATGAAAGAAAGATCACCACATTATATATTATGAAAAAAGAAAATCATACAGGAAATATGAAAACCAGAGTTTTCACATCGGGTCATGAAAATAGCAAGCAGGAAAAGAGGCAACGTGGCCTTTAGCCTCTGCCTTTGTGTCTTTGTTCTTCTCAGTAAATGAAAAGACTATCTGAAGGAAAAATGAATCAAAAAGGGAAGTAGGTCCAGCATTAAAGAGCTGTGATATGGGAGGGAGAATCTGTGTTCTCTAAGGATGAGTTCATTGATGGGTTACTCGGTCCCAAGTGGTCATCTATTTGTAGATGTGAGCAATTTGCTTTAGTACCCCCCCATATTTTGCATATATATATATATATATATATATGAATAGCCATAAGAAAGAGGCCATGAAGCTGAAAGGGACTCTGGGGAACATGGCAAGAAAATTGGAGGAAGAGAGGTTGGTCAGAAGGTCATGAAAATACAGTGCTCGTGTATCAAATTCTCAGAAAAAAAAATTAAAAGAAGTCTGTGAAGAGCCAAATAGAAAATGAAGCAAATCATAATTGGTCTTTAGAAACAAAATTGCAATGATATGTTACCCTATGATAAGAATGGTTGAAATAAAAACAAACACTAGAAGAAGCATGAAAAGAAACTCGTGTGTGCAGCGCACAGTGATGCAATCACTTTTGCCTAGAATTTTCCCCTTGATAATAGAGAAGTCCTATAAATGAATTGAGTATAAAATGAAATATATCTGTAATTTGTATGGAAGATATTTCTTGTAAATTTATTTATTTTTTGTTACATTCCTTCCTTTTGTTTCTTGTTCATTTTATCAGAATAATATGACTTCAACCTGTACAGCCATTTATAAAGCATCACCTAAGCATCAGGCTCAGGTGACAGACAACTTTGTTTGAAGGTGAATAAGACATTTACAGAAAGTCACCTTAAAGACAAGAATTTCAGTTAAAATTTCTGACTTACATATGCCAAACAAGAAATTTCTTCTTTCTATATTTTCTATATTCTATAAAGCCTGACTTTTAGGTCAAGAAACATAATTCCTCTGCTTTTCCAATTTTTACATATATATGAATCATTGTGTATTTATACTCACTATATATATACATATATATATATATATGAATCATTGCATATTTCAAACATAACATCTCAATAGATCTTAATCATCTTTATACTCCCTTCCCCACTGCGACCTCTCCTCCTCCTTGGTCCTCCAACAGGAATTCATACCTTTTTTCATCTGTGCTAAGGTCTATTGTGTCAGGATAGTGTTCCCAAATGTTCTTCAGTACAGGTTCATCCACTGAGGTCTGGTCAGCTTAGCCAGAGCCTCTCACTTTAGAAAGACTATCTCATCCTCACCCAACAGTGAACAGTTGCCAATATCTCTTGGGTAAAGGTTAGGGTCTGCTACCCATTTCCCCAGTTCCATCCTGGGTTTTGTCTGCTTGAGTTGGCATGGGTCTTGAGCATGTGGAAGCCATTGCTGTAGCTTCATGTGAGCAGAGTCCCAGAAGTTGTAGGATTCTATTTCCATATGGTGTTATACCTTCTCACTGGCTCTTACAATCTTTCTGCCCCGTCTTCCACAATGGTCCCTGGGCTATGAGGGAAACAATATAGGAGTCCTGTCCAATGATCCATATCAAGACTACCTTAATGGTCTCAGAGCCCACTGAAAGGGAGAAACTCATGTGTGGTACTGTAATCACAGCCAAATGCTTATGGGTGAAGAGGTTTTAGATTTTAGAGAAATAACCAAAGCTGTCACATCCCTAGGTTAATGTAACTTCTTACCAAATGCAAAATATGCATCCTTATACTTACAGTCAATTATCCCAGTCATCACTAATCAAATACGCTTCTTTTGCACCAGAGACTACTAACTACAGTATGCCACAGCACAGACACTGTCTGTGAATTGCCTATGTCTAGGTAGCACATCTACAGTGCAGCCTTTACACCCAAGGCTCACACAACACAGAGCAAGGAGTAAAGAAGACGCTCTTCAATCTCTCAACTCTCATGAATGAAGCTCCCTATGCCACAGAGGGCCGGTAACCCAAAAGGCTACAAATGGCCAAAGTGTGAAGATTAGGCATCTGTGATTTTATTTTTTTATTTTTATTGATTCTGCAGTTTCATTCAATGGATTTCAATCAGAACCCCGTCCCTCTCCCTTCCCTTCCAACTATCCCCATTCAGTGTTGTCCATTATTTTCTGTCCTTTTCTTTTTGTATTTTATATCTATGTCTTTTTATTTTTAAAGTTTGTATTTAAAGGCTTATTGATTTCTTTCTGTGCCTCCTACAGTGCTCCTGGGTGTGGGTTCCTGTGCTTGGCGCCATCCCAAGCGAGATGTAGGACCTTCACCGTCGGGGAGGGGGTGAGTAGGCTCAGAGTTAAGACACGAACTCTGGGAGCTGAGTGAGAAGCATGTGGATGGCACTGAAAGCTCATTTATTCATGGAAATGCAAGGGGTCTTATAGGTCTGATTAGCCAGTTGGCTTATGGGATGGGGTCCTGACTGAAGCCAATAGTGCAGGTTCTTTCCAGATGCTGGGCAGAAGCTATTCTGAGGACTAGTCAGAGCAGAACACCATGCCCACAGGAGCTATTCCTCTATTCCTCACAGCAGGTGACCTGGCTAGAGCCCATCCTGTGTTGTGCCCTACAGGTCCCCACCTTCAAGGCTGCATAGCCATCAGTTATCAATAGATTCTCAGCCAGAGCAGGAGCTTCCTACCTCCCTCATACATGCTGGGTATGTCTTGAGTATGCACAAGTCTTGTGCATGTTGTCATAAACGCTGTGGGCTCCTGTGTACAGCTATGGTGTACATTTCCTTTACTCATTACCACCTTGTGTTCAGTCTTGCTGACCCTCTTCAGAAATGGTTCCTGTTTAGGCATGTGCACTCAGTGGTCTCTTATTTTCTCCATGTTGACCAGTTGTGGGTCTCCATATTGTTGTCTGTTTCAAGAGCTGAGAGATGTAATAATCCATGGGAATAAGTCATTGTGGATCAGTTTATTACTATGTCTGTGAAGCAGAATGATAGCAGTAGGGCTCTCCCTTATGGCCTGTGATTTGTCTAGTCATGAGTTCTCACCCTGATAACAGTGTCTAATATGGATTACATGTTGTGAAGCGCAGCTTAAATCCAATGAAGAGACGGTTGATTACTCCCATAATATTCATAATATTCACTTTTGCACCACTTGCATTTATTTTGCAAAGCCAGTTGTTATTGCAGTTTGCAGGGTTCACAGTTGTGTATGGTGAGTCTTACCTTTACCTATCAGTAACATGCATAGTATCTTCTAGTTCTATGCATATTAGTCAGCTGATATGTAGCTTCAAGCCTCAAGCTTGATTTCTTCATATTCTATCAGTGTGGAGGTTCCTCAAAAAGCTAAATTAGATTCTCTACATAATCCATCCATACTGTGTTTGGCCATACACCTAAAGGAGACTGTATCCTACTACAAAGACACTTGTTGATCATTTTCTTTTCTGTCCTATTCACAATAATGAAGAAATGAAAATAATCTAGATGTTCATCAACTGATGACTAGATAATTAAATATGGAACATTTACACAATGGAATATTATTCAGCTGTTAAGAAAAACAAATTAATGACATTCGCAAGTAAGTGAACAGACCTGGAAAAAAAAAATTAACATCCAGACTGAGGTAACCCAGACCCAGAAAGACAAAGGTTGAATGTTCTTTCTCATATGTGGAGGCTAGATTTGAATATTTAGATGGACTTTTCAATTTCCTTAGAGAATGGAAACTAACAAGGTGTCATGGAGGATGGTTCATGGGAAGAGAGACAGAATACAGTGTTATAAATTGGAAAGGTGGGTAAGAGGACAGGTTTAGTGGGGTTGGGAATGGGAGGGTATGGCAGAAAAGGGATTAAGAAGAGGAATAGCTAACACTAAAGGCTTTTTGAAACAGTCACATGGAAAGCTACTTTAGAAGTATCTCTCAATATATACATGTAGAACATAAAAAGAAGTTTAAATATAGCAGTTTTGTAACAGGTGTTCAATGATTAAAATAGATAACACAACCTAACAAATGCAAATCTGACTGCCTGGAATACATTCCTTATTTTGAATTTGTTGACCAGAGAGAACAGGAAGATCTTTAAACAGTATTGTCTAATGGCATGGCACATGGTTTCCCATGAGAATTTAACCGTAACAGCCTATTGTTGAAGACACTGCCTACCAGAGTTGCCAATAATGTTCCAAGCAAGCATAAAACTGAAAAAAGTAGATGTCTCATAATCCAATAATTAATGAAATAAAAATCAAGTATGTCTCTACTCCAAAAATAAAGAAAACCCCCTATTTTTATGACTCCACATGTGTTTAAAGCAATGATAAGTTCTACAGTGCCTCTTGATGGTTTAACTCAGACTCTTTACAAAAAGTTTAGTATTAAACAAGTGAACATATGATCATTACCATCATATCAACTGATATGTAAATCTGTCCTCCAGGCCTAGAAAGCTGTATCAACAGTTAAAGGCGGCACTAATTGCGCTTGTTGAGGACTCTGTTTTTTGTTTGTTTTGTTTTGTTTTGTTTGTTTATCTGCACCATCCACATAGTGGTCACCAACTGCCACTAAGTCCAGTTCCAGGGGGGTCTGACCTACCCCCTTTTCTGACTTTCATAATCATTTCACACATGTGGTACACTTATATACATGCAGACAAAACATTCATACACAAAAATAAAGGCAAATAAATGAATTTTAAAAAGAGTCTGTCCTTTATGTTATTCTATGTGCTGTAGGATACACAGATGACAAGGGCAGGGTCCCTAGGTATAGACGGTCCTGGTTCCTTGATCAGTGTTTGGAAGGTGTCATCCACCAGAGGGCCTTTAATTTAATATTTAGAATCAGTAACGTAGACGTCCTACACGGATATTGTCATAAACAACTGAAAAGTCAGTCTGAACCAACAGGAAAATCTCATGAAATCAAACTGAAAATAAGAGGCCCTCACTTCTACCAAAATTCTTACCAACCTGAACTGCCCTCTTTCCAAATTATTCTTGATATGTGAGGACACAGTTGGTCAAAACGTAACTATTATACAATTCACCATATCCTATTTCTATATAGAGATCACATTCCTCCTGTTTACTGGTCTTTCAGCAGCAACAGCATATTTAAGACAGCCCTTTACACCGGACACAGTGGGAAAACCAAATGAGAAACAAAGTGTTTCTACCCTGCCCTTCATGAATGCACACCTTCTGCAGCTTTCGCATATGGACAACACTACATTAAATAAGTGAGGAATATCTTAGATAATATCTGCTATAAGATTGTCTTAGTAAGTTTCAATTACCCAGTTTTACTTTGTTTGCTGACCTGTTGATCAGTGATGTATTACACTAACCTGTCTTGTGTTTATTTTCCTTGAATCCTTTTGCCTAAAGCTGACATTTGATTTGATATAAGGAAAATGTAGCTGCAAATTTACATTTATGCTTGAATCTAAATATTACGTTGCAAAATTAAGAATCCAAAAATAAATGTATAAATCTCTTTCCTTCAGGTATGTTTCTAGGAGAGTAATAAATTTCTCTTTTCCCTACACCTTGTTTATGAATGTAAGATGATATGCTCAGATACATAACCTTTCTCTTCCCGTGGCCCTGCTGCTACTGATTCTCCCATGATCTCCTGGCATTGTATTTGTGTGTTATTTCTGAATTTTGCTTATTGACTGTCACAAGTTTGCCATAGTAAAGTACAATATCATGAGAAAACTGATGAAAAATATATGTATAATTTTCACAGTTTTATTCTAAATTACTTCAAGTCTAAAATTTTAAAGTTCATTAAATGAAAAAAATGTTTTGATCTCTAAGAGGCCCCAGGAAGATGATGTCAATGAAGGATACAAACAGGAAGAACATATTGGCAAAACACAAAATCAAAGTATTAGTATGCATAATATTTTTAAAAAAACCTCAAAATTCAGTGGTAATGAAAAAATGTGAATTTGAATATAAGAAAAATACATGAGTAGATATTTCACCAAAGATGAGAGAAATAAACATAGATGGCCCAAAAGTCCACAAAGCACATTCTCAGAAATGTTAACCATTAGGAAAATGCAAAATCAAAACCCAAACAGTATATCATTTCACACATTCCTGAATGATTAAAGCTTAAAAAAAGATAATATAACAACAGCAAGTCCTATGCAGAACATGTAGACTGAAATGTTTTAGCTGAGCTCTAAATGAGGTTGTGCATTTATTTTAAATTTAAGCAGTTGCCCTCAATTTAATAATTATTTTTAGGACATTTAATTCACTGAAATGAAAATGCATGTTCACATAATGGTGATGGAGTGTTCTAATGCATCAAAGCCAACCTTCTTGTGATACTGTACTACAGAAATGATTTCTCAAAACCAGAGTTTAAGGGATTTTTTTTTTGTAATGAACTACAATTTCCTTGAATATATAGTTTTATCTAAATAAAAAATCTCTTTTAAAAATCTTTGTTTATCAATTTTGTATATTTTACACAGAACATCCCAATCATCTCTATATCCACTTCTCCCATTGGCACCCTCCCGCAGCCCTCTTCCACTGGAATTCAAACATTCTTTCATCTGTGTCAAGGCCCATTGTGTCAAACTAATGTCCCCAGCCATCCCTCAGTGCAAGTTATCCACTGGGGTCTAGTCAGTCCATCCAGAGTCTCTCCCCTTAAGAAGCTATTCCTCAACTAGCAGTAATCAGCTGCCAATAATTCCTCATCTAAGTTTGGGGCCTGCTGCCCATTTCCCCAGTTCTGAGCAGGTTTTTCTCTGCTTGAGTTTTCCTGGGCCTTGTGCATAGTGACAGCATTGCTGTAGGTTCCAATGAACAGGGTCCCAGGAGCCTGTAGGACTCTCTTTCCATGTGGTCATGTACCTCCTCTCTGGCTCTTATAATCTTTCAGCCACTTCCTTAATGGTCCCTGATCCGTGGGTGGGTGGAGTTTAATACAGAAGTCCTGTGCAAGGACCCACACTCTGCAGACTCTTAGTCTTTATGTTTGGGCCATCTTTTGTGTTCCTGGCCCTCTGTTGTATGAGGAAGCTTCATTGATGAGAATTGAAGGATGTTAGCATTCTTGTATGTTCCCTGAGACTTAGGTATAGAGATTGCATCATATATGTGCCACTTAGACTTGAGCAACGCAAAGTCAAGATCTGTGAATGACCAGTTGTGGAACTCTGTAAAAATCTCTGTCTGTTTAAAAAGAAGCTTCTTGATGAGTAGTGACTAGGATACTAGTCTGTAAATATAAGAATCCATATTCTGTACATAGTAAGAAATTACATTTGCCTAGGGATGTGACAGCATTGGGGTTTTCTCTAAGATTTATGGCCTTCATAACCATGTCTATTTGGCTATGTTTACTGTACCAGACATGAGTTTCCTACCATTAAGTGGGGTTTAAATCCAATTAAGTAGCTCTTGATTATCCCCAAGATAAAACTGCCACTACTGCATCAATGTCATTTGCTATGACAGTCATTGATGCGGTTATTTGGCTGTAAACCTAGGGTTGGATCATCAATTGATGTTCCCCCTTAGCAACTACTGTGTTGCTCTCTGAAGCCTTAAGAAGAGGTGGCTTCCAGGTGAGTTCAAGCTCCATTTCTCCAAATCCTGTGTCCAAACTATGTCCTGTCTTCAGCAACAAAGTCTTACCTTCAAGTTCTGGGAGTCAATCAAAGGTTGTGATGGTAGCCTGCATAATTTTATGAGTCTCTTGTACTCCCCTGGCCAAGAACTCAAATGAAGATTTCTCCTATCTGGCACAGTTTCTTATCATGCAGCCTTCAGCTTTGCACATGGACTCATGTAGGGATACTGTGTACATTATTTGTCAGTAGGTCTTTGGACCAATTTGATTCCCTCTTGTAAATAAATTGCTAGGTACTATTTATGTCTTTTCCTTCTTTTAAAAGCTCTTTTGAAACAAACCTTTTCTCAAAAAAATCTTTTCTTACAAAAATAATTTTAGGGTAGACCTAAAACTATCTTTCAATTTAATTTTTAAATTTATTTATTTATATGAGCACTCTGCATATATGTAAGAACACCCTTGTCACATTGGATCCCCAGAGGCCAGAAGAGGGTGCCAGATCCCCTGTACAGAAACTACTAATGATTGTTAACTTCATGTTGGTGCTGGAAAGTGAACCTGTGTTCTTTGCAGCAGCAGCCAATGCTCTCAAATGATGAGTCATCTCTCCTGGCCCTACTTTTTCAATTCTTAGTAAATTTACAAATATCTTCACTGTAACTCACTATTAATATTAATTCTTCTACTTTATTTAAATTAAAAGTTAACTTAAGATTCATCAACTTTTTTTGCTTTATCTCCTTTCTACAGATTACATTCACATCAGTTTGAAGATTAACCTCTTCCCCATTGTGCTGAGTGGCTTTGATTTGACTTTTGACACACCTGGTTAGAGGGAAACTCAGTTGAAGAACTGTGGCCATTTCTGTAGGGTGTTTTCTTGATTGTTGAATGATGTGGAAGGGCCCAGCCTCCTGTGGGTTCCACGCTAGGGCAGGTGGTCCTGTATTGTATCAGAGAGCAGGCTGCGCACAGGCCAAGACATCAAGCCAGTAAGCAGCATTCCCCCATGGTCTGTGCTCCAGATCACTGCCCTGAGTTCCTGCCTTAGCTTTCCTTGATGATGAACTGTGCTGTCAGCCAATTAAATGCTTCTTCCTCAAGTTGGTTTTGGTAAGTGTTTTTTATCACAGAAATAGAAATTGCTAGAACACCCATACAGTTGACTGTTGGCTGTTGGGTTGTATTAATTATTCAAAATATCATCAGTTTATACAATATTCTCAACATAGTCTAGGCTAAATAGCGCTTCTGAATTTGTTTCTCCATCATATTTTGAAGTTGTTTAATCTGTCCCTGTCTATTCTGCAAAGACTTCTATGTCACAGTAATTTATTACCAGACATCTACCTGATCCCATTACAGATTCCAGGTATTCTGTACTTAGACAAGATATCAGCTAAGACAAAAACATTTCTAAGGATGGAATTCTATATAGCAGGTCAAAAATGTTATCTAAATTTCCATACTTCTATATCAAAAGAAACAAAATGTCCATGTAAGCAGAAATGTACAACACAATTCTTATTGTTTGTTGTAGAAAACTCATTAAGTCTAAAGTTAATAGCATGCTATAAGACCCAACAAAGAGTATGTTTACAGTGCTGATAAGCATGCAAAAAGAAAATTCTGAGTTCAATCATACTTGTACCTTTCCTCTGCTATTGATTATGTGTATGTGTTCTGTCACTCTGTACTCCACTGGGCCTTGAAAGCATCTTAGGCATCATGATTTGGTGAAAGCAGGGACAGCTTTATGTCAATTTGCTATTAATGAAGAAGTGCAGAGGCTGCACTGACCTTTACATACCCAAAGTCCATTTTAATTTAGAAAAATTCAATCAGCTTGGAATGGGAAAAGAAAAAGAAAAGAGAAATGAGACTTTCTTATTTCCATTTTCCTGTCCTAGGGATAGGAATCCAGAGGTGAACAGCACAGCCTGTTCATCACAGGACATCTGCTCTCACTAGCTTTGATGTGGAGACCTGGGAATTGAAATTCGAACCACCTCAGCCACCAGCTCCTCCTCTGGAATGAGTCATCCTGACTGTGGTTATATTATTCAGTTGTTCTATAAGTTGTTTGCAATTCTTTTCTGTCAGTCCATTCTAAGGGAACTCTGTTGCAGTGAGAGCAGTTGCACTGTACATGTATTAACTGAATGTGCCATTGCAGTTGGATATTAATTGAGTGTGCCATTTTGGGAATATAGTTCCCAAGTTTTCTTTGCCTCCTTACTCATGTTCCTTTTCTCTGTACCTTAAATTGTTATTACTCATAAACTCAAAAAAGTCCACTGAAAGCACAGGGGCATGCTTGTAACTTAGTAAATGTTGCCGTCCCTCTGCTCTGGGCCTGCCCAAAGGGTCTCCAGTACGGAACAATAATCTTTACTAGTTAAACTTCTGTCATAAGACTCGGATCGAGAGTATTCAAAAACACTCTTAAAATTAAACATTAAAGAAAAACAACAACCTCATTGATAATGAAGGCACTGAGCTGACGTGTGAGTTCTCAAAAGATAAATTGCAAATGCTTAAGAAATATTTTTAGTCAGCATGGAAATGCAAATGAAAAATACTTTGAGAGTTCATCTTACCCGACTCAGAAGGGCTAAGATCTAAAAAACAAGGGATGTGCTGTCAGGACTGGGAGGAAGGGGAACTCTTGTCTCTTGCTGGTGGGAGAGCAAACTGCTGCAACCACTATGGAAATCAAAGTGGAGATTATTCAAGGAACTAGCCACTGAAACACCATAAGATCCAGCCATAACACTTCTGGCCTTATACTCAAGAGACTGTAACCTACTACAGAAACACCTGTTTATCCATGTTCATTGCTACCCTGTCCATAATGGCCAGGAATTGGAAACAGTTCAGATGCCCATGAACTTTTGAAGAGATAATGAAGGTGTGGTATATATACAGGATGTAATTTTATTCTGTTCTTAATAACCGAAATATTTAATTTTACATGTAAATGGATGAAACTAGAAACAATCACCCTAAGTGTGATAACCCAGTCACAGAAAGAACAGCACTGCATGTTTTCATTCATAACAGGATGCTAGCTTTGACGTTTTACATATGCATCTTTCAATCCAGAAAGGTCAGGAAACTAAAAATGGGTATGGGTTGAAGACTGCTTGGGAGGGGAGGCAGAATGCCTATAAGAGGGGATAGGGAAGTAATAGAGGGATAACGGTTAAATGGAGGGGTAATGGAAAGGCGGGGCATAGCGGGGTGTATGGGATACCAAAGGCCTTTAAAAAAGACCTATGGAAAGCAAACACTCTAAAACTTCTTAAAAGTATATTCATATACATTATAAAAAGAGATTTAACCGTTGCCTTATAAGCTACCAATATAAAACTCAAATGCTAAGAATGGACTCCCACTTTTGGAGCTGTTGACCAGAAGTCCTATAGACCCTCAAACAATTCTGGCCATTGACTCGATCTTGGTTACCTACACAATTTGACAATAAGATCCTCTTTCTGAAAACAGTAGATAAATGACACATTGAAGAAACAAGGAGAAAACAAACTGGTGCTGAACTCAAAGCATCATCTCTACTGGCTGGTTTTCATAGGGTTGAGACGTCCTATGAATGATAGCTGAAAAGAGAATTAATCATCTACCTTACCTAACTCTGAATCCTGCAAACTATACCAATATCTGACCTGGCAGAATATACCCATTGATATAAAAGTGGCAAAATATTTTGAGAGTAACCAATCACGCTCTAACTGGAATATGTTCTACTGCATAGGATGGAGCCTTAACTTATATTGATACAAAAATAGTATTAATACCAGGAATCTGAGGCCAAACAGGACATAGTCCATAGGAAAGAGGCTAATGCTATTAGTCCGCTAAATTGATATACTATTAGAGTGGTTCCCAAGACATTATTATATGCAGAGATTAATGCAATTCTCAACTCTCAATTGAGAAGTTTCCTTATGCAGCAGATGGTGATTAACATGGAAATTCACAATTGACTGCATAGTCCTTATCCCTTAATGGGAAGCCTATATCAAATTTCAACCTCCGAAGGCTCAGGAAACATTGCAGATGATGGGGCAAAAAGATGGCTGGAGAAAGAGATGGTGGATGACCCCATAGAAACAGAGTTTTCCAGACAATTGGGAAGTTGCTCATATGAGTTCACAGCAATGATTACAGCATGAAATAGTTCCTCAAGCCAGGAAAAACCCCAGAGTAGATATGGAGATGTGGGTAAGAAACTCCAACCATACCTGAAGAAACATTAGCAACTGATGACTGGTGGGAGGGTGGAGAGTCAGTCTTGAACTCACAATGAAGCATATTTGGGAACATAAATTTGACTCTATAGGCTTTCATATTATATATTATTAATTTTATTATATAATTATTATATAAATAATATATGATATATAATACAATATATAATTAGTAATAATATATAGGTAGACAGACAGTACTTGAAAATTGTGTGGGAGGCAATTAGTGGGGTTCAGAGAGCGAAAGAGTTCTAAAAATGATCAAAATGTATTAAATGAAATTTACAAAATATATATATATATATATATATATATATATATATATATATATATATGTAAAACTGGAAAAATACAAACCAAACCCAAACACATCAAAAAAAGAAGAAATAATGAAAGTTGGATCTTTTCACCCTTGCCAACACATATCTCGTACTAACCCTCTCTCTCTCAGGTAAACACACACACACACAAGTAAACTATAGGATACTCTATCTCATGAACAGAGATGAAAAAATTGTCAATAAAATAATCGAAGCCACATACAGATACATATCAAAAAGATCATCCATCATGAGATTCAAGGGTGGATAATATACAAAAATCCAGTAAGAATAATAAATCATGTAAATAGACCTAAGAAAAATAACATGGTCATCTCAATGGATGCAGAAAATACCTGTGACAAAATATAGTATAGTTTCATGATAAAAAATCCTAGAAGGAATTGGACTGGAGGGAATACTCAAAATAATAATTACAGGTGTATATTGCAAACTCACAGCCAACTTCATTCTAAATAGAGAATAACTCGAAGCATTCCAATTAAGTTCAGAAACCAGATGGACTGTCCGCTGTCCCCACTGTTTTCAAGAAAGTGCTAGAAACACTAACCAGAGAAGAAAATAAATTAATGGGATACTAATTGGAAAAGCATAAGTAAATACATCCATCTTTTCAGATGATATGATACTACACAGAAGAGATTCCAAAAATCCCACCAGAAAACTTCTCAAAATGCTCAAAACTTTCAGCAAAACAGCAGAATATCAAAATCAATTTAGGAAAATCGCTAACCTTTTTATATACCGGTAACAAGCAGTCAGAGAAAGAGATCATAGAAACACTCCCATTTACAATAGCCTCAAATATTCCTAGAAATAAACCAAACACATTAAATGTCTCTACAATGCAAACTAAATCGTTGAAGAAAGAGATAGATGATGACATTAGAAGATGGAAATAACTCTTGTGCTTGTGAATAATTAATATTATGAAAATGACCATCCCACCAAAAGCAATTTACAGATTCAAGGCAATCCTATCAAAATCCCTGTGTCATGTTTTACAGATATAAAATTAAATAACACAAAAAAAAATCCTATAGAAGCACAAAGAACCTGGATAGCCTAAACAATCCTAAGCAAAAAGAATAATCAGTACTGGATGGATTGCCATACTAGATTACATACTATGTTACAATAGCGAAATAGCATTGAATTGGTATAAAACAGTTTGTGTTTTTAAAAAAATTATGACGTGGTAATATTTGTAAAAATTTGTACACATATCAAAAATAACAAATTGTACTCTATCTCATTGGTAAAATTTAGGCTTAGTGGAATATATTTAAATACTATTAAAACAAATTTATAATAAAAAAACAATAAATTACAATCTCATTTGCTACAATTCATGTCATCTTTACTAGTGAATTTTTCTAATAATAATTCTTCAGGATTTGGGGAAGATTGTTTTTATTCTCGCTTCATAAAAGCAGAATAAAAATGCATTGTTGAGGGACATTATAGATAGGCACATGGCTATGATTCCAACATTTGGAAGCTAAGGCAGGAGAGGATCATAAATTCAAGGCTTATCTAGGCTCTATTGTAAAATCCCTGTATCAAATGATAGTTAGACAAATGTTAGATACATCGAGAAACAAATAGACGATAGATACAATAGATAGATAGATAGATAGATAGATAGATAGATA
This sequence comes from Eospalax fontanierii, assembly GCA_035773235.1. Classification (NCBI taxonomy): domain Eukaryota; kingdom Metazoa; phylum Chordata; class Mammalia; order Rodentia; family Spalacidae; genus Eospalax; species Eospalax fontanierii. The sequence goes on along the minus strand of CM069544.1, from coordinate 13,109,608 downwards.
GATAGATGATAGATAGATGACAGATGATAGATTGATAGATGATAGTTATATTATAGTTAGATTGATTTATCAATTGATAGAGAATAGATAGATGATAGATAAAATAAAAGTTCAATGTTCATATCCACTCTAACAAAGTTCAACTTTTTCTGCCTTTATATCTAATGAACTCTTAGATTTAACATTTCTTCATCCTACAACTTTTTCAGATTCAGCATTCCTCGGATGCTTAAAGATTTGTAAGTGAAAAACATAAAAGATTGGACAAACTACAGAGTGTAGCAGAAGTTCTCACTTTGTGGGATGATAATCAGTGTCCATGATAAATGATTTTATGCGGCATCCTAGAGTATATTCATTTTATATAAGTATTTCTGCTGTTTGTGAAGAACATATATATGTCTATGTTATGGGCATTTGTATGCTTGAATCATATGTAGACACGTGCATACTCGTAAATATTCATTCTTTTTGAAATCATAGCTTTGTATACAGCTACAAAATATTTAGCCTATTAATTAATTAGATCCAGATAAATTTTAGTTAGAAAAGGTAGTTGACCATGAAGATGTTGATGTATAATTGATGTGTCATTATTTTCCTAAACAAAATTTTTTTTCAATACTGTCCCTTTAAAAGGTAAATTATCAGTGAAACTGGTTCCTCTCTCTTTAAGCCATGAAATCTTGACAAGCATATATTGTATATTATCAGTGTTATTGTTCATATAAACATTTGTTTTAATCTGTTTGGGCTGCTATAAGAAAATGCTTTAAATTGATACGTTGTAAAGAACAAACATTTACTTTTCACAAGTCTGGAGACTGGTAAGTCCAAGATCAAAGTAACATTAAAAATCTGATACAAAAACAATTCTTCACAGATGGTGGTTTTAGGCTATTAAACACAATCACACCCTACATCTTACTTTGAAGAATTTGTGGTAAAGGAGCTACTATTTATTAGGAACCAGTGCTTGTTAAGAGGGCTAGCAAGAGATAAATCCTAAAAGCAGAAGTAGGCTCTTATGCATTTTTTGTTGAGATAGGATATTGTTCTATAGCCTGGCTGGCCTGGATTCCACAGCAAAAGGTTTTCAACTTTTTTATCATGAGATTACAGGTATGAATCACCGCACATGGCTTTTCATGATCCAACATTGATTTCTCTAAACCAATCCCGTTGGGCCTCACATGTACGTCTGTGGCATTCCCTATGTACACAATGTCAGTAAATTGGACATAGGAAAAAGTGGACCCTTAGGAAAGGATGAAGGCACAGGCAGACTGTCCTTTGTTTTAGGTCAAGATTCCTGCTCCTCAGTAGTGCCCTTTTCCAGAATTTGATCCCAACCGTGCATCTGTGTCTATTAGAGCTTTCAGAGAGCCTGAAACCATAAACACGATCCCTTCATCTTACCTCATGACAAGCTCAGTCAGGTCAGAATTATCTTCCAAGGTGTTCCACTTCCAGCACCAAATCAAAGGGTTGCATTTTTAACCTAATGAAACAGTTTCCTCTTCTTCTTAAGTAAATGTCTAAGATGGACCCAACCTGAACTCTCTGGGTCATTGCTCAAGACTCTGCTTTATTCAGACTAGGAAATCTTATTCCATTTTCTTGCCCATTTAAACTGCATTTTAAAATTCCATTTACATACTGTACATTTTAAGAGAATGTCTCTTAGAATTAGATCCTTCCCCATTCTACAACCTTCTGTAATCACTTGAATGAGAATGTATTATTACAAAAATGTGTTTTTGCACACATTTTTTGATGCAGGGATTTTATATGTAATACTAGTTGACCTGGACCTCCTTACTTAGACCATATTGACCATAAACATATAGTAATCTTCTGCCTTATACTTCAAGAGCAGATGTATAAGCTCGTACCACCAAGTTGTGAATACATCATAAGCAAATACAATGGGAACTTGGCAAATTCTTTTTGGTGTATGTATGAATATGTGTGTGATATGTGTGTTAGAACATTCAAGTATGCACGCACATGTATAAACCAGGTATCAACCTTCATATAACCTCTTCAGTCGCTCTCTATCATATTTCTGAAGCAGTCTGTCACAAAACCTAGATCCTGATGTTACCACTAGACTGCCTGGTAAGCACACCCCAGCAATCCCCTGCCTCAGCCCTCCCAGCACTGGAGTTACAGGTGCAAACCACCATGCCTGGCTGTTGCTTTAAACTCATTTTCTCACACCTGTTCAGCATGCACTTTTCCCAGTGACAGTTTCTCCACCCCAAGCACTTGAGTTTTAATCTACAAATTGTTTGAAAGAGAAAATACTTCTGAGTATAACCTTCATGTTACCCACAAAGTGAAGTAAATCCATTTCCCTAATACCTGCTTATAGGAGAAATGTATAATTAAATGTAAATTGCAGGGTTTGGATAATGGCTCAGTCAGTAAAATTCATGCACCTCTGGCTTCCACATGGTTACACATACATATGGATGTGGACACACACACACATATTCACAACTAGGTGTTCCTGCACACATCATTACACCTTCACACATACACACACACACACACACACACATACACACACACAAAGTAAACTACACTGTACACTCAGATTGCTTTCTATTTGAATGCAGAAGTCAGGAGCCTATTAAAAAGTTTACCCTGTTCAGCCCATTGTAGGTCAGGGCTTCAAGATGCTGATGATTTGGCAATATGCATTGAAACCAAAGGCTACCAGGAGACATGGAGGCACTCTGTGAGGAAGTTAGTTAACTAAGTCCACCCCAGACTCTGCTCAGTAGTTACTCTAGGACTACTTTCCTATTCCCTTTCTGTGTTCATAACCTGTAATTAGTTATTGTGCAATATAATTTCCATAGCCACAAGAGACATTTAACTACAGCATCAGGAGTACCTGGGAAAATGATTAGGGAGATGATGAGTTGAACACAGGACTGAACACACCAATTCTCAAAAGCATATTCCTGATTTGGTTCAACAGGAGCCTTGCCTACACATCCCATTTAAAGCCCTGTGTTGGGCATGGGATGTGACCCAGCAGAGAACAGAATGGACTCCAGAATGATTTGCATATCATATCAGGTTTCTAGGTTGCATCCTGGCCTTTATTCTAATCTAAGATGCTCTTCCTCCCACAAAGCAACAGAGGCAGGATACACACACACACACACACACACACACACACACACACGTGAAGGATGTTTTGGTTTTTCATCTAATCTCACCACTTCCACAATTTCTATGTCAGTAACTAAGTTCTCTCAGACGTGTGTTCCTTGATACTCATTCCTTCACCTCTTATCGAATCCTCATACTTACTTACTGTCCAGTTAGGTGTTGTGAGAGATTTTTATACTAAACTATAAAAAGCTACTTCTCTCAAAGAACAGTGAGGTTAAAGGAAGTAAGGTAATGTTAACTTGCAACTTAGTTCTAGCCAACAGATGAGGTAGTTTCTAAGTTCCTGTGTCCCATTTTGTTTAAGAACAACTGTGATGTCAGAATTATTATTTTTAACATATATACATATATGTTTTATTTATGTGTGTGTGTTCTTGCTTGTCTGTATATACACCAAGTACATGTAAAGCCTGGAAAGGTATAAGAGCAAGTCAGATTCCAAATATTTAGAGTTACCTCTCTGCAATGAGTCTTCAGCTTCTTTTCCACTTTTTAAATAGGAAAATAAAATCTAAGGAAGTTAAATTGAAAGTTAAGAGGCATGTTTTTGTTGGAAGACTGGTCTGAACCTAAGATTGCCTATTTCTAAAAAACAAATCTATTGTCCTTTTTACTATAATTTTTTTAAAATTAATAACTTTAGTGCAAAACAAAAAGTTACAGGACATAAAAGAAAAAATATCAAAGTAAAAATTACACATCAGATGTCTTTCTTTGAAAATTAAGTGAATGTGGCTTGTTTAAAACCTAGACTAGAGTCTGGACTAGAGCAGTTAAAAGCACTGGCTGCTCTTGCAGAGGACTTGAATTCAGTTCCCAGCACCCACATAGCAGCTAACAAGTGCCCAGTTCCAGGAGATCTGACGCCCTTTTCTGACCTCTCTGGGCACTCCATGACATGGGTGTACCTACCTAGATGGAGGTAATATACACATAAAATAAAATAAAATAATAAAATAAAAATCCTAACTTTGATTTTTAAAAACCTAGAATAAAAATTCAAACTGTAAATAGTCACTGAGAAAAATATTATTAAAGCCAAGAGGCTTCATGGCCAGAAAACAGATCATCTGACATGTTATCCGTTCTAAGGTATCGCAATAAGGCTAGTATCGAAGACTTTTTACTGGAATCATTTCCAAATACTCTGTCCTTTGTCACATGAAGAATCTTCTTCATGGACTGATTTTACATGTACAAATAAAAAACTACAGAATCATATTTGTGGAACATATTCATAATGACAAATCAGGTACAGGTAGGAAGAACATATGCCTGCTTCTGCACAGAACAATGCCTGAGAGTATTTAAGGAATGAGACAATGCAGAATTAGAAGCAGATGAAGGGGAGACTCCTCCCTACACACAAGAATTCAGTTTAAGCAAATTTAATATCCAAGCAAGAGTGCATGCTTCTCTCTACCTGCTAAGGATTAGGATCCACCTGACTGGTGACAAGTTCTGTTCATTACCACAGCTCTGTATACCTATACTTCCTTTCTTTCAATTGGTCTATCATTCAATGAGGCCAGCTTTTCTTCATTTGAAGTTCAGTCTCCTGTCATCTGCATCCACATTATTGTTTGGCTTTAACCTCATGCCACATTACTGTTAAAAAATAAATATAATTTTTAAAAACATCTGAATCTGTGGCCACTGCACATACTATAGGACTCCGGTCATTCCTACAAGCTTCCTATTAAAACATCAGAAGTCTCTTTTGGTACCACAGCTTTCCATACGCTCTTTCTTTTCTGTTGCACCCTTTGCCTATGTTGCCTTTCTAGCTAACCCACTCAGATTTCTGTTGGAAATCTTCTTTCAGCAGCTGAACTAAAGTAAGCTCTAATTTCCTTTTTTAGTCCCTATTAGCATCATTGGAGTGTGTGCGTGTGTGTGTGTGTGTGTGTGTGTGTGTGTGTGTGTTTGCAAGCCTCACTGTTGTTTCTATGTAGCAAATTGCTTCTCCTGTGAACTGCTTCCATTTGAGGGGGGTCCTCTTCCTGAATATCTTTTAAGAGAAGTATTTTCTTTCCAATAAATAAAATATGCTTGATTTTTGTATTGGTCAAGTTTACATATGTCTAATTCTGGAACATTGGAACATAAATTAAGATCTGAGTCATTGGAACTAAGAAGAAAAGGATGTGGCAATGAAAACTGACTTCCTTAAAAGACAAGTACATGCTATTATTAAGAGAAAAGGAGAGCCAGGGCTAAGGCAGAGCTGAGTCCATAAGGCGTTTGCAAGCATAAGAACTAGAGTTTGATCCACTGCACCCACATAAAATGCTTATCATAGTGACACACACTAGTAATCCCAGAGCTAGGATGGTGGAGAGAAAACAATCCCTGGGGCTAACTGGACTGCCTAAGCAGTGATCCCTGGATCACAATGAAAGACTTTGTCTCAAAAACCAAGAGAAAAATGCTGGAACAAAATCACCCAGGCTGACCATTAGCCTCTGTGTAATTCAGGCACATGTATGCACACCTACGCACACATGTGCACTTGGACATACATATAGCACCTCAAAATAAAAAGAAAAGCAAACAGAGAGACACGTAGAGGGTTCAAATAAATTCACTGTTAATGATCTTACAAAATAAAATAAGAAAGAGAAAGATGAAAGAAAGAAAGAAAGAAAGAAAGAAAGAAAGAAAGAAAAAGAAAGAAAGAAAGACAGACTTGACCAGCCTTTTCCTACTAAGGCAGATATCACGTCCTGTAACAAAGGATGGTACTGCCCTCATAGGCAGTGAAGATTTTGTTTTTATTTATGTGTGCACATTTGTGCTTTCGTTGTCATATTTTATAAGCAGAATGTGTCTTTCTGGAACTGTATTTCTTAGTGAGGGACTAGGTGGTTACAAGAAAAGAATGAGTCTTTAGTGAACATGTCTGAGGCAAGTGTACAAAATACAATTGTCATCATCTCCTTTAATGATCATTATAAGTCTGGGTTGTCATGGCTACAATCTTAAAGGTGGGCTAACACTTCTGTGAAGACTAGACAATACTCAGCACCTCCTACCTAAACAAAAGTGTGAACCTTGAGCCTTGGAAGTTCAAAGCCCTTGTTTCTGTCACTACAGTAAGGTGCAGGCTGCCCTTATCTGGGACTTCATTTAATTATAGCAATACTGAGCATTTCAAGGTCTTTCTAATTTTTTTAACCTAGATTTTATGTTCTTTTACTTCACTCCTTAGTTATGTGACAGTATAAAAGTTATTTGGTTTAGTGATCTTACTTTGTTTTCCATTCTAAAATTATGCAATATTTCATTCCACAATGTATAATAAGTCTGATGAAGTGTTGAGCAGAAGAGATTGGTTTTGTGGACAGAATAGCTGTGCAGAGCAGAAGCAGAGACATGCATCGGACACTTCAGAGATACTTTCTCTGTTACATGGGGGCAAAGAGACTGAATAAAAGGATAATGCCCCACTCTGTGGACCTGTTCTCCTCAGGGAGAAAGACAGTCAGTGTCTTCATGTGTGAATTCACAGGTATATCCACTAGGATCCAATGAATAGCTTGAAACTCTTTGTCACAAAGACAGTGCTAGTTAAACACAGTAAGTCACAAGACACGTACAAGACATGAATGTGAGAGAGGAATTTGTAAAGAGGAGAGCATTGGGATGGGCAAGGGAGAAATGGAGATGGCAGAGGGTGGGGTGAGAGTGACCAGAATGTGCTGCATATATGTATGAAATTGTCAAAGAATAAAATTTATGAAAGTTAATTTTTTTAAAGTAACTAATGGATCAGTTAGTGTCAGATCTATTTGAGTAATGTTAAGGCCAAATGATCTTCACTCTTCTACCAAATGAAACTAGCATATTTTGAAATTCTCTGTCTCTTTCTCTCTCTTCCTCTGTATATGTGTGTATGTGTGTGTCTCTCTCCTTCCCTCCCTCCCTCCCTTAAACGGTCAAATGTCTTACTTTGCTTGGTAACAGTGAATTCTAATATGAGTCCCTTCATTTTGAATTTTAATTGGGTCTATTCATCCCAATGTTTTAATTTAGAGCTAACAATGTTGTCTGCAATATTTAAGACTCATAGGTGCTTCTGGATAGTTCATTGCAGAAGTAGACAAGTTTCCTCCAGTAGAGGTTTCCTCTCAGGAGTTTTGCTGTCTTCCAAGAGAAGTTGAATAAAAGGCAGAAGAATTGAACAATACAATTCTTTCTTTTTTCCTAAAAATATGCATGTGAGAAGAAGGAAGCAGTCAGCCATTATTCTGTTACTCTAATAAAGGATAACCTGGAAGGGTTATTTTTTAATCTCTTACCTTTTACTGTTTATTACTGACCATCCGTATGTGGATTTCTCAGCAAATGGACTGAGGATGTTAATAGCTTAATTTGACCTCACTAGGCAAAAACTGAAATGGCAGTGGTTTAAAGTTCTAATAAAAATAAATCAACTTGAACTACATTCTCTGGACACAGAAAATATGAGGGGATGGAGACACAGCTAAGAGATCTCCGTATTTCTTATGAAAGCTTGCAATTTCCACTACTGATTTGGGACCTTAAAACAAACCATCATAAATTGAATTTAATATATATATATATATATATCAAAGAAGTTAAAAGTTAAATGTGTATTTATCTCTTGAAATTGGACTTGATATTTCTGATAATAAAGCTAAATGAATAGTTCCTCATTCTTTCAAGATCCCTTTGCAGAGACAGGACAGCACAGACTTACTGAATTTTCTATTATCTTAGATGAACATGGACCTTCCGACATCCTGCCCATTTGCTTTTCTGTTCTCAGAAAGGTAATGCTCTAAATGTAGTCATGAAAAGTAATTGGGACTACAATGGTTCCTGAGTGCACATAAATTCTGATATAACTACCTGCTATTGACCTTACAAGCCACTGTTTAGGATTATTCACTGCCCCCCAATAGAATCATTATGGAGATTAAATGAGACAGTGTGTGGAAAATACCTATCCAGAATGTAAATGAGATATTGCTAAGACAAACTCATCAGTATAAAAGAGCAATGAATGAACTGGTAATTATCCTTACATGACTATGCTGAATCTTTACCCTGGTTAGTGTTATCATCTAAAATAAATGAATTAAGGGTGTTTATAACTGAAAACATTTAATTTTCCTAAGCCTCATTGTAAAAGCATCTACTTCATAAGATATTCCTGACGATGAAATGAGAATGTATATAAAGGACTTAGATCAGTGTCTTGAAAGTAGTGGATGCTTAATATTATTTGTATCCTGATTATTTGCAAAGGCTACTGAAGAAATACTCTTAAGAAGGTCAAGGATCAGCTGTAGTCCATGTGATCTAATGCCAGCTTGGCTGAGATTCCTGTGCCCAATATCTCGGTTGATGACTTCTGATTTCCATAACATTCTTTCAAATGTATTTTTTATTCAATGAGTATGTATTGTGTGTGTGTGTGTGTGTGTGTGTGTGTGTGTTCAGAGGATGTCTTTAAGGTCAAGTCAATTCTTAGCTTCTAGCTTGTTGATCCAGGGTCTACCTTGCTTCTGTAAGCTTCTTCCTGATTCCCCTGTAAGCTTCTTCCTGATTCCCCTGTCTCTACCTCCCATTGCGTGCCACAGCATTCAGCTTTCTACAGTGGTTCCAGGCATTCAGGCCCTTACAGCATGCACATTTACCCACTCAACCATCTCTCTGGCCCTGCATTAAAATGTTTGAGATAAGATCTCATGTAACCTTGACTAAAATTATTATGTATTTGAAGTTGTTTAGCCTCTGCCTCCTGAATGCTAGGATTCTAGGCAAGTATCATCATATAGATCAGGAAAGGGTAGAACATACAAAGGATAGCTCCATTCAATTGCTGTCTTTTCAGGATACTTTCATTCCTGTGGTCTTAATGTTATAGCTCTGTAGTCTTAGAGGACCCATCTAGAATGTATATTACCATGTAAGGTGGACAAAGGAGTTAATGTGCTATAAAAGGTAAAATATTATTAGGCTTGGGAATCAGGTTTTTGTTTGTTTGTTTTTTGTATATAAGTCCACGAGTCAGAGCTAGCATAAATAGAACTGCTTCCCAGAAGAAAAATCTCTGGGCTCCATTTCTCTGTACAATGCTCTATCATCAATATTATTCTCTGCTAAGTTTTAAACATATGGGTTTGGAAATCTCTGAGCACGAGGATCCCACTATCTTCTTTATATCTAAGGCTTTATCAGCTCTCTTTATTAGCACAACCCAGAATTAGACTCTTTCTTAGCACACAGAAATTGGATTAGAGTACATGACAGGAAGCCTATCAGATATCACTCTCAAGGAAATTCCAACTGATGCCTGGTTTCTGAATCACTGCTCAGAGAGAGAACTGAATTTTGGAAAAATGGAGAGAAAGTATGCAGTGAAATATTGAAAGACATGTGACTAACATTCCTTTCAGCATCTCCTAAGTTCTTTTCCCTATCAGGAATACAGATTTATTCAAATTTAAGAGCAAGGAAGGCAACTGAGAAAGGTTAAAGGAATAAAACAGAATGCCTGCTGGCATCCTTCCACAGTACGCAGCAGGCAATGTCCTGAAATAAGCTTTTGCCCCTAAGATTTACTGACATCCCCTCATCCTTTGTACAATTCTCACCTTAGAATCACCTCACCTAGATCAGCTTTTACCTGGAGTCTTGGTACAAATCATGCCATTCTAAAGCCATATGGGAGATCAAATTTATGCAAGTTTCTACATGACAACAGCTCCCTTCAGACATGTTCTGTGGCTCTATGGATGCTTTAGAACAGAGTAATATATATACATATATGTATATATATATATACATATATACATATATGTATATATATATATACATATATACATATATGTATATATATATACATATATATATATATATATATTTTTTTTTTTTTTACCCAGCTCTGCCTCATGTGAATAATCTTTATTAGAGCTTTGAATCAAGAAATCCACATAGGAATTCTAGGTCCATCCTAGCAGACTTACAATAAAGGCTGTTTACTAGGAAACATACTTATGTGTATATTTGTACTCAGACCCGTATTTCACTAATGCTTACCCAAAACACAGAGTCTATCAGGAATGGCAGAGGGTGACACTCGCCACAAACCCAGATTTGAACTACTCCACCGTTTCCGAGAATAAGATTTGATCACAAGAAATAAGCTTCTCAGTGCATTTCACGTTCCTTTACTGGGCAATGCCAAGCAGATCATAACATGTACTCTGTTTACATGTGTAATTAGAAATAGAAACAGTGTCATTTAGTGAACACATGACAAAATAAAGAATAGCAATATGCACCATGAAAGAGGGACTTGAAAGATTGTAAGAGCCAAGGGTGGTAGAAATATGTATGAAACTGCCATCTGGACACCACATGGTAGTTCTACCTATTAACCCACAGCACGTATGGCAGTATGCACAAGACTTGTGCAAACCCAAACCACACGTGGGCTCAGCATAAATGGGGGAGGAGGGCAGGAATCCACAGCCAGAACCTGAGAATCTATTGGCAACTTATGGATGCTGGGAGAGAGAAAGTTAGTTTTCCTTACTGGTGTGACACCTGAGAGCTTTGACAAAACTCCAGTTCATGGACCTATACCTAGGAGCACATGGCAGACAAAGATTGGAATAGACAGGCATTTAGAAAATAATAACTGAATAACAAGTTATTCATTTTCAATAGTTTCCCCTGGTGTGTGCTAGAGGGTCCCTTATCATCAATTCCATTTTTGTCCATTCAATTTTCTGTGCTCTTTTAACTAATATTAAGTCTGCTACCAAAGACAAAATACAATCTAGCTCTATTTTAAAATGGAAGAAATAAAATAAAACAAATCTAAGTGGCATACTGGGTGACAGTAAGTTTCTGCCTCTCACTTTCCTCAATATGTCATGTGATGGTTCTGGGGAGATGTCTCAATGATTAAGAGCACTGGCCGCTCTTGGAAAGGACCTGGGTTCCATTCTCAGCACATACATGACAGCTAACAACCATCTGTAACCCCAGTTCTTAAGGAATCTGACACCTACTTCTGACCTCCATCGGCATTAGAAAACATGGGTGCACTTATATACATACAGGAAATATAAACATAAAATAAAAATAATAAATAAAATATTTTTTCAAAATCAATATGTAGTATGAAAAGAACATTCGGAACATCATCTCTGAAATGCCCTTGAAACTTATGATTTCCAAAACATTGATTCAATGTAAATATCCCTGAAGGGATGGACATAAAAAGAAGTGCCTTCATATACACATATATACATGTATGTGCCACAATGCATTCATACACAGTACACTATTACTTGGCCTTAACAAAGAATGAAATCCTACCTGCACTGGTCATCTCTGCAATGCTAGGACTTGTATACCACCAGGTCTGGGAACTGTTCCAAAATGGCCTTAGTAACCAAGTCTCCTAACCCCACTTTCTTCTGCTCTGTCATCTCAGCTCTGCCTGGACGCTTAGTCTCTCCTGGGAGTCTTCCTAGACCCACCTTTGTGCCCTCTCTTTCCAAAACCTCTTTGCACATGCCGTCTCTGCTGAGTCGGACTCTTGTGGAACTCCAGAATGGGACGCTTTCCCAGACTTGCATTCATAAGTATCCTTTCCCCAGCTTTCTAAGCTCTGTGTTCTCTCTTCTGCCAGCACCTTTGAATTCTCATGGGGGCTTTCCCAGCCCAACACAGCCTCCTGCATCCGGCATTGCTGCTCTGTTTAGACTCCTTTAGAACTCCATATCTGAGAGCTTTCACAGGCCTGACTTTGGAAGTCCTTTTCCCCCTCCTTCCTAGGATCCAACATCAAAATCTGCTCTAATGGGATTTGTGTATGCTGACAGAAGCTCTCCTAGACATGTTTTGAACTCAGAATTATATAGGTTACAAGAATCTTAGTGCCCTAAGACCTGAGAATGATCCCAGTCTGACCTATAAGGCCACCTGTTCATCTAGCAACCGCTAAACCCACCCTGCGCTTCCAGGAACCTTAACTTAAAGGGTGCACTTTGCTTAGCTTAAATCATACCACTTCTTGTACTCTATTTGCACACCAACACAAAGCATGTCCCAAACTGAACAGCAAGCATGCTTTAGCAGGGCCATAATGTGACATGTTGAGGATACAAACAAAGATGCAAATAACCACTCAAGATCACTTGCCCACACCAAGCAAAATAACCGTTGACACAATTCCAGAAACCCCACTGTAATGTTTCCTGGAAATGCCAGCCTAAAGGAAGCATAAAGTAATGACCACAAAGTAACAGTTATGAATATGGTCAAGCAGCTCAAAGAGGATGAATAAAGATTAAATGAAGAGCATGAAAACACAGTTGAGTGAAATTCCTAAAATAGGTCAAAACATGAAATTAGACTTCAATAAAAAGAATATATGAATAAGAGTCACACTGAAATAAAACTATGTAAAAATGTAAGGTCGTAACCAAAAAACAAAAAGCTTAGTGGAAAGAAGGAAAAAAAAGAAGAGTAGGAAGCAGAAGAGAAAATATCAGATGTTGAAGATAAGCTTGGGGAAATGGACAGTTCAATCAAAGAAAACATCCAATCCAAAATAAACCAGGGAAAGAAACATGCAAGACTTTAGAGGCACTGTAAAAAGACCAAATCTATGAATCATAGGTATAGAAGGAGAAGAAATCAAGACCAAAAGCACAGAAAATATAGTTAATAAAATCACAGAAGAAAACTTTTCAGATTTAAGGAAAGAGATACCTACCAATGTTCAAGAGACACTGAGAACACCAAGTAGACAGGACCAGAAAAGAAATGTTCCATGCCATTATAATAGTCCAAACTCTAAATGTTCAGAATAATGAAAAGATATTGAAAGGTGTGAGAAACAAGTCAGATATATAAAGGCAGGCCTATCTGAAGAGCAGCTAAGATGCTGTGGAACTACCAAAGCCAGAAGTGATAGGACTGTGCTAGATAGCTTTGGTGTTGACTTGACACACCTGGGTTGAGGGAATCTCAATTGGAAAATTACCCCCATTGGGGGTATTTTCTGGATTTTTGAGTGATGTGGAAGGGCCCAGCCCACTGTACGAAGTGCCATCCCTGAGCAGGTTGTTGTCTATTGTATAAGAAAGCAGGCTGAGTCTGGGTCAGGGAAGCAAGCGAGTAAGCAGCATTCCTCCATGGCCTGTGCTTCATGTCCTGCTCTAGGTTTCTACCTTGAGATTCTACCTTGGACTCCCTGATGAACTGTGTGACCTGGGAGATGCAAGCAAAATAAACCCTTTCCTGCCCAAGCTGGTATTGGTTGGAGTGTTTTGTCACAGCAATTGGAAGAAAACTAAGACACAGGACCAATGATATAGAAGATGTGAAAGAACACAGATTCCTTCTTAGACTGCTACACCTCGCCTATCTCTCAGTAGCAACTGAAGAAGGAAGAAAACTCTTGCCACGATGAAGTCAGACTTGAGGAATTTATGTTCATGAAACCCCTCTACAGAGAATCTCTAACGGGATATTTTCCTTTGAAGAGAAGATAAAACACTCTCAAATGGGCACAAAGAATAAATAAATTATTCCAATAAGGCACTAAAATACCAGTAATTAATAAACCTGGGTCAATAATAACCCTCATACTGATGATCTTGAATCACCAGGAAAAAGACACAGACTAACTGATTGGAGTAGAAAACAGGTTCTATTGATTTGCTGTATGCAAGAAATATACCTCACCAACAGTGAATGAGTCCACGTTAGGGACAAATGATGGAAAAAGATATTCCAAGCAAACAGAATCAAGAAATAAGGACATTCTAATATCCAACAAAATATATTTCAAACTAAAATTAGCCAGACTAGTCAATGGAGGTCACTCCATACTCATTAAAGAGTCTATCAAGAAGATTCAACCCTAAACATATATGCACCTCACACAAGGGTATATATATAAAATAAAGATTATTAGGTCTCAAATCATATTGACCCCAACACAGTGACAGAGGATGATTTCAAAAGCCCAGTATCACCAATAAATATGTCAATGAAACAAAAATAAATAGGGAAATCCTGAAGTTAAATAACACACACTGAATGAAAATATAGATCAAGGGTGAAATCAAGAAACAAATTTAAAAGTTCCTAGGGTTGACTGAAACTGCGAAGACAACAAACCAATAAAAGCAATCCTAAGAGGAAAGTTTGCAGCAATAAGTGCCTACCCCAGAAAATTTGACCATTTCACATAAATTAGCGATGCATCTGAGGGACTTAGAAAATGGAGAAAAAACAACACATTAATTACATGAGAAGAAATAAATACCAAAATTAATGAACTAGAAATAAAATAGTAAATAAAAAGTAAACAATACAAAGAATCAGTAAAACAAAAGTTATTTCTTTGGGAAGATAAAAAAGATTGACAAAATTTAGCTAAATTGACTGAAAGAAAGAAAAAGGACCCAAGTTAAACTCAGAGATGAAATGTGAAACATTGCAACACATCCTTAGATAATTCAGAAATCTAAAAAGGCATATTTCATAAGTCTATATTCCATGAAATAAGAAAATCTAAAAAAGGATAAATTTCTAGATGTGTAAAGTCTATCAAAGTTAAATCAAAATGACCTAAATAATTCTAACAGACCCATACCTACCAATGGAATAGATGAAGTTATTAAAAATCTCTCAAGTAAAAAGAGCACAGGACCATATGGATACAGCACAAGATTCTACCAAACCATGAAAGAAAAATACAAGCTGATACCCCTCACATTATTCCATAAAATAGAAAAGGAAGGTGCACTCTCAAATTCATTCTATTAAGTCAATATTACTCTAAGGCCAAAACCAAACAGAGACCCAACAAATGATAAAATTTTAGACCAATTTCTCTGATAAACAGAGGTTCAAAATCCTCAAAAAAAATACTTGCAAACTGAGTTCAAGAACACACAGAAAAGATTATCATACATGATCAACTTGGCTCTATCCCAGAGATGGAGGGATGATTCAAAGTAGGATTCAATAAATGCAATCTGTACCTAAACAGACAGAAGGATAGAAACTACATTATCATCTCTTTAGATGCCAAAAAGACCTTTGATAAAATCCAACATCCATTCATGAGAGAAGTAATGGAGAACCCAGGGCTACAGTGATCATATCTCAACATAATAGATGCAATATACAAGCCCATAGGCAACTCTTGCCAAATGGGGAGAAAAGTCAAAGAATTCCCTTTAAAATCAGTAAAAAGACAAGGATGTCCACTCTGTATTCCTATTCATTATAGTACTTGAAGTCTTAGCTATGGCAATAAGACAAACACAGTATATAAATGGGATACAAATTGGAAAAGAAAAGAAATCAACATATCTTTAATTGCAGATATGATTATATACATACAAACTCTATAGTCTACTATAGACTATATCAGAGAGTGCCTAGAATTGATAAATGCATTCAGCACCATAGCAAGATACAAAATTAACACCTCCAAATTACTATCATTCCTATATACCAACAATAAATATTGAGAGAAAAATCGGGAAAGCAATCCGATTCACAATAGCCTTAAAACTCATATAATATATTGGAGGAAATCTAACTAGGAAAGGTTTATCTAATAAAAACTGAAAGATACTGAAGTAAGAAATTAAGAAAATGCTAGAAAATATAAAGACCTCTAAGAGTCCTTGATTGGTAATATTAAAATTGGGAAAATGCCTGTCCTTCGCAAAAGCAATGTACAAATACAATAAAATACCCATTAACATTCCAACACAAATTCCACAGAATTTAAAAAAATAATCTCAGATTTCATAGGGAAACACAAAAGCTCCAGGATAGCCAAATAATCCTGAAAAATAAAAGAATTGCTGGTGCCATTGCCATCCTGATCTCAAATTATACGTCAGAGCTAAATTTTTTTTTAAAAAATTAGTATGCTACTGGAATAAAAACAGAAAAATTGACTGTTGGAATAGAATTGAGGCAGTAGCTTTAAATCCATGCATTTATAGCCACGTGATTTTTTTGAAAAATAAGCAAAAATCCCACACAAGAGAAAAGATGGCATATTCAACAAATGATGCTGGTCAAAGTGGACAGTGGAGTGTAGAATGAAGCTAGATCCCTATCTCACACCTGCACAAAATTCAACCCCAAATTGATCAAGAATATCAACCTAAGATCACCTTCAATTTGATCACCTGAATCTGATAGAGGAGAAAGTAGGGAATACACTGGAACTTATAGGTACAGAAAATGGTCTTCAAAACATGACATCTATTAGGAAAGCAAGCAGTAAGTCCAATAATTGACAAATAGGAACTAGTGAAATGGATGAGCTTGTGTACTAGCAAACGATACTATATCATTCCAGTGAAAAGTCAGCCTTCAAAATGGAAAAAAAAAAACTTTGTCAACTCTATCTCTGAGAGAAGGTGTGTGTCTAGAATATACAAAGAACACAAAACCTGAACATCAGGGAAAAAATTAAAGGGTGAGGTGAAGAGATGAACAAGGAGTTCTCTAAAGATGAAATACTAATGGCTGAGAAATAGATGTGATGTTCAACATCTTTAGTCACCAGGGAAATGCCAAGTAAAATCACTGGTATTTCATGTCACCCCACGCAAGGATAAATGCTGGTGAGGATGTGCGGAAGGGGGAATTCTTATGCGCTGCTGGTGGCAGAATCTATTATATGATCCTGCTACACCACCCTTGAGCATATGCACAAGACTCCAAACACCGCCACACAAATACCTGTCCATTCATGTTCATTACGCCTCTTTTTCCAAATGGCAAGGAATTAGACAAAAATACAAAATGGAGCATTATGCAACTACCTTCAATTTGCATGTAAATGGATGGAATCACCTGATTGAGATAACCCAGATCCAGGTAGGCAAACTTCACATGTTTTTTCTCATGAAAGGATGCTATCTTTAACATTTTACTTATGTGTGTTTCAATTTGAAAATCTAGAAAGGTCAAGAAACTGATAAATGACAACGTGTGTGTATAGAGGGAGGGATAGACTTGCTGGGAGGTAGAATTCAATGATATAAAGGTTGAAAGGATAGGGCATAGGAGGATGTATGGGGAGAGATAACTAACACTAAATGCCTTTAGAAGAATCCATATAGAAACCAACAATTATAGAAGTTTCTTAAAACACGGATCTATATATCATAAAAAGAGATGATAAGCTGTCACCTAGTTACAGGGGTATAGTGCCAGTACCAGGCATCATAGGCTACCAAAGTAAAAACCCAAAGCAAGAATAAACTTCTTTTCAAACTGTTGGCCAGAGGTAACATGGATCCTCAAATGATGCTAACTATTGCCCTTGCTCATGATTACCCACCAGAACTTGCCAGTAAGTCCCTATTGCCAAAGACAGTACATACATGTACTGTAGAACAAACAAGGGCAAATCAATCTGATACTGACTTCAAAACATCATCTCTACTCTCTGGTCAAGCTGTTGCATAACTCTAATCCAGCCCTAGAAAGTAGGAGATTCGGTCCCTTGTGGCTTGCTGGCAAATTCAGGGCTAGTAAGATACCCAGTCTCAAAATATTTTTGATACAATATTTTTTATGCAGAAGGCACCCAAGAAATGGTAACTAAGTGTGTCCACATGCATGCACACACACACACACACACACATACACACACACATTTGAACCCCCACATGCATAAGCATACACACATACACACACAAAGGAAATTCTCAGGTGTATTATATAAATAAATATAAGATGCAGAACAATAACAGATTGCTTATACCAGGTATCTATATGAAATCTACACATCAGCCCAAAGGGATTAGAGAAGAGACAATGAGGGGCTGGGTTCCAGTGTGTCCCGGCAGCCACCAGAGTGATTGTCCTTTCTCCTCTCTGAGTATTGTAGTGGATAGAGAACTAGCCCCTCCTCTTGGACACTGGATATTTTAAAGCAAAATTTCAATGCAAGAAGCAAAGCACATTTTCTGATTCAACTGTCAGCTTTCAAGTTGAATGTGTAGCAGCAGGTTACCTTGTCTTCATGCTTTTTAGTTATGGATTACCATGGAGAGGTATTGGAATTTTCCATTCATTAAAACTGTCATCTCTGAACAAAATCCCAAGGAGCTGAATTTAACAAAAGTAAAACTATCTTTTTAGCATAGAAATAAAGGTGATAGCCACTACAGCTTTTAAAATGAAGTTTTAAATATTTTAAGAGAATCTAATGGAAGTCTTAACATTGGTTGGTCTTTGAGTTCATTTCCTTTGAATGAGGATTATAGTCCCTACTGATAGTACAGACTGGACAGCATGGTCTCAGGGCAGAGATCAAGACTCCTGCATGACTGATAATTTTGTCAGGGTATCCAAAAAGACAGTATTCTGTTATTCCTATTTTGCTCATACAGCAACACACACACACACACACACACACACACACACACACACACACATATATATATATATATATATATATATATATATATATCCCTAGAATATAAATCAGAGCCTTAAAAATGAAACAACAGCTTTGAGTGTGAGTCTTAAGTCTAGCTTTTCCTGACTTACCTTGATAAACTCTTCAGAAACCAACTTTTTCATCATTAATACGGAGGTTGTAACAGCTCCTCATACACCGGATTTATTTAAAATTAAAATCTAAAACATTGGACCACACCCAGGGCAAACTGCATGTCTCCAATAAATGTTAGAAGTTTGGCCTCTTTGCACAAAGTATTTGTCTTAGTTGTTTTTGTTGTTGTTGTTGTTGCTATGATAAAACACTGTGACCCAGGGAACTTATAAAAGAAAGAGTTTATTTAGCTTACAGTTCCAAAGGGGCAAGTTCACCATGGTGAGGAGGCACAGTTTCAGTAGGGGAGCAGAAAGCAAAGGCACAGGAACCAGAGAGTGACTGGAATTCCAGGGAGGCTTAAAGATCAGGGAGGCTAAGGACCTACTAGATGTCAAACATGAAGGAAAGACTTGCTCAGAACGATCCCTCTATGCTCTCCTTCTACAATGTTCCCTCCACTCTGGATTTTTCTTGAATACACCAGTTCTGCATCTGCCTGAGATTCCTTCCATTCCTCTTGAATGAACATAAATATTTCTCACTTGGACCCCTTGCTCAAACAGCCTTCTCTGAAAACACTTCTAATATCTACAGTCCCAGCATCTCCCTTCTTTGTCATTTGCCTGTTGATTTTACTCCAAAATATATTCTCATTAACATACTGTGAACTTTGCTTACTATATTTTCTTTGTATCGCTAATTAGAAAACACTATGATGACAAGGGACTTTGTTTCCTTTCTTACAAATTTTGAATGGTTACTATGTGCATCATTGTGTAGCATGCCACATTTTCTACCTGCGTATAAATTTCAGCTTTTTGACCCTCATGAGACTATTCACCATCCATAAAAAAAAATCTAAAAGAGTAAATATGACCCTAGAAATTTATCTGATTGTTATAGTCATAGAAATTGCCACAATTATACCAAAGAGAGCTTATCTAATTTTCAAAGAAGTTTCACTTTCTTCCTTTCTAGACAGTTATGCATTAAAATGTTATAATTTAAAATATAACTCATAGCACTAAAAGATCATTAACAAAAAATTATTTTGAGTAGGGAACACAAAGTCTAGCTTTCTTAACTGCTTGTTTCTGCAATGCTCTGATAGAAATTTGGGATAAAATTGAGATTAAACATTTAAAGTGTCAGGAGACAGATAAAAGCCTCAGAAGGAAAAACAAAAAAACACTTGCTGCTCTTGCAGAGGACCGAGGTTTGTTTCCCCAAATTCATATGGCAGCTAACAACTACTTCAAACACTTGTCTTCTTTTGGACTACATGGTCACCGGCAGACATGTAGTACACATACATATAAATTAAACTAGAGAAATAATTCTTAAATATATTAAAGTTATTTAAGAATCAGTGTTGTTGCTGGAGCTGTGTGATGTGATGAGAGTCTTGAGTTATAAAAATTCAGGGCAAGGCCAACCATCCACAAACACATAGGTTTTACTGTATATGCTGACAGGCAAAATATATATACTATAGACTCTTTATTCTTCACTCCTCCCACAAGGGAAATTCTCTTCTACTGAGGTGCATACATTTGTTTCTGTATTTCTCTAATAAAAGAGCAACTAACACTTACAAAAACATACTAAATCTACAGCATCACACCAAAAAAAAAATAGTATACGGTTACCTGGACAGCCCAAGAAAAGAATCTGTTATTAAAGGCTTGGCACTATATCAGTTTAAATCTCTAATAGCATGTTTAAGAAAAGAATTAACAGTTCTACGTCATCTTCCAGTGGTGAAGTGATTCCTCCCTTCAGAGTTTGTGAGAAGAATTCCTTTATACAGTTGGCAATTTGTAAGTAGACTCTCAATATTCTTATCTAATACCCAAGCTACAAATTTGCAGTAGTTTGAGTCAGTTTCTAAGACTTTATATTCTGCCACTTAAATTTTAAAAAGAAAGGAAAAAATAGACACTCTCAGCTATGCTTAGGGGTCAGTCCTTCGCTTCTGTGACTCCATAACCACATTCCCTCTTCTTGGTTCCACAAGAAGACAAAAAGAATGCCATTACCTGTATCTGTTTATATGTACTCCATTGTATTTTTCACAATACACAGGAAAAAGTCTGCTGACTTCTGTAAGTCACCCTAATGGCTTGAATGCTCATAGAGAATGTTAAATGGGGTTAACACATATCGATGAAGCTAATGGTTTCCCAAGGGTGTTCAGTCCTTTGGGTGAGAATAGAATATTGGAACAAGAAAAACAAAAACAAAACAAAAGCAAAAACAAAAACTCCAGACAGCACTCAAGGGAGATCTCAGGCGACCTTGACATGTATCCAGCATAACAGAGCTCTGAGAAAAAAAAAAAAAAAAACATAACTAATGGAGTGTTTATATAGAGCTGTGTGTTTGTCAGAGATCAGGGTAAATGAGGCATGAGGTTCTGCATAGAGAGCTCTGCATGTGGTATTGAGGCAAAAATCTAAGCAGGAGAAAACACGTTCTCCAAATCATCCTTTTGGGCCACAGTTTTGGCATATAAATCTAAAGTAAAATAACATAAATTGAGAAGATGTTCTGGTTTGACAAAACTTTCGATTCTATCCATTTTTGAGAGCATCTCTCTGATATTTTCTTGCTAAAATCTTATCTCTCACTTTAAAATCATTCTGGGATATAAATAGAGATAAAGATAGAAATAGACGAAAAATTATAGATTGTAGATTTCTAGCTAGATAGATGATAGGTAGATAGATGATAGATAGATACATACATACATACATACACACATACATAGACAGATACATGATAGATATAGATAAATGATAGATGATAGATAGATAGGTAGTAGATAGATAGATCATAGATAGATAGATAGATAGATAGATAGATAGATAGATAGATAGATAGATGGATGATAGATGATACATATTGTTGCCCTACCTTCACTTCCATTCAAGGCACAGGACCTAGGAATTGCAAATCAGTATATATCATCTCATTTGCTGATGAATATGCAGGTGACCCAAGTATAGATAGCCTGAGTCCATGAAATTTTTTTCATTGAGCTTTATTAAAATAACAGAACAGAATGATGACAAGGAGTCATTTAATCTTGATTTCACTCAAATCAGCCTAATCCTAAACTTGTTAATTAAAGGAATTTGTATTAGAGTGTTTCAAACAAAGGGTGCACTCTTTTTTTTCTTTTAGACAGGGTGTCCCTGTAACCCCAGCTGATCTGGAACTCACTATGTAGACCAAGCTGGCTTTGAACTCACAGAGATCCAGCTGCCTCTGTCTCGAGAGTGTTGGGATTAAAGGCATGTACTATCATGCCTTCTAATAAGAACTTGTGGACTTCTTATAAATAGTGAGAATCATTTTTCCTTGATGTTCGTGCTTGAGTACTCAACATCTATTTTAAAAATCCACAATTTCCCAATTGAAAAATGGCTTGAAGACTTTCTTTCCTTGTTTCATTTCTTGGGATATCCACATGCCACATTCTTATCACCTTCTTCCAGATTCTCTAAATGTCCCTGACCTTTCATAGCCTCTTCTCAGGATTATGTTTCCTGTACCAACATTCTAATGCCTGGAGTTAATGAACTGAATATTTGATCCTCTCCTTTTCTCTCAACAACTTAGATTTTCCTCTTGTACCAAAACAAACCTGATAACCTACAGGTTTGAAACTGACCTCTGTTAAATTCAACTTCTATAATATCTAACTTCTTGACTCACAACATATATTACTGTCCTTCTATAGTACCTTCCCGACAGGCGAGACCAGGTAAGATCTTCCTGTACTAACAATGAATGTTAAGAGACACCTGATAAGATTTTCTGCAAATAAGAGGCTATTTCCCAGGACAACAGTCCATTGATACAAACAGAATTTCAAGCAACATTAACTTTCAAAGGCTTTTAAATAACATGCTGCCTGTTACCCGGCAAGTTCTCTGCCTGAAGGTTGTACTACTGTTGCTTAGCTTCATCTCCAGGGTCTCCTAGCATAGGTGCATGTAACAGATATTTTTAGTTTTATGTTTTTATTAAATCTTTGAGAAGTTCATATATTGTGTTCTGATCATATTCACCCCTCCCTGAAGCTCTCCCTGATTCAGCCTTTCTTCCCTGCCCATAATTTTGTGTCTTCAAATTTTTTGTAAACCTATCAAGTCGGATTTGTGCTGGCCATAGATTCTTTGGTTTGTGGACACCCACAGAAGTGTGCCAGACCTAGAGGGTGCCACACCCTTAAAGGAACTTGACTCTCTCCTAATAGCTATCAATTTTCAATGGCTATGCAGCTTGGGGTGGGACTGTGTGCCTTTGCATGCTATGGCTTTATCTGGCTTGAGTTTGAACAAGTCTTTGAATCTGTCACAACCAACAAGAGTTCATATGTGTTCTTTCCCTATTGTGGCCAGAACACACTGTTTTGCTGTAGTCATCCACCAACTCTGGGACTTTCACCTGTTCTGCTCCCTGTTCCACAGAGATCCCTAGGCCTTGGGAGGAGGGTTATGATGTAGGTATCTCATTTAGGGCCAAGCATGCTTGTAGTCTCTTTTTTTCTGTGCATTGTGAGTATTGGGAGTATTATTGGCAAATAATAAAGTATTTAAAAAAAAGAGTACTGCATGCTCTTGCAAAGTACACGTGTTTGGTTCCTAGTACCCTCATGACAGCTAAGGACCATCAGTACTTCCTGTCACAGGGGATCCAATGCCTTCTTCTGGCCTCCATGGGCACTTTATGCACTCTATCTATCTATCTATCATATATATATATATATATATATATATAGAGAGAGAGAGAGAGAGAGAGAGAGAGGCAAAAACACTCATGCTAATAAAATAAAAATAAAGAAAATAAATTTTTGAAGAAACCTGTGGTTATGGAGGACACAGGCCATAGAGGTGAAACTACAATTGTTATTTTGATAATGGCTATGTTTTCCAACTACCTCATAAAAATTTGTTTATATGGGCAGTTCTCAACTTTGGTCAAAGAAGTTTTAATATCCTTCAATAATCAGAGGTTAATAAAGAGACTCATAAGTGGTCAATGTCCTGAGAATACATATATATCAACATATATCCTCCCAAGGCTCATGAAATACTACAGGAGAGGAGGCAGAAACAGTCTAAGATAGCAGAAAAGAGGGATTAGTATAAAATCCCATCATTTGGACATTACATGATTGTTGCACTCATGAGCATTGGTGGATCTGTGGTTACCTGCACAAGATTTAGCAGGTCAGAATTCCAGGATGAATGCAACAGACCTTGACCTGGTCCCTGCTCATGTATCTCTTCAAGTGAAGGATGTTAGACAGAAATGAACAGGGTAGTTTCATGAAGAGAAAATGAGATGGCCTTCTATGAGTAAGTTTCTGATTTTTATCTGGGGACATCTTCCCTAGGGTTAATCTACATCAATATCAATATTACAGCCCATCTAATTCTGTACCTTGGAAAATAAATTTTATATACCCCCCGGAAATCTTATTATAGAATAGAAATTCGGGTTTATTTATGGATTCTGCTAGCACCCTCAATTCAATACTATTTGCTTTGGTTCCTCTGACCAAGATATTGCCTCATATTCCAGCCAATATAAGTGTATTTTTATCTGACTAGCAGATCATGTTCAAGGCTTTGAGTGTAAGAAACTGGGATTCAAATACATTGGATGGGGAATGTGGATAGATTATCAAAATAACTTGATTTCTCAAGCTCTTCTGCACCCATTCAGCAATCAGAACTGACATTCCATCTTATGCTGGAAGACAATGCAGAGGTCTCTCTTCCAAAGGTTCACAGTGTCCTAGTTTGAACCAACTTACCTTAACTACAGGTCAATATATCCAATGTGGTGGTTTGAAAGAGAATGTCCTCCATAAACTTAAGTATTGGGATATTTTTATCCCCAGTGGGTGGCACAGTTTTGGGAGGTCTTAGAAGGTGTGGCCATGCTGGAGGAAGCATGTCACTTGGGGCGGGGGGAACTTAGAGGGTTCTTAAGCCTTGCTAGGTCTATAGTCACTCTCTGCTTCCTGTGTCTGCTTGAAGATATGAGCCCTTAGCTTCTGGGTCTACTCTAGCCACCTATGCCTCCCCACCATGAGGGACTCTTACCCCTTTGGAACCATAAGCTAAATAAACTCTTCCTTTTATAAGTTATCTTGGTCAGTGTTTCTATCACAGTAACAGAATATCTATACATCTATAATTAGAATATCATGATCAATAAGACAAAAGTGAAGATTAAATTCAAGGTGAGAGTCAAAGTCTTTTTACACTTTTTGCTTCAGCTTCGGAAGCACAATGCCAACCTTTCCTTAGAAACAGTTAGTCCCAAAGTGGGAGCATGGTGCTAATGAAATGAACTTGCATGAGTCAGTCCCCAGAGAAAAAGGAGGCATGAGGGATCTAAAGTATAGGGGACATACCAAGTACAGTAACAGCTACAAAACCTGAACACAAACAGGCAAAGAAGAGTGGATTTGGATTGTGAAAGGGTTTAATCCTAAGACTGGAATAATTATTAAAGTGGAAGAGTATTTTTAAAATATTTTATTATTTTTGTTTTATGTGTATGACTGTATTATCAGCATCTGTGTAAGTTCACCCATGTTGTGAAATGCCTACAGAGGTCAGAAGAGGGCATCAGATTCCCCTAGAATTGGAGTTATGGGTAGTTGTTAGCCACTGAGTGGGTGTTGGGAATCAAACCTGGGTCCTCTGCAAGAGTAGCCAGTGCTTTTAACTGCTGAGCCAATTCTCTAACCATAAAAGAATATTTTGAATTAAAAGTAATCTCTATTGTTCAAGCTTTAACATTCAGGCAAAGCCCCTAGAAAGATGCCAGTTTACTGATGGATTGTCCTGAACCATAGAAAATATACCAGTTCAGGATGAGTAAGTTAAAATGACTAATTCTTATGAAAATAATTGGGGGGCTGGAAATAAAAAAAATATTAGAAAAATGAACATGCTGAAATGGTTAACAGAAGACATGGACAGCATGTCTAGTGGGAAGCTCAGAGTAAGAACATACGAAAAGTTATAATGGGGGCTGAAGAGATGGCGCAGCTGTTAAGAGCACTGGCTGCTTTTGCAGAGTACCCAGTCTCGATTCCAAGCACCTATACCGTGACTAACAACTGTCTGTAACTGTGTGCACTTTACATCTGTGTAGGCAATACACTCATACACATAAAATAAAAATATTAAAATAAATAAAAATTATGACAGGTACACTAGGATCACTGAAAAGTTCAGTGCAAAATCTCTGTGTCCTTGAAAACAATAATGGAGGCTATTGTAAAATTAGACCGTCTGATTTCAGCTCAGAATATGAAATCCCCAAGAAGTAGAAGCTAGGTGCCATCATTTAATCATTTGAAAACAGTCATATCTTTTATTTAGCCCAACACATAGCTGGAATCCAATGGAGGTTAGCTCTCAGAGATTAGGGAGATCATTAATATGACATAGTAAAATGGGGAGCAGAATAGAGGGATTCTTCAGTTTTGCCAATCAGATAAGACAATATTAGATAACTAGAAGGTTGAGAAGAGTGCTCCAGAGAAGAACTTGATTTGTTTACCCAGATTGGAGAGCCATATATTCATTGACTAACCAAATGACTAGTTCTACAAGATGAACATTATACTGTTCTACAAGGATTCAGTAGTAATGTTTTTTTCTAGACCATCTAAGAATAAACCATTGGAAATTTCCTCTGGTGACTATACACAAGACATGGGACATGGGAACAGTCATAGAGTTAAGAACTATTCAGTTAGATTCAAGGGGTCAAGATGTGAACTAGACTCAGTTCTAGACCAAGCTAAAAATAATACTAAGTAGAAATGTGGACAAAATATTAGATATTCAAGCAGCACTAATTCCAAATGTATGAAGCTCAAATTAAAGTTCTTTTTAAAAAATAATTTACTTATTATTTTTATTTTATATATATGAGTGTATAGTCTGCATGTATGTAAGTGCACCTGTGTCATGTAGTGCCTTCAGAAGTCAGGTGAGGGAGCTGGATCCCCTGGACCTGTAGTTACAGGCAGTTGCTAGTTGCCATACGGATGCTGGGATTCTGGCCAGGGTCCTCTGCAACAGCAGACAGTGCTTTTAACCACTGAGCAATCGTCCCAGCCCGCTCAAATTAAAATTCTTTGAGAAGACTGATTATGCAATCCTTACACTTTTAGGGGTACAATTGATATTAAGTACATTTATATACTGTAAAAACAGGTGTTTCAGGCAAAATCAGGGTTGCAGTATTTTCAATCTTGTAGTAAAAGATATTGTTTTAATTTTTCTGAAATTAAAACAAATTAAATCCTGAATGTCACATGACTCACAAGAGACAAACACTAAATAAATGAGTAAATATACTTTCCTGATTAGCATGCAAATTGCAAAGAATAACTGTGGCTCTTGGTGAACATAAACGTTTTGGGGTTTCAAGAAATCAATAGATCCCAGAATGGAAATCAAAGACAGTACAGGTAATCTAATGTTGCTGGAAGAGAGACAGTTCTGGGGCATTTATCTAATTTATCTGGGAGTTAACATAGAAACTGATTTAGGATGACAAGCCTTGATTCAGTGCCCATAGATTAATGCTGAATAGATAAAAATGTGAGATATATATGTGAGATATATATTAAATATTTATATAATCTATATTTGTAAATAAGTGCACACATACACATATGATAAGACAGTATCATCACAGAGCTGTCATTGCCTGTGCAAAAAAAGGATATTATATTTGCAACTTAGTTGACCTTAAAAGGGAACTTCTGACATGTGACAGATACCAATGAGTCTTGAGGACATTATGCTAAATGAAAGTACCCAGTCAGTAAATATTTTCCATTCATCCTTCATTGGATACTTGGGTCTCAGCTATGCTTGGGATATTATTAATAATGCTACTTATTACATAAATGTCAAAATATCTCTTCTAGCTCTTCTTTGGGGTATGAACCCAGAGATGGAAATGATGAATTATCTGACGTCATTATATTTAATTATTAGAATAACTGCTGTATTATTAATCACACTGTCTCCACTATGTATCCCTCCCTGCCATGGACAGGGTTCCAATTCTACTTTTCCCAAAATTTGTTATTTTCAGTTGCTTTTGGTTTTGTTTTATAATATCTATCTTACAGAATATTAATTAGTACTTGTTATGATTCTGAGTTGTCTTTCAACAAAAATAAAATGTAATTGAGTACCTTGAAGAAATTAATACTAAATACTAAGGACACCGTCAGCACAGACCACCTTGCTGTCATTTTCTCTGGCAAAACTTAGGAAAGATATTATATTTGCTTTCATATAACCATCAGGAAAATATAAAGCATGGATTTTCAGTAGTTTACGAATTTGTAGATGTGACCTAGAAAAGGGAGAAGGAAGAGAGTTAAAGAGCAAATATCAACAAAAAGGATTTTATTACGGATTTGACCAGCGTTGTGGCTACCTGTGACTGATCCCAAAGAAGCACTGGTGCAGCTTAAGAATGAACTGCAGAATGCTTATCCCAAGGAATGAAAAGGAAAAGCATGAACTGTCTCACCTGCCCCATTGGTCAAAGATAATCCAATTTGTGTAACATGAAATTATGTACTTTCAGTTTTCCTATTCATGGAAGAAGTCCAGGAGTTTAAGGAACATTCATTAGTAAAGATAATGATGTAGAAAGTGGGACCAGGAATGTACTAGTTACTTTTCTGTTACTGATAAAATACTATGAACATGGAAAGAGTGTATTTGAGCTTAAGGCTTCAGAGGGCTAAGAGTCCATCATAATAGTGAGACATGGCAGGAGACAGCCAGAGCTGAAAGCCAAGAGCTAATATCTTCAAGCACACGCAGGAAGCAGAGAAGAAACTGGAAGTGAAGCAAGGTGATAAAGTCTCACAATCTGCCTCCAGTGATGTGTTTCTTCTAGCAAGGCTGCACTTCCTAGAGATTACATGAACACCCCAAGTCAGGCCATCATCTGAGGAGAATATATTAAGTATTCAAGTACTTGAGCCTATAGGGGATATTATTCATTCATACCCCCACAAGAAAATAAATGCAGAAAAAGGCATCATACCTATTCTTATACTTAACTTTTTAGAGTTTGGATTTCCATTACAATTATACTATCCAGAAAATTCTACCTAATACCAACACTGCTAGGCATATTCTGCTACTGTGATTTTCTAAAAATTTACATTATTTGAACCAACAGTTTAATGATTGAAATACAACCCAAGTTTGATCTTTTAACATGATAAAAGATGCCTTTCAAGCTTGTAATATATAGGAAGCAAGGTTAATGCAATGAAATTAATTGTAATAAATTATTATATATAATATTTTATATAAATATAAAGTATTATATATAATACTTAGCTAAATTTGCCTATTAATTATAATTCTTTCCTAAAGAATTGATTTGAACAAGAGTTAAAGATTCATACATTAATAATAAAGCTGACACATACTACAGGTTGAGATATGAAGGCTATAGAAGTTTATAAGTTTGTATATCTGTATAGTCTATATAATTTAAGTGAAATTATAATTTTTAGCTACATTTAAGATAGAATACTTCATCTCTTTAGTCACAGTGGAGTAATTTTCTTATCCATTATTAGAATGGCTTAAAATTGACACTTAACCATGCATCATTAAGTAAGGATATTTGTACTTACTTTAATCAGTCATTTAGTTTATTGTAGAAAGCAAAATCAGTGTTTACTGCTAATTCAAAATATGGACTGAAGCTAGTCTCCTATGAGACTTTGAAGACATATGCTGGGCTTACAAGGAGAGTTGCTGTTGACTCTCCATGTCACAATTAGAGATTCCTGATGCTCCTGGATGCCTTTGGAGGCTGCTTAACCTCGAAGAGGGATTCGGAGAGCTGACATTGAGAGTTCACGGTAAGGAGATTGGGTATCTTGATTTCCTGATAAAACAGAGACCCCATGGAAAGGCTCACTTTGCTTCTTGTTCCTTGACTGTCTGCAACATAAATTTTCTAGATAATCAGATCATGAGTGAAACTATCAAGAGGTACAATGGGAATTCCAAGTCCTCTTGTGTATCATTAAGTAGGCATTTTCTTATTCTCTCTGAAGAACTTTAGATGTATATACAAGTGTGTTTTATTAATGAGATTTCAAATTCCTAATTGAAATTGGTCCCAATAAAACTTCTCAATCTGATGTTGTTTTATAAAACCACTGTAGTACAAATGAATGGTACAACAGAATAAATGATCCCAGTGAACTAGGCAACGGGACATAATTTGAAACAATGGACTCTGTAAAAGCCTCCATATGCAAGTTTATACTAAACAAGCAAGAAAAAAAGCCCCAAACTTCTTGGCCAAGAAAACTAAGCCTGCTCTCCTTACAAAACTTTCAAGTATAATTTAATTTGGAAATATAATGATACATGGAATAAAGAGTATTATGTCAAATTCCCTAAAAACAATGTGCCATAGTCCACTAGAACATGTTATGTAGTAACAATTGGTGCATAAACTACACAGAACCTTTCCCTGGGATCCTTTTGGTAAAGACTCATTTATGATTGTTTCACATAGCATACTGCCTGCAAAGCCCTTCTCTTCTGATAATAATGTTATTTTAGTTGAATGATGGATTTTATAATTTATAAAAACACTTCAAGATGGATTGCTATTTCTAATGCTTATCCAATCAATATTAAGGTAAGGAATGTGGTCTATTCTTCCTACAAATGTTGTGATTTTGTTTTTCATTAGAGCTGAATAATATTTCATTTTATATATGTACTAGATTTCCGTTATCCATTCACCTGTTGATGGACATCTTACTTGGTTCCATTTCCTTGTTATAGCAAATAGAGCATCAATAAGCATAAATAAGATGTGTCTCCAGTAGGAAGAGTTTTAGTTATCTTGAGATGCCAACTTGACACAGTTCCAAGTTGTATGATTGTCCTGTGGACATATCTTTGGGGAATTTTCTTGTTATCTAATTGATATACAAGGACCCAGCTTACTGTGGGTACCACTCCTAGGCAAAGGGTCCAGAACTGTATAAGACAGCTAACATAGCAGAAGTTAGGGAACATGCCAGTAAGCCATATTCCTCCATGGTCTCTGCTTCAGTTTCTGCCTCCAAGGTTCCATTCAGTTTCTTTCCTAGACATCTTCAATGACGGAGTGTTATTTGGAAATGCAAGCCAAATAAACCCTTTCCTTCCTCAATTCACTGTTGGTCATAGTATTTATCACAACAGAAAGAAAATTAGAAGAACAGTTCTCTGGGAATATGTCCAGGAATAGAATATCTGGGACATAGTATAGTTCTATTTTTAATTTTTGAGAACTTCCAAACTTCCAAGATTTCCCCAGGAACTATATTAAGTTAAATCCCCACCAGCAATGAATAAGGTTTCTACTGTCCCTACATCCTCTCCAAAGTGAGTTGTCAGATTTTTTTGAAGGTAGCCATTTTGACTGGGGTATGCTCCACTGAGGTAGTGTCTTAAAGTAGTTTTAATTAGCATTTTACTGATAACTAGGGATGTTGAAAACTTTTAAAATGACTATTAACAACTTGCAGTATTTCTTTTGAAAAAAAAGTGTCTGATTCATTGACTACATTTGTTGACTGTCAGTTTTATTTTATTGGTATTTAATTTATGCAATTCTTTGAGTATTCTGAATATTAGACCCTTGTCTGAAATATAGTTCTGAAAGATTTTTCTCCCATTCTTTGGACTGTATGTGTGCTTTGCTGATAGTTTCCTTTTCTGTGCAGAAACTTTTTTTTTAATTTTAGAAATAATGATAGATATACAATGTAAAATATTCAGAGAAATCACCAAGTCCCAGGAAGAAAAAAAAAAAGATCTCCTTCATATATGGACCCAAGCCTATAATGTATAGTACATATCTATAAGTAAACAACACTAAAGGTGGATATATTCTATTTCAAAAGAGGACCAAAGAAGAGTAATATTAGCTGGTAAGCGAAGGTGAATAAGAACAAGAGAACTCATGAGTCTTGAAAGAAGACAAAAGCTAATTATTTTTCTACTTTCAGTTTTGCTACTTTTTCTTTTCTTTTTGGTGATGAATAAATGAGTATCATGGGTAGTGAACATTTAAAGCCTTAAGAATAGCTCCACAGGTCCAACATGAGATGCACAGAGTTTTGGACAGCCCATGTGAGTTGCTATGTTAATCTTGCCATGTGATGTTTCTGTAAATTCAATACAATAAAGTGATCTTTATTTTGAAATTGGGAATGAAGGGATATATTTTTATTTCCGGTTTAGGAACTACAACATAGGGATGGAAAAAAAAAACGCTAAGAATAACTCAGTTTCTTTTCCTTCTGTGGACAGAAAAACTAAGATAAAAAAGTTAGTATGTCAACCAAAAAAGTTGACTTTTACAAAATTTGCATAATGGAATATATATCTCAGAATAAAGTATTAGTTCATATAAGAACTTTGAAAACTGTGAGAACCAATGGTTTATATTATATTCTTTTCTATAAATAGCAGCTTCAGATCTTTTGGCTTTCTAAAAGGATCTCCCAATCTTCCCAAGGATTTTAATCTACCTTTTAAGAGATGAAAGTCACCTACACTAATTCATCAGTTAGCTCTGACCTCACTCCACATTGATTATACACCAGTGCCCTAAAAGAAGAGCAACCAGAAAATCACACAATCCCCACAGGAGAAGGGATTAGCTTCTAATCCACCATGTATTTGTCTTTGCCCTTAAGCAACATTATTGGATTCTTTCAAAGCTATCTTAAGTCAAAGGACTCTCTAAACGCTATTAGGCACCAGGAAATCTCCAGGCTTTACTAAATCTGCAGGAATAATGTTCAACTTAAACAGCTTTTCATGCAGTTTCATATTATTAAAACATGTATTTAGTGATCATACCAACAGCAAACTAACTCGGAAAGGACCCGGATCACTTCAGTGTTTCCCTTTGTCTAAAACAGACAAGACTTCTTCCAAGATCATGACCCCAGCATTCTTGATCAAAAAAGAAAAAGAAAAAAAAAACACTAGTTTAAAATATTTCCTTTAAATAGACAAAAGTATTTCAGAAAGTATATAAGAAAAGTGTTCAATCTAAAGGAGAAATGACCACAGGAACTGTTACCTCAGTGTTTCTATGGTAAAGTGCTGAGGTGATTTCTCATAGTTTGAATAGAGGAATAATGATTGAGACTACCACTCAGGAATACTTAAGAGTCAAAGACAGTAACTGGAACTGAGAAAACTATTCAACCAAAAGACTAGTGCATGATAATGCTTTCCTTAAGTGTTTCCATCTTCCTAGTGCCACAGGATGCTTCAGGATACCTTCTCTGAGGTTCCAAGTTCAATGTCAATTTCATGTGATATCCAGCATTGAGATACAGGGTCTTTTAAGCAATAACTCTTACTTTTCTTGTGTGGATGCATATAAGGTAATTTTAACAATACATATATGATCTGAAGCAAAGAAGTAACAAATCTCAACACCAAAGATAGCACTGAAAACAGGGAGAGGCAGAGAATAAAAAGTTCAAGGTCATCCTTGGTTACATAGTGTTTGAATCTGGTCTGAGATACATGAGCCCTTGACTCAAAACAAAAATAAAAACAGATAAAGTATATAAGACACCCAGATAAGAGGGACTGTGATTATAAATACTTTAAGAAAGAGGAAAGCAAATTAGAATTGTTTTTAATAAATAGATTATAGATAGATAGAGATATTGAGACAGATACATATACATATCTATGTCTATATATACATATATATTTATGTAAATTCTTGACTTTTGGATAAAAGAGCTACAGTTTAATAGTAATTCATTTTGTAGAAAACACTGAAGGGATCGTTGATTCATGTGCTTCTGAATGGATATAACCAGCACAAGAATAACAAAATTACAAACAATAGTTTAATTTAGCCTTGTTATTTTTAGTTGTAAGATTTTTTTATCAAGCACAGTATCAAGAGTTTTTTTGTGAAACCATCTCATAAATATTTTAGGAGATTAATATTATCATTCACGTTTTGAATCTAGGATTCAAATGAAGTTATATGCAGGATAAACTTCTTGCTATTATACCTATACAAGAGTGTCTGTCAAGTCTGTCAAGTAACAGACATTGAGTAGCTCAGATGACATTTGGGAACAAAATAGATGTAACAACCAACTCAGGACAAGAATGAGAATGTGTTTTGAAAAATGATCCATGAAGTATACAAAAATAATTCTTTAAAATTATAAATGATTTGTCTTGAGAACCTAAATTGTAGAAAATACAATATGTTGTCATGTACACATCAGACCATCTGTGACTTTATTTTGCTCTGAGACTCTAAAAATGTTTTAATGGTTCACTGCTATGTTGAGGCAAATTTTCCTTGCTAGAAAGTAGAAGTACTCATTACAAAAGCCAAGCAATATAACAGCAATAGCTTTAGATCACTGTAACCATCTATCTGGTGATTCACAAGACCACTCAGGGAGAAAGATGTTAAGATTTCTGGACAGAAATGACAGTAATCAATTTCTTTGTCCAGCCCTCATTCAACTCATCAAATCAAGTGTCTACTTGACATTAGACTTCTATAGTGCACACAGGTCAGATAATAAGTCATCCAGGACTGGTTTAATTATTGTTAAATTAATTGTGCATTATCATCTTCCCTCCTATAATTAAATTTATACATTTTATAAAAACTCTTCAAGTAAATATTTACAATAAAGTAGAAAATAGGTGAATTTTTCAAAATATATCCATGCCGGTCCTTCCTATGCATATTATACAATTTAACAAGATTAATGAATATTTTCATCATCTTTTTATAGCTTTTAATTTCTTTGGAAGCTTACTGCATATTTCTTCAATGAATTTTATATATATATATATATATATATGTATATATACATATATATATGTGACATCATTACAGGCTTCACCTACTAGATACTGAATCAAGTATCCATTTGTTACAATTTGCCATGGCTACAAGATAATTTACTTAACTTCCATAAAATCTGAATTATTAGTTTTTAATCTCATCAGTTCCTTTTCCCTTTTTGTACAAGTTAATCCTGTTTTCTGAATTCTGTCATGATCATCAGAATAATTTTATTTTTTTCTGAAACCCACTTTCTTTTCTTTCCCTGTTATATATAGCTACTTATTCATCTCTAATTAAATGGCATGTACTCATTAATGCTGCTTTACTTTTTATCACTTACCTTCGTTCTACATTTTGAAGCAACTTGTGTAGGTACTGCCATTTACCTAACCAATTCTAATGTTCACTTCACTCTCATGGTGCTTTTATCTCTTTACCACCTCCTTTAGTGGTGATATTCTCCTTTAGAGAATATCCTTACCACATCAAACTTTCTACAATAATGACATATTCTAAAATATTTTATTACTTTTATTTTATGTATTTGACTGTGTTGCCTGCATACATGTAAGTGTAACCATGTTGGGCAATATATGAAGAGGTCAGAAGAGAGTCTGAGATCTCCTGGGACTGGAATTGCGGCTGGTTGTTAGCCACCATGTAGTTCTGGGATTTGAACCAAGGTCCTTCAGAAAAGTAGTCAGTGCTCCTAACTGCTGGTTCATCTTTCCAGGCCCTACAGTAATGATATTTTATTAGATATTCTCTTAGTGTTTAACTCACTTATATACACTGGATCACTACACTGTTAGCATTTTTGTTGAATTCATTACATTGGTTTCTCTGCTGCATTACATCTCAGATTCTTTGAAATAAATGCTGTCCATCTATTTAGTCACTAGTCTACTCAGTATTAAGTGGGTAAGGATGACTCCGTATGTCTTTCTACACTGAAGCTGTATCTGGAGAATGAAAGCTAATGTGTGAAAATGATACAATGTTTAAAACATTCTACCAATTAAACAGACATTGCCTAACATTAAACATCATTGCTTCATATAGAATTATTTGTTAAATTTAGTGGAATGGATCATTGAAAGACCAAGTTTTGTCCTTTAAAAAAAAATCACATTAATGCAAAACCCTAGGTGTTTAATTATAATCCCATGTCATGTGAAATGTCAAAATATTAATGCTTTTGTGGAAACCTCTGAACGGCTGATGTTCTCACAGTATATACTCATCTTAAAAGTTTAGTGTTCTAGTCTTCGACCATGGAGAGAAATCTGGAAAATATATGTATGTACATCACACATACACAACAATAACAACAGTGAGAAAAAAACAAAATGATATGGGATCAGCCAGTTTTAGGGCCTTAAGTCATACAAAGTCCCTGGCTAGAAAATGTAAATGGGATTGCTACCACAGAGCCATAAGTGATATGACCCTGTGATGGTTTATATTGATTACAAACTTGACAAGATGTAAAATCACTTTTGACGCAGCTTTCTGAACATGCTTGTGAGGAATTTTATAGATCAGATTAACTGAGGTGGGAAGACTCAACCTAACTTCCAGACCAAAGAAAAGGAGAGAGATGAGAACCATAATTCATCCCTCTCTGCTTCCTCACTGAGGATTCATAATGATCTCAATTTCTTCCCTTCATGAGTCCCCCACCAGAGTGGCTGTACCCTTGAACTATGAATCACAATAAATTCTTCTTTCTTCAAGCTGGGTTAATCATGTATTTTGCCAAAGAAGCAAGAAACAGATTTAGAAAATTGGTAGAGTATTGGGGCAACTCTGTAATAAACCTGTCTGAAGCCTTTGGAGTTATTTTGCCTTAGGAGTGAGGACGAATGCCTTACTTTAGGGTAGAAAGAGCCTTGACTAGTGTAAGCAGAGCTTAATAACCCTCTGATAGGAGCTGAGAAGGCAATATTGCTAAGAGAAAGGCAGACAGGCTCAGGTTGTTAGGGGTGCGCAAGAACTCCATTAAAAACCAAGCTGTGAAAAAGTATATCTAGTCTGGTCTTGCCCACATTCTGAGTATTTGAGTAAGGATGAATATAAGAGTATTCACTCTTTGGCAGAGGAAAGTTGAGACAGGACAGCATTCAGGTTGTGGTATGGCTACCCCTTAAAGATGTCATCCAGATCTTTAATAAAAAAGAGAGGGAAAAAATAAAGCAGAAAGATGTTAAAAATATGAGCCAAGAGGAAAGACAGACTCTTGAACAAATGATGCTGGAAAAACTGGATCTCCAACTCTAGTGGAATAATTTGGACCCTTATCTTTCACCTTGCACAAAAGTCAGCTCTAAATGGGTAAACGACCTCAATATAAAACCTGAAATAATGAAACTGCTAGAAGAAACCACAGGCAGGACCGCCCAAGGTATAGGTATGGGAAAGGACTTTCTAAATCAAACACCAACTTCTCAAGCATTAAGGCCAGCAATCAGGAAGTGGGACCTTATTAAGCTGCAAAGCTTCCATACAGCAAAAGAAATAAACACAGAAGTGAATGGGAAACAAACTGGGAGAAAAATCTTTGCACATATGACAGAGGCATAATATCCAGGAAATACAAGGAATGCAAAAAAACAAAGGAACAGGAAAATAAATGACTCAATAAAAAATGGGCTATAGATCTGAACAGAGAGTTCTCAAACAAAGAAATAAAAATGGCTAAGAAACACCTTAAAAAGTGCTCAACATCATTAGCAATTAGAGAAATGCAGATAAAAAGCACTTTAAGTTCCCATCTCAAGCCAGTCAGACTGGCTAAGATCAAGAGAAGGAAAGGCAACAAATGCTGGAGAGGATGTGGTGAAGGCGGGGTGCTCATTCACTGCTGGTGGGAATGTAATCCCATACAACCACTCCTGAAAGCAGGGTGGAGACCTCTCAGAAACCTAAAAATTAATCTCCCATTTGAGTCAGTAATACCACTCCTTGGCATATCCTGAAAGGACTCATCCTACTGTACAGTTGCCTGTACATCCATGTGTGCTCTTCTCTTCACAGTAGCTAATAAATGGAAACAACCTAAATGTCCCTCAGCTGACAAATGGATAATGGAAATGTGGTACATTTAAACAATGGAGTTCTACTTGACAGGAAGAAAAGATGAAAAAATGAAAATCACAGGTAAATGGATGCAATTAGAGAGTGTTATACTAAGTGAAGTAACACAAACACAGAAAAACAAGCAACATATATTCCCCCTCGTTTGTGGACCGCAGCAACAATGCCCTGTATGTGAGTATATATTCTAATGTAACCTCAGAAGACAGAAAAAGGGGAAGGGTTCACGGAGGTAAAGGGAAAGAAAGAAGCCAGAAGAGAGGAATAGGAGGGACCAGACGTTACCAGGGGAGAGGTGGAGAGAGTGGGAGTGTTCCTCGGAGGGAGAGATGGGAGGGGCATGCAGGGGTCACGGAGTGGGGGAAGGGACTACAGGAGAGGGGTGCATAGGGAGGTGGTGTTATTGGGAGCAGGGTGGGGATAATCCTGGTACTGGAACTGTGGTGTGAGGAGGGAGCTCAGATGGGACGAAAAACAGCAGAGAGGGGTGAGTCTTAGAGGACTGGGGAACCCAGAGGGAAATGTGATGCCACTGGCCGCCCTGAGAAATGCGGCATGTAAACATGAGTACATCTCTATTCTTGCAGGCTGCTTGACAAGGAATACAGTGACAGGCAGAAGATACCCCACTCCGTTTGTGTGGTTAGTAAGAGTGGACTAAGAGACTCCCCAAATAATACAATTTGTTGCTAAAGCTCTTAGTTATCTCCCAGAACTAGAAGATAATATCCTACTGCTGAAGACAGGACAGACTTGGGATGCAATGGAACAGGAACTGACCTGGAAGCCGTTTACCTGAAGTTTATCTCCCATAATGCCAGATGACAACATGCAAACTTGTTAAGGAAGGAAATCCATCAACAGGCCAACCCAACCCTAAATTCTAATAACAGTAACAACCGATACCACACACTACCTCTACTGGTGCACCAGTAACACTCTCAGCTGGGGGGTAATCAACAGCTATGTAACTGGACTTAAAGCCCTCTCAATAGGAGTGACTTTATGGGTGGGACTGTAAACTCAGTCAAATACACATGGTTGGAAGAGACATAGATCCTAGAGAAAACCCTACCTCTGTCATATCTTTAGAGAAATGAAATTTCTTACCATATGCTAAATATGGATCCTTATATTTGCAAACAAGCATACAGTACTCCATTCATCAGAGAAGTTTCTCTTTGAAGCAGATGGAGGCTACAGAAGAATTCCACAGCTAGACAGATACAGAGAATATACAACTGATGGATGCCAAATCACAGGTGATGTATCTACAGTTGGACCTCTACACCTATGGCACATAGAACACAGTGAAAAGGAGGGATAGAGAGAAAACTGAAACATCCCTCAACTCTTACCAGTGAAGCTTCCTCAAACAACATATTGCTGTGCACTTAGAAGCCCAAAACTGGTCAAGTTTTAAAAAAGAAGAGACTGCAGAGCATGTATCCCTGGATAGATCTCCTAAATTGAACCTCATCCACCCATGACTCAGGGATCATTGCAGAAGAGGGGTCAGAAAAATCCCAAGAGCCAGGGCTGGTCCATGAACTCATGGAAGCAGAGACTTGCAGAGGCATTCAGCCCACTGGAAGCTGGCAAATGTGAACTTGTGGTGCCATCAAGCACAGGGCCCATGCCAACTCAAATTAGACAAGAGCCCAGAGTGAAGTGCTAGAAATTGGTGGCAGACCAGACCTAGATTGAGAATTATTGGAGACTGATTCCTGCTGGGACAGGGAGAGTATGCCTTACTTATGATCACTAGATAGCCTGACCAGACTCCAGTGGATATATTTGCACTAAAGGACATCTGGGCACAAATGTCTGACTAGATATAACTTAACTCATTGAGGCAATACACAAGGATCTGGTGGGGGTTGGGAGGGGCAGATGGGGGAGTGGTTCTAATTTTGATTAAGGACTGTTTTAGGAAACATATAAAACTCAATAAAAATGTGAGCTCTGTTGAGGAAAAGAGTTCTTGCAAGTTTTAGCAGTCAAAGCTAAGAAAGATGCTGAGGTTGTTTAAAGAAACTTGTGCACCCTGGATGCACAAGGTCAATAGAAAAGATGCCTTGAGGGTATGAACCCCTCTAATAAAGGCTTCACTTTGTGAAAATGCAAATTCATTTGAAAGTGGCTATCCTGGGGAAGCAGGAAAAGGGGTTCCTTCATCCTGAAAAGCAATTTGCTAGGCAAGTGTTGCCCAGGGTCAGTAGAGGTTGTGGTAACTGTGGTCCAAGGGGGCCAGGCTCCATTCCAAAATGGAAGCAGAATTTGATGTAATCCAGAGATCAATAGGAGATCAGTCCCAGTCTCCTACCCTCAAATCCTGCCTCACCCAGCTCTTTCTTCAAAGCTTTATATTAACTTTGTTCAGTCTATCATCACATAACACTTGGAAAGTTTATACCTCTTCTGTGATTCAGAAACTTTATTTCTCTGAATTTCTTTAATCCGCCCCACCCCCCAGATTCTGCACATGGTATTAATGTTTTTATGTCTTTCTTCAACACTTTGTTCAAGTTTTCTAACTATTGTCCAGATACAAGTATTTGAAATTTAAGAATATATAATATCTGTATCACTAAGAAAAAAATATACCAGGGCTTGAGAGATGACTCAATATTTAAAAGCGCTGTCTGTGAGGAACAGGGTTTGATCTCCATCGCCCACATGGTATCTAACTGTCTGTAACTCCAGTTCCAGGAGATCTGATGCCCTCTTCTGACCTCCATGAGAATCCCATGACACAGATGCACTTATACCATGGAGGCAATACATACTCATACATTAAAAAATAAAAATAATGGATGAAATATTTTAAGAAACAAAAGTATATGCCATAGAACAACATTTGCAGCTCCCTTACTCGGCTCCTTTCCAGGTTTTTACTCAGTACAGCTAATCACATGGTTTTGTGCATCCATCCTCTCTAAAGAATAAAACATACTCAGCTTATTCCTCCCAATTTGCTGGTTTAATGAGCATCTTTTAAAGTTTTTCTGACCTAACATAATACATGTGTCACTGAACCTGTTTCTTAGATCAATATTGGTTTTTCCTAAGTACAATTCTGAGATAGGCAATCATCTCCACTTCAGTACTTACTGTTTAACCATGTGCTACTTTCCTAATCTAACTCTAACAGCTCTTCCAAAAAATTCAGTATAAATAGGGCCTGCTCCAGAGGGCAGTGTTCTTGATTTGAATCTGGATTTATTCTTTTCAAATAGTTCGATCCTTAGCACAAGTTACTAAAGGTTCATACTTAACCCTTGGGCTCTTCATTCATTGGAATAATTAATGAATTAATTTGCATCAAATGCAAGTTTGCACATTGTAGGGCCTTAATAGACACTGTTTCTTGGTTCATTTGCAGTATATTTTATCACTTACTCTATCGTTTGGTACGGCAAAGTTTCTGAAAAATAATTAAGGACTTAATAATGGCCACTTTCCCATTGGAAGGTGAGTTCCTCCATCCCGTGTGGTTCAGATAGGTCCTTCAAGACAAGCCATCAATTTTGTCCCTTATTAAATCTCTGACTTGTCATGAAATATACTGAAATGTTGCTTCAGGTAGAATATTTTCTTTCAGTTTTTTTGCTAAAACTATGCTTTACAAATATAAGTAAGAATATCAAAAAGAAAAATGGGGTATGTATAAGGGTGTGCAGAAATTAACTAAGAGGATGATGACTTCCTTATGAAAGAGCTTCCTCTATAAAAGCATTAAATTGCCTAATTTTCTATACATGCACACAAGGATCACTACCTATTCTGTTATCCAGTCTAATTCTTCTACAATAGCAATCATATTATAATTAGCACAAGTATTCAGAAAGGGGACAATCTATACCTAATTCATAGGGTGTAATGAGAAAACCAAATGAAACCTTAACCAAAACCCAAATCTCATTATATTCATCTAATAGGAAGACCATGGTGGCAGACATTGGCAAAGATGAAACTTGTAAGGACTGCAGCAAAACGTAAGGTTTGCAAGTAACATCACTATATGGTTTTTTCAGAACACTATAATCAATTACACACTGTTTTATTTCCACAGCAATCATACTATAAAAATAGAATTATATGGAGCAGATAGGTTCAAATTCATCTTTTTTAAAAAAATAATACACTTCAATTAGCAACTGTCTTTGG
Source organism: Eospalax fontanierii (assembly GCA_035773235.1). Lineage (NCBI taxonomy): Eukaryota > Metazoa > Chordata > Mammalia > Rodentia > Spalacidae > Eospalax > Eospalax fontanierii. Next base: position 13,067,583 of record CM069544.1, on the reverse strand, counting down.
ATAAATGTGTTTAACTCGGGTTAAAAAATAGAGCACTCTATTGAAGCATGACACACTCTGGCAAGTGTTATAAAATGCAAAAGGAGAAGGGGGGCAGGGAAATGAATTTAAGAGATGTGAAGAGAAAAAGAAAGGAAAAAGAGGAAAGAATAGAGAGTGAGGGAGGAAGAGAGCAAGGGAAGGAGGGAGGGAGGAAAAGAGGGAGGCAGAGAAGGAAGAGTGGGAGAAAGGAGGAAGGAAAAAGGACATTCTCTGTCTTTTAGATTGACTATGAAACTTCCTCTGGTTGTCTGGGGTTCCCTCTACCAACATCCTCTGCAGTGTGCAATATGGCTTTCTGTCTCCTCTCATGCACAGCCGGAATTCACCACACCATACACTCTATCTGGGTTGCCTTTTTGATTTGTGTTGATCACTTTAAGTGAGGTTGATCTGACATTTTGCCTCTTCCCTCTGAGGCTGCAGGGAGAGTGTAAGTCAACTCTCTCTGAACTAGAACAGACCAAGCCACAACTCAAGGGCTTACAACAATTAGCATTTTTTATTACTCCGAATCTATGGATTAACTGAGCGATTCTGCTGCTCTGGACTATGCATGGCTGATCTTGGCAGGGCGTGTTCATCATCAGGCAGGCAAGCTCAGGCCTTTTCAGGGGGTGGTAGCAGGTTTACAAGAGAGCCAGTGGAAGTGTGACAGGCCTCTTAATCCTTAGGAACAAACTTACAGTTCTTCATTCTGATTTCCAATATAATTAGAAAGGCCAGTCTAGATTATAGGAGTAAACAAAAACTCTGCTTATTGGAAGGAGTTTCAAATGCACATTTTAAGGTATGCTGTGGAGAATGAATAAATGACTGGGACTGTTATAATAAACCTCCCACAAGTGATGCCAGCTCATTTGTCCTACTGTTTTGGCACACCTAGGAAAATGAACTAGTTTGGTAGTGATATGTGAGATGATGACCCTCACAATAGTAAGTTCAAGATTTTTAGACCATCCTTGAATAGTCCATTCTTATGTGATCTAATATTCTGGAGAAAAACAAAGACAGCTATCAGATGATGAGAATGCCTCTTTCTATGATTAATCAGTAGGTGGCAGTGGATAAAACAATGTAGGTACAGAACACAGTATTAAGATCATGATCATAGTCTTACTGGTAAGAGCAAGGTTTGGGCATTGTCAGCCGTTACTACTTTTTTATTTTTATAAGTTTATGTTGGTATATTGTTGTTCTATGATCTTTAGTTTAATGTAGTTTATGTACTCTCTGAAAATATTAACTGATTAAAGCATTTTTGCATATTGAAATGAGGCACCTGGTAATGCTACTGAACTTGAGGATCAAAGCCTGTGCCCCATTAGGTACAGGCACAGATCCTCAAGAAGTCAGTTAAAAGAGTCAAAGTAATAGTTAAACGCAGTAAATGGAGATTTATTTATTATGGTCACATTGAGGAGACGGAAAAAGAAATCCAGAAATCCCACAATCAGTCTGTCTTGGGGTCTTGAAATGAGGATAAGGTTTAAATAGAAAGCAAAAGACATATATAAATGCATAGTCTGACCAAGCTTCAGTCTTTCCTACCATTCACCCATCTTTGTCTGGGATTCAGTTTTACCCTGAAGTCTGTTAAGTTGTAAATCCCTTTCTCAGATAACTATTTCCTCTGGCCTGGGCATTTTCCTTCCCCCTTCAGAGCTAAGCCCAAGGGGGGAAAGGAGGGGATTCACTATTTCAACAGTCTAATAGATTTAGAGAAGCAAGTGTCTTTTTAGAATATCTTCATTTCTGTCAGGCCACTTACAATGACAGTTCAGGTCATTTGAAAACATATTTATTTTTATTTAATCATGCTTTAAACACCCAATTTTATTGTGGGATTCATGTAGAGATGGGTAGGTTACTTTGAACAATGTAAAAGCATAAAGTCTTTTGTAGTAATATATACAAGAAATTGCATCAAAAGAATTCCAGGACAGAGAGAGCAATGCTGCGATGACGCTGTGGACTTTTCCCTGGTAATTTATGGAGAGCCTCAGATTTGGTGAGATGTGATCTGTGACATCTGACAATTGCTAAATTTCTGAGGGATCCAAAGGAAATGGGTTTCATAGCAAAAACTAAGGAAAAATGCTTATGTTCTTATTAAAAACACAACTCTATAATTCCAAAATCGGAATCGGAATGTATGAGTCATGTATTGTATGACCTATATCCCCATATGTACTTCAAGTGACTCTTGCAGGGACTGAAGTCTAGATTAATTAATGCTTAATTTAAGAACTGGATGCTCATCAGAATTGAGTTCAACTCCTCTTTTCTCTTTCATGTAGATACAATACAGGGACTGCAATTTAAGACTCAGCAGGAGTGATTTCTGAGAGAGCATTGATTCCTATGCAATTCACTGACACTGACTTTGGTGAACTGACTTTTAAAAACCTATGGTTAGTAACAAATCACTTCCAAACGCACTTCATAGCTGATGAATACAAAGGAGACTGAATGAAGGGTTTCAGTGCTCAAATCCTGGCCCTGCCACTTACCATCTGGGTAACTTAAAACAAAGAAGCAAATCTACTACTTATTTGCTTTGATATGTGAGACAAGGATCTCAGTGAGATATCTAACTCATGGGATGCTTCAAGGACAAAATATGTTAATATATGTAAAGTGTTTGATGTATATGCTAATATATGTAAAGTAGTTGGCACTGGGCAAATACAAAAAAATGTTAGGTGTATCTGTATCTCCCTCTCCTTATCCTTTCCCTTTAGGCTTATTTTAGCTTCACTACCTCTCCTGTCATCACACATCATTTCCTCTGCTGCCTTTTAAAAATATTTTTTATTTATTATTTTTTCATCTTATGTATATGAGTGTATTGCCTGCATATAAGTAGGTGTGCCTCTGTCGTGAAATGCCCACGGAAGTCAGAGGACAGTGTGGGATCACCTGGAAATGGCGTTATGAAAGGTGGTTAGCTGCCATGTGGATTCTGGAAATCGAATCCGAGTCCTCTGCAAGAGCAGCCAGTGTTCTTAACCACTGAGCTATCTCTCCATCCCCTGTTCCTTTTCTTCATCGAATGTGGTATTACCTGAACAGGCCTAGGAAGCAAGTAGGTCTGCTCTGCCCAGAAGGGTCTGCAGAGAGAGAAATGTACTTCCCAGAGTGTGCCATTTTTCTCTCCGGTCAACATGATCCTTAGAGGAAACAGTCAATTTGTCCTTAGGGTAATGGAAATCTATCAATCTGCTATTTCATTTCAATCTCCTACATGCAGCAAGAAATTCCTTTCCCACTTAGCAGTACACTTCTTGGTCCTTCGAAATGAAGTTGTTAATAGTGAGGATTTACCAAGGGCATGAGTACTAGGCAGCCACCTTTTACTCCAAGTAGACCTTTGTATATTTAGATGTGTTGTGTAGGTATGAGAATGCCTCTCCTCTCCCTTCTTCCCTCCCTTGCATGTCCTAGACCAACCAGAGTGTGATGGAATGTATCACCGGGATCTTCACTGCAAGTTAATTGAAGTCCTTATTCTTGAAACTGTCATTACTTCTTCAATAATACACTGTGACTGTGGTTTTGAAAAATATGAATCATATAACACACTCAGCACTATTAAAAGTTCTGAAATTCCAGTGAAAGTAAATTTTAACAATAATTCATATGGAATTTTTAAATTCCAAAGGAAAATTCGATTCATTTCTAAAACAAATCAGAGGTGATACAGTTTTAAACCCAGTTCTTGGGAGGCAGATGCAAGCAGAGGTCTGTGAGATCAAGTCCAGCCTGGTCTAATAGTGACTTGAAAGCCAACTGAAGCTACCGGCAGACCCAGTCTCAAAAACATAAAAAACAAAACAAAGCAACACAACAGAATAACATAAAAACAGATGAGTACTTACTACTGAATTTCTATTAGAAAAACTAAAATTCAGAATCCTGAGAACATCTCATGTTGATGAGGAAGACTAACTGGACCTCATGCATTGTTGGTGGGAAATGAAAGAATAGTAATCACTTTTAAAAACAGTTTTATATTTCCTTGCAAATTTGAACACAAAGTATTTCATGGCTTATTTCTTCTCTCAACAAACTGTATCAAAGAAAACCACAATAATAAAAGTATGTAAACATGGAAATTTGTACATAGGGGCTAATTTATGATGATGTCAAATTGGAAATTACCAGTGTGTCCTTCTGTATAGTTAGAATGAACTCTTAATAAAGGAGTAGTAAACAGCAATGAAAAAGACCTGGGTATTGTCACTTGAAATAACAGGAACAAATCTCAAAAGTATTGTGATAAGGGACAGAAACTAGGCACAAAAGAACTCGTATGGCAAGATTACATTTACACAGACTTCTAAAACATAAAATTGTACTTTGAAGCATCAGAGATGTGGTTTTCAGAGGCTCAGTATAGACAAAGCATTGACTGAAAAAGGGCTGAGCAAACTCTCTCTACCAATGTGATTTTAAAAATCCTCCTGGCAGCAGTAGAATCATATACTTTTTTTTTTTTCAAAAAGCATCAAAGTTCACACTTAAAATGGAGAACTTGTGGGCAAATATACTTTGGAAACCTGAATTTCAAATGTTGTTAAATTGTGTTTACCTTGAAAAACAGTTGGACTAGTAAAGTCTTTCTAGTCCTGCCCCTAAAATAAATGAGCTACATGTCTTCTATACACAGATACAGTTTTTTAGTATTTACATTTTTCCTGAGGAATCATAACTTTTAGCTAAATAGAAATATAAATAGCTTCAATTATCCCTCTTACTGCATAAATTGATTACAGTCACCACAAAGAAGAAAAAAATATATCTATATGTGTTATGTATGTAACTTGATATTTTAAGAGTATTTAAAATTCATTCAACTTGTGCTCTTGTGAAAAGCCTGGGTTTTTTTTACAATGGCTACCATACTTTCCTCTTGGGAATTCTATATAATTATTTACTCATTGAGAAATGCTATGTAAAGTGTCTCTAAATGACTGTATTTATCAATAAGTTAAAATATCATCGTGCTGTGATTTTTGCTGATATCAATATTGTTAGCACTTTCCTTTCTGTGTAAGTAGTTCACAGTGCTCTTAGAAGCCATGTGCAATTACCAAGAGCAGGAAGAAGACATCAAAGATTTCTAAAACCTGACTAAGATTCCTAAGTATGTTAAATGCTCTTGAATATTACAACAGAATAAGGAATTCACAATGAAGTCTGGGAATTTATGAATAAGATCACACGATATTTCCTTCTCAAGCTCTTAGAATGCTGAGCTTGTAAGAGTTTAGATTTTCAAACATGGCATCACTCATCCCACAACCTGTGGCACTGATAAAGAAAGACCTGAGGATGGATGAGCTAACAGGGACCGTCGCCCCGCCGGCATCACCATGAAGCAGATCTCAGAGATACTGGGCTGTTGATGTTGATCATAGCACTTACCACAATAGAAAAGTCATGACGTCTTGGGGTCTGCCTCATTTCCTACCAACAGAGGAAGTGACAAAGAAATACGTCATGTGTATATAGCCGTAGAGAAGAGCCATGTAGCCATAAGGAAGAATGAAATTATACTATTGGCAAGAAAATGAATTCATCCTGGGATGAACAGAAACATTTCTCTCTCTCTCTCTCTCTCTCTCTCTCTCTCTCTCTCTCTCTCTCTCTTTCTCTCTCTCTCTCCTTTCTCTTTCTCTCTCTCTCTCTGTTTAGGGAAACTAAAAGAAGAGGGGAGGGGTATGAACTGGGAAGGGAGGAAGGCACAGAAGATAAACAAATACTATATACTTGTAGTAAAGTGTCCTCTGGGAACCCGGTGATGTGATGTAAATCAAGGAAGAAAGAAAAGAAAAAGAAAGACAGGATTACAGTACCCAATTCCCACCCCAAGATCACCATAGAGATCAAGTGTGAGGAACTAATAGCCAGATTTCAGGAAAGAGAGGGGACTAGAATAGTCAATGCGCTTCTTAGGGGACCTGAACTTACATTGACTACATAACTAAGTCTTAGAAGAGTGAGAAGGAAAACAGAGAAGACTTGAAACAAGAAAATAAAGACTGAAAACTGAAAAATGAAGGCTCTGCATATTCTCAAACCTTGCAAAATGACCAAATGAAAATAAAAATCATTTATAATTAATGTATAATGGTTTTTTAAAAGTTACCATGGGTTTCAGAATAAAAATCATTCACCAATAATCTTCTGATTAGAGTTAAATTCTATCTGGTACTGTCATCGGGGCCAAGAGTCTGTGGCTAGACAGGTCACAGGACATAGGGGAGATTCTAAACTATTCTGCTATATAGACATAGTGTTAAATCAACTCCTACTGCATCTCCTGTTATATCCATAGATTAGTGTATCTTTCAAGTCTTAACAGAGGAAGGTAGTAACACAGAAACACACCATTGGTCGACTTGCAGTGCGTAAGAGATTGTGGAGTGCTCAGTTCTAAATGAGACACATGTATCACACCCACACTCCCCAAAGCCCAGGGATCACTGTAGTACAGGTGAGGGCAGAAAGATTAAAAGAACTAGATACGATGGATGAATACAAAGAATATGTGTTATTTGGACACAACAGGTAAGTTGAACATAGGGACCCACAGGAGTTATGACAGCATGCACAATGTAAGATGTGACTGGAAGAAAATCCCCCAGCAGTTCCAAGACTCAGGAAGACTGACAGAAACCTGGGACCAGAATTTTCAAACACCCATGAGAAAGGAACTGACTTTTACAGCTTCTTGACCAGGTAAAGTTCCTGACCCAGGGTCCACAAATATCTGAGAAAGGAACTGACTTTTACAACTTCTCTGCTGGATGGACCCAGAGTCCACAAATACCTGAGAAAGGAACTGTCTTCTACAGGTTCTCAACCAGTTAAAGTCCCTGACAAACATCTATAAAAAGGGATTGCTTCCTGGACAGAAATTTACTATTTTCCCTTGTACATCAACCCAGGTTCAGTTCCTATCACCCACAGGCAGCTAACAACTATCCTTAATTCCAGTTCCAGGAAATTCAGTGCCTTCTTCTGACCTCCATGGGCATTGAATGACATGGGTGCACTTATGTACATGGATGGCAACACACTCATGCATATAAAAAATAAATAATAAAATATTTTAATTTTATCAAATTAAAATGAGACACCGTGGAATCTATTATGTTGAAATCCCTTGTTGGTTTCTGGGTGAAAAGAATTCCCAATTTTTTTGTTGTTGCTGTTCTATTCCATTCTTTGAAGATTATATGAAAGTTGTTAGATTTGTTGTCTAGCCTAAGGCAATAGATGGGAGCAAGTGCCATGATGGACTCACAGGGAAATGATCATGATCAAGCTTGCCAGAGGAACATCCTTAGAGAGAAAGGAATCTTGAAAGTGTTATCTTGCTATCATATTTGTATATCTATACCCACCCAAGATTATATGCATATATATATATATATATATATATATATATATATATATATATATATGTAGACTCTTCACCAGAGTTAGGGTCCTAGAATGCCACTAGATCACTGTTTATTTCAGTCATTCAAAGAATGTTTGCTTCATATGCAGAAAGAAAGTTCTATTTGAATATGTTGGCAGAAATATAATATATTCAGGTCTATATAAATTTTGTATGTTCTCAGAAAGCAGCACTGGAATCAGTGAATGGTGCATAGTTTAAGAATGGTTATAGTTCTGCAAAAACATCACCTATGTTTAAACCTCATCACAATGCAGAGTCCTGTATTTACTCAAGGCAAATAGAAAAAGCAAAGATCACAACCTCAGATATCAGGAAGAGCAATTTAAGAGAAAGCAGTTTAAATAAAACTTCAATTTACTTGAGTTACTTTTGAAATATTTAGGTCTTCATTACTATGCAGTTAAGCATCTCAGATTTAAGAAGATGCAGCAAGATCTAGGGTATTGAAGACTCTGCATGGCCGTGGAATGACTGGAGATTGAAGGAGAAATTGAATGTCTATGGATTCATTTCTATGTCTTCTCATCATTATTGTTCATTTAACATTAATCATAAAATTCTAGATATAGATGATGGAAATTAGACCATAAGAAGATTAATAACCTGTAGGAAGGAGCTAGTCAGTCTTGAAGGAGAACACAAAGCAGAGCCAAGTCTCTTCAATCCCTATTTTCTGCCTGTCTTCTTTTAATGGAAAGACTCATAATCAAGTCTAGGATAATGATTAGAAGAATTGTATTTCCTGTATGGAGGCAATTGATACTCTGTACTTTTCAGGCGACCAGTGATCTCTGTCATGTGTTACTTGCTTTCTGCTTGTTTATATGTGTTTTCCTTGAAAAATAATTTTACCTTGAAAATGATACAAAATTAGTCAATTTATCAGTTGCTTACCACAGACTGCAGTTTCCTGACCCCTCATCAAGGCTATTAACAAAAAAAGAGTAAGATAATAAATGACATTTCAGTAACAGAAAGCTATGAAAGAAAGAAAATTCCATCTGTTGTTAGCAGGAAATAATTTAAGAGTGCCAAGGCTAATGAAAATCTCTCTTAAATTTGTGGAAAAAAAATGACTACCAGAGAAGAGCGACAGACAACTGTAATCTAACTCTAGGCCATGTGTTATTATTAAGACTTAATGAGTTATATGCAGAACAGTATAGTTAGCTGCTTCATGTGATATCAATTAGTGCTATAATACAGCAATTATAAAGTAATTATAATCAAATCTAACATTAGATTTTACAGACAAATAGATGAAGTAAATAAAAAGCATAATTCAGTAATGAAAATGTTGTCTGTTGCATAATTAATCAAAAACACGATAATGATAGGGTCTTAGCAAGTCTCTACCAGAAAGACGAAGGATAAAACCCCATCGTGTATAGGTCTTGAGTTCATGTTCTCCCTCTTTGATGCCAAGGTGAAATCAAGCAAACAGAGAAATTAAAAACACACCTGCCCTTTCTCTAACATTTTTCCAATAATAATTTCAATATTCCTGGATAGTGAGCTTTATGGGCATGATCTGGGGATAGATGGCTAACTGGAGAAACTGATGGAAGGACAGATGGATGAGAGACAATAGATTACAGATGATTCGTAGATAGAGAGTAGGTAGGTAGAGTGATAATGCACACACAGAAGTGGCACTAAAGAGAATTAGAGTAAACATTTTTCCATGGGCTTTCCTACTTCATATGCCTAAATCCTCAGGAAGACTGGGACCCAATGGCAATATAATCCTCATTTGAAAGTCAACCAAGGTTCACAGTGGTTAAGTGTTTGTGCTTGTTTTCATTTATTTCGGGTCCTCTGGTTTGAAAATGTATGATTTTCCTCATCTGCTTCTTTCCTTGCAACCACATTCCAGCATTGCAAATTATAACAGTGCTGCGGATTCTATATTCTCTGAGGTGGATGCAGTGGACTGACTATAATGCAGAGTCACAGTCAGGGCTCCCTGGTTCACTGCATCCTGGTAGATGGAACCCTGTGGAAAGAGAATGGTATGGATGTGTATCTAGAGACAGTATTTTGCACTAAGGTGTATGATGATAGAACAGGTTGTGGATAGTTCAAATGAATCATCAAAATAAAGATGCCTATATCTGAATTTACTAAATCAAAGTTCATGTCATTCACAAGTACAGCTGCCTCCCGCCCCAGACCTTAACATCAGATCCTGTCCATAAATTACACTAATGATATTATAAGTAATATTAAATATATTATTCTGCCAATGCTGCGTATTATACCCGATTTTGCTGCTGTAAATGTTCATATGTGAATTTCTATGATATCCCAGATGTTTTTGTTTCCTTTTGTGGCTTTTAGTGTTGTGTTAACAAAAAAACACATTTATTATCCTCTGTACCTCATATATAAGACAAATCTAAAATTCACAACCAAGCATCTAATCTGTGTTTTCTACGCACACATGATTTTTCAGAACCAGACATGCTCAGTGTTTAAAATTCAGAACAAGAGAAAAAGCATCAGTTTGAATCCATTCTTCATCAAAGCTCAGAAACAGCAGCAGGTACCACAGGAAGAGAAGCTTCAGGGAGGAACACAGGTATCAATCAAAGAATGGACTATACAAGTAGCAGAAACCTGGGGCACAAGGTTCCGTGTTTGATTCCTACCATGTAGGAAGCAGGTGATAACTGCAGGGCTGAGTTACCGAGCAGGATTTGATCCATCTCGCTGCTCTTCCAAGTGATGGCATAACTAGACAGCATGAGTGTCCTGACGCTGCAGTGCTGAGGTGGATCTGACTCTCCAAAACAAAGTAATGTGCAGGCACAAGCTCACCCCTCTCTTGTTTGCTCCATGCCAAGTCAACTACAATCATCGGAAGGGTGCATGTGCATATGTGTGTCTCTTACCCTAGATACACCCTCAGGAAAACTGGAGCTAAAGGAGTATTCATCTGAAAATTAGAGACATTGCAGGACACATAATGTCGAACAGAAAATGGATAAACCATAAAAGTTACAAACAGTGGCTTGTGTTTACTTTTTCAGATTGCTGTAGTGTCATAAAAATAATTGGCTTGGTGCTTATTGTTTAAGGCCACTGGCTTCTCTGACAGAGGACCCAGGTTAGTCCCAGAACCTACATGGCAAGTAACAACCATCCCTACCTCCAGTTCCAGGGGACCCAATACCCCCTTCTGACCTACATAGACATTGCACTTACATATATGCAGGCAATATACTCATCCCCATGTAAAATAATGTATAGAATATTAGAAAACAAATTAGTTTGTGAAGGAAGACAGGCTGTTAGTATTTTTAATTCTTTCAGTGAAGGACACAATGACAGGTAAAAATCATTTTTAAATAATAGAAGAGTGTGTTAATAAACATTCAATAACAAAATTCCCCGGATTTGCTTGGAAAAAGTCATCAGGTAAAGGAAAACCTGTGACCCCAAGTATCACTTAGCAATTGTATCAACACAAGTTCAAATTGTTTGAAAACTTTTAGGGTCAAGGCTACTGTCATTTGTTCTTAAAAATGGTATGGAAAGGTGGGCTGAAGAAATGACATATGTATGTCCATAGGGCCCAATTTAGTTCCCAGTACCCATTTTGGACAGTTCACAATTTCCTGTAACTCTAGTTCCAAGAGATCTGACTCCCTGTTCTTGCCTCCACAGGCACCTGCATACAGGTGGCATACACACACACACACAAAGAGACAGACAGAACGACACAATGAATATAAAAGATAATTTTTTTAAATAGTGTGCATGCTTGCATTTATTTAAGACTTTTGTCATTTATTACCCCCACCTCTACCCCTAAGCTGAAAACTTTCCAGTGCTTTGTGCTCATTAGGCAAGTTCTCTACATTTGCTCCAAATACCTAACTTCATATTTAAGACTTAAAAAATAAATTTCTTTATAGATTATCCTTCATTCTCTCCCACTATTATTGAGATTATGATTTTTCTATTTCTTTTGTTACCTATGTTTCCTTGAGTTTGTCTTGAGTGATATACCATTCTCTCATAAAAGACACTTCAAAGCATAGGCATCTTTATGTCTCTCTCGAGGTAATCAACTCCTAAGCCTTAAAGTCTGGTAAAGGAGGGAACATTCTCTTAAGGTAGATCTCATTGTATCACAAGATTTTCCCACAGGAAAGTTGGAGGATTTGCCAGGTGTCTGGCAAACCCATCCAGTCCTTTCCATTTGATATTTACTGGTGTTTTAATCAAGAAAGTAAGTGCTCATATTAGTTCCATATGAAGTAGGACAACTATGGACTTACTGGTATGATAACTCCTCTTAAAATTAAGCATAACTCCTCTAATTATGTATTCAAGTGCTTCATTTTACCTGACCCAGACTTTTAAAAAATATTTTACCTTTGGGTTAGTGAGTGTGTGTGTGCCTAGGATCTAAGATCTAACTGTGTGCTCATACAAAATTTTAATTTTAAAAGTTGAATTACTCCTTTCAGAATAATTAGTATTTCTCCCGATATGGTCTCATTCCCAATCACATTCTGAGCCAAAACATTATGCTAAAATCACCTGGTTCATAACCTAAAACTTCATCAAAGTGCACTGTGGGGAGGAGGCCAAGGACCTTGGGAGTAAATAATGAGTACTTACAAGATGCCCAGGATGCCAGAAAAAATCTTAAGGGGAATTAGTTTTTTAAAAAAATTATGCATAAGATGGAGCCCATACTTGACCTTGATATTAGGCTTAGGATCTTGTGGCTAGACAGATCACAGGCCATAGTGGAGAGTCTAATACTATTATTCTGCTAAGTAGATATGGTGTTAAAATGACTTCTGATGAATTATTACACCAATAGACTAATGCATCTCTCACCTTTCGCCAGAGGAACTTCTTTCCAAGGCAGATGGTGATTAAAATAACTAGTGATTAAAATAGCTGGCCAATGTGCAGAGAGCAGAGTGCTTGTCTCCGAATAAGACAACTAAACCACACTTCTCCTTCCAAAGTCTCATGGGTCATTGTGGAAGAGGTGGCAGAAAAAGTGTGGTAACCAGAGGAGGTGGATGAACACAAGGAAAACCCTGAACACAGTTTTCCAGACCCCTGGGCGATTACTCAAGTGAACTGAAGCAATGGCAGCATCACGAACAAAGTCCATGAAAGCTCAAGCATAAACGTGGCAAATTGTGTAAGAAATACTTGCAACCAATGGCAGCTTGGATGGGGAGATTCGGTTTCATTAGGGTGAGATTGTTAGTAGGTTGACCAAGTTCCAGTGGATGAACCCACACTGCAGGGCATTTGGGGACCCACATTTGACTCTCTGTGCGTATAAATACATGAAATTCAGCTAGGGGGAGTGAGACGTGTAAATGGGGGAAGGGACCTAAATGTGACCAAAATATATTGTATGAAATTCACAAAAATTCAACAAAAATGAGCAGCAGGTAGTTATCATGATCATAGAGGCATTTGAAAGAATGTTCCTATTGAAAGTGAGATCTCCGAACCGGAAATGTGAAATCAAAGCAAATCTGACTCCATCTTGTTAGAAAAAGCCTCTGCCACATAATAAGCTTGGCTTCTCAGTTCCAGAAATTCTTTCCCACCCTCATAAACATTCTCAAGGACGTGGCCTTCAGATACAGGTAGTTTTACAAAAATATCTTGTTTATGGCTTAAAGGGAGAGCACAGAGTCTGGTCAGGATGGCCGAGGCTAAAATCAGAAACATAAACAAGCCTGAGCCTTGTAACATACTTTGGTAAGCACATTCCAGGACAGACCCACGAGTAAGAAGCCATAAGTTCCTTGCCACCTGTCTTCTGATATGAATAATCTTTGTAACCAATCATTGTAAGCTGCTTTCGCCATGCTCAGGATTTCTTAAACAATCCCAGTTTTTGATCCACCTCCCTTTGTTCCAACCCAATAAAAGAACTCCTTTCCCTTTACTCCGGCCACTACCCCTCCACCCCTGCACCAGTATGCTGGGCTGTGGACATAGCTCAGTTTGCAAATAAAGATCCTTTTGTACTTGCATCAGATCTGGCCTCTGTGGTGGTCTCTGAGGGGACTCTGCGACCTGGGCATAACAAAAGCCTCCCTTCACCTTGGGAGACTTCACCTCCCAGAGCAAAAGTCAGGAACTTCTTCTCAGCTGTGCCTGGAGCTCTCATTTCTCTTTTTCTTCCCTTATTCATTTCCCTGGCTAGATCAGCTCACACCTGGTTTCTTTTGACAGATTTCCAATAATTTCTAGCACACATGATTCCTTACATTTCATTGAAAGTCAATAAAATCTTGTTATTAAAATGTATGCAAAAGAAATAGATGGTCACTTCTACAATTCAAGTTGACCCTCCTGGAAAGAAGTGAAAATTGATGACAAAATTTATAAAATAATAGGGGAAGACATTGAATTGCTAAAGATTTCCAAAATGTGTTTCATATAAAAGTATTAAAATTTGAATGAGAAATAAAGCATATTTGTGCTCCAAGAAACATAAGGAAACAAATCAGATTCAGAAGCAAGGTAATATTACTCTTCAACCCTGTTTCTGACTACAGAAGTTCATCTGGGATGCAATTCCACTGTCACTGATATGAAGAATTTTATAAAAGGAGAGCAGATTAGTAATATGGCAAACTTGAGCTGAATATTCTCTTCCATTGCTTTTCTAAATAGGCAGCATTACTATGTTACTTTAGAATCAAACCTAACAGTGTTTTCTATGAAGCACTTAATGTTATTCCCAAACATGTTTAATCTATTTTCTGCAAGCCACTGCGAAGTTGTCACTAAACAAGCTTGACACTACATAATTCCAAAGCAATCCTTCCTTTTTTAAAACAATGATAATGAAATCATAGTGTCTATTTAAATTTCCATTTAAGATATGTTTCCACATGTGTAGTCATAATAAGCCCCAGTCACTTTTGGGACACAAGAGTTAGAAGAAACTTTTTTCCCCCAATATTGCTTTTGAATAGAGTTTGAGGAAAGCCTGGAGAGGGAAGAATTATACTATTCTCACAAGAACTCTTGGGGGATGGAGAAATGGCTCAGAAGTTAAAAGCACTGATTGTTCTTTCAGAGGACCTGGGTTCAATTCCCGGCACCTACATGGCAGCTAACAATTGTCTGCAACTCCAGCTCCAGGGGAATTTGATGCTCTCTTCTGACCACTGAGGGCATTTCATGACATATTTAAAAAATTAAACTATGACAAAATAGATGATAATAACTCTTGTTGAAAGCTTCTTGCTCACAAACCATCAAAAGTGGAACATGCTATTGAGATAAGTTCCATATTGTTTGCTAAAAATGTGTATTTCTTGAGTAAGAAAAGTAAGTAGATGGTCCCCTTAATCACCATGTAACAAAATGAAGCATCCTATCCAAGCATGGTGGCACACACCTTTAATCCCAGCACTGGGAGTCAGAGGAAGGTGAATATCTGTGAAACTGTAACAAGCCTGGTCTACATATTGAGTCCAGACCAGCTGGGGCTACAGGGAAACCCTATCTCAGAAAGACCAAAGTAAAAAAAAGAAAAGAATACATCCTTAGAAACTATCTATCATCTATCTTTCCTGTCAAACTTGTATCAGTTTTCATTGTGCACCTACTTCCTGCTAAGAAAAAGAATAGATTGTGTTTAATTCTACAATTATCTCTATTTTTACAACTTCCTATGCAACTGTCCTTACCAATGCAAAGCAAGTATTTTTTTCCAATCTCCAAATTCCAAGGATGATGGCTATCCAAAAATAATGAAAAGTTTGTACTATTTTATAATCCCTGATGCTACTGTATTTGTAATACATAATACATGCATACATACATACACTGTAAGGACCCCCCCAGAAATGAAAAGTGAAGGCTGCAGCAAACCTGACTCCATTTTGTTAGAGAAAAACCTCTGCTATGTATGCTTGATTTCCCAGCTCCAGGAAAGACCACAAACAGTTTTTCCTACACTCATAGGAAAACACCTGCAAGGACGTAGCCTTCAAATACCAGATGGTTTTGTAAAAACACCCTACTTAGGACTACATGAAATCTGGTCAGGTTGACCAAGGCTAAAATCAGAGACATAAACAGGACCTTGTAACATCCTTTGGTCAGCACATTCCACGGGCCCTGTAACCTTAATATGAGTAAGATGCTTTCGCGCCAGCGAGCTTCCTTAACCAATCCCAACCCTTGTCCCTCCTCTCTTTGTTTTAACCCTATAAAAGATCACCTTACCCTCCACTCAGGGCCACTGTCTTATCATCCCCTGCGTAGGTGTGTCAGACTGTTGACCGAGCTCGAGCTTGTAAATAAAGATCCTTTGTGCTTGCATCAGATTTGACCTCCCTGGTGGTCTTTTGAGAGGATTCACAATGGGAATTTAGCATTCATTTTTACAATTTTTCACTAAATGATTATTAATTTAGCATCAAGAAGAGAAACATCTACTGATTATTAATTTAGTATCAATGAAGTCAAACACCTATACAGTGTTATACCACAATAGTTTTATAACATCTGTCCTCTATCAATATCTTTGCCAGCAATCAGTTTCTCTGTTCTCTAAGATTTTGTTATCTTCAGTTGGAGCACTACTAAAGGTTTCTTGTAGGTGTGTTCACACACATGGGTGTGTTAAATTTACATTAGTCTGCGTGATAAATATGTGTGTTTGTGTATGGAGGCATGCACAGAGAATGAGAGATCAATTGAAATAAGACGAGGTTCCCATTGAGCTTCATTAATTGCTTCTACAGTATGACAATCAGTGAGTTAATTCAGGTCCCCAACTTTATTTTTCACAGTGAGAAAAATAAGGCAATTTAGACTCAAAAGCATTGATATTACAGACACATCAGAAAACAGAGATTCCTAATGTGAAAAATATATCCTTAAATCATCCATATTGATAACTGTTTGGAAATGGTGAGAAAGATATTCTAACCACAACAAGTACTGAATAAATATTTATTAAACTTATACAGAGACCACAGTTCCTGGAAAAATTAATTAATTATGGAAAGCATTGATTACGCAACCTACTTGTAACTATTTAAAGTACCTGTCATGTAAAAATAATCATTTTTTCTCTTGTATATTGAACCTATATTTGGTCTAAACATCTTTCATGGAGGAGATAATGCAAAAAAGAATAATTTCAGAATATAAATTTCATCTTTCACAGTTCATTAATCATTAATAAAAGAGGAGAAGATTTAATTTTCTAAAAGGGATAAGTTCTGCAGTAAAGGTATTCAAGTGAATTCCATGCCTTATTTAAAACATTATACAAGATATATCTATATCTTTAAAGTATTGAGATCTAAAGAAAATCATCTAATATCATAAATTAGTTAGAAGTTGTCTAAAAGCATTTTAGAATGTCTCATGTGCTTAATAAGACAATTAGGCAACAAATACTGACCTTTAAAAGATCAGCAGAAAAGTACTTAGAGATTTCGTAAAACAATTCAGTGAGAAAATTCCAGTGTTCTTACTGATCCATTAAGGGAAAATTATGTATTTTGCGTAATGAAGATATTGTTACTGGACTCAAAAAATATTTTTTCAGGTAGAGGTTTATCCTAATTTCTAGAGAAATGACACTGACAATTGATAACTGAATTATAAATTCTGGGAGAATTCTTTCATGAAGCAATAATCTGCTAATATTAACAAACTATAACCAAGCTCAGAGTGAGGATGTTCAAACACCGTCATTGTATTCTATTTCGTATGTAATTCTATTGTGGTGAGAGATGAAATTTTGAATATTTTCAGAATTTTCAGATTCTCTGTTTTGTGTGTGGGGGAGGCAGTTGGGGGTTGAATACAACCTATTCAGCTAAATGCCCTAAAATAGAATAATAAGACATTTGATAGGTATCAGTCATGTCTAGCTGGTTGACAGGGTTTTTCAAGTCTCTTATATTCTGCCGTCAGTTTTCTCAGTACCTTTTCTGTTTATTGGAAATTATAAGAATCTTTTACTAGAATTATGCCTTTTAACGTTTTTCCTAGAATTATGCAACTTGAACCTTTGTTATTATGACCTTATACAACTAGGTCTTCTTGTGTGTGTTCATCTATATGTGTATATTTTTGTTCCTCCTCTAAATGGCTAATAGAACCAGAAGATTCTGAACTGGGAATCAAGCTCCTCTCTCTACACAAGTCAACAAATTTTATCTTACATTGAGACAGTTGATAATCCTGTCAGGATCCTGTCTTTCCTTCCCTCCGGAAAGTAGTGGGCACAATAGGAACAGTGAACGGATGAAGGGGATCTGTATTTGCTACAGGAGAGTACCAGTTCTTTCCAAAAAGTAGATGTTTGAAACTCTTGGTAACAGTAGAATGCCAACCAAGAGAATTTACCAGTGATATAGTTCTGAAATATTGGTGGGCCTTGACATGTCATCTGAAAGCAGTCCTCTGAAGAACAAGTCTGTGAAGAAGCTTCTGATGAGCAATTGAAACAGAACAGCTTGGAGGGCAGAAACAGTATGATCTGTCCCGGGCAGGCTAGAGTCTGCCACCAAGAATGGTAAGTCTCAGGCAGATCTGTGAGGCGGGAACATCTGGGCCCTGGGGCAGGAATGAGTTCCCTGCCAGAGGCAAGAGCAGCCTGTCTTGCATCAGGAGTAGTAAGTCTCAAGGGCAAGGACAATGGGAGTTACACCCCATCTCCCCAGCCCACTGCAGGTCTGAGTCTGTCTCTATTTGGTTGCAGGAGCTGTCTTCCCTTGATGGACTGTTCAGTTACAACTGGGAGTTGAGGCCCTGACTGGAAATGGCTGAGAGTGAAACAAAGAAACTCAGGTCTGTACGGTTCCCGTAAGCTCTGACTGACTGTGGTATGCAAATCAAGTAAAGGGTAAGGGCCCTTCAGAAGACAGCTTGTCAGACAAAGACAGGAAAGCAAAGAGTCATCAAAACCTGGGATGCTTTTCAATCTAAGCTGCTACTCTGTCCCTTTTCTCTTGAGAATGCAGAAAAAGTGGAAGGAGAAATGGAGGAACATGAAGGTTCCTGGGTCTGACTACTGCAATGGGCAGAAACCTGTAGACAACATTTTGCACAAGAGGATTTGATTTCTTTGAGTCCCAGCTAGCACTGGCCCAAGAAGTCTACTGCGTTGGTCCTTACCACTTTCGATAGCAGTTTGAGGATATTAATTTTAAAATTTGTGATGGACCTACCAAAGGGTCCAAAAGTGTAAGATATAATCATCAATAGATGTTTTCACAATAATCCCACAATTAGTGAATAGGCTTTGTAGCTGCGTTGAAGAAAAGCTTGACTAAGTGCAGGGGACTATATAAAGCAAATGCCTAGACTCTAAAGGTAATTTCTTTCTTGTGGTTTCTATCTAACCCCCTAGTCTCCTCCAATGAGGTATTTCTCCATCAGGCTACTAAACATAAGACAGGATAATGATATTCTCCTTGCTCTGAGGACAAATGGTAAAATTTTAGTGCTGTCTTTTGTGCATACTTTTCTTCCTGCCACAACTGATCTGCTCTCTCTATTCACCTGGTAAACCCTTTCTAATCCTTTAAATCCCAACAGCTTGTAAAGTCTTTGGCAGAGGTTTAGCTAATTCTCCTTCAGTGGGTGAGATAATCTCCATCCTTATCTATAATCCCAGAATCACCCTTTATGCTTTTTAAATACATGTACGTATTAGCATTAGAGTTCATCTGTTTACATGACTTCATCAGACTGCAAACATTTAGATGGGACAAGAGAATCGGTGTGTTTGTTTCATCTTTTCATTCTCTGCAAGCAATATTTACAAATTAACTAATAAATGTATTTTGCATACTCATTTTCTGAAGTGTTCATTCCATGGCTGAAAATCTGTATGAGTCGATCATTTTTCCTGACATGAAAATGTAGACAAGATTGTAAAACGTATTTAAAAATGAAGAACATTTAGACTCAGAATTTCAGTGTTATTGATTGTGGTGTAATATTGAATTTGAGTCTTCATACTGAAAATAAAATGATTATGAAATTCAAACATGTGGGATTATTCTAATAAATAAAATTATCACTATGAAAATTTAAATATTTTATAGTTTTCTATGAGACATGGACTTTTGATTTGATGGAATTACTAAGATTTGCTTTTTAAATTGACAGGTTCTTGAATCATATGTATAAAAGAAAGTGTAATAATATTCACAACATGAGAATGATATGGGATACTATAAAATGTATCTGAAGAATATATTCAATTAGATTTCTAAAAGTAACACATGGTTTGAAGCCTTAGGAGTATCAACACACAGGATATGAAAATAAAGGTATTTTATTCATTCCATTATTCAAACAAATGGAATAAAAACTCAGTATTCATTTGCAAGTCTTCAGGTACTGAAATACAGCGTGAAATTGTAATGCATCTGATAGACACTTTCAAAAGATGTGGACTGCTTTAATTGGTGTGACTGGTAGGAAGCAAAAGACAGCTACAGGGACTACTATTTAGACTACTATTAGAAACTATATTGATTTAGGAAAATGGTAATAGAATGTTCTCCTCTGAAGTCTATGCTCTCTCCAGCAATGGATACCTGGCTAGGTTTACAGTAGCAGGCATAACTTCTGTATTGATCGGTCTTTCAGTCCAGCTTACCATTAAGCTAAAAGTGGCACTCCTGCACCATTGGGATATCTTGCCACCTGGTCATTGTTGTGGTTAACAGATATAGAGATGGGTAAGGCTATTTAGTGCCTTTCTCCCTCTGCAGCTTGCATGGCACCTTCTGATACCATGAGAGATAGCCCTCAGGGAGGAGGTTTATACAATGGAATTCTACTCAGCTATAAAGAAAAGGCAGTCACATTTGCAGGTAAATGGATGAAACTGGAAAATATCATACACAGTGAAGTAATCTAGACTTAGAAAGACAAACACCACAAGTTCTCTTTTATTTGTGGATCTTAGATCTAAATATTTAGATTTGTATCTATAACCTGAAGTAACCATAGAGGCCAGGAAAGTAGAAATGGATTATGGGGTGGAGAGGGGGCTGGAGAAGATCTGCAAAGAGGGACAGTAGGTGCTTTGAAAAGAGAAAGGGAGAAAATTGGGTCATGTCTGTAATTTTGGAGGAAAACACAGAGAGAGGGAGGGAGGAGAGATAAAACTAAGGGTGGTTGTAAAAGCCATGTAGGAAAACATCATTTTATAATCTTATTTTTAAAAATATATAATATAGGCAGTTTAAATGAAGTTATTCTACACAGGGTGATAATGTTCCCCTGAAAAGATTTAGAATATCTAACAAAGCCAAGTGTTAGACATGGGAAACATATTGTCGAGTTGTTGGTAAATGGGGTCCAGGAGACTCCCCAAACAATGTAGACTAATGTCATTTCCCTTGGTTGCCTCTGAGAATTTAAAGATAAGAGCCTATCACTGAGGACATCATATAATTCAAATACAGAACTTGGAAGAATTAAACTAGAATACCATCTCCTTAATACGATAGTTGGCAGTTTTAGCTACACAATTTTAAATATGATCAGAGCATGTCCTAGATGAGATCTTGTTTAACTTAAGAATTCATGGATGCAGAAATGTTGTCATGGACACACTCAAGGGTCCTCTTTGGATTCTAACAAAGAGTGTCCCTTCCACTAGAAATCTCTGACTCTTACTGTACTGAATTTGTAGATCACTTTTGGTAAGATGGCCATTTATACCACATTAATCTTATCTATATGTGGGCATGGGAGTTCTTTTTATCTTCTGGTGTCTTCAAACTTCTTCAAATTCTTTCTTCAGTGTCATAAACATTTTATTATATAAGTCCTTCACTTCTTTGGTTAGATTTATTCCGAGATATTTTCAGGTGTTTGAGGCTATTGTGAATTAGACATGTTGTTGTTGGTATATAGGCGGCAACGGACTCTTGCTCTCTCTCTCTCTCTCTCTCCCTCTCTCCCCCTCCCTCTCCCTCTCTCCCTCCCCCCATCTCTCTGTGTATGTGACGTTTATGTTCTGCTACTTGGTTGAATGTATTTATCGGCTGTAGAAATGTTCCGATAGAGTCTTTAGGGTCTTTGCGAATAGAATTTATATCAGTTGAAATTAAGGCTACTTTGATTCATTTTTCAAGTTATGACTCTTTCATTTGTTTTACTGCTTTAAATAAGACTTCAAATATACATTGAACAGGAAAGGAGAGAGGGGACACCCTTTTCCTTCTTTCTGATTTTAAGGGAATGCTTTCAATTTTTCTCCATTTAGCATGTTGGCTGTGGGTTTGTTCTATATTGCATTTATTATGTTGAATTACATTCTGTGTTTTCTAGGTCCTCCATTTTATCATGAATGAATGATGACTTCTGTCACAGGTCTTTTATGTGACTAGTGAGATGATCATGTGCTTTCTGTGGTGAGTCTGTTTATATGGTGGGTTACATTTATTGATTTACATATGTTGAACTTTCCCTGCATCTCTGGTTTGAAGCCAACTTCATCATAGTTGATAATAAGTTTTATATGTTCTTGCATTCAGTGTGAGAGTGCTTAGTTGAGAATGTTCTTTTGTTCATCATAGAAGCTGACCTTTTACTTAGGTGTATCTTTGGTTTGGGTATTAAAGTAATACTGGCTTCATAGACTGAATTAGGAGTGTCTGTTCCTTTTCCATTTTACAGAATGTTTTGAGGAGTATTAGTATTATTCTTTGAAAGTGTGATAGAATTCTGTACCCATCTAGTTCTTGGCTCTCATAGTTGGGAGATTTTAATTATAGCATCTACCTTGTTGGTGGTTAATATGTTTAAATTATTTACAACATTTAATTTAATTTTGGTAGGTCATACATAGAACCTCACAACCTTCCTTGGTAGTTTTTATTACACTAGTCATTATTTTCCATGTCCATGTCGATTTGTCTAGGTGTATCTGATTCCACATTGAATTTCAGTGTATCTAGAACTATTAAAAGACAAAATTAATAGGCCAAAAAATATTCACTTAGAAGATTAATAAGGCCTATAAAATCTAGGGGAGGTCATAAATAGGTAGAATGTCCATAACATGTCTCTTCCACAGCTAATGACACCTGCCAACATGGGACACTAATGGGTGGCATGAGCCCTTAAAAGAGAGTTAGAAAAATTCAGGAAGCCCATTTTTATTGATTAGCACACCCAAATATCTACAATTCTCTTTTTTAAGAAAGAATCTGTTAATAGAGCAATCTCTCTGCTTACTAACAATAAACCATCTACTTTCTTAAAAGCACAAAATATTTTGTTGTTTTTTTTTTTCCTCAACATGTTACACACTGCTGATTTTTGAGGTCTAAAGTGGAGGCCAATAAAGATTATTTCTCTACACACCAGATGGTTGCTTATAACCAATTTGTTGCTAGGAAATGTACACTGTTTTAAATGATTTTCTAGAAGGACTGTGTGAAATATAAATCTTCTCAAGCATCAGTAACCCCTTTAAAAGTCAAAATGCCACCTACATTAGGGTTACATATTTCTTTCTTTGGTTTTAATCACAAACAGGCATGCCTCTGCTGTGCTAAGCTTCTTTCTTACGTTCCATTTCGGATCTTCCCATGATATGATTACTTGAGTGTTCTTTTTTTGTTTTGTTTTGTTTTCCTACTAGAAATCCTCATTGCTGTTCTAATAAGAGAATATAATGTATTCATTTATTGCAGCCATAAGCACAGCTGCAAAATGCTTCATAAAAACATGACATGAAATTTTGTGTAACAATGTATCAGCTATAATCGAGAAATAAATTAAATGATCCACCTGCTTCTCACCGTCGATTTCAGTAATTTCTCCAGTATTTTAGTACTTAAATAGAGGCCAGCATAATTAATTAATTAATTACTCAATAACAAAATGCTACATTGATATTGATTGCTGCCGTAATATAATTTTACCAATCTGTAATAGATTGTTGCTTTTTCTAATACAGTCAAACTTAATGAGTATATGAATTATCTGTTTAATTAATATCATTTTCCCTTTGACCTATACTATTAAGGTATTCTTTCTTAGAGATTTATAGGTGTATGTGTCAGGGGTGCAAGTATAATATCGATTACTATGGTTATGACTTGGAAGACAAGAAAAGAGAATATTATAGATATGATAAATAGATGTGTTTTGTCTGTGCTAAATTATAAGATGTGAAATTTTGATAATTTGGTTTACTAATAAGAGTAAAATAATGAATACTCATCGGACTGAATTAATTATAACCACATTCTGTATATTTCCTCATATTTTAAGTGACCTGCAATGAAATAAAAAATATTTTCTTAGAAAACACAGCAGCTGATTCATTTTAAATTTTCAAACATATTTTACATACTATAATTACTATTAATATTATTGGTGTTTTAGCCATTCACTGATTCTAAAGCTATGTTTTTTCTTGAGCCACCAGGCTACCTGATGTATTGATGTCTCAGCCCATCAAAGTATTTATAATATTTTTACGGTGCCAATAATAAGAAACATATCTGGACGTATTTTCCTTTCTAATATCTTACTCATTTAACTATATACATTATCCACATCTACTATAAGAATATCAGGAAGTATAAGTAAAGCAAAATAGGAGATCTAAACCCCCTAACAGTTCCAGTTCTGTGTTTTATTGCTACATGAAACAACCCATTGCAAAATCTAGTGGCCTAAAATAATAGCATTTACAGAATCTGCTGTCTTGCTTGCATCTCACTGCTCTAACCTCAGGGGCCACATTCTTCCAGCCCAGGACCATCCCAGCCCAACCCAAACAAAAGAAAACAAAACAAAAAACTTAATATCTTTTCTTGGTCGCTGCAGTAAACCTTAACCATGAGGGAAATCGTGCACACCTAGGACTGTCAGTGTGGCAACCAGATCAGTGCCAAGTTCTGGGAGGTGATCAGCCATGAGCAGCACCGCACCAACCCCACTGTTACCTACCACGGGGACAGCCACCTGCAGCTGGACCGCATCCCAGGGTACTGCAATGAAGCCACAGGTGGCAACTATGTTTCTCGAACTATCTTTGTGGATCTAGAACCTGGGACCATGGACTCTGTTCGCGCAGATCCTTCTGACCAGCCCAGACAACTTTGTTTTTAGTGAGTCCGGGACAGGCAACAACTGGGCCAAAGGCCACTACACAGAGCGGGTCGAAGTGGTTAACTCTGTCCTGGGTGTGGTGCGGAAGGAGGCAGAGAGCTGTGACTGTCTCGGGGCTTCCAGCTGACCCATTCCGTGGGTAGAGGCACCAACTCCAGAATGGGCACCCTGCACATCATCAAGATCCGGGAAGAATACCCCGACCACATCCTGATCACCTTCATTGTGGTAAACTATACCCCCCCCCGAGAAGTTTAGATGGACAGCTCTTATTCTTTAACATGTTTAAACAATACACAGAAGTTGCTAGAAGCTCAAACACTTACGAAGTAGTGTGCTAACTTAAACACAAGTCGATTTCTTTATTTACTTATCTTTTTAATTTTTTTAAGAATATTTATAAATAATGTAAAAAGAACATTTCTTCAGTAACTTATGCTGTGAAAATTAATAGTCGTTTAAAACAGAGTGAAGCTGGACTCTTACCCTTTACATAAAGAAATCTCAGAATAAATACCTAAGTATAAAACAGAAAATTAAAATCTCTGATGGGGAAAAAAAGAAGAAAAAAACCTTCAGAAAATTAGACTTAGTTTCATATGAGAACAGAAACATCATCAAATGCATCAGCAAATGCAAAAATAAACATATGGGACTGAATAAACTAAAATCATACTTCTATACAAAAGCCCCGTGAAGAGTGAAATTTTAGAAGATAGAGAGAACATGTAACTTACAGAGGGGTGATGTTCTTAATTAAATATCTGATAAGTGGTTAAATCTAGACTATGTAAATAGCTGCTACAATTTAAAAACAAAATTCCCATTTAAACACTAAGTAAAGCCCAAAGAAGAACCACAAATTATCGAAGTGTACTAAAAATGCATTCAGCATTACTAAGTTCTACAGAAATGTAAGTGAAAATAATGAGATATTATCTCAAAATTCAAACCATTGGAAATTTTTCATATGAACTCAAAGCAATGCTGACAGCATGCACAAGAGCCATGCCTATTCAATCAGACCAAACCCCAGCATAATAACTAGGGAAATGGGCAGCAGTCCCCAAGTCTAGCTTAGGAACGGGTTACTGCAGGGTGAAGGAGAGTTGCCTTCAAAAGCTCTAGATAGGCTGACTAGACTCCAGTGGATGAATTTTCACCAAAGGACATCTGGGTACAAATGTTTGACTGGTAAGACTTAACATTTATTATGGAATGCATGAATTCTGGTGTGTGGAGACTATGAGGGTGTGTGGAAGGGGGAGGGATTCTAAATTGGATTCAGAACTATTAACTGAAATGCAATAAAACTCAATAAACATATTAAAACAAAAGAACAAACAAAAAAGGTAAATATATACTAATCAGGACTGTTGAGGATAAAATGGAAGTAAAATGGCCCCTAAAAATTTCATCTTATCAGAAAATCTCATTATGGATTTATATTCAAACAGATTCTATAGGACTAGAGAGACGGCTGTGCATTTAAGAGCACTGACTTCTTTTGCAAAGTACCTGGGTTCTTTTGCCAGCAATCACCTGACCCCTAACAACAGTCTACAACTTCAGTTCTGGGGGATCTGACAAACTCTTCTGGCATGTGGGTCTGCGCACACATGGTGCACTTACATACATGCCAGCAAAAATTCATATATATATGTATATACACACAAATATATATATATATACACACAAATATATATATATATACACAAATATATATATATATATATATATACATATTATATATAGTAACTAAGCCAAACATATTCAAAGCAAAATGTTAAGGAGAGATTTAAATTGCTATATTGTTTTTGCATCATTCACTATAATACCTAATATATGAAAACAGAAATAGCCATGGGTGTATCAATAAAAAGAATGTGATATATAAACCCAATCAGCTGTCAGCCTTCAAACTTGGTGAATTCTGTCACTTTTCACAACATGAAGAATCCTAGATGTTGTTACAAGCGGAATAAGTGAGAGACCAAAGGACAAATACTATATGATTTCACTCCCATGTTCATAGAAACAAAAAAAGTAGAACGGGGGGATAAAAGGATGAAAAGACAGTGTTCAACTGTTGTGGAGTTTCAGGTACTTTTAAATGTATTTTAACCATATGTGTGTTTTTACTGCATGTTTGTAGACACACCCATGTCATGTAGTTTCCTTAGGGAACAGAAAAGGGCAGGAGATTCACTGGAACTGGAATTACAGATGACTGCTAGCTGCCCAATGGGTGGTGGGAATTAAATCGGGTCCTCTGAAAGAGGATCCAGTGCTCTTAATAGCTGAGCCATCTATCCAGCACCCACAGAGTTTCAGTTTTACTAGATTTAAAAAAAAAATCCTAAATATCTGTTGCCCATAAGGCTGAATATAATTTATATTTATGAACTATGTGCAACATCAAAGTCCTTAATGCAAGGAGTTTCACGCTATGGGTTTTTCCTTATAATTATTTTATTGTTATATGTACAAATCTAACGTGACTCGATAGGCCTTAACATACATGACAGAATGCATGAAATCCATTTGTTAGGCTATGGGAAGGTGTCAATTGGGTAGGGAATATAATGCTGGCCAAGGTGTTATGTATGAAATAAACAATTCAATAAAAACATACAAAAAGGACAAAAAATTCGCCACCATACTATTTAAGAAGAAATTAAATAGAATAGCTTCTGCTTAGTAAATGAAGTCATTTTCCTTTTGTATTCAATAAAAAAAAAAAAAAAAACCTCAACTCATGGCAAATTCCTGAAACCAGACCTGTCAGCAACTCAAAGAACAATCTATTATAAGGTCTCATAACATAAGTGGGGGAGGGGAGAGCATATGATTTGTGTCTCTCCAACTTTTATCTCTGCCCTTCTCTATATCTGGAGACATTTCTTTTCTGGACTCACATGGCATTGATCCCTTAATCCAGTAATTAGCATTTATGTTGACAGAGTACTTCCTAGACACCTAACAGTGCTGAAAAACATAATACAGTATCATTCAAGCATACACCTGACAAGGGTGGACAGGTCAGTTCAAAAGGCAGGAGTTGTTTGCAAGTCTATGCTGTATCTATAAGAGCACATGAGACCAGGGACTGTCCTGTCTGTTAACTTTGAATATATGAAATAACACCAGATGATAGTGTTCCCCAAAGAATAAGGACAAACAGAAACTATTTTCTTTAAAGGCAAATGTTACTGTACTTGAAGAAAAACAAAACAAAGCTTCATACATTTTGTTATTAGTTGACATTTGCTTAGAACTGTACAACTTGGAGCATATCTTTTCTCTAAGATTTTTCTTTTATTCTTTTTTATTTCAGGTACAGTGACTATCCTTGACCATCCATATGTTTGGAAAATCTAATTAAACTGGAACTTTCTACATATTTGATGAGTGAAGTATTCTATGTTAGACTGCACAGAGTTCAAAGATTATTACGGTATACTTATAGCATTTAAGTGTCTCAGATGATTAAAAAAAGGCCTCCCTTAGGACAATGTAATTAAGATGAAGAAATATATGTATATCTTCTGATAAGCAAGTTTATACCTGTTATAACTGATATTAAATCTCACAGGATAAGTTTTAATCATTAAATAAAAACAATTGCTAAGGACATAATTTGAGACTTAGGTCATTCCTGTGATGACTTAGAAGAGCACATATAAACACATATCACCTATTTGTGCTACCCAGTGGGGAACTTTTCTAAGTCTGGATTATTAAAATTTCTTCGAATTTAATTGTTCAAGCTGCTATTACAAAAACACATATAGCATCAAAAGGTCTGTGCATTTCAGGAACAGCTCAGGAAAATTAGTGAACATTCTCTAAAAAGTTAAGAAAAAGTAAAAGAAAAATATTGTGCAATGTAAAGCATCAGTCAACAACTAGAGTAGTCAAGCACTAACATTTTCCTCCAGCGTCAGCTGGCATCATATGTTCCCATGAAAATCAATCTCAGTGGAAATACCAAATGGGGACAAGTTGATGGATTGCCATTTTCCATTACTGCCTGATTTGCTTTCAACTTTATTCAAATTCTTTCTTCTTTGGTGTCATGTGTGGGTTAACTGACACAGATGTTATTCATTAAATGAAATATTTCCTGTGCACATATCTTAGGTTGTATCAGAGATATGCCTTGAAGTTAGCATGAGATGTGATGACAATGATGATGAGGATGATGATGATAGTAATGTATATGTCAACAATGACAGCATCTACAATTTACTCAGTGTTTCAAGTATTATGTTAAAAGGATTCCTTATTGCTCGGCTCTACCATGTAGGATGTTGCTGAAACTTTGAAATCTTCAATTATTTGCCTATGGAAATATATTTCACAAATGATAGCATAAATCAAACTCAGAATCATCAACATTTGGAGCCAGGTGCTTTGCTGTGTTGCAAGTGAATCATCCTATGGCTGTTACAACATGTAACAACATCCATACTTTTATTACTTCCTAAATAATAGTAAACCCTCTCCTGTGTGTCAACCAGAAATTTTCTAGACACTTCTAGAATACAAAAATCCAAATTTTGTCTGTACCCTTGTGAAATAATAGTTGCCTTCATCTGTTTTAGGCCACCATAATAGAATATCTCAAAATAAGTCATTTATAATGAACAGAATTATACTGACCCACAATTCTGGAAATACAAAATCCTAGGCCAATGTGCCAGCAGGTGCAGTGTCTAGATAAGAAATTTTCTTCTAAGGAAGGCTGTGGCCTCAGAAACCATTCAGGGAAAAGGAGTACAGACTGTTCTTCTTTAATAATATTAATACAACCCATATGCTGAAGCCCTCATGGTAAAATTTCCTCTCAAATATTTCATATTTTAAAGATGCTATAATGATAAATCACTTAATAGGTTTAGAAAGGGACAGACATTAAAAATATAAAATTATTGATAAGATACAGAGACTAAACTATGCTATGTATAAGAGGAATTGTCAAATAGTACACTGCTCCAAAATAGGTCATGAGCTATTGTATAAAATATAAATATTATTGACAAAAAGAAAAAGAATGGAAGATAAAATCATTGGGAATACGATTACGTTAGGGAATGTGTCATCCTAGACATCCTTAAAGCTGCTCCTGTAAGGAAGTTTAGGACCCATCGACATTGCCATCATATTAAAAGCAAATGTTGAATCAAGCCAATAAAAGCATAGAAGCCACTGCCCTGGTTTTCCACTATCATCATTATGTAATCCCAAGAAACTATTGATTGTAGGCCAAGCTGCTACATTCGTAGGGAGGCAAATGAGCCAGCAACTTGAGAAACTACACTGAAGTCTGGGTATATGTGCTCAATTTAATGTAATCTTGCCAACTAAAGAGCATATACCTGACCTAGAGATAGGTAATACTTCCATTGCATCAAACACAGACTTGAAATGTAGATAAATTGGTAGCTTACTTCAAAGTCATCAAATTAATATGTGGAAGAATAGAGGATAAAAGCCTACAGTGTCTGAAATTCAGACTCATGAGTCTAGACTGCTCACAATACATAAGAAAACCCACCCCACTGACTAACAATGGTACTATTCTATGAATAGGAAAGACAATTATCAGATTCTTATTTTCTTAATATTTTTACTTAATTTTTTTGTCTTCTTGAGACAGGGTCTCCTGTAAACCCATCTGGCCTGAACCTCTCTGTGTAAACAAGTCTGGTCTCCATTTTCCAAAGATCTGCCTTCCTCTGCCTCCTGAGTGCTGAGATTAAAGGAATGAGCCACATTACTGAAATTTTATTTTTTGTCAAGTATGGGAGCTAAATACCTGTAATTCCAGCACTCTGTAGGCAGAGGCAGCCAGACCTCTCTAAAATCAAAGCAGGCCTGGTCTGCATAGTGATTTCCACATCATCTGTGGCTATTAGGGAGAACTTGTCTCAAAACAATTGTTTTCCTTAGAAGTTATAAAATAAGTCAAGATAATTCCACATAGGAAAATGGAAACATTATACTATTCAACTCCCAGGTCTTGAGCTTCAAAAAGCTCATAAAGAATATAAGAAAATGTGAGTATGTACAGTTATATAAAACCAGCACATGAATTTTCAGCCCAAAGTTCAGTATTGTCCTTTAGAATTTCCATGTATCCACTTTTCCTGTGATATGTCTTTCTTCGTGTAGCTCTCTTCACACAGTTCTTGTTGGATGTTCTTTCAATGGAACTTCAAGGTCTCCCTTTAGCATTTTTAGGACAGAGTTAGTGGCAATTAATTATCTTCATTTGTCTGTAAATGTTTTAATTTCACTCTTACTTTGTTAGGATAATTTTTTCATCTTTTAAAAATATTAATTCTTGGAGAACTTCATACAGTATATTTTGATCAAATCTTCCCTTCCCACAGCTCCTCTCCACCCAGATCCACCACCACTCCGTACCCACATTACTTCATGTTCTTATTTTTCCCTTACTTAAATCCAATATGTTCTGTCTAAACACCCTTGGGTGGATATGTAACCTTCCCTGGATTGTGATCGGCCAACCCTTTAAAGAAGACAGACTATTCTTCTCACAACAGCCATCAAATGCCAACAGCTCCACAGCTGTTAATATGAGTTCATGCACACCTCCACCATCCATAGTGGGAGGTTATCAGACTTGAGCTCGCATAGGTCTTGTGCATTAGGACACAACCACTGCGATTTCATATGTACAAACTACTCTGCTGTCGGAAAACACTGCATCCTTGTAGTGATCCTTAAAGAAGATCAACTCTCCATCACGTAGCAAAGATCAGCTGCCAATAGTTCCTTAGCTGACATTGGGGTTTTTTATCAGTTTCCCCAGTTCTATGCTGGATTGTTGTCTGTTTTGAATTTGTACTCATCCTCCTGCAGAAATATTTGTATATCCATGTTTCTGCTGCTCTTTGCTCAATAGTTAAGAAATGGAAGCAACCTAAATTGATGAATGGATAATGAGAATATTGTACATTTGCCTAATGGAGTTCTACACAATGATAAAGAAAAACAATGTTATAAAATGTGATGGTATCCAACTAGAAACCAGTCATCACAAACAACTCTCATGGACACCATCATTTTTCTTTCTACAAATCATTTCCACTATCTCCAATTATTTTAATCATCTGTATCATTACTTACACCTCATTCTCCCATCACAGTCCTGGCCCCACCTTTAACGAGAGTGCAATCTCTACAAGAATAGAAATGAGTGGGTATTATATGTCACTGAATATCTGGTTGCTATAAAATCAAAAGGAAAGAAATACACATCCCCACATGTTAATGAATGATTGAATCAAGAGAAGTATGTTCTTCACTGTTGCTAAAATTTCTCAAAGCTTAGTCCCTCCCACCCCAGGTCCTACAACAAACACACAAATTTCTCAACTCACAGGCAAATTCTAGCTAATTGACTCGGGCTTACTAACAGAGCAGTGGGGAGGGGGTTATTTATAGAGCACGGGAGCCCTCTCTTCCCTCCGTAAGTTACATTAATAAATCCACAAGGAGGCTTGGATCTTGTGACTTCCCAGTGGTCAGATCCAAAGGGCTAAAGGGGAGGCAAAAGGGCCAGCTTCCAGTCACCCTTAGTTTAAATGCTTTTAGGCCCTCTCCTTCTTACATCCAAGGCCAATGGACTTGTGGGGAGAGTCACAGGATTTATCCAGCTCCTTGTCTTTCTGCACAAAGTGGTCCTGGGTGAATACCACTCTGCCTGGGAGGGGTGCTTATCCACGGCTCATCAGTCTTGTCCCTCGGAGAATTAATTTACCCTACATTCACGTTGGCTTATCATATGCA
The DNA here is from genome assembly GCA_035773235.1 of Eospalax fontanierii. Classification (NCBI taxonomy): domain Eukaryota; kingdom Metazoa; phylum Chordata; class Mammalia; order Rodentia; family Spalacidae; genus Eospalax; species Eospalax fontanierii. Next base: position 13,035,116 of record CM069544.1, on the reverse strand, counting down.
GAGCATCAGTAACTAAAAGAAAAGTTCTCTTTCTTAGAGTTTTAACTTCCCTGGTTGAATAGAATGCTTTCTGAATTCTATTCAGCATTAAGAGCTGACATTCTTCTTTACTTTAATAAATTTGTGTACAAGGTCACAAACTTAAGCCATTTTCTTCTTGTAAAACCACAAGGCGCATTTCTATACTGTACATTCTTTTGGTTAATTATATTAGATACGTGGATTCAGATAAGGATGGCCACAGATATCTAAGCTATATATCATGATGTGTCACCATTCCAAACTCAAAAGAAATTCTGGATTTTATTTCTCACAGTATTCTCAGTATAATTTTAACATTTTAAAAAACATTACCAGACATTTTAAATTAACAACATTTTGTGATGTTATGATATAGTCAATAATTTAAATCTCCAGAAATATTATTTATAAAAAATTATAAAATAATCATGCCAAAATGAAAACTAAAAGAGTATAATTATAGCAGTCTATCACCTGGAAGGTAGTCAAAATGTGAAACAGTAGTAGACATGTTTTATATATATATAATACATTAACATTTCAAAACATACAGATTTTCATTTTGTCAAGGAAATTTTGACATGATCAAGTCAAAATACATTGCATTACATAAGATATGAGTAACTTAATATTGCATTAAAGATCATAGTTCTTTTACTTGAAAAATGTAGTAATTAAATGTTAGCTGAGGCATTTATTTGAACACCACCAATTAATTGCCAGAGAAGCCTTTCTTTTCAATGGCATCATTCTTTTAACACATAACTCTCTGTGAAGCATAGTCATGGTTTGAATAGATAGGAAGTTTCCTTCACAGGTTCATGTGTATGAACACTTGGTCCTGTGGTGAGTAGTGCTTTGGGAAGCTGTGGAGTCTTTAGATTAAGTCTTGCTAGAGAAATTGGGTCACTGAGAGTCAAGCCTTGAGGGTTATAGCCTTCCTTTTTCCCACATTGGTCTCTCTCTGTTTGCTGATCTCCTCAGACCACAACTACAAGCCATTCCCATTTCCATGCGTTGCCCACTTGAATAGACTATATCCTCTGAAGTTTTCAGTGAAACTAAGCCTTCTGCTCTTACGTAGTTTTTTCCAGCTATTTTAGCACAGTGATGAGAAGTCTTTAATATTAAGTACACTACTGGCTTTGTTGTTTGTTCTGGTTGAATTGCCATTGTTTCCAGGGAGACAAGCTATGAGGACTCACCACTCACTAAAGTGCTGAAGAGGTAGTTGTTTATCATTGTCAAGGAACTTTTAAAAAGTATTTTTATTGAGTGTGTTGTGCATTTCATATGATAGATATTAATCAAATTATACTCCTCTCCGATCCACAGTGCCCTCTGCTCCACACTTGATTTCATGCGTTCTGTCATATATGCTAAGGCCCATCCAGTCAGGCTTCTAGTTAGCCAGTCTAGAGTTGCTGCCTTAAAGAAGATCTACTCTTCCTCCCCAAGCTGTAAATAAGTTGCCAATAATTCTTCAGTTAGGGTTGGAACCTGCTGCCCATTTCCCTAATTCAATGCAGGGATTTTATCTGATTTAGTCAAAGAACTATTTTTTTTGTAAATATCTTTAATTTCTATTAGGGTTAATGATCACTTCCTTAAGTTCTTTCAGTAAATCTTCCGTCTCATGTTTATGTAAATAAATAAAAATTTTGGAGGATGGTATTAGTTATTTTCTTGTTGCTGTGGCAAAATATCCAAGAAAAGCAATGTAGTGGAGATACACTTTTATTTGATCAGTTCCATAATCAGTTCTGTCATGATGAGGACATCAGGAGTGTCCTGTACCTGGTCATATTATAGCCAAAACCAGAAGGTAGAGAGATGAATTCTGGTGTCCACTTTACCCTTTTGTTGAATCTGGCCATCCCCCATCCCATAGAATGGCACTGCTTACATTCAGTGTGGATCTTCATTGCTCACTCAACCTTTCTAGAAACTACCTCATAGACACATTAAGAGGTGTGTTTTCATGGTGATTCTAGATCACAAACAGTTAACAATGAAGATTAACTCTTTCAAGGAAGGATCTATTTGACTCCCTAATTGACAGCCAAGTGAGTGTCTCTGCCCATCTCGACCCCCTTGAGCAAAAACCTGTCAGGCAAGCAGCCTATCAAATGATCTCTAGTCTCTATTTTGGATGGATGAGTTGGGGAAAGTCCTATGATCATGGCAACTACTTGCTTTGTTCTAGCCGAAACCATTTCAAGAAAGTTGTACCAAGTGTTTCCTGTGATTGTTTCTATCTAGACCAGAGTGGTAGCACTTTCTCTAGTGGTTTATAAGAGAAACTGCTATGGCTGGTAGAATGGGGACAATGCTATGACTAATGTAACCACAAATCTTCATTTCCATGAAAATTTGTTAGGCTTTCCTTAACAGGAAAATATCCCTTTCCTGTTTAGAAAATAGGAATTAGGGCATACTTGGTGAGCTAAGTGTGAGATAAATAAATGTGTCAACATTAGGTCCAATAAATGACTTCTCTCCAGTGATCTTTCCTTGCTTATTTTCAGAAGAGTTTGCTGAGCTGGTGACAAGAAGAAAGAAGCAATGGCAGTATAGACCATGGAGTGGATTCAGGGACAGAGGAGCGGCTGGAAGGCTGAGCCTCAAAAAGAGCCAAATACATGGTTGGCTGACAACTGAAAAAAAAAAAAAAAAGAGCAAAGCTGGGCAGCTCTGATGCTAACCTGCAAAGGCCATGGGGAGGCCTCTGCTTTGATGGCTGCAAAGGAGGCAGACACAAGAATTCCAGCTCACAACCTCAACAGCTTAAGTACAAAACAGATATCAGAAGATTCCTCTAAAAAGGAAGTAAACATAACAGTGGCTATAGTAACAAGGCGCAGCTGAAGAACCCAGCTGGGAACAGAAGGGATGGTAGAATTGAGGGGAAATGAGAGAGGATGAAGAGCTGAGGCAGTCATAAACCGCAGATCTTAAGGCCAAGATCTTTAGACCATCTAGGCCCAGGGCTGTAACGTTGGCACTATCAAGAATTAAGGAATGTTTACCAAGGTCTTGGTTCTTGAAAGTTCTTCTGAAAAGATCTGAAACATTAGATGATATCCCAAGCAGCTCCTATCTGTCTGTTGTCATTATTTGTTTCTGGGAAACATATACAACTGATACAATGCTAGCAAAAATCAGTCTCTCCTTAAACTACCCACAATGTCTATTAAGGTAGAACAGAAAAAGCCAAAACAGTTGATTGGTGACACTGGTAGCCTATTTTTGGTGCAGTTTTCTATGTACTAAGTTAGCACTAAAGATAAGTTAGCACTAAAGATAAGTTAGCACTAAAGATAAGTTAGCACTAAAGATAAGTTAGCACTAAAGACAAGTTAGCACTAAGTCCTAACACTAAAAAGTAGTCTTGCATACTTTGTAATAAAGGAACAGGTTTAAACTGGGAGAGATTAGGTAGCTTTCCCAAAGTAAAACAGAAAAAGAGAAACAGAATCAAGAGCAGAACTCACTATGTAGCTCACGCTGGCCAGTACTCCTGCCTCAGCCTCCACAGAACTGACATTGCGCCACCACGTCTGGCTCCAGCGGAACTGTTTCACCATAAGTTCTGATGCATTATTGATAAATTAAGATGACATTTGAGGACTGAATAGACCTTATCAAGTTTTTCTTTCGATGCATAAAGGATTATAAAACAAATTTTAAGATACAATATCAAACAATAATTAAGAGAAAACATTTTTCCTTTTGGCAACTTTCCTTTATGGCTTTTAAAGGATCTGTCTAACTTATTGACTGATAGAAATGAATTAGAAAACAAAAGGGTTTGAATTTTTGAAATGTGATAGGAAGAATATTTTCAACTTGGATTTGAATAAACATTATCCTACAGGTGATGTGCTGGTGTGACTCTAAACCTGAACCTGTGAAGTACAATGTCAGTGTAAACTACCACCTAAGCTCCTTTCCTCACTTTCAAAAAAAAAAGTGGAATAAACAGTGACAGGTAAGGAAGTTCTAATATATATGTTCATTTTTTTCTTTGTTATTCTTGAGGAAAAATGCCCAAATCTGCTAATTAGGTTAAACCTGGCCACTTAGGACAAGAGAATGAGTGGATGCCTTTGAGATTTATATTCATTTAAGATAATCTGCATCATCTAACTGTGAGAAGGCCTGTGTTTGCCTTCTGCAAAGGAACCAAACTTGCATTAAAGAGTCAGGGAAGAGGTGAGTGCCTGAGCATAGAATTCTCACTTCCCTAAGTCTGGATGGAAATCCAGTTACACATTTTCATCTGGTTCCACACCTTCCTAAACAGGTATTCATGTAATGTATTCATTATGAACTTGAATTATTCCAGAAGAACCAGAAATGTTAACAAAGAAATTTAAAATAATTAAAAGACCCTTCTTTGACATGCAAATGTGTTTTAGTTTTGCCCCACTAGGTTGTGTGTTTCATTATGATTAAAAGTGTCAAACGATATTTTGCCTGCCAGAAGTGCAGGTTGTGCTTCACCCTTATTTCACTCTAGCTCAAAGCCTATTGTTGCATAATGCATGAGGTACAGAAGCCCTTTATTGTTGTTTTTAAAAATTACAAACTATGAGCCCCTGTGGTAGCATTTTGCTAAATGGCCATACAATACATGTTTTTAAACATTTATAGAAGAAAAGAACACAATGAAAAATATTATTGGAAGGTTATTTTCTTGTGTTCAGCCTTCAGGCCTGAAAATAACCTGACCTCATTGATTCAGTAAACAATGGGAGTCCTTTGCCTGATGAATTCTTTTAGCTTTTCTTTCATCTTGGGTGATGCAGTCAGTTTCTCTCTCTTCTCTCTCTCTCTCTCTCTCTCTCTCTCTCTCATCTCTTTTCTTTTTCTGGCTTTTGTTCTTGCTCTCACTCTCCTCCCCTCCCTCATCTCCCTTTCTTCTCACCACTTTGTACCATATCCATCCTGTATCCAGTGATTAGGGATTCTATGATGAGAGCTCACCGATGAAATTGTGATTATACTAAAAATCTTTCTCCCTGGCCTTACCCTCTAGGGTTTATATGCTTAATATACTTGCCATGTGTGTTTGGCATGTGCTAAACTTACTAAAGAAATGCTCTCTCTAGTCCCTAAGGAATATTCACCTGAGAGGCACTGCAATATTCCTGGAGAAATCAAGGAAGCTTAGGGACACTGCATTTTTAAATGTGATACTTCAAATAACTATAGATTATTCAGTAACACTTCAGAGCATAAATTACTGCTGTCATTATTTTCCTGTCAGAATGGACAGGGTCATTATGGAAATTTAATGAATAATGTGTTTTCTCACAGCAAATACATATTATGTGTCTTATATAAAGTTTATGTAATGTAAAACTCACCATAACCCCAGCAAAAGAAAAAGAATGCAATTTCTTTAAGAAGAATAGTATTTTTTGATTTGTTTATTTTTTATTTTATATGTATGAGTGTTATTTCTGCATGTGTATAAGTGTACTTATGTTGTGCAGTGCCCACAAGGATGGAAGAGGGCGTCAGATACCCTGGAATTGGGGTTACAGATGGTTATTAATGTGGGTGCAGGGAATCAGACCTGAGTCTTCTGCAATAATAGCCAGTGCTCCTAACTGCCGGTTCATCTCTCCAGTCCCAAGAAGAAGAAGAATTTTATCAGGAAGTTTATAAGGAAATGGGAACATTATAGTTTTATTCTTATACCTACGTCTAGCCAATGAAAGATATTCCATTATGACTCCTAGAATGGTTATAATCAAAAGAACAAAATCTATTGTTGGATTACTAGGAAGGTGGCATAGTAGGTAAAGAACACTTGCTGTGCAAGCATGCTGACCTGAGTGTGAATCTCCAGTGATCACATAAAAAGCATGGAGTAGCAGCAGACAAAGGCTTGCTGGGGCTTCATGTCTTCTAGTCTAACAAGTGTTCATTGAGAGGTTTCATTTCAAAGGATTGCTAGAGTAGGTCACTTGAGGTCCTCCCCTGGCTTTCACATATGTGCAAGGGCATGTGCATCTCCACACACACACAGACATGTACACAACACATGTAGACAATACACAGTCATACAAAAATGAGAGAGAGAGAAAGAGAGACAGACAGACAGACCGAGGATAAAGAAAGCTTATGTCATGTGAAAAGCTTGAGGGAAACTCCTGAAAAATACATATAAAATATGTGAATGTAAGTGCGTGTGTATAACTGAAAGTTATATAACATCAGACACGGTGCCAGACAGGAGAGTCTCCCTTTGAGTTGTTGATCAGGGTAATCCAAGAGACTCCCAAAATAGCACAAGCTATTACCATAACCCCGATTATCTCCCAGAACTTGCATTTAAGACCCTATTTCTGAAGCCAGGACATACTTTGGATGCTCACATTGAGAGGGAACTCAAGGGCAGTATTATGAATATAACCAAATGCACATGGCTGGAGGGATCACAGATCCTAGAGAAAACCCTTTCTCTGTCATACCTCTGGACATATGACATTTCTTACTCTATATTCACACATGCAATAGTAGCATGAATGGCATATATGTAACCAACCACATTCTGATTGGATTAAGAACCACTTCTCATGATGGAACCCATAACTGGCATTGTTATCAGTGCCAAGACCATGTGACTTGGAAAGTCCAAGGCTCTAGTAGAGAACCTACCACTATTATCCTAAAAAATATGTAGAGTATGAAATACAAAGACTCCTAATGACTAATTGTCATATTTGTAGATTAGTCTATTTCTCAACTCTCACAAAAGAATGTTCTCTTCTAGGAACACTGAATAAATCAAAGGCCCATGGCTGGTCAATGAGCAGAAAAAACAGGACTATGAATGCTCAAGATTATATGGGACACTTACATCATACCATCTCCTCACAAGGCTCAGTCCTCATTGCAGAAGACAGGGGGAGAAAGACTGCAAGACCCAGAAGTGGTAGATGAACATAAGGAAACTGTATTGCCTGGACACCACAGGGTGGCTGTATATATGAACACACAGCACTTTAGACAGCTTGCAGAAGAGCAAGCTAGACACAATCTCAACATGGTTTGAGGAGATGGGCAAAAAGTACTGACCTTAAATGAGAATGTATTGGCAACTGATAGCCGATGGGAGACTCAATAGGCCTTTAAAAAAGGAAATGTAATATTAACCTATATGAAATGGGGTGCGTGATACTGTGGGCACGGAAAATACATTGCACACAATTTTCAAAGCATCAGTAGAAAAAGAGAAGTGGAGATGGTCTGGAAATAGAGGTAAATTAGCATGAAATTAATCTTGTGATCATTGCATGAGAATCTTATGCTAATTTCAATGTATGAGGAAAAGTGGAACAGGAACTTTGCTTGTATCAGGCTACATTTTCCCTTTTACATTTATTTTCAAAGTTACCTATTGAAAATCTATATACCAACTTTCATAAGTGGGAAATGAAAGTCTCTGAGACATTAGATAACTCTGCTAAAAGCATACTTTATTGTATGATACACTAGGGTTTAAGCTCTGCTCTTTCCCTGTATTGCATTGAACTCTCCATAAACAAAGCTAAAATTAGAATAAAGAGAATAAGGCTTTTAATCAGTTATTTATGTGCATAAGTCTAAGCCACATTTCTAGTTTCTTTTCTATCACTCTGCATTCGTCTCTTGGTTGTTTTATTTTTACTGTCTTCCCACATATATCTGTCTTGCTACTTATATATTTCTCTTCTGATAGGGGCCTGTCTTGAGGAAATCACATTGGAGACTCCATAATTTCTTGTACTCTTAGAAACACCTTGAGGAAAAGTTATTTGGAAGGAAAGTTGATTTACCTTTAGAAGCAATACAAATTTTGTTCTTAAGGTTAGATTTGCTTATACTACACAACAAAATGGAGTCAAATATTATATAGAAATTACAGTAAAAAAAAGAAGGGACAGAGATGATTCTTATTTGCCAGCAGGAGAGAAGATAGTGAGTCGTGACTATACATGAGATTTATATCCTGAGGATATTGCAAATGTACTCGCCATGTGAAACACTCTTTCTTTTATTTGCTGTAAGTCAAAACAGTATTGAAAATTGAGCTTCTTAAACAAGATTGCAGGGAATCAATGTCCTTTCCCATTTACTAACATAGTCTAAGAGATTTGGCGTTATCCTTCAAAGAAATACATCTTGAGAATTGTAAGTAAGGTGTCAGCAATGTTACAATTGATAATGAATTCACTGATAATGTTTCAGCAGAAAGCCAGTTTGCAATATAATCTCAAATGCATGGTTTACCAATTCATGCGATACTGAATGGTAATAAATTAATTCTTGCATATATATATAATATACTTATGTATATATACTGGATTTCATTGTAATAAAAATAGATTAAAAACTCCAAAATTTCTCATTTTTTTCTCCTCTGTAGATATTTATTACATTAAATACCTTAAAAATAATTCAACATATTTAGTAACTGAGGGGATGTAAATTGAAACTATATTAAGATTTCATCTAACCCCAGTCAGAATGTTTAAGATTAAGAGAACAAATGAAACCAGATGTTGGTGTGGGTGGGGGGAAGAGAAACCATCAACTGCTGTTGGTGGGATACATAACTTTTTGTTATAGTGCTGGAAAATTTGAGTAACATTTAATAAGTTTCAATATGACAAAAAATGTTCAGCTTATCAGTATGCAGAACTTTCAAATGTTGCAAATAAATATAAAACCTCATTAATTATTTCAGAAGGAACAAACCAATAAATTGATACACCGAGTAAGGAAGTACATTCAGCAAATTATGGTGTTAGGATTGTGTTTAGCTGCACTGTGAAATTTAATTTAATTATCTAATTTTTCATTAACTATAAAAACAGAAACTAATTGGATACCTGATATCAAATGGATGCCATTAATATACGAGTGAGGAAATTAAACCTCAAACCACTTTCCACTTAATAATGCCCATTTATGACTTTAATTCTCATTGTCTCTCACTGGTAATAAATGGCTGACCTTGTAGTTGGTTGTTATTTTCTCTATTGCAGATTTTAGTCATTGGTGTCTGGCTGCAACACACTTTTGTGATTCATTAGTCACAGGGGCTTTGTGTGATGGTGTCTTCCCTCAGTGTGTGCAAATGTCGCTGAAAGTTTTGGGATCCATTGTTCATCCTAAAAGAAGGAACAGGGCCTGATCTGTGTCTGCACTGACCTTGGTTTCTAGATCCACAGTGGACACCCACTGCTGTGCCTCTGGTTGTTCTGCTGAGCATGAAAACCTTGGGTTGTCCATATATACAGGATCAAAGTCATACTCTCTCCAAGGTAAACTATGGAACAAAACTAACTCAGCATACATCAGACAGAGAAAGGGATGGTGAAGAAAGAATAAGTTGGCTGGAATAGTGTAGATACACTTAAGACTATGTACTCATCTATAGCCACAAAATGAAATCATAGGTCAAAATGAATGCATCAAAACACCAACTGTTGTAAGGAATAAAATATGAAATCTAAGCTTTAGGCCCTTCTCAGTGGGATTTTGTCAGGTATGAACAAAAACATCTTAAACTGCTTTGCTTTTCTGGAAACAATAATACTAACCTAATACCAATCAGAAAAGAAGGTCAAAATACTCTCCCTTTGTGGGTTATAAACTGCTATAACTTCTAAAGTTTGCAATTTTATATTTTAGATAAAAGCCTCATTGTTCTCCAGCTGTTCCTTTGTGTGTGCAGTTAACGCCTAAAAATCTCTAATTTCATCTGATTTAATGATAGCGGGAGAAATGTTTTTTAAGTTCTCATTTTATTTATCATCCGTGGTACCATAGCCCTTGTGTATGGTAGTCCCATCCTTCGCATTTGGTTAATTCATTCTTAGCTATTTGTATTTTATGCTTTATGCTTTTTACTATAGTTTTGTTGAAGTAAGATTTCCTTAATTATTAATATATCTACATTTTGCAAGTGTTATCACCATCTAGTTTTTGAACAGTTTTATCACCCTTGGGAAAAAAATAAAACAAACTTAGTTCGACCACCTCCCCCACTGCTTCTGGGCTCTTGCTTTCCCCCTGCATAGTAGGGGCCCGCAGTCTTCTTCCTATCCCTTCTCTTTTGAGCTTGGAAATTCTGAGACTGCCTGAGAGTGCCTAACTCTGCCTCTAGGAACTGGGTCATATGAACTTGTGACAATAGTGACAACATGCACAAGACCCGTGCCAACTCAGACAAAAACCCAACGTAGCACTGGGGAAATGGGCAGGAGGCCCCGACATCACTTGAGGAACTATTGGCAACTGATCACTGAAGAGAGAGGGACAGCTGATCTTCTTTAAGAGAGTGATTCTAGATAGGATGATCAAGTTCCAGTGAGCAAACTGATACCTAGAGACATCTGGATACTCAACACAAACTTGAATCTACACCATATACCAGCGAATGCATGAGATCTGGGGGCTGGGATATATGTGGGTGCAGATAGGGGATGAGTTTTAAACACCACTAAGAAATACAGAATACACAAAAAAAATCTATCTATCTATCTATATCTATATCTATATATATACATACACACACACACACACACACACGTGCGCACACACACACACATCCTGGTGGTAAGATGGATCAGCAAGTCAGGGGCTTGTCACTGAGCCCAGTGAGCTGAGTTCAATTGACTTCAAACTCTGTAACCAGCATAGTGAAAAGAGAGAATCCACTTCCACAAGTTGTCTTCTGATTTGTACATCTATCTGTTCCTTCCATGTGTACTCAGGCACACACATACACATACAAAGCAACAAATAAGGGTTTTTTTTTAAGTAGATCCTGAAGCACTACCAATTAGTCTCTATAAGCAATGACTGAATTATGTTCTATGTTATTGAATTTACCTATACTTGACATTTCACAGAAATGAAATCATACATGGAAAATGTTCCCCATCCTTTTTGCCTTTTAGGGTTTTCAAGACCCATGATTGTTACAGCATTGTAATTCTCTTGCTTGGTTTGAATTTCCATGTAATAAATATTTTAAGTGGACTTAATGACAAAAATCACATGGTCATCTCAATAGATGTAAAAAAGGACTCTGACAAGATCAATCACACATTCATCTTAAAAGTCCTACAGGGAACTGGACTGGAGAGAACATACCTCAACATAATTCAAGCTATGTACAAACACACACACACACACACACACACACACACACACACACACACACAGCCAATATCAGATATCATTCTAAATGGAGAAAAACTGGAAACATTCTCATTAAAATCAGGAACCTGACAAGGATGTCCACTATCTCCATTCATTTTCAATATAGTGCTTAAAACTATTGCTAGAGAAAAATGACAAGAGAAGGAAATTAAATGAGTACTAATTGGAAAAGAAGAGGTTAAATGACCACTATTTTCATATGATATGATTTTATACATAAGAAATTCCAAATATTCCACCAGAAAACTCCAAAAATGACCAATACGTTCAGCAAAGTGGCTGGTTAAAAATCAACTTACAAAAATAAGTAGTCTTTTTATATACCAATAACAAGAGATTGAAAAAGCAATTATGAAAACTCTCCCATTTTCAATAGCTTCAAAAAACTAAAATATCTAGAAATAAGCATAACAAGAGATGTTAAAGATCTCTACAATAAAAAAAATGAAGTCTTTAAAGAAAGAGATGGAACAGAAGATGGAAAGACCTACTGTGCTCATGGGTTAGTAGAATTACTGAAAATGACAATCCTAGAAAAACCAATCTATAGATTCAATTCAATGCCAATCAAAATCCCCATGACATTCTTCACAGAGCTAGAGAAATTCATCCTAAAATTCATACGGAATCACACTGGGGAGACTCACCTTTTCTTTTCTTGAATAATTTAAAAATTACTGGTTGTAGATCTTTGAATGGCTAATAGAATTCTACTGTGAATCCACCTGGGTCTGAAATTTGTTTAGTTGGGAGAATTTTGTTTTTCCTAACAGATGAATAATATTCCATTGAGTAAATGTACCAAATTTTCAATATCTAATCATCTGTTGATGGAGGTGTACATTGCTTCCGTTTCCATAGGAATAGAGCCGTAACAAGCATGGATGAACATATATCTCTACAGTAAGATATAGAGGATCTTGTATATATGTCTACTAGTGGTATGACTGGAACATGTGGTAGATTTATTTCTAGCATTATACTTACCTCCTGTCCAGTATCTGTCATTGTTTGCTTTTGGATTCTTGGTCATTCTTATTTTTTTAAGAGATGAAATCGCAGATTGCTTTTAATTTGAATTTCGCTGATGGGTAGCAATGTTGAATAATTTTTAAAATACTTTTCATCCATTTGTGCTTCATCATCTGAGCACTTCCTTTTTACTTCCTTTTCCTGTTTTTAATTGGATGTCTCATGCAGGGGTTGAGGTCTTCGTGTACTTTAGATATTAATCCTCTGTCAGATATATAGCTATTAAATGTTTCCCACTCTGCACATTCTGCAGGCTGTAAGTTTCCTCAAGTTATGCAGTCTTTTACTGTACAGAAGCTTTGTTAGCTCATGTGCTCCCATGTGTCAATTGTTGGTCTTAATATCTGTGTTGTCAGGATCCTAATTAGAAAGTCCCTTCCTGACTATGCATGGTCTACCGTATTCTCTGTTTCCCAGTGGCTATTAATTTTTCTGCATTGCATCATTATGCTTTGGCAAAGAGAGTTTGTGTGGGAGAAAGTCAACCTTCCATCTCAGCAATTTTCTTGAGTGAGTTGAATAACAAATCATATTCAGATGCTTTGGCTGGTGTGACTTTTCAAGCCCATTATCTGAAACACATAAGGCAATCTCCACTAGCAAACTCACATATTTCTTACACCTAACTCTGCAAAGTGTTTTGCATATATTCACAAAATATGTCTGTTGACTTTCTAATAGTTTGTGTTTTTATTATTTTAAATATGGCATTTGACTATGTGTTGTGAAAGTTTTCATAAAATTTGGTATGATGTGCTAAAACACTGAAATAGATGTTATAAGGGTTAAATTATTAGGAACATAATATTCAATACATTATTACTGAACAATGAGGAGGCAATAAATACAAAAGTAACATAGTTTTACATATGATGTTGGCAAGAAGTGCATATGTTACAATAAATGGCATTCCAACTTCAAGAGACTTCTGAGGTCTTTGGAAGCAGAAACTTGAATGGTAGATGGGGAGCAGCTTCCTACCACAAGAGAACATAACACACCCAGTGAACTGAGGTAGTTGTTAGAAGTTTGAGGATATGTATGCATGCTTATTTTAAATATCTTCCAAGAAGTCTATCCTCCACTAGGTACAATTTTCTAAGATCGTCTAATATTTCTCATAAGCAAAACAGACACAAATCTGTATTGCTTTCACATGGCTTCCTGACATAGCACTCACTTAGAAGAAACTCCTGCTTTCATAACTGAAACTGATGTAGAAATATTTGTATAAACTTCATCTTCAGAATCTACAGATATGCCTACTCATCACGATGGGCAAAGAATTCTCAGCTGAACTGACTGTTTTACGGAATTAACGTATAGCAGTTTGATGAAAGTGAGCAGGCTGTATTTCCTTTTCAACAAATGCCTGTGGTAGATTTAACATACTATTGTATTAATATTTGACTAATTTTATATTGGAAAATTAATTAGAGAATCAATTTCTAATAAATCATATAATCATCTATTTTTGATTTAACACAAATTATTGCCCAATTTAATATTATTACATAAAATATAATCTCATTTCATAAGAATTGTGCTAAGATGGAAGCATCCTGATAATTTGATTTCCTTTCAAGCATTTGACATCATCTCAGCATCCATATGAACAGAATATACCATAAGCAAAATCTGACCCAGGTTAGTGGTCTGGGACCCCAGTCCCAGGTGATCTCCTCTAAAAGTACCAACCCATCTTTATTTCACAAACAGCTATCCTTTTGACTTCTCACTGGTTACATTATCTATTTTTAATCCTTTGAAAATTATATGTATTTTTTCTTTAACTGGCATAAGCCAGTTTTAAAACAATGTCTATATATGAGATGAAAAATTGATGACATTTCACTATTTTTGATAAAGATTGAACCTTAACATTTTAAAGTGGCATATAAAAATATTGACGTTAAATGGATATACCCAATAGTCATATATTTTATAAAATTATTTTTCTCTAATATCATAAACATACTGATTAGAAAAAATAATTATAACATACACAACTTTAGTCAGAAAGTATGATTAAGAGATGTGGTATGGAGCACATGATGGAGTTTGGCAGATGTCTAGCTAGGTAATACTTTTTTATTTCTTGGGGATTTTGTTATTTTTATTCCATTAATACAAAGTTAAAAATAGTACATTATATTCACTGGTTTATTAGCAACTACAACGAAAACAGAAATATGAGAAAAACAGGAATGTGTCTCCACTCACATCTCAACAGAAGAGAATTTTACCATCATCCTTCTTTCTAATTTTTGAGTCAAGAGCAGAGTATGCTAGGAGATGTCCAGATGAAATGGAGAGAAAAACGGTCAATAGTCTATACCTGTAACGAGCACTCTGATATTTGGTCACACTTTTCCTTCAGAGTTCCATTTCTGGAAGAAATCTGTGGTAGACATCAATACAAATCCTATGCTTCCCATGTCTTGTGACTCTTGTTTCTATCTCCAGGCCCTCCAGCCCAGAAACTCCTGCCTTCCTCTAAGTATCTTATAAATCTGTTTTCCTTAGACTATTCTTTCTTCTTTATGGTTATCTCAATCTCACTCCCATTTTTTAAATTAATATAGTTTCAGGTCTTGGCATTAACTGATCTAACTGATCAATGTCTGATAACAGCTGTGTTATAAACAGGGTCTCATCATGGTTAGCCCAGCTGACTGATCTCTATTCTCTGCAGTTTTACTGCAATCTAGGGAAGTTACTTCACCTCTATAAGCTTCTGCTTAGCAATGGTGTACATCTCTAAAATAATACAATAACCTTTCAATTTTGCTTTGAGAATATAATAAGTTATATAAAAGCCTGGCACAGTACAAGTATGGAAAAATTTATTGACTTCCCCTGTGATTACAGTCTTTTGTGAAAAAGAAACAAAAAGGATTTTGGTATTAAAAGGTTAGTGTTACCTTCTATAGGGTAATGCAAGTATGTCTCAAGGACAAAGGAAGAAGTTAATTGATGTCTGGGACAAGTTCCAAGACCTTTTCTTTAACGAGCTCTGATATTCTTTAGATGAGAGGGTATATGCCACTTGGTTAAGGCCTTAGACTGATGAAAAAAGACAATCTTGACTCCAAAACTATTCACTGAGTTGTTTTAAACAAGTTACCGATTGTGAGTTACAGCTATAAAGCAGAAATGATAGGAGTGTGTGTGTGTGTGTGTACATGTGTGTATGAATGTGTATATGTGTGTGTACATGAGAGAAAATTAGGTGGATATATTTAAAATCCTTTAACTCAGGCAAGTGAAAAGTTTCAGTAGGCAAAGTTTCATGCCACCAAGCCTGACAACCAGAGTTCAATTCCTGGCACCCAACATGATAAGAGGGTAGATTCCTGGAATCATTCTCTGCCCTCCATGCACAAATGAATAAATATTAAATAAATAAATCAGATACTTAAAAATTTTAACTTAAACTCCTTTATCTCATTGACTTAGATGTATGAATATATTATTTATGTTCCTTTATCTCATTGACTTAGATGTACGAATATATTATTTATGTTCCTTATATGTTGATGAAAAGATTATAATAATGCCATAAAGTGTAAAAATATATCGAAACATCAAGGCAGCCTAAAAGTTTTTGCAAACATTGTAATTAAGTTTATTTCTAATAGTTGTGTCCATTTTATCAAATGGTTTATGATGACCTATAATGTAGTGTGTGATACTACCTATTACTTGCTAATGTATTAACCTTAATTATTATTTTGAAATGTTGTCAGAGTAATTTGCTGAGGAAAACATGCCCTGCACAACTTCTCGCTCACAGTGCTGCAGAAAGTGATGGCACTGACATAAATGTACTCTTGAGTAACTCCAAATGTTACTAAGGTCCCTTAAGACTCTACCTGAAAGGAGGTTTCAGGAAAATGAGAGCATAGAAGAGAGGGACATTCAGTGTTACAGAAGGTCTTTTAAAAATCAGTTAATCTTCTGAGAGAACACAGAGTATTTCTAAAGCAGACTGATTACTGGAGTAGATAAACACTAGCTTCAAGGACAAACTATGCTGTTTTATAGTTCTGTCTTCAGGATCCCATGTGTTCTCTTTATGGACCCAAAGCATAATGTGTGGTCACCTACCTATTGTCATTGCTCATGATGCATGTGTACATGACTCCGTCAAGAAAGTATATCCCTGCTCAGCCTCCTGCCTTATGGAGCATTATATCTGAGAATAGAACTAGTTAACTAGTTTATGTATACATATATATATATATATATATATATATATATATATATTGTGTGTGTGTAGATAGATAGATAGTAGATATGTAGCTCTCATATTTTTCTACTCATGAAACTGTTTACAAAATGGGAAATTGTATACTGAAAAATTCTCTTTACATATCTGATTTCTTTCCAAATCTTAGAGAAACTAATCTACTGGGACATTGCTCTAGCTCCAATGGCTTAGAATAAGGTGAACCTGTCTCTCCCCATCACAAACAATACTAGCTAACATCGAAATATAAAAGGCAACTCTCATGGGCCTTAACATATATGACAGAGTACATGAAACCCGGCAGAGTGTGTATCCAAAAGAGGATGCAGATAAGAGAGGCTTCTAAATATGACCAAAATACATTGTATGAAAATCACAAAAATTCAATAAAAAAGTAAAAAAAAAAGGCAACTCTCTTTGAAAATTGGATCAACTGTAATGGAATGCTCTGTGTTAATAAAAATAAGGATATGAAAACATGGGCACTAGGTGGAAAGGAGAAATAGATTAGTGGAACTAGAGGGAACTATTAGGGAGGGAAATACATTTTATATCAGTACACAACCAACTGTATACAAATATGAAAGCATATAAAACCCATGATATATAATAGATGCAGCAAAGACTGGATCAACTGTGTTGTACAGAACAAACTCACTCTCATGTATTTTGTAAGATTGTTTAGGGTGTTGGCATTCAGTTGATCTTAGTAGATTACAAGCTACTTCCATAGCTGATAACTCTGAACATTTTAACAAGTATCAATAATATTAATAATTTAGTTATCTTTGTTCTTTCATTATATCTTACAGCAGAAAATGGATGGCTTCTAGAACATACACACACACACACACACACACACACACACACACATACATACACACACACGAATAAAGATTTTGGTGGACTGCTTAGCATCATTTACAAAGGCAAACTGAGTAGCCCTACAGCAAGAAAAGCAGATGACAGACAGCAGTCCTTCCTTTGATAAAGTGTTAATGGATCCTTGAGAAGGTTAGATATGATCCCAGAAGAGAGGGTGTGTGCTCACCACAGACCAATGTACTAAGTTGAAGCTGAGTTTAAGAACAAAGTTAGTGTAACCGACCTGTTCTCCTCTAAATTAGAGACTATCTTCCTGGTTTGTTTCTTAGTTTTTGTTGTCGTTGTTTACTTTTTAAAATCAGAGTAACTCTATCTGGCCTCAAAATCACAATCTTCTTGTCTCAGTTTTCCAAGTTAAAGATACCTTATAAGCCAGGAAAGTTCACAGGTGTTAACAGAATATCTGTTCTTCCAACAAGGCAAAAGTGCTTCAACACAGATTTTCTTTTTACTTTCACCAACTCAGCCATAGGAAATCACTGGCATAGCAGCTTACTATGTGACATGATGGGCATTTTTGAGTTCAGGAAAGTAAAAATTACAAAATACCTGTAGTAACAATCATCTCTATACTAAAATACCAATGGATAACAATATCATGGACATAACCTGTCTTAGTAACCTATTTATTAATCATAAATATAATATGTGTATTTTTTATAATGTGTTCTTGATTGATTGTTTTCCCATTTCCTGGTTTCAGAAAGGATTAAGAGGGAGCAAATATTAGTACCCTACTTTTTGCCAGGAAATTGTTGGTGGATTGAGCTGTCTGGCACCATTTCTTGTTAAGTAGCCTTCATCTGTACGCTGAACTCATATAGAGATACTGTATGTGAAATTTGCCAGTAGGTTTTGGATTAATATAATTCCCTCTGTTTTTTTTATTATTATTTTTTACACTAACTGGGCATTAATTATCTCTCTCCTCTCTCCATGTTCTAACCCTCCCTCCACACCCCCCTCATTTAAAGTGTCCCCGTTTTCCACATTTCTCCCTTGATAATAACAGTCACCTATGGCCCCACCTCTCTTGAACATCTTCTTTCCCTTTATCCCCAAAGTTCCTTAAGTTAGCTTTTCTTCTCCTTTTCCCATTTAAATATCTCCATTTTTCCATTTCTTCCTTAGTAATACCTGTCTCTTACTGTTCTCTCCCAGGTCCCTTCTTTCTTTTTTATTTCCCTCGTTCATTTCCATTTTACTGGTTCCTGCAGTTATATTAAGATATATGCTCACATATAAGGATTTACTGCTAGGATCCACAAAGGCGGGAGAATACACCTCTCTTGTTTTTCTAAGTCTGTGTCACTTCACTTAATATAATAGTTTCACTTAGTATAACAGTTTCTAGTTCCATCCATTTACTATGTCATAGTTTCATCTTTCTTTATTGCTGAGTAGAACTTCACTGTGTAAATGTAACACATTTTCATTATTCACTCATCAGTTGAGGGAAACTTAGGTTACTTCCATGTCTTAGCTCTTGTGAAAAGAGCAGTAACAAACATGGATGTACAAGTATCTCTGCAATAGGATGAGTCTTTGGGGTATATGCTAAGGAGTGGTATAACCGGGTTAAATGGTAGGTTCATTTTTTTTCTTTATTTTTTAGTTTTACTGAATTTTATACATTTCATAGAACAGTTCTTCATCAAATTTCAATCTCCTCCCCCATCAAGCCCACAAATGCACGTTGCATCTCGTGTATTCTGTTATACGTATTAAGTCCTATCCAGTCAAGCATTAGTGGCCAGATGTCTTTTGGTGCAAATTCATCCACTGGAGTCTGATTAGGCTGTCTAGAGATTATAAGAAAGGCATACTCTTGTAGAGAACAGGTTAGAATGACTCTGTTTTAAGTTGGACTCCATCTTAAGGCTAAAGGCTAAATTCTCCATTTTGTCAACTTCTGCTGTAAGTTTTCAGTTGCAGCCACAACCCTAAAATAGAACCTTGTGGCCCTGTAGATAGCAGACAGCACATTCCATTGCTCTGAGGACAGCCTCCACCAATGAGAACCTCCTTGGTCATTCCCCAAGCAATTTAAAATGTGCTTGATGCTCAGGCAGGCTCCCCTGACCAATCATAATGTGCCACTGCAATGCCTCTCCTCTCCCTGCCTCTAGTCAATGAAAGGCCACACCCTTTAGGATCTAGGCTCTTTCACAGATCCACTGCATTGGTGAGGTCTGTGAGTCAAAGCTTAAACTTGAATAAATTCTCTTTGTTTTTGCATACACTCTGGATTCCTTGGTGATCTCTGGAGAGTCCATTCTCTGGGCATTACACTCTCACTCTCCCAGTAATAATCAGTCTCCAATAGTTCTTGGTCTAGGTCTAGCCTGCCACCAATTTCTATGACACCACACGTTGGTATGAGTTCTGTGATCAATACCCTCATTGGCACAATTTCACATATGCAAGCTTCCATTAGCCTGAAAGCCTCCGCTTCCCTAAATTTGTGAACCAGTCTTAACCCTTATAATCTTTTCACCCCCTCTTCCACAATGATCCTTGATCCATAGGTGGATGAGGTTTAATATAGGACTCCTATCAAGGGATACAAGTTTATTCTATAAAACTTGGCCAATTGTGGTTTCTGTGTGCATAATTCTATGCTGTTTGAGGAGGCTTTACTGGTGAGAATCAAGGGATGCTTTAGTTTTCTCTCTATTCCTTGTTCCACTGTGTTCCATGAGTCTTATGTGTAGAGGTTCAACTGTAGATATGTCACCTAGGACTTGATATCTCTGTCATATATTCTCTGTGTCTGACCGTTTGTGGAATTCTACCACAGCCTGCATCTGTTGCAAACAGAAGTTTCTTTGCTGAGTGGTAGGTATACTGTATGTTTGACTGTACATACAAAGATCAATATTTAGTAAATGATATGAAATTTCATTTCTCTAGAGATATGACAGAGATAGGGCTCTCTCTAGGATCTATGCCCCCTTCAACTTCATGTATTTCTCTGAGTCTACAGTCCCACCCGTGTGTTTACTCCCATTGAGAGGGTTTTAAGTCCAATCAATTAGATAATTGTGGATTACATCTGCCCCCCTCCCCCAAGATGAGATGAGAGTGATTCTACTACACCAGTAGAGGTTGTGTGTTGTGCCAGGGTTATGGTTTTTAGAACTTAAGGTTTGGTTGGACCATTGAATGAGTTTCCCCATTAGCAGTTTGCATTATAGTAGCTAAACATCAGGTAGAAGGCTTCCAGGTCAGTATCTGCTCTATTGCTCGGAGTCCTGTATCCCAAGTATGCCTGATCTTCAGCAGTACAGAATTATCTTCTAGTTCTGGGAGATAATGGAGGATTTTGTCAATAGCCTGTATTATTTTGGAGTCTCTTGGACCATTATAATCAACCACACGAGAGGTACCATCTGTCTGGCTGCGTGTTCCTTGATAAACAACCCCCGAGTATATAGATGTACTAATGTTTACACACTGTGCATTTCTTAGGGTGTTTTAGTGGCATCCCATTTTTCTCTGGGGTCCCTAGTCCTCCAAGATTCATTCATCTATGTTTTTTTTC
Organism: Eospalax fontanierii; assembly: GCA_035773235.1. Lineage (NCBI taxonomy): Eukaryota > Metazoa > Chordata > Mammalia > Rodentia > Spalacidae > Eospalax > Eospalax fontanierii. The sequence continues at coordinate 13,014,153 of CM069544.1, read as the reverse complement.
CTCCCATTGAACCTCCTGCCTCCCTTTCCATCCCAGCACCCACATTATCACACCTCATTAACAGCTGCCTCCTCCCATCTGTCCTCTCCTGATTCCCTCCACACACATCATGACTCCTTGTGTGTCCCTCCCTCCTCTCCCCCCCTCTGAATATTCTGGATATTCTCATACCCCCACCTCTGTAACATCTGTTCCCCATTATCCTTTTTGGGTTCTTTCTTTTTCCTTTACCTCCATATGTCCCTTTTATTTCCCTGGTTCCTGGTGCTACGTCAGGATCTATACTCACATAAAGGGGAATACTAATTTTAAGTTTTTAAGAGTTCCAAATACTGATTTCCATAGATTTTGCATGCGTAGAGAATTATAACTGACCGAGGTCCTGACAAAACATGACTGTTCAGTACTCAGCCCCACAGTGCACATCTGTAACACCCCCTCCAAGGTTCAGAGAACATCACAGAAGGGACAAAAGGAAAGGAAGATCCAGAGGACTGGAAGGAGTGCTGTGAAATTCTATCTCCTTGATATGACATAGACGCTGCACTCATGAAATCACAGTAACTGTGGTCACCTGCACAAAACTGGTGCACTCAATATTTCAACATGGACGCATAATATAATTTGGAGAACCCGCACCTTCCTGAGGACCCATTGACAATGAATGGTTGCCAGGGGAGAGGGAATTAATTTTATTATTGGTGTAACCATTGCTTAGCCCAAGATCCAATGAATAACCCCAACTCATGATCATGTAAGCAACTGTTTTGAAGAAAGAAGTTCAGCAACAGGTGGAGGGGGTAACTGGAGATGCATATTATGAAAGTACACTGCATGCATGTATGAACTTGTCAAATAAAAACAATAATCTTAAAAAATAAAAAGGATATAACTAGTGCAGCATATCAATAAAGTAAAAGTTCAAGTCAACAAAAGCAAACTGCTGGCTTATGTCTTAAAGTTCATAAGGTCTATCGCAGTGAGGGAAGAGTACTCGAGGTGCAAGAATAAAAGTGGCCTATTTCTGTAATTTCCAGTTTGACTTTACTGCATTGTCAAATTTGTTTCTTTAAGACATTTTTAAAAAATACGTGAACAGGAAAATAATGCACATAAATATATATTGACATTTAAAATATACTAATGTGTTTCCTCATTGCTTTTGAGAGTATAGTTAATTGAAACTAAATAAAATATGCTTGGGCATTTTGCCCCCAAATTCTTTCTTCTTTCTCCTTGCAGATTTACTGCCACAGATGATTGTACATGGAGACAGTTAATAGTCATTATTTGCATAAGGCAAAAAGTTACCTTGTAGCAATTTAGGTTCAATTAATTCTTCTAACAATAAGGCTAAAATATAGTTATTGTATTATGCTTATAATCCATTAGAATTGTTATGGCTGAACATTTCCTTTTCTAACTTAGTGTCAGTTCCATTTAGTACTGAACACATTTCATGTATTACAAAGGAACAACTTCAGTTGAAATGGAAGCAGAGGTCTAGGTCACAAAATGAAAGACATGCTTTTATTTAGTTTTAGGGATAAAGAAAGATCGTTGGTAAAATCACACCAAATGTCAAATATAAAACTCTTATGCTATTTTAATAGTATCACTAATCCATGAATAAAACTAATATTGATGTATTGCACAGCTCAATAATTGAAGGAACATGGAATTGGGAACCATCTGGATAGAACCAATGTCAGTGAAAAGGTTGGTGAGTTAACCTCTATGAACTGATTTTCGTTAATCTGGAATAATGAATTAGAAGCAATGTTACTTCAAGTATTCAATCATCTAATGGTCATATGATGTTGAGGGACTGATGAATATCTCTGAAATTATTTTAAAATTGTTGCATAATGGATGTTAGTACTAGTTAAAAGAAGTATTCTAAGAGTAGTTTGTTAGGAAGACTATTAACAAATATACTTTTATGTCCTCAAGATGAGCAATCAGCCTTCTCATTTCTTTAGAGTGCATATTGTTTCCTATGAATGGCAATTTTATGTAGTAGAAGAGTTCATGACTTTATGCTGTACCTATAAATAGTCTCAATAATTAGAGATAATCAGCAGAAGATTAAACAAACTGAAGCCGGTGATTGCTAACCAGTTATTAGTTATAACTTCCAGTGCTCTTCACCTTCGATTGCTCCCACAAAAGCAATAGATTCTAAATCTAAAAGTACTTCATCCTCATCCATAGATAAACTAAGGCTCAAAGCTCAGTCTATAATGTTCTTTTTCTTGAGTTTTTGTGCATTTCATATAATACATCTTAATCAAATTTATAAACCCTCTAGGTCCCAAGCCCCTCACCAAATTTCAGATATTCTATATGTTAAGTCCTATCTTATCAAGCATTTGTATCCAGATGTCCCTCAGTGCAAATTCAATCACTAGAATCTACTCAGCCTATCTAGAGCCACCCCCTTAAAGAAGAGACTATAATGCTGCTTATTTAGCATTCCATGTCCATAAAGAGGAGGGAGATACATAGATAAATAGATAGATGACAGATAGACAGATAGATAGCTGATAGATAGTTGAATATGTAGAGAAGGCTAGCGACAGACAGATGGAGACAGAGAAACGTAGATGGCCATGTTATGAACCAAATGAGGGACAAGGCAGGTGACAGATGCATCTCTTCATCTCTCAGTAAAGTTAATGCAGATTCAAATACTAGGTCATTGTCTGAACAATTTCACAATGGCCAGCTGATTGCCTTTTAGTGAAACAAAAACTTCGTTGAGTAGTCCACCAGACCAAATTTGGTACTCTTTCTCCCCCGTTGCTATGACCAGAAGTCATTCCCCTTTGAATATTAAAAGAAGACATATTCAGTAAAGTGGGAGGAATAAATTTGCATAGAGGAAAAATAATGAAAGCAGAAAAAACACACAAAGGCTCCAAGAAATAGATAGAAATTAAGTGAGAGACCAGAGATAGCCAAAATCAGAAAACAACATAACCATGTACAATTTTTATCTCTGTAATTTTAAATCTTTTAGAGCCATATGCAAAGGACTTTTGATTACACTGTATAAAGTTATCCTCACCTCATCCCCTGTTCTCTAAAAGTAAATTAGTTTAAATATGTTTTTCTCCACTCTATCCCATGATATGTGTGTGTATTATACTGATTTAATCCTTTCATTTAAGGTTTAATTCTCCCTGAAGTTTGTCAACAAAATGTTGTGAAGTTGATTTCAGCACTCCCCACAATTTTAGGATAACTACATGTTGCATTTTGTCAGCCATGGATATTGAGCATAACATAAGCTTATAATGGCCCCAGCCAGTCAGGTCTGGCAGCAAAACCCATTACAGGCTATGGAATGGACATTTTAGAGGGTCAAGACTCCTTAGTAATCTAACTAGGACAGGAGTCAGGAGGTGCTATAGTTTGCTTTTGTTAGGTCCTGAGTCTGTCTATTCAATGTTTTATCATTATTGAGCACTATTGTATAAAAAAAATCACAAATACAGACATATAGACAAAACATGGCTGGTCCACAATGCAATATAAATAATGACCAAAGTTAGACCCAAAAGGTGAGAAATGCAATTAGAGTCTCTTTAGCAAGAAAATAGGCAATGTATGCAAGTTTAGAGTTGCTTCTTTTGACTCTAGGCCATTAATCATAGACAGATTTGCCCTTGCAGCTATTAATCCTGATGCCAGAGTCCTGGAACACAGGAAACTGCAGTGCTGACCTGTGTGTCCTCTATGTGACATCAGATGCCTGCTAGCTGACAGGGATGGTGCGATACTCTGCAATGCTTTGCTATCCTTGTGATTCTGAGGGAACTTGACTCTTTACAAATACAAGTCACCCGAGAAGAGTAGAGAAATCGTTGTTTGCAATAAGTCTGGATCTTCTATGTGCACAGTTTTTTGTATAACATAGAATGGCAGGCAGAGAAGAAACATTTCAAATTGTTCACAGTGTAAAGTATTTTTTATCCCTATTCCTAGAGTGCGGAATTTAGATCAAGGACATCATACAATCAGTTGGCAATGGTTTTAAGTTTCATTCTGTGTCTTCTATAATCTGATAGCCTAATAGTTGCAAGAATGACCTCTGAAATCAGAAAGACTTGTGTTTAAATATGATTGCATCACTTATTTAGTATTTATAGCCTTCATCATAAGTGGATATATTGGTTACTTAACTAAAGGGGCTATTAGAACAATACAGGACACCAACACAAAGAAATATTTATGGGCCTTACATGAATTTAATTTTGACAGTTTTATACTGTAACAAAAATAAAACAAGGCAAGGTACTAAAAATAATGTATAGGCAGAGAATGATAAGTAAAATAGACATCTTTTTAACTTTTTTGAATGAGAGGAGAAGACAATAAACTGGGAGTAGCAGTTTCCATGAGTTCTTCAGGACACTCAGTCATTCCCATGAAGGTGCACATTCATTTACAGATCCAAACCTGCTATGTGTATTTTGGATAAGTAAATTCTACATGTGCAAATATATATGAGTGTGCATGCATACTCTCTCTCACACAAACACACACACAGAGTTAAATTTTACTGTGAAAGGCCATATTGATATGGAAGTCTTTTCATCTTTACAAAGACATTTCATACGTCATTGTACATGAATGAATTTGTTTCAATAAATTACAGTCTTTATCCATTCCAATTTCCTAGCTGTAAAAGTAACTCAAAGGCCAGTGATGAGAAGATCCTGGAGATGTAACTCTATCAATCAAGGCTTCTTAGTACAACACAAGAAATTACAATTTTATTGAAAATAAGATAGGTTGATAACGTAATGATTTTAAGAAATATATTCATCAGTGACTTTGTTTTGATAACAAAATGGATGCTACAATTAGCATGTTTCTATACTTTTGTGTTCTTCTGTAAATATATCTGTAAGAATAATTTCTAGATGTGGAATTACAAATCCAAATCATTTTTGCATTTTTAAATGAATAGATACACATTGCATTACAAATATATCTTGATGGGATTTTTACCCAATGTCTGTTAGAGAGCCCATATCCAAATATAGGTAACATTATTATCAATGATTTGGAGAACTGTCAAACTTCAGAGTGAAAAACAGTGTAATGAACTAGCAAACTTTACTGATATTAAGTTCATGTGAAAAAGATAACATAAAACCTGCATGTTGTCAAGATTTTCCTGCAACTTCTGAGTCGCTCATAACAGAAATGCATGCGGTTTGCATCATATACACATGTGTATAAGAAGACATTCACACATATGTCACAGAAGAGAGAGACATGAAGCATTATTGAAAAGAAAGATCTCAAGCTATATCTCCAATCATTCTGTATTCAAAATCTTTCCAAATCTCAGTACTTTTTTTGTAGAAGAAAGGATGGGTCTCCATGCCCTAGTGATTATGACCAGGTGAAAAACTGCTTGCAATTTACTCCCACTAGGGCTGCCAAGCAACAGTAAAATGCTGTTATAAATGAAAAGCCTATATTAGCTTCAGCTGTTTTGTAGCCTGTGCCTTGCAACACTAATTATGCATCAGGTTAAATTCACCTGAATGCTCTTTGTGATGCACAGTGCCTTTGTTCATTTTGAAACAGCACTACAGTTATAATAAGATTCAACTGTATTAACTCCATCTGTGAGAGAAGCATAAAAGAAGCCCCTCCCTGAAAGGCAGAAGTGCCTGTGGGTGGGATTCTGGTTGACCTGCTGTGCCACGGGCAGGTGCAGATGTTCATTAAGCAGAATCCTGAAAAGGTGGCAATTACAACGGATAATTTCAAAGAGACACAGAAGCTGGAGATGTGGCTTCGGTTCATGCTGCCACCTGGACTGTTACTCCCTGACTGAACCCAATGATGAATCCTATGCTTCCTCTTTTAGAAATGAATTCATCCAAGACAAGGATTCAGAAATATGGTCAGAGACATATGAATGTAAGCCATGGAATAGACATCATAGTGAAATATTTCTTCACTTCCAGAAGGAACTGAGACACAATATGCATCCATGAAAAAGTAACTATACAGGAAAAAAATATATTGATATAACCTTTCTTTACTGATGTGATTGCTACAAAATTCATTTTATTTAAAATAATTTCCTACATCTAAAGAGAAGTAAATTCTTTAATTACTCTTCTGTTACCTGAAAGTTTAGATGAGTTTTAAAAGATGGTTTCACCCACTGATTTATACTTACTTAAAATTTTAGTATGATTTTACATGGAAAAAGTATAATCGGTCATATTTTATTGAGGTGACCCTCCCCCATAGCAAAAGCAACTGATGTTTTATATGTATATGATGAATAGAACAGAATTAATAATTGGAGAGAAAGTACTAGTGGCCAGACACTGTGTAGAGAAACACGGTCTTTGCTCATATCAGTTCTATTCTAAAGTTATTCTATGATCACTTTGAATATAAAATACCTCAATCTCAGGGACTACAAGGAAAAATTTCAAAACCATGTAAAAATTAACTATTTATTGGAAATTTAAACCCAAGTCTCCTTACATTCAAAGTTCACACACTTTCATCACCTATACATTACTCCCATGATAAATCTTTAGGAACTGTGTCACCTTAGGGATATACTAAACACCCTGTTTTTTGCATAAGGTACATAAGTATCAAAATATTGGACTCTGCCCCATAAATAGACGCAGCAGTTATATAAATTAAACAAAAAGAGCTTTTATAACATTCTTCCATGTACATAATCTAATTAAACTCTGAAGATTATATATTTATGTTTTTATGTAAGGAATATGATTCATTGGTAATAATAAAGTAACCATTGACTAAATTTTGCTGTTTTAAAATAATCATTTTGTTAATTCCAAGAGCTCTGAGTGACTCAATGACTTTTGAATTTATTGTTGCATAGCTAGAAACCTTCAAATGAGCGGTGGGATGGAAAGGCACAGCAGAGCAGCTGAGTTTGTCTTCTTACTATGTGAAACTGGGTCTTCCATGCAATTCAACAGAGCCTATCTCTGTGAAACCCGAGATAACTTCCCATAACAGCACTCTAAAGGAATTTCTCTGTACTCCTTGGTTATATCTATTACTTTATAATTTCTGTCTCTGAAATAATACAGTTGTGTACAGTCCTTTATTATAAGCCAAACTTTTCTCTGCCTTAATCAGTTTACTGTCCTTCATATTCTTACTGCCTGTGAAATTTATTTCCCTATTTCATCTCTACAGCTTTACACAAAATAGTCCTTAAATAAAAATTCAGTTTTAAATCACTCATATTGCTAGCTTCTGAAAAAGGAAAAGACTTAACTTTGGGAGGGCTTCCATCACCATCTCACTGATGGTTAATTCAACTACAAAATTAGGGATTTAACCTTATTGTCTACAAAAGGAAAGAAAAGTACAAAGGTGTTAGGCTATGTTTGGTTATATTATAATACCAAGGTGAATGACCAGAATCTGAGAGATGGAGTAAAATTTAGGAAAAGAAAATCTAATGTCTTCAATTTCACCAATGGGGATATTGTGGTGTAAGTACTTAAATGGTGGTAATCATGAAGGCTGAGAATATTTACAAGAAGGAAGCATATGAATACAGCAGTGTAGTCATTGGCAGGCAGTCTCACTGAAGTTCCCTCTGACTTCAGATTAAAAACCCCACAGTTGGTTCTTGGGCCGAGACTTAAATGTAATAAAAATAATAAATAAATATATATGTATGTATCTTAATTTACAAAACACCTTTAACTATCACACAATTATCTTCAGTTCTCTTAAGCTATATATTTAGCTAGCATGTTAAACTCTCAACTTTGATTTATGTTGTGTATATATGTGTGTGTATGTGTGTGTGTGTGTACAAGTAAACACGTTTACAAAAGACCTGTGTGTACAAGTAAACACGTTTACAAAAGACCAAAATATAATGTGCAAACATCTGATTCTAATTTTAAAAAATGGTTTAAATGTATAAATCAGCATACATTTTTCTTTAAATTAATTTACTTCCATATTACTTTTATTATTAATATTATTTATATATACATTTTATGTATATAAATTACCAAACAATAATATTTTTCAAATGCAATGTTCTAATTTTAATGTAGATAGTATTATCTCATGTTGAGCCATTTGGTGTGTTGAGTTAGACTTCTTGTCCCTAGATATTTGAACTTGAAAGAATATGAGGTTAGTTTTATACTAAACTGATCAAGTGAAAACTAGAGAAAGAAAGATTTACCTCTCTGCTTGGATGATAAATGACTGTGCATCTAAAATATTATTACAATTCACTGAATCATGAAATACAGCTAGTATAATTAATCATGAAAAAAAACCGAAGATGCTGAAGAGTAACAAAGACAAAACCATGAACTCAGCAATATACCAAGGCCAAGTACAGGAGTATCTGTGATGTCACTTTAACCTTCATTGTTTTCTCTATATTCTTCTCTAAGGACAATAATAATAAGAAACTATATTATTTTAAACTAACATAGAGATTTAAGCAAAATCTGCAGGAAATACTGTTAAGAAAAATACATGAAAAGATATTGAATACTGAGACATTGTTAGACACAAAAATATGATCTGAATTATTCATTAATAAAGCCCAGTGGAGACTGAACACCCGGGTATTACCAGTAAACAAAGCTGCTCAAATAATTCATATGACAGAATCAAACATTTGTTTAATTTCTACTTCAGCAAAATTGAACTATGAAAAGCTATAGAAGTTTCAGTCTATTTGAAGTAAGGACTCAGGGCAATCATCATGAGGAGGAAAATCTCACTATCTTTAAAGACTTCAGTGGCTCAAAGTGAAGTCTCCATGGAGAAAAATCAACTTCGGGAAGCTTCATCCCATGAGTAGGATGGAAAGTCCACTCCCAGTCTCAGCCTGAATGCCTTTCCATGACTACATCGTGGATCCAGAAGAACGGTACAGGGTTTATCAGAATCAGTTTTAAATAAAAAAAAAATCATATGAAAGTAGCATTCAAAAAAGAAATACTTTAATGCTTACAAAACTAGTGAGTCAAAAGAATCTCAAGGTAAAATCTTAACCATGTGGGAATTTAAACACTGACTAAGACACAGACGTTTTCATTCTTCAGATAGATTAATTTCTTCAACAATAATAATAATTTGATCAGGCTATCTGTGTCAACTCCTGCCCTCAGTCTCAGAGATCGGGATCATCCTGCTATCCTTCATGTGGGACATTTAATGTTCATGATATCTGGAGTAGATGCTTTCGAAATAACATTTTAAATTACTGTTGATGTGCGGAAGTTATTCCGTTTTTATAATGTTCCCATAATATTCACTATAGACTCATTTTACAGTTGACACACAAATATTTAGATGCTCCATAAAATTAAAAAGGACACAAATAATTCTCATTAGCCCTGTGAATTTAGACAATTCACCTAACTTATGCAATATTCAGCTTCATCATCTGAAAACTAAGAATAGTAATCATTTCAAATGAACGCTCTAATTAATGAAGGGCAAGATGTATATAAACTGTTTGGCCTTATTTCTGGCTCAGTGTAGCAACTCTAATACAGACCTGTTTCATTAAGTTTAGTCTCAACATGAAAATTTATTTCATTTTTAAATAAATTAATTAAATTTTTTATTTGTTAATTTTACTTTTAAAATATAAGGCCTCAAACCCATGATAGCCTAGATCTCACTATGTCCCCAAGATTGGCCTTGAACTCATGGCAATCTTCCTGCCTCAGACGCCTCAGTACTAGTATTAAGAGTCTATGAGCCACCCATACAACTTAAAATTTTATTTCTTCAAAAACATTTATTCTGTGTCTGCTATTGTATCAGATACCATAGTAGATAGTACAGAATAAGTAGGAGAAATGCATGTGTTGTTAGGGTTAGTGTTTTATGTGTATAGTTGTCCTAGGTCACACGCAGCCCAAGTTGCCAAGTTACTGTGGATAAGCCTGTGTCTAGGACTTTCATGCTTTATTAAGAATCTGTCTTCTCTGACAATGGAAGTTTTATCAGAAAACTAATTCCTTGAAGTAGCACTCTCTCCTGAGAGGCAATCAGTTTCCATAAAAGATTACTAACCAGCCCCCACCACTCAGCAAAATATTTCAACTTGCAATAGTGCTAACAGTGGAACAGAGAAGAAAGGCAAGATGATGATAACATTACCCAACAGGAATATGAAAGGTTTTAATGTTGAGTTGACTTGCTCCTCTAGCCTGATATGTATTCAAAGAGACAAATTACTTACTCAACTGCTAAGTGGTAATTAGCACAGTTCTCTGACAAACCTAGAAAACAAGTATTTGCACCAAGTGTAACCTCCTTGAATTGCATTTGTCTCTTCTAATTACAAAGTTCTTCAGCCTAGCATTAATCTGGGGTCCCAGTGATATTTTGAATGACTTTGTCACAGAAGCTAAATTATATGTTCAGCCTCTTTGAATACAGTCTACTGGAATTATACTTGAACTCACAACCCAAGAACTGAAATAAATACTGAGGGATGTGTTTCTAAATGCAAATACAATACATTGGAATAAGGCTTACACATAGCACTTAATGTGGTATATTATGGTGATCACAAGGGACTGTGAAAAAGTGCTGCATAGGTGAGAAATGAACATAAAATTCTCTGTGTCTATAGAATAATCTTTACTGAGAATCTCTGTATAACAGAAATGAGAAGATCAAAAAACATAAGAGAATACAAGCCTGACCGTTGATTCAGTAACCAAGAGTAGGAAAATAAAACAGCCCTACAATATGGACATTGTGCTCTGGGAAACAGTTAATGGATAAAAGGTTTCTAACAGAGGTTGTTGCTTATTCATTGTATAAGAATGCTTACATAAAAGCAGCTTATGGAATGCTCTGTTTGCCACTCTCACTGGAGTTTCTGACTCTCAGGTTACGGGAGAAATGTAGCTGCTTATGTGCTTCTCATACCATAAAGAAGATAAAAGTGGCAAGCCAGCTCCCTCCTTAGTCTGAAATAATAAAACATCGCTTGTCATTCCTAAGGGAAATATTAAATTAATTAAAACTACAAATCAAATGTAATAAAATTGGAAAGGATCCCTACAAACTAGTGATAACCCCATTTCATTCCAATTCTCTGGCCCACCCCCACCCTGTCTTCTAACAGCCCTGACCCCAGCCAGGCTTCAGTTCCTCCTCCTCAGATATTCCAAATAGCTCCTAATTCAGAGCAACTAATCTCCTTAGTATAGACTCCACTGGCTTCAGACTTATCTGACACAGATCAACTCTCCTACTAACCTGACCAGCCTACCTACTATCCTGTCCTGCCAACCACCCAGACCACCACCCTGCAAGAACCTGAAGCACACAACAGTTTATTTTCCATTCTTAAACATAAAGCAACCAAGACACATAAACAATATAAACAAAGCCAAACTAAAACGAAAACAGAGTAGAAGTTCCTACTAGACATATAACCAACAAAGAATATCCAAATGCCTAGACAATAGGACAGAAATACAAATAATATGAAAAACCATTAGAATGTGTCTCCAACAAAACCCACAAGTCCCACAGAGGATCATTGCAATGAAAACCACCCCGAGGGACATAAGGACCCAGAATTTAAATGAGCAATCATAAACATGATCAAAGAACTTAAAGAAAACAGAGACAGCTCAAAGAACTCAAAAAGGAAGAGCATAAACTTGTAGTGGAAGCTCAAGAATATCAAAATATGTGGTTTAATGAAATACCAAAACAATTCATGACTTGAAAAGTGAACTAACAAAAGATATAGAAACAGCAAAAAGTCTCATAAACAGTGAATGAAATGGAAAACAGAAAATCAAAAGTGGATGACAAACTTTAAGATTTGGACTCCTTAAGGCAAAACTATATAAAATAAAATCAAACAGGAATGGTATACTCAGAACATTTAGGACAACATGAAAAGACCAAATCTATTAATTATAGGCATACAGGGAGGAGAAGAAACTCAGGCATACGGCATTGAACAGGGCTTCAACAGAATTATAGAAGACAACTTCCCTAAATTCAGGAAACACTTACCTATAGAGATTAAAGAAGGATGTAGAACACCAATTAGACATGACCAGAACACAAACTCCCCACAGCATATTATAATAAAACCATAGAATATACAGATAAAGAGAGGATATTGAAAGCTACTAGAGAAAAACAACAAGTTACATATAAACGAACACCTATCAGAATTACAGTTGACTTTTCAGTGTAAACTATGAAAGTCAGAAGATCCTGAGCAAAAGTATTCCCAGCACTAAACAAACATGGATGCCAACCAAAAATGCTTTATCCAGCAAGACTATCTATCACAGAGGAAGGGAAATGGGAAATTTTCATGGTAAAAATAGGCTAAAAGAATTCATGTCCACCAGTCATCCCCACAGAGAATACTCAGACAGAGAATGCAAAGGACCAAAGAAAGGAATGCGTAAACCCAAGAGGCTACAGAAGAAAACAAAAAATCTATAATAATGGAAGCACAAAATAGAGCCACAAACACAAAGAGATTAAAGTAACAGAATCGAATACACATCTTTTGCTAATAACATTAAATATCAATGGCCTCGTCACCCCTGTCAAAAGAGACAGGCAAGATGAATACATCAAGAAAGAAAATCCATCTTTCCGTTGTCTTCTAGGAACTCATCTCACCTTCAAGGATAGACATTACCTTAGGGTTAAGGGAGGAAAAAATATATTCCAAGCAAATTGCTCTAGGAAGCAAGCACATACTGCAGTCCTAATATTTGAAAAAATAGATTTCAAATTAAAAATAATCAGAAGAGATAAAAATGGTCACATCATTCAAATGAAAGGAGCAATAGATCAAGAAAATATTACAATCATGGATATATACGCACTAAATTTTGGAACACCCAATTTCATAAAAACAGTACTCCAGGACTATAAAACACAAATTAACTCCAACTTAATAATAGTGACTTCAGTACCCACTATCTTCAATAGACAGTTCAACAAGACAAAGAATAAACAAGAGATACCTGAATTAAATGACATCTTACATGAAATGGACTTAACAAACATCTACAGAATATTCCACACCAGCACCAAAGAATATACTTTTGACTCAGGAGCTCATACAAGTTTTTCTAAAATCCATCTAATTTAGGGACACAAAACAAATCTGGACAAATACAAATACTTGAAATAATCCCATGCATTCTATCAGACCACAGTCCAATAAAGCATATAATCAACTGCCAAGCTACATTAATTACATGAATTCATGTAGATAACACACTCCTGAATGATGAATGGGTCAAAGAAGAAATTAAGAAAGAATTAAAAGTATTCTTGGAACTAAATGAGAATGAGAATACAAAACACCAAAACTTCAGGAACACCATAAAAGCAGTCCTAAGAAGGAATTTTATAGCCCTTAATGCCTACATTAAAAAAATCAGAAAAAAAACACATGTAAATAACTTAAAAGTAAAACTCAGGACTCTAGAAAGCCAAGAACAAACCAAACCCAAACCTAGTAAATGAGAAGAAATAACAAAAATCAGAGTAGAAATTAATAAAATAGAATCAAAGAAACCAATACAAAAAAAATCAATAGATCTAAGAGCTAGTTCTTTGAAAGTTTAAACAAGATAGTCAGACTTCCAGTCCAGTTAACCAAAAGAAAGAAAGAGCAAATGCAAATCAGTAAAATCTGAGATGAAAAGGGAAACGTCACACAGACTCCAAAAAAATCTATACTCCCATTAAATTCAAAAATTTAAAAGAAATGGATGAATTTTTAAACTTATGGACACAAGGAGAGTTAAACAAATAAGAGATCGACAGCTTAAATAAAGCCATAACAAATAAGGAAACTGAGATCCACAGCTTAAATAAAGCCATAACAAATAAGGAAACTGAAACCATAACATTAACAAAACTCCAGGCCAAGATGGGATCACAGCAGAAATCTACCAGCCATTCAAGAAAGGTTCACAACCTAAAATGTTTAAATTATTCAAAAAGTCAAAACAGATGGAGAACTCCCAACTCATTCTGTGAGCCCACTGTCACTCTAATACCAAAACCACGCAAAGCTAAAAACAGAAAAAGAAAAATATAGGCCCATATCCCTAATGAATGTAGATAGATGCAAAAATACTCACAAACCATATACAGACAGACACATTTCAAATAATCATCCACAATGATCAAGTAAGTTTTATTTCAGAGATTCAGGGATGGCTCAATATACACATGTCAGAAAACAAAGTAAGTGTTTATAATAGAGCCAGTTGGGTTCAGGCTTGTGTATTAACTCCCCATATACTTACAAGAAAATATCAAAATCCTACATACTGTATAATTACATAATAATACATACTCAATTGTATTTTATTAAATTGTGTTATGATAATAAAAATAAATCAGATATTATCATGTATCAACCTATTTGCATACTTTAAATTATACTGTACAATGGAAACAAACCCCTACCTTAAAAATTCTATATTTGATACTTCAAATGATGTTAGAGATAAAGAATGGGTGATGAGTTTAATTATTAATGTTAGTTTTAATCTTATGGAAATTATTGTATATATGGCTGCTTCAACAGAATCCCTATAGCAGGAAATTTAGACTCGTACTTTTTATATACATTCTTGTGGAAATTCTTATCATTTATGACACGTTCAACATGGTATAGGCTTGGCTTTGTGAAAAATATATCCTGAAAGATACAACTTTGGATATTCTTGCTCTGTAAAAAAATAAATCATCTAACTCTACATGGGAGATTATTCTAATCTCTGCCCTTAAAGTTTAAACTAGACAAGTTGCATAAAAAATGTGTTATAGCAGCCATATGTTTACTTAAAACAATGTCAATTTAAAACTGTTCACTCATCCATCTTTGGTCCTTAAATATGTGCATGATGAAGTACTGATCAAACATTTCCATCTGAAATTGAACTGTATTTCTCCTGTGTCTCTCTGCTCTTTTTTCAGTGTAGAAAACTTTAACAAAGAATAATGTGGTTAATGGAGAGTCACAAAAAGGAGAAGTCAGCAAAACTGCAGACCACTGATACGTCATCCTCAGACAGGATCCCTGACCTCAGAGACTTTGAGAGTTACCTCTGCCCTGGTAATGCTAGCAGGTAAAGGAACTGAGGTTTTTCATCAGATACTTTGCTTTTCTAGAGACTTGACTTTAAATCCAAGTCATGCCTTAAATTCAGGTTGAATAGTATCAGTGCAAACATTGGCAAATACATTTCCCAACCCAGGACTCTGATTTTCTCTAAGATTTGATTTACAGTCATTTATTTCTTATATACAATTATAAGAAAATTGACTTGCACCTCAGATCAGAACTTTCACATTGAGAACTAACTAAAATACCATTGTGAGTAACCTGAATGAGAGCACTCTTCTCTCTCTCTCTCTAATTCTTCATTGAAGAGTAAAACTGAGAAAGAACTGACCATATTCCAGGTCAGCTGTACCCAGTCAATGAGACATATAGGATGATTAGTCCAGACAGGAAGTACATGTACCTCATGAATGTGGACTTAGTTTTTTATCTGTGGGAAAGAATCTACATGAAAAACTTTCACTATATAAATCCAAAACTCATTATCCACTATATAGAGCTAAATATAAGCAATCATTCAACGTCAAGTGCCATCTTCTCTTCCAGAGAGGAAGAGCTTTGCTGCCACAGTCAGCCCATGGTGGACTTGGGCATAAGCCAAGTGCTCTCTTTAAAGTCCCTCAAGCCCTAATGATCCTGAACATGAAAACATGCATTGTACTGCCAAAATCACTAATGACCAAAAGCAAATAAGAGGAAAATGAGAGCGCTAAAGAGACCTGACCTGATTTTGAATTCCTGCCAGATGTTTAAGGAGTGCCAAATGGTTTCTGCACAGGTCACACCTGCTTAATTAGCAGTAATAAGAGCTTTGGGAAGTTCAGAGGGAAATTAAATAGTTACAGATAAATGATCTAACAATTTTGTCTCAACCAGAGAAGGGACAGGATGAAATTTAATAACATGATCACAAATGGAATGGCAGGTTAACGACCTTGCACTTTGTAATTTAATGGAGCACACACAGCACTGGGCTGAAGGCAAATGGCTTGTCAAAAGCAAATGCTGTAGTTGCATTTCATAAATAAAATATTATAGGTCTAATTGCAACTAAATTGCCAGGTTTTACTATGACCTGATATTTAAGTCACACGTGACTTGCTGTCTAGTTCTTGCCTAAACTGGTAAAATATTAAACTATATGACTCAGCTAAACTTCTTGTGCATTTACCATGCACTTTTCTATGGTGATGGAGATATAATGCAATCCCAAATATATATACATAGGGATTTATTTTTTTCATCCTTTATATCGTGATAATTCTTTACAAAGAAGAATGATATCATAGTGAACTGACCAAATTTATCTCCTACATCTCCAGACACATTGTCACATCTGTTCTGACCCTCTCCAGAATGATTTTTTTAAACCGTAAGGAATATATTGAGATATGTAATTTATTTATGAAAATTCATACATCTATATAATGTGTTTTGTTAAGATGTATTCTCCATTCCTTTCCATGCAGTCCCATTCTGCTAAATCCCTTCTTTGGTCCAAAATTTCCCCTCCTAATTTCATATCTTTGTGTGTGTGTGTGTGTGTGTGTGTGTGTGTGTGTCTGTGTGTGTGTGTGTGAGAGAGAGAGAGAGACATTCTGTGTTATTTAGGGTTATTTGCCCAGGCATGGGTAGGGTGTCATTTACTAAAACATGGACAATAACCAGTGTTTCAAGCCTCAACTTTTCTATGTGACCCCTTCACACTTTCAACACCAGAACCATGAAGGGGACTCTTACATATTACAAAGTCCTGCTTCCAGCTTGAGATGGAAGCTCATGGCCCCTCTGAATCATAATTTTTGTGTACTGGCCCTCAGGAGAAACTTCCCAGATGATTTTGCCACAGTGATGGTGGTCCCTTGTTACTCACATTTGGTTTTTCAGCCAAAGCTAACCAGAATCAATTGGCCCAGTAAAGCAAATATTTCACTTTAAGGTCTAGTCTCTTTTTAATCACAGTTGATTCTTTAGTTCTATTCAACCAGAAACAACATATTCTCAAATCAAAATATCACACAAATGTCCCTGATACTCTCCGGTCCCTTTTGAAGCTTATTAGAAGTCAGGGTTCCATTGTCTACAACTCTTTCAGCATAACTGTTCCAAGCTCCACAGCAACAAACTCTAAGGACTCAATGACTTTTATAGCCCAGAGTTCCAAATGCCTTCATAAGCCTTCCTAAAACACCAAGGTCAGGTCTGTCATGGCAATACTCTGTGAACCAGGTATGAATTTCAGTCTTAGTTTGCTTTCAATTGCTGTGACAAAATACTCTGACCAATACCAACTTGGGGAGGAAGACACTCAGATCACAGTGTATCACTGACAGATCCCAAGGCAAGAATTCAGGGCAGGAGCCTGGACGCAGGAGCTGAAGCACAGACCATGGAAGAATGCTGCTTACTGGATTGTTTCTCTGGCCCATGCTCAGCCTACTTTCTTATACAATTCAGAATGAACTCCCCTTGGGTGGCATCACAGTAGACCGGGTCCTCCCACATCATTCAATGATCAAGAAAATACAACACAGCCATGGCCACAGTCCAGCGCAATTGACACACCACCTAGGTGTGTCAAGTTGACAACTAAAGCTATCCAGGACATTGCATAAGTATAAGCCCTACTTCATAGATGAGTAACCTGACACACAGAGACTTTAGAGATCTTTCTTAAGTCTTCTTACTGGTAAATGATAGACCTTGGCTTCTGACTCATATTACTTGATTCCAGAGCCTGATTATGCAATACTAGTAATGATTTAAGTAATGTGGGCTGGAGAGATGTCTCAGTGGTTAAGAGCCCTGGATGTTCTTGCAGAACACCCATGTTCATATCCCAGCATCCACATGGCAGCTAACAACTGTCTGTAATTCCAGTTCCAGAGGATCTAATACTCTCTTCTGTCTTCCATGGGCATTTCATGACACAGATGCATTAACACATATGCAGGTATTACACTCATACACATAAAATAAATAAATAAATTGTAATAAATACAGTTAATGTATGACCAGTTGTGGTATTCTGTAGTAGTCTCTATCTGTTGCAAAAGAAGGTTCTTTGATGAGTGATGTCTGGGATACTTGACTGTAAACATAAGGATACATATTTTGCATTTAGTAAGAAGTTACATTAACCTAGGGATGTGACAGCCCTGGGGATCTTTCTAAGTAGTATTACTTGTTCAACCATGTGCATTTGGCTATGGTTACAGTACTACACATGGGTTTTCTCCCATTGAGTGGACTCTAAGACCAATTAGGTAGCTGTTGATTGGTTCCAAAATAAAATGGTCACTATTGGACCAGTGTTGAATGCCATGCCAGTCATTGATGTGGTTATTTGGTCATGAAGCTGGTCCTTGGTTGATGTCCTCCCTTGGCTACTTTACAGTTGGTCACATTGTCTGTGAATTTCCCATGCTAAGGGGCACATTTACAATGTAGTCTCTATACCCAAGGCTCATGCAATATAGAACAAGGGATAAAGGAGTCACTAATGAATATCTCAACTCTCATTAATGAAGCTTCCTTAAGCAACAAAGGGCCAGGAACACAAAATGTCACAAATAGCTAAATCATTAAGAATCTGCAGAGTGTGGGTCCCTGGACAGAATAATATTAAGTTTTACTCTCCCAGGGCTGAGGGACCATTGCAGAAGAGGGGACAGAAAGATTGTAAGAGCCAATAAGGAGGTGTGGGACCATATGGAAATAGAACCCTAAAAGCTCCTGGGACCCTGCTTAGATGAAACTACAGCAATGGTTTCAGCACACTCAAGACCCATGCAAACTCAAGCAGATAAAGACCCCACATGACACTGGGAATAGGAGTAGCAGACCCCAACCTTTGCTGAAGAAATATTGGCAATGGATTGCTGTTGGGTGAGGATGAGATAGTCTTCCTACAGCAAGGGAGTCTGGGTAAGTTGTGTGTATGAACCTGCACTGTGGTCACTTGGAGACACTAATGACACAATAGACATTAACACAGATGAAGAATGTATGGATTCCTGTTGGAGTGTTATAAGGGGGAGCTGGTAGGGAAGGGATATAAAGATGAATAAGATCGATTGAGATGTTCTCTGTGAAACATATAATTATTAAATAAAAATATACATTTTAAATACAGTAATGTTCAAGGAGGCAAAGGTTATTCGCCCTCTCAGGCTGTGTTGAATCAAACAGCGTCAGAGAAGCAGCTGTGCTTTCACATGTGGACAGAGTTAGATGGAGAAAGAATGGGTAAGTACAGAGAGTCAGTGCAGGGGTATTACTGACTTGGAGAGGCAAGTTTATGGCCAACTAAACAACAGACTACAATAATGGAGGACTTTAATTCACGGTACAGATGTCTTCAGTTATTTTTGGTATTTATATTTAAAGTCTGAAACCTCTGGATATAAGGCCTGTCTACAAGCTACATATCTGGTTAAATGTCCATTTATCCAACATGTCATATGGTTTCTTAGGTAAGGTATAAGCAGCAAGCAGATAATTTCTGCTGCTTTCTTTGCACGGTCCATCATACACATGAAACCTACAGAGAGTGCAATAAGAATATCAAAAAAGGATAGATCCTGGAAGTTTCCCCTTTCTATATTGCTGAACTGTTAATGTTAGCCTTTCTACATTTACCAGATCTTAATATGTCAAATTCAGTCCAGTCCCTAAATAAACCACAAGGTACCCATTACATTCTGCCAATATCCTCCCCCATTTACCATGGCACACAGAATTGAGAATAAAAACTGTTTCAGGCATGATTATTTGATTTAATCAGGCATTTTATTCAATTAGTGGAGTGAATGATGGGACTAAAATTTGCCTTCAGCACTTACGGATCATCTCTTGTGTAAAGAAAACAAGAAAGGTCCACTTGGGCAGAATATCGGTCATGAGACTGTGTCTGTTAGGATTGGATTTCTGCATTGGTCTCTGATCAAATTCTACTGAGCTGAAGGCTCCATACTAAAAATAGTACAGTTCTATGGACTTGTCTTGCTTCATGGAAGAAGGTGGTCACCATAGGGCAGGTGTTGACTTTCAGAAAACCATGCAGATATTCAAATAGCTCAGAATGATTCATTTAAAAACTTCAGCAAGGAAAGAATTATCTGAAAGATGGTGGCTACATTGGGGTCCTACATATAACCATATAAGATCAGAATTACTGCTATACATATCTAGCAGTAACAGGAAAAGCATTATGGCTAAAATTTGTCTGTTTTACTGCATGGTGATTACTAGGTTAATCATCCAAGCTATTGAATCTTGGTTTTGTTTTGTTTTGTTTTGTTTTGTTTTGTTTTGTTTTGTTTTGAAAATAGGCTTTCTCTCCCTATAGGTCCAGCTAGCTTGAAACTCATTATAGAGACCAGTCTGACCTGGATCTCTGACCTACCTGCCTCTAATTCCCCAGTGCAAGGATTAAAGGTGTATGCCACCACACCCTGCCATCCTATCTAATTTTAATTCCAACCTAGAAAGTGATTTTTATTGTGCTTTCACATTCTGAACAAGGAAACTGAACCTCAAAAGAGTAAAGTGGCTTGCCCATGTGTCAGGAAGCAGTCGGTGCCTGAGTTAATCCTGCATTTTCCTGAGTTGTGAGCTGTTAAACAATGTGTTATCACTAACACTCATCCATTAATTCACATTAATGTGTAAAAAGGGGAACATCTGCCACATGACCCTGGGTTTTTATTTACAGTCCACTCCACAATTTGCAGATTGGGAGATACCTAAATTCACTTGCAAAAGTGTTTTGCATGAGCTTAATATTATTTTGCTCTTAGACTTGCTGGATTTTCTTTAAATTAATTTTTTCAGAGAAGGCCAGAAAAAAATAGAAACTTATCACTGATGCAGTTAAAACTGGTTCTTGGTGGCTATAGTCAGTTATCTCTTGTGCCTCTGTGAAAGGAGATAAGACAGAAAAACATAGATGTACCTACATTTTTCCATGTAGTGTAAAAGAAGGCAGTTTGGTTTATGTGTTTGTTACACTATTTTGTTGGGGAGAAGACACACATATGTGCCTGTTTGTACAATTACATGTGTGTGTATTACGTATTAAAATATAATACTTATGTCAAAGAGAGTAGAAGAATATTTTGAACTAAACGTGATTGAACACGGAAGACAGTTTCAGATGATCATAAATAACATATTGCAACACGGGAATGGTAATACAAACTATAGTTACAAATGAAACAAAATTCATAATGTTTAAGAAGTTATCTGATGACATTCTTAGCTTTTAGGTTGTTGGCAGTCTTTGTTCTGTTGAATTATACAATTCAGTTATTTTAATTAGTAACAAAAAGGATGTTATGTCAGAAACAGAGGTAAGCAATGCATGATTATTAAGGTAATTTAAGCTACAAGATAAGTTGATTTTCAATATTCAGCATTACAACTTTCCACCATCAAAATTCTAATCAGACAATCAGATTTATAAATTTGTGTTTGCTTCTTTGTTTGAGACAGATTCTTCCTGTAGCCCCACCTGACCTCAACTCATTATATAGACCAGGATGGTCTCCATCTCACAGGGATACACCTGTTTCTGCTTCCCAAGTACTGAGATTAAAAGCATGCACCACGGCACTTGGAAAATTTAGAGAATTTTAAAAAAATAGATATGATTAATGCATTTCTCAGCTGTCACGAGTGCTGCTTCCTCATGCAGCAGATGACTACTATTAACTGAGAATACCACAACTGGTCAAAGTGCAGAGCATAAGAGGCTGAAGGATGCTTGTCCCTGAATAGGACATCTGTTTCAAACCTCTGCTTCCGAAAGCTTAAGGATCTTTGTGAAAGAAGAGGAACCTAGAGTGTATGAGCCAGAGGGAGTGAATGATCACAATAAAAGAGAGTTTTCCAGTTAGCTGGTAAGTTACCCATATGAACTCACATTAATGGTGATAGGACAAATCCCATGTAAACTCAATCAGGACAGAAATCCAAGCATAGATGTAGGAAAGGGTATATGAAACCCCAGCCCTACATAAGGAATGGTCAGCAACTGGTGGTAGCTGGGAGGCAGAAAGTCAATCTCTTCTAAACATGATAATTTTGGTAGGCTGACCAAGCTCCAATGGATGAAACCAAACCAAAGAGGAACTCGTTTGTAGTGTGCATGTGTGTTTATACTGTTTCTTTCATTTTCCAAATATTTTGAAGTTCTTGATATTCTTTTGCTTCCCCTTCTCCTTACTCCCCATTCTGATATATAATTATTCATATTTTTAGAAAACAGCTGTTTACTATACTATTTGTCTCTCTTAATAACCAAATGAAAAAATAGGGTAATTATGGAAAAGAAAGCCTCATGTTTCCCTCAGCTTGGCAGACTCTTAACATGCTTCCTCTGATTTTATAGGAGCGTTTATTAACTTCCAGAAGCTAGCTATTATAACTTCTTTCTCTAGCCCTTTAGGATATGTCTTCTCTTAGTCTCTTCATAATTTTACAACCCCAGAATACCTTCCTTAAGTACCTAAAAAGTTATGAAGGATAACCTTGATTGAGAAAGCTCAACTATGTTCTATCTTTGTGGGTGGTTAAATGTCTAACTTTGAAAAATACTAATTGAAAAACATAGATGGCTTATCTTATGAGTTAATAAGTCAATAATAAGAAGCAGTGGTTCTTAAAGCCTGTCTATAGCTGATGTGATATGATAGAACAGACTTGTAGGAACATAGAAACCTATCAGTTTTTTTTTCATATATCATTACATTTATGAATCAACAATTGCAAAACTGCAGAAATGTTTCCAGGGACAATTTTTAAGTCACATTTAAGTAAATTGATAACAAAGGACACACTGGGGCCTCTTGCTCTCTGGTTTAAAGACATGAATCAATTAAATATAATATATATTAATTATAATAAAGTTTATTTTCTGATGAGTACCTATATTTTGCGGCTTTTTGTCTAGTTTTTTTCTGTTTAGATTTTACATGAAAATTCAGTAAGATTGAAAGGCACCATTGCCATGTTTCCAAAACCATTGTAAAAGTTGTACAACCTCCCTAAATGATGACTTCAATAAACCATTTTACTGAATTTTCTTTTTAAAAACATTTTAGACATGTACATAAAGTATCTTGCTGATATCTACCCCCTCTTACCATCTCTTGTCTCCATCCCCTTGCGCTGAACCGCTTCTTCCGAACAAGCCTCCTTCTACTTTTATGTTTGTTTGTTTGCTTGATCATTTTTAGTGTTAAGAACTTCTGGATTCGATCTAGGTTGCTGGCATGGGTATGGAATTATTTGTGAAAACATCGGCTTCTTGTCACTAGCCACAGCACTGAACCACAAATGAGTCCCTTTCCCCTGCAGCCATTCACTCCTTCGGATCCCCAGCTCAGGATGGGTGTCTCCTGGGACCCTCTTCATTCTTGGTGCTATGTGGATGGGCTCAACCTCATTCACATCTTGTGCAGGGAGCTACAGCTTCTGTGAGTTCATTACTGCAACTGCCAGACATTAGTGCAATGCCATGACCAGAACATAGTTTTTCAAAGCATTCTACAATGCTGTGGCTCTTACAGTCCTCCCTGCTCCCTCTCTTTGGATATTTCCCAAGTTTTGGGACTGGTGGGGAGAATGATAATGATGTTGCATTTTTTAGTTGAGCACTTAAAAGACACTTATTTTCAGCAATTTGACCAGCTAAGAGTCTCTGCATTAGCTGATGTGCATTGTAGTAAAAAACCTTTCTACCCAAGGTGGAGGGCAGCATCAATATATGAAAATAAATTTACATATCTAGAAGGCAATTTGACAATTTGTTCATTCAGAAGATTAATAGTTCAGGGTCCTTGATGACTCCTTAGCCATCGGCCTTTGATGAGGTTTACAGTACCGGGTGTGAATTTCCTCTTGTGGAGCAGGCCTCAAATGCAAGCAAAAAGCAATTGGTTACCCCCATAAGAGTTAGGCCAGTATTGTACCAGTATGTACAAGGGCATATCTTACCAGGTAAGTCAGTACTGTAGCATATGTGGTCCGCTGCTGGAAAAAACTAACGTTGATGACTTTTCTCTGCCAGCAGCCCATATAGCACTTCTGGCTCTGTCCTGTCATTAAAGTGTACTTTGTCTTCATAGCATTTAGTTCTGGTCCAGAACCAAGAGCAATGGTGATAGCCTATATTGTTTTGGGAAGCCCTGGAGCCTCTATCAACAACACCCTCATTGGGAAGCATCTCACACTTGGCATTGGGATTTTCATTTAGTAACTCATGGCTTCTGGGGCAGCATCATCAATCCATTTAGTGTAACTCTGTTCATATTCTTTTTACAGTTATATTTTTTAATCAGCTTAAAAAGTAGTATTTTAGTAAGAGACTCTCAAAATTCTAGGCTAGTTTGTGATATAAAGATCGGTAAGGATGCCACAAGAAATTCTAATAAAAGTTTTTAAAAACTGAGCTTGTGAATTTGAATAAATGTAGGCAGAAAATATTGTTTGTATATGACAGCAAGGTTGTGGTTCTATTAGAGAAGTATCTCTCTTACTGGTACCTGCTCTTTAGCCTTCCCATATGCTCACTCTGTTGAAACACATTTGCATAATATAAAACATTTTCTGGAGGCACATACAGCCTCTCCTAATACCTTCCCCAAACCTGACTCAAGCCAATAATCATGTCAGAAAATAGTTCTTTCTCATGCAGTCCATGGACAGAGTATACCTTGCGAAGCTCCTATTAAGGTATTCCAGATTCTCAGCTTACAGATAGAACAATCAGACAATGTTTTATTGTTTTTGGCCCCTAAGCTTTAGGCATTTGTTATGCAGCAGCATAGTTAATATAGAGAGCTAGGTCCTCTGTAAACAGCTGAGTAGCCACGGTCTGTTCTCAAAGCACTTCTAATACATGGCCATTATGGCTCAGAAGACAAAGATGTTACATGGAAGGATGGGCATCTTCTAACCAGAAACATACGTTGCACATAGACTGAAAGAAAAGAGTCAACATGCACTCACCATCTATTTCACATCCTCATTTTGGTTAATATTCATTGAAACTTACAGGAATTCCTGTTAATACCAGATTTGAAATCTCAGAGCCAAGTGCTGTAGCTGAAGGGACTGATTTGCATCTATGAATATGCAGCATCACGAACCCCTTACTTGGGATTTCTGCCCTGTGAGGCCTATCAGCAATGTGCGTGTGGCTGTGCATTTGCCTTCCAGCACTGAAGGTCTGACTCAAGAAATCAAGTCAGAGCTGGAAAGCAGAGGACAGCCACCCCTTCTCCATCTTCACTCTGTTGTAAAAGCTCACAATAACAACTCCATTCATTAAGTTGTTTTTACTTCTGTCTCAATTATGGAAAAATTTATGTGCTTTCACAGTTTCCTGTAGCCTTAAGGCTTGAAAATTGGTGAGTAAACCATTCAACTATAATCATACACTCTAAGAATGCAGAACTTATGCTCAAACAAACAAACAAACATGAGTAATCATTGTCATGTGTGATTATCTTTGAATTACAGAGAAAGAGCTCATCACAATGAGTTAAGATAGGATTATAACTGATATTTTCAAGTAATGCTATTTTTACTTGAAGGGCATTTATCTCATATATAAGAAATCTTGAAAAAAAAACACAGAACAATGTTAGGGAATTGTTTTACTTTTGTCAGACTCTTTTCATTTACTACAAAACCATTCCAGCTTAAACCTATAGCCCTCTGGGAATCAAGGAGTGTCTTCATCTTCCATTTTGGTTCTAAAATGTATGGCACTAAAATGTTCTCCAGGCAGTATGGTACCCTCTTGGAAGAACTAGGATGTATGGCTCAGATTAGGCTTGACACTATGTTCCATCACCGAGGGGTGGAACGGAATTTCCACCAGACCTTCAGTCTCAGAGGCCCATTGTCTGAGCCACTGAGATAGTAGGTTGAGACCTGTTTGCTCAGCTCTTCATGATGCCTCAACTCAGAAATTCAGACACATTCATAGCCACTGAGACAAACTGCCTCAGAAATGTCAGAGGACCTTTAAAAAGATTGAAAACCATTTGGTAAACACCAGGATTGTTGCCGTCTACTTAGAAGAAATTAATAAAGCTATAATTCATAGTTAAGGAAACCAGTGCCCAGAGAAAATATGCAACTTGTTAAGATCACAAAGCCAGTACATCCTGATCTAGAGTTCATAGCAGCTCTGCTTCCATCCCAGCTCTGGCCTTTTCCCACCCCACTGCCATGGCACAGAGCTATGTATTTGATCTTTGGCTCTTTCTAACTGGCCATTCGTGTAACCTGGGACCAAGCATTCATCTCTGCTGGGTTCTTTCCTGTGTGAGTAAAGGGATTGTTTAAATTAGGTAACTTCTTGGGTCTCTTATCTGTCTGACTTAGGAGGGTAGTGATGTAGATGCCCAAGAAAGAGGTGAAGCCAGGACTTGACTTCTAGAAAAATTAGAATAATTAGAATGAGAGCATCTTTCCATTTTCTTTAGAAGAGCCAGAAAGAACAAAAACCTGCACCTGCATGAAAGCGCAGCTGGGCTGGGTGTGGCTTCAGACTTCCCAGAATGGATGCACAGCTTTCAGTATGAGTTAGGGTGGGGGTACTTTTCAAACATCATCTGATTGGCAGGTTCATTCCCAAAGGAGCCAGTTAATTGAGACTCTGGCAGCTCTGGTCACACAAGTCTCTACCCAAACCCCATACTTGCTTAGACAAGCACATCTAACATTGTTGTTCCTCGATGTCTTCTGTTTTAAATACACATTGCACCTGAGGACTCATCTGGATGGCAAACAAACAAACAAACAAACAAAAGAAAGACCAAAGTCCAAAACTAGCCTGAAAGACTCAAAATCATCTGAAACACAATTAAAATAAGATGAAAAGTATTTGCGATTTAAACTTTAGGTATTAAATATTTTGACAATTTATGTCTGTCCATATGACTATACCATATAAAATATTTCCAGTACACGCACACACACACACACACACATGCCAACACCAACACCAAAGAACACATATTATAGTAAATATATCAACATTTAACAGTCTTTCTTAATCTGTGTGCCATATACATAAGATAACTTATTATAAAATCATATTCCTGTGACAGAAACCGGACTCACTGAATTAGTCTAAGATTTGAATGGAACAAAAGTCACAGGAAACTACTTTTTCGATTCATTCTCAATTCCTATGTCTGAATTTCATTTTACATTTGTATAATTATTGTGCACGTGTGTATTTTTGTGGACACCTACACCAGTACATATGTGAAGGACAGAGGACAACCGGCAGAAATCAGTTCTTTCCTTCTATTACATGGACCCCTAGACTAGAACCCAGGTCATCATACTTGGCAGTAAGAGCTTGTACATGATGAACCATCTTGCCAACAAAAATTCCTGAGGGTCTAGACCATGATATGAGGAATTCTATAATATCTCTTCAAATGTACACCTTAAAATACCCAGACACAAGTTGGTATATTTGGTGTTTCTTGTCTCCTGAGCACTTAGGAAGACTCTTAACCTGATCATGTGAGGGTAAAGTGATGGTGAACTTTAGGTTAAGTTTGGGTTGATCACCAACACTTGGTTTTCAGGAAACTTCTAAAGAGTTTGGATGGAGGATGTGGTGAATAGGAAAATAATCCAAAATTTTTATGGATTATTTTTCCTGTGACTTTCATTAAGAATAAAACCATTTCTTGGTCTGAGAACAATAACCTGAAGTTAACCTTAGAAGTGATAAATGAGTAAATACTATTTGAAAAAGTCAACCTTGAGTTGCTTTAGCTTTCCTCCCCACTTCCTCATCCCCACACTGATCTCTAATGAGTGGAGTGTCCTCCTATCTTCTGCTGCAGCGTGGCCAAGTACATTATGGATGAGTCTAGCAAAAGCTGCCAAGAGTCAGGCCAATGGGATGGCTCAGCAGGAAAAGGCGTTTGCTGCCAAGACTGAAGAGCTGATCTGGATCTGGATGCTGACATGATACATAGAGAGAACAAACTCCTACAAGTGGTCCTCTGACTTCTACATGTGAGACTTGGCATGAGAGCATGTGTGTGCACATGCACGTGCACACACACACACAATGAATGTAATATTTTCCAAAACTCCCAACAATTTTCATTCTTTCTTGGGCTTGGGAATGTGATATGGGAAGGAAAGATTCCCTTGCATAACACTGCAGGTGTCATATTCATCAGGGGAAGACTCACGGCCCAGTGAAAGCCTCCTCATTGCTTCTACAGAACCAAAACTTTCTGAAAGGTAAGAAATGCATACATGGTTTATAATCAATGTTGCTGAGTTTTAAGCATACTTCTCTCCTAGGAGTAAATGAGAAAACGCAGTTACTGATGATAAGACTTTGAAAGTACATATGGTTAATTCCAGCTATATAGGAGGCAGAGGCAGGAGGAACATGAATTCAAGCCTAGCCACAGCTCCGTAGCAAGACTGTTTGAACACGTAATAAAAGTGAAAAAATAAACAACCAAGTTGGCATGCTAGGCTTAACATCAAAATAGCTCAATTATTAGCTGAGTGAAGATAGGCAAAAGAGCATCAGATCCCTCCATTAAAAGTATTCAAGATACCTCTAAGCTGGCCACATTGTACGTAAATGTGTGTGTCCTCAGCAACTTCCTTCCAAGGCTTGTTTTATCAACTGGATAGAACTGAGCCTCACAAACAACTCAAACCTCTGCTTGGTGTATTTTGATCATTGAAGTTTTACACATAGTATTTGCCTAGTTATAGCATTCTGATAGTTAATTAAAAGCAGCTGAGAATCTCAACTCTATATCTTTTATCAGACCAGTTTATGTTTTTCTCTCATAGTTTAACAGATCTTTGTAACAGAAAAGAGTAGAAATAGTCTGTATTTTCAACAATAGATTCTTGTTACACCTTATGGGCCAATGGAAGATTGTAATAAATATGTTATTAAACCCAAGAATTCTATAAATTCTTCATTTATATAAAAATGAAGAAAAGGCTCTTTTAAAATTCTTTTAAATATGATTTATGCTGTGTTAAAAAGTGCAAGATTGAAAAAAAAAAACAGCCCTTAAAATTGGCAGTATTTGGGAAGATTCACACTATCATCACTAGTATATAAATGTGATCATTAATCTTCATGGACAGCGTGACTGAATTTGGAATGACTAGCTATTTTCCTGGAAGGTTTAAACTAGGCAGGAAAAGCCACCGTGAATACAGGAGGCACCATCCCATGAATAGAATCCCAGGAAAAATAAAATTGAAAAAAGGGGATACATCATGGAACCCCATTTATCTCTCTGCCTCTTGACTACAACTACAATGTAGCCTGTTGCCTCAGTATCCTGCTGTCATGAACTTCTCTGCCATGATGGACTGTATCCTCAAGCCATTAAGCAAAATCAACTATACCTTTCTAAGCTTGCTTCTGTTAAGTATTATGTCACAAGAGCAAGAACAATCATTAATGCAATTGATTTGTGTCAATAAGAAACAGAAAGGGATGAGGGAAGATTAAAAAAAAACTGAAGAAAGATGGTCATAGTTATGTCTTTCAAAAGATTGTGCTCATCTGATTTAGTTGCAGCAACAAATTGACAAAATTACGATCATTATGAAAACGTCAATGCTGATTTCCTGATTGAATATTTGCTGGAAAATTTTTGCAAACATTTAAATTTAAATTCTATAAAAATAATTTATTTCTAAAATTAAAAGAGAAATTTTTCTATTTCTAAAATGCCAAAGTCCTAGCTGCTAAAGGTTATATCAAGATTTAATTAATTATC
Organism: Eospalax fontanierii; assembly: GCA_035773235.1. Classification (NCBI taxonomy): domain Eukaryota; kingdom Metazoa; phylum Chordata; class Mammalia; order Rodentia; family Spalacidae; genus Eospalax; species Eospalax fontanierii. Next base: position 12,984,165 of record CM069544.1, on the reverse strand, counting down.
CTTATGGTTAAAAATATGATTTCAATGTCACTCTACTTAACTACTCCTTACTTGGATGTTAGCCAGAGTCTCATTTTAAAGAAATAATTTTAGCTCCAGTTTTATAGTCTTAAAGAGAATTATGATGTTATTATTTTCTCTGAAAAAAAAAATATAGCTATGTTGCCATAGAGACTGTTTTATTTATCATACAAAATAATGACTTTAATAATGATATTTGTATACATATTTCATATTGTGCATATTTCTCTCCCTAATCCTTTGTCTCCCTCCCATTTGTTCCTTTCCTCTTTCCAAATAGTAGTTTCCTGATACATTATAGACTAGATAGATATATAGATAGATAGATGATAAATAGATAGACAATTGACAGAATATAAAAGAAAGTTTACAGATAGATAGATGATAGATAGAGGACAGATGATAGATGATAGACAGATAGATGATAGATAGATAGATAGATAGATAGATAGACAGATAGATAGGTAGATAGATAGATGATAGGGAAAGATCCCACATACCATTACATGAATTAATCACAGGTTGACCAGACCCATTGAGAAGACTCACTCAGAGGCGAAGGAAGTTACTCATTTTTACACATAAGCCCCCCTAGCCTGGGAAAATCCTGCATCAGAAAAACTGAGGCCCTAATGAAAAACGCATACAGGTTTTATAAGATTTTTTCATGTCATACTTTGGCAATAATACTATTGATTGGATTTGAGGTTTCCAGCACAGAAGCTTGTGTGCCCCTTAGGTAATTATGGGAATTTAAATAGCTATAATTTTACAAAGAATCAGAGAATTCAGGCAGGTATGAAGTTGTGACACTTCCTAATAATATGCTGAGGCCAGTGCAACTTAAACAAATTTCAGGAAGCACCTGCCATGGTAGCAGGTGCTTCCTGAAAGACCACTGCAAGAGGCAGTATTATCCAAGTCGATCGCAGACAGCAGTTTTTGTGGTTGTCTGCCTTGTCTCATCTCAGCCTGAGACAAAGCTCAGAGTGGCCTTGATGAGGAAGTAGACAGTGATAAAGTAGAAGATTCCAAAGTCCTAACTGCTACTTACTCCTACACGTATTACCAAGCATTTGTATTATTAGGAGTACATAAAGTTTTTGTCAAATGTATCTGTTAGTGATTCCTCATATATCACACAAAACAAAGTTATACTGAGGTCAGAGTTTATTGCTTCCGTAATAATTTTCCTCACCATTATAAGCAAAAAACAGGAAATATTTATCTCTATTCTCAGCTATTAATCCTCTCTTGCACCCCTTGCTTCTCCCTTTAATCCAATTCTTTCTCCTGTGTGGTACTCTCTTACTTTCACAGTCCTATAAATACTTTTACGAGGGGAAGAAAAATATTTGTCTTTCACACAGTGGCTTATTTTGACTAAAATGATGATTTTAATTTCTAGTTCCATCCATTTTCTTCAAGTAAAATGTAACTTTTATTTATGAATGAATCAAATTCCATTGACTGGAAGTGGCGGCTATTATTGGTTGTCAGTTTGTCAAGCGGGAAACTCTAGAGTAATTTCTTCTATCATATTGGCCTATGGGCATGTATGTGTGCATTTTCTTTTTTGCTAATTTGTGGAGGAAGGCATGGTCAACTTACAAGTGGCCTTGTGCTCTAGAATAAATGTAGTTGAGAGCATCATAGGGAGCTCGGTAGTAAGCAACCTTCACCCATGGTTTCTGCCTCTGTTTCTCCTTGATTCTTGATCTGACTTCCAAGTGACAGACTGTGGTCAGGATGTGAAAACCAGATGAACTCTTTCCTCTCCAAAACTAGGACCCTAGAGGTCTATTTGAATATGAGTGTTGTACTCAAAATATCACTTATTGTAGAGAATAAAAATGAAGTGACTTGAATTTTTAAAAAAAGCTAAAGAAATGTTAATGTTTAAAATAAAATGTGTTGCCCAAAGTTTGTTAGGTTGGGTTAGAATTCCATTCCCACTTCCCACCATGCCGGGATTTTGTCGGCTTCGCGCTTTCATTGGACTTGTGCGTGCAATGTCACCATTGCTCTGAGTTCATAAGAGTAACTGACTAGCTATCTGGACGCTCTTTTTCCTTGTGGTCATTGATCACCTTTGGCTCTTAGAATCTTTCCACCTCATCGTTTGCAATGATCCTTGAGACTTTGGAAGCAGGAGTTGAATGTAGGTGTGGTATTCATTAATATGAATTCCGAAGATGCCTTTTTTTCTCTGCACATTTAGTAGAAAATTGGTATTATGAAAACTCCAAAAATTAAATAAAAAAATAAATTGGAGAAAACAGGTAGAATTCAATATAAACTGAACATTGGGATTCACAATAATTAGTTCATGAAGTACGACATTTATGGAATAATTGCTACTTTATCCCTAGGAAAATCATCATTCTGATAACCTTGCCACATTATAAATCCTTGGTGTCTTCCAAATTTTTATACTAGACATATTTTAGATGCTTCCAAGAAATTATGTCATTGTATCTTTCCAGGAGTAATAGAAATTCTTTTTTGTACTCCAATGTGGAAGTGGTATATAGAAGCCAAGCTGATCATAATATTTATGATTTACACATGACTGAATAATCCTGGTGCCATAAGGTGAATCTGGAACTGCACTGCAGATGTGAAGACACACTGAAGATATATCTTTGGAGACTGTCCAATGAGGACAGTAATTGCAGGATCTGGAGGAGAAGAAAGGGTGGTGGCCATGGTCTTTTTTTTCCCCCTGAATTCTTGTAAGACAACAGGAAGGATTCTGGGGCTACTGCCTACTATTAATTATCTTCAAGAAAAACTGTGCAAGTCTTTCATGACACTACACTGATCTTTCAGTTACAAGCCCCCTGTAGCTCACAAAATCTGAATCCAGTGGCAATCTCAAGCCTGGCAGATTCCTCCTGTTGCAATGCTGTTTCTCCCAGGTTTTCATAGTTCCGGTTTTGTATATGTGGAGACCAGTTCATTGATTCTGATGAGCATGCTGAGTTCCTTGTCTTGCCTCTTTTCACAGCCCTCAGATTGGGTCAGGACCTGAATTACTGAATCTTTCGCATTTTCACTCTTTCTTATAGGAGCCAGAAAATCCATATGGAAAGGAGGTAAGGGACTAAACCAATGGGTCCCTTATCTACTTCCAAAACTGCACAGAGTTTTAGAAAATAAAACACTGTATGTATTGGGGCGGGGGACAATACGCTTCTAGACCACAAAATAAGGAATGCCTGACTATAAAATAGGTGACAGAAAATAAATAGAAAAGTGAAAATGAATTCTTGCAGTGCAGAGAACAGTGAGGATAATGAATGAAAGTTTAACAAAAAAGTCAAATAATTCCCGAAGAAGGACACCTAAGAGAACAAGTGGTCAAAGACATTACGTCAGTAAATAATACTACAAGAGTTCAAAACAATGTTTATATGATAACCATAGATGTTAAACAAAGAAATTAGTTAATAAAGGTCATAAAAATTGAACAGAAATATCTACAGCCCGAGATAAGATAAATGGATATTCATTCATAATTGATGTTTTGGTGTTTTCTAACTGCCTTTAGAGTTATTTTAACTCTAAACAAACAAAAATATAAAATATTACTTATATAGCTTATAAAGTAGAAAAATAACAAGTAAAGAAAAAGAGCAATAGATCTCACAATAAAAATTGAGAAAAATAGCTCTAATGACCTTTAATAAAGACAATCAGTATGTACAATAACCATGTCCATTGGAGGACATGATAGCATCCAGTTGTTTTGTATTAGGTTTATTATAGTTCTTTGTTAGGAAATTCCAGTTTCTTTTCTGGGAATGTATCACAGGACACAGAAGTATCCAAGGCTCTGATAATAGCTTGTCAAACATTCTTTTGCCTTAGGCTTTGGCATTAACTGTGGTCATGTCCTGACACTAAAGGAGGTCTCCTGAAAAACAGTTAAGAGAGTGTCTGGAGTCTTCAGGTTCACTAAGAGTTATAAAATACGTGGAAAGATGGGGGGAAATATGCATTAAAAGGAGGGAGGGAGGGAGGGAGAGAGAGAGAGAGGGGAAGAGAGAAAAAAACAGCTTTGAAGCAAACTCTACCTAGGATTACTTAGATAATTGAAAGAATTATTTTTAAAGTTGTATGGATGTAATAAAATGTACCTGAGTTTGTTATGATCAATAACTTTGTACCAAATAACAGATGATATATTTGCAAATAAGAAAATAAATTTAAAAATCTGCAAACCTGCTACGCTCTTGTTAAATTTTTGATAGTGTTTATAAAAATTTAAATACTTCTCTGAAATTTCAATTAGATTCTCATTTCTTAGAGAGATTCTAAAGAAAAAATTAAAGGATAAAATGCAAAAATCAGGTTCCAGGAGCTTGTAGGATTCTATTTCCATATGATGGGGAAAGGATATAAAGATGATTAAGATTCATTGAGATGTTCTGTATGAATCACCCAACGATTCAATAAAAATATTTTTAAAAATACTAAAGCACATTTTTAAAAAATAAAAAAAAAGCTTATGAAGTTTTATTGCTTGACTTTGCTCCGAAGCTGAGTTGTATTATTCTACACTCTCTGTCTCTCTGCTGCTACCTGGATTTCAGAGAATAGATTTGTCCCAGAGCTAGGTAATCAGTCCTTTGGTAGTTGGGTATCAGTTCTGGCTAATGATTGTCTTCCAATGGGAATGAAGTCATGGGTGGCACTATAAACTCAGCCAAATACATGTGGTTGGAGAGGACACAGATCCTAGGAAAAGCCCTTTGTCATATCTCCAGTAAAATGAAACTTCATTTGACTAAATATGGATTCTTCTATTTACAAACAAGCATGCAGGACACCAGTCAAGCAAACCTGAATTTGAGTAACTATTTACTAAGTACTGAATAAACAAACTAGCATATAAACACACAAAGCAATTTTGATGTAAGTAATTATAATTTTCATAATTGAATTCTGCCTGAATGATTTATCAAAGTACTACAGAATTGTTCCACAGTTAGCAGTGAGCCAATTTTATATTTAAACCTTCTATTGCATACTGAGAACATGAAGGTGAAATTATGTTATTTTCAATTAAAAGTTTACAAAAATGGCTAGAGAGATTGCTCAGTGGTTAAGAGCAAATACTTCTTTTCCTAAAGACCTGAGTTCAATCATGGGTAGCATGTTAAGCCTCTCACAATGGCCTGTACTGGGAGCATCTGATACCTGTAGCTACCAAGGACACCTGCACTCACATGAATCTACTTACACATAGACACACAAAAATACATATAATTAAAAATCAAAATAAAACTTAAAAAATAGAAATAGAGTTACAAATATTAAGAAATAATTAGTTTTGGATGATTTGATAATATATGATTGAAATTAGAGAAAATAAATGAAAAAAATAAAGACAAATTTAACTGCATTTATTTATGAACTGATACATTTCAGGGCAATAAAAGAAAGCAATAGTCTCAGAATGCACTATTAATTTTATTTATTTTATTTGACACAGAGTCTCCACCTGACCAGGAACTCCCTATATAGGCCAAGTTGGCTTTGATCTCACAGAGATCTGCCCTCCTCTGCCTCCTTAATGCTGGAATTAAAATGTGCACCACCACACAGGGCTTGGATGAATTAAGTTTAATATTAAATCAAAACGTTAAGAGCTAGGGGTGGTGCATGTCCATAAGGAAGTGGAGTCCCGCAGGATTCTGGAAACTGGCTCATATGAACTTATAGCAATGGTGACAGCATGTGAAGACCCATGAAAACCCAGTCAAAGAAAGTCTAGCATAGAGCTGGGGAAATGGGCAGGAAACCACACCCTTAACTTAGGAATTAGTGGTAACTGATCACTGCTGGGTGAGGGAGAGTCGATCTTCCTTAAGGGAGTGATGAATAGGCTCCAGTGAATGAGTGTAGAACTAGGGACATCTGGGTGCACAAACCTGACTTGCTAGGCCTTAAGGTATATGTCAGAATGCAAGAAATCACATTGCTGGTCTGTGGGAGGGGCTGCAGATAGGGAAGGGGGGTCTTAATATGAATAGGATGTATGAAACACACAAAAATTCAATAAAACACACACTGAAAAAATGTGGCATGTCATAGCTTTTCTCAATGGATCACTGTCTGATTTATATTTAGTCTGATTTATATCTAGTCAACAAGGCCTTAAGTGGCATTCAAGGTTTCTGGTTAGTTATGAACAAGTAGAAAATCTTTAGCTAAGGCATACCCAGATCCAGACATTGTGGATTCTGGGGGAGCTCGATCATTGGCTTCTGTTGTATGCATACTTAGGAACCAGTGTCTCCAGTGAATAGTTCCAAATCCATGATTACACAGATGATCTTGTTGATATGCAGTGTGTCTCCTAAACTCAAAAACAACAGAATTCATGAATGTGAGATGGGGACCTTCAGGGCAGAGAGGAGTGACAACGGAACAAGGGAGTTAGGCTCTAGGGTTAAGATAATCAGAATGCACTTTACACATGTCTGAAATTGTCAACAAACTCAAGAAAAGTTATAAAAATAAAAAAGGGCCAATTTCTCAAACACATTAATTGACCATATAAAATACCATGTTATTTTTTCCAGCCAAAGAATATGTGATAACCATAATTAATAAAAATATTAAAAATGAGCACTTCCTCAGTGATAGATTTAGATAAGATTTTTATCAAGTACTTACTAATTCATTACCTAGAAAACAAACACAAATTTGGCAAGCCTTAGAAATTAATAATCAGTTTAAGGAAAGTCTGAAAATGGAAGAGGATAACTTGTTAAACAGCACCATGCACTCAGCAAAATTCATGAGGATGGAGACTGTGAAGGCCAAGTGAGCCCAATTATTTAAAATAGTAATGGCAGTGCTAGAAAGATGAGTCTGCGAAGTGTATGTCATCCAGGAGGACCTGAGTTCACATTCCCATCATCGAATAAAAAGCTTCATTCAGCAACACACATCTGCAATCTTAGTACCAGGGAGGAGTTTACTGGAGAAACATGTAAATTCCTGGAGCTCAATGACCAGTCACTCTTCCCTGTAAGTGAGCTCCTGGTTCAGTGAGAGACCTTATCTAAAAACATAAATAAAGCAAAGTGTGCTTGAGGAAGACACCTGATGTCCATCTCAGGCCTTCACAGGCATATATGCATGCACAACTACATGCACAGGCATACATGCATAGGCTTAAGTGCTTGCACAGCTACATGCACATACTCACAGGAACACATAAACACCACACATAGAGAATGCTTATAATGACAAAGCAGTCAGGTCTAACTTTGTTAAGATTCTCCACAAGTAGAGAGAACATGTGGCCTTCATCTTCCTGAGTCTTGTTTACCTCACTCAGTATGATGGTTTACAGCTTCATCCATTTACCTGCAAATTTCAGGATTTCATTTGTCTTTAGAGCTGAATAATAACCAAAGTCAGTCAATTAGAAATCATGAGGGTGCAGCGGGGGAAGGGGAGAGGGAGCTTTAGATATGGGGATAGGTGAGAACACAGATGCTATCGAGGAAAGAATGGGAACAATAGGTAAAAATTTTAACTTGGGAGAAGGGCGGGAGGATAATACAAAGAGAGAGGGAAAAAGAGAGATGCACAGAGAGAGGAGAAGGAGATGAATAATACTAAGGTTGTCTGAAAAAGTTATAAGAAAATATATGTTATAAATTCAATACATATATAGATGCTGGAGAGATGGCTCAATGGCTGAGAGTACTGGCTGCTCTTGCAGAGGAGACAAGTTTGATTCCTAACACCCACATGGCTGCTAAAAAGCATCCATAACTAAAGTTCTAGGGGAATCTGATGCCCTCTTCTGGCCTCAGATGCACTTACATACATGCAGGTAATATTCTGATACACATAAAATAAAAATAAATAAAATATTAAAAATAAATATATGATATACATTTCTGTTCATGGGCATAGCCAATGGCTACCTAACAACAATCCCAGTGCTGGACAAGGGAAACATCCTTTCAAATTGTGGGTCAGAGTAGTCCACTAACTCCAAATATAATATAGGCTATGTCCATAATCCTTTGATGCCTTCCAGAAATTTAAGAGCCTATTGATATAAACACCACACACTTCAGACACAGGACTCAGAGAAATAGAACTGGAACTGACCTGGAAGCCTCTTCTCTGAGAACTAGACATCACAGTATCAGAAGGTGTTATATAAGTTGTCATGAGAACACAGCGAACAATAGTCCTACTCAGCTGTAAACCTACAAATCTCCATGATCAGCCCTAATGTCCCTCACAGTGAAATAGCAGTACTTTTTTCTTGTGAGTAACCAACAACTATCTAATTAGACCAAAGACCCAGTCAACAGGAGGGATTAATTCATGGTACTGAACATTAAGACAAATATTTATGGCTGGAGAAGTCATGGACCCTGGAAGAAAACTTACTATGCCATTTCTGTACACTAATATAATTTCTAACCATATTCTTAACCACATTCTAAATACTTGTATCAACAGATAAGTGGAACTCTCATCAATCATCAAGGAAGCTTCATCTTGGAACTGATAGAGACTACTACAAAGTGCCACAACTGATCAAAAATCAGAGTATGTGACACCGGTTGATTTATTTACAAGGCAATCTTTACACCTAAGGTTCAGACACATTGCAGAAAAGGCGAGAGAGAGTGTAAGAACCAGAGGTAAAGGCAGCGGCTGCAAAATAACACATTATAGCAATGTAAGGCCATGAAATCTCAGCAATCAGGTTGCCTAAACCAGACCAGTATAACGATAGCACCAGTTGACAGGCCAGTGTGGGCAGAGGGAATTTCATAAGGCTTCACTACTAGATGAGCAACTATAGGCAATTAATGACTGCTGAAGGAGAGAGGAGTTTTCTCCAGGGATGAGCTCCCTGATAGCTTATCCAAGGCCAAGTGGTCAACCCCAAACATATGTACATAGGAACTCAGCATTTCTATAAAATTAAGGACGAGATCATGAAATTGATGAGTGGGACAATGTGAGACGACGAGTTGGAAGAAGAATTGAAATGATGTAAGAACAAATTCTCTAACAAAAATAGAGAAAGTCTCCAAAGAGAATATTCAATTGGACTATATGAATTCTATCTTCTTGGTTTAAACAAATGTAAGAGAAAGAGACAGAGAGAGGAAACAAATTATATTTCTATGTATTTGATTATAATAAAATATTAAGTATTGGCAGAAGGGAAATAATGGAACAAAAGATATAAATAGTGTGGGTGGGGGAAATGGGATGGCAGGCAGAGCATTGACTATGGATATGAATAACTAATTCTAAAGACCTTTGATAATGAAGAAGTACTACATATATACAAAGGCATAAAACTTAGCTCTTAAAAAACAAAATTGTGAAATTCATATGGAAAATGGATGGATCTGGAAGCAATCACACTTACTGAGGTAACCTAGAGCCAGAAAGACAAAAAGACAAATGTAACTTGTTATCTCTCATAGAAGGATGCTAGTTTTGAAAATTTAGATATGCTTCTCACAATCAGAAAACACTCAGAGGTCAAGAAACTACTAACCAATCATGGGATGGAAGACTTGTTGGGAGGAGGGTAGACTGCAGTGATATAAAGGTGAAAAGAGAATAATGGAGTAGCAAAGGTTAAAAGGTGGGAAGAAAGCCAGAAGGACAGAAGAGGAATTCCTATGGAGGGATTAATAACACGGCCTTTAGAAAAAGCTACATGGAAACCTAACTTAATAGAAGCATCTTAAAGTATGCATAAAGTATGTATGTATGTGTATATATAGTAGTAAACCATGTTAAATATTATAAAAAGACATTAAAAATAGTCTCCTTAGTGAGGCTGGGTGATGAACAGCATTGGTTGGCAAAGTAAAAGCCTGATGATAGGAATAGATTTTCCCTCTTGAAGCTGTTGACAGGGGTCCTATAGACCCTCAAACATTACTGGTCATTGCCCCTGGACTTTGTTACTCATCAGAAATTCACAGTAAGATCCTATTGTTGAAGATACCAAATACAAGAGCAGCTTTAGAACAAGCAATGAGAAATCACTCTGGTGCTGACTTCAAAGTCCCATCTGTACTTGATAGCTGTCATAGTTCTGGAAGGGGCAATGCATGCTGCTGGAAAAAAAAAATTAACCATCAACTTTACCCATCTATGGATCCTGCAAGCTGCAACAACTAATCTAAGAAATGCCCACTGGTGCAATACTGGCAGGAATAGACTGGGAATAAATAAATACTTTTTAAATGGATTTTTTTAAAAGTCTGCTTCCTAAGATGGAGCCCATACCTGACACTGATATCAGTCCTGGGAACCCGAGGCTACGGAGTTCACAGGACACAGCGGAGCAAAATAATAATAAATACTAATATTTTGCTAAATAAGTATATTATTAAACTTACACCTAAAGAAACTGCTATACATATATAATAATGCATTTCTTAACTCTTGCCAGAGAATTTTCCTTATGCACCAGGAGGTTATTAACAAACAAACAAACAAAAAACCACAACCAGCCAATGTGCAGAGAATAAAAAGCTGTAAATTTCTTATTCCTGAATAAAACCGGTAGCAAACATCTTCCTCCTAAGGGTCAGGGATCACTGTGGAAGAGGAGGCATGAAAGATTGTAAGAGCCAGAGGTGGTGAATGACCAAAGGGCAACTGTTTCCCAGACAGCTAGGAAATCATGCTCACAGCAATGGTGACATATTGTGCAAGTTCCATATAAGGTCAAGCCAGAGAAAATCACAGCTTAGACACAGGAAAGCAACCCCAACCCTAGTAGGTACTGTGAACTGATGACTGCTGGGAGCACAAGAGTCAGTCTCATTTAAGGATGAGTCTCTTGGTAGGTTGACTAAGCTCCAGTGAATGATCCCACACTGAAGGACACCGATCTGACTCTATAGGCCTTGGAGTATAATATATTGGTTAGGACATGATACGGGTGATGCACATAGGGAGGACCTCTAAATTCAATGAAAATGTATTGAATTAAATTCATACAAAATTCAATATTTTTAAAATTATACTCAAATAAAATAACAAAAATGACAAATTAAAATCTGAAGAAATATGTAATGACTAGATTCACAAATGACTCAACTACTCAAAATGACAAATGAGTAATTTAAAATAACTTTATAATATTCAAGAAAATAAAGGATAATTAGACTAAATGCACAAAGTTGAAAATTTCAACAGGAAATAACTATTTATAAAGGAAAATTAATTGGACCTTTTAAGACTGATAAAATAGGAATTAGACAAATAAAATTCATTAAAGAGACAAACAAAAGAGATGATTAGTAACCAAAGTTGGATTTACAGAAATTTACATATTGAAACACAAGGACAAAAGCATTGTTTAGTGGAGAAATAGGGAGAACAAATGGGTGAAAAGCTTACATTAATATAGACTCTCCTGGAATTTTAAAAAATGCACTAAAATATTGTTATTAACAATTATTTTGTCATTAATGTTGGCATTCTACATAAATTAACAAATTTCTTGAGGTATATAATGCACAAAACTCATAAATGAAGACTGTTAGTAGAATATTGCTTTCTTTTAAGTATTTAAGTGAAAGGACTGAAGAGAGGCTCAGTGATTAAGAGGTCTTGCTGTTCTTGTAAGAGGATCCAGGTTTGGCTCTCAGCATTGATACTGGGCAGGTCACAGTTTCAGGGAATCTGATACACTCTTTTGGCCTCCAGGGGCACCTAAATGCATATGTGGCAGAGATCAAGAAGCAGGTGCACACACATACATGTAAAATTATAAATGAATCTTTAAAAATTATAATTGGAAACTTTGCAGCAAAGTCCCAATCCCTAGGACTGTATCTATCAATGTTTAAATAAATATTGCCTTACGCCCCATACTTAGTCTAGACATTCCAACTGATGATATGAAAGCAATGCACTACTGTGTTCAAAATCTGACAATGCCATGAGAATGAATATTAGTATGTCATTGTCATAAATGAAACTGGTAAAATCGATATTACTTGTAATCAACAACAGTACGGCACACAGTATCACAGCTTTTATTCCATATAGGTAAGGCTAAATTTCTAATTTGAAAATCAATCAATTTAAACAACTATCTTAAAATATTAAGCATTAGATAGCTAATTATTATTACAAAATCAGAAAAATATTACTTGTTGAGAATGAAAAATCATCAAAATAAAATTCTGATATATGTTGGACAAAGGATATTTCTCCTAATGAACAATGAACAGTAACCACAAAGAACCTGTTAAGAGCCTTCATTTTCAATTGTAAAATATAACTTCATCTGAGGTTGAAAGTAATGGAACTGTATTTAAATATATATATATATATATATATCACTTTTCATTATATTTATTTAGAAAGTTCTTCCTGTGCCTTTAAGTTCAAATGTATTCCCTGCTTTCTCCTTCATCAGATGCATAGTGTCAGGTCTTATGCTGAGGTCTTTGATCCACTGAGTTGAGGTTTGTGCAGGGTGAAAGAGATAGTGATCTAGTTTCATTCTTCTACAGAGAGCTATCCAGTTTGACCAGTATGATATGTTGAACATGCTATCTTTTGTCTGGTTTGTATTTTTGGCTCCTTTGTCAAGAATCAAGTGATTGTAAATGCAAGGACTTAAATCTAGGTCCTCAATTCTATGTCATTGATCAGTGTATCTGCTTTTATGCCAGTATTGTGTTCTGTAGTAAAATTTGAAATCAGGGATGATGATATCTCCAGCATCTCCTTTATTATTAGAGTCATTTTGACTATTTGGGTATTTTGTATGTGTTTCCATATGAAATTTGAGATGTTTTTCAGTTTCTGTGAAAAATTGTATTGGAATTTTATTGGGGACTGTGTTAAATCTGTGGATTGCGCTTGTTCCAGTGACTGTTTTCAAACTTACTAATTTATGAGTATGGGAGGCCTTTCCATCTTCTGATATCTTCAATTTCTTTTTTCATTGTTTTAAAAATTGTATGATGCATGTTTTTAAGTTCCTTTTTTCTCTCAGGTACATTATAAACCAATGAAAATGAAAACATATTATAACAATTTATTTGTGTGTAATATTAAAAAATCTTTGAAAATATAAAACATTTATTTCTGTAGGTGTATGTGTGTGTCTGTCTGTCTGTCTGTCTGTCTATGGGTATGTACATGCTAAGGTGAACAAATGGAAGTCAGAGGAAAACTTCTGAGAGTTGGTTCTCTACTTAGACCTGGATTTCTGGCGACCAAATTCAGATCATCATACTTTCACAGTAAGTAATTTTATATATTGAACTTATTTGCTTTCCCAATGTATTTGTATTTAAAAGAAATATGTGTTGTTCAACATTAACTGTTGGGAATAGAGTACCTCCCCTGAGATGTAGCAGATTTTCAATAATTAATTATTGTTCATTCTTAAAATCCATCAACATGCCAAACTGAGTCTCAGAAGCTGCTAAGACTGCTTCTAGGCTTATTTCTCATATAAAACTAGAGTCAAAGGTAAATGCAAAGAATGGTGAGAAACTCAGGGAGGGAGTTTAGTCTAAAACAAATTCCTTGCATATGCATACACCAGAATGTATACTGCTGCAATTTCACTTTAAAATTTTTAGCATGAAATCCCTATAAGAGAGATATGGAGCAAAATTATACCAGAAAATAATTTTCAAAAAAAAATCAGGTACCAATTTTCTAGCAAGCAGATAGTATACAATATTACCTCTGTAATAACTGTTATTAAACTATTGTAGCATAATATTGCTAACAAAAGACAGCATCAAGGCAGGTGAAATGGGCTTTGCTAAAATTTATTCCACTAAAGCATTGACCTTCCTAACACTTCTTACATGTAATGTAGCAGAAACTAGAGCATAGTTACTAGTAATAGTTGCCAAAGCTGAGCAAGAAAATAACTCTTTGTGAGGCATAATTACTCCAGGCCTCCTTGGGAGAGATCCCATTTATTTGCATTTTTAGTAGAATGAAAAACGTATTTAAAGAGCTGTCTGGCATTTTCATATTTTGAATTTTTGATAAAAATTTTTATTACTGAAAATGTTAGTTTTCACATTTACATCATTAATCACAACATGTTTTGGTTTCCAGTCATCTGTCTGCTTAAAATAAGAGACATTAAATTCCTTTAAAGAGAAATAATTTCATGAAATTATTACCCAGTTATTGTAGGCTGTAAATAATCTTTCTGTATGGTTAATATGTATTGTCATCTTTACAGGAGCTAAAATCACCTTGGAGAAAAATCTTTGGGCATGTCCTTGAGAGATTTTCTACATTAATTTAATTAAGGGTGGTAAATATACCTTCAGTGTGCTGAAAGACACACATTCCATGGTTTGGTATCCTGGACTCCGTAAACAGAGGTGAGCTGAGCACAGAAATTTCTCTGCTTTCTGACTGTAGAGGCAATGTAATAAGCTGCTTAAAGGCCTTTCATCAGTGACATTCTCACTATCGTGCATTGTACCCTCAAAACGTGAGCCAAAATAAATTTCTCTAATCTGCTTTTGCTAAGCATTTTGTTAGAGCAATCAGGAAAGCAGCAAATGTTCTTTTCACATCAACCAGATTGTGCCTACCAAATCAAGACTAGAGAACTTCCAACCATCATGGCTGGGTTCTGTCATAACATCAGCCATGATCACTCTCTTTCCTGTTTTTGCTTTCATTCTCATTCACTGAAATTCATTTTCCACCAAATAACTAAAGTATTAAAAAGAACTTGTCAGTTTTATTGGTAATCACCAAAAACTGAAGAGGGATACAAAACCCAGACATACTTCAGGTAGGTGAGTAGTAAGATAAATATAGTACATATACTATACTGCTTACAAAATGAAGCCTAGTCTCCCATTCTTGTCAATATATGATTGATTTAGGATTCAGCATACACTGAATGGCATCATTCAAGGACTGGGAATGAGGAAAGCCAACCCCATAGAGGGTGAAAATCTGATCAGTGTGGGCACTTGATTTTAGTCGATATTAAATAGAAACCCAGCATTCTGTCCAAAACTAGACACATTTTTGAAAAACATTGACAGTGTTTTATAACCCATGACACCCTGATATCTTTCCTAGATTTCTGAGGTATTAATACAATCCATTTTTTATTAATAATGATTATTTACTATTTACATTCAAGAAAACATTCAACAACAGCAATAACAACAATAAAGCAGGGGGCCAAAGGACTCTAACAGGTAATAACAGGTACTAACAGGTACAGGGAGAATATTCTGCTCATCAGCAGTGGGACACCCATTCTTCCTAAGCATGGAAGGCATATTTTCCATGACTATCACTTTACGGCATAAAGCAAGTCTCAGGAGGGAGCACTTGAAGATAGACCTCATGGTAAGGTAGTTTTCATCTATGCCTTATAGTTATGATTGTTGCAATCAGCATCCCCCCCCATTGAATGTTGTTCATGAGTCTTCCTTGATAAGCCTGACTACCATGCTGCATGAATATATTGCTATGACAACCATGATTCCGTCACTTCCTGGCTGCTTTGATTTCTGAGTAACCTTGACTTTATCCTTTTCTAGTTAGCACAATTTGGATCAATAATATGCTCTCTAAATACCTTGGTTCTCCAGCATTAGGTGAAATAATTCATTACAATTATTGGTTTGAGATGTAATTGATCTGGAATTTAGCTCCTTCAGTGAAGTAACCTTCATTTTTTTCTACTGTGGGTGGTTATGCAGTGAGTGATGAGGACCTTTACCTTTCCACAAATGTGATAATATCAGTAAGACAGTTGTGGTGGTTTGAATGAGAATGTCCTCCATAGGCTCCAAGTATTTGGACATTTTTGTCTCCAGTTGGTAGTGCAGCTTTGCGGAGGTCTTTGAAGGTGTGGATGTCATTGGGGGTGGGCTTACACAGCTCTTCAGCCTTGCCAGATCTCTAGCTGGTCTCTTCATAGGGAGCCTGCTTGAAAAAGTAAGCCTCTGCTTTCTTCTCAAGTTCTGGTGACCTTCTCCCAGCATGCCTCCCTGCCCTGAATGATTGATTCCTCTAGAATCATAATCTCAAATAAACCCTTCCTTTTATAAGTTTTCTTGGTCATGGTGTTTTATCACAGTGACAGAACAGTAACTAATACACCAGTAAAAGTTCATTGCAATCACCTAGACACACCATTCTCTTCCAAAAATAACATTAAGCTCATTGTGCAGAATGGCTATTACAGACATAAACAATTTTCTGGGTGATTAGTTCAAGTCATAGTCAATGACATTGGAATCACTGGGCTAAGGAAAATCACTGGAAAAGATAACTAAGAGATTCAAGAGGACCTAATGACTATCTAAACAAGTTGTACAAGATTTCAATTCTTCTACTATCAAATCCAGAAATGAATGATTGCCTGCTATGTTTTGATCTCATCAATTAATTGCCAAACCATGCCCTTTGTATATTGAAATTCCTCTTGGCTCTTACTTGTTCTCTCACCTCAATTCCATCATTATTCCAGTCACCTTCTATCACCCACCTGCCTATTGCAATAGGCAATAGCTTCTAGTTCCTTCCCTCTCTCGAGGGCTATACACAAATGTGACAGCTGTCATTCCTCTATCACAAAATATGATTATTTTATGCATTCTGTCATATAGGTTAAGGCCTATCCAGTCAAATGTGTATAGCCAAACGTCTCTCCATGTGATTTCACCTAATGTCACTCCCTAAAGACTGATTCTCCCTCACCCAGAACTGACCAGCTGCCAATAGATGCTCAGCTAAGGTTGAGGCTGTGAGGAGGTGATGAGGGATTCAAATAGAGAAGGAAGTCTAAATATGATTAAGATGTATTGTATGAAATGCACAAAAATTCAATAAAAATATACATTGAAAATATAAGATTAAATTATCGATCTATATACAGGGAAAAATGACATATTCATATTGGAGAAAATTCTATTTGATATGTGGAGGAATTAGATTAAGTAGTACTTTTCATCATACATAAATATGAATAAATGTGAATTCGTCTGGGAAAAGGTTAAGAATTATGAATTTTCAAAATCTGGAGGTGATTTGCTATAGGTATCCTACAAATGACTCCCAGAAAAACTGATCATGAACTTTAGAACTACTGCTACATACTCCTCCACTAGCCTCACTCCTCCATCAAATAAGCAGAATATTCCATATAACTCTGAACATCCAGATAATCTACACTGTAGACATCTGAACACAATCAAGGTTTTGCGACATGATATTTTTTTCTAATCTGTGTTTCCGCATCTACCACAGACATTTTGTATATACTTCAAAACGATATCCATGGAAGATTTGTCTTTGAAAAGGTGAAAGAGGAAAGCATTCATATACATAGAATATAAATGAATAAATCTTAAAAAAAATCTTAAAAGAAAGAATTTCATTCATCAATTTCACCAAAAATTCATGACATTGCTAAACTTTGGGGGTATCTCAGTACACAGTAGTACTGGAAATAGTAACTGCGGTCCTGCATTAGATAATCATAGCACCACAAAAGTCTGGAATATATACTGTGAAAATAAAATACATGATTTAATGCATCATGGCTAGTTTTTTTGTTTGTTTGTATTTTTCCTCATAAGAAGAGGGACATAATAGTTAGATCCTTAGGAAAGTTTCAATTTAATAATTTTCCCCAAATGTTCCTGTATTTAATAAAACTTTGCTTTTAGAGCTTATCTTTTAAAAACCCTTTACTCGGGAGTTAGAGAGATTGCTCAGCCATTGAGCTATGTTAAGAGAAATTGTTGCTTTTGCTGAGGACCAGGGTTCCATTCCCAGCACACACATCGGAAAGGGTCAACTTCCTTTTCTGGTCTCTGTGGGAAACTGAACGCAGGTGGAGTAATTACAGAGAAGCTGGTACACACACATACAAATAAAAGAATTAGCAGTATTTAAATGTAAAAATCTCCATACTTCTCCAAGGAGCTCTGTTTACAGAGAATTCTCGGACTTGGCTTGGAATGAGCAAGCTACCATGTGGACCATTTACTTCCTGTTTGGTCTTTTGTGCTTCTTCTTCAGTACGTTAGTCAGAAACATAGACTTCTATCTTCATACACCATCTCAGAGTCAAGTCATGGTCGCCAGTGGACTGCCTCAGGGGCTCAATAAAGGAATAAATCCACTGACACTTTTTCCATTTTCTCAACTGCTTAATGATTTAATGAATATGAAGGAGAATCAGACTGAACTGTTCTAAACACACATTTTGAATGAAGGAGCAAATGTCGGTTTTATTTCATTATTTTCTAATTTAGACTTTTCCATTCCTTTCCCATCATCACTTTATGTAAGTTGAAATTTAACATGGATTTGGAATTCTTTATTAGAAATGTCTCCATCCAAATGTGTGTGGAATAGTCTTTGAGGTGGCAATCCTTTGCTTCCTGTTTTTTTTAAACTAACTGAAACTTCAAACTTTTCAGACTGCGTTTTAGCAACCTCAAACAAAACAAAACAAAAATTGAAGACATTGAAGGCCTTGTAAAACTTCACTGCTGACTTAGTGTTCTATCAGGTAACTTTCACAGCACTCTCAGTTCTGTGGTGAGGACAGCAGAGTCTCAGCATGGAGGGAACCTAGTCAATGACAGGAAACTCCCAGATGCACACAGCTAGTCCATTTCCCATAGGGCCTCAATAAGCAATGGATGAACTCCTACTGTCTAGAGTTACTAATGTTTTTGATAGTCCTCTATGAAATTTATGAAAATTAGCATTAATTATTTCGAAAACCCAGAAATCATAAGGATTATACTATATATAACTTATTTGATATTTTTTGGATGCTAAAGACAGAACTTCCAATGAGACTAGGGGATATTCATAAAAAATTTCAAGAAAGTAATGAACGTAAAATAGCATAAGGTACAGGCTACTATGCAAACTGAAAACATGATTTCTAATTTCACCTCTTGATTACTACAAGCCTTTTCATTTTCCTACCAACCCTGTAAAGAAATTGAAACAATCATTCATGGCAATGGAAGAGACCCCTCCTGATAAATGATGACAGGAAAGAAGGAATTAACAACGTTCCTAGAAATTTGTAAATCACTGCTCTAAGGAATCATTTGGGAAAAAGTCAGTGCTGTTTTATGTATTGCAAACTAATCCCTGGGACACTCTTCCCCCCAACCATCAGACTTTACAACTGTGATGGTGGTTGTAATGTTACAATCCACTGTCCTAATGCCTTCTCTACTGGTCACTCAAAGCATTTGTGGATGATACTGAAAGCTCAACGCTCTTTGTGTAGATTCTGCTTTCAAAGCCACTTCAAACCCTCCCACCCACTGACCACTGCTTAGAATTAAGTATAACCTCATTCCTTTCATTGTCACTAGTTATTTCTCATTTTTCATCACTTACGATTTTGCCCATGAAAGATGTATTGCACATTTATCTCTGTATCTTCCTGTCTCAAGAATGGCCTTTCTCTTTGTTACAGGAAGAAAATAAGCATAGTCTAAGAGAACACCATCTGCTTGATCCTTTCTAACAAGAGGTATGTCATTTCTATTCTTGAGGATTTTTCCCCACTTAAATTCCTTATTGTGCCTGTGCACAAAGGGATAGCTCCATCTTCAAAAACTATGACGCTAGCCTGTTTCAATTTTTTCCCTTTCATCTGACTTTATTCATTTTCATTTCTCTTGTTACATATAACAAAAGAAACCCCTGACTTTTGCTGGGGATGGCTTACTCTAAGGGACAGACTCATTTTTCTTTTTTGGAGCTGAACTCCATGAATATCATATTTATACAGTACAGTATAGGTTTATCTAAAGATATCAGCCTCTGAGCTTTTAAACTATCCCTATTTAAATTAGGTCTGGAAAAGCCCAGGTAGAATTAGAAGCACTGATAAGTATAGGAGAACTGTTATAAATTGTTCAACCTCAATCAGAAAATATATATTCCTGAGAAAAGATATTGTCTGACATTTTAAATGCATTAAAGTATAATGAATCAGGAGGGAGGCAATATAGATAACAATAATGTATCGCTTATTCACAACTATATATACACTTTTGTTGCTTACGTGCCCTGTTCTTGCATTGCTAGGTTAATCTAGCTAATTTTGTCTCTTTTGAAATGAGGGAGATTAGTAGAAGCATAATCTATTTGAATTTAAAAGTTTTCCTCAAGATCAAGAAGATAAGAAAAATGTGTTTATCTGCCTTTAAATACCTTCCACATTATAACCATAATTATAAGTATCAAACTTCAAAGTAATATATTCATGTATATTTCTCCTCTTGTATGCATCGGCTTCTAGATAACTCTTGCCTTAAAAGATAGAATAGTGAGGTCAGTACCACACAGAATGAGGATATCTGAGAGTTAGTAATTTGTGAAATTTGTGGAAACTACCCAGTACTTCTAAATCCTGATCTCCACATGTATAAATGTGGAATGATTATATGGTTGTCAAGACAAGCAAATGGATTATAAATGATTAAAGTGTATACAACTTAAATGTCATAATTTTTGTCTTCTGCAGTCTAGCCATGTGAATATCTGTAAGTTGTCACTGAAGGGAGTGACGCAGTGAAAGGGCTACTTAGGAAAATTTGGCTTAAAAAGCAAAGCGAAATAAGGAGGACGAGTTTGAGAACTGCAGACACGAATCATTTAGCAAGAGCTAAGTGGAGACTGTGTACAGATACTCATCAGATAGAATGGTAAAGGGATATACAGACATTCACAATTAGTGGGATATAGACAATTCAGCATTAAAATATTAGCGAGTCATTTTCAACTACAGACAGAAAATCAAAAGCAGCAAGGATGGAAGGAGATAAATCAGAACAGGAATCAGAGATGCTGGAGCAGAAGACAATACCACTTCATGAGACTGGAGGAACTCACTGCAGAGAAGACAAGCAGGAATGAAAACTAAAAGTTCTTTGTGTCTAAGAGGTCATTGACATTTTTGCACAATTAGTATAAACACATCATGAATCCATTTTATAGAAATCATGAGCTTAACTCTATAAATTTCACGAAAATATACTAAGAATTACCTGAATATTTTCATAGACAAAACTGAAAGCATAGTAGCAGATGCGGAGACTTGACACTGCCTGACATCTCTATGAAGAGAATCAACTAGGAAGATAAATTGTTCATGAAAATATTGCTGAAATAACTGATTGTTCACATGAAGGAAAATGAATCTTGACCTACAACTTAGACATGTACATACAAATTAATTTGGAATGGATCATAGGCCTAAGGATGTATGCTAAATATGGGGTTCTCTCTGAGGTTTTTTTTTTTTTTTCTATTGGTTCATTCTGGGGCAAATCCCGCCCTCTGACCAATAGGGGGGCAGGGAGGGGGGAGAAAGGAGAGACAACATGGGGGGGAATCCTGGGGAGGGGCACAGATTGAATCTACACGGGGAGAAAAATGCCCCTGCTCCAGGCCCACCAGGCCAAGATTCAGAGGGCAGCGTTCCAAGTCCCCGCAGTCCTAAGAATCATGTGAGTGGAAGCGAAATTCTGGCCGAGAATGGACTAAGAACCCTGCGCCCAGCTGTCGCGGACTTTGCAGGCTGGCCACAGGTAACCAGAAACTTTCTAAATTTCCCTAAATAAATCAGTCTCCCTAAACGGAAAATCAGTTCGGTTTTATCCAGCCAGATTAACCAGACCCCGCCTCCTAAGGAGTGGAGAATAAATTTCATGAGACAAAGGTAAAGAGTAAAAGCATGAGGCTTTTAGAAAAAAACTAGACAAGTTGGAAGTGGAGGCAATTACTCAAATACCAACACACTGGAACCTGAGGCAGAAGGACCATAGTTTATAGAGTTGTTGTGAGAGAAGGATGGAGGAATGGAGACAAAGAGGAAAGAGAGAGAAAGATCATCTTCAAGACTCGGAGTACACAATCTATTCTTAGACTAAGAACAAGAGCTATAAAGGAAAATACAGTATTCCTATAAAAACATTTAAAGACCTGCTCATCAAACTTTCAGCAAAATTAAAGAAAAAAAAAAAACCACTGGAACAAAACAAAGGGAGGAAGCTCTTTAGCAAGGCATGCGTTTATTTAGCCTTCATTTATTTTTTGATATAACACCCAAAGTCCAACTAGTCAAGGTAAAAGATGAGCTAAAATTGCATCAAATTGAAAAGCTTCTGCTATGTGGAAACTACATCAAGGAAACTATCTTGAATAACTGGAATAGTCACAAATTGTATTGGACAAAGAGTGGATATCCAAACTATATAAAGAACTCAAACAATGTGACACCAGGAAAATAAACAATTTAAATATAGGCAAATAACCTAGATCGATATTTCTCACATTTAAATTTTCAAATGGGAGGAGGCATAGAGATAAATATAAATGTTTAGCATCACTGAGCATAAAGAACACACATTAAAATCACAATAACATACCAGATCATGCCTGTTAGAATGGCTTTTATCAGCAGGGAAAGAGAAACCAGAGCTTGACATCCCCTGGTAAAAGGAAATAGAACAGTTGGTACAATACGATAAAATAGAATAGCTCTTAAGGAAATTAGCGCAGATAAAAACTAAATTAAAGATAAAAATTTTAAACTGACTAATCCACTCCCACCACGCCCCCTATCCCTCAGAAAATAGGCTGGGATATCCTCAGGATATGGTCCATTGTAAGATGTGCTCACGGGCTGAGGCACATGTACCAGATAGTGAAGACACTCAGAGGCAGATAAGTCCTGGCTAAGGCCTGGAAACATCCAATGGAGGCCCAAAGGCAAAGCCACAGTATAGACAGTTGCTGGACCAATACCGGCATGCCACATCAAGACTGGGAAATATCCTGTTGCTGGGTTTGGATGAGAGAACAAAATACACACTTCCTCAACCAGGTTCATCATCCATGGCCCTGAATTCGATCAGAAGGCACTACTTAACTCCTGCAACACTGCCATCTACAACACCCAGGCCTGAAGGGTCTATATCAATGCTCCAGACAAGTGCAGCATTCCTTTGCAGCATTCTGTAAGATATGTAAGATATTTGTGGTGGCCTTGGAGAAGAAGATGGAGCTACCCATGGAACTCACCATGTTCCAGGTCTACAGGTGGGACTTGATGACACTACTAGACCAAAAAACCCTTAGCTATAGAAGCCAGTACCATCTGGGTCAGTCAGTCAAGTGGATATCTTTGACGTGTTGGGCCAGCAGCACTACTTTCCTAGTAAACGAGATGTCCTATCCTGTTGGCGAAAAAGACTACCAATATGATCATGGAACATGACTTCCCCATGATATGGGTGACCAGAAGGCTTATCCACAAAAATGGTTCCAGTGCTTTAATGGAATCACATGGATCTTGTTCATGGAAGAGGATCTCTCATCAGCCAGTGGAATTGATCATATTTGAGATCATAGCCAAAACAAACTCTTTGCCATCTCCAAAATCCACTTAGTGCAACCAGTATGTGCACAGGTGTAGGGTCATCTATGAGAGTGTGGGCACCTCTTAGGGGCTGTATGCCTGGACAAAACTGACTCATCTTCTCCCAGCAGCCATTAATCATCAATAGTTCTTCAACTACAGTTGAAACTTCATGACCCATTACACCCCCATGTTGGGATTTTGTCTGTCTTGATCTTGTGCAGGTCTTGTGTACAAAGCCACAGTCCTTGTGAAATCACTTGCTCAATAACCTTGCCACATCCAAAAATAATGCTTTGCCACATTTATCCATTATTTCTTGCTCTTTCAGTCTTCCTTCTCCCTGTTCCATGATGATCTCTAAGCCTTGTGCAAAGAGGTATGAAATTTATGTCCCGATGCGGATGAGCACTCCACAATCTCTTAGTCTCTGCATGTTGACCAGTTGTGGGACTCGGGAAGCATTGACTAGTCCTAATGACTGTAAAAAATGAGCTCATGAAGTTGGGAGTGAAAAATGTGCAAGGACAATGGGAAGGAATTAGACTGGGGTAAATGATGGGGGGTTCATAAAAGTATATTATATTCATGTTTGAAATTTTCATACACTCACATCCTCCCAAAATAGGTACAGACCCCATTAATGGACATGCCACTCGAAGTAAATGAACAATAAAAATGCACATTGTTGAATTTTTGAAAAATATTGTTTAAGAAATTTCCAAAATCTTCTTGCTTAACAAGATGGAGTTCTTGGTGGTGAAGGAGAGTAAATTCAGTGAACATGGAAAGAAACTTCCAAATTTTATTTGTGTAAATTTTGTGTGTGTGACTGTATTGCTTGCATATGTAGTATGTAAGTGAACCTGTGCAGTGCCCAACAAGGTCAGAAGAGAGTGTAGGATTCCTTAAAACTGGAGCTAGAGATGGTTTTTAGCCACCATGTGGGTGCTGGAAATCAAACCCAGGTCCTCTGCAAGAGCATCCAGCATTCCCAACCTCTGAGCCATCTTTCCAGTCCCAGAACCTTTTAAATTTTAAGAATGACCTGTACTGGCTGGAAGATGTCCCAGGCTGCCTCATCCAGTGCTTCTACAAGATGAGTCCCAATAAGCCCCTGTTCCATCTCTTCCTCAATTGCTTAGTGTTTCATTCAGTGGATGCCATCCTGAATGAGAACCTAACACATACCAAGATGCAGTGAAAGAGAAAGCCTCTATCATATATCTTTGGTGTGTATTTTCTGTAAGGTTCAGCAGTAGGTATCAAATCCACCCCATGGAATACCTGACTCAAGAAGCAAAAGCCACAAGAAGTTCCTGGACACGGAAATTTTGATTCAGCTACTGAATCTGGAGATTGATGATACTCCTGATATTCCAAGTGACCACTTTGATGTCAGTTTAGAGTAACTATTAACACAGCTTTTTTTTTTCTTTTTCTAGAAACTCTACCTATTTTTGATGTATCTTAATTGAAGATCATGTGTATGCATGCACACATGCTTTCTCTGACAACACACACACACACACACACACACACACACACACACACACACACACATAGAGTAATCCTTGCTGGAAGCTTTTCTCTTTTTTGTGCAGGTTTTCATGAAACCAGGTGGAAAACTTTGCCCCACAGGGATTTGTAGATGTGCTAAAGGTGACGAGCTTGCTCCATAGCCCTGGCTCAAGATCTAACTGTCACCTCTCAAAATGAACACGATACCTTTAAAGCAATGCCAACATTCTAAGAGTCCCTACCTCAAACATATTAGGTTGTGCCAGGGAGCTGTGACAGGGGTTTCCATCATTTCTATAGGGCACGGAGGTATCTATCATCTGCTATAGAGCACAGGAATGGGAGATATGGACTTGCTTAATGCTCCAACAGCAGCTCAGCCTTATCTACTTGTCCAGCATATACTGAAATATATATATACAATATATAAATATATAAAAACTATACAGAAATACTGCATAGAAGGAGGCAGCCACTGACTCAAGCATATATAGTATGCTTTTTACTTCTCCCCTTCACTGCCCCATCCAATGGGAAATACACATAAGCCATGTGGTTTTGTATGTGGTATGTAGTTTTCTCTACTTTAGGGCCTAGAAAGCTATCAAGAACATTTTAGAGACCCTGTTCAAGCCTCAGTTGCTTTGGACTTCCCTAACTGTTGGCCTTTCAGGAGCATCTGACTTTTTGCTCACTGCCTCCTTATCAGCCTTTGAACAAGCTTCTGTCTGGATGAAGATGTAGAAGCCTGAACATGTCACAAGCTGGTACCACCATAATATCTGGTGAGTATCGGCGTTTAAAAAATAATTGAGGGGATGGAGAGATGGCTCAGTGATCAAGAGTAGTAGGTGCCCTTGCAGAAGACCCAGGTTCAATTCCAAGAACCAAGGAGGTGGTTAATAACTGTCTGTAACTCCAGTTCTAGGGGATCTTCCACCCTCTTCTGGCCTTCACAGTCACTGTATGACATGAGTGCACTAATATACATGCAAGTAATACATTCATACTCATAGAATAAAAATAAATACATAATTGGGGGACCGGAAAGATGACTCAGAGGTTAAAAGCACTCACTTATCTTGTAGAGGACCTGGGTTTAATTGTCAGTACCCACATGGCAGTTAACAACCTCCTGGAACTCCAGTTTCAGGAGAATCCAAAGCCTCCTCTGACCTCTGCAGTTACACTTACACACATGTAAGTAATACATTCATATACATAATAATAATATGTAAAATATTTTAAAGTATTTACAAATAATTGAATTCCAAAGTGGCCCTCTGTGTATTACTTTCATCAAAGATCCTGTCTATTATGAGTGTGGGAATTTTTTTTTCTCAAACAGTGAAGAATGTTGTGTAGCTTGCACACACATCCAGGTGCCTTGTCCAAAATACAGCTTCTCCTGACACTTAGTACACATTACATCTCACTCTAGGGTATTTTCAGTTACCAAAGAAATATGAATCTCAAGCAAATGCTAAACAACACCTTCCTGTGAGTCATACTTGCTATCACATTACATTAATTCAAAGTAAACCCGAGTCTCAACCTTTCTATCTTCCTTTAAGTATTTCTTTCCGTTTCTTCTTTATTGATCAAGGTTTTGTGTCAATATTTGCTGGAGTTCTGGATGGAAAGAAAATGCCATCATTTTGTTTCTGCTTCCTTGAGCTCTTCAAAAGTAGAGGAGATGTGTCCAGGCTTAAGTCTGATGATAATTAAAAGAAATAAAAAGTCCTGGGAGTGCTCAAAGAAGGTTTCAGGTGAAGAGAGGCCTGGTGCACAGCACAATGATCTAGCTTTGCCTTGGCATCACATCTACCTCATAGATAAAGTAAAGTTGAGACCCTAGCAGAACACAAAATTTTTCCTCCATTGCATGGGGTGATTGCCCTGGTCCTGTTGGAAGCTTTTGCTGTTGTTGCCGGGATAACTAATAGGTTTATTGTGCCAACCACCTGAGGGAGCTTTATCCCTCTAACAGTCTGACATAAGTACTAGGCACTTTCAAACCTGGAAGTGCGTGAATACTGAGATGAGTGTTTCACTTTACAGAACAGAAAGAAGGTAGATTGTTGGCCAAAGGACCTTGACCAGCCTACAGACTCTGCCTGTCCAAGCCTGAATACCTTCCTCTCTCTAATGCTTGAAGAATGCCTCTTCTTTGAATTGAATGAACTATATGGCAGTTCTCAATCAAGTTCAAACTCCCTCCCCATCCATGCCTCCCCCAACCCCCACCAGGCCCCATGTAGTCCACTACACACAGCAAGTCCTATCCAGTCAAGCACCTGCCCCGAGATGTCCCTCAGTGCAAACCCATCCACTGATGTTGTCTTATGAATTCTCCTCCCCCAGTGAGGCCCCAGTGTTCAGCTCCATTCCCCTAGGTTTGGACCGATTGAGTGAACAGAAAATGCTCTCCAATTAGAGTAACCAGTTTTATTCAGGGTTACTTACAAAGAATTCATCTCCAGGGAAAAAGACAGAAACTTCAAATGGGGGAGCCAGCATTTTGATCAGAAGTCCTGTGGACCTCCGCACACACACACACACAAGATAGAGACCTGCAGCACCCCTTGTGTGGAGCCTTCCCAGCTTTCACTGCTTTTCCCCTATACCCCTGCCCCTTAAGTCATTGGTTGGTTGGATGTCAATCACATTTGGAGGCATGTCCCTCGAGAAACTCTGTAAATTTACCCTGCAGGTGCCCAGTCAGCTTATTCAGTGATTCCAAGTAAAGCACACTCTCCCCCAGCCAGTAGCAACCAGTATTTTACATTTCTCAGTCTAGAGCCAGTCCCCCATCCATTTATCTCCTCCCTTTCAAATCACCGTTTAGATGAGTAGGCATCAGTAGAGCTCAGTGCCACCACTGTCACACGTTCACATGTGTAAGCTTCCTGTGGCCTGAAAGCCTCTGCGGCCCTGTGTTCGTGAACCAGTCCTGGCTCTTCCAGCCTTTTACGCCCTCTTCTGCAATGGTCCCTGAGCCATGGGTTGGTGAGGTTCAATATAGGAGTTCTATCCAGGGACACACTCTGAAGTCTCTTATTCTTTTAAACTTGGCCAATGGTGAGCCCCTGTGTGCATCTCATTCCGTAGAATAAGGAGGCATCACTGGTGAGTGTTGAAGGATGCATTCTTTTCTCTCTATCCCTCTTTCCGCTATGCTCCGTGAGCCCTGGGTGTAGAGGTTCAACAGCAGATGTGTCACCTAGGACTGGGCATCTCTCAGATGTGCGCTGTCCTTGTCTGGCCTGTTGTGGAACTCTGCAGTAGCTTCCATCTGTTGCAACTGGAAGCTTCCTTGATGAATGGTGCTCAGTATGTTTGTCAGTCTTCTCCCTTAGCAGTTTATATATTATCACTTAGAATTATGAGAGTAAAACCTCAGTTAGAAGGTTTCCAGCTTCGTTCCACTCCATGGCTCCAAGTCCTCTACCCAAAGTATGTTCTGACTTCAGCATTGGGTTCCTATTAGTTCTGGGAAATAGCCAAGAGTCTCAACAATTAGCCTGTGCCATTTTGAGAGTCTCCTGGACCACCCCCACCAAGGTCACAAAGGGAGGTCTCCTCTGTCTGGCCCTGTGTTCCTTGCCCCTAAGTATATACATGTACCAATGTTTATACACTGTGTGTGCATTCTCATGGGGTTCCTGGGCATCAGATTTCCCTCAGTGTTCCCTGCTCTGCAAGATTCGTTCATCTCTACTGTCTTGCCTCCCATCCAGACTCCTCATTCCCTCCCCAGTACCAGTATCCCCATTATCCCCCTCTCCCTCCATTAACTTTTCCCTCCCACCATCTTCCTTCTCCCCAACACCATGTCTCCTTGCATGGCCAAACAGTCCCAACTTCCCCACCTTCCCCATGGTAACATCGATTCCTTGCTAGGTCCCTCTTTTAGGTTCTTTCCTTTCCTTGACCTCTGTGTGTCCTTTCCATTTCCCTGACTCCTGGTGTTACATCAGGATATATGCACCCATATAA
The DNA here is from genome assembly GCA_035773235.1 of Eospalax fontanierii. Lineage (NCBI taxonomy): Eukaryota > Metazoa > Chordata > Mammalia > Rodentia > Spalacidae > Eospalax > Eospalax fontanierii. The sequence continues at coordinate 12,955,157 of CM069544.1, read as the reverse complement.
AAGGTTGGTGCTACAATCTCCAAATGACAGAGAACGTATGTCACTTGCTTTTCTGAGTTTGTGTTACATCACTTAGTATAATACACTCTAGTTCCATCCATTTCATCCATTTACCTGCAAATTTTATAATTTAATCTTTTCTTATTGTTGAATAGAACACCATTGTATAAATTTATCACATTTTCATAATCCATTTGTCACTTGAGGGGCATATAGGTTTTGTTTTTTTTTTTTTTTCATTTCTTAGCTATTGTGAAGACAGCAGCAACAAACATGATGTACAAATATCTCTTCAGTATGATGAATCCTTTGGGTGTATACCAAGGGGAGGTATAACTGGTTCATATAGTAGATTCAATTCTAGTTTTTTGAAAGATCTCCACTCTGCCCTTCCATAGTGGTTGCATGAGTTTACAGTCCTCCCAGAAATGAATGAGTATTCCCTTTGCTGCACATCCTCGTAAGCATTTGGTATCTTTTGTTCTCTTGATCTTAGTCTGTCATGGGTGAGTAGATGAAGAAATTTGGTATATATAGATAATGTGATATCGTTCAGCCTCTGTCAATAAGGGAATCCTGTCATTTGCAGCCGTGCCAATGTGCTGGGAAAAGGTTATGCTAAACAAGAAACAGGAATTTCATGCAAATAGAAATATTTGAGTCTAAGTACATAAGCAGTAGTACCCAAGTAAGCTTTTGAGCTGTGAGATGTTCATATGGTCAACAAGGTATCTAAGGAGCTCTGTTGTTACATCATAAGAAATTAGCTTCAATGCACATGTTAGTTTTGTTGATACAAATTCAACAGTAAGATGTATGAAGGGTACAGATATCTTTTGAAGAAGTTTTTTGTTTTACTTTGAAATATTTTTATATATTTTTATTTATTTTATTGTTATTGCTATTGTTATTATTGTTGACAAGGTCTCCCTGAAGCCCCAAATGACCTGCAACTCATTATGTAGACCAGGTTGGCCTTCATCTCACAGAGCTCTTTCTGTCTCTGCTTCCCAAGTGTTGGGATTAAGGGCATTTGCCACCACGCCTGGATTTGAAGGATTTTTAATCAAGTGATCAATAGGATCCTATTAACACTTTAAGACATTCTGATAATATGGAGATTGAAGAAAGCAAGGACTCCTTGCTAAGGTCATTTGTAGAAATGTCAGCAATTCTTGTGTATTGTAACAAGGAGAGAAGCTAAGTGATTTACAATACAGGTACAAGAAGGGAAGAAATAAGTTTTAAACCAAATCATAAATTTTATCTGGAAGTTTATACATTTCACATTCAAATCTTAGTTCTTCCTTGCTAGTTACTCATTAATGACAATTTTTCTATCTTTCCCACTATATTTTAAGGCCTTAGATCATTTTACTTTTGCAAACTATATGTGTCAGAGATTTAATCCCAGTGTAACATTCCTGAAAGATTGGGGTTTCAGCAAAGTTTTCAGGTGATAGGCAAGAGCCTCTGTGGTGGCTTGAAGGAATACAGAAATGCTCTGTGTGTGTGTGTGTGTGTGTGTGTGTGTGTGTGTCTGTGTGTCTGTGTGTTTCATTTCCCTTCTTAAAAGCTATGTGAGAATTCAGGAAGAAAGCTCTCCCCAGATACCAACACGTTGATTTTGTGCTTCACAGCTTCCAACACTGTGAGAAATAAATTTATGATGCTTCAAATAGCATAGTGTTTTGTTACCTAGCAAGGATGCCTAAAACTCACACCTCTCGTTGCATGTCTTTTACTGCAATATGTAAAAATAGAGAGATATCATTCAATTAAATTGAAATTTTACTCATGGTCTGGCACAAGGAAGATGATGAGGGAAAGTGTAGAGCCTGATATTCATTTGGCTGTGATGATGGTGAAAATCACTCATGCAGACAGCCAGAGTGGAAAGCTTCATGGGACCAGATAAATCACCCACCACTAGTGGGTGAACCCACCAGTTAAACCCTCTAAAATATAAGGACCTCCACAGAAGCCACTGTGAAAGTCATTAGAGAGGATCCCCAAAAGAACTAAAATCAGAACTATTTGTGGTAGCTTATAAAATTAGAATCACATCAATTAGTTCATTCTGATATATATTTATTATTTTTACAAAGAAAGCCAGCCCATGGTATTCAATATTGACAAAATAATATAAATGGCAAAAATTTAATTTAATTTTCATTTATTACTTTCTGTGTGAGAGTAGCCAGGCTTATTATAGGCTATTTTAGGCTAGTAAATGCTATTAATATAGAGGAATTAGGCAAAAACCTAGCTGTGAGGGTTAAAGTGTTACCTCTCTACCTTATTGTTATCAATTATTTCAAGATAATAGGAAGTACCTTCTTCAAAATCATTTCAACATCAATGGTCATTTGAGACCCAGTATTAATCAAACATGATGATTAACTGAGTGATACACAACAGCATATTTTAAAGTTAATTCAAGCTTAGGTTGCTTAAATATTTGAGATATTTTTGTCTCTTTTCTTTGCAATATTTTAATTTTATCTGATAATTTTCTTTAACTTCTCAGTTAAAAAAAATAGCTACAGCTTATATATATTCTGACCTTTCTTGAATGAATTCAAATTCTAGAGAACATATGTATGTCCCATTAGTTTTGCAGTCTGAAGAAATTACCATATATTACTAAACAAAAGGGACAAAGCAACTTTTCTCAAGATTTACAGAAGCCGTTATAATTGAATACAAAAGAAAATCACATTTTTTAATGTTCTCTTTGAAATTATGTTTGATTTTGGTTATTTTTTTTTCTACCCAGTTTTGCAAAGCCCTTCAAGCAACACTGCAAAACTAAGCTTCATCACAGATACTTGGACATTTTCTCAGTAATGAAAACTTCGTTGATTTTTCACTTATTTTTACAAGTATGTGAGCACTGAAAGCAAGCCCTGGCTAAAGGGAAATGTTTGCAGTCTTCATTTTAAGTGATAGCTCACTTACAAAATGAGTGGATCATGAAAGTTATGGGCCTTGAGGTTTAGCTGTGTGAAGTAACACTGGAATACAACATGTTGTGTTAATGTGCCTTTCCAAAAATTAGATGGGAGTCTAGCTCTTCATTATCAACAGATAGTCATAGACTCATAAGCAAAGGTAATGAAGGGACTGTTATCATAACAAATAGGATATATCAGGGTGTAATTATCAACACAGGAGCACGGAGCTTGATGGTTTTTTAATGAAGAGTAGGATGCATTTTAAAATCTAGAATTATTCTTCCCAAAAGCTCATTAGCTATGACATCCTCCAGTGCGACAAAATTTACTCAAGCAAAAATACGGTAAACAGTTTACCTAGAAGCTTCAGTGTAGAAATGGCTGAATTGTAATCCTCTCCTGTTACTATAGTATTGTTTTGTAATTAATATTTTACTTAGTGTACAATATAATGGGTATTATTATGTCATTTATACATATATTATTATACATTTATTATTGACCAATGTTTTACTCGATGTAACTTGGAACAATAAAATGGTTTAATTATACTGGGCCTTGGCAAAGATGAAAAGAATAAAAATATAACAATAAAATATAGGTATCTGGCAAAAGATATAGATGGTTCTATTATCTTAAGCTTCCCAGAAGCCTTCCAAGTAAGTTAACAGATAATTCTAGCCTTGATTTTGATATGCTGACATAATCAAGATGACATTAGAATTTTAAAATTTAATGGCATGGCATAGATATGATTTCTGATTGGAGTGGAGTAAGGGTATGTGAAAATGTGCCCATTCATAAAGTGGTAAGAACACTAGTAACTACTATCCAAATTAACTTTTCTAAAATTGTGAAAATAAAGTTTTGCAACTTTATTTTATAAGTCTGAGTAGTATTTAATCATGAATAAAGCCTGACTTAAACTAAATTTGTTTTAAATTCATGACACAACTCTGTCCCCCTTCTAGCATTGGGCCTAGGCTTGCTCCTGTCCTTTCTGCCTCTTGTCACGTCCCCTCTTGTCTGACGGGATAGGTGTGGCAGACATTGTTCAGTGCTCCCCTTCCTCCTTGTGATTACCCCTGTCCCTGGCCTGTGGGGAGGGGAGCTCGGGAGAGATCGGGTGCACCGCTTGCCCCAACCCAGATCCCCGGTGTGACGCGGCAGAGATCCTAAAGGTGAAACCGGGACCCCCCCACATCCCCCACTCCCCCACCCCATGATCAAGTCAGCTTTATTCCAGAGATGTAAGGATGGTTCAATATATATGTTAATAAAAGTTATGCAAAAAAACTTAAAGATGAAAATCAGATGGTCATTTGATTAGATGTAGGAAAGACCTTTGACAAATACAACATGCATTCATGTTAAAAGTCCTACAGGCAACTGGACTGGAGGAAACATATATCAACATAATTAAAGCTATATACAGCAAACCCACTGTCAATATCATTCTAATGGAGAAAACCTGGAAGCATTACCATTATAAGCAGGATCCAGGCTGCCCAACATCTCTAATTCTTTTCTATATAGTGCTTGCATCTACCATATGATCCGATTATACCACCCTTGGCATTTACCCAAAGGATCATTCTACTGTAGAGATACCTGTACATCCATGTCTGTTCCTGCTTTTTTTCACAATAGCTAAGAAATGGAAATGGCCTAAATATCCCTTAACTGATCCATGAATAAAAAAAAAAATGTGGTACACATCAGAGTGCTACTCATTGCTAAGGAAAAGTTAAATCATGACATTTCCAGGTAAAGGGTAGAATCAGAACCTGTTAAACTAAGAGAAGTCACACAGATTCAGAATAAAAACAATCAGCCTATGTTCCCTCTCATTTATGGATCTTTTACAACAATCCCTTACAGATGTGTATATAACCTCCTGTAACAGCAGGAGCCATTACAATGGAGAGTAATCATGGAGGGAAAGGTGAAAAAGGACCTGAGAAAGAAAAATAGTAGGAAATAGATGTTACCAAGGCAGTAACAGGGGAAAATGGGGATTTTCAACTGGGAAGGGAGGAAGGATTTTCAAGAAACCAGTGGGTTTAAGGGCAGATAATAGCAGATGGGTATTATCCAATTAAAATGGGTATACTTTAACTGGGAAGATAGGAGGGAGGCTACACGGGGGGGGGGGAGATGAGAGGTAAATAGAGCTTAGGTGGTATGAAAGGGCAGAGATTAAAGTATTAATTTACACCCCCCCAAACAAAAAAATACACATACAATATTTGAACATGAGTGTATGTGTATAACTTAAGGCACTATAGCAAGAAACGTAGTGCCAAACTGAGAAGCCTCCCTATGAGATGTTGGTCATGGAAGTCTAAGAGACCCTCAAAATAACACAGGCTATTGCCACAGCCCTTGATTACCCCCCAAAAGGAAGGTAAAACCCTATTGCTGAAGACAGGGCATCCATGGGATATAGGACTTGGAGCAACAGAGGTGAAACTGACCTGGAAACCTCCTCTCTGAAGACTAGCTCTCATAGTTCTAGAGAATACTATGCAAGTACTTAAGGGACAAAATCTAATCAATGATCCAACCCAAATTTAAAGCCTAATAACTACAACAACTGGTACAACAAGCTACCTCTATTGGTGTAGCAGTAATAGCACTTTTATATAGGGGTTCCACAACTGATCATGCACAGAGAATTTATATCTGAGAGCTTTCCAGTCTTAACTGACACATCTACAGTGGAACCTCAACATCTAAGACTCATGGAACATAACACAACAGGGAGCAGACAGAAAACAAGTACATCCCTCAACTCTCAACAATGAAGCTTCTTTATATAACAGAGTGCAGTGCACACAGAAGGCCACAACTGCCCAAGTTTTAAATAATAAGAGACTGCAAGGTGTCCCTGCTTAGGACCCTGATACTAAACCTCACCCACATATGGTTCAGGGACCATTGTGGAAGAGGAGATGGAAAGATTGTAAGAACCAGTGTTGGTGCATGAACATAAGGAAACAGAGTCTTTCAGGCCTCTGGGAACTTGCTCATATGTACTTGCAACAATAGTGACAGCATGTGCAAGAGTCATGCCCACTCAACCAGAGAACTAGGGACATGGGGTATGGAGAGATGGCTCAGAAGCTAATAGCATTAGTTGTTCTTGCAGGGGACTCAGATTTGATTCCCAGCACTCACATGTTGCTAACCCACCATCCACTCTCCAGTCCCTCTTCTGACCTCTGTGGAATTGCATGACATGGGTACATTTGGATACATGCAGGGAGTTCACCCATACACATAAAATAAAAATAAGAAATAAAGTAAGAAAAGAACCATGTAAATGAGCATCAGACACCAACTCTATCTGAGGAACTGTTGGCAACAGATTATTGCAAGATGATGGAGAATAGATCTTCTTCAAGACAATCACTGTAAACAGACTGAATAGACTCCAGTGGATGAACTTACACAAAAGGACATCTGGTAAAATTCTTGACCAGAAACACCTTAATATATATGACTAAATGCATGAAATCTGGTTGAGGGATATGTAGGGTGTAGAGATTGTGAAGATGTCTAAATTTGATTAAGATCTAATGCATTAAATGCACACAAATTCAATAAAAATATACATTAAAAATTCTAAACTAAAGTAAATCCATCAGACTTTCACACCTGTCCTGAAATAGTCTTAAAAAATAATACATACTTATTACCATGGAAATCAGAAAAAAATAATTGCCTATCAGTCACTAGGAGGGAACCTTGCAAAAAGTCCCAGTCCTAAATTAATGTCAACTTGCAAATTGATTTGAAGCTATCAGATTAAGGCCCATTTGCAGATGTCCAAGAGAATTTTAAAATGAACTTATTCCTGAAAATCTTGTAGACAATTGTGTATATATGTTTTGTGCAAAGACATATGTCTAGGCAGTCTGAAAAACCTTAATCACTCATACCTGTCCTGCATGAGCTTCTGTATAACAAATGATCTCCAATAACCAAATGACAAAGTTTGAGAGACTTAGTGACTATGTTCATTAGGAACTTTGTATACAATTACTAGCTTACAATTAAGCACAGTGAGTGGTCACATACAACAGGAGATACCCAATTTATATAATTAGTCGGGAAAGTAATTACACACCAAACTAGCCATAGAAACATAACATCAAAGAACAACAACAACAAACTGTGGAGCACATGCGGAGAAGGGAGGGTGGTTCAAATTCCCTAAACTGATAAATTTTATTATTGAAATACACAGTTTCAACAGAAATCACACTGCATATAACGAAACAAGATGTAGAATCCAGACACAGGAAAAATAAGGATGAAGGAACTATAGCTAAGAAACACAATGTGGGATTTTAAATTAGAAATAAAAATTCAAATCCACTATTATAATAATACTTAATGGAATAAAGAAAATGTTTTCTAAATAATCAAAGTCTATGTAATGAAGCCTCAGAATCTAGAAATGCTAGATAAAAAGAAATTATATTTAAAGGAAATAAGGAAAAACTAAGGATTTTAAAACAACAACCAAATGAAAGATTCAAAGTGACCACAGCAAGAGAGATGGGAAATCCAGACTTGAAATGACTCGGTCTAAGGAAGAAATATGAAATAAATGAGGTAAAATTAAAAATATTGTTAAAGTTTTATAGCATCAGGTCCGTTAGGGCAATATATTCCCTAGAAGCAGAGGAGAGATACAAGATGATAGAACATGCGCTTGAGAGAAAAGTGGCCAAAATCCCAAAGTTAGTGAGAAATACTAGCAGGATAAGCTTAAAGATCCCACCTTAGGCATGTTATAGTGAAACTGTCAACAGTCAAAGTCAAATGGAGTATTTAGAAGGAAACAACGGAGAAATACATAAAAATGTCATAAGACATAAAAAATAGCAAAAGCTAGGGTGGAGAGCTGGCTCAGTGGTTAAGAGCAATGGTTACTCTCTCAAAGGAACTTGGTTTGGTTCCCAGCACTCACAAGGTGGTAACTCTAGATCCAGTAGATCCAAAGCCCTCTTCTGGCCTTTACAGGCATTGCATGGATGTGGTGCATTTAACTACATACAGGTCAAACACTCCTACATATAAAAAATGAGTTAATTTTAAAAAGAAATCATAAAACTACATAGAAAATCATTTGTAATTATAACTACATTACATGGAAATAAACTAAACAGGATGGAGAGATGACTTAGTGGTTAAAGGCCCTGGTTGTTCTTGCCAAAGACCCAGGTTTGAATCCCCACACTCACATAGTGGCCAAAAAAGGATCTGTAACTCCAACTTCAGGAAATCTGATTCCCCCTTCTGTCCTCCACAGAAACTGTGCAACATGACTACACTTATTCATGAAAATATAACACTCATACACATAAAAAGCAAAAATAAATTTAAAAATGAAATTCATTAAAAATAGTTCTAAAAATAAATATAAATAAAGATATCTCTGAAAGATAGAGATTGAACAAATAATTTTTTATGAGGAGTAAATTTTTTATGTTTTGGTTTTTTGAGTAAGGGTCTCTTTGTAATCCCAGGTGGTCTAGAAACAAATTATTTCACAGAGCCAAACTCCTATTTTTCTCTGTAGGAACGACCTATTGATATAAAACATAAAGATCTTGAAAAAGATCTATTGAATAGATAGCCTTGTATATTTTAGATACTAACTCAGTGTCAGATGTACAGTTGGTAAAGGCTTTTTGTTTTGTTTTGTTTTGTTTTGTTTTACATTCTCATTCCTATCACATGTAGGCTGCCTGTTAACTTGGACAATGGAATCCTTTCCTGTAAAGTGTTTTTCTGTTTGTTTGTTTCATTTTTTAAGTTTCCCATTTGTCAGCTATTGGTCTTATTGCTATCCTGGCCTTGTTCAGAAAGTCATCTCCTGGTCTATGCTTTCCAGTGTTTCTCTGTGTTTTCCTTTATCAGATTCAGGACACAAAGAAACCAGAAAATTAAATATTAAAATCCAAGAATCCAATTAAAAATTGAAGCAAGGAACAGAACACAGAGCTCTCAAAAGATCCAGCACAAACAGCTATGAATTTTTCTTTTAGTTTGTAATTGAATTTTTGTGATTTTCATACAATACAATTTAATGAACCCCCCCATCTATGACTCCCCTTACTGGCCCCTCCCAATTTAATGTACTCTATTGTATATGTTCATGAATGCCTATAGAGTCTAATTTGTGCTCCCAAACGTCCTTCAGTTTGTGTCCAATCACTTGAGCCTGGTTAACCTACCAAGAGTTCCAACCTTGAAAGAGCCTCTCTTTCCCCCGCCCAGCACCATGGATTTCCAAAAGGTCCTTAGATTGGATTGGTGTTTCTTGTCTACTTCTTCATGTCTATTTGGGGGATTCTGTCTGGCTTGAAATTGTATGGGAATGGTGCATGCTGTCACCCATTTGCTGTGGGTTCATATGAGTAACTGACCATCTGTCTAGAAAACTCCAGTCCTTTGCATCTTCAACCAAAAATAAAATGCAAAATGAAACTACTTTGAGATTTTATCTTACCACTGTCATAATGAGTAAAATCTGAAAAACAAATGATGTTTTTTGTTGGCATGAATGTGGGAAAAGCAGAACATTTAGTCACTGCTGGTGAGACTGAAAATTGGTGCAGCTACTATGTAAAGCAGTGCTGAGAGTCTTCAAAAAGTTAAAAATAAATCTACCACATGATCCAGCCATTCCTGCTTGGGCATATACCCAAAGGCTTCCAAATCTTACTACAGATGTACCTTCTCATCTAGATACACTGAGGATCTATTCATAATAGCCAGAACATATAAACAACCTAGATGTGCATTAAGTGATGAATGGATAATGAGAACATACTACATTTATACAATGTTTTATTTCTCAGCTGTTAATAAAAACAAAATTATGAAATTTGCAAGTAAATGATTGGGTCTGGAAATCATCATCCCAAGTCAGTTAACCCAGAACCAGTGGAAAAATTTCAAATGTTCTCTCTCAATTAGAAAATCTAGAGAGGTCCCAAAATTAGCAAGGGGCTATTGCGGGGGGAGGGTCCATAGGAAGAAGGCAGTGATAAAGGGGACATAGGGACAATTACTTAGGAAGGATTAAAGGGGTGAAGAATGGGAGGGGGAAATAAGGAGAGAGGGAGGGATGATTAATACTAAATATCTCTTGAAAAGTTCATCTGGAAAGCTACTATTGTAGAAGCTTTCTGATTAGAATTCATTGTTTAAAGTGAACATAATTTCAGAAGAATGAAGTAAAGAAAATAGATGATGGAAACTAGAATATGAAATATTTACGCCATTTTGTGTTAATGAGCAACAGAATCACAGACATCTGCATGTCTCCCCTGGACTTCAGTGTGAAAGTATAAATGAAATGATTCTCCCTGGGAGGGAATTTGGTCTAACATTCGTATTGTTTTAAATCCTGACTTCAAGGTGAGACATCAACTTCCCTGCTGACACAAGTCTGTAATTCCATCAATAGAAATGTGAGGCAGGAGTATCACAAACTTGAGACAAACCTGTGCTACGTGATGAAAAGTTGTTTCAAACAAAACAGAAAGAGAATAATGAAATAAAAAGATCCAATATCAGCTTGTGCTGGGATTCCCTTTTAAAAATCATATCAAAACATTCCAGCTTTGTTTATCTGCAATTATAGCAGAAAGAAATAAAAGCTTAGAAAATGGTAGAGAAGTATACCAAACCTGAATACAATGACTTCTATCATTTCTTTATAAAAATTAGTAATGGCCAAAACTTTTTATTTTAGTCCAGTATATTGAAGCTAGGGTCTTATATATACTGGACAAATACTCAACTACTGAGCTATACCCCTATCTCTTAGCAGATTTCTATAATAAAAGGTATTATTTACTTAATTGGGGGGGTGCATGTGTGTCTCTCTGTGTGTGTCTCTGTGTGTGTTTGGGTGTGTGAGGAGATTATATATGTGTGGAAACATGTGGGGACACGTACACACCATTGCATGCCTTTGTAGAGGCTAGATATTGATACTTGGTATTTCATTAAACTCTCCTCCATATTTTTGAGACAGGATACTTTGTTAAACCTGTTCTATCAGGCTTAGGAAGCTGAGGCTAGGTAGGTCACAGGATGTAAGGAAGAATATAATGCTAATTTTCTACTAATAGTTATCATACTAAACTGACTCCTACTGAGTTATTGTTATACCCATAGATAAATGATTCCTTCAGCTCCACCAGAGACATTTCTTGATGCAGTAGATGGTAATTAACACAGAAACCCAGAACTGGCCAATGTGCCAAGAACAAGAGGCTACAGTACTCTTATTCCTGAATAGGGCACTGTTGCATAAATAAACAGTTTTTTCTCTCTCTGCTGTGATTGACATCCAACTAACCAATGGCTTAAGTGGGGAGGTCTAGCAGAAACGCATGGAAGCATGGGAATGAGAGAGGCAGGTGTAGCGCCAGGGCTCCATTCTTGTGTGCATGTTCCAGAGGTCTGGGGGTACTTATGATCAAAATGCAGTCCCCGCCATACAACATTTCCATATCTCTCTCTCCCTAAGGACGAATCCTTTGTAAGTAACCTGGAATAAATTAATTTCTCTAAAAGAGCATTCTCTGTCCACTCAATCATTTCAAACCTGGGGGTGGGGTGGGGCTGAATGCCAGGACTCACCAGGAGAGAATCCATGATACAGCTGGTGTAGTCAAGCAGGACCAACTGGTATAGGTGAATGCTCCCAGGAAAAGGATTTATGGAGCCTCAGCTAATATGGGGACCAACAAAGGGAAAAGTGTTGGCAGAGGAAATTTTGACATGGTGGACTATCCCCATAGGTCTGGTGTGTGTGGTGGCCATCGCAGGGATAGTGTGGTTTATAATGAAATATGTAACTAAGGTGAACTTGCCTATGCAGTGAGATTGGCAGGGAGAACACTGGGGTGGCAGTCTCAAGCTGAGGTTGTAGCCCAGAGAGAGATTCAAAGTGTGAGAGACGAATTAGAGCAAGAGAAAGACATGAGGCTTGCTTCTTCAATACTAGCCTCTGACCTTGCTAACAAATTGGATGAAAGAGAAAAGGACATAGAAGTTTTAGCCTGCCACTTTCTACAACTAGGAGGTGGAAAAGGGACAAAAACCTAGGTCAGGTTGATAATATAAGACCTATCCTGGGACCCTAGGACTTGGAAACCCTGGGAAGAATCAGGGAGCAATGAGGGAGGGAGCAACCCAGAATAAACTAAAAGTGTCCCCCCAGGTTCCAGCAAGACTGGAATGAAGGAAAGTTTGGTAGAATTGAGATTAGTGTATGAGGACATGCCAACAAGCTTCCTTCTGCAGCTCTTTCTATAGAATTTTAACATCTCCTAAACGTATAAAAATATCTTCTGGAATGTACCAAGGTAAAAGATAGTCCTATACATGACTAGAACCACTCACAAGAGTACAGTTGACTGTGAGACGTCTGGTATCAAAGGATACTCAACCTGCCTTTAAAGGAGATTAAGATCAGAAGTGGTAGCTAAGAAGGGTTAAGGAAAATGAGGCAGAAATTGAACAACCCTGGAGATTACGGCATAAGAAACAAGACAGACACTTTAAGCCACTGTCCTTTCTTTCCGTATGTTAACTGTATTTCAGTGCCATGCTATCTAAAGTTCATAATTTTTGTGAGTCAAGAAACCTCAGGTGGTCATTCTTTCAAGTACAAAGAGAACAAGATGCCTCAACAGACAATCTAACACAGTGACCGGAAAATAGCTATTCTTCAAAGGAAAATGTAAAAGTTTATTAGCAGTAAAGAAAAAAAAAAGGCCATTGAACAAACAAAACATTAGATCTTCATTTCAAATAATTATAATGTAAGATAATACTGTATGCCATTTATAACTACCATCAATATAAAGCACTTTGTGCCCAGACCTGTTGCAAGACTTACTGATATTGATATGTTTAACCCTCAAAACAAAAATTACCCATATTTATTATGAAACTAACAAAATATGAGTCCAAATGACCTGGCTCAAGGGTTTATATACATGCCTTATGGCCTCTCAAAGGTTTGCTGTCTAAAATAAAGCAGTGTCTGGCTAAGAATAGCTATGTTAAGGATAACAGGAAAGGTAAAGTCCCCAAACTATCTCATTATACCACATTCTCACATTTACTGAAGAGATCTTTGAACTTTGATTTTTATGAATCAATATTCAATTCATGGCCTCAATGTCTTAAAAGCTTAGGAAATTTTAAAAGTCACTTTTACATTTTAAAGTTGAGTTCTTAAACTATTCAATACATGTAATTGAGGTTTGGAGACCAAATATTTCAGAAGTCCCCTATCTTTGCCTTTAAAAATCAGGAACTTCAGTACCTAAATGTTATCAAAAGTCTGCTTTTGTTATCTATTCAAAGATTAGACCTTCTCCCTTGAAGCATTTGAGATCATTCACACTGCATCACTTCAGGGCTCTCATGGCACTTTGGAATAGGCACACATAATTGGAAGCTTAGTCAAGCAAAACACATTCACAGGTCATGGTAGAATCACACACCACACTTATCTTCTTGCTTACAAATCCAGATAACTTCACAATGGAAAAAGTATATAATCTCAGAAAGGACAGAGAAAATGAGGTTCCTGAAAAGACAGTGTTCACGATGGAAGAGATATCAATATGCTCTAAATACAGTGATAAGCATAGCGCAGTTAAACTAGGAGTCCATGTTTACAGGAAAATAAATGATGTCAAATCCAAGGCTCTCATTGAAATGGTCTCTCAAACAGGCAAATCTACCTATATACACTATATACATCTATTTGTCTATCTACTATCTATTTAAATATGTTATATATATTTATTTACATTTATATATATATATATATGACTTACAAAAGATAGTTGTCAGTGAATGAGTAAACAGTAAATATATCAAAAATCTAGTAGCTCTTACTAGCTAAGAATGAATGTTTCCTGTAATATATCATGTGTGATTTGAACACTTTTCATCCAAACATCAGGTTTTAAATGGAATTGTGACCCTTTTATAAAAGACAGCACAGATACACTGCTTCCAAAGTTGAATAATACCTAATAATTTTGTTTTTTCAATAGTATTGATTGTGACCTTTTATGAAGATTACATTTTTCTATTAATATATAACCTATACCAATTTTGAAAGCAGAAACTTTAGGAGAAGCCCTAGCAAATCACCCTTAGATGAAATATTAGAAAGTCACTTGCATGAGGACACCTTAAAGATGTTGGCATGTAACTTAGAGCAGCTATATATTAAATTTATATACAGTCTTAGGTAATGTAGAGGAAAGAATCAATAAATATCAGTGAAGAGGTTTAAAAGGGCATATTAACGGAAGGGAAACTAGACTTAATCATAGTACAGTTTGTGGAAAAACTGATTCAATATAGCAGAATAATTCCAATAATAATATAAATTATTTATCCATATGTTATTTATTTCATATAACTAACATCTCTAAGACAAGGATTAAGAACAAGTCTTTGTAAAGACAGAGAAGATGGTGGTTGCAGACAAAATATTTTACTGATGTAACAAATACCATGGACACCACCCCATTGCATGGATTCTTTCTCTCTCTAGTCTATCTCTATATCTTTCCTCTCTCTCTTATTTTTCTGTCTCTGTTTTCATCCTCTCTCTTTTCTGATCAAAAGTACTTGTACATACTAACCACATGCCCTACCACTGAGATACTCCAGGTTCTGCATGTGTTTGCAATTCCTTTTCACTTTCAAACTTTGTCCTTCTATTACCCACATATGCCATTTCCTGAAGATAATAATAATTTGGTTCCAGAACCTTTGGAGAGAAGCCTTCAAATCTCAATTCTGAGGAGATGGGCAATGTATTCCTCAAAATACAAAAACTCCTTCTAATGATGAGAAAATGTCAGATAAACTAAGTTTTCAATGTGTTCAAGAGTGGTAAACTCATGAAAGACAGAGAAACTGTCACAGAATTGAGGTGATTATGGAGACATGAGAACTGGACACAAAGAAGGATTCTAGTTATGCTACTTTGCACTTTGGAAAGGAATAGCTTTGACAGAAACCTAGAGAGATATGAATGGGTTTCTCAGCTTAGTTAATAAACTAGTGATAATTACAGAGGTCTGCTTCTTAATTTTGATAACTATACCATGTCTATGTAATATTTCAATGAAAAGGGGAAGCTAGTGGGAGGTGGGAAAGAAATCTATACTACCTGTGAGATTCTTCCAGTTGTCTAGAATACTTCAAACTAATAGCCATCAAGTAAGAAGCTGATCACTAAACATACATTGTAGATATGTCACTGCATTATAGAAAAGAAATAAACTATATTCTTTTAGCCCAGCTGACAAAGTATCCAAATCACAGTAGTGTACTGTCATATCAGAGCTAAAAGTACAGACTGCATTTTCATAAAATATTTATGGTAAGGGCAGAGCCAAAAGTACTGACTGCATTTTCATAAAATATTTATGGTTGGGGCTGGAGGGATGTCTCAGCAGTTAAGACCACTGGCTCTTTTCACAAAGGACCCAGGTTCAGTTCCCAGCACCTACATAGCAACTAACAATTGTCCTAACTCCTGTTCCAGGGGGATACGGTGTCCTCTACTGATGTCTGAGGGCATTGTATGACATGAGTTCACTTACATACATGCGGGCAATACACTCATATTCATAAAATAAAAAATAATAAACACAGTATTTTTAAATATATATGGTAGAAGTCAATGGTAACACAAGAAAAAAAATGTGGAAGAAGCAAGTATCCAGATCCAAAGCAAGACTTTCCAATAATTACATAGATTCCTTTCTCACGTGTAGATGGAGTTTAAATGTCCTCCTAACCCCTGTCTGTAATATACACTGAAGTGGGTAATTTGCTCCTAAAGTATAAAATGTGGAAGACGGAAGAATACTTCTTTTGGTCACCCAGGAGTTCAAGGTTAGCATCATGAACGATGCCAGAATGGTAGCATATACCTGATATAATAAAGTAAGAATGATAGTTCCTTACTTACCAAAAAATACAGCTCTCATTAACCCTGTGAAAAACTTGAAGTAAATGCATATTAGGATGCTTTCTCCAAAATACTTGACTGAACAGTGCTCTAAAAACTGCCAGGGCCGCTGAACTAGGAAAATGTCATTTCAGACAAATGGATTTTAAGGACTCATAAACCTTAAGATGTGGAATATTGAAAATTAACCTAAAATAAGCAAACAGAAACAACTGATGGAATTTATGTTGTATGTACTGCCTTAGTAATGACAACTATATTATACAAAGCTACATGTTGAACAGTAAAAAGAATGAGAGATTTAAGAGAACTGTGTAGTGTATCTTGTACATATTAATTATCTATCTATATGTCTACCTATCTATACACACACACACACACGTGTGTGTGTATGTGTATTGGAAGGATGGTCTTTGTGTTCATATTGCCTCCTGCCACACCCTTTGGAATGAGATAAATAATTAGTCTGAGGTTTCTTCTAGAGAAAGGGTTCATCCATCTTGGAATTAGTTTTATTTGCTTCTCATCTTTATCATTTGTCTTCTTGAAAACGATGTCTTGATGACATCTTGGACTGTCACTGCTGTGTTGCATTATTAAAGAAAGAGTTCAACATAACACTACCAAGTGTTTATCTCTCGTCTACAAATTGTAAAGAACAGCTTGCTACTGACCTGGCACCCCTGTGACCTGAGAATATTTTCTCCTATTCTCCCCTTGCCATCCACCCTTTCCCAGTTGTTTATGATTGGTACATTCTCACAAAACTCACCCCTGTGGCTTTCTCATAATTTTGCTTCCTTGCTCGCCTAATCACTTCTCTCTTGATCAGCTAATAATTCCTAATGGCCACAGTGATTAGGGGGAAAATGCCTTGTCCTAATGAAGAATTCAAGGGTGCTCTCATTTCCACTTGAAGAGATATACTCATTTAAAATTGAATTGGTGCTTCCAAAAATTGTAGTGTGATGGTAATCAAAGGAGTAATCACAGATACATTGTTGCATGAAAAACAAGCATAGTAAAAATGTAGGCTGAATCATAAATCAGAATGGGGAACAGCAGAGTAGACAGATATATAGATAGATAGATAGATAGATAGATAGATAGATAGATAGATAGATAGATATATATGGATATATATATATATAGATATATATGCCTCCAAATGGCACAAACTAACCAAATCTTTTCTAGACTGGTTGAGCCTAGAGCGAAAGTACAAGCAAGAGGTAAATAAAGAAAAAGTGTCAGAGCTTCAGTATAATCTGATGAGGGATTGAGGGATTTATTATTTACAGGTTACTAAGTATTTTCCGGGTATAATGTACCGTTTGTTAAACATTATTTCATTTAATTTTATTTTTAAGAAATATTTTATTTATTTATTATTTTTGTTTTATGTGTTATGCCTGCATGTGTGTAAGTGCACCCATGTTGTGCAATGCACAGGGCATTGGATCCCCTGGAATGGGAGTTAGGATAGTTCTTAGACACCATGTGGGTGCTGAGATTTGAACCCGGGTACTCCAAAACAGCAGCTAGTGCTCTTAAATGCTGATCCATCTCACCAGCCCCCATTTAATTTTTGTAGCACACAGAGACATGATGGAGTGACCACACTGTACTGAGTGAAGATTATGAAGTTTGGGCCAATAAATAATAGGAGTAACATTATTCAGAAAAAAAAAATGCTCACAACAATGAGAAAGAATTCCATACCCAGCAGAACTTAAAATTAAAAAGAAAGACAAAACAATCTTCTTGCAGCAGATGGTTACAAAGAGAGAAACCCACAACTGGTCACTGTGCAGAGAGTAAGGCATTGTGGAGTGTTCAGCTCTAACAGGGACACCTACATCATACCCTCTCCTCCAGCAGTTCAGGAATCATTACAGAAGAGAATGGAAAGACTGTTAAGAGCCAGAGATAGTGGATGCGTACAAGGAAATTGGGAAGGAAGTTGCACATACTATCTCACAGAGCTTGTGAGAGCATGCATAAGACCTGTGCATACATACCCAAGTCAGACTAAAACCAGCATTGAAGGGGAAGTTGAGCAAGAAGCCCCAGATCTAGCTGAGGAACTATGGCAACTAATAGATGGTGGGAGAGGGAGAGTCAGTTTTCTTTAAGTGTGTGATGCTGGATAGATTGACCAGTCTCCAGCAGAGGAACCCACACCCATAAGCATTTGGGGAACATAAAAATAGACTCAGAGAAGCATTGAAAAAGCAATAGAAGACACAAGGTGTGGTGAATCTGACAGGAGGCGGGTGATTGCTGTTTGAGTAGGATCAAAATACATTGTGTGAATTTCTCAAATAATATAATTATTTAAAAGACACATCACCAACATCATTAAGGTCAAAGAACAGGAAGAAATGTAACTGGTTTTAAAATAAGGAACTTCCCATAAGTCAAAATAAGTCCTTTCATTTGCACTTTTAATTTTGTTCATTTTTTCTTTGAAAATTTCATACATGCAGAAAATATATCTTTAGCATACCCACCTTTCATTCCCTCCCTCCAAATTCTCCTAACCACCCCAGAAGAGCTCCCCTCCCAATTTCATGTCATCATTTTTCTTAAAATAACCCAAGGATTCCAGTTACTGCTGCCCATGTGCACACGAGTTGTCCAGTGAAGCATGGCCCCCCTACCATTGGTCACCCACCACAAAGAAGACACTGTCCCTTCCCCAGCATCCAGCAGCTGCCACAGCTCCTGAGCTAGTGGTGGGAACCTCAGGATCCTCTCTGTATTTCATGATGGAATTTAAAGTGGCTTGATCTTATGCAGATGACCACAGCTGATGTAAGCTATGTGTGTAACTGCCATGTCAGGTCCAAAGGACATCATGTTGTAGCACTCCTTGCTCTGCTTTGTTCCTGACATAATCTCTGTCACTTCTTCTATGAGACATGGGAAAGGGGTTTCTACTTCTAAATATTTAGTCAAAAGAAGTAAAGCCACATGCTCTCAAAATAATTGTCAAACAAAGCTTATAGATTCTATACTCATTATTATAAAAAGTTTTAAAATGTACATAGAGACATGTTAAATAAATGGCAGTTTATATGTTAAATATTCTGTACCTAAAATATTAATGAAAATTTGACAACAAAAGTGAACCACAGAAAGCACAAGTTTGCTGAAAGATGATCCTCACTGTATGATTATATTATATGAATTAGGAGAAAATCAATTGGCAGTAAAATTCAAAATAGTGGTTGCTTTGCAAAGTAAGGGTCAATATTGTGTTGCGGAGGAAGGGAACTCTGTAGAATATAAAAAAGTGTTCTGCATCTTGAACTACTAGAGGTTATAATTGCACACAATTATCCAAACTTTAAACTGCATAATGCCTTTTTGTATTAAAAATCTAGATGCAAAATACTTCCCAATAACATAAAATATACATGAATTACAGAACCAGTTTAGTAAGAGAAAGCACAGTTGAATATCAGTTTTATAAAAATGTACCTCTAGGTCAGACACAGTTTTATGAATAAAAACAATAGAAGGGTCTATAATAAAAATGAATTGGAAGTGTGGGTTCAAACCCATAGATTTATTTTTCTATTCATTTCATTAAATAAGTCAATTAGGATTAGGGTCATAAAGTAGGTAATCATATGTTCAAGTCCCATTTACATGAGTAAGGATAAGGGTATACATTCCAAATTTATTGTAAAATATATCCAAACTTACCTGTGTGCTTTGCATCAACCACAAATTCTAGGAATATTTTTCTATAATAAACTAATGATACTGAAATATTTTGCCTGTCTGTCATTTTGCTAGCCACATCCATATTAAAAACACTGTTTACTTTCAGCTCTCCTCTGATGAAAGGATGTCAGGGTGAAATAGCGGCACAAGAAAGTGTAGCCCACCACTTTTTGACGGTATCTAGCATAGTCAGATTAAAGTATCAAGGACATAAACATTGAACCAAAAATACAAACTAAAATATATCCCCCACCCCAGTTTACCAGTTCCCCTGAGGCTAAAAGATTTTCCGTGGTTTACCATCTTTGCAAACCCTTGATCTTGGTAATTTTCTAAATCTGTAGATACTCTGATAAATGTACAAAGCATGGTAGCCCATAATGTTTTTAGCTTTCAATTCTCTTGTAATTAAGGATGATCAACATCCTCTCATACACCTAATTTGCATTGGCATATTTCTTTGATAAATGAGTCATTCAAACCTCATGCTCACTCTTTTTCTAATTTTGAGGAGTTGCGTCTTAAAATAAGTTTCTTAAATATTAGTAAATTTTATACAATATATTTTGATCATATTTAGATCACTTTCCCTACCTGCACCCCTCTTCTAGTCCCAGCCTCTGGATTTCAGGTGCCCTTTTACATACGTCAAAGTTTTTTGAGCCAAGTTTGTGTCTCCAAATGTCCTTCAGTATATGTCCATCTACCAGAACCCAACTAATCTCTCTAGCATCACACCCTTAAATGATCAACTCTCCCTCTCCCAATAGTTATTGGTTGCCAATAATACCTCAAATAAGGCTGGGGCTTCCTTTACACATCCCTACGTTTATGCTGGGATTTTGCCTGGGTTTATCTTGCATGGTTCTTGTGAATGCTGTTACCATTGCTGTAAGTTCATATGAGCAACATCGCAGATGTCTGGAAAACTCTTTGGACAGTGATGGCTTTCTCATTAACCATTATCTGATGCATGAGAAAATTTCATTCTTGAGAGATGAGATCTGCATTAATATTATTTCTGCTCTTGTTCCACTATGTTCCCTGAGCCTCAGCTGTAGAGGTTGCATTGTAGGTGTGTCACACAGGGCTGAGCACCTCCCAGACACTTAATTCGCTGCATAATGGCATTTGTTAAACTCTGTAATATGACAAGAAAGCTCTCAAAAACAACAACAAAAAAGAAATAAAAATGGCTAGAAGTTGTTCAAAATCCTTACTAATTGGGGAAATTCAAATCCCAAGTACTTTAAAATTTTATCTTACCCCAATCAGAATGGAAAAAGCAAGGGAAAAAATTGACACCACATGCAGGCAAGAAGGTAGGGAAAGGAGGACTCTCATTCACGGCTGGTGGAACTGCACATGATACAAGCACTGCAGAAACCAGTGTGCAGAACTATCCCTGCACAGGACTCCTACACTGAACCCCACCCACCCTTGGCTCAGGGAACATTGCCAAGACGGAGCAGGAAAATTGTAAGAGCCAGGGAAGAAGAGCCTTCCAGTTCACTGGAAGTTGCACATGTGAACATGTGGCAATGACACCACTGAGCAGGGACCCACACCAACTCAAATTACACAGGGGCCAGAATATAGGGATAGAAATCGGTGGTGGGCCAGATCTAGAATGAGAATTATTGGAGACTGATTACTACTGGATGAGGGAGAGTATGCTGGACTCAGAGATCTCTAGGTAGCTTGAAAAGACTCCAGTGGATGAATTTGTACTAAATGACATCTGGGCACTAATGCTTGACTGGATAGGATTAACATGTAAGATGGAATACATGAGGTCCGGTGGGTGATGGAGGGGAAGGATTGGGAAGGGGACTAAATTTCACTAATAACTGTAGTATGAAATATAAAAAACTCAATAAAAACGTTAAAAATAAAAACTTTAAGGATTATAAAAATAAAAACATATGATCTGATTATACTGCTCCTTGGCATATAACCAAAGGACTCAACATCTCACTCCGGAGATACTTGCTCAGGCATGTTCCTTTCACAACAGCTAAGGAATGGAAATAACATCAATGTCCCTCAACTGATGAATGGATAACGAAAATGTTTAACTTTTCTGCAATGAAGTTCTACTCAGTGGTAAAGAAAGACAAAATCTTTAAATTTGCAAATAAATGGATGGAACTAGAAACCTAAGTGAAGTAATACAGGCTCTGAAACAAGCAAAATGTGCTCTTCACATTCGTGGATCTTAGTACCAAATCCTTATATATGAATACATATCCTGTTATAAGCAGAGGAGCTGGGGCAATAGTAAGGAACATGGAGGTAAAGGGAAAGAAAGAGTCCATAAGAGGGGGATATAGGATACAGACATTACCAAGGCAGAGACAGGGAAAGAGGATATTTAACTGGGAAGAAAGGAGGGGGGTTAAACAGGAATCATGGAGAAGGGGGGAAGGGAAGGGTCTGAAGACAAGGGAGATAATAGAAGACAGATGTTTTCATGGGAGAAACGGGAAAAATGATGATACATTACCTGAGAGCAGAGAACAGAGAGAGGATTAGACAGGGAGAGAGAGCAGAGATCCTTAGGTGGTATTAAAAACCAGAGTGAAATGCATTACTTCAAAACCCTTCTGAAAAATTCACATAGAATATCTGACATGATTGAATATGTCTATCTGAAGGACATATAACAAGACACAGAGTGCCAGACAAGAGAAATCTCCCAGATCTTGTTCAGAGTAGGCCCAAATGGCACCCAAAAGAAACAACACTGTTGCCACAGTCCCCGATTGCTTCCTAGAAATTGAAGATTAAGACTTTATTGCTGAGGACAGGATATACTTCAGACACAGGACTTGGAGCAATGGAGCAGGAACTGACCTAGTAGCCTCCTCGCATAGCTCTTCTAGCTTCATAGTATATTATGTAAGCTCTTAAGGGGGAAAAAAATCAATCAATGATCCAACCCCAGCTTTAAAGCCTAGTAACCACAACTAATGCCTGGCATAGGAAACTATGTCTATTGGTGCAGTAGTTTTACCTTTATCTTGGGAGTAATCAACATCTATCTAATTTGATTCAAAGTCTGCTCAATGGAGAAGAACTCATGTGTCATACTATAAACATAGGCAAATACATATGACTAGGAAGGTCCTAGATCCTAGAGAAAACACTACCTCTGTCACATCCCTAGACAAACTTAATTTCTTTCTGTATGGTAAATATGGACCCCTGTATTTACAGACAGTTATACCTGTCACCAATCATCCAAGAAGTCTCATTATGTAACAGATGGAGATGACTACATAATTCCACAACTGGTCATACACAGAGAATAAATGTCTGTGATATGCCCAGTCTTAAAATAACACATTCTCAATGGAATCCTTACAACCAATGCTTATGGAACATAGTGAAACAAAGGATGGAAAGAATTACAATGCACCTCTCAGCTCTCAGTAGCCAAGTTCCCTCATACAACAGAGGGTGATTAACACAGAAAAACACAACTGGCCAAAGTGTAGAGAATAAGTCACTGCAGAGGGCATGTCTCTGGATAAGACACATATATCAAATTTATGCCACAGAAGGCTCAGAGACTATTGCAGAAGAGAGAGAAGAAAGAGTGTAAGAGCTAGGGTTGGTGGATGATCACAAGGAAACAAAGTTTCCAGACTTCTTGGAACTTGCTAATATGAATTTACAACAATGTTGATAACATGAACAAGATCCATCAAACTCAAACCAGACAAAAACTCAGCACTGAACTAGGGAAATGGGCAGGAGGCCTCAACCTTAGCCAAAAAACTATTGGTCACTGATCACTGCTGGAGAAGGAGAGTTCATCTTCTTTAAAGGAGTGACTCTAGATAGACTGACCAAGTTTCAGTGGATGAACACACAATGAAGGACATTTGGGAACACAAATTTTACTTGACGGGTCTTAACATATATGACAGACTGCATCAAATCAAGTGAGGAGCTACGGAGGCTATGGATCAGTACAGATAGTGTAGGGGGTCTAAATATGATTAAAGTATATTTTATGAAATTCAGACAAATTGAATAAAAATATGTAGTAGGAAAAGTCAATGATATTACCAAGTTTCCATATATCTTACAGCTTCTCATGCTTGTTATTAATATTTGATATGATAAGTATCTGAGTTAATAAATAAACTAATATTGTAAACTCATATTTGACAAAGATTTCTTTTGTTTGTCTCATGTCCTTTTGCTATTCAAGAATCACAGTCAATTAGATATTATACTTAGGTGTCATGCCCCTTGATTTTATCTTGCATAAAACAATTTCTTAAACTTGCCTTATTTTAATCATCTAGCAAGTTTTGAAGAACACAATAATTTTGTTGAGTATCTGTTTGTTGTAATTTGTGGATATTTTTTCCTAATCATTAGGTTGGGATTATGAGTTTCAGAAGTACTAACTACACAGGTGAAGTGTCATTTTTACCACGTAATACCTAAGTTACACGCATTGTTGCCCTGTTATCACACTGCTGATGCTGCCGTTGATTACTTAGATCCTGGCAATCACAGGAAATACCCCATTGCTTCATCTCTCCAGCCTCAGTTTAGCAAGCTGAGACTCTACTTGGTTTGGGTTATGTACAGTCTCCTCTTCTTATAACACATGTGGCAGCCTTCCTTTTTCCCTCATGTCCTATATGCGCATACCTACCCTCTTTTAGCAATCATCCCACCTGCAGAGAAGTTCATGTGCATTCTCTCTAAACAACGGAACAAGTTTCTTCTCCTGAATTAATAATCTGACTTGGACAGATATTATTCACTTGCACTTTACTGGCCTGAAGTTGTTTTGGTTATATACCTAATAAGAAAAATCTTTCCTCAGGTTCATTTTTAGGGAGAAACCTCTATTTGCCATCTTGTGCCAATGCATGATTGGGTAGTATATTATTAAATTCAGATGCATAACAGGAAGGACCATGCATAGTAGATACTATGCAATCAAATCTATCAATCAAAACAGAACTGCCCACATCACACCCCTAGTAACCAAACTCTTCCATCTCTTGAAAGCCATAAAAGGAAGTCCCAAATAGCAATCAATATTCAGGTCTTTGGAGGCCTTCACTCCAACTCTGATGTTTTCTTGTAATGTGATCTGACCTGTGTATTACTTCATCTTGAATAAAGTTTCTTTGCTACTTTTGCAAGTGTGTGTGAGCCCTTATTTCATTTCTTTGGATAATAGGCCATAAAAATGGAAGCCTCTACCCCAAACTCTGATCACTAGTTACAACTTAACAGATCATGTTGGTCAAGTTTTTCCTTTGTAAGCATTGACAATTTCCCCAAAAATACGCATATTATTTTTTTTCCAAAACATTCAGGTACATGAAATTTTCAAAGGATAAATAAAAATATTATTTGCAAAAATAAAAAAAAGAGATTAAAAAAATTCTGTATATAGCCCACAGTTAAGGAATTGAAAGGCAGGCTTTACCTTCATTAAGATAGTGCATTTACATTAAATTTTAGAATTACTTAGGATAGAAAATACATGAATTCTACCTTAATTATTGTCTACTCTTCTGTTTATCATTTCACACTCATGGGTATTTGTTTTGGTCTCTGATTCACAATTCAATGAAGTGTATTTATTGTTATTGTTCAGACTATTCCTACTATGATCTAAGCATCTTTCATTTAGCCACTGAGATCCTTTGACATGTTCCCACCTTTAAATTTTTCTTACTGAAGCACATTCTTATCTCCTGCGAAAATGTAATGCACTGGGCTTCCTTTTCAAATACTTGCTCCAGTCCAAGAACCAGCCAGTTCTCTAATGAATACTAGTTTCTTTTAAAGCAAAAAGTTATTGAAACCAAGATCTGAGTGCTGTTACTGGTTGCTTCTTGTGGGTGATTGTTTTCTAGGCCATTTCAACTGTGCTGGTAAGGAAACAAATGTGTGCACATTAACACAAACATATCTATAAGCATTTCAGTATATAATTGTGTTCTTCTTAAGTTATTTCATGAATTCATGCTGGTGTATCTATTTTGAACACATGCAGTATGTTCTATGTACCCTTCTCTGAATGCATGTCTGCCAACCACTGTAGGATAGAAACTCAATTCCTTTAGCCCACCACTTATTTATTAATTTTACTTTCAGGATAAAGAATATCTACCCCATCTACTTACAGAAACTACTTTATCACCTGAACTACTATCTTTATTGAAGTTTTGCGATTTTCATACAATGTAACTTGATGGAATTTAGAACCCCTTTCATATCCTCTACACCTCCGCTTTCTGCCCCCATCCAATTTAGTGAACTCCCATACAAACATTGGATCCATCCACTTGCAGCCTGGTTAACCTACCGAGAGTCCTGAGCTTGAAAGTGGCTGTCTCTGGCCCTCTCAACAGCCATCTGTTGCCACAAATTCCTTAGGTAGAGGTGGTACTTTCTACAATTCCTCATGTATATACTGGGATATTTTCTGTTTGAGCTTGCATGGGACTTCTGCATTCTGTCACGGTTGCTGTAGCTTCACATGAGTCACTGACCAGCTGTCTGTAAAACTCTATTTCCTTGTGGTCATCTGCTACCTCTGCCTCTTACAATCTTCCTGACTCCTCTTCTGCAATGATCTCTGAGTCCCACAAGGCAGAAGTTTGGTATAGTTTTCCTATTCAAGGATAGTGCCTGGGAGCCCCTCCTTCTTTGCACACTGGCCAGTTGTTGGTTTCTGTCTTGATCATTTTCTGTTACATAAGCATATCCGAAGAGAGTTGGGGGGATGCATTAATCTATGCATATAACTATTTTTGAATTCATTCTTTTTATTAATCATTCTTATGAGCCACAATGATTTTTAAATTTACCTACTCCAGACTTACAAAATGTTTTTTTAATGTATTTGTGATAAAGTTCAATAACTGTGTTACATTTCTAACTTTAACTGTGGATTTCCTTAATTTTTCAAGTGATTTATTTTATTGAATATAAGACCTATCCATTGTGTAGTAGAGTTTAATGGATTTTGACAAATACATAGTACACACACTTACAACATCTTATAGTATAATTTATCACCTAAAATATCAGCTGCATTTCAGCTTCCATATTCTGCTTCTTCTGAATCCCTGGACACACAGGATTCATTTATTACTTTATAGTTTTGCCTTTTCCAGGCTGTCATGCAATCAAAATCATCAAAATATAACCCCTGCACACTGCATGGTCTTCCTCCTTTTAGCAATATAGAACTACGATATATATGTGACCGTGAGCCACCTGACCTGAGTTCTGGGAAATGAACTCCTGTTCTCTGCAAGAGTGACTAGCTATTTTAACTGCTGTGCTCTCCAATACTTCCACTCCCAAACGTACATTTATGTCAACAAAACTGGTTTTTAAGCATTTTTTAATAATTATATGTGTATGTGTTGTGCCTGAGTGTACATATGTGCACTCTGTGTATGCAGGCACCCTAGAAGGCCAGAATACAGTGCTGAATCCCCTAGAACTGTAATTACAGGAGGTTCTGAGCTCTCTGATTTGGGTGCTGGGAACTGAGCCAAGGTTTTCTGCAAGGGCAGCAAAGGTTCCTAAACACAGAACCCTCTACAGTCATTAAACAAAAGTTTTAAGTAAACTGAGTAAGTATTCAGGAAGAAAATTATTATAATGTATCAGTGTTGAGCTTGGTAGGAAATTGCAAAGCTGTAATAGAAAAAAAAATATATATATATTCCTATTCCTATACACATCATTGTACCTTCCCAGCACCATCCTCACCAACAATTGAGTTTGTTTAGCTTCTAGACTTTGATACTTTAATCAATATAATGGTACCTCTTTGTTTTAGTTTCAAATTTTATGATGGTGAAATACATTAGGCAACTTTCCATGAACATATGATTAGTTGCCACCTGCAGACTTTATTAGTTTTCTTTCCATGTCCTTTGCCCACTTTTGCTTTGTTTTGCTTTGAGACAGTGTCTTTTTATAGCCCCAGTTGGCCTTCTGCTTACAATACAGACAGGGTTGGTCTCACAGAGATCTGCCTGCTTTGGCCTCCTGAGTGCTGAGATTAAAGGCAAATGCCACTATAATCAGTCCATGATCACATAAGTAATATTTTTGTTTAATTCAAGCATTAGAAAATTTTGGGATGTGCAGATTCAAGTTGCTTACCCATATGTGCTTTATAAAAATTTCCTGAGAATTGGTGTAAAAAATGGAACCATAACTATGAGCACTGTCTACCCTTGTGAAGGAACCAAGTCTGGTTCCCATTACTCACAGTAGCTAACATCCATATCTCCAGTTTCAGGGAATCCAATGTTTTACCGTCGCTTCTGAGGGCATTGGAAGTGGACATGCAGTACACTTAATGTAACATGCAGTACACTTAATGTGCAAGCAAAACACGTATACACATTGAATTAATTAATTAATTTTTACAAAGTTCCCCAGAGTCTGGTACTATTTATGTTCCTGGTTTCTTCCAAGAACTGAAAATTTCAAATTAAATACAAACCAGCAATCTTTTTTTCATGGTTTGGAGGTGAATCTCAAACGCAATGTCAAACCCAGAGTTACTTCAATTAATTTTCTGAGCTTTCATTTATAGATTTTATAG
The DNA here is from genome assembly GCA_035773235.1 of Eospalax fontanierii. NCBI lineage: Eukaryota > Metazoa > Chordata > Mammalia > Rodentia > Spalacidae > Eospalax > Eospalax fontanierii. Next base: position 12,926,794 of record CM069544.1, on the reverse strand, counting down.
TTTCATGTTTTACATTCATTACTATGATCCACTGTGAATTAATTTAAATGAAGCATATAAGACTATGTCTAGATTCATTACTTCTGTAGATAGCATTTTATCTAGGACTATTTGTTGTGAAAACTAGCCTTCCCATATGGAATTGTTTCACTGCTTTCAAATGTCAGTTAATTATATTTGTATGGCTCTACTTTCAGCCTCTCATTTCTGTTTCATTGATCTTATTGCCCATTACTTAACCAATATTATGTTTGCTTGATTCTTGGAGCTTCATGCGTTGAAGTTAGGCAGTGTGGGTTCCCAGCTTTTTATTCCCGTATATTGTCTTGGCTACTTTAAGTCTTTCATCATTGTTATGAGGATTTGAATCAGTTTGTCAATATTTGCAACAGAGTTTGCTGGGTTTTTTATTATAACTGCGTGGATTCCATACATCAAACTTGGATGAACTGACATTTTAACATTACTGAAGCTTCAAATCTATAAACATGGAAGATGTACCTATCTATTCAAGTTCTACTTGATTCAAACATAGTTTTGTCATTTTCAGAACAAATATCATATACATATATATATATATATATATACATATATATAGTTACACTTAAGATTTGTTTTATTTGCTTATTTTAATTTTGTTCTAAATAAATTTTTACTTGACATGCCAATGTTCATTACTTTTTATAGTTGACATATGCTTGTAGCTGTATCCTGTGACATTAATACACTAAATAGTCTATGATAAGAATAAAAGTAATCAGAAATGCTTAGGTTGAAAAAAATATTTAAGTGTTTCAGTCCAGTTCCAAACACTCGTTCCTCTCATTACATACAAAGGAGAGGAAAAAGCAAAACATTCAAGTATTACTGAGTGAGTTCCTCCTAAGTTTTGTGGGAATAGATAAAAGATTCTTCTAAAAATAACCAATAATTTCTTAGTTATACACTTAGGTTAATACTACTTACATGTTTACCATGAATCAGACATTATTATAGTCGAATCCTTACCTGACCACTTGATTCATTTTATCACAATCTTACAGCAAGTACATTAGTCAATATTCTTTCAAATACAGTTGAAGAATGCACAACTCTGACTATATGAAAGAGGAGAAAAATAATAGCCAGAGAATAAGGAAGTTATAGCATCACCCAGAACTGGTGTGGGTTGATCAAAATGATCTGACACTATACAGAGAACTCATTCACTCCCCCTCTGTATCCTCTTTTCTATTTCTCTCTTTTTAAAAATTCTCTCCCTCTAAAAATAGTTAAATACTTCCATAAAAATATTCTGAGCCACAAAGAAAACTCTTTTTTCTTTTATCAAGCAAGTATCAAGGAAGTGTCCTATTGAGCCTTACTAGGACAACTTGTTGTTGCTAAAATTCCTACTTGGGGGCATAATAACCATTGATTTCCTTGGTCCTTATGACACACCGAGGTATGATTTTTCCAAACTCCAGTTTGGTAAAAGAGTGAGTTTATCGGGTTTATTTACAGAGCAATGAATGGGGCTTTACTTACAGAAGTGTGGGTGTTCCCTCCCTAATACCACTGGAAAGTCTTCATCCAAGTGGAATGTGTCTTCTCCACAGTTACACTCAACTGCTTCTCCTCTGCTTCTTCAGTTCATATAACTTTAGCCCCTCTCCCTCATGCAACTGGCCAACTGATTAGTTGGTGGTGTGACTGACTCCCTTTCCATCTTTCTTGTGGAATGGAACAGTCAACAGGCTTAGCTGTGATGATCCTAGGCAATTGCATGCAACCAAACTTAGTGTAGGGGTTCCTCTTCCACGACCAACTGGTCCAGCCAGTTGGTCTCTTGTGTGTTCCCCACAAAAAGGGAAGGGGGGCCAGGAAAGGTGAGTGCACTGTCTGCCCGCTCCACAGCCTCCTGTGCTGGAGACAATTAGACAAGACAGGGAATCTACTCAAGCAGGAACTCATTTATTGTTGGTTACATCACGTCTTATAAAGGCAGAAACCACAAGGGGATTTCCAAAGTGGGAAATGGGCGGCCAATCATCTTAAAGGTCAAGTTTGCATGCAGGCTGCAGGTAGTAGGTACTCTGCAGAGATATAGGCAAACATGGGCAGATCACGTGCTGTTCACAGCGGGGGAAGTATGATAGCCAATCAAGATTTTTCAAAAATAACTTAGGTCATACCCAAACCATGCCCTTCTGACTTCCTCTGGGCGCTACCTTGGCCATATCCTCTATTTGGGTCGGGTAACTCTTGCAGGGCCCCCTCACTTAGGAAGAAGGTATCTCTCCATGGTCACCTATCTGTGGACAGTTCTATGCAATGCATGTCCATAATTTAACCCATGTGCAGGAGAACAATATTTTATTATCAGCCGGTCTATGTTACATATTCCACAATTACGTTAAGAGATGGGGTCATGATTGGCAACCTAACCAGAAATGGAATGGAAATTTATAAACCTCTAGTGTCAATTACATTAGGTAGGTATATAGGTGATATTTTATTGACTATGAAGGTTAGAATAACTTATTGAGGGTTAGAAGAGATGACTCAGTGGTTAAGTACACTTACTGCTCTTGCAGAAGATCTAGGTCCCAGTTCCCAGTGGTTACAATTATCTGCAACTCCAGTTCCATGGGGACTGATACCCCTTTTGACCTACACAGGCATCCATGTGCATGGATCACACACATACACTCAGGCACATGTACAGACACACACATAAAATAAAAAGAACCATTTGTTAAATGTAATCCATCCATAATGGAATTTTAATTATAACAAGGGTTGAATTGTATATCTAAATATTCTAACTACCTAAGCTGTACTGCCTATCTGGTGGTAGTAACAACCTTATGGGAAGATGGTGACCATGACTGATGATGATAAGAAGAATATATTAATAAGATGATACTTATAATAAAATTCATCAATACAGAAAAATGATATGGTCTTGAATCTTCTCATCAATTCTAGAAGATTCTAAAATTGGAGATATCAAGATTAAATATGACTTATGAATTTATGAAGAACTTCTGGGTTAGAGAAAATTTAAGTCATTGTAATGAAAAATAAAGAATTGTCTAATGCTCTCTGTGATATAACCTCATTTGTCTTTCTGGTAGAATATATAGTAAAATAAATTCCTACTGATTTGGTTCGATTAACTGCCATATCCCTAGAATCTAGAATAATGACATGTAATCAATGCCTCAGAAAACTTCTGGAAGAGAAAGGAAGAAAAGAAGGAAGGAAGGAAGGAAGGAAGGAAGGAAGGAAGGAAGGAAGGAAGGAAGGAAGTCAAGAAGGATGGAGGGAGTGATGGAGGGAAAGTCATGTGAGGGAAGAAAATAAAAGAACAGAGGCAGGAGGGAGGGCAGGAGGTAGAAAGGGCAGGAAAGCAATCTTGATGTTAACTAGCTGAGTGTATGAAAAATCCACTCAATCTCTGTATATTGGTCAGTATGACTTAAAGATAAATTTATTCAAAGTGCTTATGCCAGAATCAAATGCATGATAATTGATAAATGAATAATGGAGTTTTGGAGAGACAGAAAATAGAGAAACAGTCAACTTACAAAGTTGTCCATTTTCTTACCTTGTTTAAATATTATGACTAAAGTTCACAGAACTATTTTAATATTCTTTACCTTATTGAAAATAATAAAGGAGACAGTATATGAAAGGGGAAGAGAAGGAGGAAGGAGGGTAAAAAGGAAGATGGGAAGAAAAAGAGAATGAGGAGGGAGGGGTAGAGAAGACTGTCCAATGATTGAAACCTACCAGAACTTAGACAATTATTTTAAGGAAACATGTATGTTAATCTAATATACATTTTCCTTAGAGTTTTACATTATATCCTACATAGGAAAGCTATGAATATTTTGGTTAGATTTTCCTGTGTATATCTACATATGAATTAACACACGACTATGAAAATTACACACTAAGTAGATGTGAAAACAAACCTCTTCCCTCTGCTTTACCTGGAACCTTGGTCCAACACCAGAATCATCAAAGAGTGAGGAAATATCTCCTGATTTGATAGAAGGCTTTCAGTTCTGGCAACTCTGGGATGTTTAGATTCAATTTATGGACACATTTGTTGCATGGAATTTATCCAATGCAAAAAGAAAATTCACCAATGCCAGAATGATCAATATTACTCAAGCAAAATGGAAACACATGTTTTAGATGTTCATTATATACAGAACTGTCGACAGTTATGGCTATTCAAACTCGCTATCTATCTGCTGAAAGTGATAAACAGATCATATTATATACATTATTCATCTGTGAGGATTTTCTTTCTCTCCTACTTGGCAGACACAATATTTTGGAAGCTACTAAATCAGCAAGCAGATCAGAGTTCTGCAACTTCTACAACACACTTTTTTGCTGATTATCTAATTTATTTGATTTAAACAATAGCCTTTAGAAATAAAGATTTAAAGTATTTTAGTATAATTGTCTTTGTATTAAAGCTGTAGTTATAATTTCTTGGGTTTACTAAGGAAACTATAGTAGTCCTTCTTCATCTCACTTTAGTGTATCTGTGGGTGTCAGGGCAGAGAGAGCAAGAATTGGAAGGAAAGAGTATCCATTACTATATCAAAAGTAAAAGTTAATAATAGATGGCACCTAATGTGTTGTACACTTTTATCCTCATCAATACCATAGCAGTAAGCTCACTTTGCAAATGACATGCAAAGTTACATGTTCAGAAGGATCACACCAGAGTGAGAGGTGTAAAGAAAAGAAAGAAAAATAAGCAAAACAAACAACAACAAAATAGAACCATTTCCAGATCTATCTCCAAGGTTAGGAGTCAGGGGCCTTAGAGGGGAACCAGGAATATCAGTGTATCTCAAGCACCTTATATGCCTTAGGTAGGCAAGCAACCATGTTTTGAGAAGCACTAGAGATCAATCATTTTTGAGTAGTTAGTATCTTGCATGTGGCAGTTGATCAATGCCTGTTCCTCTTTTTCTTTAATACTCCATCTGTCTCCTTTCTCAAATTTATCAGTCTATTTGGTGAGGCTGAACTGGTCCTATATCTAAAGAGCACTCGGCAAGAATGCACATACCTATTGATAGACATCCTTTAAAATCAGTAATTGTCATAGAAACCATGGAGAAACAAAAGAAGATGTCATCTGACTTAATCACCATAAGATCTTTTTTTTCCCCTTTCGGTGTCTTTTTTTTAACTGTCAACTTCTGAACATTTAATATATAAAAATACCATGATAAATGGCTTAAGTACATTATTATTTATTTTTTATATTTTATTGAGTTTTTACTTTAATAGCATAGACATTAATCAAATCACCCATCTGCACCCTTCATAGATCCCCACTGGCCATTCTGCCATATATATTAAGTCCTTCCCTGTCAAGCATGTGTTCCCAGATATCTCTCAGTGTAAGATCTTTATAAACATTGTTATTATTGCTCCTCCTTAGTAAAGAAATGGAAGGTGAGAGAATTTAAGACACTAGGTTAAGTTAATGCAAAAATGATAGAAAAGGCAGAAATAAAAATGAAAAGGGAAGGTTATTGAAAACAGGACATTTTGGGGCTTGAGAGATGGCTCAGCAGTTAAGAGCACTGGCTCCTCTTGTAGAGGAACTGGGTTCAGTTCCAAGCATCCACATGGTGGTTAACAACAGTCTGTAACTCCAGTTCTAGGGGAATCAGATGCACTGTTCTGACCTCTGAGGACATTACACATAATAGGTACACTTACATACATTTGGACAATACACTCAAACACATAAAATAAAAATAATAAATGAAATATTTTTTAATTTAAAATAGAAAATAGAACATTAGTCAACCTCAGTTTTAGGGTGTCCATATGGATACTGATAATTTTTTTTTATCTGAAGGATCAAAATTGAACAATATGTCTTTCCACTCCCCTCCCATGTGAGCAACTCCAGCCGCTTCTAACCTCATGTCTTCTACTTCTTCTAGCCTTGAGCACAGGCCCAGTCCTAATAGTTCTATCTCTTTTGTGAATTCAGTCAGAAGTTTATCCTTATCTTCTTTTAGTTCTTTGATTTGTTTATTTGTGTATTCTTTAAATTCATTGAATTATTTGGTCATGTTTACAAGTGTTCTTTAAACTCTGTGCTCTATTTTATCTCTAAGGGGTTCACATTGTAGAACTCTTCTATAGGACATTCCCATACATTGGCATTCCTGTGATCCGCAATCTACCCTGGCTGTCCCCAGGGTTTCTCTGAATTGCCTTCTTCCCTGGGGCCCAGAACTTTAAAGACTGCCTGAGAAAGCCCGAATTCAGCCTCTGCCTAGCAATTTTCCCAAATTGTGTTTTGCCTGCTGGCTAGAGAGGTGTAGACCTTAAGAGAGACTGAGAGCATCTGTCTCACCTAACCTGTGCCTCTGAGAAAACTCTGAAGCAGCTGGACCACAGCCATCTGATCGCTCCAGTATAAAATCAAAGGAGAGAACCTGTTGCCTTGACCAACCAGCTTTTCATACCCAATAAGAAAACAACCAAGTCACATACAGTATACAAACAGAATCAGACTTCACCTGAACAATGGAAGGCTCTAGTCTCATATCAGAATCACAAACATCAAAAGAAATCCACATGCCGAGATCACAATAAAACATTAATAATATGAAAAACCCAAGGAATATGTGTACCCCAAACATCACCAGTCCTATAGAAGAGATCTACAATGTGAACCACACAGAGATAAACTAGAACACAGAGTTTAAAGAACAATCATAAACATGATCAAATAATTCAATGAATTTAAAGAATACACACATAAACAAATCAAATAGCTTAAAGAAGATAAAGATAAACTTCTGACTGAATTCACAAAAGGCATAGAACTATTTTAGAAAATTCAGGTTGAAATGAAGAAGGAAGTGAAAAACTCAGTAAGCCAATTTGAAACAATGGGAGAAAGTCTCACAAATAGAATGAATGAAATGGAAAACAGAATATAAAGACTGAAAGGTAAAGTTGAAGAATTGGAGTACTCAAGCAAAGACTATGAAAAAATAATTAAAAACGCACAGAAACAGAATATGCAGAAAATGTGCAACATCATGGAAAGACCAAATTTATACATCACAGGCATAGAGGAAAGAGAGGAATATCAGGAAAATGATATTGACCAGATTTTCAAGCATGTTGTAGAAAAAAAAATTTCCAAAATTAAGGAAAGACATCCCCATACAAATACAAGAAGCAGATAGAACACCAAATAGACAGGACCAGAAAAGAAACTCTCCATGGTATATCATAGTAAAAATCCTAACCATACAGAACAAAGAGATAATACTGAAAGCTACAAAAGAAAAACAAGAGGCCACATATAAAGGAAAAGCCGTAAGAATTACCTCTAACTTTTCAATGCAAACTATGAAAGACAGAAGAGCCTGGACCAAAGTATTCCCAGTTCTAAATCACCATACATGCCAACCTGGAGTACTTTACCTTGAAAAAAAAAATGTCTACGAAAAGGGGAAAGAAAAATTTTCCATGGCTTGAATAGGCTGAAAGAATTCATGTCCAAAAAAAAATCAGCCCTTCAGAAAATACTTGAAGCAATACAAAGATCAGAATAAAAGAATTACTATACCCAAGTGGTAACAGAGAGAAACTAAATAAAGGTATTACTAGGGAACCACAAAGCTAGAAAAAAGATGCAAACAGAATTTAAAATGACAAAATTAACATACATCTTTCAATAATAATTTTAAATATCAGTGGACTGAACTCCCCAGTCACAAAGACAAAGGCTATTTTAATGGATCAAGAATCCATCCTTTTGATGTCTGAAATAAAAACATCTTACCTTTAAGAACAGGTACTACCTTAAGGTGAAAGGATGAGAAAAAGACATTCCAAACAAATGGCACTAAGAAAGAAGCAGGAACTGCCATCCTAATATCTGACAAAATAGATTTCAAACTAAAACTAATCAGAAGAGATAAAGGTCAATTCATTCTGATCAAATGAACAATTAACCAAGAAGATATTATAATCATGAACATATATGCACCAATATCTGGTACACCTAACTTCATAGAGTTCTATAAGAATTTAGAAGACAAATTAATCAAAACTCAGTACTAATAGGGGACTTCAATACTCCACTGTATTGATAAAACAGGTCACCCAGACAAAGAATTAAGAGAGAAATATCTAAATTAAACAGTACCATACATCAAATGGACTTAACAGATATTTACCGAATATTCCACCCAAGCAACAAAGAATACACATTCTATTCAGCACCAGATGAATGGTTCCACCTCCAAAACTGACCATATACTGGAGAACAAAACAAACCTCAACAAATACAAAAAATATTGAAAAGATTCCATGCATTATATCAGACCACAGTGCAATAAAACTTACAATCAGTACCAGAAGAAGCCCTAATAACTTCCTGAGCTCAGGAAGAATAAACAACACACTCCTGAATGATGAATGGGTCAAAGGAAAACTTAAGAAATAAAAATATTCATGACAACAAAAGAAAAGGACAATGTAACCCAATAAAATTTCTGTGACACATTGAAAACAGTTTAAGAGTGAAGTTTATAGCTCTAAATGCCCACACTGAAAAAAATCAAAAAAAGCATAAATAAATGATATAACCTTGAAACTTAAGAATCCTGAAAGCCAAGGACAAATGAAATGCAAACCCAGCAGACAGGAAGAAATAACAAAACTCAGAGCAGAAATTAATGAAACAGAAACAAAGAAAACAATACAGACAATCAACAAGTCCAAGAGCTGGCACTTTGAAAAGATAAACAAGACAGATCCTTGGTCCGGTGAACCAAAATAAAGAAGGCACAAGTCCAAATCAACAAAATCATAGAAGAAAGGGGAAACATCACAACAACCAACAAAAAGAGCTAGAACATTATAAGGGGCTACTTTAAAAACCTATATGCTATTAAATTTGAAAACCTTAAAGAAATGATGTATATATATATAAATCATAGGACTCACAAAAGCTAAACCAAGAAGAAATCAATGACTTAAACAGATTCATAACATATAAGGAAACTGAAGCAGCAATGAAAAACCTCCCAAACAAGATGCAGGACCAGATGGATTCACAGCAGAATTCTATCAGACGTTCAGAGAAGATCTATAACCAATACTACTTAAATTATTCAACAAGACAGAAACAGAGGGAGAACTCTCAGTTTCCTTCTATGAAGCCAGCAGCACTCTAACACCAAAAGCAAGTAAAGTTAAAACCAAAAAAGAAAACTATGTACCCATATCCTTAATGAGCATAGAAGCAAAATATTTCCAACAAAATACTTCCGAAACCACATACAGATACAAATCAAAAGATCATCCACCATGATCAAGTCAGCTTTATTCCAGAGATGCAGTGGTTGTTCAATACATGTAAATCAATAAATGTCATAAAGCCCATAAATGAACTCAAAGACAAAAATTTCATAATCATTTCAATAGATGTAGAAAAGGTCTTTGACAAAATTCAACATCCATTTACGTTTAAAGTCCTAGAGAGAATCAGACTACAGGGAACATACCTCAACATAATTAAAGTTATATGCAAAAAACGCAACAAAAATCATTCTAAAAGGAGAAAAAATTGGAAGCATTCTCAAAATCAAGACCCACACAGGCTGTCTACTATCTCCACTTCTTTTTAATATAGTGCTTGAAACTCTTGCTAGAGCAATAAGATAAGAGAAGGGAGTTAAAAGAGTTCTCATTGGAATAGAAGAAGTCAAATTACCCCTTTTTGCAGATGACATGATATTATACCTAAGAGATTCCAAAAGTCCTAACAGAAAACTCCTAGAAATGATTAGCAATCTAAGTAACACAGCAGGTTACAAATTTAATCTACAAAAACCAGTAGCCTTTCTATATACCAACAACAAGCAATTGGAGTAACGTGCCATTTCTTTTCATAATAGCCTCAAAACATATCTTGGAATAAACCTGACCAAAGATATTAAAGATCTCTAATTAAAGGGCAAGGACCCCTGGAGATGGAAGGACCTCCCATGTTCATTAATTGGAAGAATTAACATTGTGAAAATGACCATCCTACCAAAAGCAATAATAGATTCAATGCAATCCAAATCAAAATTCCCGTGACATTCTTTACAGCACTAGAAAAATATCTTAAAATACGTATTGAAGCACAAAATACAGAGCTGTGCTCATAAAAACAGCATGTTACTTGCACAAAAATATACCTGTAGACCAATGGAATATACTTGAACACTCAAACTCTAGTACATGCAATTTCAGACACCCGATATTTGACAAAGGTGCCAAGAACACTCCCTGGAGGAAAGACAGTATTTTGAGCAAATGGTCCCATCAAACCTGGGTCTCCACCTATAGAGGGATGAAACTAGACCCTTATATTTCACCTTGTACAAAGGTCAACTCAAAATGGATGAAAGACCTCAGAGTGAAACCTGAAACACTGTAACAATTGGAAGAAAATGTTGGCAGTAACCTACAAAATATAGGTATAAGAAAGAACTTTCTAAATCAGACAGCAGATGCTCAGGAAATAAGGTTAGTAATCAGCAAGTGGGACCTCATTAAACCAAAAAGCTCTGAATTACAAAAAAAAAAAAAAAACAAACAAACAAAAAAAAAAACTAAGGAATTTAAGAGAAAACCTACAGAATTTTAGAAACCCTTCACTACTGACACATCTGACAGAGGTTTAACTTCCAGAATTTATAAAGAATTCAAAAACCAAAGAATCAAGAAAACAAGCAACCCAATTAAAAGATGGACTAAGAATCTGAGCAGAGTTCACAAAAGAAGAAATAAAGATGACTGAGAAACATCTTTAAAAGTGCTCCAAATCTTTAATAGTTAGGGAAATGGAAATTAAAGCCGTTTTATGATTTCATCTTACCCTACTTAGAGTGGTTAAGATCAAGATAACAAATGATACCAAATGGTGGAGAGGATGTGGGGAAAGAGGAACATTCATTCACTGCTTTTGGGACTGTGAACTCGTGCAACCCCTATGGAAAGCAATGTGGAGAACTGTTAAAAAACTAAAAATTAATCTCCCATTCAATTCACTTATACTACTTCTTGGAATATACCTAAAGTACTCATTTTGTTGCAGAGATAATTGTACATTCATGTTTTCGGCTGCTCTTCAGAATAGCTAAGGGATGGAAGCAGTTTAAGTGTCCTTCAACTGATGAGTGAATAATGAAAATGTGGTACATTTAAACAATGGAGTTCTACTCAGTGATAAAGAAAGATGAAATCATGATATTTGCAGGTAAATGGATGGAAGTAGAAACTGTTATGCTAAGTGAAGTAACACAGGAAGAGAAACAAGAGAACATATGTTCTATCTCATTTGTGGATTCTATCCCCAAAGCCATATATATGAGTATGTATCCTAATGTAACTGAAAGAACCAGAAAAATGGAAAGGGACTAAGAGGTAAAGGAAAAGAAGGAACTTAAGAGAGAAGAATAGTAGGAGACAGGTGTTGCTAATGGATAAAGAAATAAAAGGAGGTATTTACATGGAAGCAGTGAAGAATAGGTTATATTAGGAAATATGGGGTAAAGAGAAAGAAGGAGCTCAGAGTGGTGGGACCTTAGGAGACTGGTATTATCAAGAAAGAAATGGGGAAAATGGGAACACTTTAAAGGGGGAGGCCTGGAGAGGGGAAATAGGGAGAGACAGAGAGAGAGAAACACTTGAATGCCTCCCAGAACTTGAAGGTAATATGCTATTGCTGAAGACAGGACATTCTTTGGAGACTGGATTTGGAGCAGTGGAGCTAGAATTGACATAGAAGCCACTTCCTGAAGGCTAGAACTCATAGCTCTGGAGATCAGTATACAAATAGCCAAGGGAGTACATCAATTGATGGCCCAACAGCAGCTTCAGGACTAAATAACCACATTGATAACTGTCACAGCATTTGATACTGGTGTAGTAGTGGCACTTTTATCATGGGGACAATCAGCAGCTATGTAATTGGTCTTAGAGTCCATTCAATGTAAGGAAATCCATGTGTGGTACTGAGATTATAGCCAAAAACACATGGATGTAGAGGCCATAGATTCCAGAGAAATCCCCAGAGCTTTCACATCCCTAGGTTAACATAACTTCTTACTAAACACAAAATATGTATCTTTATATTTAAAGTCAAGTATCTCAGTCACCACTCATCAAAGCATCTTCTTTTGTGCCAGATGGAGACTAATACAAAGTACCACAGCTGGTCACATACAGACACTGTCTGTGAATTGCACAAGCCTAAGTGCACATCTACAATGCAGCACCTACACTCAAGACTCATGCGATATAGATCAAAGGGTAAAGAAGACACTAGTGAATCACTCAGCTCTCATTAATGATGCTCCCTTATGCAACCAAGGGCCAGCAACACAACAAGTGACAAATGGCTAATTATAGAGATTACAAATCTAAAAAGTGTGGATCTCTAGACAGGACTCATGTTAAGTCTCACTCACCCAGGACTCAGGGACCATTGCAGTAAAGAGGGGCAGAAAGATTATAAAATCCAGTGAGGAGGGGCATGACCATAGAATGGAGCAAGACCCTGGGCCACTGCTCGTATGAATCTGCAGAAATGGTTTTGGCATGCTCAAGACCCACAACAAGCAGACAAAGTCCTAGCGTGGAAATGGAGAAATGTGTGGTAGACTTCAATCTTTGCTGAAGAAATATTGGCAACTGATGACTGTTGGGTGAGGATGATCTGTTCTTCCTACTGTGGGGGACTCTGGTAGGTTGAGTGGATCTAAGTGGATGAACCTGCACTGAGGTCACTTGGGGACACTCACTTGACATAATAGATCTTAACACAAATGAAAGAGTATATGGATTCCAGTTCAGAGGTACTGGGGGAAGTGCCAGTGGGTAAAGAGATAAAAAGAAGATTAAGATTGATTAAGATGTTCTGCATGAAATACACAATGATTCCATAAAATATTTTTTAAATGCTCAATACTGCTTTTACTAAAAGCATTGCTTTGAAAACAAACAAAATAAAATGATAGTTGCTAGTATTAAATCACAAATAAAAGTAACAGTTTAATCCCAATATGAGATATCTAGGTTCATATTTATTTACAATCAGACTGTGTCTGAAAGCCTTACCAAAAGGTTGTGTGTGTATTAACGTGTACATGTATATATACATCTTCCATGTTATAGACAGAGTACCTTCCCTATCTAGGAGAGAACTATCAAAATGACTGATCAAAGACAAGCACCAGGCATACAGCCTCAATAATTAAAATTTCCATTTTTAACTTCTCTTCAAAAAGGAGGCAGGTTTTTCAAGTCACATGAATTAATTTCACATAATTCTAGTTTCCACTCTCCAGTCCCTCTCTAACCTATCTCTTCCAGACATCTTTAAGCTGGCTTTCAATTTAACCTGTGCAATCTTCTCAGCGATAAGAATTGTATGTTTTCAGTAAGATAGAGAAATGTGGACCACTTCATTCAGAGACCTCAGTCAAAAAATATTACTGGCATTAAGCCATCTGTACAAATATGAAATAGCATTTCATAAATTTCAAATTTCATCTCTATGTAAATTTAGCCAACATATTTCAAAGAATGGTAATTTATGAGTATTTATATCTCTAATGTTTGCCTATGAAGTCATTGTCAAATTTTATTTTTAATGGTTTAAAAGACATTATGTTATAAAACCAAGGATGTAGTTTTATATGGAACTACAGAATAGAGATTTATCTCCTTTTTAAAGAAAAATATGTCCCCTAAAATTCTTTTAAAGTAAAAACAATAAAAGGAAAGTTGGTGCTATGCATGAACGTACCTATATTCAAATGTGCTTTGAAATATGGAAATGAGCCACAAATACACATTTTAAAATTACTGCACACTTCAGCAGTATGAAATATAAGCCAATAATGACTGAGATGCTGGCGTTTATTCAGAATTGGGTTATAGGCTAAACAACAAACAAATCATGATGCTACTTTATCCTCCTCAAGATCAATCACATTTCCAGGTACAGTACATGAATCACAGGCCAGTGTTAATGATGGTAAAAATGTGCATATTACCCTGCTTCTGGTGAATGCAGATCTTGTGTCAGTCAGGAGGAAGAAACAAAACCGTGTCTGTGTACTGACTGAACTGACGACGTTGAAACCCGAAGGGAAGTCAGAAGCCGGGAAACTGGCATAATTTCCATTATGATCTCTCTGCAAGTCTTCCTGTAGAAAATCTGAGCTTTGCTGGTAAGACATCCACCCAGTTCCGTGTAGTGTCCCCATGTAATCAATGTCTCTTTTGTCTAATCAATTGACTATGGATTTTAAATACATTAACAAAATACCTTGAAAGCACTGGTACACTAATATTTGAAGAAATCATGGTATCATAATCAAGCTAAGTTTGCACATATTATTAAACTATTACGAACAAGGAAATAAAACAAAACTTTGCATGTGGAACCCTACTAAGAGTAAAAGAACTTCTCTTAAAAATGTGCCCATCCAAAATTTTAAATTTTAATAAAATAGAAGTTTAGATTTTTTTTCCTTTCCTTTTTTTAAATGTGTATGAGTATATTACCAGCATATGTATAAGTGGACCTGTGTCATGAAATCCCCAAGGAGGCCAGAAGAGGGCTTTGGATCCCCTGGAACTAGAATTCTGGACAGTTGTTAGCTACCTTGTGGGTGATGTGAATTGAATCAGAGTATTCTGCAAGAGCATCCAGTGCTCTCAACCACCGAGCCATGTCTTCAGCTCCTTTTTCATTTCATATTACTATGGCTTTGAATCGTAGATCAGATCATCATTGGTAAGTTATTCAGCATAATCCATGAATGAATTTTATTTAAAATAATAAAAGAAAAACACAGCACAATGTCACTCCGAGGCAGCCTAATCAGGCCACATAATCCAAACCACTGCCTACTTCCAACTGGCTACACAGGATGGTTTCACCTTAAGTATATGCCTATCATAGACCTTAAAATCTCTCAAACTCAGTAAGCATGCAAATGTAATCCCTGTTTTCAGTGCCATTCTAAGTTAAATGTGGATTACTTTTCTTACCTTACACACAATTGCGCTAAACATTATCCCAGTCTCAAATGTGAGCAAATGAGTACAAAGAATTAAATGAAAGATAGTTATAATGATACACACCAAAAATGGGATTTCAATCGAGATATTTCGATTCCAAAGTTGGCACCTTATTCAGACATCATACTCAAGTCATACTGATATATTGTAATATGTAAAATACATTAAATTAAGCATAGCATGAAGAGCTTTCTGTTGAAATTGCATATGGATTCTGTTGGGCATTAAGACATTAAATAAGTCTCCCTTTTCCTCTCTCACGGGACTAGTACTCTGGTCTCCACATTTGCATATCCGACTGACTACTGTGCATATCTAGCACTGTGCCCTAAAACAATGATAATATTTTATACATTTTCCCATTGTTAGAAATATCAACAAATGGTGTCTTCTGCAAGCACTCCAAGCCCACTCCATAGGAATTACACTCAGCACATTCTTCACCAATAGTCCCACTTCCTACATCTAATCACAAATTAGTTCCATTAGTTTACCTCTAAAATCTCCTTAACACCGCAGCGTCTCCATTCCCACTCCCAATTCCCAAGCCTGTACACTGCCATGCTACTTGGGCAACTCTAAGATCCTTCCAACTTTTTAATCCATTTCTTCCCTCTTGCAGCCCATTTTATTATGAAAGGAATATGATTTCTGCTGTGTGATAGTGAAGTCCCAGAGCCTTAACATTTTTCTAGAAAACATTTTCTTTTTGGATCAGCAATGCCTAACTGAGGGGTCTCCACTCATCTTCCTTACTTTCAGCTATCTCCCTTTGTGGTTAAGAGCTTTGCATACATAAGCTTCTCTGCCTGCCTGTCATTCTACCCTGATATTATCTGATGTTTGTCTCTCAAATTCATGTATAAACAGTGTAATGTTATTTGGGAGCTAGAAAAGAAGTTTAGATAGTGATCACTTATAAGTTGTATCATAAGTTGGATTAGTACCTTGGCTATGTCCCTTGTGAAAACAGGGAGAACAACATCTTGTTAATGTGGGAATGGGTGCTCACGTACACTGATTATGTTCATGCTTCAGTTCTAGAATTTTCAAATTCAAGTGTATGGGCATTCTGGTCTTAGTTATTTCCAGTATCTACTATAAAATAAATAAAAACCTCAATTCTACCCATTTGGAGTAATGAAAACGAAATGAAACCAGTAATTATCACATAAAAAAAATTAGCAATCTTCTAATTCAGGGTATTAGGACTTATGTTGAGGTCCTTGAACCATTTGGAGTTGAGTTTTGTGTTTGGTGAGAGACAGGGGATCAAGTACCATTCTTTTAAATGACCTTATCCAGTTTGATCAACATCATTTGTTGAACAAGTTGTCTTTTCTCCAATGTGTATTTTGGGCATCTTGTCAAAAACCAAGTGACTATAAATGTGTAGATTAAAATCTAGGTACTCAATCCTACTCCATTAGTCAATTTCTCTGTTTTTATGCCAGCACCATGTTTTTTTTTTATTAATATGGCTCTGCAGTGTAATTTGAGATCATGGGTAGTAATGCCTCCAGCAGTTTGGTTACTGTTCAGAAATATATTCCATTCTCAGTATGTCTCTGGGTGGTATACAGAAAGACTGCTCATTTTGGTGTGTTAATTTTATGTCATGCTACTTTGATGAATGTTTTTATCATTTCCAAGGTTTTTTGGTGGGGTTTTTAGGAACCTTATGTATATAATCAAAATCTTCAAATAAAGATATTTTGACTATGGAAATTAGTGTGGCAATTCCTCAAAAACATTGAAATTTATCTACCTTGTGATCCAGTCATACCACTTTTAGACATAACAAAAGACTATATCTTACTAAAGAAATATGTGTTCTTACATGTTCATTGCTGCCCTTTTCATAATTGCCTGAAATTGTAAACAACCTAGATGTCCATCGACTGATGAATAGAATACATAATGAAGGTGAGATCCATATATATATAATGGAATATTATTCAGCTCTTAAAATGAAAATCACAGGTGAAAGGATGAAACTGGAAACAATCAGTCAGAATGAAGTAACCCAGAATCAAAAAGACAAATACCACATTTTCTCTCTCATACCTTGGTGCTAGTTTTGAAATTTTAGCTATGCATGTTTCAAGTTGAAAATTCAGAGACGTCAAGGAACTAATAAGTGACCATGATGGATAAGGAGAGGCTTCCTGGAAGAGGTGTTAGAATGCAGTGACACAAAGGAAGAAAAGGGCCATTAGACTAGGAAGGAGTAAATGCGGTGGGGAATGGGAGGGTGGGACACCTACATCAAACTACTGCTCCAAGAGATCAGAGATCATTGCAGAAGAAGAAGTGGAAGGAGTTTAAGAGCCTGAGGTAGTAGATGACCACAAGAAAACAGAGATTTCCTGAGAGGTTGTCAGATACTCATATGAACTCACAGTAAATATGACAGCATGCACAAGACCATGCAATCTCAAAATCCTCACGTAGACATGAGGAAGTGGGTAAGAAGCTCCATCCCCACCTTAAGAAACACTGACAACAGATGGCTACTGGAAAGGACATAGACAGTCTCTTTCAAGAATGGGACTTTTGTTAGGTTAGCCAGGCTCCAAGAATGGACCCAAACTGAAGGACATTAAAATACATGAATTAGACTCTATAGGCCTTATTAAATACATTGTATATAATATAAACTGGTTGTGGAGCAATAAAGTTAAGTGGGGATAGCAAAGAAGATCTAGATAACATCAAATTGCATTGTCTAAAAATTGAAAAATTCAATAAAAATGTAAAAGAATATTAAGTAGTGCCTCTAATGAGCAAACTGCATATTTCATTAATTTAAAAAAGAATTAGAATTTTCACTTGTATAAAAATTGAACTTGTGAGGATCGAGAGATGACTCAGTATTTAAGGGCACTGGCTGCTTTTGCAGAGGACCCAGGTTCAGTTCCCAGTCCCCACCTGGTGGCTAGCAACTGTCTGTAACTCCAGTTCCAAGGGATCCAATGCAGTCTTCTGACCTCGGTGTGCACTTACACACATGCAGGTAATACACTTATACAAATAAAAAATAATGAACTAAATATTTTTTAAAACTCATCATAGTAGAATGAGAGAGAAATGGGCAATAGGCTCCAACCCTAACTGAAGAATTATTGGCAGCTGATTATTGCTGGGTGAATGAGAACTGATCTTCCTTAAGAGAGTAATTCTAAACAGGCTGACTAGACCACAGTGGATGAACTTGCACCAAGGGACATCTGGGTCCAAATACTTGACTGGATATGATTTAGCAAATAGAATAGAATGCACAAAATACAAATGGGACTATTGAGGGTTTAGATGGGAGAAGTGATCTAAATTTGATTAAGATCTGTTATATGAAATGCATAAAAACTTTTAACATAAAAGTAAATTTATTGTGGTTAGACTGATATTAATAAGTGCATTATTTAAAAAACTGGTTTGTTGAAGAAACAAAGCATATCAGAGTATACCCATTTCTAACAGCAAGAAGCCAAACATTTAAAAGAACAATACAGACTTATGACCTGGGGAAATCAGTGAGATTTCAGAGATAAACAGTAGTGAAGACAGCAGTAATGTGGTTTATTATAAGTTTATATGTTTAAAAAAACTGAATAACGGTGTTAGACAATTTAAGTAAAATAATAAAGCATTTTATAATATTAATATGTATATGACTGGTGTTAGATGCATTCATTGTTTTAAAGTTATCTTAAAGATATTGAAATTGCTTAACTTCAATATTCAGCCATGTATGTGGGAAGTCCTTAAAATTCTTAAGTGTCATGCTTAGACTGGTGGTAGATGGTCAGCAGTAAAACCTGAGGAACAGTATTGTACTAAGATTATGGAAAAAAGACGGCATCAGTCACCATTTGCACAGTATTATGAGCAGCAGGTATGGTGTTAGACTAAGACAGTGGTGGATTCTGTTCCCAAGCTTATCCTTAAAAGTACAGATTTTGGCAATGATGTTTCTAAACCTCAGTTTCCTTAACCAGAAAATGGAGATAATATTATCTACTCATGAGTTTAGAAGATCAGAATGCACCACTATATTCCATTCCAGGAAATCTTAACTCTTGATATTCAGATGTTAAAAGGACAACGCTATACCAACTTCCCATGCTATATACATGTTTTTTATATACATTTGTGTTGACACATACTAAATTTCCAGTTTAGGAATTTACTATAATCTAGAATAATTATCTATTTACATTTTTAGCATTTAACCAAGATAAATCAAGAAGATAAATGCTAAACATTGGTCTAGCACATCACCTTTAGAGATTTAGAGTTTCCTGAGACCCAGCAGGAAGTTGGGTAAGGCTGAGGTGAAGGAAGAAAATTAGCTCCCTGATCGTCAGCAAGATATCCATTTCCTATCAGCATGTATGGAGATAGTATGGTGTTCTCCAAGCTTCAGCTGTATGTTTTTGTCTTTTGGTTGCTTTACTCATCACAAACAAATGTCAGCATTTCAGACTAGCACTAGTATAGGGAATCAATGCAATTCAGCTCAGATAGGTTGATCCCTGCTATGTGATGAAGGCTGAGTTTCCAACTTCCCTGGGGATAAATCTATGGCTTAGAAGTCTTTTCATAACAATTAGAAAAACATTGCCCTAAAATAAGCCCTAAATTTCTTGAAAAAATAAGTTTACCTAATAAGCTTCCCATTTAAAAAATATTATTGAATTTATGAGTATTTCTCACAGAACATCTTAATCATATTTATACACCCTTGCCCATTAGCAAACTCTCATACACCCCAATGGATTTCATGCATACTGTCATTGATGCTAAGGCCTATCAGCTTAAGTTAATGTCCCCAAATATCCCTCAGTACAAGTTCATCCACTGAGTCAACCTATCTAGAGTCCCTTCCTTTAAGAAGATCAGCTCTTCCTCATCCAGTTGTAATCCACTGCCAAAAGTTCTTCAACTAACTTTGAGGTCTGCTGCCCATTTCCACAGTTCTATGCTTGGATTTTTGTCTGCTATGGTTTTCATAGTTCTTGTGCATGCTGATACCATTTCTGTGGCTCATGTGACGAAGGTCTCAGGAGACCGTAAGATTCTATTTTGATGTGGTCATGCACATATTCCCCTGACTCTAAGAGTCTTTCTGCCCACAATGGGTGCTGGTGGGTGAAGTTTAATAGAGAAGATCTGTCCAAGGATCCACACTCTGCAGCTCTTATTCTCTATGCTTTGGCTGTCTGTGGTCTTTTGTGTTCATGGGCCTCTGTTGCATGAGGGATCTTAGTTGATAAAAGTTGAGAGGCACATTAGTATTCTCTCTACCCACTGTTCTACCGTGTTCCAAGAGCCTTAGGTATAGAGGTTCCACTGTAGATGTGTCACCTAGGATTGGGCATTTCATAATCTCTGTGTTGTGACTAGTTTTGGAACTCTGCAATAGTCTCCATCTGTTGCAAGAGAAGCATCGTTGATGAGAGGTGAATAACATACTTGTCTGTAAATATAGTGATCCATATTTAGCACATAGTAAGAAAGTACATCTGTCTAGGTATATGACATCTTTGGGGTTTTATCTAAGATCTGTGACCTCTCCAGCCAAGTCTATTTGGCTGTTTCCAGTGTCCTAATTTTAAAAGAATCTCAGGTAAAATATTTTAAAGAAACATTTTATTTTAAAGTACAAGGTTTTATCCAGTTATTGTCATATCCTTCAAATATCAAATATAGTTTTCCTTGACACATACAAAAATATACCATAAGTATTTCTGCAACTGAGTGCATTTTTTTGTAAAAAAACAATAACTAGATCACATATTTTTTAGGAATCATATGGTTCATGAATATTATAGCGACAATTCCATCTGTTTCTAATAGACATTTTTGTTTTTGATACTCGTATGTGAAATGGGAGCCGACAAGTCACTTAATTCCTTCCAGTTTCAATTTCTTTTCTGTAAACAAAGATGATAGATAATACATATGCAATTCATGACTGTGACCCTGTAGAGAAGAAAAGTAAGAAAGACTCGAATAAACAAAGATAGTGGAGAATGCAAGTAGTTTACCACAGAGTTCTGTTACATGGTTGTACCGTGTTCTCTATGACTGGAAGAAATGTATTCTCATTAGGAAACTTGCTTACTCTTTTATTTCCTGGATCTCATTTCTAGAAAATCTTGGAGTCACGAACAGGAAAAAACAAAGACTGATGTGACTACAGATAATTTCTAGAGAGAAAGAAGGAAGAGTAGGAAAGAAGATAATCCCAAAGGAAGGTACTTGCTCCAAGGTAGTCTCTGAAAATACTCTATGACCCTGCCTGATTTGTCTTCTTGGTGTCTTTGAATCTCTAAGAGTTTCAACTTTCAAAGCAATGAAAAGACAGAAAGGAGCAGGATGGAATAGTCTAAAGAGATGAGAAAAATTAATCCACATCCTTATCCAAAGAAATTAATAGAAAACTTTCCCCTTCCCAAACCTATTATCACTTGACAATAACGTTGTTAGCAGAGGTCCTACAGCTGATTATTCTCCTCAAAGGAAAACAACTTGCTGACATTTCACGTTCTGGTTCAATGTGATTGGTCTTTCATTTGAAATTTAACTTTGCAGAACTGAACATTCAAAGGTAGCTTAAAAGGAAGAGAGTTGGCTAGATACCTCAATGATCATGAACAGGAAAATACAAAGATTGATTCTGTCTAGAGGTGGACTTATGATATAAGGCTACGCAAGAGTGGAAAATACTGAAAACTTGCAAAAAGAAGTATATAGTTACTACAGAGGCTGTCGTGAGCTGAATGAGGTCAGTTAAGATATAAGTCAGAGCAGTCTGGAAAGATGTCTCATTGGTCAACAGTGTTTACCGCTCTTGCCGAAGACCTGCATTCATTTACCAGCACCTGCATGGAAAGTCACAGTTGTCCATGCACCAGCTCCAGTGAACAACAAGGTCTTCTGGCTTCTGTAGACACCTGCACAAGTGTATTGAACAAAATGCAAGCAGGCCTACAGATATGCACATAAAAAGATAAAATAATAAATCAAGAGAGTCAGATATGCATATTCTATCTGAACCGGAGCTATGTTAAGGAGAATAATGCCTGTGCTCACTAAAGGTCAGGTAATACGGAACTTCAATAGTCTTGAGATATAGGCAGAATATTCCCACATATGAACTCCTGAGAGTCAGTGGACATGGAAGTCAGTTCAAAAATACGAAAATTCACTAGTGGTGGGCAGAGTAGTAGTCATTCACTACGGTGAGTGAGATTCCAGTTGGTACAGGAAGAAAACAGAAAGATGTAGGCCACAGAACAGGAGATATTCCATGTAAATCTCAGGTGAAAAACCCACCTATTGCATGCAGGATTGTATAAAAGAAAGTTATTATGGCCACTGTTTGATTTTCATTTCTTCCTTAATATTAATACAAAGACTTTTATAGGAAAAATGGGAATGCAAAAGATTAATAGAAATAAATATCAACCTATAAGTGTATATCCTAGAGACAAATGTTACAGTTTATATATTTCCTCCTATTTATATTTTATTTTATGCAGACAGACATGTATACATAATCCCCCCAAGGAACGATTCATTAATAAATAAACAAACTGATATTCTGAGTTGTTAAATGTGGTATATTTATAAATATAAGATGTTTTTACATGTAATTAATTCTTCAAACTCACACCTTCTAAAACTGTATAAGTGATATGTTAAATGGATATATCATTGTGCTTCTGCAAACTCATTTATAATTACTAAAAGTGTTTACTGTTTAATCTCACACATAATACCACAGGACTCAATTTCAATCAGCCTCCATTTCCTTCAGAGAAAAGTGAGAGAAAATTCTCTTTGAGGATTATGAAGATTATTCATATTCACAGTTTATTCAATATCCATCCCATTAAGAGGCAGAGATGAAAGTCTCCTCCTTGAAGGATGGTTCAGAAATGTAGAGGTCTCATGAGCTCTATGCTAACTACGCTCCTTGGTAATTGCAATGGGTGTCCTGATCCTGTTCAACCTACTCTATTATATCATGTGTTAGGGGCCTAATTCTGAGGCTCATTGAATTAGCTATTACCAAACAAACAATACTCTCCCTAGTAGTTTCTTACTGCACAATATGATAGCGAAAGCCAACACTTTCTAAATGATTTTGAGGAAGAGAATGTTTTTAAATGTAAGAGGAGGTGTTTGTAAGAAACATTAAGTATTATTCTTTGTCAAATACTATTAAATTTGGTTTAAGGACAAGGAATTCAAATCTCCTGATATACCATAATACCATATAGTCATGATTCAGTATATATTTAATATCACTCTGAGTTATTAATGTAGGAATTTACAGTTATAAACATCTCTCTTGGAATTACTTTCACCTTATTCCACAGATTATAGTGTGTTATATATTTTAATGAAAAAAAATTAACTACATTTTGCATAATTTACTCAAACATTCATCATGTGTTGTTCATACAAATATTTAGCTATACAAGAACACATTTGAACTTGCCTGCTCTAACCCAAACACAGATGGGAAGACTAGGCACTGTAACAGAATTCTAAGAAGATAGCGGGGGCACTGATGTATGGGTTTTGAGGATATATGGTACCTCCAAACATTATATACATATAGTTTTCCATAGCCTTGCGTTATATTATCTCAATTTATGGCTAACTGAAGCTCAGAGGCTTTGAAGGATTTACAAGTTCCTTAGGAGAGATGTAATTTTCACATAGTATAGAGAAGAGTTCTGGCATAAAATAGCTGCTCATTTCATACATGCTAAATAAATACATTATTAACATTAAACACTGATCACAGAATAATAGTTCAATTTAAAGAAACATGGGTTATAACGTATTCAATTACCCCCTTTATTTATGGAAGATACATTCAAAGATCTCTAGAGAATCCCTGAAACTGGGTAGTACCTAACCCTTTGTACATTGCAACTTTCAAATGCATACATATAACTGAGACAAAGTTTTGCTTCTAAATTATGCACATTAAGAAATTAACAGCAATAAATAATAAATAAATAAAAATGACAACAATATACTATCACAAAAGCTATATGAATGTGATCTCTGTTGAAAGCCTCAGAAAAATATTCCTGTTTATAGACTGCATTTTGACTATATGCTGTGCATTATTGCACACAGTTGGTAGGGATTTAAAAATTTTCCCTCCTGATTTCTTCGATGACCCATTCATCATTCAATGTTATGTAATTTTGTATCCACGAGTGTTTAGAATTCTAATAGTTTCTCTTATTGTTGAATTTTATTTTGTGGCAGGTAAAATATAAGAAAAATTTCCATAGTTTATCCTTTGTTAATAGTTTGTGTTTGAAATGTTTTAATGATAGTTCTATAGACTGCTCAGAAGACTGTGTATACATCATTATTTGTGTGGAATGTTCTGTAGAAGTTTGCAATTTTGTTCAGTTTAATTCTATTATTTGTTTATTTTTGGTCTGGGCAACCTACTGATGAAAGTGTGGTATTGAAGTCATTCACTATTCTTGCCTTGAGGCAATTATTTGCCCTTATAACTAACTGTGATTGTTTTGTGAAATCATGTGCATTGATGTTTGCTGCATATATGTTTAGAAATTTTACAGCCTCTTTTTGGAGCATTCTATTAGTTAATATTAACTAACTTACTTTGTCTTAACTGATTTGAAGTCAACTTAATTCAATATTAGCATAAATACTTCTGCTTTTCTGGTAGCATTATTTAGATTATTTTTTCTGTCATTTCATCATAAGGCTTTGTTTGTTTCCATCACTGAAGATAGGTTTCTGTAAGCAACATAGAGTTGGGCCCTGTTTTTTAATACAGTATGTGAATCTTCGTCTTTTGATGGCAGAATTGTGACCATTAACACTCAGAGCTAGTCCTGAAATGTGTGTGTTCTTACATGTTATTTTGTTGGAATTTTATTTTGTTTTATCTGTCCATTGGTTGCTTTGTTTGTTGTTGTTTGTTTTGTTTTGTTTTGTCTAGACAGACCCTCAATATGTAGACATAGTTGGTCTGGAACTTGCTAAATAGGCATCCTAAGCTGGCCCTGATCTCACAGCCTGACTCTGCCTCTTGATCACTGGCTTTAAAGGTGTGCACCACCATCCTCACCTCCAACTGTTATTTTTGTAGTAGTCTGTTGTCTTCCTGTCTTTATTCCTGTGTTTTCTGTTTTAGTACAGCTTATGCTGTCTCTGGCCTTGTAGATACCTTTATCTTTTCTTCCTGAGATTTCTTCAGGAATCTTCTGTTATTCTGGCTTAGTGCTTGTGAATTATTTATATTTTTCTATATCCTTCAGTCAGGATGGATAGATTTACTGGATATAATAATTTGAATTGACAGTTGTTATCTTTTAGATTACAAAGTGTTTTGTTTCACACACTCCCAGATTTTGGAGTTTCTGTTAAGGAATCTGTGGTTATTCTGAGGGATTTTCTTTTTTATGTGACCAGGTGATAATCTCTTTGGTTGTGACTATTCTTTCTTTGTTCTATATTTCATCTTTGTTTGAGAATCTAAATGTCTCTTGTATCTGGATGTCCTCACTTTCCCTAGATAGAAATTTTTCTATTTTGATTTTATTCAATATATTTCAATCGTTTTCACTGTAGTTCTTCCATTTCTACTCTGATGGTTTATAAATGTAAATCTCCTAATGCATCTCATATATTTCAAATTGACTTTTCATACTTTTTATTATATTATATTTATTGTTGTTTTAACGTGCTGATAATCCACTATCTCATTTCTTCAACCCTCATTATTCTGTGTTAAACTTGCTCCATTCTATTCATGAAGATTTCCACTGAGTTTATGGATTGAGCAATTCATTTCCAAGATTTTGATCTGGTGACTTTTTTGGTATTTCTTTCCCTTTGTTGAATTCCTCTTTTATATCTTATACTTCCTACCTTATTTCATTCAGCTATTCATATTTTTTCTCATTTAACTCACTTGGAAGTTTATTTGTTAAATTCTTTTATGGGCCATTTTATATTTTTTGCAATTCTTTTTCTGGGATTTCATTTATTTCAGTCTCTTGTGAAATTGATAACTATCAGAAGAGTCATGTGGCCTTGATTTTTCATGTATCTTAAGTCTTTCTGCAATGTAACTTGTGCATCTGGAGTTAAGTCATTGTATAGATACTGTAATCATCTGTATCACTTCAGCTTTTCTAGCTGCAATGTTCATGCTGGGCTACATTGTAGTAGTAGGATAAAGTGCTACCCCCCACCTTGACTGGGGTGGAACTTAGTATCTAAGCACTCCATCTATGTATTCAGGGCACACACTCTCATTGCTTCAGTCTCCAAGATTTGACTGCAGTTGCAAGTAGGAGATTTCATTCCTGCCTCAACTTCTGAGATTCCACACTACCCCTGAAGAAGGGAATTCCTTAATGTTGCTTATTCCTGCCCTCAAAGAACCATTGCTTTTGGAACCTGCTCTCCAGCTCCCAAGATCTGCAGAGACCTGTAGGAACTATAACACAGGACTTTAACACTCAAAACACCTTATGACTAGCATCCCACTGCCACCAAGAGTTCAGGTCTCATCATTCTATTTGACTTGTCACTACTATGTGGTGATCTGATTTCCTTTATAAAGATTTTAATCCTGAGTTAACACAGTTCTTTTCCTTTGAGTGCCGTTCACTACCTGAATACTTCATTCTCTTGGAGGACAAGATAAGAACTCAGCTGGAAACAGAGTTAACTATTTCTGCCCTTTAACAAACATTAAATTCTCTGACACTCAGTCTTCTTACTTACTCATGGCATGAACCTTCCAAAATCTGTCCCCTTTCATTTATTTTAAACTATTCTTAAGACTACAAATTAAAACTATTTTTCTAAATCATCTTAAGAAAAAACAAACTTTTATTTCACATCTAAACCATCTCATCTCCATTATTTGCCACTTATATTAAATTAAGCCTGATATTCCTATAAATTTTTCTAATCATCTTTACTCATTATATACCTTAAAGAGAGAACCAGGGATACACCAATTACTCTTCCATAAATGTCATCAGGAAAGCAGATGGCTGAAAATGATAGGAACTAGTATCACATTTTTTATCATTGTCCCAGATGTAAAGAAATATTGACTTAAAAGATATAAACAAAATGTCATGATCTGAGATGGTGTTGAAACATCTATGTTGTATTTATTTAAGGATGGAATGAAAAATATCAAGCTAAATACATAAATACACAAAAGAAGAAAGAGAGGACTCAGGGCACCCTTGTTTATGGAACACCAAGTTCTTTGATTCAAAAGCAAATTATATTTGGACCAAATACAATATCATTTTTCTTTGATGCCTTCAGAGAACAAAACTGCTAAGATATATGGAAAGTTTCTAGGATGAATGACTTTGATTAACTATGCATTTATTATTTTATTATATAGAGAATAGGAAATTGTTTCTATTAAGAATTGGTTTTAAATTTATGAGTTATTAGTGTGTTCCCATGTGACAGTTTCTAGATTTGATAGCTTGTCAGACCATGGGAGGAACTTATTGGAGAAATAAAACACCATAGATGATATTTTAAGGGATATGACCTAACATATGTCCATGATAACTTGTTACAAAGCTATAAAATGCAACTGAGCATTCCAAAAGATAGAGGACAATAAGAGATGAAAGAATTATATATAAATAAATGTTTGTATGTAAGAAATAAAGGATAAAGGGAAGTATTCAGAAGGACTACACTTTCGGCATAAAACAGAGATGTAAGGGGACAGATTCATGACTTGGTGGTTAAGTGTGTCCTGTACTGATCTTTCAGAGGATATGCGTTTGGTTCCCAGCACCTGCATTAGGTGACTCACAATCCTCTGTAACTCCAAATCCAAAAAGGAATCTGATGCCTCTGTCCTTTTTGGGCACCTGCACATTCCTATATACACAATTAAAACATAAAGAACAATTCTTTAAAAACTGGAGTTCTCAACCATGAATAGGTCATCTATATCATGTCTGTTCTTCCCAAGACTCAGTGATAATAGCAGAATATGGCACAGAGAACTTATAAAAGCCAGATGTTCTATGCAACTATAAAGGGTGTTGTCTGAACAGGTCAAGGCAGTTACACACAGGAACTCATGGGCCAGTAGACAGTCCTACACTTATGCACATAGAGGCAGCATTCAAGGGCACTCAGGGTTTTAAAAAGAGTTAATGAAAGTGGAAGAGAATAGTGGTAGAAAGATAGTGGATAAATTGGAGGGGAGGAAATGAGGGTGAATTTGATCAAAATATGTCTTACACATGGATGAAATCCTTCAATAATGAAAAGAAAAACAAGCAAGGTAAAATCCCTCTCAAGTAGGATACCATAGAAAGTTGTGTAGGGAATTTCCGTAGGATTGGCTAGCTTCGTCTTCTGGAGGCTCAGAAAACTTATAAGGCTAACTTGCTCCTTCAATAATTTGTACCATGTAAACTACCAGGGAGAAGACGTTTCTGTGGTACCGCTGCCAAAATGTTGTTCAATAGAACTTCTGTGATGCATTTTTGTGTGTCCTTTCCCTTGGTGCTACAGTTGCTCAGGTCAACTAATGCTGCTCTAAGTTACCCCAGTAAACTCATTGATTTGCCAAGTATATTACCAATTATATTATATAAACCTACTCCTAATACTGACATCTCACAAACCCACAATTACTTTCCTCTGCTGTGATAAAATACATTGGCCAGGGAAACTTATAAAATAAAGTGTTTATTTGGGCTTATGATTCCAGAGGGGATAAAAGTCCATCATGGGGAGGCATGGTCATTGAAGAAGGAAGCTGAGAGTTCACATTGTCAAATGCAAACAGCAACTAGACAGAACAAAACTGGAAGTGGGACAAAGCTTTGATCCTTCAAAGCCCTTCTCGGTGACACACTTCCCCACAAGGCTATGCCCCCTAAAGATTCCATGACAGACCCAAATAGCACCACTGAGGACAGTCAGCTTATGGGGGAGAGTTCTCATTCAAACGGCCACACTAAGATAAACTTAGATAGAATTGTTTCTAGAGTGAATATTTTCCTCTAGCAAGTCATACAATACAAGCACCCAACTTTGCAGGAGAGACACTGATGGCCTTGCTGGCATAAAGGGAATTTAAGGAGGCAACACAGGCCCATGGCCCAGGACTTGTGAATGTAGAATGAACTGCCTGATGTTTACAAGTCTGTGAAAAGGATGGTGAGGAACGCACCAAGAATCTGATTTGGTAAGTGTTAGGACAGTTGCAATAATCTTGGTTCATGCTGTGGATCCAGGAGCATTTCTGGTTTAATGATTATAGGAACTACAAATTGAGAGAAATAAGCACCTCCATACTGACAGATTTGAAGATAGTGGCCACTGGAACAAGCTCTACCATTGCTTATTTTGTGGTCTGTTCACCAATACTGAAAAATGTCTCTACTGTGAATTCACTTATACTCCAAATATGTTTCTGCACATTCCACCAGGAAAAGCTCTCACTAAAACTGAAATGAACTTATAAACAGTGGGGCTATTGTGATAAGTGAGGCACACAGGTAAGACTTCATGAAGGAGGTAACACTTAAACAGCATGGAACTTCATTCCAGGTACAATGGACGAAAGGCGTAGAGATGGATGACTGCTCAGAACGCGAGCCAGTTTGGCCATAGAATAGTAAATAAAATGGAGATGTCCTCAGCTCTGCTGTTTGCATGGCTGCACTGTCTTAGCTGGCTGATTTCATCTCAGATATCCTCTATTCAGTGGAGTCACCCTGATCCTCTCTCTAATTTTCCTACTTACACACCTGATATGCATGTGTGTTTTTAAATGTATAACCCACCTGCCACATGCAGTGATCCTGCTTGTAGTTTTACTGTTGTCTGCATTTGAATGAAAGCAGCCAGAAGATAGCACCCTAGCTTCACTGGCTTTTCTCTAAGCCTTAGTGCTCACAAACAAGGCTGCACTTCATCTGTGAGCAGTAAGAAAGCAAGGTCAGGAAGACAGATTGCAGCTAGATACTAAAGGAGAAGAATCTGGGCCTTAAAAGACAAATCATGCCAGAGAAGCCATGGCCACAGGAGCTAGAGACTGCAGGTCACATTCATCTTTGATCAGGAAGCAAAGAGAGTAAGCAGTAAGTGGGAGTAGGCCTGCCCCCAGTAGCCCACTTCCTACAGGGAGTCTCCACTTCTTACAGATTGTCTGGCCATCTCAAACAGCATCACCAGTTGGGGACCAAGTGTTCAAAAGCCTGAGTCTGTGGACTGCATCTTACATTCAAAACAGAATAGCTTCTTTTCCCCTATCTCAGGGTGGAATCCTCTGCAAAACTTTAATTTTTCCTCAGATACAATTGTATAACCACACATTGTGCTGAACAGGGGTCTATGACAGCTGTCTCTTCCCATGGAGTCATTTCAGCCGAAGGTAAGTAGCAATGCCTACTTGATTTGATAGGGAAATCAGGGACAGTCTCAAAGCTCCAGGGACAAGGACTGAATCTTAATCTGTGCTTCCCCAGGTGCCTTGAGTCAGAACAGGGAGATCTCCTCTGTTTCCACACAGCTTGCTGCTAGTCCAAAAAATTTCCTCCCACACAGACTGTCTTCCTTACCATTTTATAGGTTTGTTAAGTTGTACATGTCAATTTTGATGTGTGCATGCATGTGTGTGTGTGGTGTACACATGTGCATAAATTTATGTTTCACTTGTCTTGTACTCTCAGAATTTTATTTAGTTTCATTTAAATAGACAACAGTAGTCCCTTAAATGTTTAATTGTTAAACGGTTCACTGACAATTATTTAGATGTTATCATGCCAAAGAACATTTACCTTAATTCTAATTGTTTTGGGCTTCACATTCAGTGTTACATTGACCATTCTCTCAAATGATTCCTAATAGGATTTTGAGTAATTTCCCAAGGATATATAGATATAAAGACATAGCTATCAATATAAACACACAGATGAATACATATCAGATATATATCAGTATATATCCCCCTTTGTCTTCTAGGGAAAGTACACTTGATTTTGTGTGCATTGTATTTTTATGTCCTATATATATGTACATACTATATATATATATATATATATATATATAAAACCTACATTATATGCATACATATAGGACATATAGGTACACATGTAATAAAATAGTTTATTCAAAGGAATATAATGAATATTCATCATCACACATCATCATTTTGTACTCAAAAGGAATTTGCCAATTCATACTCTTGCCCATAGTCTATATGTAATCAATATTTCTTGCCAAAGCTTTGCAATACAGTAATTGTAGTAAGTACAGGATGTGGTCTCACTATTTGTTTCAAATAATGATGATAATTTAAGAGGTTCATATATCCTCTCTCCTCCATGAACCATTCCTTTTTATCTCTTCTCCAAATGATATTTCCATATGCTATACCCCTTTGTTACCATTATATTTTTGCACTGATTAACAGAGCATTTTTTCTAAATTATTTACAGAAATAATAGTCATACAATCTGTGTATCTATTTGCGTATTGTAAATAATTATGTCATATTTGTATTTATATTTGAATCATTTTATTAACTTGGAAAATGGTGAAATTCCTTAGTGGTCAATATTACTAAGAATCTATATCTTCATTTTAAAGTATTGGTTTTTACATGTCATAAATGGTATCATCTAATTAAAAGCAATGCATAGGCCAAAAATGTATCTGCACACTTGAAATCTTTATTGTTTGACAGGTTCGTATGTTTAAACAGAGAATTACAGTCATACTTCACCATTCCACATCCCTCTATCTCCTCCCTATTCTTCTTCTGTTGGAACATTTTCCTCAACAAGTCCAGCTCCTACTTCCATGTTTTCTTTTAGCATGTAGACCACTGAGCTTAATTCTAGTTTCTTGCCTGAGAGTGCATCTATAGTCTGGATTTATCTTGGTATCATCATTCTGTAATGTCTAATCAGTATTTGTTTGGAATATACCAAGAGTACATCATTTGCTCAGAGAGATTCTCAGTATCTATCACAGATCCACTCCCAGGGAAAATTGCATGATCAACTTTCAGCAAAGTCATGGGTACATGTTGCTTAGAACATCTTTGCTCAGACATCTGTCATCACTGCTCATTGTGTAGGAAAGGTGCAGACAATAATTCTACATTATAGTGTGACTGAACTGAATGTCTTGTCACCCAGTTTTTTTCCTTCACATACATCCTCACACAATAATATGCAAACAGAAACATGCTCCTAATGTTCACATGGTCTCAACAACCCACAAATCAGAAGCAGTCATTTCTATGATCTACTGAGATGACGT
Organism: Eospalax fontanierii; assembly: GCA_035773235.1. Lineage (NCBI taxonomy): Eukaryota > Metazoa > Chordata > Mammalia > Rodentia > Spalacidae > Eospalax > Eospalax fontanierii. Next base: position 12,894,289 of record CM069544.1, on the reverse strand, counting down.
TGGTCTGCATAGTAGAGGAACAGTTACACATATAACCCTAATGTATACCCACATTCTCTTCTGTGAAGACTTGATTCCAAACTTATTTGAGACGGGCAAATTGATGTTTAATTGCAAGAGCTGGGAACTTAGTAACCAAGTTAGATATCTCCTTTTTAAACTTAATCTAGTTCTCATTGCTGAATTGAAATTAACTTTGAATTAGAAATTAGATTTGTCATATATTGCCCGTGAATGTGCTTAATCTCTGACTAACTGTGCTTAATGTGCTTAATCTCTGACTAACTGTGAATGTGCTTAATCTCTGACTAACTGTGAAGTGAGAACAATAATAACACCCATTCCAATCTTGTAACAGGAATAAATCCGTCCTCCTAATTGAACTGCTCAGATAATTATATGAGATTAAAATGCACATGAAAATATGAATGCATGTGGAAAATGTATGATGTCACTCAAATATTACTTATTAATTTTCATTTTATGGCTCCTTTGATCTGTTATTTAGCTGTACATCAGCACCCACCCAGGTTCTACAGTGATACTGACATTGCCATTGAAATTATAAGTAGTTTCTGGCTTTGATTTTACAACTTCCATCTTCTTTTCCCCAGTCTCCATCTCTGTAAGAAATCAGGGAGCTTGCACTGAGTTGGACCAAATGGGGAGATATGATATAATATACCAACCTCCCTGCACAACATAGACCTATGCACTTATATTGCTGTTTTTTAAGTGTGCCTTGTCTACTCATGGCTTGTTCTTTCTACATGCATCTGTGGATGTTTATCTCTTTGATACCTGAATGTTTTTATTATGGAATGTTCTGTATGCTTAGGATGGTGTCTACTCATCCCTGAATATTTGTATTTTAAAAAATATTTTATTATTTGTACTTTCTGTGTAAGAGTATATTGCCTGCTTGTGTGTAAGTGGACCAGTGTTGTGCAGTGTCCATAAAGTCAGAAGAAGGTATCGAATCCCCTGGAACTGGAGTTGTGAATGGCTGTTAACTACCATGTGAGTACTGAGAATTGAGCCCAGGTTGTCTGCAGAAGCAGACAGTGCTCTAACTACTAAACCATCTCTCCCGTCCCAGGCTTGAGATTTTGTGTAATGAAAGAAAGGATTAAGAATTTTCTACTGGGTCCAGTACTCCAATGCTACTAAATTAAGATGCTGCTTTTAAACAGACCCATCAATAAAACAAAAATACAAAAAATAAAAACATGAAAAGCAACATTCAAGACTTGAATATAAAACATAATTAATTTGACAATTTTAAAACCATCATGATGAAGCCCTGTTTTTATTAATTCCTAATTACTTTGTCACTTCTAAACTAATACCTAGACATCACTAATTTTTAAAACCATTCTGCTGATTTTCATTAAAAAAAACTAGGTTTGGACTGAAATAAATGGTTCATACAGTAAAGTGCTAGCTATACAAACATAAGGACATGAGTTAGAATCCCCAGTGCCCACATAAAATATGGTCATGGTGATGTACGCCTGTAATCTTAATGTCGGAAATACAGATTCGGGTTGATTCCCATAGTTTGCTGTCAAGTAAGTCTAGCCAATTAGTGATCTCTGGATTTAGTGAAAGACCCTGCCTCATACTAAGATGAAGGGGTGAGAGAGATATCTCAGTGGCTAAAAGCACTGACTACTCTTGAAGAGTACCCTAGTTGAATTCCCAACACCCACATCGGTAACTCCACTTCCAGGAAATCTGATGCCCCCTTCTGGCCTCCGTGGGCATTGCATACATGTGGTGCACCCTATGTGCATGCAGGCAATACACCCAAACACATAAAATAAAAATACGTATTAAAAATCTTTTTTAAACTATAGTGGTGACCAGTAGAGGAAGACATACTGACCGGTGACCTCTATCTGCTCATGTACACATTTTCAAGTGACAATATGTGCATATGCACAATCTGTACAGGTATTTCCTACTCACATCTAAATAAATAGATAAGAACAAATTTGAGGATTGATGTATCAGTGAAAAGTCTGAAATTCTTCACAGAACATGTCAATGTGGTTGATGACATTTTTCTTTACTTACATGACAGTGAAAAATGAAAAGTCTGGATGTGTTTCCTGTTGGGGAGGGTAGCTCTAACAAGTCAGAAGCAATATTCTTTTTCAATCTGTGAAATCAACCAAGGAGAAACTCCTCTCTGAGCCTGCCTCTTTCAAGTATAGTACCTATTTTTCTGATTAATACCTCTATATAATTAAGAAAATAAAATGATTCCTTATTTCACATTTAAATTATTTACAAACACTGAGGACATCTGGCATAAACTAAAGAAGTTTTGTTAACTAAATCAAGTACTAAATAAATGTTTAAGCCCAGTTTAGAGCGATTATCTGTATACAGATACAAAAAGTGAAGACAGCAATTTAACAAAATTAACATCTTTGAAGAATGAGGATCAGTGAGACGTAGGATCGAAATTGGGAAAGCAAACTGCAAGTATTTACATCGAGTGACTCTAGATATGCTGAAGAGATTTGAGTGGTTGAACTTACACCAAGGGACATCTGGATACAATTTCTTGACTAGATAGGACTTAACATATATGACAGAACACCTGAAATCTGGTGGGGGCACTATGAAGGGGAGGGGGAGACAGTCTAATTTTGATTAAGGTATACTATATGAAATGCACAAAACTCAATAAAATATCAGAGAAAATTAAATAATTTCAAAACCTACATTGCACACATTAAAGGTCACCTCTCCTCTGGTATTCAGTAGCATGTTCATCTTCTGCAGATACTTTTTTCAGTGAATATTCCAGATTGTCCTGGACATTCCCTTTGTTCTTATTCCTGCTCCCAACTTTCACGCCTGGGGATCTCTCCATGGTGCTGAAACACTGGGCTTTCCTCACAGGCGTATGAAGTCAGGTGCACAGTGAAACGGAGTCAGGCAAGAAGAAAGCCACGTTTACAAGAACTAGATTCCTTCGCTCCACTAGTCTAAGGGAAACATGGAAGGAGGAGGATCGAGTATTTGTAGAATAAAGGACCGTGTGACTGCTCAGGGAACTAGCTGGCAGCACAGCCGCTCTTTGCAATTTTCGAGGCTTTGTGATATAGCCTGGTTGTTGTCAATGGGGATAAGCCCTGTCGAGAAATATTCATGAGGAAGATGCTATTCCTATGAATTTTTCTCAAGCAATAAAATCAATGATCTACTGAAACAACTGTGGTGATGACTCCACTTTTGCCGATGAGAAATCCAAAGTTTGGGTCCAGGAGTGACTGTGTATGACTCAATCCTATCCCTTGAGAGGTACAGGCAAGGATCAAGAGCCCAAGATCAAGGGAGCCAAAGGAATGTCTAGGCCACATGAAACCAACACTGTTCCACTGACTCTCAAAAAAACTATACTAAGTAGGTAAGAGGATCTAAATTCCATTCCAGATGACGGGACTCTGCAGCACATATGCACGACCAACATGGCAATACTACTCCTTCTCCACCTGCCAACGAAGAGTAAGGCACACCTGAGGAAGATGAATACAAGGCACCCACTTGAAGCTCTCTCTTATGAGGCATCTTCCTTTTATATAATCGTCTGAGTTTCTTAGGTATCAGTGACAGTCCTGTACCTAAAAAATGTGTAGAAAGGCCTTAATGAGGAAGATGTTCAGTTTCCTTACTTGGGTATGTTTAATTCCATAAAGATGATAACTTCATAGAATATTGATGAGTCACAGACAAGCCCTCTCAAACAATACCAAAGAAAGTGGTTTGGCATAGTAGGGTTGGTCACAGGGCATGCCAACAATGAGATGAAAATACAGAACTATTTTAGTGCATTTCTTTGCCTTTATATGATAGTAGGCTGCTTTATTTATCTCTAGAATGGCTTGGGAAATATTACTTAGCAATATAGATACAGACTGAAGAGCTTATTGCCTGTCTTCCGAACTATTTAACCACAAGAAATCTGCTTTCCTAATACACAGCAGACTTATTAATATAGAGCAAAATAATGTGGGAAACAGAAAGGGAGAACCCTTGCCTTTTTTCAGGTCTACAGTTTTCAATGTGTAGAAAATGTGTAGCAGAAATATTATGGGAGTCACTAATTGCTCTTTATTTAGATTTTAAAGTCATTTCTTAGGAAGGAGCCGTTACCTGACATTGGTATCAGACTTAGGAACCCGAGGAGAGACAGGCCACACAAAATAGGACAGAACTTAATACTAGTTTTCTACTAAACAGTTATTTTCTCAAAGTGAGAAATGACTTATTGACTTATTGACTTAATGGCTTATTGCTGTACCCATAGATTAATGCATCTCTCAACTCTCATCAGAAAAGTTTCCTTATGCAGCAGATGATGATTGATGCAGAAATTCACAACTAGCCAACGTACAGAGAACTAAGGGCTGCAAAGTGCTTGTCCCTGAATAGGACACCTATATCACACTAATGTCTCATTAAGTACCCTGTCTTCAATCACCCTGTGCTCCATTTTCTGGCTCTAAAAGGACATTTGTATATTCCTGGAGTCTTTCCTAGTTCTGCCTTGGTACACTCTCTTTCCCACACATCCTTGTGCCTGCCATTCTGCTCTGTTAGGAATCTTGTAGATCCCTTGATCCAGGAGTTTTCCCCAGACCTGACTTGGTAAGTCCCCTTTCCCCCACATCTCTGGGTCTTGACATCATCATTTCTGCTACGCCAGTGCCCTTCAGTGTTTTGGGGAGCTTCCGAAGACCTGCTTTGCCTTCAGAACTGTTCAGGATAGTAGCATCCTTGTTGCCCAAGACTTATGAGCTCTCTCAGCCTGGCCTATCACCCAAGTTATTCATCTAAAAACCATTCAGGCCACACTGCTGTTCCAAAACCATTAGTAGTAAACCATGGAAAATCCATGGATAAGACTCCTACGTCAAACCTCAAGAAAGAGGGGCCAAAAGACTATAAGAGTCATGTGTGTTGTATGAACAGAGGTTTTTCAGGCCTCTGGGAACTTCTCATATGAACTTGCAGCAGTGTTCACAGCATGCACAAGACCCATGTTGACTCAGTCAGACAAATACTCAGGATAGAGCTGGGGAAATGGGCAGCACACCCTAAGTTTAGCCAAGGAACTACTTGCAACTGATAGGTGAGAGAGTTGACTTTCTTTAAGGGAGTGACTCTGTGTAGGCTGACTAGACTACACTGGATGAACTTGCACTTAGGGACATCTGGACACAAAAGCTTGACCTGATAGGTCTTACTTCATGTATATGAGAGAATGCGTGAAATGTGCTGGAGGGTGATATGGGGGATGCTGATGGGGAGGGAGGTTCTAAGTATGATTAAGATTTATTATTGAAAGGCACAAAACTCAATAAAATATACATTTAAAAAGTTACACCTACCTTTAGCTTAACTGAGACCACTTCTTACACCCCATTTGTACATCAACATTAAGTGCTCCCCAAACTGAACACCAGCCGCTACTCAGTTGAGCCTTAACCTGTAAGGTCGTGACACAGCAAAGACACAACAACTCAACAAAGATAAGAGATACTTCCTTATGCAGCACCTGGTGATTTACACAGAGAAGCACAACTGACCAACATGCCAGGAACACAACGCTGAAGAGTGCTTGTCCCTGTACTGGATACCTATATCAGACTTCTGCCTCCCAAGGCTCAGAGATCATCAAAGAAAAGAGAGGGGAAAGTTTGTAAGAGTCAGAGGTGGTGGATGACCAGAGGGAGACAGAGTTCTCTGAACCAATGGTAAGTTATTCATATGAACTCATAGAAATGGTGTCAACATCCATAGGTCTTGTAAGCTCAGGCCAGAAAAATCCTGACATAGAAATAGGCAAGTAGTAAGAAATCCACAAAACCCAACCCTACCCGAGAAATTATTGGCAACAAATAGTTGCTGGGAAGTGGAGAGTCAGTCTCCTTCAAGAATATTGGTAGATTGTACATACTCCACTGGAGGAGTCCCAAGGGCATTTGGGACACAAACCAAAATCTATAAGCATGTGTGTGTGTGTGTGTGTGTGTGTGTGTGTGTGTGTGTGTGTGTAATTTGGTGGGAATTAGTTAGTAAGGGGAGTGCAGATACAGGAGAAGATCTCATTATGCTTGGAATATTTTGTATCAAATTCACAGAAGTTCAATAAAAAATATTGTATGTATCAACATAATTAAAAGGGATAAAACAATTCCTTTTTCATGTTTATATCATGCATAAATTCTATTTTAAAATTTTACTGTAATGATTACAAATGTGAATTTTGCTACATTTAATTTGGGGCGTTTACTGTGTATGGCAGTGATAGAGAATTAAACCACAGACCTCACACATATAGGGCATTCACTTTACCATTGAACTATATCCTATTCCTATTTGGGCCATTACCTTAATTTCACATTTCATTTACAAAACTAATTCTGGCACATAAAAGAAGAAACTGCGTTTAAAATGGGCTACTTTGCTTGTAAATGTATTAGTGTGGCACTAGATAGTGATTAGATAGACAAGTGAAATGCACCCATACCCCGATTTCCTTTCTTGTACCATCTCAAATTCTCAGAGCAGACATGGTCCCTTCAAGTCTAGGAAAAAAGGTGACACAGTACCATATTTAAGGTTGAGAATGTGAATGTTAAATGAATTTACTAAAAAGTGACAAGGAATGCATTAGCTACTATGCACACAAATGTTGACAAATTAGTAGATCATAAATAGCCTGCAGTTGTTTTTCAGAATATCTCCATTTTGCATCCCCTAAATGCTAAGGATACATCATTATGTAATTATACTTCCAGGGCCTGGGGGAATTACAATCCAGTTCCTGAGAACCCTCTTGCAGACAAGATGCCCAGCTGTTCAGGAAGACAACAGAGCCAAGAGAATAGTGAACCTCAATCAACAGAATGGATATCTTCCTCATAATTACTGGGCATGTTTATTCTTTATTATGAAAATCCTATTCAAAATGCATAAGGGATGCCTCCAACTTAACTCAGTGGTAATTACAATTAGAGTGTGTATGCTGTTCCTAGTTAGTTAGCTGTGATTGCATAGAATGTGCCAATATGTTGTTTTGTTTTGACAATTCCTTTTTAGAAGAAGAAACAGAAGCCTACCCCACACATCTTAAAGTATATGGGGAAAAAACTTTTATTTCATCAGTTTTTAAAACAGAAAGCAAATCAAAACAAATTTAGTGCTTTTGAAAATGTTCAAAGAACAATTTTGATTTCTTGAGATATTTTCTTATTAAGCATCATAAATTGGAGAAATAAATAAGGAAGTGGCAACCAATTAAAACACACACACACGGCACATGTTAATCAGAGTCTCTCTACTTTAGGTAATAGGCAGATGGACTGACAGCTTCACTAATGTAAGAGCACCCATCATTCATGTATCAAGTCCTCTGAAAAATTGTGATTCCAAATTTAAAGTGATACTTCAAATACAGAGCTTACAAATTCTCCTTCTCCTTAGCTTTATCTTTTCTTGGCAGTTCTGACAGCACCTTCGATAATACAAGAGGGAGAAACAAAAATTTTAAATTACTCCATGTCTTTGTGTTTTGGATTTCATTTGTGTGGTAGTGACAGAACATATATGAAGTCTCTATATCTATCTCATACTAGAAATCATAGTATTTTATACAATCTTTGTTGCATGGACTCGTCCTCCACCTGGCAAGCTCACTGTTTGCTCTAGTAACTGATCTCATCTGTGTACATTAAAATTGTTTGAAACATTTTATTTCCTTCTTTCTAGATGGCAAGAAATTAATGGGTAAAAAATCAGAAATTTTATTCAATAAATATACAACAGGAGCACACATTTAACCACACAATGGTAAAGTGGACTGTCAAGCTGTTGGCAACAACAACTGTGATATATAATAAACAAATGTTATTTTATGGGGAAAATTTCTTGCTGAGGTTTAGAGGTGCTTAAAATACAGAAATAGTCAATTCTTTTCTTAATTTCTATGGATGATTTCTTATAACATTCCTCAAACATCTTCTCTGAAAATGGATTTCCACAAAATATCAGACATAAAAGCAGCTCTGAAACTGCATCCTTTTCCAGTTCTACATAAACTTCACACTGTCCCTTTACCTTCCATTTTCATCTCACTCCTCTGTCTGTGAGCAGGACTCTACAGACCATGAATGGACTTCCATGCTCTCTGGGAATTACTAATATCAATTTAAGCATTTAAGACCTGCAGATTCCTGGACAATTCAGTATGGACTCTCACATGACTATATTAATGCCATCTTTCAGAGGAAGTACATTTGTCATCTTAGGATAAAGAGTTTATGCATAACAATCAAATTATTGCTGAATTGTTTAAAACACAGGGGTGATATCTTAGAAATCACCTAGTGTCATTGAGAGATGCTATTTTAAGCATCTGTTAAATAACAGTAAAGTGATGCAGGCTCAGCGCTTAGGACTTTTCCTGATGACTCAGCTATTCCAGTAAATATACAAGCTTTCCTATCAGTTTACCTGTCCAGAAGACCAATGTTTCAGGGTTCAGCATCATTTTATTGAATTTGTTACAGCAACAACTTTATTATATAATAATTCTTGAGTCCAAGCCTTAGAAATATAAGCAGACATGGACATCACATGTGCACACACACACACACACACACACACACTCACACCTGGCCCCCTCAAGGACTTCTCATTTGAAGGGATTAGTCAGAAATTCTTTTCTCTTCTCCTTCTCTCCTATGGCTATTTTCCCTTGCTGAGGATTAAGTTATGAGGGGCAACAGAGAGCCCCCATAGGCCTGGAGCCCTATAAACTTGAAAAAGTCTAGGATATACCTGTCAGAAGTAAAATCAATATTGAAGGTTAGAACTCATGTCATTGACAAGTGAATGAATCATTCTCTTCAGTTCTTCCCAACAGCATCCACTAGTGAGATCTTGTGATTCATAGGTCGCCAAATACACCATTAATTATTCACCCTAACCTAGAATTCTCCTGTGTTCTCTGCTCAGAAAATACTAAGTCTCTCCAGTCCTGAAATCTGGTAAGATAAATGAATTATCCAAAGACATTTATATTTTGTTGGATTTGGATCCACACATGTCTGATGGCAAGAAAATGTTCATTATTAAATGCTTCAGAGGATTGCACATCTTGCTATTAGGTCTGGCCAGAGGCAGTGTTGACAGAGTTTTAAACTCAGGAAGTCTGAGCTCAGGGTGCACACCCTTAGTCACACACTACAATGGACTCTGCAGAAACCACAGTGGAATGGCTGTCAAGCAGGAGAGTAGATCCACACCTTCTCCCACACTTTCTAGTCTTAGAATTATCACTGAGATATTAGTGAGGGGAGGAGAGGGACAGGAAGGACAAAAGCAATCAGGCAGCAACAAGCTGAAGTCTGCATCTAAGATAAGGCCTCTCTTGCAACTGGGAACCCATCAGTTTTGCCACAACTTAGTAAAGGAATTTATGGGAAGTAATATTCAAACCTCAGTCCAATGTGTCAGATATGTTACCACGTTTTCCACAGGACAAGAATACCAATAAAGAGAAAATTCTTTTGCTGGCTGCCTTAGTGATTCCCAGACAGGCTGAGACTAGGAAGATGATGTCAGAGATAGAGAGAGAGAGAAAAACAGAGGAGAGAGAGAGAGAGAGAGAGAGAGAGAGAGAGAGAGGGAGGGAGAGAAAGGGTCTTTATTTTCAGAGTCTGAAAAATAGGAATAAATTTTTAAAAATTTATTTTTAATACTTTATTTGAAAATTGTATATATTTAAATTTATCTTTATTTTTGAGGATTTCATTCATGTTTACAATTGAATATGATCGTTCCCTATTACTCCCCTCATATTACCCAAATATGCCCTCTCCAAAATGTCTTTTCTTATGAGCTTCTAAGTCCAGTTAGTGATGCCCATATGTGTGCTTGGGTGGGAGATCATCCATCAAAATATGGAAAACCTATCAGTGGCCACATCCTCAATAAGGACAGCTTCCCCTGCCTCCAGAAACTATCCACTGTCAATAATCCTAAGTATGGAGGGGCCTGGACATTATTTACCCAATCTAGGCTGGGATTTTGGCTGACTTGATGTTGTATAGATCTTGTGCAGGTTACAACTGTTGTGGGCCATGAGTGCAATAAATGCATCATGTCCAGAATACAGTTCATAGCACTCCTCTCCGTCCTCCAGTTCTTATCTTCTGTCCCTTTTACAATGATGCTCTAAAGCCTAGCAGTGGAGGGTTTAAGACAAATGTCCCGTTTAGGACTGAAAACTCTGTCTTCTAATCTTAGCACTGTGACAAGATTTGCATTTCTCCATTAACTGCTGCCCACTGCAGAAAGAAACTTCTCTAACCAAGACTGAGGATAGCTTACATCTATGGGGACAAGCACATATATTTAGAATGCAGTTTGTCAGCATCACTATTTAGTAAAATAACAATATCACATAGGGCATCATGGTGCACACTTTTAATAACAATACTCAGGAGGCAAAGGCAGGTGCCTCTCTATGAGATCAAGGCCGGTATGGTCTACATAGTGAGTTCCAAGTTAGCTTGGAGACCCTATCTCAAAAATTTTAAATTAACACTATCATGTCATACCTTAAGACCTATAACCTCTGTTACCCCATCATGGGCTTTTGAGCATTATTACAGTTCTAGGCATGAAATTCTCCCCTATGGAGCAGGCCTCAAATTCATTCAGAAAGCAGTTAGTTTCACCATAACAGACATGCCATATTGCCCTATGGAATACACATTCATGCTGAATTTTGGCTGCCTTGATATTGTACAAGTTTTGTGCAGGTGACCATAGTTGCTTTGTTGATTTGTGCAATACCCATGTCATATCCAGAACTCATAGCTTTAAGTAAGCAGTAGATGCTCTTCCCAATGAAGGTGCTTGGGATAATCATGAATCAAACCAAGTTGTAAGTCATTATCTCATATGTACATTCTTCTAACGGCAGTTTTTAAGTGATGCTAATTACTCTGTGAGTAGATATAAAGAGCTGTTAGAAACTATTTTTAAATTTCCCTCAGAAATATCACAAGAGGTTTTGTACTATTGATTGCAAATTTAGTTACAGTGTAGATAATTGAAGAAACAATGAATTCTTGAAAAGATGTTAATATTCCCTCATCTTCTAGAGCTTATTTTATGTTTAATCTGTATAATAATTAAATTATTCATAGATTATCATCCATGCCATGATCATATTTTAGATAAAATATAATCTCTCAAAGCTGAATTACAATATATTTCTTTAAATTTCCTTTCAGAATTTTCCTGTGCTTCATCATTGATACACAAACTCACTATAACAGACTTTCAGTTCACAATCTTTAGAAGAAAATTTAATTTCTCTGGAATACATACATTTTTGCATATTTTATAATAACACATAATTTGCCCCAGTGTCAAAATTTGTGTACATCTTATCTTGACAATCTGACCATTCTCTCTTTTAACACATTCTAGGAACTATTTATCTTGCTAACCTGTCTGTTGGAAAAGAACTTTCTTTGAGGAGTGGTGATTGGAATACTTGTTTGTAAATATGAGGATACATATTTAGCATATATAAAAAAATTATGCTTGTCTAGATTTTACTATAGGATCTATGTCTTCTCCAGTCATGTGTATTTGGCTATATTTACAGTACCACACATGAGTTCCCTCCCATTGAGTGGGCCTTATACCTGATTAGATATGTTGATTATCCCCAAGATAAAAATGTCACTACTGCACTGATAGAGTTTACTGAACTGGTCATTACTGTGGTCATCAGTCTTTAAAGCTGGGGATGGACCACTGATTGCTTTTTCTCCCTTAAGCATGCATAGTAATCTCCAGGACTCTGAGAGCTAGTCTTTAGGGAGGAGGTTTCCATATCTGTTCCAGCTCCATTGCTCCAAGTTCTATTTCTGAAGTATGTCCTGTCTTTAGCAATAAGATCTTACCTTCAAGTTCTGGGAGGTAATTAAGATTGTGGAAATAACCTGTGTCATTTTGGAAGCTAGGGAGAGATAGAGATATATAAAGAGAGACAGAGACAGAGACAGAGACAGAAGAGATGAGAGAAATAATTCTTGAAAAACCAGAAGAAAATTATTCATTTAAAAGTCTAATGAAACATACACATACAACATCTGTATATGATGGATGATGGACAGAGCAGTCCAAGAACAATGCTTTATTAGATAATAATAATAATTTTAAGAACCAGGCTTACTTTTCACTCAGTTTTTTCCAGGTTGATAAGTTTTTACTTTAAGGTGTTACTTTGCCTAGAAATTCGGGAAGAAATTGCAGTAGGAAGCTCTGTTGATATAAACCAGTGATCAAGATTATTGTATCATTCAGCTTTCTTTAGTTCTAGAAATAACACAGAGGAAGACAGGAATATTTTTTAAAAGTGAGCCTCTGAGTGCACATGGATAATAGATGATTATTTCAGTCAACCAACCGAAAACTGGAAAGTAAGGAAAGAGGAATGATAGTGGACTAAATCCAGAGAACTGGAATCAAGTCCAAGGTCTGTTCACCTGCTGTCTTTGGTCAACATCAAACTTCTCTTGGGCCTCAGTTATCAGTAGACCAAATACCTGATAAGGCATTCTAGCATTCATCACAAATGATCTTTGACTATAATATTTAGTCAAATGAAAACTTGTTAACAATATGTATGTTTCCCCACAGAAACTTCATTTGTCTTCCTCCTTCAAAGTAAAGTCATGACAAAGTCTACTAGGAAGAACTCAGATAAGTGATTTTTTTAAGAAGGATTAAAAAACACTGGAAAGAACATGAGAGAAAGAGGTAGCTGCTACTGGAATTCACCATGAAATGGTTTCTTAAAAACGTATGATTATACTCAACTTCCCTTATCATTCAAGACTGTAGAACAGTGTAGAAACAATGAAGACAGAGGGAAAGAAACACTGCGCACATACACACGTCCCGCATGCACGCGCACACACACTAGCATCTTAAAAACATTATTGGTACTCTTCCTCTTCTGATTTCCACTCAAGCTAAGCATGAGGAGACTCAAAGGAAATATATGATTAGGGCAGATATTAATGACAAAATGGATTCTGTTCACTAAACTTACACTTGAAAAAAAAAACATGCATCAATGAAACCACCTAGAGAACTAGCTGTTTCTTAGGTTTACTTCAGTTTTCTTTTCTGAGCATGTCTGGTAGGCATGTTTTCAGTAACTTAAGAACATAATGCATTTGACCACTCTGAGATTCAAATACAAAACCAAGCTAAACAGGCACTATGCAAGGGGAAAATCAAGATTCAAAATAAAATTTAAATGAATATTGTAGCATTATGGAACTGAAAGTAAGCACAGTGAATTATACATACTTACAATTCTGTGAGGAGAATTTCAGCATTTATCTAAAGGAAAATTTATCCAAGGCAAAAGCCAATGATATACACTGATATTGTCACTACAGCTCTATTTCAAATACTATGTGATAAAACTTGCACGTGCATGAGTGCAAAATGAGTTCTAATAGCATAAATTAGTGAAAATCATTTAAATCACAAAAATATCTCTTGTCACTATAAAATGACCATATTATTTGGTTAAGTAGAGGTTCTAAGGAATCTACAAATCAATATTATCATGAGAATATTTCTTATTAAAATATTCATCAATTGACTGATTAATTAGGCATAATCAAAAAGGAAGTGGCTCATGATCTCATTGATATATTTATAAGTTAATTTAGCTGTGGGAAACTATCTACACTCAGGTGGGAAAGGGCCTCCTATTGGATAAATTCCATAATGGACATCATAAAATGGGATTTACAGCAAATGAAAGAGAAAAGAGATCAATTCTGAAGTCAAAATCTATAAATAAAGCGAACAAAGTTTTGAAAAACACACAAACTTTGGGCTGAGGGAAAGGTTCATTGGGTAACGTACCCATCACAGAAACGTGAAAATATGAGAGTAAATGGCCACAATCCAAGTAAAGATGGACACTTTACCCAGTGCTCATATAGCCAGATGGAAGACAGAGACAAGAGAGTTCCCAGAAGCTCACAGGCAGCTAGGAATATGAAGTGACTAACAACACTGCCTCAAACCAGGTAGAAGGTGGGTACTGCCACCAGGAGGTGTTCTTTTCCACCTACAGGTGCACTGTGCAGTCCCCTGTGCTTAAACTCACACACATACAAACATGCACACAGAGATGTATATATACACATACAACATACACATACAAACAACAACAACACCAATAATAATAATAATAAAGAAAACACAGAAATTCATGAAGTCTAGTGAGAAATACCCATGAGAGAACCAAGAGGTTGGATAGTACCTAGGTACATAGCCACAGCAGTAAGACAGGCTCGCTCATTCAAGGATCTCTCAAAAGTCACAGGCTGAAAGATTTTGTTTTTTTTTTTCTTTTTTGGTGCAGGCTTAAACTATAGAGAAATACATGAATTAATATTAAGCATAGACACAAGAGACGATGTCTGTTTTAAGCTCGCATCACAGTTTTTGATCTAGAATTTATCAAATGGAATTCCATCTCACATTCATCTTTTGGTTTACACGAAGCAGATGTTTAATTCTATCTGCTTTATAAACAAGGGGATGGCATTTGCTGCATTATCCCCAGTGATTTTTGTCTTTCAGATTCTCAGGGCACAGGTGAATCCCCACTTAGTCAGAGGCAGTCAGCAGAGGCTTTGTGTATACCAGGGGAATCTATAACAGTCTGAGCTAGTGTTTATGTTGATGGTACAGGGAACCAAAATGACACAGCAACACAGTAGATTCCATGGCAGTGAGAACTGCAACTATTCTGTGGACTGTGGAATCATCAACACTGAAACAAGAGATACTCAGTGAATATGAGAGGGAAAAATAAGTGAAAGAATGGTCATATGGATGAACGGTAGATGGTTGTGGGTTCCAGGCTAGCATGGACTCAGTCAGACCACAGTCCACCATACGGAAGTTAACTTGGGCAATAAATATTCAATATCCTCAAATGGGATGAAGAAGGATGGGAGGAATAATCTTCATTTTCAAATCAACAAGTATATTTCTAACACCACTGAGGGGCAGGTGATGGCCCAAATGCACTGGATCTCTGTATGATTCTGGCTGTGTCAGATCACCCCAGACTAACATCAAGAGTCTTGTTTCATTGAAAATCTGGTTGCCTCAGTTCTCCAGACAGGAGGCCTTGAAGGATTATGCTTACCTAGTAAGAATGCCTAATGCATTAGGGGGGGTCCTAGTATTGATGAATATATACATCAGTCTTCCCTTTCTCTCCAAATAGAGCTGGACCTTGTAACAGTGTTGAGCTCTGGCATAGAACATAAAGATATAATAGAATCTTAATTTTTCCTTCCTTAAATCAAAACAAAAGTCAAAGGAATATGAAAATGAGAACAATCTTACAATTCCAAACTTCTTCCGGAAGTTTTCAAGAGGTTTCAAAGAGCTCATGGGTTGCTTAAGTCAAAAGCCAGTAAACAGCACCCCTTCCTAGTTTAACGGCATCACAGTTACTGTCCTTCCTATGCTGTTCTGTAAACAGTGATAGAAGCCAGGGCCATGGAAATCACTGGCCGTTTCCAAGATATACACAGACCTCTCCCTGAACAGAGGATGCCTTTCTTAGAGTGAACATGCTTGTGGGTATACAGTAGGAGAAACTGCTTCCAGGTTTGCCCTCCAAGGCATAATGCGCCCCTGGAGGCTCTTTATGAGCAAGAGAAGAATTAAATATGAGTAAAATGTGGTCCTTAAACAAAAGCCTTCCTGCCAAGCATTATTGCACCCTTTACTTTGAAATGCAGTTGAACCAGTCCCTGTTAACAGCTGCAATCAAAGCATGTGTAATGCCTACTGCTGTCATCAGTAAATATGGGCTTTGAGGGAAAGTGCTCTACATTTATGTCAGTACTCAAATGAGCCATAGAAAGTTTATATGCTGACTGGGGTCTGTCAGGTAGAGCTCATGCTGCATCTCAGGCTAACCTGGGAGTACAGGGACCAGAAAGAGAACAGAAGAAAGGAAAGAAAAAGTTCTTTTGATTTCAGGGGCATAAGGAGATATCTAACAGTTCTTTCCTTTCATTGGGAGGTCTCATGCTTCAATTCAAAACTCCAACAGTAAAATATTACCTCCTTAGGATTTTATATGGTTTTGAAAATTCCTCCCAAAGTAATTACAAAATCTGTGATGCCATATTTCTTACTACAATCCCAGGATATTAAGCACATTTTGTTATTTTCCATTGAGAAACAATGCTTAAAGATATATAATCCAACTCACCCAAGGGCACTCCTCCAAGTTAGTGGCAAAGCTGCAGGTCTCACCTAAATCTCTGCCTCTCAGACATGTACTCCTTCATGAGAGCAAGGCCTGGCAAACTACACCTCTGGGCCAAATCTGACCCACTGGCTGTTTATAAATAATGTTTTTATTAGAACAAAGTCACAGCATGACTTCAGAACACTAAAAGCAGAATCAAATAATTGCAATGAGGCCATTTCATGCCCTATAGAGCTAAACTCTTTACTAACCAGCTCTTTATACAAAAAGTTTCTTGATCCTTGGATCTGTGTTCCTATTTACTGCTCTAGGATGACTACTTGATCTTTGACAGCTTCAATTCATGAATTGAGTAAAACTTCAGTATATACAAGGGGTAGTTTATTCTACTTAGCATTTCATTTTTTAACTTAAAATATGTCTTCAAAATGAACATATGATTCACATATCTTAAACTAGCCTTCATTCCACCATCCATCTTCTCAGTCCAGGGTTTTAGTCCAGTGCCCTTCTCCTCCTCTACTCCAAGATGAACAACTGGCCTGAGAGCAATTTGGTCATGTCTCCCTTTGTGGAGTATGATACCCTTTACACCCAGCTGTGTGAAATATTCATGTTGTCATTCTCTGAGAATTAGGAGCTTCATCTGGGCGAAAAATAAAAGTCAGAAATTGAGGGAAGCCAGAAGACGAAATAGAAAATAAAAGGATAAAAGCAGATAACGGGGAAGGGTCTACTTTTCCTAAATTATTGTCTAGCAATAGGGCGTCCGTCTGTTCTTCCACTGCACACCTAGCTTTCTGAAGGAATTAATCACGTCTGCTTTGTTCCTCAATAGTTTGCCTTCTGATAACAGCACATAGCAGGTACTTGATGGACCCAAGATAAATGGTGAATAAAATTAAGTCAAGTAAAACTTTGCCATTCACTGAGGAAAGTAATTTAGCCTAAAATACATGTTTTGCCAGTAATTATGACCATTGTATCTGCCGATAAGACTTTCTCTTGAAATGAATTTTAGGGTAGAATTTCAAACCATTCTCAGCAGAGGGGAAGCTTCTGAGCCCAGCAGGGAGGAAAACTCCAAAGAACACCTTTACAGCACTGGCTTTGTGCTATAAGATATTTAATTTAAAATAAAATCCCATTTATAGGGACCAGACATTCTCAGAAGTCAGAAGTCGGGATAAAATTTGATTCCTTCACATTTAAATTTAATCCCCTGTCTAGGATTTCTTTCAGAGTTTAAAAAAAGAGAACTTTACTTTGAGCTTTTGCCTTTTAAATGTTTTTAAACACAAAGATTCAGAGGGAAAGTACACATCTTGTCACATTTTCATGCAATGTTTTGTGAAGCAAAATGCTTAAATTTATGATTTATTCTTTCTTTGTACTCTACAAAGAAGGATGGAATGTTTGTTTTAGGTTTACCTTCCTTGGATCTTCTGTGAGATGTCTCAGAGAAAAGCAGATTAGAGATTAGCAAATTTCCAATCCCAGAATCAGAGAAGCTAGTGACTCTATCGAGCACTAACAATAAATGCCCACTCTAGTTTTCAAGACCATTTGGGTGCCAGCAACTTGATTAATGAGCAGTAGGAGTTACAAATCATGAGACCCTTCAATCCATAAATAAATAGGAAGCTTAAGTTAGACTTGACACACTGCTCTGGGTGGTTACCTGCTTTTTCTGAGGTCAAATCTAAGCTGATTTGCTCCTAATTACAAGGTTCACTTCTACTCAAACAGATTGGGTCAGCAGATCTGAGTAAGTACTGTCAAACTGAACCTAACTTAACCTAAATATCTACCAACACGCTTTGAAGAAATAAGCTATGGTTCATTCAACAGGAGGAATTAAAAACAAAAATCAAACATCAGCAACAACGACAACAACAACAACAAAAACCAGTGGTGTGCTGGTAAGTTTTGTCAACTTGACACAATCCATAGTTTCCTGAAAAGAGGAAATCTCAACTGAAGAATTTCGTAGATCAGACTAGCCTATTGTCATGTCTGGTGAAGCATTTTCTTAATTGCTAGTTGATGTGGTACGACCCAGCACACTGTGGTCAGTGGCATCCCTAAGCAGATAAGTATGGAGGAAACCAGGGGAAGCAAGTAAGCAGTTTTCCTACCCTGGTTCCTGCTACAAACTCGTGCCTAAAGTTCCTTCCTCAGCTCAATGATGGACAGTATCTTGTAAAATAAAATGAACCCTTTTCTTCCCAAACTGTTTATGGTTCCATGTTTATCCCAATAACAAAACATAAACTAACACAAGAGGTGAAGAACGTTAACCTGCATCAGTAGCTCCAGATCTGGGTCTCCCTTAGACTCATCTGGAGACTTTTAGTCTTTGCCAGAGTAACATAAAAAGAATTTCTACAGATGTGTATGTTGATGTGTGTGTTGCTTTCATGGCTCCCCGAATAATTACAAGGTGCATACCAATTTGAGAAATGTCATTCTAAAAATAATATTTTGATATGGGCCCATGACAAGATAACTGGAAAAATAGATCAATAACCTTGTAAATGAGGAGAAAAGATAAGACTATAGACTATAAGTATGCAAATAAATTAAGCATTCATTATTAATAGGTAAAAGACATATACCATTTTTAAGACTTATTATTTTATTTGTGTTTTGCTTGCACGTATGTAAGTGCACCATGTGGGTCTGATGCCTGTAATGCCCATAAAAGTACATGCAATTCCCTGGAATTGGAATTAAAGACAGTTGTGAGCTACCATATGGATACTGGGAACTTAACCCAGGGCCTCTGAAAGAGCAGCAAGTGCTCTTAACCACTGAGCTATCTCTCTACCCTTCCCGTCTTAAAAAAAATCTTGACTAGGGTATACTGGTACCCTAACCAATTATAACAGTCCTATAAAATGGCTCAACTTTTAGAATGGCAATCTGTCATCATGTGACAAGAGCTATACATATCATAGACTCGTTTGATGAAACTGTTGACATTAGTAGTGATACTTGTAACATGGGAAGGATCTATGCAAATGGAAATTATTCTGTACTGCCCAAGCAATGGTCATCAGTGGTGTTTTCTTAAAGTCCCTTGTAGAGAGCAGGGTGTGTAGCAGGGAATAAATAGGTATAATTACAACAGTCAATAAATGTTCAGGATACTTTATTTTTTCTGATTTTTCCCTTCGGTATTTCTGAATATTGCCAGTTTTCCCTACTGGCTGCATAGAAACAATGAACTTGTGGATTCTTTGGAATTCAAATAGAATGATGGACTGAAAGAAAGATGACAGGCAGAATGGTGGATCTAAATCTAATTCTCCATCTTGGATTGAACCCTGGTTGAAAAAATAGAAAATTAATGAAAAGCTATAAAAATCCAATAAGGTCCATGCATTAGTAAATCTATGTGACTATGTCGATCTATGTAATAATGTTTTCTTTGAATGAATATGTTCTTATTTTGCACGATATTAACATTCAGGAGATGAATGCATGGCATTCTAAAATACTACTATCTTTGTAATTCTTATGTGGATCTAAAAATATTTAAATATTAGAACTAAAAACTCATGGACAGTTTAAATCGTTCTATAGTAGTCTTTCTTAATATACAGGAGAATAAATTCTATTCTTTCATATCAAGCATCATAGACTAGGTCTCGCCTTTGTTATGTAAAGCACCGTTTGCTCTAAATTCCCATCCGAAGTAAAAAAGAAATGCATTCTTGAGGGAGTTTGACTCTTGTGTTGGCACAGCTGGTTCTCAGAGTGACCTCCTCACTTTTTCTGTCATTGCTTCCAGTTGCTGCTGCAGGGATAATGTTTGGCTGGTGCCTCCTTTCCAGTAAGGACACAATTGCCTCCTAGGAAACAACAGTAATTTCGAGAACACAAAAGTGAAGAAAATATTTTGAACACTAGTAAGAGGAACAAATGAGTTCTCCATTCTCAACTACTGTATGAAATTGAAAAGTTCACCTCTGTGTGTGTTTGAAGGTAATTCAGGAGAAAAAGATCATCCTGTCAATAACATTATTTTGGAAGTCAAATAATTAATAAGGATTCCCTACCATTGACTATTTATCTTAAGAATATCATCCTGCATTGTCTTTCTGTTCCCTGGTTCAGATAAGCCCCACTTTGATTTAAAGCACTTTAGATAAAAACCCTGTCAGTCTTTTGAGCCATTTCTTAACTAGCTTTTCTGATTTCCCAAAGATGAGCTCCTTCTCCTCAAGCTTTCCAATGTTTTCCTTTCAAGATACAAACAAATAAAGAAGCCAAGGACTAAGATAGCTTTTCTAACTTGGATGGCATTAAAGGAGAAAGCAATTCAAGCTCAAACTTCTTTTAATCTTGTCTGTTCAAGTCTTACCTATTTGATAAATTTCAATCTTCTACTTAAATACAGAACTCCAATTAATTACCTAAAGTAGCCAGAAAGTTATTCAATTAGTATAAATTGACTCAGGTTCAAGTTACAGGATTAATTTTCAGGGTTATGATAGAAAAGATAGGGTGATTGAGTAAGGAATGAAGACAAAAGTCTCTCAAATTTAAATGGAAATAATTTCTGATTCAATTATTTGATGAAGCTACTTCAAGAATGATATAAAATCATCACCTTTGGCAGGAAGGCAGAATTGGCTGGCGAACTGTGGATAATCTCATCTTAAATACTATAATCATAATTAGCCCTTATAATGTATGCCTATGCACCAACAAAATTTAAAAATGAGAAGACGGTAATTTTGACCTTTTAAATTAAAATAAAAAGTTGAAGTCCAGCTAAGTAAGGCCGCATCTTTCTGAAAAGGGTTCCGGCTGCCACAAATGAAAATAACAGGAAAGGTACCAGCCTCGTAGAAGTGTATATTTTCCAAAAACTAAACTGAAATTAATTTGCCTGCACTTTAGAAGTGCCCTGGGCACTTGGCTTTTGAAGAACATGGAGATGAGGTGGGATGAGGACAGCTTTCTCCGCAGTTAATTTTATTTCCAAGGAAAAGAAGATGAATGTGAATGGCAGCTTCTTTTAAACCCTCCAATCCCTTGTCATTTTGATCCTTGCTAATATTAACCCTTTCCTGTGGCCTTCTGTTTGCACCTAGCTATAATGCCTTTTCTCTGCGTACTCTGCGTGGCTTCACTTTATTTTCCTCTGCTTTATTGTGAAGACCCGAGTGCAATGGGGCTTGTTTCTGGACTGCAGTCTGTTAGTGTCAGTCCTTCATCTGGAAGCAGGCAGGTTTGTCTGCTTGGTACTCTCCTTGCTTCAGGACAACCACTCCACCTCCTTCTTCCTCTCCACTCTCTACCAAGAGAGGGTGCTCTGGGCGAAGCAGGGGCACGCTGAGGCGGGCCTTGCTGCCCCAGGTTGAAATTCCACCAAGGCTTCCTTGCATTGTACATTCCAGTACAGCTCTGGCAGCGCTGTGGAGGAAGCAACAGAACAGGAGCACAGCGCGAGTGGAGAGCGCGCAAACCATGCACACTGGGCACTGCACAACTGGAGAAATGGCGCTGCGGCTGTCCACTTTTCCCCGGCTGAAGCCCAGACCTGAGTGCGCTGTGAGCCTCCCTGAAGAGCCATTGTGGGGCTCTCTAGTCCTGGACTCTGTATGAGCTGGAAGGATCAGTGAGGATCGGCCTGGATTCTGTGGCAGCTGTTTAACCAGCCAGGGATTACAGGCAACGTTCTAGCGGAAGAACTGCGTTAATTCCAGCTCCTCAAGCTGAGCAAGATGCTGGGACCATTCAGATCTGGGATTTCAGGCGCATCTGCCTCTCATTCCTCCTCCCTCCTTGCTTGTCTCTGCCTCCACCACCTGCTCCTCCACCCAGGCCTCTTGGTGCCCATTTACCCAGGGCTCCAGGAACTTTCACAGTTTTGTAAGGGTGTGTGTGGTGGGGGAGGGGTTAATAAGAAAGGGTGTGGGGTGTGTGTGTGTTAATAAGAAAGGGTGTGGGGGAGTTCTATTTTTTCTTGATCTTTGCAAAGGAAAACTACAGTCTGACTCAGCACAGGCTGAGTGTACCACCAACCTAAAGTCTCTCTCTCTCTCTCTCTCCCTCTCTGTGTCCCTCCCTCCCTCCTTCTCTTCCCCCCTTCCCTCTTCCCTTCTTTTCTTTTCTGACTCCCTCTTCATTAGAAATTCTTTCTAATTCCTAGGCAGGTCTCAGAATTCTAATATATATCCACTTAATCAGCAAGTGAATCATGCCAAATTACAAATGACACAATCACACAAACCATGTTCTGTTTCTTGTTTCTAAATGCACCTAACTACATGCATGGTAACCTCCCTAGAAATGTAATGACTTGCCATTGACTGTGACACTTTGAAGATACAATGATTGGTTCATAAAAAATGAAAACATTTAGGGATAAATTCATTATATTTGTTCATTATCTTGACATAGTCTATGAATCAAGTCGCTTTGACACTTTTATGAAGTAAGGTCCATGATCCTTTTCCTTAAGTAGGCTAATCCTGGAAGGTTGAACTTATGTATGCTACATGTCTCATTATTTGGCTCCCAAGGTTAAGTGACAGAAAGAAGATACAAGTTCTTCTTGTTCTCTTGGACACTTGGTTTGGTGCTCAGCCATAAATATGTGCTCAGATCACCAAACCCCAGTTCTAGATGAGCTTTCAGCTGGCAGCCAGTCTTTTGAATGAACTACTCTACTAGATGTTCTCCATACCCAGGGAAGTTATCTTAGCTATAGAGGAAAGAAATACAGAAGAGCTGTTTGTGCCAGCTCCCACCCAAATGACTAATTTATAACATTACAACTTACTGTGTTGAATGCCTAAGTTTGAAAACAGAATGTCAGGACAAGAGAAAACATTTACTTGCTCTCATAGAAACTTTCACAAAATAGGGTGTGTCAACAATCAGCTGGGAAAGCCATGTAAAAAGAAGCAGGCATCTCTCCTGAGCACTGTGGAGAGAGAAGCATGAGAATGTTTCCTGTCATCAGTGGACCCTGGGATATTCATAAGCATGCCCTCCCTCTTTTAATAGTGGCTTGTGTTTTTAACCCTAAGACTGCACACTGATACAAAGCTGATTGAGTGATGCCCTTGGTTAGAATAAAAAGGAACCAGAGAATACTTCCTATCCTTCCATCATGATTAAAAAGTTAAAGCTATTTGTGTTAGCCCAAGGCAACTATCTACTTTCCTCTCTGAATGGTTTCTACAGATTGGAATGATTATATGATGAAAATCTCTCTCCACATTCTGCTAACCCTTTTCCTTAGTTGGAATTAGTGAGTGGGAATTTCACCAGAATGTGAAAACTGCATGGAAAAGTCAAAATGTAAAAAGGGGTCAATTCAAATAAAGAGTGGAAAATGACCAAATATAAAGATGTCAGTGGGGTTAAGACTAAGGAACAAAGAGACTTTGAATGCATACAAATTAATTATCTGATTTTGGATAAAGTTGAATTGTTTCTCTAACATGAAATACTTTCCTCAGAAACCTGATGAAAATGAAGCTGAATTTTTGTCTCTCCATAAACGTTACACCTCTCACTTTCCCAAGAACACTGACCCCAATTATTCCTTCAAGAAAGAGTGTCTAAGATAAATCTCATGCCAATTTACTTAGTCCTAAGGATTAGTTAACGTCTTCTGTTGTTGAATTGAAGTATGAGTTAATAAAATACATGTTAAATTGACTTCATTTTTAAATCATTACACTCAACTCATTTCTATGATATATTGACATCTTTCAAAAGGCAGAAATGAAAATATAACAGATTTTCTAAATCAATCCCTTTGCCAATCACGTAGAAATGTGAAATACAGTAGCTCACAATGTTTTCATCCACTGGCTCATTAAATTTCAAGAGATATCTGAGTAAACGTAAAATAAACATTGCCTGGGATAAACCGCTAGTATCAGGAGCCAGGTACAACTATGTAACCGTTACAGTGGGAAAACAAATTTTAAAATCCTTAAGGTTTAATTGTGAGTATTGCCATTATCATTCATTATCGTTAGTTACCAACTGTACATCCAGAACAGTTGTAAACTGCTATGCCCTGTCTTAATTCCTCCATGCTAATTCGTTTCCTAAGATGATACTTTCAACATGGATTTCATCATCTCAGCAGCAATTGCTGGAAAACAGTCACCAGATCAGAATAACAATCTATACATGATGCTGTTACATAATTGTATATATATATATATATATATATATATATATATATAGTATATAGAGAGAGCATTAAATTTAATGGATTTGATGGGAGCTATAAGAGGAGGTACAGATAGGGGAAGAGTTTTAAATAAAATCAAATAATATTGTATGAAAGTCACAAACCTTCAACACAATTTTAAAGGAAGAAGTAGGTGAGAGCTGAACGAAGAATATATTTATACAAATTTACAAAATACTTAGTCCCTGATGATTAAGACACTGTCATATATTTCAGACAATTTTGAGGCTAGTCATGGGAAACAAAAGAGAAACAGGTACTTAGTGAATTAAATTATTGTTTCTTTCTTTAAGAATATTCTTTATAATACTATTATCATTCCTTCTGATTATATATACACACACACTGGTCCTCTTTTTTACACATCACTAGATATTGAACCTTGATGATAAAATGGCTTTTCACTATCTTGGCATTTATTTGAAGTGACAAGGCACAAAATATTATTACCCATCACTTTGAATGAATTTAATGCAGGAGAAGGATAAATGATGCAAACAAGAAGATTACAAGGGGGAACAGTCTACAAACTGCATTTTCAGATGTTATCACTAATGATTGCATCAATGACTCCAAAAGAAAAAAAAGACTTTTATCACTGTGATCTACACATTGGTAAAAGTCTTTTCATGGAAGGCAGTATTGGGATCTTGAAAAATTAAAATTTAAAATAGCATGTGATCCAGCTATTCCACTGCTGGGTGGATACCCAAAGGACTCCACTCCGTACCACAGAGACACTGGCAGATGTTCATGGCTAGTCTATTCATAATAGCTAGAAAATGAAACCAGTCTAGATGTCTCACAACAGATACATAGATAATGAAATATAGTACATATGCACAATGCATTTTACTTAGCTATAAAGAAAATTGAAATTGTGAATTTTGCAGGAAAATTGATAGAGTGGGAAGGTAATGCACTAAGCAAGGTGACCCAAATCCAGAAAGACAAAAACCACATGACTCACATATGTGGTCCCAGTTTGTAATATGTGTGCATACACGTATGATAGCATGAGTCAAACCTAAGATATTAGAAAATAGTCCAAGAGGTGCTTTCTAAGAAGAAATGCACTCAATAAAAATACACTAATAAAAGAAGTCTGACTAGACAGTGAATTGCCAGTGCCCTGATTTTGGGCTTCTTTGGCTGAAGAACTATGAGTTAAACTTCTATAATATATGAATTGTCAGCCCATAATATGCTGTTATAGTCTCAGGAACCAGATTACACACGTCTACTATCTTGCATCCAGCTGAATTCTAATAGCTCCTAGTAGCACAGACCTAAACAGACTGCATTTGTAAGTGGTGTTTATTTTACATAAAACCATTGTCTATAAAATAATACATCTGCTTATCCAGATAATGTGAATTATAAGAGTCCTGAAAGAAAAGTTATAAAGAATCTCTAACATGAGAAATAGAGAAAGAAAGAGATCCAGAGACAGAAACAGAGAGAATGTAAATTAGCTTTAAACATTTTGAAGCCTGATAAGTAAGCAAATAGCTTATTATGAAAAACAGAACAAAAAGAGTTCGTTTCTACTGCTGTTCCAACCTCACCCTACTCCAACCCCACGGGAGTCAATTATATTCATCAGGGTAAGAGGGAGAAAGGAAAACATGGTTCTAAATCTTAAGAGGCTAATTGTTTCCCCCTTTCACTGTGCAGTCTTCTACTATGGCAAATTGTCATGAGATAGAGGGGAGGTTTTAATATTGAGTAAAATCTGGATTTTGATTTTATTCCTTGACTTGGGCATTCTGTTTCTAAGATGAAACTTGTTGGGGACTTTGAAAAGCCGAATGATATCAGATTGCCAAAAGGAGAGTCACTGCGATGCTTAGGCTTACTAGTTTCACATTCATTGAGTGTTAAGAAATTTGCTTTATTCTAAGCAATCTAGAAGGAAAGAGCTAAGCAGAGGCTATTAAAATCATTCCATGGTCAGTGCATCTTTAGAAGTAGCATCATGTGGAGGTTGAGGACTATGCTCAGAAGAGCAACGGGCCACAATGAATCTAGTCTTTCCAGACTAAGTTTACTTCTTGCAACTACAGATCTGCTTTCTTTACCTTAAATATTCATTTTTATGTCATTGTGATTACAGCATGAAATAAATTTTCTGTAATGAAGATGAGCTAGAAACCTATGAAATGGTCATCCAAAAATTAATGAACTAAGGGTACTTACTATGTCTTGGTTGTCATTAATTGGAGTGTCATCATTGCATCTTTACTAATTTCCCTATACTTTAATAGACTCATTTGTAAACACCCACCCAGTATTTTACCAGGCACATATGCAAGTTAAATAGCAATAATGAATTGTATGAGCATTTCTGAATATCTCAAATACTTATTAAAACAAAAGGAATCAATCTAAAATTGTTTTTAATATATATTGATTTGATTTGAATAAATAAGGCTGGAATCAAAACTGTAAAAGAAAATTCAAAACTCTCATATCCCACTCACATGCTGTGTTTCTCTTTACAGGGAGAACATATCTTTCTTCTAATATGACTTGCACAGCAAAAGTCATATGTTATCAAATGATACTGTTTCATAGTTCTTAGAATTGCATATTTATTTCCTTTAATCACAAAATGTTAATGAAAAAGTCAGTAATACTGATTTTATCATTATTTTACTAATAATAAATATACGTGTGGGGAGTGGGTGTTGGGAAATATGTGTGGGTGTGTGTGGGTGCAGGTGGGTGTAAGTGTGTGTGTGTGTGTGTGTGTGTGTGTGTGTGTGTGTGTATGTAGTTGCATATTTATGTAGGTGTAGAGGCCAGATGTCAGGTTTGGGTGTCAGGTCTTATACTCCATGCACCTTGATTTTGGAATCAGCCTCTCTTAATGATCTGGATCTTGCCAATTACAGACTAGGCTGACTGGCAAGTGAGCCCTGGTATCCGCATATCTCCACTTGTCTGGTATTACCAATAAGTGCCACTTGAGTGCTGAGGAGTGAAGGCAGGTCATTATGCTTTCACACAAACACTGACAGCTATTTTCCCCAGCTACGAGAAATCTCTAAATACTGAAAGGGAGGAAATTCAACATTAATCAAGCTAGAAACTGGTCACATGATTTTAAAAATTATTCTTGTTTATCTTGACAACTATTCTTCAATTACTTAGCTGTAATTAAATGCTCAAAAATTTATTATAAATTTCATGTCTAATGGATTTGTGTTACAATACTGCCTACGCAGAAATAAAACAAAAATGCTTTATAATGAAATGAAATGACAATGTGTGTTTAGGATAAACATAATGGTATTATATGTACAAAACTCTATTGCTTGATATGGTAAACAGTAATTTCCATAGTTTTCTTTCACACACAGTTTCTTCTTAGCAATTAACCTCCTTGCAAGTTCAGAATCCCTACAGTGGCTCAGCAAATGCAATTACATTTTTATCTGATACTTTTGACTTTTTAATAAAAGATACTTAATAAGATAGGAAATTTGCATATTATTTCTCCAAAACTTTTAAAGATCTAGGTCTGCTTTCTCAACTCTATCTACAATATTAAAAATCTCTTTTATCTGATAGGATGGTTTTATTGTCATGTAAGTTTTCTTCCTGTAATTTACTGGTTTTAAAGATATGTTTTCCTTTTTTAATTTATATGTATGTGCATGTGCCTGGCTTTGTGGGAGTGTATGACATGTGGGAGAATACCCTCAGAGGCAAGAAGAGGATGTCAGATCTTCCGGAGCTGGAATTACAAGAATCTGTAAGTCCCAGATACATATAGTGGGAAGCAAATATTGACCCTACACAAAAAGCACTAAGTATTAAGTGTTGAGACAGCTCTGCAGCCTTCCTTTCTGTAATTTCTATGTTAAAAATGAAGGAATGTGAAATATATTTCATGGCTTAGATCACTTCAATGAAAATTGTTGTTAGAGGTTTGCATTTCCCAAAATATTTTAGCTATAACCTTTGACAATTAGTCAGTACTTCTTTGTTACTGAGTGAGGGACAAGCATATTAATTATTTACATGCATTATTGTTTTTTTTGCCTTGTATCCTGGAATGATTATTTACTTGCCATTCTCATGACTGTTAACAATAGCATTTGAATTATACCCTTGGTTTTCCAGATTTTGGACTTTTCTACCCCTTCCCAAATTCTCCTACAGATTTTTCTCACAACAAAGATTTATAATGTCACCCATTGAAAGGCACAGTTTGAAGGAGCTTCATATCTCCTGGGGCTCTTTCCCCAGGGAGATCCTCAAACTGAGAAGAATACTATGTGCATTTCCTTTTCCTGAAGATGATAATGTATCAGATTTAAATTCATATCTGTATACTTCATCACACAGATAGTGGTTACCACACCTGCATTAGAGATTTACCTTTTAAAAAGAAAAGCATGCAGAACTGAGCCATGGAATGTCTGGAAAAAAATTCACATATAATATATAAATGAGTGCATGTGTATAGCTGAAGATTATATAATAAAATTCAGTGGATCAGGGAGACTGTTGATAGTCCAAGAACTCTGAAAATAATACAGACTATTGCCACATCCCCTAACTGCCCCCAGAACTTGAAGACAAGAGCCTATTGCTGAAGGCACAATATACTTTGAACCCAGGACCTGGAGTAATCAAGTTGGAACTGACCTGGAGCCTCCTCCCTGAAGACTGTCTTTCATAGTACCAAAAGATATGATGCAAGCTGTCGGGAGAGAAAGTAACCAATGATCCTAACCATCTGTAAAGCCTATGAACCACAGAAATGACCAGCAAATTATCTCTACTGGTACAGTAGTGGCACTTTTATCTTGAGAGTACTCAACAGCTCTTACTGGACTTAAGACCTGCTCAATAGGATGTGATTCATGCTTGATACTGTAAACATAGCCAAGTGCACATGGTTGTTGTGGCCCCACACCGTAGAGAAGAATCTATTTCTAACACTGTCCTAAACCAATGAAGTTTCTTCCTTTATTCTTAATACATATATTCATATTACTAAAAACTGCATCCCTCAAATCTCATTAAAGAAGTTTCTTTTGCAACATATGGAGACTATTCCAAAGTTCCACAGTTGATCAAAATACAGAGAATAAGTTATGGTGTGGTGCCTCACCCTAAGGGGTACATCTACAATGTAACCTCTATACCTAAGGGTCAGGGACAATTTCATCAAAGGATGCAGAAATATTGCAAAAACCAGAAGGAAAATGATATCTGCTGCTAGTTAATTCATCCTAGACATGATAGAGAAGCTGCATCCATGAAATCTCCACAGCAGATAGTCTAATAGGATTGTCATAATGATATAATCAGTTGGCATGCAAAGATCGATGGGGAACGTTCGCAGGGTCCAATCTCAAGTTGAAGAACTACAGGTAATCAAAGGACGCTGAGGAATGGAGAATCCAGGTTTCTACAAAGACTAGCTCACTGGGAGTTAGCTAAGCCCAAGTTGGCAGCCCTAAACACAGGTACACACAAGCATCATTAAATGGGCTAACTAAATGAGCTAGACAGTGGGAAGGCACTGGAGGACTTGGAAAGGCACTGGGAAGTGTGGAAACAACACAAATAGAACACTCATGCATGAAACTCTCAAAAATAAAAAAAAAAATCTGAAGTCTTCCAGAGTTGTCTTCAAAGTGAAATTTTTTAACTAAAAAACAATTTTCTTGCAAAATCTATGATTTTATTTTTCTTTAATATTGAGTAAGACGCCGTCATGTAAGTGAACCACAGTTTCATTATCCGTTCATAGGTTAAGGGACATTTTAGTTGTTTCCGTGTTTTAGCAGTTATGAAAAGAACAGTAAGCTTCACTGGACAAGCATCTCTGCAGTAGGATGAAACATTTGGGCACATGCTAGAAGTTGTATGAACAGATCAGAGTAAATTTATTTTTAGCTTTTCTAAGAGTTCTCCATAATGATCTGTAAGTCAGCATATATACTGATGTAACAATAGGGCCTAGGAAAATGGAAAAGAACTTCGAGGAGAAAAGGGGAAGAGGGAAGAAAGGCTAGACAGGGGAAGAGAGGAAAGATAAATAATGCTTAGGTGGAACGAAAAACCAGAGGGAAATGTATTAGCTCAAAGTCTACTGAAAAGCACACATACAATATAGATACGTATGCATGAGTATAACTGAAAGTTATATAATAAATACACAGTGCCAGACAAGAAAAACCTCCCTCTGAGTTATTTGTCAAGGCAGTCAGAGTCCCCAAATTAATACAAGTTATTGGCGCAACACTAGATTGCCCCCCAGAACTTGAACGTAAGACTCTATTGCTGAAACTCAATATACTTTGAACCCAGAACTTGGAGCATTGGTGCTAGAACTGAACTAGATGCCTCTTCCCTGAAGACTAGCTAACACTCATTAAACCAGAGGATACTATGCAAGCTGATAATGGATTAGTAATCAATCAGTGGCCCTATCCATCTGTAAGTCATCATAACAACAGCTGTCCCAGCAAACTGTTTATTGACAGAGTTGTATCACTTTTATCTTGGGAGTGATCAGCAGCCTTCGAATTGAACTTAAGATTTGCTCAAAGGGAAGGAACTCCTGTCTGGTACACCTGGCTAGAGAGATCATAGATGCTACAGAAAAACTGTTTTTTTCACATCCTTAGACTAATGTAATTTCTCACTGTATTCAAAGACACATTCTAATATTTACAGAGTGGACCTTTCACCATTCATCAAAAAAGCTTCCTTAGCAATGTATAGAGACCATTACAGAGTTTTACAACTGGTTAATGCTGAAAATAAGTATCCATGAAGTGCGTGCAGCCTTAAGTGACATATCCACAATGCAATCTCTACACCTAAGGCTCAGGTAACATAACAGAACATGGGGCAAAATGAACATTAACGTATCCATCAACTCTCACCAGAAAAGCTTCCTGAGTGAACGGATTTGATGATTAACTTGCAAAGACATAACTGGTCAAACTGCAGAGAATAAGAGACAGCAGAATGCTGGTGCCTGAGCAGGACACCTACTTCAAACCTCTGCCACATATGGCTCAGGGAACTTTTAGAAGATGGGGAGGAAAGACTGTCAGAGCCAAAGCTGGTGGAAGATCTCAAGGAAGCAAAGTTTTTCAGACAGCTGAGAAGTTTCTCATGTAAACTTACACCAATAGTGACAGCATACATAAGACCCATGTTAGCTCAAACCAGACAAAAACACAGAAAATAAGTGGGAAAATAGGTTAGCAGCCCGAAACTTAACTGAGGAACACTTGGCAACCAATAACTACTGAAAATGGAGAGTTATATTTATTTAAGGGAATAATATTAGATAGGCTGACCAGGCTCCAGTGTATGAACAAACACTGAGGGACATTTACTAACACAAACTTAGCTCTACGGGTCTTATATATGACAGAATGTAGGGGATCTTGTGGGGGAGTTTGGGGTGGTTCAGATAGGGGAGAGGGTCTAAATATGATCAGGATATATCACATGAAATTTGCAAAAAATTAAGAAAATATTTCAACAACGGAAAGACATATAAATCTGTTTTCAAATGCTTTGTGTTAAAAAAGCAATCCAGCTGTTGATAAATAGCTACATGATCCAAAAGAATAATATTCTACATCTTGAAGGTAATATTTGCTATTTATTGAAATTATTGCTACATAACAAGGAACCGTGTCACCAGATATGAGAAACCTTTCTTTGATTTGTTGGCCAGGGTAGTCCAAGAGACTCCCTAAAATACACAGGCTATTGCCCCAGCCCTTGATTGCCCCCAGAATTTGAAGGTAAGACCCATGCAAACTCAAACAGACATAAACCCAGCACAAGACCTATGTCAGAATCTATACTTTTCTCCTTACTTATTGAGTGTTTTTAAGACCCTCTACCTAGAGCCTGTGCCTCATTTATTCCATGGGCACCTTCAAAGAACTGCAAAGAAACAGCCTCTAGTTCAAAGCACAGTCTCTAAAGTCATTTCTTTTAGATTCTTTTAAGGTTATTTCTTGATAAAATTGTTATTAAGACTGTGGCTTTGAAATTGCTAGGAGAAAACACTAAAATATAAGCACAGGCAAGGACTTTCTTAACATGATTCTGATAGCAGAGGAAGTAATAACAAAAATTGATAGACAGAATTGCATTTCAATTAAAAAGCTTCTGCACAGCAAATTAAACAATCAACAGTGTGAAGAGACAGCATACAGAATTAGAAAAAACGCTTGATATTAATTTATCCCACTGAGGATTAATATTCAGAATACATAACTGACTAAAAAAATTACACATGGAAGAGCAAGTAATCTAATCAGTAAATGGGAGAATGAACAGAACAGACAACTTCCAACGAAGAAATGCAAACGGGAAAGTACATGAGAAAAATGTTGAATGTCTTTATCACAGAAAGAAAGGCAAATCAAAACTATGTTGAAGGTTGGGGGCATGGATCAGCAGTTGAAGTGCTTGTACTCCAAGCAAAAGAAAGAGAGTCTGGATCACCAAGAACTCATATAAATGTTGAGGAGATGTGAAGTCTCACCTGTAATTTCAGCCTGAGAAGGTAGACACAGGTGATCCCTGGGGTGAGCAGGCTAAGGAGACTAATCATATGTAAGAGCTCAAGATGAAAAGAGGAAATATAGAGATTAGAACAAGACTTTTATGGAGAGTCCTGCATCTGTGGCCCTGATCTGGGAGAACGACCCTAAGGTATGGGGAGTTATGGAACAAATAGTTCACCATATAATTCGCATACTAGGTATTCTGCCCAACTCCTTTGCACAGCTTAAGCAGCACCTTTCCTCCTAGAGTTGGTCCCATGATCACGCGATTGACCAGGGGGAACTGGAATGCTGGATCTTTACCCAGACCAGGGATTTTATTTTTCTGAACAGCCTTCTCCCAGGTGTTGACCTGTAAATAAGTAAGCGTATCAGTGCTATTATAACAACATAAATCTTCCTAAGCATATATGAAATATCTTCCATTTATTTAGGTTTATGGATAGTTTTTATTCATTTATTGAGATGGATTTTTCCAGTCCTCACAGTTTTTTCTCTGTATTTTGGACAATGTTTTTCTTTACGTATTTCATAATATGTGTTGAATACTTTATGCTTTAAGTAGTTGAATGTGACCACTCAGGAAATCAAATTTTCTTCTTTCCACAAGCAACCTACTTGTTGTTTTTTCTTGAAATTTTTTATTGGTTGATTTCTTTGAGTGTGGCCTCTATAGTTTATATTCTTGGTCTTCTGTGTCCAGTGGGTCTCTGCTGAGTTAAATGTGAGATAATTCATAAGGAAATACTTTTTTAGATATCTGGAACAAATCAGTTTCCTAGCCCTTACAAGACTCTTTGTGCTCATTTTGGGCCTTGGGATTCACGCTTAGGTTGGCAATGTTCAACTTTACTTTCACTTTATTTCCTGGACAGTGCCTGTGTCACCCAGAAGTGAAAGCTTAGCATCTTGGAGGAGGGGGGGCTTCTTTACACAAGCATACAAGCATATGTATGTTCATGCCCTTCTGATACTCAGGACTCCTTCAGAGCTCCTCAAAGTTTCTATGAGCATCTAATTTTTGATTTACTTTATGAAAGATGTAATGTTAAGCAATCAACAGTGAATTTTTTTTTTAATTAACCACCCACAGGAGTCTGGCCACCCTACTAAGAGTCTCATCCTTAAATGAAACTGAAGCTCTCTGGAATCATCAGTTGCCAAAGGGCATTTATGGGCAGAAACCTGACTCTATAGACACATGAACATGCATACACACACACACACACACACACACACACACACACACACACATTAGAGTACAGAACATTAATTTAGGAGTTAGAAGCGTGGTGCAGATCCAGGAGAGAATCAAATATAATCCAAATATAGTGTACAAAATACAAAAAGTTAAATAAAAATTTAAAAAATAAGATATGAAAAATAAAATAAAATACAATATACTAGATATATGTTTCCTAAATGGTAAGATTTCATATATATATATATATATATATATATATATATATAATTTTATAATAAAGTCAATAAGTTGACAAAAACAGAATCAAACAAAAACACTCAGAAATAAATGGCTATTCACATCAAATGAGTTATGCTCTGGTCTAGTAAAGAAAATCTCAACAAATGAATTCATGGATAGGACAATTGATGACAGTTCTCGGAAGGGAACATTAGAGACACCTCGACCCAATTCTGCTCTAGTAGTTGTAGCTATTGGGTTCCCCAGGGGATGTTGAATTCCTACATTTCAAAGCTGCCACTGACAACAATTAGTAGATTAAATACAGCAGGTTAAAATGCATCCATATTTTGTTCATTTGGAAACTAAACTACTTTTTCTGGGATGCATTTTTCAAAATTCTTGCAAATATTGGAGCAAATTCCAGAATTAGAATAAATTGTATTTTCATAATTTTTGAGAGTGCTCTGATTTTTTATGAAGGAGAGTAATACAGAAAGCTTAACTTGCCTGCTATTCGCACTGACTCATTCCTCTTACCTGATTCTTGGGATTACACAAAAATTATTAATAAATAAATTTACTAATACTTTAGTGGCTAAAATTTAACTTTGAAAGTTAATAAAATGTTTCTTTTGGAAAAATCAGGGATTTGGAGATAGTTCAGTCAGTCTAGGACTTGCTACTGTGCAAGCATGAAGACCTGAGTGTGCATCCTGATGTTGCATCCATGTGTAACCCCAGTACTGAACAAGAACAGAAAAAGGAAGATTCCCCAGAACTCACTTGTCAGCCAGCATAGCTAAATGGGTGAGTTCTACATACACTGAAAAACCCTGTCTTAAAAAATAAGTTTTAAATAATACTGTCAACATTATGTTATATGATACTTCATTTCTTTATTACATATGTAATTGGATCCACATTCTCATGACTAGATTATACATATTGTACACAGAAGAGCAGAAATGACCTTAACTGCTAAAGCAAGATGAAATGTGCTCATTGAATCTCTGCCAGGAAACACTGAAGCCCAAATTAAATTATGTCTTCTTAAAGGTGCCTAGACAAACGCCTTTATAGAAAATACAAACTTCATCAAAATGAAGACAACTTAGAAATTATATTACATTCAGAATTTCTTTAAAGTAATAACCAGAATTCAAAGTATTTCTCTCTGCAATTTGTTAAGGGTTAACAAACAAATTCAAGGTAGAGGTGCCAAGTTGACTTTCTATTCAGACTTTCAGCAGCTATTTTTCAACAGGGCTGAGACCTTTTGTTTCAAAGCTTAATACTCTCTTTCCCCTCACATCATCTTATTTTACTTTCCAGTCTGAGCCAGAAATAGTGGCAAACATGTCACATTCTGAGAAAAAAGATCTTAAGTTTTCAAAACTAGAACTTCCCCCAACAGAAATGGATCTGAAATTATAAACCACAGATAAATTGGTGGGTATAAAAATAATCTCTGTAGATGTATTTTTATGCACACCAAAATTAAAGGACAGAATGCAATCAATCACTTCTACATAAACCACTGCTGAGCAGATTTTCAACATTTCTCCAATTAAGCTTCACTTAATAACTCTAGACTCCAATCACCATCACCACCTTTCACAACTAAATGTATAGGATGTATTTTGATTGTTTCACCCCTATTCAATTCTAAAGTTGAAACTCCCATGGCAGTATATATTAGATAGATAGATAAATAGATGATAGATAGATAGAGAGACAGATGATAGATGATAGATAGATAGATAGATAGATAGATAGATAGATAGATAGATAGATGATAGATAGATACATTTATAGGTATCTCATTAATAGATACATAAATATATCTGGTGATGATACATAGATGATGATGATGATGATGATAGATAGATAGATAGATAGATAGATAGATAGATAGATATGATAGATACATACATGCATACATACACACATACACACATATAAGCATGTATTTTAAGGATTGGGGATGTATGGGGGTGCATCCATGTATTTTGGAGCCATAAGCAGATGTGTAGAGACCAGAGCTGGATATTGACTGTCTTCCTCTATTGCTCTGCACCTTATTGCCTTTAAATAGTCTCTCACTTAACTGGTTTCAATTTCAGTCATGTTAGCTGTCTAATGAGCTCTCAGGATCATCCTGTCTCTGTGCTCCAATGCTGCAGTTATAGGCACATACAACCCACCATGCCTGACTTTCACACAGCAATTTCTTTAATCCATCTCTCCACTCCAGTTACAAGTTTGAATATACATTTCTACATTGCACACCAAATCGTGTTAAAGTGAAAATTTTTCATTTGGAAATGAATATTTAAATGTTGTTTATTTAATTATTTATTATTTTTATTTTTGTGTATGAGTGTTATGCCTGAACATATGAAAGTACACCCATGTCATACAGCATCCACAAAGGACAGAAGAGGGCATCAGATCCCCTAAAACTGGAGTTATAGACTTATTAGCCTACATGATGGTGCTGGGATTCAATCCCAAGTCTTCTTTCTGTAAGAGCAGCCAGAGCTCTTAACTACTGAAGCATCTCTCCAGTCCCTAGAAATGAGTTTTATCATTTATTTTTCTTTATTGTATATAAGTGTGTGTGTGTGTGTGTGTGTGTGTGTGTAGATATGTATACCTCTATTCATGTGGATGAAAGAGGACAACTTATTTTTCTCTTCTGCCACATCATGGGATCTGAGGCTTGAACTCAGATGATCAGGCCTATCTCAAGTCTCTCTCTCTAACTGGTATCCCTGGAAGTGAGTTTGGTTTGTTTCTTTCAAAGTGGAAAGCTTGGGCAGGAGGAGAACTTAGTAACAATTCACATTTCTGTAAAACACCCCTGGCCAGTATATAAAAATACATGCATTCATACTTCCTTACAGAGGTCAGTTGACATTTGTGTGGAAATATTTAGATGAGTCTCCTATGTCCAGATTTCAGAAAAAAAAAACTTACCTTTTTCACTGAGCTTCATTTATCTAATATGTCTGGTTTTCTTTACTGATTTTTTACTTACTGACTATGACGATTCTTTACATGAAAGTCTGCATTCATGTGACTCCTCATTCAAACTCTGAGTAGTATGAGCCCCGTGACAATGACTCCTTAGCAATGACAGATACATAGTCATGACTTATATCTTCTCTGCTCTAAATTATACCTAGCTTAAAACTACCCAAATATAACAAACAAAAGAAGTAGGAAAAAGGAACTGAGCAAAGCATTTGAATATGCAGAATCCAGGGTAATTATGTGGGAATGATTTCTAAAGACCAAGTTTTCTCAATTCAAAGGCAAGACCCTGTCCTGAAGAGGGAGTAGCATGTTCAAATGAACTAGACGGTAGTTAAAGACCACTGTGCTGTTTTAAGAATATAAATGTTAAATTGAGACTTAGAATTATGTATCTACCAAAGCAATAATACTTTGACTATTAATTCATTCATAAAATTCATTCAATTACATTTATTACTCTCCAGCCTCAAGAAGAATAGTAAAGGCTCAAGGAACTTTTCTGTCCTAGACTGTGAATTCTTAAAGGATGAAATGTAAGATTTACCTCTGAAACCCATAAAATGTTCATCAATGATCACCCAATATTTCTTAGCTTTTCTGTGAAGCAAGCATGCTACATTTGTCTTTCATGTGTTTTCTCTTTAGCCTTCAATACCCTCTCCAAATTCCTTTATGCTTTACACAAAAGAAGGCTACAGCAGGAACAGATCTCACACAGCACTCCATCGGTGAATTTTCCAAACTGTGGTTACTTTGCTTGGACTTTTGCATTTATGTAGTCAACTCATCCTCCATTTTAAAAAGTCTTACATTAAAATCTTCCTCTTCTTATATTTAGTTTCTACTTATTCTCTGAAATTCTCATTTATAGAACTTTCCAGGTTGATCAGCCTGCTTCTTTCTCATGGTAACTTCCATTCTACTTTCTATTATTATGAATGTGATGGCTCTAGGTGCGTTTAATTTACTTAGTACTGTTTCTGCAAGATTCATCCACGTAATATGTGCCAGAATTCCAGAACTCTTTTCATTTCAAAGTGTGAATAATATTTCATTATGTATAAATAGTTGATTGGGCTGCAAAGCCACTCAATATTTGTTATTCTTCCCTTATCCCCATAGCACAAATATGGTCCACTCTAATATTTTCCATATATTCACCAAATCTCCCTTGATTTAGTCGCCTTCTTTTTTCTTCTCTTTGACAATTTCTCCCTGTCTAAATTTTAAGTGACCCACTATAAATCTGGCCTAATCATAGTGCATTTAAATGTTTCTATAACAGGAGACTGGCATTAACACTGTTGGTATCATCTCATAGCATCCTTATTCATCAGGCTAGTTGGTGGCATAGCTAAGATTCAGACCTAGAAAAGGAGATGTAACTCATTCTCCGCATCTCAAATTCACTTCCCATTCATCACATCTCATTCTGTTCCATTTAACACTACTTTATTTCTAGCTGTTCTTTTATGTGTTCGATATCAAACATGTTTGCTCGAAGGCTTGAGGCATATAATGTTCTTGTTGCGTAAAGGATCTATGGACCGGCAAAATTTTAGCACAGATACACTGGGAGTTATTTTAAGTACTAGAGAATCTCCCTGGAGTAAATACACAATGAAACCTTCCAGTCTTCCAACAGATTAAAGAAGAAAGTCGACAATCATTATTCTTCTAAGTCCTGATCACTAGACTGTCAGCAAATTTTTCAAAAGAGGGACAAGTAGTAATTCAGTTTTTCTTTGTGAGCCAAGAAACAAAACTGAGGATGTGAAGAACACATTATAGAACTACAGAGAAATCCAATTTTCATACATTTTTATAAATTTCAAAAGATTATTAGAACTGAAGTTTTTTTTTCAAAATACAGGTGCTCTTATTAAAAGAATGACACTTATAAGGAAAAGAAGGATAATATTTTGCTTAATTTTAAGTCAAAGTTATCAGTAACATCAAAGTTGATTATAATGCTCCCCTTATTAATATTGAATTGCAATGTGATTTTCTGAGGTTCATCTTTTATAATGTCTTAGTACACAGTTAGGCAGTGCACAGTACTGATATAAACTCCGGATTATCTGATTCTAACGCAGCACATTTACTGTCTGGAAGGTGTGGAAGGGTTTTACCATATGCTGCATTCAGATTTCTGTAGGCTGTAACATTACAGAGTGACCACATCCAACTCAAGGTTAGGTGAATGCTACTGAGTAAGACAGTTAAATAGATGCTGAAACAGGGATATTATTTTCACCAACCTGAGATTTATAAGGCAGTTTACACTATTTATTCTTCAAATAATTTTATTGATTTTGAAAATTTCACAAATGTTCTCTAGTAGAAATTTCATGCAATATCTATGTTTTGCCTTCAAATTTTTTGACTATCTTCACTAAAATGAATTATCAAGTCTGCAATAAGAAACAATTTCTAAGACTAGTCAATGTTTAATAATATTGCTTATGGACATTTTCCCCATTCAGAACAATTTCAATCTTGGCTCTTAGCTATAAGATCATGGTAAAACTTCAGCACAGCTAAACTGTTCAATGCTATGTGGGAAAAGAGCATTTGAACTTATTATTGTATATTGGTGTTCAATTTTTGGTAAGAGCACAGAGTTTAATATCAGTGTTCTGAAGCCACAGTATTCAGAATCACAGAGGAAAGTTTAATTATACAGAATTGTAATGGTATTAGTAATTTCTAAATTGTATGTTTCCACATGAATTGTATCTGAATGATTTAATAAAAATTAAAACCTATGTCTAACATAAAAAAGACTTTGCCATTGAAACCATAGGTCCCACAAAGCAGATTCGGATACTTTCTACATAATTACTATATAATGTTATAAATATTCATTTTAAACAACTAATATTTTCATAAGCTTAAGCTTAGTGAATCTATTCAAATTGTAACTATACTTGTAATTATCAGTTATAATATATGGTAGCAGATTCTCCTTCAGGTTTTACATAATTTGTGCCTTCTTACCTTCTTAAATATTATAGATTTTTTGTGAAGGTTGTATCCTGAATCCAGTTCTGTCACTTTAAAAAGAGTAATGACTCTTCAAAAATAATAACTCTCAAGAGTAAAAGAAAGAATAAGGCTGTAACTCAGTTGTGGAGTGCTTACAGCCCTAAGCTCTATCTCTCACACACACCATGTAAACTGAGTGTGGCAATGCATGCCTGCAGCCTTGATATCCAAGAAGTAGAGCCAGGAGGATTAGACATTCAAGGGCATTCCTAACTAAATACTCAAATAAAATTTCCAATTGTAAACAAATATATTTTCCTCTAGAGACATTTCCTGGATGTTATAAATTAAATTTGTTTTAATTATTCCCTCATTGGTAAATGATTTACCTTGGGTGCCTAGCCAAGAAGTCACTCAGCCACTGTAGTTACACTCTTAGCTTTAATTTCGTGAGGAAATTCTCCTAAGATATTCTGATTTCATATTGTGATTTTTCTAATCACCAGTTTCCTATTGTACAGATACTGAAATAAGGATTTAGTATATTAAATCAATGTGTTCTATTTCTCTTATGTCAGCTGTAATATAATCACATACTAAACACACACCTTTGACACTCAATTCAATAACAAGTAATACATCCTATATTGTATTTTTAGTGCAAAATGTTGGAATCACATGCTTTCTTACTGTTCTTGTTTAGATATTTTAAGAATACACTAGTAATAAAACAAAAAATGTCTGTTATATCGAAATAAATTAACACATAAATTGAATTTTAGAAATTGTTAAATTGGAACTACATCTGTGCCAGTTTACATGTACACAGAAGCCACCCACAGTGTTGAGAACACATGTAGTCTCTGGTTCAAACATATATCCTTTCCACCATCTCAGGAGAACAGATAACCAAAACCCAATCACACAGCAGTGCCACAGAGACTTCTTTAAGATTTATTTTTCTTTTATGTGTGTAAGTGTTTTAAATGCATACATGTGTGTGTACCA
The DNA here is from genome assembly GCA_035773235.1 of Eospalax fontanierii. Taxonomy (NCBI): domain Eukaryota; kingdom Metazoa; phylum Chordata; class Mammalia; order Rodentia; family Spalacidae; genus Eospalax; species Eospalax fontanierii. The sequence goes on along the minus strand of CM069544.1, from coordinate 12,852,650 downwards.
CGTGCATGCCTGAAACCCAAGAAGCCAGAAAAGTGCTAGATCTGCTGGAACTGGAGCTACAGATGGTTGTGAGCTTCCACACGGGAGCCTGGAATTGAGTCTGGGTCTTCTACCAGAGCATTCTTAATTTGACTGCTGAGCATTCTTCAGCCCTAAGAAATTTCTTACAGACACTGATTTTTGGTTTTTAATTCAATTTTATAGATTATGAAAACTGCTACTTTTGATTCTTATTTTAAATGACTTACAAAGAGTTTCAGGCCACACAGAAATGAAAGATGGTGTATTTAGCCCTCACTCTCTAATTTGTAGCACTCCTCATTTTAGAAGTTCACGCTCAAGTTGCCATACTTTCTTGAATGATTGTTGTCTTGAATAACACACATAAACTTTAGTCTTCTTCTCTACCTAATAGAACAGTAGTTACCTCATAACATCACTGTGAAATTATACAGTAAGGCAGTAAGGTATCTGTGGATATATTTAAGGTAAAGTATAATAAATTCAGCCTACCATTTATATTAAGAATGCACAGGGTGGAATATAGAAGGCACCCCATTCTTTCTATCCATAATAGGCAGTCTCTATCAAGAAATACAGCCTTTGTTTGAAAAGCCATAAACTTTAAATTTCTTAGTTAAAAACATCTCAGAATATAAAATCATTGTGTCTATAACAATAGATAACTTCATTTTCAGAAATGTTCGACTAATATCCTCTAGCATTTCCTCATTGTGTACAATGAAAATTGGTTATTTCAAGACACTTATTTTGAAAGGTCAACTCTAGCAGGACTTAAGTGGAAAATAAATGTAAAAAAATCTATCTAACTTTTAAAATCCAGTACAGTGAAGCCTGGGAGACTCTGGGTTTATTTTTATTAGCATAATTTGCCACAGAAACAAATCTCAGCCTTGGTTTGATTACTTAGAATACGTGTGCATATTCAGATGAATTATTATTGAAGGGAAAGTAATCTGATCTCTAAGATGGGTTGCTTTTAAAACTTCTTTAAAAATATGTATTCTTTATTGAATTTCTGGGGATTTCATAAATATATCTTAAACATATTTAGTCCCCACTTCCCAGTCTGCACTCCTATATTCCACCCACAGGACTTCATGCATTTTGCCATAGAAGTTAAGTCCTGTTGAGTCAAGTTTGTACACCCAGATGCCCCTTGGTATGAGTTCATCTCCTGGAGCCTGCTCAGCCTTCCAAGCTCACTCCCTTAGAGAAGATCAGCTCCCACACCCCCAGCAATAATCAGCTGCCAATAGTTCCTCTTGGAAACTGAGACCCCCTAATAATTTCTTTGTTCTGTGTGCTGGTTTTTGTCTGAGTTTTCATGGGTTTTGTATATACTGCTACCATTGCTGTAAGTTCATAGCAGCCAGGTCTTGCGATCCTGCACAACTCTGTTTCTTTCTGCCTCCCTCTTCCTCCATGGCCCCTGAGCTGTGGGTGAATGAGGTTTCATATAGGGGTCCTGTACAAGGACCCACACTCTACAGTCTTATGCTCTACACTTTGGCCAGTTGTGTCCGTTGGTGTTCTTTGCCCTCTGTTCTATAAGGAAGCTTCCATGATGAGAGTAGAGACACATTAGTAGATGGGTTACTTTAACGGGTGTCCTGGGAGACCTATAACTATCAGGCTGAATCCGTCTCCATTCCCTATCTGAAATAAATATACAGTACAGATAAAAGCAAGGTACTCGTGCAAACGCAGCTTTCACGCAAGTCTTGATTATGAATTCTAAGCACCCTGCCCTTTCATAGTAGAGACAATTTTGAAAATTTGCAGCAGACCAAAGAAATCCCATAGAACAACCAGAACTGAGGCATGTGCTTTCCAATATATTGTTCAGCAAGATTTCAAGCAGTTTACAAAGAACAGATTTACATTTGATGGCCTTCACTGGGCACAGAAAGATTTGCTTTGCTAATTCTGTTTAAAAGGGCATTTCATATTACTTTACAATAGTGTAACACAGGCCTATCAGTGATAGTAGTTTGCATACATGGCATTATAATCTTTCATCCTTCACTACCTGAGCCCTGGCATGGTTGGGTTAGAATCAGTTTACACCAAATAAGTTGTTCTCTCTCCCTTTCAGATATGAGGACAGAGACAATAGAGTGCAGAGAATTACCAATAAAATGAAATTGCACAAGTCAATACATCATAGCATCCAAGGGAAGATGAAGAGCTTTAAAACATAAATGCCCATAACAATTGCTGAAGTACAGATTAAACTGGTGTGTTTTCATTCAGTTCCACTTGATTACGAAAGTGATGATATTGCCATGATTATCACTGTTTTAATCTTGCAGTCTGAATTCAAACCTTCTCTTGGGGGTTGGGAGCTGTAGCTTCAGATACAAAATTAAGATGATATTTTTCTAGAAGTACTCATTCAGAAGGCAATTTATTCACAAAGCTTAAGCTATTCACAAAGCTTAAAGCAGCGTTAGGTATAGTCCTGAACACTTAAAACTAGGGAGGGAGATATAGAAAGAACACTACATTTAAAAAAATCACTACCATTGATTTCTGATATGTTGGACAAGAGACTCCAGGTCTTGGCAATGTGTGTCAAATGCATCTCTAGTTAGGGTTGCTATGGCGTTACTTAAGCTGTTTCCTCTACTGAGCGTACTCTCTTCTGCTCCATTCAAAACTAGCTTAGTAGATGCTGGATCCTTAAACATTTTAATTTAAACCTCACTTTAATTCATGCCTTCTCTGATCTTTTCAGGTGGGTCTGGATGTATATAGCATTCCACATATGAAATTCTTGCTTGGCAGAGGTTATTTTCCCCTTTCGGTATAAAGCATATGCCATTCTGCTGTCTGCTGGCTTCGATTCTGATGAGGAAACTCACATTTTTAAATATTTATGTTTTTCATTGTTTGACAGTTGTATACATGTATGTATTGAGTTTTAGTAGTTTTCATTCTCAAGCCCCGCATCCTGCTCTTTTTCCCCCGGAAACTCTGCTTTCCACCAAGTCCTCTCTTATTTCCTGTAACTTGCATTCATGTGACCTACTGACCTTAATTATGGTTGCTTGCATGTTATTGATTACTGTGCATTTTTGTTTTATTTCTGATTTTAAAACTTTTTCTTCACTGCTAGTCTTCAGAAATTGAGACATATCTTTTCAGTTTTGGTTCAATTGCTTATTTATTTGTCTGGTTCTGATTCAACTGAACTTTCTGAATTTCAGAGTTGTTATTTTAATGAAATCTTGTAAATAATGTCAACCAGTTTTTATCACTGAGTTTTTGCCTTGTGGTTTTTATTAGCTACCAGTTTCATAAACCCTCCACATATCCCATAACTGTCAGTGTTGTGTTTTACTTTCTTACTTTTCCTCTACAACCTTCTTATTTTATGTTTTCTTTATCTTGTCTTCATATTTTACTATTCATTGCCTCTATCATTTTATTTAACCCTAATTCAATTTGATTCTTCATGCTTTACTATCTTCCCTACAGCTCTTAATCTCTTATATCTATAAATTCATTATTTCCTGTTCTCATGAAAACATTTTAAAAATCTTTGCCAGTTTTAATGTCTGAATAATTTGGGAATATTTTGCTGAAAATTAAAACTTACCTATACTTAAAGTGATATTTCTATTTTCTACCTATGACTCAGGTCTATTTAATTTATTCCAAGAAATTTGAGTGGTATAAAAACTATGCTTTCTATGATTGCCTCTGAAAACCAATCGTTTTGATTATTCCTCAGAATTAAATCACTGCTACATCAGACTGAATGAATAAAACTGATGTTATTACCTACTTCCTGATTCAAAGTTAAACAACTGTTTTCATAATTATTTTGTGGACTCATAGCCTTGCCTGTTCACTTAGGTATGGGTAATACTTGGAGTAAAAGATCAAAAATGAGTCACTGCTGTGGAAACTGTTGTCTCCCAAGAAGTCTATAATATTAAATCTCTGGACCTTTAGGGATAATGTTTACTGATCTCAATTTTATCATCTATCTTAATATGTACTGGTGGGGATATGTAGTCCCAGATGAGTCTATTGATGGGTAATTTATCTCTATACACTCTTAGATCTCTGAGATTCTTTCCCTGTAGATATTAGTTCAATGTTAGAAGTCAACCCCACAAAATAGATTATGCAACTTTAATCTTAGAATAAGACATAATTCCTACTCTTTTATCAACATGGTTATATCATATTGGTTCTCTCTGTGCTTCAAATATGAACAAAAGTTAACAAGATCAACTGTCCAAAAAAAAAAAAAACTTAAACGTTTTTGACATAGCTGTGCTCCATAATTCAAAGCACATTTATCATACTTTTTGGAATCTTGCTTGTTGACTTTGTCTTATGTAGTTTGATTTGTTCTTCACATTTTCCCCCAAAACTGGCTGTTATCTGCATAACCAAGAATGCACTTGAACAATCAAGGTAAAGAGGCTTTACAACTAGATAAGGCACCCACTATAATTTACTTTGGAAAATGTACACGAATTTTCAGGTGTCAATTACAGAAATTTTGGACATAAATGAAGTGGGAAATGCTCATTCATCAAGCCTACACTGCCTGTTTCTCAAAGGACATAAAATCAATATAGGTCAAATTTTCTATTTCTCAGAAGCCTAACTCACTAAGCACCATGCAAGGGGGTTTATGGGCAGTTTTCCTGTAGATTTACTGCTTAGCATGCATGAACATTAGCCTTTTTAAATTGTTGACTGAGACAACTTAAATTGTGAAACAGTTTGCCTGATTGAAAAATAAAAACAATCAAAATCCAGCTCTACTCTATGGAAATTTATTGTGTGATAAGACACTGGGTATGAGCAGGTGAACTTTGAATTTTTATGTTGCAGATATTGATTTTAGAAAGAATTATTTTATAACTGTCCACTCCTAAAATAAACACATCACCAAATAGAAGCACTACCTTTTTTCACCAGAAATTATGAAACTCAGATAAAATATTTTAACTATTTATGAGACATTGTTTGACTAAGTATTAAAAAGTGTTTGCTATCAAATAGAAAATATTAACATTAAATATATTAATATAAAAGAGTTTGGCAAAGTAAATATATTAAATATAAGTTTTCACCAATATAATTTGAATAACTAATAAAATTTATTATTATGTTATATTCTTAAGAATATTGTCATTGAGGATTTTTCTCTCTGGAGATATATACACGTTTGATTTATAATGTGTTATTATTTTAGTGGAATTCTATGTAAACTCTAAAATGATAATAGCAATTTAAGTTATGCTTTTTGTTCTTTAAGATAGTGATTTAACTAGCTGGAATATCAATGTATTATTACACATCATTATATATATTGATCATTATCTGATATGCATAAATAGCCAGATACATTTACATATGATATTCATTTTTGTGTGATGATGTTAAAAATTTTTTGTATATTTATACTTATTGCATTATATAATTTTCCTGTCCTCTACATTAAGTAAAATTTTTATATTCATTGAAAGAGCATACGTTTAATATAGGAGTCTTATCCAGGGACATATATTCTGTAGTCTATTATTACCTAAAACATGGTCAGTCATGGCCATCTGTGTATATCACTCCTTGTTCTATAAAGAAGCTTCACTGGTGAGAGTTGAGGAATGCATTAGTATTCTCTCTACCCCCTGTTCCACTATGTTACATGAGCCTTATGTGTAGAGATTCCACTGTATACATGTAACCTAGGACTGGGCATCTCTTAGATGTATATTCTCTTTGTTTGAACAGTTGTAGAACTCTGTGCATACTCTGTTGCAAAAAGAAGTTTCTTTGGTTAGTGGCATACAGTATACCTGTTTGTAAATACAAGGATCCATATTTACTATATGGTAAGAAATTTCATTTGTCAAGAGATATGACATAGAAGGTTTCAGTCCACTTTGGTAGCTGTTGGTTACTCCCCAGATAACAGTGCCACTACTGCACCAATAGAGGCAGTTTACTGTGCCAGTCATTATGGTTATTAGGCATTAGGGCTGGGTTGGACCATTGATTGATTTCCTCCCTTACCAGCTTGCACAATATCCTCTAGAACTATGAAAGCATAATTTTAGGTAGAAGGCTTCCAGGTCAATTCTTGTTCCATTGTTGTGCTGAATGTATTCAGTTATCAACTTGACACACCTGGGGTAGAAGAAGTCTCAATTAGGGAATTGCCTCCATTGGATAATTCTGTGGCCATGTCTGTAGGATATTTTCTTGACTGTTGAGTGATGTAGGAGGGCCGAGGCCATAGTGGATGATGACACCCCTGGGCAGGTGGTCCTATATTGTATATGAAAGCAGGCTGTGCATGGCCAGAGGAGCAAGCCAGAAAACAGCATTCCTCCATGAACTATGCTTCAGCTCCTGCCTCCAGGTTCCTGCCAGGAGTTCTGACCTTGACCTCCCTCAGTGATGAACTGTGACCCAGATGAAATGCGAGCCAAATAAACTCTTTCTTCCCCAAGTTGGTACTGTTCAGAGTGTTTTGTCACAGCAATTGAAAGCAAATTAAAACATTTGCTCCAAGTCCTATGCCAGAAGTCTCTCCTGTCCTCAGCAGTAGGGTCTCATCTGAAGTTCTAGGAGATGACAAAGAGCTCTGGCAGGAGCCTGTGTTATTTTGGGAGTCTCTTGGACTAATGTGACAAACCACACAAAGGGAGATCTCTCTGTCTGGCACGGTGTTTCTTGCCATACAGCACCCAGATATACATATGCCCTAATATTCAGACACTATGTGGAATTCTCTGGGGCTTCTGCAGCCAACACATTTCCCTCTGGCTTCCCTAGCCACCAAGGTCCATTCATCTCTACCTTTATTCTCCCAATCCAACCTCCCTCCTCCCTCCCTCCTGAGTTCAAGTTCCCGCATTTTCCGCACCCTCCCTCCCCAAACACCTGTCTCCCACCATTCCCTCCATGAGTTCCCTCCTCCCCCACAACCATAGCATCCTGCATGTCCCTCCCTCCTGCCCTTCCAGGTGAACACTCCCACTTTCACCACCATCCCCCACAGTAACATCTGTCTCCTACTAGCTCCCTCTTACAGGCTCTTTCCTGCCCTTTATTTCCGTGTTTCCTTTGCATTTTCCTGGCCCCTGCTGTTACTTCAGGATCTATACTCTCACACAAGGGATTGGTGCTGGGATCTGAAAATGAGGGAGAACATACATGGCTTGCTTTTCTGAGTTTGTGTTACTTCACTTAGTTTAACACTCTCTAGTTCTATCCATTTACTTGCGAATTTCATAATGTCATCTTTTCTTACTGCTAAGTACAACTTCCTTGTGTAAATATACTATATTTCTATATTGTTTCCATTTCTTAACTATTATGAAGACTGCAGCTACAAACATGGATGTACAGTTATCTCTATAGTAGAGTGAGTCCTTTGGCTATATGCCAAGGAGTACTCTAATCAAATCCTGTGAAAGATCCATTTTTAGTTTTTTGACAGTTCTCCACACTGCTTTCCAGAGTAGTTACATATGTTTGCATTCCCACCAGGTGTGTGCTCCCGTTTCTCCACATCTTTGCCAGCCTTTGGCTTTTGTTCTCTTCTTCTTGGTCAGTCTGACTGGAGTAAAGTGGAATCTTAGAGTGGTTTTATCTGCATTTCTCTAATTTCTAAGGACATAGAGTACTTTTTAAGGTGTTTCTTGGCCGTTTTTGTTTTTTTGTTTGAGAACTCTCTGTTGAGGTCTAACCCATCTTTTTATTGGGCCGTTTATTTTCTTGTTCCTTAATTTCTTGAGTTCTTTGTGTATTCTGGATACTTATCCTCTGTCAGATGTGTAGCTAGTAATGATTTTCTCCCATTTTGGTTACTATTTGCTTCCTTTGTTCTTTCTTTTACTGTACAGAAACTTTATAGCTTAATGAGGTCCCACTTGTTGATTGCTGACTTTAATGCTTAAGTATCTGATGTCTGATTTAGGAAGTCCTTTCTTGTGCCTATGTCTTGGAGGGTACTGCCTATGTTTTCTTCTAAAAGTTTCAGAGTTTCAGGTTTTCTATTGAGGCCTTTGATCTTTTTGGAGTTGACTTTTGTGCAGGTTGAAAGATAGGGGTCCAATTTCATTCTTACACAGGTGGAGATTTGGTTTTGCCAGCACCATTTGTTGAAGATGCTGTCTTTCCTCCACTGTGTGTTCTTGGCACTTTTGTCAAATATTAGGTGGCTGAAATTGCATGTGCTCAGGTCTTCCTTTCATCTCTGTGTCTATTTGTGTGCCAATAGTACACTGTTTTTATGAATATAGCTCTGTAATATATTCTGAGATTGGGTATATGATTCCAACCCCCATTACTGTTCTTTTTTTCCAAGATCGCTTTGGCTATCCAGGGTCTTTTGTGATTCCATATGAATTCTAGGATGATTTTCTTCTAGCTCTATGAAGAATGTCATGGACATTAAAACTATATATTGCTTTTGGTAAGATGGTCATTTGCACAATACTATTTCTACCAATCCATGAGTATGGGACATTGTGGAAAAGGGGGCAGAAAGATTGTTAGAGGTTTGGTCCACAAACATCGGGAAACAGAGACTTTCAGGCCACTGGATGATTACACCTGTGAATTTGCCATAGGGGTGGCATAGAGTACATGCCAACTCAATCAGACAATGGCCCAGCATACAGCAAAGGAAATGGACAGTCAAGTGGCCTTAGCCTGGGAATTCTTAGAGACTGACTACTACTGGTTAGGGAGAATAGACCTTAATTATGATTTCTAGGAAAGCTGACTAGACTCCAGTGACTGAATTTTAACTTAAGGACATCTAATTGCTTGACTGGATAAGACTTAACATGTACTTCAGAATGCATGAGGTTGGGCGGGGGTGAGGTGCAGACCTCAGTGGGGAATGGGGTCTAATTTTGATTAAGAATTATTGTATAAGATGTAAAAAAATTTAAAAGGAGAGAAGAAATAAGTGACTTTTAAAAATATATATGAAATCACATCCCCTTACGGGGTTTTCTTGCACTGAATTTTCTTTCTACCACTCTACCACTGTTAAAGATAAAGGTCTTTGAGAGTATCCTCAAGTGTAAGAAAAATAAAGTGGGATGAGCTTTCACCTATATCCAAACATCTTAAGTGTGTCCAAGGTCTAACCTTACATGGCTGAAAGAAGAAAATCTAAGAATAAATTTGGGAAGCTGCTTGGGACAAACTAATGTGTCTCAGTTCCACTTGTATCTGGAATGCATTGGTTTTGTTTGTGAATTACTTTGGACTATCTCATCTCAAATACTAGAAACTCTGCTCTCTCAATAATTTAATAAAACTAACTGTGTTGAGTTTTAAAAATGCATATTCTATTGCTAAGGTGGTATATATTAGGATGTGCTTAATAGATTAAGAAATCAACTATCTATGCAACAGTGAGATGACTCAGTGGATAAAGGCAGTTGCTAGCAAGCTGATAACCTAAGTTTTATCTCTGGGAACCTCATGATAAAAGAAGAGAACCAACTCCAGTAATTGTCATGTGACCTCCATACATTCACGGTGGCTTCGACACACACATACACACACATGCACACACACACACACACACACACACACACACTAAAATAATATCTATTGTGTCTAAAAACTCAAGTTTTTCTTTAAATATATGCATATACAATATGAAAAGAGTTTAACTGTAGTTACCTTATTTCAGTGACTGTAATATACCAAAGGCTAGCAAATGAAAAGCCCCATGCTAGAAATGGACAACTTCTTTTGGACTTGTCCCATACACCTCAAACACTACTGTCTGTTGCTATTACATATGGTGATCCACCAGAACTTGACACTAACACACTCTTCATGAAGATGCTATATACTTGAGTCAACAAACAAGGTGCTATCAAGCAGGTACTGACCTTGAAGCTTCATCTCTATTGTCAGTTTTCATAGTACTTAAAGGTGCTATGCATAATACTGCCATAGAAAGGTAATCAGCAGCTTCATCCAGCTGTGAACAAGCAAACCACAATATCAACTGGTGTGGCAAAATATGCCCACTGATACAGTAGTGGACTCAGTGTTGTGAGAGCAATCAACCATCTTATGATTGGAGCTAAGTATACTTCACAGATGGAGTCCATACCTGAAAGCATTATCTGGGTGAACAGCCAGTGGCTATTCAGATCAGAAGCCATGGGAAGGAACCAAATACTATTATTTTGCTGCATGGACAAGGTATTAAACTGTATCCTAATGAGTTCTGTTATTCCCAATGATGAGTATAGTTCCCACCTCTCATTAGAGAACATTCTACTTGTACCAAATGGTGATTAACACAGAAACCCACAACTGGTCAACTTGTATAGAATAAGAGTCTGTGGGGTGCTCAGCCCAAATAAGACACATGTTGTACCCTCTCCTCCCAAAACTCAGTGATCGTTGTGGAAGAGGTGGAGGACAGATTGTAAAAGCCAGAGATGGTACATGAACACAAAATCTGTGTTGCCTGGACACTAGAGTTGTACATGTCAACCCGCAGCACTTTTGACAATGTGCACAAGACCAGGACAAACCCAAGTCAAGCAAGAACTCAGCATGGAGAAAGGGGGTTGACAAGAACCCCCAACCCTGGCTGAGGCTCTACTGGCAATCTTCTGGGAAAGGAAGAGTCAGTTTGCTTTACTGCTATGTCACCTGTTAGGATGATCAGACCACAAGGGAGAGACCTATACCCAAGGGTATTTTAAAAACAAAGATTAGACTCAACAGGTCTCTAAAAAAACAAATAATAATATAGGACATGAAGTCAGAGGGTGTGGGGGGTTGGGACTGGTAAGTGGTAAGGCAGGGCTGTGGGGGGAGGGGTTAAAAATTATCAAAATATATTATACGGAATTCTTGAATCAATGAGAATGTTAAAAATCAGAATTGAGACTCTACACAATAATTACTTATCTCTAATGATATTAAGATACAGATAATAGAATTGTGCATTGACAAATTTTAAGATTAACAAACATAGCAGTAACAACAACAGCAATAGTGGTAATAGTAACATTGGTAATTAAGTGAGTAAATATAGTTGAAGACCTCTATATATTTTACCTGTTCTGATCTATCTTCAAACTCCTTTCTAAAGGTCCAAATTTTTAGGAAGCCTGATGGATATATTTGGCCAGAACTGTGGACCTCTTAGAAGGTCAGAAAATCTTAGATGATCTCTCCTTTGTCCCACATCACTAAAACAGGTAGAATTGCTGGAAGACAAATAATTGGCCAGATGCTAAATTTCTGGGGATTCCACATTGGGTTTTAAAGTCTCAGAAAACACCTGGCCCCCAGGAAAAATATTCTGTAAGCAGCCTGTGATCGCTGAAAACAGCAACAACTCCTGTGATTTACATTCCTGGGAATGCCTCCAGTCTTACCTAACCTTGTTACCCAAAGTAATCTTGTTTTGAGATCCTTTAACACTATCTATTAAATCTGCTTTCCTATTGTGTAATCAGCTTATTTAAATCTAGATAGCCTTTAAGAAAACAATATAAACAATTGTGCTAGGCCTTGGGCTCCTCTTGTAATCAAATTTTGTAAGCTACGATAAACAAATAGCTTTAATCTTAGATTATGTTCAGTATTTCTTCCTCATGACCAGTCCTTGTTCCTAGCCTAGAATAACACAAGTGTGTATGTTGTGATATCATTGCTGAAATCAGCAGCCCTGAAAGCAACTAATTATCTTGGTGTATGTTGCAAGCCATAGGTGAGATTAGATTGATAACCTCTGTGGTTTTTCATGCTATTCTGGTCAAGTAAGTTCAGAAAAGACAAATTCTTTCCTGATAAGACAAAGTTCTATATTTCCTTCCCTTGCCATACTAAATGTACTGTCTAAATACAGCAAGTAGGCCCTTGGTTAGAAGAAGGGTTCTGGGAGAAATCAGAAGGAACCATTCTAAGAAGAGATTGGACTTTATTTCATGGACTCCTAGAGTCAGGCTGTCTTTGTTCAAGCACCTCTGCATTAGGTGTTTGCTTCTTTCTTGTCCATCTTGAACCCTGGAATCTCATTTTCTCTGGTCCCATTTGCTATCTCAGCTTCCCCAGATGTTCAAGAAAGAAGAGAACTTTTACAAACTAGACTGTACAATTCTGTAACTCATAAAAATATTTGCTACTGTATTTTTTTTTTCCTTTCTGCCTTTTCCTACTATAATAGTCTTGCTAATTCCATGTGGTCTCACTTGAAACTTTTGTCCTAAGATAAGATGATTAGATTTTTCCAAAATAAAAGGAAACAAAAACAAAATCAGAAATCTTAAGTACATAATAATTTGCAAAAAGTTTGATGAAAGCTGTAACTTAAAGGTGATGTGTGTATGAGAATTAAAGTTTAGTAAAACTTCTAAGGCCAAAACTCAGTATACGAATATAAAGCTAAACTCTTGTCTTCACAATAAAAATACGAGGTTCTATTAAAGATTGATTGGCTCTTAGTAACATTTATAATGATCAGCTTATAAAACAGATTTTATGTTCTTTCACGATAATTGCAAGTGTTTCTGGCTTAAAAATGGGACTTTTAAAAAAGTCTGTTGTGTTTGTTTATTGTTTAGGGTTTGGTTCTGCTTTATATGAGCTTTCTCTAAATGTTACTCAAAGTTTAAACTAAAATCTGTTATTTTCTCCTCAAAACTTGTAAAACACTCCTTCTGGATATCTTGCACTCAAAATTTGGAGGCCTGAATTAAAGAGGATAAAAGGCCTACAAGCAAATCCAACAGCTTAACCACTGTTCTGTACGATCAGCCACACCAGGAGATGATGACAACACTATTAAAATTAAAACTGTAAAGTTTCTTTCTGAAGAGATTGCTGAACAGTGAATTTCCAAGACTATTAGACCAGCCAGTATGAATATTGTGGCACTCAGCTTCAGCAACTGTGAGCCAAGGTTAACTTAGTTTGATCCTGCTAAGATTTGGTTTTTCACACTATTGGAGCAGAACTAGAGAAAGGCTACTCTAGGGTTTGGAGAAACTTTCTCCTAAAATATGACTCTTCTGGGATTTCAAACAGATAACTGAGTTGCTCACTGATATAAATAACTGGGTTCTTCATGTATGTGTCTCCTCTTTCATGGCTTAGAATTTTACATTTCACAGTAATTCATGATCTACAAAGTCTCATAGAAGTTTTTGGCTTCCCAGTAGGTCTTCTTTGCCTTGCCTCATTGGGTTTCTTTCCATTTGTGTGAGTCTTAGCATTTAGCACCGACCCAAAGAGACTGAAAACGGCATTTTGTATAGGGCTACTTTTCCATACAACTTGCTTGTCCCTGGATCCTTTCCCAAATTCCAAACAAAATCATAGTCCTTGTTTCTTGACTTCATTTCTTCTACCTATCAAGTCCATGCTGTATAAATTTGGCCTTACCTTCCAACTGCTTGGAAAATACCAAGAAGTACACAATTCATCTATATGCAGAATTTACTGCACATTTTTCTCCTCATTAAGAACTACACCTTTGGGTTGAGTGCCCAATGCCTGAAATTCTTCACATATTATACACAATACTGTATCTCCATGGTGGAGGTTAATGCCAATGTTTCTTATTCATTTTAAGGAGGATGGGTATTTTTTGTTGTTGTTTGGAGTTGTTTTTTTTTTTTACACATTTTTTAATAGAAAAAAAAACCTCTTACCATTCAGGAAAACAGGCACTGAGAAGTTTTAGAGTAAACTTTAGACACAGACACAGTTTGCTCCTCACTTGGTAAGGAAGGCCATGATTGAAATATCTCCTGGTTGGAGTTGGTTGCTATCTCCTATTGTGGACTTAGATTGGGAATTCACAGAATTTGATTACTGTAGGAGAAGGTTAACAATGTCCTTTATTTTATCCATGAGCTACATTACACATTAATTTTTTTCTTCCTGCTATAACAATTTATTCACAATAAATGACCTGGAACAGTAGCTTAATTCTCTTATAATTCTGGAAGTGAAAAGGTGGACATGTTTCACAGGGATGAAATCGAGGTGTCAGAAATGATTCCCCTGGAGGGCTCTACGAGAAACCCCTCCTAGCATCATTCAGGGTCTGTCAGCCACACTTTTCTTCGGCTTACAGATACATCATTCCCATCTCTTTTTGCATCCTTACTGCCTTCTCTTCTTGCTGGGACTGGAGAAATATGACCTGTTGTCTTCCTCTAATAAGGATCTTTTTGCTTATATCATTCCAGTTGAGTAATCCAGAATAATCTCCTGATTGCAAGATCCATAAATGTATCCAGAATGCACGGATATGTTCTCAGATTCCAGGAATAGGGAGCTTTATTCAACAACTTGTCCTATCCCTGAAGGAGTAAATTATCTCAAATTGATTTTAATGAAAGGAAATTGTTAGATATTTTTCAAATATATTTTGCAACTACTGTACTGAAACAAGTAACTCAAAAATAAAGTGTGATATAATCTCATGGTCCAGTTTTTTTAAATACCTCCAAGATATGGATGAATGAATCCCATGTCACTTACCTTCAATGCACAGCAGGCTGATACAGGTTTTATTCAAAGTAGGACTTTGAAACTGTTTCTAAAACAATACCTAAATCCTGAGGATGGGGTGCTAGGGCACGTATTCAGAATGTTCCTTTCTGGGAGTTCGTGGCTTTAGATCTCTCCTGTATATATATTATATAAAGAAATTGCAACAATTCATTATGGGTTATATTAGCCCGTAATGTACCTGGCCATTCCTGACAAAAATAAACTAAGAAAGACTGGAAATATTGATTTCACATTTTGTTGCAAGTTGGGAAGTTTTGAATTCCAAAACACAGAAAATTGTGCACCAGTGAAAAATCACTTTCTCCTTAATCTAAAAAATAGTAACTAAAGGAGATCTTCTATTTTAAAATAATTCAATGAAGTAATTAAATTTAAAAATATCTTTACATATACACTTGAATACACAAATATACACATCAAACAACCACAGATTAAATCACCCCAGCTGATCTTTAATGATTACCCTTGTTTTTAAAACCTGAACCATCAAGATTTCAATGATCTTTGGGACCTTAGAAGTGGTCCAGAATTCTTCCTCCGCACTCATCACTGAGTTCTGCATAAAAAGTTGTCAAATAGGATAAAAGCTAGCCCTCCAATCACATTTCTATAAGAGTTGCTGTTAGAAGTGTGTCCTGCTGTATTCCTTCATCAATATTAATAAATGAAAACTTTGATAGAAATATCATCGCAGACTTCTCTCCAAATATATGATACAAGATTGACTTATGGAATACCTGCCACAGTCCCAATTCCAGGAAAAGTGTTGTGACATGTTAAAAGCCATATGACAGAATAAAATCATTCCTTATGCCAAACTTTTAATCGCTGTAAAGAAACGCTTATAATAATCAGGATTAGAAGGAACCAATCTTAAAGCAGAAGCTATGACTAAATCCTTGGATAGGGCGGGGACATGAAATTTGTATCTCCAAAAAGGGAATGTGACTTCACTTTGGTGTCAATCAATAAAAAATTTAATCTGTGCTACATAAGAGAGTTTGGAGTGCTCTTAAATACCTGGTTTGCACACCTTAATATCAAGGTGAAAAAGTTAATCATAAAACTCTAAATTTCAACCTCAAATCCATAGGTGCTTACTATTTTTAATTTGATTAACCCCCCCCATGAATTTCATGGGTTCTGTTCATTACAAAAGAGTTTAGGACCCCAGGCTATTGTCATCTAGTTGTACTTGGATTTTTCCAAGCTATAAAATGTGGGGATTTAAGCAAAATTACAACTACCATGTGACCTTTTAAAACTTTAACAAGGAGGCAGAATTGTTCCCTATCTTCTTATTACTATGAATTTTTCCATTCAGAAATGCCAAACTCTTTTAAAGATGCTTTAAAAAGAAAGAAAACACTCTCAGGACTTGAGTTCATGCTTGATTATATAGGCTTGAGATTTGTCGCATGCTAATTTTGTCATCAGCATAAAACAATTTTGTGTAAAATAGCCCAGGTCTGCAAATACTACGTAGGAATGATAAGGTAACTTTAAGAAAAGCCTGTATTGTATCTGAAGACAGTTTGCTATAAATCTGAAGTTGAAATCTGTGTATTTCAATTTGGTATGCTTAAAAATAATTAATGTAAAATGTTTTTATGATATTATAACCCCAGGTCAAAATTTAACTGAACATGTAAAACCCAAATGATTTCTGTATATACTAAGCTTAACTGTAAAGGTAACTTGTGTATGATTCTGAATACATAAAAAAATGTTTTGAACATGCTTTACTTCGACTTCCATCATGAAATATATCTGAAATTTTATGATTAAATAGTCCAGTAGATCTATTTTCATTGAATATGTCCATGGGATTTTGTCAGTAGGTTTTTCCACAGGTAAAGGTTTTTATACCCTGTTATTAACACTTATTTTGAATTTAGATACCAGTTTCACCTTATTAAATGTATATACTCTATTACAAACTCTGTGAGTATATTCCCAAATAGAAGGTAACACCTCGAAATTAAGAACTATTCCTACAATTGGATATAAAGTCTTTTGGTTATATGTCCAAGAATAGTACGGTTGGATCACATGGTAAATCAGTTTCAAGCTTTTTGCGTAATCACCACACACAGTGCCTGTACCAGTTTGCATGCCTATCAGTAGTAGCTAAGAGTTTCTCTTTCTCCCTATCTTCACCAGCCTCTGTGGTTGTGTTTTGGATCTTTGCCATTCTGACAGGAGTAAGATGACATCTCAAACTGGTTTCAATCTGCATTTCTCTGATGACTAGAGATTTTGAACAATTTATAAGTATTTCTCAGTTATTTGTTTCATCTTTAGAGAATTCCCTGTTAAGCTCCTCGCCCCACATTTGGTTTTCTTTATTTCTCTTTTTGATGTCTTTTTTTATAGTTATTTGTGTGTTCTATATATTAACCCTCTGTCAGAGTAGCAAGGTTCAAGGATCATTGCAAAAGAAGAGGCAGAAATATTGTAAGAGGCAGAAACGCTGGATAATCTCAAGGAAAAATTTTTATTTATATGAACTCACAGCAATGGTGACAGCATGTAGAAGTCCCATGGAAGCTCAAACCAGAAAAAAAAATCCCGGCACAGACATGAAGAAATGGGTAAGAAGCTCCAACCTCACCAAAGGCAATTGTGTCAACAATTGGGGCAGAGACAGTCTCGTTTAAACATGAAACTCTTGGCTGGTTAACCTTAGTGAATGGACCTACTGAAGCACATTTGGAGACACAAATTAGACTCTACAGGCCTAATTATATATAATATATAAAATGTTATAGACATTATTATGTATATTAAATACAATTGCACTGCAAGTGCATTAAATTGTGCAGGGAACAATAAGGCGAGGTAGGGAGAGAGGAAGGGATCTGAAAACCACAAAAATTCAATCAAAAAATCTATTCCTTAGTTCTCTTATTTTCTTATCACCCCTAAGGAACTTGACAAAAATTAGATGCTCATTGACAAACTGATGAGGAGATGAATAGATAAATTTTATCTATAAAATAAGTGATAAAAGTAGATAAACTAATGTCTCAACATTAATATTATATTATGAAGTAGTTCATATTAATCAAGTTAGTAGACTGAAACTAATATATACCTACGTGTCCACGTCTCCAATGTACCTTCAACTTTTCCATAGGTGCCACTGTAGTGAACTTTACATCTCTGTGCATGTTTTTTATGATTATGAATTCTGTTTTAGTGATCATATGTTCATCATATTCTATTAGTCTGCAATTTTTCACTCATAAAGGTATTTGAGTAACTCATTAATGTTAATATATTTCCTTTTAGTTAATTAATTTTCTCTCTGATTCTGGGGATAATTTCATTATTTAATACCATGTTTCCTTTATTCACTCTCATTTCTTCTGGGTTTTAGGATGTGTGCATTTTTCACTTTCGTAAAGCCCACCAAGTCACTCTCTGAAGTGACTTATCAATCTGTCCTCCTGTGGATCCTTATTTTCTGTAACAACAGTTATACAACATTAGTATCTATTTCCTCAGATGTTAACTCAAGAAGTCACCCTGGTAGGCAGGTTCTTTCCAGGTCCTGGTCTCACAACTAGCCAGAGCAGAACACCACACCCACAGGAGCCATTCCTCTATTCCTCCTAGTGGGTGGTAGAGCAGGCCAGACACCCGCCATCCCTTCAGGGTATACAGGTTGCTTGCCTTGCTCAATACCCAGACCCCTACACCAAATATGAAAATCCTCCCTTCAGGTTACTGTTCAGTGGATTCCAAGAAATTCCCAAATAATATAGGCTACTGCAATTGCCATTGCTTGCATCCCAGAACTTGAAGGCAAGACTCTATTGCTGAAGACACTTCAAAATTCATGCACAAGATTTGACTGCATCAATCTTGTACTGACCTCGAAGCCTCCTACCTAAGACTAGCTTTGATAGTATCAGAAGTTGCTATGCAAGCTGCCAAAGAGAAAAGCAATTAATAGAACTGCCTAGCTGTAAAGCCTACAAAACACACACAAAAAAATCAAACCAGCAAGATATCCCCAATGGCGCAGCAGTGGTGTTTACAAAGATAATCAATAGTTGCCTAATTGAACTTGAGGTCCACTGATAAGAGGGAATTCATGCCTGATACTGTAAGCCTTGGCAAGACCCAGTGACTTGACTTAGAAGCGAACCTACTACTACTATGTTTGCTAAGGTGTTTTTGCAATAGATGGAGGCTATTATAGAAATCCACAGTTGGTCAAAATAAAGAGAATAAGTGATGACTCAGTGTTCAGCCCTGACTAATAAACCTACAGTGGAAGTCCTCTTCCAGGCTAAGGGAACATTGTGGAAGGAAGGGAGAAACCTGTAAGGACCAGGGTATCTCATGAACTTTGTGAAATAGTTATTTTCTGGACATGACAGAGGATCTGCACCTATCAACTCTGAACAATATTGTTGCTGGCACATGACGTGCACAAGACCAAACCAATCAGTAAGTTAACATGGATGAGGGAAAATTTCACTAGGCCTCATTCCCAGAGAAATGTGGGGTGTGTATATGTGTGTGTGTGTGTGTGTGTGTGTGTGTGTGTGTGACTAATATAAAAGAAGAGGTTTCGAATTCAAGAGGAAGTAAGGGGAAACAAGAATTGGAGGTGCAGGAAGGAGTAGAACTAAGTTAGAAATATGTGTTAATATATTAAATTCTCAATAAAAAATAAAATGAAATATTGTTATTCATGGAACTCAGAGCAGAGACTCTTCCTGAAATGATACAATATGAAAATCTGGTTTTTCTATTCCACTGATGGGAACTTTTAAATAACATTATCAATTTTCAGGTAAAATCTATATCTGATACACATCCTGCAAAATCACCACTGACAGCCTCTACTTTATGTTAAAGGGTTATTCTTTGAGTTAGCTTTATTGGGAGGTGGTAGAACTCACATGCATAAGATAAAAAGAGATAAATAAAAATTGTTTTAAGAAGTTGATTTCACTATAACAATGGAAAGCTATTATACTTGAATATTGCTATTTTTATCTACTTTCTCACATCTTTTTCTCCACCTTTCACATAACATGCAAATGTCAAACACAACTGTAAGTTTCCACCTCTACCTCAATTCTTTTTTCTTCCATTCTTATGGAAGAAAAGGGAGATTTAGTAGAAACAGGAAGGGCTGAACATTATGTCTCTCACTTCTCCTCCCTCAATATCTTCTGTATAACAGAAAATAATAGTCATTAACAAGTTGGGTAATTGGCAGTCATAAGTGCAGCAATATGTGTCTGGGGAACACTCCAGAAATGTCAATTATTGTCTCTAGTATTCTTATTTCTTTGTTTATTTCTGTCTTTCTTATCTTTCAACACATGGACTACACTTCAAAGATCTGATGACTATCCTTGCTCAACCCCATAATATTCCTACCTCTTTATTTTTCTCCCATTGTACCAAGCACATGCAATAATAACAGTCTCAGCTCTCCCCTTAGTAGACTGTGAGCAAACACGTGGAGGACAGGACTGAGTGTTATTCACTTTTGAATCTCTAGTCTGGACATCTACTGCCCCTGAGCACTTCAGATGCTCGACAACCAAAAATTTCCTCTTACGAATTTTAACTGAAAACTCACACACAGCAGAGACAAGACAGTACAGCCACAAAGAACAGGTCATGAGAAATGAGATTTCCTGGCTCACTAGAGGTTATTCTCTCAGTTGGCTTCCGCATCGATGGTCAGAAGAAATATTTTGTCAGCCAGCTGAGCTCTGACTAACATCAAGAGCTGGTAATCCAGGTATCCCACTGGTATGCTGGATGCAAACAACTCCACTCTAGCCAAGCCTTGGCTCACATTGAGAACAGCTGGTCTTGATTTGTCTTTTCCTGCATTTGCAAGCTCATGGTCCCTTAAAGAATTTTACATAAGACTTTCTTTCAAAACTGCTGGCTGAATATTTATTGTGAAAAAAATTACCATCAAGAAAAATTATGTTTGTGGTGAATACAAAGATATATTATCACCAAAATCATGACAGAAAAATTATGTTTGTGGTGAATACAAAGATATATTATCACCAAAATCATGACAGAAAAATAAAGTTTTTATTTTGATTATCTGTCAGCTTCAAGAATCACCAAGTCAAAGTGTGGAAAGTGTGTTTTTTTTAATGTTTGGAAATTCAAACTACCCCTTGTTAGCTTGACCATGTCTCTCTTCCCCTAGAAAGATCATTACAACCAAAATTTAAATATAATATCTACACTGAGGTGATTTGTATAAAGATAGATATAATTTCCCCAGACCTTAGCATCTTGTTACATAAAACTCATTCTCAAAACTCCCTGATTTTCTAGGTATACAATACCATTCCTCTTTGGCCTGCTCAAGATCTCTTGTCAATTACTAGAACAATTTTTGTGGGCACAAGCACCTACAAAATACCCAGATTGCAGATGTTGCCTTGCAGTTTCACTCTCACAACCTAAGTTTTCTTCAGTTTTTTTCTTATTTGTTATTTGTTAACCACCTCCAAGACAAACCAGATTCCTAGAATGTCTACATGTTAGAGCAGATAGAGTATTTAAGTTCTTGCACAGGGTTAAATGAGCTGTTATTTATTCAAACATATATCATTTCCCTTAACATAGTTTGATGACAACTTGCTAAATGAAATTAATTAATCAACAAATTCAAAATTGTGCTACTCATCAATTCATAGATAAATTGGACAGATCATTTACTTAGACTCTAAGCATTTTCTTAGTAAAAATGATTTAGCCATTTGTAAAGAATGGATGGATATTGATTCATCTTGAGACTCAGAAATAGACATGGTGACCTCCAAACACTATATTTGTGACTGAGTTGTAAATTCAAACTCTGAAATAAGTATTCAAAAATACAAGTTATTTAAAACAAAACAAATTGTCATTAAATGAAATTATCCCATTTATTTGTCTCTATTTTTCCATTTGTTTATTTACTAAAGTCCATGTTATGAAAAGACATTAAATCATATTCCAAATATGTTATGACCTAAATGTAAAATTATCCTTTGGTCATAGGATTCTAGGTAGGCACATTCAGAAAATGTGAGGTTCTTTTGAAAGAGTGGTAATGCTATGAGCTGGCAGCATTCTGATGGAGACTTGATAAGATGAAATGTTTTCACTCTACTGAGAGACATCAAAACGCATAGAAAAATGGGCATCTAAGTTGATGATACCTATGAACTGTCTTCTACTCTCCCAGAATCTTTCTCTCCCATGCAGAAAGTAGTCTACTGAAATTAGTTGATTGTAGGATGAATAATAAGTCATGATGTACATAGTGAAATCACTGTTTCTTACCTTGTATCTAAATCTAAGAGCCAGCTGAAGAGACGTTTTATATATAAAATATATAAATAAATATATATAATATATATAAATATATATAATATATATAAATATATAATGTATAAATATATAATATATAAATATATAATATATAAATATATAATATATATAAATATATAATATATAAATATATACTATATATATTATATATAAATATATAATATATAAATATATAATATATATAAATATATAATATATAAATATGTAATATATATAAATATATAATATATAAATATATTATATATATAAATATATAACATATATATATATATTCCTTCTGTTGTGCTTGTGCCCACAAACATTGTGCTAATTGCCAAGAACGAACAACTCATGAGTTTTCAGTTATCACCTTTTTCTATTTTTTTAATGTAATTTTTGCAGCATTTACAATTCTTGATGAAGTCATTTCTTCAGAATGAAATTTAACAGCTTTCTTGTCCTCCAAAATTTCTACCTTCCTGGGCCCTCTATGATCCACATGCTGTCTCTCAATATAAAATCAGCATTATTTCTCCCCTAGGCAGTGAGTTTCTAAGTTGAATTCATTTTGATATACATTTTCTATGGGTATGCCTTCTGTTTTATGTGTTGATAGGTAGAAAGCATATCCCTGAACTGAGATTCAAAGATACACATGCCTTGATATATTACTATTCTTATACAGTAATAATCTCATAGTTAATATCCCTGTCTACTTCCTCACTGCCTCTATATATTACATTTATTTAAACCAAACTATCAGAGCTAAATTTGCACCATAAAGAGAACATCAAGATGTCCCAAATCCACAATTAAAAAACAATGTTATGTCTCAATTCCTTGTTGATAATATCTTTGTAACTTCAAGACCCCAAACAACCAACTAAGCAGAATAGCAGAGCACAGTGTCTTACTGCATTTTTTTCAGAAAATACATTATCTCTGATTTTAATACTTTATTTAATCAGGGGCAGCATACTTACAGTGACTTTAGAAAACATGAATATGTGCTAGCCTGTGAATGTATTGACCTGTCTTAGCTATTTACAATTCTGCAGCACAATCTTTGCCTTACTTGTTTCTCAGAACAACGTCAAGGATTTTTCTGGTAAAAGATTGTTATCTACAAAAACTGTATATATATATATATATATATATATATATATATATATAGAGAGAGAGAGAGAGAGAGAGAGAGAGAGAGATATAGATAGATAGATAGATCTATATATATATTATTAAGACTGGCAAACAAGGGTTAAGGTCAGGGCAACCTTTAGAATCTGGTAATTATTTTAATTTAGCAAAATTTGTTCTCCTGGTTGTGGCTTTTTTTTTTTAATTTGCATTGCTCTGTCCTGGAGAAAAGTATAAACTTAGTCAATGAACAAATCCTTTCTCTGCCTTGTCAAAGCTGTGCAGATAATGAAAATTCAAACATTCAGCACTGCAAACAGTGCCCTAATTTCTTCTGCTACAGGTCATCTCACTTATATTTGTGTTACTGGCTTCATCTTTTCATGTTCATTACATAGTTCTGTGTGACTCTAAGAGCTATATTCAATAACTATAGACAGACAGCCTAGAGCACTAATCAGATAGTATTCCGCATATAAATACTTTCTGTGGCTATTGATGCCTCAGCCCCTCTTCTCTTTGCCCTGGTCCTCAACTGAAATTACTCCTCTACTCACAGATGGAAGCTCACTGGTGAAGTGGCAGGCACATTGTTCATCTGCAAAAGACAGGACACCATAGAATCTAGTGCTTGAAGACTTTCTCTTAGTACTCTTCTACATAGGGCTTGGCCAGATCCATGTATTCAGGAGCATACTCCAAGGTTCATGCACACACACTCATGCGTGTGCACACATACACACAAAGAATATAAGTTGTTTAGGAGAAAACCTTCTGATCAAGTTTCTATCCCTTCAGTTAACCCATAATTTCATATTATCATTTATTTGCCTTTTGGAAGCATTCTTTTTTCTCAATCTATATTTTACTGAATTTTGAAACATTTCATAAAATACATCTTAATCTTAATAAGATCTTAATCTTAGTTAGAATCCTTCCCTCATCTGCACCCCAAAGCCCTCCCCATCAGTTTTCATATATTCTATCAAATGTGTTAAGGCCTGTCAAGTCAATTTTGTGTATCCAGATGTCCCTCAGTACAAGTTCATCCATTGAAGTGTAATCAGTATATCTTTAGTATCTCTCCCTTACAGATCAGCTCTCCCTCACCCAGGAGCAATCATCTTCCTATAGTCCTTTGGCTAATATTGCAACATGCTGCTCATTTCCCTCAATTCTGTCCTGATTTTTTGTCTGAATGAGCTTGCATGGATTTTGTGTATGCTGATGACACCATTGCTGTAAGTTCCTAGGAACAAGTTCCAGAGGCCTTAAAGACTCTATTTCCTTATGACCATGCACCAACCCTGACTCTTAGACACTTTCTGTCCAAATTAGGAAACATTCTTCTCAAAACTTATATTAGGGGTATATGAGCATAAAACTGAATAACTATCATACGAATAGCTGGTGCTTAGGACAGCAGATTTACTCCAAACTGTTAATAACCATTTTTTTCCTTTCTTTCTTTGTCCTTTTTCCTTTCTTCTTTATGTTAGTAGAGGCTAACCTCCATTCGAGGTTCTGCTGGCAAGTAGATGCTATAAGAGGTACTTGCGAACTAACTCATGCTTTCCATTTTTCATCTTCTCCATGTTTGATTACATGTTTTACTATGTGTTTAACAGTCTTTCCATGAGACTCAGATGGGCAATCAAACTTGCAAACCACCATTTTCTTCATCTCATTATATATTTCATTGCTTACCTAAGATCATTAGGGGAATCAAGCAACGGTCCTACCTAGCTGTAAAGCCTAATAAATAACAATGACTGACCCAGCAAACTCTTGCTATTGGTGCAGTAGTGGCACTCTTATCTTAGGGGTAATCAGCAGCCCTGGAGAAGTCATAGATCCTAGAAAAAAACCTACTTCTGCCTGTTTGCTAGATCAATGCAATGTCTTAACTATATTCTAAATATGTATTCTCATATTTACAGATAAGTATACCTCTCAGTACTCATCAAAGAAGCTTCTTTTTGCAACAGATGGAGATTATTACAGAGTTATACAACTGGTCAAATGCAGAGAATAAGTATCTGTGAGACACTTAGTCCTAAGTGATACATCTTCAATGCAACCTCAACACATAAAATGTATGCATCTCTCAACTCTCACCAGAGAAGTTTCATTATGAAGCACATGATTAACACAGAAACCCAAAACGGGCGAGTATGCAGCAAACAACAGGCTACAGGCTGCTTATCCCTGAATAGGACACGTACATCAGACTTCTGCTTCTTAAGGGTCAGCGATCACTGCAGAAGAGGGGGCAGAAAGATCGGAAGAACTAGAGTTACTAGACGATCACAAGGAAACAGTTTTCCAGAAAGATGGTCTGTCACACATAGGAATTTACAGCAAAGGTGACACCAGGCAAGCTCAAACCACACAAAATCCAGGAGTATATTAAATTGGGCAAGGGAGGGAGGTGAAGGGACGTGGAGATAAGGGAGAGAATCTAAACGCTATCATATTAGATTGAATGAAAACTGAAAAATTCAACAAACAATTTTTTAAAATCTTAGGATTAAAAACTATCCAACCCTTGAGGACATGCCACTGATTCAAGGATAAAAAACCAACATAAAACAGCAGGCCTGTGATCACTCCCTACAGAACTTATTGAATTATAGTTGTGAGAATCCACTGAGGCAGGTATATTTTGGCTTACTTAAATAAACAATGAATATACTTTTTTAGTGTTTGAAGTGATGTATCACAGACTATGTAAAGCCATTTTTCAAGCGATCATTTTTGCTCAATAATCTCATAAAACATTTTAATAATCAAATCAACCACAAATGAACATATACAGACATTTTAAAGTGGAATACATGCCTCAAAGGAATGCTTCACTCACATGTGCCTACATTACGTGACTATATTAGGCACCCAGAGAGAGCTCCTTGCGTGGGAAATCCTCAGATTTAGATTACCTATTGACTTCTCTGAGTAGAAAACTTCTATTTAAGGCAGGAGAGCTCTAACTCTGTTGTGTTTTCCATTTGAAAACTTCACTACAGGTTCATGTGTGTGAATACTTCCTTTAAGAGGTGAAATCTGACTGACAGCATAGGTGACTGGAGATTGGCTTATAGGTTATTGCTGGTCCCTAACTTTTTTTATTTTGACACAAGTTTATTTCTGCTTCCTATCAAGTCTGGAACCCCAGCACCTGTAATTCCTATTCATTAAAACTGAAAAATATAAGATATTAGAAGGAGAGGGTATATGCAATACACAAATTCCAATAAAATATTTTATAAAAACAACCGAAAGATAAAAGAAATCCTCATAGATTGTGATGAGAAAAGTAACTGATATAGACCTTAAAAGCATTGCTCTCCCTCCTGTCTCTACAGATGGGGAGATCTAAAATTCTAATAAGATTTATTTCCTTGTGTTTCAAAGATTTGTTTAATTCAGACTTAACTCTTCAAGGTTTTAAAACTCTCTAACACTTCCTCCCTTTATATCTTAGCAATCGTTCCATTAGTGTGTGCCAGAAACTGATTTCCCATGACTTGTCTTCCAATTTATGCATATCCAACTTCTCCCCATTCTTACCACTACCATTGTGAGCTATAAGAGATAACACATGACACTAAAACTCCACACCCCAACCCAAACAGCTCAGAAATGAATGCCTCCCATAACACCAAAAGATTTGATAATGAAGCCAGCTCAATAGAGGTCAAAGAGAAATGATATTATGTGTGCTCCCCTATGAATCAATGCAATCCTATTGCTTTTCCCCAGATGGTCAATCCTGGCATGTGCAGTTACAATGTGATCTCAGTGACTTTCAGAGGAATCCTGTGAGGTGATTCTGCACTAACTCAAGGCTGCATAAAAACTGTGTATGAGAAGACTGGCTGTATTTGATACAGAAGGTTCTTCTGCTCCTTCAAAGCTTATAAAATAGTCTAAAGAACTCCCATTCTGTGCTCTTCTGTTGTCAGAGAACACTTTACAAGATTTGTAACTCTGTGGCTATGTTTGGTTCCAGACTTTCAAGTCTTCTGAACCTGTTCTGCATCCCCATTCTGAGTGCTTTACGTCTTCACTGACTTCACTCAGATATGAAATTTTTTCACTTCATCAACTTCCCTAAACTCGTTCTCTCTTGAAAGCCATGTGAATGTTATAGACTGTCCTCAGGGTTTTACAGTGTAGAAATCGCTGGGAGGCGATTCGAACAGGAACTTCCATGGTGAACAGGCAAGCTCATAACATTTATTTAAGTATCTCTGCCCTGTAAACTAGGACAAGAAGATCAACCCATGTCTTCTGAATCTCAGTTCTGTAAAGGCATTATACTAGACATCAGGTTTGTAACTTTGATAAGGGCATCTATCAATGCTTTATCTTCTCTACTGTCTATGTTGTCTTATTTTTTAATATTAACTTTAGTTTATTTTAGTATGCTATAATTGTTTTATAAACATGGTACTTTGGAAAAAAGATGAATTTTGTCTTTGTCAGCTGACCTAGAACTAACTGGAAGTTCAACCAGTGATAGGTCTATGACCTTGAAAATACATTTAACTTCCTTGAAACTTAGCTTCTGTGTTCTAAAATAAAAAGACAATAATACTTGGTTTATCCTAAGGGAAAAATATCTGTATGCATATAGTCTTAGTATGCTAAATAGCTACACATAGTGTTGTTCTTTTACTGGTCCCCAGTAGTCTTTGAAGGCAAAAACATTATAACCTACAGTAGAATGATAAGAAAATACTAGAAACAAAACAAATACTGAAAGAATAGATATTCTCTAGAGTGAAAGGACATAATCACAGACACTTCTAAACAAATGGAGGGTTAGATAGCCCCTAGGAAGTGCGGTAGAACGTCATTGCTTGTGATGTGGGGTTGGGTGATTCGGGACCTAAAACCTAAGAGTTCAGGTAGAAACTGGCTTTCACTGCTTATCGAAGGCCAACTCTCCCTGCACTACTCTGAGCTCTTCTTTCCTGCCTTGTCTGTTGAATGACAGGGAGAAAACATTTTAGAACCAAAGCCAGCACCAGATTTAGTTTCATAACCCAATATGTCTCTTCATATCTTGGAGTTCATATCATGCTTTAAGTGTATCTTTATAGGAGTTTAATGTTCTGGCAACCTTCTCAGGAAGAAAAAAATTAAATAAGATGTGGTGTGACATTTATTTGTTAATCAGATTTAGAGAACTTTGAATACGTTCTGTGACGGTTAGGAAGTAACTATGGTCAGGTAGTTGCCTTATAAAAAGTAGATCTAGAAATGTTTAAGAAAAGTTTATTTGGATTTTGTTTCCTCCAGTGAGTTTATTAAAAAGAATGTATTTATTTATGTATGTGGGGGGGTAGGCATACTTTGGCATACATGTGGTACTCAGAGGACAAGTTTAGGGAATGGGTTCTGTACTGGATAGCTTTAGTTGTCAACTTGACACACCTGGGTGGAGGGAGCCTCCACTGGGGAATTCCCTCCATTGGACTGACCTATGGCCATAGTCGTTTGGTATTTTCTTGATTGTTAAATGATGTGGTAGGGCCCAGCCCACTGTGAGCAGTACCAGCACTGGGTAGGTTGCTCTGTATTACATAAGAAAGCAAGGTGAACATGGGTCAGGGGACCAAGCCAGTAATTAGTGTTCATCCATGGCCTGTGCTTCAACTCCTGTCTCTTCTCCAGGCTCCTACCTTCCTTGAGTTCCTACCATTGTCTCCTTCAATGATGAACTCTGACCTGGGATATGTGAGCCAATAAACACTTTCCTCTCCAAGTTAGTTTTGTTCTGAGTATTTCATCACAGTCATTGAAAACAAAACAGGACAGAAATTGATACCAGAAGTAGAGTATTGCTGTGACAGACCCGACCTTGTGTTCTGGGGAGGATTATGGAAGCACTGGGAACTTTAGACTAGAAAAGACATTACAGTGCCTAGAGTTTGTTGTTGTGGAGCTTGGAACAATTATACTGAAAGAGTTGTAGATGATGGAGACCTAGCTTATGAAACTTCAAAGGGAAGAAGAGACTATCAGGGCTACTTGTATGATATTTTGAATTGAGAATATGTGAGTTCTGGTCACCGGGGGCTAAAATATCAGCTCTGATTAAGAAGAGAACAGAACCTTAGGTGAAACTTTGTTTTACTGGGACATTTGATGCTGTTTAGGTGGGGTTGAAAAAAATCAACGTTGAATAACAAGAGACCAGTATCATGGAGCTAAAATATTCTAAGCTATGGTCTAGAGGGGGCCTGAGCCTCCATCTCAGGCTAGAAACAGGACTTTGTAATATATGAGTCTCCTGTATGGTTCTGCTGTTGAAAACATGAAGTGGTCACAGAAAACAGATGAGGCTTGGCACCCAGAGAGACAAGGAAAGGCCATTCATAGGTGAAAGTACAGTCATGGCTGCAGGGAAGAACCCTAGGATTGCAGGAGTCATGGAGAGAATCTGAGGTTTTACAACCTGAGAGGTAAAAAGAGCCCATTGGTGAACGTGTAGTCTCAGTTTCAGTGGAGATTCCAGCTTTCTGGAGATGCCAGGACCAAGGGACAACCACCAAGAACAGGAGCAGGTATGGAATGAAGTTAGTTAGTGTGGGCTTGTGAGATGAAATGCATGTGCCGTGGATGGCAGAGTCAGAGGGGTGGAGCTGCCTAAACCCTTTCGAGCCCAGAAGATTGTGAGTGAATCCCAGATGATTAGCCTTGAGCTGCTTTGCTGGACTAAGGTTTTTGCTTAAGTGTGCCCAATTATCCCCTTTGAAATAAAATAATACTTAACTTGCTTTTAATTTTTAAGGTGCCCACAGCTGAGAGACTTTTAAAAGAAACTTTGAACTTTTAACTGTGAGTTTTTTAAAGGGCTGTGGGACTCTTAAAGTTGTACTGTTTTAGTTTGGAATATTAACATCATTCTCTGGGGATAAGAAACAGAAAGTTTGTGGTTTAACAGTGATATGTTTGTGTGTCAAGTTGACAAGGGGTCAGTTGTGCTGGACAGCATTAGTTGTCACCTTGACACAGCTGGGCAGAAGGAGCCTCAGATGGAGAATTACCTACATGGAACTGGCCTGTGGCCATGGCTGTGGGGTATTTTCTTGACTGTCAAGTGATGTGGGAGGACCTAGTCCAGTGCGGGTGGTGCCACTCCTGGGCAGGTTGCTGTCTGTTATATAAGAAAGCAGGCTGGGCATGGGCTAGCAACCAAGCCAGTAAGCAGTGTTCCTCCACGGCCTGTGTGTCAGCTCCTGCCTCCAGGTTCCTGCCCTGAGTTCCTGCCTTGGGCTCCCTCAGTGATGAACTATGACCTCAGAGATATGAGGCAAATAAACCTTTCCTCCCCAAGTTGGTTTAGGTCATAGTGTTTTGTCACAGCAATTGAAAGCAAACTAAGACAGGTTTTTTTCCTATCACCATGTAGATCCTGTATAGGGGGGCCAATCAAACTCCAGTTGTCGGCCTTGGCAACAGATGCTTTTACTTGCTGAGTCATCTCATCAGCCCCAGTGAATTTATTAACATCCAAATAAAACCAGGTCATGACCAATTTCTAAAGAAAGAAACGAAATAAAGCAGAATATTGTTCTACCAAGATAAAGACAGAAGGCAGGGTCATAGGATAAGGTTCTTCCCCCAAATACATCCTCTCCAAAGCCATAGAGGTCAGCGACTCATAGACATACTCTTGAAGAAAGAAAACCACCTATTAACCACACAAACTTATTTTGTCTTGTTTCCCCAGTCCATTCAAGAAGGTGAGCTTCATTCTGTCCAATCCTCACACCTCCTTAGCCAAGAAGTAAGTAGAACATTCACAAACTACTTCTTGAACAGGACAAAAGTAACAATCATTTTACACAAAACACAAAATTCTGTTCAGGAAAAGAGTTGAGGTCAGAAATTCACTGCTTTTTAGGTCATAACAATGTCAACCAAACACATGACACTATCCAAAAAGAATTAGTTCATGAATCAATTGATGAGTAAATATGCTTTCATTTTTTTTAATTTTATTTATTATTTTTATTTTTTATTTACAAGTATTTTGCCTGCATGTGTATAAGCACACCTGTCTGTGCAATGCCCACAGAGGTCAGAAGAGGCGTCAGATCCCCTGGAACTGGAGTTACAGATAGTTGTTAGCCACTATGTGGGTACTGGGAATCGAACCTAGGTCTTCTTTAACAGCAGCCAGTGATCTTAACTGCTGAGCCATCTCTCCAGCCCCAAATATTCTTTCCTTAACTTTCTTCTCCCCGTCAGGAAAGCCATTTTCACTCATCTACTAGGTGGCAAACAATCTTAGAACACACTGAGAAAGAGGCACTTCCTGCTTTCTAGGGAAGGGGAATCTAATACAGCAAAGGGGACAACGGGAAGAACATGACCCTTGACAAAAGATAAAGAGAAAAATAATCTGCTATCACAGTGTTCTAGAACAGGAGAAATCACTTCACATAATGTTTATGGTGTCCCCAAAGGCACCTGATGGATAAGAATACAGTCCTTATCCCCCTCTTTAGATGAAACAATTAAGAGATTAAAACCAGCCAAACTGCTCCCTTTCTGTAACTCCACACTTGGCTCAGTAAAAGGAAAACACAATTCTAGTTTAATACCAAGAATTTTAACTATAAGAACAAGTTTTTCCTGCTTCTATCTAATTAAAAGATGCAAATCTGACCAAATCTGAATTTTGAATTTTGAATCAGGCAAGTTTATTGATGCAAAGCTAATCTTAAATTTTAGCATCAAATGTTAATATTCAAGGACAACTCTCTTTTCTCTTCCCCAGACTCTACATTATTGCTCTTTGCTGCCAAAGGAGCAATTACTCATTCCATAAATAGATCAATATTTTGTCCATAGTGTGAATGATGGCATCCAGTCTCCAGTGTCCCATCTGTGTGCTGGCTCCAAGCCCACTCCCCGGGATCAGCTGAGTATTTCCTTAGATTCCCCCATTCAAAGATACGGAAGAGGTCTCAGCAACATTCATCAGTAAACCCAGTCTCACACAGCTGAGAAGTGGTAGGTCTAGAATCGAGGTCTTTGACTATGTGACTCTCTGGTTCTTGCCAGTCCAATGTGATTCATTAAATCTTTATATTCTACTTTTAGTTATGACATTAAATATTAAAATTTAAAATTCTTGATAAAAAAGACAAAGACTTCAAAATGCTTCCAATTTCTTCTCTCTGATGCTTTATCCTTGATACTTGGTGTCGCATAGATAAAGCAGTTATGTAGCTACTGTGGCAAACACCATGGGATTTCCACAGAACATACCTGCCTTTCCAAACAGGACTCATCTGAAGAA
This sequence comes from Eospalax fontanierii, assembly GCA_035773235.1. Classification (NCBI taxonomy): domain Eukaryota; kingdom Metazoa; phylum Chordata; class Mammalia; order Rodentia; family Spalacidae; genus Eospalax; species Eospalax fontanierii. Next base: position 12,820,252 of record CM069544.1, on the reverse strand, counting down.
ACACAGAAACAGCAAGCTCTGCTCATATTTTGCCTGTTTTTTTAAGATATTCTGGCCACAATAATGTCTGGATAGGAGGATGTGTTTGTGTCACTTGAACCTACTCAGCTAATCCACTCATAACTATGTTTTCATGGAATGGACTGAAATTGGATATGTAATTTTACCATTATGTCAGAATAAAGAAAGGAGTTTTGCAAAGTAAATTTTTAATAAAAACGAATCAATATGACCCATATACCCCAGATATTACTTCCTTCATGATAGGGAGAAGTGACACTCAGGATATTAGATTAATTTTCACATACCATTTTTAACTTTTAAAATAAACTATAAAAATGTCAAAGGGTAAGGGAGATTCATAATGAATTACAATCAAACATGGATTATAAAATATTCACCTGAAGAGGAGTTCAACAGTATCTGAACATCAAAAAAGTGAAACATTGTGTCACACGCCTATTTTCTATGGTATGATCCCCACCCTTCTTCTCCTCCTTACTTAAAGCACAGCTCACTACATTCATCATTTTCCGCTGCTGCAATACAATCCCATGACCGAGGAAACTTAGAGAAGGAAGAGTTTTTATTGGTTTATAGTTCCACAAAGATGAGTTCACCATGGTGGGAAGCATGGCAGGAGGGCAGCCAGAGTAGAAAGCTGAGCACTCACATCTTCAAGGACACACACACACGAGAGAGAGAGAGAGAGAGAGAGAGAGAGAGAGAGAGAGAGAGGAGAGAGAATGAACGAGAGAATGGAAGTGGGCCAAGGCTTTGAATGCTCAAAGCCCCATCCCAGTAACATACTTCCTCCAGCAAGGTCAAACTCCTGAAAGTTCCAGGGTCAACAACCAACTGCCCAAGTTCAAACACTTGCAGCATGCAAAGAATATTCTCATTCAGACTATGACAATGAGTAATGAAAAGAAATTTAAATAGGTTCACACCATCTTTTATTCCTTCTAAAAATGTAGTGAGAAAAGACAGGACTTCACAGTGGCATCAAGTTATGGATCTAGTGTTCCTCATTCATCCATTCACTAATGTCTCCGAAGGTTGAAATTTTAGCATTTATTTATTGTGGATACGTCTGTTTGCCATGGTGCATATGTGCATGTCAGAGGGCAACTCGAAGGAGCCAGCTCTCTCCTTCCATCATGTGGATAATGAGACTCAAAGTCAGGGAGTCAGGCTTAACAATAAGCACCTTTACCCACTGAGCCTTCTCAGTGACCCCAAAAGTTCATTTTTTATGAATAATCACAGTCACTGTATAAGATTGTTGGGATAATAAATAAGCCAGGAAACAGAGCATCTGCCAGTGGCTGCTGTGATAAGTTAGAGTGTGTTTAAGACTTATTAAGTAGTTAGGAAACACAGAGTTCATTCTATGATTGATTATTACAGGGGGCTATAAAAATATCTATCAACCATATTCTGCATAATTTAATGCTGATATGTGAGAAATGCATATGATTAGCAGTCTCTAGGATGTGTAACATTTGATTTCTGTCACAGGCTTTAAAATCTTATGTGTACATCTGTCTGTCTTTAAATACTATTTAGAATATTTTATGGTTTATATACAGTCATTATTCTTTCCTGTATTCATGGTGGTCAGCATTAACCACATCAAATTTCTAGCTGATTCTACGCAAGACCTTAAGATTTTCTTTAGCATATACTGTGAAGGGGCACTGATCAAATTATTTGAGTCAGCACAAGAGATACAATAAATATATTTGCTATTCCACTTCTAGATGATACAGCCTAATGACATCATTGGAACTACAGTTTGAGCCAGGAATTAAGTTTAAGGAGAGGATTACAGAGTTCAGATGGAGATAAGCAGTGACTGATGTTGCTCTTAGCATCTGCTAAGTTCATCTCTCATCCTAAACACTTATTCCTCATTACCTTAGCATGGTGATTTACAAGAACACAAACTACCTCATCTTGGAAATTTGTCACTATGATGCTCTAATAATAAAATATAATATTCAAATTCATGCAGGTGCTTCTGTAAACATGACAGCAGCATTTGTCTTTCACATAACTTGGAACAAATGAATATGTAGAATGACAGCTGACAGTATCTTGTAATGTGCAGAAAATATGACTGGACCTCTTCTCTCACCTACAGGAAAGTTAATTAACCTTCAGTGCAGAAATTTCAGACAGGAAGAAAAAAATGGATCAATGTAGAATTTATGTTAAAGCAACAGACAAGATGGGGATGTTCTTAGCCTGCGACGCTATAGCTGAATTCTATGAAAAGGGCGCATGGTTTTACTGTATCTCTGTAAGTTAACAAATAGCTCTAAATTAAAATGCAGTGTCTTCAAATGAGTGACAAAAGTATGGAACGAGCGGTAGGAAGGTCTGTATCCTGTCTTGCTGAAAAGTAGAATAAAGCAGAACTGAACTTTGCCTTTCCTAAGTGGCTTTTAAGCTCTGCAGAATAGCCACCATAGCCCAAAAGCAAACAAAACTGAAAAGCAATGGTAATGGTTCCTGGTAGATTGCTGACAGCCCTCTGAATAGTGAAGAGCATCAAATATTCATGTGATTCTGGGTTTTCTGATTGGTTGTCCACCCAGTGCTAACAGCTCCCTCATCCACAGAATCGGTATGCTAAAATATTTTCTGTGACCCCAACACTCTTTCTGATCAGGTTTGGCACACAGGATTCACTTAATTCTCTAGTGATAATTTTACTTGGGATTTAGAAAATTCCTGAAAGCAAGATCTTGCAATCCTATACTGAAGCTATGCGCAATTTGTATTTGAAGAGTGATCCTTTTCCATTTGTGGTTTAGTATGAGCAAAATTTGGTTTGTAGAGGCATGTGCAGATTATTTGAGATAAGTAAACGGTCAAAGATGAGGTGGAGCCACTCTGTGGGTTTCTGCAGTGCTTCTCTGGAGCAAAAGTGTAGGTGAATGACAGGTCAGAGCAAAGCTATTCAGACAAAATCATAGGCCATTCTGGCAACAAATTAGCCAATAATTTAAGAACTTGCTTCATCTTTTTAAAGAAGCATTGTATTGTGGCATGATTTCCTAAATTTAGGAGGAGGTTTTGTTTTGTTTATTACCTCTAACATTCGGGTTTTGATTGCATTTCACAGTCAGAGATGCTCCTCAAAATTCAATTAACATGTCAGCTTCTGATGTGGGGGCTACATGTGAGCTGGTATTCTTCTATGGACTATGGGTCCATCCTTATTGACTAAGGTAGAGAATGGAATCAAGATGAGCATATCTGCTTTCCACTTCCTTGTTTTCCCCAAGCGTCCAATTCTTGTTTATACCTAGTCTTCAATGATTATGCCTAGTGCTTAAATTAGCTGTTGCGAATGTATTATGCGTTTCCATTTTATGTGTGAGAAATGAAACCCCCCAGCAGTTAATGGAACAAATGCCCAGTAGTTGATAATGAACCAAACTGAAACTTTAAATCAAACTTACTTGATTTTTGAGTCCAAAATTCTCTCCAACTGACTGCCTTATCCTCTTCCTCCTAGGAGGATCAGTGTCCTCAGATACCTTACTTAGCCATACCCATGGATCATAAAGCAAATGCGCTTTATTCTGTGTCAAAACATTTATTGTTTACTTAAGTAGTCTCCACAAATGAATGCAAAGAGTTCTCGGTCCCTCCAAAATATGCATAAAGACATATGAATTCTACTGTGGGGTCAAAAGCATTTCTTCTAAATTATTTTAGAACAATATCAAAAATAAAGCAGGTTGTAAAGAATGATAAAGGAAAAAGAGACTAAAGTTGTTTTGAAAATGGTCACCTAAAGCAAAAACTCCTGACGTTTCAGAGAATGGCAGATACTCATGTAATAAGTACTGACTTTCAACATCCAATATGCTCCTTCCTGCAGGATGTGAATTTCCATTCTTATATCTTCTGTCTTCTCACTAGCTTGTTTCGATAGTAATTCCAACCTCTAGTGCATGTGGAACTTTTATTATTGTTATTTGATGTGCTATTCTCACGTTGACATTACTGACATCAGCCACAGATGCATCAGAATCTGGAACTCAACAATGTTCTCTCCTGACTCCGTTCACATTGAAGCTTGGGGCACTACTCAAAGCCTCACTAGTAGGAGATCTCTGATTACTGTGCTTTCTTCTTACTTACAAATCAATACATCATATTCACTTTTGCTCCTGTTGTTCTCTCCTATGCAACAGAATCAGAAAAGGAAAAACATGATGTGTTTGTATATTCCTTCTTCAAAAATATATGTCTCAAAACTCTAGTGTCTGCAGTAAGAAGAAATCTTGAGACCACATTGAAAACTGTTTGTTCTAAGTGAAGATCTCTTTTCTTCACATATTGAGAGACGAAGCTTGGCTATCTGCCATCTGTCACCCATTCTAAAACTACACATGCACTTGTCAGAGAATTCTCCCAGATATACCTTACTCCAGGGGCTAGACCTGCCCATCTCTGCTTCCTTCTAGATCATTTTTTAAAGACGCTACCCTTTGATGCCTCGAAATTCCTCAGAGTTGAGTCACTTTCTCATTTTTGTTACTGTCCTGATTATGAACTGAGTTAACTAATTCTGTAGCAGTCTACGGCCTTTCTAAAGATCCATTCTGCAATACTGTAGTGCCTGTAGTAGCTCTTTACCATCTTTATTGTTTTAAGGAGGTATGAAGGTGAATTTTCCCAGCAATCAGAATCCTCTTCCAAGTTGGAATCCTTCATTATTTTCTTCCTACAAGTCCTTAAGTAGTTTCTCAACGGCCTACAAAATGTCATTCAGAGTGCAACCAAGGATAGAGATAATGACATTTACTAGGAAAACCTCCTTGCATGTTTGTATTTCCCCAAATCTTATTTCATTAAATGGATTCAAAGAAGTCAAGATCTGCTGAACATGATAAAGAATGACACTTGCTATAAAACTCAGTTTGTCTGCATTTTACCTCAGTTCCCTCAAATTGTGTTAATATACTTTGTGATCTTCAGAAACCATATGAAAAGAAGAAAGTCTGCCTCTGTGTAGGGTGTGAAGCACAAAACGCACTGCTTTCTCTTTGATTATTGGACATGGTGCTGAGAAAACAGCATTTCAGAGATAACAAATCCATGTTGTGTCCCTTTATGCAGATAACTAGCAGAATTACCCCTTCACGGTCAGTTGTCCAAATAAAACGTATAGGATTCTCTCTCCAAAGGCTGATCTACTTGGGATGAAAATGGAGAAGGGAAAGGAAAAACATCAAAAAGTTCATGAAATGGTTGAAAGATGAACTTATAAAGGAATGAAAAGTGATGTTTGCACGAAGGAAGACAGTAGCTGTCTGTCAGTGCCAATAACAGAAGTCATGTTTCGGGGGGAAAATTCTACAGCTTCCCAACTTCCGAATATATAGAGGAAGGGGGATGGCACTCGCTTTAGACACTCCTTACTAAATATCAGAGTATTCCTGTTCTTTTCACTTAGGTTGACCAGGAATTTGCAAGTGTCCCTTCATAATATAAAAAAGACAGCTACTGCTTATAGTGGTTTGCAACTGATTGGGTAAAGAAAAGTTGATCAAATGAATAAAGAAACAAGTTTACCCTGAGAAATTTCTGTAGGCCTGTTTACGGAACCCTGACATGCACTTCACTCTAATTAATTTTGCCCCTTCCATTTTCTGCACTGAGGTCAAGATTGTCCTGATTACAATGGAAAAAAAAAATCAATGTAATTTGAGTCCTGTGGCTTTAAGCTAAAACATGAAAACGAATTAACTGGATCTAGGAATTTTAGCAAAATCTTGAGGTATTTCTCCCTTGCTCAGACCTTGAAATAGTCATCTAGAGATTGCAAATGTAAGGATTACATGCATTTTAATCCATTCTATTGTTTAGGCGTTTGTAACACCAACATACTGTAAACCACATAGAATTTGTTTAAGAGAAATTATTAACTCAAACTCAGAAAGACAAATATCACATATTCTCTCTCATAAGAGGATGTTAGCTTTGACTAATCAGCTATGTATGTTTTAATTCAAAAATCTGAGGGCTAGTGAGAAGGCTTAGTGGTCTAGATCCAGGTGTAGGTCTTGTGTCAAGCAGGAACATAAACATTATGTGTGTTGTAGGTTCTACCATTTAGAAACTGTATTTGTTCTTTGAGAATTTTATCCAATGCATTCTGATCATCTCATCTCCACATCTTACTTAATCTCCCCATACTCACAGACTTCATGTCTTCTATTATTATAAAAGGCCTATCAAGTCTAATTTGTGTTTCCTAATTGCTATTAGATATGGGTCCATTCCCTGTAATCTGGTTTACCTTCTAGCATCATACCTTTCATGAGTTTAATTTTGTTATACATATAAAAGTATATATTTTCAGTTTAACTCCTTTACTTTCAATTCCACCTTCCTAGTATCAAAACATTCACAAATGCAGGTGAAAATGCCCAGTGTAGACCGTTTCCAGCTTCCAGGTTTTCTTCAGATACTCTCCCTGACATTCTCATACTACTTCCTTCATTATTCTTTACCTTATTTAATTTAAGTGATATAGTTTCATGAACAGTGATAGCCTTCCCTCTGTGATTAATCTTTTGTTTGTTTTCATCTAGGTTCATCAGTATTTACTCCAGTCTAAATACTGGAAGAAAAGACATCTAATCTAAGTGGTGGGTGGAGTCCTTCAGGCTTATATGTATTTAATACTGGCTGGGCTCATGGCTTCTTTCTCTCCTATAATTAAAAAATTAAAAGGCAGGAAGAGTTCAGGTCAAAACACAGGCAAAGTTCATTGCCAGGTTTTACAGACTGAATGGAAAGCGGCCCCAGGGCTGGACTGTCTCTAAGGCTGCTTGGGTTTATCTTTGGTATACATGCCTCTCACAATGAATGCCTTTATCCATGCTTCTCTTCTGCTCAAGGTGTCCATGGCCATTTATATTGTAGGGATTTGGTCCATGTTTCTGTCCATGAACACGGAAATAATTGACATAGAAAGGAACACCTGCCTTGGTGAACAAGCATGGAAGTAACTGCAATAGAGTCTCTTGCATTGGCATAATGGTATGAAATCAGTGACGGGCGGGTTGGGCTAAGTAAGATTGGGGTTCTTTCCTTGTAGTAAGGACATTGAACATAAAAATAACTGCTTCTGTTATCAAAAGTCTGGTAAGCAAAGAAATAGAAAACATTCTCCTCTCCCAAATATTCTTTTTTTTTTAACCTATAATATATGTTGGATTTTATTGAATTTGGGGAAACTTTATACAATATGCTCTGGTCACATTTAGACTCCCTCCCCTATTTGCACCCCTCTAATACACTCCCTCCCCCAGGATTTTATGTACTCTCTCATGTATGTTAAGTCCTATCAAGTCAGGTCTGTGTCCCCCAAATGTTGTCCTTTGGTGGGTTTCCATTCACTGGAGACTTGTTAACGTATCTCTCATCACAATCTTAAAAGAAAGCAAGTGTCCCTATGTCTGCAGTTGCCAACAGTTCCTCTGTTAAGGCTGGGCTTCTTAACCTACTTCTTCATTTCACTTCTGTGTTGGAATTTTTGTCTGGCTTAAGCTTATATGGATCTTGTACATGTTGTTCACATTCCTGTAAGTTTATATGAGTAGCTATCTAGGTGTCTGGAAAATGGTCTCCTTATAGTTGTCCACTGCCCCTGGCTCTTACAGTTTTTTCAAATCCCCTATACCACAATGGCCCCTGAAGCCTCAGGTAGCAGAGTTTTGATATATGCACTTTGGCCAGTTGTGGCTTTCTGGGTTAATCACTATCTATTGCATGAGTAAGCTTTGCTGTTGAGAGTTGAGAGATGTATTTATATTCTTTTTGCCATTTCTTCTACTAAGTTTCCCAAGCCTTACGTATAGAAGTTGCCTTGAATATGAATCACTTAGGGCTAGGAACCTCACAGTCATTCTCCATGTTTGGCCAGTTGTGGAAGTTTGTAATAGTCTCTAGGTGTTGAAAAAGGAGCTTCTTTGATAGTGGTTATAGGTATACTTGCTGGGAAATATAAGGATAGATTTTTAGAATACAGTAAGAAATTATGTTGCTTTAGGGATATGACAAAGTACCTTTTTCTCTAAGAACTATAACTTCTACAGCCATGTGTATTTGGTGGTGTTTGCTGTGCCAAACATGAGCTCCCTCTCATTGAGAAGGCTTTAAGTCCAATTAGATATCTGTTAATTATTCCCAAGATAAATGTGCCACTACTGCACCACTATAGTTTGTTGTGCTGGTCATTGTTACGATTATTAGCTTTTAAAGATGGGGTTGGATCATTGATTGATTTTCTCCCTCAGGAATTTGCATAGTATACTCTAGAACTGTAAGAACTAGTCTTCAGGGAGAAGACTTCCAGGTAAGTTCCATATATATATATATATATATATATATATATATATATATATATATATATGTTGTATATATAATGTGTATTTTTCAGTAGACTTTTGAACTAACACAGTTTTAAACTAATACACTATGGTTTCTGATACCATCTGAGTGTTATCTTCTTCCTCTCTCTCATTATTTCCTCCCCAGTTAAAGTATCCCCATTAACGACATCAGCAGAGAGGTGCCTCTATATTTTGGATTTTTTTTTTCTATTGCTAAGAACAAATAGTTCTAAAATATAATAAATCAATGGAACAATCCTGGAAAGATATAGAAATATCTATTTTAATCTGATATATGGAAGTAAAGAAGAGAGAACCATAGTTTGTAATAAGAAATAGGCTGGTTCTGGCACATGATGGTAGGATATGCAGAAGAGGTGGAGGCAGGAGAATCAAGAGTTTGAAGCCAATGTGAGTTACATCTTTTTTATTTCTTTCGTGGAAGTTTAAAATATTTTACTTATTTTTTTTCCTCCAACTTTTACTGAGTTTTAGTGAATTTCATATAATATATTTTAATTAAATTTAGACACACCCTCCCATATATTCACCCCCAATATTCATCCCCCAACACACACCATATTTCAGGTATTCTGTCATATATGTAAGTCCTATCAAATTAAGCATTTCTGTCCACGTGTCCCTCAGTGCAAGTTCATCCACTGGAGTCTAGTCAGCCTATCTAGAGTCACTCTGTTGAAAATTTATTCTCCCTCACCTCACAGTAATCGTTTGTCAATAGTTCTTTGGCTAGGGTTGGGGCCTGTTGCCCATTTCTCCTGTTCTATGCTGAGGATTTTTGTTTGTTTGTTTTTGTTTTGTTTTGGCTGACTGAGTCAGCATGGGTGTCATACATGCTGTCACCATTATTGCAAGTTTATGAGTAAGTTCCCGGAGGCTACATATTTTATCTGGGCATAATGGCACACACCTTTCAATTCAGTTCTCAAGAGGCAGAGGAAGGCAGAACTCTTTGAGATTGAGGCCAACCTGATCTGCATAGTTAGTTGCAGGTAAGCTCAGGCTACAGGGAGACCCCGTTTTAAGAGAAGGGATATTCACAAGGGAAGTATTTTTTTTTTAAATGGGAAACTCTTAACAACCTTACAATGGCAAATCTTTGCACTCTGTTTATTGCATAGAGATACACTGCAATGATGGCTTATGACTTACACACTATGAGTATATATGAATGGATGTGAACTACTCATAATGGAAAATGATTTCCTTCCTCTACTGCTTCACTTGATAACATACTCTATAAGATTCATCCTTTATCTTAATTGCTTTGTTTATAATGTAGGTTCAGATGTAGGTTCAGAATAATGCTGAATCATACATACTTTGCTTTTGGAAAACAAATTCTGTTATTTCCTTGGCAAATTATGCAACCTTGGGAAAATTCCTTCTCAGTTTACTTTTTCTCATTTCTGAAGTTGAGATAATCATGGTACTCCTAACTCTACAATAACATGGGAAAATATATAATGCATTTAACATTGGGTCTGGCAACGTAGACTTCAATGAGTCTTGTGATGATGTAGTCAGTGGGAATGACTATACAAATGACACCAGACTTTTCACGAACATTTACTTTAGTCTTTTAAGAAAATGTATTTAGATGCATGGAAATGTTTAGAGATTCTCCTAAAGACTTCTAAATAATTAACATTTTGTTGGAAGTCATCTGAAATCCATTAAAAACTTTCATGTCAAAACATAGAGACACATAATTTCAGTACCAACCAATGTTAGGAATTAAAAGAAGCAATACAAAACAACTTCCTTTCATAGGTGTAGAAATGGAGGTCACAATCTATTTAGCACTATCTATGACTCTTTACTTTTGAACTATACTATGTTGAAAAAAAAAAATATATATATATATATATATACACACACACACACACACAGTTGCCCAGCATAGCAATTCTCTGTCAAAGCTCTCTAAGAGGGTAATTTAGTAGCATTAGCACTATGAGGTTGCAAGTGGAGCCAAAACACTGACAGACAACATAGAACTGTAGCAAAACAGTCTGGCATATTTTCTGCCTGGTTCAAAAACTAAAGAATAATGAGTTACACTCACTGGTCACTATCTTGCAGAGCACATGATTTCTCTTGGTTGACATGACAAAATTTCATGAGAAATCTATATCAATGGCAATTTGAATGTTTCATATTATACATAATATATTTCTAATTCCCTTCTATATAGAAGAATATCAGCCAATAATGGTGGGACAAAAAATAGGATTAGAAAATTAGCATTCTATCAATGTTAGCTCAATAATTAGGTAAGGCAAGGATCACCCAAAGACAGTAAAATAATTTTAGAGAAGAAAATGAATGGTTCTTTTGCATTATACCTGTGTGCTTTATTCTGTAAGCCATATGGTAATAAAGTGGTTATGAGGCAAATGCAGAGATTCTAAGTTGCACTCTGGGCTAGCTGTGAATTTCAACTCAGCACCATGGTCTCTGAATTGTGTGTCAGTCATAGAATATATTATCTTTAATAGCAGCTTTGAGGAAATTTTGTTATTGTGATATGTGACTGGGCAGAAATGATTGGACCAATCTGTGTTGTCTAAGACTATTGGCAATAAAAAGCCACTAGACTGGAGTGAACACTGAATACTACCTCTTTCTGAACCCTAAAATATAGTTATGGCAAGTTCCTCAGTTTTAGATAAAAAGACTGGAGACCTTATGTGCTTCTAAAGTTGTACATTACAAGTGCCTAGCCTATATATATTCAATAATATTCAATAACGTGTCCCTTTCTCCTCACCAGAGCATGTCCAAACTCACCCTGATAGCTGTGTCCTATCAGCCCCATGATAAAAGGAGCCTCCTGTCTGAGCCTGTTCCTCTGCTTACCATGAATTTTCCTAATTCTTGACAAACACACTGAGAATCTATTCTCCTCCACAGACATCCCTTCCTGCTTGAATGCCCATCCACAAATCCAAACAGTGCTAAAGGATATAGATGAAGTGAATGACTTTCTAAGAGTGATGGCCCAGGAGTAAAACAGAAATAGAGCATAGTAAGCAATCAGAAAATGCCAGTAGACCTCAGAAAAACCCTTCAAACACTCCCCAACACTGAGACAAACATCAAAACTAATGGAGTGTTTGTAAAGAGATGTGCATTTGCCTGGAAAGACAAAGTAGGAAATAAACCAAAAAGCCAAGCAGAGGGCTCGGTGTATTATTTAGTGGCTGATAACATAGAAGGAAAGAATACAGTGCACAAGCTGCTGGGCTGTAAAAGGCTAGAGAGGAAACTGAAGATGGAGAGAACATGTGATGTTTCTGTCTGGCCTGCATCGGCATCGGTATTCCCACGTAGTCACACCCTTCCATTATCTCTCCATTATTTTCTTAACAATTTGTGGATATGGGGAGGAGCTGGTTTCATTTACAAGACACTAGCATGCCACTCTGGAAGGAAGACTGTCTCACACTCCTAGGAACAATGATGAACTTAGAACTAGTCATATAATGCAAGGCAGAATGTACTGTCTCACTGAGGCAGGTTCTTCTGACCTGTTGAACTTAAGTAAGCATTTCCTTTGAAATACAGACCAAGATGAGATTAGACCTGCAAAAGTAGATAAATGGATGCTAGATATGCAGGCAGATAGATGAAAGATGACTGATGGATAGTTGATAGATTGATGATAATGGTAGATAGATGATAGATAGATGAATAGATGATTGATAGATAGCTGAGAGACAAGACCCTCTCTCCTTTGTACTAAGATGCTATGGAATGATATTTTTAGAATACGTAGAATTTCTTTGATTGAACTGAGAGACACTCTATAACAACTTGAACCTCTCAAATATGGTAAGGAAAAGTTTTAGTTTTGTACTTGTGTGTGTGTGTGTGCACATGTGCATATGTACACACATGCGGTATGTGTGTATGTGTACAGCGTAAGTGTGGATGTCAAACAACAACTCTGGGGAACAAGTTCTGTCCTTCCAGTGTGGGTTCTCAGAATAGGAGGGATTCTGTCAAGATTGTTCCCTCGGGGCTTTTACCCACTGAGCCATCTCTGAGGCCTGAAAAGAAGGGTTTTAGATTCAATCTTTGATTTGCTCTTTGCACCAGGCCACATTTCACTTTTTTTTTTTTTTTTAACTTTCTGAGAAGACTACATATAAACCATTTCAAGTCAGGCTTGCTCAACATCAAAGATATTCTCTAAATGTTGTTTGCAAACTAAGCAGTTTCTCGTTCTGTTCATCTCTCTCCTGCTAATTTTTCACAGACTGAAAAACAAAGCCAAGTGGAACATGAAATAGTCTGTTTAGACAGCGTCCTTCCAAGGCGCACAGGGTCATTATGTAAACTGTGATCTTCCAGATCCACAAGTGGCAACTTCACTTCCCTAACTTAGGTTTTCATTTTATTCCAGAGCTTCCCCTTTTCCTCACAGCTTTCCTACTTTACTACACCAATTCTTTACCATTTACACTGGATCAGCTAATATTTTTGCTGAGTTTTGTTCAAATATGATGATAATCTCTAAATACAGTGGAGCACTCCTCTAGTTGAAAACATGGAGGCTTCAAAGGGGACAATGTTAACGAAATAAAATTAATTTTCAACATGCTAATCAAGAAGAGAAACTTCAATATGCCCATGAAAACGATTCTCCTGGCCTATATTTATTCTCTCTTTGTGTTTCCCAAAAGGATCATACCAATAGAAATGAAGCAGAAAAAATTATTAACGTTATGAAAGTAATGTGCTCTATAATTGCTTATAAACTTGTACATTTTATCTCTCATTCACTTTTGATAAGGTTGACAAATTTTAAAACTCCTCAATTCAAAGCAGTGGAAGTAATTTCCCAATCATTAGAATATATATATATATATATATATATATATATATTCATTAATTTAAAAACTATTGTGCAAATTTTTATCGATTCTAATCATTCTGCCCATTTCAAAAAGGAAAAAAAAGCTATTATCTGAGGAGTCTAAATTCTAGACTTTAAACAAGTATCTTCATAAGCCACTGTGATTATAGAGGCCCGGTTTAGACAGAGAGATGCTGTGGTCATCATGTCTTTCAAGACTTCAGAAAGGCAATTCATTATGGAGAGAGATAACATCTAGAGCAAAGGCAGATATTGAAATTGCAGAATAAGACTGAGCTAGCCTTAATGGCACAAAGTTCCTTTCCTTTTCCACTCTATGGAATTGCTCTCCCCACCTTATTTTTTTCTCTTATCGTCACCAATTGTGAGCTTGAGAAAAAGGAAAGGGATGGATCAAGTGAAGTAACTTACAAAGATGGAAATGGATCTCAACCTTTTGCTATTTTCATAGCAGACATTACACATTATGACATTTATCTATTGCTGTGTAGCAAAATACCCAAATTCAAAGACTTCTATCATTTTCTAGTTCTGTGGTGTGTAGGTGAGTTGGGCAGTTCTCTTCATTAAGACTGTGCTCACCTCCTCCAGGCAGGGCTTGCCCCCACATTTACAAACAGTGCCAGAGCACAGTCAATTACTTTGATTCTACCTGAAGAGCTGATCTTTACTTCTGCCTGGTCTTTCATTATCAATGACATCATGGGCTTGTTCAAATCACAGTGTTGGTGAGAGTTCTAGAAACAAAAGCAGAATCTAAAATCCCCTTATATCTACACTTAGAACTTTAAATTCCACATTCATTTAGCCAAATCAAGAGCAACCCTGTAATTATTTAAAGACTGAAGAATACCTACTCTGGATGTGAGAACATATTTAAAAAAATAGCCATTTATTCAAACCCCAATCTAGTACAAAGTCCCTCTCTATTAAAAGAAACATTCTTTTTGTGATCCTGGTCCTCTTAACTGCCACTCCCCAATTCTCAGCACCACCAAAATTTTGGTTGGTCCTTGTGTATGACAGCACCAATAATTAATATATATATATAATATATATAATATATGTCATTAGGGAATTTTCTATAGAGAGATTTGTTTAACTAACTGCTTAATGAGAAGGAAAATTTGGGAAAATAAATGCTATTTTAAGATCTTTTTAGCCCTAAATATTCCATGGCTAACATTAGAGATTGCTATTTTGCTTCTCCTTGAACTTTAGTTGTGATCTATTTAGAATAAGAAAACAACTCACCAAATCCAAAAACTCCACCTCTTGCATTGGCAACAACTCAGCATTCTAAAAGGAAGTTAACCAGAAAATAATACACTATGAGAAAGAAAACTATTTTCTGCTCCTCAAGGCATTTGTTACTAAACCATAACATGTTGAATACTCTTAGTTGTCTTAGGACAGATGTCTACAGACATTATTAGGAACCAGGAAATTATATAGCCTTGCTAAAACTGCAGGAACAACAGTCCACTTAATGGCTTCCTATAGCCATACATCATCAAAATGAGACACATTACTAGTGGTCCCACCACTTGGACATGGTCTCCGGAAGAACCTAGGATGGAAATTAATGAGCTGTACACTCATTCTACAAGTTAGAAGATAAAGTAATATCAAATCTAAAAATCAAGCAAGAATAATTTAGAACTTATCAACATTCTAATAATTTAATTGAAAAATAAAAATGAAATGCATGTCTGTAAAGAAGATGCTAATGTTTGTGAACATGGTCAGCTTGAGAAAATGGTCAGTTTAATAATAAATTATGACACTGTGACTGAGAAAATATTTTCAACTTCACCACCCACTTCATTATTAATTATTGTTGTGATGTTGATGATGATGATAATGATGATGATGATATTACCTGAATAACTCCCAGTGAAAGAGACTATGTCAGTCACTTTTCCTAAACATCAGTTATCCTCATCATCAGTCTGTGAAATAAGCACACAATACCCAGTTTATAAATAAGTTTAGAGATAAGCCAGGATTCTAACTTAGATCTCAAGTGGAAATCCTGAGATCATTATCTTAATCACACTTCATTCTAGAACTTTCCATGCTCTTCACATCTGAGGGATTAAGCACAGAGAAGATTGCCATATTCTAAGTCCAATGGTACACAGACAGATTAGAATGATCTACAGCAACAATAATACCAAAAATCAAATGGACAAACAGTTTTAGAGACTTTATCTTTGACTAAAGATTAATAGTTTCAATAAAATGTGTTCTTCAAGAAGAACTTGAATATATTTAGATAGATTACAGAATAATGGAGAATATATTCAGCAGTCATTAAATAAGCATAAGCTCTTATTCTAGATATTATTAGGGGGCAATGGCATATAAAAAAAGTTAGTAGCCACCAAGAAATGATGACAATGGTAAAAAGATAAATCTATGTCTACATTCATCTAACCATTCACTCACTTTAAACAATAAAGTTGCTATACCAAATGACCAACAGTAGCTATGTCATTTGCTTAAAAGTCATATAATAGATATTTTAGATGTATCAGGCTGCACATTGCCTGTATACTATTTTGGGGCTTTTTTTCTTAATTTTTTATAAGTGTAAACTCTCTTTTCTGATCAGTGCCCGAAGAGATAACATCTCTAAAACTTCCTTTTACAAAATTTAAAATGTGTCTTTACATGCTCCTTGTGTTAACGATCTTTTCTTCACTCATAAATAATTACATTAAGAAATTTTAACATATCCAAAATCATATGTGCTTTCTCTGATAGTTCTGCTGAACAGTTTCTAGAACACCAACCTACTGGACCCATAAAATATAATTCAAATTAAGAGAAAAGTAGAGTCACATATAGTGCTGAAGAATAGTTTGCAAAGTTGTTTAGAGTAAGAAGTAGCATTTCCAAAATGCACACTAGCTTATAAACACAGCTGCTAGACTTGTTTCTAAGGCTTTCGTTGTTCTGAGCTGGAAGGATGTCTCAGGTTGAAGCAACTACTAAGAATAGAAAGCGGGGAGCATCCTAGAAAGGTCCTCTTTCTCTGCAAAGATTAGATAACCATAAATAAAGACAACTTACACTCGATTTAATTATTTAGGAAAACTCAGCTATTCACCATTCCTAACATCTCCAGCACTACGTGGCCCCAGTCCAGCAATGCTGAGAAGCATACTTGTCCTAAACAAGCTGGGTCTTTTAAAATGCTGTGCATTGTCCATGTTCATTCTTCTTTGTCACGGAAAGAATCTGTCCTCTGCAGGCATGGCACAACACAGGTGCACACATATACGTGCATGAATACATGCATACACATAAAAAAGCAAAAATAGATAAATGAATAAAAATTAAAAAAACCACAACTATGGACTAAAGACAAAGTCTGGCAAAATATACATGTTTTTTTCCTGGCAACAGCACTCCCTAGTTAGGTTAGAAAATACTTTACCCCACTCACCTTGCACACAGATGTGCTCAATAGCTAATTGTTGAAGGAAAGGTTTCTAGAATGATAAGCCTAGTGAATGATTTTGAGATAGTCTTAGAATTTGCAAAGTAATCTTGATGGTTGGTTTTAATTGATAACTTGACACAGATTAGAATCACCTGGGAAAGGAGTCTCAATCAGGGAAGTTCTAGATTACTTTGACCTATAGGCACGCCTATGGGAGATTATATTTGATTGTGTAATTGAGGTGGGAAGACCCACCCGCTGTGGATGAACCCTTTCCCTGAGATTCAGAACTGTGTGAAAACTGGAAAAATGAGCTGAGTTCAAACATCCATGTATCAATCCATTGTTCTTCACTGTGCATGTAATATGACCAGATTCCTCAAGCCTGTGCCTTGGCTACGCACCTGGAATTGTGAGCCCAAAGAAACCTTTCTCCCCTAAGTTGCTTTTGTCAAGGATATTTTATAAACAGAAAAAAAGAATGAAAAACTAAGAGATAAATCCCATTAGACAAGAGGATTAAGTGACATTTGCAAATTGTCTTTCTTCTTAGACAGGAAAGAGAGCTTTGGATATTTGAATTAATGTCTTTTTCCCTAGAATAGACATTAATAAACGATGTGCTCACATCACTCAATTTAACAAGTATTTAAAAGCATGCTAGCATGATAATAAATACTAGGAGGGGAAAAAGCCAATTTCCTATATAGAATCCTTTTCTATTCTATAAAGCATTTCTTACACGTTCTCCGAATTTGTTGTTGCAAAGCCATTTGAATTAGGCAGAACATTTGGCCTTATTCTTTTTTTTTTTCAAACCATCAAACCTTAGAAGCAGAGTGACTGCCCAGGTTAAACACCTGCCTAGTGACTCACTTGGGACTTTCATAAATTTTGAGAGGAAATGCAATCCAGGTTCCGTGTCAACAAACTCATTCAATTAAGACAACAAATGTTTGCTGAGGAAAGCTCCAATGATAGGTTGTGAGTTGGGATAGGGGTGTAAGATGAATCAGAAATTCTAATTGTCCTCAAGTAACTCATAGACAATTCCATGAAGCAGACTGGCAAACAAGTGCATTAAAGTCAACCTAATAAGTGATATGATTAATGTATGAGCTAAGAATAGATTATACAGGCAGGAGCAAAACTTACTGAGGGCTAGCAAAGGAAATTTTTATTTCCCCTTTTTTATTTTTAAACTTCATTTAGAAGAATGAAAAGGCAGTGTTCTTTCATTTAGAAGAATGAAAGTGCACCTGTGTTGTGCCATGCCTGCAGAGGACAGAAGAGGGTGTCAGATCCCCTGGAACTGGACTTACTGGGTTGTAAGATGCCATGTGGGTAGTGGTATTCAAACCCAGGTCTCCTGCAAGAACACACATTGTTCTTAAATGCTGAGCCATCTCTCCAGCCCCTTATTTATTTATTTTTACGTGTATGAGTGTTATGCCTGCATGTGTCTAAGGGCACCCATGTCATGCAATGCCCACGGAGGACAGAAGGGGGCATGGGATCCTGTAGAGCTGGAATTACCTAGGGTTGTTAGCCACCATACAGGTGCTGGAATTCAAACCTGGGTCTTCTGCAAGAACAGCCAGTGCTCTTAAGTGATGAGCCGTCTCTCCACCCCTGCCCATGGTTGTTCTTTAAGGATTTATATTTCAGTTTCATTTAGACTTCCTGAATCAGAACTTCTGATGTTAGGGTCACAAGTCATGAGTCTTAACATGGCTCTTAGGTAAGTAAGCTTAGTTCAAGTAAAATTGAAAAGGCACTATACTAGATTATTTGCATCTATGCTTGGATTTCCATGATGACTAGAAGTTAATTCCACTCTTTTTCATCATACTATAGTAACTAGAAATTTTCACCAGAAAGCAAGTCAATGACTGCAATAGATAGCAATACCTTTTGATTAAATATCAATCATTGACTAACTCTTAGGTAAGGCTTACCAGCACATACCCAGTCAATCACATAACTAATCACAGTCCAGATGGTTCTTTGAACCCTGCCATCAGACTACCTTATATCAAATGTTAACTTTGCTACTTGGTTTGCTACAGGTGGCTTTGAGCAAGTGATATTAACATTTCTGTGCATTGGTTTCCTCGTTTTTAAGATGGGAATACTAAATTACTAGTATTTAGTATTTAGTATCTACCTGCCCAACTCAGGTAGAAGGAAAAAAAATAACCCAGGTCCTAAGAATATCATCCAATATAAAAGTATTTTACACTGGGTGTCATTACTATTCTCCTGTTTTTCTGTTTCTCTTTAGATCTAGCCTGGGCGTACCATTCATTCCATATAAATTCCCAATTATTGGTGTTACTTTTCATGCCATTAATTTTCCAGTTACTTATTACAACAGTGCACAGTGAAAGGAAGCAATATTCACCCAAGAAACATATAAATGAATTATTTGCTGCTCTTATAGACTTGAACTCATCTGACATATTCTTTGGAGAGAAAGTGACATAATGAGTGTTTTTGTCACCAGAACCCACAGATTGGAAGACTGAGCTCCAAGCCCTTAGTTTACAAGCAGTAGAGGTGAGTCCTTTGGTGATGATTAGATCATGAGATTGGAGACCCCTCATCAATGGAAAGTTCTAGTATAAAGGTATCCCACAGAGCCCCCTTTCTCAGTCAGCCTTGGGGGACCACAGAAGGAAGATACCATCTGTGAGCCAGGAAATAGTTTGCTCTGGACACCACATCAGCTAGTGCCTTTATTATAGATATCTCATTCTCTAGAACTGTAGGAAATAAATATCCATAGTTTATAAGACACCCCATAGAAGGTACTTTGTTATAACATAACTATGCCAAAAGGTCCCCAGATTTTTGTGTGGTAATGCCTGTCTAGAGACCTAAAGATTAATTTTATTTTCTCATGATGAGAAAAACAATTCTGCTTCCCATTCAGTGGCATAATTTTCATCCTCAGAAATGAGGTTATTAGAAGGGACAATTTTCCAGAAACATATTTATTAGGAGATTAACATTTTATCTTAACAAAAGATTTTCCAGTGTGGTGGGTACACTATTACACCCAGATACTGATATGTGCTTAAATTAAACTCTATCTTTTTTAGCAGTTTGTGTCTTCTGGCTCTTAATTACATGGTTATTGAAGTTCTCTAGATTTTTGTAAATTCATTTCATTTCCACAAATCTTCTGATAAAGGGCTTGAAAATGAGGCCTGGACAATTTCCAATTACTTCATGTCTCACACGACTCTGAAACCTTATAAAATTAAACTGCAATTAAATGAGTTTAAAATTATATAAAGAGAACATTTAATGATACTGTCCAAGAACATTTGGATGTGTTTTTATAATGTATATTAACATAAAAGTTAAAATGTTTAAGTAACTTAGTAAGGATATATTTTAAAGCTATGCTTAAAAGTGCATTTATTTTAAAATGTAGTTAAAAGGTAAAACAGAATTACTTACAAAATCTCCTTTTGCTAAGAAAGCCTAATTCAAGTAACATGCCTCCAATACACGTCTCTATATTTAACAGCACTACTTCCTATAGAAAGAATTAGAAAGATGGAAGCAAAATGTGACCATTAGAACAGACCAGAGCTTTGTACTATTCAGTCAGACACATTCCAATCATCGGGAAAAACCAGGAGCACACATTTTTATGATCATTTTTTTCAGTTCACAAAGGAGTTTTCCCTAGTTGAGAATGTTTACAAATATACTTTAGGAAAAGTTTCAAGCAAGCTGTATTTTTTTATTCTATAGTAAAAATTGCCACTAAACATTTAAGTGGAAAGTACCTTGGTGAATGTGTCATTGTCTATGAAATCAATACTACAAATCACATTTCCAAAACATTCTGATTACAGTTAATACAAGATATCAGCACAATTTCATATTATGTTGTCAAACTGACTTAAGATTATGAGAGAGACAGAGACAGAGAGAGACAGAAAGAGAGAGAGAGAGAGAATGAGAATGGCAGAATTTTCAGATACCCAAATACTGTGGACGTCCTGCCAAGCACTAAAGGAGCAGGGGAGAGCAAGTACAGCTGGAATCACAAAGGAAAACCTCGAAGAGTTTGCTGTTCCTGAGTTTCTATGAATTGGAAGGAAAGCAAAACGTTAGATATTAAAACAGAATAAACTCATCTCATAATTCCCTATATTATTCAAATAAAAGTGCTCAGATCATGTCAGATGATAAGCAGCTCAAAAAGCACAACTCAGAACACATATGAAGCATCCTATAAATAAAAGTACAAACAATACTTTGTCAACATCATATCAAGAGAGAAATTAAAATATTACATTAATATTTATGTTTAATTGCCAGGCAAGGTGGCACACATATTTAACTAGAAATCAAGAGGCAGAGGCAGACAGATCTCTGTAACATTGAGGCCAGCCTAGTCTACATAGCAATTTCCAACCCAACTGAAGCCACAGAAGGATCCCATCTACAATTTTTTTAAATGGTTAATGGTTTAACTCCTCTCTGAATATTTTTGGAATTTACATTCCCCCCTGCTGCAGGGATAGAATTCACAGCCTTCTACCAGGGGTCCAGACATTTCCAAACTGCCTGAAAGTGCCTGAATACAGCCTCCATGTGGTGGGGAGTTTCCTAAATTGCACTGTGCCCATCCCCCAACTTGGGACCAGCTGACAGCTCTCCCACTTCTGTTTTCTTTATCAGCAATGCAGACATCCCCAGCCTGCCTCAGAGCACTGAATCCAGTGCCTGTTTCATAAGCTTCCCAAACTGTGCTGTGCCTGTTGGCTAGTAGGGCCCCATACCTTAAAAGGAAGCCTAAGAGTGTATGATTGGTGCTAGAACTGGACCTCTGAAGGAAATCCTAAGTGGATGGCCTAGAGCCACATGATCCCTCCAAAATAAAATCAAAAGAGAGAACCAGAAGCCTAGACCAACCAACATTTCATACCTAATAAGAAAACAACCGAGGCACATCAAGAATACAGACAAAATCAGTTTTCAACACAACAAAAGAAGATATGAGATTCATACCAGAATCACAAACAACAAAAGAAATCTACATGCCAAAATCACAATGAAAAAATAATAACACAAAAAACCCAAATAATATGTCCCTACCAAATACCACCAATCTTATAGAAGAGGTCTAAAATGAGAACACCCTAGAGATAATCCAGGACACAGACTATGAAAAAGAAATCATAAACAAGATCAAAGTATTCAATGAATTTAAAGAACACACAAACAAATCAAAGAACTAAAAGAAGATAGGGATAAACTTCTGATTGAATTCACAAAAGAGATAGAAATATTAAATAAAACAGGCTGAAATGAAGAACTAAGTGAAAAACTCAGTAAGCTAATTTGAAATGACAAGAGAAAGCCTCACCAAGAGAATAAATGAAATGTAAAACAGAATATCAAGACTGGTCCATAAGTTTAAGCATTGAACCTCTCAAGGAAAGATTATGAATTTAAAAAAAAATCTACTCACAGGAACGAAGATAAAGGAAATGTGGGACACCATGAAAATACTGAATTTATGTATAAAAAAGAATCTCCACATAATGGTATTGACCAGGTCTTCAACAGGATTGTAGAAGAAAATTTCCCCAAATGAAGGAAAGACATACCCATATAAATACAAGAAACACATAGAACACCAAAAAGACAGACCTAGAAAAGAACTCCCCATGGCATATCATAAGCAAAACACTAAACATACAGAAAAAAAAAGAGAATACTGAAAGCTGCAAAAGAAAAACAGTAAGTACATATAAAGGAATTTCAGCTGATGTTTCAGTACAAATGATGAAAGCCAGAAAAGCCTGGAACAAAATATTCCCAGTACTAAATGACAAGAAGTGCCAACCCAGAATACTTTAACCAACACAGATGTCTATTACAGTTGAAAAGGAAAGAAAAAAACCTTCCATGACATGAATAGGCTGAAAGAATTCATGTCCATAAAACCAGCCCTCCAGAAAATACTTGAAGCAATACAAAGCGCTAAAGAAAGTAATTATATACCCAAAGGACAACAGAAAGAAACTAAGTGAAGTTGTAAATGTGGAAACACAATGCTAGACCAAGAATGAAACCATAAATTAAAATGATGGGAACCAAACACATCTCTCAATAATAAATTTAAATATCAATGGACTGTTTCCCCAGTCAAAGAACACAGGCTAGTTGAATGGATCAAGAAACAAAATCAATCCTTTTGATGTTTGCAAGAAACCCATCTCACCATCGAGGACAGGCACTACCTTAAGGTGAAACGATGGAAAAAATATTCCAAGCAAATGGTACTAAGAAGTATGCAGGAGTTGCAATTCTAATATCTGTCAAAATAGACATTAAAATAAAACTTATTAGGAGAGAAGATGGGTGTCATGCCTTTCTTATCAAAGAAACAGTTAACCAATAAGTTATTACAATCATGAACATATATGGACCAAACTTTACTGCATCCCACTGCATAAAAACAGCACTACAGGACTTTAAGACACAAATTAATCCCAACTCACTAGAAGTAGGGGAATTACATATCCTACTGTCTCCATTAGACAGATGAACTGGACAAAGAATAAACAGAGAAACATCTGAATTAAACAGCACAATACATCAAATGAGTATTCTACCCAAGCACCAAAGAATTCCATTCAGTATCCCATGGAAAGTTCTCCCAAACTGACTTACATACTGAGTCGCAGAACAAATTTCAACAAATACAAAAAATTGAAATAATTCCATATATTTTATAAGACCACAATGCAATAAAACTTAAAATCAACACCGGAAGAAGACCTAGTAACTACACGAACTCAAGGAGACTAAACAAAACACTCCTGAATGATGAATGAGTCAAAGGAAAAATATATAAAGAAATAAAGGTATTCCTAGAATTATAGGAAAAGGACAATATAACATAAGAAAAACTCTGAGTTTTAAAACACTTTAAAAGCAATTCTAAGAGGGAAGTTAATAGCTCTAAGTGCCTACATGAAAAATTGGAGAGATCACAAGCAAATGACTTAATATTAGAACTCAAGACTCTTGAAAGGCAAATAGCAACTGAAATCTAAACCCAGCAGACAAGAAAAAATAACAAAAATCAGAGCAGCAATTAATGAAACAACAAAAACAATACAAGGAATCAATGAATTCAAGTGCTGTTTCTTCAAAAAGATAAACAAGATAGACAGACCTTTACTCCAGTTAAGCAAAAGAAAGAAAGAGGAATTCCAAATCAACAAAACAAAAGATAAAAGGGAAACATCACAACAGACAACCAACATTATAAGTGAACACTTTAAAAACCTATACTCTATTAAATTTGAAAACCTAAAAGAAACAGATGTATATCTAAAACCATGGCAATCACCAAAGCTATACCAAGAAGAGATCAACAGCTTCAATGGGTCCAGAACATAAAGGAAATTGAAATACCAATTTAAAACTCCCAAGTAAAAAATAGCTCAGGCCAAGATGAATTCATGGCAGAATTCTACCAGACATTTAAAGAAGATCTACAACCAACATTACTTAAATTATTCAAAAATATAGAAACAAAAGGAGAATTTCCAAATTCCTTCTATGAAACCAGCGTCACTCTAATATCCAAACCAGGTAAATATTTAACCAACAATGAAAACTGTAGACCCATATACTTAATGAGCATAGATGCAAAAATTCTCAACAAAATATTTGCAAACTACATACAGGCACACATCAAAAAGATCATCCGCCATGATCAAGTCAGCTTTGTTTATTCCAGGTATGCAGAGAGATTAAATAAATTAAGTCTACAAATGTCATAAATCTTATAAATGGATTCAAAGACAAAAAATCACATGGTTATCTAATAAATGCAGAAAAGGCTTTTGATAGAATTCAACCTGCATTTATGTTAAAAGTCTTAGAGTGAATTGGACTGAAGAGAACATGCCTCAACATAATTAAAGCTATATACAAAAAACCCACAGTGAACATCATTCTACATGGAGAAAAACTGTTAGCATTCCCCTTAAAATCAGGAACTTGGCAAGGCTTTCCATGACCTCCATTCCTTTTTAAATTGGTGATTAAACCACTTACTAGATCAGGAAAAGGAAATTAAAGGTGTATTAACTGGAAAATATTAGGTCAAGTTATCCCTTTTTGCAGATGATATGATATTATACCTAAGAGATACCAAAAATTCCACCAGGAAACTAGAAATAACACATTCATAAAGTGGCATGTTATTTAATTAATCTATAAAAATCAGCAGCCTTCCAATATAGCAACAACAAGCAACTGGAGAAAGAGTATAAGGAAACACTCCCATTCACATTAGCCTCAAAAAAGTATCTCAGAATAAACCTGACCAAAGCCATTACATATCTCTACAGTGAAAATCTTAGGAGACCAGAATTTGGAAGGACCTACCATGGATTGGAACAATTAATATTGTGAAATGCCCATTCTACCAAAAGCAATATGTAGATTCAATGCAATGCCAATCAAAATTCTCATTAAATTATTCACACAATTAGAAAAAAAATCCTAAAATTCATCTGGAAGCACAAAAGACACTGTAGAGCCAAAGCAACACTGAGCAAAAAGAGTAATGCCAGAAGTATTACTATACCAGATTTCAAACTATATTACAGAGCTATAGTCATAAAAGCACACTGTACTGACAAAAAAAACAGACCCATAGATCAATGGAATTTAATTCAGCACCAAACATATGTACATGCAATTGCAGTCACATGATATTTGACAAAGGTGCCAAGAACACTCATTGGAGGAAAGATAGCATCTTTAGTAAATGTTGCTGGCAAAACTGGATCTCCACATGTAGAAGAATGAAGCTAGACCCTTACATTTCACCTTGCACAAAAGTCAACTCCAAATGATGCAAAGACCTCATTGTGAAACATGAAACTCTGAAACTGTTAAAAGAAAATTTTGGCAGTAATCTTCAAGACATAGGTATAGAAATGGACTTTGTACATCAGACATCAGTAGCTCAGTAATTAAAGTCAACCATTAACATGTGGGACCTCATTGAAATAAAAATTTTCTGTATACCAAAAGAAACAATCAAGGAAGTGCAGAGAAAACCCACAGAGTGGGAGAAAATCTTCACCAGTGACACAGTTGACAGTTTTAACATCCAGAATACATAAAGAACTCAAAAAATAAAGTATCAAGAAAATAAGTTACACATTTGACAGTTTCAACATCCAGAATATATAAAGAACTCAAAAAATAAAGTATCAAAGAAATAAGTGACCCAATTCAACAAAGGGCTAAGGATCTGAGCAGAGAGTTCTCAAAAGAAGAAGTAAAAATGGCTAAGAAACATCTTAAGATGAAGGCATCAAGTTGGCAGTGAATTCCATGCAAGGAATTAGGATTTTGGTTGCAGTCACTATCATGCCAAACATCATCTGCAAAAGATCAAACAAGGAAGAATGGATTTGAATAATGTTATTTTCAAACTAACACCATATGATGGAAAAATTAATGTGTATTTCTAATCTGAAATGGTAATGAACAACAAACACTAATCAGACACTATTTAAACTAGCCAACACCTGCTTCCAGGGTGAAACAGTCTGTGAAGTGCTTAGCACAATTAATAGGATGAGGAAATCAAGGTGGTTATTTGTGCAATTAAAGAACCCCATTATAATGAGGAACCTTAAAAACTTTTAAAGTCCAAAACGGCAAGAAGTCAGAATGATGTCAGGCTCCCCAATCACAACATTAAGTGGTAGAAGTCTGCAGAGGAAGACCTTTAGTCAGTTGCCAAGTAACAAAACACTCTAAACTACAATGGCTTAAAGTCAACAAATGTTTGATGATTGATGGGGAAATATTGGATTCTGATTGCCTCTCACATCATTGCCACTCTGCTGACTTCCTGGAAAGAAGCATCTCAGAACCAGAGCACACTGCATATTTTCCAGGTCCTCTGATACCTGAAGGTCCAGATGCACAATTTGATTGTAACTTCATTAAACTATCATCATGTCCTCCTTAATGTGTTAAGTATTCATTTTGTTACAACATTTGTTTAATGTTATGTACCTAAGAAAAATAATAGAGCAATGGTACAATTCATAGCTGGATGACACTCTAAGTATAGAACCAATACAAATGACACTGATGTTCCTAACAGACCCACCCTGTGGATGTCACAGGCAATAGGACCCTTTGATGAGCGATTAGTATATAGTGTGTCACTTCACATCCCCCAAATCAAACAATACTGGCCAAAAAGTTATTGAGTGGGGTCCCCATGGGGAATTTGTAGATGGAAAAAAATAGAATTTTAGCATGGGAATCTCTACTACTCTATTTAATCATACACACCATACTGTCCTTTACAGCAAGAATATCATAAAATGAGTCCAAGGGGTGGGGGTAGGGGACTCGGCACTCCAGTACTATGCATGGGTTTCGATCCAATACAGGATTTTGTCTGGAAATTAGGATTACTCAAAAGCCGTGGTCATGTTTGGAATGGAGATTTCACAGTAAAGGAAATAATATTTAGCTAAAACAGGTTTGGGTTAAAACATGTATTAAACCCTTAAGTTATTTTATCTGGTAATATTGTCATTACCTACAGCAAAATTTATTACATCACATGTACAAATTCTAAACTGCAACCATGTATTGATTGCACTCATTGGGAAGGTGGGAAGGCGGGAAGGTGGGAGACTGGTGCCAGCCCAGTCTACAACTTGCTCACCCGACATGTCTCATTAACTTTTTGTCCTGACTTTTATGAGTCCCTTATCATTCTACATAAACTCAGCAATTTGACCAATCACCCAGAGCGACAATTACTTCCCCACATTCAGTTCATTAGCTAGTCAGTCCCTTGACATCCAGAAAAAGATGCCAAAAAGTTGAACTGGTGGTTTCCTGTGAAATTGGATGAGCTCTGGTATGAAACTACTAGTGTTACACTCATGCAAGAGGTTATTCACTACTTTAAATATCATGGCAAAAGATTCATATGGTGGATTATTGCAGGAATTGTTCTGCTAGCCCATGGGATAGCTATGTCAGCCACCTTGCTGTGGCTCTACATCACACAATTCAAACAGCTGGCTTTGTCGAACAACTCCAAAGGAATTACTGAAAGTGGAGCCACCCAAATTCACACTGATCAGGAAAATTGGGGGAACATTCAACAATTAGACTATTTTGTGACTCGGGCAACAAATACAGGATTTTAGATGACTTGCTACATTACAATGTCATTTTAATGTCACTCGTTCTGTATTATGTATTCCAAATAATGAACCTGAACATGGATTTGGCACAGGATTAAAAATAATTTATTGGTCCTTGATCCTTTGTATAATACTTCATTGTATGTTTCAAAATTTCAGAACCAAGTATTTACAGCAACAATGGTCCAAGCACAAATTGTTGGTAGCAAACAAATTTGGGAAAATGTGGCTGAAGCAATAGCCGTAGTAGATCCTCCCAAATACTTAAGAACTCATATTTTCTCTATCCTAGCCACTAAAATTATATTAATTGTGTTAGCCTTTGCTTTTGGTGCAGTCAGTCAAGCAGGATGGAAGCAACTAACAAGGCAGGAATAATCGCTTCCCAAACTGTTCATTCCCTAACTTTGTTATATAAACAGGAAAGGAGACAAGATGATGACAGCCTAGTCTATGACTTCCTCACCCAACATGTCTCATTAACTTTTTGCCCTGCCTTTGATGAGTCCCTTGTCATTCTCCATAAACTCAGCAATTTGACCAATCACCCAGAGGGACAATTACTTCCCACATTCAGTTCATTAGTTAGTTAGTCCCTTGACACCCAGAAAAACATGCCAAAATATTTGAACTGGACTCCCCAAACTCCAACTGCTACTGCTAACCTCCACTATGCAACCTCAGGTGAGTCAAGTCAAAAACCAATATGAAAAGATCCCAAGACTATGTGCAAAATTATGTATGGTAAATTATAATTTTTTTTGACTCAGACAGATTGAGACCCCTTTTTAAAAGAAACCACCCTGAGAGCTAATAGTCTTGCCTCTTGTTTAGGTAAAAAATAAAATAATATTTAAACAAATGTCATAACATTCAAAAAAGGTTTAAAAATATTTAAAGAGTACTTATTAAATCTTTCAGGTTGTCATTGACATGAATTGACAAACTAATTAATTATAGGTATAAGTTTTCATTCCTCTGGTCACATCAAGTACAGCTAGAGAGGATCTCAAGTTTGACAATGATAAAGGCAGAAACTTCTGTCAGCCTAGGCCTGTTTGATCCTGGGTGCTCACCAAGTCCCCATGGCTTCATGAAGTTAAAAATATGAAGTAAAATAATCTCTTAATATTAAATGTTCTGATTTTTTAATCAACTCCCGTTCTGGATAAAGGACCCAGTAGATGAGAAGACTTGCATGTCTGGACAAATATATGCAGGTTATAAAAAGGACAGATGTTGTTTTGTATAGATCATATTGTAAATTGTCATGTACTGTTTGAGCTTATTAAGAATCAGATTCTGGAGATGGGACTGGCCCTCCCACTTCAGACTCTAACCTATTATCTTAAGATGTTCTTCAAGACTTTGACAAAAAGAACAAAACAGCCTCAGAGTAAAGATATTGTGCTGCTGAAAATAACTAAGGGATAAACTAATTTCAACAAAGGTTATTGTTATTTATCTCATGATATACAATGTCTATAACAAAAGTAGCTAATGAAATTCTCTATTTTGTACTAAAACATGATTTTAACAGTTTAATGTTTACCTGGAACTTATAGACTGCAGTGGGTATATGGGTAATATTAATTCATTACATTGTCTAATGTGTGTAACCTGCATTACATGTTCTTTTATTAAGATGCTACACTGAGTCAAGAACTGCCATCCTCATGACTTCAGCTGTGCCTACTTGCAAAAGTTCATCACAGTTGAGTTTGTTAATGGTTGTGTTCTTTCACTGAAGGAGGGGTAAGCAGGTTCATTGGACTCTCACCTGAGTATCCAGCCACTCTTCCAAGCAATTTTGCCCTAATCACAAAGGGTCTCATGAATTTGGGGAAAAATCTGGGAAAGACTAGGAAGAGAGGACTTGACCCATAAGGTTATAAAAAAGTCAGCATCCATGCTGGATAAAGATTTTGTAGTACAGCTACTCTCCTAGTATACATCCGTATACCTGTTAGTAATACCTCAATCTTTGGTATGAGTAAAGACATTCATTCCCCATGGTTAACTTTAATGTGATCAGCATTGGTTTAACACTATAACCTTAGAAAGGCGCAGAGCTGTATTGTTCACCCACACTTCAAATTCCCACACCCATCATCAAGAACTCCTTTTCACAGACCCAGGGAGAAGCTGCCACCTGGGTCACCAAGGACTCCCAACCTACCCAGTCAGGCAGACTCTACTCCCTGGCCTCACTTCCCCCAATTCTTCTAGCAGAGCTTCAGCCTTCTGCTAGAGATGTGCTTCTTGTTTCGCTCCCACTGTTTAGCATAAGGCCTCCCTCTGCTTTCAGCAACAACCACTGTGTGCTTCTCCAAACCCCCTGAAATGCCACAGTATATGGCTCTTCCATTATGAGCCTCTAACATAGCTTTCTTAGCCAGTTCCTTTAGGTCCCTCAAGCTGGAACTCCGTGAGGATAAAGTTCAACTACTCATTAGCACGTACTATGGGGGATGCCTGGAATCTGGATAAAGAGCTTTCTTTGCCTGCAGAGGTAATGTCTGCATATGCCTTCTGACCAACTGAACAGTCGTTTTTACTCTAGCCTTTCTATTGCCTCTTCCTCATCACCAGTAACACAGGCCTGTTTCCCATACCAGACATGTAATGAATGAAAAAGACTTCAGCCTGGTCCCTTTAGAGGTGGAATTGGGCATCCAAACCAGGGCTATTACTGGGTTGGCAAATCTGAGGGTTTTCATTGACAAATTTTAGCAATTATCTAGAGCCCTTAGAGATTCCCTGAAGGCTCTGGCATTCAAGACCACCACAAATAGACTCTCTGGTTATCATGGCATTCCAAAACAGATGGGGCTTGGCTCACCTGATCACGGATTAGGGAGACCTGTGCTTTCTTATTAGGCGAGGGGACACTTCCTAGTGGATTTTCTCTTGCCTGCTCCCCTTGGCTCCTCCCTGCTTTCAGACCCTGATTATATTTTCCTGATACTCAACATTTTGCCATGTTTTTTGGGTATTTTGTAGAATTTTTATTAACCAGATTATAGTAATTTCTCAAGATACCACTTGGGACCACACAAAGACCATGTAGGCAGGCTGAGAGGTTGTAGGACCCCCGCTTTCATGCAAAAATGCCTGGTCCCCTATGTTAGCTTACCTTCTCCCAAACTAGAAAGTCCCAGTCAAGGGCTATGTCAACATCTCATGGTATGTGAGATAACGTCTGTGGTATTTACAAGAAGAGCCTCTAATACCTCGTCTATAAAATTGTGGGTTAAACATTCCACAAGAACAGCCCCTAATATCCCATCTATAGGATGGTGGGTTAAACATTCAGTTAAGTCAACATCTTGTAAACTACAAAATAATGTGTGTGTCATTTCTGAAAAAAGGTTGGACTATGTAAAATTGTCTTCTCTGTGACCCTGGTCTGTAGGCCAAAAGCCAATCCAAATGTAACAAGTAATGAATAATAACACTGTGAGTTTCTACTATAAAAGCCTGGCCCGGCCGAGGTCAGGGGGGGCTTGGCTTCCCAAGTCCCCCACTTGCGCAAGTGAAATAAACCTCTAAACCTCTTGCTTTTTGCATCTGACGGTCTGGATTCTTGGGACTGAGGCTCCCGACATTAGTCGCCCAGGTGGCCCATTGGGATTCGAGTCCACGGGCTGAGAGTGGGGTCTAACAAGGTTACATTGGGTGTGCTTTAAATAAGTTTTCAGAGATGAAACGACCCAAGGTCATAAAATCACTCTCTGTTTTAAAATGACATGGAGGTTCTGATCAGTGATAAATTCAAATACATACTTCCAGTGTAGCATGTTCTTTAAAATATTCATGGCACCATAAAAATTATCAGGAATATTTCATATTCTCTACATTGATACTAGTCAGGACACTTGAAATTGATTTCAGGACTAGTCCAGAGATTACTCCAGAGATTGCAGGAGTTCCTCAGAGCACAGCAGGAGAGAACTCTACTGTGACAAAAGAGATAAGACATCTGGGCTACTTCCCAGTAGGCAATCCAGTGGTTTTAAATAGCTTCAGGCTATCCTGTGGTCAAAGCCATGACCTACTTCTATTCATTTTGGAGAGTGAAACTAACATTTCTTCCTTCCTTTCTTCCTTTCTTTTTCTTCATCAGTCTTGAGAATTTCATACATGTATACAAAGAAATATGATCATATTTGCCTTCCATTTCCCCTCCTGAAGACCTCCATACCCCATATACCCTTCTCAACACATCCCTCTCCCAATTTCATGTTTGTTTGTTTGTTTTAATATTTATTTCATGTATTTTTCTATCAGTGCTGCCCATATGCATGTTGTGCCAATCCCCGGGGAATGTGAATCTCATCAACAGCCACATCTTCAGAGAACAATTATTTTCCCTTGTCCGGCCACTATTCACTGCCAATGGCTCCTCAGTAAGGACTGGGCCTAGACATCATTCACATAATTTCGGCTGTGATTGTGGCAGGCTTGATCTTTTGCAGGTAACCATAGCCACTGTGAGTTCATGAGTGCAGCAGCCATGTCTGGCCCAGAAGACTGATGACTACATTTCACAGTGTTCCTCCCCATCCACCAGCTCTTACATCCTTCTGGCTTCCTCTTCCAAGATGTTCCCTCAGCTGTAGTTAATAATACCAAATGAATCTGGCTTGTCATGTCTGCCTTTAAAATTTGGCCTCTTGGTATATATCTGTTCAATATCTGTTCATTCTTATGACATTCAATTTCTTTGTAATTTAGTCACACTAATGCCTATTTTATAACACCACTAATCCCTACATACATTTACTGATAATTATGATTTGTTTAAAGTCAAAACCTACATTTATGAAAGTTTTGTAATAAATATATGTGGAGTGAGACATCTAAATTTGCAATCAATTTAGATACATATTTATTACTTTTTCTTTAGAAAGTGAAATAAGGAAGGATTTTCTTTTTCATTATTTTCAGAATAAACTATCAGAAATAGTTTAGCCTGTAAGTGAGTGAAGGATCATGCATTTTCCTGGAAGTGCCTCTGCAAGTTTAAGTTCAAAAGTATCCAGTCCAACTCTATGTATTTACATGTACAGAATCTAAGTTCCAAAGCTGGTAAAGGGTACTTAGAATGGAGCAGGGGGTTCAGCAAAGTCAAGAAATCAAACCTTCTTCAATAAATTCTCATGGCCCTGAGTCTGCAAATTATTCTTTTGATAGTTAGCAGATCCACAAAATAATACATTTTTTTCTTTAAGTCATACTACAAATTTGTATCTAAGATGATTAATACAGAGTGACACAGGATGACAAGAAGCCAGTTTGGAGAATATCAAAAACAACAAAAATTTGGTGTCCCCATTTCTGGAAATACTAAAGAAAGTTGAATCTGTGGCATTCATAGAAGATGAGAAAATTGTGTCTAAAGCAAACATTGTTCCATTAACACTTGTTTTAGGCTTCAGAGACTTCAGAACTTATGAACAACTTATTCACTAAAAATATTTTTCAATATGTTAGGAAGGAAGGAAGGAAGGAAGGAAGGAAGGAAGGAAGGAAGGAAGGAAGGAAGGAAGGAAGGAAGGAAAGAAGGCCAGCAAAAGGAAGGCAGCAGAAAGGGATGGAGGGGAGAAGTGATGTATCACAGGTAAGCAGTGGGTTGTGTGTGCTCATGATTTCATTAGCCTTATGCTGAATAATATTGTTAATAGCCCGATGTGATATAATTAATTCCAAAATACAGTAATTATTAAGTGATTATAATTAAACCAACAATTAAATTTATGGATCAAAATGAGATAAAGGAAATCAGATGCATACTTCATCAATGAAAATATTAGTTAATGAATAATTAATTAAACACTTCAAAATGATGTTGTTTATAGATAGACCTCACACGGTTACTTCTCACAGCAGGAATAAGGATGTGCTCCAGCATACATTCACCAAGTAACAGATTTCTTCTTTCATACAGAGAAATCTTTATGTAGAGCAAGTAAACACAGAAATGAAAATTGCACCTGTCTGTCTAACTTCATAAGTTAATCAGGGCATACAAATCATGAACTTGTTTCACAAATTGGGATATTTTGTAATAATGTCTATCATAACAAAATGCTGCACACATTCATCTTGTACATGTATTCTTGAATCACTAGATACCCTAAATACTTCTGTGGGCTTCAGTGTTTTTCTCATACTATTTTTAGAAAGAGAAGTAGAAACAGAGACATATGGAGTTCATGTCATTTGTCCCAAGTCTCAGGGAAGGCATGATGAAGTCAAAATCTGAACCTTAGTCACTCTGGTACAAAAGTCTGATCTTACTGTCTTCTGCTGCCTCCTTGCAGTTTCTGGTTTAAGTGCTATTTAGAGTATTTCTCTAAATCACCTTTTAAAGAGACTTATTAAAGATACATTTAGAGTAAGTGTAAATCTAGTTTTAAAATTTTGACTATAAAACACTACTCGAAACATAACTTGCAAATGCCTGACTTTTCCTGACCTGGATCTGAAAATGAAAAGGACAAAGGTGGTGGAAGTTGGCAACAAAGTTTGATGATGTGTCAGTCTGTGGACAGAATAGGCAATATTGATCTCATCCTGTCAATGAAGATGCCCCTTCATCAAGTTATTTGTCTCTTCTATCACTATGAGTATAAAAGTTGTAATATTAATATCTCTATAGAGAAAGAGAACCAATAAGCTATGTATAACCTATTGAAAAGCAAATTCTCCTTCTCTTTTTTCATGTTTATTTCTTCCATTCCTCTGTGGATTAGAAGATGCCTTCCCATTTACAGAAGGGCAATCTGACTTAGTTCTTGGATCCAAAGACGAGTCTCATCCAGAAATGTCCTTACAGACAAACTCTGGATGAATGTTTGGTCCAGTATCTTGGTTCCCTAAAACCTGATTAAACCAATGCAAAATCAATTCCCAGTCAATTGCACATATCTGTATGATTAATAGTCTATTAAAATGGTTTCTGCTTTTTCCTAAGGGGAGTTTCTTCCAAAACTGCATTTGAGTACTACTGACATCCGATTTAATTCACACAAAGGGGATTCATTCTTTGACCCTTCATAGAATTTGAATTTTTAACTTTTTTCTTTGTTGTGAAAGAAGTAATTCTGAAATTTTGATTGATTGATTTTTGTTTGTTTTTATGATTCTTAAGTTTATTATTAAACTCTAGAATATATTTCCCATTTTATTTTAGAAACAAAGTTTGAAACACCAGAGTCAAACCAAGGAAAGGAATTCTACTGATAATGTCTTCCCAGCGCCCTCCAGTTTCCATGGTTACCCAAATTCAAGAAAGGAAGGGGCTGAATCTCCGTGGTTAAGAGTATATACTGCTCTTACAGAGAAGTTGAGTTCTCAACACTCAAGTAGGCTTACACTAATCTATAACTCTAGCTCCAAGGAAAGCCAATGCCTCTGATTTCTGCAGGAACCTGGATGCAGATAGCCACACACAGAAACACGTGCACAGAGACAAACAGAAAGACAAACTCCTACAATTCATAGAGTACATGATATTGGGCAGGAAAGGAAAGGGAGATGCAGATAGGTGAAGGGGTCTAAATATGATCAAAACTGCTGTATTAAACCCATAAAAATTCAATAACAATATTTTAAATATGTTTTTATTGAATTTTATGTATTTCATACACATTTTAGTCCTCTTTAGACCCCCTTCCACTTTGGAATCATCACATAGCTCCCACCACACAGTGGGTTTCACATAGCCCACCCCCCACACACCGGGTTTCATATAGCCCTCCACACACACTGGGTTTCGTGCATTCTGTTATTTATGTTAAGGCCTAGTAAGCCAATTTAAAGTCCCTTGATGTCCCCCAATGCAATTCATTGGGGTCTAGTCAGTTAACCTAGAGTCACTCTCTTAAAGAAGATCAGTTCCCAATAGTTCTTCATCTAAGATTGGGGCCAGCAGCCCATTTCCACAGTTCTATGCTAGGTTTTTGTCTGCCTAACTTTACATGGGTCTTAGTTTTTAATATAAATTTACAAATTGAAGAAAAGTGAAGCAAATAGCAGAACTCCACTCAATCAACAAACCGCCATCACAAGTAGAGAATCAAAAGATGCTGTGAAGAAGATATTTCAAAGTAGGAAGCAGGATTAGACACATATCTACATGAAACAGAGTAGAGCTTTTTAACTAAATTAAGAGATGAAGCCATTCCTGTCATTGCACAATAGGAAAAGATCAGCTGGAAACTATAACATTGTACATGTTTACTGTTAGAAGAGAGTCATAGAGAAAAATAATTCATGAGTAGGAGATTCTATTTCTAATAACACAGAGTTGGAAGTCAATCTTATTAAGGACTTTTGCTACTCAGGGTAGCAAAAGGAAACTTAGAAATGTCCAAAATTATGTGAACTAAAGACAAAGAGGAAGAAAGATCATCAAACTGCAACCGACTAAATTGACTTGGCTTTGGGACCATCCTGTGGTATAAGGATGATTTGTTTCCTGCAAATCTTTATTGAAGCTTCATCCCTAATAGAGCAATGTTGGAGGGCAGAAGAGACTGTGAGAATTTGGGTCACAGAACCATTACCATTGGAGGGGACTGATGTTTGCTCAAGGAAGTAGTTTATGTCTCCCAGGATTGAATTAATTACCAGAAGAGTGAATTGATAAAAAGTCAAGCCACACATGTACTTGGTGTCTTTATTTCCTTTCTACTTCTCTGCCTCATGCCCTTTTGACAGATACCAGTGTCATACCACTTTCATTTTCCTGAAGTCAGATGTAAGCCAAATAAATATCTTTGTACATTACTCGAAATCAAGTATTTTGTTACAGCAAAAGAAAACTATCCACATAGATAAACAAGGATAGCGGGGGAAAGAGGTCTACATATATAATTTCACAAGTACATGTTTGTAGAGGGCTTTATAATTCAGTAATCCTTTGAGGAGATTTAAGATTCTTAAAAAACAATTCCCAAAATGCTGTAAAGGAATTTATTCAATATTAAAGTAGGGAGGTAGAGAGAAGTAGTCCATTATACGGAACACCAACCATATTTAGTGCTGTTATATTAGCAAAGGAGACCTGAAAATATACGTACCCATCTCACAATTTTTCAACCACTCTTTGTTCACTACTTCTAGAGTAGAAGCTACACAAAGTAAAATCACACCTTAGCAGCCTCCCTAGTAGACTGGAAGAAGTAGTGATGACACAGTTTTGTGCAAGATACAGTTAAAAAAAAATACATATATATATATATATATATATATATATATAGAGAGAGAGAGAGAGAGAGAGAGAGAGAGCTGTTTTTCTTTTTTCCTCCCTCTTGTTAGGGTGTAAACACAGAGCCTGAGTAACAACAGCTTTTGGAAATCATGAGCTTAAAAAACTAAAGAAAGAGGAAGGGACACACACGCACGCATACACACACACAGAAAGAGTCCTAAGGAGGACAGAATAGAATGAAAGACTAGTCACAAGTGCACTGTGCTAATCATCTGCTAAAATTTAGAATGAATTTTTGTGAGAAAAAAAACGTATCTTCCATGTTAGCCACTTTAGGAAGAATGACTTTTTGTCATTTTGTTTCTTGCAGACCAAGGGATGCCTAAGTCTTATGACTTTTAAGATACTATTGTCTTACTGGTCCACAGCAGGATCATATTCTGTTTCCCAAAGGAAAACTATCAATTGTTCTTAATTAAGAAGAAACTTTCTATATAATATAAATTCAATGCATATCTTTGTTTACTCTAGTTTTTTTTCTTTCTATTTCTCTATGTTTTCAATTGTCAGTACTATATTGTTGCTTCTGGCAAAGAAAATTGGTATAAGGATTCTAACAATAAAATAAAAATTGAACCTCAAAAATTGAACGTAGAGAGAATTCTTACCTAGAGGGAGAAAAGAAAACATTCTCAGATATTAAGAATTGTGTATTGAGTGTGCACAAGTCATCCTTAAACATCTACTTCATCATCATCACTAAGAGGTTTTGTGAATGCAGTGTTATCTTGAAAAAGGATACAAAGATGGGCTTCCTTATTAATGCTTATAAAAACTTCAGAAGTAAAAATCCAAAATCTCAGGGCTGGAGAGGCAGCTCAGCATAAAGAGCACCTGCTGGTCCTGCACAGGATCTGGGTTTGATTCCAAGCACACACATGGCAGCTAACAACCATCAGTAACTCCTGTTCCAAGGAAATCCAATGCCCTTTTCTGATCTCTGCAGGCATTGAAGGACATGGATGAACTTACATACGTACAGGCAATACACTCACACATACAAAATAAAAATAATGATAAATAAAAACATTCAAAAATTCAAAATCCCAATTAATTGACAGGAGCCTAAGGAACTTTAAAATATTCTAGGAGGGCTATTAAGCAAAATATTGAAGAAAAAGGAAGAGATGGGAACTTCAGTGAGGGCACCCTTTCTTTTAAAATTCATTCATTTTTATTTTATGTGTATTAATGTTTTGCCTGCATGTAGGTAAGTGTACCATGAGCCTGCAGCAGCTGCAGAGACCATCATATGAGGGTTCTGGATCTCCTGGGACTGGAGCTTTAGACAGTTGTCAGCCATCATAAGGGTACCAGGAACCAAACTTGGGTCTCTTAGAAGGATAGAAAATGCTCTTAACTGCTGAACTGTCTCTCCATCCTCCCCAGTGATATCATTCTAACCAGAAGACTGAGAAGAGCCCAGAAACGGGCTGAAGGGACAAATTATATCCAGAGCACTGGCTCCTGTTCCTGTAATCAGCAGAGTTTCTATATTTTCCTTCTTGTTCACATCCTTTTTATTGTTGCTGTAAGTGTGTTTGCAGACATCTGTATGTACACTTGTTCATGTGTGTGTGGACACAGATGCGTTTTCTAGTGCTTGTGCCTGTGTATCTATGAATGTGGAGGCCAGAGACCAACTCAGACACCATTAGTCAGGATGTTATCCTCTTTGGGTTTTTGTGAGAGGGTCTCTTACTGGCCTGTGACTCATCAATTTACTTAAACTGTCTGACCAGTCAGGCCTAGCAAGGCCCCTATCTCCAACTCTCCATGCCAGAATTTCTAACACACACCACTCTTCCCAGCTGTTTTACATAGGTTTTGAGCAGAATCCTCAGGTCCTCATGCTTGCAAGGCAAGGACTTTACTGACCAGGATATTCCTCCTGACCTCACACATTTCCTTAATAAAGTTTACCCTCAAGAGGTACTTGTCACTACAAGTGGTGCACCAAGAATAGACTATCAGGTTCCTTAATTTCTTTTGATTCATTGAACAATAGAAATGATAACTCAATAGCTAGAATGGAATGTTGGTTGTATATATAGCATTGTAAAAAAAAAAAGTCAAAATGAAAAATAAATGTTTCATGACCAAGTGTATAATGCAAAATAACTGCATTCCAAGGTAAACTTATTCTTTGACCACACTGCTGAATAGAGAAATTGCAAATATTAACTTTCTGTAACAAATATTCACAATTTTCTGTAACAATTTAATAAAGAAGCTCAAGATTAATATTTTATGAAATATGAAGTGAATATTTTCTTCCACTGTTATTTCGTGCTGAGCAAAAAATGTCTGACTTGAGAATCAGTGCAAAATAGATGCTTCATTATGTGTGTCTCACGCCCAAAGGATGAGTAATGTTATTTATTGTATAAGTTGTTATTGGGTAATCACCATGGAATTAAGATTGATTTGTAATTTTTCTCAAGGAAATTCTTATTTTTTTATCAATACTAATAAACTGCAATGGCTTGAATAATTAAATTTCCAATTGTTTTCCCCTTGTAAAATTTCAGAAACTTTAAATCATACTCGTTTTAGAAAACATAAGCATTCTTCATTTGCACAGGGTTCATCTCATACCACAGGTTTGTAAAATGATACTCAAAACTCTAAAAAGGTACTTAAGGATAAGGCACCATTGCAGTGTCCTTTAATTAAACTATTATTTAAGAACCCCCTACTTTGTATTGTTCAAAAATTTTTTGAACCAAGATTTTTACTATTTTGATTTTTTGAGAATTTCATACATGAGTATTATATTTGCATAATTTCCACCCCTCCATCTCCCTTTCAACTCCTCCCATACTCCTAAACTACCTCACAATTTATTGCCATCTACTTTAATATTGTTATATATACATACATACATTTAGAAATATGCTGTATATATCTATATCTATATCATCATCTATCTATGTCATATACATGTATATATAAAATTCACCGAGTCCATTTAGTGGTGCTTGTGCGTGCACAAGCTGACTACTTGGAACTAAATAACTTCTCCAGGAGCAAACTGGTTGTCCCTCCCTCAGTATCCAATACTTGCCTATAGCTCTTCATTTAGCAGTGGGACCCCGTGAAATTTCCCCAACCACACTGCCACGTCAACTGTTTCCATTATGCAAGTTTCACTATGCTACCATACTGTAGAGATTTCATCCGTCTCTCTTCTCTTCCATATCAAGAATACATTGTCTAGCAGCAAGTGTCTTGTCCCTCTGGTTCTTAGAATCTTTCTGGTCCTTCGATGTTCCCTAAATATTAGCTGTAGAGAATGCACTGTAGATGTGTCATTTAGGGCTAGGCATTCCACAATCACTTATTCTCCTCATTTTGTCCAGCTGTGGATCTCTGTAATAGTTAAATAACATTTTTTACTAATTCTTTGAGAATTTTATACAATGAATTTTGATAATATTCAACACTTTCCTTCAGTTCCTCTCAAATTCATCCCCTCTTCCTGACCTCCAAAGTTTGTGTCCCTTTTATTATAAACTTATTAAATCCAATTTTGAGGTGTGTTTTTTTTTTTCTAAAATTTATATCTTTATAGATCTGGACACGTCTCTGGGAATAATTTTAGATTGTATTAGAAATGATGGAATACAAGAGTTTTCCCCATGTATACTCACTAGAATGAAGCGTCTACAAACACTGCATTTAATATTTGGCCCTGTCTTATGGCTTGTGATG
The DNA here is from genome assembly GCA_035773235.1 of Eospalax fontanierii. Lineage (NCBI taxonomy): Eukaryota > Metazoa > Chordata > Mammalia > Rodentia > Spalacidae > Eospalax > Eospalax fontanierii. Next base: position 12,779,229 of record CM069544.1, on the reverse strand, counting down.
TGGGAGCACATCACAGTAGAAGTGCCAGAAGAAACTGCTTTCCTCTTGCTGGGGGTGGGAAAAAGCAAGGGAGAGATACTCCCAATTTTCCTTTCAATGCCAAACTCTCAAATCCGTACTTACTGTCACTTGATCCCACCTCTTAAAGGTCTGGACACATCTCAAAAGTACCATAGCTGGCAAACAAGCCTTCGATATATGACCCTTTGGTGACCATTATATAAAGGAAAGGTGACCCTTATATATTAGGAAAGACTTCAGTTGTCTTGTTTATCCATGGAATTGAGTGTGGAAAGATCCATTATGATTATTATATATTCATGGGTTGTCTTGAATCAAATTCCCAGGTAAAGAATCTGTCAAACTCAATTACAGGAATAAGTTCTATCATTCAATTGCTGAAGCATCAATAATATTGAGGCTTTTGGGAATACATTCAAATAAAATGCCATATACTAATCTTCCTAGGGAGGATATTCAATCTGTCAGATATTTTATTATTTGGCTTTGACTGTTTAAAAGTATCCTAATGAAAAATTATGACTATGTCACAGGGGGATTGGAGCATCAAATAAATGCAATGAAAATGTGTTTCAAGTCTTCCTCTAAAATATATATAAAGACATACATTCATCCCTTGACATTAAATATTATTATGTAAGTGTTTAGATTACAGAGCTTTCACTTAATATTTAAAGCAAGCTAATTCCTCGTTAGTTAAAGAAGAAACTTTTAAACAATTTGTTTAGTTCTCAAGTGAAGTATGACATGGCAATTAAGGCAGTTAAACAATAAGAGGTATGACAACAAACATCAGCCCAGACAGATGACAGCAAGTCAATTCCCTGACTCCTATCATGTCACACATATTACTTGATTTCTACATAAAGGGAATATATATGTGTAGATAGATAGATGATAGATAGATAGATAGATAGATAGGATAGATAGATGAGAAGAGATAATTTTATATGTATTTCAGTAAAATTCATCTCTGTTTATATTAAAATTGTTATTCTGATGTGATAAAATCATGTTCCAGAAATTATTGGCTACACTTATTAGGAAACTTATGGATGGGGTCAGAATCTGATTCGTGTATGAGGCAAATTTTAAGGATATGTACATAGATACTATCCTATGACCACACATACACACATACACACACACACACACACACACACACACACACACGTTCTTTGATAATAAATGATGTTTTATGTACCCTTCAAAAATACTATGTATAAAATCTCATTTGGAAGAAGACATGACTTCTGTGACAGAATTTGTTTGATGTACTAAGGCCCAGATGTTAAATCACATGCCAGTTTAAAAGATGATATTTGGGCAATGCTTAAGGCTAAAAATTTGAGCGTACAGCTAATATCTTGTGTATTAGTTTTCCATAACTTAATATGTAATGCTTCTCAAACTGAGATATACATATTTTATACCAGGATCCATTTGGGTCAACATCTATAGCATAGACCCAGAAACCCTGTTTAACTTAAATAAAAGTGGCTAACTTCCCTATGCTTAACCTTTGCCTGAACATACTCATAATTAAGGCATCTTTATTACTTAAATTTGGATGAGAAAATAGAGTTTCCTACTCAATGTTTCTCAATGTTCAAACTTTATTTTGTTACCTTAATTAAGAGATTTTCTCTCTTTGTTAAGAGTAATTTTAATACAATCACAGAAGAAATAGAACTTTGACATATTTTTATATTTTATATTTTAGTTAAAATTTTCATGTACTTTTGATAGCTCAATCCTAATCCTAAACACATTTCCCTTGTCATTAATTATGAAGCATATATTGTCATCTATTATCCTTCTGAAATGACATCTTTGCCAAAACACGTTTAAAATATCTTAAGTCAAAGGGGGTGTGAGACTTTCATAAGTAGATATTTTAGCTTGCTATAATCTATCAAAAGCAGGTAGCTGAAAGTCACTGATCAGTTTGAAGCATCTTAGTGGTTTAATTTTATCAGGAAAATATATGGAGTTCCAACTTTGTTACTTCAAAAGCAAAGTGCTATCATTGATGAGACAGCTCAGCATTTTCAGTATGGTGGTTTTATCTTTAAGCATGTGTTCTTGTGATCATAAATTGCTACCACTTATTCACATGTCATGTATCTGCCTAGCCATGTCTAAAGAAAGTGGAAATGTCTTTACCAGAGACCCACTTCCCATTTCTCACCCAGGTGCCTTTAGGAGGTAAAGCTCAGTACTGAAGGATAACTTGATTGTAGCTAGGAGTCTGCATGGCAGCTTGATGTAAGACAGTGCTGAACTCCTATGACCTTGCTCTTTTGTGTCCTAAGTGTTAAGGCATCATAAAAGAGGCTTTGAGCAGGCCTGTTCAGATGGTCAGTTGCTATGTAAACTGAGTGCCTGAGGAAATTAGCAGTTTCTATCAAACATTTGTAGTCAGCTTATTTTTCAAATGTAGATGCTTGATCTTTAAGATTTTAACATTTTATCTCAGTAAGTAAAAGCTGTATTTATCTGTATGTCTTCTCTTCATTTTCAATAAGCTGGAAGACTAAGATACATCTTGGGATAATTTAAAATTTCCAAAGGTATTCATGAATATTTTGACATAAAATGATTGCAGAATAACAAAGTGTTTTTTGGCATTGAAACAGTGGTGACTAAGAACAGTTTTCTGTTTGTGACATTTGAAGACACATGGGCCCAGGAAAAGGCAGTGGTTTATTCCACACTTCCCAGAAAAGCAGTAGAAAATCTGAATCTAAAGCAAAAATATTTAAATACTGATCCAGTTTACTCCAATTCTTTTACCTCTGAGATTTCATAGGCTCTGTGTCAATGGCGCAGGTTTTGGAGATAAGAGTAAGAATTCCAGTATCTGTGCAATAGGATGAGTCCTTTGGCTATAGGCCAAGGAGTGGTATAACTGGGTCAAATGGTAGGTTTATTTTTAGTTTTTTATGAGTTCTCCATCATATGGCAATAGAATCCTACAGCTTCCTGGGCCCCTGCTCAGATAAGCCTACAGAAATCATTTTGGCATGCTCAAGACCCACGCAAACTCAAGCAGACAAAAATCTAGTATGGAATTGCAGAAATAGGTAACAGACCACAACCTTTACCTAAGAAATATTGCCAATTGATTACTGTTGAGTGAGAATGAGCTAGTCTTCCTAAGACAAGGAACTCTGGGTTAGCTGACGAGATTTCAGTGAATGGATCTGAACTAAGGTCACTTGGGGACACTAATACAATAGCTGACACTTGGGGATACTTGATACAATAGATGAAAGAATGTGTGAATTCCAGTTAGGGGGTTAAAGGGGTGCCAGTAGGGCAAGGGATATAAAGATGATTAAGACTGATTGAAATATTCTATGTGAAACACACAATGATTCAATAAAAAAAATAGTAAAAAAAAAAAAAAAGAAAGTTGATTTTCTCATGACAAAAGACTAAAAAAGGACTTATTTTCTTCCTTTTTCTTCAAAAACAGACTTAGGAAATATGGGAGAATGCTTTTTTTTTTTGTTTGTGTGCTTGTTTGTTTGTTGTGTGTTTGCTGAGACATGGCTACAGTTGGTAACCTAGACTGTCATGGAACTATATAGCCCAGGTTGTCCTCGATCCCATGGCAAGCTTCCATTGTTAGCTACCAAGGGCTAGGATTATGGCCATGAGCCACCATTACTGACTCATTTTTCTTTCTTGATCTTATTAAGAGACAGACTTCTCACTGTCTTTTTTTTTAAAGCAAGTTTTTAAGAATTTTTTTTATGTATATGAGTGAATTACTTGCGTATATGGAAGTGTACTCATGTTGTATAATGCCTGCCAAGGTTAAAGAGGGTTGTTGGATCCTCTGGAAATAGAGTTCCAGATGCTGTTGCCTACCATGTGGGTGCTGGGAACAGAACGTGGGTACTGTTCAAGAGTAGCAAGTGCTCTTAACTGCTGGTCCACCTCTCCACCCCCAGCAAAAGGTTTGTTGAAATAAGGTTACACTCATTTGCATATGAATAATAGACAAAAGCAGTAGTGGAAAAGACCATGTAACATGAAAAACCTAAAATACCCGTTTCCTAAACAAGAAAATTTTGCTAACTCCTGTTGTAAGTAGACCAGCATGTCATGTATTCAAACATTCCTTCTAGGGACACAACCTAAATGGAAGTTGATCAGAAATATAGGGACAGGGATGGTGTACGCTAGTTTCTTTAAATTTACTATTATTCTCCATTCCTAAAGAAACTGTCAAATTTGGAAGCCATTCTATTCTTACCCAAGGCCATATAGAAACATTAGAGCATAGGGCTGAACCAAGACTGACTGTTTCCTCAACTCCAAAGAAAACGACAGAGGATGATGGAACAGAGAAACAATGAATCTAGTAAAGTATGCATTTTAAAAAGACCACTTGCCTTTCAGTATATGGACCACTGCTACGAAAGGACCGCAAAATAACCTTTGTTTTCGTGAATGAGGACAGAGTGAGCCAGCTGCAGTGATGTCCCACCACTAACCTGCATTTTCGTGTTATGTTAAGAATAACAAGGATATTTGTGTATTTAAATATATTTCTTAGTTTCTCTCAGTTTTGGAACATTTCTTTTCATCTTTTGATCTTTACAGCTTAGACCCTCTTGAACATTGCAGTCCAGATATGTAATGTGATACATGTCTTTGGTGTGTCCATGTTGTTTTATGACTAGGTTAAATTCATGTGTGGTTCTGTTCTTCTCCTTCATCTTCTCATAAAGCATATTATTGTAGTTGGCTCCCCACTACTAAAAAGGTTTACCTCAGCATCATCATTGCTTTTACTTCTCTGTATGTGTGAGAAGGCGGGAAAGAAACCTTAACACGAAGTCTTAGAGACACCTCATTGTTCCTAGGTCCTTTCAAAAGACAGAATGAAAGAATAAATAAAACCAAACAACACATGCATGTGCATACATGCACACACATACACACACGTACTTCCACAGTCATGTTTATATTTCAGTTCTCTGTGAAACAAATCAAAAAAGTTTCTTTCAGTATTCTCTCCTTTGACATTTCTCTGACAGTGAAACACAAGGCTTTTAGTTTTCTTCATTTGTTTTCCTATTTTCTGTCACTGTCCTAGTAGATAACGCGGTCTCTCATCTCTTCCAGTGCCTGTTTGAACCAGTTTCAGTTCATTCCCTCACGGCATTTGGTTTCCAGTATTCCAAGCTGCTTTTCTCTGATCACCACTGCATTCAGGTGGCCGCCTCCCCCTGCTTGGCCACTAATGATACATTCCAAGATGCTCTTGGCATTTTCTTCACCCCACTCAGCTCTTGTCCCTGCCCTGGACCCCATTGCTTCTTTGCCTTCCAGCAGAGCTATTAATATCATTTTGATCAATGTACTGCCTTTCAGACATAGTAGTTTAAGAAAAGTAGGAAAAGGATGGCAAGGAAAATGAATTGGATGAGAGGAAACTGAGTAAAATGAAACTAACATCCTACAGTGTAAGGTTCAGTGGGAAAGAATGTGGGGCAATGTGCTAAAGGGATAGAAGTTCTGTAAAGATTATCCACATAAGAGGAATAAAGCAAAACCACCTAGAAAGAAAGCCAGAAAACCATGTCATGACTAATGAAACAATCACTAGAAATTAAATATGATTAGGGAGAATTGAACTTCGGAGCTTGAGAAAAAGGCAAATGTGTTTCATATAAAGCCAATCTTGACTCATTAGAATATAGACAGGATTATCTCTTTTCTAGGCTCTGTACATTAGCAATAATTTTTGATGTTTCAATATAGTCACAACTGTAGATGATTTTATTCTTCTCAATATGGCTGATTCAATCAGAGTAAACTTCAGTCCATGTGTAAGGACTAGTAAGCCTGTATCCACTCATCATCATACACTGGAATGGAATCTTCTTTGGGCGTATATGATCCTACTCTTTTTGTTAGGAAAACATGATCATGGTAAGCATACAATTTTGGATTTACAATTGGATTTTTGAAAGAATTATGCAATTATTGGGAATCATGGTGATCCAAGGTTTCTCCAAATTATTTAGCATTTTTAGTTAATTAATGCCATCTTCTGTATATTCACCTCATTATAGAAACAGAAGGGTAATATGTTATACTGTAGTACATATCTTTTAAGATTTTATATAATCCACTTTAAAAATTGCACAGCTTTTAGATAGTATAGCAAGGCTTCTCATGAAATTCCTTCCACAGACTCAAAGGTTTAAATACCTCATTCTTCATGGAGAAGGTCATGGAATATTTAGATGTAACCTTGCTTGAGGAAGTATGTCACTGACACAGGTTTAAGAGGTCATAGCCTCACCTCACTTCCAGTTTACTCTCTGCTTGGTGTTTACAGCTGAAAATGGGGTCTCTGAACCTTCTGCTCCTGCTGCCATCCCAGCCTCTTAATGCCTTGCCTCCTACCATGATAGCGCCTATCCCTCTGGAACCATAAGCTAAAGTAAGCTCTTTAGTTTTGACATTAATTTAACATAGCTAATTACCTTAGAACACGACCTCCCATAATCCTAGATGAAGATAATGAGTGTACACACACACACACACACACACACAAATTAGTTTATTTATGCTTAAGATATTAAGTTATTTAATGTCCCTGTGCTTTGGTATTCTTATTCATGAATGGGCATTGTAGTACTGGTCTGTTTCATTAAAACCAAATGCAATAATATATAAGCCCTAAGTGCATGCCTGGCATATGGTAGAAACTCAATAAGTGTAATTAATTTTTATTGTTATTATTGATGTTGATAATGTTATTTCATAGCCTCTAGTTATGCCATACATCTGCCGCTTTTCTCCTAAGCTTAATTAACACAAGTGCTAAAAATTGAAACTTGAAGAATGATCATTGACAAGAGAAACTCATCCTTAATTAGGACACATTATGAAATCTTGGTACATACAGCCAATGAGACCAAGTAATGTAGAGATATAACAGGAGAACCTCCTATACATCTGACATTATTTCAGGCATAAAAAACTCCAACAGAAAAAGATGAAAGCATTCTTCATTTTCATTGCACACTTAGTCTTGGCTGTCCTGTAATGTGCTTCATTAATGTCCTAAGTGACTGAAAAGGAGGCAGATATCGTTTCTCTTCTCTAGCATGCAGAAAGATATATCATACATAACACAAATATTAATAAACAACATAATAACTCTTTAGTCCAAAGACCAATACTCATTAAAGGCTGAGAAGGTATCTGCCTCAGAGTAAACATCTTGGAACTGGGGTGTGTGTGTGTGTGTGTGTGTGTGTGTGTGTCTATGTGTGTTATGTGTGTGTATATATGCACATACACATAAATACAATGTTCAGTCTGAAAACAACAGCTCTCTTTACTAGTGTCATTGTGAACTAGTTCAGATATGTTGGAGGCATCAACACAAATAATAAAACAGCTATTCTTACACCTTGTTGCTCAGAAAACACAATTTAAAGTGAAGCCTCTTTTGAATGTCTTCTCGGTATCAAAAAGAGGCACAGATGTACAGGTCTATTCACTTACCCAATAGACTATACCTTGGCTTTTTCAATGTCTTCATGGGCATCATTAGCCAAGTGTTTCAAGAGCATAGATTGGCATCAGTGCATTATCAGCCTGGTAGTCGCCAGTGTGTCAGGTGTGCTACTAATTATTTTATTAGTATGCTACTAATTTGTTTATTTCATTGTCACCAAGATCTGACAATCTCCTCATTTTAACTTATTAAGAAACCGTACTTCCCTGAGTTTCCTTTAGGAACATGAGTCCATGGGGGAGGTGCTGTCCATATCCAGTCCTCTCAACCCAGGGTTACAGATGGCACCTTTCCAGAAGCAACTCATCCACAGGTATGTTGAGCACTTGATAAATACATACTAAATGAAGCCCTAGAGTAGCTTTATACTGTATGATCTATAAGCCTTACTTTTCTCATCTGAAAAATAGATGTATTGAGAAGATTCACAATTTAAACGTGCTTAAAATATTCCTTGGAAGAAGTTGCTTATCACAGAGACCAATGAATAGGAGATGTTTAATAATGAGTAGGCACTGTTGATTTTTGTGATTGCTGTTGCTCTGTTTTTGAATAAGAAAAATAAAAGGTTATTTGAAAACCAACTGCCACATGTTAAATTGTTTTATTCCCTGATAAGTGAGAATGTTTGTCTAGAAAGGAATGGCGTGGGACTAGGTATGGGAAATGTGCAGAGAGCACTTGTTCCTAATAGGAACAACTCTGAAGTGCTCTGACAAAAGGTTAGAAATGACCAAAGAATGGAGATTAGGAATCTGCAGAGTGTGGGTCCCTGGACAGGCCTCCAATATTAAGTTTCACTCACTCATGGCTTGGGGGGGGGTCATTTTGTAAGTGAGGGGGCAGAAAGATTGTAAGAGCAAGTGAGAAGGTAGATGGCCATATGCAAATAGAACCCTACAAACTCCTGGGACCCTGCTCATATGAGCCTACAGCTCAAGACCCATGCAAACTCAAGCAGACAAAAACCCAGCATGGCACTGGGGAAATGGGTAGTGGACCCCAATTTTTGATGAAGAAATATTGGCAACTGATTACTGTCGGGTGAGGATGAGCTAATCTTCCTCAAGTGAGGGACTCTGGGTAGACTGACTAGACCTCGGAGGATGAACCTGCACTGAGGAACATTTGGGGACACTGTCTTGACACAATAGATCTTAACATAGAAGAAAGAATGCATGGATTTCAATTCAGGGTCATGGGGGAATGCTGATGAGGAAGGGTTGTAAAGATGATTAAGACTGATTGAGATGTTCTATATGAAATACACAGTGATTCAATAAAAAAGAGAATAAAATAAAGTAAAATTCTTACAGCTAAATAATTGTACTAAAGAAGTAGTATCCTTTGCATTGTCAAGAGGAATATATTTTATTTCATGTTACCTTCTAAAGGAAATTCTTTTAATACCCCTGTTAGGACATCTTAAAACAAAAGACCATCTCTGGGGTACAGGTTGGTGATATCTTTGATATCTTTAAGCAAAATATTTCTCTGGTAAAACTTACAAACTACTTGGAACTGGCATTTCAAAAGTTAGAAAAAAATAAAAGATATAACAGAAGGAAAGAAAGGAAATGCATGATTTCCTGACAGACTGTGACAAGATTAGTAATCTCAAGTTAGCCGTAAAATGCTTGCAAAAACCTCTAGGAAGAAGGTGCTCTGATTTTGCTTTGGTTCAGGGGAATTATTTTTAATTCTGGAGTGTGACTCATATAGTCTAAGGAATGAACTTGTATAGAATCTCCTGCAGACTTGACAGTTTAGGTGTCAATAAAAATATTTTTGCATCAACCCAGTGACATTTTTACAAGAGGTATGAAGAATACTATATTAAAAGAGTCAACTTCCCAAACTCTGCTGGTCTTTCCTTCAGACAAGAACATACTGAATTTAAAAGAGCTTCAATAGGATAGGGTTCAAGTTTCTTTCATGTGGGAAAATCAGGGAGATTTGTCAGCACGCCCTGACCTTTTCTTCAGACGTATTTTGACATAACCTGTTTCATATCCTTATTTTACAGGATAACTTTTTGAATTTTCAGTCAGGATGGGTAAACTACTGCTACTTTTTGCTGAGATTTGCTGGGACTAAAGTCTCTACTGAACCCTGGGTTATGTCAAGAAAAAACACTTCATGGTTGTTCCTCATAGGGGAGAGTCGGGTGAGAGTCCCTCATCCTATGACACTAGGGAGCCTCTAAGCACAGGTATCAAATGTCTTTGATAATCCTGCCTGCCACTCCATCCCAAACTCAGTGTTCTCCTCACAGTACAGCTGCTCTCTCTGGTTGTTGAATCCATCAGGTTCACTGCACTCAAGTTTTCTATATGATCTGGTATTCCCTGCATTCATATTCTCTCTCTCTCTCTCTCTCTCTCTCTCTCTCCCTCCCTCCCTCCCTCCCTCCCTCCCTCCCTCCCTCCCCCCTCACCTCTAAGTCTTCTTCAGCTACTATCATACCAGCTCTTACCCAGTATCCAACCACAATATTATTTAATTATTTTAGCCCATGGTAACACGTACAATTCTTACATGAATCTTTCATAGACAGACATGTAGACAGCAAGGCTCCCACTGGTAAGTAGTTCTAATATATGGGTAGGTTTATAATGTTTTGACCACATTCTCTCATTAGAAGGTGATTCTTGATCAAGGAAACTTTCTGAAAAGTACTGTTAGTATACCTTTTAAAAGTATAACATAAAGGACCTAATTGAAGTTGGAAGGCAAGAATTTGAGAAAGACTGAAGTTCCTGGGATGGAGAAACGGAAGCTACATAATTTCATGGTTATTTATTTACTTTCCGCCATTAAGTTCTTTAGAAATTCTATGTGAAAGAGAAAGCAGGGAAATGGAATGACTTGATACTGGAAGTGAATTAGATGCTGGAATTGGTGCTGGAAAGAGGAAATGAATTAGAAAGTCAATGCCATGAGCCGACTTGAGAAGCAATCCTTAGATTCCATCTTTATGACAAACCCATCAGCTCTACCTAGTACAGGTTCTCATAGCATTCTATAGTACAGTCTAATAGGCTGTACTGGAGTTTCTCATATCATAACTGGTTTCCTGAGTTTATGTGATATACATGTGTCTACCCTAACTCTGGCTACCAACAACAAATAGAATGTAATGGAGTGGATCCAGAGAAAACTGCTGGAGGTGCCTGTCTACCAGCTTTGCGATTACAGATAAATGACTTTCCCCCACCTCAGGTTCATCATCAATAAAATGATATTAAGCTGTCTGCTTCATAGGGTTACTCTAGTCTGTTAATTTAGTGGTATCCTTTTATCGTTTGGCTTAGAGTGCAATATGCAGCGGCTCTTGTTTAAATTTTTTGATTGGTCAGTTATTTAAAAGTAGACTGTATTGTTTCCATAGTAAGTAGGAAACAATTTGATCCAGACATTATTTCATGTACAGGTCGTTCACTCCTCTGCATCCTCATGGTCTGCTACTCTATTTTCCACTCAGTCTCTGCTGTGGTTCACTTACTTTCTCACTCTTCCTACCTCTGCTCACTCCAGGACTTTTTTTGAACACAGCATTCTCTCTTCCTGTAATGTTTATTCCTCTTTACTCATGGGGATCTCTCAAGTTCCCTCAGAGATAATAATCCTTCTATCCTTGTCCCCACAGAACTTTGTAAATAAGGCATGACAGATCTTAACAAGTTGTACATTTTGTCTACTTACATGGTTCCATTAGCCCCAAAATAATTTGAACAGAAGAAAAAAGCCTCTGCCCTTTGCTCTGCATAATAAGCATTCCTGCCAAGCTGTGTGAATTATAGTATGCATTGAGCTTACTATACACTTATGCTTATTTATGCAATCACATGTGTTTTTAGGTACCTAATTGAACCAGCTCCTGTGCCGGACTCAAAGATAAAAGTTAAAGTATGAAGGACAATAATTAGAGTATATGTAGAACTGAACTCAGAAACTCTGAGTTACTTTTAGCTTTATACTTATCAGAGAATTTGCTCTCTGATCCTCAATGGCCTTATCTTTAAAACGAGTGTATTGGGGCTAGAGATGGCTCCGCATCTAGGAGCCCATATTTCTCTTTCAGAGCACCTTAGTTCATTTTCTAGGACCCACATCCAATAGCTCATAAACACCTATATAACTCTAGCCCTCTTCTGACCCCCATGGGTACCTACTCTCACATATGAAAACCCCCACAAGACATACACACCTGCACATAATTTAAAAACAAAATGAAAAAAGAATATTAATAATTCTTATCTTATAGAAATTATTGTGGTATTTTCAGCCACACAAATGAGATTATAAACTTGGAACTCCAAAAATTTATATAGATACTATTAATAGACAGAGTGCCTTAGGGTCCTATATCTTTATGGAGGGAAAATTAATCATGCCATGACACATAGAAAAAGACAGATAGGAAACCCATAGAAAAATGGATTCAATGCACACAGAAATAACACAACACAATAGAAGAATAATATATATTATTCAGTACATATAGAAAATATGCAAACAAAATAATAACACTCATACAATGACAATTCAAGGCAATTCATAACTGTATGATGATGGATTAGTAAATTCTACAAGAAATGAGAGAGAAGCAGTTCCTGGGAGTTGAGGTGGTCAAGATCTTGGAGGAGTTGTGACTACAAAATAATAGAATCTAAAACGAAGTAGGAGGAGGCTCCCTGTACTTGCATGTAGCATAGGGCAACGACTGCAGCACAAACTGAGTGTATAGAGTGCTCAGCACGTGTCCTCAAAGACAGTCTTCAGACCCTAATTAGGCAGGGAGAAGAGGAGAGAACTGCTGCATTTATGCAATGACAAAATGTGAGTAATATCATCATGAAAGCAGATGTACAGTTCAAAGCTATTTGAATAAATAAAAAAAAATCATCAAAATCTTATGACATAGGAATTTGGATAGAGGACAGAATTGGCTCTGTTTCTGAGTCTTCCCTCTGCCTCTTCTAAACTATCCATTCGCCAGTCTTTTAGCTTAAGGTAGTTTGTGACTCTTGTTTATGCTGAGTGTAGGGGATTCTACAGTAATTCTGATCTCCCTGACTTTTTCAGGGGTCATCTAACTACTCATTCTGAATAACGATGGATTCTCTGCACAATTTAGCTAGACAGTTGCATGCAAACACCAATCAGGTTGGAATAGTCAGTGTTTAATGATCTTTCTGAAGGAGCAAGCTGTTACAAACGTTTAAATTAGGTCTTATCATCAGGAACTGTGAGGTTTCCTTAGAAGTTTGAATGAAAATGAAGAAAATGAGTTTTTTTTTTCTAAATTCCTTTCACCAACTCTTAACTCACAGCTAAGATCATACTAAGCCTTTCCAATCCCTACTTTTCAGTGAAGACTGGAGATTTACTTGTGCTGCTGTTCAGCTTGATTTGCATTCCGATCCTTCATGGGACATCTGTATACATTACAAAAGCATCTAATGCTGCTGCTGCTGGGGGTTCTGCGTACAGCAATTTTCTTTCCTGCAGTCACTGCATTTGTCAATCATCCACCTGGAGCCCTGAGTACAATGAATACATAAGGATTTTAGGGAAAAGAAACAACAAGAAGAAAAACTTTAAAACACAGCTTGCAAAGAAAAATAAGAGAACTTGTCAACACTCTATCCTGTAAGAAATCAGAGGGAAGTGTTTGAAACAGAAAAGAAAGGAATCTCAAAATGTTAGGAGGGAAGGAATTAAACTATAAATTGAAAACCTTGAATGGATACAGTTTTCTTGAATTTTCTAATTACATTGTCAGACAAAATACTACCATTTTCTGCTAGTATTCATAATGCATACAGAAGAAGTATTTAAGATACATATAAACAGGAGAGAGCAAAGGATTTAAAAGAGAAGTTTTTACTAAAACTGGTAAGTTTTCAGTGACAACAACTGTGATAAGTTACATCAACTAAGAAAATATATATTTGAAAACTGTTGATAAATCAGATTGGAAATGTTAAAAAAGTTCAATTAAACAGAGGAGTTCATTGCAGAAACAGAAAAGAAGAAACCAAAGCAACAGAAAATAAACAAAAAAGAAATACAGACTTAAGCCTCAACATATCAATAGTGACATCACATGCGTATTTTCAAAATTACACCGTTTCAGAACGTGTAATTTAAAGTAAATAAAAATACACAATTCAACTTTGTGTTGTCTACAAAGTCTCACTACAAGCGCACCCATGACATATATTGAAGCTAAAAGGAGGAAAAGGTGGGCCGTGCAAACAGTCATCTAAAGAAAGCAGTTGTATCTTTGTAGCACATAAGCAAACGTCAGAGAATAAAACTTCCCAAAGACAGAAACGAAGACATTATACAGAGATAAAAAAAAAAAATCAAACAAGAAAACACAAATGCTTATGTACCATAAAATGAGTTGCAAAATATGTGAAGTAAATACGTATCAAACTGAAAAAGGGAACTAGATTAATCCATAATTACAGCTGGACTTCAACATCTCTCCTTTGACAACTGATGACAAGATGTAAAATCAACTGGTATAAGAAAATTATACTTGGGACTTTGCCACTAGTTATGTCCTCTAATTTGGGAATAATAATAGCAAGATTAACTTGAATGATAATAGATTAATGCCATGAGAATAAATGAATTTATAATTCTAAATTTTTTTAAATGTACCAAACAAGTAGTAAATCCTCAAATATAGCCAAATGGTACTATCTACTTAAAAGGTAGTAAAAGCAGGAAATAGTCACAGCATCTGTAATTCTAGCACCTGGGACACTGAGACACAAGGATCATGAATTTGAGCCCAAGCAGGGCTACCTAGTGAGTCTTTCTCAAACAAAAAGACAGTACAGATAACTGCACCCCAAAATGACATGAGAATTCATGTGATTCTCAAAGTAATATGGTCCTATATTACTTACATTTTGTTGCCTTGACTATCTATCTATCTATCTATCATCTATCTATCTATCTATCATCTAGCTAGCTAGATGATAATCGATAATTGTTTCTCCACAAGAACAACCATAAGAAAGAAGTCACTATTTTGAAACATTTCATAGGTTTTAGTATTTTTCTTAGTGCCTCAACATGATTAATTATCACAAGTTTTATTTCAAAGAACCAGGGAAGTTGTATGAAGATGTTAGAAGAATGACTTCATCATTTACAGACATAATATATCTTTCTTAATTAAATGTTCCCCACACAGAGCTGCTTAGAAATTACTTACCCATATTAAGCACTCCAAAATCTACACTGAACATGTTCTCTAAAAATGTTGTATGCTGAATCTATATTGCCCTAACCCACATCATTGCTGTTTCTTTGACACAATTCATTCTCTGTAGGAGAAAAATATCTTTATTTACCTAATCACTGATACTGAGACTATATTTTAAGGCCAGGGTAGCAATGTATTTTAAAATAATAGCTAACACATTTTCAGATTTATAATTAAATTTGGGCCTTGCTATGAGCTTAATGCTCATTCTATCCACATAACCTTCTTGCCTATTCTCCAGGTTCATATACCTACTAACTCAATAAGTGCTAAACACAATGGCTTCCTTTAAGTTGCTTATCTTGATTGTTGCCTTGAATATGCTGATTCCTTAATAAGACAGACACAAAGGACTTAACCCAATCTCCAGGGTTATTTGGATGGAGGGTAATCATTATAATAGAAAGTTAGTTTATAGAATTGTTAACTGCTCATTAAGTGGTTCACAGCTCTTAGCTCAATGGGAATAAGATTCTATTGTTGGTTCAAATGCAAGTGGGCATGGCCTGGGAACAAATAACATCTTCCACTCTAGAAATAGTTTCAGAAAGTTTTTGTGTTTACGGAAGAAAAGAAAGTTATAAATCAAGGTATTTTTTCCCAATACATGGTTTAAAATAGGTAGCCAGATTGCTACAAACTGTAGGGATCTCTGTTACAGACCTCAGATGATATCAGATGACATTCTTAACAATTGGATTGGTAGAAGCTAGAGATCTGCTAAGTTAACATCATTCTAAAAGGTTGTACTAGATAATCACGGGATGTTAGGTCAGACACAGAGGTGGGAAATGAAGAGTTATTAAGGAGACTAAATATATTTTTAGTTTACAGGTTATATTAAAAGACTTTTAAAATTATGTGTATATGGGGTGTGGTAGGAGCTACATGCACAGTGCCTGTAAAGGCCAGAAGTGTCAGATCCATGTAACTGGAGCTGCAGGTTGTTGAAAGTCAACAGACATAGATGATGGTAATTGAACGTGAATCCTCTGCAAGAATAGTAAGTAACCACTGAGTCATCTCTGCAGCCTAAGTCTATAGGCTTTGGGTTTTTTGTTTGTTTGTTTATTTGTTTTTTATTCTACTTATTCTCCACAGTATTAGTGGAGTAATAGTTTCAAATCTTTTCTCCCTGATAACTAGAGAAGTGAGAAAAATTTTACGAATGTGTTGATAGCTTGTCATCTTTCATGGAATGTCTGTTTAAATCTTAGATCCATTTTTCTATTCTGTTGACAACTTCTCTAACTGATTCATCAGTAATTTTATTTAAGACATTTTTTTTCAAGTGAATTCTCACACTCTATGGATTTACTTTAAAAAAATTGGTTGATAACAGTCTTAGATGCATGAAAATCCATAATGATAGTCCAGAAATTTCCTCTGCTACAAGTCCAGCTTGCCTTTCTCTCTACCACTTTACACAATTATAGTAAGTTTAGCAATGAACTGATACAAAGATTATTGTGATTTCCTTTGCTTCTAATGTTCTTTTTCTAGCCCAAGACCTCACTGAGCATGTGACTTTATATTCAGTAGTCTGATTCCTTATGTTTTATGTGTTCTGTTTTCATCTTATGACATTATGGAGTCTTAAAACAACATGCATGTATTGATGCTAATATTAGCCACATGCCTGAAGTAGTGTTTGTCAGGTGTCTCTGCTATAATATTCTTTTTCACTGTCAAAGCTCTATTCTTTGTAAGGGAGTCACTATACTCACACTCTGGACTTGCCTCCCCTCCTTAGGGCACAATAACTACATCAATAACCAGAATTCTTCAACATGGGAGATTTATTTTTTCTCTGAATTCATTTAATTAGATATACACATACATGTACACAGTTCATGATGTGGGATGACTTTGTTTTGCTTCTCAAATTATCCCTTCGGGGGCCACAGGGAACTCTTGTCATTGGTTCTTGCATTCCTTGACATTTTCTCATTACAGAGGATCATTTCATTTGTTTATTTTTAAAGCAGTTCTTTGCTATCTGTTTTGTCTGGCTATAACAGATTATCATGGGGTTGGTAATTGACAATTGGGAGAAATTTGTTGGCTAATAGGTCAGAAGGCTAGGGAGTCCAGTTCAAGGTGCTGCTATCAGACGAGGATTCTCCTACTACATAGCCACAAGGCAAAAGATAAATGTGCATAAATGAATTCAACAAAAATGAAGCCACTACTGCAAGACATTTTCATAAGGGAAATGAGCATATTGTGACAGTCCCCTTGACTTAACTCCCTCCCATCAGGTTATGCCTCACAGCATCACATGGAGGACTGTTTCCTACCCATGAATTCTGGTGAACACAGGCAAACGCTAATACTTTATGGTACTGCAAGATGTGACAGAGTTCTGCTTAGAAGTGGACACTTCTCTGAAGATCTTCATTTGAGAATAGCATTAGAAACCAAGGTCTGTGTGTCAGGTGAACTTGTTGCTATAGTGTCTCTATGCCTAGCTCTTAGCTTTGTTCAGCTGACATAGTAGAAACAATATACATACAAAAATATATGTCTGTATGATAATGTCTAATTAGGCTACACAAAAGTTCATATTGATGCGTGCAGTCTTAATCAGGTATCCCATTCATCATTTTAATCTGTCCCTCTTGGCTATCCACAGACTGCAACAATGAGAAACCTCCCATCTATAAACCCATTTAATTGCTTGACTTTCCTATACTCAGAGGTATGTTCTATATCAATGATATCAATGATAGTACTTTTAAAACAATGACTGTCTCTTAGATTATAATATATATTTTTAACTCATCCAACTTGATCTTCAAATATTGCCCTATCTCACCTATAGTGTAAGTAGCTTATGGCACAGCATTCCCAATTCATCCTATGTGAAAGTTGGCTCATTTATTTTATGTATGAACATACCTACCCAGTACATTACTATCTTTACTATGGACAGCTATAGACTTGGTGTGTATTCATAAAGAAGGCATAAGCCCTAGAAGGAGTCTGGGTGAGAAATGGAGGGAAATATGACCAAAATACCCTGTATGCATGTGTGAGCATTTCCAAGCACTAATAAAAGTGTTATAGTACAAACAAAAATAGTATCAAAAATGGTAGTCCATTATTTACTAAATATTCACTAAGTAAAGTATCAGCTGTGACATAAATCTTACCATCCTTCAGAGCCAGATCAACCCTCTACCTCAGGGATTCCTCTTTGATTTACTATTTTATGGAAATATGAACCCTAAATTCTGTTCATCTGTTCTTCTCGCTTTGCATTTGTGTTCAGTAATGCATTATAAATAAATACATTTAATTCCCCTGGGAACTAAAGCTCCTTAATAAGAAACATGAATCTCCTTTAGTGAATGCAACTTTTAAGCACAAGGTATATATTGCATAAATATTTAAGGGACTACTTCGATTTTACCACAAAACAAAAATAAAAAAATAAAACACACTTAATTCATGCAATTTCTAAGATCTTAGTCAATGCAATCCACAAGAACAATAGAAAATTCTCTGATGATAGCTGTATTTTGCACTCGAGAAATAAATCCTAAATCAAGACTACAAAGCATAAGTAATAGTTCAATCTCATCTGTTCATTTCTACTAATTATCAGGACTGATCATACAGCAGAGGTTCATTTATGCTATATGAAAAACAATATAGCTGAAAGACTAGGGCAAATTTAGTTGCTCTTTTGTCCATACTACACAAATGTCTAAGCCAAAACCTGATTGCCAATTGCCACTTAGGTTTATGAGTCTCATGGAGAATCATAACAAGCAGAAATATTCACAGATAAACATTATTTCCTTTTAAGCATATGTCCCAACCCAGTCTTTCATCTGCTTCCTGACAAGAATCTGTTCAATTCACATAAACAAATAATCACTATGTTGAAATAGTGATTTTGAGGGTAGCTAAATGGAGCAACTTCTGCTCTATAATTGAAGAGATGCTCTCTACTTCTCCATCACAGGAGCTCACACTCTAACTGGCAGTCATGGCCAGCTTCTGAGACTAGGCATCAGAGTATTTCAAGATAAAATCTACTTACAAAAAAGAAATGGAGGAAGGGCTTGGCTTTTGTTCAGTTTAGCTTAGCTTTTCAAGTGAAATTAACTATTATAATAGAAGATGGCATTTTTAGTTCAGCAAGTATTTACAACACATTTTCTAAATATGAGTCACTATGCTTGTTGCATCAAGGGCTTTACTGGAGATAAAATGGCATTTATGCCCTTTAAGAACATTTACAAATCTAAGACAATTACAGAAACATATCTAAGGTTATAACAGGCCTATAAAATATATAAAAGTGCCATTTGTCTAGATTGAGGAGATAAGTTAATGCACTTACAAGGCAAGAACTTGAGTCAAAATATATAAAGTGACACTTTATATATAATTGGAAGGAATGAGCAGTCCCAAAAGATAGAGGTGGTTCAGAAAAGGTCTCCATAGAAAACGCAGACCATGGGTTTTACCTGATTATTGCTGGCTTTTATACAATCACCCTCTTAGGGACAAAATAGACTTGATTTTCTTTCGAGAAAGAAAATCCACCACTTTCAGGATTGTGTTCTTTACCTGAATTTGATGTCACCAATGGTATCCATCCTAGGTTCTTCGTTTCATTGCTTTGTCTGCAGTGATCAGTTTCAAATCTGGACACACAGGACTGTTAAGAGTCCATCCAGGACTTTTTTTAAAGAAAGGCAACCTTCTTGAGATGAGTGTGAGGCTCTTGCTATCAACCTGCCTGTCTACATGGACCTTAAAGCTAGTGTAGAAATAAAAAAGTAAGAGCTAGTGCACGTACAGGACTGATGACATCATTTGAGGCCAAACTGATAATATTATGTAGAACTGTCACTGGTTAGTTAGACTTTCGAGCTAGTTGGGCTAATGAAATTTTTCTACCAAAACTAACTTCAATAAAGAGCTTTGTTACTTCTATGCTAAGATTCCAAATTGATATAGTGAATAAATTTAGGCCTCTGGATAAACTTATGTTAAAAGCTGGATGTGGTGAGTCACTCTTACATTCCCAGCACCAGGGAAACAGAAGCAACTCTATGAGTCCAGGCTATCCTGGGCTACCAATGAGTTCCAGGCAAACCTAAACTGTAGAGTGAGAACTTATTTAAAACATAAAAATCTCATCCATGTAAAGATACTGTCTCTCTGGGGCTAGAAAGGTCTCTATGATGTAAACATCAGCAATTAGCAATATCTTAGAGCTCTCAGAAATTGGCGCTGACTTTCAGTGTCAGAGGTCACCAGACAGACTTCCAAGGAATGAATCCAGAGGGAAAGTGAGAACGTGCAACCCCTGTCTACTGACTGGTGACCTTCTCCACTTGAGAGGGTAAGAAACATCTCACTGACCCTACTCCTCTATGTCACAACAAACATGGCAAATGTTGTGCTGCTCAGAGGTTTGATTGTAGTAATGATGATTTATCATTTATTGATGGCCTCCTATAGTCTAAGAACTATGCTATGGGTACTTCCTTCATAACTCCATACAAATCTTCTGAGTTATGGATCCTATACCCATTGTACAGATGAGATAATTATAGTACATTAATGCGAGTTGGCAGTTCAATTTCCCATAGTTCCAACTCAGCTGGAACAAAACCTAATTCCAAACTGCGCTCTCAAGCACCATTCTACCCAGTAGTGATCTGTGAGTTTGCCACAGGCTGAAGGATTTAGCATTAAGAAAGAACTTGTCAGTTAGGCTAATGGAGTCCTGCGTCTTTGCTTTCTCTTATATGGAGACAAACACAGTTTTCTATGATGGCCTATAGCAAAGTCCAGGATGTTCAACCAAAAACAAAACAAAAACAAAAACATTACTTATGACAAGGAAATCAACGTATTTCTCTAGAGTTCAGTTACAAACAATTACTCTCAATACATTTCTCTTATTTATAACAGTTACATAAAACAGATGAGAAAGGGGTGGTGATACGAAATGAGCCACCCTGAGTGAGGCTGAGTTAGGATGGGAACCCTGACATGGGTCTGCCCCTCCAAGTAGAAGCCTGCTTCTCAAGGGAAGTCGAAATCCAAATCACAGCTAAGACTGGAACAGGAGCTAATTCACGGGTCTGGCAGTTCAGTTGACAACCAACAGCTCTTATCATAGAAGTTTTGCTAGAGAAACAGGTAGTGTTTTTTGATGAAGGAAATAGTGTAGCATGCGTTTAAACCTAGCCAATACAGTAAGTTATACTTTACATTCTTAATCGAATGGCCATATAGTCAGTCTTTGATGAAAGATATTAATATTTTTATTAATAACAATTAAGAAAAATGAGGTTTAAAGCATTTATGTAGCACACCCAAACTACAAAACTGGTAATTGTCAGAGCCAGAATTTAGACCTTCATGAACTTCTGACTTTAGATGGCATCTCATTCACATTTACTGCCATGTCTTTTGCTGGTATTGTTTGTCAAAATGCAAAGCAAACACACACACACACACACACACACACACACACACAGAGTCATTCTACCAATGTGTAGACCCAGTTTTTTAAATGTATCATCAATTTTTCATATATTTGCTTTTGTCAGGCTTTATTTTGCTATGAAAATGAAATTTTATGCAATGAAAATCGATTGAGATGGCTGCCAAAAGCAAGAGATAAATAAAACTTGATGTTGATCATTTGTTTCTTGTTTTATTTTGAGTGTTGTGGATAGAAAAAAATCTGATCAAACTATTTGTCTTTTTACCGCATAAGGATCTTATATCAACTTTCCAAGTCCCCAACACAGGATACAAAGCAGTCACAGAAGTGTGTCAGTAAATATAAACATGTAAATTGCATGAACAGGAAGAACCAAAGACCACAGGTGCCCATTGGTCTTCTTTCCCTTACAAGCTGATGGATGTTTACGTTCACTTCAACATTTCAAGGGTGACCTTTAATATGTTGTCACCGGTTATGTGAGTTAGGAAAAGTAAGCATTATTGATGATTTTACTTCTAATTCTGCAAAACGGAGAGATGCAAATCTTTCGAAGGACAAAATATTTTGTCAGGGAGCAATGGAGGAAACAGTGAGTAGATGGTGCTAGATACCTTCAGTTGTCAACTTGACATACAAGGAAATAGAAACCCAAGTAGGCAATTTCGCTATCTGATTAGCCTGTGGACTTGTCTGTGAGGCAGCATATTCTTGATTGTTCAGTGATGTGGGAGGACTCAGCTCACCGTGGATGGTGTCAACACGGGCAAGTGGTCCTGAGTTGTAATAATTAGCCTTAGCACAGGCCAGGAGAGCAAGACAAAAAAGAGGTGCTCCTCCAAGTCTGTGCTACGACTGCTGTAACCAGGTGCCCATCCCGAGTTCCTGCCCTGGATTCCATCAAGGATGAACTGTTATCAGGACTTGTAAGCCAAATCAACCCTTTCTTCCCAAGTTGTTTTTGGTCAGAATGTTTAATCACAGGAATAGAAACCAAACCAGGCAGTGAAATTCCAAATATCCACTCTGTCCTTAGGAATGGCAGAGTGGGAAAATCTGCAGTAGGTCATGAAAACCTGAATGCCACAGACACCAGAAGAGAAGCAGGTGATACAAACAAGGGAAGGTGGAGTTTGTGATGCTTGGAGTCTGAGAAAATTGTTGCAAAGGTAGATGTGCAAGGTGCGTGAGTACAAGTGTGAGGAATGGGCGTGTCTGGGAATCAGTCCTAGCATTACTTGATAACTGAATGTTTTTTATTATTTCCCAACCATATCGGGGTATCCAGAGCCAAGACTAGGATCTCTCCTCTGAAGATCATAGTTTTACAGGCAAGCCTAGATTGATCTAGGGACATTAGGCCCCTCTAATAATAAAAGGATAACAAGTTTTAGCAAAACTGTTCTGAAGCTGTAAAATTCTAGAAGGGAGGAAAAATGAGAGTGATTAAGGCAAAGCCAGGGTGATTGATAATATTCTTTCTGAAAGTAGCTAACGGGGTCAAAAACTGTGAGCTGCAAGACAGGACCTCAATTTTCACTGGTTTGTAGAATTTGCACACTAAAATTTTCATATTTATTCCCATATATTTAATTTGTATTAAGAGTTTCTACTATCAAAGGATTTGCCAAGAAAGCTTCTACCTGGCAACAGGCAACAGCACTGTGATAAGAAAGCTACAAAAACTAAAAATGAAAGAAAGAAATCTGCTGATGCATTTAACCTAACCAAGTGTGCAATATTCAGGGAAGCCTCCTAGAGGAAAGAAAGGCTATAGAACATCAAAGAAATAAGTACCGCTCAAGGATTAAGGAAGAACATCTTAATTGTGAGAAGAGTTCTTCAATCTAGAGATTTCCTACAGATTTCTGCCTTTGTCTTCACTGCTAGAGTGAGTTCCAACTGATGTTCTAAAAGTACCTTATTTAGGAAACCTGGACTCAGTAAGGAAGGGGAATATGGATTTTTCAGCAAAATTAGGCAAAACCAATCATATCTATAACCTAAGTACCATTCACCATTCATTCAAGGGAATTAAAAGTTCTACTCAGAAAGGCCCAAATTCATAATGTCAATTATGAGTCTACCCTACAAAGTCCAAAATATAACTTTATGCAAAAATATGTCTGTACTGACAAAAATAATGAAATTGGTTTGCATTTTATTTATTGAACATGGAGTGATTTACAGCACTAAAGCAGCAAGTATAAAAAGAAAAGATGAAAGCTGGGCATGGAGGTGCACGCCATTCATTCTAGTACTTGGGAGGCGCAAGTAGGAGAATCTCTATATGTTTGAGGCCAGCCTGGTCTACATAGAGAGGTCCAGACCACCTGGGGCTACATGAGATCCTGCCTATTTTATTTAAATGAAGAATGCGTAAGTTGGGACATCAAGAATTTTGCTATGAACCCTGTCCTCAGAAGTCTACAATCTAATTGAGGGGACAGTATACATGAGAAAAAAATAATGATATTAGAAAGTGCATAACTTGAATGATATGGGGAAAAACAGGATAGATTAATGAGTGACAATTTCTCCATTCAATTTTCTAGTAATAAAGTGATACCAGTATCAGCAGGATGGCTCAGCATGAACAAAATATTGGTTGAGTAACTGCAATCACCTGAACTCAATCCCAGGACTTCATAGAAGAAAGACAGAACTGATTGACACACACACCATACACACAATATAGGTTTTTTAATAACAAGAAGGAATGTGTGTAAGTGCATCACATGCATGCAGTGCCACAGAGTTTAGAAGAGGGCATCGTATCCCCTGGAAACGGAGTCATGAATGGTCATTCACTGTCATGTAGGTGCTGGGAACCAAAGCTGGGTCCTCTGCAAGAACAGCCAGTGCTTTTACCACTGAGCCATCTCTCCAGCCTGAAATCAGGATTCTTGACTTCTACTGAGGATGACATAAATGGAGGAATTCACAGATTCCCTTAGATGTCAGGTTGCCTGGGTTCAAATCCTAAACTGTCACCTGACATGCTTTTTAAATCCCCATTAGCTTCTGTGTAATCATAAATATGCATGTATAAAATGAGCATAACAATAGCAACTTTTTATAAGATTATGACAGGAATCAAACAACAATTTATAGAAGTACTTAACCAAGTATGTATTTACTAGCAAAATATGTGTCATTATAATTATTCTGTGCTTTACCCTATATGATGTTATTTGCATTTTAATAAGTCATTGGAATGACTATCATTCTGTGGGTTTCTCTGATGAGTCTTCTCTAAGGCACAAAAGAAGGCCTAAAGTTTGGCAGGGGTATGGTCAAAGTGTGGGGAAAGGGTGCTTGCAACCCAGAAGATCTCATCCCCATCAAGCTCTTATATGTATAAACTTAGGACTTAGTTAGGCTGTAATGAACTTCTCTAGGTTTCATAAGCCTCATGATGGCAAAATACCAAGACCTGGCTTGGAGAATTATGGTTGGGAGGGCTGTCAAGATACCTGAAGGTAGCAAATACACTGACTACCCTGGGGAAGTGCTCAGGAGACATTAACCTCATAAATTATGTCTTGCTAAGCTTTTGGCAACAAGGACACCCATTTGAATGTTCACTCTCCATCTTTCTTCTCTGGGATTTAGACCCCCAATTAAAGGATTTTGTGATTTATAGCAGTGCTAGTGATGCTTAGCAATTGATTCTGTCTCCCCTGTAATTAGTTGAGGAGATTAGAGTAAGCTTTCCTATCACCGCAAAGTTTGATTTGCAACAATCCACTAACCCAAAGGAGAAGGATGATCGGTTAACAGATCGGTTCCCTCTGTTAACACTTCCTCCTCCCTCTACACTAGAGGGCAAGACACATTCTCTTAGGGAGGCATTTGGAATCTAGGTAACATTGACTGGGGATGATTTGCAAGGATTTTGAGCTTTAAATGAGAAGATCCAAAATTCACGGCAGCATTATGAAGCACGTACTGCATTCATCAGGGTGACTACTGACCTCCTCAAAACAACAAAAAACATAGATGGGAGTGGTCCATGTGTTCAAAAGGCTTCATACATCTTACATGAACTAGCACATCCTTAAAGATTCACAATACCCATGATAGTCTTGTGTGAGCCCCACCTATTCAATTTTACCAGCAACTAGATAATGTCCAGATCAAAGACACAAAATGCTCTCTGAAACCTATCATTTCTTTGCCTTCTAAAAAAAAATCTAAAATATTCCCAAACTCTTTAAGAGTACATATCATCTTTTCTAAATTATTTATTAATTTATCATTTTTATTTTATGTGTATGAGTGTATTGCTTGCATGTATGTAAGTGTACTCATGTCATGCAATTCCCGTGGAGATCAGAAGACATTGAATTCTCTGGAACCAGAGTAAGGATGGTTGTTTGTTGCCAAGTGGGTGCTGGGATTCAAGCCAGATTCTCTGCAAGAGCAGTCAGCAATCTTAACCACTGAGCCATCTCTCCAGTCCTGGAGTTCATATCTGTATTAAGATATATATATCAGAGTTTCACATAAGGCAACGCACCTGTGCTTGGTTATACCAACTATTTAATTAGGGTTAGATGGTTCGGAATTTATGCTCTAAATGCAGACATTGTTTTACTCACCTCACATACTTCCTGTTCTTAATGACTTGACTTTCCTAGACCTGTAGTGCCTGCTAAATGGGTGGTAAATAGACACTCAGGGTATCTTCTCTCTAAACTTGTGTATTTGTCTTTTATGAAAGTCACAGACTAAGAATTTCAATCTAAATTTACTCTATTACTATTTAAAACTTTTAGTGGGGACAAGGAATGGAATCTTGTAGTAACCAAAATATTTGAAAATAGTAGTGGATATTTGAATTTTGGTCATTCCATAGGGAAATATAACTGTCATTCCAAAATAAATGAAGTTGCCTTTTCCTCAACTCAATATGAATAACAAAAGAAACTGGTTACTTTACTGTGTTCTGAGTTTCATAACCATACTTTCCTGTGAAATTGTGTTAGTTGCTTTTGCACTACTGCGACCATACCAGTTGACAGAAAGAACTTAAAGGAGGAGAGATTAGTGTTGACTTACTGCCTCTGAGGGATTAACTCCATTGTAGAAGGCAAGCATGGAGACATGATTCAGTCCATAGCAATCAGAACATATGATGGATGCGCTTCACATGGCAGCAGACCAAGAAACAGAGATTGCAAATAAGAAAAGACCCTGGGTCGGGGTAAACTTCAAAAGCTACTAGTGACCTCTGCTAGCCAAACCGCACCTCCTCAAGAGTCCACAGCATTCACTACCTGCTGGGAAATGGGCATGCAAAACATGAGCCTATAAGGACACTCCTGATCCAACCATAACAGAAGCTCAGGATTTTGTTGGTTTGGGGCTAGATATAGAACAGGCTGCCCACAGGCTCCGACAAGATCACCAGTCCTACACCTGAGTACTTACACTGTTGTTTGTGTTTGTGGGCATGAATGGATGGCTTCTGGTTATCATCAGTAAATGTGTTGATAAAATTATCTGTTCTCTGTTGTGCCTGGTAAGAGAAAAAATTACTCCTTGCAGTGAGAAAAGAAAATCAACTATACTTATTCCTGAGTAGAGAGCTTTAAACACCCTGATCTGATCACCTCTCTCATATCAGCAAAATATTTTCTTCTTGAATAAAACCCTTTTCTCCCTTAAAAAAGATAAACACCTTTTAATCTTACAAGTGGAAACACCCTGACATTAAAAGACCAATTAAGTAGTTATCTGTAGCAAATTCACTGTTGAAGCACAGAGTGCTGTATCTTGAAATTCTGTATTAAAAAGATGTTTGTACCCATGCAGAGGAGAGGACTTGCCTCTCCCTTTTATGTGCTGTCATGCAGAGCACAAACTGAGAGGCAATTTAGGCTGCCCTCACTAGTGATGACTTTAAGACTGACCTATTGGCTGTGCTCTGAGGCAATAGGATGCTCACAGCTGCTGGGGGTCAGAGCACTCATAACATTCAAATAAATTCATATCCGAGCCCTTGGCATTAATGAAGCCATCAACTCTTTCCTGTGTCATTGAATAAATAATAACTGGATATCATGAATGTTTTTATGTTTTGAAGAAACAAGAAGCAAGACAGACAACAGTAACAATTTCAAAGCTGATATTCTGAAACACACACACACACACACACACATCACACATATGCACGCAGTAAGCTTTAAGATTACTCATGCAAGTTATGTAATCCTCTTCTACTTTCATCCTTCTAGACAAAAAGTACATCTTAGACTATCTTAGAAATGTTCTGATCAAATATCTTTTCTTCTCTCTTTCTCTCTCTTTTAAGCTCCTCATCCTTTCCCCTCTTCTTTCATTTATATGATACACGTTTGGGTTATCATAATTGGTTTGACTTTAATATAAGAGCATCAGCAATACTAACAATAAATTGAGAAATTGATATAAGGGTATAAATACATTGCTGTGTTAAATTATCTGTTTTTCATTGCAATTCTTTCTTAATAATAGCTAACAATTACTGAGAACTTACTCTTTTAAATGTTTTATGTGTATTTATGTATAAAGTGCTATTTTCTATCATTTTATACATATATACTAAAACAAAGAGGTGGGGTACACTGCCTAGTTTCACCCCGTGGTAGAGCCAGGTTAATGACCCAAGGAGTCTAACGCTAGAGCTTGTCCTCAAGATCATCAAGTGTGATATGTGATATGGTCCCAAATATTATCTAAGTTAAAAATACACACTTCTTGTTTGTTTCTTGTCTCTTCTGGTTTTTGTCTTTTTAACTCTCTCTCTCTCGCGTGCGCTCTCTCGCTCTCTCTCTCTGTCTCTCACCCATGCACTTGTGCTCTGTCTCACTTTCCTTACTTTAATTTTTCTGAAGACTAAGGAAACACTACCAAACTCCACCAACCTATATCCAGGGATGTTCGCCCCATATAAACTTCATGGAACTTTTAACTTTTTGCCTTAGACCATTGGGTCTGTTCTAACAAAATAAAAATTCGGTACCTTATAACACACACACAAAACAAACAAGAAAAAAAAAAAAAACAGAAATTTATTTCTCACAGTGCTGAATGGCAGGGAGACCAAATTCAAACACTGAAGAACTGAAGGTCTGGGTGAAGACCCACCTTCTTGTTTACAATCATTCTCACGATAATGTGTTTAGATCTCTTCAGATCCTTATAAAGACACTCATCCAAAGTAATCGGGACCCATCCTCATAATCTGATCACCTCTAAAAGGCCACATCTCCTAATACAATCACTCAAAGGAATACATTTCAACATATGAATTAAAATTCTCACTCGAGTTTATTTTACAAATATTTTAGGACAAGAATATGGATAAGACCTATTTGTAATTTATTTTACCTTCTATCCTGTAGCCCCCAAACCCCACTAATTGACAGATGCCAAAAAATTTGTATTTGACTGGGAGAACCCCAGGTAGGCTGATCAGGAGTAAATTCACTGCCCTCCTGACAGCCTTTACCAGAAGCTTGTTTGAAATCCACAGAGTTTACATATAAGTGCTCAAGCAATGTAAAACACATAGGAATTTTCCCATCATAATGGTAAGAAAACAGCACAGCGTGCCCAAGGCCTTGGTGGCTGGCCCAGTAACAGACCTCTTTTTATGTATGCAGAACCATAAAAGGGAGGACTGCTCACTTGCCCTAGCATCCCAGGGATAGCTGTTTTACCATTCTGCTTCCCAGCCTCCTGGAAGCAGACTGTCCCCTCCTCAAGCCTCTATATCAACAAAATCCAAAGAACTCTCTTAACTCTTAGTGAGCCAAGTGACAGGAGCCTATTGCTATTAGTGAGCAGAGTGAAATTATCCTTAATAGAGAATGGGGCGGGGGGATCACTACACCATCCCACTTGAATTTTAATATCCTACCTCTTGAACCCTTTAGTGATAGGTGTGAGAGTCTACGAAACCGCTAAATCTAGCACAGCAATTATCCTTAGTAGAGAAGGAAGGATCACTACACCATCCCACTTGAATTTTCATATCCTACCTCTTGAACCCTTTAATGGCAGGTGTGAGGGTCTAAGAAACTTCTAAATCTAGCAGTGAACTTAAACCTTGTCAGTTGACTGTTTCATAGGTGTTAAAAAGTCCCATCAGGATCCATAGATGACAAGAATCACATGATGCCATTCAGGACATTTTGACAAATGAATTCACAGCTTTCTAAGGAATCCCACAAGTTTCAGAAACCAAAAAGATAGCAAGAACCTGTGCTCCAGACTTGAAGACTAATTTACCTCCAAACCTTATGCAAATCAGTTGGACTCACCACACTTCAGTCCCTTCACTGTCAGTTCATAACACTTGATTTTTCTTTGCTGAAAAGTCTTCAAAAGGGTAAAGTTTGAACAATATGAAGGTTACACATTCAGTGGTTATTAGTAGATTTTTGCCTTTTCTTGAGAGATATTGTGAAATAGACTCATGAAGTTGCTTTGAGGAAAGTTTCTAAATTTCACTTTTGTACTGCTTTATGTATTCTTCCTCTTTGAAGATATTTTAGTATAATTGTTTTATTCCAATTTGTCGCAACAGCCCAATAATTTTTAAGTTAGAGATAATGGAAAACAGTAAAGCACTTCTGCTGATCATCATAAGAGTGGAGGGTGAAGCAAACCAGTAAGCACTGGAATGGCATGGTTATCATCCCGGCTGTTTTAAAACCTCAGAAGGTGGGATGAAGAGCAGAGCAAATTTTCTAAAGAATGGACAATGCTATGCATCTGCTCCAGAATCACACTCCAATAACAGAATATTTCCTCCAGAAAAAGAAGTTCCAGTTCATGTGATTTGTCCCCTAAAAGAACAGGCTGTGACAGGACCAAACACAATGGCATGAAGCTCTCTCACTGTTATCATGAGAAGCAGAACATTCACATGTATACACACAGACATATTAAAGCAACAACTAGGCTTCAGGCTGCTGGGGACAAAACTGAAGGAACATCTGTTCTCATGAGGTCCTAGTGGCTGACCTGACCTGCATTCCCTACAGAAGCTCCATCACCAACCAGCATTTAGGAATACAGTTTTATTGTGTTTTGTTCCTGGGGCCAAGTCGGATGCCTGCTTAGTCTAGTGACCACAGAGATCTTGAAATCGGGTAATAGAGAAATTTTTTTCCAACTAATAATATGATCTTATTCTTTATGACTCTCAGCTTTTAGCAAGTAAGTACAAATTATATGTCAACAACTGAATAAAAGTGAATTAAGTCATACAGAAAGAAAGGTCACAGCCCTGAAGCACCAAAGACCTTCCTAAAGTATGACAGTAAATATCTTCTTCACTCTTCAAATAGTGCATGTCAGCTCCATTCCCACAAGGAGTTTTTGACACTATGACACATGTACCCTGCTGTATTATCTGAACTCAAAATGCATTACACTTGCTGAGAACCCTATTTTCATAATACAATAAAGTGGATGGGAAGACTTTTGTTCTTCCTGAACTTACCCTTGGGGATTTTTAGAATCTGCTGTCTTTTTTGAGAAAATTATTTTATGATAAGAAGGTGGCAAAGTCACTCAAGGGAATGACTATACATAGGCTGATGAAACTCCAGTGGATGAATGTGCACCAACAGATATCTAGGTACAAATGCTTGGCTCTCAGATAGGACTTAATATATCTGAGAATATTATGAAATGCATGAAATCTGGTGAGGATGAGGTATGGAGCATGGATGGGAGAGGGAATCTAAATTCGATTAAGAACTATAAAATGTACAAAAATTCAATAAAATGTTTTTAAAAAGAAAGTAGCAAAGGTAAATAAGAGAATCACTTGATTTATGTAAGGTATCCATGCATGATAGTATCACATTATATTCCATAGATTTCTCCATTATCCCCCAAATGTACTAAATTTTCTACTATCTGAAGGAAGACACTGTGCCAGAGGATGCATCCAACAGTTGACAAGAGATCTCAGCCACAGAGCACATGCAGTATATTTGATTCTACAACATCTTGTGTAGTTTTTATACTCTGTAGTCTCTTTTCTTTGTGTGTGTGTGTTAGTGTATGGTGTACATGTGTGTATCCAAGCATGTACATATGTGCTTATATGGGCACATATCCAATATCCTCTTTAGCAGCTGCAATCTCTATATTTTGACAAAAGTGTCTCTCAGTGAACCTGAGGCTCACTAATTTGACTATATTTTCTGTCCTGTTAGGGATCCACTTTTCTCTTCCCGCACCTTTCCAGTGCTATTGTTAGATACTTCGTCTGCCTTTATATGTAGGTGCAGGGAATTCAAACTCAGGTCCTCATGCTTGCTTGACAAGCACTTTACTGATAGCTATCTCCCCAGTCATCATCTTATTTTTTTAA
Source organism: Eospalax fontanierii (assembly GCA_035773235.1). Taxonomy (NCBI): domain Eukaryota; kingdom Metazoa; phylum Chordata; class Mammalia; order Rodentia; family Spalacidae; genus Eospalax; species Eospalax fontanierii. Next base: position 12,747,500 of record CM069544.1, on the reverse strand, counting down.
ATTAAAACTCTTCCATTTAAATCTCACTAATTTCCTATGGTAAGCCCCTAGTCATACATATAAGTCTATTTCATATTGCTACTTCCCTTTACAAGTTAAAAGTTCTGAATTCATTCAGTACTTCTGTACATTTTGTTATTACCTCTGTTGTCTGGGTTTTCATTTTCTTCACACTGCCATGGTGTGCAGCTATAGGAGATGAAGTACTAACAGAGCCACTTCTCTCAGAAGTAGACATCTGTCTTTATATCTGGCATTTTATAGGTGGAAATTGCCTGCTACAAATGTCTGTCTACTTGCCACTTTAAATACTAGCAATAAACATTGTACAGAGATTTATTTATATGTGTAACTGACATAGCTCTTGTCATCAAGGAACATATGGGTTGCCTGTAGACTCGGTTACAGCTGCTTCATCCAAGTCATTTATCATGAATTCACTAACTTGGGCAAATAGATTTTTCTTTATGAACACTAGTCAAGATGTCTAAATATATGGGAAAGTAATAATATGATGAGGTCTGCATTAATCAAAGATAAAAAATCAATGTCATATGCTGGGCTTTGAATATAACAGGTACATGTAGACCCTGAAGACAGAAATACATTGGCCTACCATAAGACGTTGAGTGTGGCTAATCTTGGCTGTCTTCTTGACCAGATCTGAAATGAGAGAGATGTCTTTAATGGGATTATTTTAAAGCAGATGACCCACCCTAAATAAGGTCCTTTCTTCCGATGGCAGCTCACAAAAAGGGCATGACTGAAGGGAGCTTTTGCCATTTGCCTGCTTGCCTTCTCTCTCACTGGACAGCTCTTCTTCTTGCTGTGGCATTCCTTCAATAGCAGAACCAACTTCTTCAGATTCAAATGTAGACTGAAGATTAGCTGATCAGTAAGCTGCAGGAATCCTTCATGGCTTCAGCACCAGGCTGGGACTGCTAAGACATCCAGCCTCGTGGACTCAGCAACAACCAGATTCTCAGCCTCTCCAGCATGACACAGCCATTGTTAAACTACTTAGACTCTGTTCTGTAAGCTAAGCTAACCCTGTATGTATAATTATATCATATTCAATTCCTTTAGAGAACCCTGACTAATACACACAGCCATGCCTTTTTCTTCCTTCTGCTATATATTCAAAGAGCTAAGTTTCAATGTATTCTCTGTTAGGTTATCCAATATTTCAAGTCTCAAAGGAAACACACACAAAGGGGTGGTGTTTGCCAACTGTCCTTGTTAGCTTTTCCTGTCAACTTCCCATAACATAGAGTCACCTGGGAAGAGGGAACCTCCTGCTTGTGACTGGCTGTCTTATTGATGATTACTCTGGGAAGGGGCAGCTCACTCTAGGTGGCACCATCCCTGGACATGGACATCTGGGCTAGATGAGAAAACTAGCTGAGTACAAGTCACAAGTCGATGAGCAAGACATAGCTGGTGTCCTTCCATGGCTTCTGCTTCACGTCCTGCTTGAGTCCCTGCCTGACTTCTCTCAGTGAGAGAAAATGATGTAGAGGTGTAATCCAAATAAAACCCTTTCTTCCCCAAGCTGTTTTTGGTCAGAACATTTTATCACAGCAACAGGAATGGAACCAGAACACCAAGGAATTCCCCCAGCAAATTCTGTAGGTCACTCTGCCCTTTCTTCACCTTATAGACTAGACCTCAGTTTACTCTGTCTTCAGGCTCTACCTCTTGCTTTTCAGAAAGCCAAAGACCATGACGCATTTGCTAATCACCCTTCCACAAACCACAGAACATGTCTCTGATATTTTCAGAGGAGAGGCAAACATTTCATTTCATTTTTCTTCTTCCTCCCCTACCTCTACTTCTTTCTCTTCTTCTCTGGTCTAAGTCTCCAACAGTCATTATTGAGTTTCCCAAGGACTTCTCTATGAATCTATTTAGTACTCCAAACTTCATCTTGTCTCCTCAATGGATTACACTTATATGATTATTTTATCAAAATATGGCTGAAGAATGAAGCATTTGCATTTCATTTTTTGATTATAACTTAGGATTTAATGAATGTGGATAACATCTTTGCTCTGTCCCTGAATCTCTCCCCCTCACTTACCCTTTGTTAACACTCAAATCAAGAAAGCTATTCAAAGTAATCTTTGGCAAATTCAATTTTAACAAATAAACAAAACAAAAAGTACTATTGGAAGCTGTGAAGTCACCTTAAAGTACTGGAATTTTTTTTTAATCCATAAAGACTCTGTACTACTAGATTTCAGACTTCCTGTAAAAGATTATCATCAGTTCAAGATTGCATTTTTCATAGATGCATGAATCTTTCTCACAATTTTCAGACTATTTGGGTTCCTATAATAAAAATATGTTAAATACAAAGTCTATAAACAACAGAAACATATTCTCCACAGTTCTAGAGGCTCAGAAATCTAAGTTCCAGGCATTCACAGATTTGATGTCTAGTAAAGCCCAACTTTCTGCATGAGAGATATCACCATATATCTGCATCATCACATGACCTAATTGCCTCTCAAAGACCATATGATACCATCACTTTGGGATTAGAACTTAAACATATGAATCTGGAGAGGACACAATCACATATAATAGCAATAATGTCAGTAAGTGGCATAGTGTCCTCATTTGGCCAAGATTTTAGATCAAAGGCCAGATTTTAGATACTTCCATATTGACTTAGCTAATTATTCTTTTTTTTGTTTGGAGGGTTGGTTTTTATCATTTTTGGATTCTTTCTTTGATGGATGCCTTATAGATATTATAGCTCTATTAATTAATTAATTAATAAAAATTCAACCAAGATTAAGTCTCAGGTTCACAAATCTAAATCAGAAGCAAGAGTTTTTCCAACATAGATAAAACTCAGAAAACAAGGCTCTTGAACTTCTTTACAGGCTAAGTGCAGATGTGAACCATAGGTTAGACCCCAGATATCTTTAGCTGTACCTCTCTAAAGATAGAGTAATAAACAAATAGATGGAAGGACCAACCAGTTGAGATGAGACATGAGAAGATATTACTGGAAGGGGAAGAGGGAACAGAGAGCTACCACGGCTATAGCTAACAAAGTGCAGTAATCACAGGTTGAGATATAGAGACTGGAGGAGAATTGTGACAATGTGAAAGTGCAGCCCCAGATTTCTGTCCTTTGCAACTGGTTAGTCAGTATCCAAAGTGACACTTCTGACTCATTTCAATGGAAGGCTCACATGTTTTAGGTTCCCCTGGTATCTGGGGGACTTTCATGTACAAGATTGAACTTGATGTGCTCTTTGATGTCTACAGGTCACTTGGTGATTGTCCTCTTCTCACAGATTCTCATTTCCTGCTTGATGAGTTTGAAGACATGGCTGATCAGTGACATTACATCCTCAAACTTGCTGATGCCATCTGCCAATGATGGGTGGATTTCCCTAGAAGGAGCATATGGATTCCCTTGGCAGCCAGAACAGATGTATTCAGTATTTCTATCCATCTGTCAGGTTCCGGATTGGGCTCACGTGCTGCTTCCCAGTGAGGTCATATTGCCTGTCTATGGTTTTTGTTTCCTCCTCCTCCTTAGTCTCTGAGTCAGACTTCATCAAGTACTACAATGTGAGAGATCTAAGACCCACTGCTACTGTAAATGCAGATGGCAATATCCTATCCTGGCATGACAGTGTTTTGTATTCCCCTGTTTAGGGATCAGATCTTTCCAGGGACCATCTTCTAAAGAGTAGACCTCCCTGCTCCACTGGCTCTTTCAAAAGTCACTTGTGTTTCAAATGCAATACCCACGTTCAAATAACTAGAGCTATAAAGACAATATTTTGTATATTTTCAGCTCCCATTTCGAGTTCACAATAATGGCCAGTAGAGAGATCTTGCCACTTGTTAAAGAAAGCAATTACAGTTCTGTTTATAGTTCTGTTCAGAGTCCTCTCTGTTGTTCTCAGTGTCACTATTTGAGCTATGCTTTCTCCTTGCTCTGGGTGGGCATGTCAGCACAGCTTGGCACTCTTGATCTTGCTCCTGATGAAGCCTCTTCACTTGGCCCTGCTCTAGCTCTAGTCATATGACATACTGACCAATACTCATGTAACAGTTTCTCGTTATGCATATTGATGATATTACTATAAATACCCATCAGAAAGTCCCGAGAATGAGACATGAGGACAGGAATGAGTTTTAATGTCTTCAATTTTTTTTCCAACATACAGGCCTACAGGTCCAGGCTATTGCTGGGTTCATCAAGGAGCAGTACAAATGGATAAATAAAGAAGGATCCTTAGAACCTGGAGCTGTGGTCCACCTACTCCCTCCCCACTCCCCATGAGCTGGAGCCATGGAGCCAAGGTTTCAAATTCCTCCAATGGTAATAGCTGATGATGGAACAGCTTGGTGGATGGAGGCAGCAATTCAGCCTTCTCTGAGTGGCTGTATCCTCCTCACCCCTCTCCCCTGAGGTCCCAAGTTGTACATGGAAGTGATTATGCTTCTGTGTTAGTGTTAGACTTATGATAGGGACAGGGTTATCATTTGTAGTTTCCAGTCTTAAGAAAATGATTCTCAAGAGTGGACTTCGCACCTCTATTGATGGCTAGTTAAGGTCTTGACTCCACATGTGATCGTGGATACCCAGACCCTAACATTTTACCTTTCTCACCCCAAGACACCAAGAAGCTTTCCATCATTTTTCTAGAACTCTTCTATAGCCCCAGTGTACTTCACCTGTGCCCTAAGGAAATGTATATTACCTAACTGAACTTTTAGATAGTAAAACAAAAGAACATTAGGTAAGGAGTTGGGGCATGAAGGGTGAATGTATTAACATACATTGTATCTACATATGAAATTCTCAAACAAATATTGCATTACAAAAAGAGGACTCTGTCAAGGGAAATTCTTATACTCTAGTACTTTCTGAAAGTACTTACATGATAGGTCCAAAACAATCTGTGTAAGACCTATAAACTCCTTAAACTTGCCTTACTAGCATCTGGTTCCTATAAGTACCCAGTGGATGCCCCATGTCATCATGAGCCATCTGCTGATTCTTCCTCTCCAGCATTGGCCCACTCTACATCCACATCCATCACATACAAAAGTATCTTGTCAGTACGGGCAGCTAGTGAGTCAAATGGTAGTACCAATGTGCTCCAGAAGAGACACTTCACATTTCTCACTAGTAGAGAGCAGCCTGTTTGTATCAATCCTTTTTAACCCCCTGAGGTCACAAAATAGCTGAGCATTATGTTATGCAGCAGGTATAGACCATGAAAGATGGGTGAGAAGTGACCATGTGGGAGTCAGTAATGTTGGACTGAGAAGCCAGGATACCTATGACAGCTCAAGGGATCAATTTCTTCATTCCAATGTCAACAAGTTCTTTAAACACCAAATCTACTGGTGTGATTGCCCCATCTTGGCCACCTGATTTTTCTCCTCTGTCACCTATGGTTCAATGCAAGCATCTCTATAACCTGCATGGCCATTTCTGTGGCATTCTCAAGTTTTGGTGGTTTGTTTCTTTTTAGCTGACCTCTTGACTAGGTTAGAAGACCAGGTGGTACATCACAATGGTGGATTATTGTCCTTTGAGGGAGTTGGGGTCTTGATATTTGTCTTTTTCACAACAGACAGAATTCTTAAATTCTCTTTTTAGCAACTTTGTCCACTACTGACAATGGAAAAATGTCAGAAATGCAATGTGCTTCCAAAACCTATGTATATCTATGGCCAGCACACTATCAATAGGACAAGAAGAAAATCTAGCAACACTGGGCATAGCACCATCCTGTCCCTCTGTCCACAAATCATTAACTGCTGCAGTCATTCAGAGAAATCTTCTAAGAGTGTCAGAACACAGAGCTTTTACAGAAAAAAAAAATGCTTTCCTAGGAAACATGTTATTCTTCAGGTCATGAAAAATGGCAGAAAAATAGTTGCTATTATTCAAAATGGAAGAGAGGAGAAAGTGTGAAATAAATTATTGCACTGTGAACTAGAGTTGAGACCCACCATCCATCTTGATTTTCCCAAGTAGACTGGCAAAGTAAAACAGCACCGACATAGGCAGGCAACCCTCGAAATGGACTGTGGTCAAGTTTAAAATAGAGCTTACTTAGAAAGCAGACAAATCACAGCTGCTACAACCACATGCATTTGTCTCCTTGGTTGACAGATATACAAGAAATTATTATATTAGAAACTCAGGAATGGCCTCAAAATACGAAGAGCACAAGACATAGTTCATGAAACAAAAACTCTTAGCAAATTGTTTATCTAAGGCCTAATTTCATTCTAAAATCATTGCCACGAAGCTGCATTTGTGAGAAACTGACCTTAAGTTTGTTTCCAGATATTGTTTCCTTGCTATATGTAAAGAAGAAAACAGTGAGTGAGTATATGAGTTACTTTTCTGTTGCTGTGATTTAAAAAAACCCTGACCAGGGGAACTTATAAAAGGAAGGGTTCATTTGACTTTCAGGTTCTAGGTTCCAGGGCTGCCAAGGCAGGGAGGGGAGGCATGGTGAGGTGGCTGGAGCAGGTGCAGAAAGCAGAGAATGAGTGGGAATTTGGCAAGGCTTAAGAACTCTCAGAGCCCATCCTCAATGACACACTTCCTCCAGCAGGGCCACACCTCCAAAAGCCTCCCAAAACAGAGAGACTGCCTGGGGACAAAGTGTTCAACTACTACGAGCCTATAGGAGACATTCTCATTCAAACCATTACAGTGAGTTACATACTGTAAAGCTGTACCTTCATATTAATTTCATTGTCTCTAGACAAATTTCTACGTGTGGACTAAAGATGGGAAAGATCAGCTTCAATTTATTCAGATGTCTATTTTCCAGTAGTGAAGCATTTTTGAAGAATAGTAGAAGATAAAAAAAAAACACAAACCTTTGTGATATGAAGAGACTCAGAACAGCTAAGTTTAAACACCCCAAATCCAAGTGATAGAACTGGTTACAGAAACACATCCAAAAGCAAAAATTTCCATTCAAGATTGAAAAACAGTACCCAGTGATAATGTGGAAAGAACAATTGAAGTTCTACCAGATTTTGTAGCTAATATGAAACATTTAGATGATTACAGTAATCAAGAGCAAATGTGAAATGTGTGTTACAGTGAGTAGCCAACAATTATCTAATATGTATAACATAAATAATAGTTTTCAAATACATCAGTCGCATTTCCATCGATCGTGGTCAGTTATTTATTGTCATGGGCTTAGCTAGCATTTCCAAATACATAAGAATTCATCAGTAGATGGGAATGTTTGTGCTTTGGTAGTTTTGCTTCCATTTAATGTTGTTCCATCTTACATTAGGGGTTCACTTAGCTTACATTTCTATACTTAAACTCAATATCCAGAAAATAAAATCTCTTTCACAATAGAATCTAAACAGAATAACAATCATTAATTTTCAATATATGCTATTGCTTAAAGCACAAAATTACTGAATTCTCTCCTTGTATATAGATAGTAGCCACATATTAATTCATGACAATTTCCTATCCCTAGTTCAACAATTAACTGAATAACGTGTCCTTGAATCAAAGTTATTTTAAGGGAAAAGGAAAATTTCAAATCTACCATGAAACACAAAATGTGACTTCTGAGAAAGACTTTTTATTTATACTATATATTTTCTAAGTACTCAGGTGAAATTTTTAACAGCCTGGGGAATCTGTATTGAACAAATTAAATTACCTTACTTCATATAGCTTTAGAAGCAAACATCTAAAAGGATGGGCTAATCTGTCTCCTGTATAATTTCTGTAACTTCAAAAGCAATCTCTCTCTCTCTCTCTCTCTCTCTCTCTCTCTCTCTCTCTCTCTCTGCTGTCCTTGGTGGTACTGAACTCTTATAGTGTCAGCTACTTTTGAGGCTGAGGTAGGAGTTCAAGACCAGCCCAGAAAACATAAAAAGACCACTGTCTTTAAAAACAAACAAGCAAACACATATACTGGAACCATAGGCCTTTGCCCAGTTTGCCATTAGCAGGATCATGGATTGATTTTCCTTGCTTAGCAGGTTTCATGTTATCATTTAGCATTATGGGAACTAAACTTCAGGTAGAAGGATACCAGGTCAACTCCTGCTCCATTCCTCCGACTCCTGTATCCCAACTATGTCTTGTTTTCAGCAGTAGGGTATTGTTTCTAGATCTGGGAGATAAACAAGAAGTTTGGCAACAGTCTGTATTATTGTGGGAGTCTCTTGAACCACTCTCATCAAAAACAGAAAAAGAGATACCTGCTGTCTGGCACCATGTTCTTGGCCAAACAGCCCTTGAGTATAGGGATATACTAATGTTCACACATTATTTGTGCATTTCTCAGGGTGGGGAGTCACTGGCATCACTCTTCCCTCTGGGTTCTCTAGACCTTCAAGATTCATTCACCTTGGCTCTTTCTCCTCTTATCTGACCTCCCTCCTTGCTTCCCAGTCCCAGCACCTGCATTACCCCCAGCCTTCCCTCATTAACATCTGCCTTCCTCCATCCCTCCTCTCCTCAGTTCTCTCCCTCCCACAAGATGACCCCCTATATGACCCTCTCTCCTCTCCTCCTTGATGAACACTCCCACTTTCCCCATCTCCTCCCTGATAACATCTGTTGCCTCCTATTCCTCTTTTCCAGGTTCTTTCTTTTCCTTTGCTTCTGTGTATCCTTTTTCTTTTCTGGTTCCTGGCGCTACATCAGGATCTGTACTCACATGTAGTGGATTGGTGCTACAATCCACTTACAAGGGAGAACATTATGTCACTTGCTTTTCTGTATTTGTGCTATTTCCCTTAGTATAACACACTCTAGTTCTACCCATTTTCCTATGAATTTTATTATTTCATCTTTCCTTAATGCTGCAAACTCCATTGTGTAAACGTACCACATTTTCATTATCCATCCATTTGTCAGTTAAGGAGTATTTAGTTTGTTTCCACTTCTTAACTATTGTGAATAGAGTAGCAGTACACTGGATGTGCAGGTATCTCTACAGTAGGATGTGTCCTTTGGGTATATGACTAGAAGTGGTATAACTGGATCATATGACAGATTTATTTTTGGTTCCCTAAGAGTTCCCCACACTGCTTTCCATAGTGATTGTGTAAGTTTGACCCTAGCAATAGTGATGAGTACTCCCCTTTCTCCACTTCCTGACTAGCATTTGGTATCTTTCATTCTCTTGATTTTAGACAGTCTGACTGGGGTAGGATGGAATCGTGAAGTGAATTTTATCTGCCTTTTTCTAATTGCTAAAGATGTTGAGCATTTTTTAAGGTGTTTCTTAGCCATTCTTATTTCTTCACTTGAGAACTCTCTGTTCAGGTCTATAGCCCATCTTTTTATTGGGTCACATATTTTCTTGTTTCTTTGTTCTTTGATTTCTTTGTATATTCTAGCTATTAATTCTCTGTCAAATGTTGGTGGTAAAGATTATCTTTCACTCAGTGGGTTTCCTCTTCGTCTCCCTGGTTGAATTTCTAAGACAAATTTGATTGCAACAATGATTTTGAATAGCCCAGTAAGGGTTATTTTTTTCTGTAACCAAGGATAATTTCTATTGGTGGAAAATGATTCCGGACCTGGAGCCACATTCCATTAATCCCAGCACTCAGAGGCAGTGTGAGGGAGATCTCTCTCTGTAAAATGGAGCCCAGCTTGGTTTACATAGTGAATTCTAGGGCACCAGAGGTTATAGGGAATCTCTGTCTCAAAAGATAAAAAAAAAACAAGTAAATTAACATAACAGATTGGCAAAATAAGATAAAATGATTGATAAAAAGGAAAGCAAGTGAAGGATGACACACGATACAAATATAGTTACGTAAGCACAAATTAGAAGTCCATTCCTTCTGCGTTCCTATGTTTGTGCAAGGAAGACTAAAAAAACTTCAGCCAAGTTAAAAATCTGTTTAAATTACTACTGTCATCTATTAGCTATGCATTCTTTATTTTGTGAATCTGAGACCCTCTATTTATAGAAAAGTTATACTAATACCTATTTCTAGGGCTAATTAGGGAGATAAATATAATGTTCTTGGAGTGGCAATATTTCAGGGAAATTGCTGCTTCCACAACTCCCACCCCTATCTTATTTCATGAAATAAATAATAGGCACCCTGAAGCACATAATCAGAGCGTAACTCATTCTGCTAGTGATGGTAACGGCCTCCACCCTTCAATTCTTTCTCATTCTGTGCATGGTTATTTCTTCACTGTCTTCATTTCTAGAACTTCATTTTATTTTTCCTCTAAGTTCTCCACAAAATATTTGCCTTCTTCTCTGCATTTCCCCACTATGTTGCAAATCAAAGAATGTACTGAAGGACGTTCTATACTGTGTCGTGGCAGCAGTTTGTGATGACTCAAGAGTCACAGACAGATAGTCTCTCTCTGGAGAGAGCAAAACTTTCACTGCACAAGAGCCACAAGAAACTTCCTGCTGCTCTACAAACTCTACCAACACTGCTACTTTTATTTTGCTTTGTCCCAAAATGCCATCTACCTTTTCCTGTTTCTCTTTGTTTTGTTGTTTCATTGTTTGATAGATTGGTTTAGTTTAACTTTTTCCACTTTTTATATTTTATTTGTCCTAAGGGAAAAAAGATACACTTTTGACTGAAAAGACTAAATACACTCAGTTAAATAGCTTTGATTTAGTTTCTAGTTGTCAATATCGAAATTTTAAATAGTGGAACTGCTTTTGCAATAGAGCGTATAGTCTGACGTGCTTGCTTCAAATCTGTCTCATGATGTTTACATGGGGGAAGATATTAAGAAAGAAAGGAAACAGATGAATCCCTTAATCTTGCTTTTTGGGGGAATTTATATATATATATAAATATTTATTTATATATATGTGTATATATATATATTTATTTATATATACGTATATATATAAATATTTATTTATATATATGTATATATATACATATATAGCATGTTTCCTTTATTAAGTTTTGGTACCTCTGAAGTACAGCATCTCTGGTTTGTAACGTGCTCTGAGTCCATGGGTCTGGAAAGTGTCTGTGCTGAGAGAACAAGCTGGCCTGCATCTTACTACAAGTTCAAGAATGGCTCACTAGGGACACGTTGAATACTCAGTATGTGCCAAACCAAAGCACCTTCTCCAGTGTTTGGAAGGTCAGAACTCATTGGGACTTCCCTCAGCCACACCATGTCTAAGTATTTGCCCAGATCTGTCTTAGAAAGTCAAGAATAGTATTCTCTTTATGCTCCTTATCTATCTGTAACTGTTTATGAGACACTGTTTCAGAAATTCCATAATAACATAACATATATTTAGTTAAAAATTATACTCAAAACCAATAAATCATATCAACTTATTTACCAATTTAGGATCACCCAGGGTTTTACATCAATAACCCCACTTTCCCATATTCAACCGCCAGAAAGGACCATTTTATTTTATTCATATTCTTATTTATAGTAAATATTTACTCATATTCTTATTTAAAATAAAACAATAAACATACTAATGAAATAAAAGTAAATAAATAAAAAGAAAATTATGAGCTTGCTATACAATCTTAACATAAGGGAAGTATAACCTACCATTCACGGTCATTTGAGAGAAATATATGCACTCGGGATGTAACAGGTATGAAATGAATATTTTAAAGTTCCTATAATAAAACATCATGACTCAGGAGAAACCAATGAGAATCCAGTCATTAAACAGTAACAGTAAATTCTGATTACTGACGACGTATTGGTCATAATAACCTGTGTTTCTCTCCTGACACTGACTCCTGATCAAGAGCATTTCTCTGTTCATGGATTGATTAGTTCTATTTTTAGTTGCGTTATCTCTCAAGGACAGAATAAGAAATTAATTTATTCCTGTGACAGACACTGAGACATTTGCATTAAAGATACTTTTAGGTGATAGTTAAATGCAAAATGCTTATGACAGAAGACTCCAGTAAGACAGAAATTAAATCAATATTAGATGATGTAGCTCTTACACTAAGTAGTTGTGATATCCTGTGCAAGTTACTTAATCTTACTAACAATTATCTATAAAATGGGAATATGAGGGTGTTTTTATAGGATTTTTATATAAACTAAAATAAAGGTTTAATATAAGAAACTAATTTATTTGCTAAACTCTCATTTTTCCATGATTATTATGGTAATAGTGAAAATAATTGTGATGATAATTTCATGAAATGTTGAAAAATATATCAAGAAATCTTGGAGAAAGCTTTTTCTGGTGGGTTCTTCTAAAAATGATATTATTTTCCTTAGGGAATCTATTTCTGCCTTTGTTATAGATAATTAATCAGACTACCAATAGTAATATATAGTGAGTTTATTCCTCTACCAGGGAATAATTGAATATGCTACATGTAAATTATAAAATTAGTTAAGTATTTTGTAAGGTCCATAGGAGCAAACGGGGACAGAAATGCCTAGTGCATTTCCTTAGCACATTTCTGTGGGCTGAAAATGGAATAAGCCCTCCATAAAATCAGTCATATGCGACTTCATATAGTATTTCTGATCCCCTGAGACTCCAACTAAAATGAACTTAGCTTGAATAAAATGACAGTTACCAAGGGCAAAATGGATATTTGCAGTAGCTTTATAAAAAAGTTAATCTTGAAGTTGTACACAGGAGACATTACCAGATCAAGCTTATTATCAGAGTAGACAAACATAAATGTCAGGTGCTCATTAGAGGTTTTTATTTCCTTGTATTCGTGTCCCTTTTCCCTCCCTTCATGATGCTAAACAGTTATAAGACATGTGTCACCTGCTCCCAGAGTTTGTAGCCTCTGGGAATTGGGTGGGTTCAAACAGTGTCCCAGTTGACAAGTAAATGATAATCTACAGAGAACAGGAATTTCAAGTTAGCCAATCAACACTCAGCTAATCCACCAAAATATCTCTGATAGCTATTCACAAAATCCTCCTAAGTCCTGGATTTTATTATCCATGAACCCGAGGTTGAGGGCTATTCGGCCTATCACCTTATTTCTGGATAATAATATCTAACAAAAGAGCAAATAAACACATCAATAACTATCTGTAAGTCAAGTTCACAGACTGTATTTTTATCTTCTTTCTTAATTTTATTTTTAATCATGTTTGTGTTCATGTCTGTGTGTGTGCATTGTGTGTGTCCATGTGTATGTGTAGATATGTGAACATTAGTAAGTTGCCCTCAGAACTAGAGTTATAGGCAATTGTGAGCTGCCAGACATGACTATTTAGAAACAAAGTATTTGAGTCTATGCAAAAGCAGTATGCACTCTTAATGACTGAGCCATCCCTCCAGACCCACAAATCATATATTTTAAATGTGTGGATTTTAGACATTAATGTTTAATTCAAATATAAAATTCAGGTTATTATGTTATAAAATAGGATTAATTTAATATAATTGTTTGAATATTTTGGAGAGTGTGGCATATTTGTATATCTTTTTTTGAAATGCATATGGAATGTCCTGGACAATTTTAAATTGAGCGACTTGTCTATTTACTACTGATTATAAAAGTGTGCTACACACAGGTGCCTCACTTATACATAATTATAAATATTTACTTTTATGTGATGTCTTTTTTCATTTTATTTATGATGCTCAGTGAGTACAAACATTGGTAATATTGGTAAGTTAGTCCTTTGTATGCTTAGGAAACCATTAAATAATCCAAAGTAGATAAAATTCAGCCCTGTGATTTAGTCAAAGGATTATATAGTTTTAACACACGCAAATATGCATATTATCTTGTTTGAAATGAATTTTATGCAGTTAGTACTTCCCATCTGTGTGTTCCAAATCCATAGATTAAAGGAGCCATAAATTTAAAATATTCGGAAAAAAAAAACAGGTTTGTATCTTTTTGCTTATCATTGTTTCCTAAACAACTATTGGGTAACTTTGTAGTAACTAGTTACACAGGATTTTGCTATGATTTAGATACAGGGAACATCTGCCAAATGTCAGGTGCTGAAGACCCCCAAGGGCACAGCACTGGGAGGGGCTTAGACATATATTAAGAGTTGGGAGCGCTGTAACTTCAGCAGCTCCTTCAGATAGGAGGCAGGACTGTGAGGGAAACATTACTGCACAGCAAGTTCTTGGACAGCTGACAGGAGGCTGTGTCGACAAAATACTGAGGCAAGAAAGAGGTGGAGCCAACTGGGAGCTTGGTGGATATTGATGTCATGTCCTGTGAAGGAGCTATGGGGCCACAATGTGTTCTCTGATTTCCTGCTTCCTGACTCTCACAATGTGCCACTGTCACCAGAGGCCAAAATTCATAGGACCTCTTGAGCTTGAACCTCCAGAATCTTGACCCAAAACTTTTCTTCACTTCTTTTTTCAAATACTTTCCTCACTTACTCATTTGGGGATGGGGGGGTTGTTCAGGTACACATGCTGGGTGGGCCTGTGGAGGTTAGAGAAAAGCATGCAGGAGTTGGTTTGCCCCTTCCATTTCTCATGTAGTCTGTATCAGCTATTTCACTGTAAAGGCGGAAGGTCATTACTACTTACATTGTATAAGAGATAAGAAATCCAATGACAATCTAAAGTAGACAGAAGCATGTACACAGGTTATGTGCAAATACAATGCTATTTTCTCCGTTGGTTTTGGGACTCAGAGGGCCCTGGAACCAATCTTCATGGGACAACTGCACATGGTTTGTAGGAGGACACAAATTCATTTGCTTTACTTGTGAATATGCTGCTGTATTGGCACAATTTCCAAAGAAGACTGTGCTCCAATTAATGGCCTTGGTACTTAGGTCAAACATTAATGTATCATGAATGTAAGGAATTATTTCTGGATTCTCTATTCTGCTTCATTAATTTGTATGTCTGTCTGCTTGTCTACCCCCTGCTCTCTGGTCTAATCATCATAACTAGATAAAACAAAGATATAAAGTATGAGTGTGCTATTTATTTATTTAATGTTTATTTTTATTTTATGTGTATGATTGGTTTCCCTGCATATATAGAAGTGAATCGTGTGCACGCAATGCCCCTCAGAACTCAGAAGAAGGTGTTGGATTCCCTGGAACTGGAGTTTCAGATTGCTGTTTGCTGCCTGTAGGTGCTGGTAATCAAACTGGGGTCCTTTGTAAGTGCATCCAGTGCTCTTAACCGTTGAGCGATCTCTAATCCCTTTCTTCTTTTATAAAAAGATCATTTTACAGACACATAGGACAATGGAACATAACTGAAAAGCCAAACATAAGTGCATGCAATTTCGACCACCTGATAAAGGTGCCAAGGGTACACACTGGAGGAAAGACAACATCATCAACAAATGGTGCTGAAAAACTGGACCTCCACTTGTAGAAGAATGGACTAAACCCTTTTCTTTCAATCTTTCACCTTGCACAAAATTCAACTCCAAATCGATCAAACACCACAATGTGAAACCTAAAACTGAAACTGTTAGAAGAAAACGTTAGTAGTAACCTAAAAGATATAGATGTATAAAAGGACTTTCTAAATCAGACATCAGTTGCTCAGGAATTAGGGTAAACAATTAACAAGTGGGACATCATTAAACTAAAAAGCTTCTGTACACCAAAAGAAACAAAAATAAACAAGTGAAGTGAAGAGAAAACCCACAGAGTTAGGAAAAAAATATTCACCGCCAGCACATATGACAGAGGTTTACTATCCAAAATATATAAAGAACACAAAAAAATCAATAAAATAAATGACCCAGTTCAAAGAGGGGCCATGTAACTATACAGAGACTTCTCAAAAGAATAAATAAAGATGGCTAAGAAATACCTTAAAAAGTGTTTAACAGGGAACACAATTAGGAAAATGCACATCAAAATCACTTTAAGATTTCACCTTACCGCAGTCAGACTGGATATGACCAAGAGAACAAATGATATCAAATTCTGGAGAGGATGTGAGGAAAGGGGACCACTCCTTCACTGGTGAGATTACAAACTCATGCAACCCCTAAGGAAAGCAGTGTAGAAACTCTTAAACAACTAAAAATGAACCTACCATATGATCCAGTTGTACTAGTCCTTGGCATATACCCAAAGGACTCATCCTACTGCAGGGATACCTGCATATCCATGTTTGTAATCAGTGCTAGAGCATTCTAAAAATTTACCTTCTTGACCTTCTTTATATTTTTCCCTCTATTATTAAAACTTGGATATTAGAAATATCAGCAAACACATAGGAGCAAATAACTCCAAAGGCTCCCTCTCTACAGAAACATCTGTAGATGAAATATTGAGGCAAAAAAATGTCAAAATCAGCATTTTATAAGTATTTTTAAAACATATTTATAAAAGACACACAAAGAATAAAATAAATAAATATGTAAAGATCATAGAAAATGTGTGGGGTTTTTATTGTTTATGTGTGTTCACTTTTTAAAAATGATTAAATTTATTCTTTGACTATGGCTTACTGACTGGGAAGCCTGGACTACTTGCTAAACTCTAGAACACTCAAAAAAATCAATGATTAGTTACCAAGGAATGATGCCCAGGTTTGACTTCTGGCTTTCACACATATGGACACACATGTGAAAATACACCTGCATATACACACATGTACCTACATTAACATGTATCAGAATTAACATGTCCCAATATGTACATGCTAACATACAAACACATGAATATTTTGGAAGTATGAAAGCAAATATTTTTCTCAAATGATATGTCTATATTCTAAACTGCTTGATGAGCCTCGGAAAGACTTAAATTTGTTTTACCCGATAACATAGAATGAGAAATAAAAAGACTTTGGAAAACAAACATGCAAACTCCAGTCATTCAAGGTAAGATAAAAACAATTCAAAGCATTGGGTGGACTATGGAAAATCAGTGAGTGTTTCTTTGGGACACTGGTGCAACCAAAATCATACACGTACAGTGAAGAATTTAGAAAGACAAATGTGTACTCAGGACAAGGCACATGAGCAAAAATTCAGAGAAACACGGTGAGTTTTCATTTATGGCTGAGTGCTTGGCTCGTGCAAGCAGGAAAGAAAAACCAAGTAAGAGTTGCAACATACTAGATGATGAAAGTATGTCCCAGATTAATCAATTTGTAAAGTCTGGAAGACATGAATTCTTTCTTCTTTCTTTCTCTCTTTCTCTCTCTCTCTCCTCTCTCTCTCTCTCTCTCTCTTTCTCTCCCTCTCTCTTTGAACTTTTCCTTCTATTTCTCTCTCCTTTTTTCTTGGAGTTGAAGGAATTCAGGCATTCAGGAAATATATCAAAAACATTCCTGGGGCTGAAGAGATGGCTCTGCAGTGAAGAGCCTCTGCTGTTCTTGCAGAGGACCCTGGTTCCATTCTCAGAACCCACATGGCAGCTAACAATCATCCACATCTGTAACTCCAGTTCTAGGGGATCTGACCCCTCTTCTGGCCTCTGTGGGCATTTCACAACAATATATTTCAAAATGAAAGCAAAATGTGCTATTAATACATGAGAGAATTTTATATTTGAAATGGTTAACTTTACCATCTGTGAATTGTAGTTCAGGCATAGTTTTATAGGATACATATATAACACTCTACCTATTGCTGCTATAGGTCAGTTTCTACTTTCATTTCCATCAACTGATAATCTTTACAGATACTGGGCTCCTGGTTTTTTGTGTATATTTGTTTATACATTTTTACATATTCTTTTTAATATTTTATTTATTTGTTATGTGTATGAGTGCATTGCTTGCATGTATGTAAGTGCACCTATGTCATTCAATGCCTGCGGAGGTCAGAAGAGGGTGACAGATTCCCTAGAACTGGCATTATGGACAGTGGTTAATTGCCAAGTGAGTGCTAGGAATTGAACTCTGGTCCTCTGCAAGAACAGCCAGTGATCTTTGCTGAACCATCTCTTCAGCCCCAATTTTTGTATATTCTTGAATTATAAATCCATTTATTATCATAATTTTGGTCACAAATATCAACGGTCTTATGTTTGTATAACCAGTCTATATATCATTCATGTTCTGGATCATTTGCATTTCATGTGAATTTGCATCCACTTAAATGCAGTCTATTTATGTTTTAAATAGATAGTGGGTGTGTGTGACATGATTTGTTTGCAGTTTCCATTCTTCCAATATCTGCTTTCTGATTTGAGTGCTCACTCCATTTGCATAAAACATAGTTTCCATTTGACATTGAACTATTTCCTTTCTGTCTTTTGGGCTCTTGTTTCTTGACCTCGACACTTACATTATTCGCTTCTTTTGTGTTACATATGCTCAAAATCTATCATTTTAATTTCTTGTGGTTTATTTTATTTTAGTCACTTTCTGAATAGTTGCCTTGGGGTTAGAAAACTTTTACTAGGTTGATTTGTATAAAATTTCGTTTCCACTTTTCCTTCAGTGCTCTTATGTGGATTTTCCTTTAATTCATTTTATCCTATCAAAACAGGTATCTGATTGCAGTTTAAGGGTGTCCTTTTCTGAAACTCTAACAAATGTTCAGGGGTTTTACTTTGTCTCCCTGTTGTACTGAAGCAAGTTAAGCTATCTTTTGCATGGTTACATACACATTGCAATTAACTGAGCTCTAATATTTCTTCTTGAATACATGCAGTAAAATGAAATTCTGTTTTAAACATCACATGCCTTCATAACTGAAGTAAATCTACTTTTCATGGGCAAAATACTATAGTTGGAGATTATTCTGTAATTCCTCAAGGACAGGAGATTTTTAAGGGACATCTAGAAGTCAATAAATCCAAGTTCTTTTCAGTAACTCAGTCAAATTTATACAAATTTCCAAGTCTAAGTAACTTACATCTGAAGAATTTTTTTTCTATTTTATTAATGGTGTTTTCTTTAGAGATGCTGGTACAGATGAGTCTAGCTCCCTGATTTTGTCTGGACTGAACTGCACTATGAAAAATAGTCATTTGTTGGCCTGCCTGAACTTGATAAGAATATGTTTCAATAAGTAGAGAATATATCTTCTTATACATACCTGTCACAAGCAGAAATGTGAACCCAGAAAAATCACTGGAACTTACATTGAGCATTCTCCCCCCTTGCCTTTCTCTACCACCTTTGTACATGGATGTTTATGGGAAAAATTACAGTCGCTCTTTGCATAAGTTAATATATCTTGCTGGTAGCTATGCAAGTCCAATTAACTTCTCTGACAATTGGTAAGATGAGGATATTGGATTATGTTTGTAGGCAATTATAAATGTCATGGTTGAATACTCTTGTAACATTCTGCGAGGTTATGAAATTCTAGCACTGAAAATGTTTCATTGACCTCTTTTATGGAGTTTAAGATTAATTAGAGGCCTTTCTGTGTGAAACTCAAAAATATATAAGGAATAAAGTAACCAAGAGAATCACACTATTATTATCATCAATATTATTACCACCTTATAAAAAGGTAATATTATTGATGTTAGAAAATATGGTAAAAAATGGAATATTGGGAGAGAAATCAACAAACTGAAGTCCCAATTTTATTTCTGCAACTTTGTTAATAACATCTTTCCTTTGAAAAATGGAAATAATAATTCTAAAATCACAAAGACTAAATAAGTTAGTGTATACAGGAGCCTTGGAGACATATGAATCATAATGTACAAACTGTAAGATAATTTTAGAATTCCATGTTTCTTCTTCAAAATATTTTAAATTCTACTACCAGCTAATTTACTGTGTACATTAGAAATATACCATTGGAAATGTATACTATTATTTCTGTTGAAAAGCAAATATCTCAACATTTACTTTTGTTGACTTAGTTAAAATCTCTAGATTGATACAACTGCCAGAGTTTAACCTTTTCACTCCTGGTACACATAGAAATGTTCTGCATAAACTGAACGACTGATCACTTTAAGAGAAAAACAAGGAAAATATGATAAAACTTGATCTGGTCCCTTGTTTAGGATGCTTATATTAAAGCACAAGTGTGGATGAGTTCAGTCAATCCTATTCTTGTAGGGATGTGGATAGAGTAGATCCAGATTACCAAAATCATTACATCTACAGATGCTGAGGGTCTAGGACCTATACATATTTAGGGGACAGAAATTTGCAGGCTGTAGAGATGCCTTAACAATGCCTGAAATGCAAGCATAAGGGTCTTGAGCATCCAGTAAAATGGGGTGGCTCGGACTTTTAATCTAGCATGGGGAAGAGGGTGGAGACAAGCAGATCTCTGGGCTTGCTCCAGCCAGTCTAGCCAAACTAGGGAACTCCAGATCCAGTAAGAGACCTTATCTCAGAAAACTAGGTGGAAAGCGATAGCAGAAAACATCTGATATTGACCTCTGGCCTGTACATACACACCCAACAATCACATCAGCACACACATGTGCATACTCATGCACACACCACATGTATACATACCTACAGGAACTTCAGCACCCAGAACTTCAACTGAATTAATTGTAAGGGTCCCTTCCCCCTGTGAGAGACAAAAGAGCTAGAGAAAGAGTTACAGTGTAATTCCCTGCCTCCTTGTCTGAGGATACACTGACTAGTGCTCTCCAGTGCAATAGGTTTGCAACAACCAAACCAGCAAGGAAAAATCATCATTAATCAAAATAAGCCCTGCCATTCATAACACTTGTCCCCTTCTTTTAACACAGAAATACCTTGGCTTATATATGAGCATACTCAACATAGTTTTGCTGGTAATGTTGCTGGGACATCAATTTGTCTAACATTTTAACATTCTCATTGCATTGGTACCTGCATTACACTCCCCCAGTGACCATCAACTAGTATTCCCTAGATGCATTGCTTATTGGTATAAAGAAAGCAGAAGGGGTAAAAGGCATACTGAGAGTTTCCCTCTGTAGACAGCAGAAGCCAGAGATTCTGCTTAATGTGCTTCACATTATGTAATATGTTCTCATTACTAGTCCCTCCAAAATGAAAGTATAAACTGAATCACACATACAACAAAGTGGACAAAGGCAGAAGCTTTCCTATCTCAAGAGTTTAAAACATACACGCCTTCATTTTGTATGCATATTATTTGTTGATTTTTTGTACATTTCCTACAAAATATATTAATCATCTTTATAACCTCTCCTCCATTTGGATCCCCCAATAGCATGCCCCACCAGATTTCACACATTTTATCATATATGTGAAGGTCTATTGAGTCAATTTAATGTACTCAGATGTCCCTCAGTGCAAATTCATCCACTGGGTTCTAGTCAGCCTATCTAGAGTCTCTCCCTTAAAGAGCAACTCTCCCTCTTGGGGAGTTCTCAGTTCTTCAGCTAAGGTTGGGGCCTGCTGCCCATTTCCCCAGTTTTATGCTGGGTTTTGTCTGCTTGAGTTTGCATGGGTCTTGCACACGCTAACACCGTTGCACTCAGTTTTCACTGTGAACACTGGTTTGCATTTTTCATTGGCATAAACAGCCAAAAGGATTTACTGGGCAAATGGTAGCTGAGTTTAGCATTTCTATGAACTGTTATTTTCCATATTTACGGTTTCATTCTGCACTCCCACCATGACAGTATGAGGGTCCCCAGGCCTTCTTTCTCTAAGGAGCATTTGTTAACACAACTTCACAATTACAGTTAAATTCCTGATGTGAAGTACTAGTTAATTGTGGCTTTGATTCCCAAATGGCTGAGTTTGTGCTTATTTACCATTTTTATATCTTCTCTGGAGAAATGTTTAATTACAATCCTTGGGCAGGTGAAAAAACTTAGTGCACAAAGCACTTGCCACACAAGCCTGATGACCTACCTGAGTTTGATTCTTGGAACCCACATAAAGAGAGAAAGAGAAACCAGCTGCATAAAGTTATCCTCTGACCTGCACACATGCATGTGCATGTAGACTCTCAGACACATCATCTATACACATACATGCACATAAATAATAATACATTTAAAAATAATTTTGAGCTTTTAAAATATTTGAATATTATTGAATTTTTAAATATTATTGACTCATCAGAGTTCTTCGTGTATTCTAGATACAGACGCCTTTTCTAATCTGAGCTTCAAAAATGTTCTGTGGTTGGTGTTTCACATTCTGGATGGTATCCTCTGAATCAGAAAATTATCTAATTTTGACCATGGGAAAACTATTTTCCTTTTATCAATTAAATTCATTTTACTTCTAGAGAACCCGTGCCTCACCAAAAAATGACTCTCGGGTTTTCTTTTTATAAGTTTACGGTTTTAGCATTATATGGAAGTCTATCATTTACTTTGAGTTAACTTTGCATATGCTGTAAAAGAGTGATCCAACATCACTGTGAAGCATAGTTATCAAAGTGTTCCAGCTATTTTGCAATTTTCATACAATATAGTTTGGTTAATTTGAGGGTATTTAGATATCCGTTCTTATCTGTACCTCCTCTCCAGCACCCTTACCCCAATTTATATATATATATATATATAATGGATTATAGAGCCTGATTTGAGTCTCCAGATATTCTTCATTGTGGACGCATCCACTAGGCCCACAAAGAGTCCCATCCCTATAAGACTGTTCACCTTCCAGACGTCAACAGCTGGTTTGGGATTTCTTACCCCAAACTGGGAGTGATGATGCATGTCTTTAATCCTAGCACCCAGTGGCAGCAAAAGAAGGTCTGTGAGATCAAGACCAGCCTATTCTACATAGCAAATTCTAGGCCAGCTGGAGCTACAGAGAGACCTCATCTCACAACCAAAGCAAAATAAAGTTTAGTTTTTAGAAATTATTTTTCTCCTCTTTAATTCTTTAATTTTATTCTCCTTCACTATTCTGTGATATGCCTTTACAGTATTGATACCAATCTGAGAGAAGGAAAAATAAAATTTGCCTGTATCACTGATAAAAATTAATAACCAGAGTTTCATTCAAGCAATAATGCTTAAAGTCAAAGACTACAGGTGCCCACCAAATCTGATTTCCAGCCTCTATGTGTTTCAACAACACTGTGTCGTGCCATTCTTTCTCACACCGTACACAGTACATGAGGTATTCTCTTCAACTCCACTTCTGTTGTGAACATGGGCATGTTGATACAAAAATAAGGAGTATTTTGTTAGCCGGAAGTATCCATTCTCTAGAAGGAGCTAGCAGATTGGTCTTCACTGTTACCACCTAGAATGGTTCCCCTCATCCCCACCCTCACCAGTCTCCTCTGCAATAGGTTCTCACAATAATGTAGTGATTGAGGACTAAGCAGACAAAAAGAAAATTTTTAGAATGAATCCTCAAAGTACAAATCCTTTGGGGGGATTTTATGAAATGGTGCTAAAAGGATAACTAGAGGACGATGCACTGTGGAGCGTGACGAAGCCCAAGGGAGCGGAGTGTGACCCTCAGCTCAGCTATTGCTTAATTAATTATTAAGCCATTACTTGGTCTTGAACAGTTCACTGTGATCTTCAGTTTCTTCAGATGTCAAATGAACTTGATAATAATATATAGCTTTGCAGTGGTAAGAAACTGAATTGAAATATCAAGTAAAAAGATCTGGCTGAGCAGTTCCTAGGATACTGATAACAAAAAGTCAGTGTTAATATTCTATTATTCATGTAAATGCTACTCTACTGTTAGTCTGCCAGCAGTTGTGCTTACCCATCCACATATGTGAGTCTGTTTCCCTAGTGACAACAGCCCTTGATTAAGTGTGCAGGTGCTCTATGTCAATTAAACAGGTTTATCTGGGAGAAGCTTCCAACACAAAGAGACTTTTGTACATACTAACCATAATCAGATCACTGAGCCAGACCTCCTAATGCTAAGAGATTTGCTTCTTTGAAAACAGGAGCATCACCTTTTGCTGATAGCCTACCCACAACACACTTTGCTGCATTCTGAGCTCTCTCTGTAAACGTGCCATGTACTTACGTGGCCTACAACTAGGAAACATCCTGAGCTTCAGAAATCACTAGCAACAAGGGAAGAGAGGTGGATGAAAAAGGCCTGAACCCATTTTGGACTCAGCTTAGAAATTTAAGAACACACAATAGTTTATACCACAGGTCATGCCGGCTTAACAAGTCAGAATCAGAACCTGTTGAGATTCACAGTGAAACTTAAACAGGTGAATAACCCAAAAGAGCTGAAAAATTCCATTCTAAACAGAGAAGAGCAAGATGCCATGTAATAACAAGGGAACAAGTAAAATTGTTGATGGCCTCATACGTTGCAATATAATGAGACACAGGTAGCAACAGGATGGATAAACTATTATAGGATACAAATTCATGAAACAACAATTTATAGATGAATTATGCTAACATGATTGCAATTAAATTGTTTTGTTTTAATATGATGTTGTAATTAAGATATGAATAGCTTGATGCCTGTTTCTTGCCTGGTTAGGCACCAAATAAAAATATTTTTTCTCAGCTATAGTAGTACTGAATAATCACTTAAACTTTTTGTTTAAATAGAGTATTTTTTGAATAAGCATCTATGATACAAAGGAATGTATCATACATTGGATAAAACTTTATCCTGCTAGATTGCAAAGACTGTTGATTCTGGCTCAGAACTTCGTCATTAAAATTGTTTCCAAAATATGGAAACATTAAAGAAAACATTTTTCTTTATGTTTTAGAATTTCATACTTGTAAATAATTAAATATTATATACCTATCTCAAATTTCCTGCATCCAAATCCCTCACACTACCTCCCAATTTTGTCTTTTTTATTCTTATCTTTTGAAAACTCATTTAGTCCAGTTTTGTTGTCAATATGATACATCCATGTGCAAGGCACTGAAATTTTCACTAAATAATCCAGGTCTTCTGAGAGGAAGGTTGCCCACCCATGCCAGGTACCTCTGGTCAAACTACCTTATTGTATTGTGTTTTGTACCAACTAGTAGATATTTTTCATTTTGGTTGTCCTATGCCCACTTAAACAAATTGAGGAGTATGTGGAAAATCTCTAAGGAAATGTGAAGAATACAATTATAGGAGATAACCGACAAGGTGACATGGAAGAATAGAGAGAGCAGACTCCATACATTTCATCTTTCATCTACTCTATGACACTAGGTAGATACCACTCCAAGATAGAAGTGTCAGTGTGTGCTGGATGTGTGGTGGTTTGAATGAGAAAAGTCCTAGCTGCAGCCTTGCTGGAGGAACTGTCACTGGGGTCATTTGCTCTCTTTTCTTCCTGCTTGTGGTTGAAATGTGGTCTCTTGGATTCTTGTTCCAGCTGCCTGATGCCAAGCTTCCTCCCACCATTATATACTCTCCCTCTGGAATATTAAGCCCCAATAAATTCTTTCTTGTATATGTCACTTTGGGCCATGATGCTTTATCACAGCAACAAAAATGAAGTAATGCAGAAGTTGGTACCAGAAAGTGTGGAGTTGCTGTGAAGAACCTGATTGTGTTTTTTTGGAGGGATGTAGAAGATTTTGGAACTCTGGACTAGAAAAGCAGTTGAATGCTTTAAGTAGAGGTTAGCAGACTATTATAGTAGGAGTCTGGAAGACAGCAGTACTAAGCGTGATGCCTGGCCCAAGAGGTTTCAGAGCGGAACATGGATCTCTATTTTCAAGTAAGCTAGCGGCTCCCTTCTGCCCATGTCCTAAGAATTTACCTGAGGCTAATTTTAAAAGATTATTAAGATTTATTGAGATATTCTGTATGAAATACACGAGGATTCAATTTAAAATTAAAGAAAACAATAAAACAAAACAAAGTAATGGACTAATTTCTTTGGTAGAGGAAATTGCAAGTCAGCATAACATTGAGTCTGTGGTATGATTATTGCTGATAACTCTTATGCAAAGAGTTATCAATGAAAACAGCAGGTAGGACAAAGAGAAATATAAATACACAGTTTTGAGAAACTCTAGGAAGGTTAATGTTCCTTCCAAGGCATGTGCGGAACAAGAGTCTATAATTGTAAATGAAAGTAGTACCATTAAGGTGAGGCTTCCTGCTCTGTACCAGAACAGTGGGAAGAGTACCCTCAGGGAAAGACTCCACCCAGCTAAGCTTCCAGCTTGTGCAAGCAAAAGACCTGACATTTCTGCTCCTAGAAAACAGCTACATATAGAAGCTGTTGCAAATGTGATTCAGGAGAGTGAAAGTCCACCCTAAGCTGGCAGCTGAAGTTGGCAGTGTCATCTTTGTGGAACTGGTTTTGGAGCCATGAACACTGCAACAGTGAAGAAATTGTGAAGTCTTCCACCAAAGTTTGAGAGAGCTGCTGAGGCCAGGCAACATGTTTCAGGAGAGTCCTTTCGAGGAGCCTGTGAGAAGCCATTGCCTGAAGCCTGAATTGCAGTGGAGACCCCAAAACGTTGAAGATGCCAGAACTATGACTCTGTATACAAAATAGAGTTGTATACAGGGAGTGGGACCAGCCCACTAAAAACTGTATGTTGCATGATTCAAAGTTGGAGAGGTTGGGTTTCCTAAGACCTTTAACACTACAGGCCTAGAAAATGCCCATGGAGGTAAAGAATTTGATGTTCACCCTGCTGAGTTTTAACCTTGCTTTGATCCAATATTTCTTCACCATGCCTTCATTCTTCCTTTTTGGAATGGGAATGTGTATTTTGTATCATTGTGTGTTGGAATTCTTTAATTTGCTGCTGATTTTACAGGAGGCCACAGTTAAGTTATCGCTTTGAGTCTCAGAAGAAACTGGACTTTTGAATACTACTGAGATTGTGGTGACTTTGGAAATTGGACTAAATGAATTTTTGCACTCTGATATGATCATGAGACTATGGATGCCAGAGAGTAGACTAGAGTGATTCAAATGAGAAATTTTCAAATAGACTCACATATTTGAGTTGGTTGGTGATGCTATTTAAGGAGGTTATAGAACATTTAGAAGGTGGAGACTTGCTGGAGGAAGAACGTCTCTGGGGACAGGGTTTGAGAATTTATAGCCTTTCCTCATTTTCAGTTTGTTCTCTCTGCTTAGTGTTTGTGGTTGAAGATATGATCACTCAACTTCCTTCTCTGACAGCCTGAGCAACCAAAAGTTAAAATCTTTTTTCTATAAGTCACATTTTGTTGTAGTGTTTAATTACAGTCACAAGAAG
This sequence comes from Eospalax fontanierii, assembly GCA_035773235.1. Lineage (NCBI taxonomy): Eukaryota > Metazoa > Chordata > Mammalia > Rodentia > Spalacidae > Eospalax > Eospalax fontanierii. The sequence goes on along the minus strand of CM069544.1, from coordinate 12,720,499 downwards.
CAACTAATGTAGTATATCAGCTCCGCCTGTTCGGTCTGGATCAGATGTCATCACCCTGGGATGCTTCAGTTCTAACCTATCACTGTGCACATCACATTCTAAACACTCAAGCTGTCTATGTTGATCCTGAAAATGCAGGTATGACTCTCTCAGTGCTCTCAGATCTGTACAGCATCGTAAAAGAACATTGGAGCTGGACACGATGAGGTTCAGAGGAAAGAAACATTCACAATCCCTACCTTGGAGGGGCTTCAATTTAGAGTTAGAAGTGACAGTATTCAAGCTACTGCTACTTGGGACAATGGCATTAGCTTTCAATAATGTTAGAAGACACTGCTTCTCGAAAGTGAATGAAAGGGGTGAGTAGTCAATTGGATAATGGCAGAAAAGAACATGGGGTGACATTTCTTCACTTGGCAATTAAAGTAAGAGACTTCTCTGCCTGAAAGCTCTCTTTGAACACAAATAAACATCATTTCAAAGCACCATTGCATGAAGACGGCCAGTCTTTCATGCTTGAGAGATAATCAAACATCTCTCTTAAGGAAAAATAAAACAACAAAAAATTAAACTCTGTTTTGTGGCTAAAACAAAAATGATATGTAAGGAGAGTTATTATAGTGTGGGAGAATTTCAAGGCAGAAGAGAATTTAACACTCGTAGTACAGTGTGACTAGAGGAAATCACTATCAAAATAGTTGATTCTACAAAGGGTTAATGAACCGGCAAAAACACAATCAAAGAAAGCATATTGTTGTTTGAGCACAAATGAGTGACCAGTGGTCAGTCAAAACTTCAAGGATAGCCCAACAAATGGGCTATTATAAATAGCAGGCCTGTCCTCCATCTTGTGTACTGAACAAAGTAAACAGACCCATGAAGTCCAAAATATTTCTTCTTCTAAATTCAAAGCTGTGGGGAAGAGCTTAGGAAGAAAACAAATAGATTTTCCAAAAGACTCTCAAAATGAGAAAGACTTAATAAATGCCCTCCATCACTAGTCCAGGAAAGGTCATTGGAGCAGGTAGCAGAGGAGAGAATCACCCCTGAAAGAACAGCAGAGAACATCACATCCCCGTGTGTGATTGTTTTTCCTCATAGGAAATGCCAGGCAGGCAGGTCCAATATAGCATTGAAAATTTACTATCCTAACAAGTCATCCCAAAGTGGGCTAATATACTTTCAATGTGTGGTGTGTGTGTGTGTGTGTGTCTGTGTGCCTCGCATATAGTTATGTGAGTATATGGGTGCATAAATGTGCTCAACAGTGTGTATACTGGTAGAGGCCAGAGTTGAGTTTTGGGTACTTTCTCTATAGTTCTCCGTCTTATTTTTATGAAACAAGATCTCTCACCAAACCTAGAGCTGCAGTTTCAGCTAGACTGGCTGGCCAGTGAGCCCCAGACATCTTCCTATCTCTCCACTCCGGTGCTGGGGCTTACAGGTGCTGGCAGCCACAACAGTTTTTAATATGGGTACAGAGACCCTGAACTAAAATGCATACATAGCAACCATTTTACAGACTGACCACTCTTCCCCACACCATGAACCTTCAGTGTTAACAAGAAGCATCCATTTCCTTCCATTCTACATCTTATTTCACTCCCCCTAACAATGATTATCCTGCAGTCTATGTATGCTCTTAGAGAACAACCCAGGTGCTGTTCTATGGCAGATCCTCCAAATTGAACATTACCTCCAGGAGGGAGAGGGAGACTCAGGACATTCAGGTCAGATATCTGAGAGAAGAGACATTTGGAAAATTTTCTACGGCCTCTCCCCAGCAGAATAAAGAAGAAAAAAAAAAGTACTGAAGGAGCTCCTGGCTTGGCTAGCCTAGTTGCAAAGGAGAGAGTTTTTGCAAGCTATGCACTAAGCTCCAGCATTGCAGCTTTGATAAATCAGCACCGTGTAGCGGTTTCAGTGAGAATATCCCCCAAAGGCTCCAAGTATTTGGACATTTTGTCCCCAGTTGGTGGTGCTGTTTTGGGAGGTCTTGGAAGGTGTGGCCATGTTGTAGGAAACATGTCACCGGGGGTGAGCTTAGAGAGTTCTTAAGCCTTGCAGGATCCCCACTCCCTCTCTGCTTCCTGTGCCTGTTTGAAGATGTGAGGGCTTAGCTGCTGCGTCTACTCCAGCCACCTCTGCCGCCATGCCTCCTGCATGATGGACTCTTGCCTCTTTGGAACCATAAGCTAAATAAACTCTTTCTTTGGTCACTTTCCTTGGTCAGTGTTTCTATCACAGCAACAGAACAGTGACTAATACAACCCATGTTGGGGTGGGCTTTTAGGTGATGCTGCTTTTCTATCATACCTGACCCTGTAAGTAACCTCTCACCCACACTCCTGTAAGTAACCCCAATAAAAACTCAGTGATTTGCCAAGTAGAATTCTGGTGCAAATATTACTTTGTTCTTTCGGGCATTCCCTCTCTGGGGTGAGTTGATGTGTGTGTCGTATCTTCCCAGGAAAAGTTTGTCACACATGTACTTACAGCTGAGGTTCCACTGTGATGCCTAACAAGGTACAGGAAGTGAACTATGACAAGTTTTTAAAAAATTCTTCACTAATCCTAATCTTGTATAATTATTCACTGTTGTTATTTAGTTTTGGCTTTATTTTCCTAAGTAAATACATATTTATGGAAGAAATTTTCTTGATGGAACAAGTCCAAATCTGAACATCCTCTTCAATGAAGGAGGCACTTAATAACTTCTCATATGTACTGAAGAGCACTTTTATAAATAGTTCCTTAAGTGCAGCTATGCAAAACACCCACCAAACTCCACAGATGACCTTTTCCCAAAACTCTACCCTAGCAGAAGAAGCAGAAAGAAACCTAAGGTACCTGGTGTTAGTCAAATCTCATGCCAGCTTTCCTGGCTAAGCACCTATTAATTTTTCAAGCAATGTTTGAAATAAAGGAACACAATAGGTAACTAACTCTAACATTCCTCTTCCATTCCAAATTCCAGAAATAAGAATCCACAGAGATGGAGGATGTGGGTTGAAGAGAGAAGCCAGTGACCTTAGTAGTTGCCCATTTTCTCTTACAAAAGTTTCACAGAGAGAATTTTCTTGGTTCATGTGTGCATAGAATGCCAATATCTGGCTTATCCAACTAATTATGTAACTACACCAGTTCTACAATGGAAGCCTGTAGAATCAATAAATGTTTCAAGCATGACTGTTTTCATTAACAAGATATTTTATTAAATTAGATTGGTAGAGGATGGAAGTGTCCTTGGACCTTATCCATTATAAATGAGCTGTTGTTTGAAGAAAATTAGAGCTTCTAATTTTCTGCCTCTTGCTAGAGTTCAGCCAGTCTGCTCACTCTGTAGCTGACAGTCATGCGTTAGGATGTGACCCAGGATCCTGTTTAAGGCAATGTCAATTGTATAGGTTTATCCTGATTCATTAAGGAGAATAGCTCCTTACAGAATAATAATAATACTTAATAGTATTATTAATAATAGTAGTCTTAATAATACTCATAGAGAAACGCTTTGTGTTTTCTGTTCTATTTAGAAGTCTGGATAAAAGTACAACAGTGAAAAAGTAGAAGATGACAACTACTGGACTGTTCTAAAAAAATAAACATTTTCTTCATTTTACATCAACTTTATGTTTACTAGTTCACTTAGTAAGAAGTGATGAACTAGTTACACTAAGATAGTGAGAAAATACCCAGCACAAGACTTGTACTTAGTGCTTTGCACCATGTGACATTCATAGCCATTTGAATTTTGTTTTCTTTTTGAGACAGGAACTCTCTGCAGCTTTAGCTAGCCTGGAATTTAGTACATAGACCAGGATGACCTCAGTCTCACAGAGTCTGCCTCTGTCTCCTGAATGCTAGGATTGAAGGCCTGCAGTACCACACCAGGCTAACCCATGACATAGGCTACAGAACTCTTTTCAATATACACAGGTCGATAGGGGACAAGGACTCCAATGATCTATTTGTTTGTTGGATACAAGCAAACGGAGATTTTACTTGTTCTAAACTCTACCCACATGTTTGCCATTGGCCAAATCTTCTTCTATTCCATCAGTGAAAGTATCTTTTAAATCAAATACTTTTGTTTATGAAGTATGGGGAAGTTGAAGGAATCCATCAACAGAGACAAAAGCAACTTTTGAACTATCTTCAGGCATTCTATTTGGATTGGGAAAAGCAAAATAGAATGAAGAACAACATAATAGCAGAAAATTTCCAGATTCATGTTCTTAAAGATATCAAAAATGATGATGAGAGAGCTGACCTGGTTTGCCTTTTTATTTTGTTTTCTAGGATAAAAAATGGGTTTTCTTTGGACAAATGTCAAAATAAGTAAATGCTGAATACAGGAGAAAGTATTTCTGAAAACTGAAGTCACTTAATAATCCAAATGGTAATGAATTTTCTCAGGTTTTATAGTTAACATTTTTTCCTCTGTCCTCACGCAACTATGTGGAAAAGTGGAGTGGGGATAATTAACCCGATACTCCAGGTTAAAAACTACAAATAAACTATTTTTAAAATTTTCAGATCTGCGATAGTGCAGCCTATAATCTCAGCACTGGGCAGGATGAAAGAGAAACATCAAAAATTCAAAGTCATCTTGGGGTACACAGCAAGACTTTATCTTAAAAAGTACAAAAGCTGTAAATGTTTATCCCAAGGTCATGTTTGGTAATTTGGAATCAGCATCAACCACTGGAATCAGCATCAATCCAGCTGTCTGTTGAAATTCAGGAATGAGTTCAATGACAAGTAAGGACTCTGAGGGCAGTTGGTAGAGAAAACTGTGACATGATTCTCAGTCTGGGTCACTTCCTCAAATCCTATACTTCAGAGTAAAAGCAATTCACATGATTTTGCATCACTTGTTCCCACCTGGTCCTAAGTGGAATTCCTCAGACACAACCCATGACTAAGATTAGGAATAACCCAGTTTAAGGTCAAAGCCAATTTTGTGTTGCCATTTTATTATCTTGGCAGGCATGGAAAAGTAAAAGCATGTCCTAGTTCATTAAGCAACAGAGTGGGACAGAGAAGTGAGGAAAGATTTTCATCCTTGTTTAAATATCATCTATAACCTTCCTTTAGTTTCAGTAGTTAATAGGGAAAAGTTTGTACACATGAAGGTTCAGGTGCTATTTTTTCTCCCCTTTTCCTGCAGTGTTTATTCTATTTTTATTTAGTTAGTTTTAAGTCTCTAATTATTAAGAAAAATTATTACCAAAACAGCTGGGGGCCTATAAACACATTTCCTAATTCTGTCATTATCAGTTCGGGACAAATGTGTTCAGAAGGTGACTGTGTACAGGTATTGAGAATTGATTATATTCAAGGATCTAGAACTTAGAAGAATTCCCTGAAATTTTCTTATCTTTAGAAAGAAGTGGAATGTAATGGAATTCCTTATTACTGATTGGACTGAAAGCTGAAAATGTATGTGCAGACAAAATCTGTGGTTACATCTAGGGTGTATATCAGAAGACACCAAAATATATATTACATAGTTACTGCTCACAGCTCTAAAGCTTAATAAGCACAACGACTGGCACAGCAAACTACTTTACTGGTGCAGTTATGACACTGTTATCTTAGAGGAAATCAACAGTTATCTAATTGGACTCAAATCACTTTCAATAGGAGAGAACTCATGGTTGGCACTATAATTATCATCAGATATACATGGCTGGAAAGGTCATAGATCCTAGAGAAAATCTTATCTCTATCATAGCTCTAGACCAATGAAATTTCTTATCACGTGCTAAATATGGATCCTTAAATTTACAGACATATGTACTGTACACCACTAATCAAAGAAGGCCCTTTCTGCAATATATGGAAGCTATCACTGAGTTACACAACTGGTCACACATGGTGAATATATGTCTAAGAGATGCCCAGCTCTTCTAAATGCCACATTTACAGTGGAACCTCTACACCTAAGGCTCATGGAACACAGCAGAACACGAAGTGGAGAAAATACAAGTGCATCTCTCAACTCTCACCAGCAAAGCTTATACAACAGCGTGTGATACACACAGAAGTCACAACTGGGTAAGTTTAAGAGACTAATAGACGGCAGTATGTGTCACAGGATAGGAATCCTATATTAATTCTCACTCACCCACAGCTCAGGGATAATTGCAGAAGAGGGGACAGAAAGATTGTAAGAGCCAGGGTTGGCCCATGAACATAGGCAAACAGAAGCCTTCAGGCCACTGGAAGCTTGCTCATGTGAACTTGTGGCAGTGTTGGTACCATGCACAAGACCTATGCTGACTCGATCAGACAAGGAGAGAAATGGGTGGGGTTCCCAGACCTTAGCTGAGGAACTGTTAGCAACTGATTACTGCCTGGTGAGGGAAAGTAGATCTGCTTTAAGATTTTTAGATAGGCTGACTAAACTCCAGTGGATAAACTTGCACCAAGGACATTTGAATACAAATGCTTGACTATAACATAGGACTTAACATATATGACAAATTGCATGAGGACCAGTGGGTGAGGGCTTTGGGTTGCATAGATGGGGACGGGATCTAAATTTGATTAAGAGCTATTGTATGAAATGCACAAAAACTCAATTAAAAATATTAAAGAAAAAAAGTGGAAGTTACCTGCCCACCAAAGCATTCAACTCAGGAGAAAATCAATAGCACAAATATGCAAAGAAATCTACAGACATAAAGAGAGTGTTGAAGAACTGTGTCTAGAAGCTGTTCTGCTGGAATTCAGGCCCTTCTGTTCCTAAGCCATACCACTCACCTCCTAGATTCTCAGAAAATGCTCTCTGTAATCATGCCTTTCCTCTTCTGCCCCCTCCTTTCCTTCGCAATTGTTCCCCTCTCTTACTCAATAGCTAGAAAGCCTGCATTAATTCTAAAAGCAAAAATTTGCAAGAGCCTATTAAACTTCTTTCCCTGAAGTTTCGGTTTGCAGGCATCAGAGTTATAAATGAAAACTGTAAGCAAAAGCCTCCCTAACTCTGGAACCACCTGCTCCCTCTCCCAGCTAATGGAAGTCTTCCTTTGCAGCCGAGTAGAAAGAAGTCAAAAGCCTGAAGCTTCACAAAGCATGATTTGAAAATTTTCCATTTACTGCTTGTCTGACCTTGAGTTTTGCTACAACTCAGGTTTGTTTCCTGCATCTGCAAATTGTGGGTAATTATATCTCACTTGCACAAATTAAACGTGATAGTGCATTAAACCTTCAGAATGTGGACAGGTGGTGTCAGTCCTCCTTCATGCCTACACCGCCTTGTGCTTTTTCTTCTAAGAGAAGAACTAGCAAGTGATGGGGTAGTCCAAAGTGTAGGGTCTGTCAATACTTCTTAACAGTCATTAGATGTCAATAACTAGGTTGCTGAAGAGAATTTCTGTCCAAATTCATTTCTTTCAGAAAAGCAGAACAGATCCCATACTACACCTTGAATTTATATGATTGCTTTCCTTAGAGATGGTTCATAACTAGTCAAGTAGTTGGGGTGAAAAGAATGTGTCATCAAAATTTCAGTTTGATAGGGAAATCGATGTAGCCCCAAGTATTGTCAATAGCACTGATTACATGTTATTGGTCATGAGGGAAAGCGGTTTGCATTTACTTAAATACAGTTGTTTTTTACACTTGAAGCCTGATTATATGTCACCCTAAAGAGTGAATCAGAGCAGGTTGACAGTAAAATAAAACATACTTCTGTCTCCCAGTGGCTCACTTAGCTGTCTAAGAACAGTTGATCTATCTATAACACAGAGTACATAATTCAAAATGACAATAAAGCAAAAGGAAGCTTGCATAATTTCACACACATGAAAGGTAACGATGGCTGGCAGATTGATGGGTTGTAACCTGCCGAAGACTGTGCTGACATGCTTCACTTGTTACTCTCTGCAGACAAGCAAATTTTTTCATCTTTAGGCCCTTTGGATAAATTTTCCCTAGGAGTTGGTGGACTTTAAATCTGTCAGGTAGGGACCTATAAAATCTTATTCGATGCTATAAATGGCAGCAGCCTGAGGCTCTGAGTTGTAGTAGCTCTAAAGATGACATATACACATGTCCTCGTGTGACATTTTACTGTAGAGGTCAGCAAAGCTATTAAGATTGCCACCTTCTACATTAGATGGGAAGAGACATTTGCAATACGTGCCCTCATATACACCATCTCCAGATTGCCCAAATAAATGGCTTCATTTTTACTTTTCAGTGGTCAGGGGAGAGTGGGAACAGGAATTTAGAATCATGTTATTCTTTCATCTCCAAAGCAAAAGAACAGTACATACCACCAGGAAGCAGAAATAATTGTTAAAGAATAACACCCATGAGACTAGAAAGGGCAATGTTTTTATTTCCATGTTTGACCACTCTCAGGAAGCTATTAGAGCTGTTAAATGTGATATATCTAGGGATTCTTTGGCCTATGATGCTTCTTTGTGCAGTTAAGTCATTAAAAATCCAAGAATGGTCAGGTGTGGTGGCACACACTTTTAATCCCAGCACTCCAGAGGCAGAGGCCTGTGGATCTCTGTGAGACTGAGGCCAGCCTGGTCTACCTAGTTGGTTCAAGGTAGTTCCTCTCTCAAAAAGACAAGAAAATAAAAGGAAACAAAGCTAGACTTGAAAAGATGGCTCAGTTGTTAAGAGCATAGGCTCCTCTTACAGAGAACCTGAATTTAGTTCCTAGTATCCATACCATGGCTAATAACCATTCGTAACTCCAGTTCCAGGAGATCTGACTCACTCTGCTGACCTCTCCAGGCATTGCACAACATGGGTGCACTTACCTACATGCAGGCAATACACTCATACACACAAAATAAAAATAATAAATAAATTTTTAATATAAGAATAAGCAAATTGGTTTTCTTCAGCTGGTATTTATTCCATCCAGGAAGCTGTATCCACACACCCATTAAAGGAAAGGAGGAATGCAGCTCTTGAATGGACAGTGACTAGGCCATTGGACAAGAGGTGTGTAGTGAAAAGTTCTTTGACTCTGGATCATCCAAGATCCTATGCCTTTAACTGGAAGTCTTCTCCTTAGCATGAAGGAACATGCTAATTCTAGCCTAAAGAAATCTGAACCTGAGAGTCTCGGAGTCTATTGGAGGTTGATTGACTAAAAGCAGATAATAGAATAGAGTTTGACACTCTGGATATCTGTTGAGTCATTATCGGAGAAAGCACTAGGGGAAGCAAGATTGAAATGGAGATGTCTAACTGGAGGCAAGTCCTAGGAGTTCTTAGTTAGCTCTGCAGGAATGCGTGAAGCACATATAGACCGAGTTGGCTCATGTTGTATCCATGAGGCAGGAATATTATAGAGCTCCTCTAATTGGTTCCTGAATATGGACCACCCCAGAAAGATCTTGCTGTCAAGAGAGGAAACTTTCAAAAGGAAGCAATTCCTTCTGAGAGTTGACAATCATAACTAGGCGGGATATCCTTTGAAAACAGTCCTTTCTTTCCCTGATAGAATTTAGGAAGACAGGCTTCTATTGGTTGGGCTTATAATCATCTGAACCACAGTTAATCCAACTTGGGACCTCATTCTTGGCTTTCTGTGCTCTCTTGCCATTGGAGAAGAGAGCTTCTTTGTGAGTTACCAAGGATTCTTTCTCTGCCAACTTTCACTCACTCATTTCCATTTCAAATTAGTCTCCAAGAGCGTTCCTATAAAAGTAACCAGTTTGTTAAATACCAACTTAAAGGCTACATTTGAACTGTTATTCTACCATTCCTACCTCAACGCTATCAGCAGGCCTCCATGTTTCTTGTATCAGTCATAACTTTGAGGGTAGGGTCATCCAGGGATGTGAATGCCCTCTCTGTTTTAATGTCTCTAGGATAATCCATGAATCCTCCATGTTTGCCCATGGAACAGGTCTGCCTGTTGTATATTCTGACTTTACTTATTGTATAGAATTCAGCATGTTCATGTTCTGACCTTTTAGGTTCTGTCCCTACTATCTGCCTTGACAACCCCGGTGTTTCAGCTTCACCTAATGGTTCATGTCTCTTTCCATGCTTCTGAGAGGTAGCCTAAGAGTGTTTTTTCACCATGTGTCAGGGAGTACACCAAATTGCTATCTTATATCTGGAGACAGTATTATCAAACCAGTTCTTCTATATAGTTATTATGAACATCTCATATATAACTCCCTTTATAGACTCTAAATCTAAAATCATGAGTTCCAAAGAACCCTGTTGTTCCTAGGGTAAGGTAACTATGTAAAAGGCAATGAAAAGTCATAGCACCACAAATAATGTATAGTTAATTTCAAAGACGGACTTTCCAATGGTGCCATTTTCTCCAAGTAGGAGGTCATCTCCATGAGCAAAACAATGCCAAGGCATCATTAAATTTTTTTCCAAAATGAAGGCAGATTATTATAGGTTAAATATTGCCAAACAGTTCATTCACACTTTTAATGGTGGAGGGATCTTGGATATCAGTCTCAGCAGGAAATGCAAGAACTTCCATGAATCAATCAATAAATCATGTAATAAAGTCATCCGTTAATTTTGTTTCATATTAAAAATATTTAGTCCAGCATGATGGCGCATGACTTTAATCCCAGCACTGGGGAGGCAAAGGCAGAAAGATCTCTGTGAGATTGGGGCCAGCCTGGCCTACATAGTGAGTTCCAGACCAGCTGGGGCTACAGGGAGATCCTATACTAAAAAACTTAAGCTCCGCAAATACGAAGAATGGCAAGAGAAAGGCAAAATTGTGGCTATGCGGATTTTAATGTGTGTACATGAAGGGCCACTCCCATTATACCACCAAATAAAGCGATATAAATGCTAAATATTCCTCTACTTATCAATGATCATGCCATTGAGACAAGGTTATACCTGAAGTTATCTATATTTTCTACTATTATAAAGTTCTTAATCTTACATGCTTAGAAAAAAAATCTTACCCACAAGTTAAGGAAAAGAGAAAATTTATCAGAATTCAAGGCTAAAGAGGGCTGCTTCATTCTGCACTTTTTGAATTTTTTTTATTGAATCATTGTGTGTTTCATACAGAACATCTCATTCAATCTCAGTCATCTTTATACCACTTCCCCCGACATGCAAACCCTCCACAACACCCTCCAACTGGAATTCATACATTCTTTCATCTGTGTTAAGGTCTAGTGTGTCGTTAGTGCCCCAAATGTCCTCAATGCAGATTCATCCACTGAGGTCTAGTCAGCCTACCCAGAGTCCCTCGCTTTAGGAAGACTTTTCCTCACCCAGCACTAATCACTTTGTCATATTTCTTAAACCCATGCTGGGTTTTTGTCTGCTTGAGTTTATATGGATCTTGAGCAGGCCAAAACCATTGCTGTAGTTCATATAAGCAGGGTCCCAGGAGCTTACAGAACTGTATTTCCATATGGTCACACCCCTCCTCCCTGCCTCTTGCAATCTTTCTGCCCCCCCTCTTCTGCAATGATTCATGAGCCCTGGGTAAGTGAAACTTGATAGAAGAGCCCTGTCCAGAGACCCACACTCTGTAGATTCCTAATATCCATGATTTAGCCATATATGATTTTTTGTGTTATTGACCATTTTTTACATGAGAGAGTTTTGTCAAAGAGAGTAGAGAGATTCATTAGTGACTTCTTTACACCTTGTTCTATATTGTGTGAGCCTTGGGTGTAGAGACTGCATTGATGATGTGCAACTTAAGGATGGGCAAGTCACAGAAAATGTTTCTGTATGACCAGCTGTAGTACTCTGTATTATTCTCTGTCTAGTGAGAAAAAAGCTTCTTTGGTGAGTGTAGCCTGGGATACTTGACTGTTAATATAAGGACACATACTTTGCATTTAGAAAGAAGTTACATTAATCTAGGGATGTGACAGCCTTGGAGATTTCTCTGAGACCTCTGACCTCTTCAGCCATGTGTATTTGGCTGTGATTAGAGTACCACACATGAGCTTCCTCCCATTGAGTGGGCTCTAAGACTAATTAGGTAGCCATTGATTGTCCCCAAGATAAAAGTGCCACTATTGCACCAGTGTCAAATTCTATGCCAGTCATTGATTAGGTTATTTGGTCAAGAAGATGGTGTTGGGGGGTCATTGATTGATGTTCTCTCTTGGCTACTTACATAGTGTTCTCCAGAGCTATGAGAGCTAGTCTTCAGGGGAAGTGACTTCCAGGAGTTCAGTTCCAGCTCCATTGCTCCAAATCCAGTCTCTGAAGTATGTCCTGTCTTCAGCAATATGGTCTTACCTTCAAATTCTGGGAGGCCATCAAGGGTTGCTGCCATAGCCTATGTAATCTGGGGAGTCTTTTGGACCACCCTGGTCAACAACTCAAAAGAGCGCTTCTCTTCTCTGGCACTGTTTCTTGTTATATAGACTTTCACTATACACATGGGCTCATGTAGGGATCCTGTGTGGAATCTGTCATTAGGTTGTTAGATTAATATGATCCCCTCTGGTGTTTTACACTAGGTAGGCATTATCTCGCCTCTCTCTCTTTTTCCCTGTCTAACATTCCCTCCATGCCTTCCCCATCGTCCCCATTTCTCCCTTGATAATACCAGTCTCCTAAGGACACATGTGTCTTGAGCTCCTTCTTTCCCTTGTTCCCCATAGTTCCCTGTATAACCCACTCTTCCATTTCAATAGCCTCCTTTTATTGATTTCTCCCTTAGTAAGATATGTCTCCTATTATTTTTCTCTCAAAGGTTCCTTATTCCCCTTTACCTCCCTGATTTCTTTCCATTTTCCTGGTTCCTGCAGTCACATCAGGATATATACTCACATACAAGGCTTTTGTTCTGTGTTACTTCACTTAGCATAACAGTTTCTCGTTTCATTCATTTACCTGCAAATGTCATGATTTTGTCTTTCTTTAACACTGAGTAGAACTTCAATGTGTAAATATACCACATTTCCATTATTCACTTATCAGTTGAGGGACACTTAGCTTGCTTCCATCCCTTCACTGTTGTGAGAAGAGCAACAACAGACATGAATGTACAAGTGTCTCTGCAACAGAATGAATTCTTTGGGTATATACCAAGGAGTGGTAGGTATAACCAGGTCAAATGGTACATTCATTTTAAGTTTTTTAGGAGTTCTCCACATAGCTTTCCATAAGGGTTGCATGAGTTTACAGTCCCACCAGCAGTGAACGAGCGTTCCTCTTTCCCCTCATCCTCTCCAGCATTTGGTATCATTTGTTCTCTTGATCTTAGCCAGTCTGACTGGGGTAAGATGAAATCTTAACGTGGTTGTAATTTACATTTCCCTAATTATGTGTGTGGAGCACTTCTTAAGATGTTTCTCAGTCATCTTATTTCTTCTTTTGAGAATCTCTGCTCAGATTCTTAGCCCATATTTTAATTGGATCACTTGTTTTCTTGATTCTCTATTTTTTGAATTCTTTATAAATTCTGAATGTTAAATCTCTGTCAGATGTGTGACTGGTGACGATTCTGTCCCATTCTGTTGGTTTTCTCTTAACTTCCTTGGTTGTTTTTTTTTTTTTCTGTACAAAAGCATTTTAGTTTAATGAGGTCTCACTTGCTGACTATTGACCTTAATTCCTGAGCAACTGTTGACTGATTTAGAATGTCCTTTTCTACATCTGTATCTTGTAGATTACTGCCAGTGTTTTCTTCCTGTGGTCTCAGAGTTTTAGGTTTAATATTGAGGTCTTTGATACTTTTGGAGTTGAAAGATAAGGGTCATGTTTCATTCTTGTATAGGTGGAGATCCCGTTTTGTCAGCACCATTTGCTAAAGATGCTATCTTTCCTCTAGTGAGTGTTCTTGGCTCCATTGTCAAATATCATGTGGCTGAAATTGCACATTACTAATGTTTGAGTCTTCAGTTACATTCCACTGGTCTATGGGTCTGTTTTGTGTCAGTACCATACTGCGTTATGATCCCACCAATATTATTCTTTGTACTCAGGGTTGCTTTGGCTATTCTAGATCTTTTCTGCTTCCATATGTATTTTAGGAATTTTTTGTAAATCTGAAAAGAATGTCATGGGTATTTTGCTTGGAATCACATTGAATCTATCTATGCATTGTTTTTGATAGGATGGTCATTTTTACAATATTAATTCTTCCAATCCATGAACATGGGAGGTCCTTCCATCTTTTGGTGTCTTCATCAGTCTCTTTCTTTAAAGATCTAAAATATTCATTGTAGAGATCCTTAATGTCTTTGGTCAGGTTTATTCTGAGATATTAAATTTTTAAGGCTATTGTGAATGGGAGGGTTTCCTTGCACTCTTTCTCCAATTGCTTGTTATTCGTATGTAGAAAGGCTACTGATTTTTGTAGATTAATTTTGTAACCTGTTATTTTATTGAACACGTTAATCATTTCCAGGAATTATTTTTGGCATCTCTTAGGTGTAATATCATGTCATCTGCAAAAATGGATAATTTGACTTCTTTTCCAATGCATACTCTTTATCTTCCTTCTCTGGTCTTATTGCTCTAGCAAGAGTTTCAAGCACTATATTAAAAAGTAATGGAGATCATGGACAACATTTTTTGGTTCCTGATTTTAATGGAAATGCTTCCAATTTTTCTCCATGTAAAATAATGTTGGCTGTGGGTTTGTTGTATATAGCTTTAATTATTATATTGGGGCATGTTCCCTCCAGTCCAAATTTCCCAAGGACTTTTAACATAAATACATGTTGAATTTTATTAAATGACTTTTCTTCATCTATTGGTGATTCCTATGATTTTTAGATCCATTTCTTTAAGGTTTTCAGATTTAAGAACATGTAAGTTTTAAAAGAATTCCTTTTTAATGTTCTGTATCTTTTTGCTGTCTGTTGCAATGTTCCCCTTTCATCTCTGATTTTGTTGATTTGGAATTGTTCTTTCTTTCTTTTGGTTAGTTGATCCAAGGGTCTGTCTATCTTGTTTATCTTTTCAAAGAAACAGCTCTTGGATTCACTGATTGTCTCTATTGCTTTCTTTGTTTCTATTTCACTAATTTCTGCTCTGATTTTTGTTATTTCTTCTGTCTGGATTTGGGTTTCTTCTTCTTGGGTTTGGGTTTCATTTATTGTTGGCTTTCAAGATTCTTGTGTTATAATGTTAAATCATTTATTTGTGATCTTTTTGATTTTTAATGTAGGCACTTAGAGCTATAAATGTTCCCCTTAGGACTGCTTTTAAACTGTACCAGAGGTTTTGTTGGGTTGTATTGTCCTTTTTGTTTAATTCCAGAAATACTTTTATTTTTTTCTTCATTTCTTCTTTGACCTATTCATCATGTAGGAGTGTGTTGTTTACTCTCCATGATTTTGTGAAATTACTAGGACTTCTTTCAGTATTTATATTGCATTGTGGTCTGATAGAATGTATGTAATTATTTCAATTTGTTTGTATTTGTTGAAGTTTGTACCCCGATATGTGACTGATTTTGGAAAAAGTTCCAAGGGTACTGAATAGAATGTGTGACATGGCTATATTTTTTTATTGGGTATGAAAAGTTGTTTGGTCAAGGCCTCAGATTCTCTCTTTTCATTTTATGTTGGAGGGTACCGATTGTGCTAGTCCAGCTGCTCCAGAGTTCCCTCAGAGGCACAGATTAGGGGGTCAGATGCTCTCAGGCTCTCTCTTACCGTCTGGGTCCCTGTAGTCAGCAGGCAGAGAACAGTTTGGAAAAATTGCTAAAAAGAGGCTGAATTCCGGTTTTCTCAAGCAGTATGCAAAGGATGCAGAAACCTTGTCCTGAAGCAGTGGGAGGGCCTGCAGATGGTACCGATGCAAGGGGATGGGCACAGTGCAACGTGGAGAGCTCACAACCAACCAGAGGTAAGAGGGTAGTCCAGATTTCTGGGGGACTAAGTGTGTGCTGTGCCCAAGGCTAGATGGAGAACAGGATGTGCAGTGGGGGGAGTTTGTTGTGGTGATAGCAGAGTGGAGGGCAGTGGGCAGGATCAGATTTACCAGGGAAGAAGGCTGCTCTCTGGAATCCAAGGCAAGTTGTGGGTGGGGACAGCTAGGGTAGAAGGTTAATCTCAGGAATGAAATGGTAAATTGGGGGTGCAGACAACCTGTGAAGGCTCTAACACACTAGAATGAAAATTTTACCTGTTCTGAGTTCGGGACTCAGAACGCAGGGGGTGGGTCTGAACTAAGAGAGTAGCCTAGGGATCTGGGATGCTAAGAGCAGGAGCTGGCCTGTGCCCAAGATTAGAAGAACAGGTTAAGGGGCAGGCCATTTTGCACTTTTAATGCTGTTTTGCTAAATTAATTGTCTCCAATTCCCTGCCTTGACTTTGAATAAGAAAGACTCTAAACAGACCTTACCATAGCTTATCAAAAATTTCCAGTCAGAACATCAACATATGACTAGGATTAAGAAATAACTCAAAACAGTCAAAACTCTGGTAAAGCATTTAAAGCTGGTAATGCAATGAAATTCAATTTCAGCTAGCCTGAGCAAATGTTTTCTGCATACCAGATCAATAGAGCAGAGGGGAAGAGTATCGAGTCAATTCAAACTCTGGTGTCCATTTGTCATTTTTGTCTCTTTGGAAATAAGGACTAGAGTACCGTGGTTCACTGTACACTTCAAAGTCATACAAAACCCAGCTCAGTTTATAGTTCAGTAAATTTTTGGAGGAATATGTAACATCTTTGAACCCAGGATCTTATATTTACAAAAAAAAGGACATGGTAGTAGTGACTATGATTTGGTTTACAATTAAAGAATCTTACCAGAAAGAAGAAAGTGGGGACAGGAAGGAGAGAGAAAGGGAGAGGAGAGAAAACGCAAAGAAGTGATGTATACAAACAATGTCATAAGACAGGTTGGGGCCTCATAGACATTCCTACCAAGGTCTGTTTCAGTTTTCCTAAATTCACTAGTAAGTCATGAGCAAGAAGATCTAAGCAGTGAAGGAGGCACTGTCTTCACAGGCTTATGGGTCCAGAGGCCCTCAAAGTCTCAGGTGCATCTAATACTAAGTCTTCTTGTGGTCAAATGGCCCAGACAAGTGAAACATCAGCAAAGGAATGGTCTTGCCCTTATTCTGCAGTCCCACACACCATTTTAACAGAGGTTAAAACAGAACTAGCCAACCTGCATGGCAAATGCTTGTCTTCAGTCACTTTTCCTCTACATGTCCTTAGCATCGTTCAGGAAAGAACTGGACCCTCAGCCCCAGACTGCTGAAATCTCTTCTCTGTGTCACTGGACAGCTACTTTTATTAACAGTTTTCTGTCCCCTTCTTACACACAGGACGGTGAAATGGATGTCTCCATCTTGTCCCCAGCAAAGAGCTGGTTTAAGAGCATGATTCTCATAAACTTGGGTCTGGCTTTAAGGGCATATGTGGCATCTGGCAGCATATGAAGAATGGCCATATAATTTCCAAAAATACATGAAATAAAACTAAAAGAATTTATAGTAATAACAGACAATTGGTTTGAAATTGGACTATCAAGAGTCTGTTAACACAAATACAAATGAATGCTGTTAAGGCCAGATAGAGAGTCAAAGTTTCCTACTGTAGGAATACAGTTAAAATGCCAGTTGATCTTTATTTGTAATATGTCTCCCTTCATAACTATTTAGTGTCTGTATAGTAGTCATGAAAAATATCAGATCTTAATCTTTGGGACCTAAAAATAGTACCTTATATGGCCAGTTCTTTAGATCTGAGCAAACTAAGGGATTTTAGATTGTCCTGGATTATCTGGGTGGACCTTAAACATAACATATATAGGAACGTAGGAAGAAAACAACATGAAGATCAAGCAAAGAGAATTTCACAGCCCTGCTTTTGAAGATGCAGATGATGCAACCTTGAATCAAAGAATACCAGGATCCCTGAGAGCTGAAGGAGGCAACAGTCAAATTCTCCAGGCAGAGAACAGCTGCATCAATCTTCACGTAGCTGTAGTGATTTTAGACTCCTGGTTTCCAAGACTGCAAGGAAATTAATCTCTATTGTTTTAAGTTGCTAAATTCCTGATAATTCGGTGACAGCAACTACAGTAAACTAATTAAAGTTGTGGACATGACCAGGAATATGAACGAAAGAGCTGAGCACATCCAAAGCACAATGCATTTCGTCTAAAAGCAGTGCACTAGATTCAGTCCCACAGTGGGTCTGATACTCAAAGTGATCCTAACTGACATCCCCTTTTATGCAAGACATCTTGGATGTCCCTCTGATCTGGGAATATGTGGATGGCTGTGATGGAGAACTTTATCTCCATTGTCTCTGCATATTTCAAACTATTGCAGTTGTAATTTTAGACATTTTCTTATATCATGGACTGTCAGGATGAGTAGTTACAAAACCATTAAACTTGAATCATCTAACTTTACTTAGCTTAAATTTCTTCAGCTATAAAATGGGGGTGTAGCTTTTAAATTTAAATCTCTTAGTTTTCAAATAATAATAAAACAGTTTATAAAAATACTATAGAAAACAAAATTGTGCAGCATAAAAATTAGATAGATGTCTATAAGTAGAAGAAAGTGCATGTCTGATATCAGAAAATGGATAATATATTAAATTTATGGAAATCATTTTTATTATATTTGGTAATATCTGCCCATAATAACTTTCTACTTATGTATTTTAATATAGCTCTGGGTTTAAGGTCAGAGACCACATTTGCTAGATTCATCTACATATACCAACATTCTTCATTGAGACACAGACTTAAGTGAGAAACCATGGAGGCACTTCTTATAAAAGTGGTTGCCTATGACATTCATAAGGCAATAACTTCAGAATTCCCAGAATTAGGACCTAAAATATATGCTTCAACTAATTATTTCATTTTCTAACTTATTCACACATAGATGATGTACAAGGTTCTGTGATTAGAGAATCCCATCCAAGCTCCCATGGACCTAGATTAAGATTATAATATGTGGGTGAGTGGTAAAGTGGGTAGCCATGGTAAGCAGCCCTTCCTCTGTTTCAACAGATGAAAGTCCTACTCAGGGTACCTCAACATCTTGACTATGAAAAGTATTTGTTAGTTTATTTCTGAAAATCTAAGATTCCC
Source organism: Eospalax fontanierii (assembly GCA_035773235.1). Lineage (NCBI taxonomy): Eukaryota > Metazoa > Chordata > Mammalia > Rodentia > Spalacidae > Eospalax > Eospalax fontanierii. Next base: position 12,701,481 of record CM069544.1, on the reverse strand, counting down.
AAAGACATAACAGTGAATAATTAGACTAAAACCAGTCTCAGTACTCTGAGATCCTCGACCATGTGCCATCATAAATTTACAGTGGTTAGACTATGGCTTTTGTAATAGAAATAGCTGATGTTATTCATAAATCTCAACTTATCATTATTCATTGTTTGATTGGGAAAGTTAACCTCATTCACTTCATCTGTAAAATATAGAGTATAGTTATATTTATGTTGTGTAGTTTATTCAAATACTTCAAGTATTCTTATTTCAAATATTTTATATATTATTTTTATGTATACTTATATCACCTGCATATATGTATGTGCACCTATGTCATACAATGCCCAAAGAGGTCCAAAGAAGATGTCAGATTCCCCTGGAACTGGAGTTAAAAATGCTTGTTAGATACCATGCAAGTATTGAGAATCAAATCCTGTTCCTCGTGAAGAGCTGCTAGGTCTTTTAACCAATGAGCCATCTCTCCAGCCTGAAGTGAAGTATTGTTAATTCAATGCCTGGCAGAATGAGGGCTCGATGAATGTTTATTGCCAGGAAAATAAATCCAGAAAGTCATGTATCTGGTTTTCAGACCCAGTTGGGAAACTTGTCAAGTAAGCACTTAGAATTTATTGAATGACTGTTAAACACACACACACACACACACACACACACACACACACACACACACGGATGCACACACATATTTGAATGGAAACAATATCTGAAAGATGAAGGAGCTATCACTTCTAGGACCATTGTGGTAGGCCATTATAAACAGCGATTCAACAATGAACTCATATGGTGCCCCAAGCTTCCTTTACTACTGTTGAACTAACAGCCCAATCAGAGTTTTCTAGTCTTTTTTTTATTATGAGCAATAGCTCCTATAACAAGAACCTTGCCTACCTCTCTTCCTGTACCACCTTCTCAGAGCTGACAAAGGCCTTGCATATAGTGTTCGATAAATAACTTGGTTTTCTCAACAACCTCCCATCAGAGCAAAGCTATACTTTTCTATTCCTTGCTTTTGAAGTCGTCAGTGGCTTTCTCAGTGGTTACTTCCACTGACTGTTCTGTGGTGTCCCAAATGCCTGTCCTAATGCAATAACTTCTGAAAGAAATTGGATTCCTCAAAACTCAGAGTTGTATCACATGTGCTTCCACAAACTAGTAAAGAAAAGTCCACAGGCTCTGGACATTGCGCTGTAACTGATCTTTGAATTCCCAGGTGATCGGTCTTGAACATCAGATACTTGAGTCCTTCAAGGCATATAAATATGCATGAGATCATTTGATTCAGTGAACAATCATATCACAAAAGTTATTTTCCTACATCCATGTAGCAGGAGAGAATAAATACACATTATCTAAATATAATCAAAATATTTTCATTTCAAATAAAAATAGTAAGGCATTTAAAAAGTTTCATTGATGTATAGTATAAATTGCACAAATTTCATTCAGATAAAGTATTCAATAGTTTTCATACTTGCAGAGCTCTTTAATAATCATTATCATCTAAGCTTAAGTCATTTCATCACTATACGACAGTTTGTACACTTAACAGTCACTATGCACCCTAACTTCCAAAAATAATCTACTATCTGTGTTAGTAGCTCTACCTATTGTGGTTATTTTAAATAATAAATTAAGACACAGAACACACAAAACTCTAACATAATATCTATAAAAATAGTAGTCTGCCCATAACCTGCAGCAAACAACCCAGAATTTGCAAATCTACTACCTACAGTAAATAGTCCAGGAAGTCACTACAAATGGCCAGGATTGAATTCCTAATACCTTTCTTACTAGTGGCTGAATGAAGACAAATTGGTAAAAAGTAATTATATACTTGAATCAATTACATAGGATGCTTTCTGTCTGATCATCCCATCGACAACCTGAAATGTCAATAGCCTCTGATAAGGATACATCTGATGCCTTCCTTTTGTTTACTTACAGAGCATCCTCATCCAGTGCTCTGTATTTGGTTCACTGATAACTTCCAGTTACAACAGCTGTCTCCCAGCTGAATAAATAGCCTTTGTCATAATTTGAGTAAACTGCTAGTTTTTCACAGAATCATGCATTAGATTATCTTTTTACGTCTGCCTTCTTTCACTTATCATAATTTCAAGGATCCTCCATGCTTTCAAGGTTTAACCATGGATCCCTACATCATTTCTTGAGGTGGTTGAACTGTTTCTCCTTCTGGGGATATAACACATTTCCTCTACATATCTATCATTCGTGGACTTTGGGGTTAAAATGTCCTTCCTTTCTACATTGAATAATATGTAGAACACCTCATAAATAATAAATAATAATAAATAATCTGTGAACACCTCATAAAATATTTTATTTAGTATTAATATGTTAGTTTGTGATTGTGTATGTATGTATATGTGAATATGTGTATGTATGATGTGTGTCTGAGTGCATGCCGAGGTCGTATACGGCTATCAGAGGACAACCCTTGGGAAGCTGTTCCTTTCTTTCACTGTGGGTTCCAGGGATGGAACTCAGGTTGTCAAACTATAAAGTCTGAGTTATCTGGCCAGACATGTAAAAGGTATGGTGTGTTCAGATATTAATTTTTCATTTCTCTTCAGTGTATATCATGACCTGTAAATGCTGCATAATATAAAAGCATTTTGTTTAACTTTTAAAGGAACTGTCATTTTCCAAAATGACCTCAAAATTCTACCAGTAAGGTGTGAGAATTCCAGTATCTTCATATCTTGCCTTACTTTTTATTGTCTGCTTTCATTGTTATTATTTTTGGCCATTTGTGGTATGTACAAGGTGGTATTCACATTCTCCCAATGACAAATGATATGTCTAATGGTGATTTGTATAACTTACAAAGGAAGTGTTTCTTAACCTACTGTTTATTTTCAAATCAAGTTGTATGTCTTTTGTTCTTGAACTTTAATGATTCTTCATATATTTTATCTGCAAGTACTTCAGGCATATGACTGGTCAATATTTTCTCTGTTCTGTAGGCTGTCTTTTATGTGTGAGAGTGTGTTCATGTGTGTGCATGTGGAAGCCAGAGAATAACCTCAGGTTTATTGTTTAGTCATTACCCACCTTATTTTTTGAGACAGGGTCTTTTATTTGGTCAGAAGCTTGCCAAGTGTGCTAGGCTGGCTGGATGGCATGCCTTATTGATCTGCCTGTCTCTGCCTTCTCAAAACTGAGGCTTCAATCATGTGGCATCGTGGCTAACATGGCTGGCATTTCTTATATGTGTTCTAAGATACTGAACTCAGGACCCCATGCTTGCAACTGAGCTACCATCTCCACTCTACAGATTGTCTTTTCATATACTACCAATAAGATTGGAGGAAAATTAGTTGCATGGAAAATTGTCTCATCCTATTTTATTTTTCTCTACACATGGGTTCAAATTGTCAAGGAAATAAACTTCATTAAAGCAAATGTCAAAAACTATTTTTTTTTCTAATTCGTGATCTTATTTGTAAAAAAAAAAATGATCTAATAGAACAGCTACCTCACTATACATCTGTTTCCTCGGATGCAGAATAGTTAACCTGAATGGATGTCCTCAAAATTCCTACCAGGGGTTAATTATGTTGGTTTGATACATGGCATATCAAAGAATGAATCCAGAAATGAAATCATTTGGTGCTAAAATCCTGATGTTAACAAAGAAAAAATCAAAATCTGCTTCAGAGTCACATAGAGACCATACAAGCGAGTTTGGCTTCTGACACTGGTCACTACATATTTCTCTCTTCTTTACACCTGTCTGCCATTCTCCCAGTAGTTACTGGACATTTGCTTGTATGCATCAGATCTCCAGCTCACGAAAAATAAACATTTTTCTGGATCCCTACCTTCATTAAGGCACCTTTCTCTGGTACCATGAAGCTTCAAAGTCTGATCCTTATGAAGATAATAAGACAAATCGATTACTTGTTTTGAAAGGACCAGCTGTAATGCACTCTGTAAATGACAAGCTAATTCTGTCTATAGCATACACTTTTGAAGTTGGGATTTTTTTTACACATGAATATAACCCTATTCACTTTGGAGATGAGCTCTCTTTTCTTGTAAATTTCTTCTTTCTGTATGGAATAATTTGGCTGTACTTGCTTTCTGAAAAATTTCCAGCCTTCAAACATATATTAATGTCACACATACTAAATTGACTTCCATGATGTATTATGCCTGGAGAGGGGGAGGGAACAAGCCTTTCTTTAGGCCACATACATTACACCTCCGGTATTGCGGTTTTCATCAGCTTGTACATTGGTTCAGGTACATTAATAAAACAATGATCAAATAGAAAGGCCTGAGGTATACACACAACCAGAGCAAAGATCGAGCTGATGGTCTGCGCTCATTTGTAACATATTTTCCAGCATATTGTAAGTTTTTTACCATAAGCAAGAAGTTGACAATTTTGTAATAGAACTTTCTTTCTAAATCTTTCTCTAGTTGTTTAAAAATTGCCGACTTTTCCCACAGGCTCTCATATAATTGGTTATCAATATACACATCTCTAAATTTCAAAATTCACTTTTCAAGGCTTAGTTGTATGGAAACTTGGCAAGTAATAGGCACAGATTAATTGTGCAGCATGAACCATTTCAGTAGGTTCCACTCTTCTTAAAACTTTATTTAATTTTTTTAGTTTTTTAAGAGTTCTCCACAGTGCTTTCCATAGGGGTTTCATGAGTTTGCAACCCCACCTGCAGTGAATGAGCATTTCCCTTTCTCCACGTTCTTACCAGCATTTGGTGTCTTTAGTTCTCTTGATCTTAGCCAACCTCACTGGGGTGAGATGGAATCTTAAAGTGGTTTTTATCTGCAATTCTCTAATTATTATGGATGTTGAGCACTTTTTAAGGCGTTTCTTAGTCATTTTATTAATTCATTTGGGAACTCTCTGTTCAAATCCATAGACCATCTTTTTATTGAGTCGTTTATTTTCTTGTTTCTTTGTTTTTTGTTGTTGTTTTTAGTTTTATTGTATATTCTGGATATTAATCCTGCGTGGGATGTGTTGCATATGAAGATTTTCTCACACTCAGTGAGTTTCCACTTCACTTCCTTGGTTGTTTCTTTTGCTGTTCAGAAGTTTTGTAGCTTAATGAGGTTCTATTTATTGATTGTTGACCTTAATGCCTGAGCAATAGAGGTTCAATTTAGAAAGTCCTTCCCTACACCTATGTTTTGGAGGGTACTGCCTACATTTTCTTCTAGCACTTTCAGAGTTTCTGGTTTTATGCTAAAGTCTTTGATTCATTTGAAATTAACTTTTGTTCATGGTGAAAGATAAGGATCCAATGTCATTCTTCTGCAGGTGGAGATCTAATTTTACCATCACCATTTATTAAAGATGCTGTCTCTCCTCCACTGTGTGTTCTTTGCAACTTTGTCAAATATGAAGTGACTAAAATGGAATGTACTCATGTTTGAGTCTTCTATTGTGTTCCATTGATCTACATGTCTATTTTTGTGCCAGTTTCATGCTGTTTTTATGACTATAGCTCTGTAATATAATCTGTGTTCTGGTGTAGTGATCCCTCCAACATGGTTTTGTTTTGTCCCAAGATTGCTTTGGTTCTCCGGGGAATTTTGTGATTCCACATGAATTTTAGGATGGTTCTTTTCCTAGCTCTGTGAAGAACATTGTATTTTGGTTGGCATTGTGTGAATGTATAGATTGCTTTTGGTAAGATGGTCATTTTCACAATATTAATTTTACCAATCTAGGAGTATGGTACATGCTTCCATCTCCTGGTGTCTTCCTCCATCTTGTTCTTTAAAGATTGGAAATTTTCATTGTACAGATTTTTAATATCTTTGGTTAGGTTTGACTTTAAATATTTTTTTGAGATTACTGTGAATGGGAGGGTTTCCTTGAATTTTTTTTTCTGATTGCTTACTATTGGTATACAGAAAGACTACTGATTTTGTAACCTGCCACTTTACTGAAAGTAATAATCATTTATAGTAGTTTTCTGGTAGAAATTTTGGGATCTGAACATGCCATTAGTGTTTTAGATAGTCATAAGAATAATTAAGAAATACATTGGTATTGTGATATATATATATATATATATATATATATATATATATATATATACATATGGTATAATGTAAATAGAGTCCAACCCTTGGGGCACTACTGTTTGTATTGGTGAAACTTTGTATAAATTATCTGCCACGGACCGTCCCTCTTGGAGACCGGACACCGAGGGAGAGCAGGGGTGAAGGCTAAGGAGAATTAGGATTCGGCGAATGACAGACAGACACGACTCAGGATGAGGTTTGAATCTGCTGCAATTTACTGAAGTTTCTACTGAGGTTTTATACAGTTACAGGAGGAAATTGGCAAGTTTTACAAGTTTTGACAAGGAAGAGATACACATTTAATCATTATACTTATTTTGTCTTTTTCAGCACGTCTTGCGGTTTCTCAGTATATCTTGTTGTCATAGCCAGATGGGCACAACAGTGCTGGTCTCTTAGAAACTGGACTGGCACCATTAAACACATTTTTAAAGTTTCTTATGGCCCTGGGTCAAAACGACCTTTAATTAAGATATACTTCAGTACCTATTGGGAATTGCCAGATTCTGCAGTTCTTTGTTTGAAGAGTTAGATTTATTGTAACTATTTCCTATTAATCTTTCTAGTTGTACTTTCTCAGGGTCAGTATTTATTTTTTGTATCATTAACTCTTTTTGCTCAAGGGAATTCATAAAGATCCCAAAACTATTTTTTAAATCATTATATAGATCATAAACTGCTAAATTAAAAGTCTAAATCAGGGGAGGAGACATCTATGCCAATTCTTTGGAACTCACTGATTCATTAAAAATATTTTTTGCTTTAGAGAAAGAAAGCATGTATGGGCATGAAAGTAAGATTTACGAGAAATCCAGATAAGAAAGCCAGTGCTGCGAGCCGTGACCAGGAACACCATGGGTGTTTATAGAGTGCTTGTTCAGGTATCAGGAGTCGGGCTGATTGCCAGGGAACCGCTGGGGGCAAAGCTCCGAAAAGCACACGTCCCCCCATCCTACAGCACCCATCATCTTGGAGACATGTTGTCATGCAGGCGTTGCTGTGGATGTGGCAATTATCAAAACTGAGAAAGACTTAGTGTCCTCATCTTTAATACAGAGTGACAAAATATACAGCTTCATGGTCTTGTGGTGAAGTCTTCCAAGAGGCGTATAAAGTTGTTGTAGAATGTGGATCTAACGAAGACATCACAAAAGCTTGTCTCTCAGCTTTAAATATGGAACTGACACATAATATGTAATATGTTTTTTATAACCTATGACACATACCTTTGTGTTCTTCCTCTCCCCTCTGTACTTAAAGTTCGTCATTGTGAAAGTAATAGGATGCCTTTTGTTCTAGCAGTGATCTGAACTCAAAGAAGCAAGAATCTTTAAGATAAATGATCTACTATCTTACCTAGACCCTCTTGCTTACCCACAAACCTCAGACACAACAGCCTCCTTGCTTTTCTACCTTCTGCCAACAGGGAGCAGTGTTGTGTTCTTGCCCTGCACGCCACACTCCACTCCATTTCTTACTTCCTTTCCTTTCTGCACATGCTAAAAACAAACAAACAAACAAATAGCTCCCGTCTGTATATATTTGTATGTATTTGACATTTTCTTGACTCCTTTACAAAATCTCTTATTAGAACTATAAATACTCCAGGAACCTCTGCATCATAAATATTGGTCTGTTTTTCACCAGAGCTTAGAGACTCAAATTCTACTTCTGAGGCAATCTACACGTCATTTTCAGATTCAAAGCAGAGAGAATACTTTAATGGACCAGAGAGGAAAGAAATAGCTTTGAGGACTGGAGAGATGGCTCAGCAGTTCAGAGCACTGGCTGGTCTTATAAAGGACCCACGTTCAATTCCCAGCACTCACATGGTGGCTAACCACCATCCTTAACTCCAGTTCCAGGGGATCTGACCTCCGAGGGCACTGCATGATACAGATACACTTAACATACATGTAGACAATATAATCATACATATAAAAACTAAAAATAATATTTTAAAATAGTTTTGATGTACAAGTGGGGTAGCTTTAATGTAATATGATGCATCAGAGATGAACAGCAGAAAAATTAAATAAAGGCTTTTCACTCGTTATATGGATTAAAACTCACACTCCATGTCTATATAAGGACTTTTATTTTATAATGTAAAAACAAAGATGAAATTTAAATTAGAAAATAATTGGCATTACTCTATAATTTATCTAGAATGCACCTACTTCCTGAACATCAAAGTAAAACTAAATCATAGTTTAGTTCATAGGGGAGTCCACACATGAAAGAGACAAATATTAATGAAAGTTGATGAGGAAAACGAGGTCTACACTGCAAATTTCATTTAATATCCCATGTCTTCTGTAGCAACAGTGATCACCCACACAGGGAACAGGCTATCTGAATTACTTCACTTTTAAGATGTGGTTTGAAATCAGCTTATTAACTGGTGGGTTTCCATAAAGCTTCATCACACATCCTTAGCTTTGGTTATTCCTCCCCCTACCCGCCCCATTCCAGACTAATCCTGTAACCACTAGTCTTCCTCCGTCTTCCTTCATTTCACATGTGCTTTACTGGCTCTCTACCAAGTTTTCACAGTTGCATTGTGAAACAGTAGCTTTCCCTATGGCTTTTCATACTCCCTTTGAGTCAGCCTTCTCCTTTGTCCCCTGATCTCCCTTACTCCCACACCAGTGGCCCCTAGTAGGTTTCTCATGCTCCAGGGAATGGTCACACACCCCTGCACCTATCGGGAGCACTTACTTACTGGACTTAAGGGTTTACCAAAAAAACAAAAAGGACATGAATTTGGGGGGATGATGCATTTTGGATTGAATTGAGGAGAGTTGTAGGCAGGAAACCAGAGGGAGATATGACGTTTCATTGTCTGGGCATGTATGAAATTCTCAAAAATGAAGAATTACTTTAAATAAAATATCTGTGGGTGCTGGAGAGATGGCTCAGTGGTCAAGGGCACTGGCTGTTCTTGCAGAAGACCTGGATTCAAATTCCAGCACCCTCATGGTGGCTAACAACCATCCCTAACTCCAGTTCTAGAGGATTCGACTCCTTCTTCTGTCTACAAGCATTCATGAAATAGGTGCACTTTTATACATATAGACATGATGCCTATATACATAAAATAAAAATAAACAAATCAAAAACTTTTAAAGGAAAATATCTGTGTATACTTTTCATGGTGCCTGTCACCACACGTAAGGAAAAACATCCTCAAATAATAATCCTATTTGTAACTGAATTTTTGTGATTTTCATACAATAAAGTTTGATGGTACTTATATCCCCTCTCCTCTCCACACCCCTTTCCTGCTTACCCAACACCCAATTTAATGTACTCATATATATATACATATATCATATATGTATCATATATCATATATATGTATCATATATATATATATATATATATGGTCTATACAGTCTATTTTATGTCCCTAGATGCCGTTCAGTATGGATTCATCCACTAGATCCACCAACAATCCCATCCCTGTAAGACACTATCTTTCCCTCCTCCCAGCAGCCATCAGTTGCCAAAAGTTCCTCATGTTGCTTTGGGATCTCTTATGCAATTCCCTACGTCTATGCTGGGATATGGTCTGATTTGAGCTTGTATAGGATTTGTGGACATCGTCAGAATCAGTAATTATATCAGATGCATTTCCTACAGACAAAAGTTGCTTTAACATGTTTTTTACTGTTTCATATAAATCTCTTGATTTAGTTGTGTCTTTTAATGGCACTAAAGAATTAATTTATTCCTTATTGACATTTTATTCATCACCAGCACATCTAGTGAGCCAGACAAGCTGAGTGATATTTCTGCATCAGTTCTGTCTGTTATCATCAAAGCATGAAATTTGAAATTAGTGGCTCTTATGGTCCAAAGTTTTTAATTAGATTTTTTTTAACTGATCTGCCTATATATTTGTGATACAAACTGAGGGAGAGTCAGTCTCTTTCAAAGACTGGGTTCTTGGTATGTTAACCAGACCACAATGGATGAACCCACACTGAAAGACATTGAGAACACAAATTATACTTTATAGCCATGTGTGTGTGTGTGTGTGTGTGTGTGTGTGTGTGTGTGTGTAATAGAGTACATTAAATTGGGCAGTTAGTAATTAATAAGAGGACATGTGGATTTGAGAAGGGTTCTAAATACAATCAAAATACACTCTTTTAAAATGGCAAAAAATTCCATAAAAAATAAAAATAAAGCAATACAACTATAAGAAAATATTTTCTCTGTTTCCGGGGCCTATTATATCTGTCACGCTCTCAATACATGGTTAACAAATTCTGTGTCACTAAACGGCTTTAAATATGCTGCCACATAACTGCCTTTTCCAATATAATCCATCTATGTCATAACTTTTAAAAAGAAATTTGTCGAAAGTACAGGTGTTTTTTCATTCTCTATATTTTGTTCTTATGACACAATCTTTGACTTTGGCAGCTATTGCTGCAGAACATGGCTCTTCAGATCGTAGTCTGAAAACTTCTCAAAATCCCTCACCAATTAAGTAGCTTGCCTTATTATTTGTTGTGACACACAAAAAAAGGTAGTCATCTGTCCACTTCTGTTGATCAGTCTTCCTTTATCCACATTTTTTTTCCTTTGGGGGGATGTGGGTGAGCTGGTGTTCTTTAAGTGGATTATAGAAGTCATGCTGGAATTAAAATAATAGGGCCTAGAGAGATGGCCCAAAGATTAAGAACATTTGCTGCTCTTGTAGAGGACCTGAGTTCAGTTGCCAGCACTCAGCTGTGTGACACACAACTGCCTGTAACACCAGATCTAAGGGATCCAATGACCTCTTCTGGCCTCTGTGGGTACCTGCACAATGTGCATATAGCCACACACAGATACATAAACATAATAAAATAAATCTACTAATATTGTAGAGTAAATTAATTGTCAGTAAAATAGTTCTTTCACATCTCAGCTACCAATGTAGCCAAAAGCAGGGGCCAGTTGTGTGGAGAGTCATATGTGAGGCACATCACGGGTGAGAAAATGCTCTTAATAATCAAATAAGAATTCTGATCTTTCTTCTACATAACATTAAGTGCGTATCATTTACATGGGTTAAAACATTATTGATAATTTCTGTGTTTCATTTACTACATTACTAAGCACACATATTATGCTTGATGGTGCCCATTAGACTTCTATGTGTGCTAGGAAGATAACCAGTAGAAATCACACACTGCCATAAAACTAAAGCCATACATGTGTACAAATAAAACCATCATATATATGTGTGCATATAGATATACAGTATAACACTGTGACATGATATTGTCATGTACAAAATTTACACTAAAAAAAAGTACCTAAGTAACAAAAATGTCTCACAAAAATTTCATAACAGTTTTAGTAAGTCTACGCTTTTGTGTTGGTCCATACTCAGAGGTGTCCTGTGATGTACAGGGTCATAGCTGCAATCATGTCTAAAGAGGACTTCTGCTTCAATTTCGAGAATTTTTTTAATTAAAACAACTATATACAACATTTAACAAATATGGCATGTATAAATTTGAATAATCTCAAATTCACATCAGAAAAACCTTGAGAGGTCAATTAATTAATCTCCTAACTCTGTGTGGTCAGGCTCCAAGTGATTCCAAAAGTATTTGCCCTTTTGAATGTATACAGTATGTTAGAAAGATGAACCAGGACCTTTGATAGGCTATGTCCACCTTGGACCTCAATCACTTGCTTCAAAAGGTTCCATAATTACCAATTTCTGTGCTTCTGGGAGTAGATGCTGACCTAAAACTTCCTTTCTGCCTGTAGAAGTATACTCATTGTAAAAAGTCAACTTCTTTTGCAAACAGATTCATCTAACCCCTGTTTCTCCATAGTTGCTTCATCCTACCTGAAACGTATTGCTTTCATTTTGAACACCCGCCAGCAGCATATGTACAGACAGAAATGTCCTATAATTTTCAGCATGCAAGAGATTTTCTAGAAATTTAATTCCTTAACTTTTCAAAATTTCTAATCCTAAGGAAGGCTTTAAATCCAGAAAACTGGTAGTCTGACTGCTTCCTTTCTCAGGGTTGCTTGTGAGGATAGAGCTTCCATTTTTTTGTGTAGGATTTATTCATGAATTGCTTCTCATTACTCACTGATGGGTGGCAGTGGGAGTTCCAGTACATTGTTATAAAGGAAGTACTAATGCCATTTGTTACTTAGGGGGCTTTGTTAATATATATCCACATTCTCCCATCAAAGTAATTCTGGTGAAATTATATTTTAAAAATGAATAGAGTTGCCCAGCTGCTCTATTAAAATGTAAACCCTGACCTTTGAGGTGCAGAGCGGGCAATGGCAGCCATATTAATGGCATCCTTAGTTTTTGTGGGTAAAGAGCCACATTTATAAATCACAGCCCACAGGGTGAAGAGAAGGTGTGTGTTTACTGGACAGGATGTGAAGTAGTCACACCCAGTGTTCAACCCTCTGGTCTGTTACTTAATTGTGTAAGTTCAAAAGCAGACTAAAATGTAATCTGTTCACTTATTTATCTCTTTAGCACATTAATGTTTTATTTATTTAGATTGCTAATTTAACATGTATGCTAAGTGCATTAGAATTCATACGTCATCTAGGTTTCTAAGCAAGGAGCAGATGATGCGTACCACATCCTTCCTGTCTCCATCTGAACTCTGTCAGTATGGCTTCTTATCCAATGCCTAGAACAGGCTCAAGGGACAAAGTACATGGTTGTGTACACGTCAAGCTCCTCTCCACCAGCACAATTAACAGGTGACACTGTCCTGGTCTTTGGCATGATGTTTCTGAGATACAAAAATGAGGCTTAAACAATCAAAAAAAGAAAAACAATTAGCAGTTTCAAAAATGTTGCAATAACACCAGCTTGAAGTATCGGTAAGGAAGCTCTAGATTTGAGTTCGTTACCCATCTCCACCTCAAAGCCATTTTAAATACATAAACTAAGGAACAGTTAGTCATTTGAATTGGCCTCAATGAGCTTTAATTATGCGAAGTAATCCACCAAAAATATCTAATTAAAGTGCATGTTCTTATTTTGATATAATCTCATTCATGTACTTTCAAAAATGGTTTTCATTTGAAAAGAGATCATTTTTAAAAATTGAAATAAGAACTCTATCTTTGTGCATAAGCAGTGAACAAAAATAGAGTGTTGTTCTGGAGAAAAAGAAAGCAAATATATTGTAGGTTTAAAATATACAAATGAATCACTTCTCTCTCTCTCTCTCTCTCTCTCTCTCTCTCTCTCTCTCTCTCTCTCTCTCTGTTTGACTGATAGTCTTAAATAGCTGAAAGACACTCTCCTGCCTGAGTCCAGTGAGCTCTGCAATATCCAAGTTGCCACAAGAAGTTGATTTAGTATTGTTTCCCTAGAGGTTGCAAAGACTACACCAAATTACAGTAACTTTTAGGTGATTACAGGTACGACTTCAAATTCCCTCTCATTTAAGTATTATTTCAACACTAATGTTCCCAGAAGAGTTTAGTGGTTTTCATCTTAAACACCTCACCTTAGAAATGTCTCAATTTATTCAACCCACAATACACTGGGCATTTTGGAGACTAAGAACAACTCACTTGATACACAAATCAGGCAAGAAATTATTAAATAGAAAGTGAAAATCTCACAGTCCATACATAATGTGTGTCTGAGTATATATATGAAGCTTTACATCTATTTGTTGAATAATTCAACTGTCCTACGTTATAAAAGTAAAATTCAGAGATTTCCTAATTTACTAACAATTGCTGAATTACCGAGAACAGGAGGTAAGGAATAGGGTGTGTTAACAGCTGCAACTGAAGCCACAAATGAGAGTTCCTCATGTCTTATATATTTTGAAATTGTGACTTAAACACCAGGCAGCAAACCACCAGGGCACAGTGCCATGCCCCAGCACTCTGCTTGATAAAGACCTTTCAGACTCTTAAACCCAACCAATCAGGAAGCAACAAGCACTTGCTTATTGGGCCTTCCTCTTAAGCCCAAACATTCTCAACTTTATGCTGTCCTGTCCCTCCTGTCTATAATCTATTTAGGTTCAGTGTACAAAACCTATGTGTTCCTTCTCCAAATTTTGTTTAGAAACCTCTGTTTGGTCTTAAATGCAAATTTAAGAACTGCAGTTTAATATGAGTAGAGACTAATTGTATCTTTTGACACTTTGCTTTTCCTTGTTCCTAAAACCAATTCAAATGAAAGCAACTAAATTAAATGAAGAAATCAGGTAAAATATTATGAACAATTATTCAATAAAATGAAAAGGGACAAGTGTGATAAAGCTATAATAAATGCAAGAAAATGTGAATATGATAGCACAGTTGGAGTACTTAATAGAGTAACTATTTTGATCCTGAAAAAGTAAACATGTGAATTGCATAAAATAACTGATAAAATTCTGGAAGGGGTAAGGGATTGTACAAGATGTAAAGGGGAATTCATATGTATGTGTGTGTGTATGTGTGTGTGTATGTGTGTGTGAGAGAGAGAGAAAGAATTCATAAAACACACAGTGAAACCAATAATCAAAATATACTTAAGAAGTTATCCTAAATTACAAGATAGAAAATGATGGAGCAAAAGATTTTAAAGACCCTCGTCAAGACATTTGTACCATCCTCTCCATAACATTTCCAAGGGGAGAGGAAAGACTGTGGATACAGAGAAGGAGTAAAAAACGCCATCTTCTGGACATGAATGTTCAATACCTAGGAATGACTGCACTGGCCTGCACCAGAATGGGTCCATCAGCAGCTGGTTAAGGATGGAGGAGAGTCTCAGAAAGCCCTACTCTGACTACTAAAGTACTTCCATTAAGAGATCCGTGGAAAGAGGGAGTCAGTGCCCTCAGTTATGTATCCACTGGTGACCCCACTGAGTTCCAGTGGATAGATCCAACCCAGTGGTAGCCCTTAAATCAAACAGGTTAAACGACAAAACCAGAAATCACCAATCTGGAAAAGAGACAGGTAAGGAGGTCAAGGATAAGAGTAGGCATAGTAGGCAGGGGAGGGGCGGGAGAGATGGTTAAGCAGCTAAGAGCACTGGCTGCTCTTGTAGAGGACACGGTTTGATTCCCAGCACCCACAGGGTGGCTAACAACAGTCTGTAACTCCAGTTCCAGAGGATCTGATGCCCTCTTCCGACATCTGAAGGCATTGCATGACATGAGTGCACTTACATACATGTAGGCACTACACTCATGCACAAAAAAATAAAAATAAAATATAAAACAATAGTATTTTTATTACCTTAATCTTTGACAGTTTCATACATGATATAGCATGTATTTTGGTGATTTCCTCTTGTATCTTCTGTCTACTCTTAAAAAAAAATTTCATTGTTACAGATGATTATCAGCTGCCATGTGGGTGTTGGGATTCAAAACAGGGTCCTCTGCAAGAGCAGTCAGTTCTATTAACCACTGAGTCATCTCTCCAGCCCCATAAAAATTATTTTAAACCCGTTAATTTTCACAGAAAAAATAATAAACATAATGAAAGCTGATTCATGCCCTGGTCTGGAGAACTGAGAAAGCCAATGAGCTCAATAATTGGTCAGGAATGACTGAATTATTTAGGAAGGATGAATTTAGGAAGAATCAGTTTTTTCTCCTAACTAAATACTTTGAGGTTTTAGAATCTTATCAACATATGTATCCCCTAATCCTCATTCCTCATCACTGAGATATCACTGAAGGTCAGCTATGTATACTCTGGTATTTACTCCTTTAGGAAACCCTATGCAGTGAGCACTATTTTTAATTCTCACATGAGAAATGGAGACAAAAGAAAGTTACAAAACATGTCCCCAAGTTCACATACTAGGAGGTTGATGGACTGAGGTTCCAAGTCGCTTAGGCTCTACTCCATCTCCCCTCTATTCTGTAGACCAGTGAACAAACACCGAACTGCTAGACTCTGCAACAACACTATGGGACTTGCCATGTATATAAATCAGAATTGTTGTGTCCTGGGTCTTATAGTAGCACATAGTTCCGTTTCCAGTCAGTACTGCAGCAAAAAGGTCCAGTGATGATGTGCTGGATCCTTAGATATTTGGTCTAGATCTCAGGAAAAACAACATGATCTGTCAAATTCTCATAGCTAGATTATTATGACTATAGAAGAAAAATATTTATTTTCAGGGCTGATGTGTGAACTAATGGGGAATATAAAACATTCTTTAAATATTTTCTCTTGGAATCATTGAAGACTCACAAACAATTGATAAAAACACTACAAAAAGATCTCATGTCCCCTTTAGCAAGTACCTCCTGTGGGCCAACCATTTATTAAACTTCTGATTTGTAAATAAAATGTTATTAAATAATGTACACTACATTCACTTGAATATGTTATCCTTTGGATCATTGAAATATCAAACATTGCTTATGATATCAATATCATAATTACACCTCCATCCATGCCCTCATCTATAAGATATGCATACCTTTATTTCATTTTACTGTGGGTTGTATTTTAGCTATTCAAACAAATGAGGGTATGACAAGTTATTTAGCAATAGGCAGCTAACAGACTAAGCACACTCTTCACAGACTGCTCATTTAACGGAACTATTTGTGTGTTTAACTAATAACTCGTGCTTTGTGCTTGGATGAGATACTAATTTTCTGAAAAATGGTTTCACAAGAGCCAACTACTACTCCTGGTTTGCATTCAGACTTGTCATGCGTGGACAAAGGAAGGGCAGCAAAAAGTAAAAGGTTTTTAAAGAAAAAGTGTTTCAAAAGAGGAAAGGCAAAAAGTATATTTGGTACATGTTAAGTTCATGTTGAAGAAACATGAATTAGAAAGTGGCTCAAACAATAACAAAAATCAACTGTTAAAAAATGAAGTCACACAAATTACTTAAATCAGAAATGATACAACATATACATGGTTGCTGAAGTAAAGAGAAGTACAATTACTGTTATACCAGCTTATTAACTTATGAGGCTTTAAATCATTTCATAAATTAGTTATCAGTTCAAGAATTGCTATCAAAAAGAGAGCAATTTCTTTGACTACTCACAGGCTAATAAAATTATAACCTATGTGCCTATGCTCTGAATAAGAGATTTTTTTTAAATAACCACAGGTGATTTTTAAAGTGCAGACAAACTGGAGAAGCATTGGTAGTTCATTACCCTCCTTGATTGAGAATTTCAATATATTCATTCACTCTGAAGCATTAAGAAATAAGTATATCCTTTTATTGCAATTGATTCCTATATACATACTCCCACCACATTATAATTTATTCTCCTGTGACTTCTATTCTCAGCATTCTACTTATGCTTTGAAATCCAAATGATTTCTAAAAGTCTTTAGTTCTAAAACGCTAAGATTGGGTTATAATGACTAATCTTGTTTGTCAGCTTGGTTGGATTAAGACACACCCAGTTGTGTAAAGCAGACTTCCAGCATGTCTAGAGATGATTGACATGTCTACTAAGAGAAGACCCAGCCTATAGGAAACAAAAGCCTAAAAGGAAGTGTTCAGACATCATGTGCTCTTACTCTCCCTTTCCCTCCCTGACCACCATGAGTGAAGCAGCTTTTCTCTGTCGTGTCCTTGTAACTTGTTCTGCCTCACCACAACCCAGAAGCAAAAGACTGACCAAATACTGAAACATGAACCATGAGCCACAATGATGCTTTGCTTTCCTTTAAAATGTTTCTCTCATGTTTCTGTCACATTGACAAGAAGTCTAATGCTGTTGGGGACCTTCAAGGTATATGGATTACATCTGTCACTTTGGTCATGGGAAGGTTTTTTAAAAATATTTTATGTCGTGTGAGTGTATTGCCTGCATGTATGCAAATGCACCCATGTTATGCAATACCTATGTATGTCAGAAGAGGGTGGCAGATTGTCCAGGAAATGGAATTAAAGATGATTGTTAGCCACCATGTGGGTTCTGGGAATCAAACCCTTGTCCTCTGCCAGAGCAATCAGTAATCTTAACCAACCAGAGGCTTAGAAAATAAAACTCTATAGGGCAGAAAGCATCTTCTATTTTATTCTAATTTATCCTTAATATCATATGTAAGACTTTCATGATAAGAAAGGAGGAAAATACTTATATGTTCCTAAGGAGTTTCCAGATATGAGAGACTATCGGCTACAAGCTATGATTTTAAAAAATCCAAGTTTGATAGCTTAAAGCAACAACCACCCTACAGCACCTCATGAATTTGGGGATCATTCAGCAAAATGATTCTTCTACTCCCTCAGCATTGATTGGACTCATTCAGAGAGCATTTCTGAACTAGTCCAGAGGACAGTTTTATTACAAAGCCTGTTGTCTTGATTAATTGGAAGGCTGGACTCAGCCCTTAAACTCTCCTTCCTAATCTATTCTTCAGATCTCTCCAGGATATTTTTCTCAATAGGACATCAGACTGACTCCAAGTGAATCAAGACACCAAGACAGACTGTCTAAAGATACGAAAAGAGTAAAGTTCTGTTTTTTTAAGAGTTAGGCTCAGAAATGGTGATATTGTGAGTTCCACTATATGCTAGCAATCAAATCATTGAGAATGGGGCAGAGATTCCAGGCAAAGGCACACAAAATCCTACCTTTCCATTGGAAAAATTTTAAGAATTTGCAGCAACCTTGAATAAGTGACAAAGTCTATCAATACAATTTTTCAAGACAAGGAAGTATTCAGTTACACTTTATGACAAATGGTATTTCAATCCTATCTTGTTACTGTCTGGTTGAGTGGTATAAAGCAAGTCATTCTCTGATTAAGCAGCCTCTTAGAGACCTAGATTTCTGAACTAAAAAATGCAATTGTTTATGACCTCCACATGTGTATGATGATACACATACATACAACATGCACACAAAATAATTTTTCCAAATGTAAACTAATTAGTTTGAAAGCATACTAAAAAATTGCACATATACTATTTCTACATGCATTCATGTGTTTAGCTGAAAGCTATATAACAATAAACAATACCAAACAGGAGAAACCTCCCTTCTAGTAGCTGGCCAAGTAGTCCAAAAGACTCCCCAAATCATGCAAGCTATTGCCACAGCCTTTGACTCTCTACCATTACTTAACAGTAAGACCCTGCTGCTGAAGGCAGGACATAGTTCGAACACAGAATTTGGAGCAATGGAGATGGAACTGACTTAGAATCCACTTCCCTGGTTTCATAGTTTTGGAGAACACTATGCAAACTGATAAGAGAGAAAATCAATCAAAGATCCAATCCCAGCTTTAAGGCTAAATAACCACAATAATGACCAGCATCGCAAAAATATTGGTGCACTAATAGCACTTTTATCTTGGGTATAATCAACAGCTACCTAACTGGACTTAAAGCTCACTCAATGGGAGGCAACTCATGTGTGGTACTGTAAACATAGCCAAATACACATGACTAGAGAGGTCATAGATGTTAGAGAAAATCCTAAGGCTGTCACATTCCTAGATAAAAGTAATGTCTTATTATATGCTAAATACGGCTCCTTATATTTACAGACAAGTGAGCAAATCACACTCATCAAAGAAGTATCTTTTGCTACAGATGGAAACTCTTACAGAGTTCCATAACTGGTCACATGGAAAGAATAAATGTCTTTGAGAAGCCCAACCCTAAGTGACACATCTACAATGGAACCTCTACATTAAGGTTCATAGAACATAATGGAACAAATGGTAGAAAGAATGCTAATGTATCTCTCGACTCTCATCAATGAAGCTCCCTCATGCAACATAAGGCAATGAACAAAGAAAGGCCAGAAATTGCAAAGGCACAGAGAATAAGTATCTCCATAGTGTGGTCCCTAGACAGAGATCCTATATTAAATTTCACCCAGGAAAAGAAATCAAGATACTACCTATGATGGTTCATTTAATTTCCATAACAGTTTTGGGAGATGTGCGTTATTATCCCCGATAGAGGAAGAAACTCTGATTAAGACAGGTAATATGGTGTTCTGAAGGCATGAGAAAATCATTTTTAATTACCAAAGGTTATTGCATATGATGCTTACGAAATTAATGAGTAGAACTAAGTTTTATGAAAATGCACGTTGATAAGCATCACTCATGATGCAATAAAGGCACTGTCAATGAACACATTCAGGATCATGTTATCCAATAGATAAGAAATCATTTGTAACAGAGTCAACAAGGTAATAACACCTACTCCTGAAGGTCAGCGATATCAAGGCACCATACCAGTTGCCCTCCACACAGGTACTTTGGTTGTTAACCACAAGTTCCATGGTGATCAGTGAGGAGTAGACCAATCAGAAATTCTCACAGAGAAGTACTCAGTAACTCATAAAGTTGAACTAGAAGATTCTGCAATAGTTGCCCAAGAAACAATGAAATCCCTCTCTTAGGGCTGGGAAGCCATCCATACAAGCACAAAGCAACACATCTTGAATGAATGAGTGGTTTATTAAACTCCCTTCTGATCACTACTAAAGATGAACTCTTAATTTTGTTTTAGCAACTTGTAAATGTTGGTACAGAATAGTTACCCTGTGCCAAATTCATAAAAACTCTGGAGCAGAAAATAGGAAAAGGAGGGCTTCTAAAATCTTATTTGTATTTCTTTGAATAGAAACTATTTGAATGGCCAGAATTCTAGGATTCTAGTTGAACATGATTGTCATTTTTTCCCCATCCTCTATTCCGTGAATAGAGAGTATCATTTTCCCTGTCACCTTAAGACTGCTGAGCCATTTCTTAATGACATCCCCATTAGAGCAAGATTATTCAGTTACTTCCTCAACTTTGCAATAATCCTTTCATTTCTTTTGACTAAGATTTTCTTGTTTTTAAACTGATACATATGCTCATGTATGAGGTCAGAGCAGCTTTTGATGCTAACATCTAAATCAGAATTTAAAACATGGCCTTTATGACACACTCGAATCTCAATGCCTGTCCTCAGCTCCATGGCCCATGAAAATTCTAGTATGAATGATGTTTTGATTATGTAATGCCATCTACAGGCTCATGTATTTAAACACTTGGTTTCCAGCTGCTGATGCTGGGTTAGGAGACTGGCATAGGCCAGCTCTACTTCTGACCTGGACTCTCTGGTTCTGAATCGACAAGAAGTGAGCAAGCAGTTTCACACTCCTACCAACATCAGCATAAGCTGGTCCCACTACCATGCCTTCTACACTGCAATGGGCTGGTGCTCCTTGAAGCTGTGAGTCAGAACTAATTCTTCTTTGAGTTGTTTATGTCAGGAATTCTGTCACAGAAACAAAAAACTAAACTAATCCAAGGAACAAAACAAGACAGTAAGTTGAAATACTAAGAATTTAATTTTTCTGCTGGTAACGAAAAAGTAAGTAAAACTACTCTATTCCACAAGGAAGGTCACAGGGAATTGAAAATGTAAGACATGGGCTGGCAGGGCTGTTAGGTGGATAAGAGATCTTGCCAAGTTAGTCTGATGAGCTGAGTTTGATCCCCAGAGCATATACAAAGATGAAAATAGAGAACTAACTCCACAGAGTTTTCTTCTGAACTCCATAGATATGTCTTAACACAAGTTCCCCCAACATACACTCACAATTAATAAATACTTTTTAAAACAGAAATTAAATGTCCATGATATTTAAGTCAAATTTATGGTAAAGGTTCCCTCCGAGTAGGGCAAATGTAGATGAGACGTGTGGTGCGGAGTAAATAAAAGGCTTTGATTGTATTTATTTCTTAAACTTGACAGTGCTGGGTCAATAAAAGCCTTATTCTAAAGAAAATAACAGAGGTGAAGGAAAGCTTGTGGAGACTTTGAATGTCTCCTACCAGACATGACTGAGCTGAAGTCTCAACTCTATCGCATACTGACAGTGAGAATTGTAAAAAGCCAGTCTTAACTCTTCTGTTTAGTTTGTAAATCAGATATACTATTCCCTAGCTTGTGAGGACCTTCAAAAGGGCAAGAGAAAAAAAGAAGGAAACTTTATAATGCACTTTATAAACTTTATAATACAAGTGTTTTAATAACACTTTATATAATAAGCACATAAAGTTATGAACTAAACTTTTCAAAGGAATTAAATCCTCTTCTTGTGTAAGGTTTTCTGGAAATAACCTCTGGAATGGAACTTCTCTTCAGGGAACTTTACTGAGGCATGCATAGCCAAATCACATAAGAAACAGGATTGGGAGAGGAAGTTGTGCTATAACAGTCACTCAAGACAAGTCTAGTGTGTTGGGGTCCCTCTGCTAGGCACCAGCCCGAGAAGGGGTTGCACATTCCCTGCCATGGAAAGGGGGTGAGAGGCGCGGAGTTAAGACCCCAACTCCGGGAGTTGGGCGGAATGCGTGTGGATGGGGAGCCACAGCAAAACTCGTTTACTCCAGGAAGTGCAGGGGACTTTTATGAGTTTGGTTAGCCAACCCCCTATGGGGTGGTTCCAAACTGGGGGCAAAAGCATTCTGTCTCTGGATGGATACAGGTTCTCTCCAGATGCAGGGGCCACTCCCTTAATCCTCATAGCAGGTAACCACAAAAGCCACTCTCTTAATTCTCATAGCGGATAACCACATGGACCAGTCCCTTAATTCTCATAGTAGGTAACCACAAGAACCACTCCCTTAATCCTCATAGCAGATGACCTTGTCAGGGCCCACACTGCACCATTTCCCTGTTTGGGTGCCAGTTATTGGGCGTCTCAGCACTCGGAACTCTGCCATGGTGAGTAGATGCAGAGTTAAGACACAAACTCTGGGAGCTGGACAGGAAGCAGGCCAAGCTCGTGGCACTGCAAATTCGTTTATTGAATAGGTGCACAAGCTCTTATAGGCCTGGATAGCCAATGCCAATGACCTTATGGGGTGGGGTCCCAAATACAGTGAATAGTAAGTTTGTCCCCAGGTAGGCAGGTTCTTTCCGGGTGCTGGGCAGAAGCTGGTCTCATGACTAGCCAGAGCAGAACACCACGCCCACAGGAGCCATTCCTCCTGGCAGGTGGCCTGGCTAGGTCGATCCTGCATTGTGCCCAACACACTGATGCCAGAGATGTGTGAAATTTGGATAGTCTGTCAGAGTTCAGAGTTACATAAGGTAAGACAGGCAAACTGAAATTGTCCCATGACCCCCATCCCACCAGTACCAACTTGCCATTGGATGTAAGCTTGTAACTCTTTGTGGGAACAGTGTGTTTGTTACTTTGCTCAGTGCTGTAATAAAATACCTGACAAGATCATCCTAACTAAGACGGTTTCCTTTTCTACTCACAGTTTGATGACATGGTTCACCATGGCAAAGATTCATGACCACAACGACTTGAGGCACCTAGTCATCCTGTACCTGCAATCAGAAAACAGAAAGGTGTTAGCACTGCTGCCCAGTTCCCTTTCTCCTTTGTATTCAGTCCAGGACTCCAAGTCATGGGACTCCACCCACATTTAGAGTAAAAATCTCCCACCTCCGTTTACCCGCTCTGGAAAATTATTCTTTTCCTGCAGCCTTGCTTAGAGTTCCATTTCCACGGTGTTTAAAGCATATCAAGTTGAAATCAAGACTCATTCTCACAAACAGTAACCTTGGAAAAGGGAACTCATTGAATGAGTGAATGGAATACATACATAATGAGCTACATTGGCCCTGAAGACAGACAGAGTGCTAAAAGAAAACATGGAACAGGCCTTCCTCTTTCCTCATCAAAACCTCAGGTAAATCCTTCAAAGTTAGTCTAGTTATTTAGAGTACTTTACATATAGGAGAAAAGAAGTGAAGAGACTAAAATGAAGAATTATAAAGGACAAGCAGGGTGTAATTCTGAAACTTAGTTTTCTTAGATCTTAGCAAGAGTATAGCATCAAAGCTACTTTTTACAGTAGTCTTTAAAGTTTTATAAGATTGGTGAAAGATTTCAAAAATTCATTTTCCTACTGTACAGAAGGCATCAATTTTCTGTCCTTCAGAAAAAGATGCAGAAATGGCTTTATAATATCTACTATTAAAAATGTCATCCAGATATTCCAAGAAGACACAACCCAGGCACAACAGGCAGTTGCTCGTACAGTTCATTTTGTGGTACGCTGACCTAGCTAATGCTTCTCACATTAGAGCCAAGGTTCAGGCACCACTTGCCTACAGCTTGAGAGGAAATAAATTTATGTGGCTGAAAATTTTATGTAGCCTTCTCTGTGAAATATCGCTTCTCAAATTTCAACTTTTAACATGATTTACATCACACAAAACACATTTATAAGTGTCAGCCAGCACCTTCATGCCTCTGATTTTTGATAATTATCTTGAGGTCGAAAGAGTTTTACTATTACCTCTGCCCATAAGCCTAACAATTTGTCCTTTCTCATTCTGTCCCTACATAAAAGATAAAATGGAAATTTCTCTAAAAATTATTTGTTGAGATAAATGATTGCCAAAAAAACTGATCAGGAGAAAGAGTACCCTGTTATTGCAGCCAGGGTAGTGGGGCTTTCAAATATGACAAAGCCTGACTCTGTCTGGCTCAGGACAGTCAGGGTCAGCCATATGAATGCTGAAATTCTAAATCACCATCAAAGCTTGCAGTGTGCAGTCGAAGGGACTAAGATCCCACTAAGATCCCTCTCAAGGATAACTCCTAAGTTGTCCGATTCCCCTCTTTAGTACCATGACCCCCACCACACACAAATCAAACAAACGCACAGGAAAAAAAAAATTAAATTAAACAAGAATGCCATCTTTAAACACCAAGTGGTCTTGTCACTCCATGGTTTAATCTGCTTCCATTGTTTTTCTGACTTTTTAATAAAACCAAAACCAGGATTAACATCCTTGGTGACACTGGGAATTCTGCTCCAACACTCTGATGAGGGCAACCTAATAAAATGTGGAGAGGGAAATAACTGAAAGCAAGTGAAGTTGGTGTTTGTCTGAATACCAGGGTCTCAGAAGTTTCTCATAACAGAGCTGTCAGGCTTCCAAGTACCACCCTTCTCATCTCTCATGAACTACTCTTCGCTGTGCCCATGTGCTCCAGTGTCATAGCTGAAGTAAAGGTATTTCCTTGTTTGGTTGGATGTGACTGGTTATGCTGTTTGGCATTTTTGTTTCATTTATTTGCTTTGTTTTGTTACTAAACTTCTCTCTGGCACTGGACTAGAAGCAAAGTCTGAGAATCTGAAGTCAACGAATAAGTTTTTGGTAAAACGTTATATTCGCTTTGAGGATCTTTGTATTTCATACTTTTGCAGATTCTAATTTGGTATAAAATTAGCCCCTAAGTCAATAGCTAAACAAGCTATCCAGACAGAAGAACATGTTAAGAATCACAAGAAAGTTCTAAGTCTTTTATGTGGCCAAGAAATGAATGTACAGTAAAAGAAATAGCTCATTTCTGGCCAGTGCCACAGTATCATAGCTCAGCTTCTTCATCGCTAACTGTTCCCACTGCTGATGCTCCGACCTGCTTTGTGCATGGTGACAGGTGGATTAGCCAGCACTATACATACAGTGTCCATATAATTCCTGTGGTAATCGGCAGAGCAAAAGATATGGAAAACCTTCACAGTTACTGTGCTTTCTTAGGAGTGAGGCATAAGAGGATTTAGAATAACTTCAGGAATAGCAGAGGCTGAGCAAGGAGAAAACTGGAGTCAAGCAAATGGGTGGTAATAACGTGGAAGAATCTGGAACTACTGCCAGTCCCTGGCAGGAAAGGAAAGGTTCCAAACCAAGAAGGCTGAATTCTGAGAGTGGAATACTCCCCTATGGAAGGATTCTCCCATCTTTATATGTTTGCTCAATAAAGATGGAAAGAGATGACTCTTTGGTGATTTATTCAGATGCAGTGCACAAGGTATTCTATCACTGACATATGAGAATATTTATGATTATTTAATGATAGAAAGTTCCTGTTTTTAGCTATTAATTAAATATGACAACTTGAGCATTTCTCATTGTGATACCTGAGACAACAAATCATTTATCAATCAATCAAAATTTTCAACAAAGTATGGGAAGAGACACTCAACCATTTTCATCAAATTTATGGGATGGCACTGTCTTTGGCAGATCTCACCCTTACAAGCAAACTGCAATAATGTGGCAATGTTAAATTTATAGTTGAGGAACTTATTCCTGGCTACTATGTAAGTGACAGGGATAGCTATTTAGTCAGTTTTTGAAACACAGCTAATCACACATCATTTATATGATTTGAAAATAATAATAAATTCAGTTTCATGAAACCAGCTTCTTGGAGCTGCATACCCAGTACCATCAAATGAGCAATGTAAAGGACTGAGAAAGAAAGATGCGAAGGTGAGAAATAGATGTCACCTTGCTTAAGGAAAAGAGACCCTAAACTCACTGTTCTTGCTTATCTAGTAGCTACTGTCACCTTATGAAAATGCTGCATTTTGAGTAAAAGATAAAAACCTCTCAATATAATCTTAAAAAATGAGACTATGAACCCATGCCTCCAAGACAGAATCACTGAGAAGTTGAGGAACACTTTCAGTGGAAGCGTGGAAAAGAGTGTTATTGATCTGATTTTCCATAACAGAAAACTTTTGACAGATAAAATTATGTGTGCTTACACTTTAAATACGATGGCTTCAAGTGTAGGCCCATTGCTTAATAACTAAATCTAGCTAAGACATTAAGTCACTGAGATGGTTAGCTTTAATTTTATAATTGACACAAATTTAGACTCACCTGGGAAGAGTGTCAAAACGGGGGATTATAGACAATGTGCTGGACGGTAAGCATGTCTTTGGGATACTGTCTGGATTGTCAGTTTGAGGGGAGGAGTCTACCCAACTGTGGGCAACTCTGCTCCTTGGGCATGGGTGGGAATTGGGGTGATCTTGGGCTATGTGGAAGTAGGACAATCTAGTTGAGTTCAAGACATACAAGCCAATGAGAATTCATTATTCTCTACTCTTGACTATGGATGAGATAGAACAGACTGTCTGGAGTTCCTGTCATTGTGACTTTCCTGAAATAATGAACTACACTGGAAGTTTAAGCACAATTAATGCTTTTCTCCTCTAAACTGCTTTGTGCAAAGGTAAATTATCACTTTTATTGAAATGAAATATCCACAAATATCAATTTTTTCAATAAGGATACATTTTTGAGGGCAGAATGGCGGTTACAGTAGATTTGGATGACTGAGAAGTGGGAGGGATTACAGATTCCAATTTTCAGTTAGATAAGAGCAATCAGTTCAAAACAGCAATTATAAACACAAAGACTCAGCCTTTGACTATAGTTCTATTTTGCTTTTCTTCATACTAACTTCAAAGGCTTGGACAGCCTATTTAGCTTCTCAGCTCATCTCCATGTCTATCAAATTAGTAGGTGAGGTTGAAGATTGAGTAAATAAAATAAAACAAAGCATTTTAGACAGAGCATAGCTGAGAGAATTGAGTGAAAGTTATTAAATCACATCTTCATATGATTATAATAATAATAATATCAATCACCAGTTGTGGAGTTGGTGCCACTTAGAGTTAATTTTGTGGTGGATGAGCCACGGATGCCTCCAGAGAACATCACTGACTCTTTCCCAGACATCTATGTATCACATTCTTAGTAAACAGAATTTTCTGCTATTTTGGTGATATTTGATTGGACTAAGGCCTATTCATGAGGTAAAGTCAACTATACCTTGATCAAATATGAAGATGGAAAAGTACTACTGACATGTGAAAATCTTCCCAGCAGAAGCACTCCAAGTCAGACTGGAGCAAACTTCCCCAGGCAAAAAACCCTTTAAATGTAAACAAGAAAAGTTAACAAACTTTATTATAATTTAAGTAAAGCTATAGAAGTTTTATGGTTCACCTTGGGGACCTAGAAATTCATCTTCACATTGATGGCTAATGTTCTTGAAGAAATTATATGCCTTCAGGTCATGTAACATTTATTTTTAATATCTTCCATCAGTGAAAGGTATTAAAATTCCCTAAAATTCCTATTGATAGTATAAACCAGCTCACACATGCACATACCTTACTTCCTTTCTAGGCCCATACCTTTGGCATTTCTTGGCACATATACTTAAATCGGTAGCTTTGATTCCTTTTGTTCTTCCCTCTTCCAGTCCTGGGCACACTGTGCAACTACACCATCATGATGGCTCCTTGAACCTAACCACAATGAAGATATTATAGTGAGAGGCTCTGGTCCAGAAATGAATGCTTTGTGTAGCCTCTTTGAGAATTTACTTCTTCTAACCTTTGTGATTATTTTGTGAATATCAATCAAGGATCTGGCTGTTTTTCAGTCTTGGGGGTAAGCACTTGTCCTAGTCTATCCAGTGAGAATGTGCCATCCCAGTAATAAGGCAATTGGTTCATGGTTTCATACTATTAGCTTGCTAGGATTGCCACAGCAAAACACCACAGACGGGAAGTCAGTAAGAGTAACAAAAATATTATTTTCTCAAGACTCCATGGACAAGAAATTGAGGATATTGGCAACTTTATTTTACCCTGAGACCCAACTCTTCAGACTGTAGGATTGCTCCCTGTGTCCTCCAGGCACTCCCATGTCCCCATTCTCTGTGTGCCTGCCTCCCTGGCATCTCTGCATGTCAAAAACATTTTAAGGGCACCAGTAAGAATTATTTGGATCCTGTAATAGTTAATTTTATGTGTTAATTTCACTGGGTTACAGAGTCCAGATAGTTAAACTATATTCTGGATGTGTATCTAAGAGCACTTTGTATATTATTTGAGTTTTAATCAGTAAGTCTTGTCTTAAGCCGATCTCTCTTCATAGCATAGGTAGGCCTTATCTAGTCTATTGAAAGCCTGACTATAACTAAATGCAGATCTTCTCCATATAGGTACAGCAAGGGACCTTCAGGCTTTGTCTGTAACATCATCTGTTGCTGATTCACCATACTTCAACTCTATTTCTGCATGAGATTTTGTAGCTATTACAGCTCCACAATCCTAAGAGGCAATTTTGAAATACTAATCAATGAAGTCAAAGAGAAACACAATCCAAAGGACATTTTTAGGCCCTTAAAGTCATCTATGCTTGAACTTCCTATGAAAGAGCTTGAAGTATTAGGTAGGCAGAAGAACCCTAAAATATTAAGTATAAAAGACATTTAGGTACGGGCCAGGGAGATTGCTCAGTGGGAGCAGCATTTTCCTCCAAGCCTGATGGCTTGAATTTAATCCCTGGAATCCACATAATAGAAGGAGAGAACGACTCAAGCAAGTTGTCCTCTAGCACATGGAATATGAATACTCACATCCATACATACACACTCACAGAGGAACAGAAAGAGATGGTTTTAAAAATATATTTTATATGTATGAGTGTATTGCCTCCACGTGTGTAAGTGTACCTCTGTCATGCAATGCCCATAGAGGTCAGAAGAAGTCGTCGGAACCCCACGAAACTGGAATTATGGACAACTGTTAGCCCCTATGTGGGTGCTGGGAATCAAACCCAGGTCCCATGCAAGAGCAGCTTGTGCTCTTAGCCACTGAGTCATCTCTCCAGATCTGAGAGAGAAAGAGACAGGGAAGGAGAAGGGGGCTTTTTAAGCACCTATGTAATATCTAAAAGGCATTATACCCAGTGTGCTTTGCAAAACCATGAATGGACTCTGTCCGTTTCACTTCACTCCTGACTTGAATTCTCCACTAACTCAGCTGTTCTAAAAGCTGGGCAGCCCCATTTGGCTTCTCCCACCCAGTAAATCTGGGTCTGTGTCTTGTGAGCTGCAGGTACCCCTTGCTAACCTGTCGCATGCTTGTGCTCCTGAATTTGTTCCTGATAGTTTCTGTGTTAATCCTCAATGTGTTCATTCAAGATGTGTTCTGAAAAGTCAGACATAGATACCTTCAACTGATCTTTTGAGATGTTAAATTCCTTTGTTACTAAAAGTCGAGTTGAAATAAATTTTTGGTTCCTTCCTTCCTATTTCTCATAGTGAGGCACGTTTTCATCCTCAGATACAAATTTGATCATTAATCTAAAGAGAATAATTTACTTCTGCTTTTGCCATGGCTATTTATAATAGTCCTTTCTCAAAAGTAATACAAGATGCCACTTGAATGTTCAACACAGAAAGACTCGAGTAATGTGTCACCAAGAAAAAAGAGTAAATACATTAAATAAAAGGAAAGTAACTAAACTGGATATAGGAGGCTGGTACATACAGCCATGTGCTTTTAAGTTAGACAAGAGAGAAATGCTGATGGACTGTACTGTAAACCTAATTGAGTTCTCAGACATGGGAAAAATAAGAAAATGGAGAGAGATACTGGGGAGCAGTATGTACAGCCTACAGCGTTGTGAGACGTTACATACAGAGGAACCTACCTACTTTCAAAAAATTCTGAGCTTATCTACACCCTTCCCAAAGTTTTATTCTAAATTCTACATCTCAAATCAATCCACAAAAAAATTTGGAATGAGGGAGTGATTTTCAAACTGAGAGACATCTCCTTTTTATATTTAATCTTATAATACGTTTTCATTAATGAATCTTTTTATTCTATGACAATCCTAAATTCTTTCCATGTGTATTTTTCCAAAATTGGGAAAGACATTGGTTGGTTTTAACTTCATTACATGGAAGATTTACTCAAACTACTGTGAGTAAAGGTTTATCATCTTACACAAATCCATCCCTTGAATTTCTCTACCAATATACCATTTGGATATTATGCATTCTAAAACATAAATTTACAACTAGAAGAAATGATGTCTACAACCACAAATAACTTTATCTTATTGAGATTTATTTTATAAGGCCTGGGTACTCTGAGAGAATGTTCTACAAGGATCCTCCTGCTTAACAGATAAATGTACATTATTATTGCTCCCAGCCACTTAATAGAAAATATGGAGTTTTCTTTGGGAAAGTGGGTAACTAAATGAACAAAATGAGCATAATTAGAAATTCAAATCAACATATGGAAACAGCCTCTAATGTTTCTCCATTAGAAGGTTCAATTATTATTTCATGGTGTCTTTAATTATAATTGGTTTATTTATGGCATTAAGTTTAGAATCAGACCAAATAGTTGTTTTCATTCAGATTTCCCAGAAAGTTGGCACAAATACAATGATTTTGTGGGATCTATTAAGGAGGTTTTCCAGGAGAAATTAGGAAAGGAAAAAGAGGAGCTAAAAGACTGCAGGGAGGAGCCAAACATGGTACAACTTGGGGTGTTATGTCAGCCATCATCTTACTGAGCTGACAGAGATCTTGAACCCTGAAGCTACAGAGGACTATGGAGCACAATTACTTTGCAGAGTTTCTCTCCCACCTCCAGACAAAGGAATTCCCTGCTCCTTTATAAGTATTCTGAAATATTGTACATTGATCTTTAAGTTCTGAGACAGTTCTGAATCATGATGCATCTGACCAATGTAATTCTAAAAAGGTTGCAAATGTGATACCCTAATAATACCACAGAAATGCTTCACCAACAGAGCTGGAGAGGATCTGGGAGACACCCACAGCATTTGCTACAACATTTAACACACGTATAGAGAAAAACATAGCACCAAATACAGCACTGAAAAGAACTGAGATTGGTTCTGAGTACCAGTACCCATGCCTCAGCAGGCAGTGACTGCAGCTCCCTGATCGCTAGTTTCCTCACAAGTAAAAGGAATATAATATTAAGGTCTTGCCTCTGTGTTTATAAGAAGAAAATCAGAAAATGAATACAAAGCAGTATATTCCTCCACCTTCAAAATAGTGATAATTAGTTCCATGAATGCTAATTGTTATTACCCTCATCATCATTGTCCTCAGCATCATTAGAAACAGAAAATGCTTTGGCACTTATATATTTTAATATTTCCTTAATGCCTAAACCCCCAAGCTATCTTGTTCTTTTCTGATTCAGAATATTCAACCCTCCTATTCCATGTTTAAATCTCAGCAAAGACTGTAATTCTCCTCTAACTCTTCATTGTTCTCTTTCTACTTTCTCATAGCTCAGTTCACTTGTCAGCTTAACACACCTGGGAAGAAAGAACCTCAACTGAGGAACTCCCTCCATCAGATTGGCCTGCTTGCATATCTGTGGGACATTTTCTTAATTGCTAATTGATGTAGGAGTGCCCAGCCCACTGTGAATGGTGCTATCCCTGGACAGGTGGACCTTTGTCATATAAAAAAGATAGTCGAGCAAGCCAGGGGAAGCAAGACAGTAAGCAGAGCTCCTCTGGGTCTCTGTTTCAGTTCTGCCTTAAGTTCCTGCCCAGCCTACCTTCGTTCAGGATGGATTATGATCTGGGCGTTATAAAATGAAATAAACCCTTTCCTCCCTGAGTTTCATTTGGCCAGGGTGTTCATCACAATGGCAAAAAGCAAAGTAGAACACACATCTTTTCTTTGTGACATTGAGTTTGGAATCAACCAACTCAATTTTTTCAGCCAGAAAGAGTGTGATTCAAGGATAATGGATACTATCATTTATTTGCACCCAGAAATTAGCAAGATTTTCAACATCTCTTTAAAAACTACCAGAAAACAAAAGCAGTAAAGATCTCTGCCAGCAACAGTGCTGGGATGATCAGACTTTGTTAAAAGATAGCAATAAAGAGATTACAAAATGGAACTGCTGAGGCCCCAAAGTTCTGGAAACCCAGAACAGCGGAGGGCCTCATAGAGCTGAAGAAACTGGACTTGGCTTTTTGTCTTGCTAGACACATGAAAATTAAACTGAATTTGACTCATACAGGAGAGAGAAGAGCAGAGTCTTCTCAAGAGAAAGCTTTGGCAAAGACCTTCCAGTGCTGAGCAAAGTAGAAAATGGAAACTAATTTTTAAGGCCTCCTCCGCAAAGACCTTCCAGACTTGTCATCATTGGCCCCTGTATGGGTTGTGGTCATTATTTCTTCATAAAAGAGTCAAAATGTCTGTATTTAACAATGAAGAAAAACACTTCCTGAATTTCTGTTCATTGTTCTGATTATGGGAGAGTCTGGTCATTAATTGTAGATATTATGCCTTTATTCTAGACTTGCCTAATAACATAATAGATACTCAGAATTTAATTTTGTAAGGCAAAGCACGCCACCAAGACAGGGTGGAAAGTTTGCAGGGCAAATAGTGTCCTTTATTGTTGACATCACCAAGAAACTTAAAGACACAATCATTTGAATGATATGGGCAATGATAATTTAATTATTCTCATGATACAGGTCAATTTTCCTATTATAGAGTAAAAATATTATTCAGTCTCTGTTTTTCTCATTCCATTGATTACTTACCATTTACCTTAAAATTAATATATATTAGAAGTTCTTACTGAAGTTGCTTTGGGAAGCATATCAATTAGCCATTTATTGAATTCAACATGACTTTTTATCACTATTTCTTTGCTCCTCTAAGATTTTTACTTGCAAAGATGATTCCAGGAAGCAATGATTTCCAAAAAAATGATCTTAAATCTTTAAGGCTTTAAGTGTCTCTCTCTCTTCTCTCTCCTTTTACCTCTGCCAGTCCCCTCTCTTTGACAGAATCTCACTATGCAGCACTGGCAGGCACAGAACACACCATCTAGACCAGGCTGCCTTTGAACTCACAGAGATCTACCTCTACTTCCCACCGCTTATCTCAAGACCTGAAAGATGGCTGATGGAATAACTTGAAGCCAGTCTCAAAGGCAAACATAAGCTCACATGATGATAACCTCTAAATGTAAGAGAACATTGAATGAATAATATATTTGAACATATAACAATAAGCACTGTGTAGCTTATGTGTGGCTATACAAAAGGGCAGAGAAGAAATCATCTTTCAGTTCATACAATTTGGCTCTGAGCCAGGAAAAGAGAAAGAACACACAGAGGTAAAGGAAAAAAAGAACCCCCAAAAGGGAGATAGAATGGAACAGATGTTACCAGGGAGAAGATAGGGAAAGTGCGGATGTTTGGCAGGGAGGGCAGGAGAAAGGGACATGCAGTAGGTCACGCTGTAACGGGGAATGAAGTCAGGAGAGGGAGGATGAAAGGAGGTGGGTGTTAAAGGCAGGGAGGTGGGGATAATTCCAGTGCTGGGCCTGGGAAGAGAGGAGGGAGGTTGAGGAGGGACGTCTGACAAGAGGAAAGAGAACAGAGATAAATGACTGCTGGAGGACTAGGGAACCCAGAGAGAATGAGATGCCACCAAAATCCCCTGAGAAGTGTTCAAACAGTGTGTAAACATTTGTACATGTATATACTCGGGCGCAAGGAACACAGTACTAGACAGAAGGTATCTCCCTTTGTATGGGTGTTGAGAGTGATCCAAGAGACTCCCAAAATAATACAGGCTATTGCCAACGCTCTTGGATATCTCCCAGAACCAGAATATCATGCCCTACTGCAAAAAAAAAAAAAAAAAAAAAAGGACACACTTGGAATACAGGACTGACCTGGAAGCCTTCACCTTCCACTTGAACTTTAACTCCCACAATGCTAGATGATAACATGCAAACTGCTAAGGGGGAAAATCAATCAATGGTCCAACACAACCCTAAATTCTAATATCTCTAAGAATCGAAACGACACACTACCTCTATTGGTGCAGTAGTAGCACTCTCATCTGGGGGTAATCAACAGCTATCTAATTGGACTTGAAACACTCTTGATGGGCGTGAACTCATGTGTGGCATGGTAAACTTAGTCAAATGCACAGGGTTGGAGGGAACACAGATGCTAGAGAAAACCCTAACTCTGCCATATCTCTAGAGAATGAAATTCCTTACCGTATTCTAAATATGGATCCTCATATTTACAGGCAAACATACAGTACACCACTCGTCAAAGAAGCTTCTTTTTGCAACAGATGGAGGCTACAGCAGAACTCTACAACTGTTGAGACACTGATAATCTATGAATGAGAGATGCCAAGTCCTAGATGACATACCTAGAGTTGAATCTCCTCACCTAAGGCTCGTGGAAAACAGCAGAATGAGAGGTAGAATGAAAACTAAAACATCCCTCCACTCTCACGGGTGAAGCTTCCATAGCGCTCTCCACACAGGAGGCCACAACTGGCCAAGATTTATAAAATAAAGACAATAGAATGTGTACCCCTGGATAGGATTCCTATATTGGATCTTGCCCACATATGGCTCAGGGATCATTGTAGAAGAGTGGACAGAAAGATTGTAAAAGCCAGGGCTGGTTCGTGAACATAAGGAAGCAGAGTCTTTCGGGGTACTGGAAGCCGGCACAGGTGAATTACGGCGGGGTGGCGCTGAGCACAGGAGCCACAACTCAAATTAGACGAGCGCCCGGAGTGGAGGGATAGAAATTGGTGGTG
Organism: Eospalax fontanierii; assembly: GCA_035773235.1. Classification (NCBI taxonomy): domain Eukaryota; kingdom Metazoa; phylum Chordata; class Mammalia; order Rodentia; family Spalacidae; genus Eospalax; species Eospalax fontanierii. The sequence continues at coordinate 12,666,127 of CM069544.1, read as the reverse complement.
AGTCAGACCTAGACTAAGAACTACTGGAGACTGACTACTACTGGGAGAGGGAGAGTATTGCTTACTTAAGATCTCTAGAGAGCCTGACCAGACTCCAATGGATTAGTTTGCACTAAAGGACATCTGGGCACTAATGCTTGACTGGATAGAACTTAACATTTATGACAAAATACATGAAGCCCAATGGGGTTGGGGAGGAGGAGTGAGGGAGGGGGTCTAAATTAAAACTCAATAAAAAAATCTGGCTCTGAACCTGGTCTCACATACACATTACAGGAATCGCTGTAACATTCTGACCAGGCGATGATGAGAGGGATAGATGCTTTAAATTAATTGTCATTGTACTATTGTTTTGCTTTTATTTTTTAGTCTTCTACAGATACTAAAAAGAAGAAATCTGTGTCCCATCAAATTTTTTTCTGTTGAAATTTCCCTAATGATGCACCGTTAACCAGCTGGGTTTGGGGGACCAAAGAAAGAAAATCATCATTTGTGAGACAGCACCATTCTGAAAGAAGTCTAAGCAAGCTTGTATATCTCTTGCCCTATGTGACAGCCATGCTAGAAGCTGCCACATGGAAAATGGTCCTAATTTGACACTGAATTTATCAGGTCTGTTGGACAGCTCCCAGGACTGTGAGAAATGACATGTCTTGCTTTTTAGTTTGTGGCAATTTTGTTATAGTAGCATGTACAGTTAAGATACACAGCTAGATTTGAAAGACTATTCCATGGATTTTCTAATGTGTATATTAACATGCTCAATTATTTCGTGTAGTATTTTACAGTGCACCTGTTCTATAACTAAGTAGAAATAATGTGCTGGTTATACAGGTGTCACAGGGGAGAATTTTTTTTCAGTGTTTTAATCATAGATCTCACCTATTTCCTAAGATGTGCACATACCTTTAAAAACCAGGAGCTTTTATTTCTATGGGAGAGATTCAGTGAGTGAGCCTTCAGGAGAAAAGTGTTTGTGCAATTTCAAGTTTTCACAGCTGTTACACAATTGCTCTTAAGTTCTGTGGTAATTTACATATTCATCAGTGATCCATTAGGCATTCTTTTACTCATGTCCTACCAGAAATGACTATTGTCCTTTTCTGTGTGCATTTTGTTTTAAAACACATATAAAGAATATACAAGAAATCTCCAAATACCCATTACCCAGTCTCATGAATTATGGATATTCTGCTTCACCTGTAGAATTGTATTTTAACTTGATTTATTAAAGTATCATTTTTTAGCAAGAAAAATATATTCGTTTTAATGGACCGTTCTGTGAGTCTTGAGGAATGTCCATCATTGTATGCCCAGTCAGTGGGCATCACCGTTTGTCATACTAACAAGTTCCTCCATGTCTCCTTATAAGCAAGCATTCTTTTCAAATCCAGGAAAACACGGTATGCTTTCCCTTATATATATTTTTTTCTTCATACCATACAATGTAATTATGCAACATGTAGCCTTTTGAGTCTGATTTCACAATTTAGTATAGTGTAATTGAGATCCATATATGCCATTACACTGATAAGTGGCTTGTTCCTTTCTACTGCTGACTCAATTGCATAAGCATTCCAGAATTTCTCAATTCATTCTCCACCTCATATTTGGCAGAATTACAAATTAGAAGCAATACACGTTGATCAGCATATATTTGTTTGAACCTGAATTCTACCTTGGAGTGGAATTACTATATCATATAGCAAGCAAACATTTATTTTGAAAAACTACAAATCTGTTTCCAAGTTGCTGTAACATTTTACTTTCCAACTAGCAGTTTATGAAGAACTCTGATGGCTATGTACGATATTCAGTATTTGATACTGAGTGTTTTACTTTAGCCTTTCTAAATGATGTGTAATATTATCTTATCAGACTGAGAATACAGCTCAGTGTTGGAGACTATGCTTAGCATACATAAGGCACATTTCTAGAACCAGGGGAGAAATCATCATAATTTTAATGTGTAATGGTTAGTGAGCTTTGTTTTCTGTTTTTGTTTTTTTTTTCCTAAAATGGGCAATGGGCATTAAAGTATATCCACCAATGGGAGCAAAGTAGAAGATTGGGAAACAACAGTTTATATATATATATATATATATATATATATATACTCAAAGATCCTAGAGAAGGACAGCACAGGGATAGTACACATACCATACAGAGAAAACACCACAGTAACCAGGGCACAGAGCACAAGACACAGAAGCCTTTAGGACAGTGTATATTGGAGTTTCACAACACAGGGCAAAATGAATAGACTGACACTGTGTAACTTGCATAATTTCAGCAAATCTATAAGGGAAGACCAGGTCCCAGTTTACTGAAGTTGGGCTTTGGGCAATTAAAGTAAAAGAATATTGGCTCCTTGAATCTGTGGGCTACACAGAGGAGATCTGGCTATATCTACCATATCTGATCTCACATGCTTGGCCTAGAGTGTTCTACTTCTGAGAATTAGCCTGATGTTAAATGTAGCATAAATAACATTTACTGAGATTTAATTATAGAGGAATTTTCTGTTCAAAGTAATTTTCCTCCCTTTCATGGGCCCCTGTCTAGTTTTCTGGCATTTACCACACCTCACATTCATGTAGATAGGCAATCATTAAAAACTTAGAAGTTAAGATATGCATGTGAGAGAAAACACCATGCTTGTCATTCTGAGCTGGAGTTACTACCCTCAATTTACTACTTAACAGTTGTATCTACTTTCCTAAAAGTTGTATAATTTCACTAAACACAAAAACCATGAATGATTGCAAGAGCATCTGACCATTCATGAGGTATTTTAAATTTCTGATTATGTTCTGTTAATAATTGCTGTTCACATTCAGTTCAGACACATGTCCTCTTCTGATTGGGAATACTACTCCGAGTGGTGCAGTATTCAGAGCTTTGCACACTTCTACAAATTCCACTATTTCCACTGAGCTTCAATTTTATTTTTATTTTGATGCCTTTGCTTTTCATTTGTTTTCACTGTGTAAATTTAAATCTAGTAAAATGATGTGTGACTTGCAAAATAGAAGAAGAAGAAGAATTGGCTAGAGCTAGCAAGGGCAGTTCTTTCTTAACCAGAAAGGTTTAAGATATCAAACTATCATAACATTCAGAAGATTTTTAAAATATTTACAACTTTTCAAATACATATTTGCCATCTTTATATATTCTTGGTAGAAGCTATGTGTCCAAGTCATTAAGCCTTTTTAACTGCTTTTTTTGTTGTTTTATGATTGGATTATTTTAATTTTTGACAATTTCATGCATGTATACAATGTACTGTATCATATTCAACCCATATTATATCCTTCCACTCTTAATGACTACCTTCTTCTTTCCAGCTATCCCCCTCCTACTTTCATGGTGTGCGTGTGTGTACACGTGTGTGTCTGTGCATGTAGGTCTTAAGTAGGTGGTTACAGCTGCTATATGTTCATTACTGCAATGTTCATGTCATATCTACATTCAGAATTTAACAGCACTCCTCCTTATCTTCTGGCTCTGTATATTCTTCCTGCTTCCTCTTCTAGATGGACGCTGGGTCTTACAAGGGGTCGTATAGATGTCCCGTTTAGAGCTGATCTCTCAACAGTCTTTTATTCTCAGCACTTTGATCAGTTGTGAGTCTTAAAAGTTATTTATATATTATGGTTAAATTTTACTGTAATATATGTTTTTCAATTGCTTTGTCCTACTCTGTAGCTTATCTTTTCATCTCATGATCTTTTGCTGAACTAATGTTTCCAGTTTTCTTTCATGACAAATACTTTGGATGCTTTGGCTGAGAATTCATCACAAATACATTTTCTACATTTGTCTTCTTCCAAAACTTTTACAGTTTCACAGTTTACATTTAAACTGTCCAAAAAACTTGAGTCCATTTTTGTATATGGTACAATATTTAAATCAAAGTGTGTCTTGGTTTTCGTGGCTTATTTTTTCATTATTGGCATGTAATTGCTTGAGCACTATTTCTTGAAAATACTATTTGGTTGGTTTAGTAGGTTTTTTTTAAAAAATTAAGTTATTGGGACTGCATAAATGGCTCGTTGGTTAAGAACACTGGCTGCTCTTACACAGGACCCAGGTTTCATTCCCAGCACCTACATGATGACTAACAACCATCTGTAAATCCAGCTCCTGGAAATCAGACACTCTCTTCTGACTTCCATGGGTATTACATGACACAAAGACTACTTACATATATGCAGGCAATACATGCATACACATAAAATAAAAACAATAAGTCAGATATTCAAAAAATTAATTATGCAAGGGATATAAATGCAACCCAACAGAATAGCACTTACCTAGCATGTGCAGTGACCTGTGTCCTAACATTAGCTAGGCATTGGGACACATGCCTCTAATCCCAGTATTTGGGAGGTAGAGGCAGAAGGATGAGAAGTTTTAGGCCAGCTTCAGTTTAGAAAGTTTGAGAACCCGTCTCAAAATACCAGACAAAGTGCTTCATCTTAAACACTAAATAAATGAATAGATTAGATAGATTGATAAATAGATGACAGGTAGGTAGACGTTGATGATAGATAGATAGATAGATAGATAGATAGATAGATAGATAGATGACAGATGTGCATTTGGGAATGCTGTTCTGTTTTATTTATTTCTAGCTCTTTACCAATACCATAATGTTTTAATTACCAAAACTAGTGGTGTTTCAATTTGCTAACTTTATTGTTTTTGACTTCTTAATTTTTTGAAACTGTTTCTACTCTTGTAGTTGATTGTCTTTGCATATAAATTTCATCTTGACAATATTTACCAGCTTGACAATATTTACCAAAATAACATATTGCTAGAATTCTGTTGATAAAAAGTTAAATTATAAGAAAGTTGGGAAAGAATTGCCATGTTTCTGATAATTTTCTGAGTCACAAACATCATGTCTATTTATTTAGGTCTTTTGGATTACTTCTTGAGGTCTGTAGTGTACCACATACATAAATTGTCTATTTCTAGTTTTATGCCTAAATATTTCATTGTTTTTCAACACTTCTAAATAATATAATTTTATTTTTGGTTTCAAATATATTCTGTTGGTATATCAATAAATACTCAGTTGGGTTTTGCCTTGACTTTATTCATTAATTTTACTGAATTCATTTGTTAATTCTAGCTCTTTTGGCGATTCTTTATTATTTCTCATTATTTACTTTTCTTCTACCTTTTCAAATTGTCTGCCTTCTGTTTCTTAATTAATCTATTTCATAGGTTAAGATTTTAGGTTATCTTTGAGTAGAACTGAAATCAGTTCATATCTTTAATTAAATCTGAAAGATTGGAGGCAAGAAAGGATAGCAATTGACTTATCCTCTCAACATCATGGAGCAAGTGTTGGAAGTACTGGGAACATATCACCCATGCCTGCCACACACACACACACACACACACACACAAAAAAAAAACTTTCTAAGATATGCCACAGAAGCTGAGTGGTTAATGTGGGACCTGTGGGCACAAGTAATACAGAACATAAAGGACAAAGTCTTCTACTTCTCTTTGATACCATTGACCAGAGGCAACACTACATACAGAACACAAGAAAGCTAGAGCAAACTGGCCTGGCATATTGTATAAAGACCTGGAATTTTATGTGTAGCCTGAGCAGACTCATCAAAAATCAAGGTATTAAACTACTTCAGAAGAGTGATGTCATGTAACCTTGTAAAAGAAAGAGCATGGTGCTCAAGATAAGTCCTCTTCTCAGCCTACTTTCTAAATAAGACCCTAAACCTGGACCTCTGAAACAATCTTATACTCATGAGGCACAGAGTTGGATGGGAGCATTTGTGAGGCAGAGGGTATCTAAATTCCCTCAAAGAGCAGAAACTACAGCCCACATGGGTCTTAGTCAGGGCCACGGCATGCTGTCTACATGGTACTGCTGTGTTGACTGATATTATTAAGAACAATAGAAAATGCCAATGTTCCAGGGATCTTGAGGTTTGAAATTTTCCTAATTTAAGCCTAAAGGCTACTATGATTTCATGTATGAAATTTAAAACAGGATCATAAGCAATGTAAATATCCTTAATTGAACCACCTAAAATTGAGATTTATCAAAGGCAAACGGATGTTTGACTATTGTAAATAGCATAAATCTACGATATAAAACAAAGACATTAATGAATGATAATAGCTAACATGCCTATAGTGAAATATGACAGCAACAGAATACTCACCCTGTGTTAGGCATTGTTCTAAACACTTTCCACATATTATCTCAGTTAGTCATCAAAATGGGAAATTATATTATCCATTTCTATATCCAAAGAAATAAAAACTCAGAGAAGTAAATAACTCACTCAAGGTCATAGAACAGTGAAGAATGAAGACGGAATTTGAACCCAAGTCACATGGTATCAACACACGGACCATTGAAATCTACTTTATGTTGCTGTAAATATATGTTCATGGGAGAAGTAAATGTGACAACTTAATAATAAAAGGAGAAAATGAATTCAAAGCATTGAGTTATTACATTATACTGTTTTTCATTTAATAAGAATTTTATGTCATCATTTAATGGACTGAAAGCAAGTTCATGTTCATGATATAACTTTCCCTGAAGACTGGAAGATGAATCTATACAAACATACAGGAACATCATCAATCCTAAGAATTCAACACATAAAATTGGTGTTTTGAAGTATGTTTTCTAAAATCTGTCTTCAAATGCTGAGTGCTATCAAATGATTTCTTGTTTTTCTATTAAAAAAATCAAATATCTTCTTGAAAGCTGGTAAAAAAAAACACTGTTATTGGGTTAGTTTTATATCCCTTATGATCACGTTGAATAGTGTCACATAAGTGAACTCAGCCAAGCAGAGTAGGAGTTAAACACTGATGGTATAATCATATTATACTATGATCTCAGTGCCTGTAAAAACAGGCATTTCGTTCTGGAAAAAAGTCAACCAGGTTCCAGAGGGACAAAGAAAAACAGTCTCAGAAACAGATTACTTGTAATAACTGAGATATCACCATGTTTGAGAAGCTACACTAGTGATCAAGATTCCACCGAACAGTAACATAATCTAAGGGCACACATAAAATAAGGTCTAGTAAGAAAATCTGACTGAGGACGCAGATGCTCCACAGGAGAACTGATCTAGTACATAATTCATTATCAATAATCTCCCTGCCAAGGATCATTCATTATAATCAAGACCTAAATTTCATATTTGATAAACCAATTAAAAATATCTTTATATGTGAGGAGCACGGAGACTGCTTCTGATCCAAAATTTTAATAATAATTTAAAGCAACCTTGTTTTTTCTTTAAAAGCTGTTCACCTTCATGGCCTTTCAAGAGCATTATATAATGCATCATCATATTCAGATTATTCTTTTTGATCACCATCATAATAGAAACCACAGCAGAATCCCTGAACACCTCTAGTAAATCTGCTTACTTCAAATGGAATACTAAAAAGCTCAGTGCCAAAACATCTTCTCAAAGTCATTTCCATATCCACATCTCATTTGAACCCACTGATATGTATTGTGGAGGGCAGAGTCAGCAACCCTTTAGAAAATATTGTTAGAGATTTGCAGTGGAGAAAAAGATAAAGTGATGGAAGGGGAAAGGCACTATGTCGAAAAGCACATTTTCACAGAAGATAATAGAAAGTATAACTAGCATATAAAGAAAGTTTACAAAGGACCTGAATTTTCTGTTTTATCTTCTAATGTTTTTCACAAATATAGATGATTTCTCCAGACTGAGAAGAGTGAGAAGACCCTAATCTTTGAGGAACGAGTGGATAGTTTTCACAAGAGGGTCAGACAGCCACAAGGGGAGGTTGAATATCGTAGATCATCAAAGTAACTCCATTAGAACTCAATTTCTTTTCTAGGAAGAAGGAAAGAACAAGGGTGAGGGTGACTGGGAAGAGAGAGTCTCAGCGAGCACCTGGCCCAAGGAAAAGGCAAAAATGAAGAGCAAAATTTTACAATGAATTAAATTCATATAAAATATACACCAAAGTCAGACATGGTGTGGGTCTTAAATGCCAGCATTTGGGAGGCAGAGGAAGGCAAATCTCTCTGTGACCAAAGCCAACTTCATCTACATAGCAAGTTCCACATCAGCTGGGGCTATAGAGAAATCCCAAAACAAAAAAGCAAAACATAAATAAACAACAACAACAAAAAATAAAATAAAAATCATATGTAGACTTTTACAAAGTTTCAAACTGATCAAACATGAACAATAAGTGTCTGTAAAGACCGCAGTCCTAGGTGACACATTCACAATGCAATCTCTTCACCTAAGATTCAGGGAACGTCATGGAGGATGGGGAGGAAGGAATGGAAAGCCAGAGGGACAAGAAGTCTGCTGCTGGTTAGTGTATTCTAGACATGACATGATAAGGAAGTTACACAGATGAAACCTCCACGGGAAGACAGTCCAACAAGATCTGCACAAGGACAAAACCAGATGACATACCAAGGTGGAGGGGGTGTTTCATGGAATTCTACCTCAAGACAAAGTGCTGTAAGCAATCAGATACTGTGGGAGGGAGAATCCGTTTTCTCCAGGGACAAGCTCCATAGGAGGTTATCCAATCGTACACAGGCAGCCTAACAAGGTACACAGAAGCCCCCATTAAATGGACTCAGTGATATTATAGATAGATTAGACAGATGATAGATAGATAGATAGATAGATAGATAGATAGATAGATAGATAGATAGATGATAGATAATGATAGATGATAAATAGATAGCTATAAATGCATGTGTGAACATGTAACAATAATCAAAGGGGGGGACATGGGAGGAGCTTGAAGAGGTCTGAGAGGGATGAAAATACAATGACAATACTCATTTAGATATTCACAGAAATTAAAAATCAGAATAAGAAAGAATACCAACATAAAAAGTCAAAATGAAAAGATATGATCACAGAAAAAATAAAAAAATACAAAATAAACATTGTCCGGATTAGTCTTCATTGTCAGTTTGACAAAGGGGAACTTAAACTCTGAAATGGCCTCCATTAGATGGACCTCTGGACCTGACTGTGAGGCATTTTTTTAAAATGTGGTTTGATGAAGGAGGGCCCAGCCCACCTCGGCAGGTGGTGCTGGACTGTTTGAGAGAAGCAGTCAAGCAAACCAGGGGAGCAATCTGGTATGCAGCACCCCTCCATGGTTCGTTCTTCAGTTCCTGCCTCCAAATTCCTACCTTGCTTAAAGTTCCTTCCTTCGGCTGCCCTTAGTGATTAACTGTTACTTGCAAGAATGATGCGATAAGCCCTTTACTCCCCAAGTTGATTTTGATTTGTGTGTTTTATCACAGCAATATAAGGCTAACTAAGACACACATCAAATTAAACATACACGAATTAAAATTAATTATATTACAGAGAAGGCAACACAGGATCAAGAATACAATGTATATTATAAAGACATATAGAAGAAATCCACAGTACCAGGAGAAGGTGCAGATACAAAATGTTAGGTTAACAATATTTATCAAACTAAGTTAAGTAATGAACATTACAGAAAAAAAGAATGGGGTTTGACTATCCACACAGTGTTTGAGGGACATCTTGAAAATGAAGGGGGAAAAACAAGAATTTATTTTCTTCTTGAGCATCAATCCCTTTGGAAGAGAAGCATCCCATTACTCATTTAGTTCACAAGAGCTGTTTCTCTTACCAGTGGTCCTTTATCATCCTTTTCTCCAAGCCATGGATTTTTTAACACCTTTATGCAAATGGCTACTCCTCTGACTCACTATCTGCTTCCTTAGGCATCTCTCACACCATTTCTTGACAAATGGCTGGTACGTATTCACTCTGAGATGAAGCCATGCCCTAAGGATGAGCTCAGAGTGTTTCTGTTTCTCTGAGGGGAGCTGCTACTGATTTCTAAATTCAGCCTCTTGGCTAAATTCTGTATGAACCAGAAGCAGAACACTAAAATTCAGCTTTGTAGTTACAGTGATGATCACAGATGTAGAATTGCATGAGTTCCAAACACAAAAGGATGAGGAGGAGGCCCTAGAGCAATGTTCATATGATACACTAAAGAACACACAAACCAAGACAGCTGCAGATATCTAACCCCTTTGTTCTGCCTATCTGCAGGAGGCAAATATTTGACTAGTAGTTGCTGGCTGGAAAGTATTCATATTCTTGACCATGTATGCACATCCACAGAACACATTTCCTAACTAAAAATGTTGAAAATGCCTAGCAAATTCTACTTAAGAAATCCAAAGGAGACACCAGATGAAAGAGAAGTACAAAGTCTGTCCCAGCAAACAGTGCACACACAGGTTAACTCAAAAGGCTCCATATAGACTTTCAACTTCCGTAAAACCAAGAAATGTTTCCATTAGTTGTTCAGATGTGCCTAAGAATGAGAACAAATGGAAAAATCAAAGATGGAGGACAGAATGGCAGTTGGCTGCAGTCCTAAAATGAGGAGTGGTCCTGAATACACAATGCCTTAGGTTCCCACTATGCATCAGCGACTGTGACTACCCTGGATTCACTGCCTCCAAGTAATGTTATAAGAAATAATCCATTGTCTTCCTTGGAAAGATTAGCAAATTGTGAATCAAACTATTACATATCAATTATTTCTGGTAAGATTCAAACTCACAGTTACATCATTGCCTAGCCTTCTTCCTTCAATTCTCTGTTGTCTTCTCAAGGAACATGTTTTGCAAGTACTTTGTGCACAATGGAATTACTGTGTGAGCCCTCCTAGAGCTCAAGGAGAGACTGTGAGTGTACTTCCCAGGGAGAGGCATCTACACTTAGCAACCTGGAAAACACAAATGGTCCAGTCTGTTGTTTTCAGACTCTGCTTTTTAAAAACACTTCATGTTTAGAGTCCATGGTCTGTTCTATTCTTTCTGTGCCAGAACTGAGAATCCATTTAAATATGCAATTAAGCTTTACTGCTATTTTATATCAGAGGGCCTCATCAACACATCCTGCATTCTAGAGCAATAAGGCAAATAAGATATTTAGTGGGCTTTAGGGTACAGGAAAATGTCTGTGTTGGCAGGAGACTAACTATAGCACACAGGTAAAGAAACATTTTCTATTATGATGCTATAGTTCCTTCTAGAAATGTGTTGGTGAACCATCATTGCCTGGAGCTTTTTGGAATTGGTGGAAGATGTGGAAAGATCTATATTGCTTGATTCTATACAAAGTGATCATGCAACTTATTGAAATTAGAAACCTCTGACAGAGGAGAATGCTGATTGATAGGAAATGAGTCAAGAAAGCAGAAACTATAAATTTCCTAGGTAAACTTGGAATTTTGAGTTCACTGGTTATTTGTAATATTTTACCTTCAAGGGAGGAAGAAATTACAAACCATTAAAATATTTAAAATTCATCTGGGCAAGAAAAGTTTCAGCCTGGGATTAAAATCAGTTTGATCAGCAGAAAATGATGGTTTGTATTAATTTGGAATAAAATTAAATACAAAAATAAATATTCAACACAGTTGACACAAATCCTTTCAACATTGCAGAAGTGAAAAATACATAAAATTATCTTCTATAATTGTTCTCCATCTGGAAATTCCTGGGGTTGATAAGTTTTCTTTAATATTAAACTATAATTATCTACTCTTCCTATTACTTTTCCACCTATTTAAGAAAGCTTTATGTGAGTTCCTTCTGAACAAGAGTTCCTTCTTTAATTATTATTAGCATATTTTACTTATTATTTGAGAATTTCATACAAGCATACAATGTGTTTTGGTTGTCACAACCCCATTCTCAGATTGTCCCAACACCCTTTTCCCTTCATGTCGACCTTTTTTATAATGACCCACTAAGTCAAATTAGCGCTACCCATACATATGGGTTGTGGGGCCATTCACTGCAGCATGGCCAACTTTCAGTGACCACACCTAACAGCCATCAACTGCCCACAGCGCCTCAGCTAAGGATCCTCATGACCCTCTCCCTCATTCATGCTGTAATGTTCACTGTTTTGTTCTTGTGCAGGTTTTATGAACAGCTGTGGGTTCATAAGTGCAGGGTCTTCACATGTCTGGAAGACACTGACTCTCACAAGTCCTCCCTGAACTCTGGCTTTTACAATCTTTCTATCCTCCTCAACAGCAATGTTTCCTTGAACTTGTGGGGGAGGATCATCATGCGTGATAATTAACAAGTGAAAAGCAACACAAAACACACATACACCCAGATATACACACAATCACAAGACTCAGCAGGTCATCCACACCAATAGCCTCAGTCCTCTCATTCTTGAGTTTCTTTGCTTTTGTTTGTGGCTATCAACATTTTGGGATCGATTCTTAGAAATCAAGAGGATAAAAATCAATCACAACCAGAAAATACAGATAAGGAATTAAAATCATGGGATTATTCAACTAGAAGAAGAAATTGGGAGAGGACAAGGCATGACAGGTTTGAAGGGAACAGCATTCAAGATTAATCTCCATTCTAGAGTCAAGGAAACCAGGGTCCAGATAGAAGCACAGACGTACAATTTCCACATGGGAACGTGCTGGTATCCTAGCAACTTTTCACATCTTCACATCGTCTCTATAGACAAAGCTCATCCACAGCTGACCCATGTTACTCTGTGACCCTCCAAGTTCAGGAAAAGATAACAAGTCCTATGAGGATCTGCTGCAATGCTGCTTGCCACTTACCTGTGCTCTTGACTATGCTGTTGTGAAGTATTTTCTTCTCAGCCTCCCTCATTCTGGGAAGGGCTGGGGCTCTCTAATGGAGCTTGTGTAGCTGATTGTATTGCTGACCCTGTGCTCACTGTGTCTTCCTAACTGAATCTGCCATTGTGATTCCCATTTCTCACATCACTCTCTTAAACCCATGAGAACATTTATTTCTTTATCTTCTGTAGAGGGCAAATTCTACAAGGCAGCGTGAATATTCTCTGTTACTTGGAACAAACAGTAGAAAGTGATGAAAGTCAGCACAATGTGGTAAAGACCTTGAGTTTGATGCAGACAAAAACTAGAGTTAGTAACAGACACCAACAAACAGGCTGCCTTGGGTAAGCTACTGAATCTCTCTGAATCTTAAAAGTGATATCAGGTAAAATAATGAGTTAATTCGCCTTATATTGCCTGGCACGGAGTACATGCTAATGATTGTTAAATATCTGTAGTCTTCTTCCTCAGACCATCATGTTGGGATTTCTAGATTTTATGCTCTCACAGATTTAAAGAGGCCTAATTAACCCTATCATAGATCGGCGATGAAACCAAATCTCAAGAAAATATGATCTATTCATCAATCAAAAATTTAAGGAGAAAGTTTCTAAAATTGGGTAAATCACCAAACATTTTTGTCTATTAATTATATGGTAGTTGGAAATATTAACTAGCTGAGAGAGAAAAATGAAAGTGTAAATCAAATAGCACTTATAAATTAATTCTGAAGCCTCTATAGGAATAAAAGCACTCTATTTTCCACTTACCTTTACTAAAATGAAATTTTTCCATAGGCTCAGAAAAAAAGAAAATAATATTCTCTACCAGAGGAAGGAAATGACTGAATCTAGAACCTTAATGTAAGGGAGAAAAGGCAAATCCCCAAATCTTGAATCATTCACAAATATTAATCCATCCCTAGACATTAACACAACAGAAATACAGTTTACCTGTGTAGCTTTAAAAACTTAAAGATGGGCTAGAGAGATGGATCAGAAGTTAAAGAGCACTAGCTGCTCTTGCAGAGGACCCAGTTCGGTTCCCTGCACCTACATGGTGGCCAACAACTGTCCTTAACTCCAGTTCCACAGGAATCCATTTGCGCTTTTCTGACTTCCATGCGCATTGCATGATACAGGTGCACTTACCAATGTGCAGGCAAGACACCCATACTCAAAGTTTAAAATAATAAATGAAATTTTAAAATAAAATAAAATTTAAATAATTAAAGACAAAGAAAGGGTAGTGCCAGTATTGAGACCAAAAAAAAAAAAAAAAGAAAAAAGAAAAAAAAAGGCAAGAGAGTCAGGAAGTAGTCTCAAAAGGGATATCCATTCCAACAAACAAACAGGGAATAGAATGCACTGATTTCATTGATAGAAAAAGTCAAGAATATTATGTCAAAACAGCAATCTCAGAAATGAATGCTAATGTGAACATCCAAAGGCATCGTGTGCATGTCTTCTGCTCATCTTGCTCAGTTGCTTAGCTCCTTATGCTTTCATGGCCATGAGCTTGTTGAACCCCCACACTACTTCTGCAAGAGCTCATAGTCGGAACTTAATCTCATTACTTCCTATCAGTAAGAGAGCTTATCATGGTTAGTTTTATGTGCCTATGTGCCAATGTGACTGAGCCATGAGTAGCCAGTCAGTTTAGGTGTGTCTGTGAAGGTGTTTCTGTGTGTTATTAAGGTTTCAATAGCTTCACTGAATAAAGCAAATTGCTCTTCATCATGTTTGTGGTTCTGATCCCATCTACTGTAGAAAAGGTAATTTTGCTGTCCTAGACACTTTCATACCATTGAACTGGAACTTATATCATTGTCTGTTCTGGGCTTACAGCTAACTCACTGCAAATTTGGGGATTTCTTAACCTTTTTAATTGTGAACCATAATTATATAATTAAGTTATATATTATGAAATATTATATTAGTCAGGGTTCTCCAAAGAAATGTTGTATAAATAATAATGTAATTACTATATATTATGTATTTCTCTGTAAGACCCTCACTAATACAGAGCAGATCATCCCCACAATTCATTCCGTCAGCATTCATTTCCTAAGCATTTTTATGTGTATGGCTCTGTCCTAGGCCGAGTGGACAATCACAAGAACATAACTTATTAGAGAAAAGAGATATTAAAATCACTCAAAGAAGTAGACAGATAATGAGGGATATATGGCATGAACTTGAAGTATTGAAGGAGTTCTTAAGAAACAGAAATCATTGTAATTTAAATAAAAATCATATGCTAGAGATTTGACATTTGAGTAATCAAGACAAAGACCTGGACCTACATGAACTCTTAGATCTAACTTTATCTCTTCAGAGTGAGTTTGAGTATAGTTTTCATGAATCATAATGAGTTTTCTTGAATTATAAAATTTTTATTTTATATTGAGAAAAATTTTCATGAATTTATATGTCATCAATCACAACCCCTGGTTCTATAAGTCCTTAATGAACTTCAACTGTGTATGTGGCACTTAGCTCCTTCCTATTTCAGAGACTGTGCTGGACAGCTTCAATTATCAGCTAGATACTCCTGGGAAGAAGGAACTTCAATTGGGGAATTTCTTCTATCAGACTAGCCTCTGGGCCAATTTTCTTGACTTGAGTGATGGGGGAGTGCTCAATTCAATTTAGGTGGTTCTTCCCCTGGGCAGAAGGTTCTGGGTTATATAAGTGGGTTGAGCACAGGCCAGAGAAGCAAGTCATTAATCAGAATTCCTTCATGATCTCCACTTCAATTCTGGCCTGCAGGTTCCCGACTTAAATTCCTGCCTTGGCTTCCCTAGATGATGAACTGTGATTAGGACATGTAAGCCAAATAAATCCTTTCTTCCCCCAAGTTGGTTTTGGTTAGAGTTTTTTATCACAAGAATAAAAAGCTAACTAGGACAAAGTCTTTTATACCTGGTGATCATAAAACATGCTTTCCTCTGTTCTGTATGTAGTTATAGCTCTTATAATTCCTACATCTTACCTGATGTGACACCCCTCTCTTTTAGGGAGCTTAGAGCCACCAATATACTAGTTGGGGTTGGAGGGTATCAGAGTGGCAGTTGCTGTGATGTTTGTCTATAGCCCTGACTTCTTGAGGAAGCAGAAATATTAGAAACCAGCATAAACTTAAGATGTTTTAACACTAGAATCCTTGTCTTGAACCTATATGTTCTGGGCAGTCCCCTGAAACTTGTTTTAGAAGAGAAACGTGAGAACTTCTGAATGCTGGAAAGTTATCAACACTTTCTCTTATTTTTATAAGTTCACTGATAACATAGACATAAAATCTCTGCGCAAGAGAAGAGAGTTGAGAGTGCAGCAGAGAGAGCATATCACACTGTCAATGTGTGAATGGACAGAAAACGGAAGCTATGCCCATCCATCCCTTTCAGTCACATTCTATCAATTTTTGTTCATATGATCACATCCAAGAAGGCAAGTTTAGGCTGAATTGTCTCAGTGTTAAAAACACACAGCAAAAATTGCAATTCTCTTTATTCAAGACCAGAAAAAAGTGAAATTAAGGCTAAGGAAATGGCTCACTCAGTAAAATATACTTGCTGTGCCAGCATGACGAATGGAGTTTGATCCTCAGAACTATGCAGAATATTAGGTAAGCTGACATGTGCTTCTAGCAATGAGGAACCAGAAATCAGCAGATCCCTAGGGCTGGCTGACCAGGCAATTTACCAAGTCAGTAAGTGCCACATAAAAGTGGGAGACCTTGACATACAAAACAAACAAATAAACAAACAAAAACTCAGAATGGCATCTGAGAAATGACAACCAAAGTTGATCTCTGACTTCCACACTCATGTATACACACATATCCATATATTAAAACTTAAATTAAAGTCTATAGTAAGTGTATAAACAAAACTAAAATGATTCCATAATCTTCTGAGATTAAAATGTGAAATTTTATAAGTTGACTTGCCCTTAGCCTATCTGGAAAATTATTTTCTATTCTCAGCAGAAAAGTTAGACATTCATAGCCAATTACAATCCTGTGGAGTCAGGACAAGGCTTTATCATGACCCATAACTCTCTGTATTCAGATCTTTGGATGCTCGTTAGGCTTTGAAAGAAGTTCTATAGAAATTAATTTACAAAATTAAGTCATATGTCTTGTATGGTCCCAGGTTTGGGGAAATCTCAGGTAGTAAACTCAGTATTAGAATATTAGATATTTAATGAATGCTGGCTAAGTGGGTGAAAGTTGAGGTGGGGTAAAAGAAATAGTAAAATAAATAGAAAGGAGAATGTCATAGTAAAACTAGAAGGAAAATCTCCTTAACCATCTCCTAACCATTACATATTCCCCATTACTGATCTCAACACCTCTGATTTTCTGTTGAAGAAAAGACTTCCAACGTTCTGTAGAAACTGCTCCTTGAAGGATACTGACAGATGCTCAGTTCTGGAGGCTGACTCTGCAGCCTCTCAGTACCATTTCTTGTACCATGTCACGGGGGTGGGGAAGGGACAAAAACTAGACCTCTACCAATCAGAGACTCACTTTACAGTGTCACGAAGACTGACATGGGCTGTTCCCACTAGATTGAACCTTGGGATTTAAATTTTTATAATAATTATTCACAGGAACTCTTGCACTTCCAAAGAGGTTGCAAGAAGCATGATGTGCAAGTGTCTACTGAAAGGCAATTTGTAGCTGTGAGGAAAGTCAGTATGGGGATTATGAGCACATGGACAAGAGGTCAGCTAGAGCAGGAATTGTGACACCCTTTCTCTGTCTCTTCTGAAGCCCTCCCGGCAGTCAAATTTCATAGTTATGGAAAATGGACATTTATTTCCCATTACCTATTATGAAGGAAGTCTCTGTTTTCTTCTTTCCTGCCTTCTTTCATTTCCTTCCTTCCTTCCTTTCTTCCTTCCTTCCTTTCTTTCTTTCTTTCTACTGTTCACAATCAAAACCACTATATTCCTGAGAAACAATGAAATTTCAATGAGGCCCCTCTGCCCTTAGTCATTTTATTTAGAAAATAGACAAAAGATGTTTGAACAGATCCTAAAACTCCACAAAGGTATTTCTCGATTCTGCAGCCCTATTATCTTAACAATCCACTTCTGAACACCTGCCAGCTTCTATGTTACCTCAACATTGCTTCTGTCCCAACAACACAGAAAGGTAAATGTATCTGTCACCTCAATGAAAGAACTCATGCACAAGCAAAGACCCCGTATTAGCTACTGCTTTTCTCATTCCTGTTACAAAGCCTCTAACACAAGCAATGTTAAGGAAGGAGAGATTTGTTTAGACTCATAATTAGAAGACACAGTTCCTCACAACAGGGAATGCATGGGAGCAAGCATGCATGGCGTGACTAATTACATTGTATCTGGAGTCAGGAAGAGATGAAGGCTGGTGCTCACCTTGCTTTCTCCTTTTCATCAGTCTGGAACCCCAGGTCATGGAATGATGCAACGTACATCAGTGTGGGTCTTCTTACCTTACTAATCTCCAAAAAAACCCAAAGTATATCTAGGTCATCCTAAATCCTATTAAACTAAAAACTGATGCAATTCAGATCTATGTTGAAAAATACATTGTTATCCATGAGATCCATGATCTCCATGCCAGGAAGCAGACACAAGAGGACTGCAGGGGCTTACTGGCCAGGAAGCTGAATGAAAATACTGAGCTCCAGGTTCAGTGAGAGACCTTGTCCCAAAAAATATGGTGCAGAGTGATAGTATTCATCTTTATTAATTCTATCTTGAATGTGCACACAGGTGATCTGGCTCAAAGAATATTTTTTGTATGAATTGTTTCATAGTAAATAAGTTGTCATCCATCAGTGACTCCTTGTCCTGATCATCACTCCTGGGACTGCATATGAGAGGCAATAGTCATGAATGCCAGACGCTTCACAAAAGAGTCATAGGGAGGAAATTACTAATCTCCAATTGCAAAGGAGAAAGTTGGCCTTTTCTCCAACTGAAAAGGTCTGCGTGGAAATGTAATTGACCTGAATTCTAATTTCAATCATTGAACTGCAAGGAAAATTTCTCTATTTTTTTTCTTATGAGTAAATTCTGCTCCATAAACAATTTAGGTGGTGTACATATACCATCTCAATTTCATCTCTTAGGAAGGTTGGTGTCATCTCAAAGAATGTTGGAAACTTCTCAAGGAATGGATCCCTTGCCTAAGGAGCAATAGAGATAAGAACAGCAGCTGCTTTCTCATCAGAAAGAATGCAATAAAAATAAATGTGCAATTTTTAATGTTTCAAAGTTCCAGTTTATAATTACATGTTTGTATCTTGAAAAATTACTCTTCAAACAAAAGGAAAGTTTTCAGTCAAAAACTAATGGTGTTAAAGATCTCCTCTTCCTCACCCAGCAGTAATCAGTTGTCAATAGTTCCCAGGCTAGGGCCAGGGCCCACCACCCATTTCTCTCTTGTAAATCTTCTTTAAGATCTCTAGATAGGCTGATGACTCCAGTGGATGATCTCGAACTTGCAGGGACATCTAGGAACAAATGCTTGGCCAGATAGGACTTAACATATATAAAAGAATGCATGAGATCTAGAGGATGGTTACAGGGACATGGATGGGAGAGAAGGTCTAAATTTGATGAAGAACTATTATATGAAGTGTACAGAAACTCAACCAAAATATTAAAAAATGTTGGTCTTTGTTACCAGTATATCAACCTTGTGAGTTCTAAAAATTCATTCTTTAGGCATTGGAGCAGCTTTTATAGGCTCAGGCTCACAATCAAAAACTGATTCTTTAGGGAGAAGTAAATACAGAGGCCGGAAATTAATATCTATAGAAAGATAATTGAAAATAGAATGTAAACATCCAAAGTAAAAACTGATATTGCTTACTGGTCTGATAAATAAAAGGGTTTTAAAGAAAGAAATAATAAGGGCAGAAGAGATGGCTCAGTGGTTAAGAATACTGACTGCTCTTGCAGAAAACCCAGGTTAGAAGCCCAGCGCCCGTATGGCGCCTGACAACCATTCATAACTCTAGTTACAAGGGATCCAAGGCCCTCTCTATCCTCGGCGAGCACTTCATCACGAGTGTACTTAAGCACATGCAGGCATAACACTCATATACATAAAATTAAAATAAATAAATAATAGTAGCAATGTGCTGAGTGACTATTGCATACACGGAGATAATCTGAATGGAATATCCCTTCATTAACAGACAGAAAAAAAGAATGGAGAATATTCTTATGTCTTTACTGCATGTGAAGTAGTAACTAGTATTTGAAATTGAACTGAAATTATTTTAAATATTTCTTAATATCTTAGAGCAACCATTAAAACATGCAAAAGAAAGTATAACTAATGCCAGAAAGGAGACACAACAGAATTATAAGAAGGAAACACATAACACATAAATATAAAATAGCTATGGCAGATTTTAGTTCTGCTATATGAATATGCACTTCAAAAGTAAATAGTCTAGCCCAGCATAGTGGTGCAGGCCTATAGTCCCAGCATTAGAGGCAGAGGCAGATGTATCTCTGTGAAGTTGAGGTTAGCCTGGTCTACATAACAAGTCACAGGCCTAGTAGAGCTATAAGGAGACCCTGTCTCAAACGCATAACACCCCCCAAAGTAAATGGTCTAAATACACTTATGACAAGTCAGAAATTGGCAGACTAGAGGGGGAAATATAAACAATAGAATTAGATGTCATCTAAAAGAAAATCTAGAAAAGTAAATTGATAAGAAAAACAACCAAACAAGTAACTGTCATGAGCATAGGGGAAAAAAATTGTCAACAAAACATTAGCAAACCAAATCCAGTAACATATAAGAACGGCATACCATTTCCAAGTGCATACCATTTATGCAAATTCACTGTATAAATACAAAAAGATAAAATGTTATAATCATTCAAAGTGATGCCAAATAACATTCGAAAAATCCAATACACTTTCATGGTAAAATTCTCTGTAATATTGGACGGGACAGATTACTCATTTTGATCAGAAAGTACATGTTTTTACTCTATGGTTAAAATAAAAAGAATGTCTTCTGTGGCTGCTTCTTTTTTGACATAACACTAAAAAACAAACTCAAGGCTATAGGATAAGAGGTATAAACAAGACATAAATAAATTGAAAAGGAAGAACTAAATAGATGTTTTTCAGAGACATCATTTTCTATACATAAATTCTGAAGTATCTAGAACAGTATTCTCTGGAAATAATAAATGGATAAGGAAGGGGCAGAATATTAAGCCAATATGTAGAAACATATCTCTTTCCTCTATGTCAATAATGACAAATTAAAATTTGATTTTTTAAGAAAACATTTTATCATAGCCCTAGGAAAGGAAGTATTTCAGTATAAATATAACAAAATGGATAAGACTATGGATAAGAATCAAAAGTTCTGATGGAAAAAACATCAAAGCATAACTAAATTATCAGTCAGATATTCTGCATTAAAATGTATAACCCCATGTTTAATATAAAGACATATAAAATGCATATTCAGTGATACAGATGTAGAAATATCTATAGATACACTTTCGAGCAAGGGCTAATATGCACATATATATTCTAGCTCTTCAATCCAACAGGAAGGAGAAGCAATGAAATTCCATCAGCCACAAGCACATCAAGTTCTTTCATCTAGATTTTTAGTATGATTTTTCAATAAAAAGAAATGGAGCACCTTAAAGAAAGAGTTGATTCTGGTGCCAGAACAGGAAATAGTGAAGATGAGCCTGAAGCATTGTGCCACAGCAGACAGTCAACGAAGGAGCAGTACTTAGCAACTTCCTATTAAAGTAGTTACAAGCGTGGAGGAACCTGAGAACACCACCTCAGTCAAGGGAAGCTGACTCATACGTGAAAAGCAATATTACTCACACTCTTTATACAATATGACGAGGATTGCACTTGTCATCTATGACTTCCTTTTTAAACAATAATGCTCAAAAACTAACCATGAGAAAATCATCAAGGTTTAGATGAAAGACCCTCACCTACATAATTTTTTTTTAAAACAAGACTAGAAAACTACACAGACACATACATGTGCATGCACTCAAAATCTGAACAGCTGTCACAGGAAAGAGGCGCCTAAGGTGACATCATGTCTAATGTCATATTTTATCCTAGATGGGATCCTAGAACAAAAAAGTAACACGAATTTAAAGCCAATAAATGATAAACATGATTTGGACCTTAATTAATAGCAATACAGGAATACTGTGCATTCATCGTGATACATTTACCATAATTAAATATGTTAATAAGAGGAGTGGGCTTCAAGACTTTGAGTCTGTATCTGTCATCAATGCACATTTTCTTTACAGCAAAAACACGTAGAAAACAAAAAGTTAATAAAGAAAAAATGAATTGTTCCCTGCTGTTTATGTTATATACACAATGGAAATGTACAAAAATTAATGTTAACAGAAGGCTTCGTGTCCCTTGCTGAGCAGCAGTCCATTATAGTTGTTTCCTGAGAAACCTGATTACTCCCTAGTCAGTCATATGCTTAAACAGGCAATTGGTACCATTGAGAGAGCCTATCAGTTAAGAATATAAATTATAAATGTGTATGGTGGGAGAGGAAACTGCCAAAATTGACCCCTTGTGACATAGCTGGTACAGTTCTAGGAAATTAAGACAGTGTCTTCTCACCATACGTTATTAGCTACAATAACAGCTAAGAAGCTCCAGAGTTCTACTTACTCAGAAACTAAGACAAGATGTAGAAATAGAAGGAAATGAGAGGAAAGAATCTCAGGGCAGGTTTGTCATAAATGGCTTAGAGAAGGGACGGAGGGAAGGAGAGAAGAAGGGAGGAAAAAGGCCAGATACAGTATTTTTTTAAAAAAAAAGATGTAGAGTCCAAGAACACATATAGAATGAAATCTAGATCTTGTAAGTATATTACTTTGATTTTAATACTTGTTTCTTCTAATGAATTCAAGTCATAACTCTCAAAATTCAGTTAGAATTAAGTTTTGTTAGCCTTTTGGATACCATTAGGGATTTCTCCATATAAAAGCATATAAGATGTATTACACAGTTGTTATTTATAAATCTGCTTTATGCCAGGCAATAATGACCATAAACATCTTTCCAGAGTAACAAGATTCTATATTGTTTTATTACATAAATAACATTCAATTATCTTATATATGCTAATTTACTTATGAAATCTGGTAGGAAATTTAGTTTTCAGTTTTTACTATTGGAATCTACACTATTCATTTAAATATTTTGTACTTTTATAAAAAAGTTCTCAGCATAAGCAAATTGCTTTTGTCACTAGGAGAAAAATATTACATCAAAAATTGAAAGATAATGAACCTAAATTTTAATATTCTACAAATGTATACGAGAATTTTCTTGTAAATAATATTGAGCCTCCTAATGCATAAACATGAAACAGTCCTAAGTTTTATGTGTTCTTTAATTTCGCTAGGAAAGTTTTTATAGTGTTTATTGTGCAAATATAACATTTCAATTGCTAAACTAGTTCCTGTGTGCTATGAATGAAATTATCTTAATTTTATTTTTGAATTTTTCTTCATTAGTACAAAGAAATATAGTTAATGTTACAAGATGATCGTGCATCTTCAAACTAACCATTTTATTCATCTTTTAATTGAATTTTGTGATTTTCATGCAATGTAATTTGATGGTATTCAAATCCCCTCCACAATTCCCATCTCCCATTATTCCTTCCTGCCCAATTTAATATACTCTATTTTACATATAATAAGGCTTATAGAGTCTAATTTGTGTCCTGAAATGCCCTTCAGTGTGGGTCCATGTACTGGAGCCAGTTAACCTACCAAGAGTTCCAAGCTTTAACAAGACTATCTCCACCCCTTCAGGCAGCCATCTGTTGACCCAGTTTCTCAGGTGAGGTTGGGGTTTCTCACCCACTTCCTTGTGTCTATGCTGAAATGTATTTTTTTTGTGTGAGCTTGAATAGGACTTGTACATACTGTCACCATTGCTGTGAGTTTATATGAGTAACTGATAAGCTGTCTGGAAAACTGTTTCCTGTGGTCATTGACCACTCCTGGCTCTGACAACATTTTGACCCCCTCTTCTTCAACGATCCTCAAACCTTGGGGAATAGAAATCTGATACAGGTGTCCTATTCAGGGATAAGCAATTTGTAACCTTTTATTCTTTATATGTTGGCCAGTTGAGGGTTTCTGTGTTAATCACCATCTTTTGCATAAATAAACTTATCTAGTGAGAGTTGAGGGATGTATTAATTTATTAATACAATAATAAGTAACACTAAAGATCTTTAGAAACAGCTATATGTAAATATACCACTATAGAAGCTTCTTAATGTATATACATGCACATCATAGAAAGAGATTAAAAGGAGTTATCCTATAACAGGGGGCATTCCCATTTCTAGATATCAGAGGCTAAATTAAAAAAACACACATTACCAGCAATGTGTTCCCCCTCTAGAAGCTGTTGCCAGGGATTCCATAGACCCTCAAACATTACTGGCCATTGTCCCTGCTCTTAGTCTCTTCCTTCCTGCCCCCCCCAGACTGGATGGTATTATTCAATTGCTGAAAATACTACATACATGAGCTGTGAAACAAAAAATGAGAAAATCAAGCTAGTGCTGACTTCAGAGTCTCACCTCTGCTGGCTACTGTTCTTAGTGCCATAAGGTGCTATATATGTTACCAGAAAGAAACCAAATAATTATCAGACTTAACCAACTGTGAATCCTGTGAACTACATACAGTAACAACTGGCTTGGCAAGATATTCCTACTGGTGCAATAGTGGAACAAATATTACAGGAGTAACCACCCACTCTCTAACTGGATTTAAGGTCTGCTTCCTAGGATGGAGCCCATACCTGACATTGATGTCAGGCTTAAGAATCTGAGGTTAAGCAGGAAACAGGACAAAGGGGAAAACCTAACCCTAGTTTCCTACTAAACGGTTATTTTATTAAACTCTTTTTTTTTATTTTTCAATTTATTTTTATGTGTATGAGTGCTATTTTGCATGTATGTAAGTGCAACTGTGTCATGCAGTGCCCACAGAGTACAGAAGATAGCTTTGAATCCCCTGCAACTGGAATTACAGACAGTTGTTAGCTACCATGTGGGTGCTAGAATTCAAACCTGGGTCTTCTGCAAGAACACCAGTGCTCTTAACCACTGAGCCATCTCTCCAGCCCCCTATTAAACTAATGTTTAATGACTTTTTATTATACTGATAGATCAATGTATCTATTAAACTAATGCTTAATGACTTTTTATTATACCAATAGATCAATTCATCTCTCAATGAACATCTTCATTTTGGGGGTAGCATGCTTTGCTGATTTTGTAGGAATGCCTACAGAAAGGCTCATGCAATTTGCAATTGAAGACAACTGATTTTTCTTTCTTAAATGATTTCCTGTATCTATGCATCACTTTATCTATCTATCTATCTATCTATCTATCATCTATCTAGCTATCTACCTATCTGTCCCTCCATATTTTTTTGTACTTGCTATTGTCTCCTATAGAATATGGAATGGGTATGTTAAGAGTAATATCCTTGACTTATTCCCAATTGTAAAGAGAACAAATAAATATAATACTATTAATGTTGATATTAATACAGATTTTCAATATATACTGTTTATCAAGGTTAGTAAGTTCCATCTTACAGTTTATTGAGACTTTACTAACTTAAATAATTTTTTAAGTCTGTCAGATACTTATATAGCATCTAATATAACTATGAAACTTTCTCCTTTCTTCTATTAATGGGGTACATTGCATTAACGAATTTAACATTAAGACAGATTTTGTATTTTTCTGAATGATCAAGATATTGGTCTATTTAAAACTTTTCTATCTTGATTTTAGAATATTTGACAGATATTTGCATCCATATTCAAGAAGTTGATGTCTGTTTTTCATCCTGTGATGACTATCTAGCTTTGGAATCAGGATTAATACTGGACACAGAATGAGTATGAACATATTCTCTTGTTTCTCTGTCTTCTGAACAAAATTTAAGCATTAATGTTATTTATTCTCTAAATATTTGACAGCATTCAGTCTCAATGCTTTCTATTCCTGCTGTTTTCTTTGGGAGTATATTAAAACTTTCTGATTATGTGTTCTTGTTTTCTAATCCAAATAGTATTCAACATTATGAAAGATACTTTTCATAAGCAATTGTTATCTTTTGAATAGGAGATGATCATATACTCATTTAAAATACCCAACGTTCAAGCTCCTTCCTTATCCGGACAATCAAAATCAGAAAAGCACAATAAAATCCATTTAGTGCTCTGAATGGGGAAAGTTTAAGGTGAGAGCTGACAGTTCATATAAGCATATTTAGCAACTTTCCCCAAGCTGACTGTGACTTTCAGGTAACAAGACAACAATAGCAGAATTACTAATCTGAAGATCCACAATCTTCTAGAAAAGGAATTAACATGTTTTCAATGATCTCACTGTAACTCAAGGTGGTCTAACATATTGACAAAACCAGCTACTTTGGGGTCTGTTAACAGAATGTCTCTGACTTGAAGGGAGATAAGTCTGTGTGGATGGTAAAAAGGTATAAAAATGAATTTTGACTTTTCCATCATCACAAAGAATTTGTGCCAGAGTGGATACATATGTCATTAGATATTCTTATATCCTGAGAGCCAAGAAGTTCCTTAAAACCATCAGGGAATGATGTTTTTCCCTATGTTAATCAATTTATGAAACATTCTGCTAGTGACACTTGTTCCTTATCCCAACCAAGGAAATTATTTGTGTGATAACAATGTAGGTCAGGAAAAGCCAAACAATATCGTGTGTTTTTATAAAACAATACTAATGATATTTTGGTCTATAAGTATAGAACCTGTTTTCCTAGAACCGTTTGCTAAAGTCACCATCTTTCCTCCAGTATACACTCAGGTTTGGGTTTTCCATTTTGTTCCACTGATTTACGAGTCTGATTTTTGGCCAATGCCTTGCTGTTTTATGACTATGCCTCTGTAACATATTTAGAAATCTGGAATGATAATACCCCATCATTGCTCACTTTTATCAGGATTACTTTTGCTATCTGGGGTCTTTTGAGTTTCCATGTGAATCTTAAGATTTATTTTCTATTTCTGTGAAAATTGTCATGGGATTTTGATTTCAATTGTATTAAATCTACAAATCACTTTTGGAGGGATGGTCATTTCCACAATATTAATTCCACCACTCTGTGAGCATGTACATTCTTTCCATCTTCTAGTGTGTTCTGTAGTCTCTCCCTTCAAAGTTCTAAAGTTTTCATTGCAGAAATCTTTGATGTCTGTAGTTAGATTTGTTCATAGATATTTTTGAGGCTATTGTCAATTATAGTCTTTCCATGAATTCTTTCTCTGACTGCTTGTTATTAGTATATAAAATGGCTACTGATTTTAGTAAATTGATTTTGAATCCTGCCACTTTGTTGAAAGTATTGATCATTTGTACAAATTTTCTGGTGGAAGTTGGGGGATATTTTTTGAGTGATACCGTTTTCATCTGTAAGTAGAAATAATTTGACTTCTTTTGTCATTATTACTCTTTCAGTTTCCTCTCTTGTCTTATCACCATAGTTAGGGTTTTCAAGCATTACACTGAAAAGGAGTGGGAGAGAACAGGCTTGTCCTATTCTTGATTTTAATGGCAATGCTTCTAGTGTTTCTTCATTTAGTATGATGTTGGCTGGGGGATTGTTGCATATAGCCCTACTTGGGTTGATATTTTAATCATGAAAGTATGTTGGATTTCAACA
The DNA here is from genome assembly GCA_035773235.1 of Eospalax fontanierii. NCBI lineage: Eukaryota > Metazoa > Chordata > Mammalia > Rodentia > Spalacidae > Eospalax > Eospalax fontanierii. The sequence goes on along the minus strand of CM069544.1, from coordinate 12,638,622 downwards.
AAAGAATTTTATGTATTTATTGAGATCTGACTTACCAGAGTCTCAGTAGGCCAATCTTCCAGGAAGATCAGGAGACAGAGGAAGATGGGGGTGGGGACCACCTGAGGAGAACCTAGCAATCTATACTAGGGGTTTAACTAATCTGGGTGAGGAAGCCAGTCCAGAGAACTGAGGCAGAGGAGTTGGAGGAGATCTGGTTCCAAGAATATTGGGGGGCAGGTTGGGGGTGGAGTAGATTCTCTCTTTTCTTTCAGTGGTATGTCCTATATAAAATCATAGCCTGTTTTAGCAGAGTTGATGTCGGTTTTGTTTTTACTGTTGTAGCTTGGTTGCCTTCAGATAGCAATAGTTAGGTAGCGTGTGTTTCAGGTTCTTACTTTTGATTTTTTATTGAAGTGCAGGTGTTACTACAGGCTGTTCCTGTGTGATAGGTGGGCAATCACATCTAAGACTGTGAGTGTGCAGATGCATGGGTGGACATGTTCCAGCTAGCTCACTGTGCTAGTCCTGAGCTGGAGCAGCCCTTTCCATTCTGAGATCTGGAGGATGGAGATGACCAGCAGGTGGGAGGGGTCTGGAAATGCATTGTCTCTTATAAACTCTTATGTATATTCCAGGTTTCCTTCATGCTAGTCAACTTTTATTGATGGCACATTAGTTATTTGAAAGATGTTTGATTCATATATTCTTTCAGTTTACCTCCTACATGGTAGAGAAAGGCTTGGATGTTATGCTGGAAAGAGTAAGTTACAATGCATTTCCTAGCTTACTAGGGTGGTCTGAAGTGCCCAAGAAGTGGGCTCCTTGTCTAGTTCCACATGGGAAATGGTGATGGAGTAGGCAGTGTGGTCTGGACCCAGGAATAGGTACATCCTGGGTCTAGTCCCAGAGGGGGCAATCTGCAATCTGTTTTTAATCAGTCCCCTTACACATTCTACCACATTTATGTACTAATTTTAGTCTAATTATTTTAGTTTCTCCACTTATCATGCTAAAATGTAAAGCCCTCTGCAACACTCTCTCATGCAGTGTTTCCATGCTCTCTCCAGCATAATATCCAAGCCTTTCTCTACCATGTAGGAGGTAAACTGAAAGAATATATGAATCAAACATCTTTCAAATAACTAATGTGCCATCAATAAAAGTTGACTAGCATGAAGGAAACCTGGAATATACATAAGAGTCTATAAGAGACAATGCATTTCCAAGTATAAGTATTATTTCAGTTACAATTTTTTAGCAAGAATATTCTTTAAAACAGCTAATCCACTTAGACTGTACTTGATGTTATCTAATTTAATCTTTGCCATCCACAGGCATACTTCTTTGTTTAAATATGAATAGTTGCTTTAAGATTTAATTTAAATAATACTGGCTCAATTTAATTCATTCTAATAAGAAATTTATATAGCTCATAGTTAGTCACAAATGAAATTTATCACTGACAAGAGCTTAGCAGAGATTGGACTGGCATAAATCAGGAATGCTATAGAAAAACTTTAACAGCAGATTGGTAGTCAGGTTTAAGGACACTTAAGGCTTATCCTGTATCATAGATGAGGATGTTTCAATAAGAGGTAAAATTGTCTCAATTCTTTTCCTACAGGTTAAGAGTATGGGAACCAGTCTAGTGGATGTAGACTATATAAGGTTCTTGGTCACAAGATATAACATAGTAATACCAAGAAACAAAGTGAACCAGCCTAAGGGCCAGAACACCTGAATTATTCTATATATCTTCTCTGGGACTCAACTGTCTCATGAGGAATATGTGAATAGTAACAAAATGTGTAATATGCCTGGTGGTTTTTCAAGATTATTATCAAATAATTCTTCAAAGAATGAGATGAAATTTAAAATATAAGGAATCATATTTATACAACTTCGAGTTAGGTAAAGGGAAATAGAAATAATTACTACTAAATTTATTTGCAAGAATGCAGTCTTTCAAGAAGCAACAAGACTACTTAACATCCCAAATGATAAATCTTTAGCCCCCCAAACCTCTTAAATCTTCACTTAGAACACAAAACTTCAGCTCATATGTAAATTATACCTATTCCAACAGAATAGGATAAACTGAAAAGGCTACTTTCACTAATTGCAATAATCCATTGTTGGATTATTTTCTGAAATTTTTCCATAGCATCTGCAAAAGTAAAACACACACACACACACACACACACACACACACACACAATTATGGAAGCCATCTGGAACCATACAGAGAGGAAGATTTATTTTTAAGGATTCTACTCTGAATAACTGGCACTGTAATAGATAACATGTGAGAAGAACAAAGATATTAAGAGACCCATTATCATTAAGGGAAGAAAGAAAAAGATTTTCCTAAAGAAAACTGTGATTGTTCATTACCATAAGAGAATGGGATCACATGGAGATGTACAGCAGAAGCAAGCTGAGTACCTCATCTATCTTCATTGCATCCTTAGTCCTGAGCCAGACTCTCAGCTCATTCCTCATGGGAAGCAGGTAATGGACTGAGTAGAAATGGATAGCTGATGACTCATGCAGACACCTTGGGCAAATTAACCCTGCCCTTAGCATACTGGACTCATTAATAAAAATAGGGAGGTTTTTATCATCAGCCAACATCAATGGCCACGATCTATCGAAGGAACCTATCAAAAGGAAAGCTTTGAGGCTGAGCCATCTGACCTCTGCCAGTTTCAGCCCAGCCTCCCCTGCCTAGAGGCACACCTGTTCCAAGAAGGACAACTGAATTCAAAGAACTCGCCCCCCCCACACACACACACCCTTGAGGTTGCAAATTCACATCAACCCAAAATCTGTCCCCTTCAATCCCATGACTCTTTCTAGTCACCTGCTCAGTTCAGTTTCAGCTGGAACATGGGAGTGCTGGGTGGTAAAGTGTAAGAGTTTGAAGCATTTAGACCTTTGGAAGCACGTTAACACTATAGGCTTCTGCTTCCATAGTTGTAAAATGGGAAACATTTTGCTCATGTTTTTATTTCCTCTGACAATTTCATATGTGTATATAATATACTCACTTTTACTTCTCCCCTCCAACTCCCCCTTACCCACCAAAACATTGCTTTGTCCTTTAAAATACTGTGTAGACAAATTAAGTATCAGTATAACACACAGCTATAAATGACCAGTTTATTTGAGTTTATGCCTAAGATTCACTTCAGTGTGACTCTAGAAGCAGAGGAAGTTAATGTACCAGGGGAGCATGCATAGCCTAGAGAACACACAACTCCTTCCTGGACCTCAGCCTCATTCATCAACAGCCAGGGCCCCTGTTCTCCCATAAGCTTACGCTGCACAATGTCTATGACAAATCTCAATTAGAAGAATAAAATATTTAAACTCTACCTGTTCTCCTTTCCCCCGTACTAAAATTCAATATATCTTAATTAATATTGAGCTTTTGATCGGGCAAACTTTACTCGTAAACAGTTGCATCTCTTGCCCTTATGTGTTTAGTGGCCTCAGGTTTTCTACTGTTCTTAGTGATCCAAACCACCTTTCCTGTTTCATCTCTTTCTGTTCACAAGGCATGACCCCATGGTAACCTCCCTGAATTTAATGCCATGATACATGTTCTAGAAAAGGGCTTTCAAATGAATTATTTTAGAAATGAAACTTAGGAACTAGCTTGAAAACTTATGCATTCACTGTAGATGTATGCATCTATAATGCAACCTCTATGCCTAAGTCTCAGAGGATATCACAGAAGAGGGGGAAGAAATAATGTAAGAGTCAGAAGGACAAGACACTTGCTGCTGGTTAATACATTCTAGATATGACAGGGGAGCCACACCAATGAAATCTGCATGGTATGATAGTCTGACATGATCTGTATAATGACAAAAGCAGTTGAAATATCATGGCAGATGGCAGAAATTTCACAGGGTCCAGCCTCAAGATGAAGAGCTACAGGCAATCAATGGATGCTGAGGGAGGGAGAGTGACTTTTCTTCAGTGACTAGCTTCCAGATTGGTTATCTAAACCCAAGGGGGTAGCCCTAAACACAGGTAGACATGAGAACTATTAACGGATTCAATGCATCATGTATACATATATGTGTGTGTGTGTAATTTATAAATGTGTGTATATATATGTACCAATAATAATGAAAGAAGATTATTGGGAGGGGTAGGGAGAAACTGGAAGAGTTGGAGGGGTCCTGGGAGAGAGGGAAATAATGTAAGTACAATATTCTTATATGAAATTCTTTTATTCTCAAAAAAAAACACTATGCATCCAGTTTCTGAAATTCCAAATCATATGGAATGTCTTGGTGAAAGTATGATGAAGCTCTGAATAACTGCACTAGGTTCCATATGTAAAGTTTCTCAATGGCCTAGACAGGGATAAACTAGCATCCTTAGCATCCACAGCTTCTAGTGTGTGTATCAGATGAGCCAGGCTCAGTTTAAAGTCACTGTGAATTGCAGTGCCTGGGTGTCCATCTGTAAATCTGACAGTCTGTCTACTAAAACAGTGATTGACAATTCATAATGGCTTGGGAGCTTTTGTAAATTATAGGTTACTGTACTTAAGCTTATGGATATTGTCACAGACAAGGTGTGAGCACTAGCGGTTTAAAATATTAAGCAATTTTAATGCATAGCATGAGGGAATGAATCACCATATTCAACAGAAGGCCACTAAGTACTGCGAATTCTAAATGGGATACGTGTCCAAAACAGTGTTCAGTAGTTTTTGATTTACAGTTGATCATTTAAAACACAGTAATTTTCTCCTAACAGGAATGTTTTCCACCTAAAAAGAATTAAATGATAAGCAATTTGATCCTATGCCAAAAAATAAGATCTTCTATACCATCAGATTTTCATATTAACAAAAATGGCAAATGGTGTGCACACAGTGCATATTTCAGTGTGTTTTCATGGATGGCGCTCCTTTACAAATCACCACACAGCATAGTTACACTATGAGAAAATCAGAAAACCAAGTCCAAGTGATTTACGGAAGGTTCAGAGGTACTAAGCACTTCAGTGCAGAACACATACACTTATCCTATTCTAATTTTGTTGTCCAAAGTTTGTTGTGGAGTTGAGGCAAAATGTTAGAAATCAAAGAATCACAGAGCAACTGACTGATCAAGACAAAAGGACGCATACGTGAAAGCTCATCACTTTCCCATGAAGGAGGCTCAAAACTCCTGTGAGAAGGGCAACCTGGCTGGCATAGTCATAACTCCAAATAAAACGTTCAGACTGGAGATGTGTGGCCATTTGCTTTTCATGAAAGACATACAAACACATTTCTTCTGAAGCTGCTTGCTAAGTACGTTAAGGAGCACTTTCCCCAAGTATAATGAATGGCCCACTTACACAGAGAGCAGGTGAAACCATCAGAAAAGCCATTCCAGCACAGGAACACAATGAATTAGCAAGTTGCTTCTGACAAAGCTGCAGTTGGGTCTATGCTTCCAGTCCATCCCTTCATAATAAACAGCTTCAAAGAGGCGACTGCACAGATGATTGCAGTGTCGAGTGAGGCATCCTTGCAAGTACACCACCACGCCATCAAGGAAAGGCAGCTGTTTGTCTGGGAGCGATGGTCTTCTGATTTAATCCACAGAGGAAAATGTTCTTTTGAAATGAAACAAACCCAGCATGTTAACAGTTACTTCTGTGAAATTGCAGCAGAATCAAGAAACCGACTGGATGTAAAGTTTCATTCTGAGGTGACACACAGAGAAACCGGCTCTCATTCTTCTTTCTGGGCTATTATTGTTCACTTGGTCTTTCTAAATACCTTCCAGAAAATAGAAATGGGGCCCAGAGTCAAGAAAGACTTCTGAACTGGGAATCAGGACATTAGAAAATCAGTTATGGGAACAGAAAAGACACTTACTTTTCCTATAGTCTTTTTTACTTTAAGATAGCATCTTACTATTTAGCTGAGGCTGATCTCAAACTCAAGATCCTCCTGCCTCATCCTCTAGGGTGCTGAAGTATTAGAAATATTCACTGCAACACCTGGTGAGATGACTTTGTCATCATGAAAAACATACCCCAAAATGAAAAAAAAATTAAGTCTGAGAAAAGTAAGATACAATTGATTTTATTCTTCAAAACAAGTTTGAATTGGGGGAGGGACGGGTGGGAGAGGAACGGGTGGAGGAGGGGTGGGGGGAACAGACAGGGAAGGGAATGGATCTAAATACACCTAAATTATATTGTATGAAGACAACAAAAATTCAATAAACATTTTTATGGTCTTTCTGAGACAGGATCTCCATGTAGCCCCAGCTGACCTGGAACTCACTGGGTAGACCAGGCTGGCTTTTAACTCACAGAGATCCATCTGCCTCTACCTCCCAAGTGCTGGGATTAAAGGCACCACGATGCCCAGCTCCTCAATAAAACATTTTTTAGAAAAGAAAATCTTTAGTGAAAATTCTTCCACTGGAGTCTGGTCAGGCTATCTAGCGATCATAAGTAAGGCATACTCTCCCTCTCCTAGTAATAATCATCTCCAATAGTTCTCAACTGAGGTCTGGTCCAGACCAATTTATGTCATTCCACTCAAGGCCCCTGTCTCATTTGTGTTGGTGTGGATCCTGTGCTCAGTGCCACTGTTGCCACGTCTACATATGCAAGCTTCCAGTGGCCTGGTAGCTTCTACTTCCCTAAGTTCATGAACCAGTCCCAACTCTTACAATCTTTCTGCTCCCATTCCACAATGACCCCTGAGCCATACATGGGCGAAATCCAATATAGGAACCCTATTCTGGGATACACACTCTGCAGTATTATGCTATAAAACCTGGCTAGTTGTGGCCTTCTGTGTACATAGGATTGTGTGTTGTTTAAGGAAGCTTCACTGGTGACAGCTGAGGAATGCTTTAATTATTCTCTCTACCTTTCATTCCGCTGTGTTCTCTGAGCCTTAGGTGTAGAGATTTAAGTGTAGACCTGTCACCTAGGACTTAGCATCTCTCGGACATATATTCCCTATGTCTGACCAGTTGTGGAATTCTGCTACAGCCTCCATCCGTTGCAAAAAGGAACGTCTTTGATGAGTGGTGTACTGTATATTTGTCTGTAGATATAAGGATCCATATTTAGCTTAAGAAATTTCATTTCTCTAGAGATGTAACAGAGACAGGACTCTTTTAGGATGTATGTCTCTCTAGGGTCTATTTGGCTGAGTCTACAGTATCACTCATGAATTCACTCCCATTGAGAGGGTTTTGGTAGAAATATATAGCTATTGATTACCCCCTCCCCAAAAGGAGAACACTACTACTGCTCCAACACAGGTGGTGTGCTGTGCAAGTTGCTACAGTCATTAGAATTTAGGGTTGGGCTGGACCATTGATTGACTTTCTCCCTTAGCAGTTTGCATGTTATCCTCTGGCTTTATGGGAGCTAAACTTCACTTACAAGACTTCCTGATCAGTTCCTGTTCCATTGCTAAGAGTCCAGTACCCAAAGTATGTCCTGTCTTCTGCAGTAGGGTATTCTCTTCTAGTTTGGAAGATATCCACTAACTTTGGCAGTAGGCTGTATTACTTTAGGAGTCTCTTGGACCCCTCAACACCCATACAAAGGGAGAGACCTTCTGTCTGGCACTGTATCCCTTGCTAAACAGCCCCCGGGTATACAGATGCACTAATGTTTACACACTGTGCATTTCTTGGGGAGGGGGACATTGTGTTTCCCTCTGAGTTTCCTAACCCTCCAAGATTCATTCATCTCTGCTCTTTTTCCTTCCATCCAATCTCCTTCCTTTCCTCTCTTCCCAGTCCCAGCAGTTACATTATCCTCACCCTCCCCCATTAACATCCACCTCCCTCCATCCCCTGTCTTCTGACTTCCCTAAACCCCACTCTGTGACCCCCTGCATGCCCCTCCCTCCTCTCCTCCCTTCCAAGCACTCCCACTTTCCCAGCCTCCTCCCTGGTATCATCTGATCCCTCTTGTCCCCTTTTGGGGTTCTTTCTTTTCCTCTACCTCTGTGATCTGGGCACAAATGCTTGACTGTATAGGACTTAACATGTATGACGGAATACATGAAGTCTGGTGGGGGCTGGGGGAGGGTGGATGGAGGAGGACGTTGTATTTGATTAAGAACTGTCATATGAAATGTGTAAAACTCAATAAAAATAAAATCTACAACAACAAATATTTCTTATTTCATTCTTCAAAATAAGTATTTGCAGAGGGCTCAGAGCTCTATACATACGCAATAATTGTGTGTGTTCCCAGTCTGAAAATTGATTCTTTTATAGCCTTGGTGTCTCAAACCTCTGATCCCAGCACTGGGGGAGGCTGAAGAAAGAGAATTCTCATGATTCTGAGGCTAACCTGAACTACAGAGTGAGACCCTGTTTCAGAAAAAAAAACACAAAAAGAGGTTTAAAAAAACAAAGCTTTCACTTCAGAGGTATGGCTCAGTCTAGAATTTTTGCTTATCATGTACAAGGCCTTGCATTCTGCCCCTAGAGACACAAAAGCAATAGTAAACAGATTTGTTTGTTCCCTCAAAGCAGCAGAGAGTAAGTCAGCAGGAAGAACTCCTGGAGCACTCAGCTCCTAGCAGTTTTGGCATCCTGATACTGGGTTCTTACTGGAGTTTTAACTGGAATTTACATGGGCAGCAGCCTGCCTGTGTGTTTCATCCTGAAGGACAGTATTGCTGAGTGTTGAGATGAGCCTTGGGTTACTGACCACTAGAAACTCACACACCCAGAAGGGCTAAACACACAATTTCCATGCCACTGAACACTGCCACAGCAGGTTGTGGAGACACTCAGGCTGTGATGCATGCTTCAGTGACATCTACACCTGAGTTTGGAGAATCTTAATTTGACAGATCATTCTTATGAGCTAATGTTCATGAGTTTGATCATTTACACTCTCTCAACAAACTCAGCAAGCACCTGCAACATTTCAGGATTAACATTACAATGCAAGATGCTCAGGGGCAGCCATAGGACTGACATAACTAGGACAAAATGCCCACTTCATTTCCAAGCACAGTGACGTGACAAAATAAAGACATAGTTGTCCCTTCTCTTTCCTTCAAGTTTCCCAGAAGAAAGTATAGTCAGTAGAACTTGGGATGCTGCCTCACAAAGAACCTTGTATAGAGGCTAGAGAGATGGCTCAGCAGTTAAGAGAACTGGACGCTTTTGCAGAGGACATGGGTTCAATTCCCAGCACCCACATGGCAGTTAACAACCATTTGTAACTCCAGATCTAGGAGATCAGGTACCGTTTTCTCACCTCCAATTGGCATTGCATGAAATGTGTTCACTTACAGACATGTGGGCAATACACTCATGCACATCATAAATAAATAATATTGAAACTTTGTAAGCCATCTATCTGGAAAGCTCTGTTTCCTTGTGGTCATAAACCACCTCTAGCTCTTACAATCTCTCCAACCCATCTTCCACAATGATTCCTGAGCTTTGGGAGGTGGAAGTTTGATACAAGTGTCTTATTCAGGAGTAAGTGCTTTGCAGTCTCTTATTCTCTGCCCCACATAACCGCAAGCCAGACAAAATCTCTGTATGAAAGTGGGAAAGTGACTAAAATGCCTAACCTTAGCCGAGGAACTACTGGAAACTAATAGCTGCTGGGAGGGGAAGAGGCATAAATATCATAATATCATTAATATAATGAATTAAATAATAATATATTAACGCTTCCAAAAATATCTTGTCCATTACACAATAGCAGAAACAGTTAATACCTATTGAAGAGACATCATGTACCATGCTCAGTTCCAAATATATTGTGTAAAGTAATTCATTTGTTCCCTACCACATCAGTTTAGTGGACAGGGGGGGAAATGTAAACAGTAGTTCCTGTTGTTATTTGTTGTTAAATAAAGATCTAAAATGTAACATGTAACAGAATTCCTCTTAAAAATCAAAATTTTGAAAGATTCATCAATATTTTAATTTGAATTTGAAATGCAAACTAATCAGAGTCAGGTCAATTTTAATTTTCCTTCTAGTTAATTTTTAACTTCCTATATAGGCATTCTGATTCAAATTTCTAAATCAATGTATTAAGACCTTCATGCCCTCATAGACAGTGAATAAGAATAAGTCAAGTTAAGGGCTGGGGAAATGGCTGAGTGGGTAAAAATACTTGCGACACAAGCATAAGAACTCAAGTTTGAACCCCCAGGACCAAATAAATCAATATGTGGTAGTGCACATCTGTAATTTCAGTGCTCCTGAGACTAGATGGGAAGTGGCACAGGAGAATATTGAAAAGCTCTCAGGCTAGCTACCCTGATATATTCACCAGTGAACAACATGCTACTCTCTCAAAGTGGAAAGCCAGGACCAACACCCAAGATTGTCCTCTGACCTCCATACGTGTACCATCTCTCTTTCTCTCTCTCTCTCTCTCTCTCTCTCTCTCTCTCTCTCACACACACACACACACACACACACACACACATACGCACACGTACAGAGGAACTCACACAGACACATAATGCACACATCATACACACATACATACATACACACCAAAAGAATGAATGAATCAATCTATCAGTGGGGAGGACTACAGACAACAGAAGAATGCATACAATTAATTAATACAATGTAAGCAATACACATAGCAAAACAAATTATCAAGCACATGTATCCAAGGTCTGTTAGTGTTTTGGTTCTGGTTCAATGCACCACAGACTCCTTGAGAAAAAGATTTTGTCTTCTGTTTCTGTCAACTTTCTGTACAGTCCCTACTGCCGTGTGGGGCTCACTGCAGCCCCTCCGGGAAAACTCTGAACCAGACAAGCTTAAAGAACACTTTCCACTGTAGAATATGCAGAGCCATTATGGCTACCCAAGAAGAAAGCACTAAGCTGTGCTCTCATATTCTGCCTTTGGCAGGAGAACAAATTAGCATTCAGTCTGACTTCCCTTCTTATGATCTGACCACTGAGCAGAAAATTGCTTTGTTCACCAATCCCCTCTCCAGCTGACAGTCCACCACCACAACTCATGTTTGACCAGACTCAAACTTCTAAGAACCTGGAAAAGTACTGCTTTCTCATAGGCAGTGTTTAAAAATTAATTGTAGATGTGAAATCAGAACAGAGAGAGGCATTTAAAAAGCCTACACCCTGTTGAGAACAATGGGCAACTAGTTCTTCTTCAAACAAGCTTCCTTATCGCCTTAGTCTTCACTCCTGATAGTTTCAAACCTTCTTACTTTTCTGTCTTGTAAGCGGGTTTCAGGCTCTCTCCTGAGAGAAAATATACTGAAAATATCACATCGAAGTTGAGCCCAGAATGACATATTAAAATATAAAATATATATGTGTTCTAACAGTAAAGTAGAAAATGCAATCAGAAAAGGGACAAAAGTTTCTGAGAATGGCTGAAATTTAGACACAATTATAACGGAATGAAGCTAGTCTTTTGCAAAAACAAGCAAAGAAGAATTATGAAAGAAAATGAGTGTTGAGCGCTGACATGATTTAAATGGAGTAAGTCAAAGGAGATGGTGGAAGCCTGGGGAGCAACTGGCACCAGAAATAAATATGATCAGTTGGGTACTGAGCTCTGGTACAGTGCTCAAGGTCCTTGCCATGATAAGAGCTGTTCGTTTCACAGACAGGAAAACTGGAAAACTATTGATCTCAGTTCTGTTTGTGACAGAAATAAAATGAGCTAACTGATAATGCACATATAGGAAATGAGTGTTAAGTCACTACCAAGAATCTCCATTGGAGGAGAAGAGTATTGGACACGCCTCATCATGAAAGCAGAGGGATGTCCTCACCATACGTGAAATCTCCAACTTCCTTGATAATGGGCTTCCCAGGCTCCATAACTCTGGGAGATAAATCACTCGGTATAGCTGAAGCAAATGTACTAAAATGATGACACTGGGCTTTAACCCAGGGAAAGAAGTACCAGCTCCCACCAGTGTCACTCAGAAACCACTTATTCCTGTGACGATAAAAACACTAAGCAAAAACAGAATTCTGTTATAGACTGCAGGTGAATCAAGACTCCAAGTTATAAAGAAAACAGACTGACCATGAAAACGATAGGAAATTAGCAATGATTGCAGTTGGCACTAGAAGAGATGCAAAGGTGCTCTTTGATTCCTCTTCATTACCATTCTAACCATCATTTGAGAAGACACACAAAACTAATCCAGTGATATTTAGTGAACACTTATTATATGAAGGTTGCTAACTATTTCACAGTATTGAACAAAAGACATCACTGTCATTATCACAATTCCCAATAGCACAGTTAACATATATTACAGTTCCAGACATGATGCTGAATATCTTAATGTTTCAGTTTCTCTTTAAGACACTGTGCCACTCAGTTTTATCACTACTGTAACCAAATATCTGAAAGAGTTACTTAAAAGAAGAAAAAATTATTTATTTTTCTGAGTGTATTGCCTACATGTATGTAAGTGTTTTTCTGAGTGTATTGCCTACATGTATATAAGTGTAGCCATGTTGTGCAATGCCAGTGGATCACAGAAGAAGGCATCAGATCCCCTGGAACTGGAACAATAGATGGTTATTAGTCACCACGTGGGTGCTAGGATTCGAACCCAGGTCTTCTGCAAGAGCAGCCAGTGCTCTTAACAGCTGAGCCATCTCTCTACCCCAGAGAATTTATTTTTGGCTCATGTTTTCAGAGGTTTCCATCAATCATTGCAATAAGGGCGTAACCATGATGAAATTAAGCAGATCACATCATGGCAGTCACAGAGCAGAGACGAGAGAGAGAATAGATAGATGGATAATGGAATGATGATAAATAGATGATAGATGGGTAGATAGATAGATGATGGATAAATATATGTATGTATATATATGTAGAGAGAGAGAATGACAAAGAGACAGGGAGATGGGAGGAAGGAGAATGTCTATATATAAGGCTCTCTGCTTTTTCTTCTAAACAGGCCTTTTGCTTAAGGGATGATCCCACTTATATTAAGGTTTGGTTTTTCACTATTAGCTAATCATTTCTTAGAACATCTTCACAGATACTCCAGAGGTGACTTTACTAATATCTTAGACATTACTAAATCAAAATTAAGTTGACAGTCAAAACTGACCATCACAACAATCTTATATGGTTCTGGATTAAGGAGGACTCTGGATTAATAAGGACTTTTCCTATTAAAGATTATAAATGCTCAACTAAGTTGGCTTAAATAATAGCAACAAATAATATTACTGCTATTAATAATAATAATAAATATAAAAATAAATAATTGGGGACTTAACAGTTCATGGAAGTGACAAGGATTTAGATGCAGTTTTAGATCAGACTGGTTTGCTCAGGCTCATACATGCCACCCTCAACTTTCATTATTTATGTGACCCATTCTCACCTTTGACAGAAGTGGTTTTTATTTTCATCCCCAGAAAATTTGTTGATTTTGTTTTCTCCCACAGAGAAATCAGAAGGAATGTCTTCAACTGTTCCTCTGTGGGTTGCAAGTTCATTCTTCATTGTCATAAACACAAGGACACAGTTCCTACAATGAACAATCCTATGTCCATATGTTTAGCTGCCAGTCAAAAAATGGGACCCCATAATTGATTGCATTGAACTCTACAGTGTTCAAATAAAAACATATCAGAAATCTTGTAATAGTTCTATAATATCTTGCCATTTAATAAGTAGGAAAGTAAAGCCTAAAGAGTTGAATAACTTATTGAAGATTGCTTAAGTATTCTACATCCAAGATCATGTTGCAAAAATCAGACTTTATTCCAGATCTAGTTCTGGTGATTCATTTTAAAACCATATTTGTAAAAAAAAAAAAAAAAACAATTCTCTACAGACTTCCTAGACCAAGCTTATAGCCTGTAGGAAGGGCACTTACAGAGCAAAAGTCTCACTTTGTAAATTTCCTTCAGACTCTAAACAGAATTGGAATCACCAGAAGACACACAGGAATTTGCTTGAATTCTTTCTTGTTGCTGTTATTATAAGAAGGATTTCACCTCTGGCTTTGAAGGGTTCAGAACACACTTATGGGCTCATTTTTAGCATGTGTCTTATGGAGTGTATTATCAAAGGCGCATAATATGCCACTGGTCAATAGAACCTGTAGTGAAGGAAAATTGTGTATATATACATATATATATATATAGAGAGAGAGAGAGAGAGAGAGAAAATAACTTGAATCATTGCAAGTAATATGGAATTCATAAAAGACAATATTAGCCACAGGAAAGATTTTATTTCAACGTAGCTTTGTGGAGTTGGTAATATTCCAGAGGCTATTGGCAGGGATGGCTTCTTATTTTCAAGTTTTCTTAAATTTGGATTTCATCACTGGAAATGTACAGCTGAATATAGAGCACTTTTATCACTCCTTTTTATCAACTGTTTATTCACAATTTATTCCCTGCCAGCTTGCAAAAAAGTGCTTGGAGCTTTTAGAGCACACTTCTTCCTATGCCAAGCCTGTTATCTTACCACAGAACCAGACAGAAGACCATTTGATGGCCTACTAATTCCACTCCCGTATAGCTGTGGGGCAGAAGACAGGACAGGGATAAAGAATTGCTGGCTTGGTTTCAAAATTAGAACCCAATACCAGCATTCATGAGTGTTTGACTTACTGTTAAATCCTTTCACACTGACTCCAACCCAGGAAGCATACTTAACCCTGGGAATCTCATGGTCATTCAAGAATTTTGCTAACAAATGAGGCAACTGTCCAATTCTACTTCTAAGAATGAGATATCCTCAGTACAGTGTAGGAATCTGAAGGACATCTAATAGTCCAAGTCCACATTTTGAGAAATAAAAGTATAATTAACTTCCTATATGTAGTATCAATCAGTATCTCGCTTCCTTTTTCCTGCTGAAATCTACTATTTTACTCCACTCCCCAATTTTATTACCACCTATTCACCTCATTAGATGGATTCTCAGAACCTCTTCTATGTAGAAACAAACAAACAAAAAAAGGGGATAGGAAGTAGTGTTAGTATAAGTTGCTCAAATCACATAAATCAATTCCCTTCTTGATGAATTACAAACCCAGTTTATTGACAGAACATTGTTTCCATGCCCCTTTTAAAACAATGTTTAAAGTAATGCCCAGATTGTAACTACCACATCTCCGGGTAAATGGAAAGACCAGGGCCCTATGTCCATACACTTATACCCCTGAGACCTCAGTAGTATTAAGCTGTCAGGATGAGAAACACAATAATATTTCATAAATTTCCATTTTAATCTATATGTAAATTCATCTGATATCATTTTATAAGGGAATAATTTATGAATATTTATGCTTATGCTATATATCAGTGAAAGATTTATGCCTTTAATTAATGGTTTGGAGACAGCATTTTTACGTCTTATAAACCCAACTTATTGTCTGAGGAGATACAGGATATAGCCCATCTCTTATTTGAAGATAAAACAAACTAAATTACATGTGGGCTAATCAAAAGGAAATTGAGACAGATCTGAACACTGCTGACTTTCAATATCTTATTTTCAAATAGTATTTGGGAATCTTAACAAATAAGATTGCGTGTTCCAAATGCACAGTTCTCTAGTTACTGTTCTCAAATAACATAGTTATATAGGTCTAGAGCTTCACAGTTTTACTTCCTTCGAGAAGAATTCATAAAGAGGAACACTTGAAGTAATACCACCTGCTGTAACTGTGTGACTTAGTGTATAAGGGTCTTATTTCTCATTCATGTAACCAATTGTTAAATCTTCATACTTTTGAGGGATTCTAAATTCATTCTCTCTTTTAGAAACACCAACCACTGGAGCTTAATTGTGGTCTATACCCATGAGATAAACGGGAAGATGGTTCCACTCACATTCTGCTACACAAATCAACTACATATTCATCTGATTGGAGTATTTCCAAGTCTCAGTATAATAATTCTTCTGTGTAAAGATAGTTCAGGTTTTGGTGGCTACAAATATATCTCTTATAAACAATCAAAATGATAAAATAACGAGAAGCATCAAAAACCGTATTCCTGGAACCAGCTTTGGATCAGCATTTCCAGACCTTGGGAAATTTATGTTTTAATATAAAATTTTACTGGGCTCCAGACTCAGATTTGTGAATTTGGAATCTGTTGAGATCAACTGGTAAACATGTTAAGAATTCTGCAAGATAATACTAATACCACCTGATGAGAAGCAGGGATTTAGTCCTATTCCTACCTCCACACAAAAACTGAGCCAAACCCTCACACAGATGCATATCTGGCTATTGCCATTATTCTTGGATGCCATCCAAAACTAGACAGAAGAATGCTATTGCTAAAGAGACCATATATTTTGGTTGCAGGACAAAGAGAAAGATAACTGGAACTCTGCTAGATGTCTCCCCTTGTTGACTAAGTTTCATAGTGCACAATGTCTTATGCAGGGTCCTAGGGGAGAAAAATCATCTATGATCCTACCCAGATATGGACCTTAGAAACTACAATAATGAATGCCTGGCAAGATATGTACACCAGTTGGCATGGTTATTATAGATGTAACCAACTACTTTCCTATTGAATTTGAGATCTGTTCCACAGGAAAGAACTCATGCCCAGTACTGGAAATCTAGTCAAATACCATGGCTGGGAAGGCCATATGTCAAGTGGGCATGTTGTCTAACTGCCCTCTCAATACTTAGGCTTATGCTCATAGATTTGTGATGATCTCAGTCTTCATTACAGAAGCAGCCTTTTGTGGTGAGCGGCATAGCAGTGAGTGCAGAGACTGAAAAGTTGTGAAAGTGTTGAGAATAAGTGATTTGGCTGTTGAATACTTGACTAGAAATGAGATGTCTATAACATGCCCCCCCTCCGAAGATCAGGAAACATTGCAGGAAAGGATGCAGAAGGAATTTAAGAAACGGAGGATGAGAAGGAATGCTGCAAAACAGTGTCTTGTGAACATGGTCTGGCTATCTCACCAATGAACTCACTGCATCTGTGACTTGAATAAGATCTGTACAAGACTGGAACTGTTGACATTCCATCATGTATGGAAGGGGCTCATGAGGCCCTACCCCTCCTTGGGTGTATCTCCTCCAAGGGAGGACTTGCCATTTTCTGAAGTTGTTTAATCAATGAAAAGTTGCTCTGTGCTCCAGTAAATAATTTTCCACATATGTTCACATGCTTAACAACTATAATGAAACATAGTAGGTCACACAAACACACAAAAGAGCCATCAAAGTAGGAGGGAGCTTGTCGAAAACAAGGTAGGTTTCAGTGGAAAGGAGGAAAAAGAGAGAGTGAAATAGGAGGAGGTAAAAACGACTCAAATTCTGTTTGTACATGCATGAAACTGTCAAATAATAATTTTAGAGTGTACAAAAATTCATATTGTCTTAAAATACAAGGGATAGGCCAAAACACCCCAAGTCAAGATCTAAAAATTTAAATTTCAGCAAATTCCTGGGATTAGAATGATTGCTAATATTTACTGAGTATTTAGAATCATACCTGGTATTAGAGATTAAAATATAAATATGATTGACCCTCAGACAACTGCATTACATTGGCATTATTATCCCTATTTTAGAAAGGATGAAACTAAGGCACCAAGAAGTTAAATAAGTTTCTTTAGCTTAAAATAGGAACTTGTAAAGCTTGAATTCAATCACATACAGGGCCCTCATCTTCACTACCCCATGTCAGGAGAAAGAGGTGCACCAAGAAGGGGAAGCATTGAGATTGTAGGACAGATATTCAGAGGTTTCTGGGAAAAGAGCTGTAAGATACTTTAAGAAACTCTGCAGTAAGGATCTTATTACTAGTTCTCAAACTATTGTCAGTAGAGGTGTTTCCTCTGAACTCCATGGATATGGAGCTCCTAGGCTGAGACTCCCAAACTTCTGCATAAATAGAATGAACTCCCAGCACATCTCTGCCAATTGTTTCATTTCTTATGTTTTCATTCTTTTTTTCTTTCTTTACTTTTTCCCCAATTTTTAAGTGGGATTTTTTTGCATTTCATATAATAGACCTTAATCAAATTTAGACCCCCTAACCCTCGTACTCCCTTCACTAAATTTCAGTTATTCTGCCATAAATGTTAAGTCCTATCTGGTCAAGTAATGAACAGTGAAGCTTCCTCTCCAGCCCTATGATAGTGATGTCTAATTTTCTTCCACTCTTGCCTCTTTCTCATCTCTCTTCATTGTAATCCAATTCACAATGTGACCTGTAGACATTTCACCTTATATCAAATAAATCTTTAATCTTTCATCTTCCTGTCACACTTGGGTCAACACCATCATCTATCTTCTCCACAGGTTTGTCATAGACTTCCCAAACAATTCTCACTGTAACAAGAGTGGACTTTCAAATGCACATTGGATTAAAATCCGGCACCCAACATTTCCTAAACAACCTTGTATGTGTGGCCCTACCTGCACCACCAGCTTCACTTACGACAACACTCCTCTTCAAGCAGCCCCAGTCAAGTGTCCCTTCTGATCCTCGCCGTGCTCTGTTCCTTTGGCTTGGCTTCATACACATAAAGAAATCCTCCTTCTACCTGCCTTGGGGATGTCATTTGAGTACACTAAGCCTCAGGTGTTTTCTTGTGAGTTCTAAGATCATATAAGCTCTGGAAGCTCAGATATATCTGCATGGAACTGTGTATCTGGATTATCTGGGCAGATGGAAGGAATGGTTCTCTTAGATGAGGTGGCTGAAAACTAGAGGTTCTGAACTACCCTTGCTGTGTGTGTATCATACGTGTACGTCACAGAGGCAGACCTACACCACTGCGCTTCTCTTGGTCGTGCTGTTACTGGTATAAAGTCAAGTGTCTTCAATGCCAACGATCCAGAAAGTTTTCTGAAATGATTTCATGGCCCCCACAAATTTTCTGCAACCTGCATAACTAATACTTTGTAAACCTGTTTACGCTTCAATTGTACATAGTGTTTTTTTTTAATATAAAGTATTTTTATTTAGATACCTCCAAAGTGTGGGAAGCATTATAATGATACATTTCTCTTTGAGTACCATTACTGTTAGACAGACATTTTCACTGGCTCTATTTTTCTGCTGTTACTAATAATCACGTAACACTGGCTTCATTCCACATACTTAACATTGCAAATAAATGGCTTGTACAGAAAAAATAAAATAGAAATAGAGACACCACAGAAAATGCCTCTTTAAAAGATGTAGGAAATCAAATATTTCAAAACTTTGCATTTTTCAATATAACCCAACATTTGAATTTTTCCAGTTAGCTTTAATATCAACATAATATAGCCATTTTTTGATTTCCTAGTAATTTTTCAGAGACTCCTAAACTAAATAAAATTGTAAAAGTATTGTTATTTTATAAGTTAATGAATATCAGATATATATTCTTTGGGGACCAGCTTTTAATTATTATCATGTTAATAGTACTTTTTAAAATATTAATTTGTGTGTAGTAGACTATCAGATAAATTTTAAACATACTCTTGTCTATAATTTAATATTTCAAAATGTACACATTTTCTTGAACCTTGACTGGAGATAAAAATGAGGAACATAAATAAATGAGCAGGTCGTAGAGTGTTCATTAGCATCTGCTTTACAAGAGCAAAGTGCTACACTCAGTAACTTGACTATGAATTAAACCTGTGCGTGATGTACAATGGAAACATAGCCAAGTATGTATATAAAATCACTGTCCACCTAACATAAATACAATTAAAATAAGTGTAGAACCATTGTTTATTATATAAAATACCAAGAGGAAGATATGCTGGCATTGTAAAGGCAAAGCAAACTTAGCCTCCATATAATATGAGAAATGAGACCCCAGAGGGAAAAAGGAAAGTATTATTTATCTCCTAAATAGCAACACAACTTAAATCTTAAATTATTAAAATAATCTATTCATATGTCAGCCTAACTATACTTTTGAAATAAAAATTTCTTGATTACCCTTCACGACTTGATGGTAAGCCCTATTGCTGGAGATGAAGCATGAGCTCCTGCTTTTCCCTGGAGAAGAGAAAGAAATGGTCATGAGGACCAACTTCCCAGAAGAGATGCTGGTTGACAGGAAACTTGAAACAGTCAGTGCTTCCCAGGAGACTGGAAGAGATGACTTGACAGGATGACTGAAGTCCAAACTGAACATCAGAAACACATGTAGGTTTTGTAGTCCTCAGTGAACATGGTGGAAGGAACATCATAGCAACATATTCATGTCTGAAAGGCGAGGCTTCCAGCTGTAGGGGCAGAAGCAGGAAATTCCCCATCCCTCAGCTCTAATCTGCTCTGACAGTTTGCAAACATTCCACCAGATAGTACACCCTAATCCTGCTGCATCTGCAGTTGTGTTATAGTATATAGTGTGCTTTACTTATTTACTCATCTGAGTTCATTTACCTCAGAATAAGATTCTTGATTCTTCTCTATTTTAATTATCACTAAAACAATGGCTACTTATCTAAAAATGGATGGAATAATCAGGTTAAGTGTAAAGTTGATCATTTAATACTAGCTTTTTCATATTTTCCTATGAAAGATATAAATGCCTAAAGCACTTAGCAAGTCACCAAGACCATAGTAAGTGCTCAATTGTTAGTTTTTCAGTTGAGGAGACCAGTGTGATAAATTCACAGTGATAATTTAGCTTGGAAGGGTAAAGAACTAAAGGAGGGACATACAGAAGTACTCAGGAGTCTGTGCCAAGTCCTAAGGAAAAAAGACAGAATACACTGTAATTTGTTTTATATGAGCATTAAACCAGGAGCAATACTTTATATTAATGTTAAAATTAATTTATTCATGTTGTAGAATCAAGAATCTACATTTATTTTCATTTGTTAAGTTTCCTTTTTCATTTTTAATATTTTATTGAGGTTTTTTGCATTTCATATAATACACCTTAATCAAATTTAGAAACCCTCTGACTTCCCCATCCCCCACAGTTTCTCACCACATTCCAGGGATTCTAACAGATATATTAAGTCTTATCCAATAAAGCCTTTCTATCCAGGTGTCCCTTGGTACAAGTTCATCCATCAGAGTCTAGTGCAACAGATGGAGGTTATGAGAGAGTTCCACAACTGGTCACAGAGAGATTCTTAGCCTAAGTGATACATCTTCAGTGGAACCTCTACAGCTAAGGTTTATTGAACACAGTAGAACAGAGGGTAGAGGGAATACTAAATACATTCCTCAACTCTCACCAGCAAAGCTTCCTCATACTACAGAGTGCAACACACACAGAAGGCCACAACAGGCCAAGATTTAGATAATAAAAGATTGCAAAACGGGCGTCCCTGGATAGGCCTTCTATATCAAATCTCACATACCCAGGGCTCAGGTACAATGTGGAAGAGGGGGCAGAAAGATTATAAAAGCCAGGGTTGGTGCATGAGCATAAGGAAACAGATTTTCAGGCCACGGGAAAGGTTTTCAAATATCGTTTTAACATTTTAATCAAGAGCAATATTTTGAAAACACAAGCCAGATAATGTACCTGAGATTATTTTTAGTATGTATAGAATAAAACATGATAAATAAAGTCACAAAGAGAAAGTGACATAATGAAGGCCAGCAGGATAGCTGAGCAAGTAAAGGGGTTGGCTGTGCAAGCCTGAGGACCTGAGTTTGTTCCTTAGAAACCACAATGGGAGAGAGAAACAACTCCTGAAAGTTGTCATCTGACTTCCATATGCAATATGCATGTGCACACACACACACACACACACACACACACACACACACTATTTTTTCATTTTTCCTCCAAAGCCATCACATCCATGAATAAAATTTTCTGTGGCCTGGGAGTGATGTGGCTGTAGAGTGTGGCCTGGGAGTGACGTGGCTGTAGACTGTGGCCTGGGAGTGACGTGGCTGTAGACTGTGGCTGAGAGTGACATGGCTGTAGAATGTGGCCTGGGAGTGACGTGGCTGTAGGCAAATGAGCATTTTTCCTGGAATAGAACAATTGGAAACTAAGGAAAGGGAGCACAGCTGTCCTGAGATATTACCACCCATCACCACTAGTCAGCCTGTCATGCTACAGAACTGTTCTGTATTAATTCAGACTCAGGGAGGAAGGAGAACTCACCCCAGAAACCAGGAACAACATCAGAATGACACACTCATCCCAGGCACAAAATATAAATAGCTATAAAAAATCATCAATGCAGAAAAATAATGCCTTGATTCAATATTTGAAAGAATGATGTTAATGAAAACAAAAATATTAATGAATAGGATATCATATATTGAGCACGTTGGTCCTATTTCCTGGATTCCATTTTTGTTTGTTTAGCTCCAGAGTCATATATGTGTGAACCACAGAAAACTACAAATTCAAAATAAAACCACACAAATTCAAGAGATGGGCAGACTCAGAACTCCCTGATATTTGTTCAAGATAGACTCCCAGAGTTGTGTTTTCACATTTCAAGGAGAATGAGGCTCATGGACCTTGAATATATCTCTGCATTATATAACTACAGACATGGCTTTATGGTTCTTTTGCATTACTGAATTGTAAGAATGATGCACCCCAGACCCTTGTCCCCCAAAGACCTAAGAAGGATGGGGTAATGATCTCTTTTCCCTTCACTCATCTTTATTCAGCTTTTCAAAAGCTCCATCAAAATGATAAGCAGATGATTTAGTAGGTACAAAAGCTATCGGTAAACACTAAGGTACATGAGGCAATTAAGTCTCCCTTTCCCCGAAGAGACAGCTCTCACTTGCCTCTGAGAAAGTTCCACAAAGCGGTTAATAAGTCACATAATCATTTGTGCTGTCTGTGACTGGTGTAGTGATTAATTTCAGTTGTCAACTTGATAGGATCTGGAATCACCTGGGAAAGGAGTCTCAAGAAGGGTGGTCTAGATTAGGTGGTCCTGTGGACATGCCTGCTAGGAGTTTTCTTAATTGGGTTTACTGAGGTAGGGAGACTCACTCTGAATGTGGGAGGCACCATTTCATGGGTTAGTTCCTATACTGGAGGAAAAAGAAGAAGTTGACCCCAAGCAATTCATTGCCCTCTTCTTCTTGACTATGGATAGAATATGACTAGCTATCTCTATTTCCCGCCACTACAATGTCCCCAAAATGAGAGCCTGAAATCTGGAACTAGAGATAAAAATTGAATCTTTCTCTTTTAAGTTGCTTTTGACAGGGTATTTTATCATACCTGGAGAAGAAGCTAAACAGGAAGATTTGAGGGAAAGATGGGCAGTTTGGGTAACCATCTGTCTTTGCCTTAGTCTCCAGTCCTGACTGTAAAGTTGAAGAGCTTTCCAGGGTCCTGGTTCTTGAAGTCCATCTGTTATTATATGTTCATATTAACAAATCCATTCTAGACACTGGGCATGATGGCACACGCCTTTAATCCCAGCACTCAGGAGGCAGAGGCCAGGCAAATTTCTACAAGCCTCATCTATATAATGAGTTCCAGGCCAGATGGGGCTATGGGAGACCCTGTCTAAAAGAAAAAAAAATTCTAGATCAAGAAAAATGTAAATTTCTACATATACCTTTGTTCTCAGCTGAGTAACAAAAATACAGTAGGTACTCAAGGAAATGTTTTTAATTATTGATGGGCTGAGTTGATTTTGCTAGAGGGTCAAGACACTTTTTATTGGGTAATGCATCTAGACATACTAGTGAAGCTCCATCAATGAAATTTTCATAGTATAGTAGTCTAACAAGCTCTTCATAATGAAAAAGCAATTGACTTGCCAAGGTGGATGGGAGAAAATTCACAGGGTTCCACCTCTACACGAAAAGCTACAGACAATCAATGGATGCTGAGGAAGGGAGAATCAGTGTTCTTCAGGGACTAACTCCCTGAGAGGTTATCTAATCCCAATAGGGAGCCCTAAACACAGGTACATATGAGCGCCAATAAATTAACTCACTATGTTATATAATATACGTATGTGTACTTATAATTATATGTATTTATATGTAACAAAACTGATCAAACAAGAAGGTGAGAAAGTTGGAGAGAGTTAGCGGGATATGTGACCAGGTGGAGGAGAATGCCCAGGATGGAAATAATGTAAATACAATAGTCACGTGGGAAATTCCCAAAACTATAGTTTTAAAAAAGGAATACAAGGTCACCTATCCTTTTCATCTATTTTCAGTAGATTGAAAATAACACTAACACATGTCACTAAAAGTTTACAAAGAACCACTTGAAAAACAATTGCTCTATGTATAGATAAAATGAAGAGATTTGGACACACTATGCTATTATTTACTGCAAGTTGACTAAACTTAATACACTGACAATTATTCCACCAAGGTGACGGAACCTCAAAACTAATTCAATCTGATTTATATTCCACTTGCTCTAAACAAGTGACTCTGTGAAACTGAATAACAACTGAAAAATCAGAATCATTTCTCATGTATATTCAGGAATCAAGATTAGAAAAATCAAATTAGGCAGAATATAAAATGATTTTTTAAGCAAATCAAAGGTTTTAAATAGAAACATTAAGTGTAGTATTTTTGGTGATTACAGGAAAACACAAGGTCAACAGTGTTTTAGGTCAATAACTTTCTAATCAAATACATGTTCTTAGAACAGAGAGCATGACACAGGTAGAAATTTTGATTTGTGTTTAGTACCCAAACTTCCTGATAATAATTCTCCTAGAAAAATATTTTTAAAATATGTATATCCTCATTGCCCTGCAGATGTGTGTCTCATATAGAAACCATATCCTGGTGGATTTGGCAGGGAAGGGGATTGATGAATAGTTGTGAGAGATAATGCTTCTCTCATATATTAGATGTTGGCCTTTATGTATCTGTCTTATTTAATATTGTAAACTACTTAATGATGTTTTTGATATTATAATCCCACCTTATGATTAAGAAAAAATAAGCCTTAGGAAGTTAAAGGATTTCATGTGATTTCATTTTATTACCAAGTTGGGAAAATAGAATTCTACTCAGGCCATGCAGTTCAGAACTCATGTGAGTAATCACTGTAATAAATAGATACTAAACTTTGCTCACCCACAAGAGAGTGAGGTTAGTTATTTGCCTATTCTTTGCAGACCATGAAAACATACCAACTGTCAAAAAAGAGAGAGAATTTAGAGAATTAGAGATGACGCATACATTAAAATTCTCAGATCATAGTCTTTTGTATCCCATGACAGACACTGCTTACGTATAACATAGATGGATCCTGAGCCAATAAGTATAAGGAAACTTGATGCGAGACATGGATTTATCTATGTCAAGAGAATTCAGTGCAGAAAAAAAAATTATTTCAGCAAAATTCAAAAGAGGCACTGATCTGAGAGTTTGTTCAGTCAGGACCTCTCTGGGCTGGTGATATGGGTGAGAGGATAAAGATGTTTGCATTACAAGCCTGATGGTCTAAGTATGATCTCCCAGATGGATCAAAAATAGAGAGAACTCACTCCATGAAGTTGTTCTTTGATTCCAATAGGCATGTAACTGCACATGTGCCCCCACACACACATCAGGCAGCATACACAATAATAATAATAAAACAATAATAATAACAATCACAACAAGCTGTGGTGGTTTAATTGAGAATGTCCCCCCAATAGGCTCCAACTATTGGGATATTTTGCCCCCAGTTGGTGACACTGTTTTGGGAGGTCATAGAAGGTGTGGCCATGCTGGAGGAAGCACATCACTGGAGGTGGGCTTAGAGAGTTAAGCCTTGCTGGATCTCCAGCCACTCTCTCCTTCCTGTGCCTGCTTGAAGGTGTGAGTGCTTAGCTTCTGGGTTTACTCTAGCCTCCTCTACAGCCATGCCTCCTCACCACAATGGACTTGGGCCCCTTTGGAACTGTAAACTAAATAAACTTCTTTTAATAAGTTCCTTTGGTCATTGTTTCTATCACAGCAACAGAAAGCAAACTAATACACAAACATTTTTTTAAATGACATTCCATTTTATAATTAAAAATTTTAGGTCCTGGAGACAAGAGATATGCACAAATAACTCATGACGTCAGTGGTATAGGTAGAATGAGAATTCAGTTGTATTTACTCTCTGTGTGCTGAGCCTTTCATGATGATATGCTATTCAACTTTATTTTAGTGTAGCATATTTGGTGAAGGAAGTCCTTGATAACTGTGCTAGCTATTGGCTGAACATGTTCAGGCACAAAAGTTTGGTCCTTTGTTCTTTAAGTGAATTTCAGAGGGAAGATCTAAGTCCCTTTTCCTGAAAGGTCTTTGCGGATTTTCTCAATTAGCCCAAATCCATGATTTATAACACAGGAAAATAGTTAACAGTATTATGCATCCTAGACCTTGACATGAAATAACTTCAACCAAATCCCATCATTAATTTGTCATGTGGCTCACAGCGGCAGTTTCCCAGAAAGGAAGCAAACAATTCCTAACTGAAATGTTCAGGAACTGAAAGAATCAAAGGATATCTATTCCAAATAACCTTCCTGGATTACACCAGGAATTGGTGATGATAACACCAATCCATTGTTCAGACAACTGAAAAAGGTCTAGAAATGTTGGTAGACACTACATAGCAAAAATCCATGAAACACAGAAAGTTTCACTTCCATACATTGTTGGCAACAAAGTATGGTGTTATAAACTTTCAAGAAAATGTATGTATGAATATGAAATGTCTCCCACAAGATCATGTGCTGAATCTCCCGCCGGTGACACTTTTTATGAAGTGATGGAATGGAAACTACTAGATAAGGCTGAACTGGAAGAAATATGTCATTGATCGCTTTCTCTCTCTCCCTCTCTCTCTCTCTCTCTCTCTCTTCCTCCCTTCCCTTCTCGCTTCCTCCTTTCGTCTCTCTCTTAGTCAGAATAACTATGTTCCATTAAGACTTAGGCCATGATGTTCTGTTTCCCTATGGCTCAGAACACTGGAACTAACTGACCAAGGATTGAAACTTTTGAAAGAACGGAATAGAATAGATCCTTCCCCCTTTAAGTTACTCGTGCCAGTCATTCTGCCCAGTAACAACAAGTATAACTCCCAGAGAAACTGTCATCAGACTGGTGATATTCTGTGGCCTGGCCAGTATATTTCTTTTAAGGATGATCATAAGTCATTTTGGGAGACATCATTCATGCTGGGCGAAGACTTTTCAGTGTGGTTGCATGAGGATCACTCATGCTGCTGCAATCAGTCCCTCACCCATGATCTGTAAGCAAGCCCAGTGAACTCATTAGTTCTCCAGTGTGAACTTTGATACAGTCACCAGATTTCGGGTGGTTTGTTGTTTGAACCTCATGAGGACTGGAATATATATATATATATATATACCTTGTCTTTTTTAGCAGACAGGTTCCTTTTCCTACCATGTACTTGAAAAGTGATCTCTCTGCTTTCAGGACATCCACTAAAACCAAGGTGTTGCCCATAAGCAACACAAAACTAGTGATGTTTGAGACTGTGAAGGATGCCACCTAGTAGGAATGGCTGTATTGTTCAATCAGTTAAATCCAATTTTTTCAAAGTGGCCATACATGTAACTGTGGGATTGTGTTGAGATCCTGGCCCCAGTAGGTGTGAAGGTGAGCCATTTGTACCCAGAGATAGCAGTCTGGTATTTTCCTCAGATTCTATCAGTCACTGACATAAAAAGAGCCTCTCTCAGTTAACCTCCCCAGACTATGTACTCTAGTGCTTCTGAAGGCAACAATGCCACCTGAAATAAGAGCAGAATAACATACAAACAGCTAGAAGGCGTGGCTGGAACCTCAGGTAAAGGTCCAATGACTCTTCCCCAGCCCTTCCTTTAAGGGAATGTCAGTAGCCAATAAATTGGATTATGTTGGGCTCTTGCAAGCAGACACAGCTGAACTGATGAAAATGGCAGCTGCTTTGCTCAGAGGACCATGTTCTATAACAACCAGACAAAAATAACTTTAAGAAGGATGGGTTTATTTTGGCTCACAGTTTGAACGTGCAGTCTACCATGATAGGAAAGTCGTGGCAGCAAGAGTGTAAAGCTGCTGGTCAAATTGCATTTATAAACAGAGAGATGAAATTGGGTACTTAGCTTGCTTTCTCAGTATTAATCAGTCTCATGCCCCCAGACCATGTAATGTGGCTGTGTACACTCAGGGTGTGTCTTCACACTCATATGAATCTTTCTGAACACACCTTTATCCTCATAGATGTTTCAAATCAAGTACTTAATGAAAATTAACTATTATTCAATGCATTGAGAAAGGAATGAAATCCAACAGAAGCACAAAATTACCTTATTCCATGATTATACTCAGTAAAAATGATTGTCTGGGGGGGGAATAAATGAAATTGAGATAGTACTCAAATTTCTAAATTGAAAATCAACACTTTTTATTTATCAATGTTCTATATCTTTCTATATGTTCTGAAAACACACATAATACATGAGTCATCCTTCTATTGAGTGAAATATCAAGTTTCTGGTATTTGGGGATGCCTATTTCTTTGAAGTCCAAATGTGCCTTCTTTTTCCTTGACAAGAAGCTCAGAATACATAAGGCATTGTTAAATACTTAATCAAGGATATATAGAAAGAAAGAAGGAAAGTAGAATGCAATTAGTGAATGAAAGAAAACAAGAATATGAGTGACCTAATGTGGAATTGCTAGCAAATTTATCAAAAGATTAGCAATTTTTCCCTGGCTAATAACTCCTCATCTATTTCCCCTTCAACAGCATCATTATTACTATCAGCATCATTATCATTATCATTACCATCATCTTCAGTCATCACTGTCATCTGTTTTAAGTACTTTGACACAATGAGGTCTGCTCATCATCTCTATTATTTTACCTAATTTTTAATATAGCAAAAATTGCAATACCTAAATTAGAGCAAATATGTCGAAGCTCAAGGTTAAAGTGACATCAGTTAAAATTTGAAAATAGTTAGACATGACAAATCATACCCACAATCTCAGCCCTTTAGGAGGCCTAGGAAAGAGGGTTGCCAGGACCCCAGAGCCATCCTGAATTACAAGGAGTTTCAGGCCACCCCGTGCCAAGGAATAAGTTCCTGTTTCAAAAACAAAACAAATCTGAAAATATATAAGCAAAATAAATTAGTTACTTCTTTGAAACTGTGTTTACAGTTAAGTATGGTAAACAGATGGGAAAGTAGATTAGACAACAAATATAGAAGATAAGTATTTAGGCAAAGTAAGGAGAAAGGCAAGTGAGTTAGGTTATTACTGTCAACTTGACTCAGACCAGTTACCTAGAAAGGAGGAACCGCAATTTTGAAGAATTGCATCAATCAGACAGATCTGTGAGAGACTGTCTTGATTGATGATGGATGTGGGACCACTTTGAGGGGCACCATCCCTAGGTAGGCTGGGCTAGGCTACGTGAAAAAGCGACGTGAACACAAGTCATTGAGCAAGCAAGTAAGCAGTGTTTCACCATGATTCCTGCTTCAGCTCTCATTTGAGTTCCTGCCATGACTTCCCTCAATGATGCACTGGAGCATGGAAGTTTAGGTTCAAATAACTCCTTTCTTTAGCTGCTTTTCGTCATGGTGTTTATCACAGCAACAGAAAACCAGCTAGAGAGTTAGGTGAGATAATTTCCCCTAAGTCACCATTTCACACTCACAAATAATAGAAAAAATCACCTTAACGGACAAAATGTAGAGCAGACTTACTTTTTGACCTGGCAGGGATTTTGGAACCATAACTCAAAATAATTAATACCAAGGAATGCATCAGTCACTGTTCACTGCCATTAATTGAAAGCATTTTAAATAGCACACCTTCACCATATGATATATCTTGATTGCTCAGCCTTTAATCCATAATTACACATTACTACATGATACCCTTGGTTCCACACAGTAATCCTCTTAGCCTCCATAGAATCTGCTATTCAGCTCCCCAGGACCCTCTTGCCAGACAAGCTTCCCAGCCATTTGGGAACAATGATTAGCAAGCAGGAAGGGAAGAGGGCAGACATCAATCAATCTAGTTGATGTAATACTCCTCACTGGTTCTGGGAGACCTTGACTCTATAACTAAAATCCTGTGTGAAAAGCTAACAGGAAGACCAATGTGACATTCAGTAGTAATTACTCTCGAATAAACAGATAATAGTTCCAATTTCTACCTGCATGTACACATTACATATACAACAGCATTTTTTGTTTCACTCACTATTTATTTTACACAGGCCCACCTCAGATGTTACAGGAAATACCTCCTAGAAGTTTTGAGAAGGAAAAATAATCAAGCACAGAATAAAGTTATTTTTTGCCATCAGAGAAGCTGTATATCAACTTCTATCTTAAACCTCACCCACCCATGGCTCAGGGACCATTGCATAAGGAGGGATGGAAAGATTGTAAGAACCAGGTACATGATCATAAGGAAACAGTCTTCCAGGCCTCTAGGAACTTGCCCATATGAAGTTACAGCAATTGTGACAGCATCCACAGACCCATGTAAACTCAATCCGATGAAATAGCATAGAATTGGGTAAATGGGCTGGAAGCCCCAACCTTAGTGGAGGAACTACTGGCAGCTGATGACTGCTGAGTGAGAGAAAGTTGGTCTTTTTTAAGGAAGTGATTCTAATAGCATGACTAGACACTGATTGACGAGCTCCCACTGAGGGGAATCTGTGTACAGAAATGACTCAGTGGCCTTAATATATATGACAAAATACATGAAATCCAGTTGGGGGGCTAGAGTGGCACAGATGGGGGAGGGGCTTAAATATGATTAAGATTTATTGTATGACATGCACAATACTTCAATAAAAATATACATTGAAAAATTTTCTAAATTAAAGTAAGTGATCATTTAACTTTAAATTACAAATAGATATAAAATGTTAAACAAAAGAAATAAACAGTGATCAAAGAAAAGAAATTTGTTCAACATATATATATATATATGTCAAGCACTTTTCTGTTGCTATAATAAAATATATAACTAAAAAATAAATAAATGAAAATGAAAAAGTACACAAATTCAGGCACATGGTCCTTCGGTTAATGGGATTTTCTAACCTGCAAACTTACACAGAAGCCGTTAGCATTGATAGTGCCTTTCCACTTCCACAACTCAAATCGTTGCCCAACTAGTTTTTCATTAAGTCATGAGTAAGTTTAACATTGAGGATTTTCCATTTCCATTTCCCAGTCCTATTTTATCTTCCATGGATACTATTCAAGGTTTTGTTCTAGCTCCCTTAAGCAGAACTTTGCTTCTCTAAGTCTCAATAGAAATGCTGGAGATCCTGATGATTCACTTCTGCATATAATCAGACCAGCTTGTACAGTGATTATCACAATGTGGTGTCTGATCAGCAGCACTAAGAACAAGGGAGAATTCCTTAGAAATACACATTTTGAGGAGCCAGCCCAGGTCTATCAGAACTATGAGAGTGGGGCCCAGCACTCCAGGTGACCATGATGCTTGTTAGGTTTTGACTCACAACTACAGAACAGAGTATTTGAACTAAACTAATGTGTCTGGAAGTGTGGGTGACAATGTTAATACTCACAATTTACTTCTTAAAGGAGGAGTTTTAAAATAAATCTGCTAACCTCAATTTCCAAGTAAGCTGTTGCTATTTATAGATAATCAATAGTAGATAACATCTTAAGCAAAGCATGGAAGTTAAAAGTGCAGTTGGTATGATCCTGTTTGCACTTTCCAGGAACCATGGTTGTCATCCAGCATCAGGAGTCAGGCTAATTGCATTGTAGTTATATAGCAAAAATTAACATAGCCCACCAGAAAAAACAGCTTGAATATAATCATAACTAGGTCCTTTGTGACAGTGGCCATGGCTTCATTTGTAGAGACTGACTACAGCAGGTGGATCCGGTTCACTCATTTTGAAACTGAAGACAGGACAGGCGAGGAAAGAGAAGATAAGCTGTCAAACAAAATCAAGTTATAGAGGTCAGCCTACAACAGGAAGTTGTTCTAAGGAGTTCTAAGGAACATAAAGAGTAGTAAACATAGGCACAATGCCTGAAACCCAGACTTAATTTGTGCAACTTTGTTTCAATTGCATTTGATATTTTTATTATGATCTCAATTGTTGCAATTATTCAAGTATAGAGATGATGTACCCAAAGACATGCAATTTAAAATCAAGAACAATAAACCCATTTAGAAGGCGACTGCCCTGGCATCATTTGACTTGAGTAGCACAAAGTGGTGAATTAGGGAAAACCTGGCCACTTACAACCAGAGGAAAACTTATGTTGGAAAGAGAGCTAAACTCAATTCCAAGCTCTGCGGTTGAGTTCTTGAATGCTTCATGACCTTGAACAAGTCACAGCTCCTTTATGAAGTTCAATGAGAGTACCACTCTGCCAACTCATTCTGCAGTTGTTATCTAGGGAATGAACTTCACTCAAGGTCACAGTATAAGAAGAAGAACCAGGGTTCCCCAATCTTAAGTCCTACTTCCTCACTGTATTTCATATTGCCTCTAAGCAAAGAGGCAGAGAATCTAAGGACAATGCCAGCAAATTGTAAGGGAGAGAACAAATGGCAAAGCTTGGCATTTCTGCCCTGCCTTGCCTACACCTAGGAAGGATAGCAGAGCTATAATGAGTCACCCACCAGGAAGCCAGAGCCTAGACTGTGCAGAATGTGCAGAAAACAGGGCAAACGCCCTGGCACTGGGCAACTAAGCAGCTCACTAGCAGGTCGTTCCACTCTAGTCCTGAAGCCCAGGGTGAAGAGCGCAGTTGATGGGCGGAGCCTGGCAAAGTCTTGCTCTTCTTGTTTTAAAAATGAAGAACTTCACAGTACGTGGCTGGCAGAGTTCACATGAGGTTCAGGTGAGATAGTCTGCAGTACTTACTACAGTGGTAAGCAAAAATAATCATTATCATTGTTTCCTTTAATTACTGTCATTTCTTCTAGAGGTTCAGTCTTGCCGCATCTTCCTCAATCTCTCCTAACTCCCTTCAACCAGAGTGTTACCTCCTACTGGCAAATTCTGCTCTAGCATCTGAACTTGAAATAGTAGCCTCACCAGGAAGGGATCTGGTTCCTCAATGCGCCCCGTTTCCTCCCAGAACCGTGACAGTAGAGAACGCGTAAAAGAAACAATAGAAATATCCTTTCTTTATATTTTTATGTTTCCAAACTGAAGCTTGTTAAAGGGACTTGCAATGAAGAGAAAGAGGTTTAACAAGAGAAGTAATAATATATGTTTGATGTCATATCTTTCCTTAATTCAAGGGCAAAGATGCTTCAGTCTAACACCTTTCACAGGTGACATGTCCTTCCTGTCAGGAACATAAAAAAATGCACATGGTGTGCAGCTCTGAGAGACATTCGCTGAAGGCTGTGTTGCCTCTTTCCTGAGACAACCCTTTTACCTGTGCTGTATTCACAATATTCAGAGAATGTATTTTAGGTTCATCAGTTTATTTTATTTCTTATTTTCCTTGTGGTCAAAATTTTAAACTTTGACTTGCGATTAAACCTCCTTCTAAATATTTATATTCATAAACCAGCACAGCTCCTAGCCTCTTTGAGCAATGGGTGACTAGTCAAAGTACTGAGAGTAAGTGGTTGCTGAGTGCTTGCCTCCAGGCAGGACTTCTGTGTCACCCCTTTGAGGCCCGTGGTATGTCACAGAAGAGAGAGTGGAAGAACAGTGAGAACTGAAGGGTGGGCAGAATGCAGTGAGGTGCCCTCTTCCGGGTATGATGGGCCTGTTGCAGACATGAACACACATGACAGCCGATAGTACCCACGGGAGATCTAAATAAATGTAATGGAGGGACATGAGGGCAGGAAGGGTAAGACTAGTTGAGAAGAAGAGGGACAGCAAGAGAGGGAGAAGAGAGTGATGGGGGTGTGGATATGATCACTGTGCATTGTAAACAAGTGCGATACTGCCGGAAATAAAATATTAACTAAAATAATCTGTATTAAAAAAAAAAACTTTTTCTGAAGATTTTTGAGGTGTCCTTGGAATAGCCTGAGGGTCTTCGTCTACTTCACAAGACAGTAGCTTCTTAAAATGAAGGTGCAGATAGCCTGATGTTGCTGTCAAAGCATATCAAGAGCAAGCTGTTTCTCTGACAGCCTATTTTTCAAAGCCTAGAGAATCACTGAGGCACTCTGGTCTAATGGAATGGTGGGAATATGACTCAGCAGACAAGGAGAAGTGGGCTCTTCAAAGAGAAGAAGCACAAATCCAATTACTAGTGAATCCGGTGAAGGGTTGATTCGTTCAAGCCAAGTGCATAAAGAGCAACAGTAATTTGCATTTTCATACCTGAGAAAATTCCCTGTAGACAAGCAGCTTTTAAAACTGACAGAAGTATTGTGTGTGTGTGTGTGTGTGTGTGTGTGTGTGTGTGTTGGCCAATAACTGACACAGGATAAGGGGTGTTTCACATATACATCCATCAACAGCATGTTCAAAGAGTGAGGCCACGATAGAGCTTAAGAAGGTCAAAGATGCAGAATGGAAGGACTGGGGAGTCGGGAGGGGGCTTTGGAGACTTATTGTGTTCTTAGATAAAGAAAAACTAAACCTAATGGTAATAGCTGGAATTTGTTATCCTAGGTATGTGATCAGAAGGAAAGTCTTGCAGGAATCATGACAAATTTTCCTGATTGTTCATCACTTCTTAAAGCATATGGATTTTTTAATAACAAGTAATCACATACAGTTCCTCCCTCTCACGCTCCCAATCTTTGTTTCCTTTAAATAAACCTTTCTGTTTTTTTAACACATGTTCAGAGCACTGTAATTAAATCTAATTTTTAAATTCCACCCCTGTAGCACAGAAATCTTTTAAACAAATGTACAGAATATGAATATTATAAATCTGTGGCAGACTAATGTCCTTATTGTCAACACTCTAGGGCTCAAACAGCTTTTGCTGTTTTGAGTATGATGCCACCAAACATGCCCTTACTCCTACTCCAAGAGTGAAAGAAGAGACTGGAGGTATGTGGGATGGAGACAGATGGGACAGAACTCTTGGCTTTAGGAAAAGAAAATGAGAAACAACTAGAAGAAAGGACTATTAGTATCAAGGGAAGACAGGACAAACCACAAAGTGTTCACTAGATTGTGTTACAGACTCCTCAGAACAGATTTCAGGAGACAGAAGCACCAAGAATCAACAGCAGATTCACTTCCCAATTCCTACCTGTCTCTGAGCTTTAAAATGCTGATTTCAAAAATACTATGGATTTGACCAGCTCTACAGTTTTTAACTTCAGAATGACATTTAGTCCATCCACAGTCCATTGCTCAAGCTTTCCTGAACCACATGACTGAGGACAAGAGCTGAGAAAAGGTGTGGAGATGAAGTGAAACAGGCAGCTTCACCTTCCCTCAACAGATGATACCCACAGTCCTAGCTTATACCCCACAGTCATCCATTTTTGAACTTTGAGTTCTAAGAGGGATGACTATCAGAAACAATTAATGGGAGGGTCAAGAAGCATCTCACAAAGTCTGTAGACTCTCCAGAGCCAAAATTTCCCACCATTCCTATCAGAAACACCAGGAATGAATGAAACTCCCAGACACCTGCCATAAAGATACTCTCTCAAGGCTGAACTGCAACAAAGACATCCAAAAACAGGTCAGTGTTCATAGAGGCAGTTCATTGTGCTAGCTAAAATAAGTAGTATGCTTTAACAAGAGTTGGATTTAATAACATTTAATATGCACTTAATTCTATAGTTCCTAGACCGTCTTTGATGTCTCTAAAATCATTTTCATATGCAACTCCAAACTCCATAAAATAACTCCTACTTCAGGAGACAAAATTTAGACTTCTCAACCCCATCTACTGAACGTTGCCTGCTGTGGCCTTTGTTTCTCTTGCTTTGTTTCTAATTACCACTCCTTCCTCTTATCAACACTGACTATGATCAGCTCTCTGAACTATGGCATCTGTCTCAATGGCCTGTAAATGCTGCAGTTCCATTGGATGGAACAATAATCCCTTATGTAATGCTCTTTCTCTGATTAAGCCCAGTTAATGCACCTCTAAAATCACTGGTCATTTCAGAAAAAATTTCTCTGAAAACTGTTCTCAGACTAGGTCAGGCCCCTGCAATAAGCTTCATGAGACTTTTCCTCCAAAGAAAGTACAATAAATATATGATCCATATATAGGAAAGTCCTCCTCTTGTCTGTAAACTCTATAAAGATAGAGATCCTATAGCCCAGGACCCTCTGGTGCTTTACACACACTGGAAACTTACCCCTTCCTGCACAGAAAATTGGCTATGTAGCCTTCAGTTCATGTGGAACAGGCCTGTTAATAGGAGTATAGCAGGGCCCTCATTTACTCTGGAAACATCAAGAATAACTCTCTCAAAGTGGATTAAAAGGATCCTGAACCATTCTCTGTCATTGTCTTGACAACCTCTGAGGATGGTACTAATGGTGATTGTTTTAAGTAATTAGAATAATTAACAATTATGATTTAAATTGAGCAAAAAATCCCTTACCACCTAGAAACTACTTTGTTTGGGGTTCAAGTCATCAAAGAACACCTCAAAGCCCCCATATGATCCTTCTAGTTGGTCTGGATTTATAAACATATGTTAAGACACACTCAGGCACACAGACACACAGACACACACACACCCCTCCATGCAGTCAAAACATTCTTACAAAATAATTACCAATCTTCTGAGTACTTAATGCACTTCTCTGTATTGCTTTCGTTAATTTCTTAGAATATACTATTTTTCTGATTTAAATTGCTAATTCACCGAGTAGACAGCACATCTTTGTTTCTTCACAACAGCCTGTGCACAGTTAAATAATGCCTGCCATAATACTTAAAGATAACAACCATACCATATGTCTTTGGAAAACTAAGAAGCTCTTATGGCACCTCTATTTACTTACAAAACAGATAGCAAGCTGTGATATTTAAGTCTAAGTCAACTGTAGAAAGGATGAAGAGTTGTCATGATGTTACCAGACAGACACAAACTCTCAAATAAATATCCCAAACTGGAGTCATCCAAAGACATGAGTTAAGGGAACTGGTAAATTAAAAGTCTCATGTCGCTAGAGTCTTGGAAACATATGAATAATTTAGCAATGCTAAGAGAAAGGAAAATGTTCCAGAAGTCTTCACATAAAATGGGATCGTGGATATTTAGAGAAAGGGAATCAAATTGTTTTCTTGGAGATGAAGACATGGAGTTTGGAAACTGTCTGATAGAATAATGATGCCATCCCGGATGGTGCTAAGAGGATTGATGAGGAGTTTCCCATATGCCTCCATTAACACTGGAGACATGGAGATGGCAGAGAAGCAGTAACTCATGCCCCTGACTTTCTGTAAGTCCTGAGTAGGGATGTAAAATGGTCAGGACTAAATGATAGTACATTGGTCCAAACTGATCTTCTATGACCATGAGCTAGTCCTGGAGTGATTATGAAGGAAAGAAAAGAGAGATCTTCTAAGGAAAGTCCTCTCTCACCCCACCCCTCAGGGACATTCTCTGATCCTGACTCACTTGCTCACACTGTCTGTTTCATGTAGCTAGTGTGGAGGTTTCTGTTGATTTTCATGACCAGTGTCCTTAAAATGAGATAACTTATCTCTCAAGGTAGAGCAGATGGATCCTGGACTATGGTTTGAATGAGATGGCCCCATAGTCACGTACTGAACACCTGCTCAGTTGGTAGCACTGTTTGTGGAGATTTAAGTGTTAAATTTATGATTTAAGCCCTGGAGTTTGTAGTCACACCCATTTTCCAATTTCTCTGTCTGCTTCCTGAGCCTGTTTGAGGATGTGAGCTCTCATCGTCCTGCTCCAGCTGCCTCTGAGCTGCCCTGGCAGCCCACCATGATGAACTCTCATCTTTCTGGAACCATAAGCCTCTACAAGTTCCTCCTACAAGTTTCCTGGTCATGGTATTTTATCACAGCAACAGAAAAATAACTAAGACATGGATCATCCTGGATCATTGACTTGCCAGCCTCTGGGAAAGTTATGGACAGAGTTGACGCTCAAGTCTTATATCTGAAAATGGTCTTAGTCTTCACCCACATGGAACTCAGCAAGTCCATCCTTTCAATCTCTCCTGCCATCATCTCTTAATACTGACCTGCCACCTGGGCAGCTTTATACTTGCACATCTGGCTGCTGATTACAGATAGCCAGTGGTGCAGTACCAAACAAGTCACAGGATGCTTCTTTTGGAACGGAACTAAAGTGGTAGAATTTTCTTTGTTTTTAGAAAACTCCGATATGAACACTATATTGGTAATACCTCTGGCCAGTTTTATTCTCTGATGGTGTCTTGTTCATGGGCCATTTTCCTAGTGTTCTATGTGCTTAGAGTATGGGCTATTTGGTTGGTCTATATTTTCCTGGTGAACCTGAGTAGACTCTTCAAAGAAAGTTTTTTTTCTTAGAGATGTGTGGACCATGTGGAATTTTTTCAGCTCTTGCTATTCTCTGAAATATATCCATAAGTTGACCTTTTATTCTCTCCAATTATTTAAAACATTGAGTAAATAATCTTGAGCCAAGATGAAATGGAAAAGAAAGATCAGATTCTTTTTCATTTCTTTTATTAAAAACTTAGCAAGAAGACAACCCAGGGAAAAATCATGACATCTTTAATTTCAGCTTTTAGATAGGTTAACAGAGTAAAAATTAACTCTAATAGATTCGACATTTTTTTTTTTTTGGCTACCAGCTAGCATAATGACCTCAAAAATTCACTCAACCTTTAAGGTCACAATTTCTACTTCTATAAAATGAGGAAATTATGTTAAATGAACAGTCAGAATGGACTTTTGGGGCTTTAACCTTATGTGAGGCTGTGACATACCAATCTCAAGTCTTAGAGAGAAACGTAACCATATTAGTACAGGAGATTTGGACAGTACTAATATCAAAATCGTTAGAAAGTAGACATCATTTATTTTCTCCTAGAAAACTGATTCTTATCTCTGGACTTCTCCCACACAATGCTATTGAAAGAGGCAAGAGAACAAGAAAGCAAAGCAAGTACAAAGTAGCAGCAACCGCCTGGCTCCAGTTAGCTCATAGTTCTCACAACCTCCCAACTATGGTCGTTACCATGTTGTAGTGAGACGGGAAACCTACAGGGTTAAGCTAAATTGTTGAAAATTATCTGAGTCCTAACTGTGCATTTCTAAACTGAATCAAAAACAAAAACATTCCAAGGCTCTATTATTGCTTTACCAAAACAAGATCAAACAAACAACAGTGACAACAACACATCCCTCTAGAGTCACTGCAAGTGATGCAAG
The DNA here is from genome assembly GCA_035773235.1 of Eospalax fontanierii. Taxonomy (NCBI): domain Eukaryota; kingdom Metazoa; phylum Chordata; class Mammalia; order Rodentia; family Spalacidae; genus Eospalax; species Eospalax fontanierii. Next base: position 12,599,379 of record CM069544.1, on the reverse strand, counting down.
TTAGTCTTCAGAGGGTTCTTTTAAAATGTATTGATTGATATGAGAATTTCACCTGATGTACTTTGACCACAGTCAGCCTCTGTCCTTCTTGCCACTTCCTTACGTCCCAACTTCATATACTATTTTGTTATTTTTACTTTTTTTAAGCTTTATCAAATTGAATCTGTTTCCCAAGTACTCTTGGCTGTGGGTCTATCTCTTGGAATCTAGTCAACCCATCAGGTATCACACCGACAAGGAATACTTACTCTTCCTCTCTTAGTAGCTATCAGCTACCAATAAATCTTCAGTTAAAACCCCACTCCCTCAGCCATGCTGAGACCCTCTCTAGACTGCACTTGCACAGGGTTTTATGCATACTCTCAGAAGTCCTGTGGGTTCATATTTGTAGCTGCCTGCTCACAGAACAGTTTCCTTGTATTCATCTGGCACCTCTGCCTCTTACAGTTTTTCTGCCCCTTATTCTGAAATGATCTCTGAGCCTTGGGAGAAGAGGGTACAACGTACTTGTCTCATTTAGGGCTGAGCACTCTGCAGTCTCTTATTGGTTGGTCAGTTGTAGGTCTCTGTGTTAATCACTATCTGTTGTCAGAGGAACCTTCTCTGGTAAGAGTTGAGAAATATGCTAATCTATGGGTATAACAATAAGTGGTTGAGAGTTAGTTTAATATTATATCTATTTAGAAGAATGATAGTTAAGTTCTTCCTTGCGATCTGTGACCTGTCTAATCATAGGTTCTTGTGTCAGATATGGGCTTCATCTTGTGAAGCAAACTATAAGTCCAATAAGAAGGTGGTTGTTGGTTACTGCCATAATATTTCTGGCTCTATTACACCAGTGGGCATATTTTAGCAAGTCAGCTGTTATTGTAGCTCTCGGGGTTTGCAGCTAGATAGTGCTGAGGATTACCTGTCTCTGCAAGTAACATTTATAGCACTGTCTAATACCATAAAAGCTATCCAGCAGAGATGTAGCTTTAAGGTTCTGAATGCCATGTATGAGGAGAGAAATGTTGCCTCATGTTAATCACACAGAAGATTCTTAAAAGATTGTGTCTCTTATTTTTCCCCAGTTGCCTTGATGTGGGATATCTGTACCACTATTACTTTTCTGGTAGAATATATTCATCATTATTGTCATCATTGCATATAAAATCAGGTGTCTGGGCAGAGCTGAATCCCACGTTGTGAAACTGAATTTCTTTGATTATCAGGAAAATGCAGATAATATCTTTTCACCTTATTTTATTTTATTTATTTTTGAGGAAATCAGTATCCAAGGATTCAGCTCTGTTGTCTGTAGGAGGACCTCAGTGTTTGCACTCCATCAATGGCTACTTAAATACATAAAGAAAATATCCATAACTGACGAGTTATTGGTAGCTGATAGCATCTGAGGAAAGGAGAATCATTCTTCTTTGGGGGTTTGGCCACTAATAGGTCGCCCATTCTTCAGTGAACAATTCCACACTCATGTTCATATGAGCATCACGAAAATGCAACAGAAATAAAGGAAGAGGACATAAAGTTGGGAGGTGGATTATGGAGGAAGATCTAAGGGGAGTTGGAGAGGAGAAAGAGGGAGTGGATTTGTGTGATGGTTAAACTTAGCTGTCAACTTGAAATGTTTAGGAATAGAGAGAAATTTTCTCCATCAGACTGGCTTATGAACTTTTGTCTATGTGACATTTGCCCGACCATTGATTGATATGGATGGCTCAGCACACTGTTGGTGACTTCACCCCTGGGAAGTAGCCCTGGGTTGGATAAGGCAGGCCGAGCAAGCCAAAAGGAAGCAAGCCAGTAAGCACCATTCATCTGTGGTCTTCAGTTTCTGCCTTGACTTTCTCAGTGACAAACTATGATTAGGAAGTGTAAGGCAAATAAACACTTTCCTTCCCAAGTTGTTTTTGGTCAGTGTTCTATCACAGCAAAAGAAAGAAAACCAGAACAATATAATATTTCATTATATACACATAAGAAATTCTCAAAGAAATAAAATATAAATAAATGCTTAGAACTAAGAAAAAAAAGAAAATATATTTTCCCTTCCACTTAACAAGCTGTTTTCTCTTTCTCTGTCACCAAAAGAAAAATGAAGTTATTTAGTAGATTTAGACATGGAGTAAAAAGTTGGAACTTAGATAGCCCATAGGTAACAGTAGTGTGGGCACGTGTTTCTGATGCATTGACATATTACTTAGTCAAGAACACTAGCCCTGAGCTGTGAGACAGCTCATTTGGCAAAATTGGAAGCAACGGCATGAAGACTTGAGTTCCATCCCCAGTGACCATGTGAAGAAGACTGTTATGGTTGTAGGTGCTTGTAATCCCAGCACTGGGGGCGCAGAGACAGGAAGATCCCTGGGGTCCACTGACCAGCCGGCCTAGCCTAATAAGTGAGTTCCAGGCCAAGTGAGAGACCCTGCATCAAAAATCAAAATGTATAACACCTGAGGAAGACCTATGGCCTTCACAAACATGTACACACACGATTCAAACCGTTACTTTTGCTGCCATCATCTTGTGGGTTTTTCCCTTCCACAGTGAGATAAGACATAATGACAGAACAAAATGAATTAAGATTTATACAGGCTGCTTTTTTCCTTTTCTCCCTCTCACCATCTCACTACCTGCCAGTCCCTAACTCATGCATTGTGTTGACATGAAATCTGCCTTGGAATCAATTCTTGCCTAGCGTTAACATCAGTTTGGATGCAAAGAATGCCTTTAAAACACTAGTGAGCTGTGGATCCTCAAGTGAAGTCTTTGCAGGGAAAATGAGAATACTACTTCAGAGAGAGTTCCTAAGCTTTACATTACATGTTGTTCAAGAAATCAGCAGACGTTAGAGATACTCTGCTAACACAAAGACCTTATCCTTTTGTGTCTCTACAAAAGCAATGTTAAAAGCCCAGGTAACAAAACTGTTAAATTATTAACACTTAGGGTAAAGTGGGAGGTTACAAAATCAACTTACAAAAATCAGTAGCCTTTCTATATACCAATAACAAGCAATCAGAAAAGGCATTCAAGGAAAGCCTCCCATTCACAGTAACAACAAAAAGTAAAATAAAATGTTTAGGAATAAACCTAACTAAAGACCTAAATGTCTTCGTATAAAAATTTCAAATATTTAAAGAAAGAGATAGAGGAAGACATGAGAAGTTGGGAGGTCCTACAATGTTAATACATTGGTAAAATCAATATTGTGAAAATGACAATCTAACCAAAAGCAATCTGTAGATTCAATGCAATGCAAATCAAAATAGTCATTCTTCATCAAGCTAGAAAAATCATCCTAAAATTCATATGTAGTCACAAAAGACCCTAGAGAGCCAAAGAAATTTTGGGCAAAAAGAACAATGCTGGGGGTATCACCATACCAGATCTCAGAGCATATTACAAAGCTATAGTCATAGAAACAGCATGGTACTGGCACAAAACTAGATATTTAGATCAATGGAAAATAATAAAAGACCCAAATATGAGTACATGCAATTTCAGCCACTTGATATTTGACAAAGGTGCCAAGAACCCAAAAGGGAGGGAAAGACACATCGTCAACAAATGGTGCTGGCAAAACTGGATTTCCACCTGTAGAAGAATGAAATTGGACCCTTGTCTTTCACTGTTCACAAAAGTCAACTCCAAATGGATCAAAGACCTCAATATAAAACCTGAAACTCTTAAACTCCTAGAAGAAAACATAGGCAGTACACTCCAAGATATATGTGTAGGAAAGGACTTTCTGAATCAGACATCAGCTGCTTAGGTATTAAGGTCAACAATCAATATGTGGGACCTTATTAAACTACAAAGTTTCTGTACAGCAAAAGAAGCAGCTGAGGAAGGGAAGAGGAAACCCACTGAGTGGGAGAAAATCTTTACCAGCTACACATCCCACAGAGGATTAATATCTAGAATATACAAAGAACTCAAAAAGCAAAGAAATAAGAAAATAAAAAAGCCAATAAAAAGATGGATTATAGACGTAAACAGAGAGTTCTTAAAGAAATAAAAATGGCCAAGAAACACCTTAAAAAGTGCTCAACAATCCTTAGTGATTAGTGAAACACAGATAAAAACCACTCTAATATTCCATCTTACCCCCGTCAGACTGGCTAGATCAAGAGAAATAAAGACACCAAATGCTAGAGAAGATGGGGAGAAAGGAGAGTGCTCGTTCACTGCTGGTGGGAGTGCAAAATCGTGCAAGCACTGTGGACAGCAGTGTGGGGAACTCTCAAAAAACTGAAAACAAATCTCCCATATGAGTCACTTATACCACTCCTGAGCCAAAGGACTCATCCTGTCGTAGAGATGCCTGTACATCCATGTTTATTGCTGCTCTCTTCACAATAGTTAAGATACAGAAACAACTTAAATGTCCCTCAACTGACAAATGGATAATGAACATGCAGCACACTTACACAATGGAGTTCTACTCAGGAGGAAGAAAAGATGAAATAATGAAATGTGCAGGTAAACGGATGGAACTAGAGAGTGTTACACTAAGTGAAGTAACACACACAGAAAAACAAGCATCAATATAGGAGCCCTGTCCAGGGATACATACTCTGCCGTTTCTTACTTTATAAAACTTGGCTAGTTGTGGACCTCCCTCACTTGTGGATTGTAGCACCAATCACCTAAATGTGGGTATAAATCCTGATGTAACTTCAGGAGCCAGGAAACATGAAAGAATACATAGATGTGAAGGAAAAGAAAGAACCCCCAAAAGGTGAATATTAGGGGACAGATACTAACAGGATGGAGGTGGGAAAGTGGGAGTGTTAGGCAGGGTGGGGAGGAGGGAGAGACATGAAGGAAGTCACAGAGTGTGGGGGGGGCTGAAGAGGGGGATGGAGAGAAGCAGGTGTTAATGGGAGAGTAGAGGGATAATGCAGGTGCTGGGACCGGGAAGAGAGGAGGGAGGTCAGATGGGAGGAAAAACAGCAGAGCTGAATGAATCTTGGAGGGCTGGGAACCCAGAGGGAAACACGATGCCTCAGAAACCTGGTAAGAAACACACACTGTGAAAACATTAGTACATCTATATATCCAGGGCTGTTGGTGCCAGACAAAAGGTACATGCCTTCATGTGGTTGGTGAGAGTGGTTCAAGAGGCTCCCAAAATAATACAGGCTATTCACAAAGCTCCTGGTTATCCCCCAGAACTAGAAGATAACACCCTACTGCTGAAGATCAGACATACCTGGAATTAGGACTCAGGGCAATAGAGCAGGAACTGACCTAGAAGACTTCTACCTGAAGTTTAGAACACATCACGCCAGATGACACCATGCAAAGTACTAAGGGGGGAAATCAACCAATGGTCCAACCCAACCCTAAATTCTAATAACCATAACAGCCAGCATGGCACACTACTTCTACTTCTGCACTAGTAGCATGATGAGAAAGTCAGAGCAGATGTGCTCTAGAGGTCAAAGCTCATGGAAGATGCCACTGGCTCAGTATTAGCCTCACATCAATATAAATGTAATATCCTGAGTTGTAGAGTCCAGATGATATCACTGAACTACCAAAGAAAAGTAGGAACAATAAGGAGGTAGTCAGGTCAGACTTGCAGTCATGGGGCTCTGAGTTGCATAAAAGTCTGTGGATGATTGCTGCGATACAGGGTCTTCTATGTAAAGCCATGTGCTTTAAAGCAACCTGGGGCAGATAACTTGGAGGTTGAGGGAAGTTGTCCTAACAAAGACAGATTCTGTCACATTTTTGTAAGATTCCCCTCTGTTTACTCCATGGTTCTAAGTTATCCTAGCTTCTTGATCAGTTCTCACACTCAGAGCCAAGTATCTGAAAGGGAGGTCTAATTCCCAGAGGAAAGGACTGCCTAGTATTCCAGGAAATGTAAATGAAAATAATTCCCCCCAATTCTTGTATTAATGAACTCCACATATTCAGCTGGGTAACTATACACTAGGAAAGGGGATACTTTTAATTAGCATTGATATTTGCATACCAAAAGTCATAATGTCTCACCCAATAGAATAAGCACCTTCAATAAAAGGAATCACAGAGTAGATGATTCAGTCAGTGAAAAGCCATATAAGGGATCAGACATTTTCCTGAACCTCAAACTGATCACTAGAATGCAAAACTTAGTACTTGATAGATTTCTTATATTATTTCTACTTCCTGAGAGACTAGAACTACTGGAAAAAGTCAAGTGAGAGCCTCAAAAGTTGCCCTGTTAGGGAGAACAGAAGAAGCTCGTGCCACCTCTGTGGTCATAAATGATGAAGGTTGTGGCTCACCTTACAGATTTTACCTGTCTGGGTGCTAAGAAAACAGCATCATTGATGATAACAATGAGCTAATACAAACAGAATGTCAATACCAGTTTAGTTGCTGTGCCAAACAGAGTTTCTCTGCTAAAGAATACTAATATGAGCTTCAGCAGGTGGTATTGGAAGAAGAAAAGATAAGGACCATTTGCATTCAGAGGAGATGGAATAAAAGTGCACACCTCTGATTTTGTTTTTCCTTATGGAGGAACTATTCAGTTAGTAGGGTGACCACACTCTGGTGGGGAGCCCCACACCCAGAAGTACTTGGGCAGTACAAACTGGAGTCTGTGGATTTATTTTTTTCAAAGAAGACAGGAAGGTAGGGGCAGGATGGGGAAGCAGGCTCAATCAGGGACAATTAAGGGGAGGAGTTGGGGTCAATATGATCAAAATGCATTCTATGGAATTCTCAAAAAAGTAATGAAAATATTTTTTAAGAAGAAGTCCTATTAGCCCCAAATAGTTTTGATATTTAATCTGTGTAAGAATGGATATAAATTTAACCTTACATTAGTTTATTCTACATATCTTTCAGCTTGGACAATACCTACTGTATAAAATCTTATTTTTTTTAATTCATTAATAAAAATAAACATTAGGTGTACATTCAGAAAAGAAAAAGAACTTCAGAGAGATTTAAAGACAGCTGTAGCTAAGGAGTCTAAATATCCTTTTGTTGGTTTTAATTTGAATATTTCTTATTTTTCTTTCTTGTTTGCCTGTATGTCTGCTATTCCTTTTGATCACTTGTTAGCCTATGTACTGTCTGAATTAGATATAAGAGGCAAAAGATCTTATAACTTGAAAAATGTCTGGCACCTTTCCTGTGGGAAAATGTAGTAGAGTTCTCAAAAGGAAAGTGCAGAGATAGTGGGCATAAACGATACTGAAAATGCCCATCAATCAAATCTCTTATTTCTGGAAGAATTTTGAAACAATACAGTTGGAATTTTCCTTCTCTTTCAAAGCCTATATATAACACACTAAGAATCTTGAAAGAGAATTTATGGGCCATTTTCGAATTGATTTATTGCTTGCACACAGGAGCATTGATTTCTTTAAGTGCTGGGCAGAAAGAAAGCAGGTTGTGAATTAGGTGTGACTGCTTGTCAAAGAAGAGGGTGAAGATGAGAATTAAGTGCCAATCAAGTTCAATATAAATACATTTTGTAATAGAGTGTTTTCTGTTACCACATGAACTTCGAATTTTTGTGCTGCGAATATTATTTTAGTAAAGCCTCATTTATCCTTACTTCTAACTAATCTACAGAGTAAAGAAACATATACTCTTCAAGCAAAGTGAAAATAAAAATTTAACTGGAAATTTTTAATACATAAGAGCTACACTATCATCAAATATAGTTTCTAGGTATCAGTAAGGATGATTGAATACTATATCAGATGTCTGTTCAAAATATGTTGACTGTTTGATCATATAAACAATGAAGAATTTCTGCTATGAACTTCTAAACAACTTTAAAATTATTTCTAGGAATACTTAAATTATAGATGAAAGTATTGATTCCTATTCTATATGTTGAAAATGACTACATAGATTTCATTTTTATCAAACCAGAATACAGTCACAATTTATATTCAAAATCAAGTCTGTTAGCTGTAAGGCATCATATTGTCCTGTAATGACACATCATTGTTTCATGTGTGTTGCCATAGTGAAATGTTGAATGCACTCCTGAAGATTATTGTCTAAAGGCTTGGTCACCAGCATGGTGCTTTACAGAGACTCAGGGGGTAGGCTTATGGGAGGTCCTTTTGTCATTGGTGGTAAATTATAAACCTTAATCTCTTCCTCTGGTTTGCTTCTTGGTTCTTGAGGTGATTAGCTCTTTCACACATTCCCACCATGATGTGCCAACTTCCCTGTTGGCTCAAGGTTCTAGAGTCACTTGATATTGAAGTGAAAAATCCAAAACTGTGAGCCAAAGTAAAGCTTCTCATAGGCAAGTGATGTGGTTCGCACCTGTAGGTCCACACTCAGGAGGCTAAGGCTAAAAAATTATTCTTTCCTGAGTTCAAGTCCCAGTATGGGCTATATAGCAAGTTCTTAGTCAGCCTAGGCTATGTGAGACCCTGTGTTAAAGAATAAAATAGGGACAATGTGCCCTGTTATAAGGTAACTCCTTTTAATCTTTTATAATGTATGTGTATATACTTTAAGAAGCTTCCATAGTGATAGGTTTCTAAAGGCTTCTATGGAATCCCTCTTTTGATGCTGTTGACCAGGGATTCCATAGACCCCCTAACAATATTGGCTATTGTCACTGCTCTTGGCTACCCACCAGAATTTAATGGTAAGATCCTATGACTGAAGACACTATATACATTAGGGAAAAAAAAGGAGAAAGCAAGTTGTACTGACTCCAAACCCTTTTCTCCATTGGCTAGATGTCACAGTGCTGGAAGACGCTATGCATGCTACTGGGAAGAAAAAGTCATCTTTGGTGATGGCCAGCTGTGAATCCTGCACACTTCAGTCACAACTGATCTGTCAAGTTATGAACTCTGGTGAAATAGTTGCACAAGTTCTATGGGAATAGCCATTCGCTTTCTAATTGGATTTAAGGTCCATTTCAGAAGACGGAGCCCTTACCTAACATTGATGCCAGAGTATGAAATCTATTCTGAAACAAGTCACAGTCCATAGTGGAAATCCTAATATTATTATTCTGTTTAATAGATATAGTATTATAGTGACTTACTCCAATAGATTAATACATCTCTCAGCTACCACCAGAGAAGCTTCCTTATGCAACAGATGATGATTAACACAGAAACACATCTAGGTAAAAAGTCACATAAACAAAAAGTCAGAAATGGCCACATGATAATGCATAATTTGTTCTTTTCTGGTGGTATTTTGGTGGTTTTATTTTGACCTGCATGCTTTTATTCTTTAATTTTCAAATGTTGTATACTTAAAATCTTTAATTGCCATATGCTGGTAATAAACATTATTTTAAAATAGATGTAATCCCCACACATATTTCCTACTCCAAATTTCCTATTCTGTCTTCAAGGTAAAAAGGCAGAGTGAGTTGCACCACAATTTCATTTGGTGAGTATGTCAACATGTCTATGATATTATCGACTCTAGAGCTAACACAGTCATTAGGTAAAACAGACAAATGTTCTAATACCTTTTCCTGTCTTCTAAGGATCAAGGACAAATTCCCACAGCCAGTTTCCCCTCATCTCATTTAGAGATGTATGGAGGATCTCCAGAAGATCTACTGTATGAAGTACAAGGAAACATGCTGTGTTCTACGTCACAGACCAGGCTTAAGTCCGCAATGGGGAATTCAGATATGAATTCTGAGAAAGACATCTGCTCATTTTCATCTATGGAGATGAAGAAAGAGCACAACTACTGAACGAGTTTGTACCTGAGTTGCCAGATGTCAAAGGTATTCTAGTCTCTGCTGCTTCCAATGGTGGTCTCGCCACAGAACATTTAACACATGGCTTTCAGGTTTGTCAGGCAGTAAGACAGCCTCTTGTCTGTGTTGTACATACTGATAAAATCTCTGTCTAAACTTAGCAGCAAGAACTAATTCCTGCAGGACCAGCAGGACCATCAAAATCCTGATATTTCTATCCTGGAATAATGCTCTGAATCACACAGAACACTCCTGACTTCCAGATAAAGCACTCCTTCGGGATTTTCTGTTATGCATAACAGGATACAGAGCTGAATAAAGAAAGACAGAAAGATGAAGGAGCTAGCAGGTGTCTGGTAAATAACACAAGTTATCTATGGCCACACATATCATAAGGAGCAGATACAAAGAGAATGTATTGTACAGAGTAAGACAAACTAAGGAGAAAGGCACATGGTGATCTATGTTCAAAGAACACCCAAAGCAAGACGATCAGTACCTCAGAAAAGGAAGCACTGCCAGACACACAGGATATTTGGGGAAAACTTAGGCCATCATCACATGATCCATATTTATGATTCCTGCATGATGAATGGAATGAACTGTTCTTAGTGCCAGACAGGCAGTTAGACACTTGTGAGAGAAACTATCCAAAGAGAGATAAGAGAGAAATGCTGGACCCTCAGGATATCCTCATACAGAGAACTTGGGTTGGATATGCAGATGGCAAGCATTCCTATGCCTAAGTGACGGCATTACTATCAGGGCTCCAATCTACAGGGAACCAAGGAAAGGCTACAGAGCCCCTGATGGGAGAGATGATATGACACTGTAGCATAATGATAATGCCAAGCATATCTAGAGACAAATGACCCAGACCTGAGGAACAAATCTTCCAGCTTTTACCAAGAACAATAAAAATCTTCCTTCAGTGCATCTCCCTTTCCAGTGTGTTTTTAAGAATAGAAAGCTACATTCTAGTACTTCCGTTGTGAATTACAGAGGGCTTTTGCTCTTCTGAGCTAAACAGACCATGCTTTCTTTGCTCACTGCTCTTATTTAAGCTTTGCCACAAAGATACCATTTATACAAAAAAAAGTATTATTCCTTCCCTTGAAAATTAGTGGACTTGAAATATCTCTAAACAAGAAACTCAGAGATGAGGCATCCTGCATGCAATAACTAATCCCCATTGCTCCTTACAGGGGCAAATAATTGTCCTTGTTTTCAGGCTTTAAGTGAACAAAGGACATCATTAAAATCAAGTGATTTTATTTCAGAATTATACTTCAAATAGTGAAATAAAATAGTTTCAATATGAATAAAATGTTATAGTTCATGAGTCAACCCCTAAAGTTTGTTATTGTAACAATTTTATAGGCTCAGGAACACCATAATATGGGAACATGAAGAACCTGGTTTTCTTCTCATCCCTGTCACAGATTGTGTGTCTATTTGGCTTCATTTTTATTATCTTAAAAACAGAAAGGGACTGGGAGGTGTCTTAGTGGGTAAAAGTACTTTCTAAGCATGAGGATCTGAGTGTGAAGTCCTAGTACCCACGTGAAAACGGAGCCTAATTGCGTGATCCTATAACTATAACATTAGGAAGCAGAGGCAGACACATCCCGAGAGCTTGTGAGAAAGCCAACTTAGCCCAAATGGTGCTCTTCCAGTTCAGTAAGACACCTCACCTCAGGCAATAAGGCAGAAAGAAATAGAGGAAGATAACAGATGTCTCGCTCTGGCCTCTGTATGCATGTATACCTGCACATTTGTGTGCTTATACCACAACATATACACAGCACAATATTTTGTTATTATAATTTTTATTTTTATTTTTTATATAAGATTGTATTGCCTGCATATGTTTGAATGCATTCATGTTGTGCCATGCCCATGGAGGTCAAAAGAGGTCATTCCAGATCCATAATGGAACTGGAATTATGGACAATTGCTTGTTGACATGTGGGTGCTGGAAATCAAACCCAGATCCTCTGCAAGAGGCACCAGTATTTTTAACCTGAAAGCTGTCTCTCCAGCCCCACAAAATTTTTAATTAGAAAAAACAGATAGGGTTAAATGTAAGAATCTTTATGTTCTGCCATCTTTTAATAAGCTCTGAACCTATAAAAACTTTAATATGCACATGTGCATATATCACTAAAGCATTAGTGTGTGTGTGTGCACGCACGCGTGTGTGCACTCACATATGTGTGTATGCAGGTGAATAATGAAGTTTGTAATGTTAAGTAGCCTTGTTATTCTGGATGTTATAATGCATTTTTAATTCAGAAGGAATATTGTTGGTGCTACAATTTATTTCTGGTTTTCTACATGTATTTAACTATGAGAGATACCTTTGGCAATATGGTCCGAATGGTATATATGGTATGTCCTCTGTTTAGTTCAATTAGTGCCTTTCTGACACAGATGGTAATAGTCACACCTCTTTTGCAAATGTTATTCAATAAACCCTCCCTTTTCTGTTTTCCCTGATCAAATTCAGTGCCGATCAAACACTGAGCAGTCATAGGTCCTGATAAGCATAATCTAAAACAGCTGTATGTGCTCACTTTTGTTCTAGACTTGTGTCTAGTTAGAAGCTTTCAGATCTAGCTCCCCCCCATTTCAACTCTCACCCTGTGTGGGCACACCCAAAATAGACTAAGACCTCCAGCTAGTACCCAGCTCATAAAGTTTCCACTGCCTCTCCATAGTACCAACTTGGGAAAAAGCTTTAACCACATGACCATCTGGGGGCACTTAAGATTTAAACTACAGAAAAATACATCACTCTAGTCCAATAATTTCCATTTCTGAATTTCACGCCATTATGTGACTACAGTATAGTTATTTTTTTCTTCATACATGGATGAATTAGAGTACATTTTCAATGCTTTATGACTGCACTCAAAGCCCTTCAGAACATTTTTATCCATGTCTCTAAACACTGGTGAATGGATACTTATTGACTACATCTCTAGGAGTGGAGTTTCAGGGCCATAGGGATTAATATTAACCACTGTGCTAAGGGTCATTAGATAATTCTGTAGGGCTATACTATAATAATTTATTTTCCCATAAATCTTCATCACATATTAAAATCAATTTCTAGCTATTTGTGCATTGACTTCCAGGGAGAATATATTTCTGGCAAGTTTGCCAAGAAACAAAATAAAGTTCTTAGATATGTTAGCATCTGTTTAGTGGCAGTTACCAGAGTCCATAGTGCTGTGAGATCCCAGTATTCCAGGCTCACAATATAACTGCCGAACTTCAAAATCAGCTTCAACTTACTGTTTCCTCCCTAAAATTGACTTAATTTTTAGTGCTTCAGATAGAGGTATTAAAATCAAGCTGACTGTGTAGCTGCAAGTCCATATTTCATGCAAACCTTTAATAGATGATCATTTCTGCCATATCTTCCCTGAATTGTGACATTACTATTGGTATTTCCTTGTCTTCTCATGTGACTACCCAGCTCAGAGCTCCTTTGGAAACCTTGATAGTTTGCTGTGATGGGAGTTCCTAAAATATGTTTCATATTATTTTTCAATGAGATTAGTCCTTTCCTTTCTGTAAATAGTTACTTAATGGGATTGAAATGGTTTGGATTTACATATCATTACTAAAAATCTCTCAGGAAGAATAAACTACATTTAGAAAAGTGCACAAATAAAAATACAGATGATTAGATGACTTATTAGCACACATATCAAGAAGAAGCATAGACCTTATCATGTGCCCCCTTCCAGGTTCTGCCTGGTTCTACCCCTGGGCCTATTGGTTTGTTAAGTTTGATTTTAGTTAGAGGATGCAATATAGCCTCTACATCAACCTGCTCCTTCTTACATATAGGCTTATCAGAAACTAGCAACCGAAATCTCAGCCAGGGTTTGACAGAGTCAGTACAGGACCGGGGCTAAGACTCGGGCACCTTGTTGCCCGTTCACTCCTCATTCTACCTGTACCAGAGTATCACTGCTAGCATCTCTTCTTCCACCAAAAGGGCAAGAGATTTAGTGACCATTAAGCAACGCCACACTCCTCTCCATTAAGTCAGTCGAGACGCCCACCTAGAATTTCGCCAGGGGTGGGCTCCTTCTCTCCTCCCTTGTAATTCTCTCTCCCTTCTCTCCCTCCATCCTTCCTCATCTCCTTTTCTCTTTACCTGTGAGCCTCACTGCCTTCCTTACTCTCTCTCTAGTCTTCCTTCTTTTCTCTAAATCTCCCCTACCTATCACAGACATGAGCTGTGTGCGCATGCACATGCACGCGCGCACGCGCGCGCAGACACACACACACACACACACACACACACACACGGGGGGGGGGCTTACAACTATCACTAAAGGGTGAAATTCAAAGGAAAAAGCATGTGGTTTTTTGTAATTCAAGTCTATCTGTTGGAACACTCAATTCAGCATTCTATTTGCTATGTGAATCTTTAATATGAAGAAAAATGTGTATATACTGTTTCTGCATTTCTCATGGGTTTAGGGTGGCATCACATTTCCCTCTGGGTTCCTTGATATGCACTGATCTCAAAGTTAGTTTCATATGTTTAAAAGTCAGGCCCTGCAATCCTAAATATAGGAACTCTCAGAAAATCTGCCTAAATTATTGGGATTAAACTGGTTAGAGTTCATGTGTCTATAATCTCAGCACTGAGGAAGCTGAGGCAGGAATTTTATGAGTTCAAAACCAGTCCGTGCAACATAGTAGGACCCTGACTCAAAAATGAATAGTGTCCCAGACCAATGATGGTGAACTCCCTTCCAATCTAAGCTTTCAGGGTTGCATAGATTGCTGGAATCCTTGCTTGTCCAAGATCTGAGTACACTCCCTGACCTATGGTCCCAAATCCCCTATCCAGAAACTTCTCTAGTCCCCACAATCGTAGGCTTGGGCCTGCTAGAATCATGGAGATCCTTGCCCTCCGCAGACCTTTTAGTGCTCCCAGACCTGATGTGGGGAGCTCCTACCACCACCCCAGCTCTGCAGCCTACTCTAGTCATCAGGATCCTGGCGTGCCCCAGACTTACAAGTTCTCCCAGCCAACCTGCTCAATGAGCAATGCCCAGCATGCTCTAGTGACCCAGGACCACTTAGAATCAATATTAGAACCTCAGCCCAAGTTTGCGCCTATCCCTAGATGAACTGAAACTACTTCTTGCAACCTATCTGCATATCAGCATAAAGTAGACCCAAAACTGAACACCGAGCACTACTCAGGTACAACCTAACAAGCTGGGAAATTAGTAAACAAAAATACAAACAGCCATTCGACAAAGACAGCATCACATATCCCTATGAAGAAACATGACCTCACAAGTCCCGATACTTAGGTCCCATGGGGAAAAACACAAATAATATGAATAACCAAGATAATATGTTTCCTACCCGAATTAGCACACCCAAGCTGGGTATAGTGCTACATGCTTTTCATTCGTCACATGGGAGGCAGAGGTAGGCAGATCTCTGTGAGACTGAGATCAGCTTGATCTCCATAGCAAGTTCCAGGCCATACAAGGAGAACCTATGAAAAAAATAAATAATAATATGATTTTGGTTTGAGTCAGCAGATAAGAGCACTGGCTGTTCTTGCAGAGGATCTGGGTTCAGTTCTCAGCAACTACATGGCAGCTAACAACAGACCATAACTACAGTTCCAAGGGATCTGACCCACTCTTCCAACCTCCATAGGAATTGCACAAACCGAGTGCATCTCCATACATGTAGGCAATATACATATACACAGAAAACCAAAAAAAATGATAATAGAGTTCTTTTATTTTTAAAATATTTGTTATTTTTATTTTATATGCATGAGTGTAATGCTGTATGTAGGTGCTTACACCATGTTGTGCAGTGCCCACGAGATCAGAAGAGGGTGTCAGATCTCCTGGAACTGGAGTTACAAATGCTCGTTAGCTGCTAAATGGTGCTGGGAATCAAACCAAGATCCTCTGAAAGAGCAGCCACTGGTCTTAAATGCTGAATCATCTCTCCAGCCCCCATAAAATACTTTTTTAAAAAAAGAACTATCAGCACCCCCATCACAATGTTTGCTGAGAACAGAAACCGTACAGATGCATAGACAATGATTCCAAAATAGCAATTATAAATATGTTCAAGGAACTCAAAGAGGATATAGATTAAAAAATTGAATGAAGACAATGAAAACACAATTTAATGAAATAATTAAAACAATTCGAAACATGAAATTAGAAATCAATAAAGACAAGCAGGCAGTCATGGTATGGAGGGTCAGTAGGGGAGGACGGAGGTAGGCAGTGTTAATAGGGGTAAAGTGGGGATAATATAGGTATTGGGACTGGGAAGGGAGGAAGGAGGTTGAATGGGAGAAAAAACAGCAGAAATGAACGAATCTTGGAGGACTAGGGAACCCAGAGGGAAATGTGATGCCAACCCCCCATGAGAAATGCAGAAACAGTATTCAAACATTAGTACCTGTATACCCAGGGGGTGTTTGGCAAAGAACACAGGGCCAGACAAAAGGTACCTCGCTTTGTGTGGGTGGTGAGAGTGGTCCAAGGGACTCCAAAAATGATACAGGCTGTTGCCAAAGTTCTTGGTTATCTCCCAGAACTAGAAGATGATACCTTACTGCTGAAGACAGGATGTACTTGGGGTATAGGACTCAGAGCAATGGAGCAGGAACTGACCTGGAAGACTTCTACCTGAAGGTTAGCTCTTATAATGCCAGATGACAACATGCAAACTGTTAAGGGGGAAAATCGATCAATGGTCCAACCCAACCCTAAATTCTAATATCTGTAACAACCAGCACAACATACTAATTCTATTGGTCTGGTAGTAGAACTCTCATCTGGAGAATAATCAACAGCTATCTAATTGGACTTAAAACCCTCTCAATGGGCGTGAATTCATGGGTGGTACTGTAGACTTACCACGGGATTGAAGTGGGCATAGATCCTAGAGAGAACCCTATCTCTGCCATATCTCCAGAGAAGCGAAATTTCTTACCATATGATACATACAGATCCCTCACATCTATAGAAATACATACAATACACCATTTATCAAAGAAGCTTCTTTTGGCAACAGATGAAGGCTCCGGCAGAATTCCATAACGGGTCAGACACAGAGAATACACAACTGAGGAAAGACAATGGTAGAGAGAAAACTAAAGCATCCCTCAACACTCACCAGTGACGTTTCCTTAAACAACATAGTGTCATGCACATAGAAGGCCACAACTAGGCAAATTTTATATAATAAGATACTGCAGATTATTTATTCCTGGATAGGACTCCTATACTGAACCCAATCAACCAATGGCTCAGAGATCATTGAAGAAGAGGAGGCAGAAAGATTGTAAGAGCCAGGGCTGGTTCGTGAACTTAGAGAAGTAGAGGATTTCAGGCCACTGGAAGCTTGCACATTTGAAATTATGCCAATGACATCATTGAGTGCAGGACCCACACGAACTCAAATTAGACAAGGGCCTAGAATGGAGCAATAGAAATTGGTTGTGGGCCAGACCTAGATTGAGAACTATTGGAGACTAATTGCTACTAGGAGAGGGAGTGTATGACTTATTTAAGATCTCTAGAGAGCCTGACCAGACTCCAGTGGATGAATTTGCACTAAAGGACGTCTGGACACTAATGATTGACTGGATAGGACTTAACATATATGGCAGGATACATGAGGTCTGGTGGGAGGGGTGGGGTGAGTGATCAATAGGGGGGGATCTAAATTTGATTAAGAATTGTTGTATGAAATGTATAAAACCCAATACAGAAATTTTTAAGGGACTTAAGAGTACTTATCTATCACCAAATTGAAAACATATATCCAACTTCTGCTTCCTAACTCTTAAAATAATTGCAGAAGAGGAAGTACAAAGATCACAAAGGCCAGAGGTAGTAGATAACCATAAGGTAACAGAGTTTTCCAGATTGCTGGCAAGTTATTTATATGAACTCACAGCAATGTTGACATCATGCATAAGTACTACATAAGCTCAAGCCAGATAAACTCCTAGCAGAGAAGTAGATGACTAAGAAACCCCAACCCTACCTCAATAGGGGAAGCATCATTCTCTTTGAAGGGTGTGACTCTTGGTAAGTTGCCCAGGTTCTGGTGGAGGAAGTAAGGGGTTCAGAAAAGGAAGTGAATCTCAATATGCTCAAAATATATTGGATGAAAATTTTAAGAATTCAATTAAAATGGGAAACAACATTTAAAACAAAAAAGTAGTGAGGGAAGTGTCTTGCCAAGGAATTATAGCCTCAGGTCATATTTGTGAACTCATGTGTCGCTCTATTCACTTCAAACTCACATCTTTCCTTTCTCAGACTCCTGAATCTTGAGATTATATAAATGCACCACCATGCCTGGCTGAAGAGAGACTTTGACTGCCTCCAAGACAAATAACATGTGGAGTTATGGAAATGCAAATTATGTTCTTATCAGACGATGTACACATGTACTGAAACTTGCATAAATTGTACTTCATAAATATGTACAATTATATGCCTAAGTTTTAAGAAATGAAAATGAAAAAGGGTCATCCTATATCAAATTTTAAAACATGGGCATTCACAAACCTTCTAATAAACTAGGATAAAAAGGGATAAAATCTAGTTGGTACAAGGAACTATGTGGATAAAGAGAAAGGAGGTCAAAAGAGGTGGGATCCTAGGAGACTCGTATTATCAAGGGAGAAGTGGAGAAAATAAGGACACTTAAAATGGGAAAGGCGTGGAGGGAAGGTTAGGGAGAAAGAGAGAGGGGGGAGATAAATAATGCCTAGCTAGTGTAAAACATGAGAGGGAATCATATCAGTCTAACAACATAATGACAAATTCCACATACAGGATCTCTACATGAGTCCATGTAGCTGAAGGTTACCAAACAAGAAAACAGTGTCAGACAAGCTATTGACACAGTCCTTGATTGCCTCCCAGAAGTTAACAGTAAGACCCTATTGCGGAAGACAAGACATACTTCAGAGACTAGATTTGGAGCAATGGAGTTGGAACTGACCTGAAAGCCACTTCTCCTGAAGGCTAGCTCTTATAGCTCTGCTCTCACAAATGCTGCTAAGGGAGAACATCAATCACTGTCCCAACACCAGCTTCATGACCAAATAATCACATCAATGACTGACACAACATATAACACTCTGGGTGCATTACTGGCACTTTTATCTTGGGGGCAATCAATGGCTACCTAATTGGGCTTAAAGCCCACTCAATGAGAGCAAACTCTTGTGCGGTAGCGTAATCATAGCCAAGCGCACATGGCTGAACAGGTCATGGATCTTAGAGAAATCTCCAAGGCTGTCACATCCCTAAACTAATGTAACTTCTTACTAAGTGCAAAATGTGTGTCCTTATATTTACATTCAGGTATCCCAGTCACCACTCATCAAAGGACCTTCTTTTTCACCAGAGGCTACGACAGAGTACCACAACTGACATTGTCTGTGAATTGCCCAAGCCTAAGCAGCACATCTACAATGCAACCTCTACACCTAAGGCTCATGCAACATAGAGCAAGGATGACACTAATGATTGATTGAGGTGTGCTGTATGAAATACACAGAAATTCAATAAAAATTAAGTGTAAGAAAAACATACAAAAATAAAATTAATCTTAAGAGATAGACTAATTGGGATTTTCCAATGTGCCTTCATATCTGACTTAATTAAGAAGCCCCCTCTGTGGTACCAATTTTAAATATTCTAATTGAACTAGATTTCAGGATAGTGTACAATAACAAGGACTTGAAATTTTGGAATCAGGTAAATGCAGGTTTTCAATACAAGGTTTACTTTGAAGGTGAATAGCTTGCATAATTCCATTCATTTCTCTTTTGTGCTATTCATTTGCTAGTGGAGAAACTAAAACTTATCTTGACTCCCTCTGTCTTTGCATGTAAGTTAACACTCTGAGACTTATTGGCTTGTCAAATGCCCAGATGGAATTTGAGAAATCTCAAGGAGAACACAGGCTCATAGAAAGTTATTAAAGATTAAGTGAAGGGGTCAGTTATCATTTGTTCACATGCCACCACGACTGTCCTATAGTGATTTCTCTGGGATACTGTTTGATAACAGATTCTTATATCTTTCTCACCACAAGATGTGAATAAGGAAGAGAAAATGTTATATCTGAAGTTGTTTGATGATAGGCAAGTCCTACTCTGTCAGGGGTCCAACTCTCAGGCCAGCCTGGGGGGACCAAAGGGTCTCCAACATGGGGTGAGGAGCGAGTAGATGCAGTCAAGACACCAACTCCAGGAGTTCAACGGAAAGCCAGCAGTGGTAATCTGCTGCAAACTCAATGTATTCAGGAAATACATGGTATCTTATATGTTTGGTTAGCCAGTCAACTTATTGGGTGGGGTCCCGACTCTACAGCCAATCGTATTTTGTGCCCCCCGCCAGGTGCTGGGCAGAAACTGGCTTCACAACTAACCAGTTCAGAACACCACACCCACAAGAGTCATTCCTCCATTCCTCCTGGCAGGTGGCCCAGCTAGGCCCACCCTGCATTACGCCCAACACTAGATCCTTTAGTGTAAATGTGTAGTCTATACATTAGATGTTGTTACCACTATAACTGCATAAGCCCCACCAAGAGAAACACTGGAGTTTCTAAAGAAAGGATTAATGTTGCCAGGATAATTACCAAGACTTGAGTTTACAGGATGCCTACCATGTTCCTTTCAGGGAAAATGAATTTAGTCACAGTTCTGAGACAACACATAGACAATCTCCAGGGAAGCTGGAAAAGCCAACCAATAAACCTTACAGTTTTCTCTATAAACAAAAAATCATTAAAAGTCAAGAATGACCTTTTCAAATCTAATTTATAAGACAATATTTTCTTTGATTCCCATTTCCTAAACAGGCTTTCAGATGTGTGTTAGAAGTATCTTAGGCCCCCAATACTTGGTTTTGACAGACCTTCCATTGAAAGTTCCATTGTTCCTAAAATTCATTCTCAGTCGTTGCAGAATATAAAAGTTTTTGCTATTTAGGCTCCTATTGAGCTATTTCAACTCTCTATATTTTCCTTTAACACATAGGGTTTACAGACACTGTTATAAAGCTGTAGAAAGAAACATTGCTGGGCCAGGATGCATTTTCACATGCACCACAGAGATATTAAACACTTTCAACTCCTGATCATTTAGCTCAAAACAAGGGGACTTACCAACAGACACATTAAGTGCACATACTCTTATATAAATATTATATATATGTACACATGTGAATACACATACACAGTACCATATGCACGTATGCCTCACAGCAAGAATTCAAGACAGACACTTCAATCACTTCTGTCCCATTTCATAATACCTACTCTATTCTGCCTGATTTCTGTCAGGTACATCAGTACTGAAATTATACACTAGAGCTTTCCTGCCTAACTCATTTTCTCTCCCAGCCCCTAAATAATTATTTGAGAGGAAATTACATTATACATTAAATAAAATAATTTCTTTCCCAGAAGATTTCAGACTTCAGGCATTTTTAAGCTGATACTATATAATAAAGTAATTGCATAATTAGGAATACATTTGTCAAGTAGGTAATTATTATGCTTAGAACATGAAAAAATGGCTTTTTAAAGAGAGAAATAAAAAGATGGTATTAAGAATTTTAATGGATCAAATGAAAGCTTCAAGTTTTATTGGAAAGAAATAAATGGCCCTAACTAGAATTGGTTTTACAGGCCTGAAAGTCCATTTTAAATAGGGTCAGATAATGAGTTTGGGGGAGTCTGAGCTGGCTGAATTGCCATTCATGCATCTCTGCAGCATCAAGCTGGATGCGAGCCAAGTCAAAGGCTGGGTCTGCAGCAGGTCTTCCCTGCCTCTTCCTCTAGCATCAGTACCAGCTTCAGTTGGTGATGATCTATCTGTCTTCATCTTCATCCCCACCTGAATCTGAAACAATTTCCTCCTTTGTCTGTGTTGGCCCAACAATCTCCAACTCAGTGTGTTTTGGTGCCTTGTCTTTCATTCAGGAAAAAATCATGTAAAATAAAACTGACCACTCTAAAGTGCCAATTTCAGCAGTGTACAGCATCTTCACAATATTGTATAATCGTTTACAAATATCAAGTTCCAAAATCTTTTCATTAGAACAAAAATAAACCCAATAAACATTATGGAGTCAGCCTCATTCACTCCCTTGTCTACAGTCCCTATGACAGCCAATCTGCTTTTTCTCTCTATAGACTGGCCTTTTCTAGATATTGTCTATAAATGAAATCATGGGATTTTAAGATTTAATTTTTATTTATGTGATTGTGAGTATGTACATATCCATGTGAGTGTATGTACACATGTGTGCAAGAAACTGTGGAAGTCAGGTGTTGGATCTCCTGGAGCTGGAGTTACAAGCAGTTTTGAGCTGTTCCATGTGCGTGGTAGATCCAAACTCAGAGCAACAAGTACTTTTCACCACATCTCCAGCCCCAATATGTGACTTTTTGTGTCTGGCTTCTTTCACTTTAACAGAACATTTTTGAGGTTCATCTTCATTGTTGCTGTATAGTCAGACTACATTCCTTTTAATGTTGAGAAATATTCCATAATACGTGCCAGTTTCTAATTCTTTTGGCTATATAACTAGGTGGGAAATGGCTGGATAAAATAGTAATTCTATTTTAAATTTTCTGAGGACTTCCACATTTGTGGCTACAGCCCCTGTGGCGTCTTACACTTCCATCAGGTATAGAAAAGAGTTCCAGGCTCACTGCATCTTGCCAATAGACAGGAGTGTGTGTCTTGCTATCACTTACTGCTTTTGAATTTTGCATTGCCTTATAAATTGCATCCTCATGTATGGAAAGGATGGCATTCCTGTGGTATTCCTTTTTACTTCCCTAATGACTCATGATATCCAAAGACAATCCTTTCAACTATATATTTACCATTTGCAAATCTTCTTTGGAGAAATGTTGATTGAGTGCTTCATTTTTGTTATAGATTCATGAGAGTTCTTTATATACTCCAAATACTAGATTTCTTTTTTTTTTTAATTTAAGGATGGTCATTTCATTTGCGTGCACAACACAATTTTATGTGATGTACGTGGATATATTCATATTCATATTCTCATAAACTCCTCTACTCTCACATTTTACTCTCATTGTTTATGTATTTTACAGCCTCTATGCAGTTTTAACATTATCAAAGACAACTGTTACCAAGAATATTATATCTAGAAACAATTTACTTCCAGCTCAAAATCACTGACAAATGAGTCACTTCTCAGCATTTATCATAGTATTCTATAGTCCACAGCGAAATGTGGAATTGAATTGCACAATTTTCTAAAGCAGTTCGTTCAAATTGAAGTTAAAAAATTAATTGCAAAATATTTCTTAAAAAACAAGTGTAATTCAAGCACTGTGCCTTTATGAGTTCAAGCATAAGAGATTCAAGTAAACATTACCTTGAAACATGGTGATGAATGTCAATGTATTAACACATAAGATCAGAGTTATGTTGACAACTACTGAAATAATTACCCTGAAACACTATATGATTAAGTATACCAGTTGTTCAATGTTTCTTTTATGCATAGAAGCAAGCAGAGTAAACCATGTCATTCTAGGTCTCTTTAAACTACAGCAAGATATCTGGAAAACATTAAATTATCAAGAAAAAAAAACAGATTTATTCAGTTAAAACAGATTTTTTATCATGACAAAGCAGTTGAACAGTTAAAGATACTTGATAAGATCTGATTACTTTGGATAATCAGCCCAATTAATTAACTTGAAATAATTTATTTCATTTTACTGATATGATATTCTTGCCTTAAAAATTAGTAGTGCTTTTGCTTTATACTAGTAGGTCCTGAGAATTCCGTACAGTTCAGAATATATTTGTTGCTAAACATATACACTGTGTATAATTGTCTCACATAGAAAGTTAAAGTAACAGAAATATAAACTAATAACTACACAGTGACTTAATATCATGAATACTAAGAAGTACCCACCATTAAATAAAACAAAAGAGCTAATATCAATTTTTGTTTCAGTAGATATCCATCATATAAATATAAATGTAAAGCCAATCCTGAGCAGAAGGTGAACATACAACAAGCAAATTGGCATTTTGAATTAGGGAACATAGAACTCACACAGAGTGGGTTTCAAGAACTAGCACAGAAAGATTTTATGCTAAGTTTGAAATGGAACTTACAGGTGATAGGAAAGCAAGAGCTGTGTTCAAACCTGTGATTTATCATTCTTCCTTCACATTCTGTGGGTTGAATTCACTTTCTTTATTACAACCTTCAATGTACCTAAGGTCTTTTTATTATTATCTTAATGAAATCCAATTTATTTATGAATTTTTGTTTTTCTTTTTATTTTCACTTGTATTTCTGGTGTCATATGCCAGGATCTATTGATAAAGATTACACAAATTTCCTTCTATGTTTTCTCCTAAGACCTTTATGATTTTCAGTCAGTGATCCATTGTTTCACATGAGCTGCAAGGTAAGAAGCAAGATATAGCCTGTGCCAAAAGTGATTCACTGCCTTAAAGTTTCACTGTAAGTTAGCCATATTCTTTCACTTGTGTAATGCTTGTGGTGTGTTAGAGTTTATTTATGAAGTGTTCCCCCAAAGGCATAGTGTCAAAGTTTTGGTGCCCGGTTCATGAATTCAATCCCTGGGGGATGATTAACTCCAGAGCTCTGACATAGTTACTGACTGATGCAGAACTTGATGGCATTCTTGAGAGGTAGAGAAAACTAGACATGGGACTGTTTGGAAGAAGTAGGTCACTGGGAACATGCTTTTAAAAGATGCATCTTGTCCTTGCCTCTTCCTAGCCCTCTGTCTACTTCCTGACTGCCACAGCATGAGTAGCTTTTCTTTCCCATACTTTCTCCACTGTGATGCTCGGCTTCTCTCCAGACCCACCGTAATGGCTGCCCTTCAGTAATGGCTGCCCTTGAACTGAAGCTTCCTAAATCACAAATCAAGAAAGAAAAATGGTCCCTTTAGTTGTTCATCTAAAATAGCTGAATACAGCAATAAGCATACGACTAACATAGCCCGGCTGAAGCCACAGCTGAAAAACTGATACCAAGAGTATATGGTGCACAAACCCTATATTTTTAGGTTGTGACGTCTGCCCTAGAAAGAGAACCATACAACTAAATATTGCAGTATTACAAATTTAAAGCATCCATCAAGTCCCATCCTTAACTATATTTTATCAACCTTTTTTTTTTTTTGAGACAAGGTTTCATGTAGCCCAGACTAACCTCAAATTCACTAGGTAGCAAACAATGATCTTGGACTTCTGATCCTCCTGCTCTGCTTTCTGAGTGCTGGGAATACAGGTGTGTGCTATCATGTAAATTTACTACTTTATGCAGTGCTGGGGATCAAATCTAGGGTTCCATACATGTAAGAAATCCATTCTACCAAACGAGCTACATCTCTAGATATTCTGTCATTTCTTGGTATTGCACATATATAAGTAATTCACCTCAGGAACATTCCAAAATATTTATATTGAAACATATTTCCTTGGGCAAAACACTACATGGCATAAAGTTTTCTATTATTTATACTTTTTTTTTTCTGAAAGAAGGGGGAGACCTTGACCTAGAATAAGGAAATCAGTGAAAAAGTTTGTTTCTTAACTTTTGTTTTTACTCTTACCACAGACCCTGGGGATAACAGGGAATCTTGACTTACCTGAACTAATATTGATCAAATATTTGAATCTCCTTTATATTAACCAAGTGACCAGAATGTTCTTACCTATCCCCTCCAACAGACAACACATTCCTCAATAAAGCTATCTCCTTCAAACCAGGCTTTATTGGCATTAAGTTCAAATCTGTTTCATTTCACTAGAACCCCACAATAATATATTTGATTCATCTCATTTAATGCATTGAAGTATTTAATAGCTTTGTACCCTAAGTGCAGTTCTTTTGTTCCTTTTTTCTTTTATTTTTCGTAGAACAATAGAGGTTCATCAAAACTATCTGATTACCTGCATTTTCTATTAAAGCTTAGCAGGGACACAAGAAAAGAATTATCATACCTGTGGACATCCCATCCAATTCAAATTCACAGACAGGGAACTATCTCAGCTCCCCATGACTTTCCATTATCGGACAGAATATTTGAGGCTTTAAACGTTCCCCTCAGGAGAGAATGAAAACAACCTACTCAAGGGGGAAAAAATGTCCATTCCTAGTCAAGTTTCATCCTTACCATCTGCATTGCTCTACCTCCATATCCATCAGCTGATATTCATTGCCTTTCATGTTCCTGTGGTCACTAGAAGAGAGGAATATCTGGATCTAGCCTAAGTGTTTTGAGAGCCAATAAATTCAGAGTTCAACATGCGACTCCAGCCACCCTGCATGGCTCTCACCAGCAGGTACCCCTGGCCACTTTCTTAGACAACTGCTGTGGCTTCCACACCATAAGAGCTTCTTTCATGGTAGTTATCACAGTCAGGCTCATCAAAGACACCAAAGCCCTGGCCCAGTCCTGAAGTCCCTGCTAACTCTTCCTCAGTTCTCCAGTGAACATAGTCTTCCCTGATGAACTGGGTGTCACACAGCACCTCCCTCCTCAGTTCTTTCACTAAAACTCTGACCTCTTATTCTCATGTTTTCCTATTTACTAAGCAACGCTTCCCATGGCTTCCAAGTTTTCAGATCCCAGGACAGGCTCTTTAATGTAGATCTCAGTTGTGCACCTTTTACCCTTCCGGTCACCAGTCATAAGAAACAGCTACCCAATATTCTTTCTCATCCTCCTCTTTTCCCACTATCTGGAGACTGACACAGAAGATGCAAACCCCATGTCTCTTTCCCAGTGCACTTCTTCCTGGGCACAAACAGCTTCCTGCTCAGAGGCCATCTCAACCTCAATTTCATTTTATTGCATAAAGAAGGATATTCCAACTGCTACTGTAGCAGGGAGGCAAGCTATCCTATACCTCCTGGAGAAAGATAGCCATGTTACAATTCCCCTCCGAGATGCACCACCCTGACAGCTTACTTTCATTTGCATGTGTCATCACCTGTAACCGGAACAGTGACATCATGCTTCCCAAACTCATCCTTGGCTTTATTGTGATTCTTCTGTCTATGCCAAGAATTGGAAATCTCTTTCCCAGGAGAGAGGTAAATAAATATCAGCCGCTCCCTTTAGAGCCCCAATGACAAACCGAAGTATGATTCCAGCAATGTCCACCTTGGGGAATCAATGACTTGAATGAACTTACAGAGCACAGACAAAGTACTATTTACACTAGTGTGGGTGACCCCAAAATAGCCACACCACCAGAAAGTCTTACCCCAAAACAAATGATGTCTTCATCATAGCTGCATATATGGAGCCTCTGCTTCAGTTAAAATGTCACAGTCATCAGTGTATATTGTGGGCATGTACAAAATGGTCTGACAAGGAATTTAATTTTTTTTAAGTTTTCTTTTTCACATCTCATTCTCCCTCAGGATATGATGTTCCATGCCAAAAGAATCCTTATCCCTTTTTTGCATACACACACAAACACACACACACACAAATATACATACACTACCTAGCTCTCATTTGCCTTCAAATGACAGCAACTGTGAACCCCTAGTTTTGTATCTTCTGTTTCCACTTCTAGCCCATCCTGTGACTAGCCCCTCCCGGGTCATTTTAATGTTGCTGGAGTAACTGCTATGCTCAGAATGGGATTCCTTCACTTACTATGTGACTTTTGGCAATTATATTTCTGGCCTTATGACTTCCCACTTGCTCATCACTTTCTGTGCCTTAATGAAATGTATATAATCAGTATTCAGATTATAGTGAGGGTTAATTAAAATACTTAAAGTGCTAAAGAATGAGAGCCAAGTATCTTATTATTACTATAAGTGTACTTAAAAAATACAATTAAATCTTCCCTGTAGACAGCTGTACTGGAAGAAAACCTTCTAATTCTATAATGATTGAGATAGATATGATATAACATCAAAATTTGTTTCTATCTTCTTATTGGAACAAAGATTTAAACTCTCTAAGAACAACTTAAAGGTGAATCATATGCAAAATTGTACCCTACACACTAAATCCTTCAACTTATTTGGGATAGGAGATAATGCTTTTCATTGTGGGCATAAACTAGAAGAAGGATAAGGTCTTTCATTTTTTGACCAGAAATGTCAGACTTTAATCCTGAAGTTTGGGAAAGTTTCTACCAGGGTCCAATAAGTCCTTTGAACTACACAGGGCTCTGCACAAGATTGGATAATGATAAGGTCACTAGAGAAAACAAGAAAAAATTGATACCCAGAGAAAATAACCAAAATAAAACATCCTTTAATAGACTGATACTTACATTTTATTATTAGTTTGAAAATAAGCCAATGCTAGAAGAAGGAAATGCTAGGAGACTAAAGGAAACATTTAATTTCCACACACCTCAGTTACTTTATCTGTAAGCAATGAACTTCACCTCAATTTTCTGTGGCAATAGCAGTCAAAAGAACACTGAACACTTTCAAACAACCCAAAAGTCAGTGTTCAATATTAGGTAGACATAAATGATGGTTAAGTGGTGAATGTATTTAGTACAACAATGTGTTTTATCATCTGTATGAGTTTAGCCAAATTATTTCACTCAGTTAACCTGTGCTTTTACTTTCCCATCTGTAAAATAAAGATAATGAGATTGTGTGGCTCATAAGACGATTAATGACAATAAACCAGGTAGGATGTGTAAGCAGCTAGGACAGTCTCATGTGCATGACTACTTATCATCACCACATCAAAAAATGCATTTTCCTTTACCTTTGATTATTAGCCAAATACAGATTCTCTACATCGAATATTAAGATATAAAATAAAAATTGTAACTATAATTGAAAAAAAAAACCCTCCCTTTAAAAGCCATGATGCCCTTGTAAATTATCTTCAGTTGATTCACTGGCTTCCAGATCCCAGAGGATGCCTTGGGAGTTGGATTTTCTTATTCTCTCTGGAACTCTTTACTGAGGCTGAGTCAATCCTTCAATATACACAGTGAAAAGGCTATATGGGCATGGCATCTCATGAACCTGTTGAAGAGTCATTTTAGCTTTTTCTTTTTTCAGAGAATAGCACCTAAATTGCCAATGCTTTCTTCTTAGTGATATTTGATGAAAACATTTATAACTGCATGAAGTGTAACACAGGACTTTTGTAAAAAGCACGAAGTTTACAGAATGTTATAATCATACTGCCAAATACTACAGTATCATTTTACTTGGAGCCATCCCTGTCTCATGGTGCAACTGCTTAGGCTGATATCAAAATGGTGAGATTCATTCCTTTTTAATTGGACCCAGGCAACCAGTCTTATAGCAAAACAGGTGTGGCCTCCACTCTCTATAATTGCAAAATGCATGCCATTGCCTATGGGGAAATCACCTTAACATTAAGAAAATGAGTTGAAGAGATTGACCAACAGTGAAGAGCACATGCTACTCTTCGGAGGATCCAAGTTCAGTTCCCAGCACCTAAGCTGGGCAGCTCACTAACTCTAGATGACTCTAACTCTAGATGATCCAAAACCCTCTTCCTGGTTGCTGTGGACACCTGGACTCATGTGCTCTTAACCACACACAGACACACACATGCACATAATTAAAAAATAAAAGAGTTGCATATCAATGGAACCAGATGTTATCTTGTTAAAGGCTTTTCAACAACCTAGGGATCAATTCAGAAGTGCAAAATCCCAAAGATCTGCTCAAACAAGTTGCTGGTGTCTTCTATGCCAGAGGCGCTCTCTGTCAGACAATGAAAATCTGACCCTTTTGTGCCATTAACCATAGCTTGCTTTCTCATGCACTACAACATAAAACATGCACTTAAAACCCCCGTGGCTAGTTCAAGATCCATGTGGTTTTCCTTAAAATCTCTCTAATTTCACACATAATGGTTTAGCACTCAGGACAGGGAATCAATTATACTCAGTACAGGCTTCTCACCCATTTGTCACTAGGATCAGGGTAAGTCCAGCTGGCTGGGTTTTACTTTAATTGCCCAAATGTTTGCTTATACTCATAATCATTACCCCTGCAGGGAGACTTATTTTACGCTAGACCCTGAAGCTTCCATGCAGAAAGGACATCATGTACCCCAGTCCTCAAGGTGCCTGCATTTGAGAACTTAGGCTTGCCAGCAAGTGCTTTTACCCAATCACTGACACAAGCTATAATGGGAACCCATCTTACTCTGGATAGCAAGTCTGAACTAAGCACTTGAGAAAGCTCAAGATTTACTGGGAGGGTGATATTTCCATATAAAGTAGGGAGTACAATGTGACATTTAGGGGAGGAGCATGTGCAAAAATATTTGAGAAGAGGCTCTGATTCAGCACAGGAGGTGGGAATGATGTAGCTGGAACTGACAATACAAAGACTGATAAACTGGATGTGGTGACACATGGGCCTAAATCCTAGCATTTTAGGAAGTAAAGACAAGAGGATTGGTAGATAAAGGTGATCTGCATGAGACCCTGTATCCAAAACAATGGAAAGAAAAGACCCACAAGACATAGGAGACTGTGGACGGCAGGTGACAGATGTTATCTTACAGAGTGCCAGACAGGAGCAGTTGTTGGTCAAGGTACTCTAAGACACTCTCAAAACAACAAAGGTTATTGTCACAGTCCTTGATTGCCTCCCAGAACTTGAAGGCAAGACCCTATTGATGAAGACAGTACATACTTTGAATACAGTACTTGGAGCAATCGAGCCGGAACTCCCTTGGAAACCTCCTCCCAAGTTGGGAGGCTAGTTCTCACAGTATCAGGGATACTATGCAAGCTACTACAGGAGAAAATCAACCAATGGTCCAACCCAGGTGTGAAGCCTAATAACCAGAACAATGGCCGGTGCAGCAAGCTATTGTTATTGGTGAAATAGTGGCATTTTTATCTTGGGAGTAATAAACAGCTATTTAATTGGACTTAAAGTCCATTTAATGTGAGGAAACTCATGCGTGATACTATAAATATAGCCAAATGCACATGACTGGAAAGGTCATAGATCCCACAGAAAAACCTATGTCTGTCACATCTCTAGACATAATTTCTGACTATATGCTAAATAATATTCATATATTTACAGACAAGTATATTGCCCACCATTCTCCAAAGATCAATGAGCAAATGGAGACTATTTCAGAGTTCCACAAATGGTCAAACACAGAAAATTAGTATCTGTGAGATGCCCAGCCCTAGATACACATTGACAATGCAATCTCCATACCCAAGACTCAGGAAACATAGCCAAATAGGGGCAGAGAGAATATTAATGCATCTCTCAACCCTCACCAGCAAATCTTTCTCATGAAACAGATGGTGACCAACACAGAAAGCCACAACTGGCCAAAATGTAGAGAAGAAACTGCAGAGTATGTGTGACTAGATAGGACTCCTGTATTAAACCTCTACCACTCAGGGCTCAGGATCCATTGCACAAGAGGGGCAGAAACACTGTAAGAGCCAGGAGTGGTGGATGATCCCAAAGAAAAATGCAGCTGGGAACTTTCTTATATGACAGCATGTGCAAGACCCTTGCAAACTCAAGCTAAACAAAAGCCCAACATAGAAGTGGGGACATAAATAAGCTCCAACCTTAGCTGAGGAACTATTGACAACTGACCACTGCTGGGTGAGGGAGACTTTTTCTTCTTTAAGGGATCAGCACTAGATAGGTTAATCAGGCTCCAGTGAATGGACTCAAGTGAGGGACATCCAGGGTCACAAGCTAACTTGATTCGATAGTTCTTAATAGAATGCATGAAATCTGGCAGTGAGGGCTGTAGGGGATGTGGATAAGGGAAGAGAGCCTAATTATGATTAATATGCATTGTATGAAATGCACAAAAATTCAATAATTGGGAAAAAGAAAAAGGAAAAGAACTGTTGTCTCAAGAATTCCAGAGCAGGGCCTGGAGAGATGGCTAAGCTAAAAGCATTAGCTGGTCTTGCAGAGGAGCCAGGTTCCACTCCCAGCACCCACATGGGGGCTAACAACCATCCATAACTCCAGTTCCAGGGAAATCCCAACACCTTCTTCTGACTTCCATGGACATTGCATGACACAGGTACACTTACACACATGCAAGGCAATACATTCATGGACTAAAATTTTAAAAATTATTTTTTAAAAATTAATAAAATAATTCCACAACTACTCAAAAAATAATTAGTAATGGAGAGTGGCTGTTAGACAGTTTCCAGGTGCCTCATGGATGTAATGAAAAATACTTTAAAATCAGATAGCAGTAGGTGATGATTGTACATTAAGAACACTCTACCAATGAATTGTAAACTTTAATGCTAGTTTTGGGGATGGAGAAATGACTCAGCAGTTAAGATCATTTACTGCTCTTGCAAATGACAGATGTTTGGTTCCTAGCACCCACTTAAGGTGACTTAACTGCATGTAACTCTAGCTTCAGGGGATCCAGAACCTCTGGATAATAATAATAAATAAACAATCTTTTTAAAGAAATTGTTAGTTTAGGAGCTGGAGAGATGGCTCAGAAGTGAAGAGCACTTGCTGCTCTTGCAGAGGACCTGGACTGGGTTCCCAGCACCCACATAGTGGCTGACAACCATCTGTAACTCCAGTTCCAGGGGATCCAATCCCCTCTTCTGACCTCCATGGGCATTTCTCAACATGAGTGTACTTGCATACATGCAGGCGATACACTAATGCACATAAAATAAAAATTATAAATAAAATAAAATAAATTTTTAAACAAAATAATAAAATTGTTAATTTCATGTTATATAAATGTTATCTAACTGAAAATGAATTTTTAAATAATTATTATTTTTAAAAGTAATACCTATGCAGATGCTATAGAATTCAAGGTATTGAATAAATAATTCCTGTTCTGTCCTTGTCCTGACTCCTGTCAGTTTATTTCCTTTGAGACAGCTAAGTTGGTTTTTCATTGTGTGGATTGTCCTTCCAGAATACCCTGCATGCTTACATCTTAAGTTGTTGGTTTCTTAACCCGTTTAAAGCACTTTTTTTTATCTCGTTCCTGTGCCCATTACTCATCCTAGAAGATCACGTTTTATGCAGTACACAGAGAGCCACCTCTGTCTTCCCAATAGCTTCACCATGTGATTATACAGCTCCAAGTTCTAGATAGTGAATGCATTTCTAATCTTAGGCTTTTAAAAGGATGTTCAATTTTTTAAAAAAATCCTTGAAAATGTCTGTTTTCCAACACTGGGGAGCACAGCTCTTGACTAAGACAGTTTTCTGGCTTTTAGCAGCTACACATGATGAGCCGTATGAAATTTCTGTTTCTGCTTTCCCTTAGAACCCAATTATTTCATTCTCCGGTCTTACCATCTCTTGAAGTTGCAGCTCTTCGGCTTTCTATGCTGCTCCTCATTTCTCCCCTTCTCTTTCCAAATTTATTGTCCCCATGCTGTCAGGAGTTACAGAATATTTACATTCTGTTCTGCAGTGATAACACCTACTTTTGGTTCAATCAGTCTATCCTAATCAAATTAATTTGTCACCTTTTTCCCATTCATATCTTTATCAGTTAAATCTGCCCTTTAAAACTCCTTGAATTGTACTTTAAGGCTCTCAGAATTACATATTTAGCTCTCCCATCCATAAAGACACCCCATTGTGGTATCACTGGGATGACACATAGGCCAGGAATCACATTACATCATGTCTCCACTCTTTTCCTCAATGACATGGACAATGCTGGGTCTCTTGCTGTGGGCTCTGGTATAAAGGGGTCTCAAACAGACAGATTTGCTTTTTCCTCATAAGAGAGTTTTGCCCTTTTGTCAACTTGTATGCAATAGTCTTAAGCTTTGGAGTTTAGTACGTTTTTAAAATGCAGCCTTGATGTTAATTATTTTGCATCATTTTTGAGAAGAATATAGTAGAATTTTTCATATAAAACCTTAAATAGTATATTTAAATGTTACTTGTTTTCTATTGATTATATAAACTTCAGGAATTCTTATTTTACTGATTCACTTTCCCTCTCCTGGGTCTGTTGAGTTTTTATGGACTTCCATTTAATTTCACTTGCTTTCTCTAAATCAATTCCTGTGTGGGTATAGTTTCAACAATGTCTTTTCCCCTTGGGGTGTTTCCAGTGTTGCCTATAATATTTCCTATTTCTCTCACTTTAATTTTGAGTTCATTTTAATATACTTTATGATGTTATCATATTCCCTCAAGCATTTTAGTTCTTGTTTTATTGAGCACACTTGATTAGATTTTTCCTCTTTTAAAATTCATGGTGATATGCTTGGTCAAAATCTTATCTAAAGACATTTAGAGAAACAAATTAGATTCTATACGCATATATATATATACATATATATATATATGTAGATAGATATATACACATAGAGAGAGAGACAGAGAGCAACAGAGATAGAAAGAGACAGAGACAGAGAGTGAATGCATGAAATTGAGGGGTCGTAAGGGGACATGCAGATATGGGAGAGGATCTAAATATAAATAAAATATATTATATGAAATTTTCAAAAATTCAATAAACAGAAAAAGATGTTTTAAATCTTATCTAATCCATGGTTATCTTTTTCTAATGAAAAATTTTCAAGTATCTTCCACAAGTTATGTATAGAAGGCATGTGCTTTATTTTTTTCTTGGGATTGTACCCAGGAATTGAAGAGCTGGATCTTAATTAAACGTATGTTGAACATTTTAAGACGCTGTCCCTATCAAACTGGTCCATGTGGTTGTAACCATTGCACTTTTCCACCAAAGGCATGAGAGAGTTCCTCTTACTCCAATAATTATCCAGGTCAGGCTTTTTAATTGTATCAATTCTAAAAGATGTGTGGATTAGCAACTATGATAATTATTTCATACACTTATTTACAATGTATGTATCTTCATTAAGAAAGTGTCTTTGCGGGAGCTGGGAAGATGGCTCAGCAGTTAAGAGTACTTGGCTGAGCTTGCAGAGTACCAGGGTTCGAGTCTCAGCACTCACATAGTGGTTAATAGCTTACTTATCTCCAGTTTCAGGGGATTCAATGCCTTCTTCTGACCTCCGAGGGCATTGCACAACATAGGTGTACTTCCAAACATGCAGACCATAAGAACATAAATAAATAAAAATAAATAAATAGTATTTTAAAAATAAAGTTTCTTTTAGATGATTGGGAATATTTATTTAAATATTTTGTCACTATTGGTTTTCTAGAGTTTCTTATATGTTCTGAGTACAAGTTCTCTATTAGATATGTGATTAGTAAACACATTTATCCAATCTGTTACTTATTTTTTCATTATCTTATTAGAGTTATTTAAAAATCAAGACTATTTTATTTTCACTAAAGTGAAATTTTAAAAATATCTTCAAATAATCTAAAATTTTAGGCAAATTTAAATTAATTTTTAATATTTTAAAATTTTTTGACAACTTAGAAATTTTATGAATAGCATTTTAATGCCAAATGTTAATTTCCAACTGCCAAATAGAAATGTTTCCTGAATCCAGGTTTCAAAATTTTTATTGTACTATTTTGAAGTTTTATGTTTTTTACTTAAGTTGACAACCAATTTTCAGTTAATTTTTCTATGCAATGTTTGGAACATATTGACATTTGGCATCTAGATATCTAAATGATCTGCTATTTGTTGAAAATAATATAGTTTCTCCATCAATACATCTGTTAAAACTGTTTAACTAGCACAATCCCAAAATTCGGAATCGCAGTTTGGTGCTCCATCCTTGAGACTCCCTAGTGGCCTGCCATCTTAGCTCCAGACTCCCTTGGGTCACAGGGATCCTATCTCACCCTGGATCTACATTCCCCTTCAGCCTTGGCAAGTATGTCTATGAGATCTCAGCTCTCAGCCCAGTCTGGGCCTCAGGAGATCCTTCCCGACCCCAGACTTGTCCTGAACTCTGTCCCAGAGAACTTCCTGAACCCTGCCATCTGCATGCCCAAGACCTGGAAACTTACCTCTGAAACTGCCAGCCAACCTGTTCACCACCTGGCAGCCCCACCCCACCCTGCTGATGCGGGTTCTTTTGAAGTCAATACCAAAATCTCGAATCAAATGTTGCACCTATCTCTAGCAGAACTGAGATCAAATTTTTTCACCCCAATTGTACATCAACATACTAGAGCCCTAAAACTGAACAACAAGCACTTCTCAGCTGGGCTTTAACCTGATGATTTGGGGAAACAACAAGCAAGATACACACAAACATTCAACAAGGAGGAGCTCACTTAACCATTCCAAGAACCATTACACAAATACAGATGCCCAGATCTCAGAGAAAAAATACAAACAACAGGAATTATCAAGATAATGTGACTGCTAAAAATTAACAACCCTATTGTAATGTTTCCCGAGAATCACAACTTGGACACACAAGACAATTATTTCAAATAGTAGTTATAACTATGTTGAAGAAATTCAAAGACAAGGCGAATAAACTGGAAAGGAAGAAGTCAAAGTATTATATATATATATATATATATATATATGTGTGTGTGTGTACATATATATACATACATATATATATATATATCATAAAATTCCCAGAGTTGATAAATACATTCAGCAAAGTAGAAAGATATAAAAATTAACACTCCCAAATCAGTAACCTTCTTATATACCATCAACAACAAATGGATGGTAAAGGAAGTCTGGGAAATGATCCCATTAATTACAGCTTTAAAAACCATAAAATATCTTGGAATAAATCCAACAGAGGAAGTGAAGGACCTGTACTATAAAAATTTTAAGGTGCTGGAGAAAGAAATTTAAGAAGAAAGCAGAAGATGGAAAGACCCCAAAGCTCATGGATCACTAGGATTAATGTGAAAATGACAATCCTACCAAAATCAATCTACAAATTGAATGTATATAATATTTCTATTAAAATTCTAACACAAATCTTCTCAGGAATTGCAAACAGAGTCACAAATATCATATGAAAACCTCAACACTGGGATAGCCAAAATAATAATGAATAATAAAATACTGGCTGAAGGCATTACCATCCTGATCTCAAATTATACAACATATATATACATATATATGTATATATATAATAAAAGAAAACACAGTAATTCCATGCTACTGTCATAAAAAATATTTATCAATGGAATAGAATTGAAGATCTAGATTTAAATTCACACATTTATATTCACCTGATTTTTTACAAAGGTGCCAAAAATACACACTGGATAAAAGATGGCATGTTTAATACATGGTGTTGCTCAAAGTGGATAAGGGCATGTAGAAGAATGAAACTAGAGTTCCACCTTTCACCATGCACAAAATTCAAGTTCAAATGGACTTCAACACAAAACCCGATATGCTGAATTAGACAGAAAAGAAATACATTGGAATGTATAGATAGGAAGGAACTTTCTGAAAAGAACTTCCATAGCACAAGCATTAAGTTCAACGGTTGACAGATGGAACTACATGAAACTAATAAGCTTCTATATATCAACGGACACCATCATTTGAGTGAAAAGGCAGCCTACAGAATGAGCAAATTCTTTACTAGCTATACATGTGTCAGAGGGATATTATCTATAGTATACAAAGAAATTAAAAATATAAGCATCAAAAAAAAAAAAAAACAGCCGAATTAAATTGAGAGGCAAGAAGCTGGAGTGGGAGTTCTCTAAAGAGGAAATAAAGGAGCTGAGAAATACATTTAAAATGTTCAACAGCTTTAGTCATCTGGAAAACAAAGATTAAAACCACTTTGATATTTTATTGCTCCACTAAGAATGGAAAAAAATCCAAAAACCAAACAACAACAAATGCTAACAAGGATGTAAAGATATATTAAATCTTTCCATGGCAGGTAGGAATACAAACTGGTACAGCGACTGATTCTTCAAAAAGTTTGAAATTGGTCTATGATATGAACCAGGCATACCACACTGCTCAGCATATACCTAAAAGACTCTATACCCTACTACAGAAATACATTTCATTATGTTCATTGTTGCCTTTTTCATAGTAGTCACAAATTGGAAACAACCTCAGTGTCCATCAACTGATTGTAAAAGTGTGGTACATATGCACAATGGAATATTATTCAGACCTTTAAAAAGACAAAATTATGTAATTCACAAGTAAATGGATGAAACCAGAAGCAGTCATGTTGACTGAGTGAGGTAACCTAGACTCAGAAAGACAAATGTCACATGTTCTTTCTCATAGCTGGATGCCAGCTTTGAAATTATAAACTGTTTCAATTTGAAAATTCAGAGAGGTCCAGAAACTAATAAACATCCATGGGTTGCTGGCATCCTAGAAGGGTGGTAGAATGAAGTGATGACGGGGGAGAAGGATTCCAATGGGATGGGGAATTAGAGGGCAGCACAGATAAAGGAGTGTGGGGAGGGATAAGTAACACTAAAGTTCTTTAGAAAAAAAACATATGGAAATATGCAAACCCACCACAATAGAAGCTTCCTAAAGTGTATACATATTCATTATAAAAAGAGATTAAAAGTGTTACCCTACAACAGGGGAGGGGGCACTGGTCCTTCCAGACATCACAAC
Source organism: Eospalax fontanierii (assembly GCA_035773235.1). Classification (NCBI taxonomy): domain Eukaryota; kingdom Metazoa; phylum Chordata; class Mammalia; order Rodentia; family Spalacidae; genus Eospalax; species Eospalax fontanierii. Next base: position 12,561,035 of record CM069544.1, on the reverse strand, counting down.
AAATGAAAAAAAAAAAAGAGTCAATGCCATAAATGGAATCCCTGTCTAGAAACTATTGACTACAGATTCCAAAGACCCTCAAACAGCACTGGATCTTGCTCCTACTCTTGGTTACCCTCAGATTTGGATGGTAAGACCTACTGCTGAAGATACCACATGCATGAGCTATAGAACAAAAAAAGAGAAATCAAATGGGTACTGGCATCACACTCTTCATCTCCACAGGTTAGTATTGTAGTGCTGGAAGGTGCTATGCATACCAAAAGGAAAAGAGAATCATCAGTCCTACCCAGCTGAGAATCGTGTGAACTACAATAACAACTGACCTGGCAAAGTACGTTCACTGGTTTAATAGTGAATGAATACTATGGGAGTAACCAATCACTCTTTAATTGAATTTAAAATCTACTTCATAGGATGGGCTCCATACCTAACATTGATATAAGGCTTAGGAAGGAGCCTGAGCTAGGTCACAGAATATAGAGAGAACCTAATGCTAGTGGTCTATGAAATAATCATGTTAAACTGACACCTAATGGCTTATTTTACACCCATAGATTAATGCATCTCTCAATTCTCACTAGAGAAGCTTTATTATGCAGCAGATGGTGATTAACACAGAAACCCACAACTGACCAATGTACAAGGAACAAGAGACTGCAGACTGTTTATCCATGAATAGGACACCTATATCAAATTTCTGCATGCCAAGACTCGGGGATCAATAGAGGCAGAGGGGATGGGAAGACTGTAAGTTCCAGAGGTAGTAGAGAGCCATAAGGAAGCATAATTTTCCAGGTAGCTACTCAGTTACTTGAATGAACACACAACAATAGAGATAACATGCACAAGTTCCATGCAAGCTCAAACCAGACAAAATTCCACCTTGTACATACGGAAGTGGGTAAGAAACTCTTCCAGGAGGGGCAGAGATGATCTCTTTCCAGGATGGGACTAGTCTTGGTAGGTTAACCAGGCTCCAGTGGATATTTGGGGACACTAATTAGACTCTATAAGCCATACATACATATATATATATATATATATATATATATGTGTGTGTGTGTGTGTGTGTGTGTATGTATATGTATATATGTATATATGTGTGTGTGTTCTATTATATATATATGTGTATATATATGCATATATATATATATAAACATTAAATTAGGAAGGGAGCAAGAAAGGGAAGTGTTGATAAAGAAAGGGATCTAAATGCTACCAGCTTATATTGTATTAAAATCAGAAAAGATTCAATTATAGAATTTAAAAATAACTAAATAAAACCATTTTTAAAGCACTATATGGCAGGTCCCATTAGTGACACCATTTATAGTGGAGGCTGTTGAGGTCACCTGACCACAGTGACAGGTTTTGAGGACATGTAAAGTTAAGCCGCTGGCTGTAGCAGCCTCAGACCTCCTGGGTTTTTTGTTTTCTCCTATTCCAAATGAGGCCTGTTTACTGCTTTGATATAAGTGTGTTCTCATCTGCATATAGTTGATTGGAAGGAGTGGGGAATTTACATCTGCCTCTAGAGACAAAAAAAAAGATAATGTCTTATCAAATCTAGAGATAATAGCTGGTTTTATCCAAATAAGGTTTTCAAACTTGAAAAATAAAAGGTGCTATTTTATTTAAAACATTTGACTGGTCACACTATCACATATTCTGTCTAGTATTTGGTATTTCAGTTTGGAGAGTAAGGAGAATTTCAGTTACTCTGTCTTAACTGGAACTGGAAGTCAGTGTCTAGGTTTCAAATCTGATCTGTTTTCCATTGTAAATTGACTTTATAAACTTAGTCATTATTGTTTCCATATTGCAAATTTGAAAACTGAAGTTTCAGAGGTTAAACAATTTGCTAATATTCAGAGTTACTGCAGCAATTTTAAATGAGAAAAATCCTGTTAAAAACACTGCTGTGTGTAACACCATAATTGTATAGCAACTTATAAATAAGAAATTTAAGTCTATTTATGGCTATTTGCTAAATTATTTCTATCCCCATGACAACTTCTTTCTCTTAGTATTTTCAATACCTATTCATGATTTCCTTAATACCCATCAATAATTCTCCTTGAAAGCTCATTATTTTTATTTCATCCCCCACACAATCTGCAGAGTGTTTTCTCAGCCTGATTAGGGGCCCATGGCTGATTACACCCCTCAGCACCTTCTTGGTTTCATTCATTAAGTGCTAGAGTACTACTCCCAGAAAGGGACAAGTGACTGCAACATTTCAGCAACACAAAGCTCACTCAACAAAAAGTAAAGGAGGCTTTAGGGAATGAGGGTTTGGAGAAACCATAAATAAATAAATATTTCAAGCACTCTGTATTTATCCTACTGTTAAAAAAAGCAAATAAATAGCTTCAGTTAATGTAACAAGATATTGGGAAAATAAGATTGTTCTTATTGTTTGCCATAGAAAGGAGTGAATCTATTACTTCTGAACATAATTGCATGAACAGAAACATAATTTGCTCTTATTAAGCTGTTCTCCAAAGCTGTACTTTTGTTTTTTAAAAAAAAAAAACACAGGAGTGGAATGTTATCTTTTCATCCTTGAAACCATTCCAACAGCAGTCTGACAGAATAGGAGGATATTAAGGGCTTATTTCAGAAGATGATTTGCTTATGTGGGTATATCAGTGGCATAAAAACCAATACTCTGAGTTCAGTGGCAAGAAGTATTTATAAAAAGCTCATTTAATCCTATGTATTTCTGTGAACGAGGGAGCAAAGAAGAAAACTCGAATCTGAGGGTTGGAAGTAAAGATATTTTTATATTGCAAAATTCTCACTCCGGATCTTCAAAGACAGGTCTTAGAAAAAGTTCCTTCCTCACCTCTTTATCAGTCTCTGAGAACTTACACCACACCAACTCACTCCACCCAAACTCTCCCAAAAAGACCATCTGCAATCCCTATGTCACTAAGAAAATGCCACATACCAATCATCTTGTAGCCTGACTCATGGACGGTCCACTATAATCAATTCTACTTCTCAGAATTCTCCGTCCCTTCATTCCATGACCAACACTACACAAGCTTTCCCACTGTTTGTTGTTGTTGTTTGTCTTTCTACTTGATACTCAGATTCCTTTTTAGCTTCTCTTCCATCTAATTTCAGTCCCTGAATACTGGGTCTGTTCTAGGCTCCAGACTTCCTCAGACTTCGCACTCTTCTGAAAGTTTCTCATCCTACCCAAAGCTTCATCTGCTACCTATGTAGGTGACTCAATTCCTCCCTTTGAGCTGTGGACTCCCAGAACTCCTGTTCTCTGTTGTATCCTCAGTTAGCACAGCTGATAATCAGAATTTGGCAATTATGCTCAACAATCACGTACAAACCAGGAGGTGTGATCCTCAGAAGGCCTTTATTGACCTTCAAGACTTTGAGTCTAAGGGACTGAGGTTTGGATCAAGACATCTCTGATCTTGTTATTCAAGCTCATAAATACACTCTATAGATCCTAATCAGAGGAATGTGGCAGCCCATGGGTTCATAAATCCTTCAAGCATGCTTTCAATCCTATAAAATTTTGTCTTTGATAGAAGACATTGATGACACTTTAATATTTTCTCTAACTCCCAAGTTTCCTCAGTCAATATCTACAATTTCCCCAAGGTACAGTTTCCCATAACTGAGCTTTATGACTCTTTAGATAAGGGAAGATGCCTGCATCTTCCTGGAGACTCAAAGAGTATCAAAAAGTAGACAATTGATTTTCATTTGGGGGTGCTTAGAGATTGCTCCATTTGCTCTACGGCTTGGAAAACTTGAAGCAAATGCTGTGATGGAGGAAAGCAGTCAAGAACAAAATAAACACCCAACCAAGAGAGAAAAATCAAGCATGCTGGTTAGTATTTTCTCAGATTTCAAAGCTTTATTGACAGCACTTCTGTCTTCTTTCACTGAGTAAACTGTTCTTACAGCACTTGCTATTAGAACGAGCTAGCATGGAATTTTCATATCTTCTTTGTAATTCTGAGTTGCCAAGGATTGGGCAGCTTCCAGTCTATGTTGAGCTAGACATGGTTCGAGGTTCTTGTACCACCCTGAATCCTCACATGCCACCTCTCATAAAAGGTCAGCATGTTACATCCCTAAATAAATGTGGCACTGGGTTCAGCAGGAGATTGCTAATAAGCCTGGAAAGGCAGTTTATGCTCTTCATAGGGTCAGCATTAACTTGAAGCCAGCCTTCCCTTGAAAACTCTAAAGGCAAGTCTGAGCGCCATTTCACATTAATAAAAACATGATGAAGGCTCAGACCTGCCTATTTCCACAAAAAAAATTTAGCACTTTTAAGAAAAAGTGGGCCACATTGTGAGAACAGAGAACACGCCCCTCACTCCTAACCTCCTTCACTTTCTCTCTCCCAGGAAGAACTTGGCCCTACATGAAGACTGTAAAATTTAGATGGACAACATCCTCTTTCATTTCAGGAACTGTTCAAAACAAAGAAAAACAAGCTTCTGAGAGTCTCACACAACACACACTTGTAAATGTAGGTCATGCTTTGACCACAGGACAACCCGTGATGATTTTTACTGTCCAAATTCTACTACTCTCCAGAGTCATCCTGGTGGAACAGACAACTCTGAAAAGGTGGTTGGACAGAAGCCACTGGAAGGAACCTCTCTGGGGTACCACCTTAGCCTCACACCAGAAAGGCCCATGGGGATATTATGCTTATGCATTTATGAGACTTCTTGGGGCAGAAAACCTAGTCAGCCATGTGGGAATCACAGCACCCAGTCCTTACAGTGTGAGACTTCCCTTCTTACACCTCATTTTTGCTTCCTCAAAAACTCAAGAATGGTTTAGTTTTTATAAAGTATATTTGTTTTTAAAATAAGACCAAAACAATTTGATCAACTTCCACTGAGAAAGGAGGTCTGGAAATCACAGTCACTGGAGCAAAATCCCTCAATAGGACAGAATACACTGCAAATTGCTTATCAGTTAAGGAAAGTGAGTCCTACGAACGTCCTAACGTTGTAAAAGTAGAAAGATTGAAAAAAATGAAATCTGAAAATGATCTTGTTTTCTTAAGACTGCACCATGTGTTGTGAACACTGCAAAATCCATTTTTGGAAATAGCAGCCTGCAGGTAATGATAATAAGAGTCCTTTTCTAAGAAAAACAAAGAATACTTCCATATCTTCAGTTGAACGGATATGTGTGCCCTGCGTTCAGGGTAAGGGGACTGTCATTTGACAATACTGGCACAAGCTAAAGAGCCCCCATTAGAATGGCAAGATAAATCCCCCCAGACCTGGGAGGAAGGCTGTCCATTCCAGCAAGACTAAGAATGGAGAAGATAAAGTTAGGAGATGTGCCTGTGGAGGGAGGTAAGTAAGGGATGTGGGAGAACCTCATTCTGTCCACACAGGTGAATATTTGTTAGACTTCACTGTATAGAAGGTCGTTGTCTTCAGGAAAGCAGCCATGGCTGGGACAACCTGGTGTGTCCATTCATCAAGAGAGTGGAGATTCTCTGTGATTCAAAATGTGGGCTTGAGAGGCTTTGTTGGTGGCACTTCCAATCACTTCCATCCACCTTTCAAAGGTATATTCACTTTCAGCTTACTGAATGATTTCCTTTCCTGTGGCTTCCAGAACAAAAAAGCAGACTGGACAGTTTAAAGAATATAAAATTATTTTCATAGTTCTGGAAGCTAAAAGTTCAAGAAGATGTCAACAAGGTTAGATTCTTCAGGTTGCAGGTGCAGGACTTCTCTATGTGTCTTCATATGGCCTTCCTTTGAAATTTGTAGTCCACATTTTCTCTTCTGAAGACAATTAGTCATCAAGTTGGGCATGATAGCACATGACTTTAAGACCAGCAGTCAGAAGGCAGAGGCATTCAGACTGTATGAGATCAAAGCCAGTCTGCTCTACATTACATAGTGAATTCCAGGCCAGCTAGAGCTGAAAAGAGACCCTACCTCCACCCCCCAAAAAAATCAGTCATCAAGGCTAAAGACATGGTGCCCACCCTTCTTACAGAGGACCAGATCCACATTGGTTGTTTCTAAACTGCCTGCAATTCCAGTTCCAGGGATCCAATGCCCTCCTCTTATCTCCACAGGTATCCCCACATCTGTGTGCATGCACACATAGAAGCACACATATGTACATGAATTTTTAAAAACATAATACATCTTTAAGAAAATCATACTGTGTTTTCTCTTATGTGTATCCTACGATTTATACGTGTGTGTGAGTATATGCATGTATAAATGGGTGTGATTATAGGTCATGAAACTAGGCAGAGGAAAATAGATAAAGAGGTTGTAGAGTGAATTGCTTCTCCGAGGGAAAAGGTGGACAAACACCCCTCTCAATGGTATCACCCAAGACCACCTCGAGCAGATGGATGAGCTGGGAAAATCCTATGCCCCACCCGCCTGGTCTATTGGCCTTGGATGTGAGAAGGGGAGGGGCTAGAGGTATTTAAACTGGGGGCGCCAGGAGGCCAGCCCTTTTCTCCCCTCCCCATGGGCCATTAGGATCTGTTCACTGGGAAGTTGCAAGACTCCAGCCACGTGGACTTACCAATGGAACTTGCGGAGGGGAGGGTGGGCGCCTGTGTTCTGTAAGTAAGCCCCCACCCATTGCTCTGTTAGTAAGCCCAAGTAAACTAGCTAAAATCTGTTTAACTGTGAGTGGAGAAATTTGTGTGTTTGTTGCAAGGCCTTGGGAGGGGGACCCCTTGGGTTGCAAGCAGGGAGAGAGAGGCAGGTTAAGTTAATCTGCCTCTCCCAGAGAGAAATTTTCATAACAGAGGTCTTAAGTGGTGATTAGAAAAAGAAGGAACAGAAGGTAATGGAACACATGTGGCATGAAAATAGAAGGGAATTCCTGGGGGGAGAAGAGGACCAACAAGAGGGGTGCAGGTGGAGAGAAGAGGAATGGAGGCTCATGATCAGTAAAGACAAAATATTGTGAAAATCCTGTAATAAAGCCCATGGCTTTGTATGCTCATTTTTATAACTGTTTTACGTGTATTTCTTTTCTTTGCGTTTGAGGATATGTGCCTTGGTGTGCCTATGGAGACCGGAGAATAACTTGTGGGAGTCCTTTCTCTCCTTCCCTCATGTGGGTTCTGGGGAATGAATTCATGTTACCAGGCAACTAATCCATCTTACCATTCCTGTATGTTAATTTCAAAATCCTGAACAGAAAACTGTTCAGCATGCTAGATTAAGGCCACCCTGATGACTTCATTTGAACTTTACCTTTTTTAAAAAACTCTCTTTCTAAATACAGTCATATCCTGAGGGGCATGGAATCAGGACTTCAGCATATGAATTCAAGGCACAAAACTCATCATGACATGGAAAAATAGAAAACATGAGGAGGAAAAAATAGTTATAGAAAAACTGCCATTCTGATATCAAATAATCTTTTAAAAATATTTTATTTTTATTTATGTGCTTGCCTTCATGTATGTAAGTGAACCATATGCATTCAATGCACATGGGAGCCAGAAAAGGATTCCACAGACTTGGAGTCATAGTTATTAGTTGCCATGGGGTACTGAAAACTGAACCCAGGTCCTCAGCAAGAGTAGCGAGTGCTCTTAACCACTGAATCATCTCTTCAGCCCCTCAAACATGAAAGTTGGGGAGTTTTTCTCATGTACTATGACTGCTCCTGGATCTTAGCTTTGAGGAAATATTCTGAAGAATAAAAATCCCATTAATCAGTATAAACTGAGCAAAGTTAAACATACTGCTTTTTTCCCAAAAACTAGTACCAGGGCTGATCAAGTCCCTGCCTGAAGATATAATAAATCCCTGCTGATGTCACACACCAAAGAAAAGCTTCAGCAGTTACCCCTGGAAGAGGCTCCAGATGAGCCCTCATCTTGTGCTTCCTTCTGTGTGCTTCTGCCCAGCAGCTTCAAGGGAAGAGACACTGGTTTCAGGGCTAACTCCGCTGAAGTTTCTCTTGCTTCTTGAATTGATGGTGAGCCTTTTTGACACTCTAGTCCTCAGAAATATACAATATATATACTATACAATCTTTTATGATACCCTGAATGTCTCTCCTTTGTAATGCCGGTAACAGTTATGAATTTTAATTCAATGTCATGGATAAGTAGCTAATTCTACTTTTATTCTTGGCTATTAGCCCCATGACTGCAGGGGCCATGTTTGTTTCATCTACTTTTACGATGATTCTTACCAATCAGGCTTGGAAACAGGAAGGCAAGCTTTGGCTCTGAGTGACTGATAATAGATGTTCACATGGTTCTTCTTTGATCCTTTTTCAAGGAAACCTACTTGGGCAGATTAAGCCAAATTCTGATGTGTTTACAAACCACAAGAACAAAAACGTTGTCACTGACACTCTGGCAATTAGAGTAAATCAAGATCATAGTGGTTCTAATGAGAACATTCCCCACAGGCCCCAAGTACTGGGACACTTTGTTCCCTGTTGGTGGTGCTGTTTTGGGAGGTCTTAGAAGGTGTGGCCTTGCTGCAGGAAGTGAGTCACTGGAGGCAGGCTTAGAGAGTCCTTAAGCTTTGCAGGATCTCTAGTCACCCTCTGCCTCATTTGCAGGCTTGAAGATGCGAGTGCTTAGCTTCTGAGACTCTGCCCCCATGCCTCCCATCATGATGGGCTCAGGCCCCTTGAGAGCTGTAAGCTAAATAAACTCTTCCTTTTATATGTTTCCTTGGTTAGTGTTTCTATCATAGCAATAGAGAAGTAACTATAAAGACAAAAATGTGAAAGACACCCATTTTTCATAATCTGCCAATTATTCTACCTTTGTAATAATGAAAAATGTGAGGCTTAACTTTTTACTGTTTTTAACACATTAGAATTTGTACTGATCATTATCTCTAGGAATAAGAAATTTTATTTTGTAACAGAATAATAATGGTTGACAATTATGAATTCAATATTTCAAAATAGCTAATACAGTGGATTTTGAATTTCCCAACATATTGAAATGATGTATGTCTGGGATAATAGATATTTTACTTGGCTTGACATGATCATTACATATCTAGATGTGTGATTTAAAATATAACACTGAACTTTTAAAAATGCAGTTACAAAGCCAGGCATGGTGGTGCATGCCTTTAATCCCAGCACTTGAGAGGCAGAGGCAGGCAGATCTCTGTGAGATCAAGGACAGCCTGATCTACACAGCAAATTCAAGGCCAGCTGGAGCAATAGGGAAATCCTGTATCAAAATTAAAAAAAAAAAGATTATGTAAGCTTGAAAAGTATTAATAAAAATAGACTTTTTAAAAAAAGAACATGAGGCTCAGGAGATGTTTCAGTAGATAACATTTGTCATTCAAGGACCTGAGTTCTGATTCCCAAAACCCATATAAAGGTGGGTGTGGTAGCCTGCATCTGTAATCCCAGTGCTCCTAAAGTGGGGTGGGAAGCAAAAACAGAGGATTTCCTGGAAGCTTACTGTGAGCTAGCCTAGCATAAACAGAGGAGAATAAAGAGACCCTATCTCAAACAAGGTAGAAGGTAATGACCAATGTCCAAGGTTGGTTCTGACATCCAGAGACTCATACACATAAACATGTCTATAAACACATACACACATATACCATATGCACAAAATCATAAAAATATAGACAAAACAATTCAAACAAAGAGAGCCTTTCTCAAACAATGTGGAAGGTGAGGATCAGCTCCCTTCTGACATCTACATATTTGTCATGACACACATGTGCCCACACTCACACAAATATACACATATAGGGCAAGTGGAACCTCTGTTTAGACATAACGGTCTTATGATTATTAGGATTTTTAAATGATCTGTTCCTTTGAAAGAAAAGGCACTGTAAGTTGGACATTTTAAATGGATTTCCTCTTTTATTCTTGCAAGAAGAAGTGGAATGGCTTATTACCGTTGAGATCTGATACACTAATGGATCTTCCTGGACTAGGCAAATGTTTCAAGAGAGAATTCTCAATAAGCTCCATTACCTCGCATTTTTTGTCTTACATAGATGTTGGATTTTAAATCTTATTTTAGGATGATTTGCTGTATTACAGTATATTTCATAAAAGTGGTTCTTAAAAATAAAAGAAATAAGCAATTTTAAGTAAAAATAACTCAAACTCTATGCTTAAACTCAAAGCTTAATGACTAGGAGAGGTAAAAGCCTACATACAAGAAGCACACAAATAGCCCAGAGATTATACTTGGCTAGAGTCATAGACTACTAAATATTCTGATACACATATTACTTATGTCTTATATGTACATATAGTATATTAAAGTTTTCTGGTCTTCCTCATGTCCTAATCCCACTCATTTCTTACAAGTTCATCATACACTTCCTCAAGCCTGTTATATAGGACTATGGGGTAAGAACTCCAAGTACACTTATTATTTTCCAGATGGATGGCTTTCTGTCAATTTCCTCCATTTTTGGCAATTGATTGAAACTAGATGGAGGAGAAGAGTGTCCTCTTTTCTTTCCTGCCATCTCCTCCTTCTGTTGGCATTCCTCCAGGATTAGTCCAAGAGGTCACCCCCAAGCATTAGGGATTAGTCCCAGTCTCTAGTGATTTGGGGCTTCCAAGGTTCTAATATTCTTTTGCTTCTTCAGTGGTACTGGCTTTTATTTAGAGATGGCCCATCCACAGGGGCCTGAAACCAAATTCTGTAAGGTCTAATATCTCCTGAAACACCAAGAGTAACTGAGCAATGCCTCTTCTTGAGGGTGTGGAGCTTAGCCCCATAATGCCCCTTCCAAAAGTCCCAGGAATGTTAGCTACAGTGACATTGGGCCACCTTTTTGGAGGAAGACCCTATTCCAGGACATCCCTTCAAGTATTCTCTAAACTCTTTCTCAATCCCTCCCCTGGTACCTTGAGCCTTAGAATGACCCTTCTGTTGTTCCTTAATGTTGCATTTATGATCTTTCAACACTAACACCTCTATATTCAATTTAACATACTAAATTCTTTCTTTTGCTATAGTTGCTATGATTTATCTGGTCCTAACCAGACTCTGAATCTGGTAGTACATTACTTTCAAGCATAGTTCCTGGAAAACAAATCTCAAAAATGATATTAATGGATTGGTCAAGTTGTATCCCTGGCCTTAAGCAATGAACTGAGCTTTTTTGTCAACTTAAAATGAGAAATCACTAATGCTTGGCATGCTCAGGATTGTGATTAATTAAATTGTCACCTATTGTTGATTGTAACAAAATGTCTAAGGACACTTGTGGAATCAAACGTCTTCCCTTGATGTAAATGAAATAGGATGTTTTCTTACTAGACTGGAGTGTGCAAAGCAGAAGTGTCAAGCTTGGGCCTCTAAACTCTTAGATTAATTAACAAAGCTCAAGAGATCGTCTATAAGTCCCTAGAAGAATCTCTATCCCACTGAAAATCACATTCAAAATTTAGTTGTGTCAGTCTCAGAATCAAGAACAGTTTAATTCATGGGCTATAAAGTGTTGATAGTCCAAGGCTTGGAAAAGAGAAGGGTAATGTACCATTCCCAGAGGCTCTGGTTAATATTTGTAATATTTCTCTATCTGTTGGTCACTAACTTCAGAGAAAGTAGAATCTCATAAAATAATGAATTCATTATGCTTTCCAGAAATATATATTATCTTGGAGTATAAGGATGATGGAAATCACCATAGGGCTTCATATAATTGTGTGCAATTTTTGGTTAAATGATGAGATCTTCCAAGTCTCTTTAGGAAACAGATAATATGTTTCCTAAACTTGAACTGATACAGGTGGGAATTGTGAGTGGTTCTGGCAACGCATTGGATGGTGGAAATTAGTAGCAGTACTTCAGCTTATGGCCCTGTACGTGTAGTGTTTGCTCTAGTTCTTTTTGTCAAGTCTCCATGATATCATTTCTCAGTGATCCAGAAACATGGACACAATATCAATGTGCATCACTTGACATCATGGGTGCCATGGATTGGCATTTTCTAATTCAAGCAGACATATTCAAAGAATAAGCTAATTATGCATTCCTGTGAGCCAGGATGATGGTAGGTCTTGCTATTAATTCTTACACTTAGCAAAACACTGTTTTCTAATCACTTTCAGTATTCAATTTATAATCCCACATTTCACACTGATTTGACTAGTGGAGACGTATTTATATATCATCTAGTTAGGGATTAATACCTCTGAAAATACTCCCCTTTTGACCAAGGTGCCATCAATTCCAGTCTTTCCTGTGAACATGTGTTATGGTCTTGATGTGAAGTATCCCTCCAAAATATCACAAGTTGAGGCTTGATCGCAGGTGTTGACTCTTATAAGGGGTGAGGAGATCTTAAGCATTCTGACTTAACCAATATGACCCATTGATGAAAACATCATAGCATTATTACCACTTAGTGGAAACCAAGAGATGAGGATAATTAGAGAAAACAAGTCACCGAGTGTGCCCTCAAAGTGTTCACATTGGCCTCAGTCCCTACCTGTATCTTCTTCCCAGCCACCAATGGACAGCAGAGCTTTTCTGTGGCAACTTTATACCATAATGTCTTGCTTCACCACAAACCTAACAGCAATGGAACCAGCTGACTATTGAATGAAATCTCTGAAATGGTGAGCCAAAATAGAATTTTCCTCTGTCGGGCCATAAGAAAAGGAAACCTGTATGCTAATAAGGCATCCTTTTTCCTCTGTAGTGATTGGTAAGTTTGCTTGCCCATGTAACCGCCCATTTATGCTAATACAAGGCTTGAAAATAACGCAATGCAATAAGCTGTTAAGAAATGAGGAAGTGCACCTGATTGGAGAGAGAACTGTATATAAGAGCACGCTTGAGCACTGTAAAGCAATTTCCCTGCTGCGCTGAAGAAGAGGTGTAACACCAGAAGAAGCCGGCTGTAGACTTCTCTTGGCCCAACGGGGGCGTGCCCATCTTGACAGCCACGAGAGGGGACGTGACATTCCTCCTTTCAGGTGGTTTTATTTTCTTCATCTGTTTTTCACAGTGATGGCAAAAATAGGATAACACAAAGAGGAAGAATGAAACGGTTTTGTACATGGTCAAGTGTTTTTTGCACTCATAATTCCCTATCTCCTAGATTCCGTTACGTTTGTTAATTATGACCCTGTTTGCTTAGCATTATGAATAACCCATGAAAAAGCTACAGGATTAAAGTTAGGTATTTCTGTTTGGCAAGTTGATAACTTGAAGTCATCAAATATTATGTAATGGAGCAAACTTCAAACAGCTGGTAAGTAGCAAGTTAGACTCCCAGCTCAGCATAGTCAAACTTCAAATAATAAAGCTCTTTCTAGTACACCACTCTACCAATCTCAGCTTCTGACACAGAAGCACTTTCATGCTTATGTCTTAGGATGTTTCCGGTGGAAACATAACCTTCCTGATCTGAAGCAGAGCATGCTTGTGAACAGTGGCTGCAGATGAACCTGGAAGGTAAGTAAGAGGAATTAGTGAGGACAGTAACCCTGCAAGACCAGGAAACGCATAGAGGACTTAACCAGAGAATGACCTGGTCAGACTGGATCCTGAGATGCTAACTCTGCAGAGAGGTGGAAAAAAAGATGAGAGAAATGACTGTTCTGAGGAAAAAGAATACACACCAGACAGATCGGGGGCAATGGTAGGATTCTAGAAAGAAATCTTGTATTTAAGAAAGATTTTGAAGCATGACAAACTGAATTCAGTGGCTAGTTCAAGTTGTGAAAATAAGAAAGTGAGATTAGGGACACCTTGGAAGGTTTGTGATTATGAATGCTGCAAAGCATGACTGAAGCAAGAAGAAGAAATTGAGTGAAATGTGCTGCATTGGAATAAGAGGATTTCTGTTGTGTAAAAATTAAATTTTAAGTATCAGTTTTCAGGAATTTATTCCAAAACAGTCTTTGAGTTCCTCTTTGTATATGAATGTTTTTATCAGTCCCTAAATACTTTGAGAGGACTGGTACTCATTCAAGGTTATTAAATTAATTGAATAATAGCAAATCCAAATGTGTATCCCTTCAAGTTCAGTTGTTAACCAGATGTTTAATTGTGCTAATATCTGTATATCTCTAAAAGTCTAATAACTCTAAGAATATAAAGAATAATATCTTATGTCTTTTCTAACTTTGAGTATTATTTTAAATATGAAATTAATAATGATAAAAAAAGTCTATTAAGTAAAAAGAGCACTATACAAACTAAATGGTTGATCACTAGAATTTAATATAAGCTAGCATATGGGAATTCTTTAGTAAACCAATGGGATTATTTTAATAAAGATAAAGGTTCCTCATAGAACGTAAGGAACTAGAAGTCTAAAAAGTGTGAAATTCCAGGTCAATTTCTTGATCAGAAACAATTCTCTGGATATTTGAATCTCCAAAGAACTTACAAAGAGTAGACATTTATTCCTAGGGAATCACAAAAGGAAAAAAAAAAACTATCATTCTGTGCCTGAGCATTCTCTGTAACATCTGAAATGTGGGCTGAAACCTAGGAAATATATTTTAAAAGAGAATTTCAAATTAAGAGCATCAACAGAGAGAAAAACAACAGCAGTGAGACAGGTCTGCAGTTCCTTCACCTACATCAGCATGCTCTTGTTAAAAGATGCAAAGTAAAAAGCCATTCTCCAAGCTCTGAAAAAATCCATTATCTACGTCCTCACTTATGTTAGACAATACACATGTACACACACATACACACACACACACTATACATATATTAAGCAAATGGAAACAAATTAAGCAATACCTTTTTTCTGCTACCCATTGGCTGTGGGAAGCTATTGTTTTGTTGACATTTCATCAGTTAATCTGCATATCGATACCTAAGTTTCCTTTGTGGAATTTCCTTTCCCCTAAGGATCACTGTTATTAATTAAGGCAAAGGAAGGAAGAATCATTCAACACTAGATGTTAATGATGACTGTACCAACAAGGATTTACAAAGCAGAGCATCTAATCCTGATTCTATAAGTAGCTGCTCCTGGATGGATATATTTCATTCTAATTAGGCAATGGTAACAGTGGCTGGGAAGCACCCAGGTCTCATGCTTCTCCCATAGCAAAAGTCAGGTTCTCTATTTTTCTTTGTTCATGTTCCAAACAGTTTGGATTTAAGCCTAGATTTGATGTCCATTTATCCACCTGATAGAATCAACATACTGGAAAATTAGATCATCACAGAGGAAAATAAGGCTAAGACACAGAGGGAGAAACTAAGACTATTGTTTCTAGCTGTGTATGAAGCCAGAACTACTAACTCAAGTTTTCAGCAATATAAACTGATCATTTGATTTTTCCTACTTTGTGTCACCATTTTTCTTTAATTTAGTATGTTCTTCATTGTTCTGCCACTTAAAATAAAAGACGACTGACTGATTATGTCCAAAACATATGGCATTCTGAACTGTGCTCTATAACTGGGAGGAAGGAGGGACAACAGTCCTAGCAAATAGCAAAGGTTAGCAAATAAAAAGCTCAATTCCAGGAACAGAGTCCCTCTTTTGTAATTTTTGACCAGGGTTATCCCATAGAACCTCAAACAACACTATTGCCATTGTTCTTGGTTACCCTCTAAAACAAGACAGTAAGACCATATACTGCTGAAACATTACATATATGAGTCACAGAACAAATGAAGATATCAAGCTGGTACCAACTATTCTGGTTAATTTTTTTTTCAATTTGATGCAAACTATAGTTACCTGGTAAGAGAGAGCCTAAATTG
The DNA here is from genome assembly GCA_035773235.1 of Eospalax fontanierii. Taxonomy (NCBI): domain Eukaryota; kingdom Metazoa; phylum Chordata; class Mammalia; order Rodentia; family Spalacidae; genus Eospalax; species Eospalax fontanierii. The sequence continues at coordinate 12,545,320 of CM069544.1, read as the reverse complement.
AGGAATTTTATCTATCAGAATGGCCTGTAGATATGTCTATGAGGCATTACTTGATTGTTCAGTGGTTTAGGAGGAACCCACCCACTGTGTGTGGAGATGCCATCCCTGTACAGGTAAACCTGAGTTGTATAAGAAAGCAGACTGAGCACAAGAAAAAGAACCAAACCAGTAAGCAGGGTTCCTCTGTGGTCCATGATTCTGTTCCTGCATCTACGTTCATGTCTTGAGTTCCCGTCTTCCCTCAATGAGAGACTATTATTTGGAAGTGTAAAATGCAATAAACTCATTCCTTCCCAAGTTGGTTTTGTTAAAGATGTTTTATCACAGAAACAGAAAGCAAACCAGGACACTGTTCTCTCAAGCATTCATCCCTACTGGAGAACTTCCATAGTGCTGGAAGTTGTGCTTTTCCCAAGAAGGGGAAAGTAATAATCAACTTTACCCAGCTTTGAACCCTACAAGCTACAATGACGACTGGACTGGCAAGATATGCCAGCTGGTACAATCGCAGTATGAATGTTATGGTAGTCACCAATCACTTTGTGACTGATTTAAGGCCCGTTTCACAAGCTAGGACCCATAGCTGGCACCGTTATTGAGGCTAAGAACCTATCATTGGGCAAATCACAGACCAGACCAGAAGGGGAAAAATCTAGTACTATTATTTTGCTAATGGACATAGTATTAAACCATCTCCTGATGACTTCTGTTATAGATTACTGCATCACTCACCCCTCATCAAAGTAGCTCCTTGGTAGTAGGTGCCATTTAACACAGGGACTCACGATGGGTCGATGTGTAGAAAATAAGAGACTGTGGAACACACAGTCCTAAATGGTACATCTAAATCACATACCTCTCCCCCCAAAGCTCAGGCATCATTGAAGAAGAGGAGACAGAAAGATTGTAAGAGCCAGAGTTGGTAGATAACTACAAGTAAGGAAATCCTGTTTTCTGGACACAGCAGCACAGTTCCACATATGAACCCACCAGACTCCTGACAGCATGCACAAGACCTGCTCAAGCCCAAGCCAGACAAAATCCCAGCATGTACAGGGGGTTGAGCATGATACACCATCCTGCTGAGGACCTCTTGGTAACCTGCAGCTGCTGGAAGAGGGAGAGCACTTTTCTTTGAGTGTAGTCCCTGGTACGTCTGCTACACTCCGAAGGATGGACCTACACTCTGGAGTATATGGGCAGCACACACTAGACTGGGTGGGTTCTTCTATTTAAGAGAGAATGGGAAGCTGAGTGAGTAATGAATAGTGTGGACCTGGTAGGATTTGGGGGAAGGGAGTGAATTAAAATACAGTATATGAAATTCTCAAAGACTTAATAAGAAAATGAGGAAGAAAAAGAAGAATTCTAAATAAAAAAATAAACTCATGTTTAGTGGGGTGAAAAAATATTTTTCGTAATCAGCATTTTCAACTGTTTGCCTTATCTATTTGAATATTTATTTCCATCAATAAATTCTAATCAGCCTTTTATTTTTATATTGTTTAATTTTCACATCAACACTTTCCAGCTCATTTCTCTATTTCCCCACCTACCCAAGATACATCTATTATAAATACTTATTCAAAATATCTTTCAAGATTTTATGCATACTTAATGGGATTCAAGTCTAGTTTTATTTGCCCTTGAGTTTCTTCAGCTAGTCAGATTTCATAGGAAAAAAAAAAACTCTTCTCTTGTAGTAACACATTTTCAAACCATTCAGTTCCAATGAGCTTTAGATATTTAAAGCTATAGGAGAATTATCTAGTTTTAGCAGTTCACTGATTATAATGTAGTCACACGTAGAACCCCTACATTTTGATTTTTTAAAATATTATTACTGTATGTGGTGTGTATGTGTGTGTGGCACCCATACAGCCACATACATGTGAAAGTCAGAAGACAGCTCTGTCAGTTTTCTTCTTTCAGCTTTACATGGGGTTCTGTGGGAACCAGGTTTGCATAGCAAGTACCTTTACCTGCTGATCCAATTCACTGGCCCTGTAACCTGTACATTTTATTTTATTTCTTTACAAGTTCACATATGTATGCCTTGCATATATTTTAATAAGTTTATAATCTCATAAATTAGCCCGATTCACGACCCTACCAAAAAGACTATGAAGGTTAAAAAAATTTTAAACATATTACATAGTCATATTTTAAAACCAAATTTAGTGACTCTTATATCCCTTTGAGGCTAAATCTCTTTGTCTTCTTATTGTAAAAACAGAAAGCTACCATATCACTAAAAATTGTTTCTCCTACTTTAGAATTGTGATTTTTCCACCCTCTCCAAATATACCTTACAGAATAAAATCTGTTGTAACATTTAATGAAAAATTTGTAAACTTATAAAAATATAGAAACATGACTAAAACTAGAAATCCCTTTATCAGTCAAGAAGTGCTACAACATATAAACACTCACCACATCATCTGAGTCTTTGAATTCTTTCGTTATCTTCACACTGTGTTATGTGTTGCTTCTAATCCTTCAGAAAAACTTTTAATAAGTAGATTAACTTTATAAAGCCATTTATAAATAGCCAATTAACACAGAAATGCATAAAATGTGTACGCTCTGTGATAATACCGATCATTCATTATCGTACCTCCTGCATTGCTCAGCATGGTAAATGTTCAATCAGTGTTTTGGGAATCGAAAACTTATGCTGCTAAGCCATTTAAATGGTACATAAAGAAAGCTACAATAATAAAAGGCTTCCTTTCACCTAGGTGATTAACCATCAGGTAGATGTGTGCCCTTTATAAAATCTGCTTAATTCTACTTTCAAGTTTTTAATACATGACTGAAGGACAAAGGATGAAACATGTGGGCTTTGAGGTCAAATGGCCTAAATTAGAGGCCCACACTGTCATTTAGTGCATAGGGACCAATAGCAGCTTACACACTTACATATATCCTAAGCTTCTCTATCCTCACCTGAAAAGCCATACATCTCTGCATGGAAGCATTCATTAAATCATCTTCAGTGGCCTCTTCTCCATCTTAGATGTTAGCTCTGTAATCCCCACATCAGCCCCTTCACTTTGCAGAATGGAACATATTCAAGTGGCATGTCTGCTCTTTAACAAATGAGGCTTTAGAGGTCATGTGCTCAAAGCCCATCATCTAGCTGTATTCACTGATCCTTCTCTCTGGCAAGCTTAACTTGACCACTCTGGGAGGGAACATGCTGTCTTTCACAGTCTTAAGTGCCTTGCACTTCTCTTCCTCACACACCTACCTTATTCCACTGTTACGGTCATCTCCTGTCTTTCCTTCCATTGTGCGTGAGCACCTTGAAGATATCACTTAGCTACAAATTATTTAGCTTATAGTAGCTTTCCTGTTATTGCAAATACATAAGGCATGTCAAATAAATGAACAAATACTGACTGAGAATTTCACACATAAATATAATGTGCTCATTCCCTTCCTTTCAGTTCCTTCCCAATTATCCCTGACCCCTTTTCCCTTCGATTACAATGCTGTAGTTATGTTCGTTGACAAACAGCCACCCACTGAAACATGAAAGCCTCTCAGGGGCCACATTCCTGAAGAAAACTTACTCACCCTCCACCAGCACATAATTTCTTCTCCAAAGCAGAGCCTCATTAGCATGAAGCTATAGCAGAGGTGACACAAAACCAGATGCCATCACCTGTATAGATTCTGTATGACTTCCCAACTCGGAAACTCCTGAATTTGCTTTGAGGAGAGAAAATTAAAAGTTCCCAGCCTCATTGTGAAAAAAGATTCATTATTTGACCATGGAAAACGGTATACCCCAGCTGTGACTTCAAATCCACACAATGATCAATGAATGTCTGCAACAGTGGACACGATGCTGAAAACTAGATCATTAGCAACAGACATCCTTCTAAGCCAAAGGTTAATCATTACTCTAAGCACTCCCACTTGTGAAATTCATCTAATCTCTGAATGTTCACTTCCCCAAACCCTGTGTCTAATCATCTCATATCTTTGCTCAGATATGCACAAGAACTGCACAAATTGAACACTCAGTTCCCAGGCTCCCTCATGGCTCATTGACACACTACACATAAAAGAGTCATGAGGAGATCTGCTGGGCATCTCGGGGAAACCGCTGCTCCCTGATACTGATATTGTCTCTGGTCCACGCAATCTCTTTCCAGCCTGAATGACTCACTAGGGACTGGCGGGAAACAGCTGCCTTATATTTCAGACAGGCAGCCATTTGCCAGGGTAAGTAGCATGGAAGGATCATCATGAAACCCACTACTTTCTACAATGGAAATACACTAAACATTTTTTAAAAGAATGAACTATGATGTTTGACTTGTTAACTCATAAGAAAAAAGAAAGTGACCATTTGATTTAGCAACTAAGTTCTAATACTGAGTTTTTCAGACTATTATATTACAAGAGAAGTCTGATACACTTGGTATTACTGGGTTCTTAGAGTAATGGTCAGATTCAGTGCCCAAATTCTTCTTTACTTGAGGCACAATAAGCTATAGGTGACAGAAGAAAGTCAGGGAACAAAACTCAGTATCCTTCTGTTCCAGACTTACTTCTCCCATTTGCCACAGGCCAATTGCTCCTGGGGTTTGGTCTTCACAGCACTGTAATAAAACCTGCTATAAAGAATTCTTGTGGGGACTGGAGAGACTGTGCAGTGGTTAAGAGCACTGGCTGCTCTTCCAGAGAACCTGGGTTCAGTTCCCAGCACCTAACTATCTGTAACTTCAGTTCCAGGAGATCTGACTCCCTCTTCTGGCCTCTGAGAACACTGCATGACACCAGCTAAACTCATACACATTTTTAAAAAATGTTTTTAAAGAATTCTTATGTAATCTTCAACAGGCTTTCGTTCAGTTCATGGGGTTCTCATTTTATACATGCAACACAATCGCTGAGTGACAGGAACAGCTCTAAGACGTGATGGAGGGAAACACAGACCTTATCCTTAGGAAACCTGGAAATCTAACAAGGAAAGTAGACATGAGCAAGCATCTGTGGAAAGACGGTATATTTCATAGATTTTGTCAAGTGCTCTGACAGATGAACAAGGACAGGATACAATAGGAAAGCTGGCCTTATCGTTCTGTTCATGGCTAAGACTGGTGAGCTGGAAGAAATATAATCACACTTGACAAAAAGTCTAAATCCTCTGTTGTAACTTCTGTACCAGAACCCTGGAATAAAGATCCTAAGACATTTTTTCCACTTATCCCACACATCATTGCCTACTGAGATGTACTGACTAGGTGTCTTTCTCATACAATCTTTGCAGTCCTGAAAAATATTCCTAACTAACTCAACCTTCACATTTGTCCAAAGGGAGTGCCATGTCTATGCCTTCTTTTTGCTGTCACCATTCCTTACTCAGTTTCCCCACTAAGTAGAAATCAAAGCAGTAAAGAAATAGGCAACTCATCTACAGTGGCTGATCTTGGCCCAGAGCACACATAGGCTGCATTTCTGAGATCATTCCAGTGCCCTATCATTTGGCAAGACACAAAGACTTCCTCAGTGAGTTACACAGGTAGTGACACAGGTAGGTAGAGATTGGTATGATGAAATTTTCTAAGTGGCCATTATAAGTAAACAACTCTGTTTTCTACAATTTATTATTTCTATCTGGAAAACCTGTACTTTAAATCCCACAGATTAATATAGTTCTGACCCCCCCCACACACACACACATACTTGTGGGTACATGCAGGAAAAATACACCTCTAGGATGTTAACTAGAAACTCAACTGTTGGGGTCTTATAAAAATGGCTTATGACAAAATTGTGCATGTGCTTTGGGTGCGTGAGTGCGTGCATGCATGTGCGTGTGTGTGTGTGTGTGTTTTATGGTTCTTGAGAGTTCAAATCCTTCACCAATATTTCTAGGAATATCTAGGGAATTGCTGTACTGTACTTCCTCATCTCTTGGGCTCCAGATTCACCCATTTATGTTTCCTTTTCTTTACAATAATAGTGATCCAGAATAAAATTGAACCCTTTTATTTGTTTCTTATTAATTTTGCCCATTCACCTTCCCAACTCACATGAAGCATGTGTGTCATCTCACATACCACAAAGCCCACAAAGTGGTTTACTTCTCCTTTCTAAAGAACTTTTTTGTAACAACATTCCCTCTAATACCTTTCACTTATTCTCAGGCTAACCTTCCTGCCTGGAACCCCCAAGTTCTCTATTGTATCCATGCAAAGGTACCCATATTTATCTGAAACCTTTGGGTCCCAGTCTTTGCACCAAACGCTTAATCTTCTACCTGTGTTTCCTTCCCTAATGAACTGTATCTCCTGTTGTGAGATAATCTACCTTTGTTTTTACAGCAGCATACTTCAGAGACAGGGTTAGGAGCTTCTTCACAATCCCAGTGACAATTCCCATGTGGATGTGCTCCCTTGTTACCCACTTCATTAAAGGAAGGATTCACCATACAATAGACACAGCAAGCCCCTAGTTCTTCCGTTGCCAAGTCACATTCTAGCAGCAGGGACTCGATCTTTTCAGTCTTACTTCCCCACATAATCACACCTTCAGTCACATGAATCAATGGCAGTAAGTCTCTCCCTTCCAGGACCCCATTTGTAGTAAATGACCACACACTAAGATGACTATTTTTCTCCAAGCACCGGGACATGATCAGCATGTGCAAAACTAAGCCATGCAAAGGCTAAGGAATGTAAAATACAGCATACTTGGAGCATATGGAGGTAAATGAGACATGCACACCATTGTAATCCAGTGGTTAGGTTACTCAAATATTTAAACCTGACACAAGTTTTAAAAGATTTGGGCTCAATTTCTGATTATACTAAAATTCCTTAAGTAAATGACTAAAGTCTTTTTGTTTATACAACAAAACTAATGTTTCTCATCCCACAGGCTGAGGAGGAGGTGATGCATGTGTAACTGTCAATAAAACAGTGGTTTTTTCAAAGACAAATCACAGTATACAAGTTGAACTTTTTATCAACCTTGCCTTGACCCACTATGACCCACTTACAAACAAAGCAATTTTAAATCCATCACCTAAAAGCCTATCATTTGACTAAAATAAATCTCCTTCTTGCTTTTCTCTTTCAAACACTTTCAAAACAGAATAAAATGGGTTCAGATTTTATATCCTCAGCCTGTTATATGTGGCCAATGGCTTTTCTTTCCTTTCTATTTCGCTTAAAAATCATCCCCTCTTCATCTTGCTGTGGCTTGAGTGCACAATGTCTTCCATGGGCTTATGTGTTTGAATTCAATGTCCCTGGTGACATTGTTTTAAAAAGTTGTTGAATCTTTAGGAGAAAGAGCTGCAGTGTAGTGACAGATGCAGGGCTGGGGTGTTGAGCCTTTTTAGCCTGGCCCCACTTCGTGTTCATGATGTTTCCTACATACAGTTGCTATGTGATCAGCTGGCCTCCTATTCCCATGGGCTTGCAGTCTCGACTTCAGCCATGTCTTCCCTTCCATAATGGAATAATCTTCTGGAACTCTAAGCCAGAATAAATCCTTCTTTCCTTAACTTGCTTTTTGCCTTGTATTTTGTCACAGCAACAAGATATATAGCTAACACATTTTTGAAACCCCCATCAATGTCAGATAGTCAACAAACTGAGATTTGCATTCATTAGATTTCAGAGTCCAAATTTAAAAGGGTAAATTTGAAACTAAAATCTAGATCTCAATACTTTTTTATGATATAACTATTCAGTAAAAGGAGGCCTGCAATATACATAGTAAAGGCAACTAAAGCTAAGGTAGGTAACAATGGGTTAAGCATCCCTATGGGATACAAGGTTGAGTTCAGTTCAGAGGGAACCAAGTATGATTTCCAGTTGGTAGTGGTATTTCTAAGAGTTTCTTTCAGGAGGAGGAGGAGAACAAGTAGTTTTCAATGCAGACTGGGGAAAAGTAAGTGTCTAATGTGTTCTAATGGACTGTTCTGATCTGTTTCCCCACATTGCTACTAATGAGGTTGCTATTACGGAACCAGGTATGTTTTCTCTGGAGCATACAGACCAGGCTTCCCTAATCAAATCACTGGAACTTTTGAAACCTTAATGTAGCATCAGAGATTGACCGGGATTTCCTTCTTCTGCTTTTGGGGCACTGTGAGCTACATAATGTCCAAATATAGCACAATTAACTTTACCATCCACCTGCAATCTAGATGGAAGTCCACTATCCACACTTGTTGCTAATACACAGCCATAAATTTCTGAATCTCCTCATTATTACAAAAATCTGGGAAAAACAAAAACCTCTTTCAGCCCTTCTCAGCCTCTGAAGAAAAGAAACCATGCTGTCTTTTGCTGGGACTACATCGAGTTTCCTGTAGTCGCGAGTCCACAAGACACAGCCTTTAACCTCTTGGGATTAATCATCCTCCTTCCTGGCATTCCACTTGGAGCACGAATGAGTGAGTACAGCATTTTTTGTTACTATGATCAAACCATTTCCCTAATGAGATAACATGTTTATTTATGAAAACAGAAAACATACCATAGACTACAGACAGCATGTTTCTTTGCTCAAATTGGAGATAAATTACCCATCTTCATCCCTTTGTCTATTCTCTACTTTCTTGTGTAATTATATTCTTCAGGCACAGTCAGCATTAGTTCCAATTGCTCGTGACAAAACTCCATATAGAAATTGACTGGCCTTGTACTACACTTTTGCCAACACTTAATATAATGTGACTCTCTAATACACTTAAATCGAGTGACTAAAAAGAAACACATTGTTAGCATTTTTCCTTATCGTGTCAATGCTGATAAGATTTTCTCTTTTGTAGAGTCATACAGATAATTATGGGAGTAATACACCATAAAACAAGAGAAAATCGATCTAATCTGGGTTCCAAGCGATTTCCAGATATGTGTAGGTAGAAGAGGAGCAGTTCAGTGACAAGCTCTAATGATTTTATTTATAATTTTCAAATATTTTACTGTTATTCATTTCTTGATATTGAATATTTTTAAATAGTTCTTTTATTATTTTTATTTTATATGTATGAGTGTATTTCCTGAATGGATGTAAGTGTACCCATGTTGTGTAATGCACATGGAGGTGAGAAGAGGCTGTAAGATCCCTGGAACTGGAGCTATGGACCATTAGCCACCATGTATGTACTGGGATTCAAACCCAGGTCTTCTGCAAGAGCAGTCAGTGTTCTTAACTGCCGAGCCATCTCTCTGGGCCCAATCTCATTCATTTATCAATTAAAAATTCTTTGTAATATTTGGACACCAAGAGGAGATCTGGGCCTTCATTATATATCTTAATTGACAAAAGTGTGTCCAGCTGGTTAGGATGCCTGGTGAGCTTGCTGGGCCTGGTGGGCTTGCTGGGCCCTACAGCTTTGCTCACCAGTAATGGAGGCAGAGTGGAACTGAGCTTTATGTCTGAAACACTAAAAAGTAAGTACCTCTGTTCTCTTTGGACCTCTGCATAAATATAGCATTCTACTCTATCATAATGCTCCATAAATAGTATCATCGTTATTAGCTTTCTCCTCTTCCCTCTTTGGCTCCTACTCTCACCTCCCAACCAGACAAGCAGAATGTATTCAAATCTTTATGTCCATGTCTTGCACTGTAATACACTCAGTCCTAAACCAGATACCCCCTCCCCTGCCATGTAAAGACCAAACTTACTAGCTCTCCTAGTCTCTTATGATGATCCACCCTCTTAATTTAGATGCCTTTTCCTCACACCCTTTAGTGGGCCCCATATCAAAGTCAGACTCAACATCCCATTCTTATACTCACTTCTTCCTGTATTTGCACATTTGTTATCATCCTGGGTTGAACTGCCCTGTGGCAAAGTGGTGAGAAGTTCTGGATTTATGAACAGATTGCTGGGCTTGGCATCACGGTGCTACCATGTACTAATCATGGCCTTTGCATAGATCACTTATGCTGTGTCTCTGCTTCACTATTTTTTTGAGGATATTAATAAGACTTTTCATAAGATACTATTGTATAAGAAATAAAATAACTAAAAAAGCACGTTTAGAAGTACATTGTCATTTATTAAGTAGCCAGAAATATTATTCATTATACTCAGTTCTAACTATTATCTATTAACTATTAACTCTCTTCAAAGTCTAGTCTAACCATCGCATTTAGAAACCTTCTAGGTGCTTAAAATCAAATAAGATCATCCTCTCTTCTAAATCCATCTTTTCATGCATGGTTTGCATGGAACTTGATTGTACACTATTTTGTAATGGAATAGACTTACCTCCTCTATGAGACTCCCCCAAAATAAAGATATTTATTTTGCTTCCAATATAGTATTAATATTCAACATATATTAGGTATTTTAATAGTTAATTAATAAATCCATGCCAACACAAAACAAATAATATAAGATAGATCATTTAATCCATTTATTTAAGTGTCTGGGCAATCTGAAAAGAGCAAGGGAAGATTAAATTGTTGAGTTTTATTTTATCCCTAGGAAATAAAATTCAATTTTAATCCACATTGGTGAAATAACATCTAAGTACTGTCTATCAGTGTGGATACCACCATATGACTTCAGAGGACAGACAGAACTATTTTCACTCATAAAAATATAAAATTTACATTGTGGTGTCATGTTTTTAAAATATTTGACAATCCTGATGAGCAAAACTCTAGCAAAAAGAAACATGTCTCTCCCTAAACCCGTGTTTGCTTCCAGACATAAGAGTCTGTTCCAGGCTCAGCCAGCAGCTGGAGCAGGATTGCAAATGCGCTGAGTTAGACATTTGCAGATAGTAATTGGCTTTTCATGACAACTACCTCTGTGCTTTCACTGAAAAAAAAATCCAGTGGTGGGCCAGAGGTCACTGCTGATCAGCTGGTTTCATAATCAGAAATGATTGATGGAGGCCTACCAGGGAAAAGTGAGAGTAAGTGGAATCTGACTCTAATCGATGGTGACCTTCAGAGCGATTTTGGCAGTCACTTCACTTCTACCTTCCAAATCCCATACAGAATTCTCTATGGCCTAAGCTAGATCATAAGCACACAGGCATGTGAATTCTTGAGAACATAAGTGCCAGTTTGGCTAATTTCATACAGTAAAAACTTAGCTCTTTAACACTAAGCCAGAGAATCTTGATTTTACACTAGGGAAACCTCTACACTCTCTTGGTCTATGCTGTTTTTAGAATCAGCTTCACACCCAGTCAATTCTAGAGAAAACTCTATTCCTAGAGTTTAGATATGATCTAAACATTTTCCAGTCCATATCAAATAGACTAAACATCGGTCAAGCCAGGCCAATTATGTTCAGACTAGAAGTTTCCGGTGAGTGGCCCTTAACGATCAGTGGGGCACAGATTACCTTATACCCTCTCATCCCACCAAGTTTAGACCAGCTATTCCTCCTAATCTTAGAGAAGTTTCTGAACATACACCAGATAGGATGAGACATCTAACCTTAGCCATCAGAAATATTGTCTATACCCCATGCTCATCGTCCTATGAATTCTCCTCTCATAGTGAGGCCTGGCATTCAGCCCCACCACCCCACTAGGTTTGAAGAGACTGAGTGAATAGAGAATGCTCTCCAAGTAGAGAAACCAGTCTTATTTGGGATTACTAATAAAGGATTCATCCCGGGGGAGAGAGACGGAAATTTCATATGGGGGAGCTAACATTTTGATCAGAAGTCCCGTGGACCTCCAGCACACACACCCAAGATGGAGACCCACAGCACCACTCATGCGACTCCTTCCCTGCTTTCCCTGCTTTCTCCTAGACCCTCCCCCTTAGGTCACTGACTGGTTGGCTGCCAATCACATTATTGGAGGCATGTCCCTCAAGGCAGAGAGAAAACTCTGTAAATTTACCCCACACCCCACTCCTTCTCTCTGGCTCTTACAAAACTTTCTGCCATCCTTTTCGGCAATAGTCCCTGAGCCTCAAGAGCAAGGGGTTGGGGAGGGAATAACACATGTAGGATGATGTTCTTTCCACTGTGGCATGGATCATCATCTGGCTTCAGTGATATTCCTTCTACTATAAAAACACAACAACTGTAAAAACAACAACAACAAAAGTAACATCCACACAAATACTGAATGACCTAATCTTTGGGCATAAAAACAAATGCTTGGGCAGTACCTAAGTAGGTGCTTCATTTTCATATTGCAAACAATTTCAGTAGCTGCTTTATGGGGTCTATAACTCCCCCATGACCACTGGGGGTTGCCATTTCTCCTAATATAAGGCATGTGTTCCCTCCCTGAGGAGCGGGCTTTGAATCCAATTATAAATATGCTATGGAATTACATACTAGACAAGCATCTATTACACCAGCAGGAACATCTTGTTTGGCATCTGACAGTGAAGCACGCAAGATCTGTCATTAAGCAGGGCTTTTCAGGACCATTCTTGCATAGTGGTCTGCATAGCACCCTTTAGCACTATGAAGAACAGCCATCCATTTGCAGGGAGTTTCCAGCTCAGTCCCAGCTAGATTTCTCTTTTCCATGCTCAAACCATGCAACCTCTTCCAGTAACAGGGCCTTACTGTCCACTTCCAGTGTGCAACCAGCACTATAATGTGGCAATTGCCTTTTTTGCAGAAGAGTACTGTAGAATAAGGGAATAAGGGAAAGTGTTCTTTTACTCTCTGGCACATATAGGTCTAGGCCCATAGAGCTCCTTAGAATTTCACAGTTATACTTCACCCTTGTACCCCATATGAGTCACATTCCATCCTTGTTTCATGGAAACAAGGTGTACTTGACATCTCTCAACTGGGTTTCATATCTGTAAAACACTCAGAAGTTAACATTATATACATACAAAAGGTTTAACATAGCATGGAAAATTCCTTTCCATTTGTATCAGCTGTTTTTTCAACAGATCTATGTTGGGTACAATGGCATGTAAATTAGTCAGTCCTTTACTGTCTTTAGTTATCATCTGGAATCCATTTAGAGTCCTGGAGTTCTCACATGGAGTCTCCATGTATCTCTTTATCCTTGATAGCCTTGTTGGTGCTGGCCCAAACTGCTTGGTCCTACATAGGACCAAGGAGGAATAAGGCTCCACTTGCTCCTGTTGCACCTGTCGTTTTCCAGGGCCTGGTAGACTCTAGTTCTGATTCTTGACTCTAGCCACACCTGTTGTTTCTCCAGTGGCCACACCTGACTGTTGTGAGAGGCCCTGGCTGGGTAAACTATCTCCATTCCTCAAATAGCCATTCACAGGGGAGAAGCCTATCCTGTTCACTGTGAGGGGGCTTTTATCCACCCCTGGAGTAATTTTTATCCTCTGTGTACCTTCTGTGAACTGTTCCTCAGGGCTTAAAGCCTCCCAGAGGCACTTTAGCACAGAATTTGGCTTTTTATCAATCTTTTCTTTAGGAACTTGGGCTAATCTTTCCACATTTGCCTACGAGTAACCCAAGCAGACCTCCTTTTCAGGTTTGTCTCTTTTATACATCTTTTAGGTTGTTCTATTCTTCTACAGACATACTTTACATACTGATTTAGGTTTCTTAAATCTTTGAAAGCCTATACTTCCTTGTAAATATCTTGTCCCACTAGGGGATCTAGCAGGACACTAAACCTGCATACCAATTTCAAGGTCCTTGTTCAATGAAGTCCTTCATTAAATCTCTTGTGAACACAGTCTGATCTGGTCCTGTGAACAGGGAACCATATATTGCTTTCCTAATACCCAGTTCTCTCAGCAGGGCCTGTCCCCCTTTTATTGTTCTCCAGCTCCTGACATCCATGGGAACCTTCACTGTAGATAACTAAGTCTCTCTAACAGCTCACATAAGCCAGTCATCAGTGACTGCTTCCCCTTGTACAGCCTCAGGTTATGCAGCCTAAATATCAAGAGGGGTAAGATGTTATATTGCTCAGCTTTCCTGCCAATGCAGCATGTAAGCTAATATCATCTGTTCCTGTGTCTATTCTCAGGAGCCAGGTGATGACAGGCTGTTTTGCAGCTTGCTTGTTTTCCCTAGTTCCAGCAGCTCCAGGGCTGCCTACCCTCCATTTGCTAACTTCTCACACTTGTTAAGGCCTTCATGCTGACACCGGGATTTCGTCTTTCTTTGTATTACAGGTCGAACCTAAAGGGCACTCTTAGCTTCTTCTGGGTTGCTCCCATCCTCATTGCTGCCTGATTCTTCCCAGGGGTTCCAAGTCATAGGGTCCTAGGATGGGTCTTGTATTATTAACCTGACCTGGGTTTTCAATCCTTTTTGACCTCCTACTTGTAAAAAATGGCAGGCTAAAACTTCTATCTCTTTTTCCCTTTTATCCAATTTTCTAGCAAGGTCAGAGGCTAGTAGAAGAAGCAAGCCTCATATCTTTCTCTCGATCTAATTCTTCTCTCATACTTTGAGTCTCTCTCTGGTTCACTGACTCTCAGCCTGAGATAAGCCTCTCACAAAGCATAGCAATGACCACGCCACTTCAGCAGCAGCTTGCTGATATCTTTGCTTCTGGCGTGCCACTCCCAAGGACTGCAGTCTGTTCTGGATCTTCTGCTGTTCTCAAAGCTTCGCCGAGGTGGCCCCCATCAGTCAATCAGCCATGCCACTCCATACCACTTACACGTGGATTGCCACCCCTGTATTTGCCCCACCGATCTCATCTGCTTAGGTGAATTCACCTTATATTTCACTATAAACTGCACTATCGCTGCAATGGCCACCACAAACACCAGTTCAGTGGAGATAATCCACCATGTCAAAATTTCCTCTGTCCACACTCTTTCCTTCTCTGGTCCCCACATTAGCGGCAGTCACATACATCCTTTACCCAGAAGCATTCTCCATTTTTGTCAGTCTGTACTGCTCTACTATGCCATTCTGTCCCATGAATTCTCCTCTTGCAGTGAGGCCCAGTGTTCAGCCCCATCTCCCTAGGTTTAAACCAATTGAGCAAACAGAGAATGCTCTCCAATTAGAGAAACCAGTTTTATTCAGGATTCCTTACAAAGGATTCATCTCCAGGAAGAGAGACAGAAATTTCGTATGGGGGAGCCAGCATTTTGATCAGAAGTCCAGTGGACCTCTGGCACACACGCCCAAGAGTCGCATCTCCATCCCAGCTTTCACCACTTTCCCGCTAGACCCTCCCCTTTAAGTAATTGGTTGGTTTGCTGTCAATCACATTGTTGGAGGCATGTCCCTTGAGGCAGAGAGAAAACTCTATAAATTTACCCTACACTTATTCGTCCATTGACCTAAAATAGACCATAGCATGCATGAATGCTCTGACTCAATGGGTATTAAATTAAATTTAAATTAAATCTTTGTTACTTACTAATTGGCTTGACAAAATGGGATCCTAGGGATCATCTTTCCAGGTTAATTAGTATAGTCCAATCTAAATTAAAAATCAGGCTTTTAAAAACTAGAATCTAGCCATGCAAGACCCACGTAAAACAGTAATGAGTATTCCAACTGCTTCTCTATCAGTTTGGCTTGTTAAGATGAACAGTGCCTCATAGTGGATTGTCATAACCTTTGTGTCTTTATCCTACCCATAAAAGTGCCATTCATACTCAGTGTTGTTGACCCTAATATCACCATCCAATCAACAACCTTAGGCTACTACAGATTTCACTAAAATGTCTGCCAGTGACTAACACAGTAGCTTCCCTGACAGTTTGCTTTAACCTCCAAAGAGATATGGTTCATATTTTTATGCTGATCCACAGTGTATTAGTTACTTTTGTAACCCTGTGACAAAAATACCTGGCAGAAACAACTCATGGGAAGAAAGATTTACTTTGGCTCATGACTCCATAGTCAATCATAGCAGGGAAGAGTCCATAATAGCAAGACCACATGGTGCAGCCTTCTCTTGCCACAGAGTATCAGGAAGGAGAAAGAGAGATCAGAACCAAGGGCCATGTGTAACCTTCAAAAGCTCACCCCCTAAAGACCTACTTTAGGACCTCAGCTCCTAAAGGTTCTACAGCTCCCAAAATGTCACCCCCTACTGGGGGACAAGTATTTAAAATATGAGCCCATTGAGGGCATTTCAGAATAAAATACACATTTTTCCCCTTGCCTCCCAAACTCATGGACATCTTATAATCCAAAACTTCTTTAGTCTAACTTCCCATCAATACTCCAAAGTACAAAGGTCAAAGTCATTTCTGAGACTCAAGGAAAACTCTTATCTATGGATTCTTGCAAAAGCAAAAGGAAAAGTTTGTACAAACAGTACACAATATACAGAATAAATAAACATTCTCATTACAAAACAAAGCAGCCAGCTGTGGTGGCAAATGCCTTAATGTCATCACTAGTGAGGAGGGACAGGCAGTTCTTTGTGAGCTTGAAGCCAGCCTGGTCTACATAACAAGTTCCAGGCTAGTGGGGGATACATAGTAATAACCTGTTTAAAAAGCAAAAAAATAATAAATAATTAAATAAATAAATAGAAAAGGGGAGAAACAAGAGAATAGCAAGAAAAGACTGACCCAATATAAGACTAAAACCCTAAAGATCAAATATCAAATTCTGTAGACTCATGATCAGCACTAGGAACACAGTGTCATACACCAGGCTCCAGTGAGTCTGGATGTCCCTGCCCCTGTGGTGCTTTTTCCTGAACCGAACATGACCTCTCTCTTGTCCCCACTCCACTCATGCCCACAAAATTCCTTGACAAATTTCTCCCAGTCCTGGCATCTCCAACCTCCTGGGGTATCGCTAGTAATTTTCATGAATTCATGTGCAGCCTGTCCAGGAGCTTTCTACAGGCAAACTGCCTCTGCAGCCAATTGCATAGCCTCCCCTTCTCTTCTCAAATATCATGAGCCTGTCAGTCTTGCTTTCTGTATGCACTAGACAAAACTTGGCCACACTTACACATTTTTATAAAAGTCTTGCCCTGTTGCTATTCTTGACAATGACCAAAGTTTCTCCCTTTGTTGTAAAGAATTCTGGGAATCTCCTGTCTCACACTTATCAAAATACAAATCGAAGTCATATATCTCTCTATGTATTTTAAGACTATAATACAATGACTCACCAAAACATTTCTTATCCTTTTCAAAATTTCTGAAGTCACTTAGAATGACCTAGACACTCTTTTTCACATCTGGGTATACACTGTGCTATTAAACATTCAATGAGACTTTCACCTTCCTTGAAAGGTTCTGAGTCAGGCCTCATTGAGTATCATACTGACTTTCCTGATTAAGTTCAAATTCAATCATAGTCAGTCAAGCATCAAAGTGAGGTGTAATAGAGTCTAACTCTTATTTTCTTCATATTTGGCTATTGGTAACTTCTTTAACCCTGCCTCCTGCTTTCCTTATCTGAATCTGGAAGAAAGCCTGGGTATTCTCTTCTTTGACACTAAAAGAGCATTCAAACATCTGAAGGTCGTATCCACACATAGGGAGCCTTTCTCTGCCTCATGTTTTTGAGGCAAGATGTCTACCAAACTATTTCCCAATCCTTTTATCGCCCCATTTTTTTGAGACAGTGTTTTACTAAGTTGCACAGGTTAGCTCTGAAATTGCTCTACAGCCTGTCAAGCTTATAACTTGCAATCCCTGTCTTAGCCTCAAGCAGCTAGGAATACATGCTCCTGGGCCCAGCTTAACCATTTCTTTAAAAGGTTCAAAAATTAATGTTTATGGCAGTCTAATTCATAAAAGACAAATAAACAAAAACATGAATGAATTAAATACACCTTGTCCACGTCATACAATTCAATGGAGGACAGACAGAAGATAAACAGTGCTTCAACGAGCCATTTCATTTAGTTTCTTTTTGTAAGCAACTATTCTTTGTGTTCTTCTAAGTTCCCATCTTCTACCTACCACGAAGTGGCAGTTGAAGATGGGCAAAGTATAGTAGAGGTTCATTTGGGAATGAGAAATCCTGTCAGTCCATCTCTGCCATCCATAAATTCCACGATGGAAGCTTTTACTCACCTCTTAACTTCATATGGGTTCATAAAAAAAAATAGAGAAGGTAAAGGAGTTGTAGATTGTGCCTTAAGTAGTTATCTTGAAAACTAGAAGATGCATCACTCTGGAAAGTGCCTAACAGATGGCATGTTATTCAGTAGACTCAAATACCACCCTGAATCAGAGAATGGAAAGATTGCCTTGAGTGTCACCTCTTACTGATGGTTTCTGGAACATTTTTAATGTTGATTGGTCTTTACCTTCCTTATGAGGTTCAAAGTGATGCTTTTGTGATTTTTAACATTTGTAATTGGTGTTTCCAGTTTTCCTGAAGTTAGTTGGGTGTTTTGTAAATTGTACCTATTAGTGAGAACTTTGGTCTTTATGATACAATCTATGAGAGGCAAGGGCATTGAGGACAGTCTGGAAACAACCCCCTCCTTTGACATAAATGCAATCCACTTGGCTAAGTCAAGACATTTCTTTGGCCGTGGAAAAATTCATGGACTCTTGAGATTTTAAGAACCTCTTGTTGACTCATGGCTCTTCAATTAAAAATGCCAAGGCTTGCCAAAATACATGAACTCTAATGAGAATGGCCTAAACCTATTTGCATTTCCCAAACAGTAAGGTGTAGAAATTACATCTCACAGAAATAACCTTAAAAACAGTCATTGGTTATGATCAAATAAATCTGTGTAAGCATACATGAGTCCTCCCCACCTCAGAAACTCACAACACAATTAAAACAAAAACCTTTATTATGCCCCACATCTATTTAAATACAGGAGAATATAGGTTTAACAAACATTTAAAGCTGAAGTTATTTTTAACAAATTAGCATATAACTCTAATTTATATAAAGTAAGAACTATCTAATAAATTATGTTCTGTATAGAAAGTGAAATGCAAACAGAGATATAAATGCCTCTGTTTTTGATAGATAATTGTATTTAAATGATGGAAACCATACAGTGAATGGCAAGGGAAAGTCACCTGACTTTTCAGTCCCATTGCCTGAGCAAAAAGATTCTACTGTGAATGACTTTTTCACCCATAAAGTGAATATCAAATGAAAAACTGAGGACAGAAAGCATTTTCCTGAACCTTGCTTATGCATGTACTAATTAAATATGGATTTGATTTTCAAAAATTTTCTCTTTTCTCTACTGGCCTAAAGGTTCTATTTCTAAGATCTGGCAATGGGAAGTTCATGAATAAGTGATTTTTCAAATTTCAATGCTATTTTGAAATTTAAATCATTTTTGTAAGTAAAAACAGTATTTACTAAATATTCTTTTCTGTCAGCATATTAAATAGACAAAATAATTATAAATTATTATTTTTTCTCCTAGATCCATGTCTCATTATTCTCTTCACATATACAAATAGTAGGGACAGAAACTCATTAACTATGGGCTACAAATAACGGTTGTTAATGGCTGAGAAGTTCTGTATTATGCTGATTTGGGAGTAAGATCTAGATGATATCTTTTTTTCCCTTGCTATCTGGGAAATAGTCTGTATAAAGAAGTTTTGCTGCTAATGTTTGCTACATTAGTTGCACAAGGTAATGGGCTTCACTGTAGCATTTTCAACGTATTTTTAATGTATTTTCATCAGATTTACCCACCCTAGCACCCTGTTACCTGCCGCCTGCCTCCCCTGGTCCTCGGCCTCTTCACTGGCAACCTACTTTCATGCCTTTTTTCCCTAGATTGTAAAAATGAGAGGGAACATGTGATACTTGTCATTCTGAGCCTGGTTTATTTCACTTAACATGGTGATCCCCAGTTCTATCTATTTTCTTGCACACTAGGTCTTCAGATGCAGCTCAGAGGTCTAGCACTTGCTGGTCATGTATAATGTCCTGGGTTCAATCCCCCAGCAATGATAAAATGGAGTACTTTCCTACAAATGGCATGATTTCTTTCTTTATGAGTGAATAATATAATACAGTACATTTTCATTTTCCATTCATTCACTGATGGGCACCTTAAGACACACCTTTTTTTTTTTGTTTTTTCCTATCTGCCTACCTAGCACACTTCTCATTAAGAAGCCGTTTAGTCCTAAAGGTGGGAACAGAATTATTCTTTTTTCATAAATACAAGTTACTTTAAACCACAGGCCATAGCTCTTGCATACAGCTATTATAGATTCATCCAGGGTAAAGCTCCTGTCTCTGATTTGTCAAAAGCAAACATCATTTAATCTCACAGTTGGCAGCTACCTAAGATTAAAAATCAGTTGTAGTCTATCACCTCCAGGTGATGAATTATCAAGTTTGGTCATTCTGGAAGGTAAAATTCTACTGAGAGAAAATGGGGGAGGTGGCAGATTTTGGTGATCTCTGTTCTTATACAGTGGGAGCCTGCAAGCAAGCCTGTCCTCCATAATGGGAGAACAGGGAGGAGACACTCAGGAGCTTTTGTACTCTTAGAGGCTGTTTTGTTATCTAATGTGCAGTTACTACTGAGGAAGGACTAAAATGTTAACACTACTTCATAGTGAAAGTACTTGATTCTTCTTATTTTTTTATTTTATTTACTTTTTTATATGTATGGGTGTTTGGCTGCATGTTTGTAATTGCACCACATATGTGCAATGCCCTTGAGGTCAAAAGAATATGAAGAAACCACTGGAACTGGAGTTAAAGATGGGTGATAGCCACCATGTGGGTGCTGGGAACTAAGCCCAGGTCCTCTATAAAAGCAGCCTATGCATTTAACCACTGAGCAATCTCTCCAGCTCCTTCAACTTGATTCCTTCACTTCCCATTCACTTATGTATGAAAATAAATGCTAACTCTGTCCCACAGAGTTCTATATGTTTCCAGTTAAATAAAAAGCAAAATTGTCTAGATCACTGTTTTCACAAACTGGACATTTCTGTGGGTGAGCGAAGTTAATACCAAGTAAACTAAACCCCAAACCGGATGCAACTGAAACTGGCTCTGCAGAGTTTTACTCTGCTCTGTCCGCCACTGAGCAGGAAGGTACTTCTCAGAAAAAAGGCTTTTGCTTGTTTTTGTTTTTAAGGCCTTGTCATGTTTTTATCTTCTTCCTCAAAACTTATTTTCTATTTTTTCATTCTTTTGTGTTTTTTACATACTAAAAAGAATCTTAGATATTTAGACTTAAGGACAGTAAAACTTAAAATAAAAGTGATAATAATTGTCAGTATCTACTTAAGGGTTCCAAATACCACAAAAGAATTTACAAGTAAATCTTTTTTTTTAAGGGGGGTAAGGCTAGAGAGAGGGCTTAACAGTTATGATCACTCATGTTTCCTGCAGAGGACCTAGTTCAGTTCCCAGGACCCACATGGCAGCTTACACCCACCTGTAACTCCAGTTTCAGGGTTCCAAGGTTCCAGATTCATGCATGCTACAATTACATACATGCCAGCACTCATATACATAAAATAGAATTAAATATTTTTAAAAGAAGAATTTGCATGTTCTTGGGCCTATAAGGTGGCTCAGTGGGTAAAGGCACTTGTTGCCAAGCCAAATGACTTGAGTTTGATCCCTAGGACCAATATAGTTGAAGTGGAGAACTGACTTTCACAAGCTGTCTTCTGACCTCCACATGTACACCATGGTGCACATACACATATACACATACACATACACATACAAATAAACAATATTTTATCTATGTCCCATTGATATTTTAGTATTCTATACTTATGTTTTCCTGAAAAACAAATCTTCTGTTTGTTCCTGAGAACTGATAATTAAGACTTACTAAAAAAAATCATAAATACTTCACTTCTATTCAGCAACATATGGATGGGACGTGGAATAAGCAGGCAAAGTCTCAAACGATAACTTTTAAACAAATTAAAATACCCCAACAGGTGTTCTCTAAGTCACAGAGAATTTGTGTAGAAACAGGATACTCTACATGTCTGCTCAGTGGGTGTCTTTTAATGCCATTGTCTAATTCATAAGAAGAAATTCAATATGCAGATCTGTCATCCATTCCTTACCACACTTAGAACATGCCTTTTTAAAAAGTTCTTGTGGAGCCCAGCAAACAGTGAGTACATCATGATATTACTCACTTGTAACTCTCCCTATCTGTCCTTGAAGAGCCTCACATACAGGGTAAAAGTTTCAAATTGCGTTTTGAGGATTTTTGAAAGCACCATTAGAACTGCATTACTTTCAGGCCCATAGAAGTACAAGTCATAATGCATCCTCAGCTCTAAAGCTGGCCTTGCAGAGTCTAATTTCACCACAAACCACAGACCCATCTCAGTACAAGAACTAATGAAGCCAGAGTCAGGAGAAAAGAAAAAAAAAAATGACATTCAGTTCAATTTGAAGTTCAGATGCAAAGAAAGTCATTTTTAGTATAAAGATGGCCCATGTATTGCATGGAATAGAATTATACTAAAAAACCTACATATACTTATATTAAATTCAATTTAAATGTTATCTTGTAGCTTACCTGGAAATCTTGCCAGTACCCTGTTGGAATATCAGAAGTGTTAAATATCAAAACTTTTGTGTTCTGACACCTCATCTGAGAAGGCCCAGAAATGTTTACAGCACCCCACATGCAGGCATGGCCCTAATGGACCACTAAGGAAGGGCACCATGGGACCACCAACCCACGTTTGAAATGATACCAGAGCCCCCCATGTAAAAACCCGAGAATACACATAGAGATTGTCAAAATCCTAAATCAAGTCACTTTCTTACCTGCTGAGCTGGGCCCGCCCAGACCATGAGTCCACTGAGATAACAGGATCACCCTTTGTCATTCACAGACCAGACCCTCTACACCAATGGGAGCAGCTTTCTCTCAAATGGAGGGTGTCTTGCAGGATATATGATGGTAAAAGAGACAGAAGTAATAGAGCCAGGGGCCCTCCAAAGTCAATCTGACATCCTAAGTCTCCTAGAAACACCCAATGGTCATTGCCATCATCCAATGCCGAGGACATCAAAAAGAAGAACCCATACCAAAAGGAATTGACAAGTAGAAAAAGCAAGACAGGAAGATGCAGCAGGTCCCACCCAGCTAAATAGTAATGGCTTCAGCCCTACCTAAGCACCTGAGCTATACATATAAAGAGGAGGCCTGAATAAAACAGAAGTGAGGAACTAAGAGCTCTCTCCGCAACAGACGCCCCTTTGTCTCAAATCACCTGGCCTGTCCCATGGTTCATCAACTCTAGGAGGACACTCATATAGGAAAAAATAGTATTAGAGGCTCTAATAAACCAGTACCACTATATGGCTGGACTCACCATGCTTTGTAGAAAGGAAACTTAAAGATGCCAAACTTGACTTACAACATGACAAACAGGGGCCCTCTCAGCCACCCAAAAAATAGAGAACTGGACAAAGTCCATTTGAAGATCTGGAAATAGACTTTATGGAACTATCATCTAGCACAGATTATATGTACCTGTTGGTCAATGTGGAGAATTCTTACAAAACTAAAAACAAATCTATCATATAATCCAGTTATACCACTGTTTGACATATAAACAGCAGACTCATCCTACAACAAAGATACTTGCATAGTCATGTCTGTTGCTGCTCTTTTCACAATAGCTAAGAAATAGAAACAACTTAAATGCCCTTCAACTAATGAATGGATAATGAAAATGTGATAGATTACACAATGGAGTTCTACTCAGTGGTAAAAATATGAGAGCATTAGATTTGTAGGGTAAGTGAATGGAACCAGAAACTGTTATACTAAATGAAGCAAAACAGACTCAGAAAAACAAGTGGCATACGTTCTCTCTCATTTGTGGTTTTTAGTTTAAAATCCCTAGATGTGAGTGTATATCTTTATGTAACTGTAGGAGACAGGAAAATGGAAAAAAAAACATGGGAAGTAAGGAGCTTGAGAGACAGTTGTTATTAATAAAGAAATGGGAAAAGGGGGATATTTAAAATGGGCTAGTGAGAGGTAGTGAGGGTTATACAGGGGAGTGAGAGGAAAGATAAATGATGCTTAAATCGTATGAAAAAAACAGAAGGAAATGTATTTTTCCAAGTCATATATAATAAATATGAGTGCATATGTATAGCGGAAGGCTATATAACAAAAGACACGGTGCCAAGCAGGGGAATATTTCCTTTGAGTTGTTGATCAGGCTAATCCAAGAGACTCCCAAAATAACAAAGGCTATTGCCCAAGTCCTTTGCTGCCTCCCAGAACTTGAAGGCAAGTCCCTATTGCTGAAGACAGGCCCCATTTAGGACACAGGACTTGTAGCAATCAAGTTGGAAATGACCAGAAAGTATCCTCCCTGAAGAATAGCATGGAGAAAACCAATTAGTGGTCCTACCCAGCATTAAAACCTAATAAACAATAATGACTGACCCAGCAAACTATCATTATTTGTGCAGTAGTGGCACTCTTATCTTATGGGAAATCAACAGCTGTCTAATTGGACCTAAGCCAGCACAATGGGAAGGAACTCATGTATGGTACTATTAACATAGCCAAATACTATTACATGGCTGGAGAGGTCACAGATCCTAAAGAAAAAAATCCTACTTTTGCCAAATACCTATGACATCATAATTTCTTACTGTATTCTAGATATGAATCTTTCTATTTACAGACAAGTATACCCTCCAACTATCACCAAAGTAGCTTCTTTTTGCAATAGATGGTGACTGTTACAGAGTTCAGAACTGGTCAAATGCAGAGAATAAGTGTCTGAGAACCACATAAACTTAAATGACAGGTCTTCAGTGTAACCTCTACACATAGAATAAATGCACCTCTCAACTCTAACCAGAGAAGTTTTCTTATGCAGCAGATAGTAATTAACACAGAAACCCATAATTGGCCAATGTGCAGAGAACAAGAGGCTACAGAGTACTTATCCCTGAAGAGTACATCTATTTCATTATGGAAGAGGAGGCAGAAAGATTTTAAGAATTAGAGGCGATGGATGATTACTAGGGAACAGAGTCTTCCAGACAGGTCAGAATCTGCTTGCCTAAGGAAGCAGCCAGTTCAAGGTGTCTTATCATGTATGCTAGAGACCTCTGTGATCCCTATGCCTGGCCCATAGTCACAAAAGAAGGAACCCTTTAATGATAGAATTGGTGGGGTAACAATGGATTGCCTATAAATAGTGTAGGAACTTCAGATTGGTACTCAGACTTTGGAAATTACTCCCCTAAATCTCTATCAGCACGAATGAAGATCTTCCAGTGCTCTGCTCAGTCTCCAGTGACTGTTCTAAAAGAAGTGATTCCCAAATTATAATTGTTGATATGAATCTCCCATTTGAAATTGTGGTAGTTTGAATGGAAATGTCCCCCAGAGACTCCAAATATTTGAATATCTGGCGGTGCTCTTTGTGGAGACTTAGGAGGTATAGTCTTGCTGGAGGGAAGCTATCACCAGGGGTGGACTCTGAGTGTTCATAGCTTTGTTCCGTTTCCATTTTCTCTCTCTTGACTTCCTTCTCATGCTTGAGGATGTGAGTGGTCAGGTTTTTGTCAGGTTGCCACCTGCCGTGCCTCTCCGACATGGTGAACTCTTATCCCCCTGGAACCATAAGCCAAATAAACTCTTCTTTGATAAGTTGCCTTTGTCATGGTGCTCTATCACAGCAATAGAAAAGTAATTAATATAGATAGTGGTACCAGAGATGGGATTATTGCTGTGAAGAACCTAACCACGTTGGGTTCTTGTTGTTGCTGTTTCTGAGGAATGTGGAGAGCTTTGAAAGCGTGAAGTAGAAAAGCAAATGCTGTAAGCAGCGATTAACAGAGTTTCTTAGTAAGTGCTTAGAAGAAAGTAATGCTGAGAACAAAGTAGTTCCAGATGGATGTAAGGACTTAAACAGCAGCTGGATTATGGCAAAGACTCTGGCTGCCATCCTTGCACAACCTAAGAACTTGCCTGAGGCTACTTTATAAAGGAATGGACTAATTTCTTTCACAGAGGAAATTTCAAAGGCAGCCTAATAATGAAATTGTGACATGGATATTAATGGTGAATGTTATGCAGATTTATTATTAAAGGATCAAATGTGGCAGAAAGAAATACAAAATATAAAGTATGAAGGGAAAAAGAACTCTAAGCCCAATGTGGCAACCAATCCTGGAAAAGAGACTCCCATTTTTAAGGAGATTAGAACCATCATGGAAAGGCTTCCAGATTTGCACTTGAACAATGGAAAGAATACCATCAGGATAATAACCCATCCAGCTAAGCTTCCAACTTGTGAAAGGAAAAGGCCTAAGGAGCTTCTGCTCCTAAAAATAAACAACACACAAAAGCACAAATATGATCCAAGAGGTCCAAGCTCCATCCCAGGCTAACTTGGCATTATTGTTCATGTGGTGCTGGCTTTAGAGGCAAGAAACATGCAAGAATAAGGGAATCATTGATTCTTCCTGAACAGTTTCAGAGTCACAGAAGCCAGGCAGTGTGTATCAGGGGAGTCTCTGTGAGAAGAAGGCCAGGAAAGACAAGAGGCCCTGAGAAGCCAAAAAAGCTATGAAGGTCAAACATGGTTTTCAGTGGAGACTTTAAGATGCTGGAGATGCCAGAACCATGAGACATCTGCCAAAGAGAGCTATATACACAGAGTGGTACCAGCCTAAGAGAGTAACGTATGTTGCAGGCAGAGAAGTTGGAAGGTTTGAGCCTTCTAAGCTCATTAGAACTAAAGTCTCAGATATCAGATATGGATATATAGGATTTGGTGTTTGCCCTGCTGGT
Source organism: Eospalax fontanierii (assembly GCA_035773235.1). Classification (NCBI taxonomy): domain Eukaryota; kingdom Metazoa; phylum Chordata; class Mammalia; order Rodentia; family Spalacidae; genus Eospalax; species Eospalax fontanierii. The sequence goes on along the minus strand of CM069544.1, from coordinate 12,518,685 downwards.
TTTCAGTTCTTTTTTTTTAATTGATTATTTCCTCACTATGCCCTCATTCTTCCCTTTTAGAATGGAAATGTATATTCTGTGCCATGGTTTATAGGAAGTGTGTGTGTGTGTGTGTGTGTGTGTGTGTGTGTATTTTTTTTTAACAGGAGCTTACAGCTAAGAAATTGCCTTGGGTCTCAGAAGAAAGTTTAGACATTTGAACAATGTTGAGACTTTACAGATTATGGTGAGTTTTGAAGCTGTACAAAATGAATTTGCATTATAATATGGTCATGAGTCAATAGAGACAAAGAGGGAGGTAAAATGTGGTGATCTGAAAAACAATGTCCCCATCAGTTCCAAGTATTAAAGTCCTTGAACCCAGTTGGTGGTGCTGCTTGAGGAAGCTTAGGAGGTGCAGCTTTGCTGGAGGAAGTACGTCACTGGGGGTGGGCTTTGAGAGCTCACAGCTTTTTCCCCATTTGTACTTTCACTCTCCTGGCTTCCTTCTCTACTTGAAGAGGTGAGCTTTCATCTTTCTGATCCAGCCATCATTCCCCCACCATGATGGAATCTTATTCCTTTGGAACCACAAACCCCAATAAACTCTTCCTTCTACAAGTAGCTTGGTCATAGTGTTTTATCACAGCAACAGAAAAGTAACTAATACAAAGATTGTCCCCATCATTCACAGTCACACGTTATCAGAACTTTGAACAGTAACATGTATTTCTATAACCATTACTCACTGTAATAAAAAGATTCTCTAAACTTCTTTGACCAAGGCAGGGAGAAGAACAAATCTAGGACTATAAATATAAATAATTAGAAAATTGTTTAATAATGTGACACATTTAGAAAAAGAAGATCAATAGGTTCTTTGACCTAGCCATTGATTTTACCATATTTACAGTACAAGGTATGAATTCTCTCCTATGAAGCAGATCTCAAATTCAGTCAAGAGAATAGCTAGCCCTACAAATGGCCTTGCTATTGTCACACAAGTGTGCACATCTTGTCCAGCAGATAGATATTATAGCAGATGGGGTTCAGCACTGGATAAAACCATTGATGCCGTTTCTTTCCCAACAGCCTGTGACACAGCTTCCAGTACTACGAAAGCTGGCCAACAGGGAGAGTTTCTTGGTCAGTTCAAGATTAATTTTCCTGTGCCTTGCAACCAAAGTATGTAGTATTTTCAGCAAGAGAATCTTGTCATCTAGTGATGGTGGGAGCAATGACAATAGCCTGTATTGTTTGGGGGTGACTCTGGAGACTCTTTTATCAGTAATTAATAGGAAAGTAATCCCTGTTTGGCAATGATATTTTATTTGATTATCCACATCTTCCAGGAGCAACATTGTTCACTGATACGAAGACTTCCGTTTAATATCTTAAATTAGCTTAAAAATTGATGGGGTTGCATCTCACTATGTAACTTTGGCTGACCTAGAACTTAATATATATCTCATACTGGCCCCAAACGTGCAGCAATCTTCTTATCTCTGCCTCCCGAGTTTAGGTATTATATACAGGCACCAGCATACCTACAATAAAACCAAATCCTTATAGAAAAGGGGAGAAATCACTTCTTGTATGAGCGTCTCGTTTTCAAAAATTTGGTTGCACAAGTCAGCTCTGTACCTCCAAGTACATTAGGAATGCTATTCATTATCTTGAACACATTTAATGAGAAACACAAGATGAACAAAGAAGCCTAAGCAAATTAAATGGATCTATTATTTCATTGTACAATTGATTTTAGCTTTGCCCCCAAGGAGGTCTTATATTTCATCATTATTAAAAATGTCAACAATATTTTGTCTTCAACGCGTACGAATTCTCCCTCCTACTTTTCCCTCTGAATCAAAACCCCCTTACTGCATATTTTATGAGTCACAGGAGGTCTTAATTGTTGTTTTTCAGCATTACAAACTCTGAAACCCAAGGTGGCATTTTACTAAATGGGTTTTGTACATGTAGGGTAGTCAGACATTAACAACCAAAAAAATCATAATAAAGCACAATGCAAAAACCCATTCTTAGTATAATTTTTCTCTCGTGTATGACCTTCAGAAGGTGAATAAAAGGGATTTATCAAGGGAACAAGCCAAGATCCTGGTCCTATTTCTTTAAGTTCCTTATTTTTCTACTTTGAGCAATGTAGTCTACAAATCTTCTTAGAGTACACTATGCTTTCTTTGTCTTTTACACCCCCTGATTTTGAGAAACATTGATAATTCTAAAGTATAGAAAAATTATGAGATGAAAACTGGAATATTTTGGAGCCTTCGGTTTCTTCCTTTGCTTTATCCCCTGGGGTACCAGATCTTAATCAATCTGTATTCTATCATGACATTAGCACGAAAGCTGCTGGGGGTTGGCAAGCTTGTTATTCTTGAATTTGGAAAGAATTGCAGAGATATAACCAGAAATGGAATAAAATATGTATGAGAAGTAGTTGCTTTAGAGAACTAGAGATTTGGGAAAATATTTTTAAAAGTTGCATTTTGTACACTAAATTTTCATAATGATTCTAAAAGTTGAATTATGAGAATTAATTGAGATCAAGCATACGGTTTGTCACCTACAAAATGTTCAGTAAACACTAGGTGCTATTAAGAGCCAGGTCTTTACTATTACCTGTAAAGCTTATGAGCCTTGCAAAGGGTGCTGGAATAGAAATTCTATAGAAGAGACCTCAAATTCAACAGCAAATTTTTAGGAAATAGTATTTTGTTGATCTCACAGGACCCATAGTACTTTCAACAAACTGAAAATGGTGGTTAGATAACCTTATGTGCAGTAAAAAGGACTGAGCATCTGAAGAGAACTTCACCTCCTATTTGGTCTGTCTCGAGGAAGCCTCTCTTGAAGTATTCACTTACAGGCGGAGTCAACACTTTTCTTGGCCTTTCCAGGTAGATTTGGACTTTTGAATTCTATAAACAGATTGTGTAAGAGAAACAGGATAATTTCTCTATAGGCTTTCTCACTTGTAGGTGATTAAGCATTAAGAGCCACAACTCAGTCAATGAAGTTTCAGTTATCTTTTCCCATCCCCACCTCAGGACCATATCTAAGATATAATATACCCAAAGGAAAAGTTCATTCTCTCAGCACCAAGAAGCAGTTGCACTAATACACTTCACATACAGTGTCATTCTTTAGCAAAATTGCAAAAGACTTTTTTCTTTTTACCATCATTCCTTCTAGCACTTTCTTTGTTCCTCCTGGAGCCACTTTCTGAGATTCCTGAATCTGCTTTCTGTGTTGCCTAGGACTCAAGACCCAGAACCATGTGAACCTCCTGTCCCTTTGTTATGGGAAACAAGCAGATGCAGAGGAGCTAGCACTCAGAAGCTCTGAGTCCTGATCCAGTTCAACTAGCAGTTTAGATAGGGTTTTCTCCCTATCAGCTATTACACCATTGGTTAGTTTAAACTGTGGTTTCCCAAATTTACAACATAGATGCCTAAGTGTTACTTATAGGACAATTACAAGAATTCCCTTTCCTGGTTAACTGGTCAAGCCAGATTACAAAAGCAGATGTGATGGCAGTTAGTTAAACATTCTTAGCAACAGAATTTACAGTTGCTTTAGTGAACAGGACAACTGAAAACAGATATTCCATCAGCTGTGGCGTTTCTGGCCTCTGGTGTTCTTCACTGTTAGTTTTACTTCCACTGTCAGTTACAGTTAAACATTTACTAAGCAAGGTAGTAAGTATATCCTAAAGCATAGTGAAAAATAAAAATCATCCATACGTAAAAGAAAAATACAACACTATCTTAAACATACAAAGAGCAACATTACATGCATGGAGCATACTTCCTTATCTCTTCTCATTGTCTTAACTGGCAAAGAACTGCCTTTTCTCTTCTCAGCTGGTGTGTATCTTATTCCTTTACACCTTCAATGAGGAGGGTATTGCCTCAAATTCTGAAATAGGAGATTTAAAATAATACAGAAATATAATGTTAAGTGGAATCAAGGCAGATCGTCATTAGTATATGTACTTTACCACATTCTTATGCTTTATAATTTACTCAGCAAACTCTGTAAGGCCAATACTGATTTTATTCCAATTTCATAGATTTTAGAGAAAAGTTAGCACATGGAAAAAAATGGATAAGTTTCTCGCTTAAGTAATTTTGCTATCAAATATAACTACAGTTGTGCATGGTACAAGGGTGCTAAGCCTCCTGCTAAAAGTCTGCCATGTTTCTGGACAGAGAAAACATAGTAAGCAGTCTTAAGAAATAGTAAACATTGAGGAAAAAAAAAGTTTTCATCCTACAAGAGAAATATGCAAATACAATGTATAAACTCTACTAAAAGCGTTGTCTCAGATCACTCTTACATAGTGTAAGGTCAGAGCAGGCCCTGAAGGGCCTGGAGAGGTTTATCAGTTAAGAGTACTCATGGCTCTTGCAGAAGATCAGAACTGGATAGTTCACAACAATTTTAATATTAGTTGCAGAGGACTAATGCTCTCTTCTGGCCTCCTATACACATGTATGTATACAGAGAGAGAGAGAGAGAGAGAGAGAGAGAGAATCTTTTAAAAGTGCCAAAAAAGCAGGCCTTGAATCTAAGCTTTTGCTCATCACTCATTCAACCAAAAGTTACCAATGTGAATCTAATCAAGCTAATTACCTGCTTAAAGAGTGAACATCATCAATTTTTACAAAAACATGACAGAATACAGAGTTCCAAAACAGTACTTAAGATTCAATACAAAATTATTCAACAAACAGCAACAACAAAACTACCTATTCTTAAGGAGAAAGCTAAATACAAGTCTAACCATGAGATGTCCCAATCACTGCAATGAGAAGCAAAAACCTTTAAAGAGCTTTCATAACCATAGTCAATGAGAGGGAAGAAAAAATTCTCTTAGTGAATGAAAACCAGGAAGTCTCAGTTTGCATATAGAAAAATAAAAAAGAAATACATGCAGTATTAGAACTTTAAAGTACAACAAAAATCTGATTTAAAAAATCCACTTAAAAGTCAATAAAATTGTTTGTTAGTAGAGATACATTAGTAGAAAAATATCAATATTAAGAAAATATAGAAAAAATGTTTTAACAGAATCAGAATGTATTAGACAGGGCTAGAGATGTGGCTCAATAGCTAAGAGTGCTGGTTGCTCTTGCAGAGTACCTGGGTTGAGTTCATAGCACCCACATGTTGGCTAACAACCATCCTGAACTCCAGTGGGAGTTCAAGGGATCCAAGGGATCCTAAGTACTTTTCTGACACCCACGGGCAACACACAAAATGGGTGCACTTATATGCATGCAGGCAATACACTCCTACACATAAAATAAAAATAATTAATAATAAATAAAACATTTTTTAAAAGAAAACAATTAGACAATATCAAAACTTCTTAACATGCCTGATCCTGGAATTATGAGCGTGAAAACAGGCAGAGAGAATACTTGAAGAAATGATGTCTGAGATTGTAACAAGTTTCACAAATCTTAAAAAGGATGAAGATGAAGAAAATCATGTCTACAAGATTCACGTACAAACTCCTGAATATCAGAAGTGATGAGAGATTATTGAAGACAGTCAGAAATAAATGACAAGGAACAAAGGAAAGAATAAATCAGAAACCATGGTAACCAACAGACACTGGTAGATATGCCAAATTCACTAAATGAGAAAAAAAAATCTACCCAGAATTCCACACTGAGTAAAAATAGCCTTTAAAGAATGGCAGCAACAGTAAGGCAAAAAGATTATTTCAGACAGATAAAACTAAGCACGTCAGGCTCAGTAAATCTATACTCAGAAAATGCTAAAGGGAGTCCTTCAAACTGACCAGAAACGATACTAATGTGACACATAGATTTTCAGGAAGAGGTTAATTTTTAAAATGTTAAAAATTTTGTAAATATAAGATTATATTCCTCTTAATTACTCTAACATGCATATGAGCATTGAAAGCATCAATTTTATTTTCTTATGTGGTTCATTTTCCACACTATTGTGTTATAGGTGAAAATTGACAAGGAACATGTCAAAAAACATGCAAGATTTTTATAGTTTATGGGAAATATCGTAATATTAATTCTAACTAGATTGTTAAGTACATAGAGGAAGTTTCACCCCTAGATACCATTAAAGTTACAAAAGTATGAAATTATAGCCAGTCACTAAATTAAAGCAGAATTCTTAAAAATGTTAAAATAATGAAAATCAGAAAGAGACTGAGGAGAAAGAAAGAGGACGGAGCAAAAAGACCGTTAACTTATACTCATACATTAGTGCATGTTTTTCCATCATCAGAGAAGCCACTTTTTTGCAATAGATGGTGATTGATATAGGGATCCATGATTGGTCAACATGTAGAAAATAAGAAATTGTGAAGCATTCAGCTCTAAGTGGGACTTCTAGATCACATACCTTCCCCCAAGGCTCAGGGACCATCATGAAATAGGGCCTGAAATTTTGAAAGAGCCAGAGGTAGTGGACCTATGTGGTGAAACAGTATTTGCTTGGTATGACATGACCATGTACCTATGAACTCACAGCCACTATGATACCCTGCTCAAGACCTGTGCAAGATGAAATCAGCTAAACTCCCAACATGGAAGGAGACCACGTTCATGAAGTCCCACTCCTAGCTGACGAGCTATTGGCAGGTAGTTGATAGCTGCTGGCAGAATGAGATTATATTTTCTTCAGGGATGGGATCTCAGAGAAATCATACATGCTGCAGTAAATACTACTATACCCATGATCATACAGGCTCCACAAAGTTGACTCATGACTTTAAAAACAAACACTTGAAGTTGGGAAAGAAAAGTGATGGGGGATAGGACAGGAAACAGAGCAAGATTGGGGAGTGTATTTGATCAAAACTTCATATGCAAGTATGAAACTCTTAAAAAATAATTTTAAAATACACAGCTGATATGATGCATGCTATGGAAAATATAAAATAATCAGATAAAAAATAACAAGCTTGACACCAAAAGCACAATCCATTAAAGATAAAATTGACAAATACAGCATCATTGTAATTGAAATTTATAAGACAAAGAACACTGAAGATTCAGAATGAAAATGCATTACATATTATAAGCAGATATTTGTAAATTACATGTTCACTATCTAGCTGTTATATAGCAATTTCCTTCAAGAAATAACCTTCCACCTTGGAGAAAAGTTCAGGAAACAATAGGGTGCTCTGAAGGGAAGTTAACAACACAATGTTCTAGAGAGAGGCAAACAAAATTTAAAGGAGAGGTGAAACACTCCATCCGGAAGGGAAACACCTTTAACTCAGGAAGGAAACAACACAATAGCTTCAGGAAGTCTCTGAAATTGACCAGATTCTCTAGGCCCCCTCCTTTCCTAAGCATATATAACTAAGGACTAGAAGAGATGCTCTCAGACAAGCTAAGGTGAGACCAGCAGAAGTGCTTGGATGAGGCAGAGACCAGCTAGCTGAGCTGCCCAGAAAGGACACTCACTTCACCTCGTGAACTGCCTCAGGCTGGCAGTGAACTCCAGGTTTCCAGCTTTCGTGAGTTGTCACCAATGCTGAGGTGAGGTTTTGGTGATGCAGCTGACTTTGAGTCATTTCTATTACAGTAAGTAACCCCTCACCTACACTCCAGTAAATCACTCCAGAAAAATGCATTGGTAGCTCATCTGGTTGGACCTTGGTGGAATCCTTACTTTTCTCTGTCGTTGGCTCCCCATCTGGGGTGAGTAGAAGTTTGGCCATGTCTCCACGACTAGTGTCATATAACACTAGCATATATAAAATAGCAGCTGTTAGAAGCACCATGTAGCCTTTCCATTTAGAATCCAAACCCACCCTTGTGGTTTGTGATTCAAATTAGCAAGAAAAAAATAAAACTTGCCAGGTAAAGTGCGCTGAGGAAGAGCTTGAGCAAAGATAGGATTGGCACGAGCTACTAAGAAAGTGTTCCCTCCTAATATACACCTGCAGTGCAAAGAAAAGTGAACTCAGGAGAGACTGACAGGTAACAGAGATGCTGGGACAGCACGTATGCTCAGACATGGGGATAGGTGCCGAAAGCTGAGGTTCTCCATCAGTGCCCCATGGAGGATAGCCTGACAAGCAAAGACTTAAAATTGGTTGGATGAGCAACCGGAGAACATGGGAAGTCTATAGAAAGGTTTCTCTGATGAACGCCGGTAAGACTGGCAACCACGAAGAGAACCATACCATAAGGACAAGTGAACAGGCCTGCCACACTGCTCAGAGCCTCACAGAAAGTGTCATGTATCATGAATCTCACGGTTAGGCCCAGCATTCAGCCCCACCCCACCCCCAGGTTTGAACCAATTGAGTAGAGAATGCTCTTTTAGAGAAGTTAATTTATTCCAGGTTACATACAAAGGACTCAGCCCCAGAGAGAGAGAGATGGAGGTATTAAATGGCAGAGACCACATTTTGAGCATAAGCTCCCTCCACCCCCACATCTGGATCACAAGACCATGAGAATGGCGCCCTGGCATCGCCTGCCTCTCTCCTTCCCCGCCTTCCCTGTGTTTCCGCTAGACCTCCCTGCTTAAGTCATTGGTTAGTTGGATGTCAATCACATTTGGAAGCCTATCCCTTGCAGCAGAGAGAGAAAATTGCTTATCTATGCAACATTTCATGATCCCCAAAACAGCAGAAGCAGACAGGGGTCTCATACTGGAAGTATGCCGGGAAGTGGACAATAGCATTAAATTGACCCCTAATGACTTATTGTTATGCCCATAGATTAATGTATCTCTCTACTCACACCAAAGAAACTTCTCTTTGCAGCAGATGATGTTAACATAGGGACCCACAGCTGGTCAACATGCAGAGAATAAGAGACTACAGTGTGCTTCTCCTGATAGGACCCACAGCTGATAGCTACTTGGAGAGGAAGAACCAGTTTTCTTAGAGGTGTGACACTAGGTAGGTGCACCAGGCTCCACTGATGCACCACACAAGAGAACATTTGGGGACACAAATCAAACTTGATAGGCCTTAGAACAAATAATAACAGAGAACATGAAATCAAGTGTCGAGGGGGGGCAGAGAGAGGGGAGAAGGTCTGAATATGATCAAAACCGTGTTTGAAATTCTTAAAAATCAATAAAAATATTTTTAAAAGAAAACAGCTATCAATAAATGCTGACCCAGGTTAATGAAATGGAAATGAAAAAGAAATACAGAGAATCAATGAAATAGTGTTGAAAAGATAAACCAGATTGGAAAACCCTAATCCTAATTAACCAACAAAGCGAGAAGACCCAAATTAATAATATTAGGAATGAAATTAGGAGATAGTACAACAGATACAAATTTAGAAAACCATTAGGGCATAGCTTAAAATCATATTACAACTCTAGAGTAAATTGATTCTCCAAGGGAAAAGCCTAATGAGCTGTGGACAAACACTCCTCCCATACTGAGTGGTATCACTCAGGACCACTGTGCACGGAAAGACTAGGAGCTGTGCCCCTCCCCATCTGTCCATTGGCCTTGGATGTGAGAAGAGGAGGGGCTAAAAGTATTTAAACTGGGGGTTCCAGGAAGCCGGCCCTTTTTATCTCCCCCATTGGCCATTTGGATCCGACCACCCGGAAGTCGCAAGATCCAAGGCTCACTGTGGATCTACTAATGTAACTTATGGAGGGAGGGCGCCCATGTTCTGTAAGTAACCCCCTACCCAATGCTCTGTTAGTAAGCCCAAGTAAATTACCTAGAATTTGCCTAACCGTGAGCTGAGAAATTTGTGTATTTGTTGGAGGGAGGGTCTCAGCTTAGTCTGCCTCTTCCAAGAGAAATTTTAATAACAACAACTAAATATAGAAATGGATGATTTCTAGATGCATATGACCCACTAAATTTAAAGATCAGGTAAGCAATTTAAACAGATCTATAACCAGTAGCAAGATTTAAGCAGTAATAAAACATCTCCCTGCAAGGGGCAACTGCTTTCTACCTTGATCCCACAGATTCATGTCAGAAGTCCCAGGCTCATCTCAGATGCTGTCTCATCTTGGGCTTTCCCATAAACAGATCTTGACAAGTCTATTAAATGTTGCTTGGGAAGTGATCCCAGAAAGAAAAAAAAAAATACAGAAGAGTTAAAATGATGCAAAGAAGAGAAAGAGGCTGGCAAAGGGTAACTTTGCAAGTTTGCCCCACTATGTTTGGACACCCCAGCAAATCTCTGGAGATAAGAATATTCCTCAGAAGTTATTTCCCTCTGTGGATGAGGAAGTAAGAAAACACTTAGACAATGATTTTTTCTTTTCTTACTGCATGGAAGGGTTTCTAGTTCCTTGAAATGCCTAACATTCCATGCCCAACCTCTACAACATCATGGAGCACAGATTCAGGTGATGGGGTTTGGAAGCCCAGATAGCTTGAACCACAGTGATAAGGCCAGAGAGATACAGTACAGTGTGTTAGTGTCAGGCTTCAAGAGACATTTCCTAATCATAACTAATACAGGCTCTGTACTGACAGTAACTTTAACAAATGCAGGGTTGGTGAACAATTCAGGGTTTATGACATAATACAGTTATATTAAACATAAATATTCTTCCTCACAAGGATGAAATTACTTTTTCTTCCAAAACCTATCTCATTTTTTCTAATAATATTAAAGAGCCCCTATGATTTTTTTCCAGTTTTGGCCTCTACGTCTATTTGCACACAGCCTGTAGAAGGATAGATTTCCATGTAGGAAAATTAAATGATAGAAATAAGTGATAAGACAGATACACAGCAAGGAATAAGAAGCAGATTCAGATTGAAGAACTAGACACAGAAGCACACATTTCTCCTTCCATCTTTGTATTTATTCTATTGCTAAGCATCATGTGGCAGAAAGACGTAGGGTCTTTAGAAAAATACCTGAGTTCAATACTTTTTGGCAAGATAGTTGAATAGTCAACTTTTCAGCTTCTCTGAGTCTTTTTATTACCATGTGTGTAGTGATAAAAATGACATCTATCTCATAAAGCTACTGTGAATATACATGTAGTGTCTAAAGTATTCATACTGTGTCAGTTATACCAAGATGTATGTGCTCATGCATCTTACTCAGCATGCTTTGATTATGGTCATGAGGAGACTGATGATAAGGATCCACTTCTCATGATTCAAATACTTGTTACAAATCACATTCACACTCAGTCCCCCTTCACTTTGAGATCTTGCTCTGCCAGTCTTCTCTCTAGGTTCTCCATTATACTGTTATGCTATTGTCAGAATAACAAAATCATGATGAGAAACTAAGGCTTTGTTTCTCATGGGCAAATATCTACTGTGAGTCACAATAAGTGTGTAAGTGAGATGTGTGAGCAGGCTTCTTGTTAATATTACACCTACTTCCTGTTCTCCTAAAATGACAAGATCACATGCTTTCAAAGTGACTGACATTTTATATGGCCATAAAGTGGATTTCTGCCTGGTACTTTTCTTTTTATTGGACATTACTTTGTCTGTTGAAGTAAAAGTATTTTTATTAATCAGTTTACTGACATATACTTTATGTCCAATAAAATTACTCCTTTTCAATGTACACTTTGATGAGTTTTTGAAAATGTACACAGTTATGCATCCTTCACCATAATAATTATATAAAGTATCTTTATCCCCCAAAAGCTTTCTTCTGAATTCAATAACTTTAACACACGTCAGTTCCAGTCACAGACATTTTTTACTGGGTTCACTTAAAAATAATCCTCAGTCTTTTATGTGTAGTTTCTCAGTTTTAGAGATTCATTCACATTTCTGTATATAGTATGACACTATGTGGATATGCAAAAATTTGTTCATCCATTTACCTGTGGAGTGGGACTCTATAATGATCATCTACAACAAAGAAAGGTGTTCTGAGCACACACATGCAAGTATATGCATAGACACATACTTTCATTTTTGTTGGGTGAATCCATAGGAATACAATGTAAGACCCATGGCAAACCTACATTTAAAAAGTTATTTAAAACTTCCAAACCATTTTCCAATCTAACTGTATTTTCACACTCTCATCAGCTAACATGAGAGCTCCATCTATTACACATTCTCACCATCCCCTGATATAGACAAGCTTCTAAATTTTATGTGTTAGAGTAGTATTCCATTAGGACTGGAATTTGTATTTTTATATTTTATTGAGTTTCTGTGACTTTCATTTAATAGGTCTTAAATGAATTAAAATGACCAAATGAGTGACTACAACTGTTTAGAATCCCTCCTTCATCTACACCTCCACAGTCCCCACCCACCAGATTTCATGCATTCTGTCATATATGTTAAGTCCTATCTGGTCAAGCATTAGTACATAGATGTCCCTCAGTGCAAGTTTATGCATTGGAGTTTTAGACAGACCATCTAGAGTCACTCCCTTAAAGAAGATCTGCTCTTCCTTACACTGCTATAATCAACTGCTAAAAGTTCCTCAGCTAGACCTACAGCCTGCTGTCCATTTTCCCAGTTCTATGCTAGAGTTTTGTCTGATTGGATTGGGCTAGGTCTTCCAAATGCTATCACCATTGTTGCAAGTTCATTATGAGAAAGTTCCCAGAAGCCTGAAAGACTCTGTTTCTTCATGTTCATGCACCAACTTTGGTTCTTACATATTTTTGGAATATTGTCCTTGAGCCATGGGTGCCTCTACTGCACCAATACAAACAGTTTGCTGTGCCAGTGATTGTGATTATTGGGTTTTACAGCTGGGTTAGACCATTGATCGATTTTCCCCCTTAGCAGTTTGCATATTATTATATAACATTATGGGAGCTAAACTTCAGGAAGAAGGCTTCCAGGTCAGTTCCTACTCCATTGTTCCAAGTCCTGTATCCAAAGTGCTCCCTTCTCTTCAGCCGTAGGATCTTATCTTCTAGTTGGGAAGATACCCAAGAGCTCTGGCAATAGCCTGTTATTTCGGGACTCTTTTGGACCACTCTCACTATCAATCAAAGAGAGGTTTCCTGTCTGGCACTGTGTTCCTTGCCAGACAGCCCCCAGGTACACATATGAACTAATATCCAGATACTGTATGTGAATTTCTCAGGATGTTTCAGGGGAAACACATTTCCCTCTGACTTCACCAGCCCCAGAAGACCCATTCATCTCTGTTCTCTCCTACTCACTGCCCAGTCCCAGTTCCTCCGTTAACCCCATTCTCCCCACAATAACACTGGCCTCCCATCATCCCCTCTCTCCTGACTTCTCTCCCCACCACAACATGGTCCCCCACATATCCCTGCCTCCTCCTCTCCCAGCCAAACACTCTCACTTTCCCCACCTCCCCGCTGGTAACATCTGTTCCCTACAACTCTCCTTTTTCGGGTTCTTTCTGTTCCTTTACCTCTGTGTATCCTTTCCATTTTTTCTGGATTCTGGTGTTACATCAGGACATATACTCACATATAAAGGATTGGTACTACAATCTGCAAATGAGGGAGAACAGGCATCACCTGCCTTTCTGCATTTGTGTTACTTCACTCAGTATAACACTCTCTAGTTCCATCCATTTAAATGCAAATTTCAAATTTTCCTTTTTTCTTACCATTGAGTAGAACTCCATTGTATAAATGTATCACATTTTCATTAGCTATTGTCAGTTGAGGGACATTTAGTTTGTTACCATTTCTTAGCTACTGTGAAGAAAGCAAAAGTGTATTCTTTGGTGCTTGGGTGAAATATTCAGTAGAAGTCTGTTAGATACATTTGCTGTAACATGTCATTTAATTCAGATGCCTCTTTGTTTATTCTTTAGCCAGCTGACCCATCTTGGAGACAGTGGGGTACTGAAGTCACCTACTATTACTGATTTGGGGTATTTGGTATTAGTTATTCCTATATTACTGCTTTTATAAAATTGGATGCACCACAGTTTGGTGCATATATATTCTCTCTTTATCTCTTGTGATTAGTTTAAATTTGAAGTCTATTTTGTCAGCTATTAGAATTTTAACACTGTCTTGCTTCTTAGAGCCATTTGCTTGGAATATTTTTTTCCATCCTTTCACCCTAAGGTAATGCCTGTTCTTGAAGATGTGATGAATTTCTTGAAGACGAAAAGATGGACTTTTTTTCTTAATTCATTCCACTAGTCTTTGTCCTTTGACTGAGGAGTTGAGGCCATTGATATTAAGAATTATTATTGATGTGTATTGGATACTGTAATTTTAATTTGTTTGTGTTGTGGTCCTCTTTTGTGTTTCCATAATTACACTTTCTTTTGTTTTCTTTCTGTAAGCTCTTGGGTACAATCATTCCTATCTTCAGTCCTTTGATTGCTTCAGGTATTCCCTGTAGGCCCGGTTTGTGGACATGAATTCTTTCAGCCTATTCCTGTCATGGAAATTTTCTGTTTCCCTTGGATTACAGTAGATAGTTTGGGGGGTAAAATATTTGGGGTTGGCATCATGGTCTTTTAGAATTTGGAATACCTTGCTCCAGGCTCTTCTGGCTTTCATAGTTTGTACTGAAAAGTCAGCTGTATTTCTGATGGGTTTTCTTTTATATGTAACTTGTTGTTTTTCCTCTAACAACTTTCAGTACCCTCTCTTTGTTCTGTACATTTAGTGCTTTTACTATGATATGCCATGGGGATATTCTGTTCTGGTCTTGACTGATTGGTCTATGTGCTTCTTATGTCTGTAAAGGAATGTCTTTCCTTAATTTGGGGAAGTTTTCTTCTATAATGCTGTTGAAATTCTGCTCAATTCCATTGCCCTGAGATTATTCTCCTTCCTGTATGCCTCTGTTGCACAGATTTGGTCTTTTCCTGGTGTCCCACGTTTCCTGTGTATTCCGTTCCCATGCTATTTGGTTTTTGTTTGCTTCCTTGTTTTTCATAGTCTTTGCTTCAGGATTCCAGTTCTTCAACTTTGTTACTCAGTCTTGAAATTCTGTAATTCTGTTTTCCATTTCATTCATTCAGCTTCTGCAGCTTTCTCCTGTCATTTCAAACTGACTTACTGAGTTTTTCAATTCCATCTTCATTTTGACTTAGGTTTTCTTCAATATTTCTGTCTCTCTTGTGAGTTCACTTTTCAAGTTCTGAATTGTTATTTCTTTCAGCTACAGATTTGTTTGTGCCTCTTTTCTTTGAGTTCTCTGAGTTGTTTCTGAGTTAAGTTTTGTTTTTCATGTTCATGGTTGCTCTTTTAATTTCTGCATCATGGTGTTTCTCAAAGTGATTCTCACTGTAGTGCACTTCTGTAGGACTGATGGGTTTTCTTGCAGACTGCACACATATTCTCTTGGTTTTTCATATTATTTGTGTTTTTGTAATTGCTATTTAGACATGTGGATGTCTTTTTTTGGTTGTGTGTGGAATAGGAAATTCTATTCTGCCCTTGTTCAGTTGAAGTTTGGTTCTGTTTATATTGTTGATGAAGCTTGGTTGCTTTTTGCCCAGGTATAGAAAGTTAGTTGGTGTGTGCTTCGGGTTCTTGCAGGGTAGTTCACTAGTCTAGGTAGTAGGAAGGTCTATGGCAGGTAGATTATTAGGAGAGCAAGGTGAGAATGGGGACAGCCTGTAGAGGGTCTCATAAACAAGCTGGAGAATTGAGCTTGTCTAGGTACAGGGAATCAAGATGCAGTTGGAAGGTCTGAACTAAGAGTGTAGTACAGAGATATGAGTCTGACAGCACAGAAGTGCTCAAGACTAGAAGGTAGACACAGTTTGAGAAGAGAGTTGAACTGTTCAGGGTGCAGGCAAATCAAGCCGCAGTGGGGGGGTGGGTCTGAACTAAGAGGGTAGTAGACAGGTCTGTGGCAGGTGATCAGGAGACCAAGGTCAGGGTGGGGAGGACAGCCTGCAGAGGATCTAACAAACTAAGCTGGAGGATGAAGCTAGCTGGGGTTAGGGAGCTAGTCCAGAGATCTGAGGCAGAAAGGAGACAGAGTGCAGAGAAAGAGATTGAATTTGCATTTTCCTGATGAAGATAAGGATGAGCTTTAATTTTAAAATACTCATTTGCAATTTTTATCTCCTTCTTAGTAAACTGTCTTTGAGATCTTTTGTACAATTTTGTTCAATTATGGGTTTCATATCATTGAACTGAAAAGTTCTCTACCTATTCAGAATCAAGGCCTTTATCAGCTAGAACTTTGATAAATATCATTTCATATTACTCTATTTTTCTAACGATTTGAATAAAGGAGAAAAAGTATAAACTTTTGGTACAGTCTAATCTATCTCTTTTGCCCCATTTGGGAATTTTTTTCCTACTCCTAAAAAAGTCACCAACATGTACTTTATGATATGCTACTTTTCTAGAAATTTTACAGATAGCCTATTTTAGCTCTGTGCTCCATTTTGAGTTCATTGTTTTATATGTTTCTAGAACAGAATTAGTTTGCATATTTTTCATATGGATTTATTATCCACTTGCTTTAGTATAGTCTATCAATATAAAAGCATGTATATGCAAGCACTGATAAAGGCTCTGTACATTATATATGTGCACATATGTTATAATATTAATGAAAAAATATTTGCTTTTTTTAAAAGAAAGAATTAAACAATACAGTGAAGAAAAAAACCAAATATCCTTTTATTTTTATTTATCTTTAACTTCCTAGACTGTGATTTTTCTCTCTATAAGACAAATTAAGCAATGTATGTTTTCTGAATGGCACAGGTTAAGGTGCACTGAGTCTACAGAAAAGTAATAAAAAAATGATTGGAAATCTCATGGTACCTAGGAATGGGAAAAGTCCAGTGCCAAGGACTGAGTGCCTAGGACCTCATATGGAGTGAAGACCATAGCTGGCCATCAAAGGAAGTGGGAAATCCATTCCTAAGAATCAGTCCTCCCAAGGCTAGAATCTGCAAATGACAGAAATCTCCTCATTCCCTGCCATAAACCCAACAGAGGTAAAACCACTGTCATACACAACTTGGGACCTTGAGGGAGGGGTTTGTGGAAAATGCAGCTGCTCAGAGATGGCTGAAACTGCTGCAAACATCAGGAAGTCCTGCATCCTCAAATCTGTTCCACCATCAGCCCACCACCAGAGGAATGTGAATCCTTGCATAGCTGTAGCTCACAGGAATGAACCACAATTCCAGATTAAAGGGTGGGAATCACGGATCTAGAGTCACAGAAGGAGACCACAACTCCAGTTCACAGGAGAGGACCATAACTCTGACTCACAGAATGAAGCCACAGTTCCAGCTAATGGTAACAAAGAATCTTTTTTAAGTATTACATGAGCAACTCCATGAACGTAAAACTAGCCATGTACACAAGATGCTACTTCTCAGCTCCATTAAGTTCCATGGGGTTGTATGTTTATACCTAGGATGGTAACATACTCTTGATTATTCTGTGTAGCTTCACA
Organism: Eospalax fontanierii; assembly: GCA_035773235.1. Taxonomy (NCBI): domain Eukaryota; kingdom Metazoa; phylum Chordata; class Mammalia; order Rodentia; family Spalacidae; genus Eospalax; species Eospalax fontanierii. The sequence continues at coordinate 12,501,353 of CM069544.1, read as the reverse complement.
GTGAGGCTAGAAATCGAGTAGTTCAGTTCCTCCAGTTCTCTTATTTTTCAAATTATTTAACCCTTCAAACTCTTCTGTATTTCAATATGATTTTTATATATGTTTTTATAGTTTAGTAATTTCAGCCAAAAACTTTCTGGGATTTTTGGAAGGATTATATTGAATCATTAAGTCACTTTAAACAGAAAGTGATGATACCTTTCTGGGTATGATGACACAGACCTTTTATCCTAGCAGTTAGGAAGCAGTGGCAGGCAGATAGCTATTAGACAGAGGCCCATTTTGGATGGACTGGGAAGAGGAGGAGGAGGAGGAAGAAGACAAACTGATATCTTAATAGTAAGTCTTAGTTCATGAAAATGACATAGTCTTCCATTTACTTAACTGCTCCTTAATCTTTCTACCTTTGTTTACACTATTTTAGGCTTCTGATTGTATTCTAGTATATCTGCTGTCTATAAAGACTCTTCCTGACCTTGCAGCCTGCAAGAACAGCTACCCTTATAAAAAGCTTGAAACATTACTCCATCTGCCCAAGTATAATTGTCCTTATTTCAATCTGTTTCCATTAGAAATTAATATACTTCCAAAATATAAAGGGTAGGTACCAGTCTGCAGTATCCCTGGGAACATTTTTCAATGTCCAAGTTTAGTGCCACTATATAAAGTATTTACCATCAAGTTACCAACTTTTCTATTTTGGCTGAAAAATTCAAATCACAAGGCAGAAGGCAAAACTAGCCACTTGAAATTCTTGACACATACTATTTTATCCCTATATTATCTACTTATTTTTACCCATATTCACAGAACCTCTTGCTGCACAATAATTCTCAGGTATGTAGGTCATTACCAGGGCCATCAAGAACAGAAGTGACTAGAATCCATTTCCTGAGCAGCAGAAAGCTTGGTGAAAAGGTTAATTATCTTAATGAACCTCCTTGAGCGCTGCAAAGGACTTCAAAGCCAAGGCAGGGATTTGGGAAGAAGTAGCTCTCTAAGTCAGAATGGGTCAGAATAGGCTGAAGTTGCAGGGTCTCTGTAGAGATCACACATAGGTCTATACAGATTTACCGTTGAAAAGCCAGTAGCTCAGAGCCATATGAACTGGAATCTACCCATAGACACCTTAAAAATCCATGAACTTATTAGCCCAAGTTAGACTGGAGGGGACATTTCTCATTTACAAGAAGGCAATGTAGGAGCTGTGAGGCTATGAGCCTCATAGTTCCTTTTCCAATGCATTGTAAATTGGTTAAAAAATGAGAAAGACTGTTTAAGAGAGCAAAAGTAAAATGCTTTGACTGCCTTAAGCAGAAAAGGAAATTTGTTAAGGAATTTGGGGTATATTATGAAACCAAGAGCAGGGTGATGATTGGACCACAGAAACCTAACATCTGGCAGACATCCCCCATGCCTCATCTTATGTCTGTGCCACCAGCTTACTCCCCATAGCCAAGGGCAAATGCTCTGACCGACTACTGGCTCAATGTGTTTCCAAGTCCAAGTCCACATTCGAGGACAGAGATTTAATGTTCTAACCTAGTTCACAAAGTGGCAGGACCTACTCAGACCAAGTAAATGTGTCATACCGGGAGCAGGGTCATATAAGAAAGAAAGAAAATTATTCTGAACCCTTATAAATGAAGCAGTCATTGGGAGAGTGAGGAGAGAAACATTCCTAAAGAGGAGAAATGCATTTTCTTCTGACACTCGGGTACAATAAGAAGTAAGTCTTAAAACTGCATGCAGAGTAGGTACCAATTAATTGCACATAATTGAATATGGCTCCTTTAAAAACAAAGTTAAAAAGCAAGGTGGTGGTCTATAAACAAGCAACCATTAACATCGACGGTTCCATTCCTGGTAGCCTTGAATATCAAAGCCATCTGATGCGTATAGCATTCCACTATATGCAACCTTGTTTATTCCCTAATAATCCTATAAAATATAGCTCTATTCCTCTAAGAAAGCATAGCCAGGTACCATATATTTAGTAGTGTTTCTTGCCTCTCCCGACCCCTTGGTCAGTTCCTGTCTGTTATTTTAAGTAAGTAGCTCATCTATTCTTCCAGGTTTTAAGCTTTTTAACTATGTAGCACTTATAGCTCACAATACTCATAACTAAAACATTACCTTTCTTCTGTCCTGTGCTGCAGATTGTCTTACTAATCTTATCTGAGTACACCTTGGAACAATGGAATTTATCATTACTTCTACAAAACTTACCAATTATTCCAAAGCAAGCAGAGCAGACGAATGGCAGGGTTACTGATTTCTTCCAGACGCATGAGGAGAATAATGTGCTAAGAAAAAAGAATCTCAAGACATCAAGGACTATCTGAAGGAATTACCTCGTGTTTGTAAAATTGGTGACAGTATTTGGTGACCCCATCATCCGCTACTGATGATGTGCTAAGGGGGAAGACATAATTATGCCACGTATGTCTTTCTCTACTTAAAGAAAGCTCAAAGCAGAAGGAAGTTTTAGAGATTTCCAGAAGGAAATATTCTTTCAACAAGACAATAAAAGTTTGTGATTTGGCTCAGATCTGCACATCCGAAGCCTGTCTACTAAGGTATAGAATGTGGGAGACTGAAGCCACAAATTTTCATTAACTGAATGATCATCATTTTTACTTTGTGAAAAGTAAAAATTGTAAAGCATGTTACAAAGGCAGAATAAGTGGAAACTGATTAACTGATTATTATGGGACTATTTCACAGTGAGCATCTCACTTGGTGAACTCATCCTGAAGATTTTATATTAGTATATTCAGTGTGAGAATATAAAAACATGGTCCCAAAATAACTAAAAGTGGACTTATCTTTGAAGAGAGGCAAATTTCTATCTTCATACTTACGCTTTCTTAAATTCAACACATTTCCTTACATATATATATATGTATATATATATATATACATTATAATATATACTAACTATTCCTATGTAACCTTTATGCAATATTTCATGGACTCATAGATGGAAAAAACAGGTAACTCTTCAAAAGTTTTCCTGGATTGCCAAACATGGATCAGATAAATAATCTGAATTGAACATAATCAAAGTCACTGAAATCTGGAAAAGTATAACCTTCCTTGGTTTCAATGACACTCACCACTATACCCTGAGAAACATGTATATCCTTGGGCAGGGCTACAAAGAAACGGAAAAGAAAAAAAATATTTTTATTCTTCTGAATGAATCCATTAAATTCTTAAGGAAATACTTGTGAAGGATTTGGAGAGAAGAAGAGAAAGGAGAGAGGTCCATACTTGCTGATTTTCAGAGTTCAACCACAGTATAAAGTTTATTCTTTCTGTTATTGCTTTTGCCCTTCCAATTTAAGAATTACTTATGTTCAAATACAGTTTTTTTCTTTAATAAAGTAATGGTATTTTTCCCATGTCTATCTTGCAAGAGCAGAAAATTGAAACCAAATTGATCTTTTGAAGTTGCACTGAGAATCTTCTCCTTCCTGTACCCTCCCGCTTTTGCAGAGAAAGGTTTCCAAGGAAATCAGATCCACTATTTACATAAACCAGTGCATTCGACTGGTGATGAAGTTCCAATTAACTGTTCTAACAATGGCTGCAGTGAGGTGATGGTGTGTTTGTAGCCCATTAGAACTGTTCTGAGTACATAATCTCTCTTGCATCTTTATGTTAGATCATGAAACATAGCACTGAAATGCATCACATAGCCTGGGAGATAATGCCTGTATAGAATAAAAAAGAAAAATGTCTGGGTTGTGACATGATCATTAGCTGCACAACCTCCTCCAAGTGTGAAGACAAGACTTATTTTGACTAATTAGACTTGGGTCATTAATAACAAAATAATTGGGGGTATGAGGTTGGGAGGGTGTCAGGGTGGCGGGCTCTGCAGGGACCTGGAGGGAGGCAGGGATAGAGGAATGTAATCCAAATTACATTGTTCAAATTTATGAGATTTTCAAGAAATAAATAAAAATATTCTTTGAAAGGTCACATATAACACATTCTGAGGGCATCTATATTGTAATTAGCAATATTATTACCATGTGTCATATGTCTCATCAGACAGAGAGGCAACAGCTGAAGGAACAGAGTTAGAAACAAGTAGATCCTCATTCTACTGCCAGCTTTGCCGATAGTGAGTCACAGCCTCTCATTTTACTTCACCGCGCCTGGAAAATGGAAACAGAGTGCATTAACTGCATCTGAGCCCTCTGAGAATGCAAAGCAATACAGACAGGGGGCTGGCAAGATGCTTGGCAAGTAAAGGGGCTTACCACCGAGTTTTAGGACCCAAGTTCAATTCCCAGGACCCATAAGTAGAAGATAAGAACAGAGTCCTGAAAACTATCCTCTGACTTCCAAACATGAGTCACCTGAATGTTCTATATAGATCTTTTTTGTAACAATTTTGGTTCCAAATTATTGCTAATTATAGCAGTAATTGTATTCATAACTAAAGTTCAGGATGCATATTTTGTGTCAAGTACAGAATCAAGTGCTGTCATATTTATTTCTCATAACAGCTTTATAAAGTGTATATTATAATTCCATCACAATGCTTTTAGAGATGAGGAACTGAGGTTCACAGTGATGTAATTACTGGTTCCAGGTCATATGATAATGGTGTTTGGAAGCAGGTTTGTCTGAATCCATTGCCATGTTCTAACCCAGCGTGTATTTTACACTGTTATATTGATCTACCATTGTAAGTTTAATGGATTACAGGAATTTGTGCCAGAATATCTGAGCTCTTCATTCAGTAATCATCCCAATTGTGTGGGACACTATCCTCCAGTCATGACATGGCTGTTGCTATCTTGAAATCAGAGCATTTTTAATAACCTATACAACATCCTTGCAAGATTGGGCCCTCTGACATTCCCTCAAGAGTGGAGGGGACACTCTCATGGGGCAGCACAGTAGCTGCAGGAGACTCTGTTTCTCCCAGAGGATATATAGGTGATTAATAGTTGCTGGGAGAGTAGATTTTCTTCAGTATTGTAGCTGCCCACAAGTTGCCAATGTTCCTGTAGGTAACTCCTTACCCATGTTCCTATCAGTAAGCCCATTAGAAATTTCAGGAGTGCACACACCCGTATATGTATGTACACAATTGTATGATCCAGTCCATGATGGGTGTGTGTGTGTGTGTGTGTATACATATATATATAGTGACAGAGAATATTTAGAATATAGCTTAATCATGTATGTTTTCCCCAAATCATCTACCCTGGCAGCCTTAGAACAAAGTAGCCTAACTTGAATAGAAGAAAGGTAAACAGAAACAAAGACAGGGAGCTTCCTTTGATGACATCATCCAAAAATCGTAAAAATCTTGGTTTGAGGTCTTTTTTCCATTAGGAACTTTTAATGGGGCAAGATCTGTAATCGGCAGTGGAAAGTGCCATAACTATTCTCACTTTGGCCAGGTGTGGTGGGACAAAGGGTGGGACAGAAATACAGAAATGTCAGCTAAGCCAATTATATTTGTTATCCTTATCAAATTTCCTCAAGCAAAATGATTTCCAGAAAATACCAGTGGGCTGTATAAAGGCTGTGCCTCTTCCAGCAAGGCCAGTCGCTTCAGAATTATTTTATGTGTATCATGGTATCTATTATTGTCAGTTGAAATTCAGAGGACCAGAGTTCAGAAGAAAAACATTAAGCCTTCTCTTTTCTTAGAAGCCAATATAGAGTGGGGTGGGAAAATAGAGCAAATTATAGCCTGTCTTTGATGTGACTAAGAACTAATGTACAGAGGAGGTATGGGAAGAGAAGAATATCTGAGAATGGCCTTTATGTTCCCAACTGGTCTCAGGTCTGAAACTCAAGAAAGAGACTCCTTGGTGTAATGCAGGTAGGGAAACCAATCTTAATCATAAGTAGAAAGATAGATAGTAGCTCACAGAAAGTGCTGCGTTCTCTGTTGCTAGCAAGTATACTGCAAGCAGAAATGTATAGCCCTATGTATTTGAACATAAAAGGTTTGCATTCTATCCTGGGTACTTAAAATTTGCAACAGCTTTGGCAAGTTATTTGATTAATTTTAAGCTTCATTTCATCATCTGTAAGAAGGAATGTTGTCACAAGGATATGAAATAAGTTAATGCCAAAAGAGAGCTTATCACAATATCACAATACCCAGCATAAGTTTTCTGTAAATCTTAGTTATTACCAACAATCAAAAATACGTTTAAAAAATGTTAAGATTGCAATATTGTTTACTTTTATTGTTGTGACCAAAGGCCTGACAAGAAACAAATAAGGAATGGTTTATTTTTATTCATAGTTTTAGAGGATATACAGTTCATAATGGCCTAGAAGTCACAGCAGCAATAACATAGAAACATGAGACTACTGGTTACACGCTTCTGCTGTCAAGAAACAGAGAGTAGGCAGGAAGTGGAACCTGAATATAAAATATTAGGCCTCAGCCCCAGTGACTCACTTCCTCTAACAAGGCTCCACCTCCTAAAGGTTCAAAAACTTCCAACACAGTGCCACTAATTGAGGAACAAGTGTTCAAACCCATGAGCTCTTGTGTTTCACATTTCACATTCAAACCACAACTGTGTATGATTAGGAATTGGTAACGGATGCTTACAGAATCCCACACACTGAGTTAACTTGCAAGTGACTAGTAACTGCTTTCAAAACGAGCCCAATTGAGATATGGTAGGTTCCCTGTGCCCTGTGGCTACAGATGGAGATGGAGCGCTGAGTTGGAAAGGTTGAGTGCTGGCTGCACAAATTCAAATTTGAAGTGTCAGCTCAGCCTCTTTAATATGGGAATAATAATATCTATGCATTAGTTGCTTTTTTGTTGCTATGATAAAAGACCATGACCAAGAGCAACTTAAGAGAGAGGTTTCTTTTTTAGCTGATAGTTATAAGGACAGGGTCCACATGGGAGGAAGCCATGGCAACTGAAGAAGAGAGTAGAGAGATCACATTTCATCCACACACTGGAAGCAGAGAACGAGAACAGGAAAGGGGGAAGACTATTAACTCTCAAACTCTGTCCCATGTGACTTACTTCCTCCAGCCAGGCTCCACCCCCTAAAGGTTTCATAAGCTCCCCAAACAGAGCCACCAACAGGGGGATGACGACGGAATGTTCCCGTGCGGAGCCTACGGGGGATTCAGACCACAGCAGTCTATTTCAGAGCATTACTGTGAAGAGTACCCATCAAGTTTAAAGCACTTAGACATTTGTTATTTTTGTTGTTGTTGTTGTTGTTGTTGTGATAATCAAGTGCTAACATACTGTGCAGAAAGTCTAGGTCTTAAGCATGAGTGATATTGCAGTAGAAGTCGTGGAGCACACCATCTACAGCAAAGTAGTGTCTACTCTCCACATTATACCAAATATACTTGGCTGTGATACCCGCCTAAAGATCAAATGCTTGAAAAAAATAGTCTAAGGTTAATTTAATTTGTTAAAAGGCTATAGGAATAAATCAAAAAAAGAATTTTAAAAATTGTAACTAAAAGTCAAGTACACCACTACCCCAACTCTCTCCACTCTCCTGCAACAAAGAACTCCATATGACTCTCATGAGTCATAAGAAATCATCAATAATCTCTCCACCAAGAAGGGACAACTTAATTTAGCATCCTGAAACTAAACACCATTTGGGGACAGGGAGACGGGGTTGGGATCCTCAGCAGGAAAGCTGATGTTTTATATACCACCTGCAGGTTTCTGTGGACATTTTTTTTTGTTCCTAATAATACGTGTTTTTCAATGGTTCAAATATATACAAGCATGACAAATAGGGGAGCATGGATGACCATTAGGATTATATGCGTGTGAATAAGCCATTGATACAGTCTCTGCAAATACAGGACCATATAAATGCTAATATCCCCACCTCTTGCTGGTAATAACAATGTGTCATCTGGCTGAAACAGTTCCTTAAGCACTTTATGTTCTCTACTGGAATCAAGTCATTAATCCCATTTATGCAGTTAATGGGGAAACCCTGAGTCCAAATTAAGGCCCTGAAGAAAAGTACTGGAATTAATGGCAAAGGGGAAATAATTTTTTCACTATAGCTGTAATGTTGCTTTTGCTAAATAGCACTTTTTGACCCTGAACTTTACTATGAATACTGAACAATCTAACCAGAAAAAAAATCTGCTTAATACTTTTATATCAATATGGTTCTCAAGGTGGTCAATCCATATTGCTAGGTCGCTCAATCACCTTCCTTCTCCAAAGCATCCATATTCCCATCAACCTATGAAGACGAAGTCAACTATTATAATACTTGAGTCAGCTAGGACAGGGACCAACCATACTCTCCACACTCAGCCAAACTCTATAAAGGGATGCAACACTAGTCTGGGTCCCTCGTCCTCCTGAGAACAATGACACATTGCAGCTCACGTATAAAATATGGTGAACACCAGGTCAAGCCTCCAAGCTCTACCAGCAATAAAGTATAAAGTTTTGGGGTTGGGTAACATATTTCAGGCTAGTTTTCTTCATCTTTGAAGTTGATATAGAAGAAATAGGTGCTACTAATTATTTATAATTATTAACAAACAAGTGAAAAGCAGAGAGGGAGAGGGGGAAACAAGAAGGTGGGGTAAAGAAGGACGACACTGTGGATTAACCACTTTTTGCAAAGCATTCGTGAGAGACCTTCCACAGAGCCCGGGTCTCTCCTCCCAAAGTCTTCCCTTTCTCTTTGTCTCTGAGACTTTCGGAAACAAATTCTGTGAACCTGCACAGAGCAGCAATGTCCTTCTAGGAACCTGATCCAAGGGCCCTTCGAGCATCAGTGACTGTTTTTTGCAAAGTTGCCAACTCTTCCTGAGTTTAATGCTACTTCTATAAAGCTCTCACCAGGACTGATTTTATTTTTAATTTTTGCAACTTTCACACAATATAATTTGATAGCCTCCCCTAATTGTAGCTCCCCTTATTGCCTATTCCAAATTTAACATATTCTATTATATATATATATATATATATATATATATATATATATATATAGCCTGTAGAACCTAATTTTTGTACCCAAGTGCCCTTCAGTGTGGGTCCATCCCCTGAATCCTGGCTACCCTACCAAAAGTCCTATACCTGAAAGAGGCTGTCTCTCCCCTTCCCAATCTACCAGTAACCAAAATTTCCTTGAGTTGAGTTGGGGTTTCTTACTCACGTCCCCATGTCTATGATGAGATTTTGTCTGGTTTGAGCTTGCATGTCGAGACTTCTACATATGATCACTACTACTGTAAGTTCATGAGTAACTGACCCCTGTCTGGAAAATTGCTTCCTTGTGGTTATCTCCCACCTCTGGCTCTTGCGATCTTTCTTCCTCCTCTTTCAGAATGATCTCTGAGCCTCGGGAGGTGGAAATTTGAAATGGGTGTCCTATTCATGGATAAGCACCCTACAACCTCTTGTTCTCTGCACATTGGCCAGTTGTGGGTCTCTGTATTAATCACCCTCTGCTGCATAAACTTCTATAGTGAGAGTTGAGAGATGCATTAATTTACAGATAATTTTTAAAAATCATTAGAAGTCAGTTAAATATGATAATCTCCCTTATATTCTATGCCCTGTCTAGCCTCAAGGTCCTAAGCCTGATATCAGTGCCAAATATGGACTCTATTCTATGAAGCACACTTTAATTCTAATTAAAGAGCAGCCCATTACTCCCATAACATTCATGCTACAATTGCACCAGTGGACATATCTTGATGGGCCAACTGTTGTTGTTGTAATCCACAGGGTTTATGTAGAAACAACTTTTGTAATAATCTGAACTAATGATTTCTAATTAACACCAGAAAAACCATGTTCTTTTGTATTTTGTGACATGGGCACTTAATCTTGTTTCCTGGGAACCTTAGTTTGCTACCTCAACCCAAAAAGATATGAATGAATGTAGTTATGCTTGAGGATTAATATATCAGAGTGCTCAAAGAAAGTGCACCCCTGTCCGTTCCACACAGTGAAGACTGGGGAAGATGACTGACTTTGGAGGAATTAGATACTATAGAACTAATGATGAAAAGACAGCATGGACTCTGAAGTCAGCCCCAGCTTGATTTCTCCTTGTTTCCTCTGTACCTCATATATGTAGTTTCTTCAGCAGTAAAGTTTTACCATTAAGTTCTGGTGGGTAACCAAGAGCAGGGGCAATGGCCAGTATTGTCTGAGGGTCTATAGGACTCATGGTCAGCAGCTTCCAGAGAGGGGGTCCATTCCTGGCATTGAGGGTTTATTTTTCATTAGCCCATGATGTCTAGAAAGGGCAATGCCTCCCTGTTATAGGATAACTCTCTTCTCATGATGTGTATGCATATACTTTAAGAAGCTTCTATAGTGGCACATTCTGTGTGGCTTTTTCTAAAAGCCCTTAGTGTTTCTTGTTCCTCTCCAGACTTGTTCCTCTGCCCTACCCTCCTTCCATCCTCCTCCCCATTTAACCCTTTCTACTCTAATGTTCCCCTTTCTTCCATCACATGACTGCATTCTGCCACCCCTCCCAGAAGCCACCTATGTTATTATTTTCTTGACCTTCCTTGGTTTTCAAATGGAAACATTTCATAAGGTAATGGGATATAGGCTCCATCTACGACTGTTTAAAGACCACAGAGAGAAAGAGCAATGCTGCATGTGACTTGTTGCCATGTGTCCAACAGCAAACATATCTGCAAAACCACTTTGTTCTCGCTCTCTAATTACAAACGTAATTGGACTGGGAGGCTAGCAGAGCTGCTGTGCCTGTGCACATCCTGTGGGGGAAGCTGGGCTCTAGCCCGTGCTGTACATGATTCCCCGCTCAGCATCAATCAGAAGCCTCATTTCTAAGCAGTTCCTCTTCCTATTTTGCACCCAGCATGTGGTGGAATGGAGAAATGAAATCAAACTCTATTCTCAAAGTTCCTCAAGGTCCAGCTGGGAATGCCCATAAACACAAAGGATGAGCCCTGAACCACTACCTTGGGATCACATGCTGTGGATAGGCAGAGTGACTGTATGATTTATTTTCCAAAACAAACTATGGCATAAAGTAAAACCAAACACTGATAGCAATTCTATTGGGAAAGTAGTCATGAGCGATGGCTGGCCTAAGCAGAGAAGGACATACCGTCACCCTGGTTATAAGAGGCACTACTGAAGTAAGGACTGATTTCAGCCAGGATGCACACTTTGGGAACCTCCACAAGCAGGACAAGCCAGCTTTCCTGCTGCTAGCCTGCTGGAAAGCTGTCTTACTGTTTCTCTTCATAGATGCAGGGGTGAGGGGAAAGAGAGGAAAAGCACACGAGAAAGTACTTTTAATATAAAAGACATCAACATTATTAAAACTAAATGCTATAGAAATTATCACCCCCCCCCCAAAAAAAAAATAATCCTGACACTGTCACCAATATGGGTTAGGGAAATTGCAGCATTTGGTGAAAATCACTTTTTCCACATTTTTATATTTAAAGACTAAATACATAAACGGAAGGACATGTAGGAAGAAAATGATTTCATGAAGAAATAATCAGGTTTGATATTTTTAGTAAATGACAGTGAATTTAATTTTGCATAGTATGCACTTAAAGGAAACTGAAATGTTAAGCCACCTATAAAGTCTTCTTCATTACAAAAAAAGATGTGCTCCTACTTCCACATTCCCAAGTTCATGCAACATTCAACACATGATCTGTCTATGACCCAGCTTCAACTATTGTAGAAAAAATTTGGGTTAAAGGTAAATTTGTTTTCCATTAAAATTGGCTTTGGAGGAAAGTTTGGGAAACCTGAAGACAGTCCCTCTGGGGTTAGGGACTTTCCTATGGTCTTTATAATATTGTCCATCTCCATCTTCAGTCCTTTGGAAGACCCTTGTCATAGAGCAGGACTGTGTTCGTGCATCAACTCTCCTTCCTCAGACCAAGGATATGGTCAAGAAACAAGGGCTAGAGGCCACAAGAACATCCCACACCCACCCAGGCCCTTTCATTTCTTTTCTGGAACTATATCTCACACTGGATTTTCTCATCTTTGAACTTTTTATATTTTTGCTTTGCAGCATGAAGTAACAATATGATATGTGGATTTCGTTCAACTTTTGAATGGCAATAAGGAAGCGACTTAAGTTAAAATACTTCTATGAGTGACATGCTCAAACTTCAAAACTCACAGAAGAAAATGACTACACACATGCATACATACACACACACACATTACAATATGTGCTACTCTTAAAAGCACAGCCCCCAAATTTATAGTTTATAGATGCATAAGAGTTTAATCTTAGATATACACAGACAATCCTATTTCCATTTAAGAAAAATAAGAGGCTTTCTGAGATATGAGAGAATATCTAGCTTGCTTCTTTGCTTTCAGAGAGGCAGTTTCTCAAGCAATGGCCCAGCCAAAGCCAACTCATGAATCTTGGCATCACTCCATCACATCCTTACAAATTGAGGATATAAGCACCAGCGCCTCTCTATTTCCTTGATAGAACCTTAAATCCTTGAGTTCCCAGGGCACTTCTTTGGGGATCTTTCAGGCTACACTTAGACCTGAATGAGCACAAATCACCAGGAGATGGTACCAAACTTCCTTTCAGCTGCTGGATTTTGAACACTGACAATAAGACCACCAGAAACATCATGATGGCAGTTTGCAGCTACATATGATATCAACACCTTTAGATGCACAAAAGGTATCCAGAAAGCCTCTTAATGACATCAAAAAAATGTTCTTAAAATTAGAGTAGCATTACTTGCTAATGACATGGAGTTCATGGCAGGAGCTATTTTGCAGCTGTTAAAGAGACAGCCTATCATATCAGTTGTAGGTCTTTGTTTTCATACTAGACTCAAGGACAAGAAGTGCCTTTCCCAGTCCCAAATTGACAGAATGTCGGGGCCAGCATCCCCCAAATTCTCTCCCTCATCACCTGGACTACATGTGCCTCAATAGTATAAATAACTTCCCTCTGAGGTATGTACTATTACCTTCACTTCACAGGTGTAGAAACAAAATCTCAGAGAGGTTAAGTCACCAATCCAGTGCCACAAGACCATATACAGAATGTAAAGTATGATCCTCTTGCTCCTCTCAGAGTTTTCTCTACCAGGATATGACCCAACAGATCCATCCATCTATTGGTCCCCAGCTTATCTATTGACCCCAAGTATAACCTTGCTACCTAGGAGAAGGATGGACATAAATCAAGATGAGCTGACACAGAGTAAGAAATAAAATGGCCTCAGAACCCCAGAGAGGCCTGTCTCAAACCTGCTTTGTATTTGGCTGGACACACCAACAAGGTAAGTCATTCAGAAAGGCGAAAGTCTAAATATCATGTGAATATTAAATATTTCCTAAGAAACCTAAGCGGTGAAATTCTCCCTTCATCTGATCTTAGAGGCCAGGGGACTCCCAAAGGGTTCTGTCCATCGTGGACAAATCTGACTAAACTTTAAGACAGACAGGACCTCAGGTATAGGAAATACCTATGGGATCATAGCTGAGGTCAAGAGCTCTGACCATGAGTCACTCAGAAAAGTTATAACCTGTCGTCTCTGTGCCTCAGTGTCCTGAGATGAAGTTGTTTTATTCAGGTTTTCCTGAAGAGCCAATGATTAAAAATGTGAATATGGTTTGAAAACATAAAACAATTTCAATATGCAAGGTATATACAACTGAAAGGCATAAGACTTCACCTGCCCAGGACTCAGGGACCATTGGGGAAGAGGGAACATAAAAATTGTAAGAGCCAAGGAGGAGGTGCATGACCATAATGAAACAGAATCCTACAAGCTCCTGGGACCTTGCACATAGGAACCTACAGCAATGGTGACAGTATGCACAAGACCTATGCATTCTTAAGCAGACAAAATCCCAGCACAGAACTGTGGAAATGGGCAATAAGCCCCAATCTTAGTCAAAAAATTATTGGCAACTGATTACTTCTGGGTGAAGAGAAGCTGAAGCTGATCTTCTTAAATGGAGGGACTCTAGATATGCTGATTAGACCCTAGTGGATGAACATGCACTGAGTCATGTCTGGGGACGTTAACTTTACACAATGGGCCTTGACACAAATGACAGAATGGGATTCCAGGGGGGAGGGCTATGGAGGGATGTCAGTAGGGAAGCAGGTATACAGACGATTAAGACTGATTGAGGTGTTCTGTATGAAATACACAAAACTTCTATAAAAAATTACAAAAATATTTTTTTAAAAAGGATACATAAGATATAAGACTAAAACCAGAAGGTAAAATTCCCCTGTGTTTGTGTCAGGGGGTGGTGGTATCTGGAGATGGAAACCAGGACCTCACATCCTCCAGTTGAGCACTGTACCACTGAGTCATAGCCCCAGGTTTTTTTCTTTTCCTGAGACAGTCTTGTTAATTTACCCAGGCAGGCCTTTAACTTTTAATCCTTTTGCCTTGACCTATTCAGAAGATGGAATACAAGGCACAGCATGGAACAAAAAGATAGGTAGAAAAAAAGAAGAGAGAGAATATTTAAAGTCCATTCTGCTTCACAATTTATATATGACAATTCTATGTATAGTATTTTAATGTAAATATTTACACAAACTAAGCCTACCATAGAACTGTGGAAATGGACAGCAGACCCCTATCTTAGCCAAATAACTATTGGACAGCTGATTACTGCTGGATGAGGAAGAGCTGATCTTCTTTAAGGGAGTGACTCTAGATAGGCTGATGAGATCCCAGTTAGATGAAATATTACACTGAGGGACATCTGAGATACTAACTTGACTGAACAGACCTTAACATAAATGACAGAATTCATGAAATCCAGTGGAAGAACTATGCATTGGTGCTGATGTGGAAGGAGATGTAAAGATGATTAAGACGTTATGTATGAAATACACAAAAAAAATACAAAAATAAATCAGAGGTTGTTTTGTGTAATGAGCTTCTCTATCAACGTCAGGCTTCATCCTTAACCTGCCGAATCCAAATGTGTATGCTGAAGTCCAGGAACTTAACATTCATAAATTCTAGCAGATTCTATGTAGGATCCAGAACCAGTTCTAGTAAGAGCTGCAGCAGCACTTTAATCCCACCATTATTCCGGTAAGAAGCATGGCCACCATGATCCATGAAAAAATAGTGGGGGGAAGGGTCAAGCAGATGTTCCCCAGGTACTTCCTTTCTGCTTACTCACCATCCTGGAAAGGTGCATCCAATGAGGGACAATGCTGTGCTTGTGGTGGGATATGCATATTTTTAAAAACTTGGATGTGTGGTTGGGGGTGAATAAACTAATCCAGTGTTTGCATGAGTTCACTCCTTCAGTTATCACTAAATCAAAACTATCTTCCCTGAGGATTAAATAGCTCACCAGAAACATGATAACAATTAGCTATGTGTATACATGTTCCTGTGTGCGTGTGCGTGTGTGTGTGTGTGTGTGTGTGTGTGTGTGTGTGTATATATATATATATATATATATATAATTTTCAAGCCTCCTCTTGTCTCCACCCATCTTTCTATCCCCACATCAACCTGTAATGAACAAAATGATGAAATGCATTCCCCCACTTCCTGATGCAGGCAGAATTTTTAATATAGAAAATAATCTGAACGCATTTGATTTTAAGGTTGGAAATTTACTCCAAAATTACTTTTCTGGACTTAAAATCTGGAAAGTGTGGGCCTAAAGCTTCCAAGTATTTTTTGGTGGGAGAATTCACATTTATTTCTTAAATAAATTAGAATCACAATTGGCTGGCTACAGCATCAAGATTCCTGACTGTAGAACCAGTAAGAGCTGACCATCTAGTACAAAATCTGAATTTGGAGACTCTAGATCCTCAGACCAACCACAGATACAGTGTAAAAGACTGAATTGCACCTCCCCATAATTCCAGAGATTGGCAGATAACATCTTTAATATCTTTAATACTCACTTTCTTGATCTGAGAAACAATGACAGTAACTGTATAAAGTTCATGGCATGACTATGACCTGCAGAAGCCTGCCTAACTAGTGCCTGGAACATAGAGAGGACTCGATGCATGTTTAATATAGAAAAATGCTACTGTATCATGCTTTGGGTCATATATGCAGTAACTGCAACTTATTCAAAGTATATGTAAAGAACATGCTATAATTTATTGAAAATACGAGTAAAGAATATGCATTCGAATTTGGAACATACTTGAAAATGAATTAATGAGTCATCAATTAACTCCTGGGCTTTTTCCTAATGGGGCACCCATTGCCATTTGATGTGGTACCACAGTTGCCCTTTGTCAGATCTGATTCCAAGTCCCACCTCACCCCATCACTTTTCCTGTCAACTTTTTCCTCCTGTGCCCCAGCAGATGGTCAGAGGAATTTGTCTCTACTTTGGTTTTGTTGAGCTTACAGATCAAAGACCTATTCCTATACTTCTTGGTTGCAAAGAATTTCTTGCATATTTACAGTTTCAAAACTTTAATAATAGTCCTGGTAACACTCACAAACTCCTTGTCACAAGTCCCTAAGGTGAAGAAAAGTGACCCTTGTCTAAAATACATTGTGGAGCCTTGAGAGTTCTTACAGACACAAATTAAATTTAGCTGTCACTCTGAGACTATGGAAAGAATATGATTCAATTTCAGTGTCTTCCAGATACAGTTCAAAGACCATCAGAATCACCAGGACAAATCTGAGATTCACTTATCTAACTATTGCAAGTGATTGATGATCAGAATCTCTGAAGGAAATGATAATAAGGAACTGTGACCCATAAATATTTCTTTAACCACTCAAAAACATATATACAATGATTTTTTTTAAAAAAAGGTATCTCTGCCAGCTCAATCAAGTGTGTATAGAATAATCCCAGTCCTGAAATTCTTCCTGACTTGCAAATGTTTACCCCAGAGAGCCTCTCTTCAGGTCCCCTCTTCTTCTGTATTCTTCTTATGGAAGGGGTTCATGGGAATGAATTCAAATTTCCATGGCAGATTTCCTTGACCTCAGCTATAAACCAGTGTCACTTTGATGATGTGGGTGCAAGGTCACAGGGAGGAAAACTTGAACTCTATCTCATTTTCATTCTTTTTCCTAATTTCAAATCTACCAGTACTATGATTCTCAATAGCTTATTCATTTGTTTAAAAGGGACTGGAGAGATGGCTTAGCAGTTAAGAGCACTCATTTCTCTTGCTAAGGACCCAGGTTCAATTCTCAGCACCCACATGGTGGCTAACGACTGTCCATAACTCCAGTTCCAGGGGGTCTAATGTCCTCTTCTCACCTCTGTGAGCAATGCATGACATGGGTACACTTACACACAGGCAGGCAATACCCTCATTCACATAAAATAAAAAATAATAAATAAAATAAATTTTAAAAAGTAAAAAAGACCACTGAGAGGAAAAATGATCAAATATTAAATCCCTGGGATAAACAAGACAAAATAAGAAAATGGATGAATGCTGGTATTCATTTGTAATATATTACTCTGGCATGCTGTAAGCTTTCAGTCTTAAGCAAGAGCCATTTCATAAACTTTAATAAAGTTCTCTTTATGAACCTTTTCTTCTTTTTCTATTTAAAAAGTATTCATTTTTTTAGCCCTGATTTCCATAGTGACTTTTCAACAGAGCTCTTTACGTTTCATTGCCTGGATGATGTTATTGTACAGGCACCTTCAGCTGACAGTAAGCAGGGGCTCTCAGAGACTGGACAGAACTCAGCAGTAGTTCTGCCTACTCTGTAAATAGCTTCTACATAGACATGCAAGAGGATCCAACTCCCTAAGAATTTAGATTAATAATAATAATCTTATGTATACAGCATAAAAATTTAGAAAGTTCTAGCCCACAAAGGGCATTTCTTCTTCTAAGTTATTTTCCACAGTTGTTTAGTCAGAGTACTTACTTAACTTCTCTAACCTTCCATCTCTGGAAAGGATGGGGAACCAGAATCCCACTCATTGTGTTAAATATGCAAGAAGTCTTGCATAAGACTTCGCTTGGTTCATACCATGTGATATATAAATAATGGTCATATACATATCTATGTCACTGTTCATGTTTCTCCTCCTTACTGCTAATTCATACCACCGTGTAAGTGGAGATATTTCAAATCCAACAGGTAAGCCAGACCAAAGGCAATACAGCCATGTAATATAACAGCTGTGACATCTACCTGGGACTCTCTATCTTATCACCAGACTTCCAACATGCCTGGAGCCTTGTCTTCTCAGATCTCCATCCTTCAGACACTTGAATGTGCTTTCTAAGTCATCTTTCTTAATTTCTGTCACTCTGGGGCTCCTGAGTTAAAAGCCCATTCAGAAAATAACTGTTTAAAAATTCCTTACCGCATAGAAAGTGCAATGAACTGCACATAAAAAAGAAATTTTGGAGTCACCAACTCAGAATAAAAGTCAAGAAAAAATTAAATGGTCTTTTCAGATTGCCAACAAAGAAAAAGTATCCTTAATATTCAGAGAAATATATAAAGAAATAGGAAGGGCAGTGAATATGATTAAAGTCTTTTGATCAACATTTATGTAAAAATGTAAAGATTTGATAACCATATATTGGTATTCTTTACAGGAGCTATAAAAGTGTCTCTACATGAAACCTCTGATTTCATTTGGATAAAAGTAGTACTTATTAATAATAATATGTTTCTTAGAGTGCAATAACAATATTTAATTTCAAAAATCACTGGGAAAAAAACTGTGTCATATCTAAATTAAGATAAAAATCTCTCTCTAAATATGACAGTTGACAAACTGTTCCAATAGCAATAGCTTTTATGACTATGTCCAAGTGGACTGGGACAATTTGAGTCTTGAAAGTCAAAGTGAAACACAGCTCACCCAGCTTCAATCACCATTATCAAGAGATTCCACAGTTATTAGTTTCGGTGCTTCTGTGACTTGGATTTGACAAGTATTCTCTAACTGCTGTTCAGCATTCTATAGAAAAACACATCCCTTTGTGCACATAAATGTACCAGTGCCACTTAAAAGGTTTGCCTTTTTTTGTTGTTGTTTTTTTTTTGTTTATTTGTTTGTTTTTGGTTTTTGCTTCTTCCCAGGAACAACATTAGGAACAACATTCCTAATCACATTTTAGCCACACTGGCTAACACACCTAGAATTTCATGACACAAAAAGAGATTCAGAAATTTAGCACATCAATATCTAGGAGTTTATGGTTTGAAAACTACTCAGGAAGAAAACACCATGAAAGTAGAAGAATGAGCAGTTGAGGGGATGAGGAAGGGGATCAGTGGGAGTGGAGAACGGGACAAGAGAGGATAACAGGGCTGAGTATGATTGAGCTACACCAAGTGCCTCATGTCCATGTGTCCTGCAATGATAAACACACCCGCAAAAACAACTTGAAGGAGGAAAGGATTTATTCATCTTATAGTTCCAGTGATGTCAAGGCAGAGCTTGAAGCAGCTGGTCACATCCACAGTGAAAAGCAGAGAGAGATGAATGCACACATGCTCAGCTCTCTCTCTATGCTTATACAGTCCAAGATCCCCTGCCTAGGGAATGGTGCTGCCCACAGTTAGATGGGTCTTCCACATCATTAGCAATAAATCAGGACTGGCTCCCCACAGGTCAACCTGGTCTAGACAATTCCTCTGAGACTCTCTTCCCAGGCAAATCCAGGGTGTGCCAAGTTCACAATTAAAATTAGCCATCATGACATTAAAAAAAAATAATCATTGCTGTCCTTGAAATTCATAAATTTGCAGCCTGCATTGTGAATTTTCATGCCATATCTATTCTCTATCACTTGCTTTCCCTCTGGGGTTTCCTGATTTCAAAAAAATGCAGCCTTATTTGTATTCAACAACCTTCTTTGCACACCACTGTGTCTAGGATTAAAAGTACCTAGATACTGTAGCAAAAGGTAAACGTGACTCCTTCCTTCCCTCAAAGGATAATAGGTCAGGGAAGAGGTCAAAGGCTCATCTATATTACTCTAAAAGTGCCCTAGACCCTGTCTGTGGCTCAAAGGGTACTTTCTTCTTTCTTCTAGAAATGTTATTTGTGTTAGTTATCTTTCCATCACTGTGACAAAATCTCAAAACGAACAACTTCAATGGGAGGGACAGTTTTGTCTCATGATTTCAGACCAAGGTCATCTTGGTGTAGACCATTGTTTTAGGTCTACAGCAAGAAACAGTATCATGGCATCCATCAGGAGGGGCATGTAGTTGAGGATGCCCACTTCATGAAAGCTGGGGCACCAAAATAAAAAGGAAGGATCAAGGACAAAGTACCGCCTTCAAATGTATACTCCAATGGCCCACTTCCTCCAGTTATGCCCTCCCTCTTAAAGTCTCCATCACCTACCAAATAGCACAGCCCACTGGGCACCAAACCTTCCACATATGAGACTGTGCCACACATTTCTTTTTTCAAAACACTATGGGCCGGAGAGATGGCTCAAGCGGCGGTATAAAGCACTGGATGTTCTTGCAGAAGACCCAGGTTTGAATCCCAGCATCCACATGGCAAAACTAAAAACTGTCCATAATTCCAGTTCCAGGAGGTCTGACACCCTCTTCTGTCCTCTGTGGGGATGGAATGACACAGATGTACTTGTATACACCTACGCAATACACCCATACACATAAAACAAAAATAAAACAAAAAATAAAGAATAAAGTGTAATACCATTACCACTTTAGTCATAGCAAATATAAAACCACTATGCTCACCTACACCAGAATACTTCTTTGAATTAAACAACACTGCATATCTGTATGTCCTGAATATCTGCAGCCAAAAGCTCCATCCTCCTCTGATCTTAAATAATCAACTCTGCCCTTTCTATACCTTTAGAGGATGTCTCTCTCCTTCTCTTCCTCCTCCATCTTTTTGTCTGTCTCTCATATCTATGTCCCTCCTGACCTTGACTTTGGAATAGTCAGTCCTGACCGTACTAGGTCAATCCATGAGAATGTGTAGCTCAAAACTGAATGGACATTGTCAGGTGTCTGTGTTCTGAATTAGTGGGAATAGCATCAGCTCCCAGAAAGACCGGCCAAGAACAAGGATGGCAAGGCTTCCCGTGGCAGCTACAGCTGCAGCAATTTGACTTTGGGAAAGCACTGCAAAGGGCAGGCTGCAATACAGGAGTGTTGGGACTCAGGCAATGGAAGAAGGACTTGGGAGGTTGGAGAAACGTTTAGATGTGATTCCACGTGTCTAAGCTAAACAAACTCTTTATTTGTGAGTTAAGTGAAAGGATGACACAAAATTCTCATCCGAGTTTGAAAGGAAATGTAATTCACATCCTGTGTGATAGCCATGTTTTCCCCTTCCTAAAAGATCGTGATTTTTTAAACAAGCCCAGGGTTTCATTAGTCCCATGGTGTATCTGTCACAGGAAAGGCAAACTTGCCTCAGCTGAACACTTTGTTGGTCCCCACTTTGGGACTTCATAAGGCAAACAGATCTCAGTACCACAGAACAGCTTCTCAAATCACACAGCTCTTTGTACAGAGCTCAAGACAAAGGTCTTCAAAGAGAAACCTTGAAGGCTTGGCAGAAAAATAATTACCCCTTAACTTTTGCTGGCTGTCAAGAGATCTAATGTTAAAACTCCATGAAGATGAAAACCAATAAAATAACATTGAATGATAGAATCATTTAGTGTTAGAGGCTAAAAATAAGTTTAAGTCCATTCTTTCTCTTATTTCTATTGATTCATTTATTATAAGATGCAAATCCAATTTATATAATATAGATTAGAAATTCCTTGCTGAAAGATAGTTCTAGGAGGCATGCCAAGAAGACCAAAATCGGTAGTACATTAGAGCTTATTGCTTATTTTTTAATCAATGTTTCTCATTTAGTAGATCCCAGCAAAAACCTTAGACTACAACAAAAATAGGGTACTGAGCAATAAAGTAATCCTGTGCACCCAGCCAAGCATTCCAGGACACAATCTACAAAGCAGTGAGTAGATACCTGGCAGAGTATAAAATATGCAGCCCAGGGCTGGAGAGATGGCTCAGCAATTAAAAGCACTAGCTGTTTTTGCAGAGGACCCAGGTTCAATTCCCAGCACCCATATGGCAGCTAACAACTGTCTATAACTCCAGTTCCAGAGGATCTGACACCCTCTTCTGATCTCTGTGGGCATTACATACATGCAGCCAATACATTCATATACATAAAATAAAATAAAAATAAAAGGTAAAATATCTTTTTGAAAATGCTGGACAATTTGTATCCAGTAGCAAAGTGAACACATAGCCAGAATACACAGCATCCTTCAGGCACCAATGTTCAACTCTGTAACAAATATGGGGAGAGGTGAGTTGTAGGGTCAGAGAATACCCATTAGCCCTTTGTTCTTTGATGACTAGTAAAAAAGAGGAAAAGAATTGGAGATTTTGAAACATCAGGAAGGATTTTTTTCTTTTTTTAAGTGTCTAGGTACAGAAAATGCAAAGAGCTACAATGTCAAAAACCTCTGAGACGTGAAGAATCAGAAAATACCCCTCACCCACCCCACGGCTCGGGGACCATTGACTGAAGAAGGAGAGGAGAGATTGTAAGGGCCAGGGCTGGTCATGAACCTAGGGAAGCAGAGGCTGTAGAGTCAATGCTATGATGAATATTATTGACATAGATACTTTTCATTATTTTTTGGATACATTTATGGAAGGAGGAAAAATCCTAAAGAGAAATTTCTTCCATTCCAACAATATAGACAGTGGTATCCAGAATTCCCACACACGCTCACACATGTTCTCTTATAAAAAGCCCTCCCTGAGGGTCACTAGAAACCCCTGGCCTGTGCCTAGGTCATCCTAGCCCTTGCTCTGTCAGTCCCTAAGTGTTCTTCCATCCATCAGTACTGCATAGTGCACACTGCTCAGAAACAGCCCAACCAGCGAGCCATTCTCTACTACGTGGTCAGCTCCTCTTCATCACCAAAACCTTCTGGCAAAAGTCTGCCTTACACAGTTATCTACAGAGCACCAAGAATCAAGTGTGTTTTCTCATGGTGGGCGGGGTGGATATCACTCTGTGAATGAATAAGTCTCTGCTCTTCAACTCACATGCGACATCATTTTATTCCTGATTTTTTTTTTTTGCCTCTCAGTATCAATTCTTCATTGTCTGTTCTTGTGTTGCTCTTAACAAAGGACTTTTGCCTTCCACAAGTGGCGATTTCATATGAGAACAACTTACTTTGCTTCTTAAGAGCTCAGCTCCCCACACACTTTTTCACAACATAATTCATTTCAGTGTGTTACAGTAGGAAGAAAAACATCTTAAAGGAAAGTCCTGGTCAACCGAATAAAAATTCCGACCTGGTGTTAACCCAGGCCAATCACCTGGCCAGGAGGTACTTTTAGGAAGGCAGGTTTACCCTAAGCCATGTTAAAGAGATAGGCGGGAATAACTAGTGCATTCGTGAGATGGTGAACTTTTCCAGTCAGGAACCCCACCCTTTGGTGGCATGACTTTTCAGGCCTCAGACATGAAGCTTCCTAAGTCTGCCTGTTTTTCTGAATTCTTCAGAGAAGAATTTCTGTCTCTTGTTTAAGCATCCCTTCTTTAATACTCTGGGTTGCCCCAACATTTTGGCTTTCTTACTCTTTCACTAGAGCTCCTCTCCTGCTATGGGACTGCTGGTTTGACCTCCATGCTGGCTAGAAACAGCATGGTTTTTTCACTCTCTCCTATGTTCTCCTCCAGACAGCTGCTGCAATTTGCAGCTTGCCTATCCATAGGGTTTTTCTTTTAAACTCTAATAAAATTGTCCTTACACTTCTATTTGAGTTCATTCTTAAATCTTTATTCATGAGACCAAGAACCTGATTTCCCCTCTATCATATGGTAATCACAAAAGGATCCCAAAATTCTGGTAACAAACATACCAGTACATGACATTTTAAGATTCCCACTTCTCTTAGAACTAGTTGACCTCCTGTAGAATTAAACAAAGATTACTCCAGGACAATATGACCCTTAACTTGTGTATTCCTGGGAGAAGTGACTCCACAGCCTATCTCTTCACACAAATCTTTCAAGACATACATTAAGAAATAGAAACAAAACTGAAAAGCACAAAAGTCCCATATTTTCACCTACATTCTACTTATATTTCCCTTTATAACTCTTGCAAATTGATTTCCTGAAATGTGAGCCTTTGGTTGTAGTAATTTGAGGGAACAAAGAATGATAACATGTTTGGATTTTACAGTTATCATGAGTGATTCCAACAAAATTCATAAAAGAGAATACCTTACCTAAGCTAGTAATTACAGATATATTTTACAAGATAACTCTAAGCAGAAATTCTAAAGTCCCTCATTATTTTCTAGGGCCCTTGCATGTCTCTCTTTCCAGCTGAATGTCCATTAGAAAGTACCATCAGTGATATTTCCCACTATAGTAAACGCTCTAGGGCTAAGCAGTAGCTATTGTGGTGATAAGTAAATTTCTCTCCCCCGCTGGATTGCATCCACTACAGCTTAAGATACCCAAGGACTGCTCTTCTAGACAAAATCCTTTAGGAGATTTTTACTATTTTACATGCCTGCTTCACTGATGTTATAATGACTCCAGTACATGCTGGCTTCCAGAAAAAAAGAAGCATGCTGCTCTGCATTCAGAATTGTCACTCAGCTCCAAAATGGAAGGTTTAACTCACCACCATGCATTCTGCCTTTAGCTTCCCTCTTAGGCGCTGCTTGGAGTGCCATACAAATAACATGGAAGATCATGCCACCAATAGGGAGATGTGCATGAGCTCTACTCACAAATACACTTGCTTAATCCCCTGGTTCTCCACTTCATTCAGCACCCTTCATTTCCAAACACATAATGAACATCACTTAGAGTTTCCACACTGCTGTTCCATCCATAATGATGTCTTAACTCTGAAACCAGTTTAGCTCATTTACCTAGTATGCTAATGAGGATAATGTCTTGAAATTTGTCACATAGTTCAGTACAACGTGGCCATGACTGCCTAGGCCTAGGTCTTACAGCTAGCCCAGCCACTGTCTTAGAAAATGTCCTACAGGTACAATGGAGCTCAAAAAGAGAAGTGGCTCCTCGAATAGTTCTATGAATAGCTGATCTCATGTGAACCTACTTTAGCCAACCAGAGGCAACACTGCCTCTGCCTTTGAGGAATTTAAGGAATTTTCACTCATGAGAAGAAACAAACATCAGGGGATATATCATATAAGCAAATAGTCAACTAGGAGTTGTTTGGGGATTATATTAACCTGCTTGGGTGTCTATCACAAAATATTGTAGATTGAATAGCTTAAAACAATATGTATTTGTTTCTCACAGTTCTGGAGGTTAAAGACCAGAGGACAGCCATTTCAGTGGTCACCAAGGGCTGGCTTCCTAGCTACCATCTCACTATATCAGAGAGAGAGATAGAGGGACAGAGAGACAGCATCGCTCCAGTGCCATTTTTTATAAGGGTACCAATCCCACCATAAAAGGACCCTACACTTCTGACTTAATCATTTCTCAAGGGTTCTGTTTCCAAACACCATCACATTGAAGGTTTGGGCTTCAACATACCAGCTTGTGAAGGTCCCAATACAATCCATAGAAGGAATTGACTGAAATTTTGTAGCATCACTGAAGAAGGTATCAAGGTCATGGAAACTGAGGCAAGTCTTCAAGTATGTGTAAACTTTGGATATGCAAGAACAATGTCAGAAGAATTTCCCTCCAGTGAGGGAAATGACCCTTACATTTCAACACATGTGCTTATTCAGGTGTTGCTGTTTGATGTTTGCTTGTCATTAGCAATCATGGCATCTGGAAAGTATTTAAACCAGAAGAAACCCATGAGAAATGAAATATTTTCCAAGTCAGTTAATGCAAAAATGACTTCTCTTTAAGGGAAGTGTGTGAAATAAGAAGATACACCTTTTAACCCATTTAGAAAAGAAATTATCTTATATTGACCCATCTTCTCTCCCAAACTTAAGAATTAATTTATTCTCAAACCTAAGCTGTATTCTTATATAAAATTAACATTAATTTCACAGGAGTTTCAAATATAAAGGGAATGTCTTGGTACATTTTTTAATTCTTTTCAAACATAGGGTGGTCTCAGATTTTGTACAGTCCAGGCTGGCCTTGAATTCAAGATCCTTCTGCCTCAATCTCTCAAGTGCTGTGATTACAGATATATATCACCACTGCTGGGGCCTTGCCACCTTTAAACCAAATTAACCTTGTTTAATAAACATCAGGTATATGGGTTTTTAACTTTTAATGACCTTGAGTTCCTTATTCTATAACCCCAATGCTTTGGCAAAGCTAAGGAAGAATCACAATTTGCTTCAATACAAGCCAATATACTTAAAATAAGTTGCAAGAATAAGTCATCTTTTTGGAGTAAAACCAACAACACAATTAGCCTGGTGTTCCCATGGGCTCTTAATCATAGAACAGTAACCTTCAAAAGGGTGACAGTATTTAACGCTTTAACAACAGAATCAGAGTTTCTATTGAGGACAAAGAACGTCTCAGTAAGATTCATATTGGTGTTTTTGTGTCTATGAGGGATAGGTAGAGCAAGAATAACAGTCTTATTCTTATATCAAAATTATAGTTTTACATAATCTTGAAGAATATTAACCTGTATCATTAATTATGTGATCTCCTTTTATTAATCAATGTAGAATAAATTAACATAAAACGGAGAATTTTTAGCAATTTATAGGATTTTTATAATCTTTTTTTGTACTTATCTCTTTTATTTTTAAATATTCTTAATTTTGTGTGTGTGTGTGTGTGTGTGTCTGTGTGTGTGTGTGTGTATGAGTGTATTGCTTGCATGAATGTCAGTGCATCCATGTCATGCAGTGCTCATGGAAGTCAGAAGACAGCTTTGGATCCCCTGGAATTGGACTTATGGACAGTTGTTAGCTGCCACATGGGTGCTGGGAATTGAGCCTGGGTCCTCTGAAAGAGCAGTCATTGTTCTTACTGCTCAGCCATCTCTCCAGCCCTGATTTTTCTATTTTTAAAGGACAATGGTACTAGTATTTTGGTGTAGCTATGACAAAAATGTCTGGAAGAACAACTTAAAAGAGGAAATGTTTATATTTGGCTCACAGTTTCAGTGGATTCCATCCATGACCATTTGGACCATGCACCTGAGTAGAACATATGGCCGCAGGAATGCATGGTAAAGGAGAATTTTCCACTCAGGATGAAGCAGACAGAACAGAGAGAGATCCACAGACCAGATATAACTCAAAATTTTGATCCAGTGGCCTGCTTCCTGCGACTAAGGCTTCTACCACCTTCTAAAATATTTTCACCAGCTGGGACCAAGACTGTAATAGACAAATTTATAGAAAATAGTGCACATTCAAAATATAACAGAACTGAATATTATGAAACAAAGGTATAACCAAAAAGAAGGGCTAGAGAGATGGCTTAATTATTAAGAGCACTGGCTGCTCTTGGAGAGGTCCCAAATTCAATTTCCAGCACCCACATGGCAGTTAACAATACCCATAACTCCAGTTCCAGGGATCCCACACCTTCTTCTGACTTCCGTGGACATTGCATGATGTGGGTGCACTTACATACACACAGGTAATACACTCATACACATAAAATAAAAATAATGAAGTATTTTAAAGAAATAAATTAAAAAGTATAACAAAATATGTTAAGAAGAAAATAGATTTTATTCATGAGTTTGGCTTGTATCTCAAAATCCCACAATGAAAGGAATGGATTGATACTGGGTAAATTAGCCAAATAATCAATCATTATCAGAAACAAGTACTCTTGAGTTTTTGAACCTTAGAGTAATGAGACAAGGTCAAAAATGGAGACTACTCACACACATATAACAAGAAGTGTAGCGTGTGTGTGTGTGCGTGTGTGTGTGTGTAACCCTTTACTTCATAATTCTGAAAATAACCTGTAAAAGACCCTGATCTATTTACCATGGGTTACCAGTTAATTTTCTCTAAAAGTAACAGCTAGCATTCACTGAATACACGTTGGACTGGGAGATGTGATACACTGCTTGTGTATTTAAGCTCATAACCTCATAGCTACTTTTACAGGGCATACTACTATTATTTTCATTGTCTATGCGAGAAAACCAAGATGAGGGGCTGGAGAGATAGATCAGTGGTTAAGCTCTCTAGCTGCTCTTGCAAAGGATCTGGTTTTGGCTTCCAGCACCCACAGGGTAGCTAATAACTGTCTCTAAGTCCAGTTCCAGGGGAATCCAATACTCTCTTCTGACCTCTGTAAGTGCACACAAGTGCACTTACATACATGTAGGCAGTACATTCATACACATAAAATAAAAAAATATAATAAATAAAATATTTTTAAAAAATAAAATCAAGATTTAGAGAGGTTAAATTGTCTACTGTCACATAACTAGTGAACTGCACAGTCAGTATACAAATGTGTCATTCCACCTTAGAGAATGTTGCAACATTCCATATCATAATACAAAATGCCCAAATTCAAACCATGAGTCTAAAGAAAAACGCTCATAGCTGTTACCCTCCTGTGCTCACTATCTCCTGAAGTTCTGGTTCATGTGCAAATGTCTGAGCACCTGGCAGAGTACCTACCTGTATTTCAAGCTCCTGGAAATCAAGTATCTATTCTTACTCATTTTTGTGTCTCCCATACAAAGCCCTGGGAGATAGGGTGGTCCTATCCTTCCAGTATCTAACACTCTACACCATTGACACTGCTAAGGAAATGGCAGAAGCACGTTCTCCCTGTAGAGACACAAGCTGCAGACTCCTCCTTGAAAGGTGAGACTTTACCTGTGAGAAGCCTTTGAAAGTCTAGCAAATTCTCCATCAGGAGAAAGATCAACTTAGTAAAACTAAGCTATCGAGGAAGGACCTTATTTGGTAGAGAAGACTCATTGGTCTTGTGCTCTTTTTCATGGCTCCAGGCCAGCTAACTCCCTGCTTGCATCTCTGGCCCTCCCATTATAACCTCTGTCACCCAACAGATTCCTTGTCCCCTTGAATCAGAAAAGGATGGCCAGATAAACTAGGATCACTGATGTTTAACAAGCCACTAAAAGCTATTTCTACATTTTCCAGTTTCCACCATACTATACAGCCATGTCTATTGTTCAGTTCTATGAAAATTCTTCTATTTGCATATCACTGTCCCATATTAAACAGTGATATTCTTAAGGTCAGAGACAAGAATTTATCAAACCTTATAACAGAGCTCCCTAGCACAGTATACAGCTGACACCTTAACTAATATCAATTAATCCTCAAATATTCAAGATTCTGGTACTTTGTCTACTAACCACATCATTGTCATATATTATTACTGTCTCCTTTTTAAATAAGGAAAACTGAGGCACAGGAAAACTTTAAATTGTCTAATTTCAGACTTTTTAATGATGAAACCCTGACTTTCACCAATACCACCAAAATGCTTTAGTAACTCCCAGTTCTATCACAATATCCACTCAGTGAGTGCTGGCAGCCTGATCAGACAAATACAGACCAGGACCCAGAATTAGGTGTGGCCAGCAGCATGCCATGGAGATATGGTTCTGTCTATGTAATCGTCTATCTGTATGAGAGAAAAGAAATGGATGCAGTTCCTCCCTCGCTCCCCGTATTTTACAGCCTTGTCTATAGTCTTGCATCTCCACTGTCAGTAGCAACAAGTGAGGCCAAGAGGTAAAATATGGGCGATATGTTTCTAAATACCTTAGCAGTCTACCCAGGAAGCAAAGTGAAAAGAATTACCAAAGGCAAGTGTACGTTAAATGCCCTAGAAATGTATCTTCGTACTTCATTAGAAACTAACTGGGCATTTCATGTTCTCTGGTTTCCCTGTGCTAATTATCTGCATCCAAGTAAATGCCAACAATTAGGAAGAATTACAAGTACAGTGTCTTCAGCATCATAGAGAAGTATAGCTCCATCATGAGGAAGAGATTTCAGAAAACATCAGGCTTAGAGGATCTCAAAACCTGGGTTTTGCTCTGTTACTGCGAACACCTGGATCACTGGCCTTAGGAGTCAAAGTAACCTTGTGTTTGTATGTATTTAGTGTCATGTGGCATGTGTGAACATGATAAATGAATATTCTACAAGTCATTTGAATACTGTCCTCAGTTCAGCGCTTAAATTTAACCTAATAACATCTTTAATTTTACAAGTATTAAACAAGTCTCATATCAAACAGAGATATGCTGCTTTGTGCTTTAAAGAAAGGGGGAAAATTGAGAGAGATAAAGAAGTAAATAGGTGGAGTGGTAACAGAAGAGAACTGAGGGCGTAAGGAGATGGGCAGGGGAGGAAGAGGGGAGGATCAATGGGCAGTGAAATGTTATAGGTCTTCTTTAGCGACAACCATTAGCTAGCCATTCTCCACACACTGTTATATTGTAATAGCATTTCCATGAAACTCAGCATAGCTGGCATCCCCCAAAACAAAATACTAACATATGTGGACATGTCTAAAATGTTTTATTCTGAGTTCTAAGAAATGGCAGTCTATCTTCTTCTGTACTCATGCGGGAAGTGAAAATAAGGGTTTGGAGAGTGGATATGCCAATGTGGCTGTATCGTCACATATTTTACTCCTGTCTTAATCTTCCCATTTACCCAAATTAATTTTGTCTGGTTTTTTTTAATATCTAGTTAGAGACAAGCTAGTTTTGAGTTTGTGTTAAGTTCTAGTCCCTGACAGAGAAATTCAAGCCACGGAGGGAGCACAGACACTTCAACCCAGTTGTAGCACTAGATTCAGAAGCACAACCTAATTAAAGAATAATCCCACAGCAATCATTAACAAGTGCAAAATAAGATGCTTCCTCTTACTTAATTACATATTTATCCTATCTTTGTAGCTTTGTTCTGCCATCCAGTTATTTCATTCATAGTTTACAGAACTCCTTAATGAACATTGCTAAAAATAACATCCCTCAGAGACACACATGACTTGCCTTGATAATGATGGTTTCATTACTTCTCTTATTTTATTTGTGCAGCAGGTGATCATTAAAATTAAGCTTTTGATTAAAATTGCCCAGGGTAATTTATCTCAGGCTGCATTCTCACTTAACAAGAAAGGATATTCATAAATAGTGAATGAGCTCAAGTTTTCACCATGCGTAGTAATTCCTTAGGCTAGAAGGTGTTATGTTAGCATAATATCACAATAGTTAACTGGATGCCAACCCCTTACTACCAACAGACATTCATACAGTCACTGGAAAATACAATACAGAAGTTGTCACTATTACATTTAATGTAAGGCATAATTACCAAAATATAAGCGTGAATCATAAAGAATGTTTGAGTTGAAAGGATATTTTTTATTTAACATATTCCATTTAAATTGTTCACTCCCAGCAGTACTGCATAGTGAAACAGACTTCTTCCCCAAAAGAAAAATAAAAGGTAAAGGAAATTCAAACCACAGTTTTGAGAGTAAACAGAATCCAGATTTGCTAAATCTTCCCTGACTCTTCTTTTGCTTTCTTCACGTTAATGAAGTTTGTTACTTTTCCCATCTTCACCATACAATAGAATATTGATCCCCACTGCTTCAAGGAGAGATGACTCAGATTCTGCTGGGGATGTATGGGATGATGCCAACAGTAGGATGTGTCCAGTTTAGAGGGCACTAGAGCCAAGTCTAGTGCCCTGAGAATCTCAAAGAACATAACACATGATTAAACACATCCAGGCCACTGAGCTTTGGCATGGGACCTTCATGATCAAAGAGATTTAGCTCTGTCTAAAATCATGTATGTCATAGACTCACTAATATCCACAGCTGATAAGTGACTTTTAAAAAGACACTCATTGTTTAAAGAAATTGCTTATTACATTTCAGAGCAGAGAATGAATTTGATTCCCTGCCTTCTCTTCAAAAGAAAAATACGGGGTATAAGAGTTTATGGTCTGGTTCCTCACATATTACTGAGCCCTGGTTTTCTCCTACATAGGCATTGATCTGTCTCACCTTCCTATAAGGTACCCAAATAATGCTTAATTTAGAACTGATTCAGTGTAGAATTTCACATATTCATGGTGAAACCATTAAGAAGTACTACTATTGAAGATTTCCATCATACAGATTGAAAATTAAATGAAATGCCACACTACTCAAGCTGTTAAATGTTTCTAAGCATGTTATTTGTGCATTTGATTGTAAGTCATCAATAAGTACTTTCCACAAAAGAAAATTCTTAGCAGTAATGAAAGAAGCAGGAGCATATTTATAAGGATAGAAACTTGCACAATGAATTTGAAAAACCCAGAGTAAGTATGATTTCATGAGGCCTTATAACAAGAGATACATTGAAATAATTATCTCTTTCTTTTTAATAATTGCTATTTCTACAAAAGAGAAGGATGAAGAAACCTGTAGTGGAGGTTTTAAATTTAAATAGCTATTTTAAAAGCAGTTATGAAATGACTTTTGAAGTCTGGATACAATTGAAGCAGATTTGGCCAGGCCATTTCCATCACAATAGGATTTATGAAGTGAATGCAAAGGGGCCCATTACAGGCAGGTCACCTGGTCCAGCATTAGAGATAATGCGAAATTGTCCTATTTCCCTGTATCGTAATGTCTGCAGGGTTTTATCCAGACTAGTTTGATATGGATGCCTATAAAAATGCACAGTTCTAATAACCCTCCTACTTTATTTTTAGCTTAAAAACCTATTTCCTAATAGGAGTAATGACTAGTCTTCCTACCCATTCACCTTCCCTTAAAGCTGTAAAAGAAAGCATTTGAACCACATGTCGTAGAGGAGAATTGTTCCTACTTGAAAGCAAGGGGGCAGCCGAGGTTACACCAAGTGTTTGTTAAACCCAAACTTATCTTCTGTCTGAAAGACTCAAAGTTGCTCCCAGGAAGCCTGAGATGAAGAGGGACTTGAGGAAGATTGAAGTTAGGTACGGGGGCTGTTCCAGGGTGAAGGAGGTATGTGGAAATGTAGAGCTATGTCCAACTCTAAGACTGGTCTGCAGAGGAAACAGCTACTCCCTGAGCAGGAAATAGCTGCATATGTACTATGTTCTATATATGGTTCCCAGATAGCACATTAATTAGTCTGTAATTCAGTGCAATAAATCATGTCCTGTTGTTCTGCTATTATATGGATAATTAAGTCATGAAAAAAATAAAATTCAAATGGTGCTATGTAAAAATATCTCAGCCGGATGCAATTCCAACAAAAATGACACCAGTTGCCAGCTATGGCCAAGGCATTTCCTTTGACATTGCTATGTTCTTTAACACATATGCCAGAAAGTTATCTGGGTTTCCTTTAGGCCATGAGTTCAGTCATTTCACACTCACTTCCTTAGAGCTCTGGAAACCACCATGCTCTGTGTACAATGACAGACTCTACATCTCAGCAGACATACAAGGAAAAGAATGAATTTGTGAAAAAAAAATAGTAGTCCTTGTCATAAGTAGGCCAGAGAGCATCTATCACAGGCAAGCAATGCTATTCATAACAGTTTGTTCTAGTATCTTGAATGTAAATCATTTAGATTAAACAAGATTAATGCTTTGATTCAGTAGAATGGCACATATCACTGACCCCATTTGGACCTGTGAGATTAACTGAGGTATGTAACACCAGGAAGTGAGGGCTGAGAGCTAACAGGCAAGTCACTATTAGCGTCCTTGTGACTTTAGTAGTAGATATTAGGTTGACTTCATTGTCCCAAACCTTCCTGTAACAATTTACCAATTGTTATTTCTCAAACTAGGTTATCAGCTCCTTGAATTTAGTGCTCAGCTATAAGGGCTATGTGAATTTCCCTTCTATCCCCAAACCCAGACTAGTATTTAGCATACAGAAGGAAACTGGGATTGACTAAATGAGTGGAGGGCTTCATACTGACTGAATATCAATTATGTATAGTGCTGTCAGCTTGACAGGATCTGCAGTCACTTAGGAGACATGCCTCTGGACACATCTGTGAGGAATTATTTAGATCAGGTTAGCCTCTGGGTCTGCCTATGAGGGACTTTCTTGATTAGGTCAATTGCGACAGGAAGATCCACCCTAATGGTGAGAGGCACCATTCCTTGGGTTTGAGTCTTAGACTGCACTAAAAGAAGAAAGGTAGCTGAGCCTGAGAATTCATAACCGCTTTCTCACAGTGGATGCAGCATGATCAACTGCTTCAAGCTTCTGTCTCCTTAACTTCACATCCGTGATAGACTGCACCCTTCAACTGTGAGCAAAAGGAAGCCCTTTCTCCCCTAAACTGCTTTTGTCAGGGTATTTTACCACAGCAACAGGGAAAGTGACTGATGCTTAAAGCCATCTACAATGAAGCCAAACCAGAGAGAGTAAAGAGAAAACCAGTATTGACTTATAGCTATCTTCATTCCTTCTGAGATTTAAGTTAAAATCACCTGTTCCTTCAGACTCAATAAAACTGGCAAAAAAAAAATCAGCAAGACTGAAACAAGATAAAAATAAAAATCTTTTCCATCAAAGAGGATACATTGAAAGCAAGTGTATATCAGTCTTGAAGTAATGAAAAGACATCATCCTTGAAGTCAAAGATTGACAGTGTCCCAAGGTATCTATCTAGACATTTCTCTAAGAATTGTATATATATTATTTCATTTAGTCTCTAAAAGCTCGATGAAAAGATGCTATTAGTCTTCCACATTTCCAGACAAGAATCAACAGGGAGAATTATTTGGTATCTTATCCAAGGACTCATAGCTACTTGGCAAAATATAAAAGGTAAGATTTGAATACAGCTCTCATGAATTTTACTTTTCCCTGTTCTCCTGGACATTGGCAATTTCTTTCGAGTACAAAGAAACTTGGGGACATGCAGTTGAAATTAGAATTTGATGGAATTATCCTTTCTTAACACCTTCTCTACTTAAACTGTTTTCCTTGACAGCAAGGTTTCTATTCAACCTCAGCATGATGCGGCCTCTCAAAAGTACATTGCATCCCTATAGGATATGAAGCAGATTAATGTTTTTATTCCATTTGAAAAATCAAGTTTTCAATTCTTTATCAGTATAAATCAGAAAGAAAAAAAATGCATGGTTTTCCTTTCATGAAAGCCTAGAATACATATAATAGACACACACACACACACACACACACACACACACACACGCTCATATCTTGGGGTATGATGTTTGATGTCTGTTCTTTCTAAATCTAGCATTTTCTTCATCAGAACTCAGGGACTTTAAGGCTTAAGTACTATCACAAGATTTCTTTTGTTGTTATTCAGAGATTAGAATTTCTTTGAGTCTGGGAAGATAACTGAAAAAGTGCTTCTTTAAGTCCCTCATCACAATATTGAATAAAATCTCACGTAACAAGAACTTTAGTCAAGTGGCTCAGGTGTCAGCAGTCGTGATACAATCAGATTCTACCCTTATCTCCATACAGCAAGCCCAAGCTTTCTTCTCTAGGAAGGATTTACCAGTGTCCTGAGGGGAAAAAATGTAAACCTCCGAAAAGGGATGCTCATAATGGCTTGGAACTGTTGGCT
Organism: Eospalax fontanierii; assembly: GCA_035773235.1. Classification (NCBI taxonomy): domain Eukaryota; kingdom Metazoa; phylum Chordata; class Mammalia; order Rodentia; family Spalacidae; genus Eospalax; species Eospalax fontanierii. The sequence continues at coordinate 12,465,836 of CM069544.1, read as the reverse complement.
GCACCAATAAACAAGAATTATTGCATTCAAAGAATGTGATCCTCAACACTCAGGGTAATATCAAATCAAAGATGTCTATTGGATTGGCCTCTAAAAATGGACAAATGCCCAATTGCATATCCAATGAAAAAAATTAGCTTGCTACTAAACATTAAATGGATCAATAATCTATTAACTCTAATCTTGTTAGCAGTGAACTTGCAGTATAATACGTGACCCAGCTTCTTAAACAAGCTCCCTTCAGTGTCTCTGACTAAAATAATTTTCTTTTTTCTGTATTCAGCAATGATTCTTAATACTCCATGTTAATTCAAATGGCTTTGTCCCTTTCTTCAAAGGCTTTTCACCTTCAAGGTCTTTTGAGATCATCACATATGTACCACTACATTCAGCTGGTAATGGTATGAGTCTTATTTTATGAGCAGAAAATAGCAGAGGCTCAGGCAATATTCAGTATCTCACATCAAGATGAAATGATATGAAGTACTTGATGACAAATCATCTTCTCAAAGTCACTGACTCATCAGCAGATTTGCGTCACGGACATATACTGATAGGCAAAAATGAGGGGAAAATCAGAAAATATCCATTAAAAAGAAAAAAATAGCTTGTGATGGACAACTCTAGAGATAATGTGGATAAATTGATTCAGGATGAAATGTTCCTATTTACACACATTTCAAGAGGACATAAAATAAGGCTATGTTGAGATGGAAATGGAATTCTTAAAGTGGTCTTCATATAGAAGACCCTTTAAGAATGAGAGCAGGAGGACAATATCTCAGTGATCAGGCCTTGGCCCAGTGTGATTCGATTCTCAGCCAGCCCTCCAGAGGCAAGCATACATTTCTGTAATAAATAAACCTCAGTTTCCACAATGACCCAAACCTAACAACCAGAAGACAATCAGAGGACATCTCAATGACTTCAAAAGAGAGAACAAAATAAAGTATATTCCCATAAAGTCAGCATAAAAGCAAATGATAAAATAAAAGACAGAAAAAGTCAAGAGCAGGAGTATGTTTAAGCCAGAGATCGAGAAGTTCTATTTAGGATGTAGAATGAGCAAGTATTGAAATGACAGTTCATGCAGTTTTCACAAATTCCTCAAGTCAGACAGCAAATACCACAGAACTAAAAGTATGGGTCATCTTCAACACTGGGCAAGTGTTCATGGAACTAATGGAAGTGAATAGAAAAGAAAGGCTAGCCCATCACCTGAAGTTGAAAGACCCTGGATCAACAGAAATCAACAGATGTGCATTCAGCTCACACAGTTAGTTTAGAAGCTGTTTTCTCAAGTCCCATGTCAAAAACGAAATCCTCCATTCCCAATACCAAGAGTTTATAAATGGCAGACTCAGGAGATGGCTTAGCAGACAGAGCATTTGATGTGTAAACTCAAGGACCAGAGTTCAGATCCACAAATCCCATATAAAAGCCAAGTCGGCATCACAGCTCATCTGCAATCACAGCATTTAAGAGGCAAAGACAAGGGACTCTCTGAGGCATCTGGCTAGCCAGACTAGCCAAAACAGCAGGCTCCAGGCTCAGTAACAGACTGTGCCTCAATAAATAAGGTGAAGAGCCATCAATGAAGATGCCTGACATGACCCTCAAGTCTCCACATGTGTGGCTCACATACAAGTGAACATTTACGTGCACATACATATCACATAGAGACATATGCAAAAATAAGTTTATAAGGTCAAAGCAGCAACAGTCAAGTTTCTAGATGGGGGGACTATATGAGATAAAGAACAGGAAACAATCTCTTAATGGTCTAGACAGTAACATCAAGATGAAAGCCAAACCAAGAACCATAGGGCCCTCTGAACTGCATCTTAAAAGGAGGAGTTGGTAAAAAAGGAATGTTGCACTGCCCACAGGGAGCACCTGTTGGAAAACCTGATCTCCCAGAATTTGTGTTTGAAGTATCTATGATATGCCTATGAAATTAATGCCATAGACACATTCTCGCCCTACCTTCCCTGTTTATTCAAATTTCTGCACCAGTTTCCAGTCAGAAATCAGGCATATTTATTTTAGGTTAGGTACAATATAAACATCATAGAAACAAAAGCAAAGTCCAACCAAGTATGTCTGGGGATGAGACAGACCATATACCTAATATTCCTTACTAAGTTTGTGGCTTTGAACAAGCACAACTTCCGAAAAACCTTCAGTGTCTTCATGAGTAAAATGGACTTAATTCAACTTGCTATGACATGAGGAGGATTTAACTTTAGGTTTGGAAAACGCTTGTTTAGCTTCTGAGGCACAACATGTACTCAAAATACCTACGATACTGACAGTCGATTAGGGAACTGCCTTTTCCGTTCTGTTTAGTTGTATGTCTCCTTTGCTGTACAGGAGCCCTTTGCTTTAACATAATACCACTTAATGCTTTTGGAGAAGGGCATGTGCTTTTGGTATTATTACCAAAATATCATTGTCAAAACCAATAACAAGGATCTGCTCCTCGTGTTTATTTTTTCTAAATGACTTACTGTTTCATGTGTTATATTTAAGTCTCGAATCCATTTCAAGTTAATTTTTGAATTCAGTGTAAGATGACAATCCAATTTTGACATTTCACTTGCTCATCATTTAACAGAATCTTCTTTCCCCATTATGTGTTCTTGTCACCCTTGTCAAATATTAGTTGACTGTGTATGAGTAGAATCCTTTTTTTGAGACAGGTCCTCGCAATGCAGCTCTGATTGACCTAGAACCCACTATGTGGCCCAATCTAGCTTCAAACTCATCTCAGTCCTCCCAGTTGCTGAGATCACAAGAATATGTTTAATTTCTGGTGAAAGAGCAAAATGTAAAGTCAGTCTATGTGATGAGAGAAAATACTTGAAAAACAAATAGGTACAGAGGGCTTAATATTAAAGGATATAGGGATTTATATAATTCAAAAAACAAAAACATATAAGCCAATTAAAATTGGGCAATGGACCTTAACTTTCATCTTTCTAGGAGGTGTACAGATTGCCAACAATAATGTGTAAGGGGCTCAACATCAGTCATCACTGGGGAAATGCAAGTCAAAACCCCAGTAAGAATCACCTTCATAATGTCAGTTATTGGAAGCCAAATATGGTGGCACATGCTTTCATCCCAGCACTTGGGAAACAGAGGTAGATAAATCTCTGTGTGTTCATGGTCATCCTGGTCTACATAGAGAATTCTAGGTCAGCTGTTGTTACAGGAGACCCTGTTTGAGAAAAAATTAAAAGAATGTCTGTTATTGAGCCTGGAGAGATGACTCGGTGATTAAGAGCACTGGTTGCCCTCACAGAGGACCCAGGTTCAGTTCCCAGCACCCAGATGTCAGCTAACAACCATCCATGACTCCAGTTCCAAGGGATACAACACACACTCTTCTGTACTCTGTGAGCATTGCACACATATGGTACACTTACTTATGAACAAGAAAAAACACTCATACACATAAAATAATAAATATTTTTAGAAGAATATTATCAAAAAAGACAAGAAGTAGCTGCTGACAGGAGAAGGAGAAAAGGAAAACTTCATATACTGTTGATGGGAATGTAAATCAGAACAGTTTCTAAAGAAATACGGAAGCTCCTGAAACATTTGGAAATATACCACTTGCTTTATCACCCAGCAATCTCATTTCTGAATATTTATCTGATGAAATGAAATCAAAGCATTATCTACTCTCCCACGTTTGTTGCAACATCATTCACAACAGCTAATACATAGAAACAATACAAAGGGACATCAACAAATAAATTGATAAAGAGAACTCAGTTGGTGGGGTGCTTCCCTAGCATACACAAAGCCCTGGGTTCGGTCTCTAGTCCCTCAAAAACTGGGAATAGTAGTGTATTCTTGTAATCTCAATATTCATTACATGGAGGCAAGAGGATCAGGAGTTCAAGGCCATCCTCAGCTTCTTAATGAATTCAAGTCCAGCCTAGGATACATAACTCCCTGTCTCAAGAGCAAAGAAAATGTGGTCTGTAAATATACATACCTATGTGCATAAACACACCCACACATAATGGAATACTACACAACCTTTAAAAAACAACAGGAAATAAGACCAGTTACTGCATTGTGGATGAACCTGAAATACGTTATGCAAAGTGAAAACGTCGTACACAAAAAGGAAGGTGCTAGATGATCTCAATTATGTGGAATCTGAAGAAGTCAAACTCAGAAGCAGAGTGTATAACACTCCTAGGGGCTGGGATGAGGTGGGAGCAGGGGAAAGTGAGGAGACACTGGACATTCAGATACAAGTTCTAATATTCTTAGAAGTGTTGTTTACCTGAAATGTGTGGTGATGGGTTATTGGTCCATTTGATTGTTGTGACCATTATATATATGTATGTATGTATGTATGTATGTATGTATATATATATATATATATATATTTGTTAGATACAGAATTTTTGTGTCTCAGGTGCACTTGATTCAAGCTGTATGGAGAATTTGAAGAAACATTATCACAAATTCCTCAGTATGAGAGGGATTCTACACAACTGAATAGAAATTTAGATGTGTCTAATACATTTCATAGTATGGTAATTTTAACATTCAATTTTCATGAGGAAATGCAATAAACAAATTACCATATTCTAAGATCAAGTGGTTATCATTATGCTTATTTTCTAGGAATTATTTTTAAGTAAAATCTAGTCATGGTAACTGAATTTATTTACAAACTCTCCCATAAAGCCGCATGACTTCATCCTTGTCATATAATGCACATGCAGTTCCCATGACATCATCCTTATCACATAATATACATGTAGTTCCTATGATCTCATCCCTGTCACATAATACACGTGTAGTTCCTATCTAGAAAAGAACAAGCAGATATTCTATGGCACCTATAGTTGATTCATTTGATTTCTCCCACTAAATTCAGGAGAGAAAGTTCCCTTTAATTTTTTCTATGATCTCATATTGCTTTTCATCCTGATGGCTTCATACGATATTAGTAGTAATAACAGACCAATTTTGAAAGTCACTTGGATAAGAGCAAATATAAATAACCATTTAAAGGTTTCCCACAGTAACTGATACTGAAATACATGGGCATCAGAAAGTTGACAGTATCTCCATACTCGGTTTCATTACGGATAAGAAGGAGTTGTCCTAAGAGGAATCTGGATTGCTCTTCTTTCCCTCACTATGGTAAATTCTACAGAGATCCACGGCTTAGGCAGTCTCAGCCTCCCTCCCTCCTGCTTACCTGAATCACAGACACATTGAGCCCTCAGCTCATCCATCCTGGGTGGGAAGCAACTTCACATAACAAAGCCAGACCCTGTTAGAGACTTTGAGCAAGATATTAATGCTGTTAGGACATCATTTACATAAATTGGAAGATTTTCCACAGACACAAACTTCAGGTACTCAGCTACACTATTAGAAAATGAGATGTTGGTTCCAAGGCTAAGAGACCACAAAGCTGAAGTTGATAACATGAAGCAAAAACAAAATTCACAGCCCTGAATCTGTATCTGGTAGTTGTGGGGCATTCTCTAGTGTCCCAGCGTCGCTAACCAGCGAAGTTGATAACATGAAGCAAAAACAAAATTCACAGCCCTGAATCTGTATCTGGTAGTTGTGGGGCATTCTCTAGTGTCCCAGCATCACTAACTAGCAGTAGGGCTAGAGCAGAAGTTGCAGATGAAATATAAACATGCTGAATTCAGACTCTTTGGTTTGGGTCTTGCCCATACAACTCATTAGCCATCCTTGAGAAGTTATCACCCCTCTCTAGTCCTTGGATTCTCCATGGAGTAATTCTCCATATGTACATGGAATTACTTCTCTTTCTCTTCTTTTCTCCTTCTTTTCATTTATGAGTATATGTTTATGCCTGACTGTACACATGTACATATGCACGTACAAAGGCCCATGGGACCAGAGCAGGATATCAGATTTCCTGGAACCGGAGCTATTATTTTAAGAGTCTCTTGGATCTTCTCGACCAACACCTGAAATTGGGGTTTCTGTTAGTCTACGGCCCTTAAGGGGAGTACTATCACTCTACAAGGTATAAATTCCATCGTGTGTGGGGGGGGTGATATTTTTAAGGAAGTTTATAAAACCATGTTTCCCTGTGGCTTTTATAACACCCTTGGAGCTCTTTATCGCACCTTTCCTCCCTCTCTGCATCGCTCTCCCTCCCTTTTCACTAGTTAAAATCCCCCCTCCCTATTTTCCCCTTCCCCTTTCTAATTCCTGTGAATTTCCCGTATTTAAAAGGAAGACCTGGGTCAGAGAACATTTATCATAGAACTGATTCTGCTCCTGATGTTGAGAATGAACCACCTTCAGTCTCAGGCTGTTTCTCAATTCATAAAGTAGAGAGAAAGACATACATTGCTCACCTCCCTCAACTTGTACCAAAATCTAGAAATAAGTCTTGTTTTATGTTTCAACCCATTGATGCAACATCACAGTTTCTGGCATCTGTTCCAAAGGAGTAATTCAAGAGCAGAAAGAAAATTTATATTAAAGTCACCGAAGCTCCTGTGTTTCACTCAGTTTTCTTACATAATTTACACTAATCATTCACAATTAAATGCTATCATCCTTACGTTAAAATGGCAGCTATCACTATGTCATATGAACTAAATTCCTCTTTGAGAATGTTAATGACATAATAATATGTGCAGAGACTAGAAAGATGGCCCCAGCACCCACATGAAAACTTGGGTATGGTTGCACCTGTAACCCCAACACTGGAGGGACAGGAGGCAGAAAGAAGAAAATCCTTGAGGCTCACTACCCAGCCAGCTTAGATAAAAATCATTAAGTTCCGGGTGAGGTGACAGGCCCTGTCCCAAGGGAATAAGACAAGAAACAGTAGGGGAAGACACAAATGATGATAAAGAAAGATGTAGATGATGGTAAAGACAAATGACAAAGAAAAGCAAAAGATAAGTGAGCTGTATCAAGGTCATAAGACCATTTGCTAATAGTTCAAAACAAATACTCAAAATATATTTTTAATTTTTATTGAAGTTTTGCAATTTTCATATAATATTGTTGGGTGGTATTTAGATCCCCTACCTTATCTGCACCTCCTCCCAGTTTAATGTACTCATGTGTGTGTGTGTGTGTGTGTGTGTGTGTGTGCATATGTGTGGCCTATAGAGTCGGATTTGTGTCCCCAAATGTCCTTCAGTGTGGGTCCATCCACTGGGCCCACAAAAGGTCCCACCCATGTAAAACTGTTTCTCCCACTCCCAGCAATCATCAGTTGCCAAATTTTCCTTAGGTTGGGCTGGGATTTCTTACCCATTTCCCCATGTCTGTGCTGGGATTTTGTCTGATTTGAGCTTGCATAGGATTTGTGCATGTTGTCACCATTGCTGTGAGTCCACATGTCAAAATATATTTTGAAAGTGTTAAATTGCTATTAATAGAAATTGATGACACTGAATTTCAATCAACAGGAAGACATCAATAACGAGCATTGCCGTCCCTGATGACTTTATTTATATTTATATCAAACTCAGCTATTCTATCATTACTTAACAAAGGGGTTTTTTTTCTGTACCATAAGCCAAAAAAAAGACCCAACTTCCTGAAGTTAGTATGGTGTTAAACCTTGAGCTGTGAGCTAGCTTGAAGAGCCAGAAACAAACTTGTCAAAGGCATGGCTGTCAGATCACTGCTGGTCTGCTGAAGAGTATCTGCTGTACATCAGACATTCGTGGTCAAGAGAGGTCTTTTCTAAATCAAGTTCATCATGGAGCCGAAGGAGCTGATGTGTAGGCTTGATTTATTGCCTGCCAAGAGTTTGGAGCCTCTGTTTCCCTTGACCTCTGATTCTGACTGCTTGAAAATTCAGGATGCCCTGCTCACCTCAACCACTTTTGCTTTGACCTTTCACAACTATATGCTTTTCTTTAGCTCCCCAGCTCTCTCAGCTGCAAATTGTACCTCAGGCACACAAGTCTAAACTGTCTGGGACCTTTACAGCTAATGATGATAAAGAATATAATGTGATTTTGATTCTTTTCTGTTTCATGTCTTATTTTTGCAGAAGAAAGGGAGGGAGAGAGAGAAGGAGGGAGAGAAGGAGGGAGGGAGGGAAGGAGGGAGGGAGGGAAGGGGGGAAATAAAAGGGCTGAATTTTAGAATGCACAATAAAGTGAGAAAGAATGAAAAAAAAAGTTATAAAACATAAAATCAGCACTAAAATGAGACAGAATAGCTTTAATGCCAGAGACAACAGCAAGCCACTGTAGCCATTCAGAGTCTTCAGCTGAGAGTTTACAGAGGACTCTGCTTATAAGACTCTTAAAGAGCAGCAGAGCAAGACCCTTTCAGGTTGGTATTAAGACCTGGATTAATTTCTGCCCGACAGTATTCCCTTTACTGCATTAGTTTCTCCTCCAGCTGAATAGCAAATTACCAGAATATATATCTCATAGTTGCTTTAAGTCAGGAATCTAGATGTAGTTTATCTGAGTCCTTTACCTTAGGTCTCAAAAGACTGTATGGTAGTATCTCCATAAATGCTCATGTAGAGAGTTGACCAGGGGAGATACGCTCATTCAGATTGCTAGCACAGTTCACCTCCCCACAACTCTACAGTAAAAGCCCAACAGCAGATTTCTAATGCTGTTAGCTAGAAGTGGGCTTTAGGTCCCAGGGTCTGCCCACACTTCTCTGACATGCATGCCTCTCAGTTGATGATTTAATGCTTATTCCCTCAACCACTGAGGAAGGCAGAGTCCTTGTTTTAAAGATTAAGTTAGACTCACCTAGATAAATTAGGGTAAATTTTTGTTTAAAGAAAAAGCAACTGATACAAAACTGTCATGACATCCAAAATTATTCCTTTCCTTTGACATATTGGCTAAAAGCAAGTTACAAATTCCCATTCAAGTCAAAAGTAGAAGAATATACAAGGATGGATGTCAGAGAATGGGGATCAAGGAGGTCACTGTAGGGTACATCTAATACAAAGATTGTGTGTGCTGTAAAAAAATGGCCACACAAGCCCCCAGTCCACTTGGACTTCTGCCTACCCCCTCACACACACACATCAGTATGGGAAACATTAGGAAACTCATGCCAATGATGCAATATACTAATGGAGAGAGATTTCCAGGCCTTTGCTTGACCTCCCAGGTCTGTCCTCTCTATAAATCCAGCACTACTGGATGCTCTGGTCTCATATATGTGTAATGAGTATGTGTCTAATTGGACAGTAAATTCAGATTTAGAACAGAAAAACTTCATGTATTTTCACCCTTTCTCCTTATTCGTCCCCAAAACCAGAGAACTTAAACTATAACAATATACTCTTGTTAGCGTTTTCTCAACAGCAAGATCTGGTTCTGACCATCAGAGTCTTCCACTCTCTATGCATGTTTTCCGATGCTATTGGGAGATTTCTGGGTCTCTCCTATGTTCCGATCCTGATCTCTGGATTCAGGTCATGATCTCCTGAGTAATACTTTCTGCCACACCCTCCCCAGCACCCCCAGTTCATAGAATATGACACCTGTATTAGTTCTTTCGGAAACAAGACACAAGTACCGCCCTCCACATTTATATCGCTTTTTTCTCATAGCTCTCTACGACACGAGATGGTTAAAGACAAATGTATCAGTCCTCCAAATGGAATTCCTGAATTGATGAGTCCCACGGGCAGATTATTAAAAAGTATGTCTCCAGTTTAGACATGGATGAGCAAAGGCTCTTAAGATCTTATTGGAATCTGTGATGAGTCTGCCAAGATGCAATTTGGGTGTTTTTAAATACATTTCACAGAGCTGAACTGACTTTTTAATTTCATTTCTGTCAAGAAATCAATCAAGAAATAGTTTTCATGAGCCTATCTGTTGAGTGCTTCTGCACTGTGCAAAGGGCTATAGAGGATTGAACTGTAAGCCACAGTCTATGGCCCCAAAGATTTCATAGATCAGTTGTAGACATGTATGCCCATGGGCACTGGCACATACACACACACTCACGCACACACACACGCACGCACGCACACACACACGCACACACACGCGCACACACACGCGCGCACACACGTGCGCACACACATGCACACACACGCACACTCACAAAATAAGAGTAACTGATAAAAAATTAAAACCAATTATTAATGCTTGCCACAAGGTAAGCACTCTACAAAAGTGATTTTTCAGACTGGTAAAGTTTAAGGTTCTCATTTTTTTTTCCCACTTAATAAATTGAGGTTCAGAGATTCACGGAGTTAGCATGGCTTCTTCCTCATTTGATAGCTGGATAGAGATTTCCAGTTGGTCAGGTGGAGAACTGAACAACAACAACAACAAAGTCATCAGAACACCCACATGGCAGAGAATGTCTCAAATGGTAGCAAGTGAACTGGGATTGGATCATTTTCCTCCCTCTGGTATTTCTCAGCCATAAAGACCTTGATGTTAATGAACTTGTTACACAGTATTACCTGACTTCAAGTCTGTAAAAAATAAAAATAAATGGTTACTAATACCTGCATATTATTGATCCTAGCTCACATTGGATCATCATTTGCCTAATATTGTTTAAGCATTCAAAGAATATTCAAGTGAGCAGGCTATTTCATTCCTTCATTTATTTGTTTCCAGTAGATAAATCCAATAACCAAGCTTGCTTCAGATCGCATAGTTAACTTGAAGTCAAGGCCTGTGTTCCTTTCTTTAGTTGACCCTGACTGATCTATATGAATTCCTTAGCACCTTGGTATCCCCAGCCTGGCTGCATGTCCTGCAGGACACAATGGAAAAATTAAAATCAGATCTCCTTGTTTAAAATATATTAAAAAAAATTTAGATAGCAACTGTTGTCTTGAAAGAGAGTAATAAACAAAGTGAAGGGGGCTTCTAAATAGCTGCACATGTTATAGGGCTATGAAGCTAATCCTACTGACACCACAGGAAATGAAACTGAAATGAATAATTCAAGAAGCTGTTGACTGAATGAGGCAAAGGCAATGATGTATTTAAAGTTACCACCATTCAGGAGGTACTGCAAAAGTACCTGTGACAGATGCAGTCCAACTTGCACAATCATAATCACTCTCCTCTAAATAAATTATTCTGATTAGGAAATATGCCCATAAGCTTTTGGAAAACTAAGATTAACTTACCCCAGGTAAGCACATTACTATGTATTTTTCCCAAATGTAGTACACTGACAGACTTCAGACCATGACAAGGTTAAGGTATCAAGAGAGTTCATTCAAGAGGAGAGAAACCACCAAATTAGTTTGTAGCTTTCAGATACATACTGTATTTTCCCTGTGATCCCAGCAGTGCTTTTCAGAATAAGCATTTCAAGATGTCCACTCTGATGACTGCATAGCAGAGTGTGAACTGGAATAAACACTTGACATGCTATCAATGAACAGCAGATGTTTTGCCAGTGGGCTGGAGTCTGGGATCCCAGAGAGAAGAGACCTGGAATGGACAGCAGTTCTCACCACTGTAGATCCTTCGCACACTGGAAAGCGAACTCTAGTCCCCCTGAGGCAAAAGGAAGGAGTCAGCACGTTTCCTTTCTTGTAATCTTTGGGGTTCTTTCAGACAGGGTTTTATGCATCCAGGTTGGCTACTGTATGGAGCCAAACCTGACTTTGAACTCCCAAAGCCTCTGCCTCCCTCCCATGCACTCCACTTCCAGCTTCATATTTTCATATTACTGAAAAACTGGAAAAATGGCGTTTTTGTCAGGAATGCTTAAGAAAGACTATGAGCCGGGAAATGTGCATTATGGAGTAGACAAAGGCATGTTTCTTAAATAACTAAAAGATGCCTGTCTTTCCATTATGAATAAATTAAACATAATCTGGAAAGGCATTTAAATCAATCATCTAACCATTTAAAAAGGCCAAGTATTCAAATGTCAATTTTATTCTTCAAAGCAAGCACCCATGGATTAGACTTTCTTAAAAAACACCGTCCACCTATTGCCAAAGCCAATTCCATATTTCAGAGGTTTTAAAGCAACATCCCATACAATTAGCTCAGCTGATATAATAAAATTCCATAAGCCAGGTAGCTTACAGTCTACCAGGCGTGGTGGCACAGACGTCCTTGTTCACACATCATGATCATCCTGCCCCGTGTTCATGTGAGAGAGAGATGAAACCAGCTCCCTTGGATCTCCTATAAGGACACTAATAACATTCGCGAGGGCACTGCCCTCAAGACGTCACCCACTACCTATACAGGCGCCCCCTCCTAATGCCCTAACTTTAGGGGCTGAGATTTCAACAAGAATTTCAGGGAGATGCAAGCACTTACCTATGACAGTCTTTTTTAATCAGCAACAATCCTATAACCTTTGTCCTTTGGATACTTTAGAAATCAATAGGCTCCTCCAAATGCCCTTTTTGAATATCATATCATGGTTAAAGTGATTATTAGTTACAAACAATGGGTCGGTGATATGTCCTCAGGTTTTCTCGTGGTGTCCACCTGCTCTGCACTCACTGTGCTAATTTACATCACTTAGCCAAATTCTTTTACTGCTTAATTATTGCACTGTTTTATCCTTGTAACTAAGAACCAGTCTCTGAGAAAATACCTTGAGACCATGCAAATATTTTATTCATTATCAAAATTTCTCTAGATTTAGTATCCATTGGTGATTCTTGCCTAGTATAATGCTTATTGCAATGAACAAATGATGAGTCTCTAACTCAAGCATTACCTCCCCAATTACTGAGAAATGTCCAACATTCTGCTATGAGCAAGTTGTTTGATACGTGTGTGCATGCACGCATGTGTCTGTGTGTTCTCACATGCATGCAGGTTTTATGTGTACACATGTAGGTGTGCATGCACATGTGAGAGTGGGTTATACCTGCATGTGGAGGCTGGAGATCAACTCGGGACTCACTCCTTAGGTGACATCCTCTTTGTTTATGAGGCAGGTTTTTCTCATTGGCCTGGCACTCACTGAATACTCAGGTGGGCTGGTCAGTGGGCCTGAAGGATCCACTTGTGTATACCTCCATGGCGCAGGGATTAGACGCACAAGCCATCTCAACTGGCATTTTTATGTGGATGCTAGGGGTGAAATTCAGGTCCTCGTGTTTTCCTAGTATGCACTTCTCAGACTGAGCCATCTCCCCATCCCTTGATTTTCTTTATTTTTTTTTATTTTATGTGTATGAATGTTAAGCCTGCATGTATGTAAGTGCATCCGTGTCATAAAATGCCTCTGGAGGAAAGAGGGTATCAGATCCCCTGGAACTGGAGTTACAGACAGTTGTTAGTCACCATGTGGGTGATGGGATTCAAACTGGGTCTTTTGCAAAAAATCCAGTTCTCTTAACTACTGAGTCATCTCTCCAGCACCCTGTTTTCTAATGCACCATATTACCAATATGGAATTCTGATCTCTTACATTTAATTATTCATGATTCATAATTATATTATGCTGATGCTGAGATATCCCAGACTTGGGCATTGGTTTTCAGCATGAATCTTGTGTACCTTGGCATAGATTTCCTGATGTTCACCTATTTAGAAATGCTCACTATATTAAACAGGTGAGTTCATTTAATCTTCACAAAGTTCACATGGGGATTATAATAAACACAGAGGTGAAACACATACACAGCTTTTGTCCTTAGTTTCTGGCAGTTGTAACTTCCTGAGTGACAGAAATGTCCTTGTATGCTAAAGAATTTAATGGTGTAATGAAACATGTATCCTCTGTTTTACTCATTATAATTATTATCTCTCTTCAACATGCCTTTTGGATTGTTTTCTACATTTCTGGGTAAGCAAAGGATTTAAGGATTTTTGTTCATTTGGGAATTGTGTATATATGTGCAGACGTATATATAAGTGTTTCCACAGGTTTATATGTACCTGTCCATGTACAGGGATATGTTCACATGTACATGAGTTTGTGGAGCCAGAGGTCAGCAACAAATATCATTCCTCAGGATCATCCACCTTTGTTTTGGAGACAGATCTCTCACTAGGACTCAAGACTCACCGATTAGACTGTGCTGGTTGAGCAGTCGGCCCCTGGGATCCCTCTGTTCCTTCCCCTGTCAGTGCTGGTGTTACAGCTATACACCAACACGCCTGGCTTTCTACGTGGGTGCTGGGAATGGAACTCAGGTCTCCGTACTGGCGTGGCAAGCACTTTACCGAACGAGCTGTCTCCCAGGTCCCAGCCTGTTAGTTTTTCATTTAGTAAAGCCAAACTACTGGACATTTTCCTTCATGGTTTGGGTTTTTATGCCACTGAAATGAATTCTTCCCAGTTCAGATCCAATACTCTTCTATATTTTCTTCCAAATAGTTAAAATCTTTGCTTTTGACACAGCTTTCTATATACTGACATTTTTAACATTGTTTTTATCGTAGGCCTTTATTATGAGGTCTGCACTCAACCCACTCCAACACCGCATCCCTGTAACCTAAATCTGGAGTTTCCTTATAGTCCAATTCTTCCATGAAGCTTTCTCAGTTTCAGCCCAGTGACTTTCCCTCCTCAGCCTTCCAAGACACTTACCACTGCATTGGTATCAAGTTCTGTCTATGCATGGAGGAGAATTAAATACCTATACTTAATGAGTGCAAAGGGCCAGAATCAGGAATCTAGTCTATAGAGAAAACAGGATAGCACATGCCTTATTCAGAGGCTCTAGCCAATGACTTCTGTTGTGGCTTGTTGACCCCAAGTTGCTGAATCTATTAATTCTTTGTCTAGAGGCCCTAGAAATACAATATTTTTACATTAAATATTCTGATATATAAATACTTCCAACTAAAAATATTTTTAAAGCATTATGTTAGGAGAGGAGTTCCCCTGGGGCATATTCAGTTACTCCACTTTCAATTTCTAACCACTAGTTTAATTATTTCTGATACATTAATTAGTCTAATTATTCATTACTCCCATTAAATCATAAATCCTTTGAGCCTAGGAACACTTGTTGTATAACCATCTCAAAAACTGTCACAGGGACAAGCTCATGATCAAAGCTCAGAAAGCTCCTAATGGGGAACTGACTGATAAAAAGATTTCTCATTGTACCCCTGAGTCACAGTCCTACTCAAAACCATATGCTGAGGAGAGAGCCAGAGCCACTTCCTCTAGAAGACATGGTGGTCAACATGGCTGCCTAACCAGTGAGTGTCTATCATTCCAGTGAGATGCACAGCTAAGAAAGCCACATCTTACTAAAGCTAAATTGATCGCTAAGATTTTTATGTCAGGAAATATTCAAATGCAAGAGCTTTTAAGTACCAGTCATTTGAACTGTATTTATAGAAAATCAAACACAGGCATAGAAAAAATGGAGATCTTCAGTCCCTTTGTCTTTTAGGACAGTAATATCCTGATTCAGAATAGCGATGTCATGGATGGTCATTGTTTTTTACTTTTTTAATGTTTTTATTTTTAAAATCAGTGTATAATGTGTTACATACCACTATGATATATTCAAACAATGTTTTGGTTTTTGTTTTATAATCCCAGATCCTCACTCTACAGGAACCAACCCACACTATCAAGAATGTGTCAGCTAATGAATGAAGCTACTGAAGGTATGCTAGAAACAGAATCAAAACCCAGCTATTCCTTGACTTACCATTGAGTCACATTCAAAAGGCCTATTGTAAACTGAAAGTACCACAAACTAAAATGCCTTTAATACACCTAGCCTTCGGAACCTCATGGTTTGCCAACACCACACAACGCAGAGCAATGGTTAACACGTGTGATCCGATCATGTGACTGACTGGGGGTTGATGAGCATCACAAAAGAGTTTCTAATGAAAAACTCATTGCTAGCCAGAGTAAAGATATAAATTTATAATTCAAAGTCTAACCTCTACTGATATTTTCACCTTTATGAGGTAAGGAAAATATAAGTTGAAGCACCACAAGCCAGAAACCATCAATACTCACATTCAAAGCTTTCAACACTAGGAAGTTCTTGCCAAGATACTTGAGCTCTCTGCCCCTCCATCTCACCCTTGTAGAAAATGAGCTGTCAGATTATAGCTCCCTCTCAGTGGGATAAGCAGAAGTACTAGGGATGGGAAAAGACACATACTCTCAAGTCAGACCTGAATATAAATCTACTGGCAGAAGTACAGAGTTTCAATACCTACAAAATAAGGACAAACAGTACTTAGCCCACCAGGTCATTCTGAAGACCACACGGCACAGATGTAAAGCTCCCTACAATTTGTGTTTGAGATTGTGGTTGTGAGAGAAACTAGAAGACTATAAAGAATCCTTCTTACTAGGTTTCTTTTTTTCTGCCCTCGTGGCTGTTCCCACTCCAATGACAGGGTAGTTTTGTTGTCAAGTCATCTGGAGGAAAATCTCAATAGGATCTGTTTCTGTTGAAAGCTAGTGTGTACTTTCCTCCAAAGTCACATAATTTTTATCCTTGAGCAGAATCAATTCTCTAGAAAGGAAAAACTGACAAGTCTCCAAGATCTGGGATACAGAAGTCCTGAATATTTCAATATTGCATTTTTGAGTATGTGACTCACTATAGGCTATCAGCATGTACCTTTATATGTCAGTCATACTTCTATTAATATATAATTTCTTTGCACCTCTCATTTTATCTGGGAATATAGTCAAACAAAGGAATGTTCATGCATATGTGTGTTTTCTGTATAATCGTGTATCTTTGCAGCAATATGAATGTGTGCGCATATTGCAACAATATGAATGTGCATGTGTCCATGTGGTTCTTTTGTGAAAGTTGTGACCATGTGTCTGCATCTAAATCTATGTTCAATTTTCTGTGTTCTAGGGTTATGCCTCTGTGTTTTGATGCATGTCTATGTGTATGAAGAGCCATAGTCCTGTGTGCATTATTTTCAAACCTCAGTGAACACAGGTCATCGGTTCCCCAACTTGTCTTCAGAAGTTATAGGTAGCTTTTAGAGAAAAACTAATGCCAACATTCTTACATGTATTTATTATTATCATTATTTATAACTTTACCTTGGCAGATGAGAAAGCTTTATAAGCAACATGGGAGAGTCAGATACACAGTCAAAGTTGAATACAGCTACACCATAGAGAAGGACAAGACTTGCTACTCTCCCCAGAAAGTTGCTAACTGCTTTCCTCAACAGAGATATCAACAATATTAGAAGAAGAGAGAGGAAGTTTTGGATAGATCACTCAGGGAGGAAAGGGACACACACATATGTTTCATATATCTTCATATACTTTCTTCCTGGGGAGGGATGGGCGCCACCTCACTGGACCCTGTGAGTCAATACCCTCCAGTGAGAACAACAGAAGAAAACTCCTGTCCAACTTTCCTGTCATTCCAGAGTACATTCTTTTTTTTTTTTACCTGTTTCTGTCTTATTAGATAAAGGGCTACCTTAATATACATATGCACATCACATTTACTGTGTTTGGCAAACTAAAGGAAGATTTATTGGTATAATAAACCAATTGCTCCATAAAGCATCAAATGAATTTTTAAGAATTCTTTACCAAAAGAACTAGACAAAAAGAGGTCTAGAAGAGGACAAAATTTCTCACTGTAGAAATTAAAATCTAAAACTAAACATGAGAAAGAATCAGAGACACTTAGACCGAGGACAGTAGGCCACTGCTGGTCATAATATGATGTTGTGTAAAATTAGAAAGGACTCTCTTCTCCAGCATCCAGTGCCACTCAGACTTCAGAGCAGAAGGCCTCCTCTGGAATAACTACAGGTGGAATCCCTATAGAAAGGGGTTACATAAGGTCAGGCTGTTTGCACATTTGCAAAGACACCCATAATCTTAGGCTCTTTCCCCCAGGGCGATGGATTCAGGTAAGTAGACAGATATTCACTTAGGCAACAGACAGCTGATTTTTCATATAGTTCTTGGAAAACACTACTGACTCAAGATGCTCACTACTGAGCATCCACCTGTCCTTACGTGGTACCTGGTGAATGGCTGACCAGGTAAACAGATGAATTGTTCTGTAGCAATCTGATTTCCTGAGAAGGTAGTTTAGAAGGCCCACTCCACCAGTTAAAGGAAACACAAAGAGTAACTTGAGAATGTTCTCGAGGGTCAACAACCTTTTCACCAGGGGACCTATCCTTTGCATCAGGGTACTCATAGAAAAGGTGCAAGATAAAAGCTATGTCAGTGATCATCCTAGGAAGAGAGCTTTGAAAACAAACACAATGCATAATGAATCTTGAGCTCACAATTTTAAGAAAACAAAATCATTAAGTAAAAGAAGAAACTGGATTACCTGGAGACATTCAGGAAAGAAAAGATGGAAGCTCCAATGAATTTTAGAGCACCATTGACCCTGGTAATGATACAGTCTAGCCTTGTCATTCAGAGTTGAAAAACTGGTACTCAAAATCATGACGGAATGTACCCTGTAACTGAGTTAACTGGAGATTGAAACCCAGAGCCTGGTTTATGTGCTCTTCACCTGCTGCTTACCACACACTCAGGCCGCTTTCTTTCCCATAGAACAGTTGGGGAAAGTTCCCTGAAGAGGTGAACACACATGTGTGGCCCTCACTAACCAAGATACAGCCATGATTGCCCTGGGACTTCTGTTTCCCTGATTCCCCCAAGGTTTTTGATACAATGATAAAATTTCTTTTCCAGGGGGAAATCAAGGACCAGACCATGTTCATTTAGAACACGAGTGAAATGGCTACATGAATCATGAAAACATCTCTGCCAGTAAGAGGAGTGAGTGTGGGACTAGAGGATTCTTTCTTCTCCTCAGACTCGGGGTGACAGGCTGGCTCCTAGTGCCCATATACTCTGATAACTCAAAGCTGCTTGAGAGTTTAGAGAATGTGTGCATATATATATATATATATATATATATATATATATATATATATGTTTATACATATAGCGAATATTTTCATCTGCAGGATAACCTCCAAAATTTACCCAGAAGAATCCTAAAGCTTGAGTAACAGTGAGGCCTTTTGTTAATGATTCATCACTCAAAGTTGTTCTAGCAAACTGCAGACTTGAGCTGGCTATCAAGCAGATTCCACAGTCTTTTATCAGCCCCAGAATTTGTCCTGACACACCATTCTCTGACTTTATGCCCTATACATAAACCTTTATGACTGCTCCCCTTGAAAACAGCCAGTTATTGCCTAGGGAGAAATCAGCACCAAAATTAGTTCTTAAAACCCTTGAAATGAATTAAGGAGAGAAAGGGCCAGGCTAAAACTTGGCAGCACTTAAAAGGGGCTAATCAGAAAAGGGCCACTAGAATGTCTTAGGGTGAGAAGGAAGAAAATGAGAACGTGGACGTACTGCTTAAAGGGAAGGAATTTTGCTCCGGCCGTGCCGTCATTCTGAACTGAGCTCGGCTCTCACTGCATGCTTCCTTATTCCCTTTGCCCCAAAGAAGAAGTGTTTCAGGATTAATTAAAGACCTCACTGCATGCCCATCCCATGAACCCCACCCTGCCCACAACACCACCCCAGAAGCAGTTGAGGCTTCTGAAATAGGTGTAGTGATCTGGGACTTGCGGTCTTGCTAAGATGCTGAACTCACACTGTATGTACCTGCATGCCATCCCTGGGTGAAACGCAGTAACTTGCATTTCTTTGGTTAGTACAAAGGATGATACTGTTCTTTATTTTGTTTACTAGTTGTAATTTCCACTGACTTTTTATTCAGGAAAGAACTCAATGCAGATACATGTATAGACTGGAAAATAGACCTTCCCAAGGATTTTTCCAAAAGAAAAATGATTTAAATATTGGCTACTGAAAATTAATTATAGATTTATTTTAGAAACAAACAAAACTCATATGTACTATGGTTACAACCAGTAAAAACTAGTTTTCAGAAAGACTGAAATTGAAGTCATACAAAGAAAGGGGAATAATTTTTCACCATTTCCTCCTAATACTCTATATTTCTAAGTCAAAGGCCTTAATAAAATACATGCCCTTAATTTGTTCAGTCAGAGACCACTTCCCAACCAGCTGGGACTATCAAGAGACCCTGTCTCAAAAAGATCAATAAATGAATAAACAAAAATATAAATAAATTTGTATTAATGTCCTAAAGCTAAATACTCTAACAAATTACTACATCTCACGTTGCTTATAGTAATATAAACTTTTTTCTCTCACATGCTTTTTTATATATATTTTTTATTTTATGTGTATGAGTATATTACCTGCATGTGTGTAATTTCACCCGTGTCATGAAATGTCCGTGGAGGTCAAAACAGGACATTTCCTGGAACTGGAGTTATGCATGTTGTTACTCACCATGTGTGTACCAGGAATCGAATCTGGGTGCTCTGCAAGTGCAGCCAGTGCTCCTAACCACTGAGCCATCTCTCCAGCCATCTCCCACACAATTTTGAAGAACAGAAATTTGAAGTTACATATGTGCAAAGTTACCAAACTCCTCTGAAGGTTCTAAGGAAGAATGCATCCCTGCCTCACCCTAGCCTCTAGTGGGCTCTGGGAGTGTTTGGCTCTCATTTGCTTGCAGCTACATCAGTCTATGCATATTAATTACATCTGTAAGGATCTTATATACCAATTCCAAATGGACGTAAGTGTTAGTGAGATACTTCCCAACCAAGTCCACTATTTTAACAGTTCCTTCCTTTTGGTGTTATCAGCGACGGCCTGTGTGTGTGTGTGTGTGTGTGTGTGTGTGGTGTGTCTATATCACTGTGTCTCTGTGTGTCTGTGTGTGTGTACACATGGAGACCAGAGGTTAACCTACAAGTGTCATTCCATTAACTGTCCACCTTGTTTTGTTTTGTGTTTTGTTTTGAGACAGGGTCTCTTATTGGCCTGAGATTTGCCAGTTCTGCTAGACTGGCTGGCCAGTGAGCCCCAGGAAATTGTCTGTCTCTGCTAAGTTAAAGATGTCCCACCCTGTTGGAGAATTCCTTCAGTTTCTTAAGAATCCTAACCACCTCCTCATCAATTAAAGGATCTGCTATCAATGACCACATCTGCTATCCTCCTTCTTGGTATTACAGTAAAAATCATTTCCTGAGTACCACCTCAGCAATAATTAATAATATTCCATGAGTATGCGATTATCCCTCTAATTCAAGGTCAAAGACACATTAAGCAAAACTATTAAATTGAGAATCTTTTGTGTTGCATTGCTAAAAACCCTCCATGTTTATCAAAGGATAGGCAGGTGGACAAGTGTGATAAGCAATTAGGTTAAGCAAATAGTTTAGGAGTTTTGAGGTGGTTGAAACAAAATAAGTATGGAGATTAGAGAGGTACAAGCAGGTAGGCAGGCAAATGAAACCTACCTCAAGATATGTGCACTTTGCATCTTCTATTCTCCATGTTCCTGAAATTCACAGACCACAATGTCCTCAGTAAAACAAAGTCAGAAGAAGCTGCCATGGGCAGGCTGTGGTGTGTGAACCTGAGCACAGGTTAAACTTCGAGAAGACAAGACAGTGAACACCCACAGTTTGGCATTAGCAGTCCATGAACTGAACTGAATTTAAAATAGCATGTCCTGACTGCAGGGTGCATTCCAATTCTATTCAGAGTCCTTAATTACCCAACGCTGCATGTCACCTTTGATTCTTCACCAATTCCTTTAGCTTCCAGGAAACGTAATATCTAGCTCTTGGAGCTCCTTTGCTGGATGAGCTGCCCAGATCTTCCTCAGCAGCAATGGGAAGAAAGTGCAGATCTTGATCACCTCAGATGATGAGCTCTTCAAAGGCTCTTGGATGACCTGATTTTTCTACCAACAGTAGATGGTAGATGCTCCCAGGAAGCTTGCAGTTTAATCCAAGAGCAATTACCTTTGTACAAAGAGTAACAGTCCTAATTTATCATCTGTGTTAAGAATATATGACTACTTTGACTTCTTTTATCATAAACACAAGCCTCTCTCAGCTACTAGTGAGGAAGCTGAAGATCTGGTCATATACGACCCTGACCAGCTCAAAAGCAGGAAAAATTTAATCCAAGCAGGGCAAGATATCAGTTTTGCAATTAATAAGGTATTAAGAGCATTCTCAGAGGGATGTCCTTGCTTCACTTGAGTTCCCACACACTTGAGAGCAGAAATTAGAAAATAGGAGAAGGGTATATATCAGAAATAACATGTCAGTTAGGATGTATTCAACAGCACATAATTTTTTAAAAAGCTTTATCACAGAGGAATCAGCTTAAACAATAAAGACATTTGTAGTTTAACAGAGAGTTTAGAGATAAGCAAGTCAATGCAACAGCTCCATCACCATTAGCAACCTGTATGGTTCCACTCTTCACATATTATTGGGTTTTCATTCTCTGATTTGTGTTTTCACCCCTCACAATGGCAAATGAATTACCAAGGACAGAAAAGGCAAATGAAATTTTTCTTCCTAATGAAAAATGTGGACAGAAACACTCTCTATAAACCTAAGGAAATGTCTCTAGTCTTAAGGGCAA
Source organism: Eospalax fontanierii (assembly GCA_035773235.1). Classification (NCBI taxonomy): domain Eukaryota; kingdom Metazoa; phylum Chordata; class Mammalia; order Rodentia; family Spalacidae; genus Eospalax; species Eospalax fontanierii. The sequence continues at coordinate 12,443,399 of CM069544.1, read as the reverse complement.
GTATAGGATGATTCCTCTACACCTACAGAATAGTAAGAAGCTTTGCCAAATCTCTTCCAGAAAAGTCTTCTCTCTGCCCTACCCCAGTTCCAATCCTAGTATATCTCTCTTTTGTCTCATTAGACATAGGGCCCAGACTACTATGAATGAAAATTCACAGAAAAAAAAATGTGTCTGGGACTGAACTTTTTGAAAGGCTAATCAACTAATGAGCACTTCAATGACTGTGCAGAGTCAATAACTCTGCAGGTCCAAAGACTATTTAAAATTTATCTTAGGCCATCCTTAGTCCCTAAATAAGCCACTCCTTGCCTACCTTTGCTTCTGACTTAACATCCTATGATCAACAGATCTTTAAAAACCCTTTGGAATCTATTAGCTTAACAAAGTCCTACCTCCCATCAACCAAAAGGCTAAAAATGTCATCAGCTAGCATCTGAAACCTTTAGCATAATTCTCCCCGCTTTGCTGTGACCCAATTACTGAATGTACCCACCAATGTATTTGAAAGTATGCTGATTTATAACTTTCTTTGTTCTGTTATTATAAAACATTCATGAAATTGCTACCTCATTGAAATATGGTGTTCTAAACCTATGTTCCTGGATCATGGTTACTCATACTTAGCTCCAGAATAAACCGTCTTTTCATTCCTTTGAGATGAGATCTGTTTTCTTTGTTAATATGACCCTTTTCCACAAGGGAAGCTAAGAAAACAAATGCTTGGAAAAGCTGTCCCTGTCGCTTGCTCCCAAACAAAAACCCTGGTGTGAGCCAGGGAAAGACAAAGGGACACAAAAACTGTCTGAAGAATGCCATATGAATCTGTCTCCACAGAACATTCACTTTGATTATTTCCTTAAACCACCTATAGAAAAAAGTCTCTGATAGAGACACAAATTTAGAGTTTCAAGACAGAGTAATAACTTTCCATGATGTCTTACCCCAAAGGAGAAAAATGTTTGCCCATATCACTTATTAATTTGAAATCCATTGTGTTAAAATAGATCACTAATATAACTCTTTTCAAATGGGTTCCTCAGAAAACTGGCCTTGCAAGATGACCATAAGAACTTTGAAGCAGGTTCATATTGTCATAGAGGTTTGGGACGTTACAATACTATGTTGATTAAGTAATAAGTAAATAAACCTAATGTCTTAATGTTTAACTTAATGTCCAAACAACCACTGCAGCAAAATGAAGTCATAACACCAACTGATATCCCACAGAAAGTGTCATAGGTTTTTATTTTCTGCATTACCCCTAGAAATAAAGGCTCTATACTTAATAGTCTCTAAGAAGGTGTCTTCTGCATATGCCACTGATAGCTCAGCCCACTAGCAATAACAGCTCAGCAAAGTACTTTATTCTTTTATATTTCTCTGAAATCAGCTAAGGCTTGAATCAGGCTAAAGACAGCAAACAACTGTGAACTTATCTAATAATAAGAATAAAAAGTTTAACCATGCAGCCAGCAGACTAAAAATAAAGCCCCAAGCAGTTTGAGCTATAACAAAGGAGAAAAAAATAAAAGCACCATTAATGCTAAATGAGAGTTAGATAAGAAGTGGTAATAAACTAATGTGACTATTTCAAGGAAACCTCTCATTCAGATACTTTTAAACAAGACTCTTATCCAAATCCTGGCAATTTCAGAGTTCCAAGGTAGGTTAGAGTTAGAGGAGTGAAGGAGCCATCTCTTCTAGGTTTTCATTCTCTTTTCTCTTTCTCCTTCATCTCTGCAGGCAGTATCCTAGCAAAGTTTGTTTAGGAAAATATGGATGGTGCAGGCTTAGGAATATTGATCCCAATCTGGGTGACTTCATATGCTAATTGAAAACTCCATTCTCTATACCAAATATTAACTCCACTTTTCAAAGAATGTTTTCCAGTGCTAAAATTTGCCACAGAGAGATGAAATACACAATATATCTTTCCTAGCTTCTTTCCTGTTGCTGTGATGATAAACACCATAACCAAAGGCAACATAGAGGGGACAGGTTTATTTCATTTTATACTTCCAAGACACAACCCATCACTGAGGGAAGTCAGAGTAGGAAGCTGACGCAGGAACTGAAGCAGTGACCATGGAATAATACTACTTACTAGCTGCCTCTCAGACTCATGTTCACCTAGCATTCTTATACAGCTCAGGCCCATAGGCCTATGGATGGTACCACTCAAGTGGGCTGAGCCCCCATCTCAATTAGCAATCAAGAAAATGCCCCACAGACATGCCCACAAGCCAAGCAACTGGAGGCAGTTCCCAAACTGAGGTCCCTCAGATAACTCTGGGCCATGTCAAGTTAACATCTGAGGTCAGACAGGAAAAGACTACTCCTGCTGGTTCACACAGGACATTCCTTGGCCTGCTTTTACTTTCTCCTCCTCCGTCCAACGCCACCTCATTTCATCTTCTCAACATCTGTCTGCCTGTCAGCACCTCCAGTGTTTCACCCCTATAATGGAGGAGTTCCAGAAGCATCTTTAGATCATTTTCTGTCCCTATAAAAGATGTGCCATAATAGTAGTGCCCTTCCCATTGGTTATCGCAGCACCTGTAGCACAGAGCACATAAGATAGACCCAGCACCTACCTGTTAAGTGAGCTAGTAAAAGATTTGAAAACACAGTTGAATTGATAACTACATGACCATTTCAGAGGGTTAGGAAATTAATCGACTTACTCCAGAATATTAACTTACTCAATAGGTACAAACTTGAGTGGAAATTAGGTTAAATGACTTCAGTATTTGGGTACAGAGCCCAAATATTCCTTCAAATTTCTCAACCTTGGTGATTACACTATTCAGCTAACTGTATTGGATTTTTGCCCTTCTAACCATGTAAATTAACCTCATCATAGATGCTGTGCTCTGTACTCACCTCACTCCTCCAGGGGCATTCCTCATGTTCAACTTCTCTTGACACACAGACCACGAAACACCCTCAGCAATGAAAAGGATACTATCCTTACATGAAGCAACTTGGATGAACCTGGTCCCAGTTTGGTTTTCATTACTATGGTAAAACATTGGCCAAAACCAACTTAGGGAAGGAAAGGGTTTGTTTCAGCCTACAAATTACAGTCTATCCTTCAGAAGCCAAGTTAGGAATTCAAGGCAGGATCCTGAAGGCGGAACTGAAGCAGAAACCAAGGAGGAACACTGCTTACTGGCTGCCTTTCCCCTGCTTGCTCAGTTTTGTTTCTATACAGTTGAGGCCCATCTTCCCAAGAAGATGAGCCCACAAAAGACTGAGCCCTCCTCCAATTAAGAAAATGCCTCCTAGACATGGCTACAGGCCAGTCTGATAGAAGTACTTCCTCACTGAAGTTTCCTCTTCCCAGATGACTCGAGTTTGTGACTCTAGTTGGCCAAGTTGACAAAAAATAACCAGCACGAAGCTCAAAGGCAGTCTGCAGAGGGAAGAAAGCCAATCTCAAATAACTGCTTCCAGTACGTTCTCATTGACATCTCAAAAAGACATAACTATTATGACAGAGAAGGACTTAGCAGTTGCCAGAGATTATAGATGGAGAGAGGACTGGCACAAGGGGACATTCAAGGTGATGAAACTATTATGTACCTGTACTGTATTTCTTCTATTTATTTATTGTGGGTTTGTTTGTTTATTTATTGAGACAGGGTCTCCCTATAGCAGCAAGCCTGGAACTTGCTATGTAGACCAGGCTGGCCTCAGTCTCACAGAGATGCACTTGCTTCTGCCTCCTGGATGCTGGGATTAAAGGTGTGGGCCTTCATACCTGTCCCCTTATTTCATTTCTAATTATATAACTCTACATGTGTGTGCAGACTTATGCATAGGACTGCATGCAAAAGTAAAACTGATTTTGCTGTTCATTAGCTAAAAAAACTAAAAGGTGTGGGATTTTTGTGCTCAGTTCTGGAAGGAATCCTGGCACTATTTCTCTCCATAAATGTTTTATTCACAGTCACAACAATCCTACTGAATGAATGCTGTAAAGCTTCATTTTACAGTCAGAAACTGAGGCTTAGTAAAGTTAAATAACTTCCAGCGTTTGTGTGGCCACCAACGGGTGATGTACAATGAGATCTGACTCCTCTGCAGGCACACATGTATTATTTACTTTTTCTCACCTACACATAACATCCCTCTCTCCCAACTCTTGGACAATTACTAACTGGAACTTTTAATACTTAGCACAGCTGAGGAGTCTATGAGCAGTTACCAGGCAATTAGATAGACTCCTGAGTATGGAGTTTAAAGTTACCCAGTTTCTTTTCCAAATACACCCATGACACACTCAGGTCTTCTAATTTCAAATGTTGGAATAATTCTAATAGTCACAATACATAAATGTCAAAATCACATGGCTTGATTTTTATAACTTATTTGCCCATCTCAGTATAGTTTCTAATCGCTAACTTATAAACAAACTTGCTAGTAGTTTACAATTCTCCTGATTGTGCTTCAGCATTCCAGTACACTCCACATTCTATATGTATTTAATGAACTTCAAATATCTCCCCCTTTCTAGTTACAGCAGGATGAACCTTTCTTACTTATAACATTATACCTTTGTTCTATTAATATGTCAATTTTAATGGGGGATTTATTAAGGTAATTTAAATCTCAATGAGAATGGGAATGCTCTCGCCTTATAGATTCGCGTGAAGGTTTAACTTGTTTCAAATTATCAAGGACTACAATCTAATTACAAATTAGATGCTGATTTATTTCCTTTACTTGCTCTTTTATTTGTAATCATTTTTCATGTCATTACCTCTGAAGTATGCACAATTCATTAATTGTTTTTGATGTTTTAATAGGTCATAGAACAAAGCTATAATTTTGAAAATTATAGCTGTCTGATAACCACACTTAACAAAGACTCCATACTCTGAGAGATATTATTAACATGACAGTAATTTAAAAGTGCAGCAGGAACGCTTCCCAGCAAGAAGCATTATGATTTTAACAAATTTCTGAGATAAACAAACCCTTTAAATTTTCCCTCCTGTATTGAAATTTTATAAATCACAATTCTAGAATAAATGTAAATGAATCTATTTTATGATATAAGATTATTGGAGAAATGTTTAAATTCTAGAGACTAATTAAGAAAACAAATTTATGAAACTTTTTTGTGCCGAGGATATTATGTATATACTTTGCATCATATTTTTAATACTCTATGACACCCCCAATTCTCGTTTTATAGATGAGGCTTTGAGCAATTCATCAACTTTCCTAAACCAGGTTGAGGGAAGTATTCTAAAGCCTTAAGGGAGGTTGCAGTGTTCAGGACAGTAGTCAGAGCAGAGGCCCAAGATGAAGGTGGGCTGGCAGCTCATGAAAGATTTTCTCACCAAACTTAAGGCATTGAGACTTAATTAAGAGTTGCCCTCACATTTGCTGCAACATGAGGAAAAGACTGAAAGGGCTCTGTAAACAGTCTGGAGGATCATGGTAAGATCATACTGTAACTGGGGAAGCCAGGAAAGTCACAATCATATAATGTGCAAGTTAATAGGTAAGAGTGATTGGCAGAGGATTCTACTGCATGTGATGGTGGAATCTGGGGATAAGTCACATTCACTAACTTCTCAGGCACTTAAAGATGAGATCTTCATCTGAAACAGGGAACAATAAAAGAACAGCCCCTAGCAAGAGAATGGCTCAAAATTGTTCTAATATACAGCCAAATGCATTTGAGACATGGAGACTAGGTAGTGAGTTAAATAAATCCAGAGTTAAGTGGAACTGACAGACCAGAGATCTCAGTTTAGGAGCAATTAAGAGGACAATTATATATTCACTGTACCTTTCATGTCCCTCCCTTTGAGTCTGCTTGAGAGTGCCTGACCAGGCTTCCAGGGGTGAACTGCTTAAATCCTGCTGAGCCCATCCGCCTACTTTGGTAAGATGTGCAAGTTTTTTCCAGTGCCTCAGGGCTCAGGCTTCCCCGGAGGCTAGTAGTGACCAGTGCATCCATTTCTTATCTCTCCTCCTTAGACGTTGGCCCTATTCCTCTGAGGTTACTTAACTGCACCTAACTAACCGGGTTGGCCTCAGTCTCACAGAAATCTACCTACTTCTGAGTAGCCTGCCTTGATCCACCTGGTCCTTCCAATATAAAATCAAGAGAGAGAACCTGAAAGCTAGACCAACTAACTTTTCATACCCAATCAGAAAGCAATCAAGTACATCAATAATACAAATAGAATAAAACTACAACTCAACAGAGTCAGGCTTGAGTTTCATACCATAATCACAAGCACCAAAAGAAATCCAGATGCCAAAACCATGACAAAAAATACTAATAATATGAAATACCAAAGTAAAATGTCTCAACCAAACACCACCAGTCCTATGAAAGATTTCAACAATAAGAACTCCCCAAAGACAACTCAGGACAGAGAATTTCAAAGAACAGTCATAAACATGATCAAAGAATTCAATGAATTTAAAGAGCACACAAACAACTCAAAGAACTAAAAGAGGATAGGAATAAATTTCTGACTAAATTCATGAAAGAGATAAAAATATTGAAGAAAATTCAATCTGAAACAAATAAGAAAGTGAAAAACAATAAGTCAAATTGAAACAAAACAGGAGAAAACCTCACAAACAGAAGACATGAAATGGAAAACAGATTATCAGACTAGATGATAAAGATGAAGAATTGGAGCACTCAAGCAAAGATTATGAAAAATTCTAAAGACGGGAATGGAATATGCAGGAAATGCGGGACACCATGAAAAGACCAGCTTTACACATCCTGGGCACAGAGGAAGGAGAAGAACCCCAGGTAAATGGCATTGACCAGATCTTCAACAGGATCATAGGAGAAATTTCCCTAAATTAAGGAAAGACATGTGCATACAAGAAGCACACAGAATACAAAATAGACAGGACCAGAAGAGCAACTCCCCACAGCACATAACGATAGCAACACTAAGTGTACAGAACAAACAGAGAATACAGAAGGCAACAAGAGAAAATTAACAAGACACGTATAAACAAAAGCCCATCAGACCTGCCATTACCTTGGGGTGAAAGGACAGGAAAAAAAATATTCCAAGCAAACGGTACCAAGAAACAAGCAGATGTTGCAATTTTAATACTGACAAAACAGACTTCAAAAACTATTCAGAAAAGATAGAGTGTCACTCAATTCTGATCAAAGTAACAATTGACCAAGAAGATATAACAATCATGAATATATATACACCAAATTCTGGTGCATCCAATTTAAGAAAAGCAGTTCTATAGTACTATAAAACAGATTAACCCCAACTCAGTAATAATAAGTGATTTCAATACCCCAATATCCCCAATAGACAGTTCAACTGAACAAAGAAAAAGCAGAGAGACATCTGAATTAAGTGATATCATACATCAAATGGACCTAATAGACATCTACAAAATAGTTCACCCAAGCACAAAAGAATACACTTTCTGTTCAGCAGCCCATGAAAGTTTCTCTAAATTAGACTACATACTGTGACACAAAACAAACCTCAACAAAAAATAGCAAAAAAATGAAATAATCGCATACATTCTATCAGATCACAATGCAATAAAGCTTATAATTAACAGCAAAAGAAGCTCTAGGAACTAAATGAACTCACGGAGATTAAAAAACACATTCCTAAATGATGAATGTGTGGAAGGAGAAATCAAGAAAGAAATAAAAGTATTCCTGGAACTAAACTAAAATGATAATACAACACAATAAAATATCTGGGACTTACTAAAAGCAGCCCTAAGAGGGAAGATTATTGCTCTAAGTGCTTATATTATAAAATAAAAAAGAGCACAAATAAATGATTTTACAACCTAAGAAACATGAAAGGCAAGAACAAGTGAAACCAAACCCAGCAGATGAGAAGAAAAAACAAAGATCAGAGCAGAAGTTAATGAAATAGAAACAAAGAAAGCAACACAAAGAATTGATGAATTTAAGAGTTGGTTCTTTGAACCGTCAACAAGATAGACACTTAGCCCAGTTAACCAAAAGAAAGAAAAGGCAAATCCAAATCAACAAAATCAGATTATTGCTGTGATAAAAACACTGACCCAAACCATCTTGGGGGGAAAATAGTTTATTTGTCTTACAGCATAATTCAGGAAATCAGGACAGGAAAGTAGAACACAGACTGTGGAGGAGTACTGCTTACTAGCTTGCTCCTCTGGCTTGTTCTCAGCCTGTGTCTTATATAATACGGTGCTCTCTGCCCAGGGGTGGTACCACCCACAGAGGGCTGGGTCCACCAGCATCACTCAACAATCAAGAAAATGCCCCACAGACAGCCAGTCAGTTGAGGCTTTCTCTAACAAGGTGTGTCAAGTTGACAACTAAAGCTCTCTAGCAAAGAGATAAAAGGGGAAACATCACAACAGACACCAAAAAGATACATGATATAATGAGGGACTAGTTTAAAAACCTACACTATATTAAATTTGAAGACCTAAAAGAAATGGATGAATTTCTAAATTCATGGAAACCACCAAAGCTAAACCAAGAAAAGAACAACAGCTTAAACAGGCCCATAATAAATAAGGAAATCAAAACAGTAGTAGAAAATACCTGACTAACCAAAACCCAGGCCCAAATGGATTCACAACATACCTCGACCAGACATTTTCAAAAGATCTATAAATAATACTACTCAAATTATTCAAAAAGACAGAAACACAGGGAGAACTCCCAAATTCCTTCCATGAAGCAAGTATTATCTAATACCAAACAAAGACACAACAAACAAGAAAACTATAGACCCATATCTCTAACGAATATGGATGTAAAAATTCTCAACAAAATACAGACCACAACAAAGGTCATCCAGAATGACCAAGTTGGCTCTATTCCAGAGATGAAGGGATGTCAATAAAGTAATAAGTCAATAAATGTAATAAATCAAATAATTGGATGTAAATTCAAAAGTCATATGGTTATCTGCATCTCAATAGATGCAGAAAAAGGCCTTTGACAAAACCCAATATGCATTCATGTTAAAAGTCCTAGAAGGTACTGGACTAGAACAAACCTATTTCAACATAATTAAACCCATGGCCAACATCACTCTAAATGGTGAAAAACTGGAAGTATTCCCATTAAAATCAGGAACCAGACCAGGCTGTCCACTATCTCTACTCCTATTCAATATAGAGCTTGAAAGTCTTTGTAGAGCAATAAGAAAAAAGAAGGAAATTAAAAGAGTACTCATTGGAAATGAAGAGATTAAATGATCAGTAATTGCAGATGATATGATATAAATAAGAAAGCCCCAAAATTCCACCAGAAAACTCCTAGAAATGATCAACACTTTCAGCAAAGTGGCAGGTTACTTAATCAATTTACAAAAATCAGTAGATTTCTAAAACAAGCAATCAAAGAACTAGTTACTGGAAACCTGTCATGAGGAATCATGGAGTGGCTCCTGTGGATGCAGTGCTTCACTCTGGCCAGACCAACTTCTGTCCAGCATCTGGAAAGAACCTGCACCAAGATGATCTACCTGGGGACAGATTATTATTGGTTGCAGGTGGGAAAACACCCCATAGGGAGATTGGCTAACCAAACTCATATGACCACTTGCATTTTGTGAATAAACAAGTTTGCTGTGGCTCACCCACCAAATGCTTTTCACCCAGCTCCGGGTGTCTATTTGTTGACTCCGTGCCACTCACCCCAGTACAGCGGAGATCCTGCATCCTGCTTGGGCTGGCCCCAAGCACAGGGACCCCAACAATTCTCAGACTTCTCTTTGCATGAGACCCATTGGGGTGAGACAGGTAATAAGTGCCTGGCTTGGAACCTTAAAGCTACTGATGGAAACCTGTGCAACTTAACTCCATTACCCAGCATCCATCTCTGTACAGTGAAGGTTACTAGGCCCACTGCAAAGCATTTCTTGAAGATCAAATTGAGTTCATGGATATGGAGTTCTAAATATGATACCTGAAACATAGTAAACTTAAGATATGCTATCGTTGTTTTATGGTTTATGAACTCTCTTTAAACTCTATCTAAACCAGTGTTGTGAGATTTATCTCACTTTCCATTTCAACTTATGTCCTTTAGGTCTATGTGATATGTATATTATGCATTATTGTTCATATCAAAATGTTCATATCAAAATAATGCATACTCATGCTGAAATAAAAATTCAAAATAGCCTTCAACATAAAACAACCATTTTCTATCCTACTTCTCCTTACCAGAAATCCCCTTTCTGAAAGTAATCTGCCTTAGAGATTTTCCTGGTTTCAATTCTTTGTTGGTTATTGCCACAGCTGAGTATTAAACTCACCACATGATTAAAAAAATTAGACCTTGGGGCCGAAGAGGTGCCTAGATCAGTAAAATGTCTGCCACACAAGCAGAGAACCTGAGCTTAGACCTCCAATACTCACATTAAAAAATCTGGGCATGGTTGCATGTAATCTGTAACCCTAGCCAAGTGAGGACAGAGACTAGCAGAGCCCCAGAGTTCAATGGCCAGCCATCTAGCCAATCAGTGGAAACCAGGTTCTGGGAGAAATTGTATTTCAAAAAAGATAAGGTGAAAAGTGATCTAGGAAGATACCAGACATCAATATCTGGCCATTACATATATACAAATACACACATGTGCACACAGACACACACACACACACACACACACACAAACCAAAAAATAAAATGAAAAAAATATATTAAATATCTTAGTGCCCAGCTCAGGCAAAATCTAAAGACACGAGCCTCAGTGACTTTCATTGACAAAACACATCTTTTCCTCTCTGCCAACATTCTACCTGCAACTTCAGGATCTACAGGAACATGTATAACTGGACCAGTTAAAGCACAAACTACACTACTTTAATCTGCTATATTTGTAATTTGTCCTTTGAGTCAATATTCTGCAAAATGTAACATTTCACCTTGTCTGAAGACTTGTGGATGATGATTTCATTTACAGTGATGCCTCAGACTCACTCAGAATTACTAAGAAGAACCTGAGAATGGCTTGAAGCATGGCAGGGAGGAATATTTGTTTATCTCATAGAAGGCTCAGGTGAAATACAACTAATCCACAAATTAATTACAGGAAAAAAAGAACATTCAATAAGATATCCTTGTTCAACAAATACATGTATATTCAAATTAAATATGCTTAATTTGACTGAAAACTCAACTTTTCCCTAGGTACAGTATTTATTCTGTAATAGTCTTGTGGCCATGGATTGGTTAGCAGGGAGTATTAAATTCAATAATAGTGTTACTTAGGAACAGAATAAAAAGAAAGATACAAATGTATGTCTTTTCTTAATATTTATTTATTTATTTATTTTTATTTTATATGTATGCATGCTATACCTGTATGTGTATAAGTGCATCCCTGTTGTACAATGCCCATGGAGGACAGAAGAGGGCTGAAACTAGAACTGAAATTATGAACAGTTCCTAGCCACCATATGAATGCCAGGATTTGAACATGGGTCCTCGGAAAGAATAGCCATTGTTCTTAACAACTGAAGTATTTTCCAGCCCCAATATTTATCTGTTAATTGAATGATTGACTTCCATTTACTTTGCAGTGCTAGGGATCAAACCCAGGACTTTGTAGATGCTAGTCAAGCTTTCTGTAAGACAGTGTCTCACCATGTAACCTAAACTGGCCTGGAACTTACTCTGTAGACTAACCCAGGCTGGCCTTGATCTCACAAAGGTCTATCTTCCTCTGCTTCCTGAGTGTTGGGAACAAAGGTCTGTGTCATCATGGCCTGATCTTAAGTTTTTAAAAAAATACTTCAGTATTTGTTTTCTGTACTACTTTGGGTTTCCAGTGAGACAAACTGGAGAGTATTACACATAAAGGTATATGAGAGATGATTAGTCAGAAAAGTTGGCCTATGTGACTAGGGAGATTAAGCCCCATCACAATCCATCTGAAAGCTGAAGACCCTGGGATGACATGGGGCTGGGGAAAGTTGCTGGTACAAGTCCTTGGTCCAAATATTAGAAAACCTAAATTTCTAGCATCCAATGGTAGGACAAGGAAAACCTTAACTCACAGAGAGAGAGACAGAGAGAGAGAGAATATTGTTCACATGGAGGGCAAATGTTCCCATAGTCCACACAGAACATGGCTTATAAAACAGTAAAATCATTAAATATACAGAACAAAGAGAGATTACTGAAAGCTGCTAGAGGAAAAACAACAAGTTACCTATAAAGGAAAACCCATCAGAATTACAGGTGACTTTTCAATGCAAACTACAAAAGCCAGGAGAACATGGACAAAAGTGTTCCCAGCTCTAAATGAACATCAATGTCAAACCGAATATTTTATCCAGCAAAACTATCATGGTTGAAGGGGAATGGAAAATATTTATGACACAAATAAACTGAAAGAATTAATGTTCACCAAACCAGCCCTAAAGAGAATACTTGAAGCAATACAAAGGATTGAAGATAGGAATGACTACACCCAAGAGGCTACAGAAAGAAAACAAAGAAAAGTACAATGACAAAAACAAAAAAAATTGGACCACAAACACAAAGAAATTAAAATGACAGTATCCAATACACATCCTTCAATAATAACACTAAATGTCAATGATCTCAACTCCCATGTCCAAAGACACAGGCTAGCTGAACAGATCAAGAAAGAAAACCCATTTTTCTGTTGTTTTCAAGAAATTCACCTCATTTTCAAGGATAAACACTACCTTAGGGTGAAAGGATGGTAAAAATATTCCAAGCAAATGGCTCTAAGAAGCAAGACAGTGTTGTAATTCTAGTATCAGACAAAATACATTTCAAATTAAAACTAATCACTAGAGATGAAGAGGGTCATTTCATTCTAATCAAAGGAGCAATCAAACAAGAAGCGATTACAATCATGAATATATATTCATCCAAACTCTGGAGCAGCCAATTTCAGGCAAACAATACTCCAGGACTATAAAAGACAGATTACTCCAACTCAGTAATAATCAATGAATGATTGATTCAATCAAGTGGGTATGAATTCAATACCCACTATCCTCAATAGACAGGTCAACTGGAAAAAAGAATAAACAGAGAGACATTGAAATTAAATGACATCTTACACGAAATTGATCTAACAGACATCTACAGAATATTCCACCAAAGAATATACTTTCTATTCAGAAGACCAGGCAAGTTTTTCTAAAACTGACTAAATTCTGGGACACAAAACAAATCTCAACAAATAGAAAATATTGAAATAATTCCATGCATTCTATCAGACCACAGTGTAATAAGGCTCATAATCAACTGCAAAAGAAGCTCTAGTAAATACACAAAACCATGGAGATTAAAAAGCACACTCCTGAATGATGAATGGGTCAAAGAATAAATAAAGAAATACAAGTATTCCTGGAACTAAATGAGAATGAGAATACAACACAGCAAAAACTCTGGGACACCATAAGCATTCCGAAAAAGGAAGTTTATAGCTCTTAATGCCTATATTTAACAATCAGAAAGAGCACATGCAAATAGCACAAAAGTAAAACTCAAGACTGGAAAGAGAAAATTAACCCCAGCCCTAGTAGACAAGAAGAAATAACAAAACATCAGAGCAGAAATTAATGAAATAGAAACAAAGAAAGCAATACAAAAAAATCAATCAGTCCAACAGCTGGATCTTTGTAAGGTTAAACAAGATAGACAGACCCTTCCCAGCCCAATTAGAAAGAAAGAGCAAATCCAAATCAACAAAATCAGAAATGAAAAGGGAAACATCACAACAGACACCAAAGAAAAACCTATAAAAATCTATACTCAATTAAATGTGAAAATCTAAAAGAAATGGATGAATTTCTAAAGTCATGGACATCACTAAAGTTAAATCAAGAAGAGATCAACAGTTTGAATAGACCCATAACAAATAAGGGAATTGAAAAAATATATAAAATCTCCTTATTAAAAGATGTTGAGGCCCAGATGGATTCACAGCAGAATTATACCATACATTCAAAGAAGATCTTTGTTCAAAAAGAAATTGTTCAAAAAGACAGAAACAGACAGAAAACTCATAAACACCCTCTATGAAGTCTAATACTAAAACCAGGTAAAGATACAACAAAAAAAGAAACCTATAGGCCCATATCCCTAATCAATATACATGCAAAGATATTCAACAAAATACTCACAAACTGCATACAGACACACCTCAAAAAGACCATCCACCATGATCAAGTAGGCTTTATTCCAGAGATGCAGGGATGATTCACTATACAAAGCCAATAAATGTAATTAAACATATAAATGGTCTTAAAGACAAAAACCACATGTTCATCTCAATAGATGCAGAAAAGACCTTTGAAAGTATCCAACATATATTCATGTTAAAAGTTCTAGATGGAATTTGTACTGAGGGAACATTCCTCAACATAATTAAAGCTATACACAACAAACCCCCAGGCAACATTATTTTAAATGGAGAAAAATTGGAAGCATTAAAGCATTAAAATCAGCAACCAGACAGGACTGTCTATTATCTCTACTCCATGTCAATATAGTGCTTGAATCTCTTGTAAGGCTAATAAGAGAAGGAAATCAAAAGAGTACTAATTAGAAAAGTTCAAGTTATTTCTATTTGCAGATGATATGATATTATACATGAGATCCCAAATATTCCACCAGAAAACTGTTAGAAGTCATTAACACTTTGAGCAACATGGCAGTATACAAAATCAACTTACAAAAATCACTAGCCTTTCTATATACCAAAAACAAGCAATCAGAAAAAAACATTTAAGGAAAACTTCATAAATAAAATATTTAAGAATAAACCTAACTAAACACATTAAAGATACTTAAAGAAATATTTAAAGAAAGAGATAGAGCAAAAAGACACTAGGAGATGGAAGGTCTTAACCATGCTCATGGATTGGTAGAATCAATATTGTGAAAATGACCATTTTACCAAAAAGAATCTATAGATTCGATGTAATGCCAATCAAAATACCCATGACATTCTTCACAGAGCTAGAAAAAAATCCTAAAATTCATGGAATATGAAATCACAAAAGACTCAAGAAAGCGATTTTGGGCAAAAGGAACAACACGGTGGGGTCACCATATCAGATTTCAACTTATATTATAGAACTATAGTCATAAAAACAGTATGGTACTGGCAGAAAAATAGACATGCGTATCAATGGAACATAATAGAAGATCCAAACATGAGTATATGCAGATTCAGTCACCTGATACTTGACAAAGGTGCCAAAAACCCACAATAGAGGAAAGACATCATCTTCATCAAATGGTGCTGGCAAAACTGGACACTGAACCCTTATCTTTCACCTTGCACAAAAGTCAACTCCAAAAGGATCAAAGACCTCAATACAAAACCTGAAACTCTTAAACTCATAGAAGAATACATCATCAGCATCCTCCAAAGTATAGGTGTAGGACAGGACTTCCTAAATCAGACATCAGCTGCTCAGGCATTAAGGTCAACAATCCATAAGTGGGATATTATTAAGCTACAAAGTTTCTACACAGCAAATGAAGCAACCAAGGAAGGGAAGAGAACACCCCAAGTGGGAGAAAATCTTTACACATCTGACAGAGGACTAATATCCAGAATATTCAAAAACTCAAAAAAAAAAAAAAGAAAGAAACAAGGAAATAAATGACCCAATAAAAAGATGGGCTATAGACCTGAACAGAGAGTTCTCAAATGAAAGAGTATAAATGGATAAGAAACACCTTTAAAAGTGCTCAGCATCCCTAGCAATTACAGAAATACAGATTAAAAACCACTTTAAGATTCATCTTGCTCCAGTCAGGACAGCTAAGATCAAAAGAATGAAAGACACAAAATTCAGGAGAGGATGTAGAGAAAGGGAATGTAAACTCATGCAACCAATATGGAAAGCAGTGTGAAGAACTCTCAAAAAAATAAAAATGAATACACCATGTGGTCCGGTTATACCACTCCTTGGTATATACCCAAAGGATTCATTCTACTGTAGAGATACCTGTACATCATTGTCACTGCTCTCTTCACAATAGCTAAGAAATGGAAACAACTAAAATGTCCCTTAAATGACAAATGGATAATGAAAATGTGGTACATTTACACAGTGACTTTCTTCACAGCATTAAGAAAAGATGAAGCAATGAAAATTACAGGTAAATGGATGGAACTAGAGAGTGTTATACTAAATAAAGTGATGCAAATGCAGAAAAGCAAGCAATGTCAGTTCCTCCTCATTTGCGGAATATAACATCTATGCCCTATATATGAGTGTAGATCCTGATGTAACACCAGGAACCAGGAAAAGGGAAAGGATACGTGGATGTAAATGGGAAAAAAAGGACCCAAAAAAGGGAGATAATGGGGAACAGATGTTAGCAAAGGGAAACCAGGAAAGTGGGAATGTTCAGCAGGGAGGAGAGGAGGGAGGGATATGAAGGGAATCGAGGTGTGTTGAGGACAGAAGTCAGAGAAGAGCAATGGAGGAAGATGAGTGTTAATAGCGGGAGGGTGGGATAATTCAGGTGCTGGGACTGGGAAGGGAGGAGGTCAGATGAGAGGAAAAAGAGAAAAGGTGAATGAATCTTGAAGGACTAGGGAACCAGGGGGCAATGTGATGCCAACGAAACCCCCTGAGGAATGCACAAACAGTGTGTTAGCCTTAGTATAGCTAGATACTCAGGGGCTGTTTGGAAGGGAACACAGTGCCAGAAAGAAGGTACCTCCCTTTGTATGGTTCACGAGATGTTCCAAGAGACTCCCAGATAACACAGGGTATTGCCAAAGTTCTTGGTGCTCCCCCAGAGCTAGAAGATAACACACTACTTCTGAAGAAGGGACATACTTGGAATACAGGACTCAGAGCAATGGATCAAGAACTGGCCTAGAAGTCCTCTGCCTGAAGTTTAGCACCCACAATGCTAGATGATAACATGCAAATTGCTAAGGGGGAAAAGCAATCAACAGTCCAACCCAAACCTAAATTGTGATAATCCAAACACCCACCACAGTACAATATTTCTACTGGTGAAGTAGCAGCACTCTCATCTGGGAGGTAATTAACAGCTATCTAATTAGGAGTGAACTCTACTCTCAATGGGCGTGAACTCAACTCCTGGGTGGCATTGTAGTTGCATCCAAGTACATGGGGTTGGAGGGGCATAGATCCTAGAGAGAACTCTATCTCTGTCTTATCTCTAGAGGGATGAAGTTTCCTGCCATATGCTAAGTATGGATCCTTATATCTACAAAAAAATATACAGTACACCAGTCATCAAAGAAGCTTCTTTTTCCAACAGACAGAGGTTACAGCAGAATTCCACAACTGGTCAGACATAGAGAACATGTGACTGGGAAATGCCAAGTCCTAGGTGACATATCTACAGTTGAATCTCTACACCTAAGGCTCATGGAACACAAAGAGAATGAGGGGTGGAGAGAAAATGAAAGCATTTGTCAACTCTCACCAATGAAGCTTCCTCAAACATAGTGGTAGGCACACAGAAGGCCACAACTGGCCAAGTTTTATAGAATGTATGAGAGTATGTATCCCTGAATAGAGCTCTTTTGTTGAACCTCACCCACCTAAGCTCAGGGATCACTGCAGAAGAGGGGGCAGAGAGATTGAAAGAGCCACTGCTGGTTCATGAACTTAGGGAAGCAGAATCTTTCAGGCTACTGTAAGTTTGCATATGTGAAAATGTGGTGGTGATGGTATTGTGCACAGGACCCACACATACTCAAATTAGACAAGGACCAAGAGTGGTGTAATAGAAATTGGTGGCAGGAGAGACCTAGACTGAGAACTGGTCAATACTGGTAGAGGGAGAGTATGCCTTGCTCACCATCTCTAGATAGCCTGACCAGACTGCAGTGGATGAATTTGCACTAAAGGACATCTAGGCACTATTGCTTGACTGGATAGGATTGACATATGTGACGGAATACATGAGGTCTGGTGGGTTCGGGTGGAAATGGATGGAAGAGAGGATCTAAATTAGATAAGAACTGGTGTATGAAATGTATAAAACTCAATTAAAACTTTTTATAACCTAGAAAAAATTCACTGCTAAATATAATCAAACAATGTTGAAGTCCCTCTGTTCGGGGCCAGCCCGAAGGGGACGGAGGGTCTCTGATGAGAGGGGGTGAGTGGCTTGGAGTCTAAACACAGACACTGGGAGCTGGCTGAAAGCATGCAGAGGGTGAGCTGCAGCAAACTCGGTTTATTCAAGGAAGTGTAAGGGGTCTTATGGGTTTGGTGAGCCATTAGTCCTATGGGGTGGTTCCCGAC
Source organism: Eospalax fontanierii (assembly GCA_035773235.1). NCBI lineage: Eukaryota > Metazoa > Chordata > Mammalia > Rodentia > Spalacidae > Eospalax > Eospalax fontanierii. The sequence goes on along the minus strand of CM069544.1, from coordinate 12,425,111 downwards.
TACGGCCACTAGTACAAATTATATGGGGCACTAATCATAGGATCTAGTTCCTCCACTCTTATTTTATATCTTCCTCACCCAAGCACTCCATTCCCCTGAGTGAAGTAATTAGTTCAAGGATAGACTCATGGTGGCTCAGTCAGCGTTCTCCCTTGGACATTTATGGGGGAAGCAAGCATATTTGATGCCACTATGGCTATAGGAATCAATTCCCTAAGAAGGAAAAATGCTCAGGGAAGCCTGAGGCCCAAGCAAAAGCAAAAAAGGAAGAAATGTGAGCAAGGAATACAGCAATGCATAGCTGATTCACAGCTGACCTGCCCTCCCCAGAACTTTGAGAGACTGTTGTTGTGTTTTTGCAGAAGTTAGCTTGAATTGGGCTCTAAAATCTATAACTGAAAGGGTTCTAATGCACTACCTTGAAATGCTGTGATAAGAATTAAATGAAGTGATACCTATAAGGTACTTATCCTTAATAAATATTACCTATAGTAATGATGGTCATGAGATTGACCCAAATGAAGCCAATGATGGCATTCTATAAATTTACCTCCCACAAAGCATATAGCATAGCTTTTTACGTGTCACAAACATTGACTAAGTGCTTCTTCCAAAGCTTGTAACTTTTCTCTAAGACAAAGGAAGTTTATAGATGTGCACTGAAAGAGATAGTTAGATGATCTGGATTAGGTAAACCTTCCTGCTAATCATTTCTTGCTCCCTCAAAATTCATCATTCTGTTTCCATTCATCTAGGTCTTTTTTTCAAGATTTTCTTTAAATGTATGTGTATATATAAATGCATACATGAGTTTATGTGTATCACATGTATACAAATTCCTGCAGAGGCCAGAGGCCATCAGATTCCAGGGAACTGGAATGACAGGCAGTTCTGAGATTCTTGATGAGGGTGCTGTAAACCAAACCCTGGTCCTCTGCGAGGGCAGTTTTTGCTCTTAACCCCTGAGCCATCTCTCCTGCCCCTATCTAAGTCTTGGATCCATAGCTAGGAATGATGCACAGGTAAGAAAAACTGTTATGAAGGTCTGAAAATCTCTAAAAGATATAATTAACATCATAAGCTGAGTAAGTACTTCTTAATTTTAATTATTAATTATCATTTTCTTCAGGTGTATTCATGCTGTCAATCATTTTTCCATATTAGTTCTTGAAACATAATATGTGGGGGTATGTTTACAGCAGGTACCAGATTTTTGTTGTATTTTTTATGAGTTTGGTCATCATGTTTTTGGTAATGATGGTGAGGAGGTCAAGTCCAGGGCCAGGAAAGAGGCTTGCTAGGATCAGGGAAAGTGAAGAAATCTATGGAACTGCTTGCTGGCAAATGAGACATGCTTTATTTTCTCCAGGTGTTGGCACACAGGCACTGGGCAGGCAGACACTAGGCAAGAGCACATGTGCCCTTGGTTCCAAGGACCTTTTACAGAAAATCAGCCAAAGGTGGCTTCTTGACAAAACTAGTTATGTGACACACTATATTACCATTTACTTTTAGGGATCTTGGGACATCCAGTGTCATTAATTTTGTACGGATTCATATCCTCCCTCCAATGTCTAGCATTAGCCACCTTGATACCTGCCAGAAATCTGTATCAGTGCCATGTCTAAACATAAACAGATCCTTATGGCCTTGATTCCCTATAGCAACAAAGAATTCCTATCCACACCTGCTCTAGGAAACTGTCAAAAGCATTTAGTGATAATAAAGTCTCACTGTCAGTCACCATCACACATGTTTGTTTGCTTCCCTGTATCTTTTTGTATAGGGATAGCCTCTCCCAAGATCTCTGTGACTCTGGAAGAGGTGTTAATCAAAAGGTACCAACCCTCCATCAGATGACTGGAAAAAAACTGTAATAAAGTCCAACAGAAACTATGCTTAAAGATTAAATTTGATACTGAGTGAGGAAATGTCTCTCCTTATAAGACTATGAGCCAAGATGATTACATGAGCCAACATCTTCCTCTTTTACATAAAACAAGACAACATGCTAGATAATAAAACTATTCAGAATGGAGGGAAGGAGTGAGAGAGAGAGAGAGAAAGAATATAATGGTAACTGGAATTGATAAACTGAACCACCCTAGTCCCAATTATCTGCTTTGCTCTTGAAAATTGGAATTACAACAAATAAATTCCTTTCCCTACCCCTATAAAACAAATTTTATGTTGGGTTCATGTCACCTGCAAGCAAAATTACTAAAACTAATTGCTATGATGTGAATACTGTTTGAGTTTTCCCCTGGACTGCAGATATCAGATTTGAAATACATTGCTTTTGTTGGGTGGCCATTTTCACAATATTTATCCTGTTGGTCCATGTGCATCAAGATCTTTCCATCTTTTGATATGTTCTTAGATTTCTTTCTTCAGTGTCTTAAAGTTTTATTGTACATGTCCTTTACTTCCTTGATGCTATGATGTGAGTACTGTTTGAGTTTTCCCCTGGACTGCAGATAAGAGATTTGAAATACACTGTGAGTCTGTGATGTGGTAATAGGATAGAAACTCATGACCCACCACATAAACAGACTCAAGGACAGAAACCATATACATGATCAACCCATTAGATGCAGAAAAGGACTCTGATAAAAACCCAACGTCCAATCATGAGAAAAGTCATAGAGAGGACATACAGAGGCATACAGGGGACATATCCCAATGTATACAAGCACTATATCACAAGCCCAGATCCAGCATCATACAAAATGAAAAAAAAAAAACTGAAAGCATTTCCATTAGAATCAGGAACAAGGATGTCCGCTCTCTCTGAAGTCTTAGTAGAGTAGTAATACAAATGAAGGCACTAAGGGGGATACAAATCATAAAGGAAGAAGTCAAAATATCTTTATTTGCAAATGATATGATTCTATATTTTAAAAATCCTAAAGACTTCACCAGAAAACTCCTGGAGATGATAACTACGTTCAGGAAACGAGCAGGGTATAAAAACAGACACCCCCAAATCAGTAGCCTTCCTATACACCACAACCATACCAAGAAAGTAGCCTGAGGAATTATCCCATTCATGATAGCCTCAAAACCCATAAACTATCTTGGAATAAATCTAATCAAGGAAGTAAATGACATGTACAATAAAAACTTTAAGACACTGAAGAAAAAAATTTAAGAATATATCAAAAGATGCAAAGATCTTGATGCACATGGATCAGCAGGATAAATATTGTGAAAATGGCCACCCAACAAAAGTAATTTACAATTTCAGTGAGATACCCATTCAAATTCCAACATAATTCTTCACAGAAATTGAAAAAATAATCTCAAATTTCATATGGAGACACCAAAAGAAATCAAGATAGCCAAAATAATAATGAAGAATATAAGAATCGCTGGCAATTACCATCCCTGATCTCAAATTATACCACAGTTATAGTAATAAAGATAGCATTATACTGGCATAAAAAAGACAAATGATCAGTGAAATAGAACTGAGGACCCAGATTCAAATCTACATATTTATATCCACCCTATTTTTGACAAAAGAACCATAAATAGAAACTGTAAAAAAGACAGAATGCTCAGCAAATGGTGTTAGTCAAACTAGATAAGGGCACGAAGAAGAAGTAAAATAGATCCCTATCTCTCACTATGCACAAAAGTCAACTACAAATGGATCAAGTATTTCAACATAAGACCCAATACACCCAATACCCTGAATCAACTAGGGAAGAAATTAGGGAATACATTGGAACTTATAGACCCAGGAAAGGACTTTCTTAATAAGACTTCTTTAGCACAAGCATTAGGTCCAACAGATGACAAATGAGACCACATGAAACTAAAATGCTTCTTTTGATATGTTCTTGAATTTTTCTTGAAGTTCTTGAATTTCTTCAGAGGATACCATCATTCAAGTGAAGAGGCAACCTCCAAAATGGGGAAAAATCTTTACCAGTTATACCTCTGACAGAGGATTAGTATCTAGAATATGCAAAGAACTCAAGAAACTAAACATCAAAAAAAAATAATAACCCAATTAAAAAGTAGGGCGACAAGCAAGCTGAACAGGGAGTTTTCTAAAGATGAAACACAAATGACAGAGAAATACTTTTCTAAATGTTCAGCATCTTTAGTCATGAGGGAAATGCAGATTAAAAACACTTTGAGATTTCATCTTATACCATTCAGCATGGCAAAGATTAAAAACAAATGCCAGAGAGGAGGTGGAGAAAGAGGACCCATCCACTACTACTGGTGGGAGTGTAAACTGGTGTAGCCACTGTGGAAATCAGTGTGGAGATTCCTCAAAAAGCTTGAAATTGATTTACCGTATGATCCATCCGTACCACTCTTGGACCTGAAAGACTCTGTATCCCACCACAGAAATGCCAGTTCATTCGTGTTCATTGCTGCCCTTCTCATAACAGATAGGAACTGGAAACATCCTAAGTGTCCATTAACTGATAAGTGATCAGGAACATGTGGTACATGTACCCAACAGACTATTATTCAGCTCTTCAAACATAAAACCAAAATTATGACATACACAGGCAAACAACTGGAAACAAACATCCAGACTCAAAAAAAAGGCAAGTATCACACAAATATCTAGCTCTGTCACAGCTAGAATCTAGCTTTTAAATATTAGATACATATGCTTCAATTTGAAAACTCAGAGAAGTCAAGAAACTAATAAACAGCCATGGTTGAGTGGATGGAAGAGGTTTAATGGGGGGGGCGTGGTAGAATGCTGTGATACAAAGGAGAAAAAAGGTTAGACTAGAAAGGTTAAATGGGATAGGGATGGGAGGGTGGTGTACAGGAGGGAGAATAAGATAAGTAACACTAAAAGCTTTTATAAAAGGCCACATGCCAAAAGTTCCTTAGGTTGGGTTGGGATTTCTTACACACTTCCCCATGTCTGTGCTGGGATTTTGTCTGGTGTGAGTTTGCATAGGACTTCTGTGTGCTGTCATCATTGCTGTGAGTTCATACAAATCACTGACCAACTGTCTGGAAGACTCTCTTTCCTTGTGATCATTCATCCCCTCTGGCAATGATACCTGAAGGGGTCCTGGGAGGCAGAAATTTGAACTAGGTACCCTTTCAGGTATGAGTACTCTGTGGCACTTATCCTTTGCTCATTGGCCAATGTAGGTTTCTCTGTTAATCACCATCTGCTGCATAGGGAAACTTCTATAATGAGAGTTGAAAGATGCATTAATCTATGGGTATAAAATCATCAGCCTTGAAGGAAATTGATTCTCCCTCCCTCAGCATCCATTGATTGTTTCTACTACTTCGTTAGGCGTAACCCTGTGACATTTCCCCCATCCACCTTGGCATGTCAATTTGTTTTGCTATTTGCAGATCTTGTTAAGCTGCCATACTGTGGACATTTCATTGGTGTAGTTTCCTTAACATGTCCAGAATCCCTAAAACAGCAGCAGATGTCTTGTCCTTCTTTTACTATGTGCATGTTTCACATCTCTCTGGGGGACTTACAGAGAGTGGAACGTGGAAGTGTTCATGGATGGACTTTTCTGGCCCCTCTTCTGAAATGTTCTGTGAGTTGGGTTCCGTGAAGTTGCACTGTAGATGTGTCACTGTTGGGCCTCCAGGGCTGCTGCAGCTCCGGCCCACCCTTTAAGGGCGGGTTTGCAGTTCCCCGTGGGGCCGACTGCAGCTGTCAGTTTGGGAGATGGAGGCGTGGCAGGTGCCGCCAATGATTGCTCCCAGGCGGCTGCCCTGGCCAAAGCCCTCTCCCAGAGCGCTGCCCCTGGCGATCCGCCCCCCCCACTCCTGAGCCCTCGAAGATCGCCCTCTCCCGGGCTGCTGACCTCCGTGCCAGGCCGGCCTCCCACCCCGCGGGGCCAACTGACCCGGCCCCCCCGTGGGCCGCCCCGACCTTCCTCCACTGTCCCCTCCCCCCCGAGGATCACCCCCTCCTGGGCCGCCGCTGCGGAGTCTGTGGTGTGACGTGGCTCCCAGGCAAAATGGCGGCCGCTTTCCAGCACCCAGGCCGCAGCGTGGCTCGGCAGCTCCAGGCAGGGCAGGACGCCGGCCAGCCCCCACTCCGGGCCTCTCGCAGGCTGCTGGGGGCCGGTGATGGTGGCGTACACCAGTAGGATAAGCTGATGGAGGCAGAGGCAGGAGGATCTGTGAGTTTGAGGCCAGACTGCGCAACACTGACAGGTGTCCTCATACGATGCACTGGGAGCTGAAGATTGACGTGGGATGATCCTGACTCAGCCTTAGTGCAGGCTTGCCACGCCAGACTTCTAACGGTTTCCAACCGTCACCAACTGTTTAGAATGCAGCTGTCAGAGCCTCACCCGATTCTGACAGCCTATCAGAATGGACTTTGCCTAGCTGCAGATTATGTTACAGAGATTGATTGGTCCTTCATTCCCTTTTAGCCCCGCCCCTACCCTATATAAGTTACTTTGTGACAGTTAATAAACGAGATCCTGCTAGACAGACTCCCGACTCGGCGGGTTTTTTTGTTGTTGTTGTTTTTCTCCGGAGTGGAGAGGGGCGGGGTCGCGACACTCACCATCCCGCTCATCCCCTGGAGGAGACTGGCTGGACCAGCTTCGCCACCGCCCTACCTGCTGGTGATCCCGGCATGTCACTTAAGACTGTCACCTCACAGTCTCTTGTTCTCTGCGTTTGACCATTGTAGAACTCTAATAATCTCCATCTGTTGCAAAAAGAAGCTTCCTTGATAAGTGGTGAGAAGTACACTTTATAAATATAGGGATACGCATTTGGAATATCACAAGAATTTGCATTGGTGGAGGGAAGTGACAGAAGTAGGCTGTAGTATTATTTTATTAGGAACAGAAAACAGACAATTCAGTGATGCATTATATTATTCTTCCTTCTTTTTTTTTATTTTATGCCTTTTTTTTTACATCTTTAATCCAATTGCTCCCCTGAGAAGTTTTTAATCTAAGATGATTCACAAATGAAAAAGTAGCCAGTTGACTCTGCACACGTGTACATTCGTGTGTGTTTGTGTGTGTGTGTGTGTGTATGTGTGTGTGTGTTTCTAAACATCATTCAGTCTTTAATCAAAAAGTCCCCATGTGGCCTAACTCAAATGATTTAACTGTGCTCAGGCATTAATCTGTATTGCCAAAATACAGTTACAAATATATCTACTTAATGGGTATAAAAAGGTGACTAGGTCAGATGTTTGTACAAAACACAGTTCTACATCATTATATATGTTATTATATATATATATATTATTTTCTCATTCCTATGACAAAATACTTGACAAAAGCAATTTAAGGAAGGGTTTATTTTGGCTCACTGTTAGATGATACAGTGAAACAAGGCAGGAAATGCATGGTTGCAAGAATGACTCAGCTGCAGCAGCAGGAGCTGGTCACATTGCATCTGCAGTCAGGAAGCAGAGAAATTATTTTGCTACCCACAATAATTCCCTCCTCTGTTGAAACTTTCTCATAGACATGCCTAGAGGTAGGTCTCCTACATTTTCTATGATATACAGTCAAAATGACATGAAGATTAGCCATCATAATATCTGGTTCCAAGACCTCAGAAGAATACTAAAATGAACTGATGTCATATGTAAAATGACATTATTTTCCTCTAAGCTGTGCACTTTAAATTGTCTCTCTGTTCTTCATAATACCTAATACAAGCCTACATATCACTTCACCTGCCTGGATCTGGCATAGTGCCCTACACACAGAAAATTCAAGTTTTTAAGTTTAAAATTTGGATCACTTCAAATATTTTCCATCTAAATTTAGTCAACCCACAGCTGCTGAATTTAGGGTATAGAGAACTGACTATAAATGAATGTATAACTTCTCAAAAACAGAATGGAATAGTATTCTTAGATAATTTATAAACATCAATCACTCTAAAGTTCAGCCTACCTGAAACATTTCATGATCTGTGTTGATTATGATGGTATTGTAACCTGAAGCACTACACAGAAGTGATGATCTATGTGTGTTTCTCATCTCTCTGGAAGAGGGTGGCTTACAGGAACATGGAAGAGTTCATGGATGGGCTTTTCGAAAGGTGAGGAAAATGGGAGATAAGAGAAAATGCCGCATTCCTGAAAAGATGAAGGAAAGGGCTGTGTGTCCTTTCTGTGGTCCCAGCCTTTGGTGATTACTAATTCATTCCATAATAATCATTGTAACCCTACATTGCAACATTTCAGCATTTTCTGAAGACCATTGTCTATCCACAACATACATACTTGATTCAAGACATCCCAGAAAATTATGAATTTCTAAAGTCAGAAATTTAATGTATTTATTTCTTATACTAAAAGCCCAAAGGCATTAGTGATGAACTCATTGTCAAGTTTAGGTTTCATTTAGGTATCTATAAATGAACCCATTTCTTGTCCTACCAACACTTGCTATTTTCAGACTGGTGTTTACAAACAAGACATCTACCTGCAGGTTGATTAGGTACTATAACTTCTGGAAAGGCAAGCGTTCTATGACTCTTTAAGGCTGAATGTGGGCAGGAAGGTAAAGGTCAGGAGAGAGAGAAGTGGGGACACACCAAGATGGGCTAATAAGGAGAGTTATCTTTCCTCCAAGCTCAGATCCCCACAGGGGAAGAAGGACAAATGTCAAGCAAATGTTCCCTAAACACAGACACGGCTGCAGTATTGATTTGCTTCTACTTGGTAACTGTTTACTTGAACCTTTGCAGGATAGGAGATGTCAGCCTCCTGTGTTTGTCAGTCTTTTAGGAAGCTCCAGTGTATGAGCAGACTGAGGTTCACATAACGGGAAACAACAGCAAAAAGCAGCAGATGTCTCCCACCCTCAGAAGCTACGGCTCATTAGATGGTTCTTAGTTAGGGGGAATTTCGGAGCAAACAGACATGCTGTCCAACCCATGTAATGTTTTTGGTTTGGTTTGGTTTGGTTTGGTCCTTTAACAGCATAAAATCAGAAAATTTGAGTTCAAAAAGTCTAAATTTTAATCTCAAACCTGAGAAAATCAGACTCTATTTAAAATATAAATATCTGTATCAGGTTCTCCTCCCTGTAACAGTGAGCCTAGTCTTAGTAGCTGTCTCTGTGCCTGGAAGTACACTCTTCACTGGGGATTAGCCTACCTCTGCCTTGGTCTTCATCATCTATTGAGTCCGTAGCTTTGGGTCTCATGGTCAAAGTGTCAGCAGTAAGACAGTGTTACAAAGGTTACCAACTGATTGACTTTCGAACTGTCAAAGCTACAACTATGCTAATAGTCATTTTGAAATTATTGGTTTTCTTTTCCTATGTCCTTTCATATTTTGCCACTGATGGGAAAAAAATGTAAACAGCAGTGCTTACATACCAATAGAATAGGGCTCTACGCAGGAAAGCAAAAAGAATTTATACCAAGCCATAACACAAATCTACTTGGTTATTGGTTGAGTTATTCTTGGTTTCTTCCTGTGTTTCCTCTTGAATCCCTGTATCTCTGATGGACTTTAAAAAAAGAATGGAAAGTTTCTGGGAAGTTAAATGCTAAAAGACTTTTATCAATACTAATGCTAAGCAAGAGGAAAATTAAAACTAGTTTTCATACATACAAACAAAAGTTTAAAGAGGAATTCTTTCAGTCAGAAACAGAGATTGCCCTCTCCTCTTTTTCTTGGAGCATTTACTCATAAACTTGGCCACTGGAAGTACTTTCTCCTCTCTGAAATGCACATAGATCTTCTTGAAAACTAGATAGACTAGATAGGCCTTCTGTCAGTTTTATGACACAGTATTATCTTTCTCAAGGGCCTGAGATCCATCCTTTGAGATATAAATATCAAGGGAAATAGCAACCTTATTTCTCAGTTTCTGGGAGGCCAGGTAAGGTAGGCTTCCTTCCTCAAGTTAAACAAAATCACCTCCAGTTGTAAAGATATAAAAAGTTTGTTTCTTTTCCATATAAATGCAATCATCTAACACAGATGAACACCCCAATTTCCGGAGACACCTAGGATGAACCGTGAATAACAAAGGGTGATGCCACATCTTCCTGTTGGATGGCCAGCTACTGTTTATATTAAGACTCTATGTTCAATGGACTCTATCTACTTAATAATATAAAAAAGTAAAATTTGTGTTTCTGAAGACTTTTAAAGTTTTATTATGTGTATGAGCGTTTTGCCTGAATGTGTGTAAATGCACCATATGAATGCAGTGTTCACAGAGGCCAAAAGAAGATGTCATATCCCTTGAACTGGAGTTATTGACAATTGTTGGCCACTACATGGGTGCTGAGAATCCAGCCTGGGTGAATTACTGAGCCATCTCTCTAGTCCTCATGTGTTTGTAGACTCTTAACAAGTATCTGTGGAATGTATCACATTCAGGTTTAATGATTATTCAACAATAAAATCTTTCACTATCTCTACCACTTTAGAGGTTTCCAAGTTTGGAAAAGTCTGTTTTCTATTTTTTTCCAGCATTTTTCACATGCTATTAGTGACTGCTCTTTGAAAAGACACATGAGAGGCAGGGAAATGAGCAGTCTAATCATGTTCCCCCTGTTAATATAATAGGAACCAGAGGAGAGTCAACATGCAACCCCCATCTTCTATCCTTGTCTTCTTGCCTCCATGTTGAGAAGGGCTGTGTTCTAGATATGCCTCACATTCCAGAGAAGGGCACAGCTCTCCTCCAGATAGATGCCATAGCAAGGGAGAGACATCAACCCATGCAGGTCCCTGCTGACTGATATAGCCCCAAACCCAGCACTCACTTGAGAAGGAAGACTGCTGGAATGCTGGCCTCTTATCTCATTTCAGGAATCAAACCCAAGGCCTGGAATATGCTAGATAAGCTCCCTACCTTTGAGCTATATCCCAATTCATGTATTTCTGTCTTTAGAAGAAACTAGGACCTTGTTTCTGTCCCCAGTACAAAAAAAAAAAAAAAGGAAGAAAGAGGAGGAAGAGGAGGAGGAGGAGGAGGAGGAGGAGGAGGAGGAGGAGGAGGAGGAGGAGGAGGAGGAGGAGGAGATGATTTTCTAAACTCTGGTCATCTTTAATTCTTTCAGAAAATACAGATTGTCTTTGCTTTCCAAGGCCCTGTAATCTAATACTTTCCTAGATTCAGTCATTTTCTATTTACTCATTGAGTATTGTTACTTAAAAGCAAAACAGCCAATGGGCCTAATTCCTGCTAGAATGTAAAGTCAATTCTAGTGGCTTCAAGATGGAAAGTCCGTTCTGTTATATAAATGATATGTAAATGGCATATAAATTAAAATGATAGCCCTCCACAAAGTATTAGCAATAGACACTTTTTTTTGAAAAAATAAAAATTGCATATAGGGGGACTGGAGAAATGACTCAGCAGTTAAAAGCATTGACTGCTCTTGCAGAGGACCTGAGTTCAATTCCTGCCACCTACATGGTGGCTAACAACCATCTGTAACTCCAGTTCCAGGGGATCTGATACCCTATTCTGACCTCCTAGGACACTGTACAACACAGGTGCACCTACCTACATGTAGCCAATACACTCATACACATAAAATAAAAATAATAAATATTTTTAAGTACATCTGGGTAATTTTTGCCTCTTCATTCATGGTTGACTTTTTTAGTTACTCTGAATATTATTTTTTTAACAGATAAAGCATCTTGTGTGTATATGATGAGTATGTATGTGTTTCTGTATGTGCATGTGTATGTTGGTGAATGTGTGAGAGAGTGAGTGTTTAGGAGTTACAGCCACAGCACATGTGTATGTGCAGGTCAAAGAACAACCTTGGGTGTCGCTTTGTTTGAGACAGTCTGTTTTTCACAGTTGTATTTTTCAGGCTGGTCCATAAGCTTCCCACGGTTTCCAGAAATTCTCCTGACTCTCCCTCCCTCAGGAGCGCACTGGAAATATAGAGGCACATGCTACTGAGTCCTGGGAATATAGAGGTATGGATTTTACGTAGGTTCTGGGGATTCAGCCTCAGGTCATCAGTCTTACATGGCAAGCACTTTACCACTGAACTATCCCCAACCCAAGTGATTCATTTTAACTGCTTAGGAACTGTCTTTATTTTTTCTGTCTTTATTTTTCAGTTACCAATTCTTGAGTAACCTGGACCTTCAGGTGTTTATGTTGTCCTTAAGGTTTCTCTAGAAAGATTAAAATGACCTGTTACAGACCTCAAAGATGGCTGTATCAGCTCCTTTCTGATACTTGCACAGAATGAGCTGGATCTTCCGTCCTCTGAGTTCCACAGGGCGCAGCAGTTCCACAAAGGGGACTCATAACACTGAGCTCCACTTTATTTTAGAAAATCATTTTACTCTGGGAATTAAAAGCACAGATCCCAGCTTACTGGCAAACATCTGCTGTTCATTGATAACACCATCTGGTATTTCAGTTCCTCTCTTTGTTGTAGAAGCTTCATGTCACTGCCTCCCCCAAATTAATTATTCTATAACAACTTGAATTCTTGAAGTACAGGCCACACGAGGTAGTTTTGCCCAAGGCTACTAATTCAATGCTTTGCCTGTGCTCCAACGGACATTTATATGCCATCACCTGGTCATGATCTGAAGTATTTCAGGCCATTATATTTGGGGAGGAGAAGAGGAATGCATACTAATGCCTAGAGCAAGTGGAAAGAAAATGTGTTTATCTGCATTTTACAAGCTCATGAGCATGCATGCCCTAATTTGAATAATTTATTTAGAGGGATGATTATGATAATACAGCCTGAGTTGCATCTGTCTTAGGAGCTTAAGAAGTGCTTGTAAGAGTAGTGATCGCTTTTAATATAGCAGTATCCTTCACCTCATTCAATTAGCAGCTTCTTCAATTATTGATCTCATCATTCATTCTGCAGCAATGCCACAAAGTTCCAGCGCTGTGGGAACAGCACAGTCCAAGTGGTGCAATGAAATGAGCACTAAATGGGGTCACTAACTGGCTGAGGGAGGCTCAGGGGGTCACTTCATCACTCTGGACCTCAGCAGTCTCGGTAGATAAGTTGTCTTGACATCATACCCCTGGGTACTGTCATGCTCGTATGTGATGAGGATGGCAAGACACAGTGCCATCCACCAGCAATCAGCAATATGTGTGTGTGTCAGAGATTTCATCCATTTACATTACTTTGTTTTCACACCAAACTCTATTCATAATATTTTTTTCCAGCATGTCACTGTACAGCAGCAGTATTATTTAGTATGAGTCCTTCACTTGCAGGCTCAAGAGGTTCACCCAAGGATCTTTAAACACACCAATATCCAGGCCTCAAATGAACAGAACCTTGGAGGGTATAGCTCAGGGATCTGTGTTCTTGAAAAGTGAGTCAGTTAGCTGAAACACACAGTAAGAAATAAGAACCATTCATTTAGATGACAAAGAACCCACTTTGGAGTCAAACACCCTGGACTCCACCATTCTGCTGACCCATAGGACCTTGGACCAAAGTCTGTGAACCTCGATTTATAATGTATAAATCGGGAAGAATGGATTGACAGTTTTAAGAGTTATGAAGTAATGGCATCACATATATCAACTGACCTCCTAGAAGCTTGGTAAATGGTACTGTTCTCTAAGTACACGTTCTGGTTTCCTCACTACAGTTAAGGATCTGCTTGTGTACTGTGTGTCCACATCTAGATAATACATTCTTTGAAGATATAGAGTATGATTTGTATTTACTTTAAATCATCTCCCTTTCTTAATGTATATGAGTATATTACCTGCATGTATGTAAGCGTGCTTGTGTCATGCAATGTCCGTGAAGTCAGAAGGTGTCAGATCCTCTGAACCTGGAGTTACAGATGGTCATTAGCTACAATTTTCTAGCTGAGGGAGGCTCAGAGAGTCACTTCATCACTCTGGACCTCAGCAGTCTCATTGGTAGATAACAAGATAACTTGGGATTCGAACCCAAGTTCTATGCAAGAGCAGTCAGTGCTCTTAGCTGCTGAACTATCTTTCGCTCCCAAAAATCTCCTATAACTCCTGAACATAGAGTTGAGCATACAGTAAGTAGTGCCTAACAACCTCCTACAGCCACTATCTTTGATTGACATATTAACATAAAGGAGATGCAAAATCATCTTCAGTCCTGCCAGGTATATACAAAATCATCAAAATTTACCCAGAGGAGACTGTCCACAGTCTTAAGCATTTGTTCATCTTGTCTTGGAGAATAATTTTTGCAGTCACATAGGAGTCCTTCAACTTAGGTATTGCAATTAGAGGAGAATAATGTTTGCCCCAGGGCATTTCATTTGATACAAAACAGCAAAAGAAAGCTGTGCACACACTGCGAATGCACAGCCTGGTTTTCATGGCTTGAAGAATGATGCAGGTGTCCTTTTCTAGAAACTGGGGCCCAAGGGGAAGAGTCAGCATCAGTTCAGGTATTTAGGTACATGAACTGAGGAACTGAATGACTTTTTAAAATTATATGCTCTTACTATTTTTAATTCTCATTGAATTTTTGCTGTTCATACAATATAATTTGATGGTATTTAGATGCCCTCCCCTATATAGCCACACATCCTCTTACTGTCCCCCACACAATTTATGTACACTATTATATATGTAATAAAACATAGAGTATGATTTATGTCCCCAAATGATCTTCAGTGTGACTCCACCCACAGGAGCCTGGTTATCCGACCAAGAGTCTCATCCCTATAAGAGACTATCACTCCCCACCCCTCAGTACTTATCATTCGCCATAAGTCTAATTATATTCTTTGACATGTGGAGATCCAATTTTGCCACCAGTTGATGAAGATGCTTTCTTCCAGTGTGTGTTTTGGGCATCTTTGTCAAACATCAGGTGGCTGTAGTTGGATGCATTCATGATTGGGTCTTTTTTATTTTGTTCCATTGATCTACACATCTGTTTTTATGCCAGTACCATGCTGTTTCACAGCTATAGCTCTGTAATATAGTTTGAGAACTGGTATGGTGTAGGGTCTGGCCCCCCTGCAGCCCTTCTCTCTTAGTGCTAGGCTCTCGGCCAAGAGCTATCAGGATCTTGTCAATTGCAAAGCTGAAGTAAACAACTTGACCTTTAAGCTAGCCAGACCACAACTTCCTTTTTCCTGTTTACAGCTGTGTGTCATCAATAAAGAAACCTCCTGTAAAGCCCCGCCCTCAGGGTATATAAGGCTTGTTGCCTCTTAATAAAGTCAGTCAGTCAGTCATTCTCCTTTCCTCCTACCTAGTGTGTGTGTCTGTGTCTCTGTCTTGTGTGTGCATCATTCAATCCGCAGCCCTCCGCCGATCCAGACTCGGTCAATGAAGTAGCCAAGGCACTACAGTATGGCAATAACACCAGCATTGTTTTGGATATCCAGAGTCTGTGTTTCCATATGGATTTTAGGTTAGAATTTTCGATTTCTGTGAAGAATATCCTGGGGATTCTGATTGAGATTTGCAGCAAATATGCAAATTGTTTTGGTAGAGTGGTCATTTTCACAATATTAATTTTATCAATCCATGAGCACGAGAGGTCTTTCCATTCCCTTATGTTTCTTCACTCTTTCTTCAGAGATTTAAAGAGGTCTCTGATGTCTTTGGTTAGGTTTGTCCCTAGATTTCTTTGAGATCACTGTGAATGGCAGTAGTTTCCTAAGTTCTTTCTCTGATTGCTTGTTATTCACATATAGAAAAGCTACTGATATCTGCAAATTGATTTTGTACATGGCCACTTTGCTGAAAGTCTTGACCATTTCTAGGACTTTTCTGATGGGATTTTGGGAATTGCTTAGGTTTCATATCATATAATCTGCAAATAGAGATGATT
Source organism: Eospalax fontanierii (assembly GCA_035773235.1). NCBI lineage: Eukaryota > Metazoa > Chordata > Mammalia > Rodentia > Spalacidae > Eospalax > Eospalax fontanierii. The sequence continues at coordinate 12,409,346 of CM069544.1, read as the reverse complement.
TAACCTCTTCATTTCCAATTAATACCCCATTAATTTCCTTCTCCTGTCTTATTGCTCTAGTTAGAGTTTCAAGTACTATATTAAAAATGAGTGAGGATAATGGACAGCCTTGTCTGGTTCCTGATTTTAGTGGGAAAGCTTCAAGTTTTCCCCCATTGAGAAAGTTGTTAGCTGTGGGTTTGCTACATGTAATCTTATATTGAGGTGTGTTCCTTCCAGTTAATTCCATCTAGGATTTTTATCATGAATGCAAGCTGGATTTTATCAAAGATATTTTCTTATCTATTGAGATGGTCATGTGATTTTTGTTAAGTTCGTTTATATGATTTATTACATTTATTAACTTATATATATTAAACCATCCCTGCATCTCTGGAATAAAACCAAAACTTGATCATGGCAGATGATCTTTTTGATGTGTGTCTGTATGTGATTTGTATTTTGCTGAGAATTTTTGCTTCTGTGTTCATTAGGGATATAGGCCTATAGTTTTCTTTTTTGTTGTATCTCTTCCTCATTTGCTGGCATCATAAAAGGACTTTGGGAGTTCTACCTCTGTTTTAACCTTTTTGAATAATTTAAGTAGTATTGGTTGTATATCTTCTTTGAAAGATCTTTTTGATGTCTATTTTGATGTTTCCTCTGTCATCTCTGGTTTTGCTGTTTTGGGTTTGTTCTTTCTTTTGGCTAACTGGGCTAAGGGTTTAAGATAACCTTGTTTATCTTTTCAAAGAACCAGCTCTTTGACTCGCTGATTCTTTGTATTGTTTTCTTTGTTTCCTTTATTTCTCCTCTTTCTTTTTGTTATTTCTTCTCACCTGTTTGGTTTGGCTTTAGTTTGTTCTTGCTTTGCCAGATTCTTGAGTTGTAGCATTAAGCCATTTATTTGTACTCTTTCTAATTTTTAATGTAGGCACTTAGAGCTATAAGCTTTCCTCTCAGGACTGCTGTTAGTGTGTTTCAGTGGTTCTGTTGTGCTGTGATATCATTTTCATTTGGTTCTAGGAATACCTTTATTTTTCTCTTGATTTCTCCTTTGACCCATTCATCCTATAGCAGTGTGTTGTTTGATCTCCATGGGTTTCTTTTGCTGTTAATTATAAGCTTTATTGTATTATGGTCTGATAGAATGCATCAAAATATTTCAAAATTTTGTATTTATTGAGTTTTGTTTTGTGTCACAGTATGTGGTCAAATGTAGAGAAACCTCCATGGGCTGCTGGATAGAAGGTGTATTCTTTGGTGCTCAGGTAGAATTTTTGGTAGATGTCTGTTATGTTCATTTGATGAATGATACCATTGATTCAGCTGTTTCTCTGTTTATTTTCTGCCCAGTTGGACTGTCTATTCGAGTGAATGGGGTATTGAGTTCACCAACTATTACTGAGCTGGGGTTAATCTGTGTCTTGAAGTCCTATAGCACTATTTTAATGAAACTAGGTGTACCAGAATGTGATGGATACATGTTCATGAGTGTAAATGAAGTGACCTTCCTCAGTTCTGCTCCTTAATTTTTGTTTCAAGGTTATTTTCTTACTATTAGATTAGTGACTCCTGCTTATTTCCTGGTGATATTTGCTTGGAATATTTTTTTCTATTCTTTCATACTAAGGCAGTGCCTATCCTTGAAACTGAGATAAGTTTCTTGTGGACAACAAAAAGATGAATTTTGTTTTTTAATCCATTCCACCAGTCTGTGTCTTTTGACTGGTGTGTTAAGGTCAGATATTTAGAGTTATTATTGAAAGATATGTATTGGTTAGTGCTGTGTTGTTCTTTATTTGTGTTCTTAGTCTTATTTTGTGTTTCCATGATTATATCTCCATTTGTTTTTTTCTTGTGTATGGTCATTCCTTTCTTCAGTCCTTTGTATTGCTCTGAGTATTCTCTGTTAGTCTCATTTGGTGAACACGAATTCTTTCAGTTCATTTGTGTCGTGGAAAATTTTTCTTTCCCCTTTGACTATGATAGACATTTTTGCTGGATAAACTACTCTGGGTTTGTATGTATGATCATTTAGAACTGCTAATACTTTGTTTAGGCTCTTCTGGCTTTTACAGTTTGCATGGAAAAGTCAGTTGTAATTCTGATGGGTTTTCCTTTATATGTAACTTGCTTTTCTCTTGCAGCTTTCAGTACTCTCTCTGTTTTGTATAAATACTGTTTCTTTACTGTGAGATGTCATGAGGAGTTTCTGTTCTGGTCCTGTCTATTTGGTGTTCTGTGTGCTTCTTGTATCTGTATGAGTATGTCTTTTTTTTTAATTTAGGAGAATTTTCTTCTATAAGCCTGGTGAAGATTTGGTGAGACCTGAATGACTCTTGAAGGAAGAACGGCTAGGGACCCTGGAATCAAAGCGAAGTAGTATAAAACAGTTATTACTATGTCACAGCAGCAAGGAATTTCTTGCATTCTTTCTGGCTAATGCACAGCTCAGTTTTAGAAGAGCAGCAGTGCTCTGTGACACCAGCTTGGGCAAGGAAAGAGAAGCCAAGGCAGAAGGGCTTCATTCCTTCTCCATTGGACATGTGCATATCACTGCATTATCACCCTCTCTGCTTCACCCTGTGAAGTAGGCAGGAGTTCAAGCACAATAGCAACCTCACTATCCTGTGGGATCACTCTGTTTAGTCCACAGAGTATTTGCATTGTCCTATGCAATCTAACAGGTGTCACTCTAATCTTAACTAGCAATTCACCATTTTCACTGTCTGACTTTCCCTGTGTGGTTTTGAGTTTGCAAACTCTGAGTTGAAGTCTGTTGCTAGTCACAATGATCAGTCGTTCTCTCTGACAGTCATTGGAGCTGCTTTTCATTTTACTGCCTCCATACACATTGGAAATGGAAATTCGGACAAACTAAGGAATAGATATCTGGTTATTATTGGAAGTGGTCATTAATGATAAAGAAACCAGTATCATTGTGATATGTTCCATAAGGTGTTCATGAGATTTGGGGTCCAGGAACTTCTAGAGAAGCATATTCTTTTAGGAAGTTGAGCACAAGTGATCTATAATCCAAAGTGAGACAAGGGTTTAGAGCAGCCCAAACTAAAACCAAGAAAAACTAAAGCCCCAAAGTCATCCTTTATAACAATTCTAGACACCAGTCATCCATCTGAGCATGAGAAAATGGACCAGGATTGGAAACAAGGTTTGTCTCCACCAGAAGTCTCTGGTATCCTGTTCACTTCACTAGTGTAGCATCTACTCTGGATGTGTAATGGCCTGGGTGGTGAGTATCATGCGTTCTTTGCCTGGAAGAGGATGACCACCACCAGCTCAAATGAAACATTACCGATTTCAGGAAGCCGGTATTCCTCCATTTTCAGGTATCATCTTTGAATATCAGCTAACCAATTAATTAGGTTGGATCTGGAAAACTGTACGTCTGGAGGGCCATTTGGAAAGAAAGAATTCTGGGCCAATGTCTTTCTCTTTATTGGATTTCCATTAATATCGTATTACCCTGCAACTATTTTCATAATGTACTTTTAAAATTTGATTTTTATTCATGACTTTTATAATATAAAAATCTACGACTAACACCACAGCTTTAATCCTTTTTTGGATTTCTTTCCCATGCCTCTAAGAATACCACATACTATATTATTACATTTGTAATATAATACAGTTCAGTGACTTTTCCCATTTAATGTCATAAAAATTTTCTCCTGTAGAAATACAATCTCTACATTCATGGAGATAATAACTTTCTATGACAAAGTTAACATTGTATTAACATTAACATAACATTAGTATAGCATTCATATAGATTGGCATAATACTCATTTACACTAACATAACATTCAATTGCATTTACCTAAGTTACCTAAAGCCAAGAATAGTAATATACATTTCTGTTATTTCCAATTACTTGATATTTTTAAAAGGCTTCTTACTTGCTTGTAATTATTTCTTTCATATAAATCCCATGTACTGGATTATTGAATCAGTGCTTCTGATTATGAAGCAAGTTTCATAACGCTTACAAGAAACTTTCTCGTCAGTTTTGGTTTTAATACTCAAATTTTCCAGCAGGTAAGCAATGCATGCATTACCTCACCTACTTCGCAAGCAGAAAAACAGCTGTTGAGATTGATTTACCCAAGGTAGATGAACTGAAACAAGACATACAACACACATTTTAATTAATTAAAATTAGTATTAAAATTAAATTATTTAACAAAAAAGGTTAAATAATTTCTGAAAAGAAATAGTTATGAAGTGGCAGACTTGGAATCCAAACAAAACATCAGATGACCAAATTAATTTTTATTCATACTATTGTTTCCTGACAGAAAACAATGCAGATTATCTATAAATATTCAGGGATATCTAGGACAGATACTAGTTATTTTACATGGCCCCCTAAAACTGCCTCAAACTGATAATACTCAGCTTTGAAAGCATCTTGGTGTTTCTGAGGGCATTTACTGATAGTTTAGAAAAGAAAGGAATGAATCATGTGTTCTTGTGTTTCAGGGCATGAGCTTCTTGCCCTAAGTGATTAATAGAGTCAACGGTCCATACAGCCCACTCAGTCCATTACGTGTAACTGCTTCTTGTGGTGGATGTTATGATGCTGAGTGCCTTGTGCTTGAGACGATAAGGAAGTCATAAAGTGGAAGCTCAGCTCGTGTCAACAGTGAATTGTCATATAACTCCACTATTGTATCTGACATTGAACAATCACAATTTCTTTTCTGTATATAAATTACTCTCCCTCTCTCTTAAAAATATTGTTAATGATCTTCATATATACCATTAGCAACATGCCAGTTATTTAAGAATTTTTTTCCATAATTATCATGCTGTTTTTCCAGATGACTTGCATAAACCATTTATATGAGAAATATCAGGTTTTAAGCCAACAACTGATAGTAGCAACTCACAGAAAGGCATGATTTGGGGTAATTATTCTTAGTGTAAAAACAACTATAGACATGGTCAACTATAGACAATTATAGATATTAATAATGAGTGCTATCTCTGAAACAATTTGTAGAGAATTTATATGTATAAAGTCACTAACCTATTTAAATATTATATCTTTTAAGATGTTGTGGATATCCGTAATCCTGGGAGTACAAATCTCAGAGAGGTAATGATTCAAAGGCATACAGCTCTCCAGTGGTAAAAACATTAAGGCTGCCTGACTTGAAGTCTAGCATTTTCTATTCCAGTACCACACTGTGTTCTGGATATAATACTACTTGAGGTACAGAAAATGGTCAAACTCTAGAGCAGTGATAGTGATGCATGCTTCTTGGCTTGCACACCTACCTATTCACTGGGTTCCAGAAAGCAAGAGGTATTTGGAGAGATAGCTCAGGGGTTAAAAGTCCTTGCTGCTCTTCCAGCAGACCTGAGTTTATTTCCTGGCACCTACATATGAAGGTTCAGTTTATCAATAACTCCAGCCACAGGGGATCTGACACCCTCTTCTGGCTTCTGCAAGTGCCAGGACACACACACACACACACACACAAATAGAAAGAAATGTTTTCTCTGAAATACTTTCAGATGTGTAATTTGGGATGAAACTTGGAGTTCACCAATGCAATTCCCATCTAGTTCCTCTTCTATTGACTCTGACCAATTCCCAATAGTTCTTTGGTAAACATTTCTAGAAATGAACTAATGTATTATATCTTTGGGAAATTTTGTGGTCTAAGAATTTTTTCTTAATATAAATCAACATGTGGTCCTCTTCTATCTTGACTTAGGACTTCTACCTACAGTTACACAAAGTGTACTTGTATGACAGAAGAACTAACTACAGAGTATGTGATTGGAATATTTACTCAAGCACATCTGAAAACCCCTCAGGTTCTAGAATTCCTTCACTTGAAATCTCCTGTAACTTTTCTTCACTTTACACAATACATTTCCATAAATGCACAAGGAATGATTAGCTGAGATGTGGTCCAGATTCCTGGATTAAGCTGGATATTTTTAGTCATTTAGTTTGTCAGGAATGTGAGAAACCTTAAACTTCTTCAAAATGGGCTTCACAATTAAATCTAATGTCCTCTGTTTTGGAGGAATATTTGTTTGTTAGATGAGGTCTTGCTATATAGCCCAAGCTAACCTAAGATTTATCAATCTCCTGCCTCAGCTTTCTGAAGAGCTAAGATTCAAGATGTGTACCACCATGCACCTTTAGCACAAATGAACTTTATGGGAAAAGCAGTAGTGAACGTTGAGTTACACCTGTTTGTATAGCCTTCTGTGAAATAGTTGGTGAGAGCAATGAATTCTATCTAATTTAATGGCCGTGTGATGTATTTAATTGCGAAGAGAATGGGAATTTAGTCAAACATATGGAATAAATGTTCAGAGACAATTTCCAACAAAATTGAGTAAAATTGTAGCAACCAATAAAGGACGCACGCACTGTACCTCAAAAGTGAGGTTTCAAAGCTAGTAAACAGAAGCAGAGCTATGGATGTGTGCCTGTCATCAGGACACTGCAGATAAAATGGACAACAGAGGAGAAAATGCTGGAGAATTCCTGAATTCAGGGCATAACAAAGTAAGCTCAGATTCTGACGCATAATTAGCTGAAGGACTTCTTTCTCGGCGATGCTTAAAACCTCAAGTTCTTGGATCTTCCTCCATCTATGATGGAATTTTGAGGTGGCCAATCTCTTTTTTGTATATTTTTATTGAATTTTTGTGTATTTCATACATAATATCTTAGTCATCTTTATAGCCCCTTCTCCATCCACACCATCCTAAAAGACTCCAGCCCTCTGTGAGGATTTAGAAGTTGTAAAGGATTGCTATGTAGGATGGTTTCATAAGGACCCACCCATATTTGAGGATCTGCTTACAACTAATGATTGCTAGTTAACACAGAGACAAACATTTTCTGTAGTGGTACAAAGCATGCTTCTGTAAATATACCCTTATCTGCGTTACTATAAGCAATCCTTACTAAACTTCTTGAGTCACAAAAAAGATGAGGGAAGAGGAAGTGGATCAATGGGAGTGGGAAGGGACAAGAGATGGTAACGCGTTTGAATTTGATAAAATAGATTATACACTTTCTGGAAAGAAAAAAATACTCAAGCTCTAAAAGTAATAGTGCACTGAAAAATAACCACATGTTTTTAAAGAAGATAGTTGCTGGCTGAGTTCCAAGTGAGTTGGAGCAGGATCTCAACTTGTTCACTTGGAGAAATGGGGGCGGGGGGATAGTAATGGATTCTTGAACTAAACAAAGAACAGCAAGGGAACAGATTTTATTTGTGATAAGACACTTGCATTGAGCTTCCTGTCAGGAAATTTTGGTGATAGCACAGACTGATGGACTCTCATAAATTTTATGACAGATTAGTACAGCTTAAAAAAAAAATCTTGTGCTCACATTACTTTTCATGAAAGCTGATAGCACTAAAGCACAGAGAAAATCACAGATGAACCCACCTTGTAAACTTGGAGGCACGTGGAGGAGATAACTAAGGAGGCCAATTTGCTTTATCACAACTCAAGGTTAGGAATATCTGAGCTTAAAATGCGCTGGAAATGACTGAGTTGAAGGCCTGAATGTTACATTCAACATAGATAGGTTACGATAACCCAGTAGAGATATGTGAGTACAGAAAAGAAAAAAAAATACATATTTACTGGTTAATTCCTCATCCCAAAGACAAAAATTAATACTATTTTGCTGTAAAGCTTTCTAGTCTTTTAGGTCTTTGATGTCTGTACATATTCATCTATCAGTATTTTATAAATTTGGGACAGATGCCATAGCTACTATGCTATAACCTACTTCCTCCTGAATGCATTATGAACATTTTTCGTGTTATTAAGTATTCTCTTAAAAATGTGATTTTCCATGTCTGTGTGGTCTCTGTAACTTGCTCAGTTAATGTCCCTATTATTGGCTTTCTGTTGTTATATTTGTTCATAAATATTTGTGTGCAATGACTATTCTTTCAGAATGACTTCCTAAATAAAGCAAAGCTGGTAGAAGAAGACAAGCATTCTTAGCTTTGGATAGTTACTGCTGTTGTGCAAAACCACAAATCTCACCTCAAAGGGGGAAAGAGGTCGTTTATTCTGGAGCCAAGTAAAAGTGGAGTGGCCACGGCCTGGGGACACAGGTTTAGGACAAGGCAAACTCCATGTTCCAACATGGTGATGTTCTGATGAAGTTCTACAGTAACAGAATAAAGGAAGTCAAGGATCAATGCACTTTTCGAATATATTGGTGGACAGGTCAATGAGGGGAAGTCTCTGCTGTAGGCCTCACTTGCTCTCTGACTGCTCTCTTAGCCTTTAAGGTCGTAGGATCTAGGGCTCTGTCAATACATTCTAATTGGTTTTACCTGTTAGTCACAAAGATGTTAGGTCAGACACAAAAATGTACATGGAGTCACTACGAAGGGGCTAACAATAATCCAAGATAAACTGTAATTAGGCTCAGGACCTGCAACATTCCATCGTCTCCATAACCATTGAAATCCCATCAGTAAATTAGCCTAGTGCAAGGCTCAGTAGAAGTTGAGATTCCATTTCAGAACTCTGCCAGATGACTGTTTCCTTGGTGCACTGCCAAGCTGAGTAGAGGATTTTTAAAAATAGAAATTTGATAGGTCAAAATCACTATGTGCTATGGTTTTCTTCTAGTGAGTGAGACTGTATAACTTGTCCGTTGGGGCATCTTCTAAGTTGCTCCTTGTATTCCACAGAACATATAATATTTCACTGGAAAGCCAGTGCTTCAGACATGGAACAAATTGGGCTTTCCCCTATTCCACTATATTCATCTGACCTCTCACCAACTGACTACCACTTGGTCAAAGCATATCAACAACTGGTTGCAGGAAAAGCACCTCCACAACCATCAGAGTGCAGAAAATATTTTCCAAGAGTCAGTCAAATCCTAAAGCACAGACTTTTATGCTACTGGATAATCAAACATTCTTTATTAGCAAAAAAAAAAAAAAAGTAAGTATGTTAATTGTAATGTTAATTGTAATAGTTCCTATTTTGATTAATAAAGATGTGTTTGGGACTAGTCATAATAGTTTAAAATTCATGGTGTGAAACCCCAATTCCTTTTGAAATCAACCTAAGAGAGCTGGGCTGTACTCTAGGTTGTCTGATACCAACCAGTGCTGAATATCTTGGGATCAATGCCTGTTTTAAATCAACGCATGATAGCCACTCAAATATAGAAAATATCTAATTCAAGGGTGAGTTCCTTCTGGCACTCAGGTTCTCCTTGGGCTATCTTTTTCTACTATCAAACTGGTATGACCTCAAGGCATTCAAGAAAAATTTTATAGTAGATAAATAATAAACTAAATAAATAAAGTTTATTAATAAAAGAAAGACAAAGACAGAAATTCCCTGAAGCATGTATCCTACTTGCACATGCGATGGACTTTTGACATCATGAATTTCACTATTTGATACCATAAAATACCTTAGCAGTGATTTTCAAACCAAAAGGGCAGCGGGAAAGTTAATAGAAACCAAATCTAAGATGAGAATCTTGGTCTCTTGATTCATTGTCCACTGTTTTTCTGTAGAAACATTTTGTAACTTGTGACAGATGATGAATACTCTTGGAATTAGGAGATAAATATTCAAGAACAAGGAAAGATATCACAAATACATTCCACTTAAAGATTATAGGAGCATAAAACTGAAAAGAAGTTTTCAATCAATAGGACATTTGATAAACCGGAGTAGTATATAAAATACTTGGATCCTACTCAGCCATTTAAAATGATGATGTATCATTCTGTTTATTTTCCTAAATAGATGAGGATGATATATCACTGTTTGGGAGAAAACTATACATGAAAACATCATAGCAAACATGACCTGTTATATACAAATTTTTGCACATAGATACATAGATGATCAGAGGTTTTGCTAGATAAGATTATTTCTTTTTATTTTTTCTATAACCTTGATTTAATATTATTGATATTGTTTGGCATAAAAATGTGTTGGACAGAATGAAATATTTTTAAGAGCAGTTCTGAAGGATTCTGCACCTTTTTGCAATATATATTCTTATTGAATTTTTGTGCATTTTATAAAATATGTCTTAATCATATGGAGACCTCCACCCCTAGCTCTACCCTTCCACACCTCCCTTAGCCCCCACTGGATTTCAAGCATTCTGTCATATACGTTAATGCATTTTGAGTCAAGTTTGTGTCCCTGGATGTCCCTCGGTGTGAGTTCTTTCTCTGGAGCCTGGTCAGCCTATCTAGCATCACACCTTTAAAGAAGATCAACTCTTCCTCATCCAGCAGTCATCAGTTGCCAAAAGTTACTCCACTAAGGTTGGAGCCTCCTCCATCTCCCTGGTTCTGTGCGGGGTTCTTATCTGATTGAGTGTGCCTGGGTCTTGTGTATGCTGTCACATTGCTGTAAGTTCATATAAGCCAGTTCCAAGATACCTGGAAAACTCTCTTTCTTTATGATCATGTACCATCCCTGGTTCTTACAATTTTGCCACCTCTTCTGCAATGATCTCTGAGCCATGGGTAGGTGAGATTTAATATAGGAGTCCTATCCAGGGACACACACTCTATAGTCTTCTATTCTCCACACTTTGGCCCGTTGTGGCCTTCTGTGTGCATCACACTGTTACATGAGGAAGCTTCACTGATAAGAGTTGAGGGATACATTTATATTCTCTCCACCCTTTGTTCCATTATTTTCTGTGAGCCTTAGGTGTAGAGGTTAAATTGTAGATGTGTCACAGGGGTCTGGGTATCTCTCAGACACTTATTCTCTGTGTGAGATCAGTTGTGAAACTCTGTAATGGATATCTGTTGTTAAAAAAGAAGCTTTTTTGATGACTGCTGAGTGGTATAGTTGTGTGTAAATATAAGGATTCACATTTCGTTGTGAGGTATTTCACTAGAGAAGACCATTCAGACACAAAGTATTACCAAAAAAAGTCTTTATGGCCAACTGGTGACTACACCGGGCATTTGATACCAAGTACAGCCTGGAACTTTCTCAAGGTAGGATACAGAAAAGAACACATCCAGGGATGAAAAATTTAAGTTCCCAAGTCCCCTTAACACTGTTTATTCTGCAAGCGCAAGCCAAGTGGAAAGTACAGAAGCCATAAATCTGCAGTTAGCGGGAGCAACCAGGTGAATGCCAACCTGTTCTCACACCCACACCTTGGTGCAGCTGGGTCAAACTTTTCCATTCCCACACTTTGCATTAACTGCCTCTAGCTTTGATTACTGGGTTTAGCTGGGAAATGGTGTAGCTATGGTCAGTCTTGAGGTGCCCCACCACAATTTAGCATTCAGTAAGTAATTTCATTTTTCTAGCAATATGACAGAGATAGGATCTCTAGGATCTGTGACCTCTCCAGCCACGTGTTTTGGGGCTGTGTCTACAGTGCCACACATGAGTTCCCTCCCATTGAGAGGGATTTAAGTCCAATGATATAGCTGTTGATTACCCCCAAAATAAAGTGTCACTGCTGTACCAATAGTTTGCTGTGCTGGTCATTGCTGTAATTATTAGTATTTTCAGCTGGCTGTGGATCACTAATTGATATTTTTTCCTTAGTGGCTTGCTACGATGAGATTTAGTCTTCAGGGAGAAGGTGTCCAGATCAATTTCAGCTGCATTGTTTCAAACCCTGTTCAAAGTATGTCCTGTATTCAGCAATAGGGTCTTATCATCAAGTTCTGGGTGGTAATCAAGGGCTGTGGCAACAGCCTGTATTATTTTGAGAGTCTCTTGACTACCCTAATCAACAGCTCAAAGGGATGTTGCTCCAGTCTGGCCCTGTGATTCTAGTTATGTAGCCTTCAGCTATTCACATGTAATCATGTACAGACATTGTATGTGTATTTTTCAGTAGGCTTTTGAACTAATACATTTTCCTCTGGTTTCACACTACCTAAGCATTATTTTTCTTCTTCTTCTTCTTCTTCTTCTTCTTCTTCTTCTTCTTCTTCTTCTTCTTCTTTTCTCTCTCTCTCTCTCTCTCTCTCTCTCTCTCTCTCTCTCTACCTCTCCGTTCTCCCTTTCCAGTTTAAGTATCCCCATTTTCTCCATTTTTCCCTTGATAATCTTGATAACACTTATCTCCTATTCTCCCCATTCTCTTGAGTTCCTTCCTTCCCTTTATCCTCGTGGATCCTATAACCTACCTCTGCACCTTTCAAACTATATCAGTGCTTTTTAAAACTTTAATCACTGGGAGAACCTGTTTAAAAATGCAGATTCTGATCCAGTAGGTGGGGCCATCTAATTTGCATTTTTAACAAGCTCCCAAATGGTGTCAGTGCTGCTGAATGGAGAGCACTTAGTGTTGTAAGGGTCTGACTGCTGTTACTAATTACACCAGCAGGGCTTTTCATCTCTCAGGCCATATGTAGTTTCTGGCAATCCTAATCTGGAATAGTTTCCCTGTTTATTAGTGCTATAGTAATGTCTAGGTAAATAGGACTCTGGAGTCTTCTTACTTTTTCTTGTAGTTAATAAACAGAAACACTGGGGAACACTATGTTAAATTGCTGAATACACATTATATAACTGGAAATGTTCAATAAATGTTTCTCCCATCAGATAATTTTTATCTTGATATTTTTGATGGAAGATGTAATAATGGCATTGATTGTTTAAATGTGTGAGCAATTGGAGAGTAATTATGACTTAGAGAAAAACAGCAATTGACAGGCCTCTCAGCAAGTGAAAAGCAGGTTGTAATATGAATGCTAATTTTCAATGATTTCTTAATGCATTTTCCTAAGAAAATTAAATAAACTACTGAAACAATGACTAGATGTGGGAACATCCTAACAGCTAAGAAAACAAGAAGTTTAAAAACCTGAACTTGGGAAGAGATTGGGTGAAATAAAAAGCTTTCGAAATTATAATGTAATCGACAACCGTGGAGTAAAAATGACTATGACTATTATAATGCAATTTTTTGAGTGTTCACTAGAGAGTGAACAGCTCAAGATGGTGTGTGCAGTACTTGACTAAAACGTTTTTAAAGTGATAAACATTCCATAAACCCACCAAAAGTAACACAACTGATACATGGTGATCAATATTTCAGTTTCTATTTGATTTAATCAAAGATCGAATTTCTAACCAATATACTTTGATACTCATCTGATCCACTGAGTATTTCCATAATGTGTCTTAGGCTTTTTCAAGGAGAAGTTAGTGAATGATGAAGGCAAAATCCTGTCTTCCTGGAGTTTACCTATCTGTTACTGACCTTAATCACTTAGCTATTAGTAAGTGGCAGGTAGAATGGTAACTCCCTGCTCTGGACCTCAGTTTCCTCTATTATAGAATACAGATGTCACAGCAAGTTTGTTTCTTTTGTTTCCAAACCTCTGTGTCAACAAAAGTTCAAACCATTTTATCTTTGCAGTTCCTGAGTTCAATTCACAATATCATCAGAACAGTAAATTCGCTCAAGTCTCATGGCTTTGTGTTTTCAATTAGGCTTGCCATTCTAATAATTACTGCTATCAACATTATAAATATTGCTATCACTACCCTTATCAAATGAAGAGGAGTCTGCTGTGGAAGGACTTGGTGACTCTACTGCAGTGTTTATGCAAGTGTAACCCCCTCAAGTCATCTTGTTCTTTCTGACCCAGTCTGTTGTTACCTGGCCACTTTGCTTGTATGATCTCTGCCACAGACAGAACCAATCCACTGGAGTCACGACCTCCTGGATAAGAATCAAATGTGATCATTAGAAACCATATTTGAATGCTCTTCAGCAATTTGCCATGAACTAAAGCCTTTTGCCTTTCTGTTTCCAAAAGACATTGTCTAATTCTTCATTCATTGTGCTTTCTGCTATGAGTTTCACATCTAAATTTTTCCCAGCCTTTACAGGAAAAAATGAAACAGTCCTATAATGATCCAGTTGGAGACTGTTTCTATAATATTTATGTGGAAAATAGGTATCAATGCGAAATTTAGCAGTTTTTGACTTGCCACCTTTCCCTTCCATTATAAGTTCATTCACCTTAGTAATATATCTGATTGCATATTAAGTGCCAGGCATGACTCTGGACCCTGATATTATAGAAAGTGATTAGAGATTTACCTTTAAAAAACTAATACAGTTTTGTAGACATAAGATTACAGAAATCTGGTGATTGACATGGACAAATAATGTTCCCCCCTTTCTCTCTTTCATGTGTGTGTGTGTGTATGTGTGTATGTGTGTGTGTTTGTACCCAGATGTCTCCCAGTGAAAATTCATCCACTGAGACTAGTCTATCCAGAAATCATAAATAAGGCATACTCTCCTTCACCCAGTGGTAGTCTCTAATAGTTACCAGCCTAAGGCCAGCCCACCACCCATTCCTCTCACTCTACTCTGGGCCCTTGTCTGATTGAGTTGGCATGGATCCTGTGCTCAATGCCACAAGTTCATGTATGCAGGCTTTCGGCTGTCTGAAAGCCTCTGCTTCTCTGAGTTCATGACCCAGCCCCGGCTCTTACAATGGGCTCTGCGTCATTGGTGGGTGAACTTTAATATGGAATCCTATCCAGGGACATAAACTCTGAACTCTTTTATTCTTTAAAACTTGGCCAGTTGTGCCCGTCTGTGTACATAGAACTCTGTCATATAAGGAAGCTTCACTGGCGAGAGTGGAAGGATGCACAAGTTTTCTCTCTACCACTCGTTACACTATGTTCCATGAGCCTTAGGTGTAGAGGTTCAACTGCAGATGTGTCACTTAGGACTGAGAATATCTCAGACATATATTCTCTGTGTCTGACCAGTTGTAGGATTCTGTAGGAGCCTCGATCTGTTGCAAAAAGAAGATTCTTTGATGATTGGTGTACAATATACTTGTCTGTAATATAAAGATCCATACTTAACATATGGTAAGAAATTTCATTTGTCTAGATAGTTATCAGACTTAGGGTTTCCTTAAGATCTATGACTTCTCCAGTCATCTGTATCTGGCTGTGTCTGTAGCGCCACCCATGAGTTCACTCCCATTGAGAGGACTTTAAGTCTTTACCCCAGATAACAATGCCACTATTGTCTCAATAGAGGTAGTTTGCTATGCTTGTCACTATGGTTATTAGTCTTTAGGACTGGGTTACACCACTGATTTTTCCCCCTTAGCAGTTTGCATATTATCATACAGCATTATGGGAGCTAAACTTCAAGTAGAAGGCTTCCAGGTCAGCTCCTGCTCCACTGTTCCAAGTCCTGTATCCAAAGTACATTCTATCTTCAGCAGCAGAGTTTTAGCTTCTAGTTCTGGGGGGGGGATAACAAAACGCTCTGGCAAGTAGCCTGTGTTATTTTTGGAGTCTCTTGGACCACTTTCACCAATCACTCAAAAGGGGGTCTCTCCTGTCTGGAACTGTGTTCCTTGCCAGACAGCCTCCAGGAATACATATGAGCTAATATTCAGATACTGTGTGTATTCTTTCAGTGGCAATGCATTCCCCTCTGGCTTCACTAGCCCCCCAAGATCTATTCATCTCTATTCTCTTTTCCTCCCATACGACCTCCCTCCTCCTTCCCCATTTTGAAGGATGTAAGTGATGATTTTTGTAAGGAAATATCATCTCTAGTTCTTTAAGATGAACTCGACAGGTGGGCTGATCATGGAGACGTGGAAGCTATTACAGCTTTCTGTTTGTAAAACCTTGTCAGAAATTTCAGAACAGACAGTAACAGGGAAATGCCACATATGTTATCGCCTTTGTAGAAAACAATTTGGGTCATCGGATATTGAATTATTTTACATTACAACAGGGTCATAGTTTGCCAGTATCAAGTTGGATCTAATTCTGTGCACACTCTCATCCCTTTAGAATAGTCATTCTCTAGCTTAAACATGTAACTTGAACAAACAGAAGTCATGTGATTCAGCTTTGGAGTTTTCAGCCAACCCAACTACTTCATACAAATCCTCTGTGATATACAAATTCTATGTAAGAAAGTATATATTTATACCACAGTATGTCTTACTCTTTCTATGGTGAGAAGTGGAGGGAGGATTGTACCTTCACACACTGTTAGTGAGACTGCAAATTAGCCCAGCCAATATAAAACCCAGTACAGAGATTCCTCATACAATTAAAATTGGAACTATCATCTGATCTAGAGATAGTTCTGGCAATTGTCGGATATCTGACAATTTTCAAAAGTCAGCTTGCGATACAGATCTCTTCATAGCCATATTTATAAGGCAAAGCTATGTGTATAACACCCAAGTTATTGAATCGGCTAGAGTAAGAAGCTGAGAGGTCATATCCTGACTGCACACAGGAAACAGAGACTGAGGCCTGGAAGTGTGGTGAGGCCATTAACCCTCAAAGACCACCCTAACTAATATACTTCCTCTGTCAAGGCAGTACCTCCTAGAGGTTTCATAACTTCCCCCAAACAATACTACCAACAGCAGATGAAGTGTTGTGTAAGACTGTCCTCTGACAGACAGGGACAGACTCCATCCTCCCAAGCTTAGTTTACCTGCTTGCTTAAAATCATCATAGCTAAGCTTGTTGACTGTTAAGATCTATAAGAAAAGAAAGGCAGGGAGAGTCAGCCACACCTCCCAACCAACCAGTCAGCCCTAGTAGCACAAGGCGGAGGGACTGTGGGTATATAAACTGAGGAAGCAGACGAGAGGCTCTCGCCACACTTTGTGCAGCTTTGGGGAAGTCACTAGGCATGCTCGGATGAAGACTTTACAGTGCAGCCTTAGAAGGGGAGTACCCACACCCCTTTATGTAAACCCTCACCCACTGCTTCCGAAGAAGGTTCCATAAACTCACTGGCTTCCAGACTGATTTTCACTTTGGCAAAAATCTTACCTTGGTTTGCTGTACGCACCAAGGGAGGAAGGAGTGGACATTTTTTACACCTCCCAAAAGGAACTTTAGCTACACTAAGTGTTCAAATACCTGAATCTATGGGGGATGTTTACACAATAGAATTTTATTCCATTTTATTCAGAAGAATGAAATTATGTGACATACAGAGTGGGAAAGATGGAACTGAAGATTATTACGTTATGAAATAAGAAGGATTTGCAAAGATAAATATTGCATATTTCTTCCATGTGGAATTAGTGGAAGGCACAAAGATGTGGAAAAGAGGAGCGTAAGGGTAGGAAAGGGTAACAGAGGAGTATCATCGGAGTACGTTATGTGCTCACATAAACTATCATAATGAAGCCCAATGCTTTGTACAATTATATACTCTCAAAAACAGAAAAGAGGTCTACTTGTTTTCTGAAAATCTTGTTTCTAGATTTAATGTTTAAGTAAAAAATCCATTTCAAATTAAATTTTGTGTATCAGATAAGACAGAGGAGTCAAGGGTTGCTTCTTTGTACAGATACTTTGGTATTCTGGAACCAGATGTCCCACAAGTACAGCAGTTCTCAAAAAATGCTTTTATTGGCCATCTGAATGTAAGGTAATGGAGCATCAGTCACAACTGCTGTTATGAAATGAAATCTAAAAGAGTCAAGTTGCATATTTTCCTAAGAATTCATTCACACTTGTCTAGAAAAGGCCTAAGGACCTTATCCTGAGGAGCAATTCTACATTGTCTCCAGTATTACGTAGGGTGACCTGTCTGTAATAGAGCCTTACTTCTCTTCATTCACTTCTAAGATTGTATAATGTTAGAAAAACTGCCCAAGCCAAGTTCACTCATAATTGCGTAACTACTTTTAATGTCGTTATTTAAAAGCATAGTCTCCAAATAAATTTTTATTAAAAACTGATTATTAATAAGAAATAGTTGATAATGCCCACATTTTCCTTATCACTTGGTATGAAAGCATGTACCTTTCAAGTGTGAAATTTTGGAGGAAGGTTTCCATAGTTACAAATAAACTCCCATATAGTTTGTTTATGAAGAGAAAAAGTCTTACTGAAAATCTTTTATTGATGCCTTATTACATAAGCAAATGTGCAAATGATATTCTTGGCACATTTAAATAGCTCTGATAGAGTGACAATGAAGTTTGTCAATATATGAAATGAGAAACTATAATACCAGCTTCCTTTAATGCTCTTACCATAAAGCTGATCTTATTCTAATATTTTTTCTAAAATTCAGCCTGCAGATTTTATATTGAATGTCCCATAGCAACACTGAAGGGACTCAAGCTTGATTCCCACTGTGAGAGAGAAAATCCTAGAAACCGCAAAATATTGTTTTCCGTCTTGATAGCAACCCAAGACTTACCATCACTAATCCAATGTGATATGACCAGTTCCTATAAATCCATGAGGAAGATGAAGATCTTTAGATACTTATGCTTCATGAGAGGCTGTAGAAATCTTCGTTACCCACTTTACAACTCTCCCTGGTCTGCTCGTCTCAACTCCCTACATGGAGAGAGTTGTGGACTTTAATATAGATGGCTTTCTCTTGCTCTCTTTAGAGGGAGTTAAACAACCTGGATGTTGAAATCATGTCTTTTGACAATGCCAATGAATGTAACTGGGTGTTTGATATAAAGTCATGGCCAATACCATATTCATTGTAAAAGTGGCAATTTGACTAATGTGTTTATTTTTACCATTTTAATTCTAATTTATCTTTTGTTCTTTTTTATTGAATTTTTGTGAATTTATAAAACATATTCACATTGATTTTAGATGCCCTCCCTAGCTGCGTTCCTGCATTCAGGTACGAGTTGTGTACAATTAGAAAGTGATTGGTTACTTCCACGTTTGGGCCACGATTGCATCCCCATGGTTTCTTTCTATTTTCCTGACTCCTGTAGTTACGGTACAGGATATATACTCACACATAAGGATTTTTTACCAAGATCCACAAATGAGAGAAAACACACATCACTTGTTTTTTTGTTGTTGTTTTTTGTTTTTGCATCTGTGCTGTGGACATCTGATGACACAAACTTGACTCAATAAGCCTTAAAATATATGGCAGAATGCAAGAAATCCAGTGAGTGGAAGGCTATATGGGTATAGGGGTACACACAGGGGAGGGGTCTAAATATGTTTAAGATATATTGTATGAAATGCACAAAAATTCAATAAAATATATATTGAAATTTTTTTCTTTGATGTCTTAAAGTTGTATTGTACAGGTCCTTCACTTCTTTGGTTAGATTTACTCCAAGATATTTTATAGTTTTGTGCCTATTATGAATGGGGTGGTTTCTCTGATTTCTTCCTCAATATGTTTGTCATTGGTATATAATAAGCCTCCTGATTTTGTGTGTTAATTTAATACCCTACTGCTTTGCTGAATATATTTATCAGCTCAAGGAGTTTTCTGGTGGAGTTTTTAGTCTTTCATGTGTAGAATCATATCTCCAAGCAAGGATACTTTGACTTCTTAATTTCTGATTTGCATTGTTTCTCTGACTGCCCTAGCTAAGTCTATAAGTACTATACCAAACAGGAACGGAGAGCATGGACTTGTCTTGTTCCTAATTTTAGTGGAAATGCTTTGAGTTTTTCTCCATTTAGTATGTTGTTGTAGGCTCATTGTATATTGCCCTTATTTTGTGGAGATATGCCCCACATAATCATGTGGTTTCCTGTCCTTGAGTCGGCTTCTGTGAGGGATTACATTTATTGATTTAGGTATATTGAACAATCCATGCATCTCTAGGATGAAGTTGACTTGCTCATGGTTATGTTTTCTTGCATTCAATTTATGAGTATTTTATTGAGGATTTTTGCATCTATGTTCACAAGAAAGATTAGTCTGTAGTTTTCAAGTTTTGTTGGATCTTTGTCTGGACTGGGTATCAGAGTAAGACTGGATTCATAGTAAGAGTTTAGGAGTGTGCCTTCCTTTTCTATTTTACTGAATATGTTGAGGAGTATTGGTGTTCTTTGAAGATTTCGCAGAATTCTTAGTTGCATCTATCTGGTCCCAGACTCTTTTTAATTGGGAGGTTTTTAATTTCTACACTTATCTTATTGGTTTTTATAGATTTATTCAAATTATTTGGTACCTGCATATATGGTTCATTTACGTTTAGAATTGTAATATCTTCTTGGTATATTTTGCTTTGTTGAATATGTTGTGACCATCCCTATCTCTTTTGATGAGTTTTCATTTCAAGTCTGTTTTGTTCGGTATTGGAACAGCCACACTCCCACGTCTAACTCTCCCTCCACACCCTCCCCATTTAGAGTGTCCCCATTTTCCCCATTTCTTCATATTACCTGTCTCTTTTGTTCCCACCTTTCTAGAGCTTCTTCTTCCCCTTTATCCCCATAGCTCCTTGAATGAGAGAGAAATAAGGCCTAGCGAGTGTTAAAAAAAAAAAGCGGTAATCATATTATTCCAAAAACCTACTGAAAATTATACACACAATACCTCTACAGGAGTCCATGTGTGTGGCTGAAGACCACATTATAAGAAATAGTGCCAGACAGAAGAAATCGTCCTTTGAGTTGTTGTCCAGGGTAGTTCAAGAGACTCCCCAAATTACACAGGCTATTGCTACAGTCCTTGATTTCCTTGAAGTAAGAACTTTCAGTAAGACCTTACTACTGAACTGGACATACTTCAGAGACAGGATTTTGAGCAATGGAACTGGAACTGACTTGGAAGCTACTACCCATGAAGAGTTATCTCATAGCTTTGGAGAGCACTACACAAGCTGCTAAGGGAGAACATCAATCAATGGTCCAACTCTAGCTTTAAGACTAATAACCAAATCAATGCCTGGCACAGCAAACAACATTGGTGCAGTAGTGGCACTTTTTTATTGGGGGTAATCGACAGCTACCTAATTAAACTTCAAGCCCACTCAATGGGAGGAAACTCCTATGTGGTACTGTAAACATAGCCAAATATATATTACTGGAGAGGTCATATATCTTAGAGAAAACCACAAGGCTGTCACAACTCTAGACAAATGTAATTTCTTACTATGTGAAAAATACATATCCTTATATTTAAAGACAAATATCCCAGTCACCACTCATCAAAGAAACTTCTTATTTCAGAAAGAGATTATTACAGAATTCCACAACTGGTCACACACAGAGATTGTCTATGAATTGCCTAAGCCTAAGTGGCACTCTATAATGCAACTTCTATGCCTAAGGCACACAGAACATTGAACAAGGGGTAAAGAGAACACTAATGTATCTCTCAATTCTCATCAATGAAACTCCCTCATGCAACGATGGCCAGGAACACAAAAGGTCACAAATGGCCAAAGAATAGAGAATAGGAGTCTGCAAAGTGTGGTTCTCTGAACAGCATACATATATTAAACTCCATCTACCCAGGACTCAGGGATTATTTCAGAAGAGGGGCCAGAAAGATTGTAAGATCCAGGAAGGAAGTACATGTCCATATGGAAATAGTTTCCTACATGCTCTGAAGACCTTGCTCATATGAACCTACAGCAATGGCATCAGCATGCACAAGACCCATAACTCAAGCAAGACAAAAGCCCAACATAAAACTATGGAAATAGTTGGCAACTATGGAAATCATTGGCAAGAATTATTGGTATCTGATTACTGCTAGGTGAGGAAGAGATAATCTTTTTAAGGGAAGGACTCTGGATGGGCTGACTAGACTCCAGTGGATGAACTGAGAGGTGTCCAGGGGTGGGAGCTCTGGGAGGGTACCAATGGGCTAAAATGGTACGGAGACGATTGGGATATTCTGTATGAAATGCATAAAAGTCAATAAAAAAAATAGAACAGCCACACCTGCTGGTTCTTGGTTTCATTTGATTGGAATAGCATTTTCCATTCTTTTACCCTAAGGTGATATCAATCATTCATGGTGAGGTGCATTTCTTGGAGGCAGCAAATTGATAGATCCAATTTTCTAATCCAATCATTTAGCTTGTATCCTTTTACTGGGGAGTTAAGACCCTCAATATTGAGAGGTATTATTGACCCAAGTTTGCTAATTCCTATTACATTGGTGTTATAGTGTTGTTTTATTAGACTGCTTTTGATTAACTCTTCAAGGATAATCTTTTTTCTTCTTTGTACATGTTTGAGAGTGTTTAATCTTCCCCTAAGACTAAAGTACACCATTGGGTATTCCATGTAATGCTGGTTTTGTGAACATAAATTCCTTAAATCTATTTGAAAGTTTTCCCTTTGATTACAACTAACAGGTTTTCTGGGCATGGCAGCCTGGCGTGAAATTTGTGTTCTTTCATGACATATGGGACATGGGTACAAGCCCTTCTGGTTTTCATGATCACCACTGAAAATCAGCTGTTATTCTGATGAACTGCCTTTACGTATGACTTGATAGTTTACTCTCACAGTTTTCAACATCTGTTTTGTTCTGTACTTTTTTGTTTTAGTGTTTTGACTGTTATGTGACATGGGGATGTTTCTTTTCTGGTCCTCTGTTCTTGCTATTCTGCATGCCTCTTACACCTTGATGGGTATTTCTTTCTCCAGATTTGGGAAGTTTTCTTCTATGATTTTATTAAAAATAGAACCTTTAACTTGTGTTTCTTCTCTTTCCTCAATATCTATGATTCGTAGGTTTAATCATTTTACGGTATCTCAGGGGTCTTGCATATTCTGTTCCTGGGTTACTTAGGATTTGACATTTCCTTTGATTGAGTAATCCATTTCCCCAAGCTTGTTTTCAAGATCTGATATTCTGTTCTATTGCCTCTACTTCCTTTCTGCTCCTTTCACTGAAAGTTTTGTTTGAGTTCCTGAGTTTTTCATTTCAAGCTTTATTTCAATTTGGCTTTTCTTCAGACATTCTCTTTATTGCATTAATTTCATATTTTGAATGATGTTAGTTATTTCATTCCATTCTTTGTATTTTTATGGTCTTCATTCAGCCTTTATGCATATGCTCTTTGACTTCCTTGAACATATGTATAAATTGTCATTTTGAAATCATTGTCTTTTGTATCCGCTAGGTTGTCATTCTTAGGAAAGATTACGATGGTGGTGCTAATTCCTGTAGTAGATCTATCATCTTGGTTATTAATGTTATTTGTGTCCTTTCAATGAGATCTAGGTATCTAGACTTCTGTGGTGGTGTTTCTTAGTCTGGATAGGTGATCTCATCTTTGCCAAATGTTTGTGTGTATCTTGTTTGTTGCTTCTTCATCTTGTCAGGTTATAACCTAGCTGAGGTTTTTGGCGTTCAGTTTGGAGGGCACTTTATATTGATGGGCAAATGGGATGTGAATGTGAAGAGTCATTTCAGTTCAGCCAGAGATAGGTACAACTTTTGAGTGGAGGTTCCAGGATTGATTTCACACAGTCAGTCCAGAGGGTGGCATGGGCACCTGCTAGGTGAACAGGTTGGCTGATAAATTAGGCTATGGGGAGCAGGGGGTGATGCTTGTGTCGGAAGTACACAAGCATCCTAGTGGCTCGAGCAGACCAGAGAGCTGAAATGGCTGGTTGTAGGAAAGTTTCAGGAATTAGAATTCAGGACCACAAGCCTAGAGAAGTATCCAGGTCTGGAGTGTGCAAGGATCCTAATGACCCAGACAATCCTGATAACTGAGAAAGCAGAGATAACTTACCATGGCACATCTGGGACAGCTGGCATGTCTTGGATGGGAAGGATCTCAGAACATAAGCTGGCTTGACAGCTGAGCTGGTGCAGTGCAGAAAGGGGAGCTCAGGACTGCTTGTCTGTGGTCAGGAAAGATCCCAGTGACTGAAGCAGGCCTGAGAACTGAGAGGGCAGAGGGAGACTCTCCATGGCAAGGATGTAGATCTGGGGCAGGAAGGATCCCAGGGACCCAAGAAGGTCTGAGAGATGAGATGGAAGGGCCTGGGGAAGTCTCAGCTACTTATTTGTTTTTATTATGTGTATGAGTGTTTTATCTGCATATATGTAAGTGCACCATGTGTGTGCATTACCCAGAAGAGGGCATCAGATCCCCTGGAACTGGAGTTATAGATGGTTGATAGATTAGGCTCAGGGAAGTGGGAAGGGATCTGTCATGTGAGGGCTGGGAATGGAACCAGTGTCATCTGTAAGATCAGTCAGTGCTCTCTCCAGTCCCTTAATTAACTTTTTTTTTTGAGTTCTGGAACACATTCAGTTTAACAAAGCCTCTGACAACAGAATTGTGTTCCTATCCTATTTTACAGATACAGAAACTATTGTTTGATGAAGGTACCTTGACAAAAGCCACATTGATAGCAATCACAGTGGAAGACCTTTATTATATTTTAAGATAATAGACAGAGTTTAGTGTCTCGAGCTGCAGTCAATAAACAGCATTAGAACATCTGTGGGTCAGAATCATCTACATGATTTTCCTCAGAATGCCACATAATTGCCAGGCTAGTTCAGCTGTCTGTTGCATTGTATAAGGTAACAGGGCAATCTAAGTACGTTACCATACTGTTTTCACAAACTACCACAAAAAAAAATTCAGTTTCAATAAGCAAGTGATGAGAATTATCAATAATACAGTAAGTATATTGCGTTTTTCAATTTCATCACCATGTTAACTTCACTCTAACTTCTAATTTGTAAAGATATTTATAAATCAGATCTGTACCATCTCTGAGGAATTTATATCACACTGTCAAAACAGAGGATGTCATTTTCCTGAACCATCCACAGTCAGTGCAGAGGGACTCAGCCAGCTCTAAGAGAAGAAGTAAGAATCTTAAAATACCATGAGCTGGTACATTTATATGAACCATGCTATGTAAATGTGACATTCACAGAGTTCAGCTCTTAAGAGGCAAAATAAGATGTTCCCTCAGAAAAAGCTACCTCTGATAGAAGACAGGAGTTCCATTAATCGTAAACAGCAAGAGAAATGAGAAGTAAAAGATGGAGCTGCTGATTAAAATTTTTGAGAGCTAAATATCATTTCTAAATATATATGTATATATTATGAACATGAAAATAAATGTCAAACAGGAAAATAAATCAGGAATGTAAGACTTCACATATTAATTAAAAAGCAAAGGGGCCTGTGCTCTCTTAGAGAACAGACTTTTTCTCTTCACTCGTCAAGGAAAAGGTATAATTTGAACATGATGGTAATGGAGATCATTGTATAATGGGCACATTTGCCAGAATGTGTATGCAGCACCAGGAGGAGAAAGGACCAGACAGTAGCAAAAGAGACATGCTGTTGGGCTGGACTCTGAACAGTGTGCATCTAAGATGAGGGTGGGTTATACTCAGTGAAAAAGCCAGTCACAAAAGATGACTTATTCTATACTGCGTGAGCCTAGGGCATACAGTCTGCATTGTAGATGTGCCACATAGGCATGGGAAATTCACAAACAACATCTGTGTGTGACCAGATATGTTAGTCTCCATCTGGTGCAAGAGAAGTTTCCTTGATGAATGGTGACTGGGATACTTGACTGTAAATATAAGGATACTTACTTTGCACTTACTAGGAAGTTACATTAACCTAACAACATGACAGCCCTGGGGATTTCTCTAAGATCTATGACCTCCTCAGCCATTGAATTTGGCTATGATAATAGTACCACACATGAGTTTCCTCACATTGAGTGGGCTCTAAGACCAATGAGGCAGCCATTGATTGCCCCCAAGTTAAAGGTGCCACTACTGCACCAGTATCGAATGTTGTGCCAGTCATTGCTGTGTGGTTTTTTGGTCATGAAGCTGGTGTTGGGCCATTGATTGATGTTCTCCCTTGGCTACTTACATAGTATTCCCAAGAGCTATGAGTGCTAGCCTTCTGGAGAAGAGTCAGACAAATCCAGAAGATGCAGACGCAATGTTCCTCAGGACTTATGGTCAGAAATTACTGAAGACACAGAGTTAAAAGAAAAGTCCAAGTTATAGTAGAAGGCTCAACAGCAAATACTACCAGCATAACTTTAAAGCATTCTTAATTCTTTTTTTTTTAAGTAAAACTATGAGAGCTTTTTCAGAGACAAGAATGAAATGTTGTATATGGACCACAAATTAGATGCTACTAATGTTGATTTTCCTAAGTGTGGCAATAGTAAGTATTGAGTCTCTTTGGAAACCTTATTCTTGGATTATAATGATGTACTCAGGAAAGAAATTTTCAGAAGTATTCATGCCATTATCAGATATGAAAATAGGAGGAGTGAGCATGCACATACACATGCATGTACATATGCGTGTTTATGTGTGTGTGTGCATGTGTGCATGTGTGTATTGATGCACACATTGGGAGAAAGAGAAAGACAGGGAGGGAGAGAGACTGTGCCAAAGTAAATGTAGTGAAACTATGTGAGCTGTACTAACATCCATTATATTCTCTTTCAGATTCTATGGGTTCTGGCATTTAACTGCACACACACACACACACACACACACACACACATCTGCTTTTTAGTCTCTTTATTTCAATTCTTTAAAGCATTAATAAAATGCCCACACCAGAATATTTAAAATATAAAAACACGTAATTGCCAACAAGAGAAATAATCTTAAAAGAAACAGTTGCCTATATGCAAAGATTTTTTTATTGAGTTGTGGAAATAGAATGTTCTAGAGAGACTTGAAATTCATAAGAGAAAAATGTCATCAAAGATATCTCAGTGTGCATCATTTTACAGTCTTGTGTGGAGAGCAAGCTTTGCTCATGATCTCAAGACACTAACATTCTTGACCTACTTCCTCAGTGCAAGAATTTCTGTGATGAAAATTGTTCCCTGGATGGGAGTAATATCTATGAGCTTGTCCTACTATAATACTAATCATAATCTTTGGAGTTTAACTTTCCTTTTCTGTAGGATTTGCAAATAAAAAAAAAATCAATATTACTCCAAGGTACATATATATATATATATGTTTCATAAAAATATAGTCAAATTACAGTATTAGTAGAACATTAGGAATTTACACTAAGCCCTCCTATATTTGAACAAATACACTAAATTAAGAAACATAAACAGACACGAGGAGTGTGACTAAGGGAAAAATTTTCAGCTTGACCAAGTATTTATTTACTGGACAAAAAGAAATGCCCAGAGAATCTGTTTTGGAAAATATGACCAAAGTCCTGTCCTCAAGATAATTATCTTTGTAGCACTTGATAGACTTTTTTTTTAACAAGTTCAACCAATGATCCAGGAAATTGGCCACAATATATAGTAATTACTCCCAAAAGTACTGCCCATGGAAAAATTAAGGGTAATTTTTGGTTTTTCACATTTTATATCACACAGGGAATTGATTCTCACATCTGATTAGATGTGCTAGAGTTATACTAAAGCAAGATTTAGATTAAGTTAATAGATTTAAATTGGATTAATAATTAATTAATAGATTAAGTTTGTGTTTAGGAATTGGGAAAGCAGTGTTTATGCCAATCAGTACAGACTAGACCATGTTTAATGAAGATGACTAAACTGAAGCCTCAGTACTTTACAAAATGTTCAGTTCAGTCTGGTGAATGCTCTGCTGTGTTCTACCTTCTCCATCTGAGTCATGGAGGCTGAAAGGCACGATGGTGATGAGAGAGAGAGAGAGAGAGAGAGAGGGAAAGAGAGAGAGAGAGAGAGAGAGAGGAGGGAGAGCTAGAAAGTATCAAGAGTTGTTTAGAACAGCCAGAACTTAAAGGGATTTTTCACCCTCCTACTCAGTCCTTTGATCTCAACCTAACTGTAAGAGGGACTTGACATGCAGTCTTCCTGGATATCCAGAAATAAAACATTATATGGGGCTTGATTAACGTCATTCCTGTCAATGTTCTCCCCTGTGAAACTGCTTCTACTGTAGGATGATCCCCCGAAATACTTGTGTCAGTCTTTGTGTTATTGTCCTAAAGAGAAAAGAATATGACTTGGAATGAAGCCATGAGAAAAAAAAAAAGAAGAGCCCGAGAGCTTTGTTTCATTACATGGATCTTGTCTTGACTGTGAGCTAAAACGCCATACCACCTGCTTTTTATTAATTCTGCTTTGCTTCCTTTTGTGGGAATTTTTCAGGTGGGTTTAAACCATCTAGCATCTGCTATGCCAAGATTCTGTATTCAGGAATTCTAGTCTGACCCAGTATAGACATTCTCCTTGTCTTTGAGTGGGTTCAGTATAACTAAGAGGGGAAAATGAGACTGGAAGACAGATTATTGGGAGGAATAGACCACATAGGACATTTCTTGGATATGAATCTTGAAATTCATAAACTATAGTATCTTTTACTGGTTCTTTCTAGGTCAGTTTATTTCCAAAATAAATATTCTTGGGAATGAGAGATTCTTAGAGTACTTAAAGTGGGGCAGTCTCCTATTCTGATGGACACAACAAACCAAGCAACATCAAACAACACCCATTTTCATCTGTGTCTGAGCCAGGAATCCAAGTACAGTTGAACTGAGTCCTCTTAGGATCTGTTCACAGAACTGCAATCAAAGTGCTCACTGTAGCTGGATTCCCAACAAAGCCTAGACTAAGAAAAAAAATCTACCTTTAAAGTCTTTCAGGCTGTTGCAAGAATTAGTTATCTTAGGGATTTGGGGATCTGTTTAAACTTGCTTCTTCAAAGCCAGAAACAGAAGTATCAGAACAAGAGAGAGGTGGGAGGGAGGGAAAGAGAGAGATGGGGGAGGGAAGGAAGAAGGAAAAGAGGGTGGAGGGAGGGAGAGAAATAAAAGAGCCTAAAATGACAGGAATCATATAATAACAATGATGAGAGTAACTCCCCCCACCCCTTGACTTCAAGTGTTTGAATTTGAAAGGTATAAGCTGTAAGATTCCATCAGTCAGATGCTGTCACAGGTTGTACCCAAACAAGAATTAGAAGAGTCATCCGAGGGTCTTCCCAGTCTCCCTCCAGAGAATAAAGCATGATAATGAGAACTGACCCTTACCACCTGTAAACTTTGGAGTCTGAACTGGCCTTTGACAGCTGCTATGTTCTAGAAGATTCCACAACCTCTCCTGAAACCTTCGTGGCTAATCTGACTTTACCAGTCAAAATGTGTTTGTAGCTAATCAGTGGAATCGGAGGGACTCTAATTTTTCTTCTTCAAACAAAGATGTAAAAGAATCTTTATACTATAAAAATAGTTTCCTAAAATAAAACACATAAAAGGGCAATCTAGCTTTCACAAATATGTCTGCATCATGCAAATCATATAAAAAATGAAATTAAAAAGGTCTTTCACTAGAAAAGCTACAATTCAATATTCAGATTTGATATTCCATTGCAGGTTTGGAGTTCTGAGGTACAGGCAACCTATGTACTGTTCTCTCCTGGACTGCATGGAGAAAGCATTAGCCAGGCCAATGTCTTAATAAAAGAAACTACAGGTGGATTAGCTTCCTAGGCCTGATATAGGCCTTTAGTAGGAATAGCATACAGCAATAATTTAATATCAGATGGTACAGAACATGTAGCCACTTTTTGACTTACTGCTAGAAAACAGGCAGATTCTCATTTATAAAAAATGTTTCCTCTAAGATAAGTTCTTAGTCCAATAATATTTTACAATCTAGGACTGTTTTTCCAAATATCTTTTCAGTAGTATTAATCATAGCATGTAACAGGATTAAGGTTTAGATTTTTATTTTACTCCTTCATTATTCCTGCTAAGCAATTGTGCATTACTCTATATGTTAAATAAACTCTACGATACCTTTAACACCATTCAAGAACATGCAGAGTACCTTCATACATAAAGGCCTCTTATGCTCTAAAACTCAGCCAGTTGTGTGTGCATCACACTCTGTTCTATGAGGAAGCTTCACTGATGAGAGTGGAGAGATGTATTAGTACTGTCTCTGCTCCTGTTTCACTGTGTTCCATGAGCTTTAGGTGTTGAGGTTCCGATGTACATGTGTCACTTAGGAATGAGACTCCAGTGGATGAACTTACACCAAATTTTTGACTCAATAGGACTTAACACATATGAGAGAATGCACAAAACCCAATAAGGGGGGAGGGGGACCGTGGGTACATAGCTAGGGAAGTGGGGCTAAATTTGATTAAGATCTCTCATATGAATGCAAAGCATGGTGGCACCCAACTTTAGTTCCAGCCCTCGGGAAACAGAGGCAGATGGATTGCTGTGAGATCAAGAACAGTCTGATCCACATAGTGACTTCCAGGTCAACTAGGACAAGGGAGATTCTGTCCAAAAATAATCTGTTATACGAAAAGTACAAAAAACTCAATTAATTTTTTTCAAAAAGGCCTCCTACCAGAGTGGACCAAGAGACTACAAATTACACAGACTATTTCCACAGCCCTTGATTGCCTCCCAGAACTTGAAAGTAAGACCCTATTGTTGAAAAGAGGACATACTTTAGACACAGGATTTGGAGCAATGGATTGGAACTGACCTGGAAGCCACTTCTCCTGAAGGCTAGCTCTCATAGTTCTGGAGAGCACTATATAAGCTGCTAAGGGAGAACATCAATAAAGGATCCAACACCAGTTTTGTGATCAAATAACCACATCAATGACTGGCAGAGAATACAACACTGGTACAGTAGTGGCCCTTTTATCTTGGGGGCAATCAACAGCTACCTAGTTGGACTTAAAGCCCACTCAATGGAAGGAAACTCATGTGTGATACTGTAAACATAGCCAAATATACATGGCTGAAGAGGTCATAGATCTTAGAGAAATCCCCAAGGTTGTCACATCTCTATACTTATGTAACTTCTTGCTAAGTATGAAATATGTGTGCTTATATTTATGGTCAAGTTACTCATCAAAGAAGCTCCTTTTGCCACAGAGGGAGGTTACTACAGAGTACCACAACTGGTCACACAGAGACATTACTTATGAACTGCCCAAGCCTAAGCAACACATCTACAATGCAACTTCTATACCTAAGGCTCACACAACCTGGAACAAGAGGTAAAGAGAACAGTAATGAATCTCTCAGCTCTCATTAATGAAGCTCCCTCATGTAACAGAGGACCAGGAGCACAAAAGGTCACAAATGGTCAAAGCATGGAGATCAGGAATCTGCAGAGTGTTGATTCCTGGACAGGACTCCTACATTAAGCTTCATTCAACCAGGGCTCAGGGACCATTGCAGAGGAGGGTTGGAAAGATTATAAAAGCAGGGAGGAGATGCATGACCAGACCAGACGGAAAAAGAATCTACAAGCTCTGGGACTCTGCTAGCATGAAGCTACAGCAACGGTGACAGCATGCTCAAGACCCACGCAAATTCAAGCAGACAAAAACCCAGCGGAACTGGGGAGATAGGCAGCAAACCCCAATCTTAGCTAAAGAAATATTGGCAGCTGATTACTGTTGGCTGAGGAAGAGCAAATCTTCCTAAAGCGAAGGTCTCTGGATAGGATGACTAGCCTTCAGTGGATGAACTTGCACTGGACATTGTCCAGGAACACTAAGTTGATACAATAGACCTTAACACAAATGACAAAGTATATGAATTCAAGAGGTAGGAGTTAGGGCTGTGGGAGGGTGTCAATGCAGAAGGGCATATAAAAGTGATTAAGATTAGTTAAGATGTTCTGTATAAAATACATAAAAACTCAATTAAAAAGGCCTCTTATATTCTCTTCTAGGAGGTCCCAAATTTCCAAAGTATGTTTTTCTTTATGATCAATAAAGTTAGCTGTCAACATCAAGTCTACAGGTATCAAACTATGACCATGTTCCAGATACTAGTCTTGGTTTCAGGCATAATGTGGTGAACAAAATGGGCCTTTCCTTCATGAATGGGGGAATTTTTTTACTAGTATGAGTAAAAGAACAGCTGAGGAGCTGAAGGGAGTGGACACTCACCGGAGTACCCTTCCTGACACCCCAGTTGACACTCCCCTATCTAAGAAGAAATCTATCTTCACCTGGTCCATCTTCAGCAGAAATTACAGGCTTCAGCATGAAGTCCTGAGATACCTCCTTATGAAGTATTTTGATGGGAACAGCAGGGCAGTTGCACATATGAACTCAGAGCAATTGTGACAGCATAGACAAGATCCACACAAGTTCAAGTCAAACAAAATCCGAGCCTGGAGCAGGGCGGGAATCACAATCCCACCCCAGCTGAGGAGCTATTAGCAACTGACAGCTGCTAAGGGATGGAGAGTTAGCTTTAAGAGTGCGGCCCCAGGTAGGTGAACCATGCTCCAGTGGATGGCTGTACACTCGCATGTTATGAGCGGCACAAATGAGATTCCATGGGTTTAAAAAGTAAGACCACAATTTAGATGAGTAGGGAAGACGGGTGGAACTGGGAGAAATAGGGGTGAATATGATCAAAATATATTGCATAAAATTCCCAAGTAATTAAGTTTTACAAAGGAAGAAGGAGCACAAGAGGGAAAGGTATAATGTTCACGGGTGGAAACGCGCTATCCTGGGACTGTGTGTCTTCATAACGAGACGGAGTCATGATGGAAAGAATCAGAAGTATTTGTACTGATTTCAGCAAATAAAAAGGAATAAGCCTGTGGATAATCAGGTCCAATCCTATTATTGGAAAAGTCCACCCACTTCTTCATCAAAGCCAGAACTTAGACATGTTTAATCCCTCTCCTACATTAGTCACCGTCTACTCAGCCTTCTACTTTAAACTTTATGTGAGGCTCAGGAAAAGGATATTCTGAGGGTTAGACAGATGGCTCAGTAGTAAAGAGGACCAGCACTGACTGTTCTTGAGAGGACCTGGGTTCGGTTCCCAGCACCCACGTGAAGGCTAAACAACCATTCTTGACTCCAGTTCCAGGGGATCCAATGCCCTCTTCTGGTTTCCACAGCCACTGCTTTGCATGGCTCTTTTTAAAATTATTTTTATTTTGTATGTATGGAGTATTTTTGCCTGTGTGTATGTATGTGCACCGTGTGCATGCCTGGTGCCTGCAGAGGACATTGGATCCCCAGGACCTGGAGCAAACAACTCTTGGAGCAAGAGCCCTTGACCTCTGAGTCATCTCTCCGGTCTCACAAGTCCTTTTTTTCCCCAGAACCTTCTTATAAGTAAAATCTACACTTCTCCATGATTCTTTCAGCCTACAGTTGAAGCGAAAAGATAAAACATCAAACAACAAGACTATTACCTTGCTGCTACAGAGTCATTTCACACTGGGTTGATAAATCATGGAGGCAGAAGTCATTTGTCAAAAAACTACATTTAGTTGAAGCAAATTTACATTAGGTATCTGAGTGCGGGACTGGTTATCCAGTTCCTACTAAATAATTTATCAAGCATGACTTGTTTCCATTGGAGAAAACATAATTAAAGCTCTTCTGTATATCATCGACCCCTGTTATGCCAAACACCACTGTCAAGTGGTTACAAGCACATTTCAAAATAAATCCAAATAATAGCATGAAAGATAAGTAGATATACTACCACTGCCACTGTTTTCAACAGGGTTGATATTCTCCACACACACACACACACACACACACACACACACACACACACAGAGCACTGCATGCGCCGTTAGATGAAGAGAAAATGTTATTATGTGATGGTCTCTATTTTTTTCTTGAGGGTCTAACCACACTTGAGTACCCAGGGGTCACCATCTGGCCCATTGCTCCTGAGCTATTTATAAACTCTTAGTGATTCCCTTAGAACTCAAGAGCAATAGCTTAACTTGCTAATGGAAACGTATTCAAAATTAACCGAAGACTTACATGTGGGAGCTAAAGCTGTAAAATTCTTGAAAGAACACAATAGCGATAAATCTTAATGATTTTGCATTAGCTGAGGCAATCTTAGATATAACATTAAAAATAATATGCAACAAACAACAGATGAATGGGCCATCATCAAACTGTTAAAACTTTTGTACTGCAAAAGAAGCCACCAAGAAAGTAAAACTACAACCCACTAAAAAATTTTCAAATCACATAGCTGACAAGGGAAATGTATCTGACAAGATATACACTCAATAATAAAGAGACAGGAACTCAATAATTGGGCAAACAGTATAAGTAGGCATTTTTCAAAATAGTCAATAAGAACATAGAAAGATATGTAACATAATTGATCACTAGGAAAATGCAAATCATATTTATAATGAAATATCAATTTCACAGGCCCCTAAGATAGAGAGGGTTTAAGAAAACTGATAATGGTAAGGGTTTGTGAGTTTACAGAGAAATTAAAACTTCCATCCACTAATGGTGGAATGGTAAAAGATATAGCCATTATGAAAAGAGTCTGACACTCCTCAAACAACTAAACAGAGAGTCACCTACCATCAAATCCAGAAACTTCAGTGCCAGGTTGTTGGGAGTCCCAGGACTCAGGGCCAGCCTGAGGGGGACCAAAGGATCTCCACCGTGGGGGAAGAGGCAAGTAGGCACAATGAGTCAACACACAGACTCTGGGAGTTAAGCGGAAATCCAGCAATGGTGGTCTGCTGCAAACTCATTTATTCAAGAACGAGCAGAGGGTCTTATAGGTCTTATTAGCCAATAGCCTTATGGGGTGGGGTCCTGACCACAGCCAGTTTCAGTTTGTTCCCAGGTGGATCAGGTTCCCTCCAGGTGCTGGGCAGAAATTGGCTTCACAACCAACCGGTATGAAGCACCACACCCATGAGAGCCATTCCTCCACTCCTCCTGGTAGGTGGCCTAGCTAGGCCCACCCTGCATTATGCCCAACAGCAGGTATATGCCCAAGAGAAACTAGAACACATGTCCACACAAAACTAGTAAACAAATATTATAGGAGCATTATCCATGTTGTCCAAATGAGGAAAACAACCCAAATACCCAAAACAGAAAAACCAATCAAATATAGCTTATTTACATGATTTAATAGTTATCAGCTATAAAAAGGAATATAGTACTAGATGCTTGGGGATGGAGAATGAGATGGAAAGTTGAGAGACAATAACTAAATGATGTGAAGTTTCATCTTTCAGGTGGTAGAGTGTTCTAAAACTGACTGTGGAGATGGTTCTTCATAGCTGTGAATGTATTAGAAATGTTGAATTATGTACTTTAAATGAATGAATTGCATGTGTGAATTGTACCTCATTATAGATATTTTAAGGAAAAGTATATCCTGGCTAAAAATTACACTCCAGCCAGGTGTGGTGATGCATGTCTTTAATCCTAGCACTCAGGAGGCAGAGGCAGGTGGATCTCTGTGAGATCAAGGCCTGTCTGGACTACATAGCAAGTTCCAGACCAGGAAGAGCTATAAAAAATCCAAATAATAAATAAACAAATAAATATAGTCCAGTGTCGGAAGAATGTGCAGTTCTTTGTTCTGTGCCTTTCAGGGGTGTCCCAACAAGCAGAAGAGGACAGTGTGAACAGCAGTCAGGCACATACATTCAAGAGCCAAACTTCTTGGCCTTGAACAATAAAGTACCTACTATTACTTCTGACTTGTACCATCATAGGCCTGCCATCTATTTTATCTGATATAGTTTCCTCTTCTTAATAACAGTTATAGAATGGGATGAGCGAAACCAAATCAGGATACTTATGCACCTAAAGGTGTTAGCACCTGACAATTACAGCTGAGAGAATGGGGAGTTGTTTGGTTGGTATTCCTTTATCATCATCAAAGAATTCAGTCAGATAAAACACTGTCTTGGTCCCTACCTACCCCAGACTCTCTCAGCTGGGACTGACTATCACCAATATCTGTTCCATTTACTCCTCACTCAGTCCTAGGCTGCATAGTACTTTGGCTCAGTGATTTCAGCCCTTTCACTAGGGCAGCGAGTGTTTGGGGTAGGGGAACACAATCACCCTAGACTTGGCATTATTTGTGCCCATCTTGGGGTCTATCCATCTTGGGATCTAGAATTTAGACTCTGAACATGCAAGTGTCCTCAATCCCAGCTTCCTACCATGATGATTTAGTCTTTATGGTTGATCATTTGATTTGGGTTTCACTGCTCTGAAAACAGGTAACCTGTTGTTACTGCAGCCAGACTCTGAGCTGAGAGCCCTTAATGCTCTACAGTGCTTCTGGCATCATTCCTTTATATAGAAATGAATAATAATCTTCTAGTCAACATTTACTGTAATACATGCACTGATTACCAGGAGCCATGATTCTTCTCTCACCTGAATTAGAGTACTCTGTTTCCCAGCCTCTGATATCCATCGCTAGGTTAAATCCCTACATTAAAAGGGGTAGAAACCCCCTTACCTCAAATTTGACTCAAAATGTCAAATCCTTACTCTCAAGAAATCAGAATGGCAATGATGCATTAGGCTGGTGCAATAAAGCAAATTATCATGTATAAAGTCCTACCCTTTACCCTAGTCAGTCTCTTTATACTAAATTGAACTTCTCGCACCTTGGGTTAGTGCCTGACCATATGTAAAGTCCAGGGATGGGGCAAACAATAGCCACCTTGACCTCACCATCACTCCCATGAGAATCCAGAGAACTTCATTTCTGTCTTCTATCACCATCTTCCCACTTATTAGGAACTCTCTTATCAGATCTCCCCCTTACTGCTGTGGTAGGCAATCCTCTAACAGGGTGCAGAGGCAGCCATATGGAGACTGGGGGGCCTCTGGGGCAAACCAGTACATTTTTATTTTTCCAAGTCTATGATGAAAGCTTTGAATGTGTTATTTCTGGCAGTTGCCTGGGGGTAGCCTCATGGAAGGATTTGTCTGTGTTTTTTAATGAAGACATTTTGAGAAGAAGGGCTGGGGATTTGAGAGTTTCCGTACTAGTGAACATAGGGATTGCTTATTAAGTGATAAGTGCATTTCTTAGTACATTAGAAATAA
Source organism: Eospalax fontanierii (assembly GCA_035773235.1). Lineage (NCBI taxonomy): Eukaryota > Metazoa > Chordata > Mammalia > Rodentia > Spalacidae > Eospalax > Eospalax fontanierii. Next base: position 12,372,727 of record CM069544.1, on the reverse strand, counting down.
CAAAATATTCTGTGTATCCCAGGCCACAGTACTTGGAATATATTGACTGCTTAATAAATGTTGACTATAATTGTTTCTATTATGTGCTTTGCTATTTATTTTGAATTTTGATACACCACTGTCACATCTCTGCCTGGAATGGCATGGAATATAGATCTCATGCAAATTGTTTCTGTATTACCAAGTCTCTAAGGAGTTTATGGTGAGACAGCAATGATAATTTGAGACAAAGCACCTGCACCTATCCTGAAAATGTTCGTCTAGAAACAAAGTCATTCCATTCAAATGGCTCTGAAGAATTCAGTGAGGGCAGTTCAAAATGGAACCTGGGGCTGGGCCTGACTCACATAAAGTGTGTACCACAAGCCTGAAGACCTGAATTAAGGGACCCAAAACCCACTTAAAAGCAATGTATAATGGCACCTGTCTCTAACCTTAGCACTGAGAGGTGGAGCCAAGCACATTCAGAGCCCATTGGCCAGCCAGCCTAGCCAGTTACTGAGTTCCAGGTCTAGTGAGAGACTCTGCCTCAAAAAACTGAGTTGGAAGCCTGCCGAGACGACTCAGTAAGTAAAAGGGCTTGTTGCCAAGTCCAATGGCCTGAATTTCATCCCAGAAACCCACAGCCCACATGGAGAGAACCAACTCCCTTCAAAAAGCTGTTCTTTGACCTCCGTAAATACATATAAAACTATGTATAATACACACACACACACACACACACGTACATGCGCACACATACACACACACAAATACATTCTGAAACCACACAGTCATCCACCCACATGGTATCACCTCCATATCAAACCTTTTGTAACTCAGGATCTCCATTTTGTGAGAATTTATTTCCTTTGGTAAATACTTTTTAATAAGTGTAAAAACATTTTCCTTCAAGAATAGGCAGGATTAGTCCCTGAGGGCTTTCACATCGAGCTGAAGTTTGTTAATTTGCTAACAGAATTAAGACTGATGTTACTTTATTTATATTTTTAAGGCCTTGCCACAATATTCCCCCTTTTCTTCTCCATCGCTCTCCATTTCTGTTTACTTGATACTAACAAAGCTCAAGGTTCTAATTCAACTAAAATTTATTGCTTTTTAAAATCAAAACAACTTAAGACAGTTCATTGATGCGAACCTGACTAAACACTGGTACACCTCCTGATTAGCTACTTTGGCGACTTCCAATGCATAATTTAACTTATTCAGGAAAATTCTAAGAAAGAATTTTCTTCTTTTTTAAAAAGATATGCTTGGAATTGCATGTTAACTGCTCCTAATGTGCTTATTTCTTCTTAGAAATGTGTTATGGATTTTTCAAAAGATAGAGGCAGGAAAGCCTGTGGAGCCTATGTGATTTAGTGCTGGTGGTTTTACCTTTTTTTTTTTTTTTTCAAATCTAGCTTCTGCAGATTTTCTAAGGCCTGACAATTTGCACATTTATATACATTCGCATAAGACCTCTGTGTTGGTTACTTTTCTTTCACTCTGACAAAATATCTGACAGGAACAGTTTGAGAAAGGAAAGATTTATTTTGCCTTATACTCCTCAGAGGAATTCAGCCCATCACAGACGTGAAATCACAGCAGAATGGCTTGGTTCATGTTTCATACAGAGGAGCTTATGCACATCAAAGTGCACAGATCAGAAAACAGCACAAGTCAGGAACCAGGGGCTAGATGTAGGGTTCAAAGTTCTGCCTCTAGTGACCTCCTTCCACCAGCCACTCCTCACCTCCTACAGGTTCCACAGCCCCCCAGAATAGTTCAACCATCTGGAGAACAAGCATTCAAGGCCTGAGCCTGTGGCCATATTTCAGATTTAAACCACAAGACTCTCACTCCCACCAATTACACACTACTCATGACCCAACAAGAAAATGGCTCCTTAATAAGTCAAATGCTGACATATCTCACTCAGGCAAAAGACCAGATTATAAGGAATTGAAGAGTCTGGGCCAATGTTAGATGTGAGGTCTCTTAGACTTACTTCCTGAGGCTCCCCGTCCCAGAAGCCTTCCAGCCTTCAAGCTGTATCTCCAACATTCGTGGAAGTAAACTCTGCAAGTTCCTAAGATTAACCCCTTTTCTGTTCTTCCTGGACTGCCAAGGAATATACACATCCTTTGCTCAAAGCATCTTGACTGAATCATCTGCAATAGCTCAAACTTCAAAAGACATGCTTTATTTTATTTATTATTTTTTATTTTACGTATATGAGTGTATTGCCTGTTGGTATGTTAACCTGCATTATGCAGTGTCCACAAAGATCAGAAGAGGGCATCAAATCCCTGGAACTGGAGTTATAGGTGGTTGATAGCCACCATATAGGTGCTGGGAAACAAACCTGGGTCCTCTCTACAAGAGCAGTCAGTGCTCTTAACCACTGAGCCATCTCTCCAGCCCAGGAGGCATTCTTTTAAAAAGATAAAAACAATATTTATTTAGTTATAATGACATGAAATCTTAAAATAGATATCTTACAAATTAGTAGTTAAAATTTCTGAAAGGGTACATATATAAAGCTTGATTAAAAATTTCTCTCTCGACCCCAGCAACCCTGCTCTTCTCCTCAGAGGCAAACAACTTTAACCTCATCTTTTCATTTTTTACAAAACCATTTTATGCAAAATCAAGTAAACTAAATACGTAGATTTCCTCACACTTATTTTAGACACACAAGGCTTGGCTTACTCCTTCACCAATATATCTTAGGGATCACGTTCCAGATTTTAGACAACTTTCTGTATGAGTGCATACAGAATTTTCTGTTCCTTTTTTAAAAAAACTATGTGTATTCTATTGAAGAATTTATCATAACTTAACAAACATCCTCATGGTCAAGATCTGGACTGTCTCTCTGAGCTACAAATCCTGCCACCATGTATTTCTGCACCTGTTTCATTTTGTGATAAGGGAAAGTATGAACTAACGTGTTAGAAAAGAAATTCCTGGGTCACAGCATATATGCAATAGAAATTTTGATGAATATTACAGTTTTATCCTTTTGAACTTATAATATGTAATGGGATTTGTTTCACAGAATTATTACCAAGCCGTGTGCATTTGCCAGCCTGATATGTGAAATATATTACCCAGTGCAGTTTTAAATTATGCTTTTTCCTTTATATGTGAGCTTTGGTGGGAATAGGGGTTGAGATAGGGTCTCCCTGTAGCCCCGGTTGTCCTGGCACTTGCTATATAGACCAGGCTGACCTTAATCTCAGAGGAATCTGCCTGTTTCTACCTTCAGAGTGCTTGGATTAAAGGTGTACACCTCCATGACCAGCTAGACTGAGCATTTTTAATGTAAATAAAAACTATCAGTAGATCATTTTTATTGACTGTTCCGTACATGCATATAACGGATTTCATTCACTCTTCCCCCATTGCTCACTCCCATCCCCTCCCTTTTCCACTGAACATCTTCTTCACCCCAAGTTATATCATTTTTACAACTTAATCTCTGAACCTTTAACAAATTTTAATGGATTTTTGGTATTTTTATTTATTTCGAGTCAGGTTGTTTTAGACAGAGCCTCACTATGTAGCCCTAGCTGACCTGGAGCTCACTATGAAGACCATCCCAGGGTGGCCTCCATCTCACTGTGATCTCCCTGCCTCTGCCTCCTGGGGGCTTAGATTTGAAGGCATGTGTACCCATGCCCAGCTTAAATGACAATTTTAAGTTGCTATTTATCCTCTGAGTTTGAGTATATTATTTTTTATACTACAAAATAAAATCGATGTTTAGAAAGCCTGTTTCAGTTTGACATTGACGCATATGTATATGCATGCAAAATCTATATGCATGTATACACATACCTGCATCTCATTTTTCCTACTGTTCTAAAAATTTCACAATTATAGTAATTTTAAAATGCTTTTATAAATTAAACTTTTGTTTAGAATATATTCTCTCATGAGGCATGAACCCAGTTTATCTTGTTTCAGATAGAAACCCAGTACTCTCTATATAAATTCACACTTTTAAAGGACACACATGGGTCGCTGAGATGGCTCAACAGTTAAGGGCTCTTGCTGCTAGGCTTGATGATCTGAATTCAATTCTCAGAACTCATATAAGGAAGAAAAGAATCAACTTCACAGGTGTCCTAAAAGAAGACTAGCCTATGATTTCTTGACACAAGATATTTTGTAAATTATTGTCACAAACTCTTATTCATAAATATTTTAATTCGCATCCCAATCCGGTTTCCTGAAACACAGTCAGCTGATGAAGGCAGGGGGACCGAGCTGGGCTGGAAGACATTAACACTCTACCCCGTGTTCAGATGCCTTCTCTCCCTCCCACCTGCAAACTTTGATATATAAATGTCCCTCCTTTGCCAATGACAGCTTCTCAGAACACTGGACCACAGCCTCTTTGGCTAATCTAACCTCCAAAAGCCAAAAAAGGCATTTTAACTAATAAATAAGCATTCATGTTCATTTCTGTTCCCTTTCTGTAGCTGCAATGGCCTTCCTGAGAAGACAGGGGCATGTCACAGAGATTTCTTTGAGTAAAAGGTGCATCTAGACTGCTGCTATAAGGGATTCAATGTCCTGCCTAAGCAGTAAAAGAGGAAGTCATGTTTCTCTTTCCATCATGTTGCCTGTGAGAGACTCACTCTGGAGCTAGTAATACACAGATGAAGAAAGAAAGGGACAGAAGGCTATAACTCTTGAACTAAGAAGGTCTCACAGGTAAGGCAGGTGATGAACAGAACTGAATAGAAGGCTATCAGAGAGACAATAATTGATAGTCTAGGCTGAGGGAGGCATGAAGATGATTACATTGATATTTTTGACTTCTCATACTACAAAGACTCCACAGTTTCTTGGTCATTTTAGTATACTGTCAACATTAGTGAGTTCTGATTGAGAAAACTAAAAAAAAAAAGAATGTCTTTGGGTAGAAGGAAGGGATTTGAGCCATAAGTCATGGAAACATATTCTGAATACCATAATCTCAAGTGTTGAAATCAGGAAAGATCAAAGCCCCTTGAAAAGCCTAAAATCCTAGAAGATTAAAATCCCAAAAAATGCAATCTTGAAAAACCACAACAAAATATTTCATAGAACTCTCTGTACACTAAAATAGACAAGAATAACATACATATTTTCCAAGCATAAACAGATATACTAGTAATAGTTGTACAAATATAAGTTGTTAGACAAATTCTAATCATAGTAGATCAAAAAGAAAAATAAAATGTGCATCACAATGATCAATAATTCTCTGAATTTATACCTCAGTCATGATGGACAAAGTTCTTTGATTAAATCAATCAAAAATTATGATGTGTCACTCCCCAGTAGATCTCTACCCAGAGTTGAGATCGTTGAGATCGCAAGAAATTACACCTTCCTAAGTGCATAGGCACAAACAGGACATCTCCCCATTGTGAGAAGGTTTTAGAACCTTACATGTATAAGTACTTTAACATACATGCACAAAGCTCACACAGACTCTGGGATTTTCAGAATGACTCAGTCCATGTCCAAGACAGCCAATAGTGTCATTCTCAGTCCCAGTCCCAGCATGTAGCCAGTTTGCCTCAACAGACCCCCATGGAGAGCAGGTTTCCCCACTTAGTGTTTTTAGGCCAACACACCCATTTCCTCTGAAGAAAACGCCCTCACAATGCTCACCAATTATTGAATTTTGTCCATTAGCCACTTGAAGAGGTGTGTGTGTGTGTGTTGATTTTCTCTTGTTTATCCTCTTATCATTTGATGAGTTTGAAGTTTCTTTGTGGGACTTAGCCTTTACAGTTTCTGTGACATAAGCTATGTTTAAAGGTGGTTATTTCTTGAAACATGAAAGAAAATCAGAATTTGAAAGTTGAGTCAGAACACAAACAAGCACAGGAGTCACCTGACTAGTGACATGACAAAAGATGCCAGAAGTGTCAAGGGACTGCTTATGAGACAGGCTGATAGTAGAAGTGATGAAATGTATGATGAGCCTATCATTTATTAATCAAGAGATCCCCTCTACCTTTAGTCTGGTTTATCTGTAGAACCAGAGGCAAGAACACAGGCATCCATACATCTGACTCCACCATTTACAGAGCCGGTAGTATTTGGAGGCCCACTTCTAGGCCTTATATTAGCCTTACATTATTTCATACTCAACCCTACCCCGTTACAGTACCTGTTACAGATGGAGAAATTATAGCATAGATAAGTACCCCAAATTTCATATCTATGGAGTGGTTTCTTTATAACTAAAAATCTCCTTGTTCTCATGTTGTATGCATGAGATTATTATTAATTAAGTGCTCAATTAATACAGACTTGTGGTCAAAGCAGTGCCTTTTGTATACCTAGGGTAAGGGCTCTTTACAGAGAACAGGAAAAAGGCATTCTGATATTCTTTGTCTATTCCTTGAAAATCCCTGTTGCTGCCAGTTGCAGATGTCTATACCATGAATCCAGCATCCTTCAAGTGGACCCTAGCTTTGAAAACTTAGAGATATGTATTAGAAAGCAATTGTGGAGAGTTAGGAATGGTTATAAAATTTCAAATTTTGAAGGAAAAAGTTTATCAATTAACTGTTAAAAATCAGCTTTCTCGTGCTCAAGTTCAAAAATTTATGGTATCCTACAATACTATATCTTTTATTAAAAGCAAGTGATCACAGTCATTTTTTTCTTACTGTTATTATAGTTCTGCTTGAGGTATTTAGTATTGGTCACTGCTCTCTTAGCAGGCTGAACTAATATAAAAGCACAGGGAAGCTACAGCACCCGAAGGTCTAACATAAAAGGAAGGTATAGAATATGTTGTTTGATGGTTTGCTACTTTCTTTCCCAAAGTCTCATAAGAGGAGTCAATTTGGATGACCCAACTTTATGGTTGAAGATAAGTAAATGTATTGGGAAACTAAGTGCAACCCAGTTGATCTATCTTTGAGAAAACAAAGTTACAATAGAGAGGAGAATAGCACAGAAAAGCCTCTCTCCCAGGATGGACCTGCTTATCTTTTTGATACCAACATTCTATTTGCATAAGATTATAATCCAGAGACGCTTAGCCTCTGTTGTTTACATAATACATTAAGGTCAAAATGAACTTCTGTTAGTCATTTTATGGAATTACACAGAGTAGATCTTTGATGGTGAGACTTTGATTGCGATCAAAGCTAGAACCTACAGAGCCTAAGTGGGAGGTCCCTAATCAAGAGACAGGGGCAGATTAACAAGATTGATTTTTAATCATCAAGGAGTCAGAACACAGATCAAGTATTTCGTATTCATTTAAAAGAATAGGAAGCATTCTCCATCTGTTACTCAAAGAAGCTTCTTTGAGGAGTGGTGACTGGCATACTTGTCTGTAAATATAAGGATGCATATTTAGCATACAGTAAGAAATTTTACATTTGCCTAGGGATGTGACAGACATAGGGTTTTATCTAGGTACTGTGACCACACCAGTTACGTGTATTTGACTATATTTACAGTAAGTCGCTCCCATTGAGAGTGCTTTAAGCCCAATTAGGTAGCCGTTGACTACCCCCAAGACAGAAGTGCCACTACAGCATGGATTTAATTTGCTGTGCCAGGCATTGTTATGGTTATTGGGCTTTAAAGCTGGGGTTGTACCACTGATTGGTTTTTCTCCCCTAGCAGCTTGCATAGTGTCCTCTAAAACTAAGAGCTAGTCTTCAGGGAGGAGGTTTCCAGGTCAGATCCAGCTCCATTGCTCCAATCCCTGTGTTCAAAGTATGACCTATGTTCAGTAATATTGTCTTACCTTCAAGTTCTGGGAGTTAATCAAGGGTTGTGACAGTAGCCTGTTATTTTTTGAGTCTCTTGGGAATGCTCTAACCAACAACTGGAAGGGAGGTTCCTCCTGTCTGGGACTGTTTCATGTTACATGGCCTTCAGCTATTACTCATGTACAGATATTAGATGTGCATTTTCCAGAGGGCTTTTGAACTAACACATTTTCCTCTGGTTTTTCACGCCACATTAAGTACTATTTATCTCTCATCTCTCTTTGTCTAACCCTCACTCTTCCCTCTCTAGTTAAAGGACACCCGTTTTCTTATTTTTCCCTTGATAATTATTATCCCCTCTTTCTTGTCTTCCTTCTTCCACTTTACCGCATGGTTCCCTGTGCATCCTTCCTTCTCCCCTTCCCAGTTAAAAAACCTCCTTTCCCCATTTCCTCTTGGTAACATCTGTCTCATACTATACTCTCTCTGGATCTTTCTTTCTTTTGACCTCCATGGTTCCTTTCCATTTTCCTGGCTCCTACAGTTACACCAGGATACACACTCACATATAAGGATTTGGAGCTAGGTTCCACAAATGAGGAGCAACATACATCCCTTGTTTTTCTGAGTCTGTGTTATTTCACTTAGTATAACAGTTTCTAGTTCCACCATTTACTGGCAAAATTCATGATTTCATCTTTCCTTACCACTGAGTAGAATATCATTGTGTAAATGGACCACATGTTCATTATCCATTTGTCAGTTGAGGGACATTTAAGTTGTTTCCATTTCTTAACTGTTGTGAAAGGAACAGCAACAAACATGAATGTACAGGTATCTCTACAGTACAATAATGCCTTTGGGTTTATGCCAAGGAGTGATATAACAGTATCATATGGTAGATTTATTTTTAGTTTTTTAAGAGTTCTCCACACTGCTTTCTATAGCGATTGCACGAGTAACAGATGGATACTATTACCTAATTCCACAACTGGTCACTCACAAAGAATAAGTGTCTGTGATATCCCCTAAGTGACACATCTACAATGGAACTGCCATACCTAAGTCTCACAAAACATAGTGGAGCAGGGGGCAGAGAGAATACTAATGCATCTCTCAGCTCTGACCAGTGAGGCTTCCTCATGCATCAGAAGGCAATGACCACCGAAGGCCACAACTGGCCAGAATGTAGAGAATAAAGACTGCAGAGTGTGTGTTCCTGGATAGGACTCAGATTGAATCTCACCCACCCAGGGCTCAGAGACTGTTGCAGAATAGCGGGGAGAAAGATTGCAAGAGCCAGGGGTGATACATGAGCACGAGGAAACAGAGCCCTCCAGGCTTCTGGAAACTTGCTCGTAGGAACGCACAGCAACAGTGGTAGCATACACAAACCCCATGCAAACTCGATCGGTCAGACAAAAATCAGCATAGAGCTGGAGAAGTGTGCGGGGGTCCCCAGGCTTAGCTGAGGAACTATTGGCAGCTGATCACTGCTGGGTGAGGGAGAGTTGATCTTCTTTAAAGGAGAGACACTAAATAGACTGACCAGGCTCCAGTGGATGAATTCACACCGAGGGACATCTAGGTACACAAACGACTCCACAGGCCTTAGCATATATGAAAAAATGCGTGAAATCCTGTGAGAGGGCTATGGGGCTGTAGATGGGGGAGACGTCTAAATATAACTAATAGCTCTATACACATTTATATAAAAACAAAATTTTAAATATAGAACATATTTTGTCATTCATGTAACTGTCCAAATAGTTCCATATCAAAAAAGTCCTAGAGAAAATAATTATAATAAACCAGAAATGTGTTCTGTGTCATATTGCAACAAATTAGGAGGAACTTGGGGGCAGCGCGTGACAGAGGTTGAAGGGGGACTGTCAGGGGTGGAAATTATGTAGATACAAAATTCACATATGAACTGCTCAAAATTAAAAATATTATTTTAACAGCCTAGAAGATTAAAGAGACAGAAGCCACCATGTTTAGGCTATGTGTGCATGCAGGCATGGACTCTTAAGTGTACTGTGTATATACAGAAATAAACGCCAGCAAAGATATATGGATTGAAAGGAAAAACTCTATTTCAGTATTGAATGCGAACAAGTTTCCCATTTGTTTTTCAAATATTTTTCAAGCACCCACTATAAGCAGGCACTGGATGGGTCAGTGAGGGTTCAGCACTGAATGAGACATTCATTATTCCTGTCTTTATGAGTCCTGCAGTACATGGAAGGTGATTACAAATTAAACGTTTTCTCTAAAGGGAAGTTTTCAGGGCAGCCATCATTTCTCTCCAGATTTACAAACCAAATACTAAGAGTTTTAGACAGATGTGAAAGGCCAGATTCTAAGCCTGACTCCAAATTCACCTTTCTTACTCGTGGACAATCACCTTTTCCCACAGCCCTATATTATTAATCAGGTCTGCTCGTATTGTAATATATGCATCATGGTGTAATCTGTTGATCTGCATGCACAACATCTATTTCATTTTCTGGTAGTAGTGATAAGGATACACCCTTCTCAAGTCAATTACTTCTCTGCACACGAGCATGTGATTATGTGTGCCTATGTGTGCATGTGGATGAGTGCACGTGGGAGGGGACAGGTCCATGTATTCATGAGTGCACACACATGTGTAGATATATGTGTAGTGTATGAGTGTGGATACAAGGTGTATGTGCAAGCATGTGTATGTGTGTTTATGTGTGAGTGTGGGGTGCACAGGTGTACATGCATGCATGTGTGTTTGGGGAGTCCATAAACTCGAGGTGACCAGAGTGAGCACTCAACCTCAGACGGGCCCATCTGCAGCTGCTAAGCAAGTGAAGTCGTCACTATGGAGAGACTCAAACAACGGTGCCATGGGACTGATGCTGGGAAAAGTCTGCCTAAGCCTGAAGTCAGAATTCAAGAAAACAAAGACAGTGGAGCCTTTAGCAGCTAGCAACAGTGCCCAGATATTTTTTTACATATTGATTTTTTATTTAAACTTTTCATTTGTGATTTTATTTTATTGAATTTTTATGATTCTCATACAATGTAATTTGATGTGAGATCCCCTCCTTATCCACACCTCCCCTTATTGCCTCTCTAATTTATCAGACTCTATTAGATCTACTCATCTAATTTGTGTCTCCCAATGTCCTTCATTATCAGTCCATCCACTGGAGCCTGGTTAACCTAAAAAGACCCTGTCTCAAAGAAATAATACAGGAGAGAAATAGAGCGGGACACCCATTGTCCTCCTCTAGCCACTATATATACACCTGCACGCACACACGCACACGCACACACACACACGCTGCTTCCCTAAAGAAGAATATAAACTTGAGAGAGGAAAGCCAGGCATGAGACTAAGTATTCATTCTAATCCTTAATTATATTTTAAGTATGTGAAAATATTAAACAAATAGCATATTAAATATTTTCTGGAATGCCAGTGAGGAGATCACACTAAGAAGATTCTTCAGTTGCCCATGAGGCTGGACTCTGATTCTGAGGATCAGCAAAGAAGCTCTGAAGGAGGAAACTGAGAAGGAATTCTGATACAGGCCAAGCAGCTTAAGAGCATTTGAGCACTTGGTCCCGCTGGGAACCGGTGTAATCCAGATACTTGCTACCAGCAAAGGTGCTTGTTCTTATGGAAGGAGAACATGCCTCCAAGGAGGTTTTGGAAGATGAGCTGGGAGGTGCTTAGCAACAAAACAGCACACTACATGACGTTTCCTAGGAAGGCTATTTTTATGCACCCCGGATAGAGATGGTAACAACATACTGGAAAAATGAGTTCATCCAAATTCTATTTGGTGAACCAATGAGTCTTCTGCAGTTACTTACAGGAGTATGAGTGTCTCAAAGGCAGTCCATCACTGAAAAGTCCCACCTTGGCCTGGATGACGATCTGTGAAGGCTACATCACTGAATTTCCATCTGCAACTTGCAGGCAGCTACTCCACCAAAGTTCAATGATCCTGTCATCTCAGGGAGGAGCCTCATGAGTCTCATAAGTTTCTTTAAGAGTCTCATGAGCAACCTCCCCCATTCAGGAGAAAACAACTAAAAGCTACATAATGCACCATCACCATGACGGTCCACATCTCCGTTGTGTCCAGTCTCCCTGGACAAAGGGTGCAGACAAACCAGCACCTACCTTTTCTAGAGCTCTGTGAATGCCTGTCTGCAGATCAAAGGATGTCCACTTTCTAATAGATCTCCCATCTTTGTATCAGATCTTGTCTGATTAGAGATAGTGACAACAATTAGTTATCATTATCCACAGTTTGGAGGCTAACTTCCTTATTAGACTTTGGTAGACAGCCATGCCCTGTCTTCTTTCATATAATGGAGAGCATACATATTCTTTCTTGTCAAAGCAGACCACAATGGTTTTAAAACAGGCTATTTAGAAGTAGGCTAAATAGAGGTTGAAATCCTAGTTTGACACCAGCGGCATGGCCCTCAAAAGCTTACTTGACATAGCTAGCACAACTTCCTCATCTAAAAGTGAAGCTGCTTTATAAAATATTTTTGAGTCATTATAGAATATTTTGAGACTCAAATGATTCGATAAAGTGTGTAGCAGTTGACGATCACCTTCCTCTCCTGGCTGCAAAAACTCTGATAAAGAATAATCAGAAAGTGACAGAGAGAACGTGTATTGAATGGCCCTTATCAGCATCTTTATATCAATTGCAATAAAGAGAGGTGTGATCTGCTTCCTGGGTTCCATGGAAACGTCTTTCATTTCCTTAAAATAAACTAAGGGCATTTCTAAATATGATCCCCATTTGAACTATATATGAAGCCATCATGGCTTACAGTCATTTAAGCTACATTAGAATCCTCTGCTGTAACTAGGCGACATCTAATTAGGCTTGTAATTGCAGAGCAAGGACCAATTTGATCAGCCAAGATGTCTTCAGCTGGGAGTAAGACTACAAGACAGGCCCAGAAGCTCCCTCTCTTTGTAGTCTTTAAACATTCTCCCAGCACATGTCCCTCTACTCCACCAAAACATAAGAGCAGCTGTTACCGCTATGTAGATGGGCCTGAGTCTGGATTCCAGAATGAGAGCATTTTGTTCAGGGTCATGAGAAAAGCTCATCCTGGGAGTGAAGCAGTCATTCTTTAGGGCATTCTTTCTCTTTGCCTGTTTTCCATCCTTTCTTTTCTAATAATATCACATAATTTTTCTAATAGAACTTAAGGACATTACTACTGATATATACATTTTAAACATTTCATATTTCTTTCAGCGAGAAAGCATCTCGATGTTGAGCTTAATGAGGGGCAGTTCACATACTGGTGTGGCTAGATGCACAGCATGTCCTTGAGTCAAGAGCCCGCCCTCTGAGCCATCTAGCTCTGTTTCCTCCCATTTTCCAAGGGAATCATGGCCTAAGTGACTTGCAGAATTTGTGAGGGAAACATCACTGGACATTCCTCTTCTCTTTCTCTTTCCTTTTTCAGTGGCACAGTATAATGTGATAGCCACTGAGGAGGATTATTACAGGACAGGGGGTGTTTTGAGGTCCCAGCACTGCATGGGTTGTCCAACACAAAACCATCATGAGCTATAATAACCACTTCTTTACAGTGTTATTGAGAATTCAAGGGGCGAAAAGTGTTAAATAGAAAATCAACATTATATTTGCAAGAGGGGGGTCTCTTCTTATGGCAATTCTAGTCCATCTTCCCAGGACCCTAATTTGGACTCAGAGCTTTGTCATGAGCTATATTAATGGGCTAAGTAGCTGGATTCCATCAGGGAACATAGAATACATAAGGGACTGTTTTGCCCAAATGATACATCATTAGTAATAATAAAGGATGGAATGATTTAGCATTCAGATGGTCCTTCATTTGTAGGGAGTGTTTGATGGCTTTCTTACACAGATACTATAATCCTAATGGTCATGTTGTGCTCTCCCACTCGTTATGTTTGTACATATTTACCTTTCTTAAACATTGGTGACATGAAGTAAAATGAGTGTGGCTGAAAGCCTACAACTCTCTGCCTGCTATGGTTTGACGCTTCATTTATTCCCAGAACCCTTGCTTCCTCTGCCAAAGGTCCTAAACCCAAGCATGCTTGCCCACGACGTTCTGCTGGAGGAGGAATTTTCTCCACTTTTATTGTCACTCAAAACCCACCTTAAAATAGGTTTATACTTGAAGCACCTGAGCTTTAATGACTAAATCCCAACTGCAGATGTATCCAGGAGAAGACAACATATTTTTTGCTTATTTACTATAAGTGTTTCTCCGCGACTTCATTGTAACCCCGTTTGGGATGCTGTAATTTTTTGTCATGTAAGTTAGATGATGATGATGATGATGATGATGATAATGTATTGAGCATATAAACTTGAAATACATACATTACTATTTCAGCTGCATACTTACTTACTCCTTGCAAAATTCTTATGATGCAGATATCCTTCCTCTTTTACAGAGGCCCTGGTCACCTGGTTATCTAGGGTTCCCCCTGACATTCACACCAGGCCACGTGATGGAACCATGTCCTTCTAACCTTGTACAGCCTTCATCTGTTTCAGAGCTCTTGTGCCCCACAGTCTGAGGTACTTTTGTGCTGGCTTTGAAAATAGTCACATGCAGCTTAGTGTGTATCTATAGTGTGGTCTGTTTAGGACAACTGAGAATCTCAAATTACCATAATGCAAAAAGTTGTAAGTCAAAGAAGTATCCTCAGATCTCATGCTTCTGCTTTTCTCTCTCTTGTATCTGATCCATTTTCCCCTTTCAGAATGATGGCCTGGCTCAGTTTTGCGTCTCTCCTTTTCAGAGTGAAATTGAATTTTCTTCATTTTATAATCTAGTTCTTTCCATGCCATATCCTAACCCACCATGTGGTGGGCCTCGGAGATAATTGCTGGACCACAGAGGGATAACGAAATAGTATCTTGAAGGAACACCCAACTTTTCTCCTTAAGAAATGTGAGATTCTCTAAAACCTGAAAGATTCTGCAAAATACAGCAAAGCTGTCTGCACTTTCTCTGTGTTCCACACGTGTGCCTCCCAGCCAGCACCCCAGGATCACCTGCACATGTAGGAAGTAACCTCAGTGGATAATGATTCACAGAAGGTAATAGTAACATGCTGCGGTATATTTGTAATAGATGGCCACATGTGGAGGAAAGTAAAGGACTCTTTTCTTAGGTGGTAGAAGTTTAAGTCAAAGTAACAGATGTTCACAGATATCCTGCTATTAGTTACAGCCTATCTCCTCCCAAGTTCTCCCATTATCCCTTTTAAACTTTACCTCAATCTTACACAGCAAACTTGATCAGTTTCACTCATGGAGATGTGGTGTTCATATTACATCACAGGTCACTGAGGAAAGGAGGCTCCAAATCTGGTCTATTTCATTCTAAAAGTCTCTGTTTCCCCTGGGGAATGGTGCAGGTCTGAGAAAGAGTACTTCCCCAGACCCACCCAATGTGTCTATAAACAGACTGAGCCTGATGAAGTTAGAATCCTTCCCTCAATCCCGTGGTGATTGCACTCCATTCCCATGTGTAGTGAGTATTTACCAAGTGGATCGGGGTGATGATAGCAGTGACCCCTAAACTCTGCTACGGATGAGGCACCAACCCACTTAAGTCTCAGACTTAGCCCTCCTTTGGACACAAGTGAACTCTTTCCTTCATTTGGGGAGGCCCCATTTACTGACCACTGTTGGGTACATACTCTGTGCTAGGGGCTTTCATGTTTCCCTCATGGAGAGTTCATTCCTTGATTTCTTAATAGGGAACTAAAAGAAACACTGGCTTAGAGAAGCAAATCATTAGAAAAAAACCACAAATACCACAAGGCAATGCTTTCTGACCTTTTTGTTGCTTTTATCATACCAAACAGGGCAGTAGGTCAAAGCCTTTGTGATGGTTAGTTTTATGTGTTGCCTTGTCAGAACCTTACTATTAAGTTATCAAACACTAGTACGTGTTGCTCTGAGATTATTTTGAAGATTTGCTAACAGTTGACTTTAAGTAAAGCGTCCCTCATCTAATCCATAGAAGGCCTTAAAAATAATGCAGTTCCCAAAGAGAGGAGCCCTACCTCAAATTATATCATCTCCTGCCTGAGTTTTCCTGTCTACTCTACAGATTTTAGACCTTCCAGCCCACCATGGCAGAGCTAATGACTTAAGATAGTTCCACCTAGCTCTATAGCCACCTCTAAATCTATAACATGTCATGTGTTTATGTTCAAGTTTTTCAAAATTCTTGCAGTCATAACTAAAGGAGAAATGTTGCTCCTGCCTTTCTGGGACTGAGATCCTAATTCTGAGCCTCACCCTAGGCACTCTCTAGATGTCTCTGGTACCTGGCTTAGAAGATGAGAGACCTTAATGTTCTGAGTAGTTTTATTTCTATCCCCATTAAAAGGTTTAAAAGAACACCATGTGTCTAAGCAATTGTCACCGTGCCTGGAGTCTTCCATCACTAGAATGCTAGTATGAGATGACTACCCACAAGGTCTCCACCCATCTCTATAGACTATATGCTGCTCACCAGCACCTTGCAGTCCTTCCATGCAAATATCAGTCGGGGAGGCCTGTGACATTTTCCAAAGCTGTAGGCTGCTACCTTTTATAGCATCAAGTCAAATCTAATTGGTTTCCGTATGACAGATTTAAAGTCCATCAAGTACTAGGAAAAGATCATTTGAAAGGCCTAAACATGAGCTAAGCTGTCTTTCTCCAAAGACAAATGAGAGAAAAAAAATTCAGCAGAGCAGTGATTAGCAGGATAAAGTTCTTAAACCTGTCAGCAACCTTTACTGTCTTAGTACGTGAAATTATGCGAGCTCCGACCACCACCTTAGCTCAGATGTCATTTTGAATTATGTTCTCTGGATTAGAGATAAATCAACTTCTTCCTGGCTGGTAGCCAAGCTTCTGGAAAAGTTGGAATAAGTTGTACTATTATTTCATTCTGCCTCTAATTCAGATCTTAGGGGTGACACAGCCAGGACTCAGGTTAAAGGAAATAACCATAATGGGTCAGTCAAACCATTTTCAATTATGCCCAATGAGAGATAATTGGTGTTATTGGAAACTCTCTGGATTGCATTGATTTTCTCATCCAAGCTGAAAACCTTGGTGACACTTTTCATTAAACTCCACTATTAGCTATGAAAAAGGCTCCAGGAAAAATCACATTAGTCACAAGTTTTTTGTATGTTTCTATTCTATTTTCCTGCAAGACATGACCTTGGGCATAAATAATTTTCCATTATTGAATATTAACTCTCCAGTGCCTCCATGTGTCCTATTCTGGTGATACAATAAAAGAGGCCCAGGCTAGGGTGGCTTGAACACAGCCACACTCAACTATCTATCTGGAAGGAGGACCATCATTTTCCACACCCAAGGCCCCATGTGGTGAGCCCACTACTCTGCTCAGACCTTGGGCCGGGAGGTTAACGCAATTATGTTTACACAAGAGCTTGCAAGTCAAAGTTAGGAATACAGAGAAGGAAGACAGGGCTGCCCCCTTTGTTGTGGGACTAGAATTGATGAGATCAGTATGAACTCATGGTATATACTATATAAAGAGGCAAATATAGATGTCTGTATGTGTGTGTGCATATGCACACACTTGGAATAAGACAAATTTGAACTTAAACTGTGGTTTCTTGTCTGGGTGGCTTTAGTCAAATCACTTTAGCAACTTTGATCCTCTGCTTTCTTATCCAAGGGAAGAGACAGAGACAGAGAGAGAAGACAATGAGGATGTTAACAGTATCTAGCTCAAAGAGCTATTGTGAAAATTAACTGAGATACAGCAAACCGGTTTATCATGGTCTCAACCATTATATATTGATCTAAAATGGTTAAAAATCTTAGTCTAGGCCACCAGGATAAATCCTGTCTTTCTACTGATACTTGACCTGCTTATTTTCTCCCAGGATACTCAATTGAATTTCATTAGCACTATCAAACTCCAACCAAGATGTCTCCTGGGTTTTCACAGGGTCCAGGTCTGCCCTGTGGGGAGCTGCCCTCCTCAATTAGCAGTTCTGGGCATGAAATAACTCAGATACCCTGTCTCTGCAGAGGTCAGAGCATGAATGAGTAAGGTCAAGTCGAATCACAGAGAAACTTAGAAAATCTGCCCCTGCAGAGACACCAGTTCTCTGAGATTCTTCAAGAAAGGAACGTTCCATTCATAACTGTAATATCCTATAACATTGCCATCAGTCACCACTTGAGCTTCAAGAAATATATGAAAGAACTTTTGTTTACAAGGACTTTCATTGTGGAGGAGTTAATTTCACCTAAGTGGTCATTATTAGAGTGGTAAAATATGACAAAGTTCTTTCCTACCTGTACCACTATGGAATGACACAATAAGCCCAATAAGGAAAACTCTTTTCAGGTAAAGTTTCTGCAACAGAAAAGTGAGACTCTATCAAACCTTGCAATTCTTCGATGAATCTCACATCATCCTTCAAACCTAGTGCAAACAACTAGGTTTGAAAAAGGAAGCCATATTTCATCTATCTGTTGCTGGGTCTTTAATTAAAAGACATAGAGACTATCTGAAAGAAGCCCAAGATACATTGAGAAGAACAACAGAGCTTCGTGAGACCTTGATGATGGGAAAAAAATACCAAGGGGGGTTTGCACATGTTTTTGACAACTGTGATTGAAAGATGACTTAAATCAAGCTCTTCACATTGCTTGAGGAGTCACGAAGCACGTGGTATCCTGGTTAAAATATAAATATAAATCTACATACAGACCAAATTATGGCATGAGAATTTCCTTTATAAATATATAATTACTGAAAAAAGACCTCACCAGGTTTAATAATAATAATGAATTATACGTAATATTTTAAGTTTTGGCTTCCACATTTTTGTTAGGCTCAAGGGGACTTTCCAGGAACTTTTCTTCTTAGCATGTGATTAAAACCTGTGGACAATTTTCCAAAAACAAGAAGCCAAGCAAGGAAGCAATTTTGTAGTTAAGCGCGGGTAGGAAAAGGGAATCAAGATTCTAAGAAGACAGCTGTGTCCACTAAGGGACAAAATCTAGGCAAGCTCAAAGGCCGAAAGGAAGATGAGCTTTTAGGTTCCTCAAGAAGGAACTAATCAAAGTCCATCCAGTACCTTCATTTATCAGAAGAATGTCCTTTAGCACACACTAACGTCTTCCTGAGCCCCCATTCCTTTATCTGTGTATGTGGATAATGGAATCCACTTGGAACTGTCCTGGGAAGGATTGTCTAACACCCTGTGACCAAGGTCTGAAGCTTCTTTCTTGGCTTTGGTGCTCTGAGTTATTAGCTTATCTGGACATTTTGAAGGTAGTAGCTCAAAATAGATCTTTCTCTCTGTGGTTGTCTTTCACTAATATATTTTTATTTATTCTCTGCAGATTTCATGCATGTACGAGATGTATTCTTATCATATTCACTCTTCTGCTTTCCCCTCTCATCTCCTTCCAGACAGCCCACTGTCCCCTCCCAATTTCACGTCTTCTTTTATGAATTCACTGAGCCCAGTTAGTGCTCTTACATGTCCATGGATGCTGGGTCATCCCATGTTGCATGGGTAGCCTACAAAGGGCCACATCTCTACAGAACACTGACAGTCCCTCCACCAGCAGCCATCAACTGCCAATAGTTCCTCAGCTAGGGGTTACGGCTCCTGTGCTCCTCTGCCATCCATACAGGAATGCTGACTGGTTTGATCTTGTGCATGTCTTATGCAGGAAACCACAGCCACTGTGAGCTCATGAACATAACAACCCTGTCATGCCTAGAAGATTCCTTTTTACATCTGTCCTCCCCAACCTCTGGCTCTTGCAAACTTTCTTTTCTAATTTATTATTTTTTATATTATATATATTTTATATTATGCATTGCATATTATTATAAATTATATTTAATGTATAAGTCACTATATTTTATATTATTTTATTTGTCTTTTTTATTTTTTGAATTTCATATAATAGAATTTAGACTCCTCCCCCCAGCTTCCCATACCACCCCCACCAGATTACAGGTATTCTGTCAAACATGTTAAATCCCTTTCAGTCAAGCATTTCTATCCAGATGTCCCACAGTGCACGTTCATCCACTGTGGTCTGGTCAGCCCACCTATAGTCACTCCCTTAAAGAATATTTTACAGTCGTTCTACCATCACTTCCATGAAGTTCCCAGAGGCTTAGGAGAAGGGAGCAATACAGATATCCCATGTAGGACTGAGCACTCCACAATCTCTTACTCTGTGCGCTTTGACCAGTTCTGAGTCTCTATATTAACCACTGTCCACTGCACAAAGAAGCTTCTCTGATGAATGTGGAGAGTCACACTTATCTATGGGTATAACGTTCATAGCATCCAACTGCCTTCTAAATATTCATCCTTATATTAGCGCACCTGCAGTTTTCTACAGATTTTGATGATCCAGCCAATTACTGTGAGAAATAATTTACTTTTTCAGAAATAATGTTTTCTTGCTTTGGTTACAAACTCCATGTTCACTTACAGCATATTAACTAGTGCAGGGTAGGAAATGGACTGGTAATCTAGCAGTTGTCCCTTGTGTTACATGACATTCCACAGGTGCCTAAAAGCGCAAGTATTACCAAACTCTGTATATACTCTATTTTCCTGTACATGTATACCTATGATCAAATTTAATTTATAAATAAGGCAAAATAAGAGTTTAACGAGAATTATGAAACAATTGTAACAATGTATTCTTAATTTTAAAGTTATTTAAAGGTTATTATTTATTTCTGTAATTTTTCTGCTTAACATTTTTGGACTAAAGTTCAATCTAACTGAATCCATGGAAAGCAAAATTACAGATAAGGGCAAAACACTGTGTGTTTCTAGCTCATTTAAATTCCAGTTTTCATTTACAGGTTGTCTTCATGGAAATACTTTCATGGTAACATTTCTATTGAGAAGAGCAAATCTCCCAGGTATCTTTAAACACTTTCAGAAGGACCACCTAGTGCTCCAAGTCTATTTTAAACCCACTTATTTATGATTCATGCTTTCCTAAGCACACTCTATTCAGCACATCACTGGATCTCAGGGTACCAGAGTCATTTCCACTTTACAGATTAGGAAGTGAGTTGAGAGAAGTTGTGGCTTACCCATTATGGAAATGACATCGAGGCTGCTAAGTGCTGTGCTCTGTCACCCTCTTAGTGCTATGGTGAGCCCTTAGTGATATTCTATTTCATGTGTGATAATAACATTGGCTCTTCTCCTTCTACCCTTAGGCACAGGCCTGCTTTTACTTTTAGCACCCCTAGAGCAAGATCGTTCAACTCTTATGGAAAGCAGTGTGGAGAACTCTTAAAAATCTAAAAATGAACCAACAATTTCATCTGGTTATACCACTTCTTGGCATATATCCAAAGGACTCATCCTACTGCAGAGATACTTACACATCCCTGTTTGTTGCTGTTCTTTGCACAATAGCCAAGAGATGGAAGCAACCTAAGTTTCTCTCAACTGATGAGTGGATAGTGAAAATGTAGTACATTTACCCAAAGGAATTCTATTTATTGATAAAGAAAGACAAAAGTTGCAGGTAAATGGTTGGAACTACTGTTATACTAAGTGAGGTCACACAGACTCAGAAAAAAAAGGCATACGTTCTCCCTCATTTGTGGATCCTATTACCAAATCCTTATATATGAGTATATATTCTGATGTAACTGTAGGAACCAGAATAATGGATAAGAACCAGGGAGGTAAAGAAAAAGAAGGAAGCTGAGAGAAAAGAACAGTCGGAGACAGGTGTTACTATGGGAGAAATAGATCAAAGGGGGATATTTAAACAGAAGCTGGGAGGGAGGACTATACAAGGAACTTTGGAGAAAAAGGGAAAGAAGAAACTCAAGAGAGGTAGGACTATAGGAGACTGGTATTATCAAGGGAGAAACGGAGAAATGGGGACCCTTCAAACATGGAAGGCCTGGAGGAAGGGTTAGACTAAGACAGAGAGGGGAGAAACAAATAATGCCCAGCTAGTGTAAAAATACACAGGGAATCATATTAGGCAAACAACCTAATGACAAATTACACATACAATATCTCTACATGAGTCCATGTATGTAGCTGAAGGCTACATAACAAGAAACAGTGCCAGACAGGAGAAACGTTCCTTTGAGTTGTTGGCCAGGGTGATCCAAAAGATTCCCCAAATTACATAGGCTATTGTCATAGCCCTTGATTGCCCTAAAGAACTTGAAAGTTAAGAGCCTTGATGAAGACAGGACATACTTCAGAGATGGATTTGAAACAATGGAACTAGAAGTGACCTGGAAGCCACTTCCCTTGAAGGCTACCTCTCATCACTTTGGAGGGCACTATGCAAGCTTTTAAGAGAGAACACCAATTGATAGTCCAATATCAACTTCAAGACCAAATACCTCAATAACCAGCACAATGTACAACATTGGTGCAGTTGTGACACTTTTATCTTGAGGACAATTAACAGATACTTAATTAGACTAAAAGCCCACCCAGTGGGAGGATGTGTGATACTGTAAATACAGTCAAAAACACATGGCTGGAGAGGTCATAGATCTTAGAGAAAACCCCAATACTATCACATCCCTAGACTAATGCAATCTCTTACAATGTGCAAAATATGTATAGTTATATTTTCAGACAAATAATCCAGTCACCACTCATCAAAGAAGTTTCTTTTGTGCCAGATATGTTCACACAGAGACACTGTGTGTGAATTGCCTGAGCCTACGTGGCACAACTACAATGCAACTTCTACACCTAAGAACCACTGAGCCTTAGCCCCAACCCTAACACAAAAGGTCAAAAATGACTAAAACATAGACATTAGGAGTCTACAGAATGCTGGTGCTTGGGCAGGACTCCTATATTAAACTTTACCC
Source organism: Eospalax fontanierii (assembly GCA_035773235.1). NCBI lineage: Eukaryota > Metazoa > Chordata > Mammalia > Rodentia > Spalacidae > Eospalax > Eospalax fontanierii. The sequence goes on along the minus strand of CM069544.1, from coordinate 12,350,069 downwards.
ACTCTGGGCTTAGGGACCATTGCAGAAGAGGAGATGAAAAGGCTGTAAGAGCCAGGAAGAAGCTGCATGGCCATATGGACATAGGGCCCTACAAGCTCCTGGAGGCCTGCTCACATAACCCTACAGCAATGGTGGCAGCATGTGCGGGGCCCATGCAAAGTCAAGCAGACAAAAACCCAGCATAGAACTGAGGCGATGGAGAGCAGACCCCAAACTCAGATGAAGAAATATTGGCAACTGATTACTGCTGGATGAGGAGGATCCTCGCTGATCTTTCCAAAGCAAAGAACTCTAGATAGGCTGACTAGACCTCGATGGATGAACTTGCACAGAGGAATGTCTAGGGACACTAACTTGACACAATAGACTTTAACACAGATAACAGAATGTATGGATTCCGATTAGGGGTCCACAGTGAGGTTCCTGTGAGGAAGGGGGTATAAAGATGATGATTAAGTTCTATATGAAATGCACAAAGATTCGATTAAATTTAAATAAATAAAATATTTTAAAAATAATAACATCAGCAAATGTGATAACAACCTTCAAAATGCTTCAGAATCTTCTTCCATTTCTTCTCCAGTCTTCAGCTTCTATGAAATATATTTCACTGTTCTATCTTGTTAACTTTAAATAGATTTATAAGAGGAAGTATTCAACCAGAAACAGCCCTAATAGACTAGAAACAATAAAAAATAACCTCTTTTTATTCATATTGTTAGAGTTCATCAGACCAGCATAGCCATAAACTAAACATTGGTTTAAAGATGTAATGAATGTGATTCCCTTCAAAAACAGTCTACTAAAGGCCAGTAAAGGAGGAGAAAGGAGGATGACTCTGGATGGACATTCAATTAGTTTAGTTCCAATTATCTACTGCTGTCAGATAAAAGAGAACATAATTCACTTAACTCTATCTGTGACCACATACTTTCCTTTGAAATGGTAAAATAAAGAAATCATAAATTTTACAGTAGTCTCAGGCAATATCATGAGGATACACATCCTGGATTCCTTGGCTCTGATCCTTCTCAGACATATATCCTGAGGAGCTTACGTATTCCTGAAGGGACTCTTCTCCCTTGCAAATTTTGTACTATGGTAACATCTATATCTTTCTTTAATGCTTAAAATTTGGTGATTTAGAACTTAATCCAGTTCAGAACAGTAGTGAGGAGTTGCCTGGCAAAATGGTAACCAAGTAGAAAGGTTTCTAGTCCCACCCGTTCCTTCTGGGCTCCCAGCTGGGGGCCAGGCTTGAAAACTGGCTCTCAGGAGGTTTCATGACCATGACTTTTAAATCTGTAAAGTGTTCCTAAAATCTTACAAATTTATATGGTGTTTGAATTCCACATTAACACAGGCACTAGAAAACACACAAAAGGGAAACATTTCTTTTTTATTAACAAAGAGTTGTCTCAGTCACTCTAGGAGCATTGCTTATGTTCTAACAAATTTTTTTCAAGATGTGTTCACTAAAAATGTGTTCTAATACCTTGCTCATAATTGTTTTGCCTTTTAATTACAACGCCTGAGTGATAATAATTCACAAACCAGTTATGTTTCCCTTTTCACAAACTTAAGTGGACCATTCTTCAATGAATATAAATTAATGAGTCTTACAAGCTCAGATTTGAAAATCTGTTAAGCGTAGACTTCATCACCTTCTGGGGGGCATCTCTTTTATTCCTTTTTGAGACTTTCCAAAGTAGGGTAATCACATGCTTACTCCATTCAATGCTCTTTGCAGCAAAAAGTGTCACATAATTGCAAATAGTTTGTGTCTGATTTTCATCTTGGTACCTTTGCTAGCATATCACTCAAAGACTGGGACCATTTATGTGTCTGAACAATATCAATCATACTGCCAATCACCTGCTCTGCTTCTAAAAGGCTGCCAATCAAGAGCTACCTAATTGGTCTTAGAACCCACTCAGTGGGAGCAAACTCATGTGTGGTACTGTAATCATAGTCAAATACACATGATTGAAGAGGTCATAGATCTTAGAAAAAACCCCAAGGCTGTCTCATTCCTCGGCTAATGTAACTTCTTACTAAGAGCAAAATACATATCCTTATATTTATATTCAAGTCTTTTGCACCAGACAGAGACTACTACAGAGTGCCCAAACTGGTAACACACAGACATTGTCTGTGAACTGCCCATACCTAAGCAGCACATCTACAATGCAACCTCTGCACCCAAGGCTCACTCAACATGGAACAAGGGATAAAGAGGACACTAATGAATTTTTTCAACTCTTATTAATGGAGCTCCTTCATGCAGCAGAGGTCCAGTAATGCAAAAGGTCACAAATGGCCAAAGAATGGAGATTAGGAATCTGCAGAGTATGGGTCCCTGGACAGGACTGCTATACTAAGTTTCACTCACCCAAGGTTCAGGGTCCATTGGGGAAGAAGAGGTGGAAAGACTGTAAGAGCCAGTGAGGAAGTGTGTGACAATATGGAAACAGAATCCTACAAGCTCCTGGAGCCCTGCTCATACGAACCTACAGCAATGGTTCCACATGCTCAAGACCCATGCAAACTCAAGTAGACAAAAACCTAGCATGTAACTGGGGAAATGGGTAACAGACCTCTCAATTTTTATTTAAGAAATATTGGCAACTGATTACTGTTAGATGAGAATGAACTGATTTTCCTAAAGCAAGGGTCTCCAGATAGGCTGACTAGACCTTAGTGGATGAACCTGCACTGAGGAATATTTGGGGACACTAGCAACACATACATGAAAGAATGTGTGGATTCCAGTTGGGGGCCATGGAGGGCACCAATGCGGAACAGGGTATAAAGATGATTCAGATTGATTGAGATGCTCTGTATGAAATGGCTCAATTAAAAAAATAAAAATAACGTCATCTTACAGGCAAAAAAAAGAGGGCTTAAAAAAAGAGAGAGAGATAGCTAAGTAGTTAAGTAGTGGCTGCTCTTGCAGAGAACCCACTTCAATTCCAAGCACCCACATGGAAGTTAACAATAATCCATAACTCCAGTTCCAGGGGAATTTGACAATGTCTTCTAGCCTCCACAGGCATTGTATGACAAGGTGAACTTATACACATGCAGGCAATACACTCATACACTTAAAATAAAAATAATAAAATATTTTTTAAAGTAAGTTAAAATTAAAGCTGGGCATAGTGGCACAGGCCTTTAATTCCAGCACTCTGGAGTCAGAGGCAGGTGAATCTCTGTGAGATCTAGGCCAGACTGCTCGACATAATGAGTTCCAGGCTAACAGAGGATGCAGGAAGGCCCTGTCTCTGAAAGATCAAAAAAATTAAGTCGCTTGCTTTCTGAACATCTTATTGTGAGAATTATTTTAAATTGTCTATATAAACTCTTTGCAAAATACATGTTTTGCAAAATTTCCTTCTAGCTCATCATTTCATAAATTAAAAGAAAATTGGGAAAACTGTGTTAATAGCAGATAAAACATATTTTGGAGCACATAGTAATATTAAGGATAAAGAAGTTCATTTCTAATGCTAATAAGATCAATTTATCAAGAAGACACGGCAATTATAAACATATATGCAGCTAATAACAAAGATTCAAAACACAAAGAAACACTAGAATTGTTTAACAAATGGAAAAACCTATAATGATAATTAGAGATTATTAATACCCTCCTCTTAATAATTCTTAAAATAGTAGGCAGAACATGAGGAACACAATCAATTTACTTCATGAAATAGATAATCAGAGAATAATCCACTCATTAATATAGGACTGAGGAGATACCTCAGTCAGTAAAGAGCTTACTATGAAAATTGAGAACCTACATTCAATCCCAGAACCCACATAAAAGCTCTCAGTGTAGTTGGCAAGCCTGCAGTCTCAGAGATGAGGAGATAGACAGGCAGGTTCCTGGGGTCTTACTGGCCAGCCAGTATAGCTTCCTTGGAAAGTTCCAGGCCAGTGAGAAACCCAGGAGCAAAAATAAAACAAAGTGGATTCTCCTGAGAAATGACACCGAAGCTGACCTCTGGTCTCCACACATACACTCACACACAAATATGCAACCCCACCACCCCGCCAATACCTCTAAAATATAGCTAAGTACTAATTCTCTCCAGTTTTACACAGAACATTTGCCAAGACAGATTTTATTCCGTAAAATCAGTATCAATAAATTCTGAAGTATTTGAATTATGCATAGGCTTTTTTTTTTTTTGCCTTACAACTTGGAATAATCGGCAAGTCTCAGAGTTGTGTCTTATGTACACATAATGTGTATACGTGGTCCCCTGCTACACAGAAAATCCACAGGCATGTAATCATAATGTTCTCAAGGCACTCTCAACAAAATATCACACTCAGAAGAATACAGCCCTAAGACATGCCAGGGCCTTAGCTAATGCAACCAGGATTTCCAGAAGTGGAGGGTGTAGTGATCTGAATGAGAATGTCCCCCATAGACTCTAAGCATTTGGACATGTCCCTGTTTGGTGTCACTGTTTTGGGAGGTCTTAGAAGGTGTTACCATGCTATAGGAAGCCGTGAGGATGGGCATAGAGCGTTCTTACACCTTTCTGGATCTCAGGTCACTCGCTGCTTCCTGGGCCTGCTTGAAGATGTGAGCAATTAGCTTCTGTAATTACTCTAGCCACCTCTGCTGCCATGCCTCCCCAGCCCTATGATGGACCCTTGCCCCTTTGGAACCGTAAGATAAATAAACTCTTCTTTTATAAGTTCCCATGATCAGTGTTTCTGTCACAGCAACAGAAAAGTGACTAATACAGAGGGAAACCTGACATGCCTCTTTATTCTTTGGCTTCCAGTATATAGGAAAACAGATCCTAAGAGGAGTTAGAAAATTCTGGCTTTATCTTAACAGGTTTGTATTTTGGAAAGTAATGCATTTAATATAAATGGCTAATAAAAGTAACACCTAATAGTGTATTATAGGTCATGTGACTCATAAGTGTAAAATTATTGATTCAACATTTTCATTCATTTGTTTCATATCAAAATTAATCATCTTATCATGATTAATGAGGTTAAGCCCTTTATAAATACCATCCCTTTCATAATGGGTCTTAGATCATGTCTTTTTCATTTCTTGAAGACATTCTGCACCACCAGGAACTGCTATTGCCTTAACTTAGCTCTAGGGGAGGAGCCCATCTAATTCTGTCTTAATTCCCCCTTTATCTGAATATATGAGCATTAGCTTCTCCAGTTCTGAGTGAATATGCCCATGCTAAATCATTGAAATTGCTTTCAAACATAATAATAATATGAAAAACTATACTATGCATTTCACAGGAGAAATTGGATTCTTACATTTATTCCCAAGATGAAATAGAAGTATATAGATTCTGAGCTGGACACAAGCAGATCATGTTCTACTCTAATCATGAAAGACATTTGAGTATGATCATTTTATTGGCAAATGATAATATATTATTATTGCAGGACACAGTATCAATAAAGAATGTGAGCTTAGTCAGGCATCGTGATGCACACCTTTGATTCCAGCACTGGGGAGACAGAGATGCTTGGATCGCTGTGAGCTCAAGGTCAACCTGGTCACATAGTGGATTTCAGGGCAGCTAGGCTACAGGGAGACCCTGTCTAAGAAAAAAAAAAAGATGTGAGGCCAATATCAACTCTGATAGTTACTAGAAAATGGGCAAAACTCTTTACTTGTGTACTTTCATTGTCAAACAGAAATTGATAACCTCTTCAAAATGGTTTTGTTTTAAGATGTAAATAGCATAAAGCATCAACATACAAGGAAGTATACTCAATAAATAGTATTTATGATAGGCAAATGTTTCTTACCCCAATGTCTGCTAGTCATAGTAAGTAATGTCAGGAGATACTGCATTCATATATGTGTATGCATATTTTAAATATTTTATTAATCTTTAAGAACTTAATACAATGTATTTTGTTCATATTCAGACCCCTATCTTCTCTCAGATCCGCTGTCCCCTCATGTCTGTCATGTCTTCTATTAGTTTTTGTTTAAGACCTATCAGGCCTAATTGATGTTCGTCCAAACTCTTGAGTGTGGGTCTACTCTCTGGAGTGTGATCAAACTACCCAACATCACACTGACTCTCTCTCTCCCGGCAACTATCCATTGCCAATAGTTCCTCAGTAAGAGCCGGAGCTTCTTGAGAGGTAACTCCCCTCTGCACACTGGAATTTTATCTAGCTTGGCCTTGGGAAGATCTTGTGCGGGCTGTCACAAGTACTGTGGATTCCTAGTATCTGGAAAGCACTGTTTCCTTTTATTCATCTACCACCTCTGGCTCTTACAATCTTTCCATTCCCTCCTCCACAAGGATCCTTGCCTTGGGAGGGGAGAGTGTGATATGAGTGTCTTTGGAATGAGCATTGTTCAGTCTCTTATTCTCTGCCCATTGACCAGTTGTGGGTCTCTAATCACCATTTGCTCCAAGAAGAAGCTTCTCTGGTGTGAGCTGAGAGATGCATTAATCTATGGGTGTAGTATTCTTTAGGAACCAGTTTAATACTATGTCCATTTAACAAAATAGTACTAGGTTCTCCCCTATGGCCTATGACCTGTCTAGTCACAGTACCTTAGACCTGATAAGTGTCAGGTATGGGCTCCATCTTGTACAGTGGGCTTTAAATCCAACCAGAAAGTGGTTGGCTACCCCCTTAACATTCATGTCACTATTGTTCCAATGGGCATATCGTGCTCTCTGGGCATAAAAAGAGATGGTGTTCAGTATGGGACAGGCATGGTTTCCTAAATGACTGCATGTGCACACCTGGGTAACTAACAATGGAGCTTCCATTCCTGCCCCATGATAATGATCTCCATATCTTTGCTTCTGGAGTGGAGCTGATAAAGCGGAGTGCTTCTATCCCTTCATCCCACCCGTTGCCATAGTCCCGAGTGTAGCTTGCAGACCAAGCATCTCCTCCATAAATGAAATGCATGCCTCCTTCCTGTACTGACTTCTTCCAAATAGGCTTATAATGATTTCTAAAGATGTGTATTGTTTCTATTAAAGATCTTTACCATTATTCCTGGGAGAAAATGTCTGGACTTTCTCCCAGCCTCAGGGAAAAGCAGCTCCTTACTTTGGACAATGTTCTGGTCAGATGCAGTGAATTTCAGTTACTCTCTCTTGGGCCTCTAGATACCTAAGTCTGGCACTATCTGTTTGTAGAGATCTATGGCACTGCCATACCTGCCCAGCCATAACTTTCACAGCAGTTGAATTCTGACTGCAACAGAACTTCTCCCATGCCTTCAGTATAATGCATAAATACCAATTTGCAGGATCCCAGGGAACCTTATTTGACATCTAAGTCTAGTACAATCAAAAAATGTATTCATGATTCAGTCACCAATTTATCTTTTTATTGCTCTGCTGATTTGAGATGAATAAGCCTCTTACACTTCTCGGCACATTCTATTGCACTTCTGCAAGCCACTCCATACTTCATATCAACCAACTCTACAGAAGTTCTCCTGTCAGAGTTATTATGTAGATCAGGAGGAATGGCTTTCTTCAGTGAGCAACCTAGGACACTTTGGACAGTGACAAAACCACAGCAAAAAGACAGTGTCTGGGAATTGATAGAAAGGCAGTGTAAGGCAAAGCAGGGCTTATGCATGCCTCAGACTGAAGGTGCATGCACGTGTGTGCCCACAATTATAAAGGGCCCTTAATGTGGGGTAACATCCAGCCCTGTCGCTCTCTCCAGTTCCTGAGACTATGATGAGGCTATGGTAAGTCCAAATAAAAATCTTATTTTGCAAACAGGTACTGTATATCTCCCTGGATCCAATTTCAATTCAGCTGAAAATTTGTTAAAGTATAACCATGACATCATTGAATACAAATGGAAATAAGAACCTAGAACTATCTTAAGCAGAAAAAAAAAATTTAAAGAAAATCCTAAGTAACTTGATAAGGGTATGATAAGGTATATGCGTTTGTCAAAACTCATTGTCTAAGGCTGGCTCTACGAGAGGGAATCCATGTCCAGTATGTCAACTTGGTCCAGAACCTATGACTGAAGAGGTCTTAGGCCCTAGCGGGGAATCAGATACTGCTACTTAGTTGACTTGATATAGCATCAAATTGCCACCTAAATATCTGTGTTTACGGAACTGGAGAGATTGCTCAGTGGTTAAGAGCACTGACTGCTCTTGAAGAGGACCTGGGTTCAATTCCCAACACCCACATGGCAGCTACCAACTGTCTATAACTCCAGTTCCAGGGGATGTGACGCCCTCTTCTGATCTCTGTAGGCATTGCATGACATAGGTGCACTCACATACATGCAGGCGATACACTCATATACACAAAATGAAAATAAATAAAATATTTAAAATTGTTCTTTATAAAAAATCTGGGTTTATGCTCACAGCTACTCTCAGCCTCAATTAAAGAAGCCTCTCCTTGCAGTGAATGGAGGTGAAACAGAGACCTATGACTGTATAAGACGCCAAGAATGAATAAAGGACTGTTGAGGTTGAGGCTCAGTCCTAAACAATACATTTGAATCACCCCCTTCCAGCTCATGGATTATTGGGAAAGAGGAACAAAGAATGTGAGAGCTGGAAGGTGAGAGAAGGGTTGTGAAATGTCATTTCTAATCAGTATGTGAGAATCATGAACTCACAGCATAAGCCTACTGGGGCCCACAGTGGTCCTCATCACAGGTAGTTAAGGATGAGGAAAAGACTTGGGGAGCCTTACTGTTGATCTATTAGCAATAAATAGATTCTGAGAGAGGGGAAGGCACAGTATCCAATTATAAACTCATTCGTGAGCCCACCAGGATATAATATAAAGTTTCCAATCCAGGGTCACACCAAGGTAACCAAACTCTGTGGACACAAAACAAAAGAAAAGAAATCAATATGGGAAAGATTGTAAGGGAGAAGGGGATGGCAGGAATGGGAGAGAAGTCAGAGAGGGAGGGGTAGTAACAGGAATGCATTATATACATGTATGAATCCGTCAAACAGTATTAATAATTCTAGGTTAGAAAATGTAAAAACTTACCAAATTGTACACTTTAAATATATGTAGTTTATTATCTATAAATGTTCAATAGGTAAATGAACAAAACATATTTTTCATTTGTTATTAGTGCACACACGTGTGTGTGCATGTACATGTGTGCGTGATGTCTGGAGATGTGGGTGCACATGCCACAGCACACATATGGAAGTCAGAGAACTTTCTGGAGTTGGTCCTCTCCATGCATCTTACGTGGGTTCTGGGGATTGAACTCAAGTTGCCAGGCTTGTGGGAGAAGTGATTTTATTCACTGAGCCATTTACATATGTGACTATCATTCAATAAGAGAATGAATTGCAAACATGTGTTATATGAACAATTCTCAAGCATTGTGCTCAATGAAAACACCATACACACCACATCTCATATCTTAGGATCCCATGTTTATACACACACCAAAGTTATGAGGATTTAAAGTAGGTTAGTAATTTAACTAGAGAAAGGGAACTATGCATTGCAGACCCTATGGGGTTATGAAAATGAAATGATTCATTTACTAAAACAAAGGGTACCAATTTCTGGTCCACCTATTTCATTCTTTTTCAGCTCACAGTGATCTCACAATGAATCTGCATAACAGGAACCGAAATCCGATAAAATCTGGAATGAGCTTTAGCAGCTGAGATTCTCCACTGTGCATCAATCAACAAGTCCTCTGGGTAACATGAGGTGATTTCAATGATATCTTCAAAATGTTACATTAAGAGGTGTGTATATATTTTATTTTTTATTGCTTTGTGTATTTCATAGAGAACATCTCAATCAATCTTAATCATCTTTATACCCCCTCCCTACCTGACCCCCCCAAAAGCCCTCCAACTGGAATTCATACATTCTTTCATCTGTGTTAAGGTCTATTGTGTCAAGTTAGTGTCTAAATGTTCCTCAGTGCAGGTTCAGCTACTGAGGTCTAGTCAGCCTATCCAGAGTCCCTCGCTTTAAGAACATTAGTTCATCCTCACCCAGCAGCAATCAATTGCCAATATTTCTTCAGCAAAGATTGGGGTATGTTGCCCATTTCTCTAGTTCGATGCTGGGTTTTTGTCTGCTTGAGTTTACACGGGTCTTGAGCATGCCAGTATTTTAAACAATTGAGTACAACAATTAAGGTTATGAATATAAAAATGAACTATACACAATTCCAGAAATCTGAAGTAGAACAAAACTCTCAATAGCTCAATATACTAAGTTGATGTCTACCAGGAGATCATGCCATCATCTTATATTAAGAAATATACATTCTCAGAATTCATAAATGCAATAAAATTAGGCATTTTGCTGTAATCTATGCTTGTGTGTTATATATGTCATGAGGACAGGCTAAAAGGAAAATAAGAAAATGGAAGGGTTTTTGGTTTTGAAAGTTCTGTGATGGTAAATATAAATCACCTCTAGAACAGAAAAGCAAGGAAAAATAAATATATTTGTATATAGTTTGGGTAGTCTAGTACGAAAGTTTATAGGTAGGCAAGTGCTACATCTTATCTTCCTAGGATCTTTGCCTTTGAGAAATGCTGTGGTGTTATGTCAAAATAGAAATCAATAGAGATTCTTGGGTGGATGGACTGGGCTTACCCTTAGGAGAGTAGATGAGCATAAAGAATGATGGAAGAAGCTATTCACAGTATGATCTTGCTGTATAGTGACACTCTATCTGTTTACGTATGAGCCACAATTCAGCCATTTGGGATTACAAATAGACTGCTTCTCTGATAGGAGTGAAAGCAGATGAGATGTTTTATCAGAAGACATGCCACCATCATTGAGAGGAAAGTCTGATGAGGAGCCAGTCTTCCACATCTTGGAAATGATGGTGATGTTGTATTAGTTACTTTTAATAAAAGCTGTTCTAATAAAATACCATGACAAAAGCAACTTATAGAAGGAACTTATTTGGGCTTCCCTTCCAGAAGGGTGAAAGTCCATCATGATGAAAAGGCATGGCAACAAGAGCCAAAGGTTGAGAGCTCACATCTTCAATGGCGAACACAAGCATAAAGTAAACTGGAGCTAGGGGGAAGCTATGAACAATAAAAGCCAGCCCACAATGACAAGCTTCCTCCCGCAAAGCCACACCTCCCAGGGACCTGTGACCTTCTCCAGATACCTCCACCAGTGACAATGTGTTCAAATATTTGAACCTATGACAGACATTTCTCATTCAAACCACCAGAGATGCTTTCAGCATATCAAGATCTCTGTGATGCTCTGCGCATTGAACACTGCAAACACTCAAGGTACAGAAATGTATGTTTCTTTATCTCCAGAAAGCATAGAGGTCAATAAGTGCACACTGACTGTGCTTCACAGGCAATCTCTAGTAATGAGACAGGAAATTTCACTTGTGAAATTTAGAAAGAGGCAGCTGTGCATTGGTGTATGGATTTCCTGGCATACTCAAAATGCCCCTTAGTATAGAGATATATAGATGTAGTTGTATCTATCATATTTACTTTTATTTTATATTCTTGGGCTAGGCAGTTTGAGTTAACTTCAATGATTTAATTCAAAAACAGATTAACCTCTTCCTTACCCTGAGGCTTACAAAAAAAAAAGTTGTAGCTAGAGATGAAACAGTGGTTAGCATTTATACAAGGCTAAAGCATTCAATAAACTGAAAAAAATGAGAAGAGGAATTATTGAATGACTTAATGAGTAATTAATGCTTTGACTTCTGCTATGAAAGGTAATTCATTCATCTCAAGTCTGGGTTAATTACAGAAATATAATCTAAGTAGAATCCTGCTGTGAAATGATAAAATGTATAAGGTTAATACACAACTTTGGGAACACCCACATATTTTAATTTAATAATAGACACTTATGGCTTCAATTAAGGCACATTATCCCACTAGTATCTGAGTTGTATTTAACAGACAAAAGTGTGGCTAATGAATTTGCTCATTACATTTCTTTGGTCTTGGTTTGAGAGAGTCATTGTTCTCACTTGTCACTGGTCTTTGTATTTGAAAGTGTTTTCCATTGATGACATCTATGTGAGCAGAGGTAGCTGCAATGTAGGTGTCCACATGCTTCTTTTAGTCATTCTTTGTGGCCAGAGCTGCTCCTACAAAAACCACTGCTGTATCAGATGGTGGTGTTTGGACTCGTAGTAAGCTAAACCTTCTTATATTATTCACATTATGCTATCTTTGCTATTGCTCTGATTTCTCCCAGCTTTGCCTCCATACTGTGCACATAAGGCATTGCTTCTCTCTTTACTGCTGTTAATACAGTGACTGTTTGGACAGGAATGCAATAAGTCAGACAACCATATTTCATTCTAATGAACTGTAGGCATTTCAGGGAGGGGGCACTAAAGGGCAGAGCAAACATATCAATAGATCCTCCTGGACTCTGGCTAGAAGAAGACTGAAAACAACCTTCAGCCCATCATGAGTAAAATAACCTTTTATTCTTCAGAAATGTGGCAGACTGTTAGGTAAATAAATCTCCTGATTCACAATATTGCAGTTTAGGGGTTAAAGCGATGGGTGACTTAGTGATTAAGAGTGCTTAGTTCTCTTCCAAATGACCCTAGTTCAATTCCCAGGACCCAGAACTAGTGGATTACAACTCTTTGTAGTTCCATCTCCAAGAGTCTCATATCCTTTCTCTGGCCTCCATGGCATACGCGACATACATATATACACACACACAGCATTCACTCATACAGATACACACATATACACATAAATGTAAATAAATCTTGGGGCTGGAGAGGTGGCTCAGCCGTTAAAAGCACTGACTGCTCTTGCAGAAGACTTGGGTTTTATTCCCAGCACCTCATGGTGGTTAACAACTGTCCGTAACTCCAGATTCAGGGGATCTGATGCCCTCTTCTGACCTCTGCAGACATTGCATGACATGGGTGCACTTAAATGCAGGCAATGCACTCATACAAATAATCATAATCATAAATAATAGTGTAAAAAATAAAACACTCAAAAATAAATAAATATTTAGGTGCAACACTGGGGTTTATATGGAGAATATATGAAATATCCAGAACCAGGTCTGGCACACAAAATACACTTGAAGGTTTTCTGTATTTATTGTTATTAATTTGTATTTCTTTGTATTAAATTAACTCTTGTAGTTCTAGAACTTGAAGCAAATTTTCTTGACTGCGAGATTCTCCCCCATCCCTGTGCCCCCGCCCCCCCCATCCCCTGAAAAGGAATAAAATATACAGTAGTTGGGTTGGGTTGTGTGTAAGTGGCTCCCTCTGGTGAGAGATTCTGAGATTCATGCTCATCTGCATGAAAGACCAGACCAAAGACTCAGGAAGGGACCTGGAAATGGCAGGTATTGGCTCCATAAACATGAGGACCTGAGTTTAGACCCCCCAGCATCCACATCAAAAGTCAGGGGCAACAGCATTTGTCTGTAATCCCAGTACTGTGGAGGCAAAGACAAAGGAACCCTGGAGCTGTCTGGCCAATCTGAGCTCCAACTTCAATGAAACATGACCTGGAAAACCATTGAGGAAGATACACTGACTTTAGGCCTCCACACACATGTGGCGGGGGAGATTTAGGAACAAAAGGAAAATATTTCCTACATGAGTTTTCTAGAAATGGTAAGACATAGGAGGAAAGAAGTCAGCTAGGAAAATGAATGCATTTCTTAAAATTGGCATAGCACTAGAATCTGGTTGATAGTTGCAGGGAAAGGAGATAGCTGTTCCTGGAACTAAGTTGCAGCCTTCACCTTTCTAAACCCTGAAAGCTCATTGCTCTGATTCTCATAGAGTTGCATCATAGTAGTCGCATAAACCCAACTATTGTTTATTTTATTTCTAAGATGACCTGTTTGGTAGGCCAGATATAGTAGACAGAGAATGATTAAATCATCAAACTCACACTCATTCTAACAATACACAGCATCACCTACTTAATGGTGATTAATTCCTGGGCATTCTATGGGTCTTAGATCCTAAACACAAGACATATAAAGAGCTGTTTTCTATAAGTTTCCTAATGAAACTAAAAACCCTTTCAAAAAAACTGGTCCTCAAACCTCTGAGTGTACATAATGAATCACATACAAGAAGAATGTGCTAATGCTACTTAGTTATTCTGATAATGAGAAACATTTATTGAATACTGTCCAGGTGATAGAACCTGTACTAAGCATTTTCCCAACCTTTATTCTATATTTTCTAATTATATATTATATTCTATAATTAATTTTATAATTAATATATTAGTTATTTTTTTCATTGCTGTAGACAAATGCCTTATAGAAATTAGGGAATTAAGGTTTATTTGGGAGCCCAGATATTCTAACCCAAGAGCCTATAAGGCACAAACCATCGCATTCCATTCCTATGCCCCATGGCCATCCTACAGTGAAAAATAAGTTTAGTCTAATTTCAAAAGTCTTCCAGAGTCTTAACAGTTTCAGTACTGGATAAAAGACCATGGCTCCCACAGCCTTTGAATGCCCAGGAAACCAAATGTGAAAAACTGCTTCCCTCACGTGACTATTTTGGAGCAGGTAACTCCTGCAGCTCTGTCTTCTCAGATATTCTCCTTTTAGAAAAAAGTTGGCAAATTTGTTTGCATTTCTATATGTCGGGGCCTTCAGTGATGGGAGTCTCTTCCTTATCTTACCTACTGTCCTAGTGCAAACTGCACAGTTTCCCTAATAGTACTAATCCCTTCAGCAATTTCAGTCTTTTAAACACCTAGTCCACAGCTTTAAAGGCACTCTCACGTGCCCAAAATGCACATTCACATATCTTTCTGCTCTACCTTTTGCTCTGAATTCTTGCTATGTTCCTGGCTAACAGCATCAAGTAACCACCATGTCATAGCCTGAATCATACTGCTGTCTTGGAATTTTCACCAAACAAACAAATTTGTTACTTTTTAATTCAACAACACTCAAATTTTCAGGACATGGTCTTTTGAACTCTCACTAGAACAATATACTTTAAGCTCTGATTTATGACAGTCTAGGGTTTCCCTAACCCATAGTAGCTCCAAAATCTTCCGATATTCCTCACTGAACTTGTCCAAAGGCCTACAAACTACATGGTTAGGTTCTCCACAGCAATGAACTCCTGATATAAATTCTTTGTATAACTTAATTTTCTCATCTCTGTGACCAAATACCTGACAGAAACAACCTTAGGAATAGGTTTATTTTCACTCTGAGTTTCAGGGGAGTTCAGTCCATCATGGAGGAAAGGCAAGCAGAGTGGCTCAGTCCGTGACGGCTGGAGTTTGTGACACCAGTTTCTCACAACGCAGGCAATGAGGAAGCAGAGAACAAGCGATGGGCAGGGGTACAACCCTCAAAGTCCTACCTCTTACAACCCACCAGCAGATCTCATAGCCTCCCAAAACAGTACTACCAGATATTCAGGCACACATTCAGAATGAACCCATAAGAAGCATCATTTTTGTGGAAATCAGTTATCAAAGAAACAACACTCAGTGCTTGTGTAAATTCCAATACTCCCTAACGCAACCTCTTAATTACTGTTTTTGCTCCATCTTCCTGTGAACACCCTCAAGTCTTTCCAACTGCAATGAGAGCACTTCCCACTGCAGGCATGCAACATAAGGTGAAGAAGCCCACAGGACCCTGTCCCGCAAAGCAAAGGAGAAAGCAGAAGACTTCAAAGCCTCCAACACACATTTCACTGCTATGTTCCAATACAGACTTCTCAAAATGGCAACAGAAGAACGCAAGTGACACGTGGTCTATGCCACACAAGGTGCAGACAGGATCGTGCATTAATATTTGGAGCAGCTCAACTTGCTTCCTCATTAAACCTCTATTTCTGAAATTCTGTTTCTAAACATCAGGCAGATATCTCTTCATCCCACAAATAAGTATCTTATTACATCTCTTTCTGTAAGTTCCCAACAACACTACATGGGCAATGAACACTTAACAGAGTGCCAATAATAGTTCCAGAGTTTGTCGTTTCTATTAGTTTTCCCTTTTTAATTGAATTTTTGTGGATTTCATAGATTATATTTGGATCATTTTTAGAACCCCTCTCCCATTTTCACCCCTTACTCCTGCCCAATTTCATGTACATATATATGTATATGCCTCTAGAGTCTAATCTGTGTCCCTAATGTCCTTTGGTGTAGGGTCTACCTCCTGGAACCTGGTTAAACTATCAACAGTCACACCCTTTAAAAGACACTGACTCTCCACAACAGTCACCAGTTTGTAATAGCTCCTTAGGTAAGGATTGGGGTTTCTAACACACTTCCCCACATCTGTGCTGTGATTTTTGTCTAGCTTGAGCTTACATGGCATTTGACATGTAAAACAGACTTTGTAATTTTTAAAAGTGAAACTAAGAGTTTGCTATAACTCATAAAATATGCAATAAGAGGCTTTGAGTGAAATTGAAAAATAGGAGGAAAATCTGTGCTCACGGCAGGCAAAATATTCCTGACATTTTTAATAATAATGAAACCTAAGACTTCCTTAAGGCAAAACTGAAATCCATTTTGTATGTGAGGAAAAAATAGGTTCCATTTAATTTGTTTGGGTTTCTTTGTTGGGTTTTCTGTTTCTTATCAGAAAGTTTGAAGATATGAAAAGAACGGATAATAAATGTCTCAATGGTGGGGGAAGGTGTGAAAGACAGAGCCGGTTTTTCTAACCAAACTACAAAATTCATGATGCAGTGTGCAAGTAGTGCCCTTTATTCATGAATTCAGTTTTTTTTACTTTCATGAAACAAAATGTAGGCTTGTTTGATTTTATAATCTATATATCCTGGCAATGCAGATGTTAAAGGGTAGAGTGGTTTCCTGATAAGGTTTGCCTAACTCACGTAAGATGAGAGAAAGAGAAAGGTAAAACAAGCATCTTTAATTTTTAAAAGGTGGTGTAATCACTGTCTTCAAATGCCAGCTAGAGCTGCCCTGTGGGATATGGATTAGATTTATAGTGTGAGCTTAAACAGAGAATGGTGTTTACCAGCATAGAGTTCAATATGGAAGAACACAGCACTGTAGTTATTGGTTTATTTGATCTAATCCTCAATTCTAAATTCCTGGAGTTGGGACTACAGGATTTCTACTGCCTAGGAAAGTAGTCTTTAGTAAATGCTGGAGTAATGGCAAGACGATGGCTAGAACTGTCCAGTTCTGAAACCTATGAGTTCTCCATGCCAATGATGTGCCAATCTCATTGCCACATGCTTCATGGCAGCAGAATCTAGGTCTGAGGTAGAGGCTGGAATAAATAGCTTGAAAGGTCTGATTTAATTCTGCTCTCCAAAGATTCAGATATACAATCTCAACTTCAGGACATCAGAATTAAGCGCAAGATAAAATGAAGCCCATAAGGACAGCCTTGGGTTAGTCTGTATTTTTCTGCCAATAACACAGTACAACACACTACACTGGGTGGGTTTCTATAAAAAGTTTATTTGGCTGACAATTTTAGAGCTCTTAAGTCAAGGATCTACATTTCTTCTTGCTGATAAAATCCCCAGGGGCATAGGTCATCACGTGACAAGAGAAAGGCAGTGTGGGGTATCTGTGCATGTGTGTTTAATATATGTATGTGTGCTGTGTATATGTATGTTTGTGGTATATGTATGTATATGTGTGTGCTATGTGTGTTTGTGGTATATGTGTGTACACATATATATACATAATGTGTGCATGTGTGTGGTATGTTTATGGGTGGTACATTTATATGTGTTTGTGTATCTCTGTGACTGCTGTATGTGTTTATATCATGTTTGTGTGTGTGATGTAATGTGGCGGGTGGTGTATGTGTGTGTGGTGTGTATGTATGTTTATGTATGTGTGTACTGTATGGTGTGTGGTTTATGTGTATTTGGCATGTGTATGTGTATGCCATGTATATGTGTGCATATATGTGTATGAGTGTGCTTTATGGTATGTTATATGTGTATACTATGTGTACATATCATGTATATGTATGTGTGTATGTGTATTCTGTATAGTGTGTGGTGCATGTACGTAGTGTGCATGGGGCATGTATTTATGTGTATTGTGTGCTATATGGATATATGTGCCCTGTATGTGTGTGAAATGTGTATGTGTCATGTATGTGCATACTATTATATGTGGGGGGACTGTATATATGTGTACCTGTATATATCTGTGTGTATTATGTAGCCTGTTTGTGTGACCTGCATGTGTATATGTGTGAGATATATATGTGTATATGTGTGTGGCATGGATATGTGTGTTTATATGTGTACTGTATGGTATGTGGTATGTGTATATGTCGTGTGCATATGCTCTTGTCTCTCTTTTCTTGTAATGCCACTATTTTCCAGTCACGAGAGATCTACTCTGATGACTTCATCTATTAGTCATCTCCAAAGGCTTTCCCTCTAAACATCATAGTCACATGAAATTTCACCCTCTTAATATTTCACAATGGAGATTAAATTTCAACACAGGAACCCTAGGGGTATACACTCAAAACACATCCAAGTAACAGAAAATATCTGCTTTGCCTTTGTGTTACTGTGCCTTTTCAGAGAAATTTTAGGAAAGTAGTTCCATCTGCAAAACATCTTTCATAAATGAGTCATAATTCTAAGGCCTAAGACACGGTCATGTTTCAGGAAAACCCAGCAGTCCTCTCCTTAACTTCCAAAGCCTTCTGTATGAAGCCTTCCCCTATTTCAGAGGTCGATGCGGAAAGCCTGGGAGGGATTTTTCTCTAAATAACAGCTGATTATGAGGCCGCTATACAAAATTCGCCTTGGGAACTGGGCCATAGGCAATACTCTCACGTTACAGAATGCCCCTTGAATGCTGCTTTTAGATGCCATCTGAACCTGGAGGCTGTGGTGATCAAGTGTCAACTGCTGCCCATGTGGAGCAACTGTTGCCCAGGAGGAAGCAACAGGATCAATGTCCTCGAGTACTGCTTTCCTTCCAGGTGCAGATCTTCCTCTTGAGGAGTCAAATCATACCATTTGGATTTTCTTTTTCTTAATAGAAATATTTTGTTGTTGTTGGGAGATATTCTGAGAGCAGCCATCCAGCACTGTCTGTCTTCCCAAGAGCTTCCCTGATTTCACACAACCCCTGACGCAAACTCGGAATCTACCTGGAAGTGAATTGCGTCGTTTTGGGGGTTCACCTTCTCACTTCATCTGTCATCCACATGCTCCCTGGCAGAAGTGTAATATTAACTATTTCCATTTATTCTTAATTTAAGATTTTATTGGCTTTTGGGAGCAAATGGAAATATCAATTTGCAGGAAATACTGAGCACAGAATACTAAAGATCTGCAAAGGAAGGAAATGCACACAGCATCAGACGAGAACCTCTAACAGCACACAGAAAAGGAATGAGTCCTCAAGAAAGCTCCAGAAACTGCACACTCAGTAGCACAAGCTCTTCCTGAAAGGAAAAGGTGAGAAAACACATGACTTTGTCACATCAAGCCATCACCTCTTCCAAGAGCTCTAACAGGAATTAATTTATTCTGATTGACAGACAAATGGAAGTGGAATAGTGAATGGTCACCTGATCCAGTGACATGGTGATAAAATAATTTAGTGACTGAGCTGAGGCCGTTCATTTCCTCAGGTACTGGGGCTTATGGAAATGATGATTTCTTGGAAATGCCTTCTCTTCAAGGATTGTGGCAGCTACAGCTAATGCTGTGCTTCATTTCAGGAGGTTCCCAAGGTCCTGACAGCCTGTGTTAGAGGCCTACCCTAGTCTGAAGATTATTTCCCAACTACTAACCCTGTGTAGATTTGGGTATAATAGATGGAAGGATGAAAACAAGCTTTTTGTAAATCCACTTAATGATCATTCACAAAATGAATGATGAGCACCCTTAAAAGGACCAGCATGCACATGTGGAACATCTGGAAAGTAAGTCTAGGATGGGGATATGAAGCTTCTCTATCAATAAAGATTTGGAATAAAGATTCCTGGGGGCCATGGAAGTCCTTAGAAAGGTTTCACCAGAACAGAATACAATAAAAAATTAAGTACTGAGTTGTTCACAAAAAAATAACTAAGACTTCTGAGGTAATAATGTCCATCCCAAGTAAGGAATGATAAATTATTCTTTTTCTTTTTCTTTTCCTGTTTTAAAAGAGATGGTGGTGTTGAGAGTCAGGAGGCCAGTCTCAGGCCCTGGACTCCCTGGGCCCAAAGAGTACCTCAACCACCCACCAGCTAGAGAACACCAGATCAGACAACGTACCTAGATTCTTCAATTACCTATACAATATGACTATTAATTACACATATACCATAAGTGTGCAGATTAAACTTAAAGAGTCACTCACATATTAAAGACAAGCTAGCTATTATTAAGAACAGATGGAACATATTTACCTATGATACATAAAACATAATACTAATGCAGATATATAAAACTATAGCAAAAAATTGTAAAATCTATATAACATCATAAAATTATTGCTTTTTTAATGTTTTGAGGTCTACATACCTAGACATCATTACTCTGGTACATAAAGAAAGATGGTGTTGGGAAAACAAATGCAGGCCCATAAGTGGGGGGAAGAAAACACTGGCCCAATCATCTTCTTTAAAAAGACCTTCTCGGTCTAGAGGGACAGGAAGGGTAAGACAGAGTCATGTTGGCTGCATTTGCAGTCCTCAGCTTTAGTCTACCTTCATGTCTTTCCCTCTCCCTGGAATCTTATCTAGATTGCTGACTGATGTAGCCAGCACGGCCACAGGAGACACAATTATATTCACTGAATGCATGAAATCAGGATCAGTCAGTATATTAAAGCCAAATACCTTGGGCACGAAACTATACTAATGTTGCCAATGCTCTGTTCTTCCTTGGCCTCCCTTGGTAGGCAGTCCCTGCACAAGTCAGGCCAGAAGCCAGTATTAGCAAGGGAAGAGGCAGCTTGAACCTTCCTCTGCTGGATGCTCAGCACAGCATAAGAACAGTGTCAGGGAGTCTCTCTCTTTTTTCATCATCCTCCTTCTCTCTCTCTCTCTCTCTCTCTCTCTCTCTCTCTCAACTACTTTATCAGTATAGGCAACTGATTATAATTGTCCTTTACTTCCAAGCTGCTGGCAATTTAAGATACTGATGTCTGTCCTTAAGTAGAGAGAAAGGCTTTGCCTAAGATAAAATATGATTTTGGTATCAGTTGTGGTTAACAGAGACAGCATTTATAATACAAAAGAACCAAGGCCATACCTTAAAAGGTTGAAAGGATGGATTTCACAGCATCCTGTTTACATATGAAATGATTTGGGTTTCTAAATATGACTGAAGTTTTATAAAAGAACTCTTTCATGGGGGGTAGTAGAGGACATGTGTTATCGAGGAGGAATGGAGAAAAGGGGGTACTTTAACTGAGGGGGGAGGGTTAGACATATAATATATATGTGTGTTTGTGTGTGTGCATATGTATAGCTGAAGGCTATATAACAAGAAACACATAGTCAAATGAGAAACCTCCCTTTGAGATGTTGATCAAAGTAGACTCCCAAAATAATACAAACTATTGCCACCCGTGATTGTCTCCCAGAACTTGAAGATAAGACCTTATTGCTAAATCCATGACATACTTCAGAGACAGGACTTGGAGTAATAGAGTTGGAAATGATATGGCAGCCTCCTCCTTAAACACTAGCTTTCACAGGATCAGAGGACGCTATGTAAGCTACTAAGGACAAAAACCAATCAAAGTCTAACCAGCTGTAAGTCCGGTGCGATAGTGGCACTCTTATCCTGGAGGTAATCAACAGTCATCTAACTGGAATTAATGTCATTCAGAGGGTAGAAACTCATGTGCAGTACTATAAACATAGCCAAATATACATGGCTGGGGAGGTCATAGATAGCAGAGAAAAATTTGTCACATCTCTAGACAAATGTAATTTCTTACTGTATGCTAATATGTATCCTTGTATTTACAGACAAATATACCTCTTATAATTCATCCAAGAAGCTTCTTTTTGCAACACATGGAGACTACTACAAAGTTCCACAGCTGGTCAAGTGAGAGAATAAGTGTCTGTGAGATGTGCAGCCCTAAGTGACATATCTACAATGGAACCTGTACACTTAAGGCTCATAGAACATAGTGGAACAAGGGGAAGAGAGAATATTAATGCATCTCTCAACTCACACAACAGATGGTGATCAACACAGACAGTCACAACTGGCCAAAATATAGAGAATATGAAAGAGTGAATGTCCCTGGGTAGGACTCCTATAATAAACCTCTGCCACCTAGGACTCAGGGACCATTGTGGAGGAGGAGGTAGAAAGACTGTAGGAAGCTGGAAACCTGCCCCTATGAACTTACAACAATGACAAGACCCGTGTACACTCAAACCAGAGAAAAACCAATGCAGAAGTAGAGAAATGGGCAAAAATAAAGCCCCAGCCTTAGTGAGGAACTATTGGCAACTGATTGTTAACTTTGGTTTTAAGGTGCTGGGTTCTTTGCAAAGTGAACAACTAAGTTTCCACAAATGACATTTGCCTTGCTTTTCCTAAAAGCGCCAGATAGTGTCTTGTACCATATCCAAATGACATTTCTACTCTGAAAAGACTTATTTACTTTGACTTCTGCAAATATCTGGCAGTTTATTCTCCAATGTCCTTCCTCTTGATGAAAGACAAAAGAAAGACCATTGCCAGCTGCTAAACATGGTCTGAACAATTATAAATAAGTTTTATTTTTTATATTTTTAGATTTTTCTGCAATAGCAACTAGTCTTAGTTAGTTTTCAGTTTTAAATATGTATATAAAGAAAAGGCATCTTTGACTAATCTAGCCCCTTTCAATTCACCTTCCTACCACATCCTGAGTTGGCCTGTACAGAGTCTATAATACTGCTACTCCTTTGCTTTTCTGTTATTTTTTATTCAGATCAAAGTTGGGGGAACCCATTATTCACCTTCTCTGTGTCTTGATTTAAGTCTTGTGCAGACAACCTGATCCTTTTATCCGTCTTCACAGGAATAAAGAATCAAAACATCCCTGATGCACCTGAGGAAATCTAAGACACCCTTTCTTGAGAAGTCAAAGCAGGCCATTGTGTCTCCCATCTCAGCAGGGCTGGGCACACAGCAGGTCCTCAGCAGTATATGCAAATAGATTGATGGAGTGATCTGGGGGTGCATCGCCAGAAACAGAGCAGAGTTGGGAAAATGCAAGAGGGAGAAGCACATGACTCCATTTCTGTGGTGAGAATTTCATCCTAGTGCTTGCTTTGATCCATCTGCAGACTTCATCTCAAAACTGGCAGCGACTTAGAGTCAAGGCCCCTGGGGATGTATGAGAAGCATCTCTTCAATTATACAGCAGAAGCTGTTCCATCGAAGCCCTTCCAAACCACCATCTTAACATGATGATTTTTTTTGTATGCATGTGCCAAATAGATCCTTATGTCTAGAAGCAGAGAAGGACTTGGAAGATACATGTATTTGAATAACAAAGCATACTTCCTTGAAAAAAAAAAAACCTGAATTCCTTTGAGCTGCTCTGTATTTCAGAAACATCACACAAGACTGGCAGAGAGACTCTGGCTTCAGGGTTCCTGCAACCAATTTTAAGCACAAAATAAGGGCCATGTTATCTCATTTGTTGCTGTATTCTCTTGTGTTATAGATAAAACTCCACAGTAGAATAACTCCACACCTCTAATTGCAATAGGCAGATGGGAATGAACTTTCATTGAACTTCTGTAGTACTTCATGTATTGGGTTGGACTTCATGTGAGTAAATTTGGATTTTTCTCTTGCTACTACAGTGCACAGTAGAAGCATAAAATCCAGCCAGAGCTAGGGCCATGAAGGGGAAGAACGGCGAGCATTAGGAGCCCAACGTGGCCAGTAAAGTAACATCAGTAATTACTGCTAGGGCTGATCACCAACAGCTGCAAAATAAGAACTTTGGGTTTTGCCAGGCAGAAGATGAAGATTAGACCCAGCAAATGCGGGTGATCCAGAAAGACCTTGGTTGGGGCTTCCCAGAACCAGACACTGAGAAGAGAACTTGAATTCTTGGAGCTCACTTAGAAAACAGTCTCAGAAATCCAGGGGAAGGTGGTAAGAAAATGATTCAGAGACCAGGAGTAAATCAACAAAGCAGAGGTTTAGAGTTAAACAATCTGATATGGAGCCCATTAGAGAGGAGACATTTATTGTTTATATTCAAGGCTCTAGAGTCAGTTTTATTCTTACTTATTACTGGAGAAAGAGACCTCAGAAGAAAGGACTCAGATGTCCAAAAATTCAGAGACAGGCAGAAGAAGGCTTTTCTTTTGACATCAGAAACATCTATGTTGTGGGGGTCGGGGGAAGATAGAAAATAAGCAATGAGCTCAAGTTCAAATGTGTCACCATGACACCATGAAACATGGCCATAGTGGTCCAGGAAAGGACCAGAGAAGCAAGGAGACAAGTTTTCATTCGAGTAGAAACTGCCAAGTTTCCAGAGAACTCAGAATTGAGCTGTGAGGTGGGAGCCTAATTTAAAAGGGCCAAGTTCCCAGAGAGAGAAAAGGCTCCATGTCCAAGCTGATAGTTAGACCTACATTCATGTTCCCATTGAATACACATGTAGGACTCTCAAATTCCTGTAGGGACGCTAAAGCCTGGTCTACAAGACTACTTGCAAGCCATTAGGTGGGGGAAGGGAATGTGGGAGCCAAATACATCCTAACAGGGGCAGAGTCTTGATAGCAAGCCGATACACACTGGGTATGACTGCCCAGCCCTCTGACTGAAAGATGACCCACCATTCAGTGTTTGTAACTCTAATCAGTATCTTCCTTATGCTTTTTTCTTTACAAGAATGCTTAAAGAGAGTGTAGAAAGTGTCAGAGAGACATTTAAACTTCCAAGGTGACTTTCTATCAGATATTTAAGGAGAAAGTGAAATCTTTTTTATAATACAGTTTTGTTTGCTTCTTTTGCCCCCCGAGATATGAAATAGAGAATATAAAACTTCCCACCAACTGCTGAGTCAGTTATGAATGGGGGGTGGGGGGGGGCGGGCAGCTGATTCCTGGACCATTGTCAGAGGCCATTTGAGACAGAAGTTTGCAGACCAGTCCATCCTGATGCTGAGGTCTGCTGTGCAAAGAGACAAATGCAGCATCAGGAGGCAGAGCAGCAGGACCTCTGTGAGTTCAAGGTCAGCCTGGTCTGCATAGCTAGTTCCAGGCCAGCTGAAGCTACAGGGAGACCCTGTCTCAAAACGACAAATAAATAAATAAATCATGGTGGAAATCATTCTGTCAGAGTACCCTGAGAGGTGACAAGGATCTGCTCAGACATTCTGTCAACTATCGGCTTCAGAGAAGATATCAGAAGCAACCAAGCATAAATCAAAGTGCTAGCCCAACTAGAGTATCTCAGATGATAAAGAGTGTAGGCTGTGACAACTAATAACAAATAGTCATACTGCTGTTAAAACTGACAGCAGTGCTCTGCCTTGACTGACATGGAGAGACACCATTCTACACCTTGTTAATTGAGAAAATAATAGGTTTTATATAGATATATAGATATATAGATATCATAAACACCACATTAAAACTGTGCAGTGCATATTTTAAAAGTCTGGATGAAAAATCATTTACTAGCTATATTTATCTCTATTTAGCAGGAGTGCAAGTATCTCTTAAACCTCCAGTATTATTTTACACTAAAAGTAGATTTCTTATGTAATTAAAAAAATACAGGGTTAAGAAAAAGTATTTTAAAAGACATCACCCTCTTCCTCCAAAGTATCATAAACATTGTTTTTCATCCCAAGATAAAGAAAAGCTAAAGATTCCTGAATGGGAAGGGTTAGAATTTAAATTCCTGATAGATGAAGAATTCAGCTTTTTTGCTCCCTTCGATGATATGCTTCCTCACAGTGATATAATTATTGAATAGTGAAAGGAGAAAATTAAATCCTATTTAATTGGTTATATAGGTTATGGTCTATTTCAACCTTTACCTCTGGATAATATTAACACAGAGAGGTTACCTGAGTTTGCTTTGTGCCTTCTTATTTGGGATTACTACAGAGATAATGGATCTGGCTACATTTCTACTTATATTGCAGGATGTATTTTCTGCTGTGTCTATAAAGCACAAATATAGGGAAATCTCAGTAGCATTAGCATGACAAAACAAATGACTAATAAGAAGAGAATTCATCATAGAGTGAAATATATTAAAAGATCAACAGTACGTTAAATGTTGACAAAATTATATAGCAGGGCAATGGATTTCTCTACAGAGTTCTTAGTAGGTAATTAGTATTAAAACATGCTGACTGTTCTTAAGTACCACAGATAGTGGAGAAGATGAGGAAGTGCATGACAGGAAGCAGATGGAGAATCTAATTAGTGTTCAATTACAGGCAGCATATTGAATGCAAAAATCTGTAAGTCATCCATCCATCCATCTTACAGCTGTGTTTCTTATAATACATAGATACATTATTTAATTAGAAGAACATTTTTATAACAACTACAAAGTTAAAACTTATCTACCTACAATATGTATTTCCAAATGGAAGGGGGAGGGAGAGAACATTGACTCAGGTGAGTGTAGATTAAAGATGAGCTTGTGTGGGAGGGGTTGTAGACACCAAGAGAGGGCCACAGGAAATAGCAGTCACTTTTAAACAGGAACAACTAATAGTTGGGAAGTTTTCTCCTCAAGAAGATGAAGCCAGTCTTAGTAATCTATGTGTTTCTCAGGAACAAATATATATATATATATATATATATATATATATATATACTATATGGTCAATAAAATTTCCAACTTCTCATTTTAAACTCTAACTCAAAGTGCCATTCGCCTGAAGGAAATCTGAGCCAGTCTCTAGTGCTGTAATTCAAGTGTTTTTAATTGAAAATATATTGAAATAATGTTATAATCACATGCCATATTATAGAAAGTAATACGAAGAAATTCTCGTATAACCCAACTCGTTTCTCCAATGGTAACATTGCATAAAGCATAGGAGAATATCACAACCAGAATGCTGACATTGATCTTATTCAATTATTTACTGACCAATCATTTAGTTTTCTTAGTTATATATTTACTTGTGTGAGTGTGTGTACTTGCAGCTGGTGTTTTTATTTTAAAGGCTTCATTTGTGGGATTGTGGTAAGAGCAGTCTTTATTATCAGGTAAGCATCTAGACTGTTGTCCTCCTCCTCACGTGATAGTGAGCAGAGGGGAGGTAGGTAGGGAATTGTGTACTTATTGGATGTAGACTATTTTCTGAACTGAGCCTTGGAAATTTAGTATATATGCTGAGGAGATTCACAGGGGGCCGAACTTATTACGTTCTATAAAGAAACCTCTATATTCCATATGTCTGCCCCACATGGTGCTTATATCCCCGATGCAATTGTACCTTTCACTGTTCATCTATTAGTCACCTGTGTTCAAACACTCTGTAGAAAATCCAGGATGAATGCAATTTTATGGATTGTTAAGATAATCGCTTCTTGCCTGAGACAGCTCTAGGACCAAATCTTAGGTTGTTAGTCATCTGGCCTTGGACAATTCTTCTAAACTACACTCAGCTGCTAAATCTGAAAAACGGAACTAATAAGAGTCCCCATTTCAGAAATATGGTCTTACCTTTAAATTCTGGGAGGCAATCAATGGCTGTGGCTATATCCTGTGTAACTTTGGGAGTCTCGGGCTACCCTGGCCAACAGTTCGAAGGAAGTTTCTAGTTATGTAGTCTTCAGCTATGCACATGGACTCAAGTAGAGACCGTGTATGTGTAATTTGTCATTAAGTTGTTAGACTATGATTCCCTCTGGTGTTTTACACTAGCTGGCATTGCTCATCTCTGCTCTCTGTTTCTCTCTCCCCTGTCTAATTCTCCCTCCATGTCTTCCCCATTTAAAGTGTCCCCACTTTTCCCATTTTTCTGAAGTCAGGATACACTTCAGAGATCAAATTTGGAGCAACAGAGCTGGAACTGACCTGGAAGTCACGTCCCCTGAAGGCTAACTCTCGCAGCTCTGGAGAGCACTATGCAAGCTGCTAAAGGCATCAACCGATGACCCAACGCCAGTTTCATCACCAAATAACCACATCAGTGACTGTCACAGAATATGACACTGGTGCAGTAGTGGCACTTTTTTCTTGGGGGCAATCAACGGCTACCTAATTGGATTTAGAATCCACTCAGTGGGAGGAAACACATGGATGGTACCGTAATCATAGCCAAATACACATGGCTGAACAGGTCATAGGTCTTAGAGAAATCCCCAAGGTTGTCACATTCCTAGACTAATGTAACTTCTTACTAAGTGCAAAATGTGTATTGTTATATTTACAATCAAGTATCCTAGTCACCGCTCATCAAAGAAGCTTCTTTTGCACCAGACATAGACTACTACAGAACAGTGCATCATGTTGAACATTTCTCTGGGAGCTGAGACATGAATTCAACCTTCTTGATTTCCTCCAGGGTGTGATGAAAGCGATACCCAAATAAAGGAACTTGCTGGATGAGGACTCTGGCTTCTATGAGACTGTGTTGGTGTGACTAGGTGATAGGTAAATTCAGTGAGAGCATTTTCTGTACCAGACAGGAGGCACTGTGCTGTGAAAAGGGATTTGGAGGCCATCTCCAGGCATAAGACTATCTAAGAAGTGCAGGTGGACTAGCAACTACTGGAATTGGAAAACTATTCTATGATTTCTGAGGATGACTGGCAATCTGCTGTAAGTGGAGAATTTCTTGCACCAACACCCCCAAATCCAGTATATCGAATTGGGGCATTTTTGGTGCCCATTCTCTCCTCTCATGAGGCTTCATGTGGACGACCTGGCATCATAAGGAAGATGCTCTTAGTGAACACAAGGAAAAAGGAAAGACAAGGATGCTGGCCTCAGATATCAAATCAAGAAGAGAAATCTGAATGCAACAATTTTTCTTTTAATCTGTTTCAAAGAGCAGAAAAGCTGCTGCATTGGAATTATGACCTTTGAGTACAGGACTAAAACTTGCCTTGTTTGTATAATAAACGAACCAGTGGATGAGTCACTGGGTGAGAATAACAGTCCCCTAGGAAAGAAGCATCCAGTCCCGATGCTTTAGAAAAACCTGGACTCCACATGGTAGGGCTCCTTTTCAGTGTGAACTATCTTTGCAAAAGCCTCTTCTGTGTGCTAAGCTATGTCAGATGCTTTTCCTGTGTGAGCCGTAGTAACACTGGCCTCACTCTACATACTGCAAGGAGAGTTTGCCACTTACCTGCGGCCACCTGGCGATTAAGTTACTGACTACAACTTGAAGCCAAACCTTAGAAGAATGTTTGAGAACTCAAATCTCTGAATTTCAGTAGTGGAATGCAACACTATGCTCATTTGTGTCTGCTCCAGGAAAGCTCTGTGGCTCTCTGTGCGAGTCCTGTCGTAGTCTCACTTCTCCATTGTATCTCAGTATTTGAAGAAAAGTAGCCAGTTATAGCAGTGTGTGGCCATTTACCACAAATGGCGCTGATGGCTTATTGAATGGAAGGTTGGTTCGCCACTGATTCATGCGGCTCTGAAGCTATTATTCATCTGGGACTGAGATCAAATCTCTGCAGGTGTGTGAAGAGGCAATAGCACAACTAAGCACTTGCTGTGCCTCGGGTACAGTGAGTGCTTTCTTCAATAAGGTAAAAGTCAGGGTGGTAAACTGAATTTGAAATTGCCACAGGGTGGTGGGCAGTTGCTAATCCCCTGTCTGCATTAGTGCTGCTGTAGAGATCAGAGTAAGATATTATTAGCTAGCAACAGGCACCAGAATTCCATTTAGGGACGAGCAATATGGATGGATAGATGGATAGATAATAGGTAGAAAATAGATGATGATAGATGGATAGATCTCAAACATTACATGCAAAGAGTAGAATCCAAGTATCTAGGAATCAGGTAGTGCTGAGAACTTTGGGGTAAAGCCTTGAATCCCTTATGGCTCTAGGCAGAGAGAGGATGAGTGGAAGAAGAAATGGGATCCAGAGGGATGAGACCATCACAGCATCCTTTGAAAGGAAAAACAGGCTACTTTTTGGAATGCGTGGTGTGCAAAATGGCACCCACTCTATGAATTCCTGTATGTTCTGTCTAAATGGGAATGTTTGTAGGAGGTTTTGAGAGAGGGGCTGAAATAAGCCTTGTTCACTGTAAAGAATAGCAGGAATTTTGAATGAGGAATTTGGAGCCCAAGAGGCAGAAAAGATGACAAACAGCTGTCCCCTCCAAATTCCCAGAAATATTGATGAATTTTGGAATTCTGTGTATGTTTCTAAGCAGGGAGGGGTACACATATTCAAATCAGCTGCTTACATTTCCATGGAGAAAGGTTTCTTGCTATCATCCTGTTTATAGTTGTTTCCTTGCATACTCTGCTACATCTTAGGGGCTTGCGAAGTACTTGAACTTTCTATGTACAGAGGAATAAGCAACTCTGCAAAAGGAGAGTCAGATTGCTTGCAAGAGCAACCTTGGAAAGGAGTCACACCCATCTCCACTTCCGGATGAACCCGCTCGCAGGATGTTTCTGTCTTTCATCATGCATGAGAGCAGCTGCTCACCTTAAGATTCTCTGAATTCCAGTTGGTACAAGATAGGGCTCTTGGTCCCTAGGAAGCTTACGAGGCTTGATTTTAAGCCTCACTTTTTGGCAAATTTGCTTCAGGCCAATTTTATTAAATTCAGACAAGAAGAGAAAATCACAAACCTATGATATATGGCCCTGATTCCAAGCCAAGCAGTGCTTTAGCTTATAGGCTTTCTTCAGGACATTGCTTTCTCTTTAAAGCACATATTTATTCATTTATTCTAGTCTCTGGGTAGGTGATTTCCAAGGCCAAGGCCCTAGCAAAAAAGAATATTACGGTGAGCGGTTGTGGTGGTGAGGATCCATAGAGCTTTCGGATATGCTTGTTCGTTACACAGATTGTGGATTTTCTAGATGAAGGACTGCAATGTCACAGAAATAAACTATCGGGAGGAAAGCACCTTTCTTGTCTGTAATTGAAGAAGGGTGGACTGAAAGGATTTAGATACAATCTTAATGTGACTCAGCCCATCACCACAGAAGGAAACTAAGAGGAAGTTTACGTTTTATTAAAAGCACATAACAAAAATCTCACTCAGTTCCTGAGCATGGGACCTGGTTCTGGTGCCTAATTTATTTATTACATTTGGTGGTAAGGAAAACCACTTCAGCCCTGACAGCTTTGCCAAGGCAACTTTAGTTCACTGTAGGCATACAAATGCCTGCCTAAGTTGTCCAGCAAATCCATCACTATTTAGAACCCATGGTAGCAAACCTGAGAGAGACAGGGAGAATGGGAGCATCGAATTTCCCCCGTCAAGTCAAGACACTCAAAAGTCAGACACCGAACAGAAAACAGAAAAATGTAGGAGGAGGAGGCAAGGCTGGGAGGTTGTCTTCCAGGCATGATTTGGCCATTGCACTCTTGAACTCACAGCAACTGTGATTATGTGCAAAAAAAAACCCTGCATAATATTGAGCCAATTAGCATTCCAGCACTGTGGTAGGAGGCAAGAGGGGCTTATGAGGCCTCAACCTTCCATGAGGAATGGTTGCTGGGAGGGAATAAGAGACATTTTGTTGCTGTGTATGTGTGTGTGCTATCAGAAATATATTTATCCTGGTTCCTTCATTAAATTAAAACATCCAGGAAAACATAAAACTTTATATTAAAAAACAACTACTTAGGACAGGGGAGATAATACAGTTGACAACATGTCTGCTGTACAAGCTGAGAACCTGAATTCAGAGTTGGGTGTAATGCTGTGATCTTGCAATCCCAGCACTGGGGAGACAGAACAAGAGGATTTCTAGGGCTTATTGGTCAGAGAACCCCAGGTTCCAGGGGAGCCCCTGCCTCCAAACAACAAAGTAGGCAGCTCTTGAGGAATGATCCTGCCCCATAGTTGACCTCTGATCTCCAAATGCACACACACACATGCACATGCACACACACAGACACTCACAAACATACATAAGAAATTACAATATGTAATATCAGAGAGTTCCCAGTCTTACTGGGCTCCATTCCCATAAAATTCCTTACATAAATGTACTATCTTCACTCACTCTAATGTAAATAATTTTAAAGTCTTTTGGAAAAGCAAAATATGAAACAGATTGACTCATACCATGTCCACAGAGAAGCTCAGATGCATGCTTAATAAATCTTCCCATGCTCCCAACATGAAAGAACATTCAATCTGTTTCACTTCAAATGCTCTTGTTCACTTTGATACCACGCTTAAAGAAAGAAAAGCCTGTGGGGCTTGTGAAGGTTGGCTTTTGCAATATCCAATTTGGGGGACTCTGTAAAAAATGTCACTGAATTTGATTCACATTTACTGTAGCAGGACTGAGAGTGGAAAATCAGCAAAGGAGTTTGCATGTTCTAATTCTCTAAAGAGCCGGACAGACTGCCGTTAGAAAAGACCAAATAAAAATCCCAGCACCTGAATGAGACCTTTCCTCCAGGAGTTCTTTGCAGAGAAGTCATTACGTTTTATAAACCTTTAGAGGGTACCTGGGAACAAACAGTTTTACCTCTTGTCTATCCATGGGAATGACTTTAAAATCTTGTTTTTGAATAGGGTTTAATGGTTATTTACATATTGGGATCATTTCATGTTAGGGGATAATGGTGCCATCCACATGCACCTGAACTGGTTCTGATCTGAGACATCAATAATATTCGCCCCGGAAAATAAAAGAGTACCATGAGTTACCATCAGTAACCATGCAAGTAAATGATCTCAGATCAAACACAATAGCAACCTGTCCATGAGTTTAAAAAAATCTGAGCGTCTGGGGCTAGAGTTGGCTCAGTGGTTGAGAGCACTGGCTGCTCTTTAAGAGGACTGTGGTTTAGTTCCCAGCACCCACGTGGTACTAAACAACTGTCTATAACCCCAGTTCTGGGTATCCAGTACCCTCTCTGGCCTTCATAGGCATTATAGAACATAGGTGTACTTACATACATGTAGGCAAAACATTCATAGAATAAAAATGAATAACTCAACCAAAAAAATCTGAGTCTTCACTAATTCCAAATAAGAGGAAGTTTATGTAATAAGTTCACTCCTACCAAATCACTGCCTTTTTACTGCATGTGGAAGGAATAAACTTCAAGACCTAGTGGAATCAGACTCATAAAAAAATAAAATGACATCCTTAGGAGGAGGAATCAAGAGAGTCAAGTCTTCACAGCATACTTGTCTGCAATTCCAGAACCAAAGGCTGTAGGTCAGACATAGTTACAATTATCTTTACTCATTTGCTGTAAGACCCCAGTGCTCTCTGACATTTACCTCATCCCAGAGTCCAGAGTATTCAAATTCAGGTCATTCTTACTGAATTATCTGGCACATTCTGTGTGATGGGATTCGGCAAATCTTCCAGAGAAATGAAAACAACCATCTTAAGCTTTGGGGTGTTTACTGGTGTCGGGAACCCCATCAAACATTTTATATGAATCATTTCATCTGATGAATCATTTCATTTGATCTTATGATGACAAATGTGATGTGCATCACCAAAATCCCCTTTGTGAAGTAAAGGAGGATTCAGATTCTGACCTCCTTGTCTAAAAGAAGGACAGTTCCAAAGGGATATCCCAATTGCAGATATCCAGTACTTTATTGTTACTTGACTGTAGTTTAGAATCCTCTGCCCAATCCCTTTTTTCTCACCTCTCCCAAATGTTGTTCCTAAAAGTGTTCCCCAACAACACTGTTACATGAAAGTCTGAGTTTTAAAGTCTTTGCTTTTTAAACCTATGATTTCAAGAAATGGAAGTGATCCGTAGGGAAAACACAGAAATAAAATGTGGGCACTAGATTATTAATAGCCTGCTGCAGGGAGGACACCATCACTGGTAAAAGCAAAGCATGAGAGCCCAAGGCCTGTGGACACAGTCCATTTGCAGCAGTGGTGAATGGGATCAGGCTAGGCAGGAATGTGTGAGTGCAGGGTCCCACACTCTGAAGAATGCACGAAGAATAATGATAATAGAGACCGCATTTAGAGAAGAGTTAGTGGGGAACACGATGTTGTAGAGAAAAACAATATGACACAAGGGGAAGAGTAAAAGCTAGAGAGTCTTCTTAGAAGCACAGAAATTCTCATGTCCTGCCACTAGAGTTGGGCCGGGAAGATAACGCAGTCAGTGAAGTGTTTATCTAGCATACACGGATCCTTGGCTTGGTTCCCAGCATCACATAAATGAAATGTGGTTGTGCACACTTCCATCTCAGCACTTGAGATACTGAGCAGGAGGACCAGGAGTTCAAGATCATCCTTGCCTACACAGCAAGTTTAAGTGTAGCCTGAGAGGTTGTCAAAGAGATTACAGAAAAGTAAAGTATTAGGTATAGGACTTAGTCATATGAGTCTCAGAATTTCATATAGTGAGGAAGACTAGACAAAGTTTCTTAAACGCCACTACCCCAGCCACATTAATATAACAAAACATGCATTAAATGACAGGATGAATGACAGATTAATACCATCGTGATGTTATGCCTGCAACTGAAAATGGACTACCATGAACTAGACCAAAAATATCCCCAGTTGCAGCTACTGTACCCGTGTAACGTCTTTACTAGAGCAAATTAACAAAGTCTCAGTAACATGGTATTTGGCCAGTGATCAAGTGAATTCTTTTGTCTGTATAGATATCCAGAAGAGCATGCAATAGGATTTCAAGAATAGTGTCCATTAACTGCCTGATATTTTAAGGGGTCAGATGGTAAACCTCATTCTCTAATAGTTTCCTAGACAGCAAATTGTAATTTGACATTATCTGCAGGGCCTCTTTCAAAATAAGAAGCCTAAGCCTCAGAAGGACTACTATGAGGACTGTCTTAATTTCTTGTGACTCTTGATCTTAGTCATTATTACCATACAGTATTTATGATGTCTCCCCGTACCCTTGAATAACATGAGAAGGAAGAACAGAATCATGCTTAAAGCATGTGCTGGACAGATGAGGTGGAATTCTCTGCTCAAATTTTCAGTTGCTAGTTTTACTGTGAAATTCATTTAACTTCTCTAAGCAAACTTTCTGTTTGATAAAGTGGTGATAAATGTGCCATTTCCTAAGATTATCTAGGGATCGCTTGGCAGAATATATGGAAAATGGCTATCATATAATCAAGGAAATATTTTCAAGTAAATTCAACATGTTAAATTGTTTATGTTTACTATCAAGGATTATCTGTGTTTATATCAGATGTTATATCTGGAGCATTGAGTGAACATTGACTACAGATCTTGAGTAATTTGAAAAACTCATATGAATACAATTCTTTTTTAAATTTATTTTTATTTTATATGTGTATCTGTGCCGTGCAATACCCAAGGAGGACAGAAGAGTGCCTCAGATTCCATGGAACTGGAGTTATGGACGACTGTCAGCTGCCATGTGGGTGCTGGGATTCAAACCTGGGTCTTCTGTAAGAACAGCCAGTGCTCTTAACCACTGAGTCATCTCTCCAGTCCCATGAATGCAATTCTTTTAATAAAAGAGCTAACTAACCCAAGTCACAAGGTTGTATAATAATTTCCCAAGAAAAAGGGAGCACATGACCTAATAAAGAATATTCTCATTATTAATATATCTATATGCAATGGCCTAACAATCACTAAAAATTAAAATAGGAAGAGTTTTTAGTGATCATTTTTCTTCATAAAAATAGTTTCAATTGAATCTTTTTTTTAAGTAAACTCATACCTGGGCCCATTTTAACACCTCCAGGATGTATGCATGTAGTGAACTCGGGGAGCCAATTTCTGGCACCAAAGGCTCTCAGGTTCTGCTTTCTTCGCAGTGTGCTCCGCTCTCTGGAACATGTACAAGCACTCTCCTCTCCTCCAACTTTCCATTCTCAACTACTGTTTCATTTGCCGACAGCACTGTTAGTTTTCTGGATCTGTGCTTCTAGCAGCTGTCAGATTCCCACGCCAGGATCTTATTTCCCACTTATCCCTTTGCTACTCTCACTCACTCTGTGGTGGTTATAAATTTTGTTGGCTTGGATATAACTTTCAGTAGTATCCCTATTGTTTCTGGGGCAACATGAAACATCTGGAATGGGGTGAAGATTCTTGCCTGAGCTCCTCTGAGGAAGCCAGGAGCTTTGTCTCTAGCTGATGCTCATCAGCTAGAGACATTCAAATTCATTCAAATTCATTCAAATCTTAGCTTCCCAACTTTTAAGCTGTTTGTCTTTGAGCAAATCATCCTTCTGAACCTCAACGTATTCATCTGTGAGTTGATAATACACAATATTGACAAAACAATAATGCCTCATTTGTAACACTATTGTGAAGGTTAACCATGCTGACCTCGAAAGCACAGTCTCTGGTACTTGGTATGCAGCGTAAGTTTGGCTTTCAGTTTCTCATTTAGCTACAGAGATCTAATTTGTCTGTTTCAAGCATTGCAAAGGTTGTTTTCCTTACAACTGTGAACAGTGATGTAATGAACATGACTGTGAATACTTATTCCTTTTTACAGTTTTCCACTGGTTCCTCTTTTTATTTTACTATTTTTATTTTATGTGTACAAGTGTATTGCTTCCATGTAGGCAGATGCACCTGTGTCATGCAATGCCCACATAGGTCAGAAGAAGGTATTGGATCCCCTAGAATGGTGGTTAGCCACCATGTGGGTGTGGAAAATTGAACCCAGGTCCTCTGCAAGAGCAGTCAATGCTGTTAAGTGCTGAGTCTTCTCTCCAGCCCCAATGGTTTCTTTTTATAGGACCCTAAAATTGGATTTTTTTTAATCAAAGGACAAGGATTTTCTCATTGTATTTAAAATCATCACTGAGATCTAAGAGAATTAGATTATGTAACTTCACACATTCAAAATATCAAAACCAAGCAAAAACTGAAACTCTATCAAATTGATCTGTATATTGAAAATGCTATAGTTTAGCAGAAAATGTTGACAGTCTCAGAAGAAAGCTCAGCAGGCATACTGACTTTGTGATTCCTGGACATGACTCTAGTCATACGAGATTTACCACCCAGCAGGGCACCTACCAAGGCTTGAAGAAACATGCCGGTTAATGTCCCACTCCCTGGGGGAGGAAGAAATCAAATCATAGGGCATGCTTCTCTAAGCCCTGTCAGAGAACTCTGATCTTGGAGGGGTGGAGAGATGTCTCAGCAGTTAGCACTGACTGCTCTTGCAGAGGACCTGAGTTTGAGTCCCAGGACCAACACAGCAGCTAACACTGTAACTCCAGCTGTAACTCCAGTTCCCAGGGAGCCCGACACCCTCTTCTGCCCCTGAGGGCACTGCACACATGTGGTACACTTACATACATGCAGGCAATACACTCATACACATAAAATTAAAAAATGACAACTTTTTTTTTTTTAAAAACTCTCTGGATCTCCTCTTCAAGTCAGCCACTTGATAATTGTTGGTGTTCTTTTGCTCATTGTTTTATATGGCTCCTGGAGATATATCCGTTTGTCACCTGTGGCTAATTGTCTGATCTAAGGCTGATAAACATGAAGGAGGGACTGAAAGACCAATATATCCACTATGGTCCACACAGTACAGGCTTACATGGCCCAAGAGTCCCAGGGAGCTGAGGGTATTGGGGGGACCTGAGAAGGAACCTTAAATCTTCAAAACTCAAGGTATTTACTACTGCCAGGGTTGCTTTAGATAGAAATGTTAAAAAGGAAATGAGCCTGAGTTAAAAGTCACCAGGTAAGTATTGCCCGTCTTTCTCTTTCTCCTTTAAAATAAATGCTACCAGACCAAGATCGGTGACAGTTATGCCCCACATTTGACTCAGAAGGTGGCTTTCTCATGCAAAGCTGTCTATGTGGGCTATAAGTAGAGCACACACTGGAAAGAGCTGCTGCTTTTTCTTGGCTAAGATCTGGAACAAAACAAGGATGTTTATTTTGACACTTTTCTTCAATATTTTTTTTTGGTGGCTATATTTTTGGTGGTTGTTGTTTTGTTGGTTTGTTTGAGACAGGATCTCACTATGTAGCCTTGGCTGACCTGGAACTTGCTA
This sequence comes from Eospalax fontanierii, assembly GCA_035773235.1. Classification (NCBI taxonomy): domain Eukaryota; kingdom Metazoa; phylum Chordata; class Mammalia; order Rodentia; family Spalacidae; genus Eospalax; species Eospalax fontanierii. Next base: position 12,311,948 of record CM069544.1, on the reverse strand, counting down.
TGTAGACCAGGCAGATCTTGAACTCAGAGATCTGCCTGTTTTTGGCTCCCAAGTGCTGGGATTAAAGGTATGCGTGCACCACCATGCCCAGTAATGCTGGAAGTCTTAATGAGTCTGGCAAGTGAAAGACAGAACAGGTATCCAAATTGAAAAGGAAGAAATCAAATGATCCATGTTTACAAATGGCATGGTTTTATACAGAGGAGAACTGCTCCTTTATAAAGCTCTTTGAACTGATAAATTCAGGGAAGTCATAGGGCACAAAATTAACATGCAAAGCAGTAGATATTTTCTATATCAATAATGAACTTGCTGATGAAGAAATTAAAAATTCAATGCCATTCACAATGGCTGCAAAAAGAAAAAGAAGGAAAATCTTTAGGAATACATTTAGCCAAGGAAGATAAATATCTCTATAATGAAAATATAAAAGAAATGAAAGAAATACAGGACACAAAGGAAATGGAGGATATCATATGTTCGTGGACTGAAAAAAAATAGCATTCTTTAAATATCTCTATTGGGTGTTAGAGAGCTGGCTCAGCAATTAAGAACATGTACTCTCTTCCAGATGACCCAAATTCAGTTCCCAGTGTCCATAATCAGATAGTTCACAACTACTCCAGCTCCAGGAAATCTGACACCTCTGGTTTCTGCAGTAACTTCACTCATACACACATACAAACACATACACACACACACACACACACACACAATTAAATATTTTAATGTCGTTATCACCAAAGCATATCTATGGATTTAATGCAATCTCATTAAGATATCACTAGCATTTTTCACAGAAAGAGAAATGGAAATCCTAAATTCATATGAAATTACAGAAGACAAAAAAATAACCAAAGTGATTATAAGGAGGAAATAAAATTGAGGAAAAGTTGGAAGCATTCCAATACCAGATTTCAAAACACACTACAAAACTAACATAGCATCAGTATTGTCACGGGAGAGTATTTAAATGGCAGGGGAAGGGAGAGTTATACACGAAACTGTGGGGATAAAGGGAAAGAAGGAGCTCAACAGAGGTGAGGCCGTAGAGACTGGTGTTATCACAGAAGAAATGAGGAACAGGGGACACTACAAATGGGAAAGGCACGGAGGGAGGGTCAGATGCAGGGAGGAGAGAGAGAGAAGAGACAAATAATGCCTAGCTAGTATAAAACATCAGTGGGAATCATATTCATTTAACAACCTAATGACAAATTCTACATACAGTATCTCTAGATGAACCCATATGTATAACTGAAGGCTACATAACAAGAAACAGTATCAGACAGGAGAAACCTTCCTTTGAGTTGTTGGCCAGGATGATCCAAGAGAACCCCAAAATTACACATGCTATTGCCACAGCCCTTGATTGCCTCCCAGAACTTGAAGGTAAGACCATATTGCTGAAGACAGGACATAGTTCAGAGACTGAATTTGGAGCAATGGAACTGGAACTCACCTGGAAGCCACTTCCTCTGAAGGCTAGCTCTCTTAGCTCTGGAGAGCACTATGCAAGCAGCCAATGGAGAACATCAATAGATGGCCCAACACCATTTCATGACCAAAAATAACTACAAAAATTAGCAGCACAGCACTCAACACTGGTGTGGTAGTGGCACTTTTATCTTGGGGCCAATCAATGGCTACCTAATTGGTGTTAGAGCCCACTCAATGGGAGAAAACTCATGTGTTGTGTTGTAATCATAGTCAAATACATATGGCTGAACAGGTCATAGATCATAGAGAAATCCCCAAGGTTGTCACATTCCTAAATTAATGTAACTTCTTACTGAGTACAAAATATATATCTTTATATATACAGTCAAGTATTCCTGTCACCACTCATCAAAATGCTTCTATTGCACCAGAGACTATTACCAAGTACAAATGGTCACACACAGACATTGCCTGTGAATTTCCCATGCCTAAGCAGCACATCTACAATGCAGCCTCTCCACCAAAGGCTCATGCAGCATGGAGCAAGGGTAAAGAGGACACTAATGAATCACTCAACTCTCATTAATGAAGCTCCCCGATGCCACAGAGAGCAAGTAACACAAAACATCACAAATGCCCAGAGAACAGGGTTAGGAATCTGCAGAGTGTGGGTCTCTGGACAGGACTCTTATATTAAGTTTCACTCATCCAAGGCTCAGGAGCCATTGCTGAAGAGGGGTAGAAAGATTGTTCAGAGCCAGGGAGGAGGTGTGTGACCATATGGAAATAGAGTCCTGCAAGAGCCTATGGCCCTTCTTATATGAACATACAGCAATTATTTCATCATGCTCAAGACTCATGTAAACACAAGCAGACAAAAACCCAGCATGGAACTGGAGAAATGGGTACCAAACGCCAATCTTTCCCGAAGAAATATTAGCAACTTACTGCTATTGGGTGAGGATGAGCTAATCTTCCTAAAGCAAGGGACTCCAGAAAAGTGGACTAGACCTCAGTGGATGAACCTGCACTGAGGAACATTTGGGGACACTAACTTGACACAATAGACCTTAACACAGATGAAAGAATGTATGAATTCCAGTTGGGGGCAATGGAAGGGTGCTGGTAGGGAAGGGAATATAAAAATGTTTAACACTGATTGAGATGTTCTGTATGAAATACACAATGATTCAATCAATTTTTAAAAACCTGAAACATAGACCAGTGGAACAGAATAGAGGATCTGGAAAACTTTGATTTTAAATCAAGTTATTTTTAACAAAGGGTTCAAAAGGATTTATTAAATAAAGGACAGTCTCTTCAATAAATATTGTTGGAAGAACTGGATATATGTATAAAGAAAAGGAAAACTACATCTCTGACCTCACACCAGATACAAAAATAAACTCAATAGAGGTCAAAAGCTTAAATATAAGACCTGGAGCTCTAGAATTATACAACAAAACATAAGGGAAATGTTTCTGGTGAATCCAGAGAGTTTGGGGAAAAGATTCCAAAAGCTTGGGCAATGAATGCAAGAATAGAGAAATTGCAACAATCTAAGAAGCTTCTGCACATCCAAAAAGGCAATTGACAGAGTAAAGAGACAATCTACAAGACAGGAGAAAATATCTGCCAACTATTCAACCTGCATGGGATTACTATCAAGAAAAAACTCAGGCAATCCAAAAACTTTAAAATATGAGTGAAGAATGGGAAAACCATCTGAATAGACATTTCTCTGAAGAAGACATACAAATGGCAAGCAAGCACATGAAAGAATGTTCAACATCGCAAACAGTCACCAAGGTTCAAATATAACCACAATGAGACCTAAGGAGATATGACTTGAACTCTGTTAGAATGACTGCCACTGAAAAGACAGAAAGTAATTCTGATGAAGGTGCTGAGGAAGGGGAGTGCCTGGATGTTGTCGGTATGAATGTACACTATTATGACCATTATGAAAAACAACATGATTTCTGGCAGTCCCATTATTGAGCATATATCCAAAAAGAAATAAATATCATTATAGTCAACAGATACCTGCCTTCCCATGTCCACTGCAGTGCTATTCACAATAGCCAGGACATCACACCAAGGCAATAGATTTGAGGACATTCTGAGAGGTGAAATGAGGCCATATATTAAAATACAGTGATCACATGCTCTCATTCATTTGTAAAAACGAGGAAGCTGTTCTCATAGAAGAATGGAGCTATACTGTGGTCATTAAAGATTGGGAACATAGCAAGGGGGACTATCTAGATAAGAAACACCAAAAGGCAGAAAGGCAGAAGAAATTAATTTTACTTTTCTGTAGCATTAAGGTCACTTTTCTGCAATACCCTATGATGGATTTCACAATAAGAAATAACACATAGAAATGGTTATTTTAGGAGATGGAAGTGCTTATTACCTATTACATGTTGCATATATATATTGAATTATCATATTATAGTTCATAAATAGATATAAATATTATGACCCAATTTGAAAAGTATAATAAAGCTATCTTCTCCAAAATAAATTAAAATACACCATGACAGCAGTTTCTGGGGGGAAAATCTGTCTTTGAAAATGACATATCAGTACGTTCTGTGTCACTATGAGCAGATGCTCATTTTGTGGGGGAATGTGTTTTTTTAAGTTCCTCGTTTGTGTCACTTCTCTGCGCCCATTACCCATCTGGTACCTGCCTATGACTCCCCCGGGTGTCATCAAGCACCTTTGGGAACTCAGTAGGATCCTTAGATTGACAACTTTTCGCAACTCAAGACAATGCCCTTGAGTAAAATGATATCATTTCAAGAATGTAAAGAAATTTTCTTCTGAGAACATGAATAAATAAGAGACAAAGCCGTGGGATGTCCACGAGAATTCCTCCCCACAGATGTCTGGGTGCCACGCTGACTGGGCGCTTTGCTCGCAGCTCTGTCGTATCAATGGGCACCAGGGGCATGTCAGATTTATGTCTGGAAAACAAACAACTGCTTATAACTGTCTTCCCCGTAATTAATGAGAGCAGATCGACCACGTCAGTTCCTACATTGACTCAAACTGGATGATATTTTTCCCAAAATGTTTTAAAATAGCAGCATTTTAAAGGCATAGAATGAATATTTATAATTTGGTATGATTTTAAAATTGAGACACATCGTGATTTTATAGTTTGGCTGGTCTGGGTTTTTATACAACTCGCATTTTAAATCTGCTCACTGTCTCATGATCAAATTTGTGAAAATGAAGACCAGATACTGAAATTGCACAGAAATTACTCAGATGGCTGGAATGTTTTCTCCCCAGGAAATACTGACATGAGGTATCAATGAAGGACACTGGGCTTGACAGTAATCTGGAGAGCAGCAGCCTTGATAGAAGACATGTTTCCTACATTCATCAGAGAACTGAACAAAATGAAAGGATTTCTGAGGTGAAGAATGACAAAAGGTTTCTAACAAAATCCAATGGATTCAATTAAACACAATCAACTAAGCACACATTCACCAGAATTCCTCTACCCTCTTTCAAAGTTCTACCACTGTGGTGAGGTTGGATGGAGAATACTTTATGACTTACTATGGTAGCATGTCTTAAAAACAAAACATATATTCGTGTCTTATGTTTCATATAGATATGAAACCACAATGAGACATAAAGAGATAAGCCTTAACTCTGTTATAATGACTGCCGCCAAAAAGACAAAAAGTAATTCCAGTGAAGATGCTGAGAAAGTTTCATCATATACATTATATATACATATATATACATATACATATATTTATGGAACTGATTATCACTATGAAGCTAACTGGAACATCTATGGCCTAAATTACCTTTTGTGGTATGAACACAGATGATCTACTCTTATATATTTCTGGTATACAATAGATATTAACAGTAGTCACTATGCTGTACTTTGGTCTCCAAAGCTGATAGCTGCAGCCCTCACTCACTGCTGAGTTTGCAAACTGGTACAATCATTATGAAAATCAGTGTGGAGAACTCTTAAAAAATAAAAATAGATCTACCATAAGATCCGACTATACCACTCCTTGGCGTATACCCAAAGGACTAAGTATCCTACTACAGAGTTACTTGCTCAGCCATGCTTGTTGCTGCTTTTTCCACAATAGCTAGAAAATGGAAACAACCTAAATTTCCCTCAGTTGATGCATGGAGAGTGAAATGTGGTTCATTTACACTGTGGAGTCTTAGTCCATAGTAAAGGAAAATGAAATCATAAAACGTGCAGGTAAATGGATGGAACTAGAAACTGTTATACTAAGTGAAATAACACAGACTCAGAAAAACAAGTGATGCGTGTTCATTCTCATTTGTGGATCCTAGCTCCAAATTGTTAGCTGTGACTGTATATCCTGATGTAACTGCAGGAGCCAGGAAAATGGAAAGAAACCACAGAAGTGAGAGAGGAGAAGGAGTTTGAGGGAGAGGAATAGGAGGAGACAGATGTTATCAAGAGAAAAATGGGTGGAGATGGGAGGTACTTAAACTGGGAAGGGAAGAGGGAGGATTATAAGGTGAAGAGAGAGGAAAGAGATAAACCGTGCTTAGGTGGTATAAAAAAAACAGAGGGAAATGTATTAGTTCAAAAGTCAACTGAAAAATATACATACATGTATATGAGTTCATGTGTATAGGTAAAGGCTCTATAACAAAAATGACAATGCCAGGTGAGGGAAATTTCATTCAAATTATTAGTCAGGTAGTCCAAGAGACTCCCAAAATAATACAAGCTATTACAACAGCAATTGATTGCCTCCCAGACCTTCTGCTGAAGACACAACATACTGCAGGTACAGGACTCAGAACAATTAAACTAGAACAGACCAGGCAGCCTCCTCCCTGAAGACTAGCTCTCATCATATCAGAAGATACTATGCAAGCTATCAAAAGAGAAAACCAGCCATCGGTCTTACCTGGTTGTAAAGCCTCCAAACCCCAACAATGACCAGCCCAGCAAATAATTACTATAGGTACAGTAGTGGCACTTCTGTTTTGGGGATATTCAACAGCTGTTTAATTGGACTTAAGGACTACTCAATGGGAGGGGACTAATGCACATTATTTATTTTTATTTTATGTGAATGAGTGTTTTACACACAGAGCCCCATGAAGGTCAAATGAAGGCATCAGATCCCCGGAACTGAAATTAAGGATGAGTGTTAGCCGCCATGTGGGAGCTGGGAACTAAACTCCAGTCTTCTACAATAGCATCCAGCCCTCTTAAATGCTGAGCCATCTCTCCAGACCCTTTAATTGCAACTTTAAAACCCTTTCACCAATATCTATTTCCTCACCTTAGATTCCTGGTAACCATTCTTACACATTCTGTGTAATTTCTAGACATTGGACAATTTCGGATTTTACATATGGTGAAATCATCTAATATTTGTTTCATGTATCTGGCATATTCTACTTAGTGCAATGTTCTCCAGTCCCATCCACATTGTCAGCAAGACTGAGGAATAAACTTCCATTTCATTTAAAAAGGAGATTATGGAGCTGGGGCTGGAGAGATGGCTCAGTTAGTAATACTTACTGCACACACTTGAAGACCTGAGTTCAGATCCCAGAATCTACATAAAAAAAAGTCAGGCACGGATATTCAGGGAGTAATGTAAAGAGTGATAGAGGAGAGAATCCAACATCTTATTTTGGCCTCCACACATGCATAAGCATGTACACACACACACACGCGCACACACACACACACACACACACACACACACACAACCACAAGACTAGAAGACAGATGTGGTAATGTGTAACTGTGATCCAACCTTTGAGAAGTAAAAAGTAAAAGCAGGAGTCAGAGTTCAAGGTCATCCTTAGAGTACACGCTGGGCTACATGAGGTTCTGGGAGAGGAAGAGCAGAGGAGGGACTCTGAATGGGCTGACTAGACCCCAGTGGATGAACTTGCACTGAGAGACATCTGAGGACACTGGCTTGACATAATAGGCCTTGACACAAATGAAAGAATGTGTGAATTCGGGTGGGGCCGGGACTGTGGGAGGGCACAGTGCGGGAAGGAGGTATAGAGATGATTGGGATGTTCTGTGTGAAATACACAAAAATTCAATAAAAAAATATCTACAAAAGAAAGGAAATTAATACAAGCATGGCTTTAGCAATAGACGCAATTAGAATAGAGCCCCTCACTCATTAAATATTCAGTAAGTATTTTATTGGGATTGCCTGAGTGACAGTACAATGCAGTTACGTCTAGCCTTGTAGACCATCCTGAAGGTTCACTGGGCATAAGCCAATTTTTATCTTGCGGTTTTATTTACAAACAAAAGAACAAAGGAGTTTCTATAAAGCATGCAGAGAAAAACTGTAGTTATTTCCATAAATTTGTTCCATTTTTGTCCAAATTTATTTCAAGAAAAATAATTACCATGAATCCCTTCAAGAAAAACAAGCATTATCTATTCATTAAGCAAAATTTACATGTCAAAAATAATGTTTCCCTCAACTTGTTTTTCACACACTTCTTTTACAAAATTATTACAGAAAAGAATCTTCTCTCTAATCCTAGATCCCAGAAGCTAAAGATTTCCATGTGGGCAATCCTCTTAAACTGAATATAACAAGATATTTTTATCTTGTTAGTGCTGAATTTTTTTGTTCCAGAAAGAATTCTATTTTAGAGGAAGTTTACACAAATAAAAATCAGTTTTTTTAACAAGACATACACAATAAAAAAACAAGGTTGAGATTAATTTTTAAGACACTGCTGGTGTCTACCTGGGAAATAACAAAAGAAAATATTCATCTCATATTTGATACATTGTTAATAAGAGCTTTTTTTCAAATTTGTTGATGTTTATGACAGAGAAGGAAGAAATCAATGCCTGACTTCCTTAGCCAGCAGTCTAAGCAAAAGAAAGAGCTCTCTCCTCAAAATGCATTTCGCTTGCAAAAGATAGTTTATGGTCCAAATAAGCAATTAAAATTCCATCTGATGACTGCTTAGTGCAATATGTGGAAACAATATTAAATAATTCACATTCTTTCCTTCTGATTTATAATTTGCAGTTCACCTGAGTTTCTGGTGGGCACCTCAGGATTCATCCAGGAAGCTGCATTTTTACATCCATTCATACTCTACTGTGCACTATACTTAGCTCCCAGAGCCTACAAATTCAGGGTGATATACACACAAGGCCTTGAAAACACAGTAAGTAGAACCTGGTGCTCAACAGCTTCTAGGCTATTAGGGGGAAATGAGACATACTTCAAAAGAAAACTGGTGTGCCTGGTTCTCTGGGGAAAACCAAAGAGGAAGGGTGATCCTGCAGGACCCACAGGGCCCTCCTCCTCCTTCCGGTATTGGAGTCAACATCTGCAGTGTGCCCTCTTTGACATCCCCTTTCAGAACTTTATTTTACCATCGTGCTTCTTCATCAGAAGTCTGGATATTTATCAAGTGAAAATTGCTACAGTAATGTAGAAGTTGAACTCCCAACCTCAGAGAATAATCATATTTATTCTCTGTCTCCTGAGCTTAAAAATAGGGAAGTAAATCAAAACAGGGATTCTTGACCTTGACACTACTGACATTTGGGGATACCAGATAACTGCTTGCTGGAGTGAGGGCTGCCCTGTGCATTCTAGAATGAACAACATTCCTGACCTTTATCTATGACCTGCCCACAGTTATGACAACCAAAAATGAATCCAGACAGTGCCAGTTGTCCCCAGGGGAGGAAAGGGACAAAACTAGGTCTGACTGAGAACTGCCACATTAGAATGGTGAATTGCAACTCAGAAACTGAGAAACTACATATGTATATGACTAGGTATTTATATAGATACCCAACTTAAGAAAAAAGCAATAAACTGTTTTGAAATTGGCGATGTAAAACAATTAGAATTCTAAATGCTAGCAATTGCATCTTTTATTAGAATGACTAACTGCAATAATATACACAAGCTTTTCTAGAAGAAAGCCATCTACCCTCTTCATTAAACCACACTCTGACCTACACATGGGATGAGCAGTGATCGACAGGCTCTACACAGAGCAGGGTGGCATGTTCAGCACTGAACTCTTTAAATTCCAAGACTGCTCTTAACTTGAAGAGTCTCCATCATTCCACTGCATCATGTGGAAGTCTCCTTCCTTTACCTAGTGCAGGATTGGCATGTGAGTTCATTAAAAGAAGCGCCAAGTCTCTTATACTTTTGACTTTTGTTTAGAGACTCAGTATAGCACTGACAGCCAGCCACAGAAGAATATAGAAGAAAATGGAGATATAAACCGCTTTATCATCACTCTTAGAAGGGAGAAGCACCTTCTCAGTTAAATGGGTTAGGAAACAGAAAACTATTGTTGAAGAAACAATAATCACCTTGGTCTCACATAGTAACTTATAAATATTAGGCTCAGATATCATTCTGGCTACAAGTAACTGAACACTAAATACTTCAGCTTAGGTGCTCAAAGGGGATCATTTTTCTCACATTAAAAGTAGTTCGGTTGGAACTGGAGAGATGGCTTAGCAATGAAGAGAACTGACGGATCTTGCAGAGGACCTGGGTTCAGTTCCCAGTACCCACATGGCAGTTCATAACAGTAACTACAGTTCCAAAGGATCTGACACCCTCTTCTAGCCTCTCCAGGCACCATGGACACATGTAGCACACATACATACATGCAGGCAAACATTCATACACATAAGAATGAAGATAACCCCTTTTCTTTTAAAAAGTGGCACAGCAATAGTAACAGCATGCACAAGTCCCATGCAAGCTCAAATGAGACAAAATCCCAATCTATTCATGGGATTTTGTAATAACCCCCAATCCTTCCTGAGGAACTATTGGCAACCAATGGCTGCTGAGAGGGGAAGAGTCAGTCTTGTTTCAGGATGAGATTCTTGAATCTCCAGTGGATAAGCCTATACCAAAGTGCACCCAGGGACACAAGTTTGACTCTACAAGCCTTATAGGTTGGGGCAGTGGAGGATGCAGATGGGGGAGGATATCTAATACCATCGAATATATTGTATGAAAATCGTACATTTAATTGACAAAATTTCTTTGAAGGCAATGGCCCAGTCATTGGCCAGCCAGGATAACTCATGATGTCATTAGGGACCCATTGGCCAAACTACGTTTATCTTTCCATCTGCCTTAATCAGCTCATGTGCTTTTGTTCTCATTGTTATTTCTCCATGAACCAAAGACTGTCGTGTCACAGACTTCACCTCTGGATCCCAGAAGGAAGGGGAAGGAAAAAGCTGTATGCAAATAGCCTACCTCCACTTATACATTGTTGGCCAGAACTGTGTCACACAGCTCCTTTTTTATAAGAATTCTTTGGGATTGTAACTTTTATAATTTAGAATACCTATGATTAGCAGATGGATGAGGATCAGCTCACCCAACCTACAAAGCCTACCGAAGGGAATTCTATAAGTCTTCAAAAAATTCCTAGTTCATTTCTACTATTTTTAATTGCAACCATATTGAAGAAGCATTTATGCAAATCCTCCAAAAGTAGTGCTTAATGCAATGGAGTTCTGCTCGGTAGCAAAGAAAGATGAAATCATGAAGTTGGCAGGTAAATGGATGAACTAGAAACTGTCGTACTAAGTGAAGTAACACAGACTCAAAAAAAACAAACAAAACATGTTCTCCTTCATATGTGGATCCTAGCCCCAACTCCTTATGTGTGAGGACATATCCTGATGTTACTGCAGGAGACAGGAACATGGGAAGGAACCGTGGAGGGAAATGGAAAGAAGAAACCTGAGAGAGAAGAGCAGCAGGAGACGGGTGTTACTTAGAGGGAAATGGGTGGAATGGGGTATTTAAATGGGAGGGAGAAGGGTTATACAAGGAGCTATGGCAGTAAATGGGAAGAAGTTCAAGAAATGGGGGACCACAGGAGACAGGCATTATAAAGGGAGAACCGGGGATACATTAACAGGGATGGCATGGAAGGAGGGTGAGACTGGGGCGGGGGGGGGGCGTAAATAATGCCTCGCTAGTATAAAAACCCAGAAGGAATCATGTTAATTCAAAACTCCACTGAAAAATTACACACTCGATAGTTCTCCAGAGTCCATGTGCATAGCTAAAGGCTACACAAGAACAGTGCCAGGCAGGAAAAATTTCCCTTTGAGTTGTTGGCCAAGGCGATCCAAGAGATACCCAGAATTACACAGGCTGTTGTCACAGCCCTTGATTGCCTCCAAGAACTTGAAGGTAAGCCCCTGTTGCTGAAGACAGAATATACTTTGGACACAGGATTTGGAGCAATGGAGCTGGAAGTGACCTGGAAGTCACCTCCCCTGAAGGCTAGCTCTCACATTTTTGGAGAGCACTGCACAGCTGCTAAGGGTCCAACTGAAGGGCATGGTGCAGTGTGGGCCCTGGCAAGATCACCTGCTATGAGGATTAAGGGAGTGGCCCCTGTATGTGGAGAGAACCTGTATCAGTCTGGAGATGAACCACCCCATAGTGGGTTGGCTAACCAAATTTATAAAACCCCCTCCACCTCCTTAAATAAACGAGCTTTGCTGTGGCTCACCATCCACATGCATTCCACCCAACTCCCAGAGTTTGTGTCTTAATTCCGTGCCTCTCACCCCCTTTCCATTGCGAGGAACCTGCATCCCCCTCTCGGGCCAGCACCAAGCAGAGGAACACCAACATAACCTCAGTTTTAAGGCCTAACAACGACCAGCACAACAAACTACATTAGGGCAGTAATGGCACTTTTACTTTGGCGGTAATCAATAGCTACCTAATTGGATTTAAAGTCCAATCAATGAGAGGAAACTCACATATGCTACTGTAAACATAGCCAAATGCACATGGCTGAAGAGGTCATAGATCTTAGAGAAAAAAAAACTAGACAAATGTGATTTCTTACTATGTGCAAAATATGGATCCTTATATTTACAGACAAGTATCCCAGTCAACACTTACCAAAGAAGCTTTGTTTGCAACAGATGGAGATTGTTATAGAGTTCCACAACTGGTCAGACACAGAAACTGTCTGTGAATTTCCCAAGTCTAAGTGACACATCTGCAATAAAACTCTACACCTAAGGCTCATGGAATATCGTGGAACAAGGGGTAGAGAGAATACTAACGCATCTCTCAGCTCTCATCAATGAAGCTCCTTCATGCAACAGAGCCCAATGAAAGCAAAAAGTCACAAATGGTCAAAGCATGGAGAATAAGAGTGTGCAGAATCTGGTTCTCTGGACAGGGCTCCTGTGTTAAACTCCACACACCCAGGGCTCAGGGGCCATTTCAGAAGAAGGGGTGGAAAGATTGTAAGAGGCAAGGAGGAGATGCATGACCATATGGAATTAGAGTCTTACAGGCTCCTGGGACCTTGCTCATACAAACTTACAGCAATGGTGTCAGTATGCACAAGACCCATGCAAACTCAAGCAGACAAAAACCCAGCACAGCACTGTGGAAACACACAGCAGGTTCCAATCTTAGTGGCAGAACTATTGGCAACTGATTAGTGCTAGGAGAGAGAGCGCTGTTGTTCTTAAAGGGAGGGACTCTAGTTAGGCTGCCTAGACCTCCATGGATGAACTTGCACCGAGGGACTTCTGGAGACACTAACTTGACTCAACAGGCCTTAGCACAAATGACAGAATGTATAATTCCAGTGGTGGGGGGCTTATGGAAGGGTGCCAATGTAGAAGGGAGTAGAAAGATCATTAAGATGTTGTGTATGAAATACACGCATTTCACTTAAAATTTTTTCACAAAAAGTAGGTGGATGTTAAAAGATCTGGCTGCCTCACTTCTAGCATCTCTCATAGGCAGACAGAGTCTTGTGTTCTCCCTGTAATCGTTGTTATTCTATATCACAATGGTTGGCTCCGTTGATTGGGTGAAAATCAGTACAACTAATCATTTCACGTTTTCGGTTGTTAATAGTTTATCTGGTGATCTTCCAGCTATCATTCTAATTTTCAGGTGGATCCAAGTCGAAAAATAATTCTTACAATGTGGCCACACAAGGGCCAGGGCATTTTCTTTTCTCTTGTTCGTTAAGCCCTCACTCTGTGACAGTTCTTAGTACTAGTGATGTGTGATGTCTGTCCTTACCAGTCAGGTTGGAATCTAGATCTTGACTTTCCCAGAATTCCTTCCTTCCCCCTACAGTGCACTCAATATTCCATTCCATGTTATGAGGTAGAGAGGAAGATTGGTGATTAGGATGGGGTCCTTCCCACAGCAGCTCCTGCCTTGGACTTGATCATAAGCATCATGTAGAACCATGGGAGAGCAGCAAGAGCAGCCATCACAGATCCTTTCTCTGCCGTGGCCCTTCGGAGGGGTTAGGCTTTTCATGTGTGCCAAATATAGATGCAAAAGCTTTCCACTATTTTTTAAATTAATTTTTTTTAAAAACACAAAAAAGTCAATCAAAGGTCTTTGTGTGCATTTAAACAGCTAAATAAAAGCTTTTGGTGAAGGTTATTCTGATGAAAGAGGCTTTCCTTTCTAAAGGACCAAATCAGAGGTTAAACAGCTTGGGTAGCAGGCTGTTAGCCTCAGAGGCACAGGCTTGGAACAACCACAATGACAGAAAAGACAGATCAGCTGAAGAAAGTGCAGATAGAGTCAGCTCCTGTCCTACCAGCCCTCTAACACCCTTAAAAGGGCATTTTAATATAGACAGGAAGAGGAGAGTGTCAGGAAGGTGGCCAAGAATGTTACCAGGAGATAGGACAAAAAAATATATACCAACACAAGACTAGAAAAGGAAATCAAAAAGTATGTTTTATTTATTTTAATTTGATGTGTATTGAGTGGTTTGTGAGCACATGCATTAAGTGTAGTCATTCATGCAATGCTGGCAGAGACCAGGAGAGGGCATCGGATCCCTGGAACTGGAGTTACTGATGCCTGCTAGCCACCACATGAGTGCTGAGAACAGAAGCCAGGTCATCTGCAAAAGCAGCCAGTCCTCTTCACCACTGAGCCATCCAGCCAGCCCCTCAAATAATATTTAATTAGGTATAAAGTTGCATGTAAGTAAATAAATTAAAAACCTTTCCCTAATAATGCAATTGTAGGAAGAGTTGCTAGCCCTAGAGAGGGACAATGAAAGGAAAGGTTTAGAAAACCAGTGCTTAAAAGTAGAAGAGACATCACCGGCAGTTAAAACTCGGTCCTTTAAGGGGGACAGTGGCTCCAACGCACTACTCTCTCCCAAGAAAGATGCCAAGAGGCTGTTTCTGAGAAGGCTGGAAAAGCTAAAACCGGGATTCAGTAACTACTACAGAAAGAGCTTGGGTGATGCTTAGAGAATGGAGGGGCAGAAAGGCAGGGAAAATGGAAGACACGAGCGTTGAGGAACGAGCTCAACTGGTACAGTGTTTCCCTTGCAAGCATGTGACATGACTCCATCCCTTAGAACCCACGCTTTAAAATTTTTTAAAGCTAGAGGTGGCAGCATAAGCTTCAATCCCAGTACCTTCAATCGGAAGGTTCAGGCAAATTGATCCCTGAACTCTCTAGCTAGCCAGCCTTGCTTTCTTGACAAGTTCCCGGCCAAAGAGAGACACTGTCATAATAATTAAACTGAATGGCACCTGAGGAATGACAGCTGAGGTTGTCCTCTGGTCTACACATACATACAAGACATACAGGAGAGAGAGAAGTGGGGGAAGACAACGGCACCTTCAGTGCTCCTTGAGCCTAAGAATTAATTATCTTTGTCGAGTCAAATTGTATTCTGTAGATCTCTAGCTCCAGAGCAGAGCACAGAGAGCCATGCTGGCACTGGGGGTTAACAAACACACACACAGTTTGTCCCAAAGAAGAGATTTTAAAATAAACAGGTTTCATCAGCGAGCCTGCTCCAGCAATGATGGAATATTATGTTTGGAGGAACCCAAGGTTCCATCTCTGCCACAGAAGGCATTTCCTTTATCATGTAGATTACTGCAAGAGCAGGAGGTCATGATGGCATAGAGTTGCCACCCCTTGCGTAGAATCACATAACTAACTGTCCCGTGTACCTTTTGAATGTCAGGCTGTGAGGAGATCTGAATCCTTAGCAGTTGCAGGTGCCTAACACCGTCCCATCTATCAACGGGAGAGAGGGGAAGAGAGCAGCTCTGGGATCCAAATCCTGGGTCTCGTTTGACTTAGCAACACAGCAGAATCATACAGTTACTGAATGTTAATACTGAGCAAGAGCCTCTGAGTTCTTGAGATGCTTGAGTAGCTCTAAGGATAATTTATCATCTCCATCTTCAAATAGTTCTGATCCCAGGAAATCTCTTCTGTACGAGAAACTGAGATTAACCTCAGCGTAACTCTTATCACTCGCTCCATTCTATCTCTTCTGGAAAGACAGAAGTAGGTCGACCTCTTCCTCCACATGCCCATCTCTTCAGATGTTGGAATTCAGCTGTCACATTCCACCAGATCTTTCTCCAGGTGGAACAGTCTTAGTGTCTCCAACTGTGCCTTACACAGATGATCCATATCCCTGCTCCTGTTCTTTGAGTGCACTTTGATATATCTCATCCTGTTCTTTGAGTACACTTTGATATATCTCATCCCCTCATCAAACGTAGCTTGAAACCAACACTCCAGTTGTGATCAGAGTAGCCTCAAAACTGGAGAACACAGAGAATTCTTTTTAAGATTCCATCAAAGGCTGGGGGTGTGACTCAGTAGAGGAGCTCTTGCCTAACATGAAGGCAGCCCAGAGTTCTATCATCGGCATCACACACTCAGAGAAATTCCATTAATGTTTTCTATGTCTACATTCTACTCAGAATTCCTCAAGAGGCTTATTGTCTTTCACCTCAAATCATCCTGAGTCCTTTCATCCCCTGGACACACAATTCCAGGTGCTTCAAACATTCCCAAGGAAAACTCTGCTGTAGCCAATTCAAACTGCTGGGAAATTTCCTCGGAAGAAAAGGCAAAGAGCTCTGTGAATGCTTGAATAAATTAGAAAACTAAGCTTTTACTTGCTGATGGCGCCTGTCATAAATGTATGCTCCGATGAAAAGAAACTTAAATCAATTTCGGTGTACTGAGCTGCAAACTTTGTTATTGTTCTCCCACAATAGAGATGCCATAAACCATGTGTAAGTGTACAGAAGACATTTACTTCCACCAGGCGCATTTTAGTCAGATGAGAATTCATAAGTGGCTCTGTTCTACCTTTTAACTACATTCTAATTTAAATATATCTTTAATCATAGCTTTAGAAATTATCTTCACTTAGTAACCAAAGTTTAGAATAATATGAAACTCTTAGTCAGGGTCTTTAAATAATCTACTTGCATTATTCCTGTTAGGTTCATTTAGTTGCAAGATAATTTTATGGTATTTTAGAGTGTTAGGGCATATAATGTGATTGCCAATTATCTAGACCCTGTTTCCAGCCATGTCAACAGGAGAATCTGTGAAGTTACAGAGAGTTTAACATGAACAGAAGTCTTTAAGATACTGCCTAGGGGGTGGAGGGATGGTTCCATAGTTATAAGCACTGGTTGCTCTTGTAGAAGACCTGGGTTCAGTTCCCAGCACCCACATGGCTACTAACAACCATTCCTAACTCCACTTTCTTTTGGCCTCCATGGGCATTGCACGACACAGGTGCACTTACATGCAGGCAAAACATTCACACACATAAAATTAAAATAAATCAAGAAGTTTCAAGAGACCACCTAGTTTCAATCCTATAGAAACAAACTTCTGATGGTAAGAGAATGAAGGTAAATATAATTAAATATAAGGAAGTTAGAAATGTGCTACTAAAACGAAGAGATTGTTTTATGTACACCACCCTGTAGGATGGATGATCTGCTGAGATTAAATACTAGCCTTCAGATCCTTATAGTCAAGGCAATGCCTAATTTCCATTGACTTTATTTGAAGGCCTGGAGAGTATACCAGTGAAATGGAAGCCCTTGTCTATTCACGTAGGTGGCACTGGGTCTTCAAGGATCGTGAATATCTGATTGTTTTTAGCTATTCTATAACATTAGGTAAGAATGATTCCAAGAACCCACTACATTCTTTTTGCCTTAAGATCATGGATTTCTCTTTTCTGTTTTAGCATTATTTTTAAAAATATTTTTATCAATTCATTAATTTTGTGCAATGCTACTTTGATCACATTCAGACCTCCTCCCCATCTTCACTCCCACCTGACTGTAACCCTGAATTCATCGCTCTGTTATTCGTCTTTTTTAAGGCCTATTGACTCT
This sequence comes from Eospalax fontanierii, assembly GCA_035773235.1. Taxonomy (NCBI): domain Eukaryota; kingdom Metazoa; phylum Chordata; class Mammalia; order Rodentia; family Spalacidae; genus Eospalax; species Eospalax fontanierii. The sequence goes on along the minus strand of CM069544.1, from coordinate 12,294,256 downwards.
CACCTGAGTTCCCCAAACACTCTTGGTTGTACGTCTAACCATGAAGTCTGGTCAAAACACCAGGCGGCATATCAGTGAAGAAAATTCATTCTTCCTCTCCCAGCAGCTTTCAATTGCCAACAGACTCTCAGCTAGGACTGGGGCTTCTTTCCCACTTCTGCCATCCATCAGCATCATTTTTAAATTTAATATAAATCAAGTTTCAAGAGACCACCTAGTTTATATTGAAACATCAATATAAATTAATATTTATATATTATTTTATGTTTATGAGTGTTTTGCCTGCATGTACATAAGTGCACCCACGTCACACAATGCCTGTGGAAGCTGGAAGAAGGTGCCAGATTATTACACACAGTTAGCCACAATGGAGTTACTAGGATCTGAACTTGAGTCCTCTGCGAGAACAGCCAGAGAACAGCTCATTAACCATGAGCAATCTCTCCAGCCCAATCATCATAAGCATATTTTTAATTTTTATCTATTCTTTGAGAATTTCATGCATGTATAGAATATATTTTGATCATATCTAACCCTACTCCCTGTCTTCCAACTTCTCCTAACCTCCATGCCCCACTCAAAATTTCATACCCTGTTCCTTCTCTTTAAAAGTCCCCATGTCCAGTTTGTTCTGTCCCTATGTACACGGATGTGGGACCATCCACTGGAGGATAGGCAACCTACATGGTCACAAACCTAAAGAAAACAGACTCATCTCTCCCAACAGCCTTTAAGTACCAAAGCTCTCAGCTAGGGGTAAAGCCTCGTGAGCCCGTCCATCACCATTAAATTTATCTCCTCCTTTAGAATTTTCCTCCTCATGTATACAGCTACCCACTCTGAGACTAAGGTTCTTTTCACAATAATATACTGACTGAAAATTCATTTTATATTCTGTAGAAATACATACACAAAAGAAACAAGAAAAATATAGTGAGATCTCAACGCAGCACTGTGAGCCAAAGCAGCCGGCCGAGTCACAAGGTAATCATGAAGGACTTCTATATGATGTGTACACAGGGCCAGGCACACTCAAGTGCTCCAGAAGATTAAGCATCGAGAAGTTTGGTAAGCACAGGACCGTCTCTACCATGAGAAGCTAAGAGGTCACTAAGTGCTTTATCCCAGGAAAACTCTCGTGATTTCCCTCATTAAACTTTAGGATTTATTTTTTCTTCTGGAATATCTTTCCTCCTATAAAACCCCATTTAGTGCTAATTAGGAAATTCTGAAAATGAACTGGTTTTGACAACCGGCTACAGCCCATGAATTTTGACTGCAGGATCTTCCTGAGACCAGAGCCTAATGTACGGCCACCAGTGGTGGGCTGCATTTCAGTGGCACCGAATGCATGCCTGCAAGTCCTCATAGCATGAAATGTGTTCCCTGGATTACGGTAATGTCTGGTGCATATTAGTATTTACACCTATTCCCCAGAAGACAGCTAAGAGAGCAATCAAATGTTCTTGTGTCAGCACGTAAAACAAATGCCTGGAGGATCAGAAAGCAATCTCCTCTCCCGTGGTACATTACGGTGTAATTTCCTGGTTGCCTCCAGTATTGGAATTTTGAGATATTACTAATTCTGGTGACAAAATTGCAGCTTTAATTCTAAGTAAGACATACCCAAGACCTCAGCAAAACTGCCATGTCCACCTCTCACCTTAGCCCACAGAATCTCAGTGGTAGGTTTCAGTAGACATGAGATATAATTCATTGCTATGGTTCCTAAACTTTTCACAAATGCTTTTTAAAAGATTAATCGTGGACAGAGTCTCCGCATATAAAATAGAAAAAAGACGAGCACACATTTTTAGGCTTAGAAATCTAACCTCATTCCTCCTAGCTACTAAATATGTGAAATTAAGAACTCATCTTTTGCTTTGTCTTGTTCTCCTAATCTTAGAATGGGGATGATTTCATGCCTTGTAACTGTTCTGTGTTCAAACAAGTTACTATTTGAGAGTATCTTGTTAATAAAAAGTATCCATCTAATAAATTATTATATGGTAAGGGCATGTAGGAAAGGCAAAACCCTGTTCTGTGGAGTCTTAACTTCCCAAAGGTTAGGATGTCTCATATTTGGGATATTTAGAATAATACTAGATATGGCTGTTGATTTCCTCTGAAAACCTGAGATTCTCTGTCCAAAAGGATGAAAAAGGATGAGCTTTGAACTCATCAGAGAAACTGTTGTGAGAGGTGAGCTCTAACCGGATGAGTAGAATCCAATATTGCAGTTCCTTCTCTGTTGGGTTCTGTTTAATCCTTTGATATTTTGGGACCCTCTACCCTGTTCACAGTGGAGTCTTCAGTCTCAGGTATTCAGCATCAGGACCCATTCTTTTCTGTGGGAGAGCCAAAAGTCTCAAGCTGTCACCATTCCCACATTTTCTGGGTGGCATCTGGGCATTGAAAGCCTGGGTTTTCTTTCAGCAAACAGTGTGCCTTAGTCTCCAGAGACATGCTCATGTTTTCAGTTCCAGGTAGCTGACCAAATCAGCAGTGTCTGTTCCTCCTTCCCACACTCTCCTCCAAGCTATATCATACTTAGAAAATGAGCCCAGGAGACAATGTTCTGTTGTGATCAGCATCAGTTGTGATCTAACAAACTCAATGCTACAATGTCTAAATGTCTTTGCCTCTTGCTGTGGCAATTCTGAATGTGAATTCATATGCTTTGGGTAGAGAGAACAGAGAATTCTGAATGTTCCCAATCAGGAGACCAGACAATGAGCAATGGGTGAGATTCATGAAAAGAAATAACTAAAACCTCATCTGATGAGTCCTAAACCAATGCCATAGTCCACTCAGGCTGCTGTAACAAAAATACCAAGGTTAGGTAGCTTATGAAGAGCAGAAATGTATTTCTCATAGTTCTGGAGGCTGGGGAGCCCCGGATTCTTGGCTCCAGCAGCCTCAATGTTTGCTGTATCTTTACAGAAAGAATGGGAACAGGAGAACTTCCTTGGGTCTCTTTACAAGATTAACACCATTTATAAAGGCTCTGTCATCCTGACAACACTTTTCCAAAGCCCCACTTCCCAACACCATTATGTTGGGTAGAATCCCAACATATGAATTTTGAGAGGACACAAACGCTGGTCCACAGCTGCCTTCGTTAAGCCTGGCTCATCTGCTTGATGAGTATCTATATGGAGTAAGAGCTGAAGTGATAGCCTCAGAGATTTCCCATGGTCATGAAGATACCAACTACAAATGCTGCGGAGGTGGTCCTTCTGGTTTCTATCATCAATGTGTATCTTCTATGATGTCAAAGTTTATTACATATTCATATGTATTCTGCTGCAGGAAACAATCTTAAGGAAAAGATGGTTTTAAAAAAAAATTACAACTCCATCTCAAAATCTTGCCCATCTAATCACCACACTCATGGGTCTACTAACTTTAAGTAAAGTCTGTAATTAGCAGAAAACAGCTGCTTTCCTTTCTAAGGCAAGCTAAAGTGGAAGACTGAAACGAATATAAAAATCACATTCTGCTTTAGAATGTGTTGATTGACAAAAGTTTGAAAACATTCTAATGGCAGATGTGAAAACTGTTTCCACTAAAACTGAAAGAAATAAAACTAATGTATCTCAAATTTGAAGTCTAAAACTTTGCAACCTCTGAAAACTGCACAAATTTAAAAAGAAATACAAGTTTGGGTCCACAGCAGAGCACCTAAATATCTTGATATTTATCATTTTATGCCTCAGTGCTATTGATGTATTACTCAAAAGTTTATGAGAGCAATATGTGACTATTAATTTCCCAGAACAAGGATCATTAATATGCATCAGGCTTTTGTCTTCTAATTGCCAATGATGAGAAGTTCTGATTTTGTTAGTATGTGGAATTCTACTGCTTTCCATAGAAATTGTTGCCACCCTAGAAGCCATCCACCTGACATCTGTGAAGCATGAGTCTACTGGTCAGCAAACCAACATAGATATGAATTAAGACATGGGCCCAGTGAACATGGCTCCTGAGAGAGGCACAGTTTGAATGTATTTTCTCTCAACTCCGTCAGAGTGTGGAGAACTGTGCAGCCATCGAGCTTATGCAATTACTGAGAACGGCACTCAAACAAGTGCGTATGAGGGGGTGATATTGTACTGAACCTTTTAAGCCTGATTTCTTTCAATCTGGCTCCACTTCTTCCAGCCACTGTTGCCATGACTTAATCAGTTCCACACAGGGACAGTCTGGCAATGTTGCATCACAGGCCCTGCTCTGTCTCCTCTTGTTTCCTGACAGACTTCTCTAAAGTTGAAACTCCCAGACCCATTCAACACTCGTACATGTGTAAGATCTAGAAATGCGCATGATCTGACTTCTGTCGGGCTCTCAGATGATGGGAACAGAAACATGTACAAGTATCCCACCCCTCCCCCTTTTATCTTACAGGCAGACTGCAGGATATATTTTGTAAGACTTCTCAGTAAGTGCCCTGGAACAAGGTGTTAGTTACCAATAGCAGTAGCCAAACTGAACCATGTGCTATGATATCTTACTAATTTGCCCAGGCTGGTCTTGAACACACTGTCTACTCCAGACAGGCCTTTTCATTGTGATCCTCCTGCCTCAACCTCTTGACTAACTCTACTTTCCAGGGTGGATTTTCTCTCATTACCTGTTCACTCTCTGGGCTCATATTAGTGCCTTGGGATCATATTCTCAGAAATCTCCTCAATGGGATTTATTTCAGCCTCTGTAAGGATGATCCCAGGTTAAGGAAATACCCGCCTCCTATCTGAAGACTATCATTTATAAGACACATGTGCTGATATTTTCCCTTACATATTAATCACTTACAGAATGCCTCTAGAAGCATGATCTCATGAGATGGAGAAATAGCTCAGTGACTAAGAGCACGTGCTAATCTTCAGAGGACCTAGGTTCAGTTCCCAGCATTCAGATCAGGTAGGTGGCTCTCAACTGCCTGTAACTCCAATTCCAGAGCATCCAATTCCTTCTTTTACCCTCTGCAGGTACCCGAATCAGACATGTGGTGTGCATACATATACTCAGGCCCACACACATACACATAAAATAAGAAATCTTAAAACAAAGAAGCATGACCTCAGATTCCCTATTAATGCAAATTTCAGGGAACACACAGTTAATGAACTTAGCATCACCACAATCTGACCCTCTTTCTGGAATGTCCCTAAGCACTGGGCAGGATGCTAATTTTATAATGCACATAAGGAGCAACAGGCAGCTTTACCTGTTTATTTAGTGACACTTATGTTGATAAATAATATTTAAGACCCAAATCCATACCTCAACAAAGTTACAATCAGTCTGAAGCAATTTAAACTTCAAATGTTATCAGCAAGTTACATTAGCAACCATACAACTGTGCCAGAGAACAATTATTCTTTGACCTTGGGAAACATTCATCTCTTGTCTCTGTCCTAATGAAAAGTTTATGAATTCAGGACTTTTGTTTGTCTGAACATGTGACAGTTTTTCTCTATCTTAAAATTGCTATTTGTCACCGATTCCTGAACAACCACCACCAGAAGTCCGTCTCCCACCCATAACCTGACTTTGTATGTAGAACGTCCACTTTGCTCATCACTGAGCAATGCCATGAATCTCACAGATCTGAAACTTGCCTTTTGAAAGTTAGGACCAATTTTACTGTTGTGTAATATGGAGAAGGAAAGGCCAGGACTCCAATTCCAAGCAACTGGAGAATATCCACAAGTAAGAACGGCAAACAAATGCCCTCTCTGAGAAAGTCGTGACTGAGCATACCCACCGGAAGTTTGCTGTGCACAGAATTCCACTTAACTGGAATAAGTCAGTAGTGATGTCTGCTGTGGCCAGAAATGACTTGGCAGCAATAGCAATGGGACACCCATAAAAAACAAATAAAACAAGCTAAATCTGGACATAAAGAAGTCTGGTAGAAGATTTCTTTCAAATATCATTTTCTTTAACGTCTTCAGCCAAAAGTCTATCCCTCTTAAGTCCAGGGAAATCGTATTACATACATACATATGCCATTGGCTTCTCTAACAGGAGCGAATATGAATCAGATTCCCACCATGTAGACAGAGGGGAAAGAGGCTCTAAACAGATGAATGTATTTTTCACACTGGGAAAATTATTCGTCAGTATGGCGGCCGGGGGGGGGGGTGCACTTGTAAATGAACCAATCAGATTCCCTTGTTTTGTCTGGGTTATCCAATTGACCCAAACCAGACAGTTCCTAGGGAGAAAGCACGCAATATCAGCCTCAAATATATATATATATATGTAGTTTGTCTCTGAGAAACTCCCTACACATTCTTGGGGCTTTTCCTCCCTAGGGGAATCTGTCTGTTTGTTTTGCTGTGTATGTCTGTTTCCACTCTCAGTAAAATGCAGCTGAGTGCTGACCTCTGCTTTTCCTTCCTTTTCATCTTTAAATAGGTGGAGAAGAAGAATCTGTTCCTGCAACCCTAGACAATCTCCCGAAGGCATCAACTAGACTGTGTTTGAGGACCCAACGACAAGCAGAGAATTCAAAATCTAGAAGGAAGCAGACACTGAGAAAATCTTTCTGACCATTTAATCCACACCCAAAACTCAGAGTAACTAGAGAAATTTGAAGCCTATCTAGTACACAAGGGTAAACATAGCAAAAATACAACTTAAACCCAGTCTAAATCCTGATTAACAGAAGAAAATGCATTCTCCAAAAGAGAAGTCTCAAAAATTAATGGAACTTAAAATCATCACATTAAATGAAATAGGCCAAACTCAAACAAACATTGCATATTCTTGATCGAAAATGCTAGACTTCTAAAAAGATACAAATGTGAAAGGGAGGGCTGCTTAAAGTCCCACCCCCAGCTGAGGAGCTGCTAAGGGAGCAGGTATTCTTAAGGTGTAACCCCAGGTGGGCTGACTATGCTCCACTGGATGGTGGATGGTCTCACACCCATGAGGACTGGATTTGGTGGGTTATTAAAAAAAAAAAGACAGAAAATTGGGGGTAAGGATGGATCTAGAATGGAGGGAATGAATATAATCACACATAAGATCAAAATGTAGTGTATGTTTATAGAAAAATCTCAAAGAATTAATAAAAATATATTATAGTAAAAATAAGATAAAAACAAATTAGTTCTGAGAAAAATGTGGGAAGAGACACCAAAAAGTAACAGAGGACTGAATATGATCAAAGTACATTTTATACATGTATGAAATGGCATAATAAGCCCTTTGTTTTGGGTTAATTAATATGTGCTAACAAAATCTAACATAACATGTTCAGCTCCAAGCACAAAACCAACAACAACAAAAAATAAAACCTTAGTACTACTGCCATATCCAATATGCCAGACCTTCAACAAGAAACTTTCAAGGCATATAAAAACAGCAAGAGAAAAAGTGGAAAATAAAGCAGAAAGCAGAAAGCAGCTCAAATATGACAGATACCAGAACTATCAAAAAAGGAAGCTTAAAATAATTTAATTAAAATGATAAAGTCTCTAATGAAACAATAGGCACCATGTAAAGTCAGAGAACACCAAAGAGAGAGAGAGAGAGAGAGAGAGAGAGAGAGAATATGAATCATTGGCATATTCATACTGGTAAAAAAAAAAGTCACCAAGAGAGAAAGCCTTCTGTTGCACATAGAACAAGGCTTGAAAATTACAGCAAACTTCTTGTCAGAAACCATGCAAGCAAGGAGGCAGTGAGTAAAATGACATCTTTAATTTAAAAAAAAAAATCAACCCACAATTTCATATGCAGCAAAACTAGGTGGGTGGGGTAGATTTCAAAGTGAATAAAAAAAAATACTTTTTCAGGAAAAAAAAATTGAGGGAATTGATTTGAAACCAAGATGCTATATAAGAAATGTTAGAAGAGCTCTTTCAGACAGAAAGAATAATACACAGGCTAAAAACTCAGATTTATAAAAATGTATGAAGGGCATGAAGATGATATAATGAAAGTAAAATAAATTCTTGTTCTTTTATTAATTTTTCTAAAAAATGACTGTTAACGAAAAATTGATCTAATAGACAACTACAGAACTATCCGCTCAAACATTAAATGCATATTTTCAGCAGCTCATGGAACTTTCTCCAAAATAGACCACATACTGGGACATAAAACAAGCTTCACTGAATATAGAAATATTGAAATAACATCTTGCACTTTATCAATCTACAAGTGAATGAAACCAGACATAAACAGCATAAGATACCATTTAAAAAAAACACACACACACAAAATCATGGAATCAATCATGCCACAAATGACAAGCAGGTCACTGAGAAACTAAGAAAGAAATTTTTTAATTTCCTAGAACTGAATGAAGATGAACACAGAACTTACTAAAACCTGTGGGTTACAAGGAGGCATCCTAACAGGAAAGTTCATAGCCTTAAATTCCTACATTAAGATTTTGAGATTTCCCTCCCCCAGCACCATGACCCCTGCATGTCCCTCCCTCTTCTCCCTGCTGAACACTCCCACTCTCCCTACATCCCCCCGCCTGATAAAAGCTATTCCCTACAGCCCCCTTTGGGGGTACTTTCGTTGGCTTTACATACGTGTATCCTTTCCCTTTTCCTGGCTCCTGTTGTTACATCAGCATCTGTACATACAGGGGACCTGTGCTACAATCCACAAAGGAGGGAGCACATACAATCACCTCCTTTTCTGTGTTTGTGTTACTTCACTTAGTATAATACTTTCTAGTTCCGTCCATTTACCTGCAAGCTATTTTATCTTTCCTAAATGCTGCATCGAACTCCATTGTGTATATTTACCACGTTTTCATTATCCATTTACCAGTTGAGGGACATTTAAGCTGTTTCTGCTTCTTAGCTATCGTGAAGAGAGCAGCACAAACATGGATGTGCAGATGTCTCTGCAGTAGAATGAGTCCTTTGGGTGTATGACAAGGAGTGGTATAACTGGATCCTATGGTAGATCCATTTTTAGGTTTTGAGAGTTCTCCACACTGCTTTCCATAGTGATTGTGTAAGTTTACATCCCACCAGCAGTGATGAGCGCTCCCTTTCTCCACATCCTCACTAGCATTTGGTGTCTTTCGTTCTCTTGTTCTTAGTCTGACAGGGGTGAGAGGGAATCTTAAAGTGGTTTTTATTTGCCATTCTCTAATTGCTAAGAATGTTGGGCACCTTTTTAGGTGTTTCTTAGCCATTTTTATTTCTTTGAGAACTCTCTGTTCACATCTATAGCCCATCTTTTTATTGGATCATTTATTTTCTTCTTTGTTTTCTTGAGTTCTTTGTATACTCTGGATATTAATCTTCTGTCAGATGTGTAGCTGGTAAATATTTTTTCCCACTCAGTGGGTTTCCTCTACCCTTCCTTGGTGGTTTCTTTTGCTGTGGAGAAGCTTTGTAGCTTAATGAGGTTCCACTTACTGATTGTTGACCTTAATCCCTGAGCAGCTGATATGCAATTCAGAAAGTCCTCTCTACACCCATATCTCATAGGGGACTACCTATGTTTTCTTCTAGCAGTTTAAGAGTTTCAGTTTTCATATTGAGGTCTTTGATCCATTTGGAGGTGACTTTTGTGCATGGTGAAAGATAAGGATCCAATTTCATTCTTCTGCAGGTGGAGATCCAGTTTTGCCAGCACCATTTGTTGAAGATGCTGTCTTTCCTCCGGTGTGTGTTCTTGGCCCCTTTGTCAAATATCAGGTGGCTGAAATTTCATGTATTCATGTTTGTGTCTTCTATTGTGTTCCATTGATCGATGTCTATTTTTCTGCCAGTTCCATGCTGCTTTTATGACTCTCACTCTAGTATAATCTGAGATCTGGTATGGTGATCCACCCAGTCTTGTTCTTTTTGCCCAAGATTGATTTGCCTATCCAGGATCTTTGTGATTCCATATAAATTTTAGGATGATTTTTTTCTAGCTCTATGAAGAATGTTCTGGGTATTTTGGTTGGCATTGCATCAAATCTATAGATTGATTTTGATAAGATGGTCATCTTCACAATATTGATTCTACCAATCTGTGAGCATGGTACATCTTTCCATCTCTGAGTGTCTTTCTCTATCTCTTTAAAGATTTGAGTTTTTCACTCTAGAGATTTTTTTAATGTCTTTGGTTATGTTTATTCCTAAATATTTTATTTTGGGAGGTTACTGTGAATGAGGGGGTTTCCTTGAATGCTTTTTCTGATTGCTTGTTATTGGTATATAGAAAGGCTACTGATTTTTGTAAATTATCTTGTAACCTGCCACTTTACTGAAAGTATTAATCATTTCTAGCAGTTTTCTGGTGGAATTTTTCAGATCTCTTGTGTATAATATATTATGTGCAAAATCTGATCATTTGACCTCTTCTTCTCCAATTAGTACTCCTTTAATTTCTTTCTCTTGTCTTATTATTCTTGCCATAGTTTCAAGCACTTTATTGAAATGGAGTGGAGATAGTGGACAGTCCTGTCTAAATGGAGAAAAACACAGAGCATTCTAATTCCTATCAGGAACAAGACAAGGCTGTCCATTGTCTCTATTCCTAATAAATTTAGTGCTTGAAGTCTTAGCTAAAGCAACAAGACAGGAGAAGGAAATAAAAGGAACACAAGATAAGAAGTGAAAGCATCCATATTTGAGATGGTATGAGTCTATACATAAAAGACTCTAGAGACTCCACCCAAAAACTTGGAGTTGATAAACACTTTCATCCAAGTGGTAGGGTACAAAATTAAGACACACAAATCAGTAGCCTTCCTATATAGCACACTGTAAAGGAATTAGTTCCACCCACAATAACCACAAAAATATCTAGGAATACACCTCACTAAGGAAATGAAAGACCTCTGCAACTCCAGTAAGGAGTGTCTAACATGGTATACCTGTGCGATCCAGAAAACAAGGAAGGTACTAATGGGGGGCTAATTTAAGGGAGGGGAGATAGTGCAACATAACTAAGAACAATTAAAGAAGGAAAATACTATGCATAGAAAGCATTAGGCAGAGAGGAGGGAGGGAAGATTGGGGAAATGGAAGTGTGGGACAGGGAAAAGATTAAAAGGGATAAAGAGGGTCTACAGAAACTATTTGGAAGGCAAGATGTGCCCACCCATGCAATAGCAACTGGACTATTGGGGTAGTAACCACCTGCCCTCTGAACGGATTCAAGACCAACTTCACAGGGCTGCAGGTGTCCGTGGAGAGCTGGTTGAGAGCAACGTGTGGTATTGTAAGCCTACCTAACAACCCATCTGGGGAGATAGCAGGCCCATGTCTGGAGCGTATTTCCAAAGTTAAGCAAACTGACATGGCATCAAACTGCTTTCTAAATTCCTATGCTCGTACACAGACGAAAGCAGCACCAGCCTTAACCAGAGAAGCCTCTCCTTACAATGAACAGCAGGGAATGCAGAAACTTGTGGCTACCTGAGAGCAGAAAATAAGAGCCTTAAACAAGTCACTTACACCACCCCCTCTAAGGCTCGGGAAACATTGTGGGAAAGGAGGTGAGTGCTATTGCACTCATTAACTCACATCAACTGTCTTTATCTTCACTGGGCCCACAGAAGACCTACCCTATCACTAGTCGGTCAAGGAAGGGGAAAGGGCTCACGGGGCCTGACCTTCACCTCTTAACTATTGGATGTGGACAGATTCTGGGAAAAGGGGAAACATCCTTCTAAGTTCTGTACCCTCTGCTGAGCCCACCAGGTTTCATGGAATAGTTCCAAACTCATGGTCACACAAACGGCCCTGATTAATCTCTGTGGGTCACAAAATAAGTAGATCTGTGCATCAGAGAGAGATTTGTAGGGAGGGAAGAGGATGGGAGGTGGTGTAGGGGCGCAGAAATGAAAATGGTTGGTATCCAAGGTGTACACATGTGAGATTGTAAAAAATAGTAATAAAAATAGCAAAAAAAAAAAGAAGAAGGATAAAGTATAATGGGTGGTCCTTTGAGTCTCTGTACCACACATGGAAAGTCATAATGCTATTCCACTGTATTTTCATTATATTTGAATTCATATTGTAAAATCTGGAAAATCACAAAAACTTGTTAAGGATATAAAAATAAGAAGTCAGTAGAAAAGATAAAAATAGTACCTTAAGAACTCCCTAATCAGAGAGAAAGCTGATAAAAGAAAAAATAATAAAGAACAAGGAGAACAAATTTTAAAAATAGCTAGCATTGTGATAGGTTCAAAACCCAAACATATCAAACATTACCTTTGATATGGACAATGATGTATCGTGTCTAATAAGAGAAAGTCTGCACTTTACTTAGGTTTTGGGGTTCTGCCTGGCAAATCTATCATGACATTAAAATAACATACAAAGTTAAAAGGAAATGCTGAGCTGAAACACAAAGGTCAAGTCATTGACTGCATCTAACATCGCACTTCCTTTTTAAATCTATGGCAGGACATGAAGTATCAAACAGTAACCTATTTTCTAGGAACCTGTGACATCATTTTAGCTGCGTCAAAGGAAAAAAAAAATCTATCATGTGTTGACTCTCTGGATGTGTGGGGTTGAACACTCTCATACAGAAACATAAAGTGCCATAAAACCCAGGAAGAAGTGCATCTTTTCATAAGCAAAAGTCAAACTTGCACTGAGTCCTAATTTCCTCTTAAGGAGCTATTTCACACATTGCAGGCCCCTTTTAAGACACCCATTGCCTTCCTAGTCTTCCATCCTGTCATGTCTCCTCTTTCTTCATCTCTTCACCAGCCTTTCTGTAAGCACATCCATCTTTCCCTATTCTCTGCCCCGCCCCCGACTTATCACTTCAGAAAGAAACTTCTAACTGAACTAGGCAAATGTCTCCTAGGAAATTATCTTTTAAATGAAGCATAACACGTTTTTATGGATTCACCAAATGACATGTGCTCCATGCCCCAACCCAGTCTCATACAGCAAGCAGTGACTGTCCTACCCCCAAGTCTTAAATGGAAGCAAACTTGATTCTTTTGCTTTCTTCTAACAGCCATAGCTTACAGTAATAAAGGTTAACGTATTGGGTGGAAAGGACGTAAATTTAGGGTAGTAACAAGAATGGCCTTTCATCATTGGTGGCAGATCTTGAGCTCTGTGGAGGAAGTAATTAAGAAGGAGCTTCAGAAGCCATAAAAATATAAATAAGATTCTTAGTAAAAGATTTTTATTGTGGCAACCCTGGAATGAGCCCAGAATACTCTAATAAGCTTTGTTAAAGAGCTTTTTTCAGAAATTATATGGGTGGGAAGTGTTGAAAGAACAATGCTGGAGTTCCTGCCCTCCTGTGTGCAGAGAAACATGGAAAACTTGATCAGATTGGAATCCGTAGGCACCAGGATCATCTAGGCCAGTTCAAGAGTCTCGAGGCAAGCAAAGAAGGTGGAGGTAATAGAGTGCGAATGGTACCGTGTGAAGGAGGAATGGCGCCCAGGTGTCCTTAACATCTGCTGAGGTTTCAGCTATGCACCCAAAAAAAAAGTCAAGCTGGGGGTGATGGCAGGCATTTTTAACCCTAGACCTCAGAGAGTGAGGTAAGGGGGGTGTCTGTTCGACGGAGGCCAGCCTGGTCCACACAGTGACTTCCAGGTGGGCTGGGACTAGAGAGACTGTCAAAAATAAAACAAAACAGCAACAATAAAAAGTCAAGCTGGCTACAGGGAAGTGGGGTCAAGTAAAGCTTTGACAGGTAATGAAAAACTGCTCGAGAATATAATTTTCTTCACTGAGCACACATCTCCTCATAGGTAGAGGAATTTTGAACCCACATTTTAGAGAAAGAGACAAAATGGAATGGGTCATTTTCTTCTCCTGACCATAATGCATAAAGAGGCAGGGGGAATGAAAACAGGAGTTGGTGGATGTGGGACAGGTGTGGCAGGCAGGGTGATGCTAGACAGGTGAAGCCTTCCAGCACTAGCGTACATCACTCACCTTCCCTAAGTGACAGGAGTGGGCCCAGGAAAACTGGGGTGAAATATACATGAGAAAGGAATAGGAAGAGGAACTAGTGAGTGTAGAAGCTAGAAAGGGTACGACCTGTAATAGCCCTCCATAAAGTCAGGGCATGCCTAAGGATCTGGGGAATCCAGGGGACCCGATGCCCTCTTCTGACCTCCATGGGCATTGCATGATAAGGATGCACTTACATGTAGGCAACGCATAAAATAAAAAATAAGTGAAATATTTTAATAAAAGAAATAAACATGCTTTCAGCTTTTTTGGAGTAGAAGGAAGCAGGCAGCCTAAAGGTGTTGGCTTGGGCTTGGAATCAGGCAATATTATGCTAAAATTCCAATTCTACCATTTATCCACAATTTTGAAAATTCCACCTCATGATTCTCCCCTGAGTTTCAATAGTCTCATCTATGAGACAAAAACAACAGCTATTTGAGGCGATCATAAGCACTAGTCATAATGCTCAGTCCAGATTTTTAAAAAAGGCATTGTCCAGAATGGAAAGAAGTTTAGAAATGAATTTGGCTACGCCATGCCCATTGATTTGGGGAGAATGTATTTTGCCAGAGAATGGGATTATGATCTGAAGACTGGGGACAGTGAGGAATTATACTTACTGTTGGGAGCTACACTAACATTCCCAACACAGTGGTAATAAGAAAGAGAAGTTGGTGATAAAGAATCAAATCTATAATGACCTTAACACTAACACACTCCATTTCCCTCCGGCCAGATTCACTCTAACCCACCGATGCTAACCCAGGATGCTCTCCGTTCTCAGAAAAGAGCTGGATCTGTCAAACAAAAATGTGCTCTTTTTCTTTCCGTCTCTTCCTACTTCCCCTCCCTTTCCCTCCTTCTCTCTCTTTACTCGCCCTTTCTCTCTCTCCAGTGAGTTCACATGGTGGCACAAGGCAGTGATCTTCAACTCTAAAATATTCTTTTACACGTACAAACAGGAGAAAATTGACTATACAAGTCTCTGCATTCCAGTTTCAAATTCCTAGGGCACCGGAAGTTATTTCCTGAAATGAAGTAGCAGCCAGTCCACCGACCAAAGGTCAGAGTCACAAACATTGCCACCAGACCAGGGAGCCAATACGCACTAGGACAGAAAAGAAAAGTAAATGAGACAAGAACTCGGGATAGTTCAGTCGGTACAGTGCTTGTCCAGCATGCACGAAGCCCTGTTTCTGATCCCTTGCACCACATAAGCGGGGCCTAGTGGCATGCACCTGCAATCCCAGCACCTAAGAGCTGGTGGCTAGAGGATCACAAGTTCAAGATCACCTTCAACTTCAAAGCAAGTTCAAGGACAGAGTAGAGTACATGAGACCTTATCTACCACCAAAGAAAATAAATGATACAAGAGTCAAAGCTGGCCACTAATGGCAGCAGATCCAAAGACTGGTGGCTTTGGACTCCCACAGCGTGCTGCACACACCTCAGAACAGGTGAACTCCAGCCCCAGCAGCAAGGCTAGACTCAGAAAACACTGAACTAAGGGAATTAGAAGAAAGGCAGCATCTGCAAGTGTGCTCAACTGCTAGTTTAATGGAGATTGCAGAACTTACTCCATACTTTCATTTCACCTCTTAAAATAGTCCATATTAGGGATTGGAGAGATAGCTCAACGGTTAAGAGCACTGCCTTTTCATGCAGAGGACCTGGGTTCGATTCTCAGCGTCCACATGGCTGCTAACAACCATCCCTAACTCCAGTTCCAGGGGATCCAACACTCTATTCTGACCTTCATGGGTATTGCACAATAATGATGCACTTATATACATGCAGGTAATACACTCCCATACACATAAAATAAAAATTAAACATAGGGGGCTGGAGAGATGGCTCAGCAGTTAAAAGCACTAACTGTTCTTGCAGAGGACCTGGGTTCAATTCCCCATACCTACATAGCAGCTAACAACTGTCCAAGGGATCTAATACTGTCTGACCTCCACAGGCATTGCACAACACAGGTGCACTTACATGCAGGCAATGCACTCATACACATAAAAAAAATTAAAAACAAAGTAACCCATGTTAATTTAATTAACAATTTTTCTAACCAAAAGCCATATACAAATACTATGACCCAGATTACAAAGATCTAAAGTTAATTGTAAAAATCCTGCATTCAGGAGATCTTTTTTCCTCTGTAATTCATATATTGCGTTTAGCCACCTGCCCATAACTGAAAGAGTAAATGCAATAAAACTTCTCCACACATTAAAACAAATTGCCAACTGACACTGTGGAGCATCCACCCCACCCAGCTGCACAGATAATTCTGCTGTCATCTTTACATTTACACTTATAACTGTGTAAATCCGGATGCTTTATTATCTGAGATTTGCACTGACAAACTTCCAAAATTAGCTCATTTTATGTTCTTGCAAATCACCACCCTGGGCTAATGAAGACTGAACGCTCATGACAGGGAATGGCTTAGAGATGCCAGCAAGCACATTAGTCACCCCTTTGCCCTCTTTCTGCCTGCCTTAACCCTCTTCTTTGCAATGTCTTCTTTGCACCATGGCAACACTATTGACCGAATTTCTAGAATAAAGTGGCAAACAGGTTACCCCTCACGACCCAACCTTAACTCACAATGCTGTCTCGTGAGCTGACTGTTGAGAAGACTTCTGAACCTTGACTGAGCTCAGTTACAGAGAGGTCAATTGATCAGCGCTGTCTGCCATTGTTATGAGAAAGGAAAAGATAGTAACCCATGTCCTATCCTTGCATTCCAAAGAAATCACAGGGCTAGGGATACAGTTCAATTGGTAGAATGCTTGCCTAACATGCATAAAGCTCTGGGTTTGATCTTTAACACTGTATAAATTGGGCTCAGTGGTACATACCTGTAACCCCAGCACTCAGAAAATGAAGGCAGAAAAATCAAGAGTTCAAGGTTATTTTTGGCTACATACATAGCGAGTTCAAAGCCAAACCAGACTACATAGAACCCTGTATCAAAAAAAAATTAATTGATTAATTTGGAAAGAGAGAGAGAGAGAGAGCAGACAGAGCACTCATAGGGAAATAAGAGTTTTATCATCTATTCTGAAAACCAGACATCATGGAATGTAGAATCTAAGATTATGTTGTTGCTACTGTAACATCAAATTATATAGAATATAGTTAAACTTGATATTCACGAAGGTTCTAACTAGAGAGTTTTACAAAGCAAGAGTCTTGAAAACAATCCTTAGAATTTATTATTTAGTGCACTCCAAGAACTATTCTAAGTGATAATATATATATATATATATTTCTTCTGAAATTTCATTCGTCCTATGAGCTGGGCACTATTTTCCTTTCTCTATCAGTGTATATTAATTGTACAGAACTATGAGTTTCCTTAGGACATTCTCACACACACCCTCCTCCCTTCTTCCCAAATAGAACTCCTTTTACTTTCAGATTTTTCATTTTAAATAGATGCTGTTTATGAAAGAAAGCATGTAATACTTGTCTTCCTGATTCTGGCTTTTCCTCACTTAACACAATCTCCACCTCCATCTATTTCCATCAAACAGCATAATTCTCTTCTTCCTTGTGGCTGAATAAAATTCCACTGTGTGTGTGTGTGTGTGTGTGTGTGTGTGTGTGTGTGTATACACACACACACTATGTTTTCTTTACCTTGTTATCTGTTAATGTGTACTTAAGCTGATCCATAGCTTGACTATTGTAAACAGTGCAGCAGTAGGCATGGATGTGTAGTAGGCAGTGTTGACTTTGGGTGTATACCCAGGCTCTCTTATTATCGCTTTTAAATAAGAGGAAACAGGTAAGTGATATGTCCATGGTCACATGCTCAGAGTGGGCAAATGAAAATCTAAACCAGGTAAGTCTGAGCCCCATGCACTCAACCCCTGTGCAGCTGGGGGACTATGGAAGTAATACTTCGATAAGGGCACAGGTCCACTCATTAGCTGTGTGGACCTGCTCCTTCATACCAACCTCATAGCTAACCTGGTTCCATCTTAACTAGGCACTTTCCATGCACAGTCTCATCTATCAAAGCTCCTAAAGACTCCATACATTTGCTGTGATTACTCCTGACTACATCTTCAGGCCTGCAAGCAAGTGGTGAAAATGGTGAACACTGCTGACATAAGCTGCAGTGGGCAATCGTGTCCATTAACTCGTTCAACTGCATTTTGATTGGGAGATGGAGAATACATTAGTAATCATTAGGAACATCATATAGGTTTCCACACATCCCCAGAATGAGGAGCTTTCAATGACAATACAAAAATGTGATGAGTTACAGTAAATCTGGATATAGTAGTCAGCCAAATTTGTTTATGTTACAGTAGTATCAAACCCCACCTCACGGTAGGTGAATGTTTTGTGAAACTCATTTGCATTTATAATTTATTATGTATCTCATCTTTTTTTCTGTTCAATTATCTTTGGTTTCTTTTAAAGTGTATCCCTTAAGAGCCTCATTCTGAAGGAGCTGGTTAATCAGAATATTGGGTCATAATAAAAAGATGAGTGCATTCCTAGCAAAGAGAGAAATCACCAGGAAAGCATACACTAGACACTTTATGAGAAAGCGGTTAAGGCAGGTTAAGGTAGGGTTTCCTATATGAGGAAAAAAAAATGCATTCTTAGGTGCTGTGCTAAAAGGAGACGCCGTCATTTAATGTCATTTGAGACTTCTGGTTCAATTTCCTCAAATACACACAATAGCCCCCTTTCTTATTCCATCTCCCTAAACACTCCCAAAATCATATTTTTAAACCATAATGCTTGAATACAAGAAAAATAATGCCTCAATGGATGAGAAATGTCTTGAAATTTAAAAGATGGAACTCAGGACCTAGGTGATAGTTCACCCTATAAAGTGCTTGCCTTCCAAGCATGAGAGTCAGAGTTCAATCCCCCACCAACCTTTAAAAAAAAAAAAAAAGCCAGGTGTAGAGGCTGGAGAGATGGTTCAGAGTAAAAGCACTGGCTGGCAGAGGATCTGGGTTCAGATCCTAGCACCCACATGGTGACTAACAACCGTCTGTAACTCTAGTTCCAAAGGATCTGACACCCTCTTCTGACCCCCCATGGGCATTACACAACATGGGTGCACTTACATGCACGCAGGCAACATACTCGTATGCATAAAATAAAAATAATAAATAAAAATTTTAAAAGGCCAGGTGTGGTGACACACTTGTGATCTCAGCACTGAGGAGGTGGAGACTGGTAGATCCTTGGCATTCACTGACCAGCCTGCTGAGCCTACCTGGGGAGCACCAGGCCAATCTCTTCTCATTAAAACAAGGTGGTAATTGGTAAATGAAGAACAGCTGGACTTGAGCAGCAGCCTGCACCCGCACACAAACCTACACCCACAGGCACTGTACATTCATGAGCTCATACACACACAAAACACAAAAAAAACAAGGAAGGCAGACACTGATCTGATGCTTTCCATTCCTGGGGGCAGCGGTTTGAAGAAGAGTAAGGGGCCCAGGAGTGCTGACCAACCGCAACAAGCAATTTTCTTTTTATTAAGGTGAAATTTACATACTCTAAAACTCACCATTTTATGTAGGATAATTTAGTGGCAGTCAGTACATTCTTTTCTAAATTTATCTTAATTTCGTGTGTAGCATGTTTTGCCTGCATGTAAGTGCACCTTATGTCATGCAGTGACTACAGAGGCCAGAAGACAGTATCGGATCCCCTAGAACTGAAGTTATAGACACTTGAGAGCTGCCATGTGGGTGCTGGGATTCAAATCCTGGTCCTCTGCAAGAGCAGCCAGTGCTCTTATCTGCTGATCCATCTCTCCTGCCCCTATTGGCTTGGAGTAATGTAACCATGACCTCCAGTTACCTTCAAAACCTTTCATCACTCTCAAAGAAACTCTATACCCATTAAGTAGACATTCCCCATCTCCCTCTCTCTCCACAGTCCTGACACCTACCATTCTGCCTCCTTTTTCTCTATGGATTTGCTGGGTATAGATATTTCATATAAATGGAATCGGTCAAGATGTATATGAATTTTGTCTGGCTGCTTTCCCTGAAGATAACGCTTTCATGGTCCATCCACACTGAAGTTTGTGTCAGAATTTCACCACTTTCTTTTGTTGTTAGGTTTTGGGGGGGGGGGCGTGCTAAGGATAACACTTAGGTCCTTGTATGCGTTTTATCATTGGGTTAAAACCCCAGCACTTCACTCCTTTCATGGCCAAGTGTTATTTCATTGCAAGTATGAGCCACTTTCTTATCCATCCATTGATGGATGTCTGGTAGTTTCTACCTTCCCGCTATTGTGAATAGTACTTCTACAAATATTCATGTACAAGAATTTGAGAACCTGTTCTAAATTACTCTAGGTCTATATCTAAGCATGAAAGTCCTAAATCATATGGATGTTCACTTGTTGACAAAATTTCAAATTGTTCCTGTCAGTTGTCATCATTCTGTGTGCAGTTCCACAGGATGTGGACAAGGGTGGGGCTCTCACTGTATCATCACCAATACTTGTTATTTTCCACTTTATAATTATTACTTTGGAAGCTTAGCCAGAATTGGGTGGTATCTGCATTTTCCCGTTGACTAATAATGTTAATGATGCTGAGCATCTTTTCCTGTGCTTACTGACATTCGTATATATTCTTTGAATAAATAATTGTTCAAAGTCTTCTCATTTTTAATTGGGTTCTTTGTTGTTGAAATGTAGAGGGTCTTTATAAATTCTGACACTGTACCCTTAGCAGATATAGTTTGGAAATACTTTCTACCCTTACATAGTTTGCTTCTCCACTTTCCTTATAGGTTCTTCCCCTCAGATCCTTGAACTAGCTTCTTAACCCAGACTAGCTAAACAGCCTAGCACAAGTCTCTCCTCAGGCAGTCCCCCCACCCACATCTTCCCTGGCTCCAGATCAGGCAGACAGACCTGCACACCTAGGACTCTGGTAAGTCAGATCCGCCCACTGCATCTATGTTGCATTCCTCTCACCCACCCCCACATTGTCCCCTGCCAGCCTTGACCCCAGGCAGGCTCCAATGCTCCCTTAGAACTCTGGATAAGCTTCTTAACCCAAACTAGCTAAACTTCCTAACACAGACTCCACCAGCTCCTGATCTGTGTGACACAGACCTCTCCTCCTCCTAACCTGACCAGCCTACCCACTACCCTGTCCCACAAACCACCCAGACCAGCCTACTACCCTGAAAGAACATGAAACACACACCAATTTATTTTCCATACCTGAACAAAAATCAACCAAGCTACATAAACAATGTAAGCAAAACCAAAACTAAATTAAGCAAAAGCAGAGTAGAAGTTCCTACTAGACACATAACCAACAAAGAAAATCCGTATGCCCAAATAGCTGCACAAAAATACAAATAATATGAAAAACCAAGAGAACACATCCCCAACAAAACCCACTAGATGAGAACCACCCTGTGGAACCCAGGACAACCATAAACATGATCAAAGAACTTAAAGAAAATCCAGAGAAACAACTCAAAGAACTCAAAGAAGAAAGGCATAAGGCTTTAACGAAAACCCAAGAATACAAATATTTGACTTAATGAACTATCAAAAGTAATTCATGACTTGAAAAGTGAATTCACCAAAGAGATAGAAACAGTGAATAAAACCCAAATAGAAATGAACATGACACTGAAAACCTCAAAAAGTCAGTTGGACACAAGAGCAGAAAGCCTCACAGGCAGAGTGAATGAAGTGGAAACCAGTATCAAGACTGGGAGACAAAGCTGAAGACCTGAACTCCTGCAGCAAAGACTATGCACAATTTTTAAAAACACAGAAATGGAATACTCAGGAAATGTGGGACAACATGAAAACCCAAAATCTACCAATTATAGGCATACAGGAAGGTGAAGAATCTCAGGCCAATGGCATTGAACAGATCTTCAACAAGATTATAGAAGAAAATTTCCTAAATTAAGAAAAACCTTACCTATCGCAATCCAAGAAGCACATAAAACACCAGTTAGACATGACCAGACCAGAAACTCCTCATGGCCTGTCATAGTAAAAACATTCAAGTTACAAAACAAAAGGAGGGTACTGAAAGCTGCTAGAAAAAGACAAGTTACACATAAAGGAAAACCCCACCAGAATTTTATCTGACTTCACAATGTAAACTAGAGCCTGAACCAAAGTATTCTCAGTTCTAAATGGCCATAGATGCCAACTCTCCTAGTCTGCTTCTCCATGGCTGTGACAAAACACTCTGACCAATACCAACTTGGGGGAGAAAAGGGTTTATCTCACATCTCCTGGGTCACACAGTTCATCACTAAGGGAACCCATGGTAGGAACTCAGGGCAGGAACCTGGAGGCAGGAGCTGGAGCACAGGCCACAGAGGAACGCTGCTTACTGACTTGCTCCCTCGGCCCATGCTCAGCCTGCTTTCTTATACTAGACACAACAACCTGCCCAGGAGTGGCACCACCCACAGTGGCCTAGACCCTCCCACATCACTCAACAATCAAGAAAACACCCCACAGACATGGTCACAGTCCAGTCCAATGGAGGCAATTCCCCAGTTGAGGCTTCCTCAACCCAAGTGTGTCAACACATCACTATTATGCAACAACCTTTCCATTTCTTGTCCACAAAATATGATGGTAACATTAGTATCACAACATAAGACACCACAACCTTAAAAGTCCCACAATTCTTAAAAAATCCAAACACTTAAAAGTTGACCACCTTTTTAAAAGTCTCTTAACTGTGGGCTCCTGTCAAATCCAAAACAAGTATTGTCTTAATTCAAAAGGAAGAATTGGGCACACCTAAGCAAAACCTAAGTCCAGCAAAGTAGCTCAAGGCTGGACATCTGGGATTCACTCACCATCTTCTGGGCTCCAAAGGGTTTCAAAAGCTCCACTTCTCTGGCTCCTCAGTCCACAGCACACACAGCTCATCTCTCAGGCCCAGGCTAGCTCCATTCCACACCTGCTGCTGTACTTGGGGGTCACCCCGAGGTCCCGGCATCTCCAAAAAGCTGGGGTCTCCTCTGAAACCAAGGCAGCACCTTCACCATTGGGCTCTTCTGGCCTCTCCTGGTACAAAACCTTGGATTTTCTCCATGACCTCTGCAATCCTGGGGTCGTCACTGCAACAGAGGCTGCGCCTTCACCAATGGGCTCTCCTGGCCTGTCAGGGTGCAAAACCTCAGATTCTCTCCATGACTCCTTCATGTTTTCAACACCAGAACCATGCAGGAGACTCTTATACATCACCAAGTCCTACATCCAGCTTGAGATGGAGGCTTGGGCCCCTTCTGGACCACAACTATGTGCTGTCCCTGAGGAAATACTTCCCAGAAGATTTCACCACAGTAATGCTGGTCACCTGTTACTCACAGCTAATTTTTCAGCCCCAGCTAGGAGCATCAATTGTCCCAGTAAAGCAAAAGTTTCACTTTAAGTTCTGGTCTCTTCTTATAGCTTAATTATAGCTTAATTCTTCAGCCCTGGCTGAGATTCTCAATTCAAAATATCACACGAAGGGCTCTAATAGCCTCTGCTTCCCTTTGAAGCTTCACAAGCCAGGCCTCCATTGTCTACAACTCTTTTCAACACAACTGTTCCAAACTCCACAGCAACAAACTCCTGGCACTCAACAGCTTTTCCAGCCCAAAGTTCCAAACACTTCCACAATACCACATGATCTTGGTACAAATTTCTGCCCTAGTCTGGTTCTCCATAGCTGTGACAAAACACTCTCACCAATACCAAGTGGGGAGAAAAGGGTTTATTTCACTTACATCTCCCAGGTAACAGTTCATCAAGGAGCTCAAGGTAAAACTCGGGGCAGGATCCTAGAGGCACGAACTGGAGCACAGGCCATGGAGGAATGCTGCTTACTGTCTTATTCCCTTGGCCCATGCTCAGCCTACTTTCTTATACTAGACACAACAACCTATCCAGAGGTGGTACCACCCACAGTGGGCTGGGCCTTCCTACAGCACTCAACAATCAAGAAAATACTCCAAAGACATGCTCACAGGCCAGTCCAATAAACGGAGTTCCCCAATTGAGGCTCCCTAAACCCAGGTGTGTCTAGTTGACACAAACAATCCAGCACACCAACCCTGAATACTTTATCCAGCAAAATATCTATCAAGGACAATTCCACATGGATCGAAATATTCAATATGAAACTAAAAATCTTAAACTGCTAGAAGAAAACATAGGTAGTACCCTACAAGATATGGGTGTAGAGAGGACTTTCTGAATTGCATATCAGCTGCTCAGGGATTAAAGTCAACAATCAGTAAGTGGGACCTCATTAAGCTACAAAGCTTCTCCACAGCAAAAGAAACTACCAAGGAAGGGCAGAGGAAACCCACTGAGTGGGAAAAAATATTTACCAGCTACACATCTGACAGAAGATTAATATCCAGAGTATACAAAGAACTCAAGAAAACAAAGAAGAACATAAATGACCCAATAAAAAGATGGCTATAGACATGAACGGAGTTCTCGCAAAGAAATTAAAATGACTAAGAAACACCTTAAAAAGTGCTCAACATTCTTAGAAATCAGAGAAGGGTGGATAAAAACCACTTTAAGATTCCCTCTCACCCCTGTCAGACTAAGAACAAGAGAATGAAAGACACCAAATGCTAGTGAGGATGTGGAGAAAGGGGATGCTCATCACTGCTGGTGGGATGCAAACTTACACAATCACTATGAAAAGCAGTGTGGAGAACTCTCAAAACCTAAAAATGGATCTACCATAGGATCCAGTTATACCACTCCTTGTCATTCACGCAAAGGACTCATCCTACTGCAGAGACACCTGCACATCCATGTTTGTTGCTGCTCTCTCCACAATACCTAAGAAATGGAAACAACCTAAATGCCCCTCAACTGAGGCTAGCTTCACACCAAACCCACAACCCAGGAACTTCATAAATATACTATATATGCTATGCAGAGTGAATATTTATTGTCTTTTAAAGTTTCCCAGCATTATTTTTTATTTATTTTTGGGAAAAAAAAAACCTTTCCTTCTGGAGCTTCAGATTCACTCTCTTCTCAGAGAGTGTGGTATGAGTGAGGCTGATTCTATCTCTTTCTCTCCAGAGTTGGGTGTGTGATTTTAGACCTGAGACAGTCAACATAATCCAGTCTCTTATTTTAAAATTATGTGCAAAGATAGCCACAGAACCACTGAGACCTAAACTCAGATATAGATGGAGGTTGCCTGGAAAGAGCCCCTGCGATTTCTTTTCTCCTGGATTTAACAAATGCCACCTGGAACCCTAGTATCCAACTTTTCACATCAAGAACATAGTCCAGGTGAGGCTGGAGAGATGACTCTGAGGTCACTGGCTGCTCTTGCAGAAGACCTGGGTGTGGTTCCCAGCACCTACAGCACTAACAGCTGTGTTAATAACTGTACCTCCAATTCCAGGGTATCCAGTGCTCTCTTTGGCCTCTGTGGGCATTGCATAGCATGGACACATTTACATACATGCAGGCAAAACATTCATATATGTAAAGAAAAAGACGATAAAAGGGGAAACAAAGAGCAGGTAAGAGTCTAAGAGAATGATATAATTTGACCTCTGAGTCGAGCCACATGGAGAGATAAATGTTACCCTAATGCTTTATTTCTATGAGAAATTGAAGGCTTATTTTGCTTAAGCCATTTGTGGCTGGCTATATGCTGAATTCTGCTCAGTCAAAGCATTTTCTTCTTTTGATGTTAATCAACTGTTTTAGGTTTTCTCCCTCTGTGTTTTTATACTGAATCTCAGCAGATCAATATAATTACACTTTAGCTCTAACCTCTTGCAAGCACCTTCAAATTCTATTCTACCTAATGTGCTATTACTAAAACATTTAGAGACATAAGGAAAACTACACTCTTAAGAACCTTCCGGTTAAATCCTGTTGTAAATCAGGGCACCCTCTTGTAAACTGCTAACCATTCTAGAATGTGCAGCCTTGTGGATTCTGCTTTTCATCTGTTTGTAGGAGCGTCACTCATAAGACTGCATTTACTTTGTCTCTGAGCTCTGGCTGATGGTGCTCCTGGAAGGAAGTATGGACAACTACTTGCTTATTAGAACATATAGCACCAATCAACCTAATCCTCAGTACTCCTTGAAGAATTGTAACAGAAGTATATGAGACTAATTTTTCATGTTAAACCATGTCAAAGAAGCTTAGTGTTTGTTTATCTCAAGGCTATGGCCGTGAGTCAGAGTAAATAAAAGGAATAAAATGCTCATCACAATGCCTTTTCTTTCCCTGGTAAAATGTAGTCATTGTGAGGTTGTTAGCTTTTGAAGTTTGGGTCATGGAAGTCAAATGTGGGAAGAAAAAAAATTTAAAAAGAAGAACCAACGACTCATGTCTTACATTTTAGAGATAAAGATGTGGCTAACCACAACAAAACTGTAAAGTGGCCTCAGAATTTGCCAAGGAGGACTTTATAAATGGCCTCTCGGTGAACAGTTTCAGTACTGTGGCTTGGCTGCAAACTGGTGAGGAGGCGGGACACATCAATGTG
This sequence comes from Eospalax fontanierii, assembly GCA_035773235.1. Lineage (NCBI taxonomy): Eukaryota > Metazoa > Chordata > Mammalia > Rodentia > Spalacidae > Eospalax > Eospalax fontanierii. The sequence continues at coordinate 12,267,790 of CM069544.1, read as the reverse complement.
GGTACTTAATGAAGGTGCGTTGAGGGCGAAGACAGATGGGTGTCTCCAGAGAAGGCTAGAGGGATTTCTTTTTTTAATTTACTAAGCTTTTATACATTTCATACACCAGTAATCAAATTTAGACCCCCTCCCCCATCCACACCCTCCACGCGCCCCCACCAGACTGCTTGTGAATTCAATCATACCTGTTAAGTCCTATTCAGTCAAACATTTGTAGCCAGATATCCTTTAGTGCAAATTCACCCACTAGAGTCTGGTCAGCCTATCTAGAGATCTTAAGTAAGGAATACTCTCCCTCTCCCAGTAGTGATCAGTATCCAATAGTTCTCAGTCTAGGGCTGGCCTGCCATCACACCAATTTCTCTCACTTCCCTCTGGGTCCTTGTCTAATTGAGTTGGCGTGGGTCCTGTGTTCAATGCTACCATTACCACAAGTTCACATGTGTTAGCTTCCAGTGGCTTGAAAGACTATGTTTCCCTGAGTTCACGAAACAGCCCTGGCTCTTACAGTCTTGTCATGCCCTCTTCAACAACAATCCCTGACCTATGGGTGGGTGAGATTTAATTTAGAAATCCTATCCAGGGAGACACACTCTGCGGTGTCTTATTCTTTAAAACTTGGTCAGTTGTGGCCTTCTGTGTGCATCGCACTCTGTTGTATAAGGAAGCTTCACTGGTGAGATTGAGGGATGCATTCGCTCTCTTTCTTCTCCTAGTTCCGCTATGTTCCATGAACCTTAAGGGGAGAGGTTCAGCTGCAGATTGTCACCTGGGACTTGGCATCTCTCAGACCTATCTTCTCTGTGTCTGATAAATTGTGGAATTCTGCTGTAGCCTCCATTTGCTGCAGAAAGAAACTTCTTTGATGAGCGGTGTACTGTATGTTTGTCTGTAAATATAAGGATCCATATTTAGTGTATGGTGAGAAATGACAGAAATAGGGTTCTCTCTAGCATCTATGGCCCCTCCAACCGTGTGTGCTTGGGGAAGTTTACAGTATCACCCATGAGTTCACTCCACTGAGAGGGAGTTAAGCCCAGTTAGGTAACTGTTGATATACCCCAGATGGCAAGGCCATTACTGTACCAACAGATAGTGTGCTGTGTTACGGTTATTAGGCTTTAGGGCTGGATTTGACCATTGATTGGTTTTCTCCCTTAGCAGTTTTTATATTATCATCAAGTATTATGGGAGCTAAACTTCAGGTAGAAGAATTCCTGGTCAGTTCCTGATCCATTGCTCCAAGTCTTGTATCCAAAGTATGTCCTGTCTTCAGAAGTAGGATGTTATCTTCTAGTTATTGGAGATAATCTAGAGCTTTGCCAACAACCTGTATTACTTTGGAAGTCTATTGGACCATGCTCACCAACCACTCGAAGGGAGGTCTCTTCTGTCTGGCACCGTGTTCCTTGCCAAACAGCACCAGGGTACACATAGGCACTCATGCTTAGACACCGTATGTGCATTTCTCAGGGAGTTTCAGGGGCATCGCATTTCCCTCTGGGTTCCCTAGTCCTCCAAGATTCATGCATCTCTGCTCATGTTTCTCCCATCCAACCTTCCTCCTCTCTCCTCAGTTCCAACACCCACATTATCGCCACCCTTCTCCCAATGACACCCAGCTCCCATCATCTCCTTCTCCTGATTTCCCTCCCCCAAACACCATGGTCCCCCACACGGAATTCCCTCTTCTCCTCCCTGAAGAACACTCCCTCTCCCTACCTCCCCCTTGGTAACATCTGTTCCCTACTCTCCCTGCTTTTCGGGTTCTTTCTTTTCCTTTACCTCCAGATATCCTTTCCATTTTCTTGGCTCCTGGTGTTACTTCAGGATCTATAATCACATATAGACAATTGGTGCTACAATCCGCAAATGAAGGAGAACATCCATCACTTGCTTTTTTCTGTTTGTGTTACTTCACTTAGAATAACACTCTCTAGTTCCATCCATTTACCTGCAAATTTCGTGATTTCATCTTTTCTTACTGCTGACTAGAGCTCCATTGTGTAAACATACCACATTTTCACAAGCAAATTCCTTACAAGCTAAATCTGTTTTTGTTCACCTACATACATATTCTTATTGTTATGCGTGTGTGCACGCATGCCCACATCCACCTACCACTGCACATGTTTAGAGGTTAGAGAATAACTTTCTAGAGTTGATTCTCTCCTTCTGTTGTGGGTTCCCAGGATCAAACTCAGGTTGCCAGGCTTGTGCATCAAGTTGACAGCTAAAGCTATCCAGCACAAACACCTAATTGCGTCACTTAGTCAATCACATCAGCTTCCTGTATCATTCCTTTCTCCACTGTTGAGCTCAGTCCTGAAATTCCTGAAGCACTTGTCACTAGAATAATACTTAATCATATAACTTCCTGTTTTGCTACATATTTTATGTATCACACTCCTAAAAGACTGAACCCATCATTTGGTAGTCCCTGTGATCACTGGTTCATAATAAGAGCTATTGCTACAGCAGACTAATTCTTTTCTAATTCTGCAACAGTTCCCATATTGACATACTTCTACAACCAGGGTCATCTAGAAAAGGCACATTTTTTGTTTTGCTTTGTCTTTTGAAATAGAATGTCATGTAAAACCAGTCTGGCCTAAAACTCACTATGTGAACCCCTGATCCTCCTGCTTCACTTTCTCAGTGCTAGGATTTCAACTGTGTATCACCAGACTCAGCAAAAGCACTTGTTTTAAGATCCTTTATTTTAATAGATCTTTGGTAGATTTAGCATCTGCCTTTACAAACAATTGTCTCAAGTGATTCTGAGGCTGGTGAGCCAAGGACCAAATTCTGAGATCTGCTTCCAAAGAAGCATCCCATGAATAGTCCCTAGGCTCCTCGGCCATCATAAGACACCATCTGGAAGGGTGACACCTCTCTGCCGTGTAGTCTGTTTTCCTGCTGCTCCCTTGCATAGCTCCCAAACATCTACCAGATGACCATCAAAGGGCACAACTGGAAAGAAAAGAGAGACCTGAACAATAGGAAATTTACAGCTGCTGCCTGCTTCGGCATCTGGGGATGATTGATTGGCACAATTCAGTGACTCAACAGAAGTAAAGCCACACATCTGAGTGGCCAATCAGTTGTGAAAGGCTCTCAGCATGATGTAAAAAAAATGCATCAGTTGGAATTCCAGAGTCATCCACTTATCTAAAGAAAGCGTGAAACATGATTACCGTCACCTGATTGGGCAGGAGGTTGAGACAGTTCAGTGTCTCATCTAATGTCCATCAGTAAGCAGCCCCTGAGACAGTCTTCATTTTACCCATCACTTTTTGATGCTCCAGAAGCTGTGGATTAAGAGGGCACAAGAGTGAAAAGGTGACTCAATGTAACACATTAGAAAAGTTGAACGAACCTTCCATTTAATGTCAGGTGGCTGCCATCCTTCTTCCCACTCAGAGAATTCTCTGTAGTAGTCATTAAATCTGCATCCAAAATTTTTCATACTTCTTTTTACATAATCTCCTCAACAATTGCAACATAGACACTACTAACACCATTTCATTGTTTTAAAGATAAACAAGTTGTCTTAAAAATGTTACATTTCTTGCCTAATGTAATAAAAATTAGGTGACAAAATTAGGACTTGGTGACTGGAGATTTGACTCAGAGGTTCAGAAAGCACAGTACTACTCCGTTTCCTGATGCACATTAGGGCCATAAGTATCCTTTCACCATTCATTTGATATTATAACATACATATTGTGGTGCTTTGAAAGAAATGCCCCCCATAGGCTCCAAGTATTTGGACATTTTGTCTCCAGTTGGTGGTGCTGTTTGTGGAGGTCTTAAGAGGTATGGCCATGCTGGAGCAAACATGTCACTAAGCGTAGACACTGGGAGTTCTTAAGCCTTTCCGGATTTTCAATCACTCTCTGCTTCCTGTGCTCAGCTTTCTGCTCCCCTTCCACTATGCCCCGCCCTGCCACCATTTTGGACCCTTACCCTTGGAACCATGAGCTTAAATAAACTCTTCTGTAAGTTGGCTTGATCATGGTGTCTTATCACAATAGAAAAGTAACTGTCTTAGTTTGCTTTCAATTGCTGTGATAAAAACACTGGAAAAAAAAACAGCTTGGAGAGGAAAGGGTATATTTTGATTTTTTTTACATTTCTTGGGTCACAATTTTTCACTGAGGTAAGTCAGAGCAGGAACTTGGAGACAAGAGCTGAAGCACAGACCTTGAAGGAATACTGCTTCCTGACTTGCTTTCTGACTGTGTACAATGAAACCTCTACACCTAAAGTTCATAGGACATAGCAGAATGGAGGGTAGAAAGAATACTAAGGCATCTCTCAATTCTCACCAGAGAAGATTCCTCATATAAGAGTGTGAGGCACACAGAAGGCCACATCTGGCCAAAGTATAGAGAATAAGAGACTGCAGAGTATGTTTCTCTGGGTAGAACTCCTACATTAAGTGTCACCTACCTATGGCTCAGGGACCAGGGTTGCTGCATAAACATAAGGAACAGAGGATTCAAGCCCCTGGGAACTTGTTCATATAAATTTACAGCAATGGGGACAGTATGCACAAGACCCATGCAAACTCAATCACACAAAAACTGAGCACAGAACTTGAGAAATGAGCAGCAGGCCCCAACCTTAGATGAAGAACTATTGGCAACTGATCACTGCTGGGTGAAGGAGAATTGATATTTTTTAAAGGGGTGATACTAGATAGGCTGACCAGGCTCCAGTGGACGAACTCATACCAAGAGACATCTGGGAACACAAACTTGACTAATAGGCCTTAGAATATATGATAGAATGCATGAAATCAAGTAAAGGGGGCTATCAGAGGTACAGATGGTATCCAAATGTGATTAAGATGTTTTGCATGAAATGCACAAAAATTCAATTATAATAATATATTGAGGCGGAAAAAGTAACTGGCATGGCTATTAAAGGCAAATATTGTGCAAATCTGCAGTGTAAAAGAGCAACTGATGAAAAAAGAAATGCAAAATGTACAGTTTTGAGAGAAAAAGAACACTAGGAAACTTAATAATGTTGGAGCCAAGCCATGTGCTGAAGGAGAGGCTCTCTTTGATAAGGAGATTAAAGTGCTTATGAAGAGACTTGAAGATTTTCACTTAAACAATGGAAAGAATACATGCAGGGCAAGACCATGTCCAGCTAAGCCTGCAACCTGTGAAAAGAAAAGACCTCCTAGGAAACTGCAACCCACAAAAGTTGTTGGTAATGTGAATGAAGTGGGCCAGGTTCCATCCTAAACTGGCAGCCAAACCTGGCCGTATCATTCACATGGTGAGCACACTGTGTGAAACTATGGAGGTGAAGCCTGGTTGGCACTGGAGACCCCAAGAGGCTGGAGATACTGTATCCACGAAACATCTGCCAAAGAGAGCTACATACAGAAATGGTACCAGTCAAAGAGAGAGAGAGAGATGTTTCATGTGTCAACCCCCCACCCCACCCCATGGAGGGGCTGAGCCATCCAAGCCCTTTGGAAGTAAAGTCTCTGAAGTCAGACAGAGCTACTGGATTTGTTGTTTTCCCTGTTGGTTTCTGGTCTTGTTTTGTTCTGATATTTTCTCAGTATGCTCCCATTCCTCCCCAAGAATGGGAATGTGTGTTTGGTTCCATTGCATGTTGGAAGTATTTAATTGTTTTTTTTTTTATTTTACAGAAAAGGCTTTGGACTCTGAACTTTCAAATTCTATTGATACTAGTAAAGACTATGGGGATTTTAAAGTTGGACTAAATACATTTTTCATTTTATATGATCATGAATCTTGGGGGCCGGGGAGTGAAATGTGGTGGTTTGAATGAGGTTGCCCACCATAGACTCCAAGTATCTGGACATTTTGTCCCAGTTGGTGCCATTGTTTGGGGAGGCTTTAAAAGGCATGGCCTTGCTGGAGAAAGCACAATCACGGGGTGGGCTATGAATGTTCTTAAGCTTTGGCAGATTTCCAGTCACTTTCTGCTTCTGTGTCTGCTTGATGTGAGCACTCAGCTTTCTACCCCATGCCTCCCAGCCGTGATGGACTCTAATCCCTCTGGAACCATAACATCAAATAATCTCGCCCTTCTACAAGTTCCCTTGGTCACAGTGCTTTGTCACAGTAACAGAAAAGTTACTAATACACATCATATGGTATAGCATCCATTTTACATCTGAGTAGGATTATACAAACTCTCGCTATCACAGTGGGTTACCCTAAAGTTCAAGTGAAATGCCATATATACCTATGCTTTAAAAGCACACAGTTCTAGGCCAGGGGACTATGGCAAATGTAAACATGTTAGAGACAGAGTATGGCAAACTCTACTAAGTTCAGTCCTTGGTAGATTGTAATTGGTATGTAGTAATGCAGCACAGGAAATACCAAGATTTCCAGTATTTCAAGAAAAGCCATAAAGTCAATGCTTTATGTGAATTATTTTGAGTTTTTAAAAATATTGGTCCATATTTTCTGCAGGTATGTGTGTATGTGGGGAGAGGTATGGTATATATGTGTGTGGTACATGCACATGAGTGTGTGGTGTACATATGCAGAAGCTGAAGCAGGTTATCAAATGTCTTCTTCTATCACTATCCACCTCATTGCCATGAGACAGGGGCTCTTGCTGAACTCAACGCTTCCATTTCAGCTAGGCTGCTTGACCAACAAGCTCTCAGACTCTCAAGATCTGCTTGTCTCCACACTCTCAAAGCTGAGGATACTGACAAGAAGAATTATGCCCAAAGTTTTATGTGAGTAACTGAGATTCAAACTCATGTCTTCATACCTAAAGAGCATGCACTCTCACCCACTGAGTCATCTACCTACTCAGCCCCTGTATTTTCTTTTGAAAAATCTTCATTAATCAACAAGACAGGTCTAAAAGAGCAGGGCTTCACATATGCACATATAAGTATAAAAGTTTGTTGATAAAAGAATTCTCAAAGTAGGAGCTGGGAAGATACTCCTTATGTAGACATGGGTAATTCGGCTAATTCTCTGGTGCTTCTGCTTCTCACCTGTAAAGTAGGTCTGCTAGAGGAAAGATGTGGGTCAACTCCCTTACATACACCTCTGTCATGTGACTTAATATCTTGTACAGTCATATGAAAAGTTACGGTATTGGTTTTGTGGCGTTCCAGCTGAAGAAATTTTGAAAACACATAGATGAAAATATGTGAGATTTCACTGAGTATATCTTATGAAAAGTATGGCTTTTGTTTGTACTTGCCAGGGGAAAGAATGTCTACAAAAGAAGATAAGACCCCAAAGAATATCCAGATCATCAAGAACAGTATATATATATATATATGAGTATTGGGACAAGAGCCATGAGGATATATTTGGCTAGGGTTAAATAAACAGGGGTTGAAATTTGGCAACTAGCACATTGGTATAAGATGTTGAAGCTTCATGTGTCTTTGGATGGAATTATTTACACATACCTAAATGGACATCAAATGGAAAAGGAGATTAAAATAGTTTGATATGTCCCCAGAAGTAAAAATATCAGTGGGGGGAAAAAAACACACTAGAAACATCTTTGCATTGACTTCTAGAAACATTCTGAAAACAAGCCAGGTTGCTACAAATGATGCTGAGTTTGCTGTCTCTGGTGGTAAACAGATGCCAGAACATTTATTCAAGATTCTGCAGAAGGGACTTGGATATTAGAAGTTAGAGACTGGGGCTAGAGAACATTACTCGGTCAGTAAAGTGCTTGCAAGCACATGCATGAGGACCCAAGTTCAGATCCCCAGAACCCAGGTGAAAAATGGGCACAGTGGTGCATGCCTGTAACCCCAGCACTGGGAGAACAGAGATGGGTTAATCTCTGAAACTCATTGTCCAGTTAGCCTCGCCAAATCAATGAACTTCAGGTTCCCCGAGAGATTTTGTCTCAAAACACGACGGAGAGCAATTGACAAAAGACATTCAGTGTCAATCTCTGGCATACATATGCGCATACAAACATGCACACACACTTGCATACACATGCATGATCATCTGCACTCACCCAGACTAACAAATATATACAACACACACACACAACTCGCACGCACATACACAAAAAGAAAACAGTTTGGGAAAATGAGAAAGAGTTTCAGACCCTACATTTCACCTAAGTCCATCCAGCTTCAGAATCTGACTGCCAGTCAAAACCACCTGAGAAGCTTATTTCACAAAGTTAAACATCTTGATTCACCAGGTCAAAAGATGACCAGACAGGGACTCTGCAATATCACTTCAATTTGATCATCTCGTTACACTTTCACCCATCCCAGGATACCAAACATGAATTCACATGTGAGGAAACTGAGAGCTTAAGAAAGTCTTATAGCTGGTACGTGACAACACAGAACTTGGATCTTGACATGTTGTACCACAAAGCTCTAAAACATATCACTTATGAGGTGAAAACACATAGATCTAGGACAAGGAGCTCTGAAAGGAAGAAAGTGCCTGAGGAAGACAACCTTCCCGGTCTTTGCAAACCCTCTCCTATGACGTCTTAAACACAAAAGTAGTGACTGACAGTCTCTTGCCTTATTCGTGGGCTCTGGGGTGCTTTCCATGGTGAGAGTGGGATCAATTCAAAAACCAGGAGTAACGAGGAGAGGGGAAGGGTGAGAGAAAAACCTTTTTAAAAATCCTTTTCCAAATAGAATGCTTATCTGATTAGTGTCCTGGGCTGCCCACCTCTGCTTAGTGAAACTCTGATCTCAGAACTCAGCTTTCTATCGAAACTGACTAAGCAGGAATGTGATGAACATGTAAAGCAACCCAATAACACAGGCACACGCAGGGTGACCTGCTTCGCAGGAGGAACAGCGCCCATGGCGCTGTAAATTTCAATTTACGTTTCTTCCCCAGTTACAGAAAGGCAGAGCCAATGCTTTGTGATGATCAGGCAACTCTGTTCAGCTCTTTAGATGATTTTTCCCCCCAGGATAGGACAAAAGAAATGAGAAAGTCAATTTTCTTTTCATTCTGGGCAGATTGAATTTTGTTAAACTAAAATGGGCTCTGGATAAGCAAAGGTCAGTACAGCCTTGGTTCTTTTTCTTCATTAACCAAAAATCAACACCAGCATTGTTGTTTCTAGGTCTTTTATCAGATAAAAGTACTTAAAGATGCCATCAGCAGAGCCTAGTGAGACATACATAACTTTACCAAGTTCCTAAGCAGCCAAGAAAAGAGCCAGTTGCTGTGTATGTCAATACATACACACACACACACACACACACACACACACACACACACACACAAATATACATTTCATTAAAAGCATGGTAAATAAATTCTATCTCATTAAAGATGATATGATGTAGACTAGAAGAAATGGGATTCCTGTAAAATAATCTGATCAGTTCTGTTGTCCATTCTTACACAACTGTTCTGTGCCCTTCAAATCTAGAGCATTAATACAAGAAGTCAGATGTCCTCTAAGACTGGCATTATGTTAGCGAAATCTGAGGCTGTGTTGACATCCTCATAACAATAATGTTTGCTAAACTGAATAGATGTTGGCAGCTCATTGGATAGAGAAGAAGCTAAAGCTGAGGTTTACACGGCTATAACAGTAACAGTGGGAAACACAAGAAGTTTGTGTTTCACGATAGTGGAGCCAAATGTTCTGATTGAAGTTTTGTGTGCTTCATACAGAACATCTCAGTCAGTCTTAACCACCTTTATACCCCCTTCCTCATTAGCACCCTCCCACAGCCTCCCCCCACAACCCCCTAGAATTCATAGACTCTGCCATTTGTGTTAAGGCCTGTTGTGTAAAACTTGTGTCCCCGGACATTCCCCAGTGTAAGTTCATCCACAAGGACTAGTCAGCCTTTCCAGAGTCCCTTACTTTAAGAAGATTAAGTTTTCCTCATTCAACAGCAATCAGCTACCAATCTTTCATCAGCAAAGATCGGAGTCTGCTGCCCATCTCCCCAGTTCCATGCTGGTTTTTTGTCTGCTTGAGTTTTCACGGGTCTTGAGCATGCCAACACCGTTGCCTACTGTAGGTTCATATGATCAAAGTCCCGGGAGCTTGTAGGATTCTATTTCCATATGGTCATGCACCTCTTTCCTGTCTCTTACAATCTTTCTGCCCCCTCTTCTACAATGGTCCCTGAGCCCTGGGTGAATGAAGCTTAATATAGGAATTCTGATCAGGGACCCACACTCTACAGACTCTTAATCTCCACACTTTGGTTATATTGTAACCTTTTGTGTTACTGAGCCTCAGCTGCATAAGGGAGCTTCATTAATGAGTGTTGAAAGATTCATTAGTACCCACTTTACCCCTTGTTCTATGTTGTGTGAGGCTTAAGCATAAAGGCTGCGTGGTAGATACGCCACTTGGGCTTGGGCAATTGACAGACAAAGTCTGTGCATGAACAGTCATAGTATTCTGTAGTAGCCTCTCTCTGGTGCAAAAGAAGCTTCTTTGATAAGTTGTGACTGGGATACTTCACTATAAATATAAGGATACATATTTTTCACTTAGTAAGAAGTTACATTAGCCTTGGGGATTTCTCTAAGATCTATGACCTCTTCAACCTGTATATTTGGCTATGATTACATGAGCTTCCTCCCACTGAGTGAGCTTTAAGTTCAGTTAGGTAGCCACTGATTGCCCCCATGATAAAAGTGCCACTACAAGTATTCTATGCCAATCATTGATGCGATTATTTGGTCATAAAACTGGTGTTGTATCATCGATTGATGTTCTCCGTTAGCAGCTTGTGTAATGCTCTCCAGAGCTATGAAAGCTAGCCTCCAGAGGAAGTGGTTTCCAGATCAGTTCCAGCTCCATTGCTCCTAATCCAGTCTCTGAACGATGTCCTGTCTTCAGCAATATGGTCTTATCTTTAAGTTCCAGAAGGCAATCGAGGATTGTGACAATAGCCTGTATAATTGTGGGGGTCTCTCAGACTACCCTAGCCAACAACTCATAGGAAGGTCTGGCACTGTTTCTTGTTTGGTAGCCTTCAGTTATACACATGGACTCATGTAGAGATATTGTATGTAGAATTTGTCATTAGGTTGTTAAACTAATATGATTCCCTCTGGGTTTTTTATACTAGCTGGGCATTATTTACCTCTCCCTCCTCTCTCTCTCCCTGTCCAACCCTCCCTCCATGCCTTCCCCATTTAAAGTATCCACATTTTCCCCATTTCTCTCTTGATAATACCAGTCTCCTATGGCTCCACCTCTCTTGAGCTCCTTCTTTCCTTTATCGTCACAGTTTCTTGTATAGTCCTCCCTCACACTTCCCATTTAAATACTCCATTTTATCTATTTCTTCCTTAGTAACACCTGTCTCCTACTATTCCCCTCTCTCAGGTTTCCTCTTTCCCTTTACTTCCCTGGTCCCATTCCATTTTCCTAGTTCCTGCACTTTTACGTCAGGAAACAAACTTGCATATGAGAATTTGGTCTAGGATTCACAAATGAGGGAGAACATGCGTCATTTGTCTCTCTGAGTCTGTGTTACTTCACTTAGCATAACAATTCCTAGTTATATCCATTAACCTGAAAATGTCATGATTTCATCTTTCTTAGATTTGCCAATAATTCCTAGTAGTGTGCAAATCAGAGAGAAAAAAATGAGATGTCAGGAATCTATAAACTGTGATGTGTCATAGTATCAACTTTTGAGAAAATGCCACAGCATCTAAATGCAATCTCCATAATTAAGGACTTTGGAGAGAAATGCAAAATCTGATGAGCAATACAATGGAAATAAAGATAAAAATTGTGTGGACTGATGTGTAATCATTATGATCAACTTTTCCAATGCATGAAATTATTTCCAAGAAAGTAAAACTATGTTTTGGATCATTGGGCATGAAGTTGGAAATATGATATTAACGTTGCTGTGACAGAATACAATTAACAGAATTAATGGTGAGGTTGCTGTAAGGTCTACAAGGAGGGGCAAGCTAGAGTGCGCAGGCACAGAGAGGATGCCAGAGAGAAACAGGAGATGGAGAGTCTCCATTGAAACTCTGTTCACCTAAATGTTTCCATTCCAGCATTCAGGCCTTGTCTTTCCAATTAACGCTCAGCACAACTTAGTGGGAATGCAAGTTCAGCTTGATTTGTGATTCTACAATATGTATCACACTTAAATTTAGGGCATGAATCTCAGTAAGGTTAGACCTGCAATTCTAAGAAGTAAAAAAACTGTTGTATGGATGTGTAGATGTGTGTGTGTGTGTGTGTGTGTGTGTGTGTGTGTGTGTGTGTACTGTTAAGCCAGTTAGCAAATTTTTGGACTAAACACACATATTTACCTTAGATTATTTCTATCTCTGATTTTTAGAAAATTGCTTTCATTAAATATAATGAAATAGAATAAGTATACAAAATGCATCATATTCTAAAACTGTGAGATACACATTTGTTGAAATTAGAGTATAATGGGGTCTTTTTCTAAAAGGATTTATCATTTATAGGAAAATAGTGTATTGGAACATAAATGTACTACATTATCCAAGTTGTTTATAAATAAAAGAATAGAGTCTTTTGGAATTTCTCACTTGAATGTTTTACTGTTTGATAATCAGACTTATCCTGGTGGGTGGTAAAATACTTTTATGTAAAGAGAAATTCAATTTCCCTTATGCAGCAAGTTCAATCAGGAATTGAAAGGAATGGGAAATGTTACTGCATGAGTTTGTTACTACATGTTACAGTTCTCTGAAACTCAGAGCAAGGAGGATTGCCTTGAAGGGGAGTACATTAACGTAATAGAAAAAGAAAAAATGAGAAAAGGCTAGATTTTGACAAATCGGAATACAAACTGATTGTACACAACCCAGGTTGTATACAAGCTTGTGTTGACAAATAAGTACAATGGAGATTGCTAAATAATCTTGAACAAATGAGGGGGCTTAAGAATCTAGAGGCTCTTTTGCTCTGCTGCTGCTCTGTGCAGCTCCACAAATTTCTAAATGACTCAAATGTGAAAACATAGCTCCTACCCCTTATGCGTGTATAGCCAATAGAAGAGAGGGTAATCAAACGTCCACAGAATTAAATGGATATTCACAGTGTTTTACATGATATGCTGAGGCAGTGCAAGGTATTATAGGAGTTTATGAAGCTTCAAGTTCTCATGCACGTAGCTGCAGTACAGGCTGAGCAATTTACTGTATCATTGTAACAAATAACCTACTTACCTATATATGACTTGTGGCAGAATAGGCAGTATTTTCTGCCCTACTCAGCCCACTTTGAGAAATGTGCAAGTTGGCATCTTGATGTATTCTTCAAACAGAAGCAATGGAAGGCTTGACAGTTGGATGGTTGGATGTAGGAACATGGAAGAGTACAGACTTTGTTCAATTAGGAAGACTACTTGAGATCTTTCTATAATGAGCCCTTCATTGCCTTTACAGTGAACGGCAGAAAATGTGACTCATTTCAGCACAAATCCTGTTTTTATAGTAGTGGCTTTTCAAATATGCTTAAAAAGAAAAAGAAACTAAAGCAGCTTTCTATTTGAAATATGACCTGCAAATATATTTGAGGCATAAACACAAAAGAAGCCAAAACAATCATTTTGCTGGAAGTCTGACTTTCTTATCTCATGCTTATTCTTACAAAACAAACAAACATCATCAAAGACACGCTGTCTTTTGCTGGGGAAGTGTTCCCACGGTGCACGGCTTGCTCATTGCTCCCCACATCATCGCTGACGTGGGTCCCATCCTGTGATGTATTCCCAAAGGCATGATAGGAGCTCTGCTTTTGTTTGTCTGCTCGGTAGTGACACACCAGGTACTGACTGCTTTCCTTTATCCTCCGGACACGTACGGAGCAGTGCGTTTTCCACATCCAATATTTGGCATCATCACAGAGATGCCAAGATAAAGATGACATTTCAGGAGGGAAAAAAATCATGCTGAGTCCAAAATGCAATGTTCACCATTTAAAATAAATGCATAAAAATAAACAACTGTATGGGGGAGGCTCAAAATTCATCTATTAATTCAACGCTTGTGGGGGTGATTTTTCCCTTTTTTATTGAAGTTTGAGAATTATTTCCAATGTATTGATCCCCATCCACACCTCTCATTACTATGCCCCAGCCAATTTAATGTACTCTGTTTTATATATATACATATACATATACATATACATATACATATATATATATATGTACAATCTAATTTGTTTCACCAAATTTCCTTCAGTGTGGGTTCATCCACTGGAGCCTGGTTAAGCTATCAAGAGTCATGCCCTTTTGCTAGCCAGGCTTAACATGCTTTAGTGGATGAACTCACACAAAGGGACATCTGAGTACTCAAACATAACTCAGATCTTAACATATATGACAGAATGCATGAATATTAACCTTTTGCAGATTTATGTTTTGAAGATATTTTCTTCTCTTCAGCAGGTTTCCTCCTTACTCTGTTGTTTACTTTGCTGTACAGAAGCTTTTTATATTTTTAGTAATCCCTTATACATGATACTGCTATTAGGGCTAAGAACCTATGACTAGTCAGGTCACAGACCATAAGGGAGAACCTACTACCATCATTCTTCTAAACTATTGTTATACCATAGATTAGTGCATCTCTCAACTCTCACCAGAGAAAGTTCTTCTTGTAGCAGATGGCAATTAACTCAGAGACCCACATATGGTCAAGGTGCAGAGAATAAGGGACTGCAGAGCTCTCAGCCCTAAATGAGATACCTATATCACACCCTTTCCTACCAAGGCTCAGGAGTCATTGCAAAAGAGGTAGTGGAAAGACTGTAAGAGCCAGAGATGGTATATGAATTACAAGGAAACTGTGCTGTGTGGACACCACAGGGTAGTAGCACATCTGAACCCACAAACTTATGATAGCTTGCACAAGACCTGTGCAAACCCAAACCAGATGGGCCAGGTGGGCAGAAAGTCCCAGCCCTAGTTGAGCACCTTTTGGCAGTTAATGGATGCTGGGAGAAGGAGAGTCAGTTTTCCTTTCTTGTGTGATGCCCAGTAGGTTGACCAGACCCCAAAGAATATATTCATATCCAAGAGCACTAAGAAAACACTGAAAAGCCTTGCCAGGTCTTTTTTAAAAGACAAGTAACCATAGAGGACATGAAGTCTGTGTGGTAGTCAGCTGGGGGTGGAGAAGGGAGGGGATCTGAATACGACCAAATACAATGTGTGAAATTATTAAATCAATAAAAAATATATATAAATACCATTTTCTTTTTGCTTTTGTTGCCTGTGCTTTGGGGATCTATTATAATTTCTGTTTTGCAGATTTGTAAACTGAAGTCCAAAGGAGTCAGACTATTTGACAATCTGTGGGATTGTAGTAATGATCAAACGCATTATATTGCAAAACCCATGGCATAGCGAATGGGACCACAGTACATAAAGCTTGATAAATGATATCTACTATCAATAATGTGATTACTATTTTATTCCTACTCCAAACATGGCATCAGCTGCCCCTGCCGTGCAGTATACATCCATCAATAACCTGCCTCTAGAGTTCTTTCCTTATGTTTTCTTCCCTAGTGCACTCTGGAGCCGGCTTTCTCAGCCTCATTTCCACCTACAAGGAGCAATTGTTCCCTTTATGAAGTCTCTCCCACCTTCCCTCCCTGTCATCAAGTCTTGAGCTTCTGTATTTCCTGGGAGGCTTGTGAATTTTGCTCATTAGGTGCTAAATTACTGCCACCCCAAAGTGACAAATGACAGCTTGTAACCTCTTACCACCAAAAAGCTCATGCAATAAAACAGAAAGGAGCTACAGAGAAACAAGTTTTGGGGGATCATAAGGAATATATGTCCGCTTCTGGCAGTTTATCTAAGTGGTAGGATTCAGTAAGTTCATATCTAAGGAAGTAAACAGCTTTGGTTAATGAAGTGACGTATTCAGGAACAGAGATCTGTCACCTTCGCTTGCTATGTAAAAACAGTGGATTTGTTACTTGTGAATGCAAGTACATTACCAGAAACATTTGTGCATATTGAAACATTACCCAGAACAGTGATTTTGTTAATAAAGGCCTTATGTTGGCTGTCAAATGTTTCCTTCCTATTCCTTGGAACCCTTCCAAACAGCTTTCCGGTTGTGGGGTGTCACCTTCCTGGAGATGCATTTTCTGAGATAATTTGATGAAAGCAATGTATTCACCTGCATTCCAGAGCCATGGTGACTACTCTATGCTGAGCCCAAGCATTACCTGTGGCAGTCCAGTGGCCGATCCCTGAAAGTCATCTAGTTCATGTGGATTTTGTGAAACAGAGGATGTGGAGATAGAAATCCCGGAAGAACAGGGCTGAAGCAAGCCTGCCATCATAGCAGGGAAACCACCCAGTTACCTCCCTGCTGCATCCCGTCCTCTTCACAGCCGGCATCTCTGTAAGATGTTCTCTAGGACAGTCTTCTAACTGTTCCAGCTAATGGAACATCAGCCATCAAGAAGCTCTGGTTCAAGGGAACAGTGTTAAGTATTCTTTGACTCATCAGAATTTTCTACTCTTGACCAACTCCTGCTGTTGTGGCTTCTATGGCACACACATAGCCACGGCTTTCCGCTTATCTCTCTTGATTTGTTTTTTCAGGAGAAAGGGTGGTATTTCAGGCTCATTTTCCTGCAGCCTTAGTCATTAAGTCAGGGTCAATCAGAGCAAGCCCCAAGCTTTTCTTACATTTCACACTTGCCCTAGCATCTATCCAGGACCTCACCTGGCACCTGTGTGTAAGCAATCCCCAATCCTAAGGACCTGAGGATCTCCTCAGCATGGCTTAGTCATTAAGTACTCCAAGCACCCCGGTCTACATACTCAGTCTTTTCCCCCAAACTCCTATTTGTTCCACTGTCCACCCTGACATTGATGAGTCAGAGACAGAAACTATTCACAGCAGTGCCCTCCTCTTCCGGCCCATGCCTATCTTATATCTGTCTGTCACTTAAACTTCTCCACCTCTGACATCTGCAGCCCCTGGTACAGAACCTGGCACATGGAGGAACTCAATATATATTTAATGGATGAATGACTCTTCCTCAATGACACCATACTCCATTGCTACTGTAGGGTCTACACAGAATTGCTGCTGGAGTCTCTGGATATATGTCCTGCCAAATTGTGTTCCTTTGAGTATAAACAGTCCTCTATATTATAACCAAAGGGATCTATTCAAAATCATAAATGTGATTATGTTACCCTCCTTCCCCCAGCTCGAAGCACTTTGGTAGTTTCTCATTGCTCCTAGAAAAATTTTTAAAAATGAAAGGGCACACCAGAGTAGGTTCTCTGCTGCCTGTCTTCAGCTTCATCTCACACCAGGATCTGTCTTCTCTTTTTGCCTCACACATTCCAACAGCTCACACTGGACATCTACCTTTCTGCCATGGTCCCTTCTGGTGGTCCACTTTCTTCTCCCTTCTGTAGAAGGGGGTGTAATCACCCCCTAGAAGTGGGGTGCTCATCCCTAACACCCTGGCACCTATGTCCCTAATGTCCTTAGGGTCACTCACCTTCCTTCTTATGCCACCATAGGCATCTAAGAATAATCATTTAGTTTTATCTCTTTTTTAGATAGAGTATCACTATATAGCCCTGTCTGGCCTGGAAGTCTGTGTAGATCAGGATGGCTTGAACTCACAGATCTGTGCCTGCCTCTATTTTGTCTTTTAAAATAGGCAGTTGACAAAGGCTTATCTTCTCCTATATGTAAGCTCCTTGAGAGCAGGAAAAATGCCTTGCTAGCTTCTATGCTATAGTTTTGGAAGCCACAATTCTTGGTATGCAATACTATTTGTCAGACATATTGAAAAAATGTAAACCAGGAGGCCAGAGGCCAGGTCTTGGCTTTGCTGTGGATGACATCATGACTTTAAAGACAAAGAATTATTTCTTCGGTCAAAGAAATTGTCTGTCCTTCATTGTTGAAATTTATGCGTCAAATGCAAAAATCGTGCCCACTGGAGTACTCAATCCATTTCCTGATAAATTCTTTAAGTGGAAGTCTCAGTTTTTAGAGGCATAGATCCAGGCAATTAACATCACTCAACTGCCTCGATTTAATTTGCTAAATTCTTTCCATTAGTTGCAGTAAATGCCCCAGGGTGCAGATTTGTATCTGATTGAACTTGGTATGGTGTAGTGTTTAGATGGAGGCAGCAGCTTGTGTTTTTCTGAAGCTGTGGTGATGCAGAATGTGCCCAGCAGATCACAGTCTGCATATCTGGAGCTTGTCCTGTTGTTCTGTGGGTTGAAACATCACTGGACCCTCTTGCTCTTTCATCCAAATACTTTCCTTGTATGGCACTCACTTCCAGAACCAGTGGGCACATGATTATACTAATTGGGGAAATCTACATGAGTCTTGGGAACCACCATGTGTTTTCACAGACTTTGCCACATCTTACCTTGGTGATGACTCTTATTTACAGGCACATGACTTACTCACCTTATTTATTTATATTTATTTATTTATTTGTGTGTGTGTGTATGTGTATGCATGTGCCATGGCACACATGTGGAGGTTTGTAGAACAGCTTGTAGGAGTCAGTTCTCCTCTTCAACCACATGAGTGCCAAGAATCAAACTTAAGGCAGCATCTTGGCGGCAAGCTAAGTCATCTCACTGGTGCTACAAGAATTATTTTTATTCTCACTTTTTCTATTAGGAAGCTAAAACTTGAAAAGTTCTGTGATCGAAGTTCTATGAACACTTCTGGTAAGCTTTGGTTCAAATTGAACTTTTCTGACTCTAATGAAATATATACACTGAGATATGCATTATTTCTCTCAAGAGGTAGTGCAAAAAAGGAACCTTTTGGAATCATTTAGTAAAAAACAGTGGACACAGATATGGCACTGTAGCTCAGTGGTAGAGTATTGGCCCGGCATGCAGGAGGCTCTGAATACCACACCAAAGGGCAAAGATACAAAGGAACACGTGGACAATTTCAATAAATGCTGATTGTGTTCATCAGTTTTCCCACCAATATGACAAGATATCTGGGAAAATAAAACAACTTAAAGGAGGAAAGCTGTAAAGTTCTCTTATATCTTTGTTCAAAATACATTGTATGAAAATGTAAAACCATCCATAAAAATGCTTTTAAAGAAGAAAGATTTGTTTTTAGCTCATGGCTTCAGAAGTTTCAGTCCATAGCCACTTGTCTCTCTCTACTGCATCTGGACCACAAAGAGACATGGGGACAGGAGGCAGGTGGTAGAGAAAAGTTGCTCACTTCGTGACAGACAGGAAGCAGGGAGGAAGATAGGAAGAAGCCGGGGGACAAGATCCACCCCTCAAAAGCCCTCCAACTGCCTGTTGACATGCTTCCTCCAAACAGGCCCCACCTTCCACAGTTTACCTACCAACAGTCCATCCAATTGTGTGTCTGTTAATGAATTAATTCATCAATTAGGTCAGAGCTATCATGATCCAATCACTTCCCAAAAGCTCCATTTCTGTGCCTTATATTAGAGACCAAGCCCTCAACACATGAGCCTTCGGGAGACATTTAAGATCCAAACCACAGTGGAGATCCACTACACTGCCTTATGGTAGAGAAATACTTGTGAGCAAACTAAAAGCGAGGACTGACTATCTGCCCTTCTAACCACTAGATCATTATCTATGTCTAATTATGTGTGTAATTACTGAGCCTAAAAGGAGAAGTCATACACACACCTTGAATTAGCTGTGAAAGGCCAATATTTAATGCATGAGGATGCAAAATACAGAAAATTTCACTGAAGAGGTCAAACTTCCATTACCTTCAAGGAAGATGTTTTCTGGTTTTCCTCAATAGATGAAAGGCTGATTGTTATACATTTTTAACATCTGAATAATACCACAGCAGGACTGGATGAAGGCTGATTTTCTCTGATCTCTTTGTTATAAAACATTCTTCTTATTGTGCACATAATAACCTAAATAAGCAATACCATAGACTTGGCACCCTCTAAAAAAGCTGGCGTCACAGCTATATTTCCTACAGAACTGTCTGACCTGGTGCAATTAGAGAAGAAATAAATCTCACTGTGTTGACAACAGCCTGCGCAACTGCAAACAAAGGAGAGATGGCACCCAGGAAACGGAATCTTTGATGGCATAATTTTAATGTTATCAAATTATGCAGCATTCTTGTATTTTTATTAAGCTTTTGTACATTTCATACACCATGTCTTAATCACATTAAGATCCTCTCTCCCATCCACGCCCCCTCACGCCCCACCCGACCTCATGTATTCCCCCATAAATGTTAAGCATTGCCAGTCAAGCATTGTACCCAGATGTCCTTCAGTACAAGTTCATCCACTGGCATCTAATCAGCCTATCTAGAGATCTTAAGGGAGGTCTGTCCCCCTCACCCAGCAGTAATCAGTCTCCAACCATTCCCAGGACTGGCCCAATGCCCACTTCCCGTCCCACTTTGAGACCTTGTCTGATTGAGTTGTTTTGGGTCTTGTGTTCACTATCACCATTGCTGCAAGCTCACGTGAGCAAACTTCCAGTGACCTGAAAGCCTCTGTTTCCCTATGTTCATGGACCAACCCTGGCTTTTACAATCTTTCCGCCTCCTCTTCTGCTATGGTCCCTGAGGTGGGTGAGGTTTAATATAGGAGTTCTATCTAAGGACATACACTCTGCAGTCTCTTATTCTCTAAAAACTTAACTAGTTCTGGTCTTCTGTGTGCATTATACTCTGTTGTATAATGAAGTGAATTATGCAGCATTTTTCTTAAAACTTGCTTAATACTTAATACAGATATTAAATTTGCCATCTAATATCACTTTGAAAACCGTTAATAATTCAGATGCTTTTATGTGTTTTTCAAATGGTTAATATAGCAAATGCATCAGATGCCATAACCAGATAGTCTACCCATCTGGGAATTTTGTGTGATTGCTTCAGTCTCAAAGTGAAGCACTGGAGAGAAGAGGAGGCAGCCAAGAGGCGCTTTCCATATTCCAAAGCCCGAGAGCCAGTACAAGATTGTAAATGGTTTGGGAGGATGTCAGACTTATATTTGAAGACTTTTCCTGTCCATCAATAGCCTTTTAAGACTTTCCAAAAAAATTTTTAAACAAGCAAGTCTGTTATTGCAAAAGAAAATTGAATCCTTGAGCTGGAGCTACTAGTGAGGAAACAGGTTTTTGACAGGATGATAATAATATTGATGCTGATGGTTATGACAACTGAATTGGCATTGCTCACAGTGGACAGAGTGCTGCCAGCTGCTTTGTCTGTACTACCTAGTCTAATTCCCTTAAGTGTAACACAGAATAGGTAATAACATTATACCTCCCTCCCATCTTACAGATATGAAAACTGAGGCATAAAAGAACTGGACAGATCACACAGATAGTGTGAGTCATAAACACAGTGACTATACTTTCTTTACTGCTTCTTAGCAACAGCTACCAATTACGTCCATGACAACAAGCCCCATTAGAAGAATTTTCTCATTTGGTCCTCACCAGAAAAATGAGATCCATCTTTGGGGTTTTTTCATCTTATATATGAGGCAACTCAAGATTGTAAATATAAATAGCTGGTCCATAAAAGCCCACTGCTCCCATTACCTATGTTTAACTCTATACTTAAGTGTGTCTCAGTGAATATTTTGACCAGCTTTTGGAGACAAAATTTTCTTATTTCTTCCAATGGTACTTCATTCCCAAACCACCTCAGCACACGAAGAGCCTTTACACCTTGAACGACTTGTTTTGCCTTGGTGGAATCCTTCTAACCTCTGGATCCCACCACATTTGACCTGTCAACAGGCAGCTACACTTCTGTGAAGAAGGAATCCAGGGCCATCATGAGAGGCTCTCCTGAGCATGCAGAAGCAGAGTCATACCGTGGTGTTGGGGGAGATTTTGCAGGCTTCCGGCTTCCTCACTGTCTCTAATCACCCACATTATAGCTGTGCAGTAGAGAAAGAATTGAATGTGCCAGACACAGTCAGTAAAACCTTTGTTTACTGAGCCTCAGAATGATGGCCCTGTGGAATAACCCATCTCTCTCCTCCAATATCACTCTCACCTTCAAGAGTATCTCCATGGCAACCAGGCTATATATTCATAATATGTGGCCATGCCTTTCTACCCGACTTAGAGTAAAATTCATTACCCCCTCCTTTGTCAGAACATGATGTTTTCCAGTACATTTGAACTTACTTAGTGATGAATCATAAAACTCCACAAGTCACATTCTTTTTCAAATCTTTTTTGTACAGCTTGCTACTATACATGAATTTCTGCAGACTTTGAATAAAACTTGTCACAAGGATTAAGGTCTTAAAAGTGCCCATCAAGTGTTTGCTTTCCCATTAGAGAACACAGAGCAGTCCAAGGCATTGGTTTAGTGGGATGTCCCAATCAAGATTCACACATCCCTTTCAGGAGTATTGCTAGCCCCTTCCAAAGTATAATGCCCTAACTGTGGCTTCCAATTGGCTGCTAAGGATCATTTGAGAGTTCTGATGAGCTAATTAGAGAAAGTCCAGATTAAAGAACTTTATACAGAGTAGCCAACACCACATGCTAAAAGTTAGTACACTTTACCACCTGCAAAAAAACAGAAATTGATTACAAAATATCCCTTTCTAAATTGCCTCTCCGTTCGAAAAAACTAACCAAAAGGGACTAGATAAAACTATTTTGTGCCTATGTTAAGATCTTCAGGAATAGAATTAATGAATTTTCTACCTCTGCCAACCACCAATCTTGGAGAACGACAGCTTAGTTTCCCTTTGTGGAACCTGAGATAAAAAAAATACGTGTTCTTATCATTTACTTAAGGCACTACACCACTTTGGATGCAGGATATATAGAAATCGACCTAGAATGACCAGGAAACTCTCTCTCTCTCTCTTTCTCTCTCTCTCTCTCACACACACACACATACATGCACACACGCATCTGGCTACCTTACATTATATCACAAGGTGCTACACAGCCTGCTGCAAGAGAAAAGATAACAGTGATCTTACCCAGTACTGGACCCTAATGCTACAATACTAACCTTCTAGGCAGGCTGTGCCCACTAGTACAACAGTAGCATGACCTTTATGAGAGTAACTAACCACTTGTTATTGAATTTGAAATCCACAGGAGGGATTTCATGTCTGGTATTACAAACCCAGTCAATAGCCTATGACTATCATAGTCCTAGAGAAGAACCTACTGGAGTTGTTTTGATCATTTATCCAGTTGTCAAACTACCATCAACATTTATGTTTATACCTATAGATTTGTGCTGCTCTTAACCTTGGACAGAGAAGCTTTTCTGCAGCGGGTTGTAATTGATGCAAAGACTCATAACTGACCAACGTGATAAAAATAAGTAACGATGAGGGCTCATCCATAGAGGGGACATGAAGATCAACTCACCCTATCTAAGACTCAAGAACATTTCGGAAGCATGGTGGAAAGAATGTAAGAGCTGGAGGTTGGGGAGGAGAGCCTTGAAATGGCATGACGCACATCACCACAGTAGCTGTAACTGCATTCACAAGACCTCCACAAAATCAAGCCAGTCAAACTTTCAGTATGGACAGGGGACGGGCTCTTGGAGACCCACCCCTAGCTGAGGAGCAATTGGCAGATGATGGCTGCTGAGGAAGTCATTTTTCTCTGGGGATGTGGCCACTGGTAGGTGGCCTGCTCAGTGGATGGCTCCATATCCATTCGCACATGATCATCCCTAACTGGAATCAGGAAGCTATAGTTATGATTATAATAACTATAACACTTAAAGAGGAGCTGAAGTCAGGAGGGAATGTGTTGATGAGTCCCAGGGGGAGCTGGAGGAAGTAGTGAGGAGTGGATAAGGTCAAGATCAAAATGCATTGTATGAAAGGTATTTCAAAGAATAAATAAAAAAGTTTAAAGCCATAAATGTGGATGTTCAACTGCAATAGTGGCAGTTTTATTGTTGAGGTAACCCACAGCTGTCTAATTGGACTTAAAGCCCACTCAGTAGGAGGGCATTCATGCCTGGTCCTGGAAATCTGAATACCTGTAGCTGGAGAGGTCAAAAACCCTAGAGGAGAACATATTACCGCCATTTCCCTAAACCAATACAGTTTCTGTTTTCTAAGAACTCATCCTTAAACCCACAGATAAGTGGGGCTTTCACTCCTTAACAACTACTTCATGAAAAGTGCTTCCTTATAAGGCTCAGAATAGGACAAAATCCAAGTACATCTCGCAGATATACACTAATGGGAACAGAGCACTGTTCATAACAAATGGCAAAGATGAAGTTGGTTTTCTTGTGCAACCCCAAAGTAGTGTAAAATCAATACTTCCCACATTTCCCAAGGCACATCCTGTATGTTAATCAACCTCGTTTACCTACCAAGACACACTGGAGCAAGTTCTGTACAAAGGTTCTCACACCTGCCCTCATCAACCTTGGGATGGTCCTCAACCCACTCCAGCATCCATCCTTAAACTCAAAGCAAGGTCTAGTGACAAGCCACATTCCATGGGACTTTTATTCAATATATATTTTATTACATTTTTGTGCATTTCATACAATGAATCTTGATCATATTTATGTCCTCTCCCTTAGCTGAATTTCCCCTCAGCCCCCCCAAAGGATTTCATGCATTCTGTTATATGTGTTAAAGCTTATTGAGTTAAGTTTGTGTTCTCAGATTTTTTTTTTATGATGGCTTCTGCTCATGAACTTGGATGGAAACCAAATAATGTTTCTTATATGCCGATTACTTATTCATTTTCTGAATGTGCTAGAAAGTGTTTTCTCCCTATAATTTTTTTAAAGAAAATGTCATATATTTTCTCCCATCTTTTCACAGTATGATAAGCTCAGTAAATATTTGTTGACTGGTTCATAACTTC
Source organism: Eospalax fontanierii (assembly GCA_035773235.1). Lineage (NCBI taxonomy): Eukaryota > Metazoa > Chordata > Mammalia > Rodentia > Spalacidae > Eospalax > Eospalax fontanierii. Next base: position 12,242,931 of record CM069544.1, on the reverse strand, counting down.
TTTTTAAATAAATATTGCAGCATTTGTAATAACTGATTAACTTGAAATTGCGTACAATAAAATGTTTGTTTCAATCTATGATCTTAAAAACATAGTGTCTTAAAACCAGTGGAAACCTTACAGATGTGTCACCCAACTTCCTCATTCTTTTTCATTTCTATTTATATTTTTATGTGTATGGACTTGTGTTCACATGCATGCAGAGGCTAAGAGAGGACTTCAGATCCCCAGGGCTGGAATTTCAGACAGTTGTGACCACCCGATGTGGGTGTTGGAAACTGACAACACAGTAAGTGCTCTTAACCCCTGAGTCACCTCTCCAGCCCCTCAAATTTCCTCATTCTCTAGATGAATTGACTGAGACTAAAGGAGCTGGAATAATTGATTAAGGTCACACAGCTGAAGTGGAGCCAATCTGGGACTGATGCACCTTTAAGGATTACTTACACTGTACTTGTGGTTTGACCATCACAGTTCAACAGATAAACCAGACAAGGAGTCATCTGGCATGAGGCCAAGGTGTTGTTCTTTCACTAGCTCACTATGCTGATTGAGAAAACCATTTAACCCTTTGGCTTTAGAATCCACAACTGCAAAGGGAAGGATGATAAATGCTGTATAACCTAACTCAGATTTTGACAGTGACCTCAAATCCAGTGTGCACCTGTTTTTATAAATAAAGTTTTATTGACATAGTCTTTGGTTTATCAATTGTCTGTGGATGCTTTGCTGCTACAAAGGCAGAACCGAGGAACAATTCACATGTAGGTCATATGATGGAAGGTCAAAATATTTACTGTTTGGTCATCTACAGGAAAAAATGTATTGATATCTAATGATATATGATAATATATTATGACTGTATAATATACTTCAATAGTTTATGCCAAGACACATAGGTAGAAAAATGCTATTCTCAGATTTTTAAACACACTACTAGTGATAATAATGACAGCAATAGCAAATCAAGAGAGATCTTGCAATAAGCCAGTTGAAATCTCCTTTGTTTAATAGGTGCCATCAAAATGGCAGCATTGTATGATTTGAGATTACCTCCAAATTATTCATGGTAATATATTTTTCAGAACTAAGTGATACTTTAAATAGATTCCATGAATATTCCAGAAATAATTAGATCATTTACTGAAAGGACAAAATGACTACTTTCAGAACAAAAAAAAAAAAAAATCTGCCCTCAGTTTGATCTCTGCCTTACCTGGCTCTCTAGGCAGTCACCTTCCTCTGTTTTAAGTGCAGTAGAATAAACTTTCACCTGGAACTATTAACTGTCTCAAACCGATCTTTGTTGTTTAGTTCTGTTGCTTTAGATGCATTAAACTTTTCCATGGCCGTTTTTTATGCTGAAGTTGGCTCTAGCAGGTGCTCTGATAATGACCTAGCCAAGGAAAACCAACAGTCCTCAGAAAATTGTGAAAATTAATCATTGGTCATGACTCATTCGGTGTCCTTCCCATTCCTGGATTGGTAATTAAAGGCTCAGAAATCAGGAGATCCAATTCTGCTCATCAGGCTCCAAACAGATGATGAAGGATAAGTGATTTGGCCACGCTAGCCCTCGGCTTTCTTGCTGAATATATGAAACTAATAACTGTTCCCTTACAAGTGCTAGGAGGCAAAAGTGAAGTAATAAAAATAATATGTCGTGTGAATATTCCTGGGGAGACATGAACAAAGATCTATTCCCCTCAGATAGGGCACCAATAATAATTCAAAGAAACACAACTCGAGCTTGGTAAACTAATAAATTTGAAAGAAGGTGGCAAGGGGTTTCTTACAGGAACACTGGATAACTCAAAGGCAGCTGCATCACTGAAAAGCCCACTCCAGCATGGGTGATGATTCACGAGAGCTGCGTCCCTGGAGCTCGCTGTGCAACATGCAGACTGCCCCACAAAGAAAGTCTTCTCTCCCCGGTAGTTGTTGTTTGTATAAACCTAGGGAAGGGCTTTGTGAATCGTCATTTTCTGACCTTCCTGGGTCTGTCAAGTTTCATGAGCTTCCTGAGCCCTGTAAATTTTGTTAGCTTCCTGAATGTTATGAACCTCTTTCTCTTTTGGAGTAAATGGGACACAATAGGACAACAAACACAGCCAGGTCTAAGAAGCCTGAAGTGCCATATAACTGCAAAATGTGTTATATACAAAATGAAATGTCAGGCTGGGCAGGGTGGCACACACCTTTAATCCCAGCTCTCCAGAGGCAGAAGCAGGTGGATCTGGTGAGATCAAGGCCAATCTGGTCTACTTAGGGAATACCAAGTGAGCTGGGGCTACAGGGAGACCATGCCTCAAAAAGAGCAAAAAAGAATGAGATGTACGTGTGTTTACTGTATTTCTGCCAACATTCTGGGGACCAGCTTTAAGGGGAAAAGTCAGACCTAGTAGCTCACACCTGTATCACAGAACTTGGGAGACTAAGGCAAGAGGATCCCATTAGGTTCAAAGTCAGCCTGATTTGCACGATATTTTAAGTTCCAGGGCAGCCTATTCTTTCAGAGGTTGCTCCCTAAGAGTATGTCTGTCCAGCTTTAGAAAGTTAAACTTAACCACTAACCTCTAACAAAATAAGGACATTAAAAGTCTTCCCTTAAAATCATACCCTAATATCTCCCGTCTTATTGGCCCTCGTGTTCTAAATTTAACTTTTCTAAAATCCTCTACGTGTGGAAATAGTAGTTTATTAATGGTAGAATATTAAAGTTATAGTCAATACTCACTTGGATTTATCTACATAATTACTTGTTACTTGTTCCTAATAGATTCCTTCTTATCAGTTTTTCCTTGGGAGTTATTATTTTCATGTTGAAGTATGTTCTTAGTAATTCTTTCAACTCTGATTAAAATGCAAAGCAAGGAGAAGAATTTAAAATTACAAGAGCTATGTACTACCAAAGAGAAACACGGCACTGGGAGGATGAAGACAGAGACATAATCTGGGCAGTGTTTCAGAGAAATTTTCCATGAAGAGAAACCACTGAGCTGAGGTTTGCAGGGTGAGCAGAAAATAACTACTTCAAGGGGACAGTGAGAGCAGGAAACAGAGGCAATCAAAGCAAAAAAAAAAAAAAAAAAAAAAGCACCAGCAAGTGCTCAGAAAATGCAGAACAGGTCTTCCTTCACAGACACTAAAAAGACCACTGACGTTGGTGCCCAGAGGGGCCTGAGTAAAATGAGCAGGTTAAACCGTCAACAGTGAGACCAGGCAGAGGGTTGTAAGATGGTCAAAACATAGACACACAGAGTAGAATGGCTACAGTCAGAGCTGAAGGGACAGCGAACGATAGTCAGTAATCAGAGGGAATAAATTTTGGTTACACAGAAGAATAAGTCCTAGAATTCCATAAAGTATATAAATAGATTCAGGATTTTAATTTTTTAATATTTTACTCATTCATTTCATTCACTTTTGGTCTCTTTGAGACAGTCTCCCTATAACCACAGCTGGCCTAAAACTCAAGATGGGGATAAGGCTGGACTCGATCTCATAGAGATCTGCGTGCCTCTGCCTCCCAAGTGAGGTTCCCCTGGGTGCACACCATCACACCCAGCTATTATTTTTATTTTATGTATATGAGTGTAATGCCTGCATATAAGTGCACCCGTGTCATGCAATGCTGGCGGAGGTCGGAAGAGGGCGTCATCAGATCCCCTGGAACTGGAGTTATGAATGGTTGTTAGCTGCCATGTGGGTGCTGGGAATCAAGCCCAGGTCCTCTGAAAGAGCATCCAGTGTTCTTAACCACCGAGACATCTCTCCCATGATTTTTTATTTATATATTTTTATTTTATGTGTATGAGTCTTTTGCCTGCAGTATGTAAGTGCACCATGTGTGTGCAAAGCCTATGGAGGCCAGACAGGGCATCAGATCCCCTGAAACTAGAGTTATGGATGGGTGGTTACTGCCATGTAGGTGCTGGAAACTGAACCTGGAGCTAGTGCTCTTAACCTCTGAACCATCCCTCCAGCCTCTGCTAGGATTTTAAACTAAGGACTGTGGGAATCATTGAAGGACTTCCTCTGAACCACAGAGTATAGAGTGGGGAGGAAGTAGAAGAGTGGACGAGAGAAGTGTTCAGGAGGTGGCAGGACTAATCACTAAAGAAGACAAGCAGGGACTGTGGTGATGCTGGCAGGACAGTGACATATGTAACAACAGTACTTCTGCAGTATATACTTATCTCCAAACTTATCATGCTGTGAGCATTAAATATAAGTTAATTGCAACGAGGACAGCAGCAGATCACAACATGCTATCCCAGAAGGGAAGGGCTTAGCATCACCTCGTCTTACGTCTGCTTCACCCTATACCCCAGAAAACTCCCTTGCTCTCTGAGCCTCTGGGTCTTCATCTGGATATTAGGCCAGGTGATCTCTAAAGTCAATAATTCTGCATTTTGTGGATTCCAACCGAAGACGGCTTGCTGATTAGTAGATATGTCTTCAGGAATAGATGCCTCAAAGTTCCTGAGAAACAATGTCTGAGGTGTTTTCATCAGGGAATCTTGCTTTTTCCTGTTCTCTCTCACTTTGTAAATCTCTATGTTCAGCAGCTAGAAATAGGAAAAGCGGGACTCTGATAGTCTGTGGGTGAGGATTTTTTTCTAAATACTTAAAGGGATGTAGCAATCCTTTATCCAATCTCCCCACTTGTCAGGAAACTAATCTCAAGTGCAGGGAGTGAAGTAAGTTAAGATGTCACAGCAGAAAGGGGTCAGTCTGGGGCCAAGACATCAATGCAGCCAAGCAATGGCATGCACTTCCTGACAGCACAGCATCCCATTGTTCCTTGGGCATTGGAATTAGTTCTCCGAGTTCAGTGGAGAAAGGAGCAGACCAGGAGTCCTTGATCTCACACTCATCCTTTATACAATCAAATCACTTAACCTCACTGGCCTCAATGTCCACTGCTCCAAACGAAGGAAGGATGCCCATTGCAGAAGGCCATTATGCAAATTAAGTGCAAACCAGTAGTCAGACAAAGGCACTCCGCAAACCACTGAGATCATTGTTACCGAGAATGATAGTGGTAATAATAGAAGAAAAGATGAATTCAACTAAGCTAATACAATTTTTGATTCTTAAACATGTGCTTTTCAAATTGACTCCACAGCATCCACAGCAACTCGCCATTGGCCAATGTGCAGAGAAGAAGCTACAGAGTGCTTTTCCCTGAAGAGGACACCTATTCCAAAGCTCTGCTTCCCGAGACTCAGAGATCATTGTGGAAAGAGAGGCAGAAAGACGATATAACTAAGCATGTGTGTATACTATAACGGTGGAATTTAAAAACAAACTCTCTTCTTCAATAATACCAAGGTGTTACTTTTCTTTCTAGATTTTTTATTATAATTGTGTGTGTGCACATGGTGGAGGGGTGCGTGTACCACAGTGTGCTTGTGGAGGTCAGGGGACAACTTTGTGGAGTCTGTTCTCTCTTTTCACCTTTGCATTCATTCTAAGAATCCACCTCGAGTTGTCAGATTTTCACAGCAAGCTCCTTTACCAACTAAATCATCTCGATGGCCCCCAAGGTGTCATTTTTCAAGTGCTATTACGGGATGGACATTGCTGTTAGGACCATACAGGTAACGGTCAAAAGTCTAAAAGGAAGGGTAAGTGCTTTGATTGCCCTTACTGCTTCGGTAAGAAGAAAACAAGACCAGCAAGGTAAGTCACTCAGTCAGAATCACTTGCCAATGAGTGAAGTTGCTAGATGCGAGCCTGACAGTCTGTTGTCGAGCTCGTGATACTCACTACACTCACCTCCCCTCCTGGGAGGCAGGATATGAGAGATACACCACGACCCTGAATCTCGGTCCATTGTTCCTCAGTAAGCCATGCGTACAGGCTTGAGAGAAGACAGGTGCTGATCAAAGAAGGCTGCATTGAGGAGTATCTGCGCAACATTATCCTCTCTTTTTCCTTATTGGTATGTAGTGTGTAGGTCTTGGTGGGCAACGGGGGCTGGAAAGTACCTGTGACTAATGGAAATGACATCAAAAAGCCTCCTCATACAAAGAATAGTAACAAAAAGATGTTGAACCCAGTGCTCCTCACACTTTGTTATGAACACAAGTCCCTTGTTTATTGTTAGAAGCCAGCAAGTCCACTGAAAGCTACACCGGGACATAGGTGAGAATCCAGTCGGATCAGGCTTTCCCACAAGTTCATTACCTGCCCCTGGTTTAAATGGACATAAAGGCCTATAAAGTCAGTTCCTATTAGGGTCTCTTTATGCTTCTCCAACAAAACTTGAAACTTTCATTTGACGCAGTAAAACTCTTAATAGCTACTGTTTTATTTTCCCCTTTTAAAATCAATTTTATATATTCTAAGTAAAATGATTACTGACTAGCGCAAACGTTTCCCTAATTCCACAGCTACTTTCTTAAAATTGCCAATTTAAAAATGCTTCAAGTCTGGGATTTTCCTATGAAATTAATTATGTATTTAATGTGTCTCATAATTTACTCTAGTATTATTTAGGAGTTGGAGAGAAAAAAAATAATTGGGCTGAAAAGCTGTAGTGTATCACTTAAAGTTCAATCTTCCTAAGAGAAAAAAAAGAATTTGTCACTATGGTAGCGACCCTAGTTTCTTATGGAAGTGTGTACTTGTACGTGTGCATTGTGTATGCAAATTTAAGTGTCTGTGCTCATGAATTACCATAAAAAGAGATGTTTGAACAAGAAACCTGCTAGCCTCTGCGGGCAGAAGTTTAAATCAGTGTTATATGTGGCAAATACCATCCCCTCTCACTCGAAGCTCTATGTTTCCTTTTTGCTTTCTTTGGCTTTGTTTTGTTTTTGAGACAGGATTTTATATAGCCCAGGCTGGCCATGAACTTGGTCCTTAATCCCCTTTCTTCCTCCTCCTCCTCCTCCTTCTCCTCCTCCTCCTCCTCCTCTTCCTCCTCCTCCTCCTTCTCCTCCAAAGTCCTAGATGTAGAGGCATATGCCACCATGCCCAGTTTATAGAGTACTATGGATCAAGCCTAGGGTTTCATGCACATTAGGCAAGCACTCTACCAACCAAGACACATCTCTCTCCATACGTCTAGCACTCCTCCAGAAATGCTAACTCCCTATGCTGGTCTCACAGGGTATTTCAGTCAGTTATTAATGACTCTGGGAATTTTATCAAATTCTCTAAGTTTAAAAAAAATGTGCTTGGGAGACTAGAGAGAGGGCTCGGGGATTAAGAGCATGTACCTCTCTTGCAAAGAACCTGGGTTTTGAACCCAACATCCACATAGTTCCAGGATATCCTATACCATCTTCTGACCGCCAGAGACACCCTTACATAAATAATAAATAAATACTTTTAACGTATCTGGCACAATGGGAGCTTTGCTGAGAAGCATGTTACACTAATCTGGGCACTTGAGGATCAAATGCAGACAGACATCTGAGCATCTTTGTGCATCTCAGTGTCTTATTCTCCCTTCACCACAGTTCTCATCTCATGCTTTCCTTACCCTCTTATTTGAGTTATGCAGATGTCAGTGAAAGCCATACTGACTCTTAAATCAGGAAAATTAAATTAAGGCCCTTCATATCTCTGGCTAATGACCAATCCCTCCATAGGCTGTCTGCTAATCCTTGAGTGAGGATGTTTCTAGAGGTAAGACTATAATATGAAAGTTGAGCTGAATATGAAAAACCATCCTTGTTATATATTTTTGAAGTACTGTTCACTTTCAGTCCCACACCAAACAATACTGTCATAAGTGATAACGATGCTAAATGTAGAATGCTGGCCCCCAACTAAGCATAATAAAAAGTCAGTTACTGTCTGCCAAGAGTACTTGGGTGCCAGACACTGCATTGAGCAATTTGCATAATTGCCCCAATGCAAAGTCACAAATAAGGAACAAGATTTAGAGAGCCTTGGCCAAGTGACTTGGCCAAAGCCACACTGCTTGGACACAGAACACTCTGGGTATGTGTGAAGGAGAGAGGAAGGATGAAATTAAGGAGACAATGAGAGGCTGGGAAAGAGACCTTACATGGGGAAGAGAGTGATGGAATATACGTGACATGAACGCAGAAGAGGGATGCCTGGAGAGGAAGAGGGGGCAGAAGGATGGGGAGGGCAGGAGGATGAACCAGAACAAAGCACATATGAAAACGTCGTACTGAGACTCGCTACTTGGTATGTTATTTTGAAATGCTAATTAAAACCACTCTGGTTGATCCATCTGTGAGGCCTTGGGATCTTTCTCTGAACCACACCACCCTGAAAACTTGATGAACCATGACATTCAAGGCTGCTGCCGTAGAAAGGGCTTTCTATCTGGATGCAGAAATTTGGTGCCTATTGAAGGTGACTGGGTTTCAGCACAGCCTGGGGGAGTTGTAAACCTCATAACAACTTGCTAGCGCCATCACTTTCTCCCTGGAAAACAGAGGCAAAGACAGATAACATGCTACACAATGGATCATTCCTATCAGAAGAGTCCTGGGCAGGAAACACTTCTCACCTTTCCCTTCAGATCCTGCCTTTCATCTACAAGGTCCTGAAACACCTACAGGCATCCAAGGACCCATGCTCTGTGTGCAAAAGGCACAGGGGTCTAAGAGGAGGAATGCTGGAAGCCGTAGGGACCTGGTGTGGGTGAAGGGCTGGCGACCTTCAGAGCAGCTATAAAGTGTGCGGTTGTGGAGGTGGCTGGATTTCTTGCCACATGTCAGTGGAAGAGAGAATAAGAGCAGCTGGAATAAATCATGACAGAACGGATATCGCATAGGGTATCAAAGGGCCCAGGTACCAACCCTGATTCCCCTGTGTAGCCTGGGGTGAGTCATGTCATCTCTCTGACTTTCAGTGGGCTCATATGCAAAGAGAGAAGTTTGGTTTAAGGTAGAAAAAAACATGGAGAGAATAGTTCTGCCGGTGTGGTGTGGTGTAATGGCCGCAAAGGCACATGCGTACAGTCGAGGTTCTCATCGTGTCCTGCTTCTTGTTCCTTGCTCTGACCACTGCTGTGAGTTCACATCATCAGTCTGTGAGCTGCTTGTTGGTGCACTTTGTTTCTGGTTTTTGTCCTTCAAGATGCAAGTTTACATTCGTAACCAAAGCCCAGAAACGAATTAGCCACTTCAAATCCTAATTAGAAACAAGCTCAAGTAAAAACGTGTAGAAAAAAATGCTTTTAAGCGTGGTTAAGCCTTCCATTTTCATTCCATTTGAAGAGAAAAAGTAGAAGAGGAAAAATGCCTCAGTTATAAGTCATGATACAATACTTTGGAAAGCTAATACTTATTTACATGATTATCTAAACACAGGTTTTCCCTTTTGAAATATGGCCTGAATACTCCATGGTCACATTTATTTTAATACCCTCTATTTTAAGCTTCATAGCCTTTAATAAATTGCAGTTGAAAGGCAGTAAGCTGAAACCTACTTTAACTAAACCACAGAATCTTAACAGTAACACAGCCACCCTACAGAGATGCCATCCCAATACACAATGCAATAGGGTTTAAGAGTGACGGACCACAGGAGGACCACAGACTTATGAAAAGAATCAGAACCAGCTCTGCTAATACAGGTCACACTTAGGTAAAGGTAACTCCTTGCCATTAAAGGCAACCTTCCAGTTTGGTAGAAATGGTTGCAGTGAATGATCTATAACAACTGAGGACAAGAAGAAAGAACTTCAGCACCTCAGCTACTATAGAGCATGGTGACTTCAGCTCCTAAAATAGCTGTAGAAGAAAAGGAACGCATGAGGCTGCTGTGGGCTGGAACCCCAGTCCCTCGACAGACACCCTGGGCAAGGTCAGCAGTAAGGAAAGACCTCTTGAAGAACTCATCACTTAAAGAAGTAAGTACTGATGTTGGGAAAATGAAGTTTCACAGATGGGAGAGGACATTGATACAACAGCTTTGGATCACTACCCAGCCATCTGACAAAAGCATATGTGACCCCAGGACCCAGCAATTCAGCTCCACAGAGTGTGCCCTGAGGTGTGCTCTGACCACAGGTGCTAGTGGAGCTCTGAATAAGAGTGTTCCTAGTATCATCGTGAGAATGGATATGTAATGATACAGCCACGCAGGGCAGACGCCACACTAAAATGAAGTGTATCTATTGCTTATAGTTATTTTGCAAATATGCCTTTGATTATAAGTGCACATTTTAGGGTAATACAATGATATTTTGCAAGTATTAAAAAAGTCAAAGATCTGGCTACAGAGATGTCTCAGTAGTTAAGAGCACCAGATGCTCTTGCAGAGGACCTGGGTTCGATTCCCAGCATGCATGTGGTGGCTAACAACTGTTCATAACTCTGGTACCAGGGGTTTCAATGCCCTCTTCTGACCTCTGTGGGCATTGCATGACATGGGTACACTTACAAACATGCAGGCCATACACTCATACACATAAAGTAAGGAGGATTTGAAGATGGAGAATCACAAGGGATCTTTAATGTGAGTCTAATCATTCTGTTAGTCTTTATTGGTTGGTTGGTCGATTGTTGAGACAGAATCTCACTGTGTAGCACAGGCTGTCCTTGAACATTCTGTCCTTCTGCCTCTGCCTCTCAAGTGTTAGAATTACAGGCATATGCCATCACACTTAGTGTTTTATGCCTATTCATATCTTATATTTGATAGAATTTTAAATTTTTAACCTAAGAAGTTAAGTTATAATTCAATTGCCCATCTATCCATTTATTTAGCCATTTGATAGATATTTATGATCCAGGTGCCCTTCTAGGAGTTTAAGAGGGAAATAAGAATGGGCAATATAGTTCCATTGATAAGTACTTGTCTAACACGTACAAGGCCCTGGGTTCAATATTCAGCATGACATAACCTTGGCATGGTGGTACATACCTGTAGTTCCAGCAGTGGAATGTAGAGGCAGGAATGAAATTTCAAGTCATCCTTGGTTACATAATGAGTCAGAGATTATCCTGGGATACATGAAACTGACCCTGTAACAAAGAAATAAATAAAAATAAAAAGACAAAAGCAAGAGAAGTGAAAGAAATAGTGACCGCAAAGGCTTACGGGCTATTTGTACAGGAGAGACCCAGAGGGAAACTGAGACAACAGCCAGCATGCAACAGTGAAGGAATCTGTTCCTAAAAGGAAGAGACTGCGGCAGTCAAAAGCACACACTCTGTCTCCTAGGCATGGAGCCAAGAATGAAGATCATGGGAATGAAGCAAGCCCAACTGTACAGAACAGAAGACACATCCTGCACTGGATTCTTGGCCCTTCTTTTCAGAACATAGTGCAATCCACTTACTCGGCAAGGACTTCCACTCAGGCCTGAACTGTTTCAAACACTTTTTACAAAAGAGGAAATTCTACACAAAGGGTGGTTTATGCTGTGTTGTGCTTCTTTTTCAATATAAATGTCACCCTTCTTCAGGTGGAGGTGTAAGAGTGATGAGGCCATATTCATCAGTCATTCTAATGCCTTGTGTTTGAAGAGCACTTTGCAGCTATTTTTCCCCCAGAGTACTTAAGAGGATATTGCTTCAGACAGAGAGCCTGTATTCTCCCATACAAGAAAATCAAAGGGCATTATAGGAAGCTTCAATTCATCTGGGCAACAGTCATTTGTGTAGTGCAGGATCATAGATGCCACTAGTTATTATGTGATACCAAAACTTGTGCAAGGCAGAGGGTAGGGCAGGCTCCTTGAATTCTGTTACCCAAGAAAAAGGAGTAACTTACAACAACAATTGATATGATACTAGACAGCAGCAACCAATAAATTAAACAGGGAGTGGCATACACATGGATTTGAGTCATAATTCCAAAATTGTCTCTCATCATTAAATGGCACACAGAAAGTTCAGACCTGGTTTATGGTAGAAATTGTATTACTCCTACATTAAATACCTATTTTGCACATCTGGAACAAAAGAAGAGTAGCTAAGTATTATCTACATTCACATTTCTAAATGCTTTACTTATATGCACTGTGCATTAATTTCTAGGCTGTGGCTCCAAAACTTGTACAGATGGGTTAATTCTAACCCTCACGTTGTGCAGATGAGTAAACTGAGACTCAGAAGATTTAAACAACAAAATCTTCAAAAGAGCTGATACCAGAGCCCAGTTCTCTTTATTCCTCAACACTGTGCTTCCAATCTTCCATGAGTATAAATAAACACATTGATCTCTGGCAATAATTCAGGGTGGTAGTGGGTCCCACATAGACTCTCATTTGGATTAGAAGCTTAGGGGTGATTTTGAAATGAGTCTGTTTTTCATTATGGGCAGCTAGTACTCTCCCTGTTCACTGAAGCCTGAAAACATCAGAGTGACCGCTTTTCCCCACTGGGTAGGATGAAGTGGGTGCGGTAGCAGCCTGCTGCATGTGAGATTCACATCATTGGGCCTCACTCAGACTTAGAAATACTTTGTAGCTACCCTGTTTGAGTAACATCTGTGTTACAAAGACTCGCATCAGTGACTGTAAGAAATAAGAAGCATATTAAGTGCAGAATAAAAGGACAAAATTTGAACTGCTCTTGAAATGTGCAATGACATGAAGCAGAGAAGTTCAGAAATGGTTGCTTGGATGATTGCCTGGCTGGCTGATTGACTGGTTGTTTAGCTAGTTGGCTGACTGGTTGGTTGGTTTTCAACTATAAGAAAAACGGAAAGATAAGCTTGTACTTCCCAGATCTGAACCACATGTCTACAGACAGACTTCATGTCACCACAAATGCTCCTGCATCCCAACACTTGGAAGCAGATCATTCATTGTTTCTTTTAAACCTCAGCACTGGTATTACATCTGAATTGCTCTGGGAAGTTCTCTGGAATCTGAGATTCCCCTGTTCTGTGATAGATATGTCTGCCGCCTGCTCTTTACAATGTGAGGGCCTTTGAAGTTACAAGCAATCCTAGTCAGGGATCAGGGTCATCTACATGCTCTGACTGACATTCTTACACAGTAAGGGGATTTTGAAGGACTAGTTCATCCACCTGTCAGGATGATCTGGGTTCCTCCTGGGTGTGTCTTGTAAAGGGAAGTGCTAGTTTTCCTAATGCATCAACCTCCAGACTTTAACTTTTCCTGTTTGGATCTCTAGGATACATCATCTCCCTTTGATGGTCTTGGTTCCCTGGACCTTACTGCCTGCTAATTACAGTCTATAAGAACTGGTTTGGATGTAGTGTTGGTCATGCATTTAATAAGTCTATCTTAGTTACTTTTCCTGTTGCAGCGATAAAATACCTGAAAAAGCAACTTAAAGAAGGGAGAATTGATTTCAGTTCACAGTTCAAGTGCAGTCTATCGTAGCAGGGAAGGCCGAAGTTTGAAGCAGAAGTTTGAAGTAGCTGGTCACATGACATCTACAGTAGGAAGTGGAGAGGACTGAATGCCTGTCCTCTGCTTCCTTTCTAAATTACATACAGTCCAGGATCCCTGCCTAGGAGACGGTGCCATCCATAGTTCCTACGGGTCTTCTCATCTCAGTTAACTTAATCAAGATTAAAGCTCATCGCAGGGAGCCATGATGCTTAAAGGAGATAGAAAGGAAAGTCACAAAGGCCAGGCAAAGCAATATAGGATCCCTAAGAAGATGGAAGCCCCGCTTCAGGCTGAAAAACAGAAGACCAGTGAAGAAATGGACTAAGAAGGTAGAGATGAGGCCCCTAGTGACCCCATAAAGGAGAAGAAATGTGTAGATTCAGATGAGAGTGAAGCTGAAGCTGAAGATGATGACTATCAGGAAAAGTGTGGTGTGGAAGGGCTCGCTGATACTGAGAACCCCAACCTGCTGGCACAGACCCCGTGCAACAGAGTCGAGACAGGCCAAAAAAGCTTTCAAGGAGGGAATGAGTAGAAAGCAAAAAGGGGCATGAAAATACATTTATCCGGGATGGCAGAGAAAGCCAAGGCTGACTTGCCCATCTGGCCATCATCTGACAACAACAGGAGAAGGCAGCAAGAAAGAGAAAGCAAAAGAGGGCACGACTTCGTCAGGAAAACAAATGCTGTCGCTCTCCCTGAATAAGTGAGCCGGCCTGCGGAGAGAGCAGTCGGGGGACTGGGCCCAGCTACTAGGACTTCTGCTGTGTCCCCACCATCCTTGTGTCCGCTACCACTGCAGCAGCCCCTCCCGGCCAGAAGCCCCCTATAGCCTAGGACCTCCTCTTCACCTTGGTGCAGAAATCTTGGGGTAGGGGAGCTGGGGAAGGGCACTGCTGTCTTTGAATCTTTGACAGAGAACATTTTGCCTGCTTTCAGGATCCCTACTGGGAGGTGCCTGGGAAGCACCGTAAGGAACTTCATTTGTCCGGTAGACTGCATATTAGCTGAGGTTGTGCCATCAGGCACCTGATCTGGGAGCTGGCAACAGCCAAGCCAAGTCTGTTCTCCGAGGAGTTGTTGGGATCCTGTACATCTAAAAGTTCATGGTTTGTTCCTGGCCTGTTCTGTCTGACTGAGGCCTCTCCTTTCCAAGCTGTTCTGGCCCCTTTCCACCAATCCTGCCAGGGCTAGCGTCCTCTCCCCACCACACACATGCACACACACACACACACACACACACACAATTTCTTACTGTGTTATGAGTGTATTCCCTGTATTTATGGATGTGCGCCCATGTCTTGAAATGCTGGCAGAGGCCAGAAGAGGGCGTCAGATACCCTGGAACTATAATTAAGGACAGTTGTTGGTCACAAGGTGGGTGCTGACTGGGAACTGAACCCAGGTCCTATGCAAGACCAGTACTTTTAACAACAGTGCTCCCAGTTGATTCTAGATTTTCTCAAGTTGACAATTAACACTAATTATCACAGTTGTTTTACCAGGAATTAGTCCTATCACAAGCCACACAACTCTCAGAAAACTGGAGAGTCAGCTAAGCCCACCCTGATCTGCCACCTCATCAGCATCCATAGCGGTCTCTGAACTGGTACCCGTATCGTCACCTGCTCTGAGGAACCAGTTCAGTATGGAATGGCCCTTGGCCCCATAGAAAGAGAAGCCACCGGAAGAGGAAGGCAACCAGGTGCTGATCCCACCTTGATGACTTCCCACAATTTATTCCTTATTGTTATTTCTGTTCCTCCTCACTTGAGTGGACTGAGGAGAGTTGCTCAACTTCTGTGAATGTAAACTTCATTATTGGTAAAATTAAAATAATAATGACCCCATTCTGTGATTATCACAACCCACACATTGCTTGGGGTGACATAGAACAGACTTTAAAGAAATGGTGGTACTGGGCCCCTGCTCCAGTTTACCATTTAAAGTTAGTGCTGCTCACTGCTCTCTTAAGAATTTTCCCACAGTGAGACGCACATTCAGCCCCACCCTTCTGGGTCCAACAGACTGAGCAAGTGAACAGAAGTTTGCTTGCTTTCCAATTAGAAAAATTAGAGCTTATTGTAGTTACTTACAAAGGATTTATCGCCACGGAGAGGGACAGCAATCTTGTATGGGGGTCTGCAGTTTGATCAGAGCCACCTTGGACCTCTGTTGTGCCCTGCAAAGATGGTGACATGCCACCACCCCAAGCACCCCTCTCCTACCCAGCATTCACTGCTCCTTCCCCCTCAGACCCTCGCCCTCAAGTCACTGGTTGGTTTGAAAGCAGTTGAATCTATGGACTTCATTTCTGTCAAATTCTTGGAGGAGTGTCTTGCCACTGTTGTCACTAGTAGCTGCAGTTGGATCCAGTTCTCACACCCACCTCCATGGGAGCCAGAGGGAAACTCCAGCTAAATTTACTCTATACCTTCCTTCATTAGGGAAGCATCTTACTGCGTTGGGTGGAAGACTATACAGAAATTTTTAACTGCCCAAAGTGCTGAGAATAAGCAATGATAGAATGCTTAGCCTGCAACAGTTACATCTAACCCCCACACACACAAGGCTCAAGAAACTTCACAGAAGAGGAGTTAGAAAGAATGCAAGAGTCAGTGTTTGGAGAGATGCGTGTCAAAAAGGCATCTTCTGGAATGTGGCATAGCCTTGCTCTCATTAACTCGCTGCTACTATTATGTGTACAAGATTGTTCCCATTAACATTTCATCATGGATGGGAGATAGCCCATGAGGCCCCACCCTTTCCTCAGGGTCTATTGGCAGTTAATGGTGGTTGAGAGAAGAAGGGGTCAAATTATTCAGTGGTGTAGCCACTGGTTAATTGACATTGCCCAGTAAATAACCTCCCACCCATGCTCAGACAAGAAATTCTTATTAAATTCAGTGGGTCACACACAAAGAGAAAACATGATGGAGGACTTCAGAGGGAGAGAGAAGGGGAGAGAGAGGAGAACGGGGTGTGAAAAACTAGAATTCATTATAAGTGTATCAAGCGGTCAAGCAATAAAAAACAATTTTTTAAGAATAAATGGTGGTTCTTATCATTATTATCATTGTTAATATATTGTGAAAGTTCCTGGAATACAGAATCTGCCAAACAACTATTCCTAGAGGAATGCTGCTATTTTGAGGGTTCCTTATTTCCTTACAAACTCACGGAAAAGCAGATGCTGTAGCCTTTTCATCTGTTCCTCTCTTTACTGTGTCTCTTTTCTTCCCAGTATTATGTTACTATTTCTATGGTTATTTCAGGGCCCAGGGAGCTCACCAAAAGGTATTCGCATTCTCCTTCTTTCTTACACCCTCCCAATAGCCAAATGAGGCATTTGAACAAATGTCATTACCTCATTCACTTGACTTTGTCAATGAAGATCATCCAACCAATTAAATGTCAGAGGAGCAACCAAAATCCCCACTTTATGATTTCTCATATTAGAGCTTCGGTCTTTATAATAAGTTCTAAATCTCACCAAAACTTGTCAATCAGATGGCCAAACACAGCTATGTCACTTATAACCCCTTCATTTTTTATTAGTCTGCACTGAGCACTGCCGTTCTGCAATGTACCAAACATTGGTGTTAGTGTTCTCAAGCCTATGAAAAAGAGAATGGTAAGACTGACATACCATTTTGTCTTCAGGTTACCTTAGGTCTCCTTGGAGAGATCAGTTTAACTATCATGATGGAAACAGTATAAGACTAGGTGTATTCTCTATTCACAATGAAAAGTAAAGATCATGGAAGACATATTAGAATCTGAGTCCACGTGGACTGGGTGAGTGATTCTGTGTAATTCATTTTTCTTTCTTGGGTTTCAAGTTACTCATAAAAGGCTGTTTTACTAATTTCTCTCCTAGAAAAGACATAAAAATAGGTCAAGCAATGGAACACTTTGGCAAATAAAGTTAACATAATTGTCTATTTAAGAACTGCTACAAATGGGGAAAAAATCTGTTACATAGACACACACACACACACACACACACACACATACACATACACACACAATATCAGCATGATAGAGTTATAAACAAGAGGTAAGACAGACCACACTGTTTTTAAAATCTGTCTAATCATGGAATGAAAGTTCTTACTATTACTATTACAATTTCTCAGAAGCTCCTACTTAGTTGTTAAGACCCTGATGGATATCTATATAATGACACACCCTGTATATAAGTAAGAAATAAACATCTGGGGGAATATGTTTAAAACATGATACAATGCCAACCCATGAGAAAGCCAACCCAAATAAAGGGGAATGAGCCAGCCACGGAGGTTCAGACTTGCAATAGCAGCAGCTCTTGCAAGGCTGAGGTAAGAAGTTGTTTTGAATCTGAGGCCAGCATGGCTACAGAATGAGTTCTAGGTCAGCCGGAACTTGAGTGAGATCCTACTTTAAAAAGGATGGGGTGAGGAAATGAAATGCAAAGAAGGGTTAAAAGATATCTACATCACTGTATTTCTTCCCAAAATGTGCACAGAAGAGAGCCATTTGGATCACTAGAGTCCTGGACAGTGAGATTAATATATGCATAGCTCTAAATACATGCTTAGCCAATGCACCTCTAGGTTTCGATTCTGCTCCTGAGTAGTTTCAGAGTCTTATTTCATTTGAAAGCTTTGACTCAATCTGACATGCACTGAGATTCCATCAGGTACAATCCATTGAGGGAATTGCTTCCTGCAATGATATGTGATTCATTCATTCATATCTCCAAGCTATTTAGGGGAAATTATCCATGGGATTTTATCATTAGTTTAAAAGTCACTGCAGTTGTTTTTCTGTCAGTATAATTTTAAACCACATGGGATCATTAGTTGGGAAAACATCTTTGAAAAGGGTGTATAACTAGTTCCCTCACTGGAACAGCATGATTTATGTTAAAGAAACACAGGGCTAGAAATTAAACCTTCATCCAGTCATCCTCAGGACTAAACCAATTAAACCAAGTACCAGTCATCCTCAGGACTAATATCTGAACCTTCCTCTCCTTGACACACCCAACTGCAACTAGATGGGAATTTACAGATTGGAAGATGTCCAGAAAAATACAAGGATATTTTAGGGGTAAGGAAGACATCCTCATAACAGCTGCACGATAATTTCAGTGATAAATTATGCCTCCATTGAGCCTGTGCAGAAAAGAAAAAAACACCAAAGCATTCCTAAAATCTCATTATTTACTTACTCATTTCCATTATTCTACTTGACTATAACAGCCTCAGCTTTCATTCTAGGTTTGGTGACCCTTTGAGAGTGGTCATTATCTGATTGCTGGCAACTTCCATGAATTGAGAGACAGATATGCCAATCACACCTCTATACACATTGGTGATGTTACTGTTTTATTTTGAAACCTATTCCTGACTTTTAAACATCTCTTTCTCATTCTTCCATATGAGAATAAATTTTAGCATGGGTGAAATTCAACATAAGATCTATGTGCCTTTATGATTTTACCATCTGGAAAGATCAGGGGAAATGTGTATTTGGAAACTTAACTTTCTTTTCTTCCTTTTTTTTTACATTTTTTTCAGTACTAAGGCTTGAATCCAGGGCTTTGGGCATGCTAGACCATTGTATCTCAAGCCTGTAGAAGCTTGTCTTTTGTTTACACTGTATTTCTTGCTGCCTAGCCTCAGCTGAACCATTCAAATCTTTCTCAAGAATGGAATTAAGTCTAAACGGTGTCCATAAACCACTTAAGCAAAGATGGGAAATCGAGAGCATGTGAAGCAAATCTAACAGAAGGAAAAGATTCGGATCAGCTTGTCCATTTGTCAGGAACTGTCAAGGCCTTGATTTTATGGTTTACACATATTAAATGGTACAGAGAGGCATTCAATTACATTGGTACTCAGAGAATCACTGCATCTTTTTCTTAGCTTTCCCTGCTCCATCCAAGACAAACGTGGCAGGGCATTCTCTTAGATTTGTCAAGTTGACAATCAGGTGACTTTGGGTAAATCAGCTACTCTGAACTTTAAAACCTTCACATGTAAATCTGAAGACAAGAGAACAAAGTTAATAGAATGTTGAGGGTCAAGTAAGGTCACAAGTGCAAAGTGCTTAGCCCAGCAGGAGTTTCCAATCTTTGGCATTGTGCATGACATTGCAGCTACAAAGTTCATACTCAAGAATGAATCATACAACTGAGTTATAAAAACTGTGCTGATTTTGTGTTGGGCCCCATTCAAAGTTCTCCTCAGCCACATGTGGCCCATGGGCTGTGGGTTGGGCACATCCCATAGTTACCTTGCCTACATTAAGGAACTAGTTATCATTATATCATTAGATATATTTCCTAAGGGCTTAATGATTCATTTTAAAGATAAATTTCCCCTCAAGTATATGAATAAAGAACAAATATTCCCCAAAGCCTACTTTATATAATTACATAACAATTAAAGCTTTTTACAAACAGCTGTCATAACTTTTCCTGAGGACACCAGAGAAATATCTATTCACCCTAGAAAACAGACCACAAAAAGGATTCTGTCCAAGGCTAGCCCAGTGAACTAATAAGCTTACTGGGATCATTCATAGGAGCATGGGTCATTCAAAGAGGACCATCAAGTCCATGGTACCTTAAGGGCAAATACACCACTGTGGAGTCCCAACCACAATACGAACAACTCATGAGAAGCTGAAGCAGTGCAGAGTCAGAGTGCCCCGGGCACCCAAAGCCAGCTACACTACAGAACAATGCCACTCCAGTAAATTGTATACTTCTTGTGTAACTCTGAGGACCAGAGATGCTTCTTGAGGATCTCCTAGAGGTTTCTGAGCCCTGAAAACCCTGTAAGCCTTCTACCTCACTCCACAAGAGAATATTAATAAGCCTGATCACATACAGTCTTATACTGGTGATCACAGGTGCTTTGGTCCAAAAAAGCAATGGGTATGTCCAACCCAGACAAAACAGCTACACAACATATACATGTTCCAAACAATGTGTTCATCAGAGGTATAGCAATGCATTCCATTGTAATAAGGGGAATCTGTTGTATCCGTCTACAGGGTTAGGCCAGGCAAAATTTCAAGATGGAAAGAAGTAAGTATCCTGACTGCTCAAAGGCTCTCATATTTTACAAAATAAATAAATGTGTATATATATATATATATACATATGTATATATATTCCAAGATTTACAAATATCTGTTAGAGTGCCAATATACAAACTACAGTCATATATTGAATTTACATGTCATATCTCTTTGACTTCCTAGCATGCCTTGGTCATTCCTTCTTTCATGAATCTAACATTTAGTACAAGCCCAGTTCCTTTAATGATGTTCCCTTAATTTAGGTTTTTACTGTTCCACTGTGATTTTTGCTTTTTTCACCAAGAATTCCACTAAAGGGATACTGTGTTTCTATGAGGATATCTTATGAGGAAGTATCGATTTCTATAAATCTCATAATGGGAATTGACAAACTTATATGCCATGCTGTGGTCCCTCTCAGTTTTCTCCATTTTAGAGTTCACTGAGAGGCTGTGGAGATTGCCCAGTAGAGAACCTGGGTTTGATCTCCAGCACTCACATTAAAAGCCAGGCATGGTGGAACAAGTGAGGGATCCCAGGACTGGAGACGGGAATTCCTGGGGCTTGTTGGTCAGCCGGTGCAACTCAGTCTGTGAGCTCTAGTTCAGTGAAATCTCTGTCTCAAAAAACAAGGTGAACTGGAGAGATGTCTCAGTGGTTAAGAACACTTGCTTCTTCCAGAGGACCCAGGTTTGATTTCTAGCACCCATATAGCAACTAAAAACCATCCATAGCTCCAGTTTCAAGGGAACAGACATCCTCTTCTGGCCTCTGCAGGCCATTGCATACATGTCATGCACCTACATACATGCAGGCAAACACGCATACACATAAAATTAATAAGTAAAATTTAAAGAATAAGATGGAAACTGATAGAGGAAGATATCTGATGTCAACCTCTGGCCTTCACACAAGCAAGTACTTGTCAACACACATGTGCAGACACACACACACATGAATATGCCATACACATACACAAAATAGAGTTAACTGATAAATAGGTAGTACTTGTTGGAAAACATATCTCAGAAACTTCATTCTGTATCATGAAAAGCTTTCTTGCTCAAGAAGAAAATTAAATAATGCTCCTTTGCTCTCAAAAGATGGATGGCTGCAATCACTTTAAACTAAGAACGATGACTATTGAAATAATGTAAATAGACTAATTGAAGAGTATAATTTGCCTTGTTCTCTTCTCAAAACCAGAAGGCAAATCCTCACCCTCATCTTACTTGGCATCCTCCTGGCACTGGGCATTTTGACTGCTCTCATGTGAAGCAACCCTCTCTTCTGTTTTCTGTGCTGTCATACTCCGGATTCCTCTTCCTAAATAGCTGGCCAGATCTGCCTCTTTGGCCACTCAGGTATCTTTTTTATCCTTTTTGTATGTAACGATGTACAATAATGAGTACAATTTTTAGGTGACGTGAAGGTTAAGTTTTGTGTCAAGTTAATTGAGCATTAATTCTGTGTGAGAGAGAAGCTATTTCCAGAAGAAATTAAAATTTGAATTCCTAGGCAGGGCAAAGGTCACCTTCATCATCCAGTCAGTTGAAGGCCTAAATAACACACAAGGAGGAGGAAAGAGGGAAATCACTGGCTTCCCCCTCCTCCTTCTTCTCCTCCTCCTCCTCCTCCCTCCTCCTCCTCCTCCTCGTCTTTCTCCACATCCTTTCCCTTCCTCCTATTCTTCCTCTGTCTCCCTTTATTCTCTTTTTTTCACTCCCCCTCTCTCCATCTTCTTGTACATCAAAGTAGCTGATTCTAAAGTTTTAGACTTCAGGATTTAATTCTGGAAATTCCATAGATTCTCAGGCCTTCAAATTTAGACAGAATCACACAGCCAGATTTATTTTCTAGCTTGCTGATGGCAGATCATGGGACTCAGTCTCTATAATCATGTTGTGTGTGTGTATGTGTCTGTCTGTCTGTGTGCCCTATTGGTTCTATTCCTCTTGAGAACCCTGACTTGTAAATGCCTTAATAAATACAATTTTGACAAAACTTAGATGTAGAGTTTCCATTAAGCAAAATAATGAGAAATGCTCATGTGTGTCTATGTGTACTCACACGTGTATGTTGTGTGGAAGACAGAGGTCAGCCTTGAGTGTCTTTCCATATTGCTCTCCCCTTTTCTTTTTTGAAACAGGGTCTCACACTGAGTGGGGGCTCTATGTTTCACCTAGACCTACCAGCCAGTGAAGCCCTTGGATCCACCTGTCTCTGACCCCCAGCTCTAGGGTTCCAGATGCACACTACCACGCCCAGCTTTTAACATGGGTGCTGGAATCCAAATCCTGCAAGCATTTTACCCATTGAACCATCTCCTCAACCCTTTTCCTGTATTTTAAAATAATCATATAAATCACTTTAATGGTAACTTGGCATTCTACCTCTTATTCGCTGATATCATTTCAGGAGATGTAAATTAACTGCCTTTGAAAGAAATGTGATGTTTCTACAGAGAGGACTGGAAACTATTTCTCTTTCTAATACAGTGAGCATGGAGGTACACACCAGTAACAGAATTCAGAAGAATATATACCAGAATGTCTATAATTAATTTCTCTGGTGAAAGATTAAGAGTGGATCTCATTTTTAAAGTTTAATAAGAACAAAGAATCATTTCATGTTACTAGCTGAGTTCAAATAACTAAGATTGGGAAATGTAGGGGAGGAAAAATGGCCTTGAATAATCTTATACTTTAATATATTTTATTAGTTAATTATGGTTGGCAAGATAATAATACACATTTAGGACAGAAGTTTCCAAAACTACATGAGATGAAAAAAAATCACTTGGATGAAAATTAAAATGAGTTGTAATCTTTCCAGAAAAGAATAAACATATTCTCCTATAACTCCTTCGAGTCCCTTATGGATACAGCAACAGATTGTAATAGATGGTATTTAGTAATGTTCTTCTAGCTAGCTAGTGAGCTGCTTTTCAACAAGATATGTTGAGTTTATTATAATTCTATAATGTATATAGACTTTTTTACTAATTTATAACTTGGCAACTTTCTTCTGTTATTACCTATAAATGGTTACATAAATAATAGCAATAACTACTTAATATCCCATAACAGGAATGCATCATTATTTACTTAACCAATTTTGGAAACATTATATCGTTTCCTTTTAAAAATGCAAAGGATGCTTCAGTTAAAGTTATGTCTCCATTGTATGGGATTTATTTGGGGAACAGAAATAGAGAGATGGAATCCTTTTCCCTAAAATAAATATTCACAATGTGAATTTTTAAAGTTCATATTCTGACATGAAGCACAGAAAAGATCTCCATGGGATAGTGCAGCTGGCATTGCCCTTGCCAGGGTCCCTGACAAGCAGAAACACCTGTTTTCACACTGTAGGTTTCCTCTGCCCAGCATTTAAAGGAGTGGATGTCCTTGCTGGTGATGCAATAAATCTCCAGGATAAATGCTCATAAAGTCTCATTCAAGAAGCTTAGTATGAGAGACTTGGGTAGGAATACAAAATGCGCTTATATTGTCATTAAGCAGTTTGAGAAATAGGCAGTTGAGACTTGACGAATGAGTGTTCCCTGCATCATGTGCGCCCAGCTTCTCTGCCGCTTCCTTCTCAAGACACTAATTCATGGTCCCCAAAGAAACACGAGTTGCTCTAGTTGTGAGATCTCATTAGCTCCAGCATCCGTTGCTATTTTCTAGACCATACAGGCAGCAGCCAGGTAGGCCAGTAGAGAAAAATAAAAATATCACATTAAATAAACTTGACCAAGAGAAAGAAATGACTCTCAACTGTGAAACATTTATTTTAAATTGTGGCCCATAGCTAGCCTCAAACCCAAAATGTCCTCTTCTTATACCCTTAGACTATCCGTTAATTCTCTTTTTTTTTCTACTTGTAGTTCAAAAGCTAGTCAAGCAGAAAGGCATATGTACCTTTAAAGTTAATGTCAAATCTCATCTTTGTAATAATATCTTTCAACCTGTTTTACATTATCATCCCCCAAAGAGCCATTTACGCCTTTTTCCTAATTGCTACTCTCCAAAGGAAATTCCATTTTGGATGTTCTGCTCACCTGTTTATGTATTGTATGAATATCTGTACACTAACAGCTATTATCACCACCCCTAAAAGAACCAGTTTCTACCTCCATCTAAGGTAATAGCACCTCAGTAAGAATGACTTGTAATCCTCTATCTAAACAGCTAATAATCCATCTCAGAATCACACAATCTCAGAAATAGAAAGACTTTTACAGTCCTGCCAACTGGACTATCCTTGCCCACTGGTTTGCTGTAGCCCCATTTAGAAAGATTCTTTTTCCAAAATACAGACATTGAGGCTGTAAATACATTAGTGCCGACTGATTTAAGTATATTTTAACCACTTATAAAATCTAATGTTTATTTGATAATCACTTTTAAAGCCTCCTGCATTTATTAAATGCTAGTGGCGTGCCAGGCCCTGTCCAAGTTTGTTACCTCATAGATTTCTCCCAGTAACCCTTTGACTTAGATACTAGGATTATTCCTTTTGTAGAGGGGGAAACTTATGCATGAATTAAGGAATATGTTCACTGATACATAACTATTTTAAGTAATATGAAGCCAGAATCTGCTTTTAATCCTGGATCCACATAATCACACAACTTGGCTTCATGGGTTAATCACCTCTCTGAGGCATGAATTTTCTGCAAAATATACACATGCAGCCATACACACCTATTCATGTGTTCTGTGCAAAAAAAAAATATGTTTTAAGAGAAAAACCACAGAACTTAGAATCAGGTACATTCTGGTTAGATGTTAAATCATCTGTTTTCTCCTAATTATACCTAAGATTTTTTTTTACTTCCTTGAGCCTTATAAAATGAACCTAATGGCATTTGTAAATAGAATTGTTTGAGACATAAAATGAGATAACACAAACCCTAGCCAGCGAGAACATAGCATGTGTCCAGGACATATTAGTTCTCTCCTTTTTCTTTCTCTGCATTAGCCTGTCCACTAGCAGAAAGCTCACTAAATACATTTTTATTAACAGTCATTTCAACAAGGTACTGGGGCCTGCCAATTAGCAGTCTTCACAGATGCACACGCACAGTATTGTCAATGTGTGGAGTTTATTTTTACAACAGAATTAGGATGACTGTCAGATGGAATGTGCAGTCATAAAAGCTTAGCTCAGAACAGAGTACTTAAGGGTGACCACATGATGTTATGGAAACACTGGGATGTCTTCATAGATATGACATGTCCAAGACTGGGTCCCACCCCCAGGAAACAGAGGCTAAATGGAGCTTGGCATGTAGGAAGCATGTTGGAGAATGATCATGATCAACACCTGTAAAGGAAAAAAATAAAATTGTGGAAAAGGAGGAACTGAACTATAACATAGTCACAAAAATGTTCTCAGAAAGAGGAGTTTGACTGAGGATACTCAGGTCAAGACCTAAGGAAAACAACCAGAGAAGAATTCAACTGAGACCTGTCACTGTCAACGATCTGGGCAACTGTCTGTCAGAACAAATGCCTCAGACCCAAAGTAGAAGGGACCAGGGATGGGAAATGAACCAGAGTACCCATCCCATTCCACTCCATAAAACTGAGGGAACTCATCTGCTTCTGTAATAAATTCTGGAAACAGCTCCTACACTATTCTAAACTCTGTCATAGTAAAGAGTCATACTCATATGGACCTGTGGTGATAAAGAATTATCTTTATCCTTAATAGCACTTCCTTATTTGGATATAGGGTCTGCCTATATCCTATATTATTTAATGCATTAACCTACAGAAGAATGATAGGTAATATATACAAGTGGAGAAATATGAAAAATTAGAGAATATAGAGACACGGAGATGCACCCATTTTCAAGATGTGTATAGCTAAAGAAAGAAGATGAAAGTAGCAGTGGTAGCTTCTCTTCTAGGATCTATGACCTCTCCAATCATAGGCACTTGGCTATGTTTGCTGCAGAACCAGACACAGATTCTCTCCTATTTACTGGGCCTTAAGTCCAATGATAGAGCTGTTGATTACCCTCAAGATCAAAGTGCCACTATTGCCCCAACACAAATATTTTTCTGGGTAAGTCATTATTTTGGTTCATAGGCTTTACTGCTTGGAAGGACTATTGATTGATTTTCTTCCTTGTCAGTTTACATAGCACCTTCCGATACAATGAGAACTAGTTTCCAAGGAGGAAGATTCCAGCTCCCTTCCAACTCAATTTCTCAAAGTCTTGCTTCCAAGGTGTGTAGTCTTCAGCAATAGTGTCTTACTTTAAGTTCTGGGAGGCAACCAAGGGCTTTGGCAATAGCTTACATCATTTCAGGAGTCTTTTGGACTACCATGACCAACAACTCAAAGGGAGGTTTCCCTCGACTGGCACTGGGATTTTTGTTAGCTAGCGTTCAGTTATGCATGCACACTCACATAAATATTATCTGTGTATTTGTAAGTAAGTTTATGAGATAATACGTTTCCCTATGTTTTTTCAGACTCAGAGAATATAACAAAAGAAAGGTCAGAAAGATTGTAAGAGCCAGAAACTTGCAACTAGATAGTATGTGTATTCTAGACATGACAATATTGCCTAAACAAGACCTGCATATTATGCATGACAACACCAGTTGACATGCCAGTACTGATGAGGGAAATTTCACAGGGTCCCATTTCTAGATGAAGAGCTACAAGCAATCAATGGATGCTGGAGGAGAGAGAATCCGTTTTCTCTGGGGATGAGATTACTGATAGCTTATCCAGTCACAAGTAGTCTGCCCTAAACCTGTATATACACAAACACCACTAAAAGGACTCAGTGTATTTTGCGTGTGTGCGTGTGTGTGTGTGTGTGTGTGTGTGTGTGTGTGAATCAAAGAAGAAGAAGACAAGAGACTGAGAGGGAGTGGGGGGAACTTGGGAGGATTTGAAAGAAGGAGAGAGAGGGTGGAAATTATGTAAATACAGTAATCATATGTGAAACTTTCAAAAAAAGGTTTTTTTAATTTTACAAGATAAGACACAAGCTATGCAAAGAACAAAGTGAAAGGTCAATAGTGAAACAGAGAAGGTAGCCTCAAGACTTGGAATGGTAAGAGAGGAGCTGAGGGACCTCAAGGAGTCTGAGCTGGAAACGTGTGGAAGCGTACGCGTAAAATCCCACCATCCATTCCTGGGAGATCTGAAATCGAGCTACTACTTTTGGATGTCTGCACATCTTTCATCTGAAATCCAGACCAGTCCCAACAGGAGGGTTTGGTGTGACAAGGTAAATGAAAGGGGTTAGCCATACATGTTTTGGAGGCAAAATAGACCATAGAACAAGGACCTCTGTAGTCATCCCTTCCCTGGTTCCATCTCTTTCCAGACTGAATCTTAACACCTGTAGCCCTGGTAAATGTCTCTTGTTTTGTAATTTTGATCAACGAGCACCAATTTATGCTTACTTTATGCTCTATCACTCTATGGGGATAAGAGTAAGAAAAATTGCATACATATCGTGTCCTCATGAAACATATCATGAAGGTTTGAGTACTTGAAATGATGAGAACATGGCTCATGTGAAGGGCAGGTACTGAGAAGGTAACGGCATTGTGCAGAAAAAGTGAAGAAGGCTTCAGTCGAGAGGTGAGTTTTGATGGCCCAAATCTGATCAGATAAAGAAGAGAAAACTTCCACGAGGAGAAGAGCATGAGTGAGACTGTAGTCTGTGGAGTGAAGCCACGTCTGGTTGGCTGCCTGCTCTGTTCTGATCCCTTCAGTCATCTGTATTCCCTACTGTGTCTAGTTCTCTAACTAGACTGTAGCCATTGAAGAGCATGGAGTCACATCTTGCATCTCAGGAGTCTAGTCTGATGCCCTTGAAATAATGAGCTTCTAGATTTTGGCAGAGGCTTTCAAATTCCTTTTGATCCCTTCATCATTTTCTCCCTTTCTGATTTAAAAGAAAAGCAATCAATTGCATGGATGAAACTGGATGCATCCAAAATATACCAGCTTATTTTGAAATAAACACACATGCTGCAACTTTTTGCTGCCCAAATCCATCCCCAAGACAAACACAGAACAGGAAGAGGAAGCAAGAACAGGAAAAAAGAGTGACAGAGTGTCTTTTGTGTGGTAGAGCCCTCCAGACTTGGATCTAAGTCATTACTGGATCTGAGTGGCACCTGGAGTGATCCTCTTATTGCCTATGGGGAAGATAAAAAATTTTCTTCAGAAAGACTCCAAAGAATATTTCGTTCTGCTTGGAGCAAGCATCAGTTTTGTAAGGAGATTAGAAAGGTTTATCGGGGGTGGGGGGCCTTCTCTGTCCTCCCCAAATGGTTGACCAGGAAGTACAAAATGGCCTTTCAACATGCTTTTACAGCCATCACATATACAATCGGAATATTTCATACCTTAATCTTGTTCTATCTTCAGGTGCCAGTTCAGCATACTTGTTGGTGAAGGTTATTATATCGTCTCTTCCTGGGGTCAGCATTTACAGGAGCCATTATGGTCTCTGTTGCAACTATGCAGCTACATGACTATTCAACTCTGATATAGTGGTCTAAAAGCAGCTTTAGGCAACAAATAAATGAACCGTGACTATGTTCCACTGACCATTATTTGTAATAACAAGTGGTAAGGGTTGGAGAGATGGCTCAGTTAAGAGTACTGGCTGCTCTTGCAAAGTACCCAGGTTCGATTCCTAGCAACCACATGGCAGGTAGCAACAGTCCCTAACTTCAGTTTCAGGGGAATTGACATCCTCTTCTGACCTCTCCAGGCACTGCACAACACGGGTACATTTACACACATGCAAGCAATACATTTCTGCACATAAAATTAAAATAATAAATAAAATATTTGAATTGAATTGTTGTGTGTTTCACACAGAATAAATATCTCAATCAGTCTTAATCGTCTTTACACCACTTTCCCCACGGGCAACCCCATGGTCCCCCAACTGAAATTCATACATTCTTTCATCTGTGCTAAGGTCTATTGTGTCTAGATAGTGTCCCAAAACGTTTCTCAGCGCAGGTTCATTCACTGATGTCTAGTCCTAGATAGGACTACCTATCTGGACTCCCCCGCTTTAGCACGATTAACTCATCCTCACCCAACAGTAATCAATTGCTAATATTTGTTCAGCAAAGACTGGAGTCTGCTCCCTCCCCAGTCCCATGCTGGGTTTTGTCTGCTTGAGTTTGCATGGGTCTTGAGCACGCCAACACTGCTGTTGTAGATTCACATGAGCAGGTCCCAGGAGCTCGTGGGATTGTTTCCATATGGTCACACACCTCCTCACTGACTCTTACAATCTTTCCACCCGCTCTTTCCCAATGGCCCCTGATCCTTGGGTGAGTGAAACTTGATATAAGAGTCCTGGCCAAGGACCCACACTCTGCAGATTCCTAATCTCCATTCTTTGGCCATTTGTGACCTTTTGTGTTACTGGTCCTCTGTTGCATGAGGGAGCTTCATCAATGAGAATTGAGAAATTCATTAGCATACTCTTTAGCCCTTATCCCATATTGCATGAGCCTTAGCTGTAGAGGCTGCATTGTAGATATGTGGCTTAAGCATGGGCAATTCACAGACCATGTCTGTGTGTGATAAGCTGGATTTATCCTAAAGACAGTATTTTGACAATTCCTTCCATGAGTCCAAAATAGTTCTTTAAACAGCAGACTGAAGGTTATGATACTGCCAAGATCCTTGAAAATCTGACCCTGTCTGTGTTGTGGTTTCCCAATCAGAAAATGAGACTAAGTCAGAGTTCACGGATGAGTCAGAGACAAAGCTCACCAAAGAAGAAAACTCATTAACAGACACAAGCAATGAACTTTGATTATAAAAGATAAACGAGCTTCTGGTACTCGTAGATTGAAAAATCACAAGCTATTACCAACCCCTCACAGAACTGACACACCTATGGCATGAACACCGGCTTCGAGTCCATTGATATGCCCAAAAGAAGCAAAGAAAATGAACCCAATCACTGCTGAGAGTGTATTATCTCATAAATGGGACACCGTTTCTTAGTTTCAGAATCACAATTGGTCAGCCCGTAGATTGCTGTGAAAAGTTATTATTTCTGCCCAATAAACCAGTAAAATGGTTGTTTTTAATTTTTCACATTTATTTATTTATTGTGTGCACATGTGTGCGCACGCCTGCATGCTCACAAACGCCACAGTGCACGTGCGGAGGTCAGAGGACAACTTGCTACAGTTGGTTTTCTCCTTCCATTATGTGGACCCAGGGAGCAAACTCAGGTCGTCAGACTTGGTAAGTGTCTCTACCCACTGAGCTATCTCCCTGGCCCACTGAAATTATCATTTTAATGTGTTTGGGAACTAAAATAAAGGAGCCTTACCTGCATTTATAATCTCAAAATAAGTAATCAATACATGCTTATGCCACTCAAATCCCTGAGCACCCATCTCAATTGATACAAATATTAAGTCACTAAACAGTTTACCATTTGAGTTGAAAATTCTCCTAGTAAAGGGAAGCTCAGTTCCCATTCAAGAAAGAAAATCAAAGTACCTACCATGAAGGCAATCCCTCTTTCCTGGCCCAGTAAAATCTTATAAAACACACAATTTGGACTTTAGCTTATTACTATTTAGATTCACACAAGTAAACTTGGGATAACATTTCATCTTAAGTTCTGTACTAAGTTGCTACTAACAGAAATCATAATGGAAACAAAGAACACGGTACTCCTGGGTTTCCTGCCACCAAGTGGAGCTAATATATTAACAGTGAAAATGCTTAAAATTATTAATGATCGGACTCACTCTTCCTGCCATGTCATTCATGCTATGGTTGATGTACTTAGCTCTGTTCACAGTAAAAGCCAGCTTTGGGCTACTGGTAAGATAAATAAATATGGTTATGACACCTAGGAGTGTGATTCTTCATGAAACGATGTGGCTTTCACCACGTGATTCTCTCCTGGCACTTCAGTAATAAGAAAAATAACCACAGTGTGAAGGGACAAGGCCTTTCAGCTTTCCCAACTTCTTTTAGAGCTTTCTCTCCCCACGTCACAACTCATAGAAACCTCACCAAGCCCCTTCCACATTAGAGTTAAACGAGTACACAGGCCTGGACTCCCCAATGTGTCTATGTAGAAACTTCTTTCATTTTCCAGACATCCTTATTTCAATGCTGTGTCCAATACTGGCTGAAAACAAAGCAATGAAGATTCATGGCAGGGTTTTGCATGCCTATGTGGTTATTGTCCAATAAAAACTCTTGATACCAAGACCCTAGTGAACTTCTCTGTTTGGAAAATTTGACACCTGTTGTCAAATAGCACTACTGGACAAAGGAAGTGTTGTCCCTTCAACTAACTGAGAAATAGCAACCAGAAGTGTGTTGCATCTCTCCTGGACTCAACTCTATGCAGTTTTTGTCTTTACTGATTGTAAACTGCGTACTTTCACTATAATGAAACCTAACCATGAGTATAATTGCTTTCCTTAGTACTTCTAGTTCTTCACGGAAGTAATCAAAACTGAGAATTGTCTTAGGGATACCCAGTACAGAGACAATGAGGTGGAGATAAATTAAACATAGAGTTTGTACCCACATTCCAACCCAACAATTTCTGGGCAATGTAACCATACACAAGTAACTAAAGAATGGAGAAATCCAGTTTCTGCATTTTAAAACTGGGAGGTTCCTATGCCTATATCATAGAGTTACATAAAGTAAATGAGTTCGCGTGTCTCAGTGCCTAGCACATTGCCTGGCATATAAGACCTTGACATCTTTTACTTCCTTTTCTTTACATTACTTGGTATTATGTTGACTCTTGCTCATTTTTAGCTAGAACTGACATGGAAGAAACCTCTTTACAATCTCAGAACACAGGCTAAGAAAATGCGAATGATGTCCCTAAAGCTAATCCAAAGACTGTTTTCAAGGTCTAGTTAAAGACTTTGAACTCTGAACATCCTACTGCTAGTGAGATATCTGTGCTATTCTCCCATAAATAAAGGTTTATATGTATTTGCTATAAGGCAGACACCAGGAAAACACACAAGGGTCCTGCTTTCTGTATCTCATGTAAAATCAATATTGATCTTATTACAGAGAGTCACAAAGGTTGAGAAGAAGATAAAGTAGAGGAATGGAATAGAATGTCTGGTTGCAGATGGCTTTGTACATGCTGTGGCATGGAAGGACCTTTTTAAGAAGGAGGCCTCAGGGCTGTGGTTGTGCACTAAAATCCATCTTTGTGAAGATGTTGAGAAATTTCTTCCACACTGAGGAATAACATGAGCAAAGGCCTTGAAGTGATGATGAACTTGGCATGTAAAGGCCATGAAGCACAGGGGTCCAATGGATAAATGAATGGTCAGAGGCTGGGCAAGGTCAATGTTGTGAGTACATTCAGTGCTCAGGGGCACTGAACTCATGAAAGTGTACTGGGAAGCAGAACAGAAATTGTAAGCTGGGGACTAGCCTAATCTAAAATCACGAGCTTAGAATTGTAAATAATTCTTGTTTGTGGCAAACAAGAACAGCATTAAATATCAGATCTGGAAGGGATCTAAGAGGCCCCTTAGCCCCAAATGTCTCATTTTAGAGATGAGAAATTAGATACATAGAAGAGTTTTCCAAAGTCACCATGAGGTTAAAAGAAGCAACAGTCCCAAGTGTCAGACCTCCATCTCTTGGCCTGCAAGGTCTCAATGACTGCCCATTGCCACTCAAGTCTCCCACACTGCATGTTACCACAGAATGAGAGCAAATATGCCCTAGGACGCTGTCTAGGATATGGCTGTGTCCTGTGCGTATGAAAAGCCCAGGGTCTGTACCTGAGATGCTTTCCTTAAGGTACCAATGCCTCAGAAACGGGAAATGATCCTTCTCAGCCTCACTCAGCATTGGCACTCCTAGATCACAAAGCTTGATTCCACAGTCTCACATAGCACACATAAGAGCACCACAGCGGCTTCCTCACTGTCCCCCCTAGCCCTCTCTTCTGAGGGGACCAAAATCAGACCAACGATAGAAGGGGCAAGGCAGGAATGGAGGACTTTCCTTCCCTATGTTACCTCAGGTCTCTATCTTCTATCTTTTCTGAATCACCCACAAATAAATGTCATTCTGGGAGGAAAAAAGGACCACAAACCACAAGTCAGTTCGTTCAAATTCAAATTCAAGTTTGCTCCCTTCCCAGCCAGGCCTCCCTGCTAAGTAAGAGCTGAAGAAAGCAAAACTACCCATTCTAAAGCGATAGATCTTCCCCCAAAGCACGCCATGATGAGGCTTCGGCAAGTGAAAATGTGTTTCCGCGGCAGGTGTCACCCCTGCAGAGAGCAGCCCTGTGTTTCTCTGGGACTTCAGCACTGCCCAGAGAAAGGAGAAAGGAAGCTACTGCCTAGTGGCCTCTATGTGACTCACTGCCCTTGCAGAGATGCATACCGGTCACTTATGAAGAAAGACATCACACACTAGCAAATACAACCTGGCTACTAAACTGAGCTCTTGCCTTCCTGTCAGCCCGTTCTGTTGAACTGGAGGTTCTAGAACCAAAAACACCTGGCAAAGCCCCTCTCTACCATTGGTTTTCAGGGCACAGACAGGAATTTTGTCATTAGCCCAGGAGACCTATAAATGGTCTGGGTTTGAGGCTTATACATGGGGGAGTAGAACATAGTCCATATCTTCTACAAGTCTGCTTATAGGTAGAAGCTTCAGTTATTCCTGTAGGTGGTGAGGCAGACAGTATGCATGATCAGGAAGTCTGATATGTGTGGCTGAAAATGTGGCTTACAGGCTCATAATCATAATTGTGATTGGGATATTGAAACAGGCAATGCACCACCATTCTGTCACCCTCCAAAGAGGAGGAAGGCTTTGGACAGTAGAAGCGACTAGAAAACTTTTGCCTCTTCTGCTCCCATAGAGCTTCCGTTCTAATAGATGCAAGCTAGAAACAGTCCCCCAATATTTTTATTTCTTTCACCTAGGCTCTCCTAAGAAAAAGCCTCCACCCCACCCCCACACAGCCTGCTCTCAGAAACATCATTCCACCAAGGCATCAGAAGAAGGCCTTTCTCTGCCTTCTCATTTTAATACGATCAAGCCCCAAACCTGAAAGAATAAATGGTTGAGCGGACTTTTAGTTGATAGACAGTCTGATGACTAGACCCCATGAAACTACCCTTAGCCCCACCTTTAAAACACTAAGGAATGTGCCCCTGTCCATATGCCTGGCTTATGTTGTACTCCTGCGACACTCATCTAGCCACTCAACCATACCACCATTCCTTCAGACAACTGGGACTCTGCGTATGCTTTGTTTCTTAGAACTCTCTGCTATAGATCTATTCACAGTTAACAACCCAGCTTGGCCTTCGAGGCTCAGCCTCCCAGGCAAGGTCAGGCTTCTGTATACAAATGCTCCCCAGCACCAAGCACCACTGCCCCCACAGCACTCATGATCCATCTCTTCTTTGTCCCAAAGGCCCTTTTCAGTTTCTAGTTACCTAATAAGGACCAGTGTGACCAGGGTATAGCAAGAAAGAGAGAGAAATAGGCCAGAAACACAAAGAAGCCAAATAGGTTTCTCTCGTGAAAGAAAGTTTAAGATTCTTGCCTAAGCGCAATCAGAAAACGCTAGCGGTTTTAAGCAGTGGATGGCATAACCTGTACTCATCTATGTTGTAACAGTTTATGCCAGCTATGATGGGGACGTAAATAGAGGCACAGAAGAACTTCAGAAGCTATGACTATTGTCACTTAGGGATATTTAGTAGGGCTGTGCTAAGGGTGTTCAGTGGAAATGCAGAGACATCAATAGACCCAGTACCTGTTCAGAAAGAAGACAACACTGCATACTGACACATTAAATATGGTATTTGAAGGAAAGAAAACTAGCTTGTGCCTTGACTCACTAGTAAATACAGCATGGTTTATTGGCACCAGGAAGAGCAGAATGAGTAGGAAAGGAGAAGAATTCAATGTTGTATTTTTGGCAAGCTAAATTTAAAGTGTCTTTTAAATATCCAACTAGAAATGTCAAGAAAGCCGATGGAATTGCTAGGAAAGGTCAGACTAGAAAAACATATTGGGAAATTATTGACCTACAGATAGGCTTCTCAGAGTCTCTGCTGCTACTGGAGTTCAGTGGAGCAGGCGCTGACATCAGTGACCTTTGCATGGGAGTGAACAGAAGCATGGAGCCTACCTAACCTTATCAGAATGGGAAGATGGGTCAGAGAGCCGTGAGAATACCGGGAAACAATAGAGTAGAGGACTGAAAGTCACAGCGAAGGTGGATAGTTGCTCAAGTGTGGGGTCCCATGAGGACTCCAGGGAAGGATGGATGAAGCAGATCACGGTGCATTTAAGGAGGCAGAAACATGCATCACAAGCCCACCTAGTTCAGCGGGCTTACACATCCCAGAGCCCTAGCCTTTGCCACGCCGGTGTGTTCCAAAACTCCTGCTCTGTAAAGACCGATCCGTTCATGGATGTTGTCACACTCTCTTTGACTTTAAACCAGTTTAATGTGCCTGTGCGCTGTTCATGCATTAACTATTAAGTGGGACTTGAAAGGACTCCAACAGAGTTTACGAACACCTTCCCAAAGCAGTTCCTGCGGCTGTTTTCTGCTCGGTTGCCGGCCTGGTTGCGTTCCATTTGGCGCTTGTATTCTGCTCTCGGTTAGATTCTTGGCTCTATTATCTATGCAAAACCCTGCCTCCTGCTCTGGATGGCCATCGAGGCTTCGGCTGGCTCTGCCTGCTTTTCCTGGGGGAGAGGATTCAAAAACACTCCAGCTTCCTTCAGGACCCCTCCACAGAGCCTCCTCCAGCACACTCACTGAGGAGTTCCTCTGCCCACTCCTCTCTGCCCTTGAGAGGATGGAGAGGATGTTCCCATCAGCTTTGTAAACATGTTCGTTCTGTCATGCTTTAATTGTTTGCAGAAACGTTATTATGTTCTTTATTCCTCTTTTTTATTTCTAAAATCTTTCGATGGAATCTGATCATAATCTTCTCGCTGAGCAATTTTATATGAGGTAGGATGATTTTTTTCATGGCTCTGGAGCTCCCTCTTCTGCTGACTCTGAAGAGTGTTCACACTTCCTTCACCAGCCTCATCTTCCTTCCTCAGAATCTCCTCACCAAGGTCTCCTCCCCCACTTTCATCGGGGTTTTCTTTCTTCTTTCTCTGTTGACCTTATGCCTCTCACTCTGGATCTCACTCCCAGCAGTTTCTACTCGCTTTGCGGCTTGGTCTCAGAACGTACTTCCGTCTGGTGAGTTTTGAACAGTCGTGGGGCCCAAGCTCACAGGCCCTTTCAGATGTAGCCATTTGTACTCACTGCTGGTGGAGTCTGGGCAACTCCTCCAGGGTGAACCGCTATTCTTGGTGGGTCTCCGGGGTTTCCAGGGAACACTTTGCGGCTTGTCTGGGAATCAGTCCAGGAATACCTTGCGTACAGGTTGCTTTCTCCGGCACAGCTGTTGATACAATGAAGTGTGGGTAGTTTGTTCTTACCTACTTTTTAAAATTCGTTTGCTTTTATTTTTATTCATGTTTATGAGTGTGTACTGCCTGAATGTAAGTGCACCCACATCTGCAATGCCAGCAGAGGTTATTAAAAGGCATCAGATTCCCTGGAACTGCAGTTATGGATGGTTGCTAGCTGCCATGTGGGTATTGAGAATTGAATCTGGGTACTCTGCAACAGCAGTCGGTGCTCTTAACTGCTAAGCCATCTCTCCAGCCTCCTTTTTATTCGTTTTTAATTTTTTTTCTAGTTATGGAATTCATTTCAAACACAATAGGTTTGGATCAAATTTCTATTTTAGTTTTCTGCCAGCACTGTAATTTATTTTTTATTATTGTTACTATTAACTTTATTCTTTGACAATTTCATATGTGTATATAATGGATTTTGATCACAATCACCATCTCTTATTCCTCACCTACTGATATTTAGAGTTCATTAGAATAACTTCTCCATTCATTTCATTGTAAATGTTGACCACAGATTGGGGGAGTGCTGGAGATTGCATTCTGTCTATGTAATTCTATCAGAGTGGTTAGAGAAATTAAATTTTATGCCAGCATAGCCATTTTCCCAGATTCCCCCGGGGTTGTAGGTTTAAGCTTTTTAACAACCCTCTGGGATACTTACCACAAGTACTCCCACTTCGTAGATGAAGTGACTAAAGCCTAAAGAGAGTAGTTGAATTCCCTAAAGTCAAACATTGTAAGCAGCAGTCAAATGCAAATCCGGGTCTTTTGCCTTTGAAGCACAGACTACTAACCACTCAGCTAGGCTGCATTGAAGTGTCAAATCAGTGGAGAAGGGCAGAAAGTAAACAAAAAGATTAGGTAGGAACTTGTTCTGGGCTGAAAGAGTGGGATAAATAGCCATGCAGAAGAAGAATAGAAAGAAGCCAGTGCAGCTAGAGACTTGTGAGCCCTGGAAGGAAACAGTGAAATGAGCTTGAAAAGGAAGCCAAAGTCGGTTATTCAGGATGCTGCACACCACGGGAAGGATTTGGGACTTTATCTTCTATGCATTGCAAAGCCCATTTTTAAAGATGCAATATGTGTGAAACATTCCAAGACACCTCAGATCACTGTATTTTCTCTTAAAAGAAACTGAATGTTATTGGAAATTATTTGACCACAGAGAAGATGGGTGCATATAATTGTATATAGGCATCCATGGCCTGTTGGGAAGTAGACTAATCTCAGCGTGAAGATGAGAAGGGGAATGGGGTGTTTCATGGAATAGAAAGCTGAAGAGCAGGGACCAGCTGAGAAGGGTCCAGCCTCCTTGGCTCAGGCATCTCCTGGGAGCAGTAGCGTTTCTCCACACAAATTGCTACTCAGAGAAACATAGAGCCACAGAGTCTGTAACACAATCAGAAGTGAAAAGAGCCAGGGCTTTAGACTGACTGGGGCTGCATGATTTTTCAGAAGGCTGTAGCTCCTTTTACAATTTTCAGAGCTCTGCCTCAGGTCAGCCACATTCACTTCTTAAGATATTTTGGGCAGTAATGACTCCCCTTTCGTGCTATTCTTATCAGTTCCCTTTTATTATCGTCACGGAGACTTTGTAGTAAGTCTTCTGTGCAATGCAATATTCGACACTTCTATTCTCATTCAAACTTCTGCCAAAAAAAAAAAAAAACAGGGAAAATGGGAGAGAGGAAGATGCCTGCAACTTGAGTAACCTTTTTATATACATCCCAGAGAGTAAAGTTGCTTAAATTCTGTAGAGCCGTCTTTCTGGTATTGCATATACTCTACGCACATAAAGTACAGCCACGTTTCCACACTCCCCTGATCATTTCAAGTTGAGGGCTGCTTTAGCTGTCTGTGAAAAACTCTGCCTCCTTCAGCCAGTTCTAAATCATTAAGAACTGCCTGTGGAAAGGCCACTGGATGATGAGACATGGGTGGAAAGGTCAGGACAGGTCTAGTCAGCGAAGAGCAAGCACGGGAGTGAGTACACTATGACCTATTGGCAGCCAACACCCGCAGGCCCTGGAAGATGAGTGTGTTGGCCTGGTCCGGGAATCTGGGTGGGGTACCCATAGCATCTGCTCCATAAGCTTAGGTGAGACCACATCCCTGATGTTTCTAGCAATGCTTTTGTCTAGAGACTGCTGTCTCTTTGGTATTCTTGGGTTTTCCAGATACATTAGTAAAGGCTGGGAAGTCGTTTGCTCTGAGACTGGCCTAACAGTAGTGACTTCAAGCGGACCTCAGCTAAGGTTACAGTCTGATGGCCATACTTTGGAAAAATGAAAAGCAATTTCACCATGCAACCGTGCAGGTCCCAGAATCTCTAGGATCTCTGCATCCACCTGAAGCTGTCTGCACACCTTATTTCCTAAAGCTGACCTCTGTCTTACACTACTTGACAAATGTAGCTGGGAACAACAATACCACATGCAGAGTCTTCTGAAAAACTATCCCAGTGCTCAGGTTCATGAAAAACACTTCCTGTTTTCCGGATTCCACAGGCAATAGTTTTTGCCCGTCCATAAAATGAGTTTTCATTCCCCCAACATCCTGTAACAGTTTTTTTGTTGCCATTTGTCCACCAAGAGACCACGGAAAGATTATGTAGATGTGTAATTCTACATTACATAAATGTAGAATCAAGAGGGGAGCAACAAATCAAGACATAACACAGCAGAGTCCATGGCCCAAGCTGGCCCATTAAGAACCGTTTTCATGAAGATGGAGAATAAACCTCTGGGAATCTGATCCAGACAAACCTTTCTACCTTGAGTATGAGTCATTAGTTTAGCGTTCATTTCATCTTTTCCTCTGGGTCCAAAATAAGCACATTGACTTAAGATTGTTCATGTATGCAGATAAAAGAAGGAAGAATTTACTTTCTAGACTGAAGTGAGCTTGGCTAACAGCATTGACTATCTATGAGCAGACAATGAACTAGGACCAGCAAGCTGCACTTTTATGATACTTTTCTATACAAAATAAAATGAAGCAAAGGTTTACAAGTACACAATAAGAAAACTTCTTGACTCTTTCAAATGGGCTAAACTGTTGAATTCTATACACCAGACTAGCCAGTCAACCAGCCGTAGTCTCTCAACTTCCTTCAGATGAAATTCCAGGTAGGAAGTAGGCTCAGAATGGAAGTAGGGAACTTGAGGGTGACTCTAACACACCTGCCCCAGGAAGGGGGACACACCTCAGCAGGGAAGGTGCCAAGTGGCTTGATGCCTGACATTGTCAGGATTGTTTCCTGTTCAGCCAGGGCTACTCTGTAGATGGAGGAAGGTACCTCCAATTTTCCTCACACAGCCCTGTGAAGCTCCCTGCAGTCTTCTTTACACAGGTGAGCCAAGGAGTCTTCCACTTAGCACACCTGGGAAGCTCCTATTCTCTGAGAGTTTAGGGGAGTCCTAAGTATGAGTTCCACCCTACACTTACTGAATAAGAAATGTTGGGAGTGGGCCCCAGCAATCTGTTTTAATGAGTCTGCTGGAGGATTCTGAAACTCCCAAAGATTATGAACTTCTGCATTATACTAAACCTAGCTGCACAGGGATGTCCCCAAAAGCTTTCTGCCTCTGGGGATGTGCTGGTTTTCCTGCTCATCTTGCAGAAACCATAGCATGTGCTCTGTGGTCAACGCAGACTCTGTGGAGGAGTAAAGTCAGCTCCAGCTGGAGAAGACTTCCTAGGGACTTGCTGGGGACTCTGCTTTCTACGCAGTTACCACAGACAGGCTCTAGGACATGCATTTTTTCCACTCTTCCTCCTGCAATAAGTCAACTCCTGTTATAGACTGAGGGCCAGTTTATCTGCACTTGTCCAAGCTACAACAAAAGATAATTTTCACAGCATAAGGGTTGGAGAATTATGATCACACACCCCATTTCATCTGTGAGGAGGATAATGACTGAATTAGTATATTTTCCATTACTGTAATAAAATACCTAAAGCAAGTAAGCTAACCTTATAAAGAAGTTTGTTTAGCTTGCAGTTCTGGAAACTCAAAGTCAATATTGGATTGGACCTCATTGGTTTGACCTCCAGTGAGGACCTAACAACAGATGGTATTATGACAGCAGTAATGTACATAAGAAGAAGTGATCCTATCTCAAAAAAGAAGCCAGAGAGCAGATTGTGTTCCTGCAATCCCCTCTGAGGGTATCCACCAAGGACCTAAAGGCTTCCCACAAGGCACAACTCCTTAAATCTCCCATACCAACTCCCAATATCATGGGGACTAAGCTTCTAATCCATGGGAAACCAACCATCCCCAGGATAGTAATGA
The DNA here is from genome assembly GCA_035773235.1 of Eospalax fontanierii. Classification (NCBI taxonomy): domain Eukaryota; kingdom Metazoa; phylum Chordata; class Mammalia; order Rodentia; family Spalacidae; genus Eospalax; species Eospalax fontanierii. Next base: position 12,201,748 of record CM069544.1, on the reverse strand, counting down.
TGACAATGATGATTCAGTGCCATTGGAAAGAACTGTCCTTAGTTGTAATGTCTTCAGACAGATGTACAAGGTATCTTGGAAAAGGCTCTAAAAATATCATTTCTTCTGGGACTCTCCCTTGAAATAAAAATGAGGCAATATTTCTCACCTCTTGTCAGTCACTCAGAATCCTTTGTAGAATCACTTGCCTTAACCCACTTTGAGAGGATGGGTGGAGCTGCCATTGCTTTGTGGTGTTTCATTTGTCTTGTTTTGTTTTTGTTTAAAATATTTTATTATTCTTATTTTATGTGTATGAGTGTATTACCTGTATGGATGTAAGTGAACCCATGTTATACTGTAATGCCTGTGGAAGTCAAAAGAAGGTGTCAAATTCCCTGGAACTGGAGTTATAAATGATTAGTTGGTAGCCACCGTGTGGAAGCTGAGAATCAAACCTCGGTCCTCTGCAAGAGCAGCCAGTGCTTTAAACTGCTGAGCCATCTCTCCAGCCCCTTGCTTTGTTTTAAAATGAGTTTTAGAAGAGAAACTTTGGGGGCAGAAAGATTCATTTGAATCTGAAATACACTATTTAGTGTGTGTCTTGTAATCTTGGGCAATTTACTTAAACTTTAAATCATTTTCCTAGGCCTCAGTTTCCTCATCCTTTAAGTGGGGAGTACTTAGTATAGTATCTCAATTATAGAATTGGAAAGTGATCGCTTGTGCATAGTGACTGCACGAGTCTATGCTTACTATCCAGGCTAAGTACTCCCTTGACTCTTGCTGTTTTTCCCTTTCCTTAGCTTCTACAATATAATACTTTGCACATAAGAACTCCATGGGTGAGACTGTTTCTCAGGGGAAAAGAAAGGGCCTTGCTTGGGGGTTATTGCAATTTCTAGTGATCTTTGAATTAGTCACTTCCAAATCCCCCACTGAACTAGAGCAGTGCCATTCAGCTACAAGCTTGTAAGGTTTCTGGGCGGTTTCTCTACAGTGTTAGTACCAGAAAGCCCTTAGAATTGGTCTATTTAATATCATTATTTCCATTTATAAAAGAAAAAGCAATGACCACAAAAACTGAGATCCTTGTTCAAGGTCATTTGGCAAGGTAGCAAAGCACAGATCTAAATCTATTTCACTCAGTCTCCCACTCCATCATCCTACACAATGGCTGAAAATGAAGACACTTCAATGGGTTCTTGGTTGGCTTCCTGTCAAGTGTTTAGCTTTAAATGAGAAAAGAATATGATTTTTCCCCCATTTCATCTTGGTTCTGAGTTAAACACCTAAGTTTTTAAATAAAAGCATATTGAATTAAGCATGCTTATAGATTTATTAAAAGTAGCAGGAAGGAGCCAGACATGGTGGCATATGCCTTTAATCCCAGCATTTGGGAGGCAGGGGCAGGCAGATCTTTGTGAGTTCAAGGCCAGCCTGGTCTACATAGGGAGTTCGGGGCCAGCTGGGACTAAGGAGACCCTTGTCTCAAAAAGATTAATAAAAAAAAAAAAAGTAGCAGGAAGAACAAAGAAATTCCATGGAGCAATGGTCTTTAAAAATCAGTAACCTTTGCAGAATCTGGTAAGATAGCCCAGTCCCATCCCTGACCATCAATCTGGCCCAGCACCCAGGAATGCCCAGCTGAATCTAGAAATACACACAGCTAGAAATGAAATGGATGCTGTGGTTTGACTGTGGCCCTCACTGCCAGCTTCGTGGGCTGGAAACTTAAGCCCCAAAGCAGCAGGGATGAGAGGTGGCGACTTTAGGGGGCGAATAGGTCATGAGGGCAGAGCCCTTGAAAAAGGATTGATGCTGTGGTTGCAGGGAGGGGTTCTTATAAAAGTGTACTCAGCTTCCTTTCTCCCTCAAATCTTCACCCTCTCACCTTTCACCGTGGAATGACACAGCAGAAAGGCCTTCAGCAGGTACTAGCTCCTTCCTGTTGGACTTCCCAGCCTGTAAGAAATAGATTATCCAATCAATGGTTATAGAAACACAAAACAAAGATGCTGGGCCTTCTGTACCAATAGAATTGTAACTCAAGTAATTACAGAATTGTCTTTTACATTGAAGAAAGAAGTAAGAAATTTCCACTATTCTATTCTGACACCAAAAGATGAATAATATGATGTAAAGCTGTTTAGTCAGCAGGTGAATATTAGGATGAAATGGAGAGGTTGCTGGGCCCAATATTCTCTGCCCATGTGACCCGAATGCATAGCAAGACCATTGTCAAACCTAAGACTTGTCTGTAGCTATCACTGTACCATGTACAGAAGTGGCCAAGGCACTCCTTAATGTAATTGCAGAGGCACGGTCATAATAGTGACCAGAAGAAATGTCAAAGCTCAGTGTCAGATTAGTGAACCAAGCAGTGAGATCAGGTGAAGTCTGGATGAGAAGAGACCCCCGGGTGTGCTTAAGGAGGACATGGCTCCAAAAGTATGGTTCTGGTTCTCCTGACTTTCCTGGCTCTTTTCTATCCAGCCCAACTATTATACCTATGTTGCTTCAAATAGGGCCATTTATATTCCCAGCCACTACTGGTTAACTGTGTTCTGTCATGTTCCTACTCAGGACTTATTTTTAAAGTTGGAAATATGAGCTATGGTTCCTATGCAACATCCTTGCATCCCTAATGCCAGCAAAGCTTTGTGGGAAGACCCTCAGCACTCAACCTTGACAGCCCACAATGGTGACAGTACAGTCCTGTTCCGACACTTTCCAGGATCCCTGTCTTGCCCTCAAGGCTCTTAACACCATTCACTCCCATTTTCCCATATCCCTTAACAAAGCCTCGGGATCCGTCCACTTTCTGCCAACATTACTTATATATTCTTCTCTTTTGGTGGCTCTAGTAAGCGCCAAGATTTCTATTTACAATTCTCATTATATGTGTCTGACTGATTCAGCTTCTGAATAATTGATGATTTCTTTTATCTGTGTAATACCTCCAAGGCTCTTTACTCTTCTTACCCATGTTTAACTTGGACTTAAATATCCCACTGAGCTCCCCACTATTTGAGAAAAAGAAAAAGGTTCTCTAAGAGCCTCTTAATTTTCCCAAGGCATGCTATAGTTGTTATCCTTAAGTATTACCGTAAACATTATTTAACAGTGCACCGGCTGCTATGAAGAAACTAGAGGAAACAAAGATATGTTTACTTCTTAGTATGTTGACAATATAAATAAGGAAGAAGGAAAAAACATACTAATATATTTCCCTAAGAAGTTAGAGAAAGTACACAAAATAGCCAAGAGATTGGCAATTACTGTGTAAGTATGCTTTAACTGGCACTGAGGGGCTGTGCCTCTGAACATGTGTTTATAAGCCCAGAAACCCAAGAGAAAGCACTTGTGAAACCTTTAACATGTTGTTTTAATGACTGTAGCTGGCAAAAAATTAGTTTCCAGGTGGCAGAGGCTTCCTGTGCTTAAACAGTAGCCCTTTGTTGTTCTTTGTGATTGGAACAACTACCACAGACCTCAGCATCCTAGGACTGCTCCCAGAGGGATCACGCCCTGCCATCAACAGGCCTGTTCCATAGCATGGACCCACATAGGAACTTTTCCTACGTGAAAGGCTGAATTTTCACTGTGCACAAGCAGTTCCAGCAGACCCTGGGATACACGGTGAGCACATACACCACATATGGTCTCTTTCCTTGCAGAGTTTACAGTCAGTGGAATGGACATCTTAGATGCATACAGTGTGATTACATGTATAATCATCCCTGCTCTGGAGATAAATTCCTGTGAGCTTATAGCAGAGGTTAGACCTATATATATAGCAGAAGGAGAACCTGACGAACAGCTTTTCCGGATGATGAGATAATTAAACAGTGGTGTGAGTGGTAATGGAGGCTTATTGATATGGGAGAGAGTGACAGGCTGGCAGCCTATGGAGGCCCCAAAGCATAGGGAAGGCAACACTTAGACAATGGTCACTGTCACCAGAATGGCCAGACAAGGATAGACTCAAGCAAAGAACAAGATCTTGTGGCTCATGTGGATTGTTCTTAACTTTATTCCGGGATCAACAGCAAATCACAGAGGGGGTGTTAAACAGTTAGTTGGCTTTGGGGTCTGATACCAATGAAGAATAGAACAAAACTCATGTGTTTAAAGTGTGCTCACCTTTGACCAGTAATAAAGACTTCTCTGGATATTTTCTCAATTCATGGATCTCTCTTAAAAAAAAAAAAAAGAACCTCTAAAAGTACCATGTGATATCTTTACCCTTTTATTATTCTTATAAAATCTAAGAATTCGACTAGCGTGACAATGTGACAATGTGGGGATGGATGTGGCTCTGTCTGGGCTCTAGAGACAATAGAGTCTTTGTGGGCTACATGCCTAACCTCTTGCATTTCCTTCAGAAATCACTGGCTTTGCAATCTAGAGATCAAGAACAGAGCACCTTAGAGTATGAACTAGGGAGAATACAGGTGTATAGGTGGGTCTGTGGGGAAAGCAACAGCTAAGACACAATGTGGAGGAGAGTAAATCCACCTTCCTTAACATTGCTCCAAAACCTCAGCCATTCGAGTTTAGGTTCTACAGATCAACATGGACAGCTACGAAGTTCTAAAATGGATTTCAAACATCAGTTTGAAGCTTGTAGCCTGACTATTGCCCAAACCATAGAGATTCTTGAAATCAGCATCTTATGGCCCACTTCAGCTTAGAAAGAACTCAAAGTTTGATCCTTGGCTGCTGCTGACACCTCAGATCCATTCTGAGGACCATTTCTCCTCAGCTAGTCCTCACTGTTAATATCCCATTACACCCCCTCTGCCTCCTCCCACCACCCAGAAACTACTTCTCCCCTGCCTATCTTCTATTTTTTTCCTTTTCTCTTTTCTTTTATTGTTATTGATTTCTTTATGGAAAGAAAATCAAATAAAAGGGAAACCTATAAAGAAATGTTTCATTATAATATTATCTCAAGGAGGACATCCTACGAGTCAGCTCCATTACATGGTAGAATGAATTCCCAAGAGAAACAAGAGAACAATCACTCGAGTTATTTAAAAATCAGCTGGACAAAGTCACCAAAGATGTGCTGGCAGGAAAGCCGAGACTCAAATATTGGAATGAAGAAAAGGAGCCTAATATAATTTCTCCCCTCTTCTTGTCTCATTCTTTTCTTTAAGCTGAACTCTTTAACTCGTGCTAAAATACGCTATATCCACAGGCAGCGAGACTAACTGCTTTTATGTATCCAGACTCATCAGAAAGTAGAACCCAAGCAATGGAAAGAATGTTAAGTCTTTTTCCCTCAGCTATCAAGAAGTACCCTGGTCAGATGGGAAAACATTTCTGTCAAGCTCTCAACTTTTATTCAAGACCTGCTGCTCATTCTAGGATCAAAGGGGAGAGTCTTGGAAATAGGAAGCCAAGTCCTGTTAACATCTCCTGGTAAAAAAATGTGGTGTTATATATAAATTCCTGCAGTGACTGCTTGTAACTTTTACCTGCCAACAAGTAAAGCTTTATCCCCTTTCCTTCTTAAAAATTAATGGTCATTTCTCTTAGGCCTATTTCTTATATTTTAATGTACGGTATTATAGATTATTGTAGAAGTCTTATCAAACTCAAACATGTGACATATATACATTGTTACATTGGAGAAAATCAATGTCTTTACTGCCAGACACTCTAGGATCTAAAGAAAGGTCTTGTGGCATTCTATATTGACATTGTCAGATACACATATCTCTTGCTGTTACCTAAAATGTCAATTAAAGTCCACCAATTGTACCTCATCCATAGAGCTCATGTACTTTATAAGTCTTTCACAATTTGTAGCGCCTTTTGCTACAACTGTATCCAAGTCTATCCAGCGTGGGGCTGAGGAATTGAAGACACACAAGACACACACAAGACACATACAACACAAACACCAGAAATGGTGGAGAAGCTTCCCATTTACTCAAGCAGGGTGTTCAATATATATATACATCCAGCAGGTGACAGTGAAAAAAACAGCAGGAAAGTTTCACGGGGAGTTTGATAGGGGACAGCAGTTCAGGCTTCCAAGAAACATCTGAGTACATGACACACACCTGGTTCAGAACAATTGCAGTCAGGCCTCTAAAGGTCAAGTTGTTCTCAATCAGGTTGTTTACGTACAAACTGCAGCTGACAAGCTAAAGCTAGTTCCTGGCTGGGGAACCTAGCAGAGAAAAAGGCATGCAGGGAGACCAGAACCCTAAAACATTGACCCACTTTTTATCCTCAATTTGGTCATTATTAAGTGCAGTTCACAGAGGCTCTACGATTCAAAAATGGAAGAAGTTCATAGGGGCTCAGAGTTGTTAAGATGGCAATCTAGGATACAATCTGAGATCTCTCTCCAAACCCCAGGATTCTTCCTTTTCTAATACCTTCCTTTCTCAAGGTATTTGGGAGCCTCAACTTAGAACATGCAAATGTTGAGATTTGCATGCTGACCACATCTCTATAGATGTCAGGTCAAAAAAGGGAAAAGCTATAGCCAGGCATGGTGGTGCATGCCTTTAGTACCAACACTTGGGATCTCTGTAAGTTCAAGGCCAGCCTGATCTACATAGTGAGTTCTTGACCATCTAGGACTACAGGAAAACTCTGCCTTTAAAAACACCAAATAAAAACTGCACTCAAGGAGACAAGAGATTAATAAAACCAGTATTTCAATCAGTGGTCCAGATGAAACAGCTTCCCGTCCCCTTCTAAGCATCTTTTATTCACAAGGAAGCAATCATGCAAATTAATTTGAACTTTATGACCATGAGTTGAAGGAATTAAGCCTTGACCTGATCCCCCAAACTGTGTCCATTCTTCCTGCTCTTTCTGCAGAATCCTCTTCCTCTAGCCTCCTTGTCTAATGCCCTTAACTCCACCAGGCAAAGGTCCCTTAAAGGTATTTCCTTGAGCGTTAAGAAAACACTGCCAATGATGAAGAGATGGCTCGGCAGTTAAGAGCACTGAATGCTCTTGCAGAAGACCTGGGCTCAATTCCCAGCACCCACATAGCAGCCAACAACTGTCCTTAACTCCAGTTTCAGAGGAATCCAATGCCATCTTCTGACTCCTCTGGCATTGCATGACACAGGTGCACTTAGACATATGCAGGCAATACACTAACACATATAAAATTAAAATAATATTTTTTAAAAAAAAAAGAAAACACTGCCTCGTAATATCATCACCTTTTGATTTCATTTGACAGAAAGATTAAACATGTGAACTCTAAAATGTCTTGAGCAGGAGCTCTCTGCCTTCTGCAGATCACTGGCTCTCTTTGCCAATAACAAAGGATCATAAAAAACTGAGGAAAGGAGAGATGGTTTAGCAGGCAAGAACGCTGACTGCTCTTGCAGAGGACCAGGATTTGGTTCTCAGCACCCTCATGGCAGCTTATAACTGTCCTTAACTCCAGTTCCAGAGCTTCTGAACACCCTCTTCTGGTTTCTGTGAGCACTTCATGCATGTGGTAGACTACATACATGCAGGCAAAATATTCATACACATGACAGAAAATAAATCTTTTCTGAAACAATAAAAAAATTACCTGAGTACAATAAAGAGTAATGAAAACAACACAGAATGTCATAGACATTAATAACAGACTTAATGAGACCCACCATCACCCATCAGACAGATAGAAAGATTCAACATTGCCTAAGGATATTAGGTTAGGAGTTAGGTACTGCTACGTAATGTTAAAAGTGGTGATAATGTATCTTTATTATAAGCATCCTTTAATGTTTACTTTTCCTTCAAATAAGCTAAACAGTTGTAGGAAGACTGACTTGACTCTTTGAGTGACAACTGCCAGACCCTTCCCTTGTGCCTGTCTACTTTAAGCAGATTGTTATCAACCAGAGAGCGTTCTTCTTTAACAACTGGCAGACTATCACTATGACACCTAAGCTGAACACTTCACAGACACCTTGAAAAAACTACACTCCACCTACCAACACAGAGCAATCATAGCTGTTGCCCATGTGAAGGAAATAAAGGCTGTAAAGGCCAGATAAAGGTTTAGACAACATGGCTCAGGTGTGGACTTGCGGTTGACATAGTTAAGATGGCAGCTGCTAGATGTTTGGGAACCATGAGTAAGCAGATAACTTGACCATTATATAACTCAGTACATGAGCCAGTTCTGGCAAGAAGCCACTTTTTGTGTGATTCCTTATAAAATGTCCTTGGGACCAAGGCACATACTCTCGCCTGGAATAAAATAAGTCACATTTGCCAGTGGCTCCTCACATCTTCTTTAATTCCCTAGCCTCTGGTAATGCTCTGTTCCTGCTCCCCAAACTCAGTCCCCTCATCATATCATAAATTTCTACTTCAAGAGGTGCTGCTCCAAGTCAGAACTTCTCCATTCAGTGCTAATACCAACAGCAGAAAGCTCTGCTTCAACTGCACTCTTCTAATGACACTTTCTGAAAACTATTCCAAAGGAATCCTCCACCCCCACCCTACCCCCCACCACCTCCTACCACCCCACCCCACCCTGCGCACACACACACAAATACCTGGACTAATAACAGGCCTCAACAAGTGCAGGATGATTCTGGCAAGGTCAGGCAGGCTCTCAGCCTGCTGGCCTAGAACAAGCCAGAACCGATATTGAGCATGTGTGCACAGTGAACACTTCCTGGGATCGAACCTGGGAAGCTCCCAGGCTAGCAGCCATCCAGGACCAACGAGAGCAATGAACTTCGGATTGTCAGGTGTTCAGGACCTACCAGAATGAAGCACGTCAAATGACTAGATAAAGACCTCCCCTAAGCCTGTATAAATCCTTTTCCTTTCTAAGATTAAATAAGATCGTGGCTCCACTTTCTCCCAGGGTCTGTGTCGTTGACTCTGCGCCTCCCTACCCCCGCCCACGAGGGACCCGGCCGTGCTAGCCAACACCTGGCACCCATCGTAGCCAACACCTGGCAACCTATAGCAGACAACAAACAAGGTTTGGGAGGAAGAAAAGCACTTCCCCTAGTGACTCAGCACAAAGCTGTGACTGACAAGCAGTAGACTGTGCCTATGCAAGGCTAATGATTGGGAAAGTTGGAAGCTGTGCATATGCAAGGCTATGATTGGTGGAATAACAACCTAAGCCCAAGCATGCCACGCCCATTTTCTCAGACATAAATGGATTGTTTGTTACTCTTCCAACTTAGTCTGGGAGGGTTGGGGGACTTCTTTCCTGTGTACTAAAATTAAGACAAGGTTTCTCCCTAATGGTCTCCTGCTTACTTGTGATCTTATCATAGATAGAGCCAGCTAAACTGGTCGAACAAAAGCCACAAAAGACCCTCAACTTCAAGACTTCAAGAGTGGTAAGAAGGCAAGTAAAAATTTACAGAAAGTCACCAAGCTCTAAGGACCCTAACACCTGAAGCCCTGAGCAGCTGCAGTAAGAAGGCAACTGAATAGTTCTTCGAGCAGAAACTACAATAAGCTCAAGTACAGAAGATGAGAGGTCATAAAGAGGCAAAGGTGAAACTAAGACTACAGGACTGCAAGCAGTAGTCACTACATGAATTTGAGAGAGCTGCCAAGGGTTGGGGCTGGAGTCAGAAGATGGCGTTGGAGTCCCCTGGAACTGGAGTTAAGAACAGTTGCTAGCTGCTATGTGGGTGCTGGGAATTGAACCCAGGTCCTCTGCAAGAGCAGCTGGTGCTCTTAATTGCCAAGCCATCTCTCCATCATTGGCACTGTTTTCTTAATGTTCAAGGAATACCTTAAGGGACCTTTGCCTGGTGGAGTTAAGGGGGTTAGACAAGGAGGCTTGTAACCTTGCCTGCCCCTTCTGATGAGTTTGGGTTTGAAGTCTATTTTGTCAAATATTAGAATATCTACATCTACTTGTTTCTTTGTTCCATTTGCTTGGAATACCTTTTTCCATCCTTTTACACTAAGGTGGTATCAATCATTGATGGTGAGGTTTGTTTCTTAATGGGAGCAAATCAATAGAATCTGTTTTCTAATTCAATCAGTTAGTCTGTGTTTACTGGAGTGCTGAGACCATTAATATTGAGTTACTATTGACCAGTGTTTACTAATTCCTCCTATGTTGGTGTGTAGGGCTGTTTTCTTAGGCACCTTTGGGTTAACTGCTCTGTAATTGTTTATTTATTCGTTGTGCCCTCTTTAGGGTATTTAATTTTCTCTTCAGACCAAAGTATTCCACTGAGTATTCTCCGCAGAACTAGTTTCATGGACATAAAGTCCCTAAATCTGTTTTTATCATGGAAAGTTTTTCTTTCTCCTTCTATTACAACTGATAGTGTGAGTACAGTAGCCAGTCTGGAATTTGTGTTCTTTCATGACTTGTAGGACATTGACCCAAGGCTTCTGGTTTTCATAGTCTTCATTGAAAAGTCAGCTGTTATTCTGATGGCCCTGCCTATATATGTGACTTGATCTTTCCCTCTTGCAGCTTTCAATAACTGTTCTTCATTGCGTACCTTTAGCACTTGGACTATTATATGACATGGGGAATTTCTTTTCTGATCCTGTGTAGTTAGCATTCCATGTGACTCTTATACCTTAATCATAAGTTCCTTCTTTAGATTTGGGAAGTTGTCTTCTATGATTTTATTAAAAACATTTTCGGTGCCTTTGACCTGGGATTCTTCTCCTTCTATAGCTATGATTTGTAGATTTGATCTTTTTACAGTGTCTTACTGGTTTTGCATATTCTGTTCTTGGTTTATTTTAGATTTGGCATTTTCTTTGATTGAGTGATCCATTTCCCCATTTTTATCTTCAAGATTTGGTGTTCTCTGCTCCATTTCCTTCAATCCCTTTTTGATCCTTTTCTCTCAGCTTTTTGTTTGAGTTCCTGAGTTTTTAATTTCAAGTTTTACTTCACTTTGGCTTTTCTTTAGAGAATCTGTCTCTTCATTGAATTCTAATTTCATATTTGAATTTCTTTCATTATTTCATTAAACTGTGTTTTCATAGTCTTCATTCAGTCTTTTATTCATAACCTCAATAAGTTCCTTGAAAACATGTCTAATTGTTATTTGAAACCACTGTCTTGTGCAGCCACAAGGTTACAATTTGCAGAAAACATTACAATGGGGGTGCTATTTCTGGAGGAGACATATTGTCTTAATTATTCATGTTGTTTGTGTTTTTTCAAAGAGACCTGGGCATTGGACATTGTGGACATTGAAAGTTCTTGGTATGGGTAGATGAGCTCATCTTTGTTGAATAGGTGTTTATTTCTTTGTTTGCTGTTTTCCCAATTTGTCAGGCTATGACCCAGCTCATTAGTGCTTGGAATTCAGTTCTGGGGTCACTTTATATTGCTGAGCTAATGGGGTATAAAAAGTGGTTTCAGTTCAGCTAGGGACAGGTGCAACTTTGGGGCTGAGGTTCCGGGACTGAGTCCTCATGGTCTTAGAGTGGCAATGTGGGCTGGATGACTGCTAGGTGAACAGGTTGGCTGACAGTTGGCTGACAGTCCTGAGTGACCACAACAGGACTGAAAGCTGAGACAGCGGCTTTGGGGGTGGGGAAGGTCTTGGGATCGGGAACTCATCACTGGTCTGGCTGGTGGAGCGCACTGAACTGAGGCATGCATAGACCCTACCTACCAAAGCAGCCTACGAGCTGAGATCAACTGTGGTATTTTTGTTTCAATGTATTTTTCATTGAATTTGTGTCTACTTCCCTATCCGTGCCTCCCCATATCTACCCACCAGAGTTCATGCTTTCTGTCGTGTATGTTAAAATCTGTCAAGACAAGTTTGTGTACCTAGATGTCCCTCAGTGAAAGTTCATCCACTAAAGTCTAGTCAGTCTATCCAGAGTCTCTCCCTTAAAGAAGATCAACTCTCCCTCACCCAGCAGTAATCAGCTCCCTATAGTTCTTTGGCTTAAGAAGCAACTGTGTGCTCAACTTTCTGGGTTCTTCCTTGTAGATGAGTAATACATTCATGAATATCAGCTATCCAGTTATTTATTTACTTATATACAATATTGTTATGACCTTTGTATGTGGAAAATAAATATATAATCGATGTAGAAAGTATTGTTCTCATTCTCAAAGAGTTTACATTCCATTCCCTAAGTGCAAAAGCATCTATTAAATATCAATGATGCATTCTTCAACTCAGCTGGAGATGGAAGAAATGAATCTAAGATTCATGGTAAACCATTTAGTCTTATAGTCAAACACAGCCCCAGATTTAAATCCTGCTTCTATTGCCAATTACTGTTTAACTAACTTGTGAAGTCTGAATGTAATTATTCAAGAGTGATCTTGATATTCTCATTTCTTCACCTTAAAATTTAGTTAAGGTATGTGCCTCCATATGGAAAACACCATTAAGCCATTAGGTTTGAGCACTTGTTACTGTATCTGATTATTATTATTCAGTGACTTAATTAATAATGTTATCATTACATACATGATAATCTACATAATACAACTCACTTTATATTACATATAGTATCCTGGGTTGGGTAGCACAGAACATTGTATGGTAAATGGACATCCAGAATCATTAAAAATAATGGGAATGAGTCTCCATTATTTACTGTTGTTAGTCTATAGGCTGAATCTACTTGCAACCATAGTTTGTGTGATCCCCACAATGAATTTTTTTAAAAATTCAAATTAATTTCCAGAACCAAAACTTAGGGCATTTTATGTGAAAATGTATATTTCTTTCTTTTCTTCAGAAATCATTAAATCTGAGAGTGTTGGGGCTGCATTTCAGAATGACAGCAATTAGATAGGGCTGAGTAATATTTGACCATTCAGAAGGATCTACCTTACCCCCCGCCATCACCAGCCCTGTACATTCAGATTTTTTGTCTAACTTTTGCAGGTTTTGAAGTTTGGGAACTCAATACAATATTTTCTTATAATCTCCCCTTCCCATCTAAAGTAACACATTTTACAGAGAGAGAGAGAGACAGAGAGAGAGACAGAGAAAGAGACAGAGAGAGAGATAATGATCACATGCTTTGGGAAATGTGTCATGATAAATCGTCAGCCACCTAGAGTATCACAACTCATTTATGATTCTAGAAACACCACAAGAAAGAACCTCCTCAAAATGTTTGAACTCAGTGTTGCCCAAATATATTTGACAATAAATTTTCTTTCAAAGACCTGGTAACATTAGCCACACTAGTGGTTTTAAAAAATATTTTATTTATTATTTTTATTTTATGTGTATGGGTATATTGCCTGCATGTATGTTAGGTACACCATGTCATGCAATGCCTGCAGAGGACAGAAGAGGATGTCAGATTCCCTGGAACTGGAATTATGAACGGTTGTTAGCTACTATGTGGAATAGAACCCAGGTTTGAACCCAGGCTGAAAGAGCAGCCAGTGCTCTTAACCACTGAGTCATCTCTCCAGTCCAATACACTACTGTTTTTTTTTTAAACACATAGGGCTCATTGGAGCAGGTTTTTAAAGAACCTGTTCACCAAAGAGGAATCACAAGATGAAGCATATATCATAATCTCTGATATGTGGACATATTCTCCAAATGACAGCTTCAACGTGAAATTAATAGACAACCAGGAATGAAATGAAACTGAGGAGATTGTATATATGACAGGGATAAAGTAATATTTTCTACTATTTCATAAAAAATTTTAACTTATTAAATAAGATGGCATGGGGAATCAAGCCAAGTACATTTCTGTTAGAATTTCTTAAAGTGAAGCAATTATATGATAATGGTATTTAGAAAGCAAAAGTTGCTGCCAGAATTAGACAAGAGTCTGTTTTGATCTGTTTGTTTGCTGTGCCTTTACTGTTTCCCCATATGCTACGTTATGATGAGAGAGTAACAGATTTTCCTTTTCGTAATAATTAGACAGGAGAATTGTAGGACTGACGGTCCAATTTCTAGGGCAAATTCAGCTCAGATTGATCTGTAAACTTTCAATTATGTGGGCCAGCAGATGTCACTTGTTTACTAGCTTATGTCACTAAGAGAACTGCCATGTGTCATGGCTTGGCTTGGTGAATCATCAAGTGTTTGCAAGTGCGAATAATTTATGGCTGTGTTAATTTGTCTCCCTTTATTTTATGAAATGATGTTCTTTTGTTTTGAGTATGGAGTGAATAGATATTAGAGAAAACTAGAATTACACATACAAGAAAGGGAAGTTTAAAAATCAATTAGAGGAGGCTGGAGACTGGCTAAGCAGTTCCAAATACTTGCTGCTCTTGCAGAAAACCCACATTCAGTTCCCAGCACACACATCGGGTGGTTAACAATCACCTGTAACTTCAGTTCCAGGGGTCAACTCTGACATCATTTTCTGGCCTCAATGGGTGAATATGTGTGCCTACACACAGACTCACATATACATAAAGACATACATATACATAAATAAAAATAAAATAAATCTTTTTAAAGCATCAAAAATAGGATTAAAGAATAATATTTTGGAATTTTTCTACTTTTTACAAAGAATATGAAACATGTTCTTAAATTTAAATATACAGATATATTTTATACAGCATGATTTTTAATCTTACAATGTAAAAGATTCTGTAAAACACATTTTTTTATTCTACCTAAATGCCCATCAGTGGTGGAATGAATAAAGTTGTTTGTTACATACATAATGTATATACTGTACACATTAGTCTAAGTTAATACATGTGGGAGTACCTCCTCAGTAACTCAGCAAGAAACCAGTGATGGTGAAGCATAAGGCTTATGACAGTCTCTTACACAGGGCCTGGGACTGGTGGAACTAGAAGCTGTGCTGTTATTAGTGAAACTATATCCTTTATTTGCATACCACAGCCATGGTGCACAGGTTATTCAGCTCATTTTCAAATCAATAGAGACACACCCTTCTAGGATGCCCCTGATGTTGAGACATAATCCTAACAAAAACTTCTTTCAGATGGCCTGCTTATAATCTTTAACAATGATAGCAGAGGCCATGCTCTAAAGGGGCTGTGGAAGAAGTGGGTGGCCATGGTGGCAATGACAGTAGTGGCAGCAGCAACACCACCAAGAAAGTGGCTGAAAGGGCTCCAGAGAGTGAGCAGGGGAAATCAGAGGTAATTACAATGACTAAGGGTGGTGAGAGGCAAAAGAAGGCAGAAAACCAACAGAACAGAAGGCAGCATGCTGAAAACTGAAAATGAGGGTTCAGGGGCCCAGTCCATAAAAGAGGTCCGGGAGCGGCCAATCCTTAAAACCCAGCAGCTAGAACATGAAACTGTCTTAGGAACCAAGAGTCCCAACACTCAGTACTTAAGAGCCATCATATTGGTGCTTCCCTGATGCTGCCAGTTCTAGTTGCAGCTATGAGCTGTAGATCACTGGTCACTGAGTGATCCATGGACAAAGCCATTGACAGTCAGGATCCAGAGCCGCAAGCCTTTGACCTAAAAGCATGCAGCCATAAACCTGAGTGTTCAGAGCCATAAGTCTCTGGGTCTATCTGCCTATTTAGCCCACAAACCCTTGGCTCTGTAGGCCCTAGAACCACCAACACTTAAGAAGTCCTCCTTTGCCTATTGCAGTTTATATCTGACCAGAACAAAATTTTCTATTCATGAAAGTAACACTATCCAGAAGTCATAGACTTTTCTCTGACCATTTCAAATGTAACAGTTCTATAATATTAGAGCAAGAGCTAAGTGATTTGAATGTTTGTTTTACATCCTTTTAGTGACTTGTTAATTTACAGAGGTCTTTCCTTTTGTAAGAAACAAATTGAAATCACTGGATCAGTAGTGATCTCTAAGTACAGATCAGTGGTATATTTGATTCAACCTGGCACTGGGACCTGTTTCAATCTAGTTTAATTGTAACATGTACTATCAGGTGTAAATAAAGGCAATTTTACTTCTATTCATAACAGAATAGCTCCAACTAATCTATTTTATTCTGCAGCCAACTTGACCTAATAGATTTTGCTAGAACATTTCTTCCAAAACTGCAGAATGTACATAATTTACACATAATGTTCACCATAATAGCCCAGATGCTAAACCACTAGTGGAGCAGATATCAGTGAAGATTGAAAGTTTGAAATCTAAGCAAGTATATTCTCCAGCCATAATAGAAGTAAACCAAAAACTAATAACAGATGCTTTGAAAAATCTCCAAATATCTAAAAATTATCAAAAATGAAATCACAAGTCAAATTAGAAGGCATGTTAAACTAAAAATAGATCTACCATGATCCAGCTATACCACTCTTTGACATATACCCAAAGGACTCAATATCCTACTACAGAGATACTTGCTCAGCCATGTTTGTTGCTGTTCTTTTCACAATAGCAAATGTGCTAGATAGCTTTAGTTGTCAACTTGAAACATCTGGGTTGAGGGAGCCACAATTGGGTAATCTCCTCTATTGCACTGGCTTGGGGTCATGTCTGTGTCATATTTTCTTGATTGTTGAGTGATATGGGAGGTACTAAAGACTCTGTTTCCTTATGCTCATGCACCAGCCCTCTTACAATCTTCCTGCCCCTTCATCCACAGCTGCTATGGGTGGGTGAAGTTTAAAAAATATACATAAAAAGTGATAAATAAATAAAATAGTATTTAAAGTGGGGGTAGAAAGAACCTAAGAGTCAGAGGAACAAGATACTGCTACTACTTAATGCATTCTAGACATGACAGGGAAGCTGCATCAATGAAGTCTCCACAGCATGGTGGTCTAACAAGATCTGCATAATGACAAAACCAGTTGGCAAGCCAAGGCGGCTGGGGGGACTGTCATCAGGTCTCACCTTGAGATAAAGAAATCCAGCCATCCAATGGATGCTGAGAGCAGGAGAATCTGTTTTCTCCAGGGATTAGCTCCCTGAGAGGTTATCTAATCCCAAATGACAGCCCTAAACACAGGAACACCAGTAAATAAGATTCAGTGCATTTCATATGTGTGTATGCATATTGTGTGTGTGTGTGTGTGTGTGTGTGTGTGTGTGTAACAGTAATGATCAAAGGTGAGGACAAGAAATTGAGAGTAAGTAGGAGGGAGGTACAAGAAGAGTTGGTGGGGGTCTGGGGGGGGATGAAATAATATGTGAAATAATGTGCGAAATCCTCCAAAATTCAAAACAAATCAATTGAGACTTTTAAGAAAAGAAGAAATTACTTAAGTAATACAATTCTCAATTTAGACACTGGAAAAAAAGAAAGAAAATCTCTGTTAAACTGAATGGAAATGCAAACACAGCTTAACAAAATACATAGAATGCTGTACTAGAGATGAACCTTGCTGGCAAAGTGCTTGCTCAAGATATGTAAGGCCCTGGATTCCATCACAAGCACCACACACACATGCACAAACAAATGTGTGCTTAGTAAACTTTCTAGCTTTAACTTTGTACATTTATTTTAAAAATAACAAAGATATAAAATTCAGTTATCTAAGTTTCCATCTTGAGAGTATAGAAAAATTAAACAGAATTTTCCCACAGTAAATAAAATGAAGAAGAGAAAAAAGAAGTATATATATTTACAAATATGATTATTCTGCCTTAAATGGAAATTTTATAATACATAAAAATATATGCAAACCTTGAAAACATGCAAAGTAGAATAATCTGGCCATAGAAAAGTGAACTCTGCATGAGTCTGTTCACATGAAGCACCTAAGTGTCAAATTCATTGACTCAGTTAAGAGCACTGGCTGCTCTTGCAGAAGACCTAGGTTCAGTTCCCTGCATCCACATAGGGGCTAACAACTGCCTGACATCCTCTTCTGAATGCTGCAGGCATTGCACACATGAGGTGTACTTACCTTCATCCAGGCAAAACCCTCATACACATAAAATAAAAATAAACAGATAATATTTGAATATAAGATGTCCCCCAAAGGCTTAGGTGTTGGGTATTTGTTACCCAATTTGTGGTGCTGCTCCAACAGGTAGTAGAGACTTGAAAGGTGGGACCTAGCTAGAGGTAAGTAGGTCACTTGAGCATGAATTTAAAGATTATACTTGATCTCCAGTACCCATTCTGTCTCTCTCTGTGTGTGTCTCTCTCTCCCTCCTCTTCATTTCCTCTCTCCCCCTTCCTCCCTCCTTCCTTGTGATCCACCATGACATAAGTGCTCCCTGCTTCCACACATTCCTAGCCCGTGATATTCTGTTGAAGCACAAAAAAACATAAAACAATTGACTGAACCCTCTGAAACAGTGAGCAAAAATAACCCCTTCCTCCCTTAAATTATTTCTGTTAGATATTTAGGAATAAAAACTATATAACCAACAAGTACATGAAAATCTGCTTCAGGAGTATTAATCACTAAGAAAATATAAATTAAAATCAAATAAGACACTACTACACAAACACTAAAATGACTAGAATTTAAAAGGACAAAAGATCGTGTGCTAATGAGAATATGAACTAATAGGGGACACTCATGAATTTCTAGTGGAACTGTAAAATAGAATCATTGCTTGGGAAAAAAATGAAAGTAGGAAGGAGACTTATTGGAGGAAGAAGGAGTTCCCTAGATGTGAGAGGGGATGAGAGAGTAGGGAGAATGAAAAGGACCACAGCACATTCTATGCCTATATGAAACTGTCAAACAATTTTTTAATTAACAAATAGAATAATTGCTTTGGGGATCATTTGTCAGTTTGTCAAAATTCAAACTCTCACAGACTATGTGGTCCCTTAGTTCCACACATAGGTATTACTCTTGGAGAAATGAAAACATATGCCTACAAAAAAAAAAGACTTTTGCTCAAAGAACATTGTTAAAAGACAAAATCTGACAAGAACCCAAATGTCCAGGTAACAGATAAAGAGATTGTGGCATGTCTACATAGTGCAATGCTAAGACAGCAAGGGACAGTACCAGTAGTAACAAGAATGCACCTTAAAGAACATAAGAGGTCACAGCTAATTTTGACTAGCATCTTGATGGGCTCTGAGTCAACATGAAACACACTTAGAGTATGTCTATAGAGTGTTTCCAGAAAGGATAAACAGGGAAGGGTCGACCCACCTGAATGGAGTGGCAACGTTCCATAGGCTGGGGTCCTGGACTCAATAAAAATAAAAATGTGAACTGAAGACCAGCTGATAGTGACCAACCTGTGTTCAGAACCTGCTATTTACGATTAAGAACATGCAACTGTCACAAGTAATGCCTGAGACAAATCTTCGCAGTTGTCCCTCAAATGAGCCTTAAGTCCTTTGGGTTGACGTTGGGAAGACGGGAGGTCCTGCCTTCCTGCCTCGTTCTATCGAGATGGTATTCTGATTTGAAGGACTAAGTAATTTCTTTACCAAGACAACCAATGTTTTTTCCCAGTGGTCCCAACCGGGGAGAGCTGCTCTTTGCATCTTGCAGGGAGGCGGACCTTCACTGAATCCGTTAAAGCTGAACAGGAGAAGCTAGACAATTACACACCATAACACCCCAACACTGTAGTATGTCTTATTGCTGCCACATAAACTCAGCATTTGTCAAAATTCATTAATCCTCTGGAACCTGGGCATGCTTCTAAATGGCAAGTAGTTGCTCACAGGTGCCAACATGGGTCTAGCAATTATAAAAACCAATTACTAAGATCAAAAAGGAAATACTGAATACATATTCTCCCTGAACTTTTTCACTAACTTGTTATCAAGAGGTAAACAGCTTAGCTGTCATCTACTAAGAGGATTATAGCATGCTTTTAGAGAAGAGCCATACTTGGAAAGGAATTTTTCCGAATGTTTTACATTTAAATTCATCAGGATGTTAAGAAGTAGTGTGGCCAGGAAGGAATAACTGTAACAAGGAAGGATACTTTACTGAATTTAAGGATTTACTAAAGAATTCTGTAGAACTTTCCCATGCCCATAGCGTTTTCATCAAAGAGCAAGATTCATGTCAACATATTGTGGTACAAGGGTGTTATGGCATTCAGGCCTCTGAGAAGGACCACTCAGACTCCAGATATCCCAAATCAGCCAAATGTATTTAACTGAGCCAGTGACTGCACTCTCTGGGCCAAGAATTAGACAGCTCAGCACCCAGGAGGTGGGATTGCAGGTGGGAAAAACTAGCTACCTTATTAACACACTAGATATTCCACCCATCTATTTAGCGTAACTTAAGGTGAACCTGCCTCCATAGGGATGGTCCTATGATTTAAATAGGTGGGTGCCATTGACATAGAAAAGAGACATTCCAGTGTGTCTGAAAGTAACCTTAGGCTCACTGTAATACTAAAACATACACCCTGGGTAGAGATTTAAGATGCTCAGACATTGAGATGCATGAAATTGTACATAGAATTACACGTAACAGAGTATGCTCAAAAAGGCCTATGCTGTACCTGAACCAAAAGACCATAATGTGCAAATAACCCCAGAAGCCTGTACTGTGACAAAAACCCCAGCTCTGTACACCAGGCTGTTGAACTGCTAAACATTCTCTCTTTGCTGGAACTCCCTTCCCTGCTTTTGGAAACATGCTGTGTCTTTGTTCCACATTCTTTATTTTCATCTTTTACTTTATTTTATTTCTATATTTTATTACTTTTATTTTATGTATATGAGTGTTTTGCCTACATACGTGTAAGTGCACCTATGTGTGCAAATGCCCATGGAGGTCAGAAGAAGGCATCAGATCCCCTGGAACTGGAGTTATGGATGGATGATTGTTAGCTGCCATGTGAGTATTGGGAATCAAACCTGAGTCTTCTGCAAGAACAGTCAGTGCTCTTAACCACTGAGCCATCTCTCCAACTGCAGAAATATACTGTCTCTTAATAAACTGTCTCTGCCTCTGCTGCAGCTATGTCTCTTGATTCAATTTCTTGTCTAGGGACACAACAATTAGGAACCCTCCAGAGGTATACTCCAAACTCTGATATCAGTCTATAACAACACTATATGACAAATAAGCCCTACTATGACCATTCTAGATGTATACTATGAATCTATATTTATGGCTGTTTTTAGTCTTATTGAGGACATTTTACCATCTGTTCTGAATGGAGATATCTGGAGAAAAATTTACCAAAGTGGAGCTCTACCAGAGATTTGAAGGAAGACATTTATCCAGAGGAGTTTGGAGCAGGAGAAAGGACATTCTGCATAAAGTATAGCAGCATTAGTTTGCAGAAGAGCATGTTTGTAGAACTTCAATAGGAAAGGCCAGGTAAAAGGACCTGTCAAAAGTTTCACAGCTATGTAACAATATATGCGGTTCTCATTCCACAATGTTTCTCCCCCCACTTGGAATTGATCAGGCTTTCCTGAACACACTGAGCTTCTGGAATAGAATGCTGCCTGACCAATTGGCCTCCAAATGGATTCTCACAGCAAATCATGCTATTCTTGATTTTGAACAGCATCTCTTTAGATAAACCATTTCTACGCGACAGCAAATTGCAACAGTTATGATCACCATAATAACATTACAAGAATAATCTAATGCTATTGAAACAAAAATGCACCAATTTAAGGTACACATCAGCTACTGTAATGTGCATTTAAGTTTATGCACATTTATGATTATGATAAACTTTGCTCCCTTTATGATTCCTTGGCAGCTATATTAGACTGCCCTCTATAATCTGGTTTTGTTTGGCAGTTTATCTCCCCTGTTTTCTGTCCTCAATCTTGGAAGGGAGGGAATTGACCTACTTGCTATAATCTGAACGTAAGCAAACTAATCCAGAACTGAAGTCATGATGGACTGACAATTGATAATTACATCGGATCCACTCTCACGCGCAGGACCAGATTAAGATTTTGAATATAATGTCCATGCAGTGATCAGTTCCTCACCCCAGTTCCACACCCTTTATCAGTCTCTGAGGCTCACTGCCTACTCTCTTCTCTTCTTTGACAGTTGGTCCCATTCTTCTCTGGTAATTCAGATTCCTGAAGGGAAACTGTATCTTGCCACTGATTTTTTTTTTTCTAAAGAAAGAACTAATCTAGTTGGGATGGGGAGGCCACAAGATTCTGAGGCCAGCAACATATTTGTATATCAAGGGCATTGAGTTTATTCCATTGTGCGTTTACTGTAAATGTCACAGGGACAGTTGAAGGCAAGGTGCAGTTAGAACTCTCCCAGTTCAGCTCTGTACCACCCACTGGGCACCACTCCTTGAAAGGACTGGTTGTCTTCCATTCCCATTTTAAATTCTGTACTCCCCAGGTAGAATCTCTCTCCCTGACTGTAGTCACCTTGGCATTCCTCACCTGCATCTGGGTAACTCTTACCATCTGCCAGTTTCCTGGATTGCTTTTAGGTTTGCGCACCTTTACTACATTTCCTGGCTTTTAGGTTTGGGCACCTTTACTACATTTCCTGGATTGCTTTTAGGTTTGTGCACCTTTACCACATTTCCTGGCTTTTAGGTTTGCGCACCTTTACTACATTTCCTGGCTTTTAGGTTTGTGCACCTTTACTACATTTCCTGGATTGCTTTTAGGTTTGCGCACCTTTACTACATTTCCTGGCTTTTAGGTTTGCGCACCTTTACTACATTTCCTGGATTGCTTTTAGGTTTGCGCACCTTTACTACATTTCCTGGCTTTTAGGTTTGCGCACCTTTACTACATTACATGGTGCGCTCCTGGAGAAGCGAGCACCCAAATACCTTCACCTCATAGGTGAAGGTTAGACACCTCATAGATTAGACATTCAATGAAACCTAAAGAGTTTGTCAAAAACAAGGTGTATGAGGCTAAGAAAATAGAATTCCCTCTGCTAAAAATGAATTTAAAGTATAATTGGCTGGAGAGATGGCTCAGCAGTTAAAAGCTCTGGCTGCTCTTCCAGAGGACCCAGGTTCAGTTCCCAGCACCCACATGGCTGCTAACAACGGTCCTTAACTCCAGTGACAGTAGATCTAATGCCTTCTTCTGGCCTCTGTAGGCGCAGCAAGCATGCGCTGCACCTGCATACATTGGCAAAACATTCATACCCATAAATGGGCATGATGGTACACACCTTTAATTCCAGAACTCGGGAGGCAAAGGCAGGCAGATCTCTGTGAGAAC
Organism: Eospalax fontanierii; assembly: GCA_035773235.1. NCBI lineage: Eukaryota > Metazoa > Chordata > Mammalia > Rodentia > Spalacidae > Eospalax > Eospalax fontanierii. Next base: position 12,178,775 of record CM069544.1, on the reverse strand, counting down.
GAGGCCAGACTGGTCTATATAATGAGTTCCAAGTGAGCTGAAGCTACGGGAAGAAACTGTCTCAACTCCTCCCTGCAAAAAGAAAAAAATATAAGCACCACTGGGGACAGCATCTAAGGTGTAACTGACACTCTCAGAGCCTCTGTCACGAGTGAGGAGCAAGGCTTAGCTAGTGTCCGGGGCACTTTCTCTGTGACAGGAAGTATGAATTCACAGGAAAGGCAAAACAAGCTAAAAAGAGGAGCTTTAAGCTAAAGCCTGGTCATCCCAAGGTGAGACTTCTAGATGGTACCAAATCCAGGCCAAACATCCTTGTGCATTGAGAATATGTGAGATACTTCTTGCTCTGCTCTTGGGCCTTATGGAACAACCATTTTCTAGCTTTCACTGGAAGACAGAGATGGTTTGACGTGGAGGATTTTTGCCTTTGTGCAATATGCACTGATTAGCCCACTTAGTATTAGCATGGTCTGTTAAGACCCAGTAAGAAAGACAATGAAATCCAGGTGATGCAAACTAGGGACCCCATCAAACAGTCAAGATGTACTCACTGTGTTAAAAAATAATGAAAGTGTGACACAAATGAGAGAGAAATTGGTCAATGGGAATAGATACAGGAGTGAAAGGGATGGCAAATTAGGCAGTAAAAACTTTGACACAGTTATTATCAGAGATAAAATATACTATTTAAAATAGACTAAACAGTCTCGTAGAATGGTAGAAGTTGTCTGGCTATATAGCAAATAAAATAGAAAATAATCACAACGGATATGGCAATTATTCAGTCTGACCAACTCATCAGGTTAGAAAAGGTTAATGCTAGGAGACAGACTGAAAGTTCTGCATTATGTTGGACCATGATGTCAAATCCTACACTTACTATGGTCCTTGTACCTTCTGTGTACAAATAAATTGTCCAGCCTGTGAAATGGGATGAAATCTGAGGGGAAAAAATACAGCTATAAATCTTATTTGCTTTGCCGAATTTTTATGTCCTAAAAATCAAATCCTCCCACTTTCTGATATTTACCTTACTTGTAGTGAATACAATAGCTATGACCAAGCAATTTGGATGCAGACTCCCAATGTGTAAATAAGTCAAGTTGACACACAGAAAGTTATCCTTTGAGTTAGATGCTATGAATTTTCCCTTTCAAAGTGAAAATATTCTAAAATATTGAAGAAGTAAGCAGCAGCAGCATTTGTCATTAAATCAATAAGGAAATTAAAGACAACATTACTCAAAATTACAGTTCTTGGAAGTTATCTCTGTTTTATTATTATCATTATTAGGATGATGATTATTTCATTTTTAGTGGCCACTGAGTATGAAGGTTCCTGGAGTTAAAGGCATAGTGAGATATAGAAAAGATATTGCTTTTGACTGAGTTTCGTGAAGCTGATAGCAATCTTTTATTTCATAAACCTCAAGACTGGTTATTGCCTTAAATGGAGGTTTAGGTGCATAAACTGTGATGCTGACAGCAATACACAGAAGAGAATTCCTAGTGACAGTGACCGCTAGGAAATAACTGGTGTCCCTCCCATGCCTAGGGACTCTAACACAAAAGAGGTCACAAAGCCACTAGACTTGGACATGCATCTAAGCTCAGCTGACTCCATGAATTACCCCCAAGGAACGGTTTTTGTTATTGTCTTCAACTAGAAGGAGAAGTGACAAGTGATTTGACTGAGCAGAAAGGCAAGGTCTGTTAGGGGTGAAGATAGAGAGGCCCAGACCTCAGATCCCATATAACAGCATTTTGCAATACTTAATCCCTTAAAGTAACCTCTGCCTTAAAAGTGAAAGGTCTGTGTACCTACCTATCAGGAGCAGTCATCAATATCTGACTCATGCTTTCTGAAACACAGTTGTCTGGATGCTAATAACCATCTTGAGAGGAAAAGAGTGTACAGTTGAGTAAACTTAGGTTTCTCTAAACTGAAGGAAGTGATTAGCCAACCAAGTAATCTTGTATGTTGGTCTTCTGGCTTGCAATCATATGAACTTTATCTTGTCCTACAACACCTCCCAGTCAAGAATATACTGGGTATATTTAAAGAAGGACTCAAGCACAGTGAGAAATTATGAGCTTTTCAGAAATGATTGATCTAGGACTAAACAATGAATACAGAATGGGCGTGTACAGAAGGTCATGATAAACAATCTTCACCCACTCCCAACTATAGTTTATATCCAAAACTATTTAAAAACAGGTCCTAAACCCCAAGTCGATGGATTAGAAACATCTCTATCTGATGCTAGAACTGAGAAAAGTTAGGGAAACAAAGGATAAAGTCTACCGAAAAAGGAAAGAGGAAGAACATCAGAAAACACAAAGAGTCGTAGGCCAGTTGAAAGGTCTGGTGAAATAGAAAGACTAAGCCACAAAGATGAGGAGACAGTCAACCCAGCTCCCCAGACAGTGAGCAGAAGACTCTGCCAAAAGGTAAGTCCAGAAATCATGGTTTAAAAAGAGACTGGCAGGCAGACTTAGACTCAAGAGAAGCCCACACTTCACATGACACACAGGTAGAAGATTCAGTGTGGAAGTGACTCCTACACGGAAGTCATCATTGGAGAAATGCATTTGGCACTTTCCAATCTGGGAGGGCCTATACCTAGATACCATCTTGAGACACATATTGCTTGAGACGAGCTAGTCTGGAACCTGAAAACAGGAACAGTCACAAGTCAGGAGCCTCCTGGATTCAGTGTGTTTAATACATAACTGGATTAGAATACACTGAAATGAGTCCCTCAGCAACATCTCTCAGTGGTCCGCCTGCCTCCTCCACATCCCAACATACCTAGAAGACACTCATTGGTTTAGACCTCAAATTCCCCAAGGTGATCTCTGGAGCAAGTGATAACCTTCTGAGTCCATAGGGTGCAAAGCTAACAAGACCCTGAAGTGGCTCCTGGTACAGAAAGAGGAGATGCCATGAAAGTAATATTAGCATGTGATCATCTCAATAGATGCAGAAAAGCCTGTGGCAAAGTTCAACATCCCTTTATAATAAAAGCCATGAGAAATGTACCTCAGCATAATAAAGGCTTTATGGGACAAGTCTATTGCCAACATTATACTGAATGGGGAAAACCTGAAAGCATTTTCTTTAAAATCAAGAATGAGAGAAGGGTGTCCAGTCTACTCTTATTCATTCAATCTAGTGTTTGAAGTCTTATCTACAGCAATAAGACAAAAGACAAAGAGAAAAATCAGGAAAGAAACAAGCCAATTATCTCTATTTGCAGGCAATGTTATCCTATACTTAAAAGACCCTGAAGACTCTTACCCCACAAAGAAAAAAACCCGAGATCAGATAGAACGGTTAGCACAATAACAGCATACAAAATCAGTAGTTCTGTATACCAATAATGAACTTGTCAAGAAAGATAATATGGGGAATCCCATTCAAGAGCCCTCTCCCACCAGAAAAAAATGCCTACAGATAAAAACTAACCAAGTAGGTGAAAGATTTCTACAATGAAAATGTAGAAAATTCTTCACTAAAGAAAATAGTTGAAGAAGCCACTAGAAGATGGAAAAAAAAAAACCATGCTCAAGGATTGTCAAATAAATACTGTGAAAATGACTATATTATAGAACATGATATGCAGATTCGATGAAATCTCCATCAAAATTCTTCACAAAACTGGAAAAATACATCTTTAAATTCATATAGAAGCATAAAAGACCCTAGATAGTCAAAGCAGTCCTAAGTAGAAAGAGCAATGCTGGAGCTATCACCACACCTGACCTCAAATCATACTGCAAAGTTATAGTAATAAAAACAGCATGGTACATGCATAAAAACTTTGATGTTCATCAGTGGACTATGATAAATAACCCAGGATAAACCAAAACAACTACAGTCACCTAATATTTGACAAAAGTATTAAAAACATACATCAAAGAAAAGACATCCTCTTCCAAAAAGAGTGCTGTGAAAACTGGATATCCACATATAGAAGAAGGAAACTGAATTCCCATCTCTCACCCTATACAAAAATCAATTCAACATGGATCAAAGACTTTCATGGAAGACCTAGTCCGTGAAACTGTTAGAGGAAAGCATAAAGAAAAGAAACATTTCAAGACACAAGCATAGGACGGGCAAGGTCCATCTCAAAAGGACTTCAACAGTTCAGGAAATAAGTGTAAGAATAAGAAATGGGATTGGGGCCCATCCCCCTACCTTGGGACCACCTGAAGTCCCACCCACTGCTTCAGATCTAGACTTCTTAGCCCTCTACCAGGAATAGTTCACCCCATGGAAATTTCTCCAAAATCAATCACATCCTGGGGCACAAAACAAAACTCAATAAATAAAAAATATTTGAAATAATTCCATGCCTTCTCTCAGACCACAACACAATAAAGCTTAAGATCAACACTGGAAGAAGTGCCAATAACTTCACAAACTCATCGAGATTAAACAGCATGTTTCTGAATGATGAATGGTTCAAAGAAGAAATTAAGAAAGATGTGCATTCCTGGAATTCAATCAAAAGGACAATACAACACAACACAAATCAGTAGCCTTTCTATACATCAATAACAAGCAACTGGAGAAAGAGTACAAGGAGACTCGCCCATTCACAGTAGCCTCAAAAACATAAAATATCTCAGAATAAACCTGACCAAAAACATTAAACATCTCTACAATGAAATGTTTAGATCTTTAAAGAAAGAAATTGATGAAAACCCCAGAAGATGGAAGGACTGCCCAAGCTCATGGATTAGAAGAATTAATATTGTGAAAATGACCATCCTACCAAAAGCAATATATAGATTCAGTGCAATCCCAATCAAAATCTCCATGACATTCCTCACAGAATTAGAAAAAAAATCCGAAAGTTAATATGAAAGCACAAAAGACCCTGGATAGCAAAAACAACCCTGAGCACAAAGAACAATGCAGTGGGGATTACTATACCAGATTTCAAACTATATTACAGAGGTATAGTCATAAAAACAGCATGGTACTGACACAAAAAATAGACTGGAAGACCAATGGAATATAATTGAAGATAAACATGAATACATGCAATTTCAGCTACCTGATATTTGACAAAGGGGCCAAGAACACTCACTGGAGGAAAGACAGCATCTTCAGCAAATGGTGCTAGCAAAACTGTAGAAGACTGAAATTAGAACCATATCTTTCACCTTGCACAAAAGTCCACTCCAAATGGATCAAAGACCTCAATGTGAAATCTGTAAGAAGAAAACATTAGCAGTAACCTACAAGATGTAGATATAACCTACAAGATACATCAGTCACTCAGGAATTAAGATCAATAAATCATCAAGTGGAACCTCATTAAGCTAAAAAGCTTCTGTACAATAAAAGAAACAACCAAGGAAGTGAACAGAAATCCCACAGAGTGGGAGAAAATATTACCAATGACACATCTTACATAGGTTTAACATCCAGAATCTATAAAGAACTCTAAAAACAAATAATCAAGAAAACAAGTGCCCCAGTTCGAAGATGGGCTAAGGATCTGAGCACAAAGTTCTCAAAAGAAGACATAACGATGGCTGAGAAACATCTTTAAAAGTGTTCAACATTGTTAATAATTAGGAAAATGCAAATTAAAACCACATTAAGATTTCATCTTAAAGCCAGTCAGACTGGTAAAATCAAGAGAACAAATGATACAAAATGCTAGAGAGGATGTGGGGAAAGAGGAATGCTCACTCACTGCTGGTGAGATTGTAAACCCATGTAACCCCTGTGGAAAGCAGTGTGGAGAACTCAAAAGACTAAAAATGAATCTACCATTTGACCCAGTTATACCACTCCTCAGCATATACCCAAAGGACTCATCCTATTGCAGAGATACTTGTACACCCATGTTTGTTGATGCTCTTTTCACAATAGCTAAGAGATGGAAGCAACCTAAGCGTCCCTCAACTGACAAGTGAGTAGTGAAAATGTGGTCCATTTACACAAGGGAGTCCTACTCCACAGTAAAGAAAGATGAAGTCATGAAACTTGAAAAGGATGGAACTAGAAACTGTATGCTAAGTGAAGTAACACAGACTCAGAAAAACAAACAACGTATGTTCCCCCTCATTTGTGGATCTTAGCGCTAAACCCTTATATGTGAGTGTGTGTCCTGATGTAACTGCAGGAGCCAGGAAAATGGAAAGGAACCAGGGAGGTAAAGGAACCTAATAGAGAAGAATAGTAGGAGACAGGTGCTACTAAGAAAGAAATAGATAAAATGGGGTATTTAAATAGGAGGGAGGAGGGAGGACTATACAAGGTACTATGGGGATAAAGAGAAAGAAGGAGCTCAAGAGAGGTGGGGCCACAGGAGACTGGTATTATTGAGGGAGAAAAGGGGACACTTTAAATGGGGAAGGCATGGAGGGAGGGCTACACAGACATAAAGAGAGAGAGAGAAATAATGACTAGCTAGTACAACACACCAGAGTGTTGCACCAATCACATCAGAATCATATTAATCTAACAACCTAATTACAAATTCTACATACAATATCTCTACATGAGCCCATGTGTATAGCTGAAGACTACATAACAAGAAACTGCCAGACAGGAAAAACCTTCCTTTCAGCGGTTGGCCAGGGTGGTTCAGGAGACTCCCAAACTTATACAAGCTATTGCCACAGCCCTTGACTTGAAGGAAAATCCTATTGCTGAAGACAGGACCTACATCAGACACAGGATTTAGAGCAATGGAGCTGGAATTGACCTGGAAGCCCCTTCCCCTGAAGGCTGGCTCTTATAGCTCTGGAGAGCACTATGCAAGCACCTAAGGAAGAACATCCATCAGTGGCCCACACCAGCTTCATGACCAAATAACCACATGAAAGGCCAGCGCAGCATACAACCCTGGTACAGTAGTGGCACTTTTATCTTGGGGGAAATCACAGGCTACCTAATTGGTCTTAGAGTATACTCAATGGAAGGAAAAGCATGTGTGGTATTGTAATCATAGCCAAATACTCATGGCTGAAGAGGTCATAGATCTTAGAGAAATCCCTAAGGCTGTCACAACCCTAGGCTAATATAACTTCTTACTAAGTGAAAAATATGTATCCTTATATTTACAGTCAAATATCCCAATCACCACTCATCAAAGAAGCTTCTTTGGAATCAGATGGAGGCTACTCCAGAGTACCACAACTATTCATACACAGTAGCACATCTACAATGCAATTGCTACACCTAATGTTAACACAACATATAACAAGGAGTAAAAAGGAGACTAATGAATCTCTCAATTCTCATTAATGAAGCTCTCTCACACAACAGAGAGCCAGTAACACAAAAGGTCATGAATGACTTAAGCGTGGAGATTAGGAGTCTGAAGAGCGTGGGTCCCTGGACAGGACTCCTATATGAAGCTTCACTCGACCAGGGCTCAGGGTCCATTGCAGAAGAGGGGGCAGAAAGATTGTAAGAGTCAGTGAGAAGGTCTGTGACCAGATGGAGTGGATTCTACATTTCTAGGGGGCCACCAGTGATCTCCTGCCAGCTGCCCAAGATGAAGAAGGGCCTAGTCCCTTCTGAACTTCCTCCACTCACACCTTAGGCCCTCCCCCCACATACAACTCAGGTCATTGGTTGGTTGGGATGGGTAGCTGACTCTGTTGGCTTCTTCTTTTGTCAGTCAAGTTTCTTTATGCTGTACTCGAGTATGCACAGTCCATTTTACCAGTCAGAGGAAAAAATTCATACAACACAGACTCCTTCCTATACACTGATTGCAGAAATGTAAATTAGGGCAGTCACAATGGAAATCCATCTGGAGGTTCCTCAGTAAATCAGAAATAGAACTCCCGCATGATGCGACGCAATTTTCCCACTCCTGACTGTACGCCAAAAGGAACATCTAATTTTGCATACCACCAAAATACTGCACATCTCTGTTTACTGCAATATTATTTACAATAGCAAGATACAGAACCAGTGTAAGAATATGTCAACAGGTGACTAGATAAAGAAAATGGAACATACAATGGGATTGATTCCACTGTAAAGACTAGTGAAAGAGGCTAGAGAGATGGCTCAGCAGTTAACAGCACTTGCTGCCCTAGCAGAGGATCCAGGTTTGGTTCCTAGTACCCACATCAGGCAACTCATAACCACTTGTAACTCCAGTTCCAAGGGTTCTGACATCCTCTTATGGCCTCTGTGAGCACTTGTACACACATAGTGCGCATGCATACAATAATCAGGCAAACACACCACAAATAATTAATAAATAGATAAATAAGTAAGAAGAAATAAGAATGAAATTGTGTCAGTTTCAGGAAAATGTATGGAACTAGAAATCACATTAAGTGAAACAAGTCAGGCTCAGAAAAACTAACTGGGGACTCTGGCCTTTAATCCCAACTACTTGGAAAGAAGAAGCAGAAGGATCACAAGTCCAAGAACTAGAAATCACATTAAGTGAAACAAGTCAGGCTCAGAAAAACTAACTGGGGACTCTGGCCTTTAATCCCAACTACTTGGAAAGAAGAAGCAGAAGGATCACAAGTCCAAGGATCTCTAGGGTTAGAAAATGAATTCAAGTCCGGACTGTGCAACTAGTGAGCCCATCTCAAAATAAAAGTGAAAAAGAGGACTGAGAAACTACTCCAGTGGAAGAGCGCTTCCCTGCCATGGGTAAGGCCTTCGCGTCAATCCCCAGCACCAAAAGAAAAACAGAAAGACAAGATAAATGCTCTCTCATGTGGAGAGAGAGAGAGAGGGAGAGAGAGAGAGAGAGAGAGAGAGAGAGAGAGAGAGAGAGCGCCAAAAAGGGGACCATGTGATTAGAGGAAGAAGTCTAAATGGAAGGGAAGGAAAAAGCAAGAGAAGATGATGGGATGGAGGGAAAAAGACAAATATTGCATGTTCTCATTCATGTATGGAATCTAGGTTTACAAACATGACATGAAAGCAAAAAAGGGATGACTGAGGGAGAAGAAAGGTGCCATAGGAAGGGGCAAGGCTGATAAGGACAGGAGACAGAGTGGCCAATAGGAGCGAAATGCAATGACATGTGATGTATGAAAATGTCATAAAGAAATCCATTATTTTGCATGTTTACAAAATTAATCTAAGAGCCAGTGAGATGATTCACTTACTTCCAGGCCTGAGGACCTGAGTTTGACTCCTGGGTTCCACATGTTGGAGGGAGAGAACTGGCTCCCACTAGTTATCCTCTGACCTCCACACATGCACTACGGCATGTGTTCACAGGCAGAGAGAGAGAGGGAGAGAGACAGAGAGAGAGAGAGAGAGAGAGAGAGAGAGAATAAATAGTTTTTAAATTTTTATGTGGCCAGGCATAGTGGTGCTTATCTTTAATCCTAGCACTTCAAAGGCAGAAGCAGGCAGATCTCTGTGAGTTCCAGGCCAGCCAGAGCTATACCATAAGACCCGGTCTCAAAATAATTTTTTAATAAATTTAAAAATAAAGAAACATATCTAAAAACAGGCCACTGGCTTGAATGTCACTGGTGTCAGGGATAAGAACATGTCCTTGTCCTTATGCTGCTGGACATTTGAGTCATTTTTTCACGAATTACAGAAGAAAGAACAAACTTCTTAAGCTCCCCAATCCCCAATAATCTGACCTTCTCTTGCCTCCAGGATAATGTGCACGACCTCTTCCTGTCCTATATGCTCCAGTCAGACCACAGACAGTCCTTGCCCGGCCTGCATCACACTTGCTGGCTGTGTACCCACTGGCCTCGCAATGTTCTCGGTTCATAATTTTCCATACATCTCCACAATTCCAGAAAACATTCTCTCCCAATGGATAATGTTCCTCTCTTTCTCTTCTGAACACATGTCTCTCCTGTGTATTTTTTTTTACTTCTCTGTTATTGCTAATTTGTCTTATCCCCCTCCTTCTAAAAACTTTATTTCAGTTTATTTATTTGTGTGCGCATGCACACGTGTGTGCATGCCATGGCACACATGTAGAAGTCAGAGGATGACTTGTCAGAGTGGTCTCCTTCTCCCCTGTGAGTCTTAGAGATTGAGCTCAGGTCATCAGACTTGGTAGCAAGCATCCTTACCTGCTTAGCTATCTCACTGGCCCCTTATCTCCTCTCTTAAATCATGCCTTGTTTTCTTTTAAGACTAAAGAAATGTGGACTTTCACAAAACAAAGATGTAAAGATTCAAATCAACTGTGTCTTGATCTTGCCAAGAAGACCAGACCTAGTTTCTCAGGTTGGATATTAAACAACTCATTACATAATGCACAATAATACTTGTTGACTATTATTTGAGCTTTAAGATTTTTTTTTTTTTTTGGCTTTTGCTTATGTGGATGTGTGTGTGTGTCTCCTATGAATGTGAGAATCCCATGGAGCTGGAGTAACAGGCAAATATGAACTGGCTGGCATGAGTGCTGGGAACTAGAGTCCTCTGCATCAGCCACACGTGCTCTTAACTACTGAGAGTCCCTTAGTCCCCATTTGGGTTTTTTTTTTTTTTTCAAGTCCCTTTCTACATTAAAACTCATTTTCATGCTTTATTCCTTTAGAAGTGATAATATCTAATATCAAAACAAATTTGTGAAAAGGGTGGGACTCCAGTGAGTGTTTTTAGGGTCTCTCCTCTAACAAATGAGAACACTAAAGACAGAGATTCAAGATCTCATCGTTCAGTTCTGAAATCTCAGAAAGAGCTTTGATCTCAGAAATAGAATTTCCCTGTGATCTATAGAATTTCTATTGTGACATGTTTTTTAAGCCCTTGGATGAAAACATGCTCAGCTGAAAAGATTTGTTTTTGCATTGCATTAAGGCTTTATTCACTAAACTACTAAAACATATGCCTAATCATGGCACACATTTAAGGCCATGAAATATTTATAATATGATGCCTGAGAGATGATGTACTGTATATCGATTCCACAATTCAGCAAAGTCTGGATCCAATGATTCAAACTGATCTTCTCAAATTATCATGTCAGTGCAAACAAATTCTCCTTAAAAATAGTTCTTCGTCTCCAGAATTTGACTTCTCTTCTGAAAGATGAAGTTCTCTAGGTATATCTTAGATGACATAAATAAATCAAGGCTTACAACTCTTTCCACAGTCATCAAAGTATGTTCTGCCTTGTGGCTGTATCACTTCTGAACAGGTGAGACTGTTCCTGCTGCTCCTAACAGTTTAGAATTAGCCCATAAAAGGCTGCGTCTAAGTACATATTTGCTAAATGAAATAAAAATTCTCAGTTGGATTCCCCAGAGTTCTGAACGGCTCCTCGCTACTTTTTTGATGGCATTAGAAAGCATAAGCTACCTCAGTAAGGTTGGAGGCCTGGGGACACCACAAGCACTTGGTAGTAGATGGGAGCTGAAGTAGGACAGGAGTCTTTCTTTAACAGAGATTGGGACAGCTTTTCTAATTTCTATTTTTCCCTTTGTCACTTTAAATTGTGTCACCCCTGCAACATACTTTCCTCCCGCGAGGCCACCATTAGCTTTTGCGATGCTTTCCAGTCTCACTTTGTGCAGCAGTCACCAGAATGTGAGTGAGTATTCAATAAATAACCACTGAATGAAGAAACTTCAATTGCTAGAGATGAAACTGTGAAAACAAACATGGCCTCTCACATGGTGACGTTACACGGATGGCCTCTCATCAATCAAATCACCACAAAGTCAGAGCTGCCTCAGGGGTGCATTCAGTGCTGAGGTGGCTTGTGTTATTAGGGGGGAGTATAGTTGGGATTCTGAGCTGATCAAGAAGACCAAGAAATGCTTCCCTGAGAAAGTGAAGCTTCAGTTAGGATTTTAATTGTGAGGGTGATGTGGCAGGGGACAGAGCAGAAGAACATGCCAGGCAGATCAAGCAGCACCTGCAGATGCCAGCGGGAAGGAATCCGTAAGTTACTGTGGACTAAACGATGGGTCTAAGGGCTGAAGCAAGGACAGTCCATAGAAGGGTGGAGGGGAGTCTAGAGAGGAAAGCCAACATCAGATAATGCAGACATCTAGCTCCTCACCTCAGGGCATTAGTTTGAGAGCCACAGAAGTGTTGCAGGATTTTAAGCAGCGAATTGACATAATTGGATTTGGGTCTCAAAACTGAGGTGAAAATTAATGATACAAAGAAAGGGGAGCGGCCACAGAACTGCCTGGCGAGAGGAGGAGATGTTAGCCAGAAGGTTAATGACCACGTTCTTTCCTTACTGAGTTCTCTCTGTGCCCCCGCCCCTCGGTACTAAATTGACACATCTGTTTCTAGGATAATAGTACGTTTAAAACCATCTCCAAGAAGACCTTTAAGAACGCTACCTCCTGGCCTGGCCTTTGGACCTGCAGAGATACTATCTTTGTAACAAAAACAATGGAAGAAAGATCGTCTATGTGCTCCAGGGTTTGAAGAAACAGTTCTCGTGTTCAAGCTGTGCTGATAATAATGAGAAGGACTTGAGAAGGAAAGAACAAGTCCACTGAGTTGGATCACTGGGTGCAGAGAGGGTGCAGCAGAAAATGAAACTGGCCATATTGGGATCCAGGTGGGGAAAGCTCGAAGGGCATGACTAGGGATTTGATCTCCAGTGTATGGAGCCCTAGGAGGGCTCCAAACTATGCATCACAAAAACCTTGTTGCTGTGAGCACAGAAAATGGATCAGAGAGGGAAGAAACTCATAGCAGGAATGCTGGTAAGATTATTTCCGTAGATCAGAAGGAAGGAACGAAATCCTGAAAGAACTAGAGGGAAGGCAGAAAGTACAGGGTCCCACAGAGAGGACACCGACTAGCTTCCCCCGAAGGAGTGCGGAAGAGGAAGAACTCAATGCAGAATACCTGAAAAGTGGGACTAGTAACAAGTATCGGAGGTGTACTGGGTGCCCCATGCAGTGCAGAGCACCGAAGGCTGTTTAGTTCCAGCAGTCCCCCCAGCACCCCGTGAAGTTAACTGTGCGCTTTTCTAAATGTAGTCCTAGTGACACAAGTATAGTCAGAGAGACACTAAGATGTCATCATATAGTTTGCCCAAGTACACTCTAATGCTAAGATCAGCCCATGCCACCACAGCGCTTTAAGCCAGGGCATCTGTCACCACAGGGCCCCTTCTCCATCGCTAAGCTAAATCTCCAAGGTCAAAATAGGAAAGTCCCAGTAGGCTCAGCTGGAGGAAGGGTGATAAGATGAAGAAAGACCATAATTGACTAAAGAAATGGCTCAGTTGGCAAAAAGTGTGACACACAAACATGAGGATCTGCATTCCATCCCCAAGAGCCCATGTAACTATGACACTCGCTTGTCGGTCCCAGAATTGGAGGGTGCGGACTCAGGGGTTCCCCCTCGGCTCACTGGTCCAGCTGAGTCGGTGAGCTCCAGGTTCAGTGAGAGACTGTCTCAAATAAAGTGAAGAGTGATTGAGGAAGAGACATGGCATTAACTCTGACTTCCACATGAACACATGTGTAATTCAGACATACACACAGTGTACACACACACACCAGGAACCTCAAAGGCATCTAAGAGCAAAGCCAAGGCTGTGGGGATTCCTGTGGTCAAGGTCAAGAAGAGAACTTCTGAAGGGAGTGGGAACCATCCTTCTCTATCAGGACACAGCAAGCAGTGTGAATCTTCCCAGAAGCCAGCAGCCACCCTGGCAAGTAGCTAGAGCACTTTTCTTTGATTTCCAGATAAAGAAACTAAGATTTGCCAGATGTGGTGGCACACATTTTTAATCCCAGCAATCTGGAGGCAGAGGTAGGTGTATCTTTGAGATCTTTGAGGCCAGCGTGGTCTACATAGTGAGTTCCAGGCCAGCTGGAGCTATAGAGAGACATTGCCTCAAAAAAAAAAAAAAAAAAAAAGGAAGGAAGGAATGAAGGAAAGAAAGAAATCAAGCTTTCATAGACGAGGGCTTGGATTTGAATTCAAGTCTCTGTTTTGTGTCAGAGACATTAACAAATCTAACACCAAAATCAGCACAAATGACAAAAGACAAAAGACCCTGTGCATGGTCGCCCTGAGGGAAGTGACCGACCAGCTTGAAATCCAAAACTGAACATTTGAACATTTATTTATTTATTTATTGTCCATATAATGGGAGGATAAGATTGAATTTTTTTACAAGAGAAAGGGGCAAAGCATATTTGTCGTGAGATGGGAGGTGGAGAGGTAGAGAGGAGCCGTGGGCTGAAGACGGGGTGTCTGCAGCATCCACTGCACATTTCGTCCATCGAGTATGCACCCAGAGACTTCCTGTGCACAGGTCTCCAGTGAGTATGCACCCGGAGACTTCCTATGCACAGGTCTGCCTAGGCAGTAGCTAGAGAATCCTTCTACCAGAGCAGCCTCCAGTTGTGTGATTACCTACAGACCAGGAGGTTCCACACAGCACAGTCCCAGAGCTGGGCCACAGAGGCAGAGACCTGCCTCCTGCTGGCCACTGACTTGCTCTGGCTTAGAGGGAATTCCCTTCTCAGGGACTCAGTGGCTCCTCTATGAAGAACTAAGCATTCAGGTTACATAATAGTACGCATTTTAACAATTCAAACACATTATGGGTGGAAAATGCATATTTCTTAATATATAGTTCTCTGGATTTTTCACAAATTGAATATACACAGAAAGGAAACATGTAACCAGTAGCTCAGAAGCCTCTCTTGCTGCCTTCCAGTTAATAAGCAAAAGTTAGCATGTCATAGTCAGCCAAGAATGTAAATAACTATACTTCATCTCTGCCTCCTATCATGTCCAAGGTATTTAATTTTAAAGTCACTGGGAACTTTATGTTTTAATTAATGAGCCATGTTTTACAAAGCTCTGAGAAACATTTCTGCCAATTAGCATTATGTCCACTGTGCACATGCATATGTGTGTGTGTGTGTGTGTGTGTGTGCGTGTGTGTGTGTGTATCCCTGCGTGTGTGCCTGTTCTCTAAATCTATGCTTGTACCCCAAGTACAATGGCCTCCTTTCCCAGCTTATGCGTGTGAATTTTGTCATTCTATGGGACCTCCCTTTTTGTCATCGCACTGTTAAGGGGCAGTTAGAATATCAATGCCTGCTATCCCTTGACCCAGTCATGGCCAATATGATTTTCCTCCACAACAGTATCACCCAGAGTGCCACCTGCGTGCCCTCCCGAGGTAGTCACACAAAATTTGAACTAGGTTAGTGTGTTGGAGCTTAGCACCAATAAAATCATAATCCTTAGTGGAGACCACAATGATGCCGTGGATTTCTTTTGTTCCATGATCACAGTCAACACCTTTAATCCCCGATTGTTATGATGTCCCAGTTCCTCTTCCTGCAACTGCCTGCCTAGACTGGAACCCATGACATTGGGGGAGGGTACTATACTGCCTCTCAGATTCCGGCACAGTCTCCAGGTGCAAGTCCTGGTTCCATCATTGCCTAGCTGTGCAGCCTTGAACCTGCCACTTCGTTTCTCCAGCTTTAGCTTCTTTTTATGTGAAACGGGGTGGTTATTAGCACTCACCTTAGAGGAGTTTGGAAATGATCAAATAAAACTATGTGTAGCATTTAGAAAAGGCCCTGGATACTCGAGTGCAGATGATTGCTGTTATTCTGCTTTCTGTATATGTACTTTGTAGAGACCTTTTGGTCAGTCTTTATAGTAATCCCATACACTCAAATGTCCCTAGTGGGTTTAGTTGGATTTTATAGGTGATCCCACTTTCTTACCAGATGCTGTGTGAAACAGGTGTTTGTGACTGTGACGGGCTGCATTGGTTCCCCACTCCTTCAGTCACCACAGAGTCCATGCAACACAGGGGAAGGCAATGGATCTCATGTCTCCTCTGGGAAGGGGAAGGAATGAAGCAGACTGGCAAGATCGTCGGAGATATGAATAAACGTGATCCTTGCAGCAGGCAACAACACAAAACTCAGCGACAGAGCATTGAGTGGGAAAGGAGATGAGAGATGGTGGTCCAGGCTAGCAGCACCTCCATGTGTCCATCAAAAAGAAGGGCATGCCCCCAAGTATGAAGGATTGTAATGTTCTGTGGACCAGGGGTGGAAAAACCTAGACACTTGGAAAAAGATCGCTGGTATTATTCAAACTAGGGCATCTGGGCCCAAGGAATGCAGAGACGGATGAGAGAATAAAAATTTGATAGAGCATCTGGTTTTGTACAACATTTGTACAGGATGTTATTACTAACCACTCTCATTCCTTCTAAGAGAGGAAGACAATGTGGTTCAGAGAGTCCAGGGAGGTCAGCCGAGGTCACGTGGTAGAGCAATGGTGAGAAAGCTTCACTTCCCCCAGTTCAGAACCTCTGTGCACTCAGAAGCCCAAAGCCAGTTCAGAACCTCTGTCCACTCAGAAGCCCAAAGCCAGTTCAGAACCTCTGTCCACTCAGAAGCCCAAAGCCAGTTCAGAACCTCTGTGCACTCAGAAGCCCAAAGCCAGTTCAGAACCTCTGTCCACTCAGAAGCCCAAAGCCAGTTCAGAACCTCTGTCCACTCAGAAGCCCAAAGCCAGTTCAGAACCTCTGTCCACTCAGAAGCCCAAAGCCACCTGAGGAGGGCGGATCAGAAGGCCAAAGCTGATCTCAGACAGGGAAGAGACTCTGGAAGTCTAGGCCCTTTCTTAGAATGGGCACACAGGAGCAACACAGTGGCAGAAAACTCAGAATCAGCTCAGAGATCACCCTGACAAGGATGGGTATGGTCTTGGGCCCAGGAGGGACCAGTTCTGAAGATGAACCGCTAAGGAAACTCGTTTGGAGGCTAAAGAGATTGGAACAAGATATCATGACAACGGGGCCAAGATGAAAGGTGTTCGCTGTGATTATGGGACAAAGGAGATCCACGGGATCACTGAGGTTTCCATAAAGGATTACGATTTTATTGGTGCTAAACTCCAACACACTAACCAGTCTACCAAAGGCTACAGAGTAAAAAGCACAGAAAACGCAGAAAATAATTCTAAGGTCAGTGTCTGGAGAGATAGATATCTCAGTGGTTAAGAGTACATGCTGTTCTTCTAGAGTTCAGTGACTAGCACCAGGGTCCAGTGCTCACAACTGCCTTTAATTCCAGCTTCAAGGGATCGAATGTCCTCTTCTGGCATCCGAGGGAATCTGCACACTTTATGTAGATATGTGTGAAGATGGAAATAGTACACTGTAAGGGAGCCCTGAGCTCACTCCTGACTGCAAGGAACGGAGTCTGTGATAGTAAAAAGGCAGTACACAAGTTGTGGGAACTTTCTAACATGATGCACCATCATGCACAACCAGAGATGGGTTGTTGTCCCAGATACAGACACCTGTTCCTGGGGAAAGTCTGAGCCAGGTGCAGTATGTCAATGGAACAGAACATTGACACCCAGCCAGGGGACACTGTAGACAGGATGCCTCCCAACTGGTCCACTTACATCATAAGCCCTATACCACAGCCACATCTCCACTGACACATACACCCTGGGACGTGCCCAATACTGTGCATGTCTCTGTTTCCAGCCCAGCAGCTAAAGGGCCCATCAGAGCTGCCATTCCAGTTCAGCTTTGTTAAATGAGCTCTCCCTGTCTTCTTACCTCCAGGCACGGGCTACACACAGTGAGTTTCCCAGGGGCACTGAGTGGCAGCCTGCATGTCAGAGATCTCATAAGGGTCCTCCTAGGGTCCTACTTAGTATCTATAATTCACCTCGCTTTTCCCGCCTGCTGCCTGCTCCAAAGACCAACACTGCCATCTGCTGGCATATCAAGCAAGTGGGTTTTGGATGCAGAGGCACCCTGCATAGGTACGAGAAATTCTCAGCACCAGTGTCCCAGAGTAATATAATCCCTGGAATTCCACACTGTCGACAGGAAAAACCAGGCTCTGTTCCATGTGGTTCCCACGCATCTCTCTGACTCATGCTCCTTTTCTTCTCTTGTTGAGAACACGGGTCCTCCACCACCGCACCTAGGCATATTCAGGCTCCTCTACCTACCCATACACACACCTTTTTCAAAGAGATTCAATAAACAACTTAACACCAGGTCACAGCATCCAAGGGGGCTTGGTCAGATGTTCTATAATAAGAATGAGAATCTTTATGTGTTTGTTTCATATTTTAATGACTCGGAAATCAGGATGCATCTTACAATCACGACTCTGGGTGAAAACTTTCTTTGAATACAGGAGCGGTCAAAACAGTACCAAGTGTAAGTTGCTCTTGCAATGAACAGGTGAATTGTGTGGTGTGTGAATTACATTTCAGTAAAGCTGTGATGACTTTTCTTAATGTCCCGCTTTAGATTGAAAGGCATGGATATACAGAACAACACAATCTACAGGTGTCTTCTCATTGGGTCCCCAAATCAAAGAACAGGAGGTACAACCAATAGCCTCCACAGAGAATGGGGATTCAGAGAGCTTGTGCTGCCTATAGACCTTGCTTGTCTATGATGCTTTCTACTCTAGAACCCATGTTCCTAATCACTGTAATTCTCTCCTGTTACATGTTGCTTCTACAATGGAAAGTAAGATCAAATTTTCTCTAATAAGAAAAAAAAGAAAAGAAACCTTCTCTTTTGACTTAAAAACTATTGGGACTGAAATGTAGGGGAAGAGCATCTGCCCAGCATGTAAAGGGTTCAATCCCCAACAATGCAAAGCACAAAGATATACAACATCTTAGATAGCTGGATGGATAATAGGTAAATGGGTAGATAGATAGATACATAGATAGATTGACTGATAGGAAGCAACCAAAATGTCCTTCAGTCAGTGACTGTATATACAAACTGGTGTGTCTATATATAGGAATACTATTCGGTGACTGGAAAAGAAGCTAATGAGCACTTGCCTTGTATGTACAAAGCCGTGGGTTCAGTCCCCAATATCTCAAAGAGAGAGGGGGCAGGGAGAATGGGGGGGGAGGAGAGAGCAGGAGTGATGTGGAAAGACATGGATGAATCTTAACTACATATTGCCAGTCTGAATAATCGACATACATATGATTCCAACATAACATAACATCTGGAAAAGAAAAACTTTAGACAATAAAAAGATCAGCAGTTTCCAGGAACTTGAAGGGAAATTCGGAGATTTGAACATGTGACATTCAGGGGGTCTTTTTTCGGGTGAAGGAAAGTATTGTGTGAAATGCTTACCTTATAACACTAAGAATTATCAAAACTTATCAAACACTGCAGAATGAATATTTAACCTTAATGTGTGCAAATTTGAAGAAACAATTAGGAGGTCGAGGGAATTCAGGATGGGGTGCAGAATATCTAACTGTATTCAAAGGAATAAAACAATCACATCAGAAGGATGAGTGTCAGGGGACATGTGCCTGCCTTGAACTATGCCCTAGTTTTGGGTTAGGCAGAACACAATCTCGTGCACAGAAGTGCTGTTGGAAGCAGGAGTTTTCATTAGGCAAAATGATTTACACCTGAGGAGAAGTTTATTTTTCACCTAAGACTGAGGTCACATGAAGATCTTTGAAGGAAGCCAATCATATCTTGAGTTATTTTGCCTGTGTTAGTATTGTTTTGCTCACTTCACAGTATAAATAGGGGAGACTTAATAAAGGCAAGCTGCTTCAGTATGACTGACAGCCCTCCTGAGTCTGTCCTGTTCTCTCTCTCTCTCTCTCTCTCTCTCTCTCTCTCTCTCTCTCTCATCATCTATCTATCTCTACATTTTCTCATCCTCACTCTCCGCTTTGGGTATGATCTGATTTCTGCCGGTGGGCTCCGGCAGATGAGGGGAAAGGTTGCTGGTCTAAGCTACATACAAAATAAAGAAATGGAGTCCACAAAGCCAAAGCAAAAGGAAGTTCAATAAACATTGCACCCAATAGATGTGTGTTCCCCACAGTGGCGCAGATTAGCAACCCTAATACTGCTAGGCCTGTACACGAGAACCGAACAGCTAAGTCAAACGCATGGTGGACGATGGTGAGTCAAGTTTCTCACCAACAAATGCGGTTGCAAAAGAGCAAGGGCGTGTACCTTGCTCATGGATTAGAGCTCATGAAGACATCAGTTTACATTCATATTTTGCCTAATACAGACACACAGAGCTGGTTGCATATAAGCATTTGTAGAAATGTGATAGGCATACATATGGCGTAGTAAACATGCACATATTTGCTTGTCACCAGCAGAGACAGTCTAGAAGCATTGATAATCCAACAGCAAAGAATCCACCTAGTGGCAAGCTCTTACTTTTAAATACTTTCTCCAAAGGAATTTGAGCTCCTTGGAGAAATAAATGACTGATGATTCTAGAGCTGGCCAGGAAATACTCTATACAAAATGAGCCTGAAACATCTTATAATACCAAAACTCCTTAAGGAGGGGGTGTCTGTAAAAGGGCCATTGGGGCCAAATAAAGAGATCCTCATGGCCAAAGCTGGAGCAATTTAAGCAAAAAAATAAAGTAACAGAATTTACCACCTAAAATATATGTGGATATAAAAAACAAATGTGAGAAAAGAGGCAAATCTCCCATGTGGAAGATTTCTAAATAATTTCTGTAGATACCTGGTCTTCAGGAAGGCTGTGCATAATTTTCCACTCTTCATGTGTGAGCTACATGTGATGACTTGGTCCAGAAGAATACAGCATAGGAAGGGAAGAGAGCAAAAGAGTAACTTTAAAGTAGAGGTACATGACAAACCTCCTCCTCGGTCAGCTGAGTCCATGTCAATAGTGAAAGAATACCTTGCTGGTGTGTTCCCTTATATGATGTTGTAAAAAATAGTACTTTACCTCTGTGGTCTGTCCCTCGAAAATCTAGAACCACATGTTAGTCATAAGGGAAATCCCAACACAGGAATATTCCATGAGCAGTTGATTTGTAGTCCTCAAAACTGTCAGCATCGTTAAAGGGAAATGATGAACTGTCAGAACCTAAACGGAAATGGCAGCTGAATGTGATGTGATTATTCTGGCTGGGATCCTGGGAGAGAGAAAGGCACTGGGTAAAAACTAACGAAACCTGAGTGAAATACAGGCTTTTGTTGTTAATAATGCATCAGTATTGGCTCATTAATTATGACAAATGTATCCTACTAACATCAGATGCTAATGATAGAAAAAGTTGGTACAAAGTATAAAGGTGTGTCTCTGTACTATTTTCATGGTGAATCTAAAACTATTCTAAACAGTAATGTTTGGGGTTATTAAGATTTATTTCTATTTTCATTCATGTGTGTGTGTATGCCATCTGTGTGGAAGTGCTCAAGGAGACCAGGAAAGGGCACCAGATTCCTCTAGAACTGGAGCTACAGACTGTTGTGGGCTGCCCAGTGTGAGTGCTGAGAACCGAACTCTGGTCCTCTGGAAGAACAGCAGGTGCTTTAAGTGCTGGGCCATCTCTCCAGCCCCTAATAACGTTTGGTTTTAAAATAATCATACAAGAAAATTGAAGAAGGAATAAAGGGCAATAGTAAGAGAATCCAGTACAGAATGTGTGCCTCTCTTTGACTGAAAGTGTGGGTGCCCTGTCGTAATAAGCGGCTTCTCAGGCACTTCCTAGTGTCCACTGTGTGCTGAGGTTTGTGGTCATTGTTTCACTTTATCCTCCCACACACAAACTATTGGGGTGATCATTACTACTCCTATTTTATAAATGATGAAACTGGAGGTCAGAAAAATAAGCTGCCAACTTAGAAACTGGTCAGAAGGCCTCTATTCCACTCCTTTATCCCACCATCTGTAAACATTTTTTAAACATCTTCGCTCATTATGTCAATAAATGCAACACCTCCCCGTGACTGGTCAGAACCCCTGGGCTCACTTCCCAATCACCCACTCCTAATCCTGAACTGATCTGATGACCAAAGGAATTGAAGGTTGTTGCTGGAGGTCAGATGCCAGCCCAGTCCCTAGACTGAAGAGATGGTGAAGGCAGGCTCTCTCTCAGGAGAAAGCATCACAGAAGAACCAGAGAACCAGAGCCTGAAAAGCTTCCCAGAACTCAGGATCCTCCCCGCCCCCCACCCGGGGTGTTCAGGGGGTGGGGAGGTTAGTCTTCCCTAGCATCTTCCCTACCTTGTACATAACACTTTACCAGGGAACAGAGCAGGCACAAGTGAGATCAGATTCCTTGGAGTTCAATAATTTAGCATAATGCCTGTTTTTCCACTCAACATTTATCATTTATTTAAAAGTAGCAGAGATTCTCTTATCTACCTTTTTATCTGTCTTCCCTTGAGCTCTGGCGTGTTACAGTTGGATTCTGGACCTGTCTTTATGGGACTGTCTCACTTAGTTTAGGTCTCATGGACTTAATGCTAAGACAATACAGCCCAGGCAGGAAGCTTCAGGCACCTGGCACCTGACAGCTTTGCTTCTGTGGCTGGAGCCAATTAAGTCAAACTGCTCTGAGGCTGCCTGGAGAAGTGACAGGCTTAACAACCTGATGAACAAACAGTGGAGTTGCCGTCACACTTGAGTTATGGTCTGCTTAAACTTGAAATCAACTGTGATTCACAGCTCCCCTTTCTTTGGATAAGGAAGCTTGCAGGGTATCAGGAGACTGAGTCCTAAGGGGATGCCTCTGCCTTCCACAGGGATGATGGATGAGAAACATGGCTAATCCATTCTATCATTTGGGGAGAGATTTTGCCTTTAACTCCTAGTTTATGGTACTCATTAGAAATACGAGCAAGTATGGACAGAAGACATTCAAGAAATGATCTTCAGAGGATCAAAATATATTCTGCTATTTACTGGAAAGCACTGTTTCTATACTTTTCTGATCTTGTTACAAAAATAACCTGAGAAGCGCTAGATCTTGTTTCCGCCACATAGTAAGCTAGAATCCAGGGTTTCTGAGTAAAGAAAACAAACCAAAACCATGCTGGCTAGTTGTTTAGGTATTCCGTTAGCTTGGGCTCACTCCACCAAGCAAAAATTTCCTACTTTGGTTCTGAGCGATAGCTGATTTCTTTTATTCTCCACTCCCCTAGCTGGGAAAAAAAAATAATGGAATTGCTAACCATGCTTTGATGAATAGTCAAAGTACGTTTGTATTTGTTCCTCTGTCAAAGCCAGTCAAGTGAAAGAGGATTGTGGAAAGACTCCTAAGTAGGGAGCATCAGCATGTCTCCTTACCTAGACCACTGTGCTGGCAGACTGTCTGATCTGACCATTTGGGGACTACAGTCTATGGAAGGTTTGCAACTTCACAGGGGACAACTTGACAGCAAACTGAGATTAATTCAGGCATTAGCCCTGTAGCAATTACCTGCCCTCCCCCCCGCCCCCCCCCCACAGAATCCTCCCCTTGGCAAACAGCTCTGCATCTGTTCTGGAGCAACCTGCAGAGCTTCGAGGCACTCCAGTGAGCAAAATGGGCCTTAAGTAGATGAGCGTGTACTCAGATACTTAATTGCTGCTCCTGATCAAAATGCAGAGGTAGACAGGTGTGGTGACACACACCTTTAATCCTAGCACTCCGGAGGCAGTTCAAGATCAACTTTGTCTATATAGCGAATTCCAGGCCAGCCAGGGGCTACATAGTAAGACCTTGTAATCAAAAAAAAATTAAAAAAAAAAAAAAGCACAGAGCTGGACAATTATTGTCACACCTCCCTACATAGTTAAAATACTTCCTCCTTCAAAATAACTTCTAGGAGATGTAAAGGGCCAGGAACTTTTTCCTCCATTTGTTTCCCCCTTTTAGGAACCAGTCATTAAAAACTAGTACACTGGGAGAAAGGGTGGTTCTGGGAGGAATGAGAGCACTCAAGAGAGGGGACATGATGAAGACACATGGTATGCACTGGGTATGGCAGCGCACGCCTTTAACTCCAGCAAGGCATAGGCAGGCAGGTCACTGTAAGAGGAGAGCCTAATCCACGTGAGTTCCAGGCCAGCTGGGGCTACGGGGACAGCCTATCTCAAAAAGACCAAATACACAGAGAAATACAGATTTTATATATACATATAGAGAGAGGGAGGAGTATATATGGAATGCTTGTATGAAATTTAGAAAAGAAAATTATTTTAAAATATATTTCTAAAAAGTATACAACAGGGGACAGAAAGGCTATTAATGAACCTCTCAACTCTCACCAGCAAAGCTTCATTAAACAACAGAGACCCACAACTGCTCAAACCACAGAGAAAAAGAGACTACAGAGCGCTTATTCGCGAATAAGTATCCACACCTTTATCAAACCTCCGCCTCCCAAGCCTCAGGGACCACTGTGAAAGAGGAAGTGGAAAGACTAAAAGAGCCAGAGGAGGTAGAAGACCACAAGGAAATAGCTTTCCAGACAGCTGGTCAATTCTCAAATGAACTCACAGCAATGGTGACAGCACACTTTAGTCCCATGCAGATGAAATCCCAGCACAGAAGCCCCAACCTTAGCAGAGGATAACTACTGGGAAAGGAAAAGTTGGTTTTTCCTTAAGGGTGTGACAGCAGACAAGTTAACCAGGCTGCAGTGGATAGACACACACTGAAGGACCCTTGGTGACACAAACCTGATTCAATAAGCTTTAATATATAAAGACAGAGTACATGAAAACCAGTGAGGGGGGCTATAAAATTCCAGCAAGGCATAGGCAGGCAGGTTACTGTAAGAGAGACGAGAGCCTAATCCACATGAGTGGGTGCAGAAGGGTCTAAATATGATCAAAATGTACTGTATGAAATTTGCAAAAATTCAATTTATATATATATATACATATATATGTATATACATATATATATAATAAAAACCTAGAACATTCAAAAACAGCTGCATGTACCAGAAAATAGAAAATCAAATGCCCACAGAGAAAAGCTCAGTTTCTCTAGGAAAGACCTAAGTTTTTACCACAAGCTGATCTTTGGCCTAGACACTACAAGAGTAAACAATAATTAGCAATACAAAACAAAGCAAACCCCAAGGAAGAATCTGATTTGCAATTATATTATGCTCAAAAGTCCAACTTTCAACACAGTCACCAAACACATGCTTCTTTTTTTCTTACTAATATGCTATTGGTCATCTGTCAAGACCTGAGCCAACCACTTTCCCCAAACTTTCTGGGAGGTACAGGAAAAGGAACATCCAGGGCAGAACTATGGGGGGTGGAGACAGCTGGTTCCAGTGGCAAAGAGGACGAGAAAGGCTACCATTAGGCAAAAGAGCTCCATGGCCTCAAAGAGGGCGAAACTCAGAATTGTGCAGAAGAGCTGGGTTCAGAGATGGGTTCCTGGCATAACCAGTGATGGGGCTCCCAACACAGTCCCAGTCCCAGAGCCAGAGCCAGCTATTCCAACTGCGGCAGCCCCAGCCCAATGAACTTGGCTGCTTTATCCATGGCCCTGGACATGGCACTGGTTTGGAAGCTGTGGCTAGGGACCAGTTGCTGAGGCTCTCAATTGCCTATGTCTCTGGTCAACACCACAACAGAGAGCTGAGAGGTAGCTGGGAGGGACTCCTGCCCAAGGAACATGTAGAGATGAACTTGGAGCCAGCATATATTTTCAGGGGTTAGGGGTCAAGGCAGGAGAGCTGCTCCCAGTGCAGAGAAGACAGAGAGGGGTATGATACTTTTAAAGAAAACAAACTATACCGCTGAATAAAAAAACCTGAAACTACCGCTGAACAAAAAAAACCTGATGGCAGACCAACAATGACTTTAAAATAAATGTCTTAAGATGGTCAAAGACTTCAAGGAAAAATGTGTAGAAAGCCAAGGCAGTGTCTAAACAAAATAGAAAAAGAAACCAAAACTAAATTCTGGAGCTAAAAATGATAGTCAAATGAAAATTTGACTAAAGGGATTCAAAGGCATATGTGAGCAGGCAGAAAAGTGAATTAATAAACTGGAATTCAGGACATTTCAAATTGTCAAGTCTGAGGAAGAGAAAGAAAAGCAAAGGAAACTTATGTGAGCTTCGATCTGTGACAGAAGACACAAGCAGAGGGACACTGAAAAACTGTCCAGCAAATCCCCAAATCTGATGCAGGACATGAATATAAACATCCAAGTTCTATCGACTCCAGTGAAGTTCACTGAGACTCACTGAGCCACACTATCATAATCAAACTTTCTCTTTGTTTAGTATTTTATCTATGAATTTTATTTTATATGTGTGAGTATACTGCCTGCATGTATGTAAATGCTCCCATATCACCCAATGCCAGCAGACGTCAAAAGAGGGGACCAGATACCCTAGGCCTGGAGTTATGGACGGTCATTAGCTGCCATGTGGGTGCTAGGAATCAAACCCAGGTCCTCTGCAAGAGCAGTCAGTGCTCTTAACCACTGAGCCATCTCTCCAGCCATTATAGTCAAATTTTCAAAAGCCAGAAATACCTGAAAGTAGTGGAGAACTGATTATTACCTATAAGGAAACTTCAGTTAGATTATCTGCACATTTCTCATCAGAAACTTTTGAGGCCAGAAGGCAACAGGCCAATATATTCTAAATGCTAAAAAAAAAAAAAAAAAGGAAAAACAAAGTCAACCAAGCAGCTTATATCCAACAAAGCTGTTCTTCGAAAGTGGGAAATTGAGACATTCCTAGATTTTAAAAATAGATACATAAAACTGGGACTAGACCTACCGGAGGAAAGCTTAAGGAATCCTGAAGATGAAAGGACAGGACACAAGACAGTGACTCGATGTCACACAAAGAATCTTAACCCTTAATAAAGGCTAAGTACACAGGAAGTTATAAAAAGCTGCTGTTAGTTCAACAATGGTTTGACTCCATTTTTTTGTTTCCCTTTTACATTATTTAGATGACTAATACTTTTTTAAAAATCAGTCTAAAAGCTAAAAGGGGGGGCTAGAGAGATAGCTCAGTGATCAAGAGATCATACTCCTCTTGCGGGGGACCTGTGTTCAGTCCCCAGCATCCACATTATGTGGTTCACAACTGCCTGTAACTCTAGCTCCAGTGATTCCGACACCCTCTTCTGACCTCCACAGGCAACTTGTACACACACTCCCATACAGACACAGGCAGACACATAATTAAAAAAATCAAAATATAAAAGAAAAACTAAAAACATTTAATGAGTTTGAGAACATAGCAATATGATAGAATGGGTTAGTCTTTAAAACACACACATCCTGTGTGTAGTTCCTGTAAACTGGCTTGTTCACCAAAGTAAAGGATTGGGGAACAAAACCCTAAGCTTTCCTAGGTCTTATAAAGACAAATGAAAAGCCATCAGCAAAGCTTGAGAATGAAAATGTCGAGTCCAAATCACATTCTGCCTTAAAAGGGAAACATAAATGAGTTGAAGAAGAAAAAAGTACATACATATATATCAACAGCAAAAAAACTTGAATAAACCTGCCAAATTATAAAAGCAAATTAGGGATTGGGAAGTGTAGTTTAGTGGTAGAGCACTTGCTAATATGCACTAGGCCCCAGGTTCAATCTCCAGTACTGAAAGAAAATCAAAAGCAAATTGTGTATGAATAGAATTATCCAATATTTGCATAGTATACTTATGTCTACGCATGTTATTTCATACTTACAATTCTACCCCAAAAATGGGGCTGAGTCATTAAGAGCACAGGCTGCTCTTGCAAAAGACCTGCATCTAGTTCCCATCACCCACAGGGTGGTTAACCACCATCCTAACTCCAGTTCCATGGGAATCCAATGCCCTCTTCTGACTTCCGTGGGCACTGCATGACAAAAATGCACCCATATACATGCAGGAAATACAATCATACATATACAATAAAATAAAAATAATAAATATTTTAAAAATAAAAAATTTTACTCCAAGTTTTTCAATGTTTATCCAATGATAACTGCAGGGAAGTTGGCACAGGTGTGCAGCAAGTGAGAGTGGTTGGACCTAAGAAGTCTCTGCATTTGGATTCCTCAAGCATCAAGTCCTGAGAACAAGGATTTCCATGCAGGGATCGTTAATGGAAGCGAGCAATAACAAGAAAAAGAAAACATGAGTCCATTATTAAGCAAATTACTGTGAAGGGCAACTGAGGCTCACTCCTGTACACAGAAGGCTATGCAGGACATACTGCAGATCCCTCAACCAAGAGAGAAGGACAGCCGTTTGCTCATCCTCAACTACGATGCTCTGTGGTCACAGGAACACTGACTCCCTTGGCCTCTGTGGCTTTTTCTACATGTGCAAATCAAGAGAAAGGTTACAGAAAGGAGAGGTAGTAACTTGTTGCAAAATGCTGTCTACAAATAAGAAGTCTGGCGCTGTCACAGCTCGGTGGTAGAGAAGTTACCCAGCCTGTGTGAGGGCCCAGATTCAACCTCCAGTACCAAAAATAGGAGAAAAAAGAAAGAAATCAAGAGCTAGAGCAATATTGAAAGAGACAATTACTTCAACTCCTGAAGGGTGGATTATGGAACTGTCACTTTTGACACAAAACTTTTTTGTTTTTTTAGTATCAATTACACACATTTTTTAATTGAAAAATTAAAAAAAACCAGGCTTTCCAGAGAAGACAAAACAATGTTTATGACTAAGCCAGAAAGTATGCAAGGAGGCAGAGGTCCCTTAAAGATGGTCCTCCACCTAACGCATGTGCCCCAGAGGCCAGCGGCCCTGGGGGGAGCAGCCTGACTCAGGGGAGCAGCACTCTGAGGGAGACAGCTCACACAAAGCAGAGTTGCGATGTTTTTATTCGCTGATCATAAATAGGTCTCGTGGACGTCAAGGTGATTGTGAATGATGTGCTAGCACCTGGAACGTGACCACCATGGGGCACTCACTGAGTCGCCATCACTGGCCAGGAAGTGCAGGGTGTCCCCACTTGTCAAGTCTTCGGCTGTATGGGGACCCTCCTTCTGGTATAGCAATTTTATTCTTGGCTCATTCTCAACAATTAAAAATTCATAAAAGACTGTTTGCAAGAAAATATCAAAGTGGGTAAGAAGATTTTCCATTCTTCTTAGCATCTAAAAGTAAAAAGGGGAGTTAAGGAGGAGGAAGAGGCAAGGAGGAGGAAGTCGGGGGTCTGCCATGTTTCTTCTTTTCCTCTGAGCATTTTACAAAAACAAAACCAGGAAGGTATCAATGTTGCTTGGAGACAGGCTCTGTCTCTCTGATCAGCCACTCAAGAGCTTCCTGGCGGCCCTGTTTCTGCAGTTCCTTCCCAATCACATCCCTGCAGGTCTGGTGGTAACTGTTGAGCCAGTCAAGCTGCAGAGAGAAGAAAGGATACCATATTCACCATCACACCGTTACCAAAGGGCTACAAAGGCCAACAAAGGAGCCGGGTGCTGGGGTCAGAGCTGAACAGAAGGGTGCACAGAGCCCCTTCCTCTTGCGCCCAAGACAGGCAATTTCCTTATGTCTATTTCCCTTGAAAGAGATGGGACCAGGCTGATTGTTTACGGTGAACTGGTCCCAGAAGATTCCACCAACTTGGACTAGCAATGACTGTGAGGAAACCAAAAACGCCTAGTGGCAAGCCAAGGCACTGGGCTTCCCTAAGTGCAGAGCAACCTGTAACCAGGACTTTCCCTGGCAGGACCCCTGGAAGCCACACTGATGATTACGAGAGATGGGATCAGGTCACTACACTAGCAGCTCCTGTACACACCCATGGGGACCCATTCTCTTAACTCTCAACTATCTCAGGGTGGTAGCAGACCTGAGCAAGCCCTAGACAGCTGTAAAGAGTCCTGCTGGGACTAGACACTGTTCATCCGACAGTCTAGGCTTCCCATCCTAGCCAAGCCCAGGTGGCTCTGGTCAATATGGTTGTCTAGATGACCCCAAACTTTCAGTGGCCAAGGACTGTGATGCTTCAGAGCACAACTGGAAGTGAGCTTGACTTTCAGCCCTTGCAGGAGTATGTTACCACACCAGGGGATTAAAAAGAATCAAAAACAGGAGGTGCTGACGGGACTTAGTGCCTGAGTGGGGACTGATCCACAGGCCTGATGATGAAAGCACTATGACAGGTAGAAGGGTGAAATCCTGTCTTGGCGGGGAAAGGAGGGCGGAATGAAGGCAGTTCTACTCACAGGACAACACTGTCCACAGGATGGACCTGACCAGATAGCGAGCTGGACCAAGCCCGATGAGATTGTAACTGCCATTGGTCTAGATAGAGCAAATGGAATCCATGCCATTCGGGTAGGCTGTGGTGTTCCAAAGGAGCTAGCTTCAGGCAATAGCCTGTACCTGGTACCAATGCCTGCCTGAGGGCTCAAGACAGGCACATAAACCGAAGATAGACAAATGGAGTAGCACTTCCAACTTGCTCTGACACAGTCACGGTCCTAATGCCTAGTGATAAAAGACAACTAGTCCTGCTGGGAGCTGGGGAGTAGGGGTGAGGGTGTCGGAAGCTGGTCTACTGCTATGTGTCTGCGCAAGGCAGCGTCACAAAGCTACCAGCTAAACAGCTCAAAAGTGCAGGTGGAGGTCTATCGCAGCCCTAGGCCAAAGGAACACCCCCAGAGTCTTTTTGGTTGATGGAGGGGAGATATAGGATAGTATAAACAGCCTCACTTGGGCCTGAGCAAGGCTCTGAAGCCTGCCCAAATTCACATCGGACTAAAGTCCTCTACTGCCATCTGCTGACAAATAATGGAATGCAGACCCACCCCACAAATAACCCTAAAGAGACTCAAGAACAAAGTGAGATGCTAAAGTACAATGACCAGATATTTTAAAGACAATGAACAGACTGTTGTGAGTTATTATCGCCCTTCAGATAAAATGGTACCACAGACTGTTTACTAGTAGTATCTACAGAAACTTGCTTTTGATCCAAAGAGTAACTGCCTAAATAATTCTTCAATGATTTGGCTATGCAAGGTGCAGTAGTAATAAGCCACTGGATAAGGGAGCGTCCAGGGCTTTATACAAATGTCACAAGGTGGACTGTGAGTCTCACGTTAGCAGTACTCCTCAGGCCTTGCTTCAACTTTCCTCATGCACTACTTCCTGAATAAAATATAACATCACATGGGACAACTGTTTCCTGACCCACATGTGGACAGGGAGGACTGTTAACCTAGAATTACTTTGTAGAAAGCCATAGCCTTGGACTTTAGAGAGTCCCTTGTTGAGGCCCTGGAAGATATATATACCTAAGGGACGTTCTGAGACACAGCCTCCTAAGGGACACAAGGCTTCTCTGCAAGGTGGCTCCCAAGCCACCATGAGTTCATGTTCTCATTTTCACCTAAGACATCACTTTAGGGCACTGGAGAAGAATTCCTGGACAGCTGATAGGACATGACGCGGCCAGGCTGAGTGTCCTGTTCTACATATATCAACACTCTGTAACCAGTACGACCAGGCCCCTTTAGTGTCATATGAAATGCTGGCTGAATCAAGGCTACTGATTACCAGGTGGAAGTGCCCAAGCACACAGGAAAGCTCAACAAGAAGTGAATGTTAGATGAAGAATACAAAAGAGCCTTCTAGCTGGGTGAATCCCACTTAACAGCCTCCCAGGAGAGCTGCTGAGCCCTCTTAATGCCAAAAACCAGGCTCCCACAAGTCCCACTGAAGATCAGTCTTGCCTCCTGAGGCATGCCAAGGCCCCTGGCTGCCTCAGGTAACACAGCTATCTTATTTCTAGAGTAGCCTGGTGCTTGTCCTGCCTTCAGCTCCCACCAATCATCTGCTTTTCACTGACTTTCTGACCCCGACCTTGCTCTGGAATTTGTGTCCTGGGTTTCCAGCTTCCCAGATTAAGAGCAGTTTTGGCTGCCGGGACTGATTGTTTCTGCCCTATTTCAGGTTCCACTTTCTTCAGTGGCCTTAATCCTGCCTGATTCCTCAAGCCTTACTCCTGGCCCACCTCACCTGGCCTCATGAGCCTGGGGACTGAGTGCTGGATTTGAAGGGTCTGAATCTCTTTAATCCTCTGAGCTTCATAAATGAACATTGTCATGCCAGGCATTGTGCAGTTTCACAACCCCAGGGTGAGGAGAGCAGTAAGAGAAGAACTGGGGCCACCTGGTTCATCTCTGAAAACCGGAAGCACATAATGGATTTTGCCTCTCCTTAATGTCTCATACAACACTAGAAAACAATCTGGCATGGGCAATGTCAGGAGGCTACGGAATCTTCAGGAGGTCAGGGACTAGCTGGCAGGGGGTCAGGGACTAGCTGGCAGGGGGTCAGGGACTAGCTGGCAGGGGCAGGCCTCTAAGGGCGGGCAGTAGCCTGCCCCCAGTTCTCAGCCCTCTCACTGCTTCCTGGTCCACTGTGACGTGAGAAACCTCTGCCTCATGTTCCTGCAGCCACAGATGAAGCTGCTCATCCATGGGTTCCCCACCGACAGGCTGAAATCTCCTGAAACTATGAGCCAAACGAACCTCCCTCAAGTTGCTTCTGTCAGCTCTTCTGAACACAATGACACAAAAACTAATACACAGCCTCAGTGCATCTGAGGAGGAAGAGTGAAGCATTTCCCTTGAAAAGCAATGGCCTACTCTTCCTACCCATAAGCCCTAGAGCCCCACAACAGCTCATGGAGCAGGACTACCTACAGGAAAAGTTGTCAGTTCCACAGGTCGTCAGACATTCAGATTCAGTTGACCTAGACCTCAACTCTAAATTGAAAAGTGAACCTGGAAACAGGAATTAGGAAGGCTCTCTACCCACCCACCGACATCGCCTCCCCAACTTCCACCCCAGACTTCCCCGTTACCTCTTTGTCTGTAAGAGAATCAACATCTATCATTTTGGTCTGGATTGGAACCAAAGTTAGAGGTTCAAAGGTCAGGCTTCCCCGGTTATTGAAATTATACTGTAAGAGAAGAAAGGAAACGGTAGTTTTTAGTCCTCTCTGTCACAGCAGGTGGCTGTGAGGTTCTCCACCTAGCCCGGGCACCACTCAGAGAAAGCTGTAACGAGAAGCTCACAAGTAGTCAGTCAGTCACCATTTATAACAGGCACATGAGGAACACAAGCACAGCTGATGCCACTTTCCAAAAGCTGTCATGAGCACATGTCTGAATCACCAGAAAAAGCCCAAAAGTGGTTCTGAGGGGCTCCCACTGGCAGTCCACAAGGCAAATGTCTGCCATGATGGACAAGATGAGGATGTCTGAACTTAAGCAATATCTGGCTTGGGAAGCTCAAGATTCTACTGGAATATAAATCACCAAAATCAATTAGCTACAAGGTCTATGTGATCCTGTTCACTAAGCTTTCTTTCCCTGTCTTTTTAAATTAATTTTTTAAATTTATTATGTGCACATGTATAAGTGAGTGAATGTATTTATACCTCAGTGCACATGTGGAGATCAGAGGACAACCTCTGAAATTCAGTTCTCTCCTTCTACCACATGGGTTCCAGGGATCTGACTCAGGTTATCAGACTTGGCAACGGGCACCTCTACCTGCAAGCCCAAATCTCAAGTCCATCCATTCACCACGATTTTTTTTTTTTTCCTTTTTTTCTGTTTTTGTGTTTGGTTGCTTTTATTTGTTTTGTTTCCATTGCTGTAGCTTGAACTCGGGGCCTTGTACATGCCAGGCAAATGCCCTAGCTCTGGGCTACATCCTCATCACTCTTTCCAGTTTTGCATAGGACAGAAACTTCCAGTAAAATCCCTGGTACAAGGGGAAGGAAGCTCCATTTTCACCCCAGTATGGCACATTTTTGGCTCCAAAGTCAAAAGTATTTATCTCTCCATAATAAGGAGTAGGAAAAAATTTAAGCAAACAAAATATAAATCCTCACCTTAGTTTTCACAGGAACCACCAGAACAACATTCTCAATGCGGATCCCAAAAGCCCCATCTTCATAATACCCCGGCTCTAAAACAAACAAAACTCCAGAATGAGAAGCAGCCTATGAGGAAGCTAAACACAGGAGATGCCTTCCTCTAGGATGGCGGCCCCACCCTGAAGACAAGGAAAAGAGGGGTCCTTCCCCGACACTGTCCTCCGTATAGCCCAGAGATGCCATCTTACCCCATTTAGCCACATTCTTACAGGCATCTGAGGAACAGAAAAGCGGGTTCCAAGGTCCTGAAAACTGGCCACACGGTAGGGCACAATAACAGGGATCTGCTACATAACACATGCTGCATATCCACAGGACACAGTGATGCAGCATTAAGGTCTACTAACATTCAGCAATGGCATAAGAAAAGGCAAGGTAGCAGAACACAGTAGGTCCAGTGTGATCCAATGACTGAAACAAATATCTTCCACACAAACGACCAAATGCTAACAGAATAAAGCGTTATCAGATGTTTCCAGGGACAAGGGGTGGGAGGAAATTGCAATGATTTTCAGTTTCTTTAAATCCTGATCTATACCTCACTCCTTTTAAAATGAACATGAATTACTCTGATGATCAAAAAAGGCTGTTGTCAATTCAAAATGACAAGGGGAGGAAGTTATTGCCAAATTCCTTTAAAATAGCTGAAAAACAAGAAACAAAGAATAGGCCCTCTATAATAGGGACACCTACCATCAGTGACAATCATGCCAGCTTCCAAGGGTTCATCGGAGAATGTTTTGTAACTGATGCCACAAGGACCCTCATGAACGTTCAAAAAGGACCCAACGCCATGTCCCGTTCCATGAAGGTAATCCAGGCCAGAATCCCAGAGAGCTGAACGGGCAAAGGAATCTAGGAGGTGGCCTGAAAGACACAAAGAGTCACTTGGTATTTGCACAGCACTTTAGAGATTAGATTTATTATGTTTGGCTCCAGAAGGTGAAATAGAAACCAAGAAGCAAAAGTTACTGAACAGTTCAGATTTCAGCTCAGCACAAGAAAGAACTTTCTAACAACTAGAGATACTGAGAAGCTAGTGAGAGCTTAGCCTAACGCAAGGGATCATTTTCACAAAACGCTGGTGAGAGGATGGACACCTGCTTGCAGTAAGACTATGTTACATAACAAAGACATTCCTTTCCCAGCTCTGGGACCTGAAAGTTTCAGAATGAAAACATGAGATTCTAACCAGACTACAAGCAGACAGGGAAGCACAACTAAGGAGACCAAGTCTAAGGGAGACTCGTGCATGCCCATCTGCCAGAGTCCAGGCCTTGCAACTCCAAGTCCAATGCCCCATCCACCAGTGCTCAAAGCAGAAAAGATCTAAAGTCAGAACCCCAGTATCATCCACCCCAACAGGGCCATCAGAGGAAGCACTGGCCAGGTGCTCAAGGCAGACAGGAGGCTCCGTAGCTTCCTGCTCTGAGGCCTGCACACCCATTTCACCCCCACGTGTCATCCATTTCTGCAAGTGGTCAGAGTGTCACAGCTAACACCAGGAACAACTGTGTGGGGGAGGGGGAAGACTGAGTTCAGTCGGTGGGTCTAAGAGACTCACTCCTTGGAGCACCCTACACACCCAACCAAGCTGGGCCTGAATCAGCGAACTAGGACAGACAAAGTGAAAGACGGATTTTTTCCACTCAAAACTGAGCATGTTTGAGTCCTATGGCTGCCATGCTATAAAACAAACACCTACCTTTGGTTCCTGTAGGGAAAACAGCCGCACTCACAGCTATGTGGCCTTTGAGGACATATGTGAAGCATTCCTGTTGAAGAAAACCCAGAAGGCAGGTTGCAGGTGAGACTAAACTAGTCTAGTACTTCCGAAAGTCTTGACTATCAAAAGTGTTCAGCACTACTTTAGAGAAAGGCTGGAATGAACAATTTGCCAGAAAAGTCTTGAAGTTAAATTTAGCGAAGCAGCAGCAGTGTCTATGGAATGTTCTAGAAAGTTTCTTGAGAGGGGAGCTATAAACAGAAACACTGAACTTGGAAAAAGAAGGGGGAGCTTTCAGAATCAAATCTAGACACTGCAGATAAGCATACATTTTTACCACCCACCGCCACCCCTCAAGAGAAGGCCAAAGCTATTTGAAGTTAAACTGCCTTGACCTTAACAACATGCCTTTAAATTTTCTCCAAATGTCTTACCCTCCAATAATTAATTATGTAGACCTCATAAAGCTGATAAGCCTGACTCCTCAGAAAGGAGCAATTTTACTACCTTGCTTGTAAGTTTTACTTAGTTATATAATCCTTTTGATTAAAGCAATGTCCTTTTTAAAAAAACAGAGAGGGCCTCTTGAGCCTTTGCTCCATTACCTTCTCATAGGCTGTAGGGGTCCCAAAATGCATTGTCCGGGTCACATCTGTGGTTCCATCCCTTTTTAAAAGCAGAAAATGAAACAAATCAGTTTCCAGTCAAAGTAAGCTTTTCTCAACTATGAGACTGGTAAGTGTGGAGAAAATATAACCTCACACACTACTAGTGGGACTATCAAATGGATTTCCACTTTGCAATTCCAAAGTTTTCAGCTGACCTTTACCTTAAAGGGTTAAACATAGCTACAGCATGAGATCTGAATGAGCTACAGCCACGAATCTCATTCTCAGATGTGTGGTCAAGAGATTTAAAAAGATATGTCTGCTCAAAAACTTGTACATGAATTGATTGTGGTGATGGATGTACAACTCTACATACATATTTTGGAAAAAACAAACTGGTCTTAAGAGGCTGGAAAGTATCTCTGAGGTTAAGAGCACCTAATATTCTTGTAGATGACCCAAGTTTAGTTCACTGCACCCATATCAGGCAGCTCCAAGGGATAAGATGCCGTCTTCCGGCCTCCAAGGGCACTGCACTCATGTGCACACGTATCCAATGCACGCACATACACACGTTAAAAATAAAATCTTTAGAAACTGTGTTGTCTGAACACAACAGGGCAGTTACACATATGAACCCACAGCTCTTGTTCATATCTTGCACAATACCTATGAGCCCAAGTCAGATAAAAACCCAACACGGATGAGAGGGATGGAAAAGAGCCCCAGCCCTCTCTGAGGATCTACTGGCAATTCACAGCTGCTGAGAGAGGGAGTGTCAGATTTCTTTAAGGGTATGACACATGGACGGCTGACCAGAATCCAAGGGACTGACCCACACCCAAAAGCATTTGGCAAACATAAATTAGACTCCACAGTCCTTTAAAAAGTCATGGTGCATCCTTTAATCCCAGCACTCAGCAGGCAGAGGCAGGCAAATCTCCGTGAGACTGAGTTGGCTAGCCTGGTCTATGACTTCCAGGCAGGTAAGGGATATATGAGATATGGGATGTGGGGAGGACAAAGAGAGGGAGCGAGGGAGGGAAGGGGGAAAGGGAGGAAGGAAAAAGAAAAAGAATAGAAGACAAGAAATAGGGGAGGGGCTTAATAGAGTGGGGTGCAGATGAGGAAGGGAGGTTTAAATATGACCAAAATACACTGTATGAAATCTCCCAAAAAAAATCAATTATGTATTTTTTTCCTTTCTTTTTGGATTTTTGAGAAAGGGTCTCTATATGATAAGGACAGTATAGGACAGTCTACATAGCAAGTTCAAGGACAGCTGGAGCTATAAAGAGACCCTGTCTCAAAAAACATAATAATAATAATAAAAAAATAATAAAGTAAAAACCTTCAAAAACACTACAAACATTAAAAAATATAAGACAAGATGTGAATACAAAACATTTAAAAATATAAATAAGACAAGATGTGAATACAAAATTGGCTTGACAAAGTAGGAATGAATTCAGCCCTGATATACACTCAGTTCACAATGTGATGGCTGCTCCATGAGACACACCATCACTGGGTTATGCATAAGAGGCCAAAAGACCAGGTACACAGAAGCTTATTTTTATTGACAGTCAAAATCCTTCTATTTCTAGAAAGCAAGGAGTTACTGAAGAGAGACCCTAAAGTACCCCCAAAATACCCAAATGCAACTCTTAACATATGTCAGCCCATATCTCTAACACCAAAAGTATAACTTTCAGAAACTTGCTATAAAATGCAGAAGAGACAGAAGTTTATACTATGACCAGGTGATCCCCATGCCTTTAGCTACAGACTGACAATAACCACATGTCCCAAGGCCAGACTGTAGGTTCTCCCTCAGTCAATCCCAGCTGCAGTGGGGAATAGAGCATTCAAAGGCCTTACTACACTCCCCCAGGGCAGACAGCATCTACTCTGGCTCTGTCTCAGTATTCTGCAAGGAGACTCAGTCAAATCTCAGCTTCTCCTCTGAATAAAAATACACTAAAGTAGATGACTGTGATCACACAAGAAAGAAGTTCAAAACATAGGAGCAAGACCTTGTTTCTTTCTTTTTTTAATGGTGTATTTATTTTTATTTGTGCAAGTGTTTTGATTGCCAGTAAGTTTACTGGTGTGTAGTGCCCTCTAAGGTCAGAAGGGTGCGGAAGAGCCGCCACATGGGTACTGGGAATCAAACCTCAAGCACCAGAGCAGCTGCAAACATGATAGCTAGCAGACAGACTTACAGAACACGGCAGAAAGCTTTTCAATAAATCTTACTTTATTTCCCAGTTACTTATTTTATAATCTAAAACTTCCCAACCAGGACTAAACATTTCATCACTGTGTTGTATGAATAAAGTCACAACCTGGCTTTTTCAATGAGAGGTAAAAGAAGAACAAGGCAGAAACAATCCAGCAGTGGCCAGCCCAGGAGTCAGCAGCTAGGTGCTCTCAGCCTAGCACACCTTACCCACCTACCTAATTGCAGTGAACTCAGTGTCAAGCTCCACAGCAGCACCCAGATTACTTACTTGTACTGAGCACCCGAGTCAATGAGGTACACCTCCTCCAGGGACAGGGTCCTGTTCGTCTCAGGGATCGGCCTAACAAAGTTAATTAGAACTTAGTTATTCCACAAATGTACACTTAGTAAATCTAGAAAGGGTATGACTTTCTTACACTTCTTAAAACCTATTTCTGTCTGAAATTATAATCAAAAAAAGAAATGACCCAATAAATTATTACATTAAACTTACACTATTTGAAGACTCAGCAACCTATCTCTCCCAACTAAGGCATTCAAAAAAGGGAATAACAACATATATCTTCCTGTTACTGACTAGAACAAAGTATCAAGAGACATTTTTAAATCAACAAAAGTAAGAACTAACAGAGCCCAGGAGGCTAAAGCAGGAGGACCAGTTTGAGACCAGTCTGGGCTACATAGTGAGATTCTATCTCAAACACAAAAACAAAACAAAAAACACCTGAGAAGAAACAACAGGTCTAAGCTTGAGTCCCAGAAATGAAGACAGGAGCAGCCTAGACTCGTGACATCTTCACTAGTCTCTGGAGACCCCAGGCCTGCCTCTAAATCCCACCTTCCATCCTGACCCCCTCGCCTCCCCACTCACTTTTGAGACCATCCACACAGAATGTCTACCAGAATGGTGCTGGACAGGAGTGGGCAGAGAAGCTCCTCGGCTGGAGCCCTCCTTCAAATGAAAGGAGGTAATTCTGAAAGGTGATCTACCTTCCCTGTGCCATTTTCAGACAGAATCGCTGTGCTGAGAATGCCCAAAGAGATGCCAGCCCTGTGAAGTCCAACTTTGAAGGTACCAACCCCTCTCCCATAATAACGGGGACAGGACCTGAACAAGCAAAAAGTTAATCAGACACAGGCCCAGTCTCAAAGCAGAAAACCAACAGCTTGTGATGAACACTGACAGAGAAGCAAATTGCTTTGAAATTTGTATTGCTCTAATCATATGAAAAAATCCCACCAGAAAATTCCGCATCTGAGTTAACCCAAAATCCCTTTGATATCTATATGTTGGAACAGGAGCATTAGTGTGAGAGAGCTATACAGTCACATTTGTGACTATCTCCCACATACAGCTTCAAAATCTGCCCCAAGCCTAAAAGCTCTAAAAACAATTATTTAAAAGAGAGAAAAACTGAACCCAACAGCAGTTTGGAGAGACCTCTCTCACTGCACAGGGAAGACAGAAACATGGGATTCAAAGTGCCCTACGCAGAGCTGGAGCCCAGTGTCTGAGCCCAACTGCATTTCCTTTCTCTCCACAGGCAGGAAGGACCCAGATCCTGAGCACAGCAGCGGCCCTCACCTAACAGTTCACAGAGGGTCAACTCTGTGGGTCTCACACTCTCAAATCATGTGGTAAAAGAAACCCTAGACTGGGATACCTGGCTCCAAGGCCTCAGGGAGAAATGGTTTTGATATCTAGTGTCCACCTGACCACAAGAGTTTGCCCTCCCACTTCAGTACATTTTTGGTATGTTGGTGATGGAGCTCACATGAGGGACACACCAATACATTGAAAAGGCTGCTGTTACCAGGAAAGAAAAACACTCAAGAATTCTAGTCAAGATGCAAGGGTTGCAGACACATTTTCTGATCCTCTAAAAGGAAATGCAGCTGGCTGTGGTGGCTCATGCCTGTACTCTCAGCACCTGAGGCAGGAGGATCACTGTGAGGCTGAGGCTAGCCTGGGCTTTAACATAGTAATCAGTACCAGACCAGCCTGATCTATAGCGTAAGATGCTGCTCAAAAGGGAACTAGAACACTGCACTTGACACTTGTGAAGAATGCCATACTGGGCCTAACAGGAAACTCCTAAAACACAAAGGCTTGGAACTCAAGAGGAAATAAGGCCCCTAAGGTCTAATTTCCCCCACTTTACAGTCTCAACAGACACAGAGAGGTGGGCACAGGGGCCTCTGGTAAAATAATGTCTCTCCCCTGCTCAGGCTCCTGTGCAGAACGAGCAGCAAAGCCAGGCCTGTGCTCCTCTGTCCGCATGCCTTACGCATAGTGAATGATGGCGCCGTTGGGTCCCGTACTGGAGATGGTTGGGAAGCTCAAGTCCACAAAGTCAGCCTGTTGCCTGGAACAGAAACCACAGATAGCAGAATCACTTAAAGGCTTTGACTATGTTGACAAGCAGGGTCCTGTCAGTCTTCAACTGGCCAAGAAGACAGCAAGAAGAACATGGGTCTCTTCAACAAATCCGTACCTGCGGAACTCCTCAGCTTTGTCAGCAGCTGAGATCTCAGTCACACCACCTTTGGGAACCTACAAGAAACCAGGTTTATAAATCATCAGTGAGATAGACTCCTGTGCACCTCAGATGTGAAGAGTGGCTAACATCAGAAGCTTGACCTTTCCTCAGTTCCCACATGCCCAGTCTCCAGGACACTTTAGGTCTCCTCTTAACAGACAGGGAACTTCTGAAGATGCTCAACAAAGCTATCGAAAGTCAAAGGGTTTCCGGCAACTTAATTTTTCACCCAACTATTTTGTTGAGCACTGTGTCCCAAACCTCCCAAAATTTAATGCATCTAAGCTTAAAAAGCCCAAAACACCCTCCCACACAATCATCCTAAACTAATTATCCTAGAGGAATAAAAGAGGTAAACGTAAAGGTATTACTAAGAGTTGTAACAATGGGAAAAATTAACAAAACACAATCAACAACAGGAGAAATGGGTAAGTAAAACAATCTGGCCATGGGATGTGGGATGCAGGCACCACCTAGATCCTTTCTCAAGACCTCAAAGTACATGAAAACACTCATACTACATGATCCTAAGTGAGTCAAATAAACAAAATACGAAACTCCATCTGTGTACTATGAGAAAAACGCAATGAGTTATACAGATGAAGAGCTAGAAACAGAAAAATAGTCACACTGGAAGAAATAAGCATAATCCCTTTTTCGAGTTAAAGAGCTGTTCATATATTTAAAGGGAATATGATATTAATAGCAGCACAAAGAAACTAACCTCTTGTCAATTCCAGATATGGGTGGGCAAGAAATTAATGGCCAAGAGTCAATTTAATATAAAAAGTTTTATGGTTTAAAGTTCAAAATGTAAACCAATCAGCTGGCCTGTAATAATTAAGGGTCACTTTTCCTCAAAATGAAATTCACTTAGTTACCATTCCCTAACCCAAAAAGGATTCACTCTGTCATGGAATTTCTTCCTCCCTCAGAGGATTTTTAAATACCTAAATGCACACAAAGTTATAGAAAATACTACCAATAGAACAATAAAAGAGATTCAAACTTTAGACCATGTGATCAAAG
This sequence comes from Eospalax fontanierii, assembly GCA_035773235.1. NCBI lineage: Eukaryota > Metazoa > Chordata > Mammalia > Rodentia > Spalacidae > Eospalax > Eospalax fontanierii. The sequence goes on along the minus strand of CM069544.1, from coordinate 12,136,975 downwards.
AGGAAGCCACAGGTGTGTCACAAGTATTTCAGGTGTTCAATGAAGACTAAGGACCAACCTCTTTCTCCAACCAGTTAAAGAGTTCACAGAGGGCAACAGCATCTTTAATCTGTGCAAACAACAGAGACATGTTTTAAGTTATTACTGAGCATCAGATGGTCAGACTCAAAGCCCAGCCCTACGGCTACCCTCACACAACTGAGCCTCCAGGACCACAAACCTCCAGCAATCAGGGCTTCACTCTTTATTTCCTATTTCTTGAAAGTCACTCTGCCACAATTCCTATTATTAGTATGTGGGTGGAGGGCTGCCTTGCTACTTATCAACTAAGGCAGTCCAGAAGACCCCCTAACAGGTAAACTCCTGCCCTACAGGGGTCAGGAATGACAGGCTATGGTCCAGCTCTGTAGACCTTAGACCTTGCTAGCCTCACCTAGGCTAGAATAGAGCAGAATCTGGGTTTCATTTTCTTTCTCACTGATGTGACATCCTCACCAGCCCTTATTCTGTCGTCATCAATGCCTCTCTTCAGATCGTGTGTTACACTTCATAAAAATTAAACCCAGCAAATTTTTGTTCTTTTTGTTGAGAAGGGTCCCACCTCATACTCATGATCCTCCCACCTTAACCTCCCAAGTAGTTAAGATTATAGGTCTATTATCGCCACACATCTGGCTCCCCATAAGTACTTTATTTCCTTCTTCCACTGACTCTGTGCCTCTGAAGATCAGGATGACCAGGCTCAGTGAGATTCTAATCTTCTGCCAGGCCCGGGGCCACACAGCAGATGAGTGCACCTTCCAACCACCTCCCATCCATCCTTACCCCGCCCACCCTACTCACATGAGCCCGCCTCATGCCTTCTGACTCAGCTGAGTTCTTCACGGCTTTGGCAATGCAGATGGGGGTATAAGGCATACAGCAGCGATGATCCTAGGGGCGAGAATTGTACCAAGATAAAAACAGAGCCTTCTCACCCGCCACTCTGAGACAAATCATTTGAAGACAGCAGCTGTCCCCTGGGGCCTAGAGACCCATCTCTTTAGTTGCTGTCCCTGAGCATGTTCTCCCTCCCTCCCTTCCTCCTTTCCTCCCTCCCTTCCTCTCTGCACTCCCTCTTCTGACTTCCGTAGGCACTGCATACATAACGCTTGCATACATGCAGGCAATACTCATACAAATAAATAAAAACTAAAATACTGAGAAAAAAAGAAACAGGAAAATCAAAAGTCATCCCTACTTGGGACAAAGAAATACAGCTGAGTAACTAAGTAGCTTGCGACAGGCCACACACAGCGTCACAGTGACAGGGATGCTGACAAGTCAGATCTGGGCTCTTCCCAGGATGGCGGCTGCTGTGCTTGCCAAAGACCACTTACCAACTGGAGGCCCAGGCAGGACAGTAGAAGCCTCCACCTGAAGAGGCTTGGGTTTCACTGTGCTGGTTACTTTTTGTCAACTTGACTGAACTAGAGTTACCTGGGAAGGGAGAACACCTGGGGAAGCACCTTCACTGGACTTGCCTATGTCCATGTCTGTGAGGCGCTTTTTGCACTGCTAACCGCAGGAGGGCCCAGCCCACTGTAGGTAGTGCCACCTTAGGCAGGGGGGCTGAGCTATGTAAGGGCCAGGGGAAGCAAGTCTATAAGCGTGCTCCTCCATCGTCTCTGCTTCAGTGCCTGCCTCCAGGCTCCCGCCCTGACTTCCCTCAGTGTCAGACTGTGACCTTAAAGCTGTATGCGGAAATAAACCCTTCCTGCCCTAAGCTGATTTCTGTCAGGTTTTTTTTTTTTTGTATTTTATTTATTCTTTTTATTTTATGCATATGTGTGTATTGCCTGCATGTATGTAATTGCATCTATGTCGCACAATGTCCGCAGAGGTCAGAAGAGGGCATTGGATTATCCTGGAACAGGAGCTATGGACAGTGGTGAGCCACCATGTGGAGTGCTGGGAATCAAACCTGGGTCCTCTGCTCTTAACCACTGAGCCATCTCTCCAGTCCCTTAGTCAGTTTTAATCACAGCAACAGAAAGTCAACACCAGTCCTGCCCACACTCTAACTGAAGTAAAGCCACAGGAGTTAGCTGCTCAGCACTGCCCAGGAAGGGCTGTCAAGGGCAAGGCTGCAAGTACTGTTTGCGCTTAGGACGAACCTTCAACTCCCTAGATTCTCTGGGCCTCAAGTGTCGTTATCTAAAGCGCAGGTAAGATACGGGGTGTACTGGGAAGTGTATCCCAAACTGAGGCGTCCTCACACCACCTGTACAGCTTTTACTCTGGTTGCTTAGGGCTGTGCTAGCCTTATTTATATTTTATCTGTAATGTTTTTCATAACAGCAGTCGCAGATACTACCTGTTTTTCCCTCAAGCACACAGACGTTAAATTAGATATATTTAAATAAGCTTAAGTATTAATGTGTGTCACCTAGGATCATCTTTCATGTCACACACTGAAAGACAGGGGCCCAGAGAGCTTAAAGGACCTCAGACCCTTCACACGGTTCTAGTTTCAGGGCAAACACAGAGACCACAGTCCAGATCCCATCACCTCTGCTCCAGCTCTGGATGACATCAGAACCACAAAGAGGACGGCTATGTTCAGACAGCCAGAGTAGAGCCACTAACCTTGGGAATGGTCTCACTAACAGCATAGCTGGCCTTGTCACTGACCCACACCTTCTCCCTCGGGGAAAGGTCGGCACACAGGGTCTTGAGCTCGCTCAGAATAGACTTGTAAGGAAGCACCTGGATTTTGTATTCCGCCTCCAGGCCCAAGTCAAGTAGCAGATGCTCCTTCACACCAGGCGCATCTATGCGGTCTCCATCAATGAAAAGCCTTCAGGAAGCCACAGTGGGTAACAGAAAAGGAGAGCACATGAGTAAGGGAAAGTGGGTACAAACGCAGCCACAGACACAGACACAGAGACACAGCCACAGACACAGACACACAGCCAGAGACACAGACACAGAGACACAGACACAGACACACAGACACAGAGACACAGCCACAGACACACACAGCCAGAGACACAGACACAGACACACAGACACAGAGACACAGACACAGACACAGAGACACAGACACAGACACACAGACACAGACACAGAACACAGAGACACAGACACAGACACATAGACACACAGCTCTTATCTTCTGGCAATCAAAACCAAGCAGCTTTTCTTCCCCTGACCATTGCACTCCCAAACTTTGCCTTCCAAATCACATTCCCCATCCCTGTGTAAAGTGTCATCACCCATCCAAGTCCCTAGGCCAGAAACCGGCACCTTGTCTTTGATGCTCCTTCTTTCCCCTCTGTGAAAGGCTTGTACCCACAGCCACATCTCCATCACATCTGTCCGGCTCTGGCTGAAGCCTGGCCTATCTCCACCCAGGCATGGGCCACCTCCCAGCATCCAAATTTCTGCCTCATTTTTCAGCTCTAACATGTTATACAATTTACAAGTCTGACCATGCGACGCCCTCTGAACAACTCACTAACTTCCCACTGTCCTCAGGACAAGAGCACAAGCTCCAAAGTTTGCCCCACGGGCCTTTCTTCTCTGTGACTCCCACTCATCTTCTAGGCTCACTTTAGGCTGGAATCACAATGAACCATTCCAGATCTTCCACATCCTGTTCTCTTGCCCGCAGTCTCTGAACACAGCACTCCGTTTCTACCACCTTGCTCGCCCCTCCTCGCCCACCTCTCACCTAGCTAGCTTATCCAGCTTCATCTTTGCTGCAGCACTATTCTCTCCAACCATCTCCTCTCACACAAGCCCAGCGTAGGGTTCTCCTACGCACCTGTGTCCACTCCTGATGTGCTGGTACCGTATAAATGCTTGAATCCCTCAGGGAAAAAAGCTCATCTGAACTCTATCCCAAGAGCCAACCTGTACTGTTCACCCCAGCACCTGACAGAGGTCCCTAGCACATAGCTTGCATTCAATAAATGTGATGCCCACATATGAGCAAAGTACAATGATATATATGAAAACATCATAATGAAATCCATTATTTCGAACATGAACTAAAAAATGCAGTAATTAAATAAATATACTGCCCACAAACCAAATTTTAAAAAGTCATCTGTCCTGGTGAGTCTTAAAACATTTTTTTGTTTACTTATTATTTTTATTTTATATGTATGAATGTTTTTCCCGTTTTTATGTTAAGTGCACCTGTGTCATGCAATGCCTGTGAAGGCCAGAAGAGGGTGTTAGATCCCTTGGAACTGAAGTTATGGACAGCTGTTAGCTGCCATGGGTGCTGGGAACCAAACCCAGGTCCTCTGCAAGAGCAGCCAGTGCTCTTAACCATGAGTCATTGCTCTAGCCCCTCTAGCTAGCTTGTCAACTTGACACAACCTAGAGTTATCTGAGGATGTCTCAATTGAAGGACTGCCCAGATCAGACTAACCTGTGGGCATGTCTGTGGGGGGCTGTCTTGACTGTTATTTAATGCAGCAGGACCAAGCCCACTATGGACAGCACCATTTCCTGGACAGGTAGGTCCTGTGCTGTACAAGAAAGGTAGCTGAGCATAAGCCTGCAGGCAAGCCAATGAGCATAGTTCCTCCAACATTTTCACTTCAAATTCCTACTTGAGCTCCTGCCCAGATTTCCCTCAATGATGGCCTGTGACCTGGAAGTATAAGTCAAATAATCCTTTCCTCTCCTAAGCTGCTATTTGTAAGAGTGTTTTAACAGAGAAACAGAAAAGAATAGAAAAACAACTAATAGAAAAACAATGCCAGGAAGACCGCAAGCAACTCTTTAACATGAGAGAACTGATGGCTGAACAGGGCAAAGCACAGGGGGTTTCCCTGTATCATTTCTGACTTCTAAAACAACTGGTTTCTTTCCAGTGAGGTCCAGAATTGCACAGCTGAGCCTACCCATACACCTCCCTCTGCACTGCACTGGCTGCTGGAAAACCTGGAATCAAATGTGTGGCTTGAGCAGGAACGACCAGGAGTCTGTATACCAACCTCACTCATACCAGCTCAATTCTAACACCCTCATCTGGTTATTTTTTAGTCTACTACTACAGATACTTTCAGAGACTTCAAGAAATCGGGGTGTTTATTAGAAAGGCAGGATAAAAACAAACATTTACGGTTAAGGAAAGCAAGAAGAGGAAAGTTCTGGAGAAAGGGAGTATGCTACGTACGGGTGGGGTGAGGACTTGAAGGGACACCTGGAGCCCAAGGAGCCAGGCGGAGGGCATGCAGGTGGGAGTTAGACACTCACATGATCGTCTCTAGTCCTATTACCGCATAGGAGAAAAATACTGGGTTGTGCTCCACATCTGATCCTCGGAGATTGAATAGCCCTAAAAAGGAGAAGCAAAGTCTCTATCAGCTGCCTGGATCCCAAGTCAAGTTTAGCAGGAGCTTGTAGGAGAGGGAAGAAATTCTGCTTAGAATTCAGCTGCTACCAAAAGGTTCAAGGTCATCACTCCAGAAGGAGGAGGATCTTACTCCTAGCTCAATATCTGAGCTGCAACTGCTGCTGTCCGCCACCTGATGGCGCCAGAACTGTTTTTCAGTCCGCAATATTGCAGTCACGAGGAGGGAGCAGGAGAGTTACTGGTCAGAAAATAAGAAAAATGCACCCCAAGCGAAGAGCTGAAGCGGCTAACCCAGCTGTGGGGACCTACCACTCTCGGCTTTCCACAAAAACTCGGGCACCCCCAAACACAAGAAGGAAACAAGTACTCTTTCCATTCCAAGGCAAATAATCTAAGGTAGAAAAACAGACGCACTCCCAAAGAAGGGCCCACAAGGATCCTCTGAGCCCTATGGAAGTGGAGCTTCCTGTCTGAGGCAGAGGCAAAGGAGCAAGTCACAAGGCTGTGTAGCCCATGAATGAAACCAGAGCCTGCCGCCCACCCACAGTGGGCTGTATTGCCAGACTGGGTGGAGGACCAGCCTTCAGCCAGGGTCTAGTGAAGTCGCCGCACATTTGAGAAACCCGATGGACAAGGCTCTGGTCCGGAGGCTCCCAGCTCCCCTATGCTTGTTCTCAGGAGATAAGAGAACAAAAAGGCTCACCAAGAAAAGTTGCTGTCTCTATTTAAAACAATGGTTCTAAAAGGAAGGCAGAGGGCAACTTTTTTCACCTCTCATACTAACTCCTTCCTAATGTGCGTGGTGGGGGGCTGGTGAGGTGTTGGCAGGATGGGTCAAGCCCCTGCCACACACTTACTCTCAAACCCATAACACTACACAAAAGCCTGCCAGAGACAGAAGATGAAAATGATCAGAAACTAAGACATGGATTTATGAACCAAGATCTTGATGGCAGTATCATAACAAATTGTGGGGAAACTGGAAATAACCCAAAGGCCCTCCATATGGAAACTGTTAAACAGACTAGAACAGAACCGTTTGATGGAATTTTTAAGCTTAAAATTATGCTTCTATTTGCTTCTCAGATATTGACACGTTTAAAACAACAGGCTATCAAATAACAGAGAGAGAAATGTAACAATGACTGTCTCTGGGATAACAGGATTACAGGTGGTTTGTTTCTTCTACTTCCTCTGTGGGTTTTTCATAACAGGAATGTGGTTTTGTTATGCTCAGGGGGAGGAACTACTTTTGTATGGTTTTTCCTCTGATTCTGGAGTTAGAGATAAGAATCACTGATATCTGACAGTTGTGGAGACTGAGAAGACGGGATCGAAGTTAAGGAAGCAGGATACTGTGCAGTGGGCTAGCTTTCTCCAGTGGGAGGGTAAAAGGCAAAAACCTTTTCTAAGCTTCCCGAAGCCAAATTCAGTCAGAACAAGATAAAAAGAATGGTTTAAGCAGATTCCTTCAGGTTCTGGAAGGTAATGGGAGACTCTGAACAACTGCACAGAGGTAGGGGACATTTTAAGGTATGTCTGAAGATTAAGAAATGGCTACAGATCAAAGGGCCTGCAGAAGAATTTTCACTTCCTGAGTTTCCTAAGATACGAACTTTTCCTAGAACATTCTCCCTGTGAAGATCTTAGAAAATTACACAAAAAGTAAAAAGAGGAGATGATACCGGAAACATCTGGAAGAAGCTCCCTTGCTCAAAGGAGCTACTATCTAAAGAGACAAGCCAGAGGTAGGCAGCACACATTGATTCACTGTGAGCCCCTGGCTAAGACTCTTCTAGCAAGGCTACAGTCCCCTCCCCACTCATTTGGAGTGTCTGTCTTTTTCTTATCCCCTCACCACTCAGAAAACTAAATGGCATAAACACAGATTCCCAGTGGCCCAAAGCAGAGATCAGGTAATGCCCAACCAGTGAAACCAGAGAACTCACATGCAATCTCATCTAGGGCAGTGACCACAAACCACACGATGCTCCTCTCTGCCATTTTCAACCGAAGGTCTGCAACCTTCTCCTTCCAGGAGATGCCTGCAAGAAACAAACATGCTTATGACTCCAGCTGTGGTCCCAAGAAGATCAGGTGACAAAGCCTATGCCAAACATTCTTGCCCTGCACCACATCTTACAGGCAGGCAGCTGAGATTCAGGCCCTACAAAAGAGGTACGACTCTGACAAGCCACTTAACTATCAAGAGCCCCAACTGCCTCAGCAGCAGAATGTTCATCTAGACTTGCCAGGCACAAGGGTCCTGTAGCTCAGTGCAGCTATGGCTCTGCAACAGACTCAGACCCTACCCTCTTTAGACTTACAATCTACAAGCCAAGACAGATGATTAAAATAGCAATTAAGTACACTACTATATAAAGACTGGTGTGATTAAAGAAGCACAGGGAGCCATGTGAACACCCTCTAGCAGAGAGAACTTATCTGTCTAGCAAGTCAAGAGACTCACATTACATTCCCTGGGCCATGAGACTTGGCGTTAAGACTGAGGACTTCCCTAGTCAGACTCACTGTGACTACCACTTTCAAATCACACCTACCCTACCTGGCACAGCAAGGCCGCCTTGCTGTTCTCCAGAATGAAATGTGGTCCCAGGAACTCACCTCACCACAGTAGCATCTGTAACTTGGTTTAGCACCACCTATGGGTAGGGCAGTCATCTATGCAGTGCACCTAGCACCTGGCAGGCATGCAACTGTTTGCAGAACAAAAGCTTTACTAGCAATATCTGAGGTCTCTTCTATAGCAATAGGTCAGAAGCTGTTTCAGTCAAAAAACAATTCAGACCACATTGATGGAAAATATTAAGTTGATCCTGGGCCATTTGTGGGACCCAGTAAGGGTGTCAAACTGGAAAGCTGGGTCGGCCCACAACCAAGAGCTGCTTTGAAGATCGGCCCGGGGAATGCTGTCTAAAACTTGGCCCAGAGTCTAAGCTGTGATGCTTTCTTCCCAGGACCCCTCTGGGCAATCTGCCTACATTCCAGGCATCCTCATTCCACCTCTCTGTTTCTACAGCAAGGCTCCCTCCCCTGCAGCTCCACCTCCCACTTCTCTCCCTCTCCCCTCCACTGTTTTTATTAATCCACACTTCTGGCCCTCACAAAAGGCTCACAGAACGTGCTGTTCACCCACCACTCACACAGGCCAAGGAAACACCCACATCTAAACTTCTAAAGCATAACAAGACAAAGGGTGAGGCCTGGAAGGCAACCCTAGGCTCTGTTTCTAGTACCAGACACAGAAGGGTGGCAATTAGCAGCCAAGGGTTAGAAAGCTCAGTCCTCTCCCCAGCACCCAAAAAGCCATACAGAATAAAGTAAATGGAAGTAAGTGGCAAGTGGGTGACAACAGTGAAAGCCAATAAAACCTGTGCCTGTCAGTCTGCTCCACCACAGGAAGGCACAGTCCTCCAGTCAGCTCAGGGGCCCGGGATGGAAACAAGGCCACAAACAACGCATCAACCCCGTGATACCAGGATCTTTATTAGAGACCTTCTTCAAGATGGGCTGGCAAGTCAGAAGCCCTAGGGCTCCAGTTGTGGCTCTGACCTGTATAATCCAGGCCCAGTGTAAGGAGAGGCTTGCAGGGGCGCTCAGGCCGGTCTGTCCAGATTTTGTCAACAAGATTCTCCTTCACAGGCACAAGGTGGTGGCCAGCACTTCGCAGTACCTTGGCCATCTTCTTCCAGTAATCTGAGGAAACACACACATGGCTGGCATGAACTGAACGCCCATGTCATGTAAGCCATTCCTCTCCGCCTCCCGCTCAGTGCCAGGCATGTAGAGTGAACAATTTCCCCACCCAAGGCCTTCCCTACCTCTGTCCCAGAACTGTCTTCCTCAGCTTGGCCTCGATCATGACATCAAGTTGTACAGAGGCCCCAAATGTCCCACACCCCAAAGACAAACAAGGAGGATGCAAAGATGTCTAGAACGAGCAAATCACTCACCTGTGGGAATGATCAGTGGGTCCACGCCAACCCTGGATCCTTCGGGAAGCACACTCACCAGCCAGTCCTCCTGAGTTGGTGTGTCCTTCAGACCTAGAAAGGAAGGACTGTAAGTGCTCTCCTTTCACCTACAAAGGCAAGATCACAAAGCAAAGCATTCTGCCCATAGCCAGCCTCTAACTACTAGGCTGAACCTAAGTCTTGGCCACAAAAAAAGCTTTCCAAAGATTCCCAAAGGATCACAAAGGAGCCCACAGAACCTCTGGACCCCCCAACCTTAAGAGCAGATTATTTCTGCAAGACTATGAATAAGGCACTAAACAACCTTCATAAAACTCTTTTTAATTTATGTGTATGAAGGTTTCACTTGCATGTACATAGGTGCACCACATGCATGCAACGCCCACAGAGGCCAAAGGAGAGCGTCAAATCCCCTGGAAACGGAGTTAAGAGCAGTTGTTAGCTGCCATGTGGGTGTCTGGAACCGAACCTGGGTCCTCGGAAAGAGTAGTCAGTGCTCTTAACTGCTGAGTCATTTCTCCAGGGCCCATAAAGTTATTTTGATAATCCAGTTTTTCTTCAATCAAGCTAGTATCATCTCTAGCCAATATCTCTCTGAGATATATACTTTTTTTAAACCATCAGACTTTTGCTAAACAATATTTCTGGTAACATTCGTGGATATTTAGAGTGAAAGTTCATGTATTTGAAAACAGTACTTATCCCTACTATTTTGACTACTGACTTCTGATATAACCACATAGCCACAGAAGGGAAGTTCAAAGAGTTATTTAAAAAAATAAATAAATAAGTTTGTGACGCCCAGTTCTAAAAACTGCCTGCAGGCTGGCATGGACTTTTATTTTTGCAATTTGATTCTTTTTTCTTTCTTTTTTTTTAAAGACCACTAAACAAGCCACTTTATTAACAACGTTTTTCTTGGGGTGCCTAGCATAACTTCTGCAGAATTAAGTCATATCATTTCCCAGCAAACTGATCTTTGGCAAAACCATGAAGCTGAGTCACTCATGGGCCAGTGAAACCCTTTGGAAGCTTCCTATAGGAGGCACACTGAGTAAAGGCAGGTTCAGTGACAGACAACAAATGAGAGAAGCACTTAGAAGAGATAAGGATCCAGCCCCTGGTCCAGAGCTGGCACATATCTACTGTAAAGAGCAGTCAGTATCCATGCCTCTACTGATTAATCCCAGAGTGCTACCTAGCCTCAGAGCTTGAGCTTGTGGGTCCAAAGAAGAAGCTCCCAATTTCCTCTAAGCAGATGAGTATCCTGAATCAGAGATCCTCCAAAAGTTAAGCGTGCAATGGTGTGTATATAGGGGCATACCGTGTTTTTGGTTTTCCTTGGATTCTCAAAAGGTCTAAGACATTAGAAAAAGGTTAGGATCCTAGAGCCCTGATGGAGTCTATGACCCCTGCCCACATCAGGCCATTTCTGTTCGGTGGGTTTGGTCAGTTCTACCCACCCATCTTCATGAGAGTCCAGTTGCTGTCCATCTGCTTGGCAGCTTGAAGAAAGTAGCGCCCATCAGTCCACATGGCCGCATGCTCTTCTGTGATGATGGCTGTGCCTAGAGCAGAGAAGCCAAAAACAGTAACAGGCTGGCCGGAGCAGTGAGAGGTAACTGCTCCCAGTGGGTCAGAGGGGTCTGACCTCCAGGGAAACCTCCAGCTAAGAGAATGAAGCCACAAGCAGCAGCAAGTCAAGCTTTGAAGGAAGCAGTCCTGAGGCCCAGACTCCCAGGACACTAGTCTTTGTGCCTGTGCAGGCTAGACTAAGGAAAGGGCTATGGGCCTGTGGCCAAGGAGCTCTCACAGCCACTATGACAGTGGTAGGAAAGGTTTCTCTGCTCCACTAGACACCTTCCCCAGAAGCAGATGAGCCAGACCCTATAAATGTCCACGGTGACTCAGCAAGCACCAGCATGGAGTCTCTGCCTCCCACCTCTACTGACTTGGGTTCCCACAGGCCTAGCAGATCTTGGGGTTTTAGTAGAGGCATCAGCCAAAACCAACCCAAATATGCCAACAAACACAAGCACTTAAGCCAAAGGAAGCAGAGGTAAATCGTGAGGAGAAAGGGGCTCCCACTTCATCCAGTTTGCTTAAGGAATGGGAGCTCAGAGAGGAAACTACCCAAAAACTCAAGTGTACAATTGTGGGAAAGTTTGGGCAGAAGACCAAAGGAGCTCAACATTATCCACTGTTATGTAACTCAACAATGAAAACAGAAAATCCAAAAGTCAAGTACTCAGAACCCTACAGGACCAGTAAGATAAGGTGGGGGGTCCAGGATGCCATTGAAGTTCATTCCATGTTTTGGGGGTACTGGTTAGGCAGGCATATTTGGCTTAATTAATATACTTTCTATGTGAATGTCATAATCAACAAGAAGCTCCAAAATGTTCTTTTTAGTATAAGGGTTTGGGGGTGTTCTGGTTTCTTTTCCCCCTTCCCTTTAAAACAAAGACCGAGGAGAACAGAGGGTCACCGAATGGTAACACTGGTGAGCAGGGAAAGACTGGGAACCCATGCCATCCTGCACAGGCTCCAAGGGCAAGGTCTGGTATACTTACTTTCGATTTATATCATAGACTGAAACTCAATTCACTTATTTTGGGAAGGGGACAAAAATGCAGTAAAAACAGAGCAAGAAATAGTGACTCACCCGCAGATCCATCGAACCCAGAGACAAAAGCCCGCCGACAGTCACAGGGAGCGATGTACTCACTCTGGAAAACAAAGACAGCCAGTTGGACCTGAGTCATTCCATGCCATGCTAAGCCCAGTGGAGACTGCAAAGGTCGGGGGCTCTTTGCACCCTACTTCAAGAGGCCAAAGCCAGCTAGAAAGGCAAGCCAAATATTTAAAAAATTAGTGAACACAATGACACACACCTATAATCCCAGCACGTGGAAGGCGGCAGAAGGATCTCGAGTCTGAGGCTTGAGCAACACAGCAGAATCTGCCTCAAAATTAAATAAATGAATAAATGCTAACATACACTCTAACTAAAGGCTACAGGAGTTAATCCCCTTTAGCTCCACAGTCCCAACTAGAAAACAAAGCAAGTGAGAGGAAATGGATAAAAACTGCCTCCTCAGTAAGATCCTGCTCAGAAACAAATCCATGGCTCTCTCCCTCCCTTGCCTCTGACATTTGGGCATCTGTTATTTTTCTGAAAAGTAGAGCTGCATTTGTTTGAAGCGCCATTAAACTTAGTCTCTTTAGACATTACCTTCTTTTTCAACTTCCTGTTTGCATCCCTTCCAAGGTCTCCCACAGGGGCCATCCCTTCCTGTCAGGGAATGAGCGGAAACATTTCTTCCAACCCAGGGGACTGCAGCAAAGAAAAACCACCTCCAAAATCAGGCCCTTTCCACTAGAATCCCCCTGCCTCTGTGTAGAAGAGGTTCTCCTAGTGAGGGGGAGGGACAGGAGGATCACCATGTGCATTCAGTGAGAGGGGAGAACGACAGGACCACTGTGTGCAACTTTAGTAACAGTCAGTGAAGCAGAGGATTTATGTAACTTGCCCAGAATAAAAAGCAGGAGGATTTGAACCTAAGCAGTCAGCTCTGAAGCTGCCCTGCATAACACATTACCTCTCATCCTCAGGACTCTCTAGGGTAATATCAAAAGCAAGCAAGAAATTAATACCAATGGTCACCTTCACAGGAGCTCTAGCTCACCTAGGAGACAAAACTCTGGGCACTTTTACACACGACTGTCTAGATCAGGTGTCCTGAGATAGGAAGATTCACCCTAACTGTGGGCAGCACCATTCCATGGGCTGGGGTACCGAGCCGAATAAAGGAAGAGTGTGTGCTAAGCACCAGCGTTCATCCCTCTCTGCTTCCCCACCGTGGATGCAACATGACCAGTAGTTCCTCGAGCTCCTGAAACCATGTTGTTCCTGCCATGATGAAGCACACCCTCAAACTCTGAGTCTACATAAACCCTAAGTAAGTTGCTTTGCTCAAATATTTTGTTGTACCAAGAGAAATAACTAACACACTGAGGTTAAGAAAGGAAATGTGTAAGTATCCTGCCCATTGACAGGCTGACTGTGGGTCAAGATCCAAGGCTAGCTCTGCTTACATCCGAAGTTGCTTTTCCTGACACTTTAGCAGGTTTTGCCTAAGTCAAAGAACCCAGCAAGGTAAAGAATGCTATACCAGACATGGCAGCACACACCTATAATCCCTGAGACAGAAGAACTGTAAGTTCAGGACTAGCCACGGGTACATGGCAAGACCCTAGAGAGAGGCAGAGAACTTAAGGTGGGGAACAGAACCAGGGGGTCAGAGCCCAGGGCATGGGGACAATCACCGCAATTTAGGAAAGAAGCTAACACTCCTGCTGTGACTTCCCCTCTCACCAAAGTGGCTGCAATCACCGGCAGGACCATTCAGAGAGATCTCCAAGGACCTGCTGAGCTCTAGACCACACCTGTCCTCCAGTCCAGGCCCAGCTGTGTGGCCCACACCAAGCTCCAGCCCCTCTCTCAGCCTCAGTTCCTCAGGTCTAAAAGGTGCCCTTTCCTACTGCTAATGCATCAAGCACATAAAGCAGGAAGAATGTCACTAGCCCTAAGGAAGCATCATTTATAACTGCAGAACCCTTGCTTATTAACCCAGTGATTGCTGGGGCTGGGGGCGGGGGGTACTGGGCCTAGTAGTACTCAGCTAAGGTAGGAAGATCTTAAGTTCAAGGCCTACCTGGGCAACTTAATAAGACCATCTCAAAATAATTAAATTATTTTTAAAGAGAAAAAAGGAGCTGAAGAAGAAAAAGGCAACAATGAGGAACCTCATCTCTCTGCTACAACTACTGGGAGTGACAGTTAAGGTAATGTTTAAAAAAAAATCTCACCAGAAATCTAACAGTGGTTTACGTACGCAAAGAGTGATTATTAACGCCTTCCTCCTGAGAATGTATCTGAAGGACAAGGACAAGGTTAACAGAAGTAACTCATCTTCTCAACCAGACACTCTCTCCACTGACAATGCAGTTACCCAGACTCAGTTCTTCCACCCATAATAGAGTGAGCATACCACATGCCAAGTGCTAATGTCCCAGATCTCCCCAACACAGATCTGCAAGGAGGCCCCACCCCTCTCTGGGCAAACGGCGGGCGGATGGAGGGGGGTGGGCAGGGGGCACGGACAAGACACAACATGGGATTTACCTAGCCCCCTACCAGAAAGGCAGGCAGGGGAAAGTTTTCTCCAGCAGATGGACATGCTTAGCTTAGGACCCAGACAAGCTCTGGGGCAAGAACCAGACATGACCTAAGTGGTCAACATGCCAGAAAGATTATTGAGCGGGACTGGCGGAAGCCTCACCTCCATACTGACTGGCTAAGTGAGACCAGACAAGTGCTGGGTCCCAGCCTATGCTCCTTCTGAGCCACGAAGCTGGCAGAATCCAGGGACATTCCTCCCAGAGTACACTGAGGAAAAAGGCACCAAGAAGCAGACACAGCTGTCAGCTTTTCCTCCAAAATTCTTCACTCCTGCATTTCTCATAACAGGACTCGGGCCAGACCGCTGTCGTCTACCTGGCCACTGCCCTGTGACCCACTCCACACACACTGGAAGCAAAAGTTTCAAAACACACACACATAAAATTAACATACCATCTTACCACCTTCCTTAAAACTCTGGGAGATATCTCTCTCTCTCTCTTCTCTCTTTTTTTTCTCTCTCTCTCTCTTTCTCCCCCCCATCACTATATTTCAGATCAAATGAAACTTCTACAGTAAGACCTGCCTAAACTACCCCAACAATACAGCCGCCCACCCAGTCACTTTGAACTCTCTGTATAGAATATCTGCCATTCTCTTCTTACTGAACATTTTACACTTTTGTTGTGATATTCCTTCACCCCTACCTAGAAAGAAAATTCCACGAGATCAGAGTGGTAACTAACGCTCCAGTGCATAGCACAGGTACCATGCAGTGGTTCCCCAGCCGACATTTACAGAGTAAATGAACAAGCAGCAGGAGAAACTAACCTTTTTCCTTCTGCCCAGGGAACCTTAGCCATCTCTATGAAAACAGAGGAAGGACCAAGAGCCAGGGAACAAAAGTCACCATGGGAGCTGAAACCAAGGAAGCAAATCCTCCTGAAGCCTCCAATGGATACCCTGCCCTCTGGCCCACCACAATGACTTCTAGAACTGTGAGAGAATAGGCTGTGCTGTTTGAAGCACCACATTTGCAGGGACTTGTCATAACAGTGACAGGAAACTAGAAACAGGAAAAAGATCTGAAGGGATTTATTATAACTGAGGCTTCAAACTCAACTGCCTTGGAGCACAGGCAGGAGGCCAAACCAGTCAGTCAGGACAAGGAGTATCTTTTCTACAAAGAGAACTGCTCTTACTCAGCTGGGGTGCAGGCCACACGGTACCAGCCTCCAATATTTCAAACAAGTTGTAAATACATGTGTTCGTGAGAAACAACCCAATTTTTGAATGTTGGCTTCTAATTCAAACATTAAAAATGAAACACCCAAACAAAGCGCTAAAACTACAAAAAGAACTTCAGTCATCTCTTAAAATCCAGCTCAAATATCCCTCTAACACAGAGCCTCCATCTCCATAACAGCTTTCAGAGGTGTCCCCCCATCTATGAAGACTGCAGGGCCATCCACACCCTGCCTTGGATGACGGTAACAAATAACACTGGGTAAGGTATTTACATGTATTCAATTCCTCTAATTCTAATCCCACAGCAGGTCTAGAAATAGCCGTCCTCCAGCTACACGTGGAAAAACAAAACAGAACGTCACAGAAGTCAATTACTTCCTTCCTTCCAGCCATGGTCCCACCACCATAAATGGCAGAGCCAAGATCTGAACTCAGGCCAGGCTCTTAAAAGCCCTCATCCTTGCTATGCTTCCAAGTAACATCCTACTTCTGAACAAAGACTATGTATCATACATCCAATACAAAGGGATTTATAAACTCTGAAGCAACAAGGAATACCAAGTATTCCCCGCCATCTTCAACCTTCACCAGTCACTCAACTGAAATCACCTATAATCAGGAGCCAAGCCAGCTTACAAACTGGATAAACCTTGGGCTTAGTTTGCTCATCTGTGAAATGGGGAGAGGATGGTGAGTTGAGTGTAGCATAAGGCAGTGAGCTCAGGCCTAGCACTAATGAAGTGCAGTACTTTTCTACATCTGGAGGTAAGCCAGGTTCTGTAGGGAACCTAACAAAGTACCTTCTTAGAGTAGATAATCTGGCCAGCAACACAAGACAGGCATTCCACGAAACATGAGCTATAACAAACAGCCACATAAAGTATGCCAATTATGAGGTAAAAATAAGCTATAGTTTCAAGGTTGCTCAGATCTGCTTTAAATCCATCAGGAAACACTCAGGGGTTTAACCTGTACTACTATGGACAGGTGAGAAGGAACAAGAGGATAGTCAGAGAGAGGGAAAGGTGTGTGACAGCCAGAAGCAAGAAGCCAAAGGTCTGGGGGCCAACTGTCAGCCAACTCATCTGACTACGGAGTGAGGAACTCACAGGAGCAGCAAAGTGTTCTGCAGACATGGCAAGAGGCCCAAACATCACACTGAAAGGCTTGCACTCTTCCTGGTGAGTTCTGGAAATACACTAAGGCTGAGGAGAGGGTGGTAACTAGTGCTAAGAAGAGCTGTCATAGGGCTGCCTGCAGATGGAACAGAGCAAGAATAACCCATGGCTGAAAGCCAAGACAAGCATGACTAAAGTTACAACGTGTGGGGAACAGTCCCCCTCCCTGACGCTCTACTCCTATAAGCCACATGTCTGACACATGCATCACACACATTAGGTTCTCAGCAAATCTGAAACTGAATGGCTGGGTGTCTGTATACAGAAAGTACCAGAGGGTAGACTGAATGAAGATGTAAGCTCACAAAAGGAATTAACGTCCAGGTTTTGGCACTTCTCTCCTAAATGGAACCAAGTCAAAGTAAGTGAGGAAAACATAAGGCCACCCAAAGATTAACTCTCCTGCCTAGCACAGGGGCTCACTGGACAGCGGCTGCCCAGCTACAACTTCATTTCCCAAACTACACTGCTACTAGGCAGGGTCACATGATCAGACTTTCCAACGGAATGTGGATGGGAAGGGATTGTCTGGGTCTAGACAGTTAAAAATAAATACGGTCTTGCCGGGAGTGGTGGCGCAAGCCTTTAATCCCAGAACTTAGGAAGCAGAGGCAAGCGAATCCCTGTGAGTTCAAGGCCAGTCTGGTCTACACAGTGAGTTCCAGGGCGGCTGGGGTACAGGGAGACCCTGTCTCAAAAAAGACCAAAAATTAAAGTTCTTCACATGCTTTGTCCTTCTGCCAGTTGGAAGGTGGCACCACAGGTAGCGGGAGCCTGTACCCCTTTCCTCCAAGAGGAGGCAAGTCTCTCATCAAGCAGAAATGCCCACACCTTACTACAGGATCAAAATGGAAGACTTAAGACTTCACAGAACCAAGCCCATGAAAGTTTAAGATGTTACCACCACAGCATTACTCTAATGAACTAGTGGTTAAAAAGCAATACCCTACCAGGAGAGAAGTTTTAGAAGCAAAACAAAACAGGAAGCTGATTTCAGGAGAAATGAGAAAGATCCAAAGAGTTTAGGAAAAGCTGATTCACACCTTCCAAAAGGAAGAACCAGACCTGGCCAAAGACTCACACTGGCAAAATCACCCTGACAAGATGTAACCTTTGACTAAGTCGGAACATGGGGCCTTCAGACAGGAAGGATGAGGAATTAGATTTCTTTAAAAAAAAAAAAAAAAGTTTCAGCAAAGCTCTGGGCTCCAATCAATTCTTATTCTGGCTGGGGCTGGAGATGCCCAGTACCCAGGACCGTTCATGAGAGCACTCAGACTGCTAAGGTCCTATGGACCAATCCTTGTTCTGGGTCTAAAGGAACCCTCAGGGTGGTGGAGGATAGGGAGAGAGAAAGATCACCTGAGTGCCAAGTCCTTGAGTAATCTGCATTTGGGGTTTGTTTGTTTCCTCTCTGGCAGGGACAGTGTGTGGGTGTGTTTCTGTTTTGGAAAGTACACAAAGGACAGAATTCAAGATTCCCCTCCACTGCTAACACCCTCACTCCACCACTCCTAGGAAAAAAATCCATCAAGCTTGAATCAAGCTGAAATGAAACAATTAAGAGTAAGAGTCACAGAGTGCAGAACCTCTGGGCACAGAGGAAGATGCTGTACAAGTCACACACAAGGCGTCCCTTCCTCCCTGTTCTCAAAGTTCTGGCAAGGACTCAGAGCCCCACTTAAGAGAGATACCCCAACAATGTACCTCCTCCCCAGGAACCAAAACACCGAACCCATTTTTCTCTCTCTGTTGACACTACCAAAGTCACTCAGGGGTCCCACACTTCCCAATACTCTGCCACCTACCTGTGTAAAATGCGACCTGCCACTTCTCCCAATCTTTGTTCTCTTCTCTGATCCTAAGGCCCAAATTCATACCCTCTTTACCCAGACTTTGGGATCCTATATTGATCCTACATTTGCCTATGAACAGGTTTCCCAACTCCCAGGGTCTCCTCTGCCATCCACACTCAATACTGCCCCTACTGGCCTTGTCATTTTCTTACTACAAGAATTTTACTGAGGCCCTGCTACAAACACCTATACTCGGCCAGGCACTGGGGAGATGGAGGCAAGAAGATCAGGAATTCAAGGTCATCCTTCACTTGACAGCAACCTGGAGGCCACCCTGAGCTACAAGAATGTCTCAAAAAACAAAAACTTAAATTCCTGAGTATGGGAAAAGTCACCCATGAATAGGGATAGGTGACTGAGTAGCCTTGGCCTAAAGTTGCCCATTGCCTGTCAGTTTGTCTCTGTCTGTCAGTCTGTCTGTCTGTCTCATTCTCTACACCTTCCCACTCCTTCCTTCTCACTCTCCCTCTTTCCATGCATCCAAACTCCAGCTGCCTGCAATCTAATTAAATGTACTTCCTCTATGAAAGCTTCCTTGATCCTACCAGCTTAAAACAGTCTCATCTAGAACATACTCCATGATTCACGTAAACGCATGCCAGCCATGAAAGCAGCTATCAGCCACACCTGCTACTGAGTACTTTAAAAGTAGCTAATGTAACTGAAAATTAAGTGGTTTTTATTTTATTCAACATTAATTTGTTTCAATACAATTTAAAAACCTATATTCAAGATTCAACTCTTGGAAAACTTTTAATTATACTCAGAACAATTTGGGCATGTGAGTCTACTTTTTCAACTATAAATTTGATGAAATGTAAATACAGATCAAACACTTGAAACTATATATCCAAATTGAGATGTTTTGTAAACATAAAATACCATAATTTGAATATTTCATATAAAAATGAAATGTGAATAAAGGTATAATTTTTATACTGATATGTTAAAATGATAATACTTTGGATCTATTGGGGAAAATAATTCATTAAATATTTCACTATCTTATTGTAATATAGCTACAAGATTTAAAACTACACGACTTACATATTTCTACTAGACAACGCAGGTTAAAGCCTTTCCTATGACATTTAGCAGTTTCTATCTGTGTTCACATTTCTGATTGGTTCATCTACTTTTTATCCTAAGGGGAATCTATTAGATTCTATAACAACAACAAGAGCAGCTAATATAATGAGACTTCTTAGGTGATAGGCGCCTCTGAGCGTCTGTACTATGAACTTGTTTCCTGACAACAGCCCTGAGTTATATATGTCAGCATGCCACTTCTGCAGATAAACTGAGATGCGGAGTCTAACTGATGATCTAGCAGCTAGTAAGCAGCGGAGCTGGCATCCGAGCACTTGAACGGAGACAGTCCCTTGGGCGCCTATGTTAGCCACCTGCCTCTGCATTTGCCCAGCATCTGGCCCTAAGCAAATAATACACAGTCGCCCCTGCACATTCAGGATAGACAGCTAAGTCACAGCAACAGAAATGTCAGTTAAAAATGAAAAAAAAAAACAAAAAACCAGGAGCAGAGGGGCACTAAGGCACAGGGCAGACAGGAAGAGTTCTCAAACAGCTGGGCATGGCACCCTACCCCAGTAATCTCAGAATTTAGGAGGATAAGCCAAGACGATCAGGGATAAGAGTTCAAGGCTAGCCAGGCCTACCTACTAAAACTCAAAAGGGTAAAAAAAAAGAGGCTAAGAATACACATTTGTGAAGTCTAAACAGTAACCTTTGCAGTAAATGACAGCTAGTATCCAGCGGGCCTCATACATTATGTTTTCAGAATGTTCGAAAACACATTTGCCTAGTATTCAAGTCTCAGCCTACTTACGGAAGGGCTGAGGGCAGTCTGTAACAGCCCCTGTCCTTTGGCCAGCCTCTCTGTCATTCCCAATGGGTATATTAGGCCACACCTAATATCAGAGGCAAAAAACTCAATCAGATAATGGGAGAAAAAAAAAACAGCTTTTTGATAAAAGAAAAACTGCTCAGGAACAGCACTCAGGAATAAGAACATCAAGTCAAACTTGGCTCTGGCTAGGAGAATGTTCCCTACTCATAAACAGATAGAACAGATTGTAGCCTAACCCTGGGCTAAAGAAACAGAACCCAAATACACAGACTACAAGGCCACATGCACAGCCTGGCAGATGCCTTCAACTTTCAGCCCGTGGTGCATTGCAGGTCAAATCTCCTGTACAGCTAGGCCTCCCTTGAAGGTAAAGGTTCACAAATAGAGACATTTGTGAGAGAGGAGGATGGGAAGCAGGAAAGAGGAGGAAAAAGGAAGGAGAAGGAGGGCACGAGAAAGAGGAAGGGAGGGATAAGTCCTTGAGTTATCAGTTTTGTTCACATGCACAGAAACCTTGAGGACACTGCGCGAAGTGAAGTCACTAAGGACAAATACGTGACTCTAATTACATGAAGCATCTAAAGCCAGCAAACTTGGAACCCAAAGTACAATGCTAGTTACCAGAAACAGAGGAGGGGAGCGGAGAGGAGGGGGAGGAAGGTGTGCTTTAATGGGAACAGAATTTCTGCTATTCGAGTTGAAAAAGTTCTAGAAGTCTGTTACATAACAATGTGTGTATATTGCTCACATCAGAGTACTGCACATTCTAAAACAATTATGATGGCAAATTCCATGTGATATGGTTTTTAAGACAGGTCACTTTACAGCTTAGACCACTGAATATATATATATGTTCTATGGAATATCTTAGGCAACAAGAGTACTTTAGAACAGTTTAGAGACAGTAAAGTCCCGAACACTTATTTGTTCCATGATGACCAAATGAGGGAGACAGGGAAAGAGGGCGAGGGGAAGAGCGGAGAGAGAGGGCGAGGGGAAGAGCGGAGAGAGGCACCGGGGTTTGCAGAGATCAAGTGCTCACTTGGGACTCTGGGTCTGTGATTAAGGTTCAAGCTAAGTCTAGTATCTTGAAAGTAAGAGATAAAGAGATTAGAGCACAGGAGTTGTCGGGTTTATAGCACCTCCCTGTTGGCCAAGAAAAAAAGTGATGTACAGTAAGAGCAGAAACGCTTCCCTCTCTCCCCTCCTAGCTCTTCCTCAGAGGTGGGGATCCTTCCAGCAGAACTGCAAAGGTTCCAGAAAGCCCAGCAATGCCAATTCTCCAACTGCAGGGAGCAGAAACTGCCTTGAGGCACCTGAACACTAAGTCTGCTTTACAGTTTCTGCGGCCTGCACGTAAGAACCCTAAACCCAGCCTTGCCTCCTGCTACTGCTCCACTTCCCTGGCTCTTACCAGGGAAACCAACCACACTGTTTCTAAAATGCTTCCCGCTTCTCTGCTTTTGTTTGTATTAATCCTCCTACCTAGAACTCTTCTCCTCCACCACTGCCATCTGTTTATCCAAATTCTACCTGTCCTTCGAGTTCTAGCTCAGATAACCTCTTTCTCACAAATCCCATCATTCTCCTCTCCCATGCTCAGACTTCCACAGAGCCTTTCATTCTTCATAGTAGTTACCACATTCTGCCATGTAACACAAATAGAGTTGTTACATGTTTTGTGTGTATGTGTGTGCCCGTGTGTTGACATGTGTGATTTTGCACACATGTATGTGGGTACCCTTGGAGACCAGAAGAGTACATCAGATCCCCTGGAGCTGGAGTAACAGGCACCTGTGAGGCACCTTACATGGTCCTGGGAATCAAATCCCAGTCCTCTATAAGACTAGTAAGTGTTCTTGACCACTAAGCAATCTCTCCAGCTTCCTAAGAGTGTACATTTTAATCCTACTACTCAATGGATTGATTCCTGAGGTCGGAAACAATTCTCATTTTGGTATGAGGCGCAACAGCTAAGGTATTGCCTTGCACATAAGCAGAAGTGTGGAAAAAAGAAACATACAGATGCCTCTACAGAAGAAAAGCACTATGTACACTGTTTCTTCTCTCAGTAACCAGAACCGTGTGAAGGTAGGAATCCACCTTATTGATTCATCTTTGTAGCCCATCAGTAATATGTCCACAGGGTGGACCCTCTTACACCGCCTGACCTGACAACTTCAGAGTGAACCCTAGGATCTCTTCATCTTCCCACCCTCCAGCCCTATACATGAGGTCTCACACTCCCCACCCCAACTCTCCAGTCTGGACAGAAGGTGTTCTGCAGGAGGAAGGGTCACTTACTGAGCTGCTTCACCAAAACTGGTGATTGGGGGTGGCAGTTTTCAGCATCAAGGCTAACTGATCAATTGGAGCTCCGTGATGCATTTCTACCTGATCTTCTGGCCATATCAGAGGGCTGGGGCCATCCACATGGGCAGAAGAGAGGCAGAAAAGACAATTCTGAGTGGGTCAATGTGTGGCAGAAGAAATTAGATAAAATTTATCAGCAATGGGAAGATCCAAACTTATACAATTTAGTCAACACTGACTAAATTAACTGAACAAGAAAGTAAGAGCCAAATCTACAGGCGTTCAGTGAGGCTCTACCACAGTTCCTATATGAAGCCACAGAAGACATGTTTACCTATGGTCTGACAACTGGAATTCTGTAAGCATGTTAGAGCTGAGGAAAAGGAAAGACTAAAAGGAAAGGAGGTTGACGAGTTCCATCCTCAGCCCATCTCCACTTGGTACCTGGTGGGCATCTCCCGATGGGATGATATAGGCCTGGATTGGTTCTGTCACGTACTCGGCGTTCCTCATGGCTTGTCTCAGCTGCCGAAGCAGCTCCGAGGTCACCTTTGGAGCCATTCTGCTGTCTGCAACAACAGGAGAGTTTGTTCCAAAACCAGTCTGGCTCCTGCAATTCAATGACCAGTAGTTCAGGAAAGCCATAGAGAAGGGCATTCCACATCCTGCCCACCCCAAGCTGCATCTTCAAACTGACCATCCTACTGCCAGACCAAGCCCAAAGCTGCCAGACACACTCTCTTTACAGTTCTTAAATACTATTTCCCAACAACCATTATGTGGCAAGAAAATTCTGGTCACTAAGACTCATTTCCAAACTGATTATCTCTTTCACTTCTAGGACATTATCCTAAGGAGTTAAGTAGACAGGTATACAAAAATCAAGGTGTCAAGTTTTGTTTATAGTTGTAAAAGAAATGGGGAAAATACATTAATGGTTTAATAAACTACAATGACTACAATACAGTATACTAAGCAACCACTGAAAATTATATAGACCTAGGAAAATATAATATAGGTGTATATGTGGAATGTATATTGGAATGGTATCTAGGCCTGCTGGGTGATTAAAAACAGTACATGTAGACTGTTTCTGTTTATTTAAAACTGTGTATTTCTACATGCAGAGAGAAGTTTCTGGGAAGTCAATCACCCAACTGCTTTAGTGTAAGTAAATCTATGTAAGTAAATTTGGAATGATCATTATTATCTTCTGGTGTTGTTCTGTTTAACTACTTTAAAAGAAATAACGTCTTATGAACATTTTTGGTTAACTGGTCAACCACAGATTTGGAGTAGAAAGCTCAGTCTACCAGGAATCAAGTTTTCTGCTACAGGAAATACTTGCTTCCAACTAGCTCCAAGACGGAAAAAGGGGGTCAGGGAAGCCTCTGTGGTTTCCTATCTAAAATATGGAAGGAGCATTAGACTCAAAGTTTCAAACTGAACCACAAAAATGTCCCGGGGTCCCCAGAAGAGCTTATCTGTCCAATAAAACCAGAACCGGAATCATCAGCTCAACAAAAATCAAAACAGGGACAGAAAAATAAAGGTCATTTAAAAATAAATGTCACCAAGAAATCAAGATGGAATTGAGCTGGATTATTTTTCCCTGTTCCTGGCTTTCAGAGTGCCCAAAGGTGCTCAGCAAACTGTTGGAGGAGGGAAACCATCAACAGCATACCCAGCAGTAAATCCTCAGCTACAGTAACAACCTTCCAGACAAGATGTGCCTCTTAGTGGCATGTTACAGGGGTAATGACACTTTCTGAATGGGTCTGAGTCTCCTGTATAGGAGGGGCCTCAAGCCTAGTTCTGTAAACCTAATCAAGAGCCTGGAGCTGGGAGGTCATAGGTCCTAGGGGGAACTTACTACTGTGACTTTGCTAAATGGTTATCATGTCAAACTGCCTTCTAAATACATAGGTTTTTCTGCAGCAGGTTAATGCAGAAACCCACAACTGGCCAAAGTGCCTGGAATAAGTGATGGTGGAGTGTGCGCCCTAAACAGGACATCTATGTCACCCCCTCCACGGCTCGAGGGAGTACCACAGGGAACCTCAATGAAGTCAGTGCCTAGATCAGTCTGGCCTGTGACACATCTGTGGGGCATTTCCTTGATTGCTAATGGATGTACTGTGGGCAGTACATCCCGCCCTGTGTAAGAAAGCTGGCAGAGCAAGAACAAAGAAAGCAAGCTGTTCCCCTATGCCCGAAAGTCCTGCCCTGACTGCCCTCAATGACAGGTTGTGACTTGGAATCTGAGCTGAAATAAACCCTCTTTCCCCAAGTTGATTTTGGCGCTGGTTTTTTACCTCTGCAACAGAAAAGCCAACCAGAACACAGACCTGGGCTTTCTGAGACAGGATCTCACACCATAGTCCAGGCTAATCAAGAACCCACGATATAATTCAGACTGTTCCGAAGCTCACGATCCTCCCACCTCAGCCTCCCGAGTTGTGGGTTTACAGGTATACCATGTCCAACTTACACAAAATATTTTCACCGGCTCCCAAATCTTATATGCTCAACGTATTCATCCTTCTCTCCCCCTCAACCCTGGCAATAGCTGATCTTTCTTACTCTCTCCATGGTTTCATCTATTCCAGAATGTCATACAGCTGGAATCATATAGAAGGATGCCCTTCCAATTTTCTTCTTGCACTTAGCAACATGAAGCTAAAAGTCCTCCGTGTCTTTTCATGGCTTGATATTTCATTTCAGTTCAGTCCTGAGTAATATTCCAATAACTGGATGTACTACAGTTTATCCATTCATCTACTGAAAGACATTTAGGCTGTTTCAAAGTTTTGGTAATTATGAACAAAGTTGCCCATAAACATTCATGTATAGGTCTTTTGTGTAGACATAATATTTCAACTCATTTGGGTAAATATGGAGGAATGTGACAGTTAAATCACATGATAAAAATTTATTAGCTTTGTGAGGAACTGTCAAACTGCCTTCCAAAGGAGCTGTATGAACAGCAATGAACAAAGGTTCCTGTTGTTCCATATCCATGCCAACATTGACACTGTCAGTGTTTGAGATTTTGCAACTCATTTTTTAAACAAATAATGAAATTTCTTTCTTAACCAGAAACATTGTAATGCACAAGTCATGTACAGAGAGGTGTGTCAATGAAACATAACACTCAGGTAACATTCGAGGACTGACCTCCTACTGGCTGCAGCTTACACACGGCTCTTCGTGACCACCAGAACCTTGGGCTTTTCTACTTCAGCTGTTAATGATTACCTCAACAGATTTCCCTATAACATACCACACTGGCTGTATGACTCACTGAAAACACTGCCCAGTTAATTGTCTGAACAGCCTCTCCAGTTAGACTCAGAACTCCACTTGAGGAGTCTCAGGAGGACAGAAGGACAGAAGAGTTGCTGGAACCGCCCCACTCATCACTCAACAGCGTCCACACCACTGCACTGCAGCTTCTGAATACTGCTCTTCAGAGGGTCATTATCTGATCTACTTAGCCTGTACCACCTCCCTTCTCAGAGACACAGAGACCACAAATATCTGGTCTGAAAGGCAGGCCCTATAGTTCCAGATATTTAGGAGACCGAGGCAAGAGGATCACAAGTTCAAGGCCAGCCTGGTCAATTTAGTAAGACCCTGCCTCAAAATTAAAATTAAAAAAAGATTGTAGATACAGTTCAGCAGTAGAATGCTTACCTAGCATATACAAGGCTCTGGATTCAATTACCAGTAATACACACACACACACACACACACACACACACACGAAGTATCTGGTCTAAATTCCAAAGTCGCAGCATTGAGGATGTAGGTCAATGGTATAGCACTAGCATGCACAGGCCTGGGTCCAATACTCATTGTTCAACCTCATGTGTCAAGGCCTCCACTGGGTCCAAACTGAAACCCTGAAATACCCAACATCTGAAATTCTACTAACACTGTTTAGAGTTTCAGTATATTGATTACACTTCAAACTATAGTTCAAAGCAAGTTAACCCCTCAATCTATTGCCTCAGCTAGTCTAGATCTCCTAAACTCAAAAGATCTTCCCCACCTCAGTCTTCTGAGTGGGGGGTATCACAGCATGTACCATCCACCGAACTAGCTTAACATCTTCTAAGTCAAGCCAAAACGAAAGACTTCTGATTCACACTCGACTGCACGTTAGAACTACCTGGGGAACTTCTGATATAACTGATCTGGAGTACAGCCTGGGCATGTGGAATTTTAAAAAGCAAATATCCAACATACTTTCATTCAAGATCATTAACTTCCTTATAGAATTTGGCTTCTAATTTGGGGCCAATTCCAACACAAGGATTTTGTTGGCACCAACTGGATGTTTTACAGTGCAGACTCAAATGTATCAGCACTAGCAGTCACTAACTACATTCGTAAAGTTTACATAATCAATAGCAGCATAAACTCTACAGTTACAAACTGCAAACCATCACAGCCAAGCAGGTTTGGTCAGTCATTTTGACTTTGCTAGTCACTACAGCCTAACTCCTCACCACATTCTGGCCTTCATCACTATCTCCAGCCTCATTATGTTCCTTTTGATTGGCATATTAGGCCAATAAGGTCTCACCTTATTACAGCAGTATATCAACTTCCCTCCACATCATCCACCACTACACTAGTCTCAACACTGGCCCTCTTCTCCCTTCTTATCCTTTAGGCTCATCATACTGGTGATTGTTCTTGGTCAAATGTAGGCACTTCTTTGTTACCTGTATCATCAAACATGAGGAAAAACTGCCCAAAATACAACCACCGGTTAGGATCCAATGAGCAGCAGCGGCAGCGGCGGCCAGTGTAGAGATGACATCAGACAATGAGGTCACAGGCTTAGAGAGGCACAAACAACTCAGCAGAGCAGCACCGGACAGGGTGGGAAAGTGATGGGATGGGTGGAGAGTTACCAAAAGACAAAACCAGCCCAATTATACACCTCTACCACTGGCCGAAGCAACAGAAAAGTCAGCAAATTAAATTACTCTAGAAGAAGCATGCAGATGCATGAGTATCTGCAGTTTTCAGAGTCTGGTACACAGAAAAATAAGCAGAAATGCAATGGGCTTCGCTGTAGCAGGTGTAAATCCTGCTTCTCCCTAAGGCAGAGACTATGTCATTTCTATATCGGGCATCCCATGCTCTAACGCACACCTATGCTCATTTAGATGTCTAAATGTCTATAATCTTTTCAGAAAGAGCCACAGACAGTAAAAGGAAAAAGGCTAGAAATTTAGAAGATGCCATATTGTAACATTTGCTCAT
This sequence comes from Eospalax fontanierii, assembly GCA_035773235.1. Taxonomy (NCBI): domain Eukaryota; kingdom Metazoa; phylum Chordata; class Mammalia; order Rodentia; family Spalacidae; genus Eospalax; species Eospalax fontanierii. The sequence continues at coordinate 12,108,697 of CM069544.1, read as the reverse complement.
GCTTCATCCTTTTATTTTTCAGAAATGTTAGAAGCAGCTGAGAGCTGAGCACAGTGTGCTGGGAAGCAGAGAGCCTAAAGCAACAGCCTGGTCCATGATGTAACACTAGCCCATACACTGCCAGGTATTTTTAAATCATGCCTTAAAGAAAATGACTCACTGAAATGTCTCTTGCATATGAAGTAAGTTCCCAAACCTGCAGCCTTTATCACAAAGGCTTTTCACTGCTCACATGAAAGCACAGCACAGCTCCCTCACTAAACATGATCATGTGTATAACAGCACCACACGTAGCACCTACTACATTGTAGGAGCTCAAGAAATACCTGAACCTGGATCTGAAGTTCCAGCTAGAAGTCCTACTGTCTTGTTTTAAGAAGAGATGGGGCTGGTTCACTCCATGCATCTTAACACATGCCCAGATAATCTCAAAGCTCCAGAGAGAGCAGTGTTTCTCAGCTGTGTGGCTGAGGGCAGGCTGAGGACTTTATACACTTAGTAGTTAATTCTCACGATGCATCTTCCAAGGAAGATTTCACTATTACCATTTCAAGGAACAGGAGTCAGAAGGAGTGAAGAAGCCACCCAACTCAGCTGGATCATCAGGAGCCAGAACCCAGTTCTCTAGCCCATGCTCCATTACAAACCTATTTTCTAAGGATCTTAATATAGAGTGAGGATCCTGAGACCAGCAGACTTGGCACACTGGGCTCTGGTCTCCAGCTCGCAGCTACAACCTCAGACAACCAAAGCGCCCTAGAACTCTATTTCCTCCCATATGGTTGGAAGATCTCTAATTCCCAATGTAATTATTCTGGCCCTTTATCCCTTTAATTCCCCTTTTTCTACTACCTCCTCTTTCCTCTCCTCCAAAATGCACTGGATAATCTGTATTTGTAAAGAAAGAAGATGTAAAATTACACATAATAGTGCTATTTTTCCAAAAAGAACTTGGATGGTCATGATCTATCTCTCAATTTTTCAGTCAGCTAATGGGACACACTGTAATTCTCCTAGGGCAGCCCACAGAAAAGCACTGGTTTATCTGGGATAGAAAAACAATAATAAACCCCTTTTCAGAATTCAGCTTTCTGGCAACCCATCAGATAAACAAGTTCTGGGAAATAAGGATAGTGTCAGGAATTTTTCCCAAAAATCTTTTTCCTAAATGCATAATTTATACAGCACAATCATATATTTTCTCATTTCAGAATCTGATGAAAAGTTACAAATTCCTATGGAAATCAACAGGGACTATATTAGAGATAAGGCCAGGACTAGGAAAATTAGAATCGTTTTAACAATCTCCCCACCATCACCACCACCCACCTCGTAAGAAAGACAAATGCAAACAAAACTGTAATTTTCTGATTTACCAGCTTAAAAGAATCGGGGCCAGTTAGATGGCTCAGAGAATGGGGCACTTGCTGCCAAGCCTGACCTGAGTTCAGGACCCAGACGGTGGAGAAACAGAGCAGACTCCTACAAGCTGTCCTCTGACCTCCACATATGTATAACAATGTGCATCCATATATACACACAATAAATAAATTAATAAATAATAAATGTAGTAAGAAAGTTCAAGTTATAAATAAATGAAAACAGTAACCCATCACCCAGGAAACCAAAGGACAGCATTTTTTTTTCAATATTTTTATTGACTCTTTGAGAATTTCATACAATGTACTTTGATCACATGGGACAGTATGGTTTTTAATTTCCAGATCCTCATTCCAGCCATGATCAATTACAAGCCCTTTACCCTCTCTTCTCACTCCATTTGAGGCTGGGACAAGAAACTTAAAATCCTCTTTAGAGATTCCATCTAATTTATGAGCAAAATTACTATTACCTGTTTCCACGCTGGTGTCTCCTGAGGGTGTCACCTCGTTAGGTTCAATTATTCTTAAATTTCTCAGCTGAAAATCCTGGTGATTCGCCCTTAAAGAAAGAAAGAAAGAAAAGAATGTTGCAGACTTTGACCACAGGATATGTGGCAAGGCATCAATTTGACTTAGCAGTTTTCCTACATGAGTCAGAAGAACTCTCACCCCAGTATCAGTGATGGTTTCAGATAAGACCTGCTGGCATAAAACATCGCAGCAGGCAAACCTCCTCAGTCCTAGCTCCCACCCCATCAGTTCTCGTCAATGGTATCTCCTCGCCACCAGACAAAGATTTGTTTCCAGAACTGTATTTTCAGTAACTAGGTTTCTCCTTTGTACAGGTTCTATCTGGTTCCACTCCATTTTTATGGTACCTTTTCCTTCTCTCTGGGTTCTATTTCTTCTATTGTCAACATAATCATTTTTAGGTGCTTATTTCAGAATTCTTTCGGATTTTCCAGTTGGGATGGCAATTTTTATGTTCGCAAGATAAGAGGATGGTGATTTCACAGGAGGTGGGAGGGAAAGTCTCTCTAACAATATTTGCCATTTTAGTAGACAAAAGAAAGTTAAGAAGGCAGCCATGTTAATTTCTAGGGGAAGAAAAGTCCAGGAGGGAATACCAAATAAAAGACCATGAAGCAGAAGCATGCCTGGTATGCCTACGGGGGAGCAAGGAGGCATCTGTTGTTTTTTGGTTAGCTGGCTGATTATCTTAGGCCTTCTGGCCATGGTAAGAGGAAATCTCGAAGCAGTGTCGATTGGCATTTCCCTGATCGCTAAGGATACTGAACTTTTTTTTTTTAATATTTCTCAGTCATTTGCATTTTATCTTTTGGAAAGTGCTTAGTTCCTTGTCTCTCTGAGGTTTAGTTTCTGAGTTCTTGTATAGTTTAAATACTACAGACTGACTAGATCAGTCAGATGTGGAGCTGGTAAAGTTTTTCCCCATTTAGTAGGCTGTCTCTTCACTTAAATGATGCTGTCCTTCACTGTACACAAAAGCTTTTCACTTTCATGTGGTCCTACTCTGCAACTGTTGGTCTTAATGCCTGCACTACTATTCAGAAAGTCTTTCCTGTGCCTCTCAGTTCAGTGTATTCCCCACTTTCTCCTCCATCAGATTCATGTACCAAGTCTTATGTTGAGGCCCTTGATCCATTTCAAGTTCTGTGCAGGGCGAGAGATAGCAATCTTGTTTCATTCTTGTACATGTAGCTACCCAGTTCAAGTTGAAAGATGCTGTCTTTTCTCCAATGTGTGCTTCTGGCCTCTTTGTCAAAAACCAGGTGGCTGGGGGGACAGGAGGCAGGGCTTATAGCCGGGTCCTCAATTCTAGTTCACTGATCACTGTGTCTATTCGGTGGTATGGATATGGAGAAAGGGAAACACCTGATCACTGCCGGTGAGAATGGAAACTGCAGGTGAGAATGGAAACTGCAGCAGCCACCAAGGACTTCAGTGTAGAGGTTTCTCAAAAAGCTAGAAAAAGATCTACCACTCCTGAGCATATACCCAAAGGACTCCATATCCTACTAAAGAGATACCTGCTCAACCATGTTCAATGCTGCTCTATTCACAATTCACAGGAAAGAGAAATAACCCAGATGTCCGTCTACTGATGAGTGGATAATGAAAATGTGCTACATTTACACAATAGAATATTATTCAGATGTTAAGAAAAACAAAATTTTCAGGGTTAGAGAGATAGCTCAGCATTTAAGAGCACTGGCTGCTCTTGCAGAGGACCCAGGTTTGATTCCCAGTACTCACATGGCAGCTAACCAACATCCATAACTCCAGTTTCAGGGGACTCAAACACCCTCTTCTGACGTCCGTAGGCACTATGCCACACAAACGCACTTACCCACGTGCACGCAACACACTCATACTCACAGAATAAAAACAATGAATAAAATAGTTTTAAAAGAAATGAAAAACAAAATTTTGAAATTTGTAAGTAGATAGAGTTGAAACAATCATCCTGAGTGAGGTAATCCAGACCCAGACAGACAAATGTCACATTTCCTCTTATATGTGGATGCTAGCTTTGAATGTGTGCCTTATCTGGAAAACCCACAGAGGTCAAAAAATTGGTAAGAGGCCATGGAGGGAGGAGCTACCTACAAGAGAGGAGAGTCAGAATTCAGTGATATAAAGGGGAGGGGGGTGGGGGGAATAATGGAACAGGAAGGGTTAAACGCAGTGGGAGATGGGAGGGCAGGAGTGAGGAGGGATTATGGGGAGGGATAAATAATACTAAAGCCTCTCTAAAAGTCATATGGAAACCTACTGTAGAAGCTTCCTAATATATATACTATATGATATATATTATATATAATATATATCCTATAAACTATATGCATAGTTTAAATGGACTTAACTATAAAGGGAGGCAATGCCCTTCTAGGCATTACAGGTTAGCAAGTAAGAAGCCCAGTGCCAGGAATGGACTACCTCCTTTGAGAGCTGTTGGCCAGGAGAGTCCCACAGACCCTCAAACATTACTGGCTACTGCCATTACTCTTGGTTAACCTCCAGAACTTGATTGTAAGTCCTTACAGTTAAATACACTATGTACTTGGAGTCATAAGACATGGAGAAATCAAGCTGGTACTAATCTCAAAGTTCCAAGCCTACTGATTTGCCTTCATAGTACTATAAGGTGTTATGTATGTATGCTACCAGAGGAAAAAAATAGTCATCAATCTCATCAAGCTGTGAACCGTCTGAGCTTCAAGACCAGCTGGCCTGGCAACATATGGTATGCAATAGTGGTATGAATGTTATCGGAATAACCACCTACTTTCTGCTTGGATTTAAAGCCCACTACAAAAGATGGAACCGAAACCTGACACCATTATTGGGGCCATAAACCTGAAGCTACATAGGTCATAGATCCTGGGGCAAATTTACTACTACTACTCAGCTAAATGCACATAATATTAAACCAACTTCTAATTACTTACTGCTATACCATAGAATGGTGCATCTTTCAACATTCACCAAAGAAGTTTCTTTATGCAGTACATGATTAATACAGAGTCACAACTGGGCAAGATGCAGAGTGCTCATTCCTAAGTGGGAAACCTATTATCACACTCTCTCCTCCCAAGGCTCAGAGATCATCCGAGAAGTCGGAGGGGGAAAGACTATAAGAGCCAGAGGCAGTAAAAGGCTAGAATGAAACAGTATCTTCCAGACACAACTGGGCAATTGCACACACAAACTTACAGCAGCTGTGACAATATGCACAAGATCAGCTCAAGATCAAGGCAGACAAAATCCAAGCATAAAGAGGGAAAGTGGGCACAGTCTCACCCTAGCTGAAGAGCTAGTGGCAAATGATGGCTACTGGAAGGAGGAGTCTGATTTCTTGAAAGATGTAACCCTGGTAGGTCAATCACACTCCAGAGTATGGCATCATATTCAAGAGTATATGGGCAGCAGGAACTGAACTGGATGTTTTTAAAGGGGGCGGGGGGGCACAAAGCTGGGTGAGCAGGGAGGTGGGGATGGATGTGAGGGGAGATAGGGGAGGGTATGACTATGATCAAAACACACTATGAAATTCCCAGAGAATCAATAAAAATATTATTTTTAAATGAAAAAAGAAAAGCAAGGAAGCCAGTACAGTGTGTCTATGTCTGGGTACAGGGATGTAGGTGGTTAGGAGATAAGGCCAGAGACGTGCCAGGAGGCCTATTGTAGGTTTGGGACTTTCCTCAGCTACGAACTTAAAAGTAATAATCCAACAACCTTTTTATGTGTTGATAGAGACAAAAATGTCCTCATTAATTCAATCTACCACATGCCCAGAACCTGAAGACTAGATATTTGAACAGGTTTTCTCTTGTACAAATGATACTTTGGTTTCAATCGTTAGTATGTGTTTAACTGAGGGAATCATATAGTTTTCCATTTAAAAGAAAGTAAGACACCAGGCTGTAGGAAAAGAAATGAGACCCCAGGGTTGTTGCCTAACACTACAGGAGGGATGGAAAATAAGACATGCCACTTATCTCTTATAAATATTAGTGCAAATATCTTCAACAAAACACCAGACGCAGGTTTTACTCCAGGAATTCAAGGTTGGTTCAAATCAAATGAAATTTAATTAATGTAATACACTATAGCAGTAGAATAAATAAAGATCAAAACTAGGTCAACATCTCAAGCCATGGAAAAAGCATTTGATAAATCCAACACCCATTCATGGTAAAGTATTCAATAAACTAGAAGAGAAATTCCTCAACCTGAGCCAGCAAAATGTTCAGCAGATAAAGGCACCTGCCAGCAAGCCTGACAATCTCCTGGACCCACACAGTGTGCAGTGAAAATCAACTGTCACGAGCTGTCCTCTGACCTTCAAAAGTATACCATGGTGTAGGCACAAACACAAATAAATGTAATTTTTAACTTTTTTTTTAATTCTACAACCTGATAATTATTATTACAAAATCCACAACTAATACCATCTTTAATGTTGGAAACAGAAGTTTCTACCCTATGACTAGAAAGGAGCAAAACAAGAATTACTGCTCTCTACATGTACTTGTGGTTCTATCCAGGGCAATTAGGCAAGAATATGAAAGAAAATGCATCCAGATTAGAAAACTCTCTCTTTGCAAATGACATTACCTTGAATAGACAAAATCCTAAAAAATTCACCAGAAAATTAGAATGAGTTCACCAACACAGCACATAAGTTAATTATATTTCCATACTGTGATAGTTAGAATGAGCATGTCCCCCATAGGACCTGAGTATTCAGACATTTTGCCCCCAGTGGGTGGCACTGGTTTGGAAGTCTTAGAAGGTGTGAACATGCTGGAGGAACACGTCACTGGGAGTGGGTTTAGAGAGCTCTTAAGCCCTGCTGGATCTCCAATCACTCTCTGCTTCCTGTGCTGGCTTGAAGACGTGAGCACCTACCTTCAGCATCTACTCCAGCCACTTCTGCTGTCATGCTGCCCAGCCATGATGGACTTTGCCCCTTTGGAACACTAAGCTAAATAAACTCTTCCTTTTGTAAGTTCCCTTGGTCAGTGTTTCTATCATAGCAACAGGAAAGCAAGCTAATACAGTAATTGGTACCAGAGAGTAGGTTGTTGGCTGTGAAGAACCTGACTGTGTGAGGTGTTAGAGGAATATAGAAGACTTTGTAAGTTTGGGCTAGAAAATTGGTTGATTCTGTAAGCAGAGCTTATGAGTCCATTCTAGTAAGAGCCTGGAAGACAGTAGTCCTAAGAACAATGTAGTTCCAGAAAGAAATACAGACTTAAGCAGCAATTGGGATAGTTTAGCAAAGTGTCTGGCTGGAGTCTGCCCACAGCCATAAAGCTTGCCTGAGGCTACACTGAAAATGGTCTAATTTTTTTGGTGGAGGACATTTCAAGGAAGCCTAATGTAGATATGGTGACATGGCTATTAATGGTGAATACTATGCAGATCTACAGTGAAAAAGAACAAATGGGGCAGAAAGAAATACAGACTGTACAGTTTGGATTGAAAAAGAACACGGGGAAGATCAATGTTGGAGCCAAGGTATGTGCTGAATGAGAGGGTCCCTTTGATAAAGATATTAAAGTGATTCAGGAGGCCTAGAAATTTGCGCTTAAGTAAGAGTGCCTCCAAGGCAAGACCACACCCAGCTACGCCTCCAACTTGTGAAAGGAAAATGCTGCACGGGTTTTCTAGGAGAAAACCAACTGCTGAAGAGAAAAGCTTTTAAAGTGGATAAAGAAGACTGGAGTCCATCCCAAACTTGCAGCCAAATTTGGAAATATCCCTTTACCTGGTGCTGGCTTTAGAGGCATGAAAAATGCAAGAGTGAGGGGTCATCGGTTCTTCCTCCGAGGTTTCGGAGAGACACCGAGGCCAGGCATAAAGAAAGCCCTCACAGGCCAGTAAACCCTGACAGACCATTGCATGAAGCTGTGATGTTTGTGAAGCCTGGTTGGTAGTAGAGACTGAGAAGACTGCTAGAGCAGTGAGACATCTGTCAAGGAGAGCTGCATGCAGGGAGTGGTACGAGCCCAAGAGAGACGTATGTTTCCTGCAGCAAAGCTGTAGGAGTTGAGCCGTCTAAGCCCTTTGGAAGTAAAGTCCCAGAATTTGGACACGGAACTGCTGGATTTGGTGTTTGCCCTGATTTCTGGTCTTGTTTTGGTCTAGTATTCCCTCACTATGCCTCTATTCCTCCATTTTGGAATAGGAATGTGTATTTGGTTCCATTGTATGTTGGGAGTACGTAATCTGTCTTTTGAGTTTACAGGGGCTTGGAGTTAAGAGACTGCCCTGAGCCCCAAAAAAGACTTTAGACTGTGCACTTTTGAATAGTATTGAGGCTGGCAAAGACTATGGGGACTTTTAAGGTTGAACTAAATGTATTTTGCATTTTATATAGTAATGAATCTATGGGGGCCAAGAAGTGGAATATGGTTAGGTGACTGAGAATGTCCTTCATAGGCTCTAGTTGATAGCACTGTTTTGGGAGGTCTTAGAAGGTGTGAACATGCTGGAGGAAGTACATCACTGGGGACAGGCTTAGAGAGTTCTTAAGCCTTGCTGGATCTCCAATCACTCTCTGCTTCCTGTGCCTGCTTGAAGATGTGAGCACTGCTTACCTTTGGCATCTGCTCTAGCCATTTCTGCCTCCATTCCTCCCCACCATGATGGACTCTTGCCCCTTTGGAACCCTAAGCTAAAAAAACTCCTTCTTTTATAAGTTCTCTTGATCAGTGTTTCTATCACAGCAACAAGAAAGCAAGCTAATATAAATCTTTGCAATGAACATCAAAAAATACAATTAAGGAAAATCTATTTATAATTGTATCAAAAACAATACTTAAGAATACACTTAACAAAAAATGTATCCTGTAGAATGTACAAAATATTGATAAGGTGAAGAAAATATATACAAAAATAGTCTATGTTCAAGGATTGGAAGACAATACTGTTAAGGTGCTGATACTTTGAAATTAATTTACAGATTCAACATTCTCTCTCTCTATTAAAGTTTCAGCTGCCTTCTATGCATACACTGACAGGCAGATCCTAAAAGGTGGCAATGCACAGGACCTTGAATAGACAAAACAGCCCCAACTATTTCAACTCACCAATAAAGATACTCTAATTTTAAAATGGGGAAATAATTGGACAGACTTCTCTCCAAAAGGCCAAAGACATAAAAAATGGTCAACACTGCCAAGAGTGGTAGCTCACCCCTGTAAACCCAATACTCAGGAAGCTGAGACAGAAGAACTGCATTGACTTTGAGTGCAGCCTAAGTTGAAGTGTCCTACTCTCTCGCAAAAAAAGGAGAAGAGAAAAAAAGATGCTTAGCATCACCAGTCTGAAGAACCACAACGATGATGACGGGTGGGGCTGTGGCTCAGTGGTGAAGTAACTTGGCTTGCCCAGCACTCAGAGAGCCCTGATTCCATCTCCAGCACTGACAAAAGAAGGAAAAGAGAAAAGGCCACAATGACAGCACTTCTCACCCGCTATAAGGTAACAACCAAAAGGAAAGACAGTAACAAGAATGGATGAGGACGTGGAAAGTCTGAACCCTCAGACACTGCTAGTCAAGACAGAAAATGACTCTGTGGCTTTGGAAAACAATCTGACTCTTCTTTAAAAAATGCAAGCAGTTACCATCTAACCTAAGCAATTTCGCTCATAGGTATATACTCAGGAAAACTGAAAACATACATCCTCGTTAAAATACGTTCACAGGACTATGGATATAACTCAGTACAGAGCACTCACCTAGTATACCTAGTGTACAATCACCAGCACTGCAGAAAGAAGACAAGATCATGCTAAGGGGAAAAAAATCTGCCACAAAAAAAAAAAAAACACACACACACACAGTATATGATTCTATTTATATAAAATGTCCAGAATGGGCAAACCTATAGAGACATAGTAAATTAGTGCTTGCCAAGACCAAGAGGTAGGGAGATTGAGGGAACTAAAGAGTGATTACTAATAGGGACAAAAGAGCCATTCTGGCCTATCTACACTACAAACGAGCTCGAGCTCGGCTCCCATTGTACCTACTTTAATGAGTTCAGTTCCTGTCCCCGAAATTGAATGGAATCCTCACTTGCACACAGGATGGCACTGAAATTCTACCACTTAGGGAAGGCAACCTGGAGCAAAAGGGCCTCCTCTCTTTACCCTATCAGCTGATATCCAAAAATTCTTCTCCCCCTCCCCAAATATTGTGACTCTATAGATCTAGCACTGATCATCAGTCTGCTCCTCCAAAGTTTCCTCTCAGCCTTTAGCAGAACATTTATTATCCACTTCCCTGACCCCATTTCCAGTAGCAAACTTACAGAAAGATCTATCCACATGGATAGCTTACCCACATCCTTGAGCAGTACAAATGTGAATCTCTGCTCACACCTAACATGCTGTTCACCTCAAAGTAGGTTTGAGATTGGCCACTCACAAAACGTGAGCATAAGCTATGATCTGAATGCCACAGGTTAAGTCCCACTACAGTGCCTAGCAAATTCATTCAAGTCCCAACTAGCCTTAGAGGCTTGGTAAATCCCTGTGGACTGCCAAAGAGTTTGAATTCTGCCCTTAGTGAACTCTGATCATTTCTCTTGGTCCCCCACTTTGTTAGTTCATAAGTATATCTGGTTTGGGGTATGAGGATGGAAAAAACTAAAACATGTTTAACGTGAGTTTGAGAAATTAAGCTTCTCACTTCCTGTGTCCAAACAGAACTGGAGCGGGCTCCTGGTGGGATTTTCCTGAAGGTTATGCCAATCTATTCCCTGATACAAACTCTGAAACCATTTGGATGAAGAGGCCCCCAGGGCTGCCTATCTGTAGTGGGGATGAACCAGTAGGTGAAATGCAGGTTTCAGAACTGTCAGGGTTGAAACTTTAAAAATGGATAGCAGCCTCGGGGGTGGGGGTGGGGAGGCAGGGCACAACCACCTCTGAGTACCCGGAGAGGATCCCCGAGGGACCAACTTCCTGCAACAGCAGGGCCTTCCCCAGGCGTCGGGGGCGCAAACCACCACAGTCCCCGCCGCCCAGCGCGGCAGTTCCTCCGGCTCACTCGTCCCGGGACCGGCGCCTGCTGCCCGGAGTGCCCATGGCCCCGCCGGAAACGAACGGAGTAGTGCCCGGCTGCAGGGCTCGGTCCCCGGCTCCCTAGGGAGGCTGCGGCCAGCCGTGGCCATCGCCCGACTGCCGCAGGCCGGCCGCTGCTCACCCGCTCTCCCCGGCCCTCCCGGGTGTGCAGCACGCGCGCCGGGCCCGGAGCCGGCACAGTCCCTCACCTGACTCGCGGTGGCCTTCTGGAGGCTGCCATTCGGCGGTGACGTGCCCCGGCCCACGTCAGGGGCGCGCAGACCAGCTGATCACCCCGGCGAGGCGGCAGGAAGGGAGGTGCGCGAGCAGCCGGCAGGCGTGCGCACCGGGCCGGCCACGCCCCCCTCTGTGGCGTGCGCACGCCTAGGCCCCGCCCCCTTCCAGGCCCCGCCCGCCGACCGGGCGGGGGCGTGGCCGCGTTCCGAATCCCGGAACTCAGCCCACTGGTCCATGGAGAGGGCGGTGCCTGTGCAGCCGGCTGGGACGAAGGTACTGTGCAGCTGTGTGTCAGCGCTTCTCATTTTTATCGCCATTCCCCTAAGAGGAAGAAGGAGCTTTACCAGCTAACTGGGCTGCGGTACCTCGCGGGTACAGTCAACATTCAGGATTGCTCAGAGGAGAGGGTGGTGGCCAGTTCTGTAAGAACATACATAGGCTCATAGAGACCATGTTAGGCTATCACTAGCTGAGGCCCTAGAGATGCCCCCCAGTTATTTCTCCAGACAGCTCTAACACCCAGCTGCTCTCTTCACTTGGGAAACCGTTAGACCCTCAACGTTAAAGAGTCCAAACTAAGCTCCTGAACTCCTACACAGACAAAACAAAAAAACGTTCTCCAAATACACCTTTGCCATCTCAGTCAGAGGCTACTCCATGCTTTAAGCCCAAGAATACCAGGGTCATCCCTGCCTTTTTCCCGCGCCATGCCTGGGCTGCCCCCAAATCTCCTTGGTCCTATCTTCAAAATAAATTCCCAATCCACCTGTCATCCATCTTGTGTGTATCACTTCCACCGCTTCTGTGTGACACAGCAGCACAGCCTAAACCCTCCAGCTAGACCAATCTTTTGCAATGGTTCCCTGTGATGTTTAGTGTTGTTTGTCAACACCATTTAGACTCACCTTGGAGAAGGTTCCTGGACACTTCTGTGGAGGATTATTTTGACTACATCAATGTGGGAAGACCCATTTTAATTGTAGCCAGGCCCATTCCCTAGGCAGAGGATCCCGGACTTGTATAAAGTGGAGAAAATGAGCTGAGGACTAGAGTACATGCATCCATCCATTGCTCCTGGTTGCGAATGTAATGTGAGACTATCACCTGGAACTGTGAGCCAAACAAACTCTTTCTTAAGTTCCTTTTATCACAGAAACAGGAAAAGAAACTGTGAAGTTCCCAATTTCAGTCAGGATGAAAGCTCTTCTTGATGGCAGTTTGTGCCTAGATCACTCTACTTCAAGCTGGCCTCGTCCTTGAAAAAGCTGAGCTCGCTTCCTCTGTGAGACCTACCCTGGCCACAGTATTTAAAACTATAAACCCAGGCTAGGTGTTGTAGAGCACTTGGGAGGCAGAGGCAGATGGATCTCTGTGAGATTGAGGCCAGCCTGGTCTATATAGCAAGCTCCAGGTCAGCTGGGGATAATGAAGACCCTGTCCCCCTCAAAAAAACAAATGTATATTTTGCCCTCCCCTTCTCCCTACCCTACACACACACACCCTAATCATCAATGCAGTCATTTGTCTTGTTGGGTAATAAGCAATGACTGACATTTAGCAAATTCTCACATATTTTCCACACAAATGAATGTCCCCAGATTGTACACTTCTTGTGAGTAGGACAGTGGCTCTCCTGTTCATTGTTATGTCCTTGGTGCTTAGAACAACACCGGGCACTAAATGAAAGTGACTACATTTTTAAAAGGTGATTTATGCCCCCTCCTGCGCTGACCTTGGTGAAGGACTAATAAACGTACCAAATAGGTTCTGCTGTCTACAAGAACTGGAAGTTCCATTTGTACTCAATAAGCACTTAGACAAGCCACGAAAGAACTAAAGAAGCCGTGCAGCACGGCGTCTGTTCATTTCCCCAAACTTATGGAGCCAAAAAGAGAGAGACTGTAAACAAAATGACTGGCTCCTGCCCACACTCAAAAGATGGCAAGCAATAAAAGAGAAAGCTTCAGATACCAGAGATAAGTGAAACCAAAAGGCAGCAAGCAATTCATATTTATATTGCTTGGGAGAAAAGAGTTGGCTCAGAATTGATGTCGTTGGCTTTAAGGGGGAGAGAAAGAAGCACTTAGTGTTCCCTGAACTAGACTTGAATTCCTATTTACAGGACAAGAAAGCCTTCCTCCTGGTCTTGAAGTTCTTTAGAGAAAAACACAGGGAGAAGTTGAGAAGAATCATCAGAACATGAGAACACGAGGGGTTAAATGTGGCTCTTCTGACTCTATAGACCTCACATCTTTGCAGGAAGAAGTACCACACCCACATTTAACTGAGCACTTTGTGTCTAGCCCACAGCAACCTAATGAACCTAGTGTCCTTGTCTTACTGGTTGGGAAGTTTGAGATTTCCAGAGGTTAGGTTCATTACCCAAAGTCCTTGAGCTCCTAAGTGGAGAAAATTGCAATGTAGGTCCTGACATTATCATGGATTCTTAGCTCCCACATACTGAACAACAAAGTTCTAGGTAAGGAACCCTTGAAGTGGCCTCAGCCAATGGAAAGAGGGAGGCAACTAGTTTCAGCATCTGGACCCAGACTGGATGCGCCTTAGATGCAAGCAGAAGCAGTAGCGCATGGCAACATGGTAGACTGACTTGTATCTCCTCCAAACATCATGGGCCAGAGCCCCAAACCCCAGTTCTAAAGCATGTGATATGACTTGGACATGTAATTAATTAAAATGAGATCACACTAGAGCAGACAGGTTCCTGTTCCAATATGACTAATGTCCTTATTTTTAAAAAAAAAAGAAAGAAAGAAAGAAATGTGGACATATTGTGAATAAGAGAGAATGTCATGTGAACATAAAGGCAGAGATCAAAGTGATCCATCTAGAAGCCAAGAACACACAGGAGATTGCCCACAAACCACCAAAGTCAGGAGAGAGTTAGGAACAGATTCTCCCTCAGACCTCCTCAAGGGAAAAAAATTACCTTTAGACACCTTGATATTACACTTCTGGCCTCCACAACTTTGACACAATACGTTTCTAGTTTTGGAGCCAGCAGTTTGTGTCCATTTGTTATGCAAGTTCTGGAAAACTAACTCAAAGCAAGCTCTGCAAGTCCAAGAGTGCGGGTTCTACATAGACCTGCTATTTTGGTCCCCCACCCCACACTCTGATAATGTTCTGTTTCCTTGGAGCCCAACTTTGACCCCTTCCCTCCCTCTCTCATTTTCAGTCAGTTCTGGGGAGCATACTGTGACCCAGACATAAAGCCAGAATGATGGGCTCAAAGACTGAAATGGGACTAGGAGAATACAGTGAGATTTTCATGGAAAGTGCTGGAAAGGGCTTTGCTCTCTTCTGCCGGCAACAGCCTGGGTGGCTCGACTCCAGAGCTGCTGCGTCCTCATGCAGCATGTGAACAGCACAGAGACAGCAGAAGCAGACCGAGGACAGAGAAGATAAACAGACCTCATGACAGTGTCTGAGCCCTGAGTCCTGCCGTGCCTTGGACCAGATCTCCCACTGGACTTTTCAGGTGTCAGCCAAAGAATTTCGTTTTGTGTTTAAGTCATTTTGACATGGGTTTCCGTCACTTGTAATCAAAAGACTTCTTACTGAATCATTTAGGTAATCATTTGTACGGTTGAATTTTATGCATGAGTAATTACAGCTTTATTAATAGCCATACACTATCAAATGAAAAAGATCACAATATATACAATCCCATTTTCATAAAAACAGACTTAGATACATACTATTATAGTGAAAATGCTTTTTTAGAATAAGAGGAAAGTGATCTACAGTATCTTAGCAGTGCTTGTCTCGAGGTGGCAGAAATTGGGACAGTTTAGACTTTGCCTGGCTTGTTTTCTTTTGTTTTGGTTCCTTTCTTTCATCTTCTTCACACACCACCACCACCATGCTGGAGGTAGGAGAAGTAAACCCAAGATATTTTTTGTTGTTGTTAAAAAAAGAAAGTAGAGCCAGCAAGATAGGTCAGAGGTAAAGGCACCTGCTGTAAAGCCGGATGGTCTGAATTTGACCCCCAGGATCCACATGGTGGAAGGAGAAAACAGACTGCTGCAAGTTGTTGATCTCTGATCTCCACACAGACATCATGGCACCTGCACACGAGAGCGCGCGCGCACACGCACACACACACTCACACTCATGCACACACACACACAATTGAGAAACAGAGAGAGAACAAAGGGCTGGGAATTTGTCTCCATGGTAAAGTACTTGCCTGGCATGCACAAAGGCCCTGAGTTCATTTCCCATCACTGCCAAAAAGAGAGAAAGGATAAGCCTCCTCATGCTGCCTTTCTCTTGAGGAGGCAAACTACAGGATCCTGCATCTTCTAAATCTGAACAAGCAATTAATAGTGACGTTCCAGTACTCAAGTTAATAAATGGTTGATAGCCTCACTATTTACCAAGAAGGAAGCCTATGGCAATATTCCTTCAATAAACTCCCACATAAAGGGACTTTGAAAATGAAATTCTTTGTAGTAGATCAAACAAAAATAGAGATTCCAAGATTTTTAACTTTTTAAAACATTTCTCTTTGTTCTAATAAAATCGATAGCTACGAGAGTAGTGATGAGTGAGGGTCGCATAAATTGTTATAATATGATCTTATTTCTTTCGTAAAGTTAACTAAAAGATAGGCTTGTGGTTACACCCTAGAGAGGAATGGGAAAAGAAAGCCAACTTTCAGGATTGCAGAGTCTGCCAAAACAATGTACTGTAAATTAAGGGTGGGAGAATGCATTTGGCTGGGTTCACAGTCTACTCACCCTTTGTATTCAGTGAAAACTGAACTCGGACCTTTTGATATCTGAGTTCCATTTGTTCTTGGCAAAGTTAAGTTCCCTGATTCAAATTTTAAAAAAATTTAAACCTTAGGAGGCCCACAGGGTTTCTTGGACATCAAATGATCATTGCACAAACAACATATTGATGAACTAAGTGAAAGTGAATCTCGAACACTTAGAGTAAGTGTTTTCAGGAACACACAGACATACCCATGCTGTCGGACAAAAAGTCTCAGAGTGGTGATACTGTCTGTCTCTTCCTTCAGGAAGCATCCTATTTTACATTATTCTATCCCCTTCTCGAGAAGCCTTTGGGTGGTGGGAGGGGGTCCTTGGCCAACATGACAAAGGCAAAAGAGTCTAGGTAGTTGTTCATAATGTTGGCTTCTCACAGTCTCTTCCTAGTTACATCTTGAACACAAGGCTCTAGGAAGAGTTAACGTGGCTCAGAGGTCAAGGTCAAAAGACAAATTCTGTACCTGATTCTGCAACTAAATCAAGAGTATAGCTTTAAGCTGGGCATGGCAATACGATGCCTTTAGTCCCAGGACTCAGGAGGCAGAGGCGTTGCGGGGGGCGGGGGAGCTCTGTGAGTTCAAGGCCAGCATGGTCTACATAGTGAGTTCCAGGTCAGCTGGGGCTACAAGGAGACCCTGTCTCAAAAAGACCAGAGAGAGAGAGAGAGAGAGGGAGAGAATAGCTTTAAAGAAGGCAGAGCACTCACTTATCTTTCCTGGTTCCCTAGATCTACTTTCTTCTAGATCTACTCTGTAGCTATCAAGACCTATGTAGCGAATCTAAAGTTGGCAGGCTGACAGATGCACTCTGTGTGGCCCTCAATGTATTCTCTCGTTACAGCATTACTGAGAACTATTCACATACCATCCAATTAGCCTGTTTACAATGTGCAGCTCAGTGGTTTTAATATATTCACAGCCATCGCCACAACCCATTTTAGACAATCCTCTTCACCCCAGAAAGAAATCTGCGCCTTTCATAGCAGCTTTTTGTCCCCTGACCCCACCCTCCGTACCCTAGGGAACTACGAATCATTCTGTCTCCATAGATTTGCCTCTTATAAGCATTGCATAAGAAAACTATCATAAAACATATAGGAGTTTTTCACTGGCTTCTTCCATTTTAAAAGATTTCTATTTATCTTTATTTGTATGAGTGTTTTGCCTGTGTGTATGTAAGAGCATCGCATGCATTGCCAGAATTACCATGGAAGCCAGAAGAGAATGTTTGCCACTATCATGGTATTTTTAAAAAGTTTTTATTTTTTATTTTTAATTACATGCATTGTGTATGTATGTGTGTGTATGCACTTAGTGTGTGTGTGTATGTGTGTGTGTGTGTGCACATAAGTGCAAATGCCCTAGGAGGCCAGAAGAGGGCACCAGATACCCTAGAGCTGGAGCTACAGGTAAGTATGAGCCGTGCTAGTACCCAAACTCAGGTCCTCTGTAACAACAGTACATGCTCTCAGCTGTAAGCCATCTCCCCAGCCCTCAACATGACGTTTTAAAAGTTTATCCATGTTCTAGCATGTATCTGTACTTGATTCCTTTTTAACTGCTGAATATATTAAATAATATCCTATACAATGGAGAATTGTCTTTCATCAGCTGATGAACATTTTTCAATGTTTCCACTTCGGAAAGTACATGAATAATGTTAGTCTTGAACATTTGTGCTCAATTTGGGGGGCTTGGGGGAGAGTTGTTGGGGTTTTTTTGTTTGTTTGTTGGTGTTCTTAAGACAGAGTCTCCCTATACCCCAGCTGACCTGGAACTCACTATGTAGACCATGCTGGCCTTGAACTCACAGAGATCAGCCTGCCTCTGCTTCCTGAGTGCTGGGACCAAAGGCATGCACCACCACACCCATGTCCAGCTTTATTCACAAGTTTTTATTTGCACATATATTTTCGTTTATCTTAAGTTTACCTTCGAAGTAAAATGTTAATCACATGGTCACTCCAGTTAACCCTTTAAGGAGTTAACTGCTCTACTGCTCTCCAAAGTGAGCAGGCCATTTCACGATCCCACCAGCACTGTGAAGGCTTCAAGTTCTTCATATCTTCACTAATACTTGTTATTATCTTTTTGATTCTAGCAATCCTAGTAGGTATTCTAAAGTACTACCTTACTATAATTTTGATTTCTGGTTTCCTTACACTAATGATATTTAGCACTTTTTAATGTTTATTCATTATTTGTATGTCCCTATAGGAAGATATCTTCAGATTCTTTTGTAATTTTAAGATTATTTTATTTAGCATTGTTGTTGTTGGTATTGTTGATTTGTAAGTACTCTTTACATATTCTAAATCATTAGTAGGATTATGATTTGCAAATACTTTGCTCCCATACATTGCAGTAGATCATTGCATTTTAGATTCTAATTAGATGGCAATATTTTAAAAGGGAGATTTCAATATCTAAAAATCCGTATCTTCTGCTTCCTTTGAAAACTCAGAAGACTGGTTTGGCAACACTGGTCCTTCCTTCCATATAGCAACAAGCAACATGCATGGACCAAACCCCCTCTGAAAGATGAGACAGAGAACCCTCCATTTAGCAAGTAGGCTGTCATCCTTTACCTGTCAAATTTTTGTCCAACATTTGATTTGTGACCTCTCCTGGAGAATCTGGCTTGGATTTAAACTCCACTGAAATGTCTTTGCAGTAAAATTAAATGGCTTCTTGCCAGAATGTTGTCACCTTTGGCACTTAACAGACTGCCTCCCAAACTTAACATCAACTAGCAAGTCCTCCACTCTTGCTATTTTGCAATTTGGGTTTTTCAAGGCCTGGGGCAAGTCACTGGGACTTGGCAGAACTTTGGCAGCTCTGTTAGTCCTGATGTCATGACTGTCCCTTGCCATAATGCTCCCTCAAACAAACAAATGGAGCTGAAAAACAGACTGACAGGCTGCTCAAGCTTCAAAACGCACTACATAAAAATACATCCAGGAATGAAAATCACCAATTCTTATTGTTAACCATCACTTGCCCTGATCACAGTTTGCCTGAAAAAGAGCAGTCCCCTCTCAATAAACTCAATATCCCTAATAATACATTAGTGGCATAGCCGTGTGTGGGGGGGGGGGCATATGTACCGATGCACATACACGAAGCCAGAGGAGAATGTCTGGCATCCTGTTCTATCACTCTCTGCTTATCCCCTTGAGACAGAGCTCTCTCACTGAAGCTGGAGCTAGTCTGACCCCTAGCAAGCCCAAGGGAGCCTCCTGCCTCCATTCCCTACAACACTATGTTCCAGGTGCAGGTGCAGCCATGCCTGGCTTTTATGCAGGTGCTGAATTTGAACTCGGGTACTCAAGTTTGTACTGCAAGCACTCTTATCCTCAAAGCCATCTCCAGGAGTCTATTACTCATAAATATTCTTGGATCTGCTTCTCGCTAACCTTTAACTTATCTCTTTCTTCACTTAAATATTCTTTTTACCCTCAGTATTTATTTTAAACAACGTTATTGTGATATAGTTTACGTACCATACAATTCGTCTGTTTGAAGACCATAAGCCAATGGGTTTTAATACGTTCACAGTTGCAGAGTCGTCACCACAATCAAATTTTGGACATTTTTGTCATAAAAAGGAATTTCATATCCTTCAGCATAATTCTTCATTTCCTTCACCTTTCCCAGCACTACACAACCCCCAGTCTGTTTTCTGTTTCTATGTAATCACCTCTAACCACTTCATATAAATGAATTCATGCCCTGTATCAACCTCTGTGACTGGATTCTTTTACTTAGCATAATGTTGTCCAGATTCACCCTGACTTACCATGTGTCAAAACTTCCTTTCATCAGATAATAATCCATTAAATTGACATACCACTTCTCTGTGAGTTTCGTTGCATGTTATTGTGTTAATTTTGTTTTATTTATCATTGTCAGGATATGTGTGCACACGAATGCAAGCGTGCACGTGCCATAACGTATATCAGAGGACAACTTTTGGAGTTCTCTCCTTCCACTGTGGGTTCTGGGTATTCAAATTACATTGTCAGACATGTGCTTTTACCCACTGTGCCATCTCACAGGACTCATTTATTGCACATCGTGCAATAAGGTCATACTGGATAGCTGAGGCCAGCTTCAGAACTCACCACATAGCCCAGGCTGACCTCAGCTTCACAATCTTGCCTCAGCCTGCGAGTGCTGGGATTACAGGTGTTCACCACCACACCAGCCACATTGCACTCATCCATTCGAGTGGACCTTTGAGTTGTTTTCACTTTGGGGCTGTTATGAATAACGCTGCTACGAGCACGTGCCGGGTTCACCAGCAGGTAGGGCGGTGGAGAAGCCGGTCCAGCCGGCCTCCTCCAGGGGCTGAGCGGGATGGTGAGTGTCGATGGCCCGGACCCTCTCCACCCCGGAGAACACCACACCGAGCCGGGAGACCTGTCGAAGCAGGACCTCATTTTATTGCATCAAGCACAGTCTTATTATAGGGTAGAGGTAAGAGGTTGGGCTAAAAACGTGGGAAGTGAAGGACCAATCATTTTTCACCACGTAGGCTGTAGCCAGGTAGAGGTCATTCTTGCTATACCCTGCTGAATCACTCCTATGTGGAAGTGGAGTGTCAGAGACAGGCCACAAAACTCGAATGAGGCTCAGAAAGGCCACATGTCTGGGCCCATGAGGCCCAACAAGCACGAATGCATAAGGCTTCTGTGAATACGTACTCCACTAGCACAGGACTTGCAGGGTCCTGTAGAAACGCTGTGCTGACACAGCACAGTTCTTCATTTCTGAAGAACTGACAGTTTTTAAAGGTGGCTGTAGCACTTTCCATTCCCACCAGCAAATGGGTAAGACTTCCGATCTCTCCGGATCCTTGCCCATTCTTGCTATTCTTTGTTAATGCTTTTTTATCCTTCTTCCATTGACTCTACTGACCTTTCAAATGAAATTCCTAGTGGCATTCGTCACTGGAGAAGCATAGTGGCATTTAATTTCAGGGTGACCTCTTAGCCTCTCCTTCTAGGAAATCTATTAGAAAAACCAGTCTTCAAACATTCTTTCACTCTTGTGAACCAGATATGTTTCCGCAGTGCAGCTGAAGCCTGCAGTTCTAACCTAGCCTAGATATGTTAAATACAAACAAAATTAAGTAATTCAGTCATGTAAATTAAAGCCATAGACATGGGATTTCAGAACTAGGAGTCCCAAGGGCTCATTCACCAACAGCTTTATTTTATAGATGACTATGCTCAAACTAAACCAAGAGACTCATGTGAGCAAGGCCACACAGTTGTTTATTACAGAATAAGACTGAAACCTGAGTCTTCTTTATGCTGGAGTAACACTGAAACTAGAGACTTCAAGTTTCTGCCAGCCAGGCTTAGGGATTAAAAGAGCAAGGGCTACATCCATACACACAACAACATGCAGAAAGTAGATGGTTCCGGCCCACCTTCAATGTTCTAGTCCACCTATATTTAACTTTAAGATTTTGTTTAAATAGTCACTGATATGCTTGGGTTGCGTTTGTTCCCCCAAGGTTCATACATGCTAGGAGGTTTAGGGCCTTTAAGAGGTAGAACCTGACGGGAGTTGAGTAGGTCATTAGAGACAGCTATGCTGGAAGGGATTAAGGTAGTTCTCCTGGGGACCCTGAGGTTGGCTTTCACTGGAGCAAGTTGCTGTGGGGGAGCCTGGACCTTCCCACGCTCCAGCTTCCTGTTGTATAGCCTCATCTCCCTCTGGCACACCCTACTGCCATTGTGATTCTATGAACCCACAGGCCTTCGTAAGACCTGGGAGGAAACCACCACCATGTCCTTGAACCTCTAGAATTGTAGGAAAAGAAATATCTTTATTTAAAAACCTAGCTTCATGAGCTGGGCATGGTGGTACAGACCTTTACTCCAAGCACTCCAGAGGCAGAGGCAGGTGGATCTCTTTGAGTTCAAGGCCAGCCCGGTCTACATAGTGAGTTCTAGGGCAGCTGGGGTTCCAGGGAAACCCTGTCTCAAAAAGACCAAACAAACAAAAAATAAGCCAGCTTCCTATATTTCGTTATAGCAATAGAAATTTGACAGTACTGCTAACTCATAAAACAAAGAGATTTCATACAAACAACGGAATACACATCAATAATATCTGTTCACATTGAGCTTCTAGCTTCTGCCTAAATTTTGCAAAGACCAAATGTGTTAGTGCATGCCTGTAATCCTGTGTCTTAGAAGGGAAGGCAGAAGGATCAGGTCATCCTCAGCTACATACTGAGGTTGAGACCAATCTGGGCCACATCAGATTCTGTCTCAAAAAGCTAAAAATTAATTAATTAATTAATTAATTAATTAAAACAAGCCAGCTAGGGTTGAGTGATACGGCCCAGTACTTGCCCAATGGGCTCACTTATCATGGTGTGTGTCCACCTATTTCCTCGAAGCAGCTGAATTCCTAGAACACTTGATCAGGATAACTGAGGCCTATGTGAGGTGCTGGTACATTTGTTGGCTACAGAAGTATTCCCACTGTGCACAGCACTGGGAGAGAGAGTGAACAGAGAGAGGGAAGGAGGGAAAGTTAAAGAGAGAGAGATCTGACAAATGAACACTGTGGACACTTGAGATCTTTGCCTGCTCACAGGCTTGTCAGGGAGACGGCAAGTGAGGCTGGGCCTTTGCAGGGCCTCCCTTTGGCCTACATTCACAAAAAAAAAAAAAAAAAGCGGCCAACACAGCAAGACCTCATTGCAGAGATAGCATGTTGCCCAAGATCCCTCGGGGGAAGGTCTGAGAACAGTGTGTATTCTTTCGATTGAAGCCCTTCACTTTCTCTCCTGCCGGAAGCTGGCCTTACTTGTTTCCAGAGAATGACTAGTTTGCTGTCCTGTGCAGCACATCAGCTCTTCTCATCCATGACTAATGGGTGCACCCAGCTATGGTCACCCACAGCCCCTGTGGGCCCTGGGTTTTCTGAAGCATAGCAGTGCACAAATCAGACTTCTGCCAGCCAATTACTCAAGCTCACGTGCTGCGAAAGGAATACTGCGGTTGGTTGTCTGCTTCCTTATGGTCCTGGGAGGTGACCAAAGTTCAGTCCACAGTACAGTCACAGGCTCCGAGAGTCTTCCTTGCCCCGGGTCCTGAATGTCAGGGTGCGGGTGTGCTCCTTACTGGCTGTGAGAACTTTGGCAACTTGATTTTTCTCTCTAAGCCTCATCTGTAAAGTTGGGAGAAGGATGCGTAACTCCAAAGATTGTTATGAAGACTAAGAAAAAAGACCCAAGAGAAAAAAAAATGCAATATATGACATACAGAAAGAACTTTGTTCCTACAATGCATTTTTAAAACCTGACGTCTATACCTCTTCATAAAGTCAAAGCAGTGGGATTTTGGAGACCATCTGATGCATTGAACTTGTGGGACAAGCAGTTTACTCTCCCATAACAGAAAGGGATGGCCCTGATCAGCCTGTGGGCCCCTCAGCCCAGGGCTCTTTCAATACCCTCATTGTAGGAAGCAAGGCACACCTGTGCACATCACCACCGGGGGGAGGCCTTGCTATTATGCTAAACAGTCACCTCTCCTGCACTTTGGCTCAGTACTCAGCCCACTTCAGAGGCCCCTGGTGAGTCAGGGAGGGGCATGAGCTCCGCACGTGTGAAGAGCAAGATCTACATCCTTTCTGTCTTTGCCAGAAAGCCCAGTGTGTGAGAGTGGGATGGACAGCTCTGAGGCTGGAGGGAAGCACAGCTGTGAAAACAACCTGTACACGCTTTGCCCAGCTCCTTGTCACAGAGAGCTGCTCCTAAATGGAGACAGCAAAACAAGACCAAGACACCGCTGTCCTATGATCTCATCACCAACTGGCTCTTCCCTCCTTTCTTGGAAGTTAAGAGGGACTGAAACCATACAGTTATAAAGTAATAGATTTAAAAAAAACACCTTGGCTTGGAGCAGTGGTGTGGACTTTAATCCAGGCAGGACAGAGGCCTCTGTGAGATCGAGGCTAGCTTAGTTTCCCTTACATAATGAGTTCCAGGCCAGTTAGGGCTGTGAAGAGACACTATCTGAAAAAATAAATCAACAACAGCAACAACAAAAAGTTTCCAAAGAAAAACTATATTAAACCTCACCCACCCAGCCCAAGGCTCAGGGACCACTATGGAAGGGATGGACTGATTGTAAGACCCGGGGCTGGAGGACCACAGGAAACAGTTTTCCAGGCAGCTGAGAACTTGCTCATATGAACTTACGGCAATGGTGTCAGTGTACACAAGACCCATGCAAATTCAGTTAGACAAGACTCAGCGTAGAAGTGGGGAGATGGGCAGGAAGTCCTAACCTTAGCCGAGGGACTGCTGGAAGCCAGTCACTGCTGGATGAGGGAGAACTGCTCTTCTTTAAGGGAGTGACTCTAGATAAGCTGAACAGGCTCCTGTGGATGAACTTGTACCAGGGACATCTGGAGGCACAAACTTGACTCCATAGGCCTTAATGTATATGACAGAATACATGAAATCCAGTGGGGCACTATGGGAGATGCAGATAGAGGAAGGATCTAAATATGAATAAGATGTATTCTATGAAATGCACAAAAGTTCAAGGAAAAATAGATAATAAGCAAAACTTCTATTCTTAAGGTTTTAAGGCTGGGTAGATGGCTCATTGTATAAAATGCTGCCACACAAGCCTGAGGACTAGAGTTCAGAGACCCAGCACCCATGCAGGAGCCTGGTGAACATGATAGTAATTTCAGTGTTCTGAAGACAGACACGAGGGACCCCTGGAGCAAGCTCTGGGATCAAGTGAGGGACCTGCCTCAGTGAAAAGGGTGGAGGGAGATCAAGAAAGACCCTCAAGGGACTTGAGAGATGGCTCAGCGATTAAGAGCACTGACTGCTCTTGCAGAGGACCCAGGTTTGGTTCCCAGCACCCACATAGCAGCTAACAACCACCTGTAACTGGAGTTCCAGGGGATCTGTTGCCCTCTGATGACCTCTGCCAGCCTTGCACGACACAGGAACACTTAAGTACATGCAGGAAATACACCCATACTCATAAATACATAAAATATTTAAAGAAAGGAAGACTCTCAAGATCAGCCTCAGGCCTATGCACATATGCACATGCATTCACATGCACATGTGCCCACACACGTGAACATGCATACATACACATATATGCATGTAAAAAGTAGTTTTTCTCATATACTTGTAAACTCTAAATAGGCTTAAGCTGTTGGAATAAGCTATGGGTGTGCTGACAAGTGAATGGGAAAGGAATCTGAAGTACTACACACGTGTCTGATGGAATATTATTCAGTGCTTTAAATGATTTTTTCCATTTGCAAAAACATAGATGAACTTGGAGGATATTATGCTAAGTGAGATAAACCAAACATGAAAAAATACTGCATATACTCATTAATATGGACAGTCTAAAGGAAAAAAAAAAAAACATGCATCAAAAGAGAGAGTAAAAGGGTGGTTACCAGGGTGGGAGCTGGAGGAGGAAAGGAAGAGACATACACCGAAGGGTATTACATAGCAGTCCAGAGATGCAATGTACAGGACGAGGACAGTAGGTGTATTATTCAGTGCAAACGTGCTGAAAGAGTCAATGTCAGGTGTTCAGCACGCACACAAACAAGGGGAAACTAAGTCAAACAACAGATATGTTACTTTGCTCAACTTTATAAAAACATCTTGGGAGCCAGCAAGAGGTGTTTACCTCAAAAGCCTGGTGATCTAAATTTTATCCTTGGAACCCATGTAAAGTTAGGAGAGCACTAATTCTATAAAGTTTGTCCTCCGACCGCCACACACATCCTGTGACATGTACATCATGGCACGCACACATCACGCACACACACACACTGATAATAAATAATTTTTCATCTTTTATTTACCTTAAGTGTATACAACTAAGTAAAATTGAAAACAGGATTTAAATATCTAAAACCTTGAATTGGTCAGCTTCCCATCACTATAACAAAACATCTGACACAGGTTGCTCAGGAAATAGACGCTTATACTAGCACTGAGTTTAGAGATTCAAACCCAAGACTACATGACCCCAATTGGGTTTGGTGAAGGCATCAATTCATGGTGAGAACACCCACCCAGCAAGTTCCTGTACTTTCATATTTGAGATCTGTGTGTGTGACCCGTTGAGTTGGGTGACTTGCATTCGGATGAGTGTGGGGTTACTTACTGGAGCATGGGCAATTTACCAGTGAAGAAAAACAACTATCCTTCCCCCCGTGGCCACCTATGCCAACAGTTTCTGAGCTAAGGGTGGAGCCTCACGAGCCTCTTCCCATCCTACATGGTATATTGATAGGTTTGATCTTATAGACAGCACATCTTAAAAGATAAACACCCCCAACTGCCCCCAGTTCTGCCAACCTAGGCATTTAGCCCTTGCACAGAGGACCTTGGGGAACACTCACCCAGACTATTGCTAATGTTAAATTATTATGCTAGGCAAGGCTCAGTCCAGCCCACCACCTAACTGATGTACTCTGTCTCCCTAGTTTCACTTTTATTTGTGCCTCAGGACCTTTGCATACTCTGTTCCCTCGGAATAAACCCATACCACCACTTCTAGGCCAATACTTGGCTAATCTGGATTCATTTTTAAGGTTCAGGTGAAATGATCCTACCCTCCTGACCACATTATTTTTTATGCAAACCTCCCAACAAGCTCTCAGATGGAAAGGCCTGCCCTAGCCCTTGTACATTTCCAGGGTTAGTACAATTCCCAGCACACAGTAACTGCTCACACAGACCAATGTATTCAGGGCTTTTTCCTTCTAGCAGAAACTCCACAAATCTAGATGTCCAGAGTTGGAGAAACAATCATCTGCTTGCAAAGGTCAAGTCCCTGAGAAAAGCACATAAGAAAGATGGAATGAGACAGTACTTATTGGTATCCAGCACAACACTTAGCAGCCACAGTGCAGTCAGGTGGCCATAATAGAACAGGAAACAAAATCAGGGGCAACTGAGGGTGTGATGTGTGTGTCTGCACATGTAGGTCAGAGGACAATTCTGGGTGCCAGTCCTTGCTTTGAGGCAAGATGTCTTTGTCATTTGCCATTATGCAGGGTCTGCCTGGCTAGCTGGCCCTTGAACTTCTTGGAATCCTCCTGCCTCTGTCTCCCACCTCATCGTAGGAGCACTGGGATTACAGACATGCACCCAGCTTTTCCGTGGATTCTAGGGATCTGAACTCTGGTCTTTATGTTTGTATAGCAAGTGCTTTACCCACTGAGCCATTTTCCCAGTTTCTGTCTAACATTTTGTAACTTTGCAACATGACAGTGTTATCTAAAAAGTTCGCAGTCAAGAACTACACAATAGTTATTAAAAAATTACCCCAAAATCTCATAATTGTATATGCATAAGAATTTGTGCTGGGCCACATTCATAGCTATCCTGGGGCACCTGCAGCCTGAGGGCCATGGGTTGGGCATGCCTTCTAGCTGGTCAGACAACAACATACATGAGGTAGTGGTACGTGCTATGGAGAAAGAAAGCTCAAGGAAGGGGTAACTGGGATGTGGGAAGTGCTGTGGGGTAGAATGTATCCAGGACTTTCAGACTCTCTGGGAGCCTAGTTTAAAGAAGGTGACGTGGGAATGCTCTCCCAATCCATCCCAGCAATATTTCCAAATAAAGTGGATAACTACAATCACAACACTAAGCCACCACTCCCCAGAAGTCAGGAGCCCAGGGTGAGAGAGTGTATAAAGTGGGATTCGGGAGGGATCAACACCAGAGAAGGAAGGAAGAACTCTCTGCTCCATTCTTTGCACCTATTACACTGAGTGATCGCTTCCACAGCTCAGCAAAAGGAGCTCCACCGGGACTAGTCCTGCCCTCCAGGGCATGGGCCCAATACACCATGTCCATTCCAACCCTGAACATCCTCCACCTAAAAACCCTTCTTTTCCTCTTTCATTTGGCCCAGGTGGAGCCATACCTGTACTCTGAAGTTCGCAGGTGTTACTCTGGACTGTCCCCTGGAACTTTCTCCAGAGAGAAAGTACCTGCTGTGGCTTAGTATGACTGAAAAAATGAATTTTTCATTTCATGTAATTTACATTTAAATGTCCACCTGTGGCTAGGGGCTTCCACGTTGGACCACACAACTTTATGCTGACACCCTTTGTTGCCTTGATTTTCATTTCTTCCAGGACTAAGTACAGAGTTGGTTAGTTTTCTGTTCTTGTTTAAGTCTTTTTATTGGAGGTGAACCGTTAGCCTAAGAAAGGAAGTCAAGACATGGACAGTCTACTTGTGTGGCCCCACAATTGGTTTGCAGCACTAAGCCCAGAGGAGAATCATCAAAATGAAGTCCTGCGAACCGTTTCTGGCTTAAAATAAAGAGAAATAGAAAACATGGCCTGGGGCACTGGGAACTCTAAGCAGCAGATGGGCCACTTCCCAGGTGCTGGGTGGAGCATGGATTCCAGGAAGGAGCTATGAGCTTAGTTGTGCAGAAGTCAGCACCTAGGGCGCAGCTGAGAGCAGGCTTTACTCCTAGCTAAGTATTCAAAGTCCTCCAGGGCCTTCCTGCCATGCCATTCCCCGGTAATCCTATCACACCTCAGAAGTGGTTCCACAGTGCAGGAACCAGGCAGTCTGGAGAGGTGATTATATGCAACAGGCCAGAGGGAGCAGGGACGCCTGGGGGCGCTAATTACAGGTATTGACTCGGCATTCCAGAGAACCTTGAACTCTGCTTTCCCTTAGCCAAGCCCAGAAGCACTCTCACTGGGAGTCCTCTGACGTAATAACAAAGAAGCAGAGGTCCAAGAGAAGAAGCTGAGCTGGGGACATCTCTGGCATGGACCCTGTCACCAAAACTTGTCCTCACAGCCTGCCCAGAAGTCTGTGGTTGTTCCTATGGAAACATCAAGGGGCGGTTTAAAGAGTAAAGACCGGCAGTATCAGCAACAAACAGAAGAAGCTGTGGGTCCCTTGAGACAAGAAGACAGAGTGATAAAGGGGTTAAGAGGCCTATTAAAGAATGGTTGTCAGATCCTCCCAAATCCCAGGCCTTCCCACAGACCTAACAGGGCGTTTTAGACAGTTGGCAGGCACCTTGCAGGATGAAGATAGGTGTTAACAGAGAGGGTTTGGGGAGTGTGGGAGTTACATCAAGTGGTATGTACACTAGGCAGTCTGGAAGGGGCTGGTTATGGCGTTCACAGAGGGTCTTGGCCCCTTCCTTCAAAGTAAGGTGGAAGATGGAGATAAATGGGGACAGCCTCTGTCACCCAGAACTGGGCTGGGTCAGAGTGGACAGGAAAAGCAGGAAGCTACCAAAACGCCTGAGCACATTACAGAGAACACCCTAGTCTGATAACCCTTCCTGGCCTAGAAAGAGGTCCATACACTGAGATCTACTATATGTAGTAGACCACAGCTCCCAGCTCCTGTGCCCACACTCACCTGTCCTGGCCGGAGGAGCATTCTGAAGGGACATATCCTGTTAAAAAAAAAAAGCACTTGCAGGGCTGAAGAGATGTCTCAGTAGTTAAGAGCATGTGCTGCCCTTGCAGAGGACCTGGGTTCAGGTCCACCCACGTAGTAGCTCACAACAGTTCTAACTTCAGTTCTGGGGAATCTGGTGCCCTCTTCTGGCCTCTGAAGGCAATGCACACACACGGTGTACATTTCAGCACACATTAAAAAAAAAAAAAAAACTTAAAAAAAAAAAAAGGCATTTTTGCTTCTGCAGAGAACCCTTTTCAGAAAACAGGATTCTCCATCTTCTATCACTTCTGCCCTGTATCTCCAGGGACTGCCTGAGCCATGGGGCTCCCCACTGACCCCTCACTGCACTCCTTTCCACAGATGCTACTAGTAACACTTAGTTGTTAAACTGCACAGCCCTACTGAAAGCCCATCTGACGTTTGAGAAGCTACTCAAACCCTCCTTCAGGAGGCTTCCCAAGGTGCTTTGTGGTCCCCTGAGTCTCCCCTTCTTTCTCTCATCTTTATTGGTGTCAGTGGTCCTCGCTCATCATGCATTATCCAGGCACCTTGCACCCACTTGCCTCTACTGTTTCATATCTACTACATATATCAGCAGCCCAAATCCGAATTTCTCAGTCTTGGTTCTCTGTTTCCTTTGCTTGGACAGCATTGTCCACATATTCTGCAAGAATGCCAAACATAGTATGTTCAAAACACAAGCTCTGTCTTCTCCCCTTGAAACTTACCCCTTGTATTTTCAAATATTTGGTGCCAGTATACTCATTCATGAAAACACAGCCCCTAAGATGTGTTTCTCATGTATCCCCTTTTCCTCTGGCTAACAACAGCTAAGAAATGGAAACAACCTAAATGTCCCTCAGCTGATGAATGGATAATGAACATGTGATACATTTACACAATGGAGTTCTACAGGACAAGAAAGAAGTTCTATCCAGGTTATACACACACACACACACACACACACACACACACACACCATGGCCTCTGGAAAATGGTACCAGACATGGTTGTCAGCATATGCCCTTTTCCTGTCACCAAGCTGCCATTATAAACAGGTATACAAGCCCACTCCACCCCAGGAAAGGTGATGCTCTCTGGAAAAAAATCCCTTCAACCTTATAAACTCCTGGGCAGCTGCCTTCTCATCCTGTATGTAAATGAGACAGCATATCATTCAAGAAACATTCTGGAAGCCATCCTATGATCAATAGGCAACAGGTAAGACGAAATGAAGCAGACATCTAAAAATCTGAGAAGAAAAAGAAAAAAATCTTGGTGTTTGATAGCATTATTGAACTTCTAGACCAAGTCTTGCCTGACAGACACATGACCACTGGGGTTGTTCATAAATTTGGGGGGAGATATAGTTCAGTGATAGACTATCTGCCAAGTATGCCTGTGGTCCTGGGTTGGATCCTTAGCAACACTAAATAAATAAATAAATAGACGAAACAACAACATTCCACTTTAATACTATTGGAACTGAAGTTGTTACTTGCAGTCAGCGTCACCCTCCCTCAGTGTTACACCTCGTATTTGGTCCTCATGATATTTGTTGAAATGAACTGAGTCCTTAAAGTTCATTAATAAATAGTTCATTAGCTTCTGGTAAATGAAACTCCTTGGTCTAGTTAAATTACATCAATTCACAAAGTACCTCAGTGTCCGCAGTTGCTTCTTTTAGAGGTTTACAGAAACAGCAGGCTTCATGAAACTCCTCAAATCATACCACAGAAGTAACTAACTGCCGCCTATACATGAGCCTCCCCGACTTGGTATTTCAATTCCCTTGTCTCTAAATCTAGGTGATAAAACGTATTGTTTTCTACCATTCCTGGGGGCATGAGAAACTTGAGAAGTCACAAATATTAACCCTGGATGGTGTTTTCAACAGCAAGACCTACAGATGGCATCTGCGTAAGCAGTTCTGCTCACCTTTGGAAAGGCAACTTCTCTTGGAAATTTATGAGAAGAGCCTGTATGTTAGCTCTTAACGAACTTCCCTTCATTGTGCCCAAAACAAACTTATTAAACAACAGTAACACATTGAAAGTGAGACGTTGAGTTAGATCAGTGATTTTAGCTACATTTAGTTCTAATATATTGGTAAAACACAACTCACTGGGAATGTGTATTTTAAGGGGATACTTATTAATCATCCAAGTTCTATGTTTGTTAGATGGATTGTTGTTTGTGTTATTTGGAGTCAATTCTAAGGGCTAGAGGGATGGTTCAGTGGTTAAGCCCACTTCCCACTCTTCCAGAGGACCTAAATTTGGTTCCCAGCACCCACATGGTGGCTCAAAACTATCTGTAACTCCAGTTCCAGGGGAATACAATGCCCTCTTATGGCTTCTGAGGGCACCAGGCACGTATGTGGTATACATGCATACATGTAAGCAAAACATTCATGCATTCAAAATGACAAATAATAAATAAATAAAATCTTAGATTCCATTCTACTTGTTCTTTTTTTTAAAAAAAAAAAATTGGGCGGGTAGAGAGGTAGCTCGGTGGTTAAGAGCACTGGCTGCTCTTGCAGAAGATCTGGGTTTGAGTCGCAGCACCCACATGACAGCTAACGACCATCTATAACTCTAGTGCCAAGAGATTCAATGCCCTCTTCTGTCCTCTGTGGGAACCACACAACACAAAGGCACTGACAAACATGCAGGCCACACACATACACTCAAACACATAAAATAAAAATAATAAAATATTTTTAAAATAATAAAAATCTTTTTTTGTAAGATGTGACTGAAGAGAAATCCCCCAGCAGTTTCAGGACTCAGGGGGACTGATAGACACCTTGGTGACTCCAGCTTAACTTCCAGAATTCATAAACATCTGTGAAACATCATTAAGAGTATTAACATCATTAAGAGAAGCTTACAGACAAGATAAGCTTCCTGGTTTTTGTTAATTACCCCACCCTTTTATAAACCCAAACCCAAAAGCAGCAAGGGGGCTAGCTTCTCCACTCCTGAGATGGGAAGCTAGTGCCGTGCCCCAAGAGAGGGGCTAGCTCCTCCACCCCCAAGTTTGGAGGCTAGCCCCGTGCCCTTAATAAAATAGTTCTGTTAATACCCATGCCAGAGTCTCTCGTCCATTTCTGCTGGGTCTCATGCTGAACCAAACCTGAAACCCAAGTCTTACATTTTTAATTTTTAACTATGTGTATATGTATGTGGTGAATGTCTAATGTGTAGGTATATGCATGTAAGCACAGGTGCTCACAGAGGCCAGAGGTATCAGATCCCCTTGGCGCTGGAATTATAGGAAGTTGTAAGCCTCCCAACATGGGTTCTCTGCAAGAGTAGTATGTGCTTTTAACCACTGAGCCATCTCTCCAGCCCCTCTATTTGCTTTCAACAGTCTCTCCATTTTCCTTTGGAGAATACCCTACTGTCACTCTCAATCCATGTCGTTGAGATAAGGCTGACCTCACCTCCATCCATCCCCTGTCCCCATCTGAGAGAGAAAGAGAGAGAGAGAGAGAGAGAGAGAGAGAGAGAGAGAGAGAGAGAGAGACTGTCCTAGCCAATCACGTATCACATTGCCATAAAAGCACTGACTGTCCAGGAGAAGCAGGCAGTGATTCCAAGTAAGTTCAATAAGTCTTAATCCTAGGACTTATGTGAAGCCATTGAAGAATGAAAGCTCTGTTTTCATGAAAGGTGCTAAGCTTTGAAGATACAAGCCTATGGCTTCTAGGAGCTATTTATCACTCATGAAGAAACTCAACTTGACCATGTCAATACAAGGAAAAGCAGTTACTAGTGATGGCTAAGTAATTTAAATCCTGCAGAATCCATTTGAGTCCCTAGATCCAGCCATGACAGAAGCTTGGACTCTAGATACCCTTCCATTCCAGAAGTCAGTAAATTTCATCTTTCCTTTAAGTTGGTTTCAGTCAGGGTGTTGTTACATGAGAATCCAAGGTTTGCATTATGTACAAAGTAAGTTAGGAACAAAATTACTCTCATTTTAATACCTTTTTAACATGCATTCTGATTTCCCTTTTAGAGTTAGGGTGGAGAATGAACCAAGGCCAACCATGGTAGTTGATCTACAGTGCAGGCATCTCTAGAGGTAAGAAACTGAAAACCTCACCCCACCATAATAGTGTGTCCTGTTCATGCCCATGAGTCATCTGTTTTCTCTAAGTAAATGTTGGAATGTTTTTTCTGAGACAGGGTCTCATGTAGCTCAGGCTGACCTCAAACTCTCTACGTAAATAACCTTGATTTTCTAATCTTCTTCCTGCCTCCACCTAGTGAGTCCTGGGATCACAGACCTGTATCACCACACCCGGTTTATATGAAAATGTCCCTACTGTGCTATTTCTTACGTCCCATCTCTACCGTTTCCATGGTTTGTAAATGACTACCATCATCACAGCCCATTTCTATCCATAGTTTTTTGCATTTTTCCCAAGCACTTCCCTGCCACATTTGCATTTAAGCAACCCTGAGAGGCCAGCAGTGATTGTACTAAAGCACTACTTTAAGATGGAAAAACTGAATCTGAGAAGGGTGAGGTGCCCTGCCCTAACTCAGAACAGGGAAACTCGGGTTTGCTTGGCTGAACCAGCCTCCCTAGCCTCCTCTTGTGAGGGCAAGATGAGATCATAAATAGGAAAGCACTTTGGAAAGAAAGAAAGTCTATTGATGCCAGATGTATTATTACAAAGCCAAACCTAAGTACAGGGTGACCTTGTTATCACCCCCAGAGGTGGAGATGCTAACAGATCAGCCCTGCTTAATCTCCTCTATCCTGGGAGAAGTATGCAGGACTCCTCCAGCAGGGTTAAGCCTTGAATGTGTCTGACATCACTTTCTCCAGAAGGGACTCATCAGGAAGAAAAGAATGACAGCCCCTTCGTTCTTTAACAACAGCACCCTCCTATTACACCCAATTCAAGCCAATCCAAACGTCAGAGGGTAATTGTGTAGATGTCAGAATTCAAAATTTATAGGCAGTGTAGACATATGTGATGGTTTGTTTGGGGAAATGGATTCGTCATGTGTACGATCTATGGCAACAGATAAAGCATCCTGACAATATTACACACTGGGGTGTGGGGGCCTGAGCGTATTATTTTGAAAGCATGCTGTTATAACATTTTGAAAATTCCAGAGTCAGTGCTGAGCAGATCCAGAGTCTACAGCAATGCTCTGACACACAGCTGTGCAGGACCAGAGAGAATCATCCGAATCAAAAACTGCATTTTCTCATTTTCTTCTCTGTCTAATCATGAAGTTTGGTAAGGGGTATTTTAGGGAAATTTGATTTGGGTATGTTTAAAAGAGATCAATAGAGAAATAACAATAAATAATATTCTTTTCTCAAGTTTTGAAAATAAGGCAAATATTCAAAAATTTCAAATTTTAAATCATAAAATTATTAAAAATTTAATCTGAAAGCCCAACATAATTAAACTCTGCTTGTTTTCTCTCCAGCTGGAAAATATAAATGTCTGCTTTTAAGTGTGTGTGTGTGTGTGTGTGTGTGTGTGTGTGCATGTGTTTATACAAAGACCAGAAGAGTAGGGCATGGAATGTCATTTCCCCAACTCCTAAATGTCTCCCTGTCTTGTCAGAAAGAGCTGTGTATCATAAGATGCATTTTTTTCTACTCACAAGAAGTTACAACAGGGAAACCTTCATACAAAATACAGTTTCCTTCTACTCAGATGCAGTCAATACCTCAGAGGACTTGTTGGATATAGGCTTTTACACATCTGCTATTTTAAACCTCACAACAGCCCAAACAGAGAAATAACTGTAACACAATCATTTTACAGAGGAGAAAATGGAGGCTTAGAGGCTTAGAATTGCTTGCCCGTGGTTACTAAGCAGGAGGTTTCAGAGCCAGAACTCAAGGATTTCTACTTAATACCACAGGCACTCAACCTGAAAGAGAGAGGGTATTTTTTCATGTATTCTCCAAGTATGTGTCAAGCCCTGCACTAGGCACTAGTTTGACAAGCACAGGAAGATGTCAGAACAGAGATTTTTTTTTCAAGGGTAGGCATGGTACCCTACCCAGTAACCAAAGTTCCAAATTGATCCCAGCAGGTGTGGGTATCTAGAGATTTTCTTGATGGTAAAATACAGTGTGGGGGACATGAATTCCCTTCCAATGATGGAGTATTGAACAGCATGGGCAGGTTGAGAGCCCTGTCTTTTTCAATGACATTAACTTGATCCCAGAAATGATGCTTCACTGTAAGGACAGAAACAGAAATAAGAAAGGTCAGCCAAGGAGGCAGCTCTCTCGTGTGAACCAAAGAAAAACTAAACAACAGGCTGCACAGGAAAAAAAGAACTGAGGCCCAGCTGGACCTTAAAGAGCTTGGTCTGGGAACAGGACTCCTATGGCTCATTCCCAGTGGCGAGCTAGCTCTGGCCTCCCAGAACTGGGGCTCACCGGTGTCTAGTGTCCTGCCATTACCGGGTGCCCTTCCCCTCTCCCACTCAAAGTGCTCCAGTTGCTATTAACAAGTTCCTCCTTCACCGTAGACCTATTTGTTAGGCCCTCTACAGTGCCATGAATTCAACTTACTGCTTTTTCTTCTCTGTGTGTCTTTTGGCTTTTATTCCTCTGACTAATTCTCCCACTCGATGAATTCATACTCTTGAGATAAAACATCTGGTTGGTTGGCTTCATCACTGTTTTCCTTTTGCGCAAAACTTTTGCACCAGGCAACCTGATAGGCTGACAGTTGACCTATGTACTAGCTGACTGTCTGTAGTGAAATGCTCATCAAGATTAAATCAGCTATTATCTTAGGGACAGGGATGAGGGGGGTCTTACAGAACAGAGTATGACCATCTACTTGTGCATAAAGAAGAGCTTTAAAGGCTGGGACTATAGAAGAGTGGTAGAGTGCTTGTCGAGCTTACCTGAGGTCCTGTGTTCCATCCCTTGAATTAATTAAGTTAAATTAAAAGTTTTAAAGCTTAAGTCTATTGGGGGGGGTGTTGTTTCCTGAGACAAGGATTTTCTATGTAACCTTGGCTACCATGGAACTATCTATGTAGACTAAACTAGCCTGGAACTTTTGAGGATCTTCCTGTCTCTACCTTCCAAGTGCTAGAATCACAGGCATGAACCCTGCCTAGCCCTTAAGTCTATTATTTCAGCAAGGAACTATAAGCATAGGGTTGACAGATAAAATGCGGGTTACTCAGTTAAATCTGAATTTCAGATAAAGGACCCCCCCCAAAAAAAAAGTTCTAATAGAAGCATGCCCCCAAATATTGCATGGGACACGCAAATAGCAGTTACAACTCAGCTGAAAATTAAAGTTTACGGTGTACTCCATATTTTGACTCAGGGCTGGAGCTTTAGCTCACTGGTAGTACAATTGCCTAGCAAGCGCCAGCCCGTGGGTTCAGTCTTCAGTTCCAGAAAGAAGAAAAATAAAAGACAAATCTGGCAACTCTGTGCGGAGGGAGAGTAGGGGTTGTTAAAATGATATGCCAGGCACTTGAATTTATGGAAAATTCAGCTCAAAGAGTGGCACAGGGAGGTAGTGAGAAGATGAAGTGTGTGAATGCACTTACCAAGCAAGCATGATGAACCAAGTTCATTCCCTAGAACCTGCATGAAAAAGGTGAGAGGCAAGGCAGAGGTAGGAGGATCACCCAGAAGCTTTTGGGCCAAATAGTCTGAAACAACAGAGAGGCAGAAGAAACAAGGGTGACCTTGCCTCAACAAGGTGGAGAGAGAGAATTGATTGCCAAAAGTTGCCCTCAGATCTCCACAGGAGCGCTGTGGCACATGAGCACCATAGCATGTGCAGACAATAATAACTACAATAACAACTTTAATTTAATTTAAATAAAAAGAGTGGTGCAATTCCCTCACTTGAAATGTATGAGGGACCCCTGAGATGATGGCACAGTCACAGCAGCCTGCCATTTTGCCATGCATCCCTCCAGTGTGCTCATCATAACCTTTGTCCCAGAAATCAGCAAGCAAAGAACTTTTGTCTCCAGACTTCATTTCATTCTGACTAATCTGATCAACCTGACGGATCAGATTGATAGTCCCTGTTTAACACTGACACACCACCCACTTAAATACAGTCCATTAGCCTTTCAACTTGAAAGCCTAGGACAGATCCATCTATGATTCCTGCTCACCTGTAGGGTCTCTGGCATTTGTATCCGCCTTACTTTGATTCCTTGCACACTCACCTCTGGCCTCTTTACTGTTCTCTAACTCTATTACCTACTACAGCTATTGGAAGTATCGTGTATTATTTGAGTGTTATAGATACTAGTGATTATGTTGAGCATGGAGGGCTAGGAGATGGCTTAGTCAGTTAAGTGCCTGCCACACAGGTGTGAGGTCCCCCGTTCAGATTCCCAGCACCCATGTAAGAAAGCCGGAAGCAGTGGCACGCATCTGTAACCCTAGCACGTGGGGAGGTAGAAGGTAGAGACAAGGGAATCAGTCTCTGGAGGTTGCTGGTCAGTCTAGCCAATCAGGGAGCTAGAGAGACAGAGTTCAGGGAGAGACCCTGTCTCAGAAGATGAAGAGAGCAATTGAGGAAGACATACATCATCAAACTCTGACCACCACGTGCGCGTGTGCATAACACACACTCACACCCAAGAAAGAAAGAAAGAGAGAGAGAGAGAGAGAGATGGAGGGAGGGAGGGATGGAGGGAGGGAGGGAGGGAGAGAGAGAGAGAAAGAGCTGGGTGTGGTAATGTATGCCTTTAATCCCAGAACTCAGGAGGCAGAAGCAGGAAAATCTCTTTAAGACGGAGGCCAGCCTAGTCTACATAGCTAGTTCCAGGCTAGCTGGGAGACTACAGGGAGACCCTGTCTGGAAAAGAAAACAAATAAAAAGAAAAATAAAAGATGAAACCAGAAGTACTTAACATAAAGCCTGATATTGCTCGTAGAGCTATTGATAGAAATTAAATTCTGAGCTGAGGTCCAGGAACAATTCATGTTGCCTGTGTTAATGTCGGAGCCCGCTTCTGATGCTAACTGCCTTTGTAGCTCAGGAAACTGTGTGTTCCCAGAAGCAAAAGTGGAATTTAGTAAGTGGACTCTTAGTAAACAGCTCAGTCTGTCACACCTGTCCTGGACACTAATGGGCCATTACTACCCTTCTGTCTACATAGAGGCCACACTTATTCCTACTCAGTCTCAAAGTCCAGGACACTGGACCAAGAGGGTGTGATTTCTTTTTTTTTTCTTTTTAATTCTATGTGTATGAGTGTTTTGCCTGCATGTATGTATGTGTACCACATGTGCCCAGCACCTGTGGAGGCCAGAAGAGGGCATCAGATCCCCTGAAATTGGAGTTATGGATAGTTATTAGAGACCATGTGGGTCCTGGGAACCTAACCCAGGTCCTCCGCAAGAGCAGCCAGGACTCTTAACCTTTGAGTCATTTCTCCAACCCTGAGAATGCAGCTTCTTGGTCAGTGTTGTATACAGCTCTTCATGGCTCAGCAGTTTATTAGCTAAAAAAAACTAGTTATCTGTCCTTCTCCCTTATCCACTACACCCTGGTGGAACAGGAACTTCCTAACAGCAATTAAGAAACCTACCCCACAGACCAAAAAAAAAAAAAAAAAGGGAAAATAAATAAATAAATAAACGTTAAATATAGTCTTAAGAGGATCATGGACTCCTCCTAGGTGGGCAGTATGTAGACTGTCTCTCTGACAGGGCATTAAGTTCTTTGTTTTTCTCCTCACCTGCTTTCTGAGCAGGTTCCCTTATTTATTTTTCTTTGGGGTCTCTTACTCTATCCTCTAAGATGTCTCTCTTCATCCATTCTCAATTTGGGGGACTTCTGGAGGGACCCTCATGAAGACTGTGCAATCTTCATAATCTGCTTCCTGCTCGTGCAAATTTAGTACCGAAGGATAAGTTTTAACCGATCAGAGATGATTTCATCTGAGACGGTGATTTCCTTGAAATACAATTCCTTCAGTAACAACAACCTTCTCAAGTCCTTGCTTCCAGTAAATTTCAAGTGCCAGTAACCACACCCAAATCCTTTCCTAGACCTACTTCTGAAGTCTGAATTATTTACTTCTTTGTCTCCATAGTTTTCTCTGAATTTAGTTGCAGCTATGTTTAGACCACCGAACAATTGGTTTGTGTGGAAAAGCTACACCCTTAATTTGATCTTTGCTTGAGTGTTGAGCTGCTTTATCTTTTTTTTAAGGACAGTATCTCAGGCAAAACTCGGCCTGCCTCTTCCTCTCAAGCGCTGGGATTAAAGGCCTGAGCCACTACACTTGGCATCTAACTCCTAATGTCTTCTGAAGAGAGAGAGAGAGAGAGAGAGAGAGAGAGAGAGAGACAGTTTGGGGTCCAGAACCAATAGGCTTTTCTAAATCTTGGGACTCTTTATTCCCTTTTTCCTTCCAATAAACTTGTAACTTATTACCAAAAATCATTATTTTCTAGTAATAATGAGCAGTAAGAAATTCAACACATATAAATGCTGCCTCTTTATAAATGTTTCCTCTAAAATGACAAGCTCAACAAATACTTAGTTAATGTTCTAGTTACTTTCTATTGCTGTGAAAAAAAAAAAAAAAAACACTGACCAAAACCAACTTGGGGAGGAAAGAACTTATTTGACTTACAACACAGTCCATCATTGAGGGAACCAAGGCAGGAACTCATGGCAGGAACCTGGAGGCAAGAGCTGAGGCAGAGACCATGGAGGAACGCTGCTTACTGACTTGCTCCCCTGACCCATGCTCAATCTACTTTTTTATACAATACAGGACTGCCTTCCCAGGGATGGCACTGCCCACAGTGGGCTGGACCCTCTCATATCATTCAACAATCAAGAAAATGTACCACAGACATGGCCACAGGTCAGTTCAATGGTAGTAGTTTCCCAGCTGAGACTCCCAGACATGTCAAGTTGACAACTAAGCCTATCCAGCACAGTTAGACTTACAAATGACGGTAAACAGGAAATTCAAGAAGGATTTTGCCAGAGCATACTGTGGGATACCATTTCTGCACCTACCTGTTCTCTTGTCTCATTGCACAATGCCCTTATTTGGGGGCATTTCACACACTTTTTATTTTCACACATTTCCATTCCCTTTTAGAAATCAATGTCTGAAAAGAATGAAATAAAAATTTTCTGAAAAAAGAAAATAAAAATTTACAGCTCATTGATAGACCTAGATTATATAATATTAAGTGATGTCAGAAAGTAAAAAAAACATGTTTTCCCTCATAGGCAGATCCAAGACCATAACGCATACATATATACATAGAAACAAATGCATGTGTGAATAACTATAATATTTAGAATCAAGAACAAGAAAGGATGATTTGCAAAGAAAAGCATAGTTTTGTCTTTTTTTTTTCCCCATGGTGGATATGTGAACTCAACTTTAAGTGTATTGAAATATCAGGAATTATTTCTGCATTCTGTAAGAGTCCAGTAAGTGTTGTCCCTTTTGGCCAGCAATTGTTAAGAGTTGGGCTTCCTTTATGATTCCATAGACGAACAGTGCAGTGGGAATTGGACATGACTGAACACTGATCTGTTTGATTTGCTGAATGAGATAATTCCATTATTGTTCCCAGTAACTATTTTTTTATTTTGCTATAAATTTTCTAATAAACATTTAAAAAAAAAAAAAAAGAGAAAAATATAGGGGTTTGTGAGATGGCTCATCAGTTAAGAACATTTACTCTTCTCTCAGAGAACCCAAATTTGGTTCCCAGTACTCACATGGGGTAACTCCAGCTCCAAGAAATCTGACATCATCTTCCAGTCTCTTTGGGCACCTGCACATAAGTAGCATACACTAACATAAGCACACAAATATACACATAAATAAAGACAAATCTTTAAAAATTATTTTTTAGGGGGCTGAAGAGATGGAGCCAGAAGGTAAGAGCACTGGCTACTCTTGCAGAGGACCCAGGTTCGGTTCCCAGCACACACATGGCAGCTAACAACCATCTTAACTCCAGTTCTAGGAGATCCAATGCCCTCTTCTGACCTCCACAGGCATGACACAACATGGGTGCACTGGCACACACATAGGCAATACACTCATACACATAAAAATTTTTTTAATTACTTTTTTAAAAAGTAATCAATTTCTGTACCACTTATAGTAGATAAACTATTCTTAAAAATATAGCCAGGGCTGGTGAGATGGCTCAGTGGTTAAAGGTACTTACCGTCAAATCTGACAACTTGAGTCAATCTCCAGAACCCACATGATAGAAAGAGAGAACTGATTCCTAAAAATGGTCCTCTGACCTCCACACATACACCATGGTGCACATGTATACACACAGATACAAAATAAATATATTTTTTAATTTTAAAAATATCCATAGGGGCTGGAGATATGGCTCAATAGTCAAGAGCACTGACTGCTCTTGCAGAGGACCCAGGTTCAGTTCCCAGCACCCACATGGCAGATAACAACCATCTGTAACCCAGTTCCAGGGGAATCCAATACCTTCTTCTGACCCCTGCTGGCACTGTATGACATGGGTGCACTTACACACATGCAGGCAATACACTCATATACATAAAATGAAAATAATAACCAAAATATTTTTTAAATCTATAATGACTCAGACACAATGGAAATCTGTTTCCCACTTATATAATAGTCACAGGCAGTTGCTCCTGGATGTCCTTGTTGTTCATAGTAATTCAGGAATCAGATTCCTTCACTTGTGGTTCTGAAAAAAAATTATCAGAGTACCCCATATTTTTACCTGTTAAACCTATGTGGTGGTTTGAATTAGAATGTCCCCAGTAGGCTCCAAGTATTTGGACACTTGGTCCCCAGTTTGTGGCACTGTTTGGGGAGGGTCATGGAAGCTTTAGGAAGTGTAATGACATGATGTAGGAAGCACGTCACTGCGGGGCAGGTTCGGAGAGTTCTTAAGCCTTTCGAACCTCCAGTTCCTCTCTGCTTCCTGAACTCCTTGAAGATGTGAACTTGCAGCTTTCTGCTCCAGTTGCCTCAGCCACCATGCCTCTCCCTCCATCATGGACTCTCCCTCTGGAACCATAGGCCAAATAAACTCTTCCTTCTTAAGTTGCCTTGGTCATGGTGTTTTATCATAGCAACAGGAAAGTATCTAGGACATTCTGACAACTCTGGGGAAAGTGGTAGGGTTATTACAATGAGTTTTGGATGTCATTTCAAGGCCTAGCTAGAAGGGTGTGAGGAATAAGGCCAAATTTCCATAGAGAACATAAACAATAATCAACTAAATTAAAGAACAGGAAGCAGGCACAAGATGCCAGAGACTTTACGCCTAGGACTCCAAACAAAAATAAATAAAATTAAATTAAATAAATAAATCAGAATGCACAGATAGATGGACATTCCTAATATAGAACGCCTTCCCTCAGCTAGTTTTCAAGTGATCTCCATGGACTGCACATTAGAGGGGGCCCTGGAAGATAAGCAGGCAAAAGGGTTGGATTTCTTGATGATCAGCTTGTTCAAAGAACTTAATCAGTGTCTGTCAACAGAAAATGGGAGGTGTGAGGGACATTGTTCAGCACACAGGATGACTTGGCCTCGAAAGATGGAAGTAGCATACTGAACTTCTAGAGAGAGTACGGGACAGAAAGCTAAGCAGATGCCTGTGTACTTCAATTAGGAACAGGCTGCTCTTTGGGAAATGAGTGCAGAGGAAGTATTCGCTCCTGGGTAGCTTCGGTTGTCAACTTGACACACCTGGAGAGAGGGACCCTCAGTTGAGAATTTCCTCTGTTAGATTGCCTATGGCCATGTCTGTGGGGCATTTTCTTGATTGTTGAGTGATGTGGTAGGGCCCAGCCGGCTGTGGGCGGTGACGCTCCTGGACAGGTGGGCCTCTATTATAGAAGAAAGCAGGCTGAGCACAGGCCAGAAGAGCAAGTCAGTAAGCAGCGTTCCTCCACAGGCTCTGCTGCCTCCAGGGTTCTGCTCAGACTTCCTGCCCTAATTTCCCTCAGTGAAGGATTGAGAGCTCAGATTTGTAAGCCGAAATAAACCCTTTCCTCCTCACATTCCTATTTTTATCACAGCAACAGAAAGCTAGAACATATTCTGTGCCGTTAGAATACTGTGATTAGACGTGATTAGATGTGCATGACTCACTTGAAGTCCTGTTTCTGCAGGGTGGAAGCCAGGAGCCTATGAGACCTGAGCGGATGGAGAACAAGAGCCAGGTTCCAAACAGTTTTAGCACACATCACAGCAGCCACTGTGGAGAGAAGGCCTGAGGCCCTCGACGATGAATGTCCTCAAGGTACCTGCATCAAAACATGTGGTTGGTCAAAAAGAAGGAGGGACACTATTTAGTTTGGACTTTGGTTTAAGTTCTGAGCTTTTTGTATCACAATCCACATTTTATATACTAACCCAGTAAAGGGGCCTAGGTAACAAAGCCGCATCACAAAATAATGTTCATTTTTGCATTTTGATATTTTCTAATCTCTTTTATTTCGTTTTTATTCATCTTTTTGTTTCAGTGCTGTGATTAGGGGATCAGAATCATGGTTGCCCCCATGATAGGCAAAGTCTGCACTACTGAGCATACCCTCCAGCCCTCGCTTTTATGTTTTAAAAAATATGAGTCCCCAGATTCATTTTACACCATGTTATAGATCATAGTTCACAATTCAAATGACCTTATTTTAAATTATATTTCTATTCACTTTGGGCTATTTCTGGCCCTTGGCAACACTATTTTAAGATGTCACCTCTGCTCACAAAACTCCTCTCAGAAGGGGGTCCTTAAGAAGATTGAGGCTTTGGATTCACATGTCTACAATAAGATGTTTTCAATTTGAGTATATCTGATTGGATGGGATTTGAAAACTGACCCCAGACAGATGATCAAATGTTTTCTCCCAGGAATTTGGCATTGGGCCAGTGAGAGAGAATTAGTTAGATGGTAGGTGGGTCCTTGAGATAGGTCTATAACATATGGTCATGTAGGTTGTGAACTGTACAACTTTAGGAATTACCAGGCACATACACTACCATGTAAAGGTGTCTTCTAGAGTTACTTAGTATAGAATTTCAACAACTACATGTGACAATCCTACTGTAACTGTAATTTAGTTACAGTTTTAGTAACTGTCCTAAGACTAAAATGGTCATATTCAACTATATACTTATATACTTAT
The DNA here is from genome assembly GCA_035773235.1 of Eospalax fontanierii. NCBI lineage: Eukaryota > Metazoa > Chordata > Mammalia > Rodentia > Spalacidae > Eospalax > Eospalax fontanierii. The sequence continues at coordinate 12,064,013 of CM069544.1, read as the reverse complement.
AAAAAAATGTTTTGTAAAAAATCATGACATTGGCCAGGCATGGTAGGTACATGCCTTTAATCTCAGCACTTGGGAGGCAGAAGTAGGTGGATCTCTGTGAGATTGAGGCCAGCCTGGTCTATATAGTGAGTTTCAGGCCAGCTGGGGCTACAGGGAGACTCTGTATTAACTGCAGCGTTATTAGCTGGAGCCAGAATGTACATGAGGAAATGGATTTTCTTTGTATAAAAAAGTACCTTAGTAATCTGCTCAAGAGAGTCCTTCAACAGCAAGCATACATTGGTGCCATGATATCAAAAGCGGGGGGAAACCACTCTGTTTGAATCAAAGGAAAATGTTTTCAATTTCTTAAGTTTTCTCCTAAAATGGAGAGAAAAGTATTAGCACAATGTTTGAAGTGCAGGCTGATAGGCCACTACCTTGAATGTCAGTCTTTAAGCAGTAGTGAAATCTCTTTGGGGTAATAAAAAGATGTCATTGGAAATGTAGAGGAAATGGACAATATCAAGTTTCCAAAACTTCTCAGAAAAAGAAATGTATAGTTGTAATGAATATTTTGATAAGCTACATGGGGTTCAGATAAGACTCATGGGGCATGGTTACATAAAAACAGATAGTTGGTTTTAAATTAACAGCTTCAGCAGACACAGACCAATGGAATGGTACACAGAGCCTAGAAGTAAACCCACACATCTATAGCCAACAGATTTTCAACAAAGGTGTTAAGAATACATATTAGAAAAAGAACACTTCAGTGAATGATGCTAGGAACACTAGATATCCACATACAGACCCATGAAAATAGACTGCTGTATCTCTCCACTTAGAAAAATCAACCCAAAGTGAACTGAAGATTTTTTAAAATTATGTATATGGCTATACATATACATATGAGTGCAGTGCCTACAGGTACCAAAGAAGGGGTGTCAGATCTCCTAGAGCTGGAGTTACAAGTGGTTGTGAGCTGCCAGACTTGGATGCTGAGAATTGAACTCAGATCCTCTGTAAGAACAATATGTGCTATTAATCACTGAACCATCCCTCCAGTCCAGACTGAAGACCTAAATGTAAAACAAGAAAAAGTTAAACTGATATAGAAACTACCCATGTTCTTCTTGTGTTAAGAAGACTCTGCTGTAGAGGCAAGCACACAAAACATGGATGTTTTACTTAAATAAAAATTGAAAGACAACATTCTTTTGGGTGATGACTCAGAACCCAGGTTCCTTCCAGGCTGGGGCCACACTGTCCCCCAAGGCCTGAGGCCTCATCTTGATTGATAAGCAACCAGCTGAAGAAGAATTAAATCAAGATGGAAACACACTGGCTTCTGGGCCTGAAAATGGCCTCTATCATATTACTCATAACCTCTTGACTAGAGCTCGCTCACACAGCCACACCTAGCTGTATAAGGCTGTGCTCTGCCTTCAGTTACCCCACTTTATATACAGAACAGCATTATCTCTTTGCCATGACTTAAGTTACTCAGTTCTATGATGTAGTATTTTGTCCTGAGTTACTCGGTTTTGAGTATAAATGCTAAGACAGAATGACTTGGCTCCTTCTCTGTATACATATATAACTAACAGATGTTGGACACATAGAACTTATTGAGAAGAACAGTTACCATTTGAACTACACATTCATAGGACACAGAATGATAAAAGAATGCCTAGTTAATAAAAAATTACCACCTGTGAACTTATCAAATCAAATCATACTTCATAGACATATGGATTTACTAGACCGTATCAGAGAGACCAGGCATATGAGCTTATAAAAGACACCAATGTAGAGGGCTATGGAGATAGTTCAGTTGGTGAAGTGCTTATCTTGTAAGCACAAGGACCTCAGTTCAATTCCCAGAACCCACATAAAAATATTTAAAAAGCCAAGCCTAGTGAAGTACATCTGTAGTCCTAGCACCAGGGAGGCAGAATCAGAAAAACCCCTGAAGCTCGCTGTTCAGCCATCCTACCCTACATAGTGAGCTCCAGGCCCATGAGAGACCATGCCTAAGAAAAGAAAAGAGGTGGACAGTGCCTGAGGAATGATACTCAAGTTGTCCTCTGGCCTCTTACATACACATTTGTGCACAAGCACACCCACACGCATGTGTACACACACAATCATTAAAACAACAACAACCCACCAAGGGCTAGAAAGATGGCTTGTAGGTTAAGGGCACTGGCTGCTCTTTCGGAAGACCTGGATTTGGGTCCCAGCACCTACATAGCTAAAAAGCATCCATAACTCCATTTACAAGGAACCCAACACCCTCTTATGGCCACCACAGGCATGAGTGCACTTACATACGTGCAGGCAAAATACTCATACACATAAAATAAAAATTAATTAATTAAAGATGAATAACTAAAACATCAGTGCAATAAATGATGCTAATCTTGTAAAAGGAGGGACACGTGATCTAGTCTCGATTTGGGCAGCTCCTGGAGCCCTCATGAAGATCGCTCAGCCTTCATAACCCACTTCCTGCTCATGGAAATTTAGTACCAAAGGGTAAGGCTTAACCAATGAGAGATTATTCCATCTGAGCTGGTGATTTCTTTGCAATACAATCCTTCAATAACAATAACCCTCTCAAGTCTTTGCTTCCAGTAAATTCCAAGTGCCAGTAACCACACCCAAATCCTTTCTTAGACCTACTTCTGAAGTCTGAGTTATTTGCTTCCTTGTCTCCATAGCTTTTTCCGGACTTAGTTGCAGCTACATTTAGGCCACCAAACAATTCATTTTAGTAGAAAAGCTAAACTCTTAATTTGATCTTTTAAAAGAAATTATTTATGTGCGTGGGTGTTTTGTGTGTATGTAAGTGCACCACATGCATGCAGTGCCCAAGAAGATCAAAAGAGGGTGTTGGATCCCCTGGAACTGGAGTTACAGATGGTTGTAAGCCACCATGTAGGTGCTGGGAACCAAACCCAGGTCATTTGCAAGAGCATCCAGTGTTCTTAACTACCAAGACATCTCTCCGGCCCCTATATCTAACTAACTTTTCTTGAGATAGGGTCTCCCTGTAGCCCCAGATGGCCTGGAACTTACTAGGTAGACAAGGCTGGCCTTGATCTCACAGAGACCTGCCTGCCTCTGCCTCCTGAGTGCTGGAATTAAAGTTGTATACTGCCACATCCAGCTTCTAACTAATTCCTAATGGTCTATTCTCTTAAATGTGTGTGTGTATGTGTGTGTGTGTGTGTGTGTGTTCCAGTCTTATTCTTAATTTGGAGTCCAGAATCAAAGGCTTTTCCAGATTTAAGTACTTCATTTCCTTTCTATAACGTTGTCAATTCAGGGATCATGCTTTTCTAGTAATTTGTTATAACCATCAAGTGTTTGACTCAAACACATAGAAACATTCTCTCTCTCTTTTTTATTTTTATTTAAAAACTTTTTTTTGGTTTATCTTTATTTTTTGGGTATGAGTGTTTTGCCTTCATGTACGCAAGTGCACTTCTGTCGTGCAATGCCCCAGAAGATCAGAAGAGGGCACTGGATCCCCTGGAACTGGAGCTACAGACTGTTGGCTACCATATGGGTGCTGGGAACCAAACCTGGGTCTTCTGCAAGAGCAGGTTGTGCCATCTCTCCAGTCCCACATTCTATCTCTTTAAAAGGGCTTTTCCTTATAAAGTCTCAGCAAATGCTTGACTGTACTTGTAAATTTTGGTGGTCAAGGATTTTACAAAATAGTTTTTTACTGCATAACATGGGGTATCATTTCTGCAACCAACAGTTCCTTGGTCTTCCATGGCACAGCTGACTGCCCCCTATTTGGGGTATTTTACACAATCTCACTCCCTTTCTTATGCCAATTTTTATATTATTTAAGGTAGAGAAGCTCCTGCTAAAAATAAAAACACAGCCAGGTGTGATAACTCATACCTTTAATCCAAGCACTCCAGGCAGAGAGATCCCTGTGGGTTTGAGGTCATCCTGATCTACATAGTGAGTTCCAGGTCAGCCAGGGTTACATAGTAAAATCTTGTCTCAATATTTTAAATAAATAAATAAATCCATAATGTATAATGACTCAGACACAATAGAAATCCCTTTCTTCCCACTTCTCCAGTCTGAGGCAAGTGCTCTTGGCCATCAGGTGGCTCATCTCCACAGAGTGATTCAGAAATCAGACTCCTTTACCTGCAGCTCTGCATCATCTTCAGAAGGTAAGGAGAATGTAGAAGGATGTATTTGCTGATTGTAGCTTTTGACCCAGAAGTTTTCCACATAACTTCCACTCATGTTCCACTGGCAATTACCCAGTCATATGACTATTCCCAAGTATAAGAGAAGCCAGAAAATTAGTCCCTGACTGAGCAGCCGTTTTCCAACAACAACTCTGTACTTCTAGAGGGCAGCGAACAAGAGCCCGTAGACTAAATCTGGCCCACTGCCTGCTTTGTAAATAAAAATGTATTGGAACACAGTCATGCTCATTCATTTATGTATGATCCATGGCTGCTTTTACACTATTACAGTGGAGCTGGGTATTTGCAACAGAAGCCATATGATCCTCAAATCCTAAACTATTTCCTTTCTGGCACCTTCACACAAAACAAGAATTGTTGAGCCCTTGGCTGTAGTTTGGATCTTGACTGTCCTCCAAAGGTCCATGTGTTGAACACACCAGCCTGCAGTGCTATTGGAAGGTGGTGAAGCTCTTAGGAGACAGTGCCTATGTATAAGGACGTTACACTAGAACCCTCAAAGAAGATACTGGGACCCTGATCCCTCCCCTTTGCTCCATGGCTGCCATGAAGTAACCAGTCCTTCTACTATGCATTCCTACCATGATATACCTATGCCACAGCAGGTCCACAGCAACGAGGCAAAGGGACTGTGGTTGAAGTCTCTAAAACCATGAGCCAAAATAAATCTTTTCTCCTTAAAAGTTGATACATCACAGGTTTTTGCTACACACCTGCCTTACACTGTGACAGCTGGAATTAGAGTCTGGAATTTCTGGGACCTACCACCTGGAGGCTGAAAATAAAGCCAATCCAACAGAAGGTAGATCCTAGATATGGAGAGAAACCAAGTCCTGATGACCTCATTTGAACCACATAGCCAGCCACTCCCGAAGCCAATTTAGCCTTAGGCTTCTTAGTTAGTCGAACCAATGCATTTTCTTCTCCGCTAAACTGATGTGGACTGTGGACGGAGTTTACTGTTTCATCAGAAAAGTCTCTAACTGATAATCCCTCCCATTTTAGCAATGGTAGGCAATGTGAGAGAGAGATTTTCCTTATGATTAAGACATAGAGAAGAAAACTTCAGTCTGATTTAACACGCAATGTCTAACATGAACCATAGCCAAGCTCTGCTGAGTATAAAACTAACACGTGATACTTGCATGAATCAACCCTGCAAGCTTCTAAGACACGGGTGGCTGGGAGCTGCCCCTAAATATTTCATGTTTCTGTCTGAGTTGATCAAATTTCCCAAAGCAGGTGAAGTGAGAGTAAGAGACACAGGCTCCATGAGGCAGCTACTTGGTGATCCCCAAACCCCAGCAGACCTTGGATAAAACTTGGCTACGAAACAAAGGCAGAGATTTTCAGTCCAGCCTGTCCTGGAAAGGCACTGTCATCTCACACAATGAAACATAATAAGCAGTCTCTCTTCTAGGCCGAGCCCCGAGAGCTCTCTGCAGGTGCACTGGCTGAGCACGGAGGGCCTGGCAGAGGCCAGGTGGCTTTGTTGCCCTGCTGCCTTCTCCTTAGAAGTTGCTCGTTACAGCAGGAGCTGATGGTGTTATATAACACAAGCTCAGCCTGATTTCACTGGAGTACAAGAGAGGGGAAAATATCTAAATAGCTTAAACACACTGCTGACTGGGAGACATATATAGAACCCTTTAGACTCTGACAGACAGGCAATGCATTGAAGTCCTTGTGTGCTCTAGACTTCCTGTGAGGTGCCCCTTATAAAGGCAAACACTCATTCCATGATAAGAGCCTTTTAGAGTAGGCCCAACAATGGCAACGCCTGTATTTCTAATAATTCTGGGCATCAGCAACTTCTTTTCATGGATCTGTAAGAGCTTTGCAAACATTTGTTGTGAAATAACTTCACACATGCACACACACACACACACACATTTTTAAAAATAGCCCTATAAATAAGCCAAAGGAGATTATACACACTTCCTTTTAATTAACAAACATATCTACCTGTAACCATATATCTCCTGAGGCACAAGAAATACAGCACTCAGGAGCTAGAAATGAATTCACCTGGTTTTTTTAACCTTTTGTAAAAGTAGAGGAAGACCATGTAAACAACATAGTTTCTGACCAGAAATATGAAAGACAAAAATGCATAAGAGATTAAAGTTCAAAAAGGTAGAGGCTCTGAACCCTAGCTCAGCTCCACCAGACTCATCCAGGTCCCTCGGGGTCAATCCACCAGATCCCAGGTTGGAGGCACATCAAAAGAAGTTTCATTCAGGGAAATTAACAACAGCCAGGGGCAAAAAGAAAGACTAAATTATGTTCATCTATGGGAAAAACTCAAGGCTGAAGCCGGGCCTGTAGAGCTGAGAGGTAGGGCAAGTTTTGAAAAATAAGCCAGAAGCTGAACAGGCCAAAAAGAAAGGTCAAGTACAAGGCAAATTAGTGCAAATGATTCTGGATGAGAGAAAGAAAGATTTGTTCTTTTAAACTATGTGCTTATGGGGGTTAGAAGATCTGAAATCCATAGGGCAAACCAAGAGGCTGCAAATTCACAGAGGAGCTGGTGATGCTGGCTCCAGTCTAAAATTTGTAGAGCAGGCCAACAAGATTTCATCTCAGTTTCTAAAGTGTTAAAACAGAATTTCTTCCTCACCAAGAAACATTTGTCTTTGCCCTGTAGGATTCCAGCTAACTAGATGAAGCCCATCCACATCAGGGAAAATAATCTGCATTATTTAAAGTCAACGAATTGTAAATGTGAACCATATCTACAAAATGCCTTCACAGCAGTATTTAAAGAAGTATGATCAAGCAACTCAGCCCAGCCTAGATGACATAAATTAACCATCATGTGCCATTTAAACAAACACTAAGTTCTTTCTATACAGAGACTCAGTGCTAGAAGATGCTTTGTAATAGGAAATCTAACAACAAATCAATGGTGAGGAGTGACCTTAGGGTCACCCAAGAGAGAGAAATGGACTTTGGTCACTATACCTGAAATCAGAGCTTTCTCACATTCTGTATCTGGGCCTGGAAACACCGTGTGCCAACTCCCACACAGTTTCTTTTTTGATCAAATTCGGTTGGCTGTAAGAACAGCCATGTGTCTTTAAATAAGTGCCAGCTAGATGACACTCTCATCATCCAAATATCTATTCTTCAGTAACCTCATGAGGAAGTTAGGGATAGCAGAAGGCTAAGGACAACAAAATTCAAGGGTTTCCAAAAGACTGGAAAACATATGTGGACTTGGAGCCTTGCCTTTGTGATTTTATCTCTGAGCCATCTTCATCTAAGCAGCAATTACTTTGGGAATTCTCATTTGTACCTATGTTCATCGACTCACAGAACTAGGTTGCATGAGATGGGGCTGAATATCAAGGCAGAGCTGTTCACTTTTTCATTCCTTAAGCCTGAAATTGTGGGCTCAGCTTGTTTCTGACTTTCTGTGAATGAAATAACAGCCTTTGCTGGCTTGAGCCATCTGGCCGTGCATAGCAAGAATTGTTTCCCTCAACCCCCGCCTGCCATCCCTCTAAGGTCAGAATTCTCCTATGGCTGGGGGGCTCCAGGAAGTGCTTAGAGCAACAACAACAACAAAAACAAACAAACAAAAAAGAAAAACCAAAACTTGGCAAAAAGAATCTACAAGACATCATCAATTTAAAAACTCTCCCACAACAGAACGATTGCCAGACCAGCTTTTCTGTGGGAGCCAGGATCTACTTGAAGAAATCGGCCAGAGACCAAGACAAAGAAATGATCTATGCCACCCTCCCTTCTATTTCTCTAAAATCATGGTTTGCCATGTGTGGATGTTGCTGTGAGCCCCACCCCCACCCCCCAATAACAACCAGAAAAACCTTCACACTTCAACTGAGCAAGTATTTGTGGATTTGAGTGGTACGTAGTGAATAACTACAATAGTTAATCGAACACTTATTATGTGGCTGGGGAATGTTCTGAGCATTTTACATGGGCTAACATATGAAGAAGGTTCCACTATTATTCTTATTTTTTAAGATTCACTTATTTTGGTTTTATGTGTATAAGTGAGTTTTCAAGTATGTATGTGTACCATATGCATGCCTGGAGCCTGCCTGCAAAGGCCAGAAGAGGACATCGGAACCACTGGAACTGTTGTGAGATGCTGGACGTGGGCGCTGGAAACCAAACCTGGATCCTCTGCAGGAGCAGCCGGTGCGCCTAACTGCTGAGCCATCTCTCTAGCCCTGTTTTCATATTTTAAAGGGCGGAATGAAACAGAGGTTAGTTGGAGCTGGAGAGATGCCTCAGCATACCCACATGATGGCTAACAACAGTTCATAACTCCATTCCAGGGGACTCCAACATCCTCTTCTTACCTCCATAGGCATTGCGGGACATGGGTGCACTTTCATACATGCAGGCAATACAGTCATACACATAAAAATAAAAAAATAATAAAATATGTGGAAAAAAAAGAAACAGAGGGGTTAGGTTAGGGATACAACTTCCCACACAAATACCAAAGGCTATCAATGCTAAGATAAATGTTTCTGTCAGATTTTAATATCATTGAAATTAGGATGGGCCCTACAATTGATGGCATAGTACCACTGTGTCATAATTTCTCAGGCAGCTTTATGTTTTTCTTGGTAATGCTTAAAATAACGATGGATACTATAGTCAGTGGCATCTTACATTTCATGAGATACAGCAGGTGAGAAGCAGGAGGAGTCCAGAAACCTTGGCCTGAACTTTGTACTTTTTACACTGTGCAGGAGCGATACCCGCCCTGGAGAGAAGCAGAGAGAAAAGGGGCTTTGATTTAAGGGTTTCTGAAATGTCCTCGCCACTTACTTCCTTCTGCACTTGATCATTAAAAAGCGAACCTTGGAGCTAGAGAACTGGCTGCTCTTGCAGAGGACCTGGATTTGGTTCTCAGCACCCACATGGCAGCTAACAAATGTCTGTAACTCCAGTTCCAAGGGAATCCCATGCCATCCTCTGACCTCCGCCAGCATTGAGCAACATGGGTGCCCTTAGACATGTGTAGGCAATACACTCATAACACATAAAACAAAAATAATAAATAAAACATTTAAAAATCAGAACTTGGGGGCTGAAGAGATGGCTCAGTGGATGAGAGAACTTGATGCACAAACACAAGAACGTGGATGCAAATCCCCAAAACATATATAACATGGCCAGATGCAGCTGCATGCCCACCTATAACTGTGAGGGCAGAGACAAGAGAATTACTGGGACTTGCTAACTTCCAGTCTGATTCAATAAGTGGCCCTCCCTCAAGAGACTGAGAATACTTGATGTGCCCCTCTTACAACACCCCCATACATAAATTTAAAATAAATAAATAAGAACTATGCTAAGTTAGTTTAGAAATGCCATAGAACCAGGGCAGCTTCACAAAGTTTCTGGATCTTTTACTTTTTAAACCCAAATACTTCTCATAAACAAAAAGTTCATGCTGGTTCCCCTCTTTCACTACGATGGGAATTCTGTTCCACTTATCATTCCATCAGCCCACTTAGAATATGCCTATTGGCCTGAAGTTGTGCAGAATTTTCCTGTACTCTGTACAATTAGGAGTAGGATTTGATTGTTTGTTTACTATTAATTTATTTATTTAGGAACAGAGTCTCACTGTGTAATCAGGCTGGCCTTGAACTCTCTTATGCAGCCCAAGATGGCCTCAAACTCTCCATCTTCCTGCTTCTGAGTGTGTGGGCCATGGGATTTGACAGACCCTTCCTCTTTTCTTATCTTCTCAAGCAAGGTAATATTTACACAGCAGTAAAGTTAAAGTGAAGGTGAGTCAAAGGGTAATCAGGGAGAGTCAGTTTTAATGTTTGTATGTTGCTTGGAACTGTTTAGTTTTATATTTAGGTTGGTAAGGATTGCTTGACTAAATGAAGAAAGAAAGAAAGAAAGAAAGAAAGAAAGAAAGAAAGAAAGAAAGAAAGAAAGAAAGAAAGAAAGAAAGAAAGAGAGAGAAAGAGAGAAAGAAAGAAAGAAAAATCTGAAATTTTAGCCAACTTCTTCCTGGTTTTTCTATCAACAGCACATTGATTTTGTTGCCCAGGAAACTGGTGAGAGTTTCTGGAGAACTAATTACCTCATTCCAAACCAAGAGGTCACTACACTCTGTCTTTTCAACTCTATTTTTATAGGCAACAAAGGCCATTCCTCGTAGCTCACCTGAGTCTCTCTAGAGTCTGAAACCTGAGCCTCTACTCATTCCTGGGATTTCGCACTTCCTGCTGCAAACCATATGTCAACTATAAGGGGAAAACCCTGTAGTTTCAGCAGGGAAGGGTGGGGGAGGAAGGATGAGGTCACCAATCCCTGCAGGAGGCAATCACAGCTCTATCCCAAGACTGCTGGAAAAACACAGCCCAATAAATTAAATGGGTTGTTTTTCTAGCCCTTTGACTTCAGTCTTCAGCTCTTCATGGTTGAAAGTGTCTTTCCCTCTTCCCTCTGAAAAGTGGGCTCCTTCTAGACTTTTGCAAAAGCCAGGGGCCAGCTATCCCTGACTATAATTCATCTGGACTTTGTTCTCTGCACCTGAAAAGTTTTTTTCAGTTAAAAGCATTTTATTCCCTTTATACCAAATGCTAGGGTCTAGGGAGAGATTGGACTTCCAGAGCTAGTAACCCAGACTCAATGAAGACTCTTGACCTGTGTGGTGCTGTGTAGCCCTCTACCAAAGGATACCTAGGGGTGTAGATGAGAGCTCCAGGGAGGATTTACTCTCCCAAGGACACCGGGAGCAGGAGAAACGAGCGTTCAACCTCAAGGCTCTGTATTGGCAGGACAGCCTGAGTAGCCAGAAGGAACCCACTAGTGGAGTGAATGCATGATCAATGTCCCTTAAACAGAGGATAACAGAAGTGTTTCCTTAAAAAATGACTGACAGAGCCAGGTATGGTGACATACACCTGTAGTCCCAGCACTTGGGAGGCAGAGTCAGGGGGATCACTGCAAATTCAAGGCTAACCAAATCTACATATTGCATTCTAGGCTAACTAGATAGATGGCTTTATAAGGAGACCCTGTCTCAAAATTCAAACAAAATATGACTGGTAGAAAATGAACTCATGTCAAGATGGTGGAGGAGAAGGAAATGGGACTTCTTCGAATCCCAGCTCTCCCACTTTTGCCTGCTGAGTAATCAGCTATGAATGTCCTGTACTCTCAGAATCTCTTTCCTCATTCATGAGATTACAATTGCATGTAAAATAGAAATACTATAACAGCTATGTTATGGCAGGTATGTACAGTGCCTGACACGTAAAGGTGCAGAATGGATGCTCTGTTCTATGCAAAGCTCTCTGAAGATGAGCATGTGAGCAGATTGGAGCATCACCCTTGCTGAGGAGCAAGCATCTCTTGAGATGGCAGTTGGGTACGGTTTTCTTTTCTACAGCAAAGCTCAGACTTTCCTTATTTCCGAGCACGCCTCAGATGTTAGCTCTCCAATGATTCCACATCCCCTAACTGGAGACAGGAAGCACAGAAGCCTCGTAGGAACTGTGCTGGTTAGGCCATTCTGGGTTAATGTTACCATCAGTTCAATCCATTCCCTACACTTTCACAGCCAACTTAAAGGAGTATCATCCCTTTTCTCCTGTTCTATCCTGTGATTTTGTTTCCTTTTTGAGAATTGTTTAGAAGTCACTGGCTCTATTACTGCTTCCATCGGTCTTTCTGGTAGCCTAGAAGCCTTAGAAATGGCCACTCTGTCAGACCGAATCTCTTCCCTTCAAAGCCCTGTCTGGTTGCTCAGCACCCTGGGCCCTCCCTGCTCAGAACTGCAGCAAGGCTGTTAATCATCACCATATGGCTTCACAGGGGACTTAGCTGCTCTTACTCCATCGCACTGTGCTCATCTCTCTTGGTTGCTAAGTCCCTCATCTAAGGCTGCCAAATAAAATACGAGATGTTTTTGTCAAACTAGAATTTCAGATAAACAGCAAATAACCAATTGCTTTGTTTCGGGAGTTGCATCTCAGATTTTTATTTGCCATGTCTACCAAGGGAAGGCCAGACCCTCATGCTTCAGCACCTGAAACACCCTTCACAGAAGTGAAGCCAGGTCAGGGCTATACCATAAATCAATACTGACAACAGCAACAGAAATAACAGTAATAATGGCTAAGATATATTAGGGGCCAGCTTCCACAATAACTACTTCACATCAATTAGGTCAAGGAGATGGCTAAATAAATCTGCTTTAAGAATGAAAGTTGGAATACAGATTTTTAAGATTTTTCTATTTTTTATTTATGTGTATGTGTGTTTACCACTCGCATACTGGTACCCAAGGAGGCCAGAAAAGGGTGTTAGCTTCCTGGAGCTGGAGTTACAGGAGTTATGAGCTGCCTAACATGGGTTCTGGGAACCAAACTATGGTCTTCTGGAACAGCAGTCAATACTGTTAACCACTGAGCTATCTCTCTAGCCCTCAAAAAAAATTTTTTTTAAAGGTAATATAGTTTAAGGACTGAAGGGGGAATTCTGAGCCATATGGCCCAGCACTGTTTACTGACTGTCCCAGTGACCTTGAGTTTTACCTATTCTCTTCTCCTCGTTGATAAAATGCTAATGATAATGCTCTTTTTCCCTGAAATTCTGGGTAAAGGTTGAATGAGACAGTGTACTCACTGCTTGTTACAGTGTCCAGCACACAGTAAATCCTCAGGAAATGGTAGACACTGTGGCGGAAGCAGTGGAGAGGATATTGTTTTTGTGGGAACAAAGACAATGCATTTTTTGGCCTGAGTAGTTAGTATTGCCATTAAAGATTGCTAAGGTTGACAGTCAGGGGATGTATTAGTTACTTTTCTGGTTGCTGTGACCAAATACACTCTAAGAAGCAACTTCAGGGAGGAAGGGTTTATTTTGGCTCACAGTTTTAGGGGACACAGTCCATTGTATCAGGGAAGACAGGTCCGTGGGACTGGGAGGCAACTGGTCATATTGTGTCCATAGTCAATAAGCAGAGAATGGACAGGAAGTGCAGCTGGGCAATAAAATCTTAACACCTGCCCACAGTGGACCACTCTCTCCACTAAGATACCACTTCCTAAAGACACCACAACCTTCCCAAAATAGCACTACCAGCTGAGGACCAAGTGTTCAAATATATGGGGGACATTTCACATCAAATCACAACAGCAGAGATTCCTAAGACGGAAGGGAAGTGGGATGTGTTTTTAGGATATGGTGATTAGAAGTTAATTTGTAGCTTTGGTTTGCACTGGGATTAACTCAAAGTTTCCTTTACCATCAAAATCTAAATAAAACCTAAAGTCCTTTATAGCTTTTTTAGGGCAATCTTGACTAAAGCAATTTACATGTCTAAAGACAGAAGTTGAAATTTCAGTGATAGGATTAAAAAACAAGAAGAAAATAAAAAGGAAATCCCTGGTATATTCTGACATTTGATATCTGTTGCCACATATCATTTTCAAACTTACCGTAAAATATGTTCATGAAGGCACTGAGGTGTTGATTTTGAATCTGCCCATTCACCAAATAAAAGAAATTGCACTCTTTAGTTACTAGAACCTTGAGGATCCTCTTCAAAACTTCTTCTTGCTGCCTTCTCTCCTACAGGAGGATGAGGGCATGGAATCGGGGCATAGCCCTCAAGGCCTTTTATACTGCATCTGAGCTTCCACTGAGGTTTCTACTCAGAGCTGGGACTGTGGGAATGAAACCAGAGAGGGTGCCAGATGGCAGGGTGTGGGAAGTCTCAGACTGGAAAGGGATGGCCAAGATAAACAAGCGACTGGAGGTCTGAAAAATGAATGGATAAACATCCAGACCAAAGTCAACAGTGCTGGAGAAGCCAACCCCGTCACACAACCAGGGAGTTCAGTGACAGGAGAGTTCAGTCCCAAGTACTCGAAAGAATGTGTGTGCATCTGATTCTGAGGCTTTCCTGCCTTTGAAGGGAGTTCAGGAGGGAAGAGGGTCCTTGACTCCTGTAGTACTGCAGGGAACAATACATTTCCATCAGCAAGTCTTTCTGTAAGATTGTATGACTAGAAACATAGTTGGTATTGAAGAAGTAATGTTAATTTTAAATATGACAGTGGTTTTGTGTTTACAGATTTTTTTTCAAATGCTTTTATTTTAGAGGTACATATGTGATACAGAGTGAAATTTTGATGGAGCCAGGGCTGGGGGTTGGAACATAAACTGATAAGCATTTAGGTTTAGAGAACATCATGTTTTCTACTCTTAATATGATTTTTCATAATACAAAGGTTTAAGTAAAAGTTGTAAAAGATGCATTTATTTTGTATCATAAATAATAGAATCTGGGCTAGAGAGATGACTCAGTGGCAAAGAACAATGACTGCTTTTCCAGAGGACCTGGGTTTGATTCCTAGCACCCACATGGCAGCTAACAACTGTGTGTAACCCCAGTTCGAAGGACTCTGACACCCTCTTCTGACCTCCCTGGGCATTGCATGACACAGGTGTACTTGCATAAAAATAATAAATAAAATATTTTAAAAAGAAAAAATAGACTCTTCATTTTTAAAGAAGATTTATTTTTCTTTTTAAAAATTGTGTGTGTGTGTGTGTGTGTGTGTGTGTGTGTGTGTGTGTGTGTGTTTATGTGCCTATGAGTACAGGTGCCTGAGAAGGTCAAAGGGTGTGATATACCCTCTGAAGTTTGAGTTACAGATGGTTGTGAGCCAGCTGATGTATCTTCTGGGACCTGAATTCAGGTCTTCTGCAAGAGCAGTATGTGTTATTAAATGCTGAGCCATCTCATCAGCCCCTTATTTGCAGTTTTTAAGTTAAGAGTTCATTTATGTATCCAAAGTTGTCTTTGAAGAGAGATCATCCTGCTTCTGCCTCCGCAGGGCTGAGATTATAGATGAGCCCCACTACATTTGACTTTTCAATTATTTTTTAAAAATATTTATCAATTAAAAAATAATTTTATGAGTATATGTGTTTGAAGGCAAGGGTACAGTACCAAGGTACACATATGGAGGTCAGAGCACAGCTTTACAGAGTCAGTTATCTTCTTCTTCCTTTACTTCAGTTCCAGGGTTGAACTCAGGTCTTCCAGGCTCACACAGCAAGCACCTCTACTCCTGGGGCCATCTTCCTAGCCTTTCAGTTATTTTTTAAAAAACTATCTTATTTATTATTTTTATTTTATATGTATTTATATGTATTGCCTGCATGTATGTAAGTGCACCTGTGTTATGCAATGCCCTCGGAGGTCAGAAGAGGGTGTCAGATTCCTGTGGAGCTGGAGTTATGACTGATAGTCAGCAGACATGTGGGTGCTGGGAACAGAACCCAGGTCCTCTTCAAGAGCAGCCAGCACTCTTAACTGCTGAGCCAGCTCCTCAATTTTTTTTTTTTTTAAGCACAAAAGATACCTGCTCTAGGTCTGCAAACTGCACAATGAAATGGAGAGCAATCAAAATGAAGCCATTTGGAGCCATGTAATAAACATTTATTCATCTGAATATTTCATGACAAGATATCAATGTTTCCCTGTAAATTCACAGGTGATGTCTGCAAAATACAATTGGTGCAGTATTCCCACTTCTCTGGATAACTGGATTGTGGGAACTAATCCCAGGAAACAATAATTCAGGGACCAGAATGTATGGTTAGCTGGTAACCCCTCGCAGTCCAGTTACCACAGACTGGGGCAAAAATAAAGAAGACCTATTTGAAGTAGAGTCAAACCCACTGTCCCCCCAAACCCCTGCTGGGATTCCTCTTTGACTCCATTTCCTCTCAGCCTACTGGGAAGATCGGGGTTTTCTTGTTTATTTGCTTTGTCTTTTCAGTCCCTGATAAATTTGAATTAAAGTCACTCTGTAGGGGGGAAAAAGCTAAGTGTTTAGAAATCCTTGTTTAAACTAGAATAACTGATTCAGCTTTGAAAGTAATACATGATCATTTCCTGACCAGCAAAAGATCCTAAATCCTGTGTGACCAAAGAGTCAGTATTTATGTAACAAAAATGTTTGCTCTCATTGGGAGCGGGATAGACATGCCCTACTATTCCTGTTCAATGTGGTTGGCAGGATTATCGCTACATAATGCTTGCTAGGATGCAAACAATGTTAGAAAGCCAACACATGTCATATCCTATTGTTTTTAATGCAGAGAAGAGTCAGATGATGCTGTGCAGCTTGCTCAGCAAGGGAAGGCTGGGTGTAGGCCTGGCTGCTCTGCTCTGCTGAGTCCAAATCAATTATACCCTAATCAGGACTGTTTCCGGAACTGGGCCGATTGAGGTTCAGAGTGAAAAGGAAAAATTATGATTTCTCCTCAGATCCTGTTTGCATTAGCAGACTCCATCTGAGACACATCCTGTGTGACCCCTGGTGTGGTGGGGGAAGGGACTGTTCTGTTTGACTTGACTGTCAGTGATCTGAGGGCCTTTTTTTTTTTTTTTTTTTTTTTTTTCCTCCTCAGTCTTTTTCAGGAAAAACCCATGTGAGTCTTAAAAGTAAGTCATCATCCTCAGTCCATAAAGATATACTGGGTAAGCTATTTAAGTTTCTCAAAGAGTGGTTTCTGGTGGAAATCCCAGGACATTAGTTCAAAATGTGGATTTTGGAGCAGTCTTTGGAAGACCCTAGTCTAATCTACAACCCAGGTGATTCTGAACTGCAGTCAAGTTCAAGTACTTCCATCAGGATGAGAAGTACTCAAATACAGGCTTCTCCTCTTAATGCTACTAATTCTTGTCAGGCCAGATTCCCCTGTTTGTGCTCTAATGTTGGGAAAATTGTTTTCAATTTGGAGCACCTTGAAGGGACCATAGAAGAAACATCCCTGCTTATGGGCATGAAAATTCTTAAGACACTATTGCTGTGCATCCACAGGGGCTGATTACTGAGAGCTAGGTGGACAGGTGAGGTGTCAGAGCCAGGCCAGTTCTCACCAAGGCAGATCAAAAGTGGAAAATTAGAAGAAAATTAAATTTATTCTAAGTGTTTGATGTTTATAGTAGTCATATCTTTCTAGAGGTAGCATTTTCAATTAGGGATTACTGTATTTGCTTTGGATTAATTAATACATGATACTCCTTGTGAAAAATTCAGAATGTGGGACTGGAAAGATGGTTCAGTGGTTAAGAGCATTGGCTGCTTTTGCAGAGAACCTGGATTCCATTCCCAGAACCCACATGGCGGCTAACAACCATTTATAACTCCAGTTCCAGGGAAATCCGATACCCTCTTCTGACCTCCGTGGGCATTGCACAGCATGGGTACACTTATGTACATGTGAGCAATATACTCATATACATAAAAATAATAAATAAAAATTTTTAAAAATTGAGAATGTACATCTCCTTCATTGTCTATGTGCGAAATCTCCCACACACCCAAGGATTCTTGTTCTTAAACCCCAAACAATTACTAATTTCTCAGTCTTTAAAAGAAAGAAAACTCTGTGGCTTATATAGGCATATATAAGCTGAAACATTAAGAACTCAGTTTTAGTATGTCAGGTGGCATTTTGTTTTACAATATATTATGAAAATTCTTCCATATCAGTACATTGGGGAATTTTTGTTTGGGGCATTTTAAAAAAATTATACATTTAAATTATACATGTATGAGTGTTGTGACTTCATTTATATAAGTACACCCAGGCATGCAAGGCCTGAGGAGGCCATTAGAGGGGTCAGATCCCCTGGAACTGGAGTTAACAAGGACAGTTGTTAACCACTATGTGGGTATAAGAACCAAACCCAGGTCTTTCCCAAGAGGGGCCAGTGCAATTAACCACTGAGCCATCTCTACAACTTCCTGTTGTTGGGTATTTTTAATTTTAAATATTATTTTCTAATGCTAAGGAATTAGATAAGTTATACACATACACATATACACACACAATCACATAATCACACAAACATATACATATTTGGCATTTGCAAGCCACAGCCCCCCAAAGATTTTTTTTTCCAGTCTGTGAATCTTATATAAGAAACAATAATGATTTATTGATAGCAATAAATCAAATAGTTCTGGGCTTAAATCCTATTTCTATTTATTTTAAAAATAATTTTATTTATTTTTATTTTATGTGTATGAATACATGTAAGTGTATCATATGTGTGCAGTGGCCAGAGAGACCAGAAGAGCATGTCAAGTTCTCTGGATCTGGAGTTAAGGACAAATATTAGCTGCCCTATGAGTGCTAGGAACTGAACCTGGATCTTCTGCAAGAGTAGCAAGTACTCTTAACCACTGAGCCCTCCCTCTGGCCTGTAATTCTATTATTTTCTAATGCTAAGGAATTAGATAAGTTAATGATTTGTCTGAGTCAGTTTCCTTATTTGGCTAAAGCAAGGGTGGAGTGAAACAGAAACCTGCCTCCTTGGAGTCGAAAGGATTAGGTAAAGAACAGAAAGCATCTAGAACCTTGAACCTGAAGGATTATTGCTACAGAACTGGCCACAGACAAATGCTCCAGAGGTTACCTAAGATAAGGAAGGACACAGAGCTCAGGGGACTGGTATAGGCAGAATCAGAGCCAGAGGGAGGGGTGGGAAGAAAAGGAGGGTGGTATTAAATACTTGCTTCTTTTTTTTTTTTTTGAGACAGGGTTTCCTGTGGCCAAGGATGACCTGAACTAGCCTCCTGCCCCCACCGTCCATGCACCAGCATTAGGCATGCGTCATCTTGTCTGGTTTCTATGATGGTGGAGAATCAAACCCAGGACTTCATTCATGGTATGCAAGCCCTCTACCCGCTGAGCAACATCCCCAAGCCCTTACGTCTTCCTTTAAAAAAAATTATTTGTTTTATGTGTATGAGTGTTTTGCCTACATGTATGTAAAAGCACCTATGTCCTGCAATGCCCATGGAGGCCAGAAGAGGTCATCAGATCCCCTGGAACTGGAGTTATAAACAGCTGTCAGCTGACATGTAAGTGCTGGGAACCCAACCTGGGTCCCCTGCAAGAGCAGCCAGTGCTCTTAACTGCTGAGCCTTTTCTCCAAACCCCTCCCCCTGCATCTTTCTTGAAGTGAGGGACTGTGTGGTCTAGTGTCAAAACAGAGATTCTTGGTGACAAAAATATTGTTCAGCAAGCAAAAAGAAAGTTCTTTTCGGATCCTTTATCTGCATTTTCTGTACACTAAAAAGGGTATATACAAGCTAGAATGAAATTCTGTTAAGCTCATTTCTATGTGCAGTAGTTTAAGACCTGAAGTAGATGTCTGAGGTGAGGAAGAATACTGAACCCTTAGATACTGTTTTTTCCTGTACATACATACCCATGATAAAGTTAACATCATTTAGCACAAGAGAGTTATAAAAATAACTAACAATAGGGCAGTTATACTGAAATGACAGTTTTGAGAATTCTCTCTGTCTCTGTCTGTCTGTCTGCCTGCCTCTCTCTTTCTCTCCTTTATGTGGATGGTGTGTGCAATATGGATTATGCTGGATAAAGGGTGATTCACTTCTTGGGAGCAACAGGGTATGATTTCAGCTGATTCTTCAGAATGACAAGTTTAAACTTTCTGCTTATTTTGTGAAATTTTACACTAATATTTTCAGGCAACTAAAATTCAAAAATGGCAGATCCATGGGCTACTGTGCTTCTCTGGTTCTACTGATACTCTTGTGCTTCTCTATCGTCTGCAAAAAAAAAAATTCCTTCCGGCTAGTCAATGCACCTCTTCCCACTTCCCATTTCCCATCTGATTCTGTCTCAAGAAATCCCAATGGGCCGCAAGTCTGGCAATGGCAGGATTCTTTGCAGAAGACAGAACTGATTCAAAAATACAGTCTTCTGGCTGGTGGGAAAAGGACTAGAAATCTTGAAGTGCAATCATTTTCTTTCTTTTTTTTTTTGTTATTTCATAAATCAATGAATGAATAACTCAACAAGTCAAACTCCAGCAGGTTCTCAGAAACCCAAAGTATGTGTCAAGGGCTGTACCTGAACAAACCTACAAGGAGCTATGAACAGAGTATGTGCCTGTGGTGAACAGCGCACTGTATTTAACATGAATTAGGCCGTCCCAGGAACCTTGCTAGGCCAATAGGAGTGGTATTTTGGGATAGAGAGCATGCCTACCTCTTTAGTTAGGGGGATCTGATCACTCTGTGAGTATAGAACTGGCTTTCTTGGTCCCAAACTATGCACCATGATGCAATGTGCTATGATTTTCCATTTCTGGGTAAACCATTAAGAGCCAAACCCAAGTGGAATGTGCTAGGCAAATGTTGGGCCATAGGCCCAGTATCCAAAGTGAATGCATAATGGATAAAATAAAACAGGAGTAAGGGGAAAAGGGCCTGTGGCTGAGGACTAAAAGTATGCCACACTCCTTGAGAGGTAGGACTAACTCTCCTAGGCCCTCTGCCTCTTCTTTCAGGAAAACTATATAGCCCAGTTTAATAAAACAGAAAGGCGGTGGCTTTGGTCTTCAATTAAACCTGGTGGCTTTCAAAATCATGGTCTGGTTCACTTAAAGGTGCAGTGAAAACAGGTGAGTCCATTCACCTTATCAGTTCCAATGAAAACTGAGTGCCAGCCGGAATAAGTGGTAACTCTTTTTCCAGAGAGAAACTCAAGCTAGGAAAGGAAGTATAGCTGTGGAAATACTGAGAGTCAGGCTGAGATTAGATTATCATGCCCTGATTCTCTCAGTTATTATCTGTGCATCTATGGACAAGTTGCTTAATCACTCTGAGCCACAGAGGAAACTGTGAAGATAATAATTATGACTGTAATAACCATACCTACTTTATAACCTTGCTGTGAACACATGTCTAGGGCACTTTGCCAATGAGAATATTGTTCAATAAATACTTTGTATTGTTGTTTCTAAGAGTTCTTAGAGAATTGAACCTCATGAATGTGCAAGAATTGTTTCAATAAGCTTTTACATTTTGGAATGATTTTACATCTATGGAAAAGTTACAAAGATAATCTAGAGTTCCCATATACCTTTCACCAAGATTTTTTAAATGTCAACATCTTAACATTACTATGGAACATTTGTCAAAACTGAAAAAAAGCAGTCTTGGTAAATTATTATTAACTAAATTCCATATTTTATTGAGGATATAATCTAAGATATCTCATTATGTTTAGAAGAATGTTTTAATTAGTACAACAATCAACATCATTAATCAATTAGTGTCTCTGTTGTCAAAACTTAAATGTACCTTTCTAAACCACTTGAGACTTCTTGAAAGTCATTAAATCTCTTAAGAAGCTCTAAAAAGAAAAACTTATTGGCCTGTTAATTGGCACAGTAATTCCTTTTTGCATGGCTAGTGAAATAGATAATAGTTAGCATCCACTTGAGTTATCACAGCATGTAATTTATGCAGATCTGAGTTTAGGAAGTTTGAGTACACAGGGTAGCTCAGCAGGTAAAAGTACTTGTCACTCCTGATGACCTGATTTCTTCTTTAAGAAATGTTTTTAAGTTTATTATTTGTTTTATGTGTATGAGTGTTTTACCTACATGCATGTAAATGCACTATGTGCATACAATGACCACAGGGAGCAGAAGAGGGCCTCAGATGCCCTGGGACTGCAGTTATGGATGGTTGTTAGGCATCACATGTGGGTGCTGGGGACCAAACCCAGATCCTCTGCAAGAGCAGTCAGTGCTCTTAACCCCTGAGTCATCTCACCAGCTCTTGATGACCTGATTTCAATCTCAGATCCCACATGGTGGAAGGAGAGAATCAACTCCCACAAATTGTCCTCTGACCTTTACACATGCATGTAGCAGGTGCATGCACACACACACACACACACACAATGTACTTGTGGTGGTTTAAATGAGAAATGTTCTCCATAGGTGCATTTATTTGAATACTTAGTTCCTAACTGGGGGCACTGTTTGGGAAGGTTATGGAACTTTTAGAAAGTGTATTGTTGCTGGAGGAAATTCATCACTGGGGACAGGCTTTGAAAGTGTATATCCTCACCCTACTTCCTCTTCTCTCTCTCTCTCTGCTTCCTGTTTGCAGATAAAATGTGACCAGCCAGGTTTCTGCTCCTACCATCCTGCTCTGCCCTCCCCTCCCCGCCATGAAGACTCTATTCCTCATGAACCAGAAGCTAAAATATAGCCTTTCTTCTTAAGTTGCTTTTGGTCATGGTATTTTATCATAGTAACAGAAAAGCAAGTAATACAGTAATAAAAAATTAGAAATTACTAAGATTCACTTTTGTGTAATCATGTTCTGTAAAGAGATGCAGGGTCTGACAGTAAATGTTCAAAGAGTGTGTGTTGGGGGCTGAAAAGATGGCTCAGCAGTTAAGAGCACTGGCTACTCTTGCAGAGGACCTGGGTTGGGTTCCCAGCATCCACATGGCAGCTAACAACCATCTGTAACTCCAGTTCCAGGGGATCGGACACCCTCCTCTGACCTCCATGGGCACTGCACGACATGGGTGCACTTACATACAAGCAGGAAATACACATAAAGTCAAATTAATAAGTAAAATGTATAAAAAATAAAAGTGTGTGTTGCTCAGCTGAATGTCAAAGTGAATTCATGTCTCCGCCCAGCATACTCTGCTCATGAGCAGTTAGGTCTTGTTTTGAATGATCTCTTCTTGGAGCTTAACTATGCCTCTGCATAGAACCTGTTTGTACAAGACTATACAGAATTTGAGCAAATAAGATTTACTATTCTGCAAACCACAAATTTCTCTACTATCTTTCACTCAGCAAGGATTATCCCTTGGAGGGAAATTGATTCTGATGTCGAAAATGTTTTACTTTCATCTCTGAAGGAAAAAAAAAAAAATCACGTGTACAAATTCAATTTCTGGGAAGTTTCAGTAGTTGCTGTTTTTAATAAACAGTATTAACCACAGATGATGAGACCCACTAGGGTGACTGCAACAGTGAAAAAGACAGCAACAGAAGGGCCCAGCCTACCGTGAGCTTTCCAGTGTATCCAGGTGGGTCGACTGAAGTGAAGGCCTGCTGGGGCCTCAGGATTAAGGTATTACAACACAGGCATGGCAGAGTGTGTACTCCTTCACTGGTGTTGAAGACAGCAATGTGTCTCAGTCATTTATACAATGTTTCTTTTATTCTACTTAAAGCACATACCAAGTATGGCTAGAGATCATCTGCTAGATATATGACTACTATTGAAAGTGCTACTGTGGATTGCACGAAATTGCAGAATTTCCAAGCAGAGACTGTACCTTAGCTGGTAAAATGCTTGCCAAGCTTGCATGAAAACCTGGGTTCAATCCCCAGCATGCATAAAATTGGGTGTGATGATGCACGTCTGTAATCCCAGCCCTTGGGAAGCGGGAGCAAGAGGATCAGAAGTTCAAGATTATTCTGGGTTACAAAGGAAACTGGAGGCTAGACTAGGATCCATGAGACTATTTCAAAAACAAACACAAAATAGAAAACAAAGAAGCTTTTGCAGACAAGCTCAAACTACCAGTCACCAGGAGAACTCTGGAACAGGCTGCTGAGACCCAGTTTGTGCTGACTTGGCATCTCTATTTCTTCTCTGAAACTGAGATAACAATAATGACCTGCCTCCAATGGTTGCTGGAGTACCAAGGTGTTCTGATTATCACTGCCTATTGTACATGTCAGCCTTCTTTATACTACTGAAAACTAAGACTGTTCCTGTGGCTGAGGATCTGAAGAGCAGAGTATCAGACACATGATATAAGCCAAAATAAGTCAACTAAAGGAGAAGAAACAAGCACACACTCTGTGGAGTTGGCATAAGGATACAGAAGTATCAAAAGATGTCAGTCCGAGAATTCTGTCTCCCAGTTATTTCTAAGCCCTGTCCTCCACACAATCCCTGTCCTAGGAAGGAGGACCAAGAGACTCTATCAGATGATGGGTTCTTCCAGAGCTTTCTATTTAAGAGAGAATTGCCATGTAAGTTTAAACATAGTGCTTTTAAGACACTGAAACTAGTTGCATATTCAAAAGTGCTAAAAGAGTTCTAAGTATGTATGGAGCCAGCTACTCCAGATATCAAGCAGCAAAGCAGCTGTGCCAACAGAAGTCATGTGTATATATCTGGGGGCAAAAGTCACCTCTTGAGTGTTTGTTTAGTTACTGCTTTGCTAGACTTCCCAAAATTTTAGACTCCTTTTGTTAGACCCAGTCCTACCTTTTCTTTACTTTTTGATGAACTTTTGACCCAAGCTGCATTTAGTGAACAGCTGTCTATTAGCGACTGGCTAAACACACACATGTACACATATACACTCATATATTACATTTCCAGGCCAATTGAATTACAGAAGGAACCAATTTGCGCAGTTATTGAATTAAAGCTGTAGAAGAGATGGGTTTCATTGCTAATGGTTGGCATGACAACTTGATATGCTGGAGAGTAATATGTGCTGAGTTCTCATAGCTGGAGATTCTGACAAGTTCAAGGCCAGGGCTCTGCCTCTAAACCGTGTTGCCAAGGTAATGCAGCATAGGCCAGAATCCACTGAAACGAGTATCTCTGACAACTGAAGCCAGCAGGAGCTATCTGGTTAACAGAGATCTTTAAAAAGAAAAAGTATTTTAGCAAGAACGGGAAGAGAATGCAAAGGCGGGATATTGAAAAAGCGGCCAGCAGAAAATCTGAAAGGGAAGCAGCCAGTGGGTGCCAAGAAGCAACTAAATAATGGGGTCTGTTTCGTGAGCAGGAGGCTGGGGGGCGGGGGGTGAAGAGCCACAGGCAAGGATTCCAGCCTGCCAGGCCATTTTACGTGTGAAATGATACTGCCCCAGTTTGCTTCCCTGGCTCAAGTTCAGCAGAGTGATTTCATGTGAGTGGTGGCCACTGTACCCACCCCTATCCATCCACAGCTTCCTTTAACTCCACTGGAGATCTTCTTCTCTGATAATACGTGAAAGAAAATTGTTCCTAAGGGATTGCATAGGTTACACATATTTTAAGATGAGAAGGGAATCCACAACCAAGAATCTCAAACCAGAGGCCACCAAAATGTCACTGCCTTAAAACCCCTAGAATGGCCTTTGGGTATTCATGTTATTCACATTCATGTCTCCATGATTTGTGAGTTGATTTACAGGACGAGATTCCTAGGTTTATGATCTAATGGGATCCTTATTTTCCTAGTTTGCTATGCCAGTTTTTCATGGATTCGCCCTTGATGGAAATGTGGTCTTAGGCTTTTAGGCTCTAAGAATTGAGAAGGGTGAGTCCTCAGATACATGACTCTAGTCCCCACAGAGTTTGACACAGGGACCGCATGAAAATCTCTGCCTTATGTTTCCAGGGACTTGATGGAGAGCATCAGTAAATGAGGACATATGAACAGAAAGATAAAGGCTAGAATCTGAAAAGAGTTCAGAATCCCAAACCAGCAATTCTAATCTAAAGTTTCTATATATTCAATCACAATATTATTTCATAAACAAATAAGGGAAAGAAGATTCACTATATCTTGGCCTGTACAAGTAATTTACACTATATAAGCTGTAATGGGAAGGGTATTAGGCTTGTAATTACAGTTGTCCCTTGGTATCAGTGAAAGGTGCTTTGGATCCCTAAAGTATGCCTGCAGATGCTCAAGTCTTGAATATATAATTGTGTAATATTTTCATATGAACTATACACATTTCCCCATATACTTTAACTCATCTCTAGATTAGTTATAATACCTAAAAAATGTAAATGCTAGGTAACCATTGTTATACTGTAATGTTTAAGGAAGAAGTCTATACATGTTCGAGACAGATGCAATTTTTTTTTTTTTACTGACTGTACCAAAAAGAAAAAAATCCCCTTTCCTGCCACTGCACATGGTTTGCTCAGTGACCTTGGAAAAGTATTTAACATGTTTTATCCTTAATTCTTAAGGACTTCTTGTGGGTGGGTTTTGTTTTGGAGATGGGTTTTAATATGTTGCACAAGCTGTTGCAAAACTTCTGGGCTAAACCAGTCTTCCCGCCTCAGCCTCCTGAGCAGCCAGTGCTATAAGCACACACTACTGTGCCAGATTTGTTTCAGGTTTTCCTAAACAGATAAGCTTCTCTAGCTTTCACCAGTGGAGGCAGATCTCTTTCTAGAACACGTAGCCAAAGCGTCCAGGGAACTTCTAACAAATCCAGATCCTCTGGCCTCACTCTAAGTTCTACTGAGTCAATGTGTGCTTTTCAAATCTGTGCATATGGTTCTGATTTGCATCTTTAAGAATGATTAAAGATTAAGGGTAGCTTATGAGGATTAATTGGCTAATACATGTGATATGTCATAGACTCATCAATCAATCAATCAGAAAAGGGTGCAGCTAAGCTCATCTTATGTATTTCTTTCGGTTTTATCTTAACATCTAAACAAGGCGAAGAAATTTGGAATGTAGAAAAGTCAGCATGTGTAAATGGTTACGTTTCCCTCTACCGCTTGAGGTGTTTGGAGATGTCTACATTTTAAATGAAAAACTCTTTGCTTGTGGTTTTCAATATATGCCTTTCAGTCCTTATTGATCTGGACAGAGGGATAATGATATTTATCTAATGCTTGCTGGCACTGTAAGTGCTTTATAAGGTTAACTCATTAAACATTTCTCCTCTAACACATGTACTGCGGAGAGACTGTAATCTAAGAGGTGGAGGTGAACTTTGAACCAAGGAACCCCACTCCAGAGCCTCACTCTTAATCTCTGTGCTACTTGACTGGGTCAGTTGCTTCCTCTAAATAAGCTAGTCAACCTTTTCCAGTCAAAATAAGAGCCTCCCTATGTCTAACCTTGTCTTTAGATGTGTGTGTGTGTATGTGTGTGTGTATGTGTGTGCGTGTGTCTTCCTCAGTCACTTCTCTACTTTATTTTCTAAGTCGTGGTCTCTAAACTTGGGCCTCATCTATTCAGTTAGGATGGCCAGCCAGCACTGGGATTACAGATGCCTAATGCTGTATCTGGCTTTTTATGTACTGCGGATCTGAACTCAGGTTCTCATGTTTGAATGGCAAGCACTTTACAGACAGTTATCTTCTCAACCCAGATCACAGAGACCACTCCTAACCCACTAGAATCACAGAGGACTAGGATTTGACATTTAGAAATACACTCCTTAGGGGATTCTTGAGCCCTGTGACATTTAAAAACCACTAGGCTGGATCAATGTTTGTAGGTCATCATCATTAGGAACAAGGTAGAAAATGCTGAGAGCTGTGGGAACCAAAGTTGTTTTCCAGAATCTATCCTCTGGCTCTACCTAGGGCAGAGTGTCAGTCAAGAGGCTCCTAGAGATGGCTTGTTCAAAGTTCTGACTGGATACTGTCTAGCAGAAAAGCCAGCACACAGCATGAATTGCCTCCAGAGCCCAGATCTCATAGCCTCTCCAGGGGTAATGCACATGCTTGGGAGTGGACAGGCCAGCACTGGCCTGGAACTTTGATGTACTTTTCACTATCGAAATGCCACAGAGGCTCTGTGTCCCTGCCACACAAGGGCAGAGGCGGGGCAGGCTGTTTGGAATGCAGTCTGCCACCCCCCTCCCTTGGGGCCTCCTATTGAGCTGATCTAGCAGGCTCTTGAGTTCACCCCAGTGTCTGTTTCAGATTCAAAATGAGAAGGAGGGCAAGAAGCTGCCCTAGAGGGACTATGTTTTCATGAGTTGAAAAAAAAGCTATGAAGATTACTGAGGAATAAATTTATGTAGTAAATCTCGCCTTTTTTGAATATACAACCTCATGAGTTTTCAAAGGCAGATTTATTTAGTATCATACTTAGTTTGATGAGTTTTGAGTACTGTATTTAATCAGGTAATGGATATCAAGATACAGAACATTCCCAGCTCCTCAAAAACCTTCCTATGCAACCATTTGCCCCTAGCCCTTGACTAGCAATGACCTGATATCTGACTATGCTGCAGAATGTCACATATATGTCATTTTTAACTTTTTATTGCACTTTATATCAGTAGTTTATTCCTTTCTATCACTAACTAGTATTCCACTATATCAATATACCACAATTTGTTTATTAATTCATTATTAATTGGTGGACATTTGAGTTACTTCTAATTTTGGTACTGAAATTTAAATGACAAAGCATTTGTTGAGCCTGCATCCCAAGAGACTCTACAAAATGAAATAGTGCATGTTTACAGCTTCTTATAAAAATTATAACCATGGGGCTGGAGAGATGACTCAGTGGTTAAGAGCACTGGCTGCTCTTACAGAGGTCCTGGGTTTGGTTCCCAGCACTCACATGGCAGCTAACCATCTTCTATAACTCCAGTTCCAAGAGACCTGAGGCCCTCTTCTGACCTCTGCTGGTGTTGCACAACACAGATGCACTTACAATCATGCAGGCAATACACTCATGTACATTAAATAAAAATAATAAATAAAAATAAAATAGTTTTAAAAGACATTATTAGATATACATGATGGCTGAGTCCTTAGCATCTTTTGAAATGAAAAAAATAATAATAATCATTCCAGGCATGGTGGCACACACTTTTAATCATAATACTTAGGGAGAAAAGGCAGGCAGATCTCTATGAGATCAAGGCCAGCTGAGACCATAGGGAGACCCTATCTAAAAAAAAAAATTATAATAATGCTTTAAGATCAAACTAAGACCGCAGAAGACAGAACTTGGGCCAGTGAGATGGGTCATTTTGGTAAAGGCATTTATGGTCAAGCCTGACTACCTGATTCTTTTTCCTAGAATCCACATGTTGGAAGGAGAAAACCAACTTCTGCAAGTTGTTCTCTGATCTCCACATGCGCCCACACAAATACATCCACATTAAATAAATACATATAATACAAATAAAATAAAGAACTAAAGAAGGAGCTTCGTTTGTAGCTCTTAAAAATAAATGTAAAGGAAGACAATGCCATGAAATAGTGATTAGGAAGCACATTTTATCCTTTGGGAGTCTTAAAGTGATACTAAGGTACTGAGACACGTGAGGGTGCTCCAATCAAGTAGCATTGCCAAGTCCCCTCCTTAAAAAGAAAATTCTTACAAAGGTTGTTTTTTTTTTTATATTTTTTATTTTGTTTTATGTGTATGAGTGCATTGCCTGCATGTATGTGAGTGTACCCATGTCTTGCAATGCCATGAAAGTCAGAAGAGGGCATCAGATTCCCCTTGGAGTTCAGGACGGTTGTTAGGCACCATGTGGGTGCTAGGAATTGAACCAGGGTCCTTTGCAAGAGCAATCAGTGCTCTTAACTGCTGAGCCATTTCTCCAGCCCAAAGATTGCTTATTCTTTAATTTACTGGAATGTTCTCATGAAAACCCTGGTGAATTTTCACTCTTACCCTTGATCCTGCTGGCCACTCTTGGCTAACAGAAAAGAATAATAATTTGGTTTCAAGTGAATCTATGTTTGACTAGACCTCAGGGCTTTATTGTACCCAACCACAGTTTTATGGAGGCTCCAGGCAGCTTTTCTGTTTAAACTCACATGGAAAGGCTTCCAAGGGAATTCTAGATTAGAATATCTCATAAATCACCAAGAGAACTGGGATTGTCCCTAAAGTTCCTTTTTCATGACTGTGGTTGTCAGGCCTTCCCAGAACATAGCACACAAGTCTTCAAAATAATTGCTAAGAGACATTTTAGAAAGATTGGTGAACGATGTCTTGCTTGTTGGGTCAGCACCTTGGCTGACTGAGTATCTCAGGCTTATGGAAGGGACCATGTGAATCATGAGAGAAAGCCTGTCTGTACACAAAGCAGGCCAGGGAGCTTAGGGTTACTACTTTTTGGCTTCTGAGTGACTGTTCAAAACAAAAACCAAAAAGAAAAGAAAATGTTCTGGATACATTTAAAATTTTTTGAAAATCAATGACACATTTGTTATAGAGTAACCAAGTACAAAATAAAAGACACTTCATAAAAACTGCATTCAAACATTCTGATGGAACTCAAGTGAATTTAGTGAGGGGGATACTTGCTTTTGGTGCAACAGCTGGCAGGCTTGGGGTCCCCTCTTTGGAAAAGCATCTGATTCCATCCATACAAGGTCGTCTCTGTCAGTCCTTTCCATCATTAACAGAATAAAATGCTCACTCGAGAGAAGTCTCTTACTCTGTCAAACCTATCCAGGCTAAAATATGACTAACTGTTTCAAGCAGAAAATTATCTCTGGCTGAGAGCCTTTTACCTCTCCCCTATGCTGGGCACAGTCCACAGGGACCACCCTATTTCATATTTTCTTTTATTCAGCTGAGGTTCTGAGCTACTGCACATGACCTAGGATCTTCCAGCAATCCCACTGTGGATCCTCTCCACCACTCCCTTCAGATGCATTTTCCCAGTTGAGTCTTAAAAGCTCAGTTGACTAATGAATGTGATGTTACCTGTATAGACCAGAGCAAAGGGTGTAGCTCAGTAATAGAACATGTCTCTTGCATATACAAGGTCCTGAGTTCCATCCCCAACATGACAAAAAATTATTAATTAAACATAGTGAGTCATTGCTGATTATGTGTTCTGGAGTAAGTTACTGAACCTCTGTAAGTCTCAGCTTTCCCTACTAGAAGCTAAAGATGAAAATAGTTCCATTAGTTTATTATTACCTAATTATTATAACCTATTATTGTAGTTACAGTTTTTAAAAAATATTTTATTATTTTTATTTTATGTGTAAGAGTGTGTTGCCTGCATGTACAGAAGTACATTTGTGTCATGCATGCCCAAACAGGTCAGAGGATGGCATCAGATATCCTAGTACTGGAGTTAGTATGATTGTTAGCTGCTTTGTGGGTGCTGGGATTCAAACCTGGGTCTTCTGCACGGGCAGCCAGTGCTCTTAGCCACTAATCCATCTCTCTAGCTCCTAGTTACAGATTATTATAATCTGTAGATAGATACTATACTATAACAATATCTGTCTGAATGTAGATAATGACAATAAATAACACCATAAAAGTACTTATCTGAAGTTGTTGACAATGCATATAACATAATAAAACTCAGAATCTGATATATGGTAAGCTCTCAATACAAAATAACACACTTTTTATGTGTGTGTACATGTATGTGTTTGGTATATGCATGTGTATGTACATGTGTGAGCAAGTACATAGAGGCCACAGGAGGATACCAGGTGTCCTGTTCTATCACAGTCTGCCCTATTACCTTGAGACTGGGTCTCTCACTGAACTTGAAGTTAGGCTGGTGACCAGCAAGTTCCAATGATCCTCCTGTCTCTGCCTTGCATTCCAGTAGCACTGGGGTGATGGGTGTATAACCACACCTGGCTTTTTATGTGGGTTCTGGGGATTTGAATCCAGGTCCTCATGCTTGCATAGCAAGTGCTTTCACCAGCTGAACCATCTTCCAGCCACAGGATGACATTCTTCTTCATAGTATTATTATTGTTAGTAGTAGTAGTAGTAGCAGCAGCAGCAGCAGCAGCAGCAGCAGCAGCATTATAACCAGCTGCCAGTTTGGCCCCTCTCACTATAATCTGACCTCCCCATCCTCATCATCCATCCTCAGAACTTTCCCAGTCCATTCCCTTAGTCTCTCCTACCTGCATCTCTCCTAAAGATTACTCTTCCCCTCCCACCAATGTTCAGAAAAAATATGCAGCCAGCATTAACAGTGTCCTCTCCGAATTAGAGTTGTACTGAGATGACCGGAGGCAGCTGTCACTTTAGCTAGCCATCAATTTGTATGGATTTCTCTTAAAGGTGACACACATGCTATTCCATTCTCAACCCCTGCACTACTCATCCATCCGGGGCAGAAACGAGACCTTGGGAGCATACTCTGCCTATCAACAGTCATCTGCTTATAAATGAGAGGCAGAAAGAACAAATGTGAACAGAAAGGTGTTCTGTCTGAGGAGAGGAAATGCTGTTTAATATCATTCCAATTATGTCACCAGCAAGCAATAGAGTCGAGGCTCAAGCTGACAATTACAACTCTGTTTTGCCAGAGAAATGTAGCAGAGGAAAAGGAGATCCAAGGAGATAAAGATCTGTTTTTCAAAACTAAAGTCCTGCAGAAGATAAATGAACAGAAGGGAAGCACCTCAAAAATAGATTTGTTCACATTGTCCTCAGACGATTCAGAAGAATTTAGAAACAAGTTGTATTTTAAATAACAAAAGAAAACAATTTTTTTGTAGTGCTTGGAGTCTTGTGCATGCTAAGTGGGTGCTCCACTAATGAGCTCTGTTCCTGGCCATCTAATTGCTTTTTATTTTGAGATAGTGTCTCAATAAGCTGCCCAGGCTGGCTGTCAACTGGCAATCCTCCTGCCTCAACCTCTCAACCCGTAGGCTGCAGGCTTCACAAACAGACTTTCTTAATGGTTATGCTATTTAAGAGTATAGATTCTGGATCTAATTGAGTTTATATTGCACACAAACCATTTACCCTTTCTAAACCTCAGTTTTTCCATGTGTCAAATGGCAATTCAACATTGTCTAGCTCATATGATTGTCATTAGAGTGACATAAGATAGATGATTTATATTATCAAGCAAAGCAGCTGGAAACAGGTTGGTAAGTTAAGGAGAAAAAAAATAATAAAGTAAGGATAAATGGAACAGACAGAAGGGTATGTGGTTAATTTGTTTTTGCAAAACTACGGATTGAACCCAGAGCTTCATTCATACTAGGCAAGTTTTCTACCACTGAGGTACAGCCCTAGCCCAACCAAAGGATACAGGATTGCAGAGTGGGGTCAGCTTGCCTTATGCATCTCTCCACTAAGCAGAGCAGTAAGAGGAGTTCTAGCACTTGGCCCTTTGCTAATGCATTTGCCCATTGGCACCTTTGGCTTATTTCTTCATTCTCTAATAGGTGACCTTGCTGTATACCCAAGTTTCAGAGAAACAAAAGTAGTCAAAATAACTACATACATCTAGAGAAATAATTCATATACTAAGGAGACTTCAGGGGCTCTGTGAGTCAGTGTTTGAGGTTGCAGACCTCCTCAGCCACACATCTAGGGAGGCACCAAGCCAAGACTCGATTCTGAAGGCAATTTAGGGTCTTCCCTAGTACATCAGGCTTCAGGAGGAGTGGAGATACAACAAAAACGCTATTCTCTTTCATATCTGGTATCCAACAAACAAAATGAAAGAAAGTTCCAGTACAAGAATCTTTTAAAAGTTTCACTCACAATAGGCCTTACACTTTAAATGGGTCACTGTTCATCACCATGGTGATTCTTCCAAGTTTTCCTGGAATCATCAGCTGTTTTCTAATGAGGACACTCCCCAGAACTTGTAGCTCCACCAAAGAGATAAGTATTTCCTAGTAGAAAATACTTAGCTCCACATGTAGCTTAGTCAGCGATTGCTTTTCCCTCTCTTACTTCTCAGGAAAATGCCTGAAGCCTGCTCCTGCATTTGTTTTGGTTGTCACACAGTTCTTTAAGTCCCTTGATTCAGTTGATGGTAAAGTTACTTCCCTGGAGTTTGTGTGATTTATGTATTGAGAATCTTGCCTCTGTCTTCCCTACTGAGCAGTGAATAGAGCACTTAAAAGCCCTGGAATAGTACAGTGACACCTCACAACGTAAAAGACGTGTTACTCTATGATTCAGCAATTCCACTTGTGAGGACTTACCCAATTGGACTGAAAGCAGCATTTGTGGGGCTATTTGCACAACCACCATGATCATAAAAGCATGATTTGCAATAGTCAAGAGGTGGAAGCAACCCAATGTCATTCAGTTGGAGGGATGTGTAAACAAAATGTAGCAAATAGAGACAGGTATGTCTGATGAAATATTCAACCTCAATAGAATGAACCTTGAAGTCATTAAGCTAAGTAAACTAAGCTCATAACAAAAAACAAGTACTTTACAATTCCACTTATATCAGACATCTAGAAGAGCTAAATTCATAGAAATAGAAAGTACAATGATTGTTAGAAAGGGTGCAAGAGGAGGAAATGGAGAGTTGTTTAATGAGCATAAAGTTTCAGTTTTATGTGATGAAAAAGCATGCATATATTTGATAATGCTAAATTATGCATTTAAAAATGTCTATGAATATACATTTTATGTTATATATATTGTTATAAGCAATTTTTTAAAGATATATTTTATTTATGTGTGTATGTATGCACAGGTACAAGTGCTTCTGCGTGTGCAGAGGCCAGAAAAAGGTGTCAGATCCTTTGAAGTTGAAGTTACAGGCATTTGTAGGACATGCAGTTTGTGGGTGCTGTCCTGATTGTACAGTAAGCACTTTTATCTACTGAGCCATCTCTCCAGCTCAATAGGTAATTTAAAATTTTTTTAAAAATGAGCAAGAGGCCACACATTTAATCTCAGTACTCCAGAGGCAGAGGCAGAGGCAGGAAGATCTCTGTGAATTCCAGGTCAGCCAGGGCTACATAAAGACTCTGTACTCCCAAAAGAAAGGAAGGAAGGAACAAAGGAACAAAAGAAAGAAGGAAAAGAAAAGAGAGATGTAAAGAGATCTGGATACTATCTAAATCCTATATAGTTTCTACAAGCATATACAGTTATTTGTTTATTTATTTTTGCAGTGCTAGGGATTGAAGCCAAAGCCTCACACATGCTAAGCAAACACTCTACCACTGATCTATATCCCAGCCTGTACAGCTATTTAAATGATCAGCATGTGATCTAAGAATATACACTATGCTTTTCCTCAGTTAACAGTCACATCATTACTTTTCTTAGCCATAGTCTTGAAGGTTCACTGTAGATGTCTCAGGACGTAAAGTCTACCATAAGCATGAGCTTAAAGCAGTGGAAGTGAGCAGAGAATGAAGGAACAATCAATACCAATTTCTATCTAAGTAAGTGTTCTCAAGTTTCTTTTGGAGCCTTATTGACGTCCCTTCAGATAGAGATAGCTGTTCTCATTTTGTAAATATTGCCAGAGTTCCTTCATAAAAGTTATGACTTTAACCAATGCTCATAAATTAATCTATTTAATTTACAGAGAATTTTCTTATTATCTCCAAAATGGACCAACCAAAGTTCTTGAAGATCAAGTCCTTGCTAGGGACATAGTTTACAAGAAATTTTTACGGGATTCTTATGTAGAAATTCTGGCCCCAGTCTCAGACTGTTTTGGAAACAGGCCTATTACAGATATAATTAATTAAGATGAGGTCATATTGGAACAGATGGTCTCCAATTCAGTATGGCTTGTGTCTTTATAAAAAGTGGATGTTTGGACACAGCTACCTAGGAAGAACACCATATGAACACGAAGGCAGAGATCGACACATCCAGCAACACCAAAGATTTACCTACAAACCCTCAGAAGCCAGGAGAAAGCACAGAACAAACTTTTCCCACAGCCTTGAGAGGAAACCAGCCCTGTTGACATCTTTTTTTTTTGGTGGGGGAAGGAGGGGCTCTTTTTGAGACAGGGTCTCCCTATAGCCCCAGCTGACCTAGAAATCGCTATATAGACCAGGCTGGTCTTGAACTTGTAGAGATCCACCTGCGTCTGCCTCCTGAGTGCTGGTATTAAAGGCATGCACCACCACACCCAGCCCTGTTGCCATCTTGATCTTAGACCTGAAGCCTTCAAAACCATGAGGGCAATGCATTTCTATTGCTCAAGCCAAGACCAAATAAAGAACAAAAGAACTCCATATGCCACCATCCCCCTTTCTCTTGAGTCTCTTGCTTCTTAGCTTGCTTCTCCTCCCCTCCCCCCACTTTTTTAATTTTAGAGAAGGTCTCATTTAGTCAAGGCTAGCCTTGAACTCCTTATCCCCTGCCTCCACTTTCTGAGGGCTAAAATTATAAGTTATCATGCCCCACTCTTATTTTGTTTCTGTTGTTTGCTTTTTGTTTTTGTTTTTGGTTTTGTTTTGGAGATAGGTTCTCCTTGTGTACACCTGACTGGTCTGGAACTTGCTGTAGGCCAGGCTGGCCTGGAATTCACAGATTTGCCTGCCTCTGCTTCTGGAGTGCTGGGATTAAAAGCATATACCACCAAGCCTGGCTTTTTTTTCCAATTCTTTTTGCTCCAAACTTTGTCCCTTAGGCTTTC
This sequence comes from Eospalax fontanierii, assembly GCA_035773235.1. Taxonomy (NCBI): domain Eukaryota; kingdom Metazoa; phylum Chordata; class Mammalia; order Rodentia; family Spalacidae; genus Eospalax; species Eospalax fontanierii. Next base: position 12,027,836 of record CM069544.1, on the reverse strand, counting down.
ACTTGACACACCATAGTGTATAATATGCCTAGGCTTTATTTTTATATAACTAAATCAATATATTTGTTTTTATTATAAAAGTAGCATATATAACATAAACTGTATATTTTGTTTAAAATATATTTTCGAAGACTGGAGGGATGACTCGATGGAAAAATTTTTTGCTGCGCTAACCTGAGGAACTGCATTTGGATCCCTAGCCTGCATGTAAAAGGTCGGACTAGTTGGATGTGGTGTCGCACACCTTTAGTCTCAGCACTCAGGAGGCAGAGGCAGGGCGATTTCTGTGAGTTCAAGGCCAGCCTGGTCTACATAGCAAATTCCAAACCAGCTAGGGCTACAGGAAGACCCTGCCTGAAAAATACCATACTTAGCCTCAATTTTCTTGGCTGTAAAATGGAACTCGTTACATCTGTCTCAGAACTGTCTATGAATTAAACAGTGTGTGTAGTTCATAGTGACTCGCAGCTCACCCACGTCATCCCTTTCTTTCTCCTTTATTTCTCTTTAACTACATGAGTTTTTGCAAGCTTGCCTGCCAACTTAAAGTCTTGTTTTATCTTGAAGCGTCACATACAGTGGACACCCTACTGTGGATTTTTTGCTTCCATAGAAATGGCAACTTCCTCCCTGCGCCTGCGCCATATCTATCACGTGACTCTCCTTTCTCCTGGCGTGCTTTCAGAGATGCGCATGCTCAAGTTTGAGACTAGCGTGAAGCTAGATCCTGGGTGGATTCACACACGTCTGCTTCCGTCTGGGCTACACGCCCATCTCAAAGCCCCGTCCTTCTCGACTTTCTGCTAAAAGGCTCTCAAATCCCTGTTGTCTCCTCCACCCTGATTTTGTTTTAACTAATCTAAATTTTATGTTGAAACTCTACTACTCAAGAAATACTTAGGAACAATAACTGCAAAACCTTCCCAATAGCATTTAAGGCCATTAATGTCCCCAGGGGAAAGCCTTCATTTATCCACATTGTACTGGTTTCTTGGTCTGTTTCATCTTCACCATCCATGACAATAGACTCTTGGAGGTTTGTAACTTGATTCGTTTCAGGCTTGAAAAACACCCAAACTAATGCTGTGGTCAGCTAATGCAGCTCAGGTTCTGAGTACTTGGTTCAGCACTCTGTTTTTGAAGGAAACTGAAAATAGAACTCACTTTTTAAATTCCTTCTCCAGGGCTCTGATTTGTCCACCTTTTCTCTAATCATCCCCTGTGCTTGGATGCTAGGTTAAGTCCTTAGGGGCTTTGCTTAGACGAGTGCTCTAGCTTTGTGCTTCCTCTCCACACTCCTCAAAGTGGTGAGATTGTTTTTCTAATACACAGATCAGACTATGCCTCTTGCCTTCTTAAGACTTAGGTGGCAACAGGCCCCAACTACATTCAATTCCTTTCATTTGCTTACACAATTGAAAGAAGACAGGAAAAAATAAGAGAGAGACAGCACATGCTAAATTAGACGCAAAACTCAGCAAAATTAATCTACAGTGTAGAAGTCAGGATAGGGATTAAAACTGGCAGGCATGGGGAGCATTGGGATCCGGAGGGAGCAGAGCTGAGACTTCTGGTGGGTTGTTAATGTCCTGTTTCTTAACAGCTTTGTAATTTACTTATTTATTTGTGTGTGTGTGTGTGTGTGTGTGTGTGTGTGTGTGTGTGTGTGTGTGTGTGTGTGTGTGCGCGCGCGCACATGTGCTATGATGCTATGGAGATCACAGGACAAGGCTCTAGTATCAGTTCTCTCCTATTTCTTAATCTGGGTGCTAAAAAAATAAATGTTTCATTTGTGGAAATTCATCCAGCTTCGGTTTGGGACATTCTTCTCTGTGTATATTCTTCCAATAAAACATACAAACAAGGAGCTGGTAGAGATGGCTCAGCGGTTAAGTGCACTTCCTGCTCTTGCAGAAGACCCGAGTTCAAATCTCAGCACTTACATGGTAGTTAACAACCATCTGTGACTACAATTCCAGGGCATCCAATACCTCCCTCAGACCTCTGAGGGCACTACACAACATAGATACACTTACATACATGCAGGCAACGCACTCATACACAAAAAATAAAGAGAATAAAAACAATATGCAGCATCTGTCTCTTTGCCTTAGCAAGATGCACAATTACTTACAAATCTCCTACCTGTTCCTTCTGTCACACTAGATGGCTTGATGTTCTCCAAACACAACACACTTCCCATTTTCCTGATGCTACTCACTTTGAGAGCAAGCCCTTCAACTGGAAGCCCTTCACTCATCCTTTGACACTACACTCAAATGTCACCTCCTCCGGGATGTCTCCCTGAAGACTTCCAGTTAATGTGAGGGTTCCCTCTCTACACTTCCCTGTCAGTTGTAATTCCTTTTCCATAATTGTAGTGATGATACTTTCCATATGAAGAAACAGACATGTGGCTAGAAAAGTGTTATCCTTGAGCAAAGATAGAATACTGGGGTGAGGGTAGCCTGGGAAATCCAGGCTTGTATAACACATTGTATTACTGTACAGTAATTTCTCTGGATTTGTCTCTACATCTAGATCAGAAGTTCCTTATTATTTCTGCATCATGAACACCTTCGGCAAACTGGAGAAGCATGCAGACCCCTTTTATTTATTTTCAAAGTTTTTATCTATACTCTTATATGAGACAGAGTCTCATGCATCCCAGTCTGGCCTCAAACTTACTTTGTAGCTGAAAATAACCTTGAACTGTGGTCTTCCTGCCTCCACCTCCCAAGGGCTGGAATTACAGGCATGTAGTACCATGCCAAGTTCATGTGATACAAGGGATCGAACCCAGGGCTTCATGTATGCTAGGCAAACATTCTACGAACTGAGCTACAGCCCCAGCCCTGGACCCCTTTTAAACATGAATTTTTACCAAGGTGCGACTATAAATGCACCAATCATCAATGTACAGCTCAGTGATTCATATTTCCAGCATCTGGATCAATAAATAAGCTGCTACACTACTTCCGTTGAGCCACCACCCCATAAAGGAATAAACCATCTTGATTTCTAATCCCAGACATCAGCCTGCTTTTTAAGCATGATAGGAACTGGGTTGTGTAGTGTGTTTCCGTTTGCATCTGGTTCCTTTCTTCAACCTTAGGGTTGACCATCAACCATATTTCTGAATGTAGTGACTGTGTACTCATTCTTCTCTCTGGGTGACATTTCATTGTATCAATATGCCACTGCTGAGTTATTCATTTTTCCATGAGGAACATTTAGCTTGTTTTCAGTTTCTGACTTAATGAATAGTGCTGTTATGAACATCCTCATGCATGTATGTACTTATTCCAGAAGTTTTATATTTCCTCAAATAATACACACAGGGTCACAAATTTTTTTTTTGGGGGGGTGGATCTTTTCGAGACAGGATCTCCCTATACCTCCAACTAGCCTGGAACTCACTATGTAGACCAGGCTGGCCTTGAACTCATAGAGATCCACCTGCCTCTGCCTATATCAAGATCCTTCCATGACAATTTCAGTTTCAGTTACAAGGGTTTTTTTGGATGTTGTTGTTATTGTTTTTGTTAGGTTTGGTTTGCATCATTGTGTTTTTTTGTTTTGTTCTTATTTTATTATTTTTTAAAAACAGGATCACACTCTGCAGTCAGAATGGCCTCAGACTCACAACAATCCTCCTTCCTTAGCCTCCTGTGTGCTAGGATTATAGGGATAGGCCTATAACCCTGTTTTGAGACAGGATCTTGCTTTATAGCACAGGCTAACCTCAACTCATGATTCTTTTGCCTTAATTAATTAAGAAGCCCCTTAATTCTATTAGGTTAAGGAACTTCAATCTAAATTTAACCGCTTTAAAAGCATGGGATATATTCTAACCTGGCACATTAAAATTCAGAATGTGGCATAAAATAGGGCACACATAAAATCAGCTACCCTCAACAACTCATATGTATATGTCAAAAATGTGCACGTGTATGCATATATCTGTGGATGCAGGTACTTAGGCGCATGCAATGTGTGTACATGTGGAAGCCAAAGTACAGCCTCAAGTGTTGTTCTCGGTGCCATCCAGCTTTCCCATGAGACAGGGTCTCTTACTGATCTGGAGCTTGCCAAACAGGCCAGGCTGACTGACCAGAGAGTCTCAGGGGTCCTCCTGCCTCCATGATCCAGCACCAAGATCACAAGCGTACACCATCACCAGGCGGCTTTTTTCATGTGGCTATTGAACTCAGGCACTAAAGCTTGCACAGCAAACACATTTTCACAGTCCCTCAATAAATATTTTTGAATGGTAAGAGTGAAAATACATAACTTTTACTGAGCTTGTCATGTGTGCCAGGAACTGTGCTCAGTGCTTTAGTATTCTTAAATCTTCGAAACCGCTTCTTGATTACTGAAGTTTATTGATAAGGAATCAAAGACTTGGGTATGTTATATAACTCCTCAAGATTTTGTAGCCACTAAGTGTTTGCCCAGGAATTGAAACTCAAATATCTCTGATTCCTAAACACTTAGCTGACTGCTTCTTCTGTACTTTATTGTTGACAGACAAATGAAGAGATTGATGCATAAACAAAGGATTAAATGAATGAATTTAGCAAGCAGTATTCCACGATCAATGGAACAAATTTCAAGAAGCAATTGGTAGTCAGTGACATACTGTGGTTGTTGGTGTGTGAGAAAAGGTTAAGTCCAAATGTTCATTAGCACTGTTCTTTCATCAACCAAGCAGCATCTTGAAAATATTACACGGCGTATGTTCACACAGTGCCAAGCTTAAATAGCTAAAGGCTTGGGACACAGAGTAACTAGTACTTAGCCTCCTCTCAAGGACAACGATTCTAAGAGCCACACTCCAGACACGGAACTTCATCTTATTCAAGGTCCAGAAGAAAAGAAGCAAAAAGGCAGGAAGGCACTCAGGGGATTCAAGAATTCCAGAATGAGTAAGTGGGTGTCTTCACAGAGGACTAAACCAGACCGACCTTCAGATCTGAGACTCTTCTAGTAAGAATAGTTTTCTTTAAAAAGGTATTCTCAGGGTAGCAAGATGGCTCTGCTGGTAAGGGCATTTGCCACCAAGCTGAATTCCAGCTCTGGAATCCATGTGATGCAAGGAGAGAACTGACACCTCAAGTTGTCCTCTGACTTCCACATTCACATTGCAGCGTGTGCGCCTCTCACAAATAAGTGTAAACAGTGTATTTAATTAAGTATAAAACCATTTGGGTTTTTTGTTTGTTTGTTTTTGTTTTTGTTGTTGTTGTTGTTTTGAGACAGGGTCTCCCTGTAGCTATAGCTGGCCTGGAACTTGTTATGTAGACCAGGCTGGCCTGAATCTCACAGAGATCTGCCTACTTCTGCCTCCCAAGTGCTGGGATTAAAGGCATGAGTCATCACACCTGACTAATAATTCTTTTAAAAAAATATTTTATTATGTATAGTTTATGTGTATGAGTCTGCATATGTGTAAGTGCACCTGTGTCCTGGAATACCCTCAGAGGTCAGAAGAGGGCATTGGATCCCTAGAACATGGCAGTTGGTGGGTGGTAGCTGCCATGTGGGTGCTGGGATTTGAACCTGGGTCTTCTGCAAGATCAGCCAGTGTTTAACTGCTGAGCCATTTCTCCAGTCCCAAAGAGCCACTCTTCAGAATTAATTAATGTTAAAAGTTTCTAAAGCCTTTTCTAAATACATCCACCATACTATGCACACATACATACATACAAGTACATACAGACATATATGCAAATACAAAATACTGTTATCCCACTTACTTTTTTCCTTGGTGATATATCATGGTCATTATGCTGGGCCAACATCTGTTTCATTCTGGTAGATAGTATTCCATTTGGGGGTCCATTCTAACCATTTTAACTATTCTCCAATAGAAGGCTTCACAGTATTTGTTTGCTGTGGGAAACCACAAGGTAATAAGCATCCTTGTGACTATCTGGTGGAAATGCTCACCCACATTCTATAGGATAGTTGCATACTCATGAATTTGCTTGATTGAAAAGTGCTATGTTTTGATGGTCGATAGTTATGGACATATTCCAGGGGACACATTTTGAAACTTATTCCCCTGAGGATGTTTTCCATATGGTTTCTACTGACTTGTGGGACCCAAAGCTGTGGGTTATCTCACTCCCAATCTCATAGAATTCCTCTTCAGGAGAGTTGACATGTTTTCTGCATTGTTGTTCTCTCTCCTTCACAGCACATTTTAGCTTCTACCCAAAGTATTCTTTATTTCAGAAGCACATTATTTATTTGCAGCAAAATTCAAAAGCCTCTTATGGTCCAAGTTACAGATTAAACTGCACCTCCACTCTAGAATTGTGCCCTGGGTTAGCATGTACATGCATACAACTTCATTAAGTTCAAGTTCAAGCTTCCTCTTTGTTTCTAATTGTACAAGCAAGAATAACATGTGGACTGAATGGAAAGGAAACACTAGGAAATATATAGGAAGTGGTTATTTATTCAAGACTGGAGCAAGGGAAGGGCTGAGAAAATTGCGGAACAAATCACCGGAACAAGAACCTGACATCAAGCCCCAAACTCCCCAGGCTTCCATAAATATCGATTTTGTGGTATGCCAAGAAAAAGAATCCTCTTCACCATTTCATTAAGCATCCTCTATGTCAAGATATTTTATAGAAATTATTTCTACTCTTCCCAGCCAATTTTCCACATAGTTTTACAATATCACCATTGGACAGACAAGAAAACTGAGGCTCATAAATCTCATGCAACTTGGATTTCATGGCGAGTGAAGTGCTTGAGTTGACTTGAGTTCACCTGGTTCTCCTTCCCTTGTACTTCTCTGTCGCTCTTGTCCTTTAACTTACTGACTCAGATCGTCATGCAAATGAATATGCTGAGATGCAGAACTTGGCTCAGTCTGAGCAACACACCAAGATGAATGATTTTTGCTGTGGGAAAGTGGTTAATAGGTTGTCGAGAATATTGTGGATGAGGTACTAGGGATGTAGCTCAGTTGGTAGAGTACTTGCCTCGTATGCAGGAGGCCCTGCGTTCTATTCCCAGCACTTCATAAAACTAGGTGTGGTGGGGTACACATGTAACCCCAGCACTTGGGAGGTAACGGGAGGATTAGAAGTTCAAGGTCATCCTCGGTTACACAGAGAATTTAAGGCCGATCTAGACTTTTTAAAAAAGAAAGAAAATAATATTGTAGATGAAATTCTGCAGTAGATCAGATGCCAGGTCAATTGACTATCTCGTCCTCCTACACCCATAATGCAGGTAGTGGAGAAATTTGCTTACGTCCACAATTAACTAGTACAGAGCTGTGGGGACTCCTACTGATCTGTCCACTAGAAGACACTTGCTTCCAAGTTTCAGACTTTCTGATATCTTGTCTATAAAAAGTTGACTCTCTTTATTAATTTGTGACTTTGGCTAACCTAGGCTCCACCTTGATATACAATCAGGGCCAGGGAGTGTCACATTCCACACAAACCCCTCCCAAGTCCCCCTCCCATTTGTTCCCCTCTCCCCAACACCCTGCTCCTGTCTTCTGCAAAAACAAGGCACAAGGAACAGTCTAGGCAAGCAAGATCATTTGGTATCATCCTTCTTTTTTAATGCTTTGGATTCCTAATCCAGTACAATAACAAAAGTCTTGATAATTTAAAGCTGTAGCATAGGAAAAGAGGGCCTGGAATATTCCCAGAAAATACAAAAGCCAAGCCCAGCCACAAGTGCATCCTGTAAGAGAGCCGTTGATCTTTTGAAAAGCAATCCAGGGTTGTATCAATTCCATCGTGCCACAGGAAAAAGAAAAAAAAAAGCCTAAAAAGGCTTTTTTTTTTTTTTTTTTAAGTCACTACCATTCGGCCAAAGCATGCTGTGTCATGGCCAGACTACGAGAGACTGGTTCAGAAGATCCATCTGTGACTGAAATGCCCCTGTGTGTTTGAGAGCCAGACATTTGCTGTGGGCACCAGCCTCATACAGTAGCAGGTGCACTCCCAGGGTCCCAGTTGGTCTCGTAGTTACTTCCCTAACAAAGAAATGAAACTACCTTTCAGAAAAAAAGAACCCACTTTTCAGAGAAAGAATGCACCAATCCCTTCATCCCAAATTCTCTTTAACAAGAGATAAACCAAATTTGAAAACTAAGGGCCTTGCTCATGTATCTGGAAGCTTGACTTAGATTAGATACTTAAATTCTTACTATTTAACTTAATGTAAAGCCTGGGTGAGTACATTGCTGTAAAGGCTGCCATTAAAGGTTTACCATTAAGTTAACAATTAACATCTAAGCAATCTGAGTTTCAGAAAGTCTATTTATTTTGACTACCTAGTTCAGGGAGTTGGTTTCTTAAAAAAAAAAAAAAAAAGTCTTTAAATAGAGAAAGGGTTAGAAGAGCCTCAAGTACAGGTAGAAGGAAAGACCAGGGTCTGTGTCACTCAGTGGGAAAGCCACATTGGAAAGTTGAGATCAAAGCGTTAGGATCCAGGATTCTGGAGCCACTGTGTTGCTGAGAGTCAAAATTCAATCTCTGCTCTTCACTGGCTCTATGATTTCAGGCAAATTACTCAGTGTCTCCATTCCATTATTTCTAAATAGCTACAGTAGATAACACCTCATGGAGTGGTAAGGGTTAAATGAAATAATAGAGTTTACAATAGTGCCTGGCACATAGTAAGTACTCAGCAAATGTTAGCAGCATTATTACATATTTTAATGATATATTTAATGATGAGAATGACTCCCCCACTTCTTTATTTGAAGTGAAATAACTGGCCATACATAATCTAACATAGTTTTATATCTGGATATTGTTATGTTTAGTTTTCACAAATAGCAACCACTACTAAAAATATAAAATAAAAAGCTAATTCAAATGGGTTTTACAGTTGATTTCTGTTTATGCTGCATGTAATCTGCTAGTGATTAGCTTTCGTTTTTATTACTCCTGTTAAACTATAACGTGCTTGTTATCTCTCCCTGGGTGTGGTTTACACTCAGTGCTGTTGACTTTGTTCAGCATCGAGTCTGTTGTGACTTAATTTCAGTTATCACGATGATCGAGAAGATGAGAAACTTGTATTGTTCTGTTGTTCATAAGATAATTTGATAATTTCTTAGAGTCTTACAGAGTTATAGGTCTTTAAGAGTACAGGGAGGAGAAGATCAACGAGTGGCCAGGATTTAACCCAAATGATTAAAAGAACAGGATGTTCTTTTTCTCCCTTGGGGCCCACACAAGGAAATGAGAACTAAATTTAATGTTATGAGTTCTTATGTTCACAAACTGATGTCTTAGGTTTATGTGTCCTAGTAATTATGCCCTGCTTGGGATAAGGCTTACCCTGAAAGTTTAATCTAAATGTAGAAATTCAGTAGTGGAGACAGCTGCCTAGAAACTGTTAAGTGCTGAGAGTTTCCAGGGAGTTGTCTCTCTTACGTGTAAACATAGGACAATTGTGAAATGGGATTCAAGGGTTACACCTCTGCCATTCTTTTCCTCCCACCTCAATGGTGTGACTGATGTCAATCTATAGAGCTCTTCATTCTCTCCTGTCAGATGAAGTGTGCTAATGAGGCTTTGCTATCAGACATTTACACTTCAGTAAAATGTAAGTCAATGTGTTACTGCTCCCAGAAAGGACTCATTTCAAAAGCTTTATCACTAATTGTAGATTGCAAGATTTGTTTCCTGGGTCATAGTTTACGTGACTAGCAAATGGGATCACTTAAAGAAGACAGGAATTTATTGTGGGAATAAGACTTACAGCTCATATTGAAGGAAAAGTTGAAGAATCAAGCCTGGGAAAGGACAGGGTGCTAAGAGAGTTCTGTGAGATCTTTGAAGTCTTATCTAATCACATTCTCTGCAGGGACCTCCCCTGAGCAGGACTCTGATCTTCTTAAGTCTTTGTGTCTTTCTACTCCAGATTCACATGCTAGGGAAAGACCTTCTGGTCGGTCTAGCTTGAGGCCAAGCCTTGTTTCAGGGAAGGGCAGGCTGCCACAGTCCTAGCAAATGGGTTTTAAAAAAAAAAAAAAGTTCCACAAAGGATATTGGGAAAGGAGGCTATGTAAACAAAAACATACATTTATGGTAACCACTAAGAAAGGGAATTTCACAGACCTCTGTGCACAGGGACATATTGACTATAAAGAAAGGATTATCTCCCTACCATTGAAATTCTAGCATTTAGAGAGCTGTTCTAGTTTGCTCTGAATTGCTGTGACAAAACACTCTGACCAATATCAACTTGGGGAGGAAAGGGTTTATTTGGCTTACATCTCCCAGGTCACAGTTCATCACTTAGGGAGCCCAAGTAAGAACTTGGGGCAGGAACTTAGAGGCAGGAGCTGGAGCACAGGCCACAGAGGAACACTGCTTTCTGGCTTGTTCCTCTGGCCCATGCTCAGCCTGCTTTCTTATACAACACAGAACAACCTGCCCAGGGGTGGCACCACCCACAATGGGATGGATCCTCCCACATCACTCACAAACAAGAAAATACCCCATAGACATGGTCACAGGTCAGTTCACTGGAGGAAATTCCCCAATTGAGGTTCCTGCAACCCAGGTGTGTCAAGTTGACAGCTGATTTAATAGCAAAGTGGCCCAATTTCTTTACATGTCAGACCCTTCTAAAAGACCCTTTTCTGATCTTCAAAGACATTATGTAAGTCAAATGAAATAGAATAGACTTCAGGAATCCTTGAATGGTTTTCTTTCAAAAGCTTTTAATCAACACTGTTGTAACTTGACTACCATTAAGCATATCATTCGTTTCTGTTGTTGTTTGTGTTGATGTTTGAGACAGGGTCTTGTAATGTAACCCAAAGGGCCTTGAACTCATGGTCCTTTGCCTCTTGCCTCCAGTGTAGAATTACAGACATACATTCTTAGCACTACAAATTCAAGTCTTTCAAGATGCCATTGATGTGTAATGTCTAAGGAAAATATTTGTGTGATCACTGATACATGTAAACTCCTGCTTTAGCCTGAGGTCCACAGCACATTTATGATGCTGGCTAAATATATAATTTCCTACATGCAACTCCAAACCCACAATAGCAGATTCTAGGTGAGGATGGGTTATGGTAGGAGCTGTTTCTAAATATTCAATTAGCTGACCAGATTTTTATGTGCACTTAGCTTTGAGAGCTACTGAACCAGACTTTAAAAATCCAAATGTTTACTGAGTGCCTGTCAGGGTTCTAGACTCAAATACAAGAACATAGACAGATGAGAGGCCTGTACTTCTAAGACTCTTGAGGAAGGAAGTTACTTATAGAAAAGTATTAAAAATATCAAGGAAATTATAAGATGTAATAAGTACTCGAGAAGAAAGAAAAAGGTAATCTCGAACTTACTAGAAGTATTCACTTTTACCTGGCCTGTAAGCCTTCTCAAGTTTTCCCCATCTCAGATATTGGTACCACTATCTCCCAGGTACTCAGGCCAAAGACCTGGAGCCACTCTGAATCCTCCCCTCCCTTCCTTTCCTTCACCTATCCTGTCCATGACAGCAGCAAGCCATGTGGGTTCTGCCTCCAACAGGGACCCTGATCCATCCACCTCTTCTTTTCTACAGCTACCCCTACAAGACTCTGCTTCCTCTTCTATGGGTGGCTTCAGGCTTCCTAATTGGCTTTCCAGTTTCTACCCATGTCTCTGAAGGATTCACTCTCCATTAAATAGCCAGACTAAAATTTCCAGCGTGGAAGTAAGACTTCTTCCTGAGCTGAAGCTTCTGAGAGTCAAGCAGACTTGCTTCTATAAGGTCCTGCCTAGCTCTCCCACCCCATCTCCAGCCTCCCTCTCCAACATCAGAGTGTTCAGCTACCCTGCCTTCCCCTCTGACAGTTTCTCAGGCATACCAAGCTGGTCTAGCCCCTCAAATTTGGAACTTACTTGTCCCTCCCGCAGCCAACCACAGGTAGTTTGGGTCTCATCTCATCCTAACAAAAGTAGCACCTTACTACATTCACTATCCAAGCCCTTACTGCATTCACTATCCAAGATCTGTTCCATTTTGTCATGGACTTTAGGATCTGAAACAACATTTAAAAAATTTTTATTTTATGTGTATGAGTGTATTGCCTGCATGTATGTAAGTGCACCTATGTCATGCAGTGCTTTCAGAGGTGAGAAAAGGGTGTTGGATCTCCTGGAACTGGAATTATGGATGGTTGTTAGCTGCCATGTGGGTGCTGGGAACTAAACCTGGGTCTTCTTTGAGAGCAGTAAATGCTCTTAACTGCTGAACCATCTCTCCAGCCCCTGTAACATTTTTAAAATCAATTTATTTGTGCATTGACATCTGTGTCTCCCCAAAACAATAGTAGTTTCATGAGTGCAGACCTTTGTGTTGTTCCCTGCTCTGTCCCTAGCATCCAGAAAAGTGGCTGGCACATAGCAGGAACTGAACTAATACTGTTTCCTCAGGAAGTAAATATAAGTGACTAGGTTAATGGAAAGTATTGGAGCTGGGAGATTTAGGTTTTCAGAAAAGGGAGTCTGTTTCAGGATTATGCATTTAATGCTTCTGGGCCTTTTAGCTAAAATCAAGGGCAGGGTTATGGATTTAAAGAATACACAAATTCTAACTTTGCCCTCTACAAACTCTACACTCCAGATAAAAGGTTTATTGCTGTTCTACCTGTTCTTCTTCCATGAAGAGACCAGAGTCTTATATCCACTATGCACATAACCCTGAGGTGGGGTTTGGGAGGCTGTCCCACACAATGCATGTGTATTCCTATGCCCTACCTCCTCCATCATCAAAAGACTATCTCCAAATCAAACATTTACATTTCAGTGAAAATTTAGATCCATGTGTTACAGCCCCCAGGAAAGACTTGTTTCTAAGCTTTATCTCTAAATGTGGATTGCAGGGTGTGTATCATTGAGGCTGAGAACTCTCCCTGTTTTCTTCAGCAGAATTGATCCCAGCTCCATACTGGGGATTGCATTTAGGACCATGTGTATGCTAGCAAGTGCTTGACCACTGAACTATATCACCTTTAACATTTGTTATTGTTGTTGTGAGACAGGCTCTCACAAAGCTGCCCAGGCCTGCCTTAAATTCACTCTATTTAAAGCTGGCCTTGAACTTGTAATCCTCCTGCTTCAGCCTTCAGAGTAGCTGGGATTACAGGCCTGTCACCAGTCCCAGTTCCTCGTGCCTTGATTCCATTTGTTTATTCCCTGACTCTGGCATACTTGGCAGGTATGTATGTTGGGCAAGTTCTTTAAGCTCTCTTGTGCTCAGTTTCCTTATCTGAAAAATAATTAATGATACTGACAGCAGAACTGATGTCATGGCTAAATGAAACACATAAAACTCCGAGCACAGTGTTTAGCACAGTCACCCATTACATGGTGGTGATGGCCATTATTATTTCTTCTTATTGTTAATAAAACTGGAATTGGATCACAATAACTATTAAAGTGGAAAAGATTATTGAGGAACTGGAGAGATGACTCAGCTCTTACAGAGGACCTGGGTTCAATTCCCAGCACCCATGTGGTGAGTAACAACCATCTATAATTCCAGTTCCAGGGGATCCAAGGCCCTGTTCTGACCTCTGCAGGTATTGTATGACATGGGTGCACTAATACACATATAAGCAATACACTCATACACGGAAAATAAACAACAAAATTATTGAGAGTATGGCAGAATTTTATTACATGTTTATCATTTGCTAGAAGCCTCGCATTATCTCATATGAACTGATTTTGTAATATAGTTGCTTCATACCCTTGTGTTTTATTTCTCAACTAGACAGGCCCTATTTTAAGTTTTTCTTTTATTTTCTAAAATAATCTTCCCGCTGCCAGATGAGTTTATTGTTCATAACAAGCATTCAAGAACTTTTGTTGCAAATGATACAATTATATGTAGTTTGGAGATTTAAAGACTTGCATACTGTCCAAATATAAGCTGATGTGGAGAGCCAGATCAGTTTGGTCTGCAAGTTTTGTTTAAAAATAGGTTTGGAAATGCCAGTTGCTGAAGGAGCGTGCTGGTGCAAGCCCTGCCTTCTACTCATTCAAAATATACCTGTGCTGTGTACCTACTATGTGCTGTGCTATATTACTCATAACTAGCAAAATCTAAAATAAGGAAATTCGTGGAACTGGAAGCATAGCCTGTTGGTAGAACATGTGCTTAGCATGTGTGAGGCCCTGGATTCAATCCTCATCACCCCCATGCAAATACATAAATGAATAAATAAGGGAATTATGGTATTAACTTGTCAGCATTTCTGGCATGTTTATAAACTGTACTTTTGCAGTTGCTTATTCCTCCAGAGAGATTAGCTTACATGTTGGAATCTAAGTGCTTAGAGCATATATAGCGCATACAGTATAATGAACAGTTAAGGTTCTAGAGTCAGAAAGCCTGGGTCTGAATCCCAGCTCTTGCTTTGAGGTCCTAAGAAAATGACATAAGTAGGACTAAAGCTCTAGCTTCAGTTTATTTTATCTGTAAATACAAATAATAATGGCACCTACCTTTAAGGGTTTTATAGGTATGGACTCGAATAATGCATATAAAACATTCAGTATTGAGCCAGATATGGTTGTACATACCTTTAGTCCCAGCACTCAGGAGGCACAGGCAGGCAGATCTCTGTGAGTTCAAGGTCAGCCTGGTCTATGTATCGAGTTCCTGGCCAACTAGGGCTATAGAGAGACCCTGCCTCAAAAAACAAAAACAAAAACAAAAAAAACCAACAAATCCAATATTGTCTGACATGCCGTGAGGATTGAGTCCCACAGGGGTAGATGCTCATCTATATCTATAAGCTATATCACCAGCCCAGGGTTGGCATGTTTTCAAAGCTCAAAATATTAGCTATGTTTATATTACTAGTGCATATTACTCTATCATGCATGACAAGAACATTAGATAAAGAGAATGCAACTTGACTCAATTTTAAGCAAGGAAGAAGGGAATAAACATATACTCTGTTCCATTTTGCATCAGGTATCAGAATAGAAATTCCATAAATTGAATCATTTAATCCTCACCTGTAAAGCAGGTATCACATTACAGGTAAACGTACAAGGGCTTAGAAAATGTAAGTATCATGTTGAAGTTTACACAATAGGAAAGGTATAGCCAGATCTGTTTTTATCTGAATTTCAGTCACCTAACAGAAAAAGAGCTGCCTCATGCATTTCACTTATCATGTCTCTGGGACTTCACGCACACTGCAGGGATTCTGTAGGACAGCACTGTTCAAAATGGGTGTACTTGAGAATCATCTGCAGTGATTCAGTCCAAAGCCCCAACCTGAAGGAGTCTAATTCAAAAACTTTGGAGTAGAGCCCAGGAATCAGCATTTTAGGAAAACCTATAAGTGATTCTGCTGCAGGTAGCATCTGATCACATTCCAGAAATATAGCCATGGACCAGTGAGATGGCTCATCGGGTAAAGGCAACTTTCATCCAACCCGAAGACTTGAGTTTGCGCCTTACAACCTACACAGGGTAGAGAGAACCAATCTCACAGGCTTTCCTCTGACCTTCACTCTCACACGGTGGCATATGTGTGCTCACACAGAGAACAAATAAAAACGTAACAGAAATACCCTCATAAGGTTTAACATACCCTTTTTATGACCAAATAACATGCGTATTAAAGAATAACAGCTGACAATATTATATAGTATGCACAACTGATACACTTTAGTTCCATATAATAACATCCTCTGTGTTCGTTTATCAATTTATTGCGTCGGGGGGATCAGTCACAGAAACAAAATCCAAACCCTCAGTGTTCATTTGATTCCTCCAACTCTTCCTTGGCTTCAACCTCGGCTGGGACTGCCACAGCAGGAGCAGCAGTGGTGGCCGCAGCCACAGGGCCCACGGTCACAGAAAGTCTGAGCCTTTCAGAATGCGGCACTGACTCGGAGACAACCGTCACGTCAACAGTCTGCAGACAGACACTGGCAACGCGGTGTTGTGGATGACCTCTAGGGATCGAGCACGGGGTGTGATGTCAAGTATTTTGGAGTTGTAGAGGCTCCATTGTCAAACACCTGCTGGATAATCAGCCCAGAGGAGAAGGGGGAGGGGCTCAACATGTTTAGCAATGTGGTTTCTCTGGCTCCCACTTTGTTTCCAGTTTTTATCAGCTGTGCATCATAATTTGAGTGGTATCTCTGGAGATACTTTGGTGGCACTGTCTAAAGCCCGGAAGGAGCCGCAGGTGACTCTATGCTGGATGGGCACAGTGATTTCACATGGGCAATCATTCCAGCACTAGAAACAGCTGGCACCTTACTTGACCAGCAGCCTGCTCTGATCCCAGTGAGGTCCTTCTTGGTAAGCACAAAGCCCTCATGCCCATGTCAGTTTCTCTAGAGAAGGCTTGTTTTCAGTCGCTGTGGGATGGCCTTGGACATCATGGTGTTCTTACCCATCAGCACCCCAGCCTTCCCTCCAAGGGACATGCATCTCCTGCCTCTCCTTGGAGGTACATTACCTGCCTCCATAATGAAGCATTTTGGATAATCATCAGAAGCTGGATGATCTAGGAAAGCGATTGGATTTCCAGGTCACCCGTCTTCCCTAGGCATCGTAGCAGGGCATCAGGGATTGCCACACAGGGTTTAAAGGTGAAGCCACTTCATTGAGGACAACTGGTGAGAGAATTCCTGGAAGCTCTTTTTTAAAATAAATACTTATTTTTATTTTACGTACATGAACATATGTGTGAGTGCACCTGCATAGTACAATGCCAGAGGAGGTCAGAAGTGGGTGTCAGATCCCCTGGAAGCCACCATGTGGGTGCTGGGAATCGAACCCAGGTCTTTTGCAAGAACAGCCAAATGCTCTTAACCGCTGAGCCATCTCTCCACCCCCAGAGATGCTCTTAAATTGAGTTAATGTGAGTTTTCATGTGTTAGCAATGAGTGGCCTTGCATTAGGTAGTTGTTTGCTTACTTAGTCATAATGACTTTAAGATGCTATATAGAAAATGAAAATTTTAAAAAATAGGAGGATCCCTGCGGGTGATATTTCACTAAATTTACAGGAATTTATCAAGTCTGATTACTTAAACAGTTATATAAAGGTCTGCCAGGTATTTAGCTGAGGTAATTCCTTTAAAGTAGTACATATAGGTCACATCGTGCTAATAAAATATGTTGATGAATCCCTGAGTATTTTGGCCTGATTTTGCCCTGATTATGTCTCCTTAGGGAATGGAGAACTCATTAGCATGAACTCCTTGTCAGTTCTTCCTGCCTTGATCCTCGAGTGCTTTCCAGACAGGTTTGGCAAAAAAAGGTGACCAAAATATGCAGCATAGCCAAGTTTCAAAGGAACAGCTCTTCTACTCCACTCATCTCACATTTGACATCATGTAATAGGAGAGGTTGCCATGCTTCGTTAGGTTTACTTTTCTGTCTGAAAACTCTAAAAAAGGTAAATTTGGAGGGGTGGGCCATGGAGAGAGCGCTCTATAAAATCTCAGCACTTTGTATTCAATTGCAGATGCATATGTCTGAACCCAGGGAAACCCCTCAAAGCTGAGAAGTTGTTAAATTGGAAACAGCAGGTGTGTGTGTGTGTGTGTGTGTGTGTGTGTGTGTGTGTGTGTGTGTGTATTGTGTGTGTGAAAGAGAGCTGTTTACTTTCCGAAACAGTAAGTAGTAAAACAGTTGTTAAAAGTTCCTTGAACAAGATAATTGATTTAAAATACATCTTCCTATAATAATACCTTATATTTTTTAGAGTGCTTTGAAAAGTTCAAAGCATTTTCACATTTATTTGTCTCATTTGAACTTTACCACAAGCTTATGAAGTCTAAGCATTCTAACACACCACCACCACTCGACTAACCCGAGGCACAGGATGTCAAGAAACTTGTTTTGAGGTCATATAACCTGTTGCTGTCACAAGTAAAACCAGAACACCAGGATTTTGAAACTTGGGCCTGTGTTTTCTTGGCAGAAAGTATCTCTGCCACAGCTTGATTTACCCAGAGCCCATGTGGAGATTTGTGGCCACTATTTAATTGGAGACTACAAATCAGGCATGCCTAAAGAGCTCCACAGAAAGAAGATTGTGTCTTTTAGATCATGACTGTGTTAGTAAAGGGAAGTGGAGAATGGAGTCAGTTGTTTTGGACAATGCAAATTAAAAACAAACAGAAACACTTTGTAATCAGTTTCAGGATATTTGAGGGGCAATTCATTCATTAAATTGTGTATTCATTTCTTTTGAAAGTACCTATTAAGTATCTTTCTATAAGAGACTGTGCTTAGCTTGTGGGGAAGATACAAAAAAAAAATTTAATTTGTGTGTGTGTGTGTGTGCTTTGAATTACACAGATAATCACTGTTTTATTCATTGTTCATTACCACCTGGTAGATGAAAAGAAAAGCCTCCCAAGCAGAGAAGAAAGATAAACAAAAGCAGATGATGAAAGAAACTGGGAAACTAATTTCCTCCAATTCTCTCCTGGCAGGAGGCTTTTGTTTCTTTCTTTCTTTCTTCAAATCAAAATGATAAAAACTGTCCTGCCAGGTATATAAAACAAAAAATTTGCTGTGTCATCTAACATATTCTAACCCTAATTCTTTCTTAAAATTTAGGAGTTTGGGCCAGATTCTCGAAAACTGAATCAAGAGTGAGGGGAATTTACCAGTCTGCTGCCCAAGGCTTTCAATATCCTAAAAGCATCTCTGAAGACCAGAAATACATTTCTTTAATGCTTTCCTCTCCCTGGTTCCAAAAAGAACTTTTCCTACTGGCAGGCCTGCCTGAGGGTGCAGACACAACCAAAGGCACCACTGTGTGCAAAGAAACAGCCCACAGGCCAGTTGAAGGCTTTGTCATTTGAGTGGAAAATAAACAAAAGCTTGCTAGTGGGGGCTCAGTGGTTAAAAGCACTGGCTGCTCTTGCAGAGGACCTGGGTTCGGTTCCCAGCACCCACACAGCAGCTGACATCCATAACTCCAGTTCCAGGGGATCCAACACCCTCTTCTGACTCTCCAGGCATTGCACAACATGGGTACACTTACATACATGCAGGCAAAACACTCATACATATAAAATTAATTAATTAGTTAATTTAAAAAAATAGTTTGCTAATGGGAGGTTGTGCATCCCACCCTTGAGTCTGTCCTGCCACCCTTGGGGGAGAGTGGCTTTTCGTCTTTCTTTCTTTTATAATTTCCTCAACTACTTACTTTCTGGCACATACAGGTTCAAACCTGAAGGCAAAATTTTGTGTTAATACTTACTTGTTTGATATATTTCTTTAGTTTATCCTATATGTACACAAATAGTGTCACTGAGTGTTACTTTGTTTTTGTTGTAAAAAGTCCTGTTCAACCCCCAAAGTACTATTTGAAACAGTATGCATTTTCATATTCGTTATTTGCCTTGTGTGTGAATCGTGGGGACTCAGCATTAACCCCAGCTCTGTCCCTAACACTGTCAGGGACATTTTGCTTCTCTAGGTTTTCATGTTCTCCACTTACAAAAATTACAGGTGCTTTCTAAAATCTGTTCCAGCTCAACTTTTAAGTATATTTCAGGTACATTTAGCATATGCCAGGAGGGTGAGGTGGTATTCACCTGTAATCCCAGCTACTCAGGACACTGAGGCAGGAGGGCAGTTTACAAAGACCTTGTATCAAAATAAATGTTAAAAAGAGACTGAGAATTGCTTTCAGTGGGAGAGTGCTTACCTAGCATGTGCAAGGTCCTGGGTTCAGTGCCCAGCACAGATTTTAAAAAGTTCTTAATAGTGATTTGTACTATGTAGAAATGCAATGAACAAGTAGTTTTTAATATATATATCATAGTACTCATCACCTGGTACCCTTAAACATAAGGTTCTGCTTCAGAAAATTTGGCCATAGTTGGGTATACAATCTTCAGATAAAATTGTTCATTCACTTTACAAAATGATTATTTGATTTGCAAAATAATTTCAGGAGATATTATATATATATATATATATATATATATATACACACACACACACACACACACACTCTGGCCATACATTTAAAATGAAGATTTAGGCTTTTTTTTTTTTTTCAGTCCTGTGTATCAAACCCAGGGCCTTGTGCCTGCCACACAAGTTCTACCACTGATCACATTCCTAGCACTCAAGCTTTATGTTAAATCCAGAATGTTTTCAGAAAAAGTAACTAAAAGTGGGACACACTTGCATTAAACAACCAAAACATATGAATGTCCAAAAAAGTATTTTGGAATAGTAAAGGCTCTATTAAAATTGTTTTAATAGAAATTTCAACTCAATTTCCACATTTTATAAAATGGAGAGCTAAGGATCAAATAATGTTAGTTACTTGCCCAAGACCATACAGGTAATTAGCAAAGGCAATGGAAAGAAAAATCAATGGTAGAATGTTTTCCATATTTTTCCTTTTTTCTTACTTGAAGACCACACTCTACACTCACTGTGACAAAAGAATATTGACAAAAACAAAAAAGTTGAGGTTATAACACAGACTCCTGGCACAGTCAACACATTTTAATAAATAGTAGATTCACAAACATTTAAAGTAAATGAAGTTACTTGAGTTTCATAATCTTGTTGAATTGGGAGTTTTCAGGAAAATAGCATAGTTTCCTGCTCTCATTGTCTAAAGTTGTTTTAGATATATTTTTTCTGCAAGTAATATTGTGATTTTTATAACATGGGCATTCGTTGAAATCTGTCAGTATACTGAATTGATACTGAATTCGGTGTGAAATTTCAAATAAACTTACAGGTGTTAGCAGGACTTGAATCCATTGCTCAAACTCACAAAAATGAATTTTACATTGTTATTCTTTCCACTTCTGTAGTAAGTACTAAATGGTCTCCCTTTCTTTGATTATTTAGTATAATGAATGGAAATTAAATATTAGCACAAGCCGCTGACCAGTTTCAAGGCACACAGCTTTATTTTTGCCATTACCCCGATATGTGAAGCAGACAGGGCTCTTTAAAACTAGTGCTTCTAGCGTTTCATTGACTCACTCTAAAATCAGTGCCTCGTCCTCCAGTCACCTAGTTAATTTTAACCTTGACCTCCCACTTCGCTCAGCCTTAAAAAAAAAAAAAAAACACAACCCTCCCCGATCCCACCCGTTCTGCATTCTATGAAGCAACAGTGGAGAGGGAAAACAAAACCCATTCCTTTAAGAAAGATTCCGCCTCCTCTCTTCTAAGCAAGCGCCTCATGGTAATTGTGGAGTCTCTACTAAGTCACACACTTACTACTCAGCATTGGGAGACGCCGGCGCCGCTGCCGCCGCTGCTCCGTGGCTGCAGTGGGTTTCTGTGCAGAGTCCACACCTAGGAAGCGAAGACAGACATACGCGTCTGCTACCCGGCACACAAGGACGCTGTGGATCGTCTGCGGGTAAGTACATCTCCTACCCATTTTGTTCAGGAACCGTGGGAAAGGGAATGCTCGTGGAAGACACACCGTTCATCAGCCATGCTTAAAATGGTTATGTGAATTTGTCTTCCTTTGGGGGTGATTGGTGGGGGGGGGTCTAGATTTCTGTCTGGCAAACGTCCTGTGTCAGAGACTATTTATTATCCGATATGTGCCCTTAGCTTACTTTTTTTTTCCCTTGCTATTCATAAAAGGCCAAGCTTGATGCATGCAAAGCTTTTCTTTTGCTTTTTTAAAATGCATGAAAACATACAGCCACTCCCAATATCTCTCAAACACTGCAGATATTTTTAAATGGCAAAGAATGACTGACTGAGCGTTTTCTAATACCGTTTTCTCCTCAAGGCTGGCAAGTCTTCCTCGCGATTGTTTGGGAGTATTTTAAAATAATAAGGTATAATCAGGTTTGGGAGCAAATGGGAAATGGTGGTAGACTAAAAATTTATAGCTTTAGTCCAGTGGAGAGCAAAAAGGATAAATGAATCGCAATGTGTGCCAAGAATGAGATTCATTTACCACAATTTGTATGTGGGAAGAGGAAACTACATTTTAATTAGCACATTTTTTAGGGAAGAGGGAGGGGATGAAGATGAGGGGGCTGGCGCGAAGTATTTGAGGGGGAAGAGAAGAGTCTGCAGATGAGGAAGGAAATGTGGACTGTCGTCAGTGGCTTGGAAACGACCGGAGATAAGGCTGGAGAATGAAGTTTGTTGTGTGTTAGGGTGAATCACTAGAATGGCGCTCGGAGGGGTGTGCTTGCGGGTGAATTCGTGCGGCGGAGGACATGTGTGCAGGAGGGATGTGCAAGTCGTGGGTGGCGGAGGAAAGCGTGCGCTGGGAGGTCTATTTCGAGAATAGGATGTGGTGAGGGACACATCTGGGAGGCGGGGGGTGCGCAGCTCAGTGTCACCTGTGGAGGGATCCCCAGCCCTGCAATTGAGTGCTGCAAAGTTTGCTTGGCCTCAGATTAATTTTGAAGGCTGCTGCTGGAGAAGCCTGGACTTTGCATTTCTCAAAGGGTCAGCTCTCATAAGACCTACAAGGCGAGGAGCCAAAGTGGGAGTGCAGAGTTTGGATTGGTCCAAATGAAGAATAATTAAGGGCCTCTGTGTGGTGCGGGGAGGTGGGCAGGAGGCACCTCCCAAATCAAATGTGCTGATAGGAAAATCAAGGCCCCTCCTGTGGGCAGCATGCGGAGGTCGAACCCCCCGAAAGTCCAGCAGTCTCCGTGGGCCGCAGAGGCTTAATCTGAAAGCCGTGGCTCAGCCTGCTAGGTTTCGGGGAGCTCCTTCAGATCCGAGGAGGCAGATCTTTGCGAGGCGTCCCCCATCCCGCCTTCAGTCGGGTTTCCGTCGGGGTCGTTTCCCTCTCCGGCCGCAGATTCGAGCTGCACAGCGGGAGGAAGATGTTGCAGCGGCGCCAAGCAACCGCCCTGCAACAGGCCCTCCGCCTGCAGAGCATGGAGGCCCCACGGCCACAGCTGCACAGACTCGGAACTCGCAGCCCCAGACAGAGGGCCGCGGGGGCGGGGCTAGAGCTCCGGAGGGGCGCCCGGGGCGGGGCCTGGGAGCGCGAGGCCCTGCTGGGGGCGGGGCCTATCAGAGGCAGGGCCCGGACGCTTAGGGGCCGAAGGGCGGGGCCAGAGGGACTTTGGGGGCTACCAGGGGCGGGTCTGTATTGGGCGGAGTCAGTAGTCCTTGGGGGCGGGGCCAGGCCCCTGGAGGGCCGAAGGGCGGAGCCAGGAGCGCGTTCTC
This sequence comes from Eospalax fontanierii, assembly GCA_035773235.1. Taxonomy (NCBI): domain Eukaryota; kingdom Metazoa; phylum Chordata; class Mammalia; order Rodentia; family Spalacidae; genus Eospalax; species Eospalax fontanierii. Next base: position 12,004,647 of record CM069544.1, on the reverse strand, counting down.
TCGCAAGGCTTCGGGAGCAGACCCTACAGGGGCGGAGTCAGGAGCGATGGGGGTGGGGCCTGAGGGAGGCGAGGCTAGGGAGCTCTGGGCCAATGGGCGGAGCCAGAGACGCCCGTGGGGCCAAGGGTGCCGAGCCTTCAGGAGGCGGAGTCAGAGGCACTGGGGCGGGCCTTAGGGGGCGGGACTAAGGGCATTCGGGGGGAGTTGGGCTAGTCCCGCCAGAACGCGAGGCCCTGCCGGTAACGGTCGCCAGGGCGAGGGGCGGGAGGGAAAAGAAGGGGTTTAAATGATCTGTTTTGAAACCGAGCGGGAGCTAGACGCGTCAGCGACCAGGTGTCGCCGCTTCCGTCACGGGGCTCGGCGTCCAGGTCCCTCCCTCCTCACGCCCCGGCCCTCCCCTCCGGAGCCTGCGACGCTTAAGAGGCGGCTCGGCGGACGGGCGGCCGCTGCAGCCCGGCGGCTGCGGAGAAGGAGGCAGGACGGCATCGAGCCGGCCGCGCTGCGAGGTAATCCTGCGGGGAGCCGAGGGCCGGGTTCCGCCGCGCGGGCGGCCGGGACCCACGCGGGGGCTGTCTGTGGGGACCCAGCTGGGCTCCCCACGCCGGGGGACTTGTGCCTGGCCGGCCCGGCGGCCTCCGCTGCACCCTCCTGGGGCGGGGGCGCCGGCCTGCGGGCGATGGTCCCGGGCGCCGCAGGGTGGGCCGCGACTGTCCCGTGCGTCCACGGCTTCCCCTGAATCCCTGGGGACCATGACGGTGCGCACCAGGCACGTTCGCGCCCTGGGAAGAGGCGCAAGAGGAGTGCTGGTTTGTTTGTGGGTTTTCTCGTTAAATGCAAAAACAACAACTTGTGTCAGAAGTTGGAAGTGTGCAAGCACCTTCTCTGATCAGCGTGGCCCTACCCCGCACACACCCAGGGCGCACACACTCCGTACCCCTACAAGTATGCATGTTTAATTGCCCTCCCCGCGCGGGGTGACAAGTAGAGTTGGCTGCAGGGCTGGTTTGCCGGTGTTTAGGAGCACTTCCAAACCTCTCTGGAGCTATGGAATAGCTGAGGCAAGACCCCAGACAGGTAATATAAACTAGGTTTCTATTAAAATGGCAAGAATGGCCTCAGGTGAACTTTTTCGTTGCAGAGATTTAATTGCCAGTAGGTGCCCGTTTAAAATGGGAGTGTAAGGAAAACCACTAAATATCCTTGGCACATGTACCATTGGAATTGACCTGCTAGAGTGGTGTGGGATTTAATTCAGCCAAGAGGCTTTGAGTGAGGATTATATGCAGGGCCCCGGGAAGGAATTGATAAGACTCTGGGGCTGGGGAGCAGCTACATAAACATGAGTGAGTTCTTTTACGTTGAATTATGCAAATTTTACATTTAGTAGTATGAAATGGTTGCCTTTCTTGGAGTGGTTCCATCTACGTCGTGCTGAGAACATACTGATTTGAGTTTTAAAAGATTTCCAGTGAGTATAAAAGAGTTAACGAGTACAGTGTATCTTGCTGTTTTAAAATGGAGATATTTGACTAGTAAAGATCTGTATAATTGAGGTACAGGACTGACTCATTGATAGAGGTAAGTAACTTTTGGAGCACTTATGGAAAGATTTTATGTCAAAATCTCATTGCATTGTACTTGCACAGTAACTGGTTTTCTTTTGCTTAAATTAATTAGATTAATTTTACTGAGGAAGACCAGAAAAAAAAAAACCCACTGCTTTTCTACAATCTTCATCTCTTTATAGAGTTCAGTTCTTGCTAACTTAACGTTGAACAAGAGTGTTAGCATGTTGGTAATAGTTGTTTTTAAAGAGAAAACAGTAATGCATCTGTTTAGAATGTTAAGCATAATTTAAGGAATTCTTGAGATGTTTGGTTATAAGACCTTTATAGTGCAGCTTTTTGCATGTATGGTATCAAAAAACAATTGGTAAACATTGGACATATGCCGTAGGTGATCACATGACTCCTGGAAATACTTATTCTGCACAGTATTTTCAGAATGTACAATTTAGTCAGTGATTGAAAATTAATGGAAAATTATACACTTTACTGTTTCTAGCCTATTTTATCAATAATATTTTGGTGGAATGGACATGAGTTTTGTTTAATGATCAGTATGTGGATTTTGTAACTTGCTTCACTTTTGTGATTGGTGTATCAGCCAAATCAAGTATAAATTAAGCTATGTTTAGAGTTACTATATGTGGCTGCTAAGTCCTTTGCTGATAACGTAGTACAATGCAATATTAGGGAAAAATGCTTAAAAGCAAGCGTGTATTCATAATGGCTGTGCAACCTGTCTGAAAGACGCACAAGTTGCTCATCTGTTTCTCACGTTAACTACTTTTCGCTATAATTACTATTTAATGCTATTTAATATTGCTTTGAAAATAATAGCATAGTAGAATTTGAGTAGAAAACCTTCACATGTCTAATCAACATTGCTGTCATTTTCTTGTAAATATAAGCTTATTTGAAATTATTCAAGACCAATTTGATATTCACTGAACAGTCATAAACTATATCATGTTGGTGAAAATCAATATGAAGGTCTTAATACTTTAGTTCACATCTCCTGTGTTAACATGCTAACTTATGAACTTAGAGTCCATGCCGAAGTATATATAAGTGAAACTTCTGCGGTCTTTGGGTTCTGCCACTGATTAAATTCTCCTGGTTAAAAGCCAAGACAATTTCAAATCAGCTGTAATGGCTTGTCTGTAATGAGTCCTCTCTAAAACACAGAAGACTTTCATTGACTATGGTTTGAAAGAAAAGGTTATCTGGTGGATGAATTTAGAGTAGTCCTGTTACTTGCAGTTTCACTTTCCAGAATTTCAATTACTGGTGGTCAAATATAATTTAAAAATATTAAGTGGCAAATACCAGAAATAATAAGTTTTAAATAACCTCATTACAGTATGTGTTTTTTATTATTATTCCTGATGTGCTTAATTTATGAATTTAAACTTTATTAAAAAACACATAGGATACATATACCGGTCAGTGATTTCAGACTTTTCACTGGGACTCTTGTAATGTATCCCCCTAGAATAAGGAAGGTGTGCTGTAATTATTACTTTTAGACATAGTAAATTATAGGTGTGTGTATGTGAGTGTGTATATATGTAAAACCATTCTACTTGAGATTCTCTTATTTCCTGCTAAAGAACTATTCACCTGGTCTTCATTCAGTAAAGCTTACTGAGTGTCAACAGTTAAAAAATATTAAAGAGGAAAAAGGGATTTGTAATTTATTTTATGTTTTAATAATGTTGGTCTTCATAGGTGGACTCATCTCAAAGTTCAAAATTATATTAATTGCACAGTTAAAAACATATTTGAATGCTATAAAAACACTGCTTAATTTACCCTAAAGCCTGGGATATAAGAGTAGATATTGAAAGAATCTTGTGTTTCTGTAAACTATCTTGGTTGAATCTCTCTGAAAAGCTCCATGAGCAATCTCTTTCAGCCTTCTAGGACATCACTTACTATACTTAGAAAAGAATATCCTAGAAACCTTAAAGAATGTTTACAGCTTTCAGAGTTGTCTGGCACAATCTAAATAGCTTGATCACCAAAACATGTAAAATTGGTGAAACTAATCTCTTTTGAGACAAAGTCTCATGTAGTCCTAGCTGGCCTCACATTCACTATGTAACAGTAATCTGTTACTGAGCTGTTACTGTGCATGGTGTATAGGCTCAGCATAAGGCTTTATAGCAAGATCTGGATGGAGCCTTTACTTGATGTCAAACTGTTCCCAATCACCATCTTATACTTAAGTCTTTTTTGGCCTTAAAGCTTGGTTAGAAGTGGTAAGACAGTATTATTGATATGAGATGAACTTTGAAATCTTTCAGATTCCTTGAAACTGGTTCTAAAGATATTGATATATAGAAATCACATTAACTAGCATATAAGAGTGTTATCAAACAAGCCTATAGTCAGATTATAAAACTCATTTTTTTTTTTGGCAATGGACATACTTGATATTTTCTGTAACCAGCTGGAGGTAAAATTACATTTAAAAAATTTAAAGGCAGTAACATAATGTTTTAAAAATCAGTGTCTCAAGTATATGCATATAAGTATGTATTCATAAAATCATTTTACTTTTAAGTGTATGTGCATATATATGTGGAACCAGAGATTAACCTTGAATATTGTTCCTCAAGAGCTGTCTGCTTTGTTGGTTCTTCTTTGTTTGACTATTTTTTAAAAAAAATATTTAATTTTTATTTTGTGTACAAGTGTATTGCTTGCATGTGTGTAATTGTACCTGTGTCATCCAGTGCCCACCAATGTCAAGAAAGTATTGGATTCCCCTGGAACTGGTGTTACAGGTGGTGGTTATCTGTCATGTGGGTGCTAAGAATCGAACCCAGGTCCTCTGCAAGAGCAGCCAGTGCTCTTAAGCACTGAGCCATCTCTCTAGCCCCTTGACTACTTGTTTTTAAGACAGGGTCTCACTTTATATCCTTGGCTGTTCTGAAATTTGCCATGTAGACTAGACTGGCCCTGTACTCACAGAGGTCTGCCTGCCTCTGCCTCCCGAATGCTGAGATTAAAGGTTTGCACCACTATGCCTGACCTCACTTTGTTTTTTTTTTTTGAGACAGTCTCTCACTGGGTCCTGGGACTTTCTCATCAGACTAAACTGGCTGGCCAGTGAGCCTGAGGGATCCACTTGTCCCTGCCTCCCCTGCGCTGGGATTACAGGCACACGGTACCATGTTTAACTTTTTTTTTAAATGAAGTTGATTATTTTTAAATTCACATTTATTTATTTATGTGTATGTGTGTGGACATGCATGTGCCACAGTACACAGTGTGGAGGTCAGAGGACAACTTGTGGGAATCAGTTCTCTCCTTCCATAATGTGGGTTCCAGAGCTTGAACTCAGGTTTGTCAGGCTTGGAGGCAGGTGCCTTTACTCACTGAACTATCTTGCTGAACACAATGCCTAGCCTTTTTATTGGGACTCATGTCCTCTTATGTGGCAGACACTTTACCTACTAAGCCATCTCCTCAGCCCCCATAAAATCGTTTTAATGCTCACATTTTACATTAAGGCAAGTAGACATTAAGGCAAACATTGAACTAAGCAAGATCAAAACTTAACTCTAAATAATATACATGAATTCATTAGTTTCTTGTTTGAAATAATCTCCATCCCCTTTACATTGCTCTTGTGATATCTTATTCCCCTATCTCACCAAGAAGTACTACCTCTGGATGGAAATGGAAAGAGCTATTCAGGAATGATCCTGCTTTTTTAACCCCACTCGCTTCCCTGTGGGTTGGTTACCTGATGTGGAGCTGGAATTCCAGCAGTATAGAAAGCAATCAAGTAGAAAGTGCTGTATTTCTTCCATGATTTGGGGATTTGGTTTGCTTAATTTGTCACCAGCAGTGTTTGTGTGATGCTCTCCCATGATGCTCTGCTCATCCTGTGCAGGGATGGCATCTCCTTTTTCCTTTTCCATACAGTATTCTCATTTTTTGTTTTGCTGGAATGGCTGAATGCCATAGCAGAAAGATAACTGGGTTGCCTCAGTCTCTTCATAGAGAAGATAATTAGGCTTGCTTGATATATCTAAAGAAATACAAGGGTGTCCCACTTCTTGGGACTTTAAAAAACACTTTATTTAATCCTTTAGAAATTAGAGCCAACAACTGTCAACTGTTGTCGCTTCCAATTTCACTTTCTAACTAGTACATGAGAAAAGGGTCCTGTGGCCAGCTTTGTAGTAGCCGAGTAAGGGACTGCAAAAGGTTGATGATGAGAACTTGAGTGGGGTTGTGAATGAGCACAAGTGCCTTGGATGAGTGCAACTTCATTGCTGCTCGTGGGCAAGGGACAGGTTGGAGGGCTTGCGGTTGTTCTTACACGATATTCCTGACTTTCCTCTTAGGCTTTATTTTAAAGCAGTGTCCTTTTCCCAGTTATCTTTTGCCTGTGACTCTTAGAGTCAGAACAATATTTTCCCTATCCTAGAGAAAGTAAAAACATGTTAAGATTGATTCCTTGGTAGTTGCTGAAATTTGGCTTTCATCTGTAGGTTGTACTGGAAGGGAATTTTCCTCCATTTTTCACAGCTGTCTGCTTTTCAGATTTCAAAGAAAGATTATGAGAAAAAGAAGTGTGAAAACTTCACTCATCACTTAATAGGTGGGAGCCATTCTGTTGGTATGTGTGTGAATATATGTATATGTGCATATGTAGGCCAGAGGTCAACCTTGGGTGTCATTCCTCAGGAGTCAATCTGTTGTTTTGAGGCAGATTCTTACACTGGGAAATGGGTCTTTCCAGATAGGCATGACCAGCTGGCGAGTGAACCCAAGGATAGTTCTGTCTCCACCTCCCCAGGGCTGGCATTACAAGCAGGTGCCACTTTCTTGGCTTTTTATAGGAGTACTGGGGATTGAACTCAGGCCTTCCTGCTTGTTTATCAAGGACTTTACCTACTGAGCCATATCTCTAGCCCCGGGAACCATTCTCTATTGGAGTAAAATACAAGTCATCAGAAATTCACATTGTTGTAAACATTTTATTTTTGCAAAACTGGATCCGCAGTGATTTTTATATCAAAATGCTCAATCTATATAAGTGGATATCAAAACTCGTTTTCAGTGTTGAAACAAATGTATTCTTTGTCTTAGTGAATGTTGATAATGATAAAATATTTCTGTAAATACTTTGCTATCATTAGACACCCTGATGAAAAATGCATGATGAATAAGGATCTGGCCATGAGCACTGGAAATGCTGTCACTTGTATCATAACATGGAACAGGGAGAGGACATTCTTTTGCTTGAATAAGAAAAGTAGAGGCTCTGAGAAGCTACTTACCTGATTTAGGTGATTATATGTTGCATTTGATATTTTATAATCTTAATTTCCCTTCTACAGTTCAGGGAATCAAACCCTGAGCTTCGCACATGCTACGTGAGCACCTCTATGTTCTTTGGAAGTTTCTGGATTGTTCCATCAGCTTTGATGGATGCATTTCTGGAGGAATGACTGTCAGGTGCTTTGAAGAAGGAATCCCTGCTTTGCATCACACCTGAATGTCACAGTACATGCTTCCTGGAGCTTGTTTAATTTGGCCCCAAAGGAAAGAGTGCCATCTACTGAATGGCCAGCATCAAGCTGAGCAGTGTCTGTTTTCCTTGCTGAACTCTCAGCCAGTTTCTGCAGAAAGGAGGCTCTGCCTCGTTTGGAGGATTTGAAAGGATCGTTGTACCAAGTGGAATTGTTGCCTGCTTCATTTTAATTATGTTTCCTAGCAGGAGTCCTGAACACATGATGAACTACTAATTCAGCACTTGTTGGAATGCATGGGAAAGAAGAAACCTAAGAAGTTGTTGGGACTTATATTAAAAACAGTCTAGCCATGGTGAAATTAATAACCTAGGCAGTAAACAATCATTTTAATAATGTTTTTGTTAGTAGGTCTGGTTATTGGTGGCTCCAACAAACCAACAGTGAAGCTCCACCCTAACCCTAACCCCCTAACCCCCCTGGCCTTTTTTCTGTCTCAGTGTCTAAGGCACTACTTAAGTAAATTCCTACTTAAGTGAATTCACTGTTTCAAAGTGGGTCTTTTGTTTGGTGTATGCTAGTAATCATCTGGTCTTTTTGTTTGTATTCTTTTCCTGTTTTCCAGAAACTGCTTGTAGTAGCATGAGTGGATAGAACAGGAGGTAATTAAGCCAGTTATAGGTCAGTAGAGGCTTAAAGTACCTGAAATAAACCTGTCAGAGGCAGATAAGAAGGAACTTTGACAGTAGGAATTGAACAGAAGCTTTGAAATCCTTACTACAGTAAGTAAGGTTCTTACAAGAACCCTTGATCTATATTCATTACATAACTAATTAGTAGCCATTTTTATCTGCCCCTAAAACTTGCCAAAGTTTTACATAAATTATCTGAGGTTTAATAAAACCTGATCATGCAGCCAGGTTTGAACCCAAGGATGTCCCTGAACCACATGTTGTACTACGGATTCGTTTAAACTTATTCTTGTTGGGGACTGCACAGAAGATTTGAATCAAGAGTAGAATGATATTTCTATCTTCACTGGAAAATATTTTCTTTTTAAGTAGGTGGAGAAGTTGGTAAATAGGATTAAAATTTCACTAGAATCAGGAAATATTCATGAGATGAACTTCTAAGTGTTCTCTTTTTTTTTTTTTTGAATTGTCAATTTGTTTATTCCTTTTGCCATTTTATTAGTTTAAATCCACAAGAAGAATTTATTGAACCATGAAGTGAGTTGTTTCACATGCCATAGGCATTGTGTTTAAAATATATTGCTTCCTGTGAGCAGAGGGTGAATTACTTTACAGGTTTTCTTTTTCTTTTTTCAGTTTTCTTGAGACAGGATCTCCCTGTAGACCCAGCTGACCTGGATTTTCTATGTAGACCAGGTTGGCCTCCATCTCAACATTATAGGTTTCTGCTGGGTTTATTTATGGTGGGGAGTAGAAAGCTAGGGATTTGTTAGCTGTCTTTCATTTTTATTTTTTAAATTTATTTTTATTATGTGTGTCTCTGTGTTGATATATGCCCATAAGTGCAGGTGCCTCCAGAGGCCAAAGGCATTGGATCCCTTGGAGTTGGAGTTACAGGCAATTGTGAACTGCCTGATATGGTTGCTAGAAATCAAACTTGAGTCCTCTGCAAGAACAGTACATACTCTTAACCACTGAGCCATCTCTCCAGTCCCTTATTTATCTTTCTTACTCCTAAATATTTTTAGATGGTAGTTCTTGCAATAGGGTGGTGATATCCAATGTCTATAGCTCAATAGAATTCAAATTTCTTGAAATTTGAGATCCTGGGGAAACTTCTTGTACACACTGCATACCATTATAGTATACCATATATTATATATTAATATTATGTAGAATTCCTGTATTTTTTTCAATTAAAAGATATTTGTGTGTGTAGTTTGATAACTCATGCCTGTGATGACAGTTCTTGAAAGATTGACACTCTGAGATAAAAGGATTATGACAAGTTCAAGGCTAACCTTCACTGTATCTAGAGTTTTAGGTCAGACAGGGCTACATAGGACCACCTTCAACTAACAGGCTGGAAAGATGGCTCAGCAGTTAAGAGCACTGGTTGCTCTGGCAGAGAACATAGGTTCAGCTCTCAGCATCCACACCGCAACTCACAGCCATCTGTAACTACAGTTCAGGGGCTCCAACACCTTTTGTGGCCTCCGAGGGCACTGTATATGCATGGTGCACTTACATACATGCAGGCAAAACATGCATATACATAAAATAAAATAAACAAAGCTACCTGGCTATTCTTGTGTGATGTTCTTGTTTGTTTAATGTAATTTAACCTTAAAGCATGAAACGGCATCCTTATTAGTTCAGAAGGTTGGGGCCTGTTGTTTTGATAGAACTAAGCATGCTGTGTATCTTAAACCTAGTCACCATTTTAGGGCTTCTGACTTTTCACTTTCATATGTGAATGAATTAGACTGTATCCCATGTCTTCTAGAAAACTCTCATAGAATGTGAAATACATAACTTGTTGAGATTTTGACTCTTGTTAAACATAGAAAAAGACAGCAGCAGCTGATATAACACTACAAAAGATGTTTACTTGCCAGTGTGTACCGAATGCTAAATGACAGGCACAGAAAATGGATTCCATAGGTCAGCTGGTCAAGAAAAGAACACTATGCCTAGAGTGTTTAGAAAAGGCCTACCAGGAATGAGGAATAAAAATGGTCCTAAAAGGGAGTTAGGCTTTTATGAGGTAGAAAAGATTTGAGGGAGAGATTTCTGTCCATGACTGTCATTCCTCCCAACCTCCTGCCCCTGTAGCATGATATGATAGTTTTTTAAGAGTGATTCTCAGTTTCTTTCTTCTGCACTAGGAGGCTACCACATATATTTATCTGTAACAGTGCTAAAGACTGTTAGGAGATAGTAGAATGTGTCAGGTAGAGAAGTTGGTGGTGCTGGTAGCAATAAAGATCATATAGAGTTTAACAGTGCTCTCACTGAACTCAGTAGAAGAATGACTGGTCATAAGAACATTCTTGTAAAACTGTTGAAAGGCATAATGCATAGGAAAGTTAGTATCAGCAAAAAGACATTAGGAACCCTTATCATTCCCAGCACTGGACAAGCAAAGTTTCCTTTTGCCAGATCTGTATAAAAATCTGTATTTGTTTATCTCTTATTTGCTGAATACTAGAGAATAGTTCCATCAGTGTCTTGTAACTCACAGAGAATGGATGGATAGAATTGGTACTATTAGGAGACATGACTGTTTACTTGAAAATTTTTGTAAAATACTTTGTTTTCAAATTTTAAAGTATTTCATTATGTCTCAGTTCTCTACCTCAAATCAGGCTGTTTGAAGATGTTTTAAGCTTTCCTTTTTACTTTGACTTACTAGTATATTAAAATAGGAATGGAATACTTGGTCTTCCTGTAGCCCCAGCTGCCTGGAACTCACTATGTAGACCAGGCTGACCTTGATCTCACAAAGATCCACCTGCTTCTGCCTCCCGAGTGCTGGGATTAAAGGCATAAGCCACCACACCCACCACTGGGATATATGTTTTTTAAAGATTAATTTCAGCTTGAAGGTGGTATGATTGTACATGTAAAGAACACAAGTCTCACCAGTTAGTGGTCTTGGCTTCAAGGTAGTCGAGACCCCCATGAGAGAAGTGTATGAAGATCTTGGAACTGGGTCTAACAGAAGGCAAATACCATGAAAGTTCTTGGCTCTGTGTGTATGTGGCAACTAAAAGAACATCATCACTCTGGGAGTTTGTCAACTTCTGGAGTCTCAGTTCGTTGGAAACTGAAGGCCTTTGGCCACAGACAAATCCTTTCCAATAACAATGAAATGAGCCAAAGAAGCAACTCTTCCTAAAGCAAACTGTACGAACATTGTGCTATATTTTTTCCGGAAATTATTGTTTCAATTCTCACCCTGATTTTATTGTGTTCAATTATGTTATTTAGTCATAAATGTTCTCTGGCCTCTGTTTAGATCTCCTCTTTTGAATAGCTTGATGCTTCTTTTTCAGTTGTTCGTTTACTCACTTAACAAATATTTATTATGCGCTAGGCTCTGTTCTAAGTGCTAAGAATTTAGTAACCTAAACAGGCAAACCCTCCTGTTCTAATGAAATGCATATCTGTCGGAATAAATAGAAATAAATAAATGTTCAAAGTGTATGTCATGTTGGTTGGTAAAGATTATAGAAAAATAACAGTTACAGGTAGTTGTGAGCCACCATGTGTGGGCGCTGGGAACAAAACTCAGGTCTTCTGCAAGAACAGCAAATACTCTTAACTACTGAGCCATCTCTTCAGTCTCCATGACATGTATTTTAAAGAATTATTTTGATTGTGCTTTGAGAGTAGCCCATAGCAGGCAATTATGGATGCCTGGAGACTACTTAAGAGGCTGATGAATAAGCTAGGCGGTAATAATATATATGGTTGAGATTGAATTGGGTTGGGGGATATTTTGAAAATAGAGCCAACAGGGTTTTATAACTGGTGGGGTGTATGTGAGAAAAAAAGAGTCAAGCTTGAAGTTTTAGTCCTAAGCAAAAATCTGCAGAAGTTTGGAGAATGGGAGATAACAGGAGCCTGATTTGAGACGCGGTCTGTGTGACAAATCTATTAGAAATTGCTGTGAGTGGAGATTAGTGCATAGTTATAGGCTGACTATTTAAGCTTGACAGTTGTCATTATTTTCCTCTTCCACTTTTAAAAAGAATGCATACTTAATCCCTTTAATAACCAGTATAAAACTTTTGCTGTAGTAAGGCCTTGAAATACTACTATCCTTATCCTTTCTTGTAAAAACCTTAAATTTGGGGCTGGAGAGATGTCCCAATGGTTAGGAGAACTGGCTGCACTTACTGAGGACGTGGGTTCAGTTCCCTTGGCACCCACATGGTGGCTAAGAACTATCCCCAGCTCCAGTTCCAGGGGTCCAGTGCCCTCTTCTGGCTGCTGCAGGCACTGCTCACATGGGTGCACTTACAAACAAGCAAAAAAACACTAAATACACATAAATTTAAGGTTTTAAATTTTTTATTTTTATTTTATCTTATGATAGTGCTTAAAAGGAGATCTTTTTGTTTAGGGGTAGAATAACTTGCTTTTAATCAAAATATAAATATAACATTACTGCCCTTTTAAGAATGTGTGTGACTGTAAATGGAATAGTCTGTTTCTCAGTTTACATGGTTAAAAATAGTAACAGAGCGTTATCATTATGACCCAACAATTCTAATAGCTATATACTCAACAAAATTGCAAACATATGTCCCCACAAAAAATTGTGCACTAATGTTCATAGCAGCATTATTCATAATAGCCAAAAAATAGAAACTGTGTCTGGAAGTTCTGATACATAGATAAGTAAATGGTATATCCATAAAATGAAATATTGGTCACAAAATGGAGTGGAATAGAATATTATTTAATCATAAAATAGAATGAATTACTGATATAGACTATATACTATGCAATGAAGGAAGCCAAGCACAGAAGGGCATATGTGGTCTGGTTTATATGAAATATTTAACATAGACAATCCATAGGCGGAAAGAAGATTAATAGTTACCAAGAGCTGGGGCACAGGGAGATTTGGGAGTGACAGTTTGGTGTATACTGGATTTCTTTTTAGAGTGATGAGAAAGTTCTGGTACTCGATAATAATGGTGGTTGCAATGTTGTAAATATACTAAAAACCACTGAAATGTACAATATGAAAGAGTAAACTTAAGCTACATGGATTATACCTCAGTTTACAAGAAAGTATCAAGAAAAAATGCGTATGCATGTGCATCCATATATACAGGAAACAGCAATCCACAGGAACCTTAATTCTGAAACAAACTGAATATGAGGAGAATGTTGAATGAAGCCAAAATTGCCTCACTCAACCTGGTTTAGTTTGGTTTACATAAAGAGGTTAGGATACTTAGTTCATGCCAGTAGAAACCAAGAGGTAGTGTGTCATCTTGTCATGAGTGAGTCGATTTCTTTAATACCCATTTTCATGGGGATGACCTAGATAAGCAAAAGAAGGCTTTATGATTGTCAGTTCTCTGGGCTACAGAGAGCAGGAGCCAGTTTACAAGGTCTTAAATTAATAAAGATGCCCTGTATTTTCCATACCTATAATTTAAAAATATGGAGCACGAAATTTGCAATATTTCTTTAGCAGACCCAAGATGATATCTAACTCCTTAAAAATATTACCATTGAAGATTCCTGAAGTACATGAAAGGATTCTTTAGTTTTCATGTACCATTTACTTTAATATTTTAAATTGTTTTATTATTGTTAATAGTACTAGTACTATTATTTCGCTTCTTTTAGGGTAGCATGTAACCTAGGTTGGCCTCCAACTCACTATACAGTTGAGGAGGACCTTGAATTTCCAGTACTCCTGGCTCCAGATTACAGGAATGTGTCACAGCACTCAGTTTTATGTGGTGCTGGGAACTGAATCCATGCTAGGCAAGCACTCTACCAGTTGAACTGCAACGCCAGCTCTTATTTGGATTTTTTGAGATAAGTTTTCGCTGTGTGCAGCCTAGGCTGGTCTCAAATTCTGTTTCAGGTGTGTGCCACCATGCCAGTTAATGCTGTTTTTTGCTGATATATAATTATTATAGTATAAAATTTACCCCCTAAGTTTATTTTAGAAAAAGTATATTTTTCCTTTATTAAAATGAAAATTTCTAGAAAAGAGAAATATGTTATTTGATGACTCATTTGTATGGCTAAATATGTTTTCAACATTTTAAGGAAAGCATGTGGGAAACATACCCGAATTGTAGTGGGGTAGACATTTATGTAAATGACTCCATCTCCAGCCTGAGAATTTTGCTATAGAATGTAAAGGAGGTGCATCCAGGCATGATGCTCACACCTGTAATCCCAGCACTTGGGATGTTGAGGCAGGGGGACTGCCATGAATTACAGGTTGGCCTGAGCTATAGTGTAAGGCTCTGTCTCAAAAAATACCTAAATAAAAGAAAGAAGGGAAAAGAATGACGGCAGAGAAAGGCTGTTTTTCTTGTTGAGGAGTAACAGTCATGGAGGAAGTGGCATTTGATTTGAACCTGAGTTCTAGTGGATTTTAGCACTGGGAAGAAAGACGAGTTACCATTCAAGATACTAGAATCTCTAAACACTGGGATGGTGGTGAGAGGAGGTAGAACAGTGGGGTAAGGGAAACTATTGTTTGGGCTTTGAGTGGTATTTTAAGAAGTTGAGGTTTTAATTAATGAGAGACATAATCAGTTGTGTCAGAGACTTGTGTTAAGACTATCATGGGAGTAGGGAAAGGGAGTGCTGCTGGCACATGGTCAGGGCAGGGCATTTAGAGACCAGTAGGTGACTGAAGTAATGACTTTGAGATTACAAAGGGAGTGCTAAACTGTTTGTTTTCTCCTGAAATTCATAGTTCAGAACTTAATCTTCAATATGATGATATTTCAAGTTGGAGCTTTTGAACCGAACCCACATAAAGGAGATTATCCCTTCCTTAGAAGAGACCTTAGTAGCTCCCTCACCTCTTCTTCCATAAGAGGATGTAGCATTTGATGTGACCAAGAAAGCTGGCCCTTGCCAGACACCAGATCTCTCACCTTCTGCATCTTGGATTTCTTTAGCCTTCAGAAGGATAAGAAATCGTCTCTTAGGTCACCCTTTCTATGGTACTGTATTATAGAGGCCTGCATGGATAAAGACAGGGAAGAACAGGAGATTCTGGAGGCAGAAATTCATACAACTTGCCGAAAATCACTTGGGTAGGAAATCAGATGCTTGATTTTATTCCATTTGCACTACTTTGACTTTTGATAGAGCAAATGTAACAGCAGTCCTACAAGAAATTAGGTGGATTCAGCAAGTCTTGAAACTGTCACTTCCTTCTGATGCATATTTTAGAACTATTTCTCAGTCTGTTTTACTCTTGTCAACTATTAGTTGTTCGATCTTTGGATTTGTTTTCCTTTGTGCATCTAGAAATGCCTGAGTAGTCATAATTTTTGCCAAAGAGTAACCTTACTCTTTCCAAGTAAAACTGAACCTCCATGTTGTGGTTTTGTGTTTGCTTTTAAACTTTTAGGAGAGGAATAACAAAAGAGAAATAATTGAGGACAATGGGTGTTAAATTACCAAGTCTTCATGTCCTCATCACAGGAAGCTATTGTGCCATCTGGAAGTTTCTCCATAATAGCATTTAGTAGTTTATCTAGAACTTCAGAAGTAAACATATGGTAAGTACACATATGAAATTACCAGAAATGTCAGAAATCACCTGCAAAATCATCTAGTACTATATGACTGCATATTTTCATAATGAAAAAACAAGTAGTATATGATGTCTCCTCTGATGGTTCTTATAGCTTGTTTATAGGCCATTTTTGTTATAGCACCTTATAAGACATGTGACAGAGTTTAGGGCAGTCATTTTACAACTGTGTGGAAGAAAACACTGAATTTTGACAAAATTAACTTATAAATCATTTCCAAAACTTACTTTCATGCTTAAAAGTTTTAAATACTATTTAATGTGTGAAATATTTGTTCAAAAGAATTCTTCATAAAATTTAAAATTATTTTAATATATTTTCATTATTTAAATTTTAAATTCTATGAGGAGTTCATATAATATGTTTTCATCATACGCCAACTCTTAAAAGTTTAAGATTTGGTTATAAAATGTAATGAAAAAAATAAATCATAAATGTAAAAGAACTGTGAATGTTTCAAAAGGAAGATTGATTTAAGTTTAAATTAAACTTAGTATCTTCAAATTTTTGTAAAATCATCTTTAATCATATAAAAGTATTTTTTGAATAATAAATATAGGCACTTGGAACAAAGTCTGTAAAGTGGAAGAGTTTAATGGTGAGCTGTTACTCTGTCACTGAGTGGCTCAAATTCCCTTGTACATTATTCTAGAAATGTTTTCCACTGTTTAAGCTTCCAAATCAAGACTTTCCCTGACTACACCTGGTTAATGAATTGCTATGTAAGAAATAAAGCTAAATTTAGTCTCAGAATAACCTGGAGAAATAGTCAGCTGTGTCCCCCCAGCTCTGGTGCCCCATCCATTAACTTTCTATTAAAGTTTCCCTTTCTTCTCTTCTCTTCCTTTCAAGGCAGAGGTTTTGGAAAGTGGTGGACTTTTAACTGCAGTCACGTTGTGCTGACACTGTCAATGATGTTCCTGTATTATTTGATTTAAAAAAATGTTTTTAAGAGTAGGGTCCATGTTTTGCAGCAGTGGGTATCTGTTTGATCTTCAAGTCTCTGGAGTTGAGACAAGGGACACAGAACTTTTGATCAGTATTTTAAAATCAAGAGCCATAGCCTCGTCATAGGCAATATGTGATCTTAACTGCAACTGGACTCCCAGTTTGCAATCTATTGCTCTCTGCTTGATCACATTATCAGCAATACCAGATTGGTGTACCATTGGTTTAGTTCTAGAGTGAGGTATCACCCCAGATCTTCTACTTCACCCTTTCTGGAGCCCAAGCACTTGGGACTAGAGCGTTTTTTTTCAGAAAATAGTTAGTTCTTAGGTGTTTTTTAGTTTACTTTCTTATGTAAATCTTTTATTTCTCAACAGACAAATTCACCTATTTCCCTTCTTTTTTTCTTTTATTTTTTAAATTCAGTTTTTGAGATTTCTATACAGTTGTTTTGGTCATATTCAGACCTCCCTTCCCTGTCTGCATCCCCCTAACACCACCAGCCTACTTCCTGTTCTCTAATATGTACATTAGTTCAGGTCTGTAGAGTCAGGTTTGTGTCCTTAGTTGCCCTTCGGCGTGGGTTCATCCATTGGAGCCTGATCAGCCTACCAGTAGTCTCACCCTTAAGTGAGACTGACTCTCTGCCTTCCAGATACCATCACTTGCTAATAGTTCTTTAGGTAGGATTGGGGTTTCTTTCCCACTTCTGTGCTAGGACTTTTTGTCTGGCTTGAGCTTACATGGGACTTGAGCATGCTATTACCATCGCTGTGAATCATGAGTAACTGACCAGCTGTCTGGAAAACTCTTTCTTTGTGGTTATCTATCACCTCTGGCTCTTACAATCTTTCTGCCCCTCTTCCACAGTGATCTCTGAGCCTTGGAGTTAACAGTTTGATATAGATGTCCTATTTAGGGATAAGCGCTCTGTAGCATCTTTTTCTCTACAAGTTAAGCAGTTGCAGGTCTCTGTGTTAGTCATCTGTTACATGAGGAAGCTTCTCTGGTGGGAGCTGAGAGATGTTTTAATCTATGGGCATAACAGTATCATTAGGAGGAGTTTGTTTAATACTAAGTTGATTCTTTTTTTAATCTTGAATTGGAGAAAATTTTGTGAAGTTTTTTTAAAAAAATCTGGAATGTGTCAGAACTTGTTTTCTTAACAAAAAGCTATGTTGATCTTCTGTATATTGTTCCAATTAGTATGCTTACCCCTGAAACTAGTCATGTACATAGTAAATGTTTCTGACATGTTTAGGAACATATTGAAAATTCAAACTGGATATATTTGGCTGCCTTACTTTTTTTTTCTGTTTGTTTTTTTTTTTTTTTTGGGGGGGGGTGTATTTAAATGAGAAACAGTTCTATTCCTCCAAAGCAAAGGAAAAGCTTTAGGTCATTTGTTTGAGTGAAATAGATTATAGAACTTATGACCCCAATTATCCATTATTTTCAGCTGAGTAGGCTATTACATAAGGCACAGTAAAGGAAGAAATCTGTCATGTTCGACATGTTAGCATTTCACATTTGAGTTTTGTGATGAAACTTATTTATCAATGAGATTTTTAGAGTGCATTTTGAGGCTGAGGGGATGGTTCGGTCAGTAAGTACTTTCCATGAAAGCACGAGAACCTGAGTTCAGATCCCCAGCACCCATGTAACAGCTGGTGTAATGGTGTTTATGTGGGGACACCAGAGAGGGTCTGGAGGAGGATGGAGACAGGAGAATCCCATGGAGCTTGCTAGCCAGAGAGTCTAGCTGCGTGGGTGAGTTCCAGGTTCACTAACAGACCCTGTCTCAAAAATAAAGGGGAGAGCAACTGAGGAAGATACCCAGAGCCTACTTCTGGCCTCCACATGCACCTGTACACATGTACATGGGCACCCACACATACACATTCACACACAAACATGTACACAGACACCCTCCCCAAAAGAATCCTTTCTCCTCTCCTCTCCTCTGTCTGCCTGCCCCTCCCACCGTCTTGCTATGTAGACCAAGCTAACCTAATGCTCTCTCCTTTCTTCTCCCCTCCCCTCCCCTCCCCTCCCCTTCCTTCCCCTCTCCGAAATACTCTTCTCTGTCTTTTCTCCTCTTTGCCCGCCTCCTGTCTTCTACTTCCCGCCTCTTCTCTCTCTTTTGAGATGGGGTCTTACTATGTAGACTAGGCTGGCCTAGAATTCCCTGAGAGCTGGGATCAGAGGTGTGTGCTACCACTCTCAGCAAAGAATGCTGTGGTATATCAAGGACTTTGAAATCAGATTTATTTTTATTATATTTTGCCTCCGGACTTAGTTCGTAACATTTTTAGAAGACCGTTTTCAAGATGACCTGATCTTTCCAGAATAAAGCCTTTTATAACCCTTTTGGAGGAACTGAAAAGATTCATTCTCTGATTAAGGCCTAAATATAATTGTTTTTGATTTGTGGGGAGGGCAGAGGCAGGGTCTTTGAACCTGTATGTGGCCAACGATGACCAGGGATCTTCTGTCTCTACCTCTCCAACTCTGGGATTATAAGTGCACCACCACTCTGGGATTTTTACATGGGTGCTGGGGATCTGAAATCAGATACTCGTGTTTACACAGCAAGCACTTTAACAACTGAGCTATTTCCCCAGGCCCTCATTTTTGTTGTTGTTATTGTTGTTAATTATTTCTTTCTTGCTAAAGTTGAGGATCCAAAGAATTCCAAATAATTGGAATTTTCTGCCAAATTAGCATTTGAGTCTCTAAAGACTGTTTCAGAATCACTGAGCTCCAGGTTGTGGGAGAAACTTTGTCTCAAAAGGTAAGGTGGATAGTGATTGCAGAAGACACCTGTTTAATACAACAGATACCAACCTCTGCCACACACACACACACACACATACACACACACGAAAAACACATTAAAACCAGATACACACTAACACACACAAAGCAACTGAATAAAAAAACAATTAAGACCTATATGTATGGAAATGCTGTAATGAAACCCATTACTTTGTATACTAGCTTAAAAAAATCAAAAGTGGGGAGATATATATTATATATGATTGAATTTCAGGTATAGAAAGCAGTATCTTCAGATAGGTCTTCAAGTCAACACACATTGACTCATATATATGGGCACTAGTCTGTTATTTAGAATCAGTTTTCAGAATGAAGATGCCCCTCACCCCCCATGTCTTGTACAATTCTTGTTTTATTTTATTTTGTTAAGGCAGGAACTTACTTTGTTGCTGGGGTTACTCTGGAGCTTACTATATATGCAAGGCTGGCCTCAAACTGCTGCTTATCCTCCTTCCCCAGTCCTAGAATTTCAAGCATTCTTCACAACTGGTTGCCTTGTACAGTTCCCGAACAAATAAATATGGATATGAAACCAAAGTCAGAAAGTCTTGCAATTTCTTGTATATGCTCTGTAATTGAATGGAAAATGAAACATTTTAGAGCAAAAAATAAAAAATTAAATTGTTATTGCTCATGGTAGTTTTCATAATTTTTATCTTTATAATGTGATACTAAAAGTTAGCTACTGTTGCTAAATAAATGTACATTTAAATGAATGAAAGAGAGCAGGTTCAGTGGGATATGCTTCACTGAGTGCTGGCATGGAAAAGGAAGTCAGTGTTGGGTGATACAAAAGGACAGGGTTTTTGTTTCTTTTGAGACAGGATCTCTCTAGCTCAGACTGGTCTGGAACTCACTGTGGTCCCCTTGCTTCAGCTTCCCAAGTGTTGGAATTACAGGCATGAGTGAGCAATCATGTCTGGCTAAACAGCCAGGTTTTGACACAGGCAGATCTGATTTAGAATGCAACTGGCCTTCAGCAAGCTAGTTATTTTTCAGCCTTTCCATCTTCTTTAAATGTAGAATTGGGATAAAAATATCTCTCCGGTTGCTTTGAAGATTAAGTGAAATGTCATTAAAATAAATCATGTATAGTATGTAGTACATAGTTGATCAGTAAATACATATTGAATGACTGAATGTTTCCTGCTTGCTGTGTCTCTAAGCACTGCAGTTAATTGAGTTTTGAAGTCAGAATCATTATTGAACAGATTCAGAAACTAATGATATAGTACAATTGATCATGCACTGTATTGCTTAAATAGTAATATGTTGATTTTTGTTAATTTTATTTCATCGTATTTATCCCACACCAATAGCATCTGTTTGTTCCTACATTTGTTTCAGGAACTTAAGAGAAAAAAAATACATTTTTGAGCTTTTCATTTTTTTTCCTAGGTATGACACAAATGCATTGTATCCCATTCTTTAAAAGTTTTTGTCAGAGGTATATTTTTAATTTGGAATTTAAATGTATTTTACATCTACATTAGAAGATTAATTTACATGCAGAGTAGTAGACTGTTCTGATGATTATAAGCTTGTGTAGTAATTTGGGCAGTGAAAAACTTTACTAAATGGAAGAAAAAACAGCCACTTGGTGACCTAAGTTTAACATATGATGTTTTGTTCTAATTCAGCTTTTAACATCAGTTCATATTTTTAGATAGAATGGGAACTTTTTAGGACATTAGCAGTATGATGTGTTTTGAAGCTATTTAGGAGGAGAGTATTTTCGATCCTTTATATTTTTGATTTACTGTGCATTTTGAGAAATTTAAGAATTTAAAATATGGAAATGTGGACTAGTCTGGAGAGCTCTGAATATATGATTGTTAAATTAGATATGAACTCTTCAAAGCTTTGAACTCAGCAGTGTATAGGCTTCATCTTTGGTAATATTCTTAGAAATCAGTCATGTTTGAAAATCTAGTTCTTTGCCAACAGCATCTGGTTATACTTTATATTACGTACTTTGAATGTATTCTTGAATTGAAAAAAAACAAACCATATGAACAGACTTTTCTTACCTGATGGAAAGTCGCTTACAGTTTGGATGAACTTAAGAAACTTACATAACCGAAGGAAGATTGTCCAAATGCATAGAATTTCAGGACATTTTATAGATAAAGGATACTTAAGTCATCAGCCTTAAAATTTTTCAAAGTATTATTTTAGTGGTGCCCTCTTAAGGAGATCTTATTTTCTAAAAATTCTTTTAGATTTATAGAATTCTAATGGTGTAGACCTAATTGGAGTGTATTCCACTACTGAGCAATCAAAAAACATGATGTTGATTAATGTCCCTCCATCAATTTTTATAGCTCTAGCAATGGTTATTAGTTATATACTGGCATATATGTCATTTCTGGCTGAGCTTTTGATATATTGATGTCTTTCATTACAAACTCCAGGTAACAGGTTATTTTGGCAACCTAAAAAACATTTAGGAAATGATTATAAATTTCTAGAATCAGGCTACTTTGTGAAACACAGATTAGATAGGAGAGATTCTTTGTAATAGGCCCAGGTTTGGTGCAGAACTACAGAGTTCCACTGTCCATAGTGATGGCCAGTAGATACATATGGTTGTTGCAACTTGAAATGTGGGTCTTCTTAATTGAAATGTGCTATAATTATAAAGTATGCAGTAGATTTTAAAGACTTAGTACAAGATAAAGGATGTAAATTAGCTCAGTCTTTATATTGATTACATTAAAATAATCTCTTGATGTTTCATTAAAGAAAATGTAGTTAAACTAAGCTGTGTGCTTGTAACTCCAGTGCTGGGGTTGGGGAAGAGTGCAGAGGTGAAGACAGTTTCCAGAGACTCACCAGCTTGCCAGTGTAGCTGAAATAGTGAGCTTCAGGTTCAGTGAAAGACTTTGTCTCAAAAGCATAAGGTAGAGAAGAGACTGACGAATGGCATCCTGATTGTCAACCTCTGGCTTCTACATTTGCCCAAATGGGCAAGCACACATGCACACACATGCATAACACACAGACACACACATACATGAACACAAAAGTTTTAAAAAATTAAGCTGTGGCTTTTAAGTTTTTTGAAAAGGGACTCTCATAGCCCAGGCTGGCCTTGAACTCATTATGATACTCCTGATCAGCCTCCCAAGTGCAGGGATTACAGGCATGTACTGACACATCTAGTCTTGCTTTTTACTTTTTAAATTTATCAACTAGAATATTTATAAGCATGCATATATAGCTTGCCTTTGTGGTTCACATTATGTTTCTTCAAACAGTGCTACTATAAATGAAAGACTTTATGTTGTATTTTTATTGTTGGGAGCTTGCCAAAATTTGGGAAGCAGTTCCTCTGGATTCATTAGCTACAAGAATTCAAGGTGACTTGGCTTGGCTGGTTTGTATTACAAATGTGGGATTTTTTTTTTTTTTTTTTTGGTTTTGGTTTGTTTTTCAAAAATGTATATGAATGTTTTGCCTGCGTGTTTTTAAGTGCATCCGTGTGTGCAGTGCCCACAGAGACCAGAAGAGGGCATCTCATCCCATGGAACTGGTGTTTTGGATGGTTGTTAGCTGCCTGGTGGGTGCTGGGAACGAAGCCTGAGTCCTCTGGAAGAGCAGCCAGTGCTCTTAACCATTGAACCTTCTCTCCAGTCCCACAAGTGCTATTTTGAGAACTGTTTCCTACATACAGCCGTTATCTCGCCTTCTCTGTGTAATCTCAGTTGATAAAGTTAAAAACAGGAAAAGGTTGTTCCACTCACATTTTAATGTTCTTACTAACTCTTAACTAGCTGCTGCTTGAAGATAGGTAACAAAAAATAAATTTATAACTATTATTTGTTGGGGAGTTGTCATGCATAAGGTACTGTGGCAGATACATAAAATTTTGAATCTCAGTGTTATCTAAGCCAATATTATAATCTACTTGTTATATTTTTTATTTCCTAAATGTGTTCTTTAATTTGAAGTACATTCTATGTAGAGGAATCTCTTGCCAAATAATGTTGACTCATCGTAACTTAGGATCCTTGAGTTGTTTTCCTGTGTCTTGATGGATAACCGTAGTGTTCCTCCAGTCCTTCACTACTCATTTGATACCTGCTAAGTGGCTCAGATATTAATAAAGAGGTTTAAACTTTCTTTTAAAAATTTTTAATTAAGAAGATCCTATCTTATGTACATGTTTTGAGATATATATCTATATATATCTGTAGATACATATATATATATACATATACATATATTGATATAGATATAGATGTATAAAACAGAGTGGCTAAATTGTACTATTAATATGTGCATTACTTATTTTTTGTGTTGACAACACTTTGAATTTACTGTTAAATGTAGGGGAGACTTAAGCTCACAGACAGTATTTGAGCAGTATAGAGTATCTAGAGCCTGTGAAAGAATGTCATTCTCACCTTGAAAATGCATCAACCAAAGATCTTTCAGATGCCTTTAGGAAGAGATAGAAGAAGAGTCTCTTCTAAATGCCAGAAATATCATATCTTAGTCTTCAGAGGCCAACCATATAAGGAAGGGCCTTTTATAGACAGTGTTGAAGTAAAATAATGGGATAAAATAAGCGTGTTGAGCTGGTTAAGTCTTGCATGACTTGATCATCTTTTAATGGCCATGTCCTTGATGTTGTTTCATTAAGAATGAGAGCAAGGTGTTGCATGCTAGCTGTTCTGTTAGAAAGCTGTGATTACAGTTTATGAGGGCTAGGGTTGGACACTCCATTTGCTAACCTCAATTGCTGTCTTCACTCAGGTTCAAGTATGTGTTTTTGACTTTGGAAAGATAAAATGAAGAACAGAGAGATTTAAAGAACAAAACAAAACTGGAGAGTGAGCAGTGAGGAAGCTTGAGCAACCTGAGCACAGCTAGCCTGGTGGTATACAGCTATAGTCCCAGCACTTGGGATACTGAGGCAAGAAGAGCTAGAATTTAAGGCCTGCCTGGGCTTTAAAGTACGTTGAGGCCAGCCTAGATATATAACAAGACCTTATCTCAAAAAAAAAAAAAAAAATCATACAAGATAAAAACAGCCCCACAAATTGGAAAATACTTTTACACATAGAATGTACATTATACTATTAAGAGCTCTGTAAACACTGATGTATTATTATTTCAAAAAAGAAGCTAATATATTAGAAAGTTTCTGACTAGGTGGTATGAATCCAGTTTTCCTAGGTCTGCTGTTATCTACCTGTATAACTGTAGGAAATTCTAGAATTTGAGATGATCAGATCCCCTACTCTGCCTTTCCTGCATGTTTAAGTAAGTCACAGTTTATAAGCATTTTTTCATGCTCATGTGCTGTACACACTGTTACTGTTTTTATGTTCTTCATTGTTCATCTGAAGTATCACCTACCTGAAATTTTGTGGGAAGGGAGGAATGTCCCAAGGACACACTCACGATTAAGAGAAGTGAGAGTTGACCAGGTATGGTGGCGCATGCCCTCAACCCCAGCATTCAGGGTGGCAGAAGCAGGGGGATCTCCGTGAGTTCAAGATCAGCCTGGTTTACATAGTGAGTTCCAGGCCACCAGCTGGACTACATGGAGACCCTGTCTCAAAAGGAGCCTCCCCCCACAAAAAAGAAGTGAGAGGTAAATGGCCAGCTTAAATATGGCCAGTTTGACTCTTATCCTAGGCTTTGTAAAAGAGACAGTGGCCGCCTTGTGGGTGAGGGGAAAATGAACCTAATTATTTAATCATTCATCCCTTTAACCCCTTTTAAACTTGATTTTTTTTGTAGGTCAATTATATAGTGTTTGTATGCATGATGTCTCTGAGTGAAAACTCTGTTGAATGGCTATTTTTTTAAGAAAAGATTCTTATATATCTATAGTAATAAACTTGGTTTGCATTTCTGGGTGACTCATGGTCTTCAGCTTCCATCCAAGTTAGTGAGGGTTGCTATAACTACCAGATGGCAGGCTTTCCTAATCCAGTCCTAGATGCCAACAGACTAATAGTGGAATACATGCATGCAGAATTAAAACACAGTATTATTTAAACTGCTCATCTAGTTTAAACTGAAGATTTAAAGAAGATGAATTGAAATATTTGTGTTATAATTGTTTCTCAGGACAAGCCTGGGATATATCTTCGAATTTGCTATGTAAAATACTATGTAAAATGCAGTGTCTGAGCATGTTTTAGCAAAGTGCTGGTCTGAAATTTACTTGGGATCCATCCAGCTGGCAAAGTGATTGTACCAATCAGATGGCCCCATTTCTAGAGAATGGGATTTCATAGTGGAAGCAATGCTCCTGAAATAGAATTTCTTTAAAAATCAGTTAATTTTTAATTTAAAAATCCTCAAATGCTCTATTAAAATATACAGAGTAAAAACATTATGTAATCCCATGCTCATGTTGTTACTTATTGTTGGAAGCTTACAGAAGATGGGAACAAATAAATTTATTGTATTATACTTTTTTTTTTTCTCCTTTGAGTTCCTGAGATGATAGCTTGCTTCTGTGAACAAGAAAGATACTGAAGTGTATCTTAAACCCAATAAATGGCACAGGCAACTAACTACCTTTCTGTGTGGAAACAATTAGACTGGGCTATGGTAGCAGTTATGGTAAACAGGTAGATTGGGCTATGCAGAGACCCCTTAATCCATAGATGAGAATTGGACCAAAATAACTAATATGGAACCTGTTAAACCTTGAGACTAGCTGTATACAAGTGTACTATGTTCTCATTTTCTCGTTTATGCTCCAGTGGATCATTTCCTGCAGGATGTTTTGTATAACATTAGTTCTAAGAGATTTCTCAGGAAAGTAGTCCCTAGTATGTTGGGAAAACTTCTGAATCTTCTCTTTTAAAGGTTCATAATGCACCTTAACATGGCAGAGACTGAGAATTACTGCAGTTAAGTCCTTGGTTGACTTTCTTATTGCTTAAAATTCGGTCTACCTCTATGTGACTAGAGCAAAGAAACCAGTGTCTAATAAAATAAACTCTGTAGTGGAAACTGTTGTTCCTTAACACATGCTTTGGAGAAGCAATGTTCTTGAAATAGTTACCAAGTTTCAGAGTTTATTTTGTGATTACTCTCTTCCTTGAAAATTCACACCAAAAACGTTGTTGTTATAAATATCTGTTTAACAATCAGTTTTAAGGCTGTTTTACATAGAAATATTAATTTTCTTTGAAATGTTAATTTCTGTGATGTATTTACTCAGGGTCTCTAATCTGAGTAAATACATCAAAGTCTTTCAGCATCATTTTGCTTTCCATGAATTTCTCAAAAATGATATCTGAGAATAACTTTTTAATATGTATTTTTATTTTATGTGTATGAGTGTATTGCCTGCATACACTGCATATGTAAGTGAATCTGTGTTGTGCAATGTCCACAGAGGTCAGAAGAGAGCATTGGATCCCCTGGAACTGAAGTTATATGGACAGTTGGTAGCTGCCATATGGGTGCTGGGAATTGAGCCCTGGTCTTCTGCTAGAGCAGCCAGTGCTCTTAACTACTGAGCCATCTCTCCAACTCATGTTTTCTTTTAAAAATGTTTTAACTAAAAAGGGATCCTGAATCATCCCAAGGTTGAAAGTTGTGTCATTTTGTGAGTAATAGAAAATACTAAGTATCTGGGGCTGGAAGAGTTGACTCTGTGGTTTAGAACACTGGCTGTTCTTGCAGAAGACTCCGGTTTGAGTCCCAGCACCCACATGGCGGCTAACAACCATCCGTAACTCCAGTTCTAGGAGATTTGACTCCGGGTTCTGTCTGCCATGGGCACTGCATGACATGGGTGCACTTACATGCAGGTAAAACACTCATACACATAAAAATAAAAAGTTAAAAAAATACTAAGTAGAATGACCTAAGTAAGCCAGTACACAAATTAAGTAAATTAAACAGAAAAAAGCTTAACTTACTGTGTTTCAGGTTTTGAGATATATGGTTTATAAATGTAACCTCCTACCAGAAAAGAAATAGCTCTCGTTGTATTATCCACCACACCATATAATGAGATAGTGTTTTATTTTCAGTTTTATTTATAAAATAGTATTTGCTTTAGGTTTACATTTGCTGAATAACTAAAAATGGTGTGTTTAGTGCAGGGTAGTACATATGACTAAATCATTAAACACCGAGTAGAATTTTGAAGGAATGATTTTTTCATGCTGAAATACATTTTTTCTTATGTTGGCGGTTCCTTACGGTAATTGTATCATCCATACATTTGCCCGGTGTATCTGTCCACTCAGCAGCCCTTGCTGCTGATCTTTATTGAGTCTCCCTCTCCCTCTGTGTTCCCAACCCCACCTGTGCTTTAAAGGAATGGCCTGGGAGGGAGTCAGCTCACTTGAGGTATGTCTTTTGAGAACTGTTTAGGTCTCATACTCATTTCTTTAAAACTTTTTCCTGTTCTTCATATATTCTGGGTTTTTGTTGTTGTTGTTGTCTTTTTGAGACAGTTTCTGTGTAGTCCAAGCTGGCTTAAAACTCACCACGTAGACCAGGCTGACCCCTGCTTCCTAAGTGCTGAGATTAAAGGCATGCATCATCATGCCCAGCTATATTTTACATATTTAACTCTTGTCAGATACATGGTTTAAAATGTTTTCTCTCATTCTGAAGATTGTCTCTCACTCTAATGACTGTCTCCACGGCCGTACTGGAGCTTTTGAGTTTGTGTAGTTTTGCTTTGTTCATTTGTTTATGGGTCTTCTCTCAAAATGTCTTACCATTCTGGTGTCAAGTGTTTTCCTTATGTTTTCTAATAGTAGTTTCATTATAGTAGTTACATTATACTCTTTAATTCATTTTCAATTGATTTTTTTTTTTTAACTGATGAAAATGGGATCTAAGTTACAGTCTTCTGCATGTGACTAGAGTTCTTAAGATATGGCCTCTGTCTTCCCTTGGAATAACTTTCACTGAGGTTGTCTTAACTCTTCAGATGTTTTTTTCTTTCCTTGAACTAGTTTTAAAGATTAAAAAAATCAGGTTTTTACATCTTAACATCATGTACTATACTAGGATCTCACCAAATGAAAGCAGTTATTTATATTTGACAACATCTGAATTAGTGTTTTTCAGAGTAAACTGTAACATCACATGAAGAAACTGATTATCCTTCCAGCTTCCTGACAGTGCCGCTTGTTTCTTTGTTTTATGTAAGATTTGTACAAAGCCATGGGTTTTAATTGATGTTTTTGTTCATATGTGTATATCATTGTGCTTTGCTCATATTTCCCCCCATTACATCTCTCACTGGTCTCCTTCTATCCAAAGAACCTCCTTTCTGCTTTCATATCATATGACAGAAAATAGGAAATACTTTTCTTTTTGAGCCTGTCTTATTTTGCCTAAAATGATGATCTCCAGTGCCATCCATTTTCCTACAAAATGATATCATTTGATTCTTCTTTATAGCAGAATAAAATCCTGCTGGCATTAAACATTATAAAATGTGTTTACAAATAATACTAAATTTAAAATACACAGATCCTTTCTTTAAGGAATATCAAGAGGCTGGAGAGATGGTTCAGCAGTTAAGAGCTCTGGCTACTCTTGCAGAGGACCCAGGTTCAAATCCCAGCACTAACATGGTGACTAACAACTGTCTTTAACTCCAGTTCCAGGGGATTTGACACCCTCTTTTGACCTCTGCAGGCATTGCACAGCACAGGTACATTTACATATATGCATGCAATACACTCATTGTATAAAATAAAAATAAGATATATTTCAAAGAAAGGAATATCAAATTGGTAAAAATGTGTATTCTTAGGTAGCTACAGAAGAAATGATAAAATGGTAAGAAAATACAGATTAATGTCTGTGGTTTTGGGGAGGGAGGTGAACTTGGAAGTAGTAAGAGAATTAGGCAAGATAACTCTCTTTTTAAAAAGAATTTTATTTTTTACATGTATAAGTATATTGTCTGCATGTATGTTAGTGCACTCATGTTGTGCAATGCCTACAGAGGTCAGAAGAAGCATTTAATTCCTGTGGAATTAGAGTTATGGATGGTTGTTATCTGCCATGTGGGTGCTGGGATTTGAACCCAGGTCCTCTGCAAGAGCAGCAAGTGCTCTTAACCACTGAGCCATTTCTCCAGCCCAAGGCAATGAATGAATTAATGAATCTTAGGATAAAATTTATTGAATACTTAGTAGAATAATGAAATTTCTAGGTATGTCAGTATAGCTACCTGGCCTGGAACTCAGCCCAGACAGACAGTCTTTGAATTCATGATTCTCCCACAGCCACTCCCTGAATGCTAGGATTCCAGGCATGTGCCACCGTGATCAGCTTTGATATATCATCTTTGAGAAAGTGAATCAAATAGGAACCTGAAACTTTTCACCCAGATTCAAGCAAGCATTTCATTTTCTGTTTTATTTTTTGCATAGATGTGTGCATGCATGCATGCCTGTGAACGTATGTGGTGCATGTATGTATATGGATGCACCCACAAATGTGTGTGCATGCAGATGCCAGAGCAGGACATTTATTGGATGTCTTCATTTATCATTCTCCACCTTGCTGCCTTGAGGCAGAGTCTGTCTGAGCACAAATCTCCCATTTTGACTGGGCTAACTGGATCCACTTGTCTCTGCCCCACATTGCAAGGGTATCCTTACAGGCATGTACAACCAATAGTGGGGCTTTTAATGTAGGCACTGGGATTTGGCCTCAGGCTCTCATGCTTGCAGAGCACATGTTCTTACCCACAAAAACATTTTGTACATGCTCATCATTTAGTCTAGCAAAGATGTCTGCCTTCAGTACTATGAACTTTAAAACATTACAGATGCTTAGAGAGGTGGAGTGTGATGGTGTGTACTTGTAATTGCAACACTTGGGAGACTGAGGTGAGAGGATTATGAGTTTAAGGATAGCCTGGGCTACATAGAGAAACCTGTCTCAAAAATGTGGGGTGTGTGTATATGTATTCATAAATAATGAAGCAAGAGAATCTTGAGTTTGAGCTAGCCTGGGCTACTTAGTGACACTCTATCTTTAAAAAACAAAACAAAAAAAACACCTGGGACTGGATAGATGGCCCAGTAACTAAGAGTACTTCCTGCACTTGCAGAGAACCCTGAGTTTGGTTCCCAGCACCCATATGGCAGTGGTTATTTATAACTTCAGTTCCAGGGAATTGAATACCCTCAATCTGGCCTCCACCAGCATCAAGCGTGCACACATACATACGTGTAGGCAAAGCACTTATACACATAAAATAAAAATAAATCTTTAAAAAGAAAATCCTTGGGGGCCAGCAAAGATGGCTCAGTGGGTAAGGACACTTACTGCCAAGCCTGATGACCTGAGTTTGATCCCCAGAATCTACATGGGAGAAGGACTCTGGCACGTTGTCCTCTGATCTCTACATATGTGCTGTGGCATGCTGCCCCACTTCTCTACCACACATACATAAATAAATGCAAAGCCAAGACAAAATACCCCCTCCCCAAAATCAATAGAACTTTTCAGTCTCTTAAGTGATAAGTAGTACCAGTGAATTTCTTACTCAGGGGACAGCAACATGATGGGGAGAATAAATACACATCTTCAGAGTCACTTGTAGTCTATACGGTAGAGTAGGAGGCACTCTTGACAGTTTGGAACTGCATGATTTATACTTTAGGACTCTGTAACAGAGCATTCATAGCAAATGCTGTTTTTGAAAGTGGGGGCTGGAGAGATGACTCAGCAGTTAAGAGCACTGTCTGTCCTTGCAGAGGACTGGGGTTCAATTCCCAGCACCTAACAGCTAACAACTGTAGATAACTCCAGTTCCAGGGGAATCTGACACCCTCCTCTGACTTCCTCGGGTACTGCCCAACATGGGTGCACTCACATGCATGCAGGCAATACACTCATACGTATAACAATGTTAGCTAACGACCATATATAACTCCATTCTAGAGCATCCAGTGTCCTCTTCAGACCTCCACGGGCATTGCATGACATAGGTGCACTTATATACACGCAGGCAATACACTCCTGCCCATAAAATAAAAATAACAAAATATTTTTAAAAGAACCTGGTTTTAAAAGTATTCATAGTACAGTAAAGATGTACTTATTTATCATAGTACCTCTTATAAATACCTTAGATCATCAGCTTACAAAGTGAAAAGGTTTATTTGGGCTCACAGCCTTAGAGGTTTCAGTCCCAGATCTTTCAGCTTCTGACATAAGCCTGAGGTGAGACAGCACATCATGGCAGGAATGTGTGGTAGAGTAGACCCACTCATTCCATTGCCAAGAGCAAGAGTATGAAGGTCTAGAGTCCCACTGTCATCTTTGAGTGTACCCAGAATCTGCAGAATAGCTCCTAGGCTCCATTTCTTACACTTATATCACCTCCCATTCAGGTCGAGTTTGGGACCAAGCCCCTTTGTGGGGACATTTAATATCCAAACTATACGTAAAGTTACGTTTCAAAATCACTGCGGTATGCATTTGATGGTGATTGGATTTGCATTGTACTCTTCCTGTTGGTAGAATCTCACTATATAAAACAGTTCTGGCTTGAGGAAGAACATCAGCTCTTCAAGGTTTGGTAAGCTAGCTGAATTCTTCCCTTGACTGCTTTCCCAGCACATACACTTTGAATAAAGTCCTTACTGATGATGAAAGAACAGAATGTTTTAGGGATCTCTATTACTGTCTAGAACTTTTGACTATTGTACCATGTCAAGAATTTGTACAAATTTTATCTATAATTCTAGAAACAAGATGAAAAACTTTGAAGAATATGAAATCCCATCTAAAATGAAAAGTTTATTTAATATGCACAAATAATATAGGTTAATTGGAAAGCAGTAGTTACAGATCATTAGATTCAGGCCCTGACATTTACTGTTGTAATTTTGGGAAAACTTGCTAAACCTTTTGTTGGTTTTCCTCATGCATAAAATAGCAGTAGTATGTGCTCATCTAGTGGTAAGCATTAAATAAAATATATGTCAATCACTTAGCAGGTTGCCTTGAACATAGGAAGTGCTTAAAAACAGTAGCTGCTGGGCTGGCAAGATGGCTGAGTGGATAGAGGCACATGACATTAAATCTGATGACTTGAGTCTGATCCCCAAAAATCCATGTGGTAGGAGAGAACTGACTACCTCAAATTGTCCTCTGACCTTCATATACCCATTCTGGCATTTTGTGTGGCTCTCCCCCAACTAAATAAATGATTTTTTTTTTAAAAAGATAGCTACTAATGAAACATAAAAATATTGATTGAAAGTATTTGGTTTGGAATTGAGAAAAAAGTAATACTTTAATTATTGTCAAAATCCAGTATAATTTAATTTACTTTTTTGGATTGTTTTAATGGAGTTGCTGAGATCAGTGTGATTATGAAGTGGTTTCTACAGTACGCCATAAGATTTTCCCAGTAGGTTACAAATGCTGATTCTTGAGATGGAGTACTTATCATCCTAAAGACAATAAGAGTAGAATTTTTACCACATCACTTTTTTGTCTTTAAGGATCATGCTTTTCTAGTATACACTGTATTTGGGTGAATAGCTTATAGCAAAACCATAGAATGGAATGGTTAAATAAGTTGATTTTTTTACTCTAAAAATAATTTCATGTGAGATACAAATACATTGGATTGTAAATAAAATGACTTGACACAAATGAAAGCAGTTTAGGCCCATTGGAGATAAGGTTGGTGGAGAAGTTGGAGAAAAAAAGGGAATTTCTTTAGAGCTTGACACACCATTGTTCAAATAGAATACAGGAACATATTGTAAGTAAGAGCCTGTTCTGTTGACTCAAGGTATTAATAATAGTGAGGCCTTTGGGAATCTGTTCTGAAGTGGGAAAAATACTTCGGTTAGACCATGAAAACAAAGCATATGGGAATAACTGTGTAAATACAGTAGGAAAAATAGAGCTTTTAGTTTTGTTACTTGAATAAGCGTAACTTCCCAGTAGTACAGTCAGTACAGGCCAGAGGACCAGGAGTATTTAGATCATAGCAGAAGAAGTGACATACCTTTAGTAATTTACTGTAGTAATCTTTCTACATTTCACATTTAGTTGAGTGATACAAGTAATAAAAAGAATGCCCTTGAATTTCCATATTTTATTTGTTTTTATGTTTCTGAGTGTGTTGCCTGCATGTATGTAAGTGCGCCTGTGTCATGCAGTGCCTGAGAAGGTCAGAAGAAGACTTTGAGTCTCTTGGAACTGGAGTTATGGATGGTTATTAGCCACCAGTTGGGTGCTGAGAGTCAAACCTG
This sequence comes from Eospalax fontanierii, assembly GCA_035773235.1. Taxonomy (NCBI): domain Eukaryota; kingdom Metazoa; phylum Chordata; class Mammalia; order Rodentia; family Spalacidae; genus Eospalax; species Eospalax fontanierii. The sequence goes on along the minus strand of CM069544.1, from coordinate 11,971,268 downwards.
GTTCCTTTGCAAGAGCAGTCAGTGCTCTTACCACTGACTCATTTCTCAAGCCCCAGAATCACTTTTAAGTAAACAAATTTAAATAATGTCATTTCTGCTTAGGTACAAGGTAGTTACATTTCTTTTGTTGGCAGATGATAAGTAACTTTTCACTTTTCAGGGGGCATGTCTATATAGCATATGTTTGGTTATTACTATTGTCTGTTGTGACTGGAGAAAGTGCGTTTAAGAGCACTGGCTACTCTCTTGCAGAGGATCTGGGTTCAGTTCCCAGCACCCATGTGGAGGCTAACAGCCATCCTTAACTCCAGTTCTAAGGGGTCTGATGCCCTCTTCTGGCCTCCACAGACATTGCATGACATGAGTACACTTACATAAGTGCAGGCAAAACACCCATACACATAAAATAAAAATAAATAAATAAATAAAAATTGAATTCTGTGAGATCTTTTAGGTGTTTAAATTCTCTGCATCTCTAGAAGTACTCCATTAGAATGTAATGCATATGCTGTCATGCCCAGGACTTTGTTTTTTATTTGTTATGTTTTTAAGGTTATAAACTCAAAATAGTAAAATTTATGTTGTAGTATGTAGTAAGATTATTGTTCTAATCAATATGCCAAAAATAAGAGTGATTGAAATACTCCAGAACAGAGAATTTAAATGAAGCTTTGATTCTGATGTATGCATTAGAAGTATGTGTGTTGAGAAGTTCAACTGCCTCATCAATTACATTTCTAGGACTTCACATTTTATGTCCAAAAAAATTGGCCAAGTTGTATGTACAAAAAGATGTGCATGATAGCAGAATTGGTAATGATAAAAATCAGCCTGGAAATGGGAGATGATAATGATGTAAATTAATCATGAACTGTGACCACTGAGAATGAGCTCTTTCTGCCCAGACAAGTTTAGAATAAATGTCCCTTATGTATTTTTAAAAAATCTAGATTGTAAACTCTATTGTGTTCTACCAGGTAGGTTGCTTGCTTGCTTGATGTGTGAATAAGAATGTTTTTACTTACGTATGCTAAAAGAATACCTGACAAACGATTATTAAGATTTACTTTGGGGGAATGGGACAGAAATATAAATATTACACTTAGAATATATATTTTCATAAATCAGTATAGCACAAAGAAGAACTTGAATTCTTACAAATACATTATTAGGTGAAGCCAGTATTAAGTGTGTGTAATAGATGGAGCATTCAGTATAGAATTAGGACTGGATTCATATTCTGGTACTGTCAGCTGGCTTTAGGGCTTTGAGAGAAAGCCAGTTTTCTCATGAAATCCATTAGAAGTATGTAGCACAGTGTTTAGCCTCTAATAGGTGCTCAGTAACATTAGCTGTTATTGTAATGTTGCTGCCATCTTTTCATGGCGAGTATGATGTCAAACTGGAAAATATTCCAGGATGAAAAATAAGAATAAGCTATACTGATAAAACATTTAGACAGATGTAATCACAACATTTGATTCAACTGTTGAACTTTTTGCCCAGGTGTTCTGAATTATGTTATATAAATATAGACTGAGATGTTCCATAAACCACTCAGCTGCTTATCAATATAATCCTTAATTTCAAAAATACTACTTGTTATATTTTCTGAATATTACTTGGCTTCAACATATATATATGTTGAATATGTATATTGTGGACTGAGGACCAAGAACAGTATTCTGTATTTGACTGAGTCAACAGGAAGATGGATTGCCAAATTTCACAGTATAAGTTGTTAAAGGGATGATATTTTCAAAGGTTGAAAACAATTAATGAATTTTCCAATGTTAGTAACTTATTTTTCCTTGAGTTTTTATATTACATAACCTAGAAAGCCCAGATTTAAAAATAAAAATCAAACAAGATTAAAGGTATATCCAACAAAGAAGCATGCGCCAGAAGACTTGGATTCCTGTTCTAACTCTGCTGCTTACTAACTTGATGTCCTTGAGTAAATCTTGATTAATTCTCTAAACCACACATGAATCTCAGTCACTGTAATGGTGCCATAATTATACAAAGTTGATTTGCACATAAAATGAAGTAAAGGGTGTGAAGGTTCATTATAAACTGTAAGGCTACGCAACTAGAAGGAGCCATGCCATTATTTCCTAATTTAGGTTTTCTTTGCACAATATATTGTACTTTATCAGATGACATAAAAGTCCACCAGGCCAATTTTCTTCAAGGAAAGAGCTGACAGTTATGGTAAAATGGAGCATTTATTGTAAATGCATACTAGCCACTATGGAATATTTTGGCCTAGCTAAACTTGCGTACTAATATACAATGCCTGTGGTAGCAGGTATTTGAATTTATGATCTGATGAATTGCAAACAGACTTACACATCACCAAAGACATTCATCCCAAGTCATCACCTCACATTTTCAAGTGCTCTTAATGAGCACACTGCCGCCCTTCCTCAGCTACAAGGTTTAGGGAAGTGCTAATTTTCAAGCCGGTATAATTCACAAAGGGTTTTGATAATCCACAAATACATAATCTTTATTTCTGTTATTGCAAATGGACTGTTTAATTTTGTATGTGCAAATTTTGTTTCTGGATTGAATGGTATGTTTTCTAATAAGTTGGTTCATTTTCTGGACATGAATACTAATAGTTATAAAAAGAGTGCAAATGAGAACTAGCAAAGATAAAAGATTGTAGTATTGGGGAGTAATGTATAGGAAATTAAGACTATATTGAAGATGACGGTGACTGTCCCACATCCTAAACAGCAGATATAATTTTCAGAACTATGTAAATACCTTTCTTTATGCTTGAGGAAGAAATAGAATTTATATAAAATAATTATAGGATTTGGAGTAGAACACGAAAGTGAAGTAACCCAGACTCAGGAAAGCAAGTGACACATGTTCTCTCTGATTTGTGGATACCAGTTCCAAATCTTTAGATAGGAGTTTATATGCTGATGTAACTGCAAGATCCAGGAGAATAGAAATCATGGAGGAAGAAGGGAAGAAAGAGCTCAAGAGAGGTGCAGGGATAGTGGACATAGGAGTTTTTATGGGGAAAATGGGGGGTGCTTTAGCTGGGGAGTGAAGAGGGAGGAGTACATAGGGGAATGGAGTACATAGGGGAATAAAGAGGAAACAGGAATAAATAAGACTTAGGTGATGTGAAAAGCCTAAAGAAAATGTATTAATTAACCTGAAAAATACACATGGACTATGTATGTGAGTGGAGTTGTTGGTCAGGGTTGTGTAAAAGACTCCCAAAATAATATAGGCTATTGCCACAGCCCTTGACTGCCTCCCTGAACCTGAACTTGAAGATAAGACCCTGTTGCTGAAGACACGACATTCTTTAGGACACAGGACTTGGAGCAATTGAGCTCTAACTGACCTGGAAGCCTTCTCCCCTAATACTTGCTCCTATAGTATCAGAAGATACTATGCAAGATTCTAAGGGAGAAAACCAATTACTGGTCCTACCCACCTGTAAAGCTTACAAACCACAGCTGTGACTGGCCTAGCATATTATCTCTGTTGGTGCCATAGTGCACTTTTATCTTGGAGGTGATCATTGACTGTCTAATTGATCTTAAGGCCCACTCTAGAAGAGAAATCATGTCTGATACTGTAAAAATGGCCAAGTGCATATAGCTGGAGAGGTCATAGACTCCAGAGAAGAATTTATTTCTTTCACTTTTCTAAACCAACATAATTTATTATAGCCTAAATATATATATTTATAGACAAGTGTACCTCTCACCACTCACCGAAGAAACTTATTAATAGAGACTATTACAAAGTTCCACAACTGGTAAAAATGCAGAGAATAAGTGACACTGAGGTGTCCAGCACTAAGTGACACGTCTACAGTGCAAGGCTGTCCACCCAGACTCAGGGAACATTGTGGAAGAGGGGCAGAAAGATGCTAAGACTCAAAGGAACATGACATCTACTGCTAGTTAATGCATTCTAAACTTGAGAAGTAAGCCATACTAATGAAATATTCATAGTGTGGTAGTCAAACAAGGTATGCATAAAGACAAAACCAGCTGACATGGCAAGGTCGATGGGAGAAATTTCATGGGGTCCCACCTCAAGAAGAAAAGCTACAGGCAGGCAATGGAAGCTGAGGGAGGGTGAGTCAATTTTCTCCAGGGACTAGCTCTGAAAAATGATCGAATCCTAAGTGAGCAGCCCTAAACGGTACACACAAGCACCAGTAAATGGACTTAGTGCATTTCATGTATATGTAAATGTGTGTTTATATGTAAATGAATGCATGTGGCAATAAAGGAGAACTTGAGGGAAAGGGGATAGTATGGGCCTAGTAGGAGAAGTTGGAGGAAGACTGGTAAAGGTATAAATAATGCAAACACAATACTCATGTATAAAATTCTCAAGTCAGTTTCATGATATAGAGTACTAATTCACTCCGACCAAGAATTAACAGATGGAAACCTTGAGGTGGGGAGATCTGGCTAACACTGAGTAAATTATTGAGATTACTGAATTTGAAGCTACTGACACAAATTTATATATTCCAAGATCCCCACTCTTAGTGTCTAGCAAATAAAAACAGGATCAAGTGCCTTGTAGCCCATGGTTCTTGGTATCTTCACTATGCACCTTGAGCAGGACTTTTTTTATTGATTTTAGTCTTTGCAAAGATTATTTAGACAGTGATTATATTAGTGGGGGAGATGGCATTATGATTAGATAGTTTTGGGTTCTTCCCAGACTTGTGTCTCTATTAACAAGGTTGTTTGGATTCCTGTGGTCATTACGAGAAGGAAATGCTAGGTTATTAAGTTTCCAATTATTTCCTCAAGAATTCCTTTGGCTGCAAAATCTTTTGATATCTTTGTTGATGGAGGTGGGGTCTGGGGCAGTGGTTGAATTTCTAAAGTAGTTTGTGATGCTCTATTTTCATTGTCTCAGCTTCTTCTCTAGCCCACATCACACTTTTCTAATTGAGTATTCTGTGGTACCTAATCTGTCTGCATGGAATATATTACATTGTTGGTATAATTGCCAGTAATTTTCCCTAATGGTTGCTCTAGAAAATGCTCCTTCCTTTGAAAAGATGGGAGGAAAGCATTTTTAATACTGGAGAAGTGGTTTTTAAAATTAGGATGTGTTCTGTTACCTATTATAATCTTTAGATATATGAATGAGACATAAAGTATTTAGAATATTTCTATGACAAGAAGAGGTATGTACTAAAAACAAAGTATAGTAAATGTTACAGCATGTGGCATAAATGTTGAGAAGTATCTGTAGCTCATCCAAGAGGGGAAAGAGCTGGAAAGAAAGGGGGGACATGTTTGAAAGAGTGAGCAATAACATTTCATGGCTAGAAGAGCACAGGGCCTATTCACTAGGGAATGCCAACTTTTCTAAATACAACGTGTGCAATATTAGCTCTACAAGTATGTGCATGCGTAACATAGGCGCTCTGTGGAATTAAAGTGAATTATATAGATCATTTTATTTAAATGAAATATTTAGTTAGACAAAGTCCTTTTATAGGGAAAAATTAGTTCTGTTTTGCCCTTGTTGACTTAAATTGCTTTTTAAATGCTTCTGCGGAAATAGGACAGTTTAAAGCATGATCATGATTTATAAAAGACTAATTTTTTTGTGTTTGTACTCTTTAATTTTGTTTCATTAATAATACCTACTTTGGTACTAGATGTCTCCTAACAATTTTTAAAAGGTTTAAAATTACATTTATTTGTGTGTGTGCCTGTGTGTGTCTTTGTGCACTGCATGCCACAGCATATGTATGGAGGTTAGAACACAAACTTGAAGGAGTCTCCCATCATGAAGGTCCAGGACATTGAATTTAAGTCTTTAGGCACAATAGTACCCACCTTTATCCACTGAGCTATCTTGCCAGCCCCCTAATGATGTTTTCCCTGTATTCTTCCCATTAAAACAAAAAACATCTTGATTTGATATTGGTTGATTTTTACCTTCCTAAGATTCAGAAAGATATATTAAAAAGAAATTATTTTAAAATTCTCATGTCATAATTTCTACATATGGAAGCCCCTTACATACGTCATATGTGTCAGCATATCCCCAAATGGATATTCTTCCTTTAGGGTGTCTTAGATGCTCCAGGCCGGAGGCAGAAAGGGCAAGCTTGATAGACCTACACAGATAATTCTTTGGTTGGGGCATGGGGCAAGAGCAGCTGCTATTTGAATAAGTGACTCACTAACCATTAAGAAAACGGTCCTGGCCTGGACAGAGGGTCAGCAGTGAAGAGCACTGACTGCTCAGCAGTGGACCCGGGTTTGATTCCCAGCACCCACATGGCAGCTGACAACCATCTGTAACTCCAGTTCCAGGGGATCCAGTGCCCTCTTCTAACCTGCATGGGCACTGCATCTCCCAGCACTTACATGCAGACAATACCCTCATAGAACCATTTAAATGGTTTTCTGAAATAATCTGAACTGTAAGAACTAATGGTAGGGATAAAATGGTGTGAGTGCATGTATAGGAAAACTGAACCCAAATACTCCTTTTCAAACAGTGTAGACAAGGGAGTAGACAAGGCATGAGAAGATGAAGGGAGATGTGTATGATACAAATATATTCACATGCAGCATCAAAGAGTAAAAACTAGAGATAAGAAGATCCTGCGTGAACAAACGTGGAATTATGGGCTCCTTCCCTTTAAGCATATTTGAATTTGAGATGGGTAACCTACTGGGGAAAAAATGTTATTCCACTGAGGCTAACCCAGCATTTCCTCAACTTAGTTGCCTTCTCTGTTACCTCTTAGACTTTTTTCTGCTCACTTATTGTATACATGTTGTTATGTTCGATTTTTATTTTAAAGGCACTGCAGACTCCTTCAGGAAACATCTCTTTGTATTTGATGTAGTCATTTTCTTTTGTCATTTTCACTTTATTTTTTTATCTTTTTGAGACAAGGTCTTCCTGTAGCCCCAGCTGGCTTGGAACTATGTATACCAGGCTAGCCTGGAACTCACAGAGATCTGCCTGCTTCTGCCTCCCACGTGCTGGGATTAAAGGCCTGTTCTACCATGCCTGGCCATTTTCATTTTAATATGAACCAAGATGCTATACCTTTCCTGTGAAAAAGAAATTTCCCAGCCGTTCATAAATTGTGGAGCCGTCTGTGAGAGAGGGCGGATCTTAGGACAGAGCTTATTCACTCTGCTGTGTATTTCTCTGCTGCTTTTCCATACTGCTGATCTTTTCATTTTTATGTGTTCATCTAACTGACAAGTTGGTGGCTTCCTGTTTCAGAGATAGCTCTGTTTTGTGTATCAGACCCATGGTGATAGTACTTTGTGAGGACTGTGGCAACAGTGGCTCTCCTCTGATGTAAAAGGTAAGCTGGGAGATTGAGACATTGAAAAGGGTATTATTTTGAAAGTAATTCTATAGCATTTTCTTTGAAAATGTTCACCACTTCCTGCCTTTTCTAAACATACCCATTTGAGCACATCACTATTTCCTTTGTTTTGATCCTGTCTTAACTTATGTATGTACAGCCACCATATAGAATATAAACCCGTGTTCATACATCTTGGCACCTCTAATCAGCATCTTAGTATCCAACTGATTCTTTTTTTAGTGTTCTAAATCCATTTGAAACTGGAGGGGGAAGAAGAACCCTCTGTACTACTGTTCTGTTAACACTGTACCTGAAATGCTCCATTGACTTTGTACTTGTTGCTCTGGTGCCTAGAACACCATCTCACTGTTTCTTTGCTTAACTAACTTTTTAATTTATAATTTGTAGGGTACATATGATTTATAAATCTTATTTTAACTCCATGTGCTCCTTTTCCAACTCCATCATCTTGAGTCTGGGTAAGGTGCCTTGTCTGTGAGTCCACATCTCATTCTGTGAAGGGGAAAAGGGGGAATTTGAGTTTTTGATGTTGTTGTTACATTTTGGTGCCATTAAAGCCATTTTCAAGACTAGGAGACCAGGTATCATCTGTAGAAGTATAGATTCAAGAGCAAAAGCTGTTTGTGTTGTTACTCTTGCTACAGCATATTTGTTCACAATAGTACAGCAAACACATTAGTCCTTCAGGGTTCCTTATTTGAGAACATCAGGATTAAAGGTTATTCTGTGGACTCCCAAAAGACTTATCACTCAAAGACTTGCTAACACTTCATCAGGGAAACTTGAATGGGTATATTATACAGGCCTGGTCAGAGGGTAAATGTGTGCTAGAAATGGGAAGCAAGGGCAGTAGAGCTTGGGAACATTTATATTTTTCAGATTGCTATTTCCTGTTCAGCTGAGGAGATAGTCCTGTAACCTTGCTGTTAGCTAAAGGGATGGTCCTGTAAGCTTGACAGATCACAGCTGTATCCTGTACTTTGTGAGAAAATGTATCTGCCTCCCCTCCTGTTCCTTTAGTTTTTCTGGTCTCTTAACATATTAAAGTTTATTTCAGTGTTTCTTGGAGGAAGAGACTGGATATATGCCCAGATGAGAATATGAATAATAGCTAAATACTAGACTGTAGGCAGATAGTGAATTAAACATGGGGTTTATGTGTTATAGAAATTGAATGACAAGAAGAATCCTCCCAATATTAATTTTTAAGAGAAGATTCAAACAGTGCTTGGATGCTTTAGGCTAGGGCTTTTGTAGGCATGAGCTATCACGACTGGTTTATTGTTGTTGGTTTATGTAGTGTTTTACAAATTATGTGTTTGCCAATTTATTTGATCTTCTTTCATCTTAATTCTTTCTGTATTTCTTCTTTTAATTCACCCCTTAAGTTTCTTTGTGAGTTAATTTAACACTTTTGACAGTTTGTTAGATAAATGGTTCTAGGCCAGTTGTCCTCTCCTTGCAGGTCAGAATTTTTTTTTTTTTTTCTGTCTTACAGCATTCATTTACTTTTCTTTTGAAGTCTTCTGCAAGTGTAATTGTCAGTCTCTCATGGGTGATCTGTCTCTGGGTGACTCTGAAATGTTACCAGCCGTGTGTGCCTTAACTATGGCCTCTTCCTCATTCCTCTGTTTGCTCTTTAGGAACTGTAGTGCTCATTTTATATTCTGTTTAATTATTTCATTGTCTGCAGTCTTGAAGCGGAGTGTCAGGCTTTTTCCATTCTTTCTGCTGGGTTTTGTTTAAGGTATGTTTACTTATGTGCTTTGTAATTTTGAGTTCTAAAGTTGGCATGATTTTATCTGTGGAAATCCTTAAACCACCTATTTTCTGTTATTACTTTCTGTTTTGAGGATAGAACCTAGAGCCTCCTGCATGCTAAGGCAAGTCTTCTACCCTCTATCTACACCTGGGACCAGGCAGTCTGTTTTGAGGACCATTTTCCCAATAAGGTTTATAGTTCTTTTTTGCCAAGAGTATCAAATTGCCACTGGCCTGAGACGACATGATGTTCTTCTCTTGGCTTTGATTTTTCTAGACCATCTGGTGTGTAAATTCCAAATATAAAGTCCAAGTCCTTGTGAGAGAAGACCTACTGTTATAGATTCTCAAGAGAGATTCTCTTTTTTCCACTCAGCATTTTGGGAAAAACAAAGAAACCTTTTTGATTTGGAGTTTGTGTATTCTGTGGTTTCTTTCTTTCTTTTCTTTCTTTTCTTTCTTTCTTTCTTTCTTTCTTTCTTTTTTCTTTCTTTCTTGTTTGTTTGTTTGTTTGCCATTGTAACCCAAGCTGGCCTCAAATTCTTCATCTTCCTGCCTCCGGTATGCCCTTACCCTACCTTTGTACACTGTCATAGTGGGCTCTGTTTCTTTCTGTTTAAAAATCTTTCTTAGTGAATAGATTATGCATTTGTCTACCTTTTCTGTTTCTTTGTTTGTAATATAAGATCTCACTATGTAACTCAGGCCGACCTGGGACTTGAGATCCTTCTGCTTTAACTTCCTGAGTGTTTTGTTTACCTTTAAAAATTAAAAAATATATATTTTGTTATTTTTATATTATGAGTGTATTACTTGTATGTCTATAAGTGCACCTGTGTTGTGCAATGCTCACAGAGGATAGAAGAGGGCACTGGATCCTTGGAACTGGAATTAGGGAAGATTATCTGCCATATGGGTGCTGGGAATTGAACTCTGGCCTTCTGTAAGAGCAACCAGTACTCTTAACTGCTGATCCAGGCTTCCAGCCCCTGCCTCTTTTTTTAAAGTTATAAATTTCACAGGTTTATTGCTGATTCTCAAAATATTTTCTGGTATGTCTAAGTTTTGTTTTGTTTTTAGTAAACATTTTTTGAGAACTTCATCTGAGTACCATGAATCAATAATCTACCCCTCCCTCTCTCACCTTCAACTCCTCCCATTCCCCCCCTCGAGTTCATGATTCATGACCCCTTCTGTAAATATCATTGTTACACATACAGACACATATGCTTCTTTCTTTTTTAACCTTTAATTTTTAGTAACTCAAAAAATTATCTTTAGCATACAAAATAATTTCTTATTATAACATCTTCATGCATTCATGAAAATGTATCTTACAGACTGAACCTTCTTTGTACCTTCTCTCTACATCTTGTGACTTGAAAATATGGTTTCTAATTATTAACTATGACAGTAATTCTGAAACTCCTTTTTAAGTTTTAGGATGTTTATATTTCTTTGAGATGTAATTAAGTGTCTAGGATTTGGGGGGAAATCACTCTGAAACAAGAGAATTTTCAGGGTTGGGAGTATAGCTCAGTGGTAAAGCACTTGCCTGGCTTTTATCTCCGGCACTACCAGAAAAAGAAAAAAAATGTCTGTATAACCTCACATTGAAAGAGGTTTCCATGTTTAGATTCCTCCTTTGAGCCCTAGCTACATTCCTTATTTTTAAACCACTGAGCCAGAATGTTAGTTCAAGAGCTGGTGGTTCTGTTCTGTTAAAAAAATGCTAGTGTAGGTACATTGATTGTTTTCTAGGAAAAGCAAATACTTGTTGAGTGTATGGTGTCCTTTTTAAAATTCTGTAGACAGATATTAATTAATGCTTAGAACAATAAGCAGAGTTGATTAATGTAGTCAATCATCCACAAGAAATGCCTCACCAAAAGCTTGAAAACCTTCTCCTTTGAAAGAATTATGCAACCTTCAGTTAAACAAAACCCAAAATGTTCATTTACATTAACTTTCCCTTTCTGAGAACTTAGTAAAGAGAATAGCTATTAAAGTTGAAACTGAAAACGTAATTTACTTCTTGCAGAAATCCTTTTCCAAAATCCTCATAGCTTCTAGGCACACAGTTGTTTTGTGTACATATATCTAAGTGCATGTATTTAAGTGCACACTTGCATGCAGTGCCGGTGGAGGTCAGAAGAGGGTGTCTGAGTCCCTGAAACTAGAGTTATAAATGGTTGTTAGCCACCATGTGGGTGCTGGGAACAGAATCCCTGGTCCTCTAGGAGAGCAGGTGGTGCTGAGCCAGCTCTCCAGCTCTCTTAGCCATACAATTAGAAAAAAAGTAATAATGCTGCTTTTCATTCACAAATTGGTTGGCTGGCTGGCTGGCTGGTTGGTTGGTTGGTTGGTTGGTTGGTTGGTTGGATGGAAGGGAGGGGTGTAAGTTCTGAGGGTCAAACCTATGGTGTTGTAGATTAAATAGGGTGGCAACTTGGAAAGAATTTACCAGAGCCAAGGCCTGCTTATCTTGGAATAAATTTGAAAAGACCAGCCATTGAGAATTGTTTCTACAAGCTGCCAAATTTAAAATCAGAGCCAGAAAAAAAATTTTGGTGTGCTTGTCCAAATACTCCCAAATTCTTTTAGTATATCTTTACTGGAGTCTTGTTTCAAGGATGGAATAGTCCACAGGATTAAAGTGTTATTAGGAAATGCTACTCAATTAACAGAGTTTATTTTGTTTTTCTTCAGAGTTCTCAGTTTTCATCTATAAATGCAGAATGATTTTTGCTTTGACTCTATTCTGTTTCTACTATTTGCATCATTAATATTTAAATGCTTTTAAGGTAAGAAGCATTTACACGTCTTAACTTGTTCTGTATTGGAAACACCCCTTTCCTTTTCCTTCCCCATTTGTAGGATTGTACAACCTTTCAGTTAAACAAAGCCAAAATTGTTCACTTGCTCAGTGCTCCACCCCTTGAAATAAACCACAGAGCTTTCTGTGGGTGCGGTCCTGTCCTGTCACGGTTGCTTGATCTGCTTATCTCTCAGCTGCACTCGGAACTCCTTGCAGTCTCTTCATCTGCTTTCCCCTCTCCACTCCACCCAGTTTTTGAAGTCTCAGAAGCAGTTGTTTTGGTGACTTTTGTTTTGTTTTTCTGTGTATTGTGAGGAAGTTGCTTGTACTGTCTAAAGATACATATTTGTGTTGAGAAATTCCTGTGTCAGGATTAAATTTCTCAGTATAAACATTTAAAAGTGCTTTTCCCCCCTTTGCCAGAGCTTCAGTATTACAGGTGTAGACTCATTAACATAAATCGCAGTTAGCTTTTCCTTTATGTAAACTCTTTGCTCCCCAAAGTTGGCTGTATTCCAGTGTAATATGATTAAATGTGGGAGAGAATACTTTTTTTTTGTCATTTTGAGACAGGGTCTCCCTGGCAATGAACTTTTTTTTAATGTGTTTGAGTATATAGCCTTCATGTATATAAGTGCACCCGTGTCATGAAGTTCCTGCGGAGGTCAGAAGAGGTAGTTGATTCTCCTGGAGCTGGAGTTATATGGGTGGTTGGTTGTTAGCCACCATGTGGGTGCTGAGAATCAAATCTGGGTCTGCAAGAGCAGCCAGTACTCTTAACCACGGAGCCATCCCTCCAGCCCCTGGCAAAGAATCTTTAAAGAATGCATGTAGTATAAATAATTCTACCTTAATTTATCTGTTGTAGGTGATTTCTTCTCTCTTCTTGTCATGATCATATATACTTCAAATGATCATCATGTTCCTTGAAGTTAGAAAAATGGGAGACTCATGTATGCTTTGATGTAGGACCGTAAACCTTACTAAATTTTCACATCAGTAGTAACTTGATTAAAATGGATGCTCTAATTGTCAGCAGTTTGACCCTTTTACCTTTAAAGGTTCTTTGGCATTTTAGCCCTCTTCTGGCCCTGCCCCTTTTTTTCAGTTTGGGAGCCAAACTGAAGGCCTCATTAGGCAGGTACTCTATCACTGTCACTAAACTACATTCCCAGCCTACTATTGCTTTTCTTTTTTCCAGTCTTCAAAAGTTTATCACTTAGTTGCCTTGTTAAACAGCTCCATTATCAGTTGTCTTTTTTTCATTTTTTTCCATCCCAACTCCTCCAGTTAAACTAGGCATGCTTATGCTTGATGCCTTTAAGACTCTGTACCCTTAAAATGCTGTTCCTTTGCCACACTGAGTATGCCTTTGTCTACTGACCTTGGTATTAACCTAGAACATTCCTGTGCCTCTTTCCATGATGATGATATAGCAGATTACAGTTTGACTGGCTTTCAAGATAATTGGCCTTAATTATTCCTAAGTCATTGGTTTGTTCAGGATAAGAACGAGTATTGTTCCCAGAAAGCAAATAACTGGCTTTTGCGTTTCTTTTCTTAGCATGCAAGTGGAAAGACCAGAGTGAAAGCACAAGCACAGGACACAGAAGTGTGCAGTGTGCTGATGGACTGTAGGCTTCCTGTACATGGAATTATTCAGACCATCCTAAGTTGTTAACCAGTGACTGTTTCTACTTCATGTCAGTTGTAGTAGCTGATATTTTTATTGAAAGTATGTTAAATGACACATTCGTAAGAGGTATATTGTTTTTACATACCTTTTTCCTCTCTTACATACCAATTGTGCTTTTTAAAAAAGTCATATCCCTGGAACTCTCCCCACTGACTCTTTTCTCTGAGTCTGCAATACACGTATGGTAATTGTTTAAGAAGTTACCTCTTCCCCACCTACATACACTAAATTGCTAACATTTTTAGGGTCAGGAATACTGTCATTTTTTTTTTTTTTTTGACATCTCTACCATACCACCTACTCTACTGTGGGGTGAGGCTTATAATTTCAGGTTGGTGCTTTCCTTCACAAATCCTTTGTAGGACAGATAAAACCAGTGTCTTCCTCAGATGAAAATTATACAAAATAGCCAGAAGTGTTGTCAGACAAGGTTGCATTTCACAAACCTAGAGAGGAGCTCTTCTTTTGCAATATGAACACTGGTTAGTGTGTTATCAAGGGTTATCCATATTGCATCATCCCTTCTGAAAACAGATTGAAGAACAAATGCCATGAGAAAGGAGGCTACTTTTGAGCCCCCCACAGTTCCAGGAGCATCTCTGACTCAGGCTGTACAGCTCTTGGGGGCAGACTGTTCTGAGAAACTGACTCCTATATGGAACACCCCGTTCTCACCACACTGGCTTTGATTTTCCTTTTGCTCAGATCTTCTTTTCTTGAGTTTTACTCCGTCAACTGAATCTCTTGTACTGCTTGGTTGTCCCCATAACGGAGTTTTCTTTAATCAAGAGTGGTTCTTCATGCTATATGTAAAATTGACGTATTATAAAAGTTGCATACGATTAAAAAAATAAATCTCAGCTACTTAACAGTAGATTCTCTGATGACATACAAGTTTGCCCTTTTGAGTATTCTTTAGTGTTTCAGGCATGTTGCCCTGCCCGATTATCTTCTTCCCCTCGTTTTTTCTGGTACTTTGCCTTTTTGGTGAGTGTTCCACCTTAGTGGTTTTGCTGTTTGATCGTAACTCAGTACCTGTTTTGGGACATTCCAATCACTTTGAGATGATTCAAGGCTCCACTGCTCAGCTTGACAAATGCTCCAAACTAAGTAGAGGAATTCGTGGAAGCAGCTAGCCATCATGAAGAGCTCTGTAATATAATTATTTAGGCAAAACATTATGGAAACACAGATGAAGGAGCTTTAACTTGTTCTCAATAGGCCAAGAAGTAGGGTAGATTTTAATAAGATCCTGAAGACACACTGAATAAGCTTTTTATACAGACAGGCAAAGATGTATTTAAATTATAATTAGTTTCTATACAATTTCTGATCTGTTCTTCCTTCCCACACCCCCACCACTCCAGTTCTGCTGGGGACAAAAAAAAAAAGGCAAAAAGGAGACAATAGTCTCTTTTTCAGGTAGAATTCTCATACTGCTTGCTTTAACAGTGTGAATAGAGGGTTCTAGCCAGGCCTGGTGGTGCAAGCCTATAATCCCAGCTGCTTGAGAAGCTGGGGCAGGACGATTGCAAGTTCAAGGCCCATTTGAGCTGTATAACAAGTTTATAGCCTTCTTGGACAGCTTAACAAAACCCTATCTCAAACCAAAAGGTAAAAAAAAATGATTCAGGGAGAGAAAGGATACATGATGGAGCACTTGCCTAGCATATGTGAAGGCTTAGGTTCAGTTCCTGGTATTGGGAGAAAGCATCCTACTTTTTGTACATACTCATTTTGCATATGCAAATGAGAACCAAACCAGGAGCACAAAACTGAGAAAGCAATATGTGATTGTGTTGATTCTCAAACTGTACTGCAGACTACAAGTGTGCTTTAATACGTCAGCATTATGAATTAAGATTTCTCTTGTTTTATTGGATTTATTTTTCTTTTATGTGTATGAGTGTTATGCTGCATGTAAATGCACCCATATCAGGCAGTGCCCACAGAGGACAGAAGAGGGCATTGGATCCTCTTGATATAATGTAGATGCCATGTAAGTGCTGGGATTGGAACTCGGGTCTTCTGCAAGAGCAATCAGGGCTCTTAACCACTGAGCCATCTCCATCTCTTCAACCCTGATTCTCTTGTTTTATAACAGAGAAAGCTAAGTCTGATTCAGTGAAAGAGCTCCTCCTCTGAGCCAGGATATCTCCAGCTTTTGGTTTCATTTTAGAATGAAGTAGAACTGCCTTAGAGCCTTAGATGGTTTTATGTCCTGCCAGAAAACAGCTGTCTAGTTGGGTGACCAGGAAAGACAACCAAAATTTTCTAAATTTTACTTCCCTCCCCTAAGAATTTGAGTAATTGTAGAAGAGCGCCTTCCCTCTGGCTTGTGATCTCTTCTCAGCTTCCTCCCATCTGGTTTGTTCATGTCTGCTTATTGTCATTCTTTGTGACTAAGTACAAGCTATGTGATGTAGCAGAATATTTTAATGAAGTGGTTTCAAATGTAGTTGCTGGGGCAGTAGAGTGGGAATGGACTAGAAAGAGGTGTGAAGAAATTTGTATGAAGTACATAGGAGTTCAGGTCATCTGGGTACCTTAGATTTTTAATTTCACTGTGTAAATTTCATATTGAAAGAAAATTTTGAACCCTGGTTAGTGAGGTATAGGTTGAAAATTTGAAGTATTCTGATGTCTACAATTGACCTTAAAATGCAGTAAAATAGATTACTACATGGATAGAGGACAGACTAGATGAAGAGGTAGTATGACATAGTGAGTTTAGTATAGTGTTCTGGTCAGAACCCAGGTAAAGTTTGCATGGTGTTCAGCGTAAAATTTCTTCAATTTTGCTGTGTGTTTTGAAATTTTTATAATGGAATAATAGATGATTAAAGTGCAGTTAATATAAGCTGTTTTAGGGAAACTTCATTTTTTAATTTATTTTTATTTTATGTGTACGAATGTCTTGCCTGCATATGTAAGTGCACCTGTGTCGCACAGTACCTGAGGAGGTCAGAGGAGGGTGTTGGACCCCTGGAACTGCAGTTATAGACAGTTGTTAGCCACCACATGGATGCTGGGAATCGAACCCAGGTCCTCTACAAGAGCAGCTGGTGTTTTTAACTCTGAGCCCTCCTTCCAGCCCCTGGGAAACTCGCTTAAAATTTCACAGCAATGACTTCCTTGAAGGGTCTTTGTTAATTCCACCCTAGGCCTTAGACCATCACGACCTTAGACTATCACGAATCTAAGGGTCTGATAAGCAGCTTAGACAGACCTTTCCTTTCCTTAGCTAGTCTTGTAGGTGGGGAAGTTCCTTCCCTTGGATATTTTAAGCTAAACTAAATGTCCCACAGAGTTGGAACTTGCCAAACAAAGCTCATCCCAGTGGCTGTTTTAGTCACTAATGATTATAACATGCTTACAGAGGTAATGTCACATCAGCCAAAGAGTAAATTCTCCTTCCTGGTATATCCTTGACTAGATGACATTTACTGCAAAGGTAAAGGTCATTTTTGGTGGTGCGCTCTATTTTCAGTCTACCATGTATTTAAAAGTTTACCAAATCAAGCTTTCAGGACTCGGAATTTCAGTTGAAGCATTTCCTTGCTATGCTGTGTTGAGTTCTGGTACTTGAGAGTATTTTTATTCAAAAGATTATAAAATAAATGTCTCTCATTTTCATATTTGGAATAGATAGCTTGTCTTCTCTTCATTGGTTAATCCCCAGACCCTTGGGTTTGAGAATGTACAGGCACTAGGAGTACCTGGACTTGTGCAGATGACATTGATTGGTGAGCAAAAGACAAAGGCCCTTCAGATAATAAATTTAGTTGTGAAGCTACCTTGTTTCCTGTTTGATTTTTAAAAAATAGTAAGAACACTAAAGTATGCTTTGAATTATTTTGTTCTATAAGTACCATATTTTTCTTATAACTTTTACAGTAATAACTAATTATCACTGAATTGTGTGCTTAAAATGGAAGTGATTTTATACACAGTGTAGCAATGGCATTTTGTAAGATTTAAAAGACAAATATTTAAAATAAAATTGGGATTGGTGGGCCGGGAAAGAGGGGAATAGGCTACTTTTTGAGTTGCATGATCCCTTACTATGGTGTTAAGCCCTCTGGCCCTCAGAGTATTTTTAATAAAATCCACAAAGCTGATGAGAGGAGGAAAGGAGAAAGTTGACAGCTTGAACCCTAGAAGATTGGATCTGTAAATACCCATGAACCCTTGAAATAGGCAGATATATATGTATGTCAAACAATGTTTGAGCTAACCAAGAAAAACTCGCTTTACTGCATGATTGTGGTAAAAGTACTGGTTCCCACCAACTTTCACATCAAAGGTTTTTGCTTTTTTAATGAGCTAACTACACATTGGACATGCAGCTGTGTAGTCAAAAAGTATTGGCTGCATTTAACATGTTAGGGGCATGTGGATTCCTAAGAATGTCACACCTTGTCTATGCCAATAAATCAGTGTCTATTCTTGATACTAAATTTGATGTCATTGGCAGATTTTCCTCTTTATTGGAAGAGTGATACTCAGAAGGGAGAATTTTTTAATGCATTTTTTTTCTCTCTGTGATTGGGGTGTTCTTATGAATTTTTAAAGCTATGAAATAACACTGGCAGGCCCCAAGAAAACTGAATCTGGATTTCATTTTGTCTCTTCAACTCTGTGTGATCTTGTGCACATTCCTGACATGTTACAAACAGCTTGTGTCTCTGAATGTGCAGTATCAATTTTCAGTGGTGAAAGCCCCAAAAGGAAACAGACTGGTTATTCCATGCACAAGCAGCTGGGCAGTTGTGGATGGAATTAATTGCTGATATATATTGGCTGTTTTTCTTCTCTTGTCATTTCCTTTGCAGCTGTGAAAGTGAAGTTTGACTTGAAAACAGACATTTCCAGCAGTGAAATCCAAAAAGCATCAATATGAGATTCTTCTCATAAATAACCATGTGGCACCTTTGAGTTGTTTGGTGTGGGGTGAGATGAGGAAGAGCAAAAGATGACAGGAGGCGATTCATAATTACATACATGATTGGAAAGCTGCTAAACCCAGACACAGGGACTGTGAAAGGAGTTTCTGAAATGGTTAATTTTTTATACAAGACAATCCAAGAAAGGCTAGATTAATGAGTACTCCTTTCATAGAGTCTAAAAGTAGGTGTTTTAGTGTGTCTTTGAAAATATTAAAATGTCTAATGCCATAATGATTTATTTTTTCAATATGAGGGAGTGACAGTTGTTGAAGATAATATTTTCCTGGATTTCTCTTTTTTTTCATTGTTTTAAATTATATGCAAATAGTCATGCAACTTCTTTTTAAACATGCTTGGATATTTTAATCAGAGAAACATTTTTATTGAATGAAAAATAACTGTTTCTGAATGTGCATATACAGAAAGTGGTTGGTATTTGAGAAAATTTGAACGGTTATCATGTTTAATAATACAGTTAAGGATAAATTTAAGCTTAGGTTTTAAAATTTTTATTTGCTTTTACTTTTTTTGTATGAGTGTTATGCATGCATGTATGCATATATATTTGAGTATAAATGCACTCAAATCGTGCAGTGCCCAAGGATGAGAGAGGAGGGTGACAGATCCCTTGGAACTGGAATTACACATGATTGTTAGCTGCAGTGTGTGCTGGGATTCAAATCCAGGCATTCTGCAAGAATAGTCAATGCTCTTAATTGCTAAACCATCTCTTCAGTCCTAAGCTCAGATTTTAATATAAATCTTTTAATATAAATATTAATATTTTAATGTTTATTATTTTAACTTTAAACTAAAATGCTTATAGTTTGAAAGTAGAGGATTATAAAATTTTTTGAAGTACAGTGTACATATTAGTGATCGTCATCAACATTATTTTCTCTTTTATGCATATGTGTCCTACCAAAGCAAGCCCATAAATCACATCCTTTGTTTTTCTTTTACACTCTGTGTGCATGTGCATGTGTGTATGTGCGCGTGCCCCTATATGGAGGTGACAGAACAACTTGTCAGAGTTGGTTCTCCTTCCACCATTTGTATTCAGGGGACCAAATTCAGGTTGTCTGAATTGGCAGCAAGTGCCTGTACCCACTGAGCCATCTACTCAGCCTGACATCCCTTGTTTTCTAAGGCAGCTCTTGCTAATCAATAATATAATGCTTTTGTTATTTTTGTGTTGTTAGGAGAAATGGAGCATTTGGTAAGGAGAACATGTAGATCGTCTGTTCATGTTCATGTCCCTTGAAATAGGGCGCCATAATCTTCTAGAATGAATACTGTTTCTGACACCTTAAGATATGTAAAAACTGCTGCTCCTGCTAAACTTAGAAGTTGGCATGTTGGACTTCCTCTATAGTATTCCACTTCCTCATAACAATATGTGGGTTGAGCTGTGTGATCTATCTAACGATTCTATCTCTTCTTTCTTCTCAAAAAAAAGAAAGAAAGAAATGAACTGTAGTTTACTCTAAGGCAGGAAGGCTGATCTACAAACATGAACTATTCCCCTGTTACTTTGAGAAGAATTAACCTATGAAGTTTGACTCTGGGCCCTGGAAAATGTTGTGACAATATTAATATGCAGTTTGCTCTCACTGAAATCTGTCTGGGTGTGTTGTTTCCCCCAGAGTGGGCTCCACCCTTGCTGTAACCACACCGTGTGGATATCTTGCTGTTTAAAACAAAGTTCATTTTTAGGGCAGCATTGCATCAGAATTGCCACATGAAAACCAGCTGAAATGTACAGCATCTTCAAGTTTTTTTGTAAGTAAAGAATTGTTCATTGTAACAGTGATAGCTACAAGCTTAAGGGGAAACAGATAAGATAGAGGATTAATTTTGTGCCAGTTTCTAGTAATATTCAGTACTCTTCTTTGGGAGTAACCTGTGGCTTGTCACTCAAACAATTATTTTCTTCTAGTTTGTCTGCCTTTAACTTTCTTACACTATTTATGTAAATGTTTTCATTTTTAACGATTTTGTGGGTAACATTGACTGTTTAAAGGAAAAAACCACCAATATTCTTCCAGGTGTGAGATTTTTTCACAAAGTATTTTGGACTGAACTTTTATTAGATGCTTTTATAGTATAATCGGGCAATACTGCATTTCGAGACATCGTGGCATGAACTTTGTGTGTGAGTGGGTTCATTGAACTAAAAAAAAAGCATCTAAAGAGCCTTTATTTCTGTCATAATGATGCTTTGTCCTGCTGTATTGGGTATTTGTCGGAAGAGTAGGGGCAGGCTGCAGCCCAAAGTTCTGTTCCATGCCTGGGCAGTTCCCGCAGTTCCGTGCCTCTGTGTTCTCTCTAGAATTTGTGACGTGAATGGTAAGTTGAACTATAGGAGAATTATTGTTCAGTGAGATCCATGTTGAGCAATTTCTTTTGCAAGCCCCCTCCTCATTTATCAGGGTTCTCTGTTTGTAGTTGGATTTTAAATGCCCGTAAAGTGTTTAATTATTGACTGACCAAAGTGGGCATATTGAGAGGTTGTGATTTACGTCTATACTGTCTGTCTGTTCTATACTGTGCCATTTGTTCATTGTGTACTCTTTTGTGATTAGACAAACTTATTCAGTACAAGCAGGTTTAGCAACCTGCCTCAGTTAAAATCATAATTGAATATTGAAAACAGCAGATTTCTGTAACACAGGAATGCCATTGTGTCATTTTTTTGGTCTTAAACTTCCTGGCATCTCCTTGCTTCAGCTTCCTCTTTGAAATTTATTTATAATTTAGCTATCCTCTAACATGAAAAGGGGGTAAGAAAAATGTAAAAGCTTGAGATCACAGAAGAAAGCACTAATCTGAGAACCATGAGACTTTGGACATTACTTTCTTCACCTTATATATTTAGGAATTTGGGTTAGCTCCCTAAGATATTTTCCAGATTAAAATACCCTAGATCAGTGTTTAAAGACACCTGCTTACCCAGATACCTTAATAGAAAATGTATTAGAACTGAGAAAAAAGAATTATCTTAACCAAGATTCATTCTTATAAATAACATTAAAATTAAAACTTTACTTTAAATAAATCTTATCTGTCAGGAATTTTAGAAACTTGTTTTTAATATCTGATCTAGTATATGTCATCTCCTCATGAAGAAAATGAATTTCCAAGTTGAAATGAGGCCAATCTGTCTCAGCAGGGTAGCTGTTTATCTTCCCTGAACATCACCTGTATTCAGTTCAATTATTAGCTGTATAGACATGTGGAAGGGGCTTTGAAACATTTTTTCTAATATATTTTGCATCAAGACCCAACCCGTACATGTATCACTTAATCTTGGAAATAATTCTCAGAAAACAATCTACTGTTTTCTGTTTCATTTTGGAAAATGCTAATTTCAGTCTACTAAACAAGATTGTATTACAGAACATTGATAGTACAGTTAATATTTTTATCAAGCCTTGCACACCTGAGACCAGTCGCTTCCTGTCTGCTCCTGTGTGCTTTAGAAAATTTTCCTTATTCGTGTCGTACCTTATTCATGAAAACTAGTGGAAATACTATCACGTGGGAAGGGTTGAAAGTCTTTTTCTAAAGAATTAGATATAGTGGGACACATCTATTAGAATGTCAGATTCCTGCTGATGAACTCCTTACCTCCTTTATCAGAAAGCTGCTCTGCAGAACTTTATAGTTCCTTCCTCTGCTTTAAAGTGCCTTTGTTGTTGCTGCTGCTACTGCTGTTCTTGAATACCTTGAATGTTTTTATATGATTCAAATGGTTTTCCAATATAATATACTTTTTTTTTTTTTTAAAGAGAGTCTCAATACATAGCCTGGCTGGCCTGGAACTCTCTGTGTAGACCAGGTTAAGCTCAAACTGGCAGAGATCTGCCTGCCTCTCTCTACATTCTGAGCGCCAGGATTAAAGGTGTGTGACACCATGTCCATGTATACAAGGACATACAGGAAGTAAGGAACTAGAGTGGGAAAGAGGCATTTGGTCATATGCCTTTTTATTTCCCTTTACCGTGTGCATTTTTTAAAGTACATTACTTCCTGAAGGGGAATTTCTATTTTTCCAGAAAATTTCACCGCATATGAGTGGGTATGTACATGTCTGTATGTGCTTGTATACATGAGTAACTTTCAAAAACCCACATAAAATTAAGCCATATGTACCTTTATATGTTTACCGCATACTTTTGAAGAGATTGTATAGTGCTGTATACTACTTCAGGGTGTGGACAGACATACTACCGGCTGATCATTCTTGTTTTGATGGGTATCTAGATTAGTTGCAAGTTGCTTCCCATATTCCTCTATTGAGTTACTTTTGCTATCAGTTCTTTGGCCTCCATTTTGGGACAGAGCCCAGGGGCTGTAGTGAAAATCCCTAACCCCCTTCTTATCTGATTAGAGAACCAGGGGCAGGCCTAGCTTCCCATTCACTCTTGAGAAAGTAAGAACTCCAGAGGGGAATAATTTTTCCACACAAGGGTGAAAGTATATTGTATTTGAAGTCAGGTAATTTGAGTGTGAGACCATGGGATCGTGGGCAGGTCGCTTAACCTCTTTGATCCTCAGTTTCATCATCTGTAAATTGACAGGTTGGGGTAGATGAGTTTGATGTTCCTTCCAACTTAATAATTATACATTTTTGTTAGAATATTAAGGTAACCTATATAACCCAAATTACATAAAATTTCTATTAAACTTTTAACATATTTTACAGTCCGTAATTTATGTAATTTTACCTAACCTGTCATATGGCCTGTGTTATTTGAAGGCTTAAGGTTATAAAAGAGAGAAATTGGATGTTATTCTGTTTCACAGAAACTATCTTTCTGAAGAAAGGGGGATAAAAAAGGGAAAAATCCTTTTTCAAGAGTATAAACTCCATTCTAGAAGTAAAACCAAATCTTTTGATCAAGCCTTAATACTGGAGGAAAAAGATTGTGTGGTAATATTTGCTTTTAAAATAGGTCCTTATAATTTTCAAAAGTCCAACAAGTCAGAGATAATTCTAGGGCTTTTAAATGTGGTTTTAGGGGCCAGCACGATGGCCCCTCCAAGGACAGAACAAGTGCTGCCAAGCCTGACCTGGTCTTGATCCCTAGGATTCCCGTGGCGGAAGGAGAGACCATCTCCTGAAATTTGTCATCTGACCTCTGAAGGTGTGCTGTGGCACACACACAAAATCATACATGCACACTCACACAAATAAGTAAATGTTAAAATTTGGGGGGCTAGAAAGATGGCTCTGCACTTAAAAACACTGGCTACTCTTGCAGAGAACTCAGATTCAGTTCCCAGCACCCACATGGCAGTTAACAACCATCCATAATTCCAAGGAATCTGACTCCCTCTTCTGGCTTCTGTGGTCATTGCATGACAGGAGTACACTTACATGCAGGCAAAAATCACACAGAAAATAAAACTAAAATTTTAATGTAATTAACATTTTTTAAAATTTGGCTTCGGGTTTTTGCTTAAATTTTTTTTCTTTCACATTTTAGCCCCTTCATCCTTCCCCTTGTCTCCCTGAATGCTGAAATTGGCATTATTTGATACAACCAGTTTTCTGACTTAGTGCTAAGGAAGCAGTCTTAGAGATGAACTGTACAGGGTTATCCTGCAAACAGTTGTAAAGTTGAAAAGCAAAGTTAAAAAGTAACAGAACTTGGAATTTCTGTTACATCATGCATAGGATATTAACTTTGCTTGTTTCAGTTTTAATCTCCTAATTCAGTTGAATGATAGCTGTTCAAAAGCAAAATGTTCTAAGAACTTCATCTGTACCACAGCTGAGTGATAAAAGACAAATCTCTGAAGGCCTGAAAGCAGGAGAGTCGATGTACTTGGGTGCTGATTGCACTTATTTCTTTGCAGAAGGCTTTGTATACCTTAAGTAAGATATACTTTGAGAATTTTAAATACTGTTCAAGTAATGCTAAGTAACTACTAATATCCATGTTAATTGTCATGTAAATGGTTTGACATCTGGTTCTGTTTAGCAAAATGCATTGCTATCCTAGAAGAGGCACTGTGTTAAAGAGTGCCTAGGCAATGGAGACAGCTTCATGGGAGTCTCCAGACTGCTGCCAGCTATTCCTTTTTTTGTTTGTTTATTTTGAGTCAGGGTCTCACTATGTAGCCTAGGCTGGCCCTATAACTCATAATCCTCCTCTATTTCAGTCTCCTAACTGCTGGGAGTACAGGAGTGTGGCACCGTGCCTGACTTCTATTTCTTTTGTTGGAATTTTCAACTATCAACTGGCAAGTGCAACTTGGCAAAGAAACCTTTTAAAGTTTGAGTTTGTAAAAATAGAAGAAAACAAAGTATATTTTTATTGTTTAAAAAGGAGACCTAATGTTAAAGCAGTATCAGTTGCTGCCAAGGCACTCTTTTGAGTATGGATCTGCTAGTGAGTTTTTTTTTTTAATTTATAAGTGTCACTTGGTCTAATAAATTGGACTAAAAAGTGTACTTGGACTAATAAATTAAGCCTCAGTTTTGCCTATTAAAATGTATCTAAGAAATGAAAGCTTTTGCGATTATTGTGCTTCATATGTAAGATCTTTTAAACAATTGCTTATATGAAATTAGAGATTGAACTTGATTACATTTGACAACATATCCTGATTGCTTCTTTGTCAATTACTCCATCTATTTTGGCATTTACAACTAAGGAAGTTTTCCATAGTAATATGCAGGATGCTGCTGTAACAGGATGTTGAAACAGAGTTTGCTGAAACATTTGAAGCCATTTTAGGAAGTCCAGTGTTAACAAATTAGACAAAATAAGATTATGGTTTGAGCCTAAGCAGAAATCCATTTTAAAGGGACGGAGGGATAGGGAGAATGAAGGGAAAGAAAGACAGACAGATAGGGATAAAGACATACTCATTACTCTGTTCTGATGCATTCCCAGAAGGAATTGCTGACTCTCACTTGGGGCCCAGTGTTTGCCTAGAGTCCTGTGACACACAGTGGGAATTCACTTCCTATCAGGAAATGCTGATTTTCAATGTATTATCTTGTTGAGACAACCACAGTGAACAATAGGCCATTAACATTTTAGAACAACAAGTGTCATAACTAAGCCAATATTTGCTTTGTTTTGAGTATAACTCTAAAAAAAAGCTTTGGCTGGGCTTCAGAGTACATTGGACCATCAGTAATTGCTGAACATAAGTCCTAACAGTTAAAAAGAACAAAAAAAGTGCTTTAATAGCAGGACAGTTTTACAGGTTCACTCTACTCACTTTTTGTGCATAGGGAGGCAACATATCTTTTGGGTGTGGAAAATGTCTATTTAAAAACCTATTTTGAATGGCTGGAGACCTGGCTCAGCGGTTAAGAGCACTGACTGCTCTTGCAGAGGGGCCAGGTTCAATTCCCAGCACCCACATGACGACTAACTGTCTGTAACTCCAGTTCCAGGGAATCCACCATTTTCTTGTGACCTCCATGGGCATTGCATGACACGGGTGCACTTACATACATGCAGGCAAGACACTCATGCACATAAAATAAATTTTAAAATATACGTGGAAATACTACTTACTTAGGGCTTGGTGACTGTTTACAAGGTCTATTATTTTCATAGAATAATTAGAAGGAAAACTTGTTCAAATTGATGCTCAGCTAATATCAAATCACTATAGTTGTGTAATAAAAATACAGTAAAAATTCAGAGCTTGAAGGGAATTTAGAGGTCATTTGGTCAAGCCTCTTTGTTTTATATGTGTGTGATAGGAGCTAAACCCTGGTCCTGTGCAAGAGCAATCAATGCTCTTAAGTACTGAACCATCTCTCCAGCCTCATCCCCCTAAGTATTTTTATAGATGGGACTCCAAGATGCTTTTCCACCCTTGGAGGAGAGGCTGGAAAAACAGTATTCTGGAAAAATTGTAAAAGATGGCTTTGTGCTTCTCAGTTGCAGCTAAGGACCCCAAGGGTTGTAGTGTTCATACTACCTTTTAGATGTTTAAAATAACACTTTGTAGCCCTTTACAAGGGTATAAGACCATTCCTTGACAATAGAAATCTGAAACAAACACAAAATATTTGTCAAACTCTGGAGAGCTACTTAAGTTACTAAGCTGTGAAGATAGCTTTTTATTTGACAATAAAGTACTTGATGTAGGCTTTAAATGCAGCTTAATAGGCACCATAGAACTAAGCTATGAACCTAGTCTTTGTGAGCCTTAGAAAACAAGAATCCTTCTTCAAACCTATATTTAAAATATAGCAAGCAATTTAGTGAACCATTCAGTCATGTGAGTAGCACCAAAAAACAAACAAACAAACAAAAATACTGGAGACCTAAAGTTTACTTTCTAGTGAATTATCATGAAAGCAGAGTTATTAAAGATACCAAATTTCTTTAAATTCTTATAAAAATGTTTTTTTCCAAATTGTTTTTTGTTTTTAACCCTAAATGATTACCATAAAAATTAAGAAATTGAAACTTATTGTTTCAGAATGACTTAGTTTCTTTCCAAAGTAACTTCTAAAATTTTAAACTTTTAATTAAAGGACTTTTTAAAATGTAATTCATATTTTAGAGCTTCATGACATTGATGCATGTGAGCTGTAGTCTGTAGATTCTATTTATATCATATGGAAAGTTTTAAGATTGAGGGATATAGACAAGTTAAATTCTCTTCCTTATAACTTAAGTCTTTATATAAAGAAATAATAGGGTCGAACAAATTAAAATGCTTTATATCCTTTGTATGTATATGTGCTCTGCATGCATGCAAATGCACTTGTGTTCTGCAGTGTCCACAGAGCCCAGAAGAGGGCATTGGATCCCCTGGAACTGGAATTACAGGTGTTGTTAGCCGCCATGTGGGTGCTGGGAACAGAACCCAGGTCCTCTGCAAGAACAGCCAGTGCTCTTAACTGCTGAGCCATGTGTCAGCCCCTCCATCAAGTTTTATATTGGACTTTTAAAATCCTCTTTTGAATTTCTTTTTATTACAAATAGTTTCCAAACTCGTTGGATATGTGGGTTATTGTTTCTATCTTCTCATTGCCCCTGTATCTTCATGTCACGAAAGAAGCTGAATCCTCTCTTAGGTGAATTAACTAGATGTCATAAGCACCAAAATAAAACGTGATTAAAATTCTTGCTCTTAGCAACTAATCCCTACTTGTCTAAGCTAAATCTTATTTTCTGAATCAGAACAGATCCTAGATCTCTAAATGAATCAACAAACCTGAACAGCAATTAATGTCCGACATAGTTCTGGTTAAAATAATGAGCATATATAGTCTAGATATCATGATCCAGAGAAGCCTCCTTTTTAAAGTTCCCAATTATAATTATAGTTTGAATTCCCTGTTGTGGATAATTAAATCTGGTGATTGATCAGGGAATTTTGTTGTTATTGTTGCTGATTTGATGAAAATTCCTGAGTGTCAAACCTAGGCCTTGTTCTAGTTTTCAAATGAACTTCATTTTGAGGAAAGTCCATCCATGAAAATGCCTATTTTACAAAAGAGTTCATGTTAAAGATGTGTTTTAAGACTGGTATAGGAAAGAAGTTGGAAAGATTACCAGGTGATCTTAACAAGTTTAAGTTTAAATCATCCAAAATTTGGAAACATCAGTGGAAGTGAAGAGATTAGAGATGTGTTTTAGTGTATTGGTAATGAATTCAGATTCTAGAGCCAAGTACAAGAGTGACCTTGAGTAAGTAGTTTCTCTTCTTGTTTCTTCATCAGTAAATGAGATAGTAGTACCCACCTCTGAGTGGTTATAAGGGTTAGGTAAATTAAAGCATGCTACATCCTCAAAGCACTGCTAAACAGTAGTGGGTGCTCAAGAAGTATTAGAGACTTAGTTATCATTTTCCCTTGTACCACATTTTTATCCCAGTGTGATTTATGAAAACATACTGTTTTAGTTTTCTGTTGCTATGATAAAAACAGTGACTAAAGCCAGCATGGGAGGGCAGTGTTTATTTGACTCACTGTTCATAGTCCATCATCTAAGGAAGCCAAAGCAGGAGCTCAGTGGGCCGGAGCCCAGACCATGGAGGAACACTGCTTACTGGCGTGCTTTCTCACACAACCCGGGACTACCTGCCCAGGGATGGCACTGCCCACAGTGGTCTGGGCCCTCCCACATCACTCAACAATCAAGAAAATGCCCCACAGACATAGCCACAGGCCAATCCAATGGAGACAATGCTTCAATTGAGGTTCTCTCTAGCCAGGTATGTCAACTTGACAACTAAAGCAATCCAGCACATTCATATTCTCTCTCATTCTCTCCCCTCTCTCTCTCCCTGATTTAGAATCCAGGTAAATAGACCCTTCAAAAGAGGGCAGCTTCTCAGCCCAAAGAAAGAACCTAGCTGTGTGAACACTCAGTATGAGGGACGTCAAGTTCGGACCTGTAAGCAGAGCACAGGGACAGAGTATTTGAGGGCAAAGGGTAGTAATTTGTGGAAATCCACATAGAGAAGCAAACAGGGGAGAGTTCTACATGACATCAGGGTTTCACCACCATTAGTCAACACATGAGCTATCAGATGACCTCAGGAAAAAAATGGTAGCTGATGGAAGAATCCGACTCATCATAGAGCTTCATAAAGAAATGTCTGTTCAGGATTTAATATGTGAGTATACTCATATTTTCTTCAGATTTCTTTGGAAAGGAAGAAGAGCTGGGAAATAGGATTCACATAGAACATCATTGCAGGAACATTTGAAATTTCCCAGCAGAAAAATAAGAGATGTAGGCTACCCAAAAGAGAGAAGGAAGGAGCTCAGAGATTAATAATTGTGCAACACTTTTTGTCTCTTCCCTCATAAAGTAAAATGTCGGGCATCAGCATGGGGTCCAACAACAAGAGTGACTTGATATCAAGCTGCACTAAGCCAATTTCCTAACAGTTTCTCAAAGCCTGAAGAGACCAGAGACTAGCATGATGCTAAATGGGTGGACAGATGCCAAAAGGGCAGAAATGCATCATGTGTTATATTTTGTTTGTTGAGACAAGGCCTCCCTGTAGCCTAGAACTCACTATGTAGAACAGGCTGGCCTCCATCTCAGATATGCCTGTCTCTGCCTTCTGAATGCTGGGATCAAAAGCATGTACCACCCTGCCTTGCTTTCTTGAAAACTTGGTTTTTCAGCCTAACATCAGAGTTAGCAAAGGTTACACCATCATGGGAAATACATATGTTACATTGTCCTTATGTATATCAGCTTTTATTCCAATTAATATTTTGATGATTTTTGTTACTTTTGAAGGGTCGGCTCTGATTCTACAAATGTTGTTCTGATAGTAAAATACATTTCCTAAAATACAGACCTGAGTAATATAGTTTCCTAAGGCTGCCATAATAAAGTACAAAACTAGATAGCTGAGAACAACAGAATTTTATTCTCTTACAGTTCTGGAAGCTAAAAATGCAAGGTGCTTGCAGGTTGGTTCTCCCTAGAGGTTCAGGGGAAAATCTTGGCCATGCTTTCCTTCTGGCTTCCAGAGGTTGCCAGCAATGCATGGTGTTCCTAGACTGGGTGCAGCTGTGCTAATTCAAGCTCAGCCTCTGTCATCACTTGCCCTTTTTCTGCATGTGTCTCTTCTGTGTTCAGATCTCTTCCACTTACCTCTTATTAGAAAGTAGTTATTGGATTTATGGCCCACCCTAATCCAGCATGATCTCATTTTCATTTGAACTGCAAGTAAAATATTTTCAAATAAGGTCACCTTGTTCTGAAGTTCTCAGGGCCTGAAAGGGCAACAGAGATGGGAGGATAGGTGTTCTTCAGTGTGTAATGGGGTTACTTCCCAGAACCATCATAAATTGAAAATGCGTTTAATGTACCTAACCCACCAAACATGATAGCAGAGCACCTTACAGAGTACTGGCTTTATTCATGGTCGCATGGGTGTCGGGGAGCTACGGATCACTGACCTGCCCAGCATCAAAAGAAAATAACCCTCACAGTGACCCAAAACACTGATGTTATCTATTTACTCTAAAGAGTACCTTAAGTTTTATTTTTCTGATATTAAGATTTTACTAAAGACTTTTTTCGATTACCTTAGAGGAAGAGACTATCCCACAGTATAGTAGTAGGCTTGTACAAAAGATCAAAATTCAAAGAACCATTTCTAGTAGATATATTTTGCTCCCATACTGTCATGAAGTTAAAACACCCATATATACATACTAAAATAAAAACTTTGGATATAAAGAGTGATTCATTTGAAGAAAAAAAGGGATTTTGAAAAACTACTTTTGTGTAGTTTTTCTACACAACTACTTTTCCGAGGTTAAGAAATAATCGCTTTTTGTGGAGTCCACTTAAAACCATCATCAGATTTCTGTCATGGCGGGTTAAAACCAAAAGACATGTTTTTGAAAGTAATTTTTAGGCACCATTTTCTGTGCTTAATATGCTGCACTTTTATGGCTAAGCATTAGGATTTCCAAAGAAATCAGATCAAGTTGTGATTATCTAGAAATTCCCTTTCCAGCCAAAATATGAAGACTGGAAGGTCTTGTTCAAATCAGACCCCTTTGCAGTAACAGTGCATTGAGTTGCCTGCAGTTTAGGGATTGACTTTGCAGCTGTGTTTTATAAGTTACGGTAATGAAAGCCACAATCTTTAGCTGAAATATCTGAAATACATCAAAGTGAACTCTTGGGATTTAGTCGCAGCCTGTCTTAGTGTGTGTGTGTGTGTGTGTGTGTGCGCGCGCGCGCGCTTGCCTCCAGTTTTAAAAGTAAGGCACTTAATATACTTTTGGCCCCCTTCAGGCCAGCCCCTAACCCACCCTCACTGATCACAGTGAGCATGTCAGGAATGAAACAGAAATATGATCAGTTGGTGTCAAATGGGTCCTCTAGACTTGGGGGTAAATATTCTTTTACATTACCAACCCATTTTTAATCATGTGCTTTCTAAGACTGTTTTTATTTCTTCAGATTGAATAGAAATGGAATTTCTTCAGTATTTAATCGCATCATTTGGAAGATGGAGGCAGGAGGATTGAAGTTCATGGCCAAAACCCCTCAAGAAACAAACAAACAAAAACCAATTCACCTTGAGAAATAGATGTGAAATGAGAGTTGGGAAGTTAGGTTTCCTATTTTAATATTCATTTGGGAAAACTTTTATTGAGTAAGGGTATTGCAGTAATAGGTAGGAGTGAATTTGATCTCAAACATAACTCAAGAAAATATCAAAAGCAAAGAGTTTTGATTTTTGAAACTCAGTGCTATACAAATAATTAACTAGACTTAAGTTCATGAAGTATGTGAGAGTTGATCCGCAGCCCAGGCAGACTACCAGCTGGTAATGAGCCAAAGATTTAAAGTATCTCAAGAAATCTAGAGTAGTGAATCTTTCTTTAAAACTCCTCATCTCTAGTGAATGACTCTTCCCTTGTAAACCTCTCATTTGTCGTGAACTGTCACATTGTGGGTAGTTTCCGGGATGTCCTTTTTAAAAATTTCACTGATACTAGAGGACCCCACAACAGAAACCGAATGTTTGAGACACACAAGTCATCAATCCACTGGTTTCTGTCAACTTTCTCTCCTTTGGAGGGAAAAGTCATTTTTAACCCCTCACCCATTTCAAATACTCCATGCTGAGAACAAATGATGACGGTGAAAATGTAGAACACTCATCATGGTAAATGAGGTCGTTTCTGTAGAGCACAGTATCCAGAGAATTATCGTTACAAAAATGAATTTGCTGATTGGAGTTTAGGAATGTTTGTACATACACATGTTAGTATTTTATACCCATCTTTTATTATTTGTTTTGTAGTTTTAAAAATTAGTGTAAGTGAATGTATATGTGTGTGTGTGTGTGTGTGTATCAGGA
Organism: Eospalax fontanierii; assembly: GCA_035773235.1. Classification (NCBI taxonomy): domain Eukaryota; kingdom Metazoa; phylum Chordata; class Mammalia; order Rodentia; family Spalacidae; genus Eospalax; species Eospalax fontanierii. Next base: position 11,938,821 of record CM069544.1, on the reverse strand, counting down.
CCACACATATGGAGGTCACAAGACAACTCTCCAGGCACTTTGTAGGATCCTGGGATTTAAGTTATATTATCAGACCAGCGTGCGAACACCTCTACCCACGGAGCCATCTGACTGCCCCCCCTTCTTAGCCTTTCTTTTCTTTTATTTGCTTATTTTTTTCTAAATTTTTAATTTATTTGTATTTTATGTGTAGGAGTGTTCTGCCTGCATGTGTGTAAGTGCACCTGTGTTGTGCTGTGCCCCCAGAGAACAGAAGAGGCATCAAATTCCCTGGAAGTGGTGTTACAAACAGTTGTTAGCCACCATGTGGGTGCTGGGATTCAAACCCAGGTCTTCTGCAAGAACAGCCAGGGCTCTTAACCAGTGAGCCATCTCTCCAGCCCCTATTTGCTTGTTTTTTAAAGACAAGGTCATAGTTTGATCTGGAACTCACTGTGGACTAAGCTAGGCAGTCCACATGCCTTAGCCTCCCAAATGCTGGGATTACAAGTACGAGCCACACCAGGCTCTGTATCCTATCTTAAGCCAATGTCTTCATTTTTTTATTTTTGAGTCAGAATCTCACTGCATAACCTAGTTGGCCTTAACCTCCCCATCCTCCTCCTGTCTCATGAGTGCTAGGAACACAGGCATACACCACCCTGCTTGGCTTTCTTAATTCCTGTCACCCCCCTGTTCATTTGGTGTACTGTACTTGTCTTAACTCTTTCAGTCCTAAAAGTCTTTTCCTGTGTTTTGTTTCATAGTAAATAAAACCTTTAACATTTTCAAACTGATGCTTAGTTTTAAAGATAAAAGTAAAACTTGTATATAAATTCTTCTTCCCAAGACACAATCTTTTTTTTTTTTTTAAATAGCTGTGAAGGATACAGAGCAGTTATCTGTAAGGTTCACAGCTACAACTTCTAACATACTGAGCCGTGCTTGTGTGTTCTTTATAGATAACATTTCAGCTAAAGGCCCTTACCTTGCTTATTTTCCTTGAAATTCAGAATTGTGTGGCATATACTATAATCTTTTACGGCACCATTTATCACTGCCTGCAGTACTCTTCCTAGTCTGCCCGTCACCACTAACCCTTATGAAGCTCATTCCTGGGTCCTACTAGGTAATGGAATAGAAGAGCAAATACATAAAGGTCAAGATTACAAGGACATGATACAGCACTGTGGCAGAGGTCTGATCTCAGAGAACTGAGCGTGCTAGTTATGTGTATATGGCCTGTCCTAATTAGTTAAGGAATCTGGAAAATCAGGAATTTGGACTAGTTCTTTAGAAAATGCCATATTATTAGCTAAATGTTAATGGCATTTTTCTCTTTTCTTTTTTTTTTTTTTTCGGTCTTTTTGAGACAGGGTTTTCCTGTAGCCCCAGCTGACCTGGAACTCACTATGTAGTATAGGCCAGGCTGGCCTTGAACTTACAGAGATCTGCCTGCCTCTATCTCCCGAGTGCTGGGTCTAAAGACATATGTCACGATGCTTGGCTTTAATGGGCATTTCTTAATCTTTAATAACTTAGTACTTAGGGAAGACATATTTTTTGGTATTAGGTCAAACTACCATTATACAGTTACCTCACTCTTACATCTATGTGTGCTTGTGCATACTAGACTGATAAACCTAAGAGACTTGTGAACACTAGATTGTTCATTCTTCCCTTTAGTATTATACTTGTGTCGGGTATTAAGCATAAACACACATAATATAATGGGCCTATTTTATTTAGTTTTTTTTTTTTTCTTTATTTTTATGAGTGGTTTGCCTGCATATAAGTACACCTGTGTCACGAGATGCCCGTGGAGACCAGAAGAGGCCATTGGATTGCCTGGAACTGTAGTCACCAAAGGTTGTTAGCCACCATATAGGTGCTAGGAACTGAATCCAGGTCCTCTTCAAGAACAGCCAGCCCTTTTAACTGCTGGGCCATCTCTCAAACCTGGAGCTTGTTTTCTTATATTTTATTGAAGGAATAAAGTTAGACTAGGTAATCTAAAAATAACATAAAATACTAATAACTGTCATCGTTATTTCATATCAGTGTATGATCTTAAGCATTGCATTTTTATAAAACTCACTCAAGACCTTGGTATATGGTTTTATCTTAGCCATAAAACGTGATCTTTAAATCTGACACATTCCAAGAGACTAGTGTTAGAACAGTGACTGTTAGAACAGTAAGATCCTAGTGCTTTGTAGGGTAATTAATCTTCCTCTTTGGGGGAACTTGGAAAAGTACCATCTATATTACTTGACTCTGGGTTTGTTTGTTTCCCATTTTTCTCAATTTTTATCTATTTTTAGTTCAGTTTTCTAGATCTATTTGATTTCTGTGTCATATGTACATAAACTTGTGGCTAGCACACAAAAGTAGCTCCTGTCTTTTAGAACTTAAATTTCAATGTTTAAGGCTATGATTTGTCACAGTTTGTTTTCTAGAACTTTAAATATCTTCACCATTTTACAGTAACTATGAAGGAAAACTCAATACACAGTAGCCAGCACTTGTTTTCTAACCAAACATGTTGCTTTGAAGTCTTGGCATATGTTTGATTATTGTTCTAAAGCTGAGATAATCGACCTGATGCTTAAAAGCATGGCATTTCTTGCTTATTGTAAAACCGTCAAGAATTTTAAGTTTAGAAAGACTTTTTATAAGTAATAATTTTTCTAAAACTTCTTTTTAACAGGGCTGGAAAGATAGTACATTCATTAAAAAGATTCAGGCTCACAATCAAAAATTGCTTTTAACATTCCTAACCTAGATATAATATAAGCCAGATTGACTGGGAGTCAATTACTACAGTAAGTAATTCAGTTCAGTTATGGAGCACCCTGCCTTTGAGGGGACTGCGTAGATGATCCCTCTCTCCAAATTTGCAAGATGGTCAAGAGTCTCTGTAGTAGGATTTTAAAGGTAATAACCTATAGAGTTGTAAATCATACATCATAAAATTTTCCTATTTAAAGTATTTGATTTGGTGGAGGGTTATTTATTTTGTTTTTCAGACAGAGTCTCAGCCATCCCAGGCTAGCCTTGAACTTGCCCAAGATGACCTTAAACTTCTGATCCTGCCAGTCCTCCTGCCTCCACTTCTCGAGTCCGAGGATTACAGGCTTTTGCCACCACACTAGCGTATGTGGTACCAGGGACCAAACCCTACATGCTAGCCAAGCACCCTACCAACTGAGTGGTATTCTCAGCCCAGATTTTAATATATTCAGAAAATTCTACAATTATTGCTACAATTTTAAAACATTTTCCTCATGCCATAAAAGAAATCTCACTAGCAGCCACCACTCATTTTCTCCCAGTGTTAAACAACCAATAATCCATGTTCTGCCTCTACAGGTTTATCTGTTCTGAACATTTTATATCATATAACTGTGTGGTCTGGGGTAGCTGGCTTTTTTCACTTTTCATAATGTTTCATAATTCATTCTGATATAGAATATATCAGTACTCCAGTTTTGTGTATGTGTGATGGGGGCATGTGCATGTGTGGTATCTCACAGACCTGTGTATATGTGAGAACATGCTCCTGTGTGCACATGGAGGCCAGAGGTTGAGTATACTGTTCTATCATTTTCCACCTTTATCCCTTGACACAGGGCCTCTTACTGGGGTTCAGCAAGCCCCAGAGACCCTTCTGTCTCCATACTTCCTATCAACCCAAATGCTAGGGTTGCAGGCATATGTGCCTGGCTTTTTCTTTGAGTGCTGAAGATTTAAACCCAGGTCTTTATGTTTGTACTGTAAGCATTCCTATCTACTCAGCCCTCCTCCCCTGTTTGTCATTTTTTTCAAAGGCAGGGTTTTGCTTTGTAGCTCAGGTTGGCCAAGACCTTGTAGCAGTCTCCCTGCCTCAGACTCTAGTGCTGGGATTGCAGGCATGTGCCATCACACACAGCTTTCATTTCTTTTTATCTGTTATTAGACGATAGATGTTTGAAATGTTTGTACTTGGATTTTTGAAAAGTAATACTATAATACAAGCCAAAGACTAGAAATAACTCAGAGGTCCTTCAGTGGATGAATGATTAAACAAATGGCAGTATAGCCTTATTAACAAAGAGTGAATGAGCTATTGACACATGGAACAGCCTCCATCCATCTCCATTGAATTATGCTGAGTGAAAGAAAGACAGTTCCAAAGGTCTTGTATTGCATGGTTTTAGTTGTATAATACTCTTTAAATAGCAAAAATTTAAGAATAATGAATAGATGTGTTTTACTACTGATTAAAGGAGAGAGGGAACCTGAGTATGTTAAAGGGAGCATGAGTATTTTCTGTTAGGAAAACAATCTTAACTGTGTCACTGCCAGTGTTCTGGTTCTGATGCTGTAATACAGTTTTGCCAAGAATTGCCATTGATCAAAGTGGAAAAGAGCACAAGAGATGTCGGTGTTGTTTCTTATATATAACTATATCAAAATAAAGAACTTTTTGTAGAATAAATTTCAGATGACTAAGCATTCTGTCTGGAAATGTCCTTGACCAGATCCTATTATTATGTGTGTTTTCTTGTTTTCAAGTTAACTAGCATACCCTTGCCAACTGTGCCATCATTTTGCAGCACAGTTCTTTCTTCAGCCTGCAGTAGGTCTTCCCTCTGACTCGTCAGCCTCTGCTTGCGTACTTGCCACTCCTAGTTCCAAAACCAGTAAGTAACCACATGCTTTCGGGTTTGTTAAGTATGACACCCCACTTCTGGATACCAGTTTATATTTTAGTACTCTGTGGCTATGTTTAAAAGAAAAAAAGGGCCAGGCTCTGTAGTACATATCTATAATCTCAGCTGCTTTGGAGGCTGAGGCAAGAAGATTGTGAGTTCAAGGCCATCCCAGGCAACTTAGTAAGACACTCTGTGTTTGAAATATGAAAAGAAAAGTTAAAAGGCCTATGACTATAGCTCAGTGATACAGTGCTTGCTTAGCATATGCAAGGCCTTGGGTTCACTGCCAGTTGTCACCAAGGAAGAAAACAAACAAAAATCACCTCAAAGCTTTCTGTCTACAGCAACTTAGTATTTCTCTATATTGGCAGAGTACAGAAACAGTGCCTCACCTGTTTTCTCCTGGGCTCATGTTTCGGTGTTTACTGGTGGAATCTATATGGAGTTCGGTTTTATTGGTATGGAAAAGTCTCTCTCCATAATTTTTCATTATGAATTTCTTATGGCATTGCAGCTCTAAGACCCTGAGAGGTCTAACCTGGAAATTGAATAATGTCACTTCTTCCACATTCTTAAACAAATAAGCTTACAGAAATTTGAAACTAGAGTCAGGAGGTAGGAAAATAGTCTTCGCTATTAAAAAAATCTACCACAAAGCCCAAACGAGGGATCCAGCTTTCTATAAAAGCATCTAGAAGATACAACAGCCCAGGTACAAGAGGTTTAGTACAAATAAATGAAACTGGTACAGTTGGTGGGAGGTAAGCATACCTAGCGCCAGAAGCAGCATCATGCGCTCAAAGATTAAATTTAGAGTATTTTACTCTGTTGTATTGGTGAACTGAAAGTCCAGAGGAAGCTACAAAGAAGTGAGATTGTGGCACCTTAGGTACGCAGCTTACTTGTTTACTGGTCACTAAAGGCAGTCACTTCAAAGTACATGTTTGTGACTTGTAAGTGCTCAGAAAGAATTTGTAACAGACTTTTTAAACATTAGTCTTGTATTTTAGAGGCTTACAGCTGTATGCTTATTTCCTCTTGAAGATGTACTGTGTGGTAGCACACGTGTATAATCTCAGTAGTCTAGAGGCAGGTGCAAGAGAACTGGGGACTCGAATCCAGACCCTGTCTCGAGAAAAACCAAGGGCTAGGAATGTAGCTCAGTGTAGGACTCAGTGGTAGTAATAAAGCTCTTGAGTTCAGTCTTCAGTCAAACACACACACACAACAATTATTTGATCTTATTATAGGATCTTATGGTGTAGTCTTCCTTCCTATTACCATGTCATAAGAGTCCAAACTTACTGTGTACCTATTTCTAGATCCTGTTTGATAATCTGTGAACACTTTGGATTAATTTAATAATGAACAGCATTACAGAAAAAGTTTGATAATATTAAAGTTTTATTACTTTGAAATTTGAGAATTCTTGTATTGGTAAATTTAAGTGAATTAAAGATAATATACATACTTGGTTTTCATTTCATAGCTCACATATTATTTTGGAGTTTTTCTATTTGTAAGTTTGTTTTGTGTCATATCTTACCTGTGAGCAAACTTTAACAAGTATTTGATGAGGGAAGAGCATAGAAAACGCTAAAAATTCAGGGAATGCCTTGAAAACTGTGGGTTTTTTTGCAGGGCAAGTGGGGATTGGATTTGTCTTTAAAATGAAGCACGGTTGGAGTTTTATTAAGAAAACGTTTAATATAGATCCAAACATGGGCTTTAAGAGACGGAGAGAGAGACACGTCAGAGTAGTGTATGTACACCCTGAGAGAGTGTGAGCTGCTCGAGAGCTGCCTGGATCTATCTTACACTGGATTCCTGAGCAGGTGTGTGTGTGTGTGTGTGTGTGTGTGTGTGTATGTGTATGTGTGTGTGTGTGTCTTATTGGACTTTTTAAAGCATTTTTTAAGGTTTAAGGTTTCTATCTTGAAATTATTTCAGACTTACAAAGGAGTTACAAAAATAGTCACAGAAGTCTGTGCTGGTTAGTGTTTTGTCAGCTTGACTCAAACTAGAGTCACCTGGGGAGAAGGAGCCTCAGTGAGGAGTGGCAGTCAGATGGCCTGTGGGTGTGTCTGTGAGGCATTTTCTTAATTGTTAATTGATGTGGGAGAGCCCAGCCCACTGTGAGAGGTTCTGCTCATCCTTGGGCAGGTAGACCCAAGCTATATAAGAAAAGCAGCTGAGCAAGCCAGAAAGCAGCATTCCTCCACGGTCTCTGCCTCAGTTCCTGTCCTTCTTGCACTCCTGATTTGACTTTCCTCAGTGATGAACAGTGATTGGGGTGTGTAAGGTAAATCAAACCCTTCCTCCCCAAATTATTTTTGGTCTGTGTTTTATTACAACAGCAGGAAAGCAAACAAGAGCAAAATCCACAGATTCCCAAAACGATATTTTATCGTTTTGTACAATGCATGTGTACATACAAAGACATCAGTGAATCATCTCTTTTATCTCTAAAATACATTCATCTTTCACACACACATATACACATACCTGTATACATCATGAATCTTTCATTTAACTTTTCAACTGACTATAACTTAGAATTTCTAGAGTAGTGTGTTTGAAGCTATATGCTATAGCTTATTAGTGGTTCATGAATCAATTTCTTTTAAAAAAAAAGGAAAGGGAGCTGGAAGCTCAGTGGTCAAGAGCACTGACTGCTTTTACAGATGACCCAGGTTCGATTCCTACATGGTGGCTAACAACCTTCGTGGGCCTTGCATGACACAGGTGTACTTACATACATGCAGGCAATACATTCATACATATAAAATAAAAATAATTATTTTTTAAAGGAGAAAAGGCTGGGCCTGGTGGCACTACCACTTGGGAGCCAGAGGCAGACGAATCTCTGTGAGATCAAGGCCAGCCTGGTCTACGTAGCAAGTTGTAGGTCAGCTGGGACTATAGGGAGACCCTGCCTCAGAAAAACAAAAAGAATAAATAAAACTCTACTTTAAAATTTTTATTCCAGGGCTGGAAGAGACAACTCAGTGGTTTAAGAGCACTGACTGCTCCCTCCGAGGACCCGGGTTTGATTCCCAGCATCTATATGGTGCCTAACTACTATCTGTTATCTCCAGTTCTGGGGGATTCGCACCCTCTTCTGACCTCTGAGATCATTGCATGACACAGGTGCACCTACCTACATGCAGGCATTACACATAAAAATAATAAATATTAAAATTTTTTTTTTACTCCAGATATTCATGTAGCAGCAATTCTACATAAGTGTTTAAAGACTATGCTGAAGATAAAAAAAAAAAATCAGAAAATCTGAAAGGTCTCTTGAGATCATTTTTTTTTATAAATTAATTTTATAAATTGTGACACCTTTACAGTGTAATTACCTATTTTCTTTTCCTGTATTCCTCACTGGACACCATACCTCAGAAGAACTGTTCACTTCTTGCCATTGTATTCCCATTGCAGGACCTTAGAGCCAAGCAGATGCTCACCTCCCTACTGGAAGGACATCCCATAGCTGTTCTATACCTTAATTGATTTAAATGCCAAGAAAAGAATCTTGGTCTCTTTATCCATAGTTCAATACTCTCTTTTGCACTGCTTTTGGGCTGGAAAAGCACATAGATGGAAACTTTTAGAATGTATTCTAAAATTTCTTACGCTTAGAAACAACTGAAATTCCTAGACCATTTCAACTACATTTATAAGCATGTAAGAATAGCTCACGGAGAACAGTCGTATTTAAAGTGTTCTGACTACAGAGCAAGTTCTTTAACAAGCTCCCTGTTTTGAGTTAATGTTTTACTTGTTATGTCTCCTGGCTTGTACTAAGATCTGAACATTATCCATTAAATGCCCCTTTTTTTCTAATACCACATTTTATGCCCCAAAGAGCTTCAAATTTAAATGTTCTTAGTCTAAGAAAGCTATTATATAACCACATCTTTATATTTCGAAGCTTCTCTAATCACCATGAGTATTTTGCAGTTACCTGGTTCTGTTAACAGGACCATGTATTTTTATTTGGATGCAAGTTACTTATATTATATTGGCTGAACTGTTTCAGAATGCTTTCTAGAACTGAAAATATCTAAAGATAGTTATAGTATAAGCTTCACCCTGCTGCAGAGTTGATCATATACTTTTATCAATGGAGACGGAAACCATCAATTTGACTTTTATATTCTTACAGTATATTAATTTTATTAAATTTAAACTTTTTTCCAATAATTTGTAGCTGCAGATACAATTATAAGAATCAGAAGAGGCCCTAACCTTCATCTAGTTTCCTCCTTAGAACCTTTCATAAAACTAGTACACTTAATTGGAGTGGGGAGGGCAGAGCAGAGACGGGAGAGTGGAGAGGTGTAACTGACACTAGACACCCTGAAAAAGCTGTATGGAAACCTACCACTCTAGAAACTTCTTAAAATATGTATATAACAGTTTAAATGGAGTTTCCCTGTAATGGGGAGGGTCACCTCTCACAGATACCGTAGGCTATCAAGTAAAATCAGTGGGGTCCCACAGACTCCCACACATTACAGGCTATTGCCATTGTCTTGGTTACCCTCCAGAACTTGGTGGGTAGGATCCTATTCCTGAAGACACCACATACTTGAGTCATAGACCTTGAGGAAATCATATTGTTTCCAACTGGAAGCTTCATCCCCACTGGCTAGCTTTCATAGTGCTGGAAAGTGCTATGCACACTACTGGGGGAGAAAAGCAATCATCAGTCTTTCACAGCTGTGAATCATGGGAGCTACAATAATAACTGGCCTGGCAAGGTACTATAGTGGCCAAAATGTTATGGGAGTCACCAACCACTTTCTTATTAGATTTAAAGCCACTCCACAAAACATGGTTGGTACCATTAACTGGGCCAACAGCCTGTGACTGGCTAGGTCATAGGCCCTAGAGGACAACCTAATACTGTTATTCTGCTAAATAGACATAGTAATAAACTGAACCCTAAGTTCTTATTTTTTATACCTATAGATTCAGCCATCTCTCGACCCTCATTAGAGAAGTTTCTTTCTACAGTAGATGGTGATTAGCACAGAGACCCACAAGTGGTCAATGTGAAGAGAATAAGACTGTGGAGGGCTCAGCCATTAATGTGACATCTATATCACACTCCCTCCTCCCAAGTCTCAGGTATCATTGTGGAAAAGGGGCCATAAAGATTAAAAGAAAACTATAATACAATATCCTGTCAGTGACACTGTTGATAATGATCTTACTCAGTTTTGCTCATGTTCACTTACATGCATATATTTAGTTTAATGTAACTTTATTACATGTGTGTATCTGTCCATCACTACAGTCACAGTACAGGATGAGCCTGTCATAATGATCCCTTTTGTTGCCCTTTTAAAATGTTATCTAACTCCCTCCATCCTGAGCATCTTCCTCTCTGTCAAACACATCTCTATTTAACTCCTGGCAACCCTGATCTGTTCCCATTTCAATGATGATGTTATTTGAAAAATTTTATGTAAATTGAGTCATGTATTGTGTAACATTTGAGGATTGATTTTTTTTTCATTCACCATAATATACTTGAGATTTACTTAGGCTGTCAAATATGTAACTAATTCATCCTATTTTTTGCTAGGTAGTAGTCCATATTTAGATATATCATGTCTTAGCCATTCACATATTGAAGAACATGTTGATTGTTTCCTGTTCTGAGCTGCTTATAAATAAAGCTAGTAGATTTGTATATAAATTTTTGTATGATCTGGTTTTCTTTCTCTCAGATAAATGACCAGGAATATAAGCACTATGTTGTATAGAAGTTGCATATTATGTTTTTCAGGAAGATATCAAACCATTTGCCACAGTAGCTGTACCCTTTTCATTCCTACTAGCAGTGTGTGAGGAATTTGGTTGCTCAACATCTTCCCAGCATTTGGAGTTGCCACTATTTCTATTTTAACCATTCTGATACTGGTGTATCTGTGGTTTTAGTCTGTTTCCTCCATGACTAGTGAGTGCACACTTTTTCTCATGTGCCCACTTGTTATTTGTCTCTCCACTGGTGAAATATCTATGTCTTGTCCACTTCTGATTGAAGTATTTGTTTGCTTCCTGTTAACTTTTAAGAGTTGATAATATTTCTGCACATAGTCTAACTTTATTAGATGTGTGGTATCCTTGTCTGTATCTTGTCTCTTTATTCTCTTCACAGTATATTTTGCAAACAAATTTTGGTCGAGTCCAATTCATGGTTTTAGTGTCAAAGAATTCTGTCTTGCTCTCAATGCTGAAGATCTGTTCAGATTTTTTGCCTGTTTAGTTGTTTGGTATAAGTTTCATAGGTTTAGGAGTGAGGATATAGCACAGTGGTGGAATGCTTGCCTTGTTCAGGCCACAGGTTCCGTCTTTAGTGTACCCCTCCAAAAAAGTCTTGGAATTTTACATTTAAGTTGGTGTTCTACTTGAAGTTGTTTAAAATTGTGGTGAAATTTATTACTTTAACTAATAAGTGCATGATTCCAGTGGCATTAGGTACATTTGTAGTGTTGTACAATCACCACCACTATCCAGAATTTTCTCATTACTCAAACAAAACCATCCCTTCCTGTTTCTTCTTCCAGTCTGTGACAAGTTCACAATGTAACAACAAACATAAACTTTTATATATAAGCACTTTATTTTGTATTTTATTACAATATCTACTCTAGAGAGTTGGGAGAAGTCTTTCTTGGACAGTTTTGAGGAGCACTGGAGTCGTTTCTGACACATTAGATCACAAATTGAAAGGAAACATAAAGTGACTGCCCTACTGATCCAGGTATAGTTGGTTCCAGTTCTAGTAAAGTCCAAATAAATTTGTCTTGATGACATAAAGTCGAGAGTTATCCTCGGTATCAATAATAATCATAACAGTTAACTGAGTCATAACTATTCGTGTGACTTCTGAAGATTTTGTTATTGTTTCTTATGTGGAATTAGACTATCATCTGTTGAAGTTATCTATTTAGTCTGGCATCCTTTGTAATTCTGACATTCTTTTGGGAAGTTGTTGAATCATTTGAAAAAAACTGTTGTCTCTTTTTTATGTCAGTATATTATGTCATCTGTGAAGTATAAGGACCATTAAATGGACAGAAGTCTGGTCTGACATACAAGCAGGAGTCAGACATCCTCTGATTGTGCTTACTGCTTATGGCATCTTGCTCAGTGCTGACACTTCACTTGAGGGTAGTTTGATCATTGCTTCTATCAGAAATGCAGATTGGCAGTGTTTGCACTGTAAGTTTCCTTTAGCTCTGGAAACAGTCATTTCTAACTTAGCATTATCTTTGTTTTTCTTTTCCTTTTTTATGCTTTTTATTTGCTTGTTTTTGTTCTTTGAGACAGGGTCTGACAAAGATGTCTAGACTGGCCTTGAATTCAAGGTCCAAGTACCTGAGTTGTAGGCCTGCACTACTACACACAGTTAAGACATTTTTTTCCTGAATAGAAAGTTTTTGTAATATTTTTGGAGAAGCTATTTAATTTTTTTTTTTTTTTTTTTGAGTGCTGCGGAATCTAACACAAGGCTGTGAATGTGCTAGGAAAATTCTCTTTACCACTGGGCCATCCCCTCAAGTAAACCCCCTCCCAAACTACTTGTTAACAGAAGTTCTAGGTATTCCAGAAAGTTCACATAAACTTAATCTGTAAGAAATGTCCTCCTGTCTTTGTGTTTATTTGTAGAGAACAAGACTTGAAAGATGAGTTCAGATACCAGCCAAGCTGTTGTCACTTCTCCTCCGCCCCCCAGCATGCCGCACAAAGAGAGATATTTTGACCGGATTAATGAAAATGATCCAGAATACCTTCGAGAAAGGAACATGTCTCCTGATCTACGGCAAGACTTCAATATGATGGAGCAGAGGAAGCGAGTTACTCAGATCCTGCAGAGTCCTGTGAGTTGAAGTAATTATGAACCTGTAATTTGTCTTCCTTTTTGGAATCCTTGATATAATGAGACAGGAGACAGCTTAAACTATTCTCAGGTAAAAGAAGGGATGGAAGAGGCGTGACCATTTGCTTAAAGGAGAAATGAACACTTAGTTTCTAAATTTGTATACAGAGCTTTAATAGCAACTGGTGTTGTTTCTGGTATTGGGCACACACTGTCTTGTGTAGTTTCTAGGTTTAAGGCTTCTAAAAGAAGACCAATGAGTCTACTGAGAGCTCCAGGACTGTCTAAGAAGAAAAGAGAGGTATGACTCAAGTCATAGGAACCAGGATATAAGCTAGGTATATCCATGTATAGGTTTTCTTTTTCATTGAGTACCTTCATACTCACAGTGATACAGAAAAACTTCAGGATTTTCTTAAGTTCTGTGCTTCAGCACATATACCTCATGAGGTACATGTACGTGTCCACGCCCCAAATTAACTAGATTAAAAGTGGATTATAAACTGAGCTTAAGTTAAAAATTCATCTTTATAGCACTATCCATTTTGAAGTGATTTGTTAATTCGTCCAAAGCTTTAGTGAACTTGCACAGGTCACAACATGTAAGTGATTGAAAATGAAAGGATAGCTTGATTTCAGGTACCGAATGAGTTTATATAAGCTTATTCATAGTGAAAATCGTAGACTCTTAAGGCACAGTTAGTTATCCAGGTTAGGATTTATTAGGTTTCTAACTTAGGTACTAAAATAAGCACAGGGCATCAAGCTGCCTGAAGTGGGGCCTGGTAAATCATTCTTGTTATGTGCCGTTGTGATGTTAACCACAGGAGTTGAGTCCAAAGCCAAAGGGGAATTCCATACCAGGGCCTTGATGAAAGCATTGAAATACAAGTTATAAAAGTAGTGCAAGCTTTGCAGAATTTTAGACGTATAGTGCCCAATTAACCAGAGAGATGATGAGGAAATACACACTCAGGGCCTTACTGCACTCAAAGCTGACTTTCTGTGTTTACAAATACTTGGAAGAACACATTAGTTATTTATATCAAATTCATTATTTTCTACTCAAAAGAATCCACATTTGAGAACTGTCTTATTTATCAATAACTATTATAGCATATACTATAAAGTAATTGAAAGAATGAAATCATGATCAAATTTTGGTCAAGACTATAAAATTATGACATTTCTTAGGGGAAATGCTCCAAAGAGGGATCATTAGCAAAAATTGAAGATTTAAATGAAAGAAGCACTAAACCCCATTTCTATGCCAGAGTTTGTATTTTATAACAGTTCCCCCTTTAAGGACATCATAACTTTGAGTATATTCTTTTCATTTTTATACTTGTGTTTGCATTTCTAAATTAAGTTAAAAGTATTTATTTTATTTATGCCCTGGAGTACTTAAATAACAGGCAGGTACAGGTATATAGATGATCACTTTTTTCCCCCAAAGGAGTGAAGTAGCTACATTTTTAAAATTATGGGTAGATTTTTTTAAGCTTTAAAAAATATATTTATTTTTGTTTTATGCGTTTGAGTATCTTGCCTGCATGTACGTAAGTGTGCCACGTATGAAGTGTTGGAGGTGACCAGAAGAGGAAGTTGTTCCCCTGTAACTAGAGTTCCAGATGATTCTTGGCTACCATATGAGTGTTTAGAGCCAAACCCAGGTCCTCTGCAAGAGCAGCAAGTGCTCGTAATTGCTGAGCATCTCTCCAGCCCCTGGGTAGATTTTCTCCCATTCTTTTTAAGTCACTATTTTGTGAGTCAAGAATTCAGAAGCAGGTTAGCCAAGTGATTCTAGCTCAACTTCCCTTATGAAATTGCCATCAAGACATCTGCCAGTGTGGTTATCATCTGCAGGTTTGATGTGAGCTAAAAGATTCACTCTTAGAATGAATCTTTCACGTAGCTGTTGGCAGAAGACCATTGTTCCTTGTCATCACATAGACCTTTATGGTTACTTGAATGCTATGCTGCAGAGAAAGAGTCAAGGGAAAGCAGCCTGCAGTGTTTTTATGCCAAATCTGAGATCACACACATTACCACCTGAGGAATTAAACTTGCTTGCTTTGTTTCAAGGGCTTGGTTGGTTTGTTGGTTTGTTTGAAATGGTATCTCATGGAACTAAGGTGGGCCTCAAACTCGCTGTGTAGGAAGGCTGGCCTTGAATTACTGATCTTCCTGCTTCTACCAGCAGAGTTCTGGGGTTAAAGGTGTGTGCCACCATACTGAGCTATCAAGTTTACCTTTTGAAAGAATTATCCACTCTCTGGTCAAAGTTTGCCTTAAAAAAACAAAAAACAAAAAACACAGCCTGACCTGTAGCCACAATTTATTTTTCATCCTTCCACATGTAACATCCCTTGTAAGTTTCATTACATTATAACAACGGTTTGAATCAAGAATTTCATGTAAATTTGGTGGGGGCCAGAAGAGAGGCAAATAATCGTCCTCGGGAACCTTAGCTAGAACTTGTTGTATATACTATATAGATTTTTCCTCCTTCTGTTACCTGTAAATAAACACGTTACCAGTCCCTCCCCCAATATAGACCCAGTGGTGGTATAGGCATAAGGAAACTATTACAGACATTCCTGTTCGAAACCAGAAAATTCTGGAATTTGGGGGGAAAATGAGTACCAAAGAATCACTGATTCAAAGTAATCATGAACTCTGTCAGGATAAGCATTTAGAAGTGACTTAGTGAGGATTCAGTCTACTGGTTACTGGGAATGTCACCATGGCTCTTGACTCTTGGTTTCACTGTCTGAGTCAGCCTTCCTTTTCTTGAAAGGTGGTATGTTTGTAATTTTCTCTACCTGCTTCCTTCTAACGGAGCTTTTGGGAGGCATCTCTTCTTTTGTACTAACCTTGTTCCTTTAAGCCCAAGCTTGCAGTGTGTCTGCCAAAATAATTCTCTTAAAATTTTTGTTGGTCTCCTGTGAATATTAGAATCTGTTTTATTAGACAAATTTATAACCAATAAAGGCTCAAATCAAAGATATTGCTAATATATGTTTTTAAGTAACAAATTTGTAAACTGTCATTTAAATTTTTTTCACTTGAGAAGAAAATGAAAGAGACTAATAAAAACAAAGTATACTTTTAGAATAAATTCTATGTGCTAGTCACCTGTTATGAAGATATAGTAATTTTTAATCTTCAAAACAACGCAAAGAAGCATTGATAACTCTACTGAGGAATAAATTTAAAATTAGAGACAATAAATAACTGACTGAATATTTCACAGCCTAGTTAAATGGTGGGGTTGGAATCTGAACTCCAGAACTCATACTGTTAATCTGTAACTGCTGGTATATCCAATAACAATGAAAAGGTTCCACTCATATTTTTATTGTTTTAGTTATCTTCAAATTCTGTTAGTTACTTTGTCTTGTTTAGACTTCTTAAAAAAAATAGGCAATTTTAAAAATGTATTAGTACTTTCTACAAATTTCACAGCTCAGGGGGTAAAAAAGTACTTTCTGCACAATCCTGATGACTTGAGTTTGATCCCAGGAACCCATGGTGGAAGGAAAGAACTGACTTCTGAAGGACGTCTTCTGACCTCCACATCTGTACAAGGGCATGTACATCCCTCTGTGCCCATTTACACACACAATAGTTTTGTTTTTTTTTTTAATTTAAAAATGCTGGAAATCAAACACTAATGGTAAAGTAGTTTAAATTAAGACCTTATTAACACAAGACTAGAGAGATGGCCAGCAGTGATTAAGAATGCATGAATACATGCTGCTCTTGCAGAGGACCTAACTTTGGTTCCTGGCACCCACATCAGGTGCTTACAACCACCTCTAACTCTAGCTTGGGTATCAGCGGCCTCTGCGACCATGTGCATTCTCTTGCACATTCCCAGACAAATACACACAATTTTAAATGAAAGTAATAAATCTTTAAACAAAAGATTTTATTAATGTAATAGGGAGAACCACAAGTTCTTGACTAATGCACTTCTCAAATATAATTTCTGTAGAGACCCTAGATTCTAATTTATCTCCTTTTACCAAACTGAATGTTCATGACAAACTGTTAGGTTTAAGTGATATGTCATCAAAGTTAAAGAAGCATATAAGTTGACAAACTGGCAGGTAACACATAGAACACAGATGTTTAAGAAATTCTGAATGCATAAGTAGATAATAGTGAATAGTTATGTGGGCTTTGGGTGATAAACCCTTAAATGTCATCCAGCAGGTTTCTGCTCAACTAGACTGCTTAATATGGTCAACAGTTGTTGATCTTAAACCTTTCCACCATAGGAAGCAGTTCAGACTTGTTGACAGATATGTAACGTAATTCTGCAAAACATGACAACAAAAGCATAGGTGAGCTAGCTCAAGCACCTGTCTAGTATTTTCGAATAACAGGACAATATCTAGTACAATAAACTTATTTCTAAGATAGGAGAAACCCCACTCCCTGCATTTAAGATATGATTGCAACTAAGGCCTAAATGTTAATGGTATGCCTTAATTAGAATAATTGCCAGAATCACCATGTTCTCTCTGGTCACTTAGGAAGTCTAAGATGTAAATATTCTTTATAAACATTTATATTTTTATCATATCCCAACTTTAAGAAAAGTTATTCTAACCTTTACCTTCATGTTAAGTCTTCAGTACAGGAGAAAGACAGTCCAGAAGAAAATTGGTTTGTTTTTTCTCCTTTCAACAGGACCAGTGGTAATCTATTTCCAAATGAATATATTTCTTAATGGAGAAATTCTAAGTAAGTTTGTTATGCTCCTAATCCTGCTTTTAGAGAGATCTAATCACATAATTGCAGGGTGCCTTGGGAGCAGCAAATCTGTGGACTCTTTCTCCCTCCCCCCCCCATCAATTTTTCTCTCTAGTAATTATTATGAGGTACAATATCCAGAGAGGATACTTAAAATTCATCTGATGTCCCTAACATTTAATCAGTATTCTGTTACCTCAGTCTCCTAAGGTAGATCTGCCTATGTGAGCGCTCGCTTGCTCTCTCCCCCTCCCCCTCTCCCCTCTCTTTCCCCCTCCTCCCTCCCCCCTTTCCCTCTCTCCTCTCCCCTTCCTCCCCCCAACCCTCTGTACCAAGAACCTTCTTTGGTGAGGACTGAGAAGTACACTGTAGAGATAGATATTTAGAAGGTAGCTTGATACTATGTCCATTTAGCAAAATAATGGTACTCGGTTCACATTCGGGGCCTATGAGCTCCCCAGCCATTTGGTTTACAGCACCAAGCATTACAGTTCCTCCCATGAAGCAGACCTTAAATCCAGTCAGAAAACAGTTGCCTCCCCTTATAGCATCCGTGCCACCACTGCACCCACAGCATGCCCAGCTTTTGGCCTTCATACTTAGCAAGCACTTTACCAACTGAGCTTTCTTTCCAGCCTCTTCAGGAGTGTTTGTCCATATGTTATGAAATCAAATTTGTAGCCTTATTCCTTCCACATTGAAAGAAAATATATAAAATAAACTGTCTATAACTTGAAGCACTTTTTCCACATAGGAATTAAATTCAATATTGTTTTAGTCTTATCTTTGATGAGAGAGCTGTTGAAAGTGTAATGCTTTGGAGACAGTAAATTTCAAGTGGGATTTTAAGTTGAAACATTAAGTGATTTCTTAAATGTTTATAGCATCCAGTGAAGATGAACTATTATTTAAAAAATAATTTCCCCTAATAGATGATAGACAGTTGTTAAATAGGAAGAATCTCCCATTCAACTGACAGACTACTGTTTTCTAATAACCGTAAAATGAGTCTTTGCTGTCATTATGATCAAAGTTATGATCAGATTCTTCACTTGCTACCTAGGAAAATAAAAAAGAAAATTTAGTATTTTAGTTATTGAGCTGAACTTATAGAGGAACTAGAAAAGTAAAAGGCATACTGCACTAATCATTAGTTCTTATGATATCACAAAATAGGAAGAATAGATTATCAATACAGTCATATGACAGGCACCCTAAATGTGGTCAAGGGAAATGTAAAAAGTACAGAATGGGTTATAAAAAAGAAATACTGAGATCCCTCCCAGCTGGAGTGGTAGGGAGGGACTTCAGGAAGAAGGCTGCATTTAAGACAAGTGTTGGATAAAGGGGAAGATTTCATTAGGAAGAAGAGCAGTGAGAGCCAGTACTTCCATTTGATGAAGCCAAATGAACAGGAAGTTGTGATGAGAGAATGCTGCGTGAACCCTGTAGGCTGGGGCAGGGGTGGTAATGGTGGTAAAGCCAGAAAAGTTACACAGCTCCTAGCGTACCAAAAGAATCTATATATTTTTCATCATTTCCAGTTTAAACCTTATTTTAAATATGTAACACACTTATGTTCAGTGCTTGTTTTGCGTCTACTAGGAGTGACATTAGGGAATGCACTTAACCTGCACTTTACTTTCCAGTCTGACATATGAGGATATCCATATAGTTTTATATGGATATCTATATATATATATTTATAGGGATATATATGTGTGTGTGTGTGTGTGTGTGTGTGTGTGTGTTAGTGGAGAGTCTAGAAAACTATATGCCATTCCCAGCATATAACTGCTGTCCACTTAGTAAGATCTCATTTTGCTTTGATGCATTCTTAGCCATTGAAGGGCAGATATTTAGCTTGTTACTCCCAGATCACCATAATGTACTTTATAATTTTATTTGCTTTGTCCACTTCCAACCAAATGCTCTAATACAGCTTCAGAAGATCAACATTTCTGATCACAGCCTGATACTGCCTTGTATTTGGTTTCAGAGACACAACCCAGGCTGTGATACAATTAGGAAAAGACTACCCATTTGAAAGTTCTCACTTTGAATCTTTATTTCCTTTACTTATTAGTGATGCAACCTTCAACAGGCCATTGCTGAGATGGGGAATCTTCTGTGTTCACACAGATCAGTTACAAAGAAATACTTCATTGACATTAGATTGTTGTAGGAATGTGGTTAACGATGTTTCTTCAAGATACAGTATTTATTTATTTTTAAGATTTGTTGGTTTATTGTGTCTTCATCTTAAGACAGTGTAGCCTAAGCTGGCCTAAAACTCAATATCCTCCTGCCTCAGCCTTCTGAGTGTTAGCATTGCAGGTGTGTATCACCATACCTGACTCCTTTCTTGTTTAAAAGTTTATTGCCAACAGTTCTCTAAAATCAACTGAAGCAGTTTATATAAGAGGTGATTTTTATACTTACTGCTGTCTTATGATCTAAGTAATTATCTGAATAATATTCCAGTAACAAACTGAAAAGAAAAATTGAATTGTGAATGTTTGTGACAAAATAAATCTAGTGTAGCATGGTCCACACACCTTTAGTCCCAGCACTTGGGAGACATAGGCAGGCGGAGCTTTTTAGAGTTCAAGGCCAGCCCAGTCTTCGTAGTGAGTTCCAGGCCAGTTGGGGCTACCGGGAGACCCTGTCTCAAAAAGACCAATAATACTAGTACTAATTATTAATTAATTAATTAAATTCTTGCCATTAGGAGAATTCTTATCTGCTGAAACATTTTTAACAGTATTTTATTTTCATTGAAAATCATGTTCTTTATCTATAATGTATATAGTAGCCATTTAGCCTTACATGCTTGATTTCAGAAGAGTTTTTTTAATCTTTTTTATGACACCATAGCCAATCCAAAGCTTTGGGGAGCTGCTTGCTATTTGAAGGTCATACAGAACTGAGAACATTTTTACTAATAAAATTGTTTTTAAAAAAACTTGATCTCTCCCCTTCCTCTGATTATTTACTGGTTGTGTGACTTTGAACAGGTTCAGTCTTGCTTAGCTATGTCATCCCACCCCAGCAGAGATTTCTCATCAGTTTAGCAAATGCCTGTGATTCTCTTACATAACTAGTTGCTCTTTAATCTTGAAGCCATTATAAATCAGCACACTGAGCAGGTTGTCCTGATTCATGCTGGTTCCCTGAGAGTTTAGATAAAATTTAATTTGTCTCTAACAAATATATACAACTTTGGTTACACTTAGTATCTTAATCTCATTTCTCATTCTGTTCTACTTCCTTGGTTTTATTTTTCTCTTTAATTTGACTTTTCTTAACTATATTCAAATTATTTTTGTTCATTTTAGTTTAGTGGAAGCAACTTTAAATTCTTGCAGAAAGAATATAGGGCCAAGAACATTGAATAAGATAGACAATGCCCCTTTCTCAAAGTTGTTGTATTTAATATACTTAGTGTGTATTACTGTCTCTTTTTTTGTTTTGTTTTGTTTTGGAGGGGGGTTCGGAGGGGGGCTGTCGTCATCTTTTTGAGACAGGGTCTCCCTGTAGCCCCAACTGGTCTGGAACTCACTATGAAAACCAGGCTGGCCTTGAACCCACAGAGATTCACCTGCCTCTGCCTCCCAAGTGCTGGGACTAAAGGTGTGAGCCACCATGCTCGGCAACCGTTTTAAAATGAAATCGAAGACTATTGTGATAGCTGAGACTAGAGAGATGACTCAGAGGTTAAGTGTGCTGGCTGCTCTTGCAGAGGACCTGGGTTCAAATCCTGTGGCAGTTCATGACTGTCTGTAACTCTTCCAGTTCCTAGGGATCAAACACCTTCTTCTGACCTCTGTGGGCATTGCATGCACAGGTGCACTGACAAATATGCAGACAGACTACTCATAAAATAAAATTAAAAATTTTTAAGAATATTGTTTATAACTGATCTAAACTGAGGCTGTTTAAAATAGTTTGATTTTAAAGGGAAAGTACTATTTTTAAAAAATGGATTGGCCTGTTAACATGTATCTGAATTTTTTCTAAAGTTACTTAAAGATAAACTGGATGTCTAGAGTACATAAAGATAAACCGGATGTCTAGAGATGCTTTTCCGTTCAGCCTTAAGCACAGTAAACTATTTACACTTCTCATCTTGATAGAAACATCCATTCATCTTCAACACAGTTCACAGCCACATTATGTTCACAGGGTTAGGTAGAGTTTTTTATAAATGTGGTGTGTTTTTGTAGAGAATAGTCCTGAGACACTTGCTCTGCTTTCAATCATGCATTTAAATGCAGTTATGTTTTTGCATTTTTATGATTATACTAATGATTTACATTTAATGAGCCTTAAATTTGTAAAAGAAAAACATTTCTTGTAAACTGTTCATGAATTCAGAATTCAAATGCAGTCAGCTACACAGTTAGTAGCTTTTTTTTCAGTTAGCAGTTTTTTAGTTAATTATCCAAACATCTGCCTTCCTTATTAGTAGAAAGTATGGTATCTTCCTTTTGGATTTTCTCCTTTCTTTGAATAATCCCAAGAGCAACTTATACTGTCCAAAAGGGTTCATCAGTGGCTTCCATATCCAAGATGTGTATATTCAGTATACATGTCTGTGCGTGGATGCAATAAAGTCTGTTCAGCCCATTTCCATTACACTTCCTCTGCCATGTCGTGATAGTGTTGAAAGTGGATTTTCCACTGACAAACAAGAGGTACAGGTTTACTTTTGGCTTATATACCAGTGTAGGCTACCATGGTATATCAGGAAGGATGACCTTCTTGTGCTAAGTTCAACTAGGATGTGCTGCATAGCGCACTCAGCTCGTTCATGTCATAATTGGGGACACCTTTCAACTACTATTCTTAGAAAGCATTCAGTCAGGCCTGGTCCTAACATCTGTCGCCCCTAGACTTATAACTACATTTCCCCTTGTTGTCATGCAGTCCCATGCTATTACTAACTCACTGTCTTAGCAATACTGCTAAGAGGAGTGGGGTCTTAATTACCCTTATGAAGACTGCTGTCAGTGTGCGAAAGAGACTAAGTCTTCTAAGAGAGGTTTCTTCAGTGATCTCCAAGGTGTTCATATCAAGGAAACTGTCTCTCCTGCCCCCACAACTCCTTAGGGTAGAAAATTGAATTTCATTTCTGACAGGGCACCTTGCAGTACAAGTAGAAAATCTCAAAAAGAAGAGCTCATTTTGAGTGTTATATTAAAAGAACCTTAATTTATAAAAGGAGTGAAGTAGACACACAAGAGAATAAATAAGTTTAATAAAGCAAATGTAAATTGTATGAACTAGGAAGATAAGACCAAATGTTTCAACTAATGTAAAGGACTGTGAAAAGTTTTGGATGGTAAATCATATTAACAACTCAAGAGTTACTGGAAGGGATGGGAATGGGGCTCAGTGGTGGACTGTTTACCTAGCAGGTGTGAGGCTCAGTCCCTACCCTAAAAGTTACTAGAATAAAGTTGTTCTCTATAGTGCTCAGGATTTTGGCTTGTATAAACATGACTTCTGCTACCCGCCCCCAATAAAAACATAGAGCAGAACTCCAGAATAGGAGTATATAGAACCCAAAGTTATTTAAAAAAAAAAAAAAGTATGGTTCTCTAGGTGGATGTGTACAAGAGTTGTTAGTACTTAGCTTTTCTTGTTAGCTTGCACTCAGAATGGAACCAATTTTAAGGGGACTTATAAAAGGAGAGTTTATTTAGCTTATGGTTCCATCATGGGGCAGAAGTCTATCAAGATGGGAAGCATGGAGGCAGATGTGGTCGGAGTAGGAGCTGAAATGAAGCACTCATCCTCAGGCAGGCACAGGAAGTAGAGAGTGATTGGAGATCCGCTAGACCCAGGAACTGTCCAACCCCGCCCCAGTGACATAATTCATCCAGCATGGCCACACCTTCTAAGACCTCCCAAAACACCACCACCAACTAGGGAAAAAATGTTCAAATACTTAGAGCGTATGGGGACATTCTCATTCAAACCACCACATTCCACTCCCTGGCCCCCATAGGCTCCTGACCATATAAAATGCAAAATACATTTAGTTCAACCTTAAACGTCCCCATAGTCTTTACCAGCCTCAGTACTATTCAAAAGTCTCAATACTGTTCTAAAGTCTCTTTTGGGATTCAAGACAGTCTCTTAACTCCAAGCCCCTGTAAAATCAAAAGACAAA
Organism: Eospalax fontanierii; assembly: GCA_035773235.1. NCBI lineage: Eukaryota > Metazoa > Chordata > Mammalia > Rodentia > Spalacidae > Eospalax > Eospalax fontanierii. The sequence continues at coordinate 11,915,300 of CM069544.1, read as the reverse complement.
TTACATACTCCCAACATACAATGGAACCAAATACACATTCCCATTCCAAAATGGAGGAATAGAGGCATAGTGAGGGAATACTAGACCAAAACAAGACCAAAAATTAAGGCAAACACCAAATCCAGCAGTTCTGTGTCCAAATTCTGAGACTTTACTTCCAAAGGGCTTAGACGGCTCAACTCCTACAGCTTTGCTGCAGGAAACATACTCTCTTGGGCTGGTACCACTCCCTGTATGCAGCTTTCCTTGACAGATGTCTCACTGCTCTGGCATCAGGAATGTCTTCTCAGAGTCTCCACCACCCACAAGGCTTCACAAACATCACAGCTTCATACAACGGTCTGTCAGGCTTATTAGTCTATGAGGGCCTTCTTTATGCAGGGATTCCCCTGCTGCACGCTGTCTGGCCTCGGTGTCTCTCCAAAACCTTGGAGGAAGAACCGATGACGCCTTCACTCTTGCATCTTTTATGCCTCTAAAGCCAGCACCAGGTAAACAACATTGCCAAGTTTGGCTGCAGGTTTGGGTTAGACTCCTGATTACTTCATCCACTTTCAAAGCTTTTCAGTGATCTTCTAGCAGCATTTTACTTTCACAAGGTGGTGGTTTAACTAGGTGTGGTCTTGCCTTGGAGGCACTCTCTCCATTGCTTAAGTGTGAATCTCTAGGCCTCTCCTTAATCACTTTAATACCCTTATCAATTGGATCCTCTCCTTCAGAACATACCTTGGCTCCAACATTAATCTTCCCAGTGCTCTTTTTCAATCCAAACTCTACATTCTGCATTTCTTTCTGCCCCATTTGCTCTTTGTCACTGTAGATCTGCATAATATTCACCATTAAGAGTCACGCCACCTTTTCTGTGTTAGGCTACCTTGAAATGTCCTCCCAAGAAATTAGTCCATTGCTTTTCAACTTAGCCTCGGACAAGCTTTTGGCTGTGGACAAACTCCAGTCAGGCTCTTTGCTAAAATATCCCAGTTGCTGCTTCAGTCCTTGTTTCTTTCTGGAACTACATTGTTCTCAGCACTGCTTTCTTCAGGCTCCTACTGGAATGGCTTGATAAGCTCTGCTTACAGCAAGCAGTCAACCACTTTTGTAGTCCAAACTTCCAAAGTCTTCCACATTCCTCCAAAACCCCAGATTCTTCACAGCCACCATTCCACTCCTGGTTCAATTACTTTATTAGTTACTTTTCTGTTGCTGTGATAGAAGCACTGACCAAGAGAACTTATAAAAGGAACAGTTTAGCTTATGGTTCTAAAGGGGCAGGAGCCCATCATGGCGGGAGGCCTGGCAGCAGGGCTGGCTGCAGCAGGAGCAGAAGCTAAGTGCTTATATCTTCAAAAGGCACAGGAAGCAGAGCAAGACTGGAAATCCAGTAAGACCTAAGAACTCTCTAAACTCTTCTCCCCCGAGTAACGTGCGTCCTCCAGTGTGGCCACATCTAAGTCCTCCCAGAACAGCACCACCAATTGGGGACAAAATGTCCAAACACGTAGAGCCCATGGGGGACATTCTCATTCAGATTACCACATATGGAAACCATGATTCTGTATGTCTTCATAAAATCTTTTTCTGTAAATCACTGTATATCCAGAGGGATGCCACATTCAAGTCGTGATTGACTTAATTTACCTGACAAAGCTGCAAAGCAGGGCATGTCTGTTTGCATTGGTTTACACCTGATGTTCGAGTTGTATAATATAACAGTCATCTTATCTATACCTGGCTAATATAGATATTATACCTCTTTTGAGATTAAGGGTGCCTAATGCTTTTTTCCTCCCTTAAGAAAAGTGTCTTATGAGCCAGGCTCAGTGGTGCACACCTTTAATCCCAGCACTTGGGAAGCAGAAGCAGGTGTGTCTATGTGAGATGGAGGCCACGCTGGTCTACATATCAAGTTCCAGAGCATCTGGGGCTACTGGGAGACCTTGTCTCAAAAAGATAAAAAAACTATCTTCTTTTAGTGTCTTAATATTCCCATTCTATGTTTTGTATTTAATTGTGAATAGCATAGGCAATAACCCCTCTAGAAGGTTTGGGAGAAAGTGATTATATTAGGACAAGTTTGGAGCATTGTGCTCAGTTGAGATGTGTGTGCTCAGTGGTTATCTTTGTTTATTGCAGGCCTTTCGGGAAGACCTGGAATGCCTCATTCAAGAACAGATGAAGAAAGGCCATAACCCAACTGGATTACTAGCATTACAACAGATTGCAGATTATATCATGGCCAATTCTTTCTCAGGCTTTTCTTCACCTCCTCTGAGTATGTCAGTTTTGGAGAGTTTTTAAAATTGTGATTTTATATTTTCTCTATTTTTGAACACTGAACATCTCTAGTTGCATATTTTGTTAGATTTAGCCTTTGAATTTATGACATCTAGTTGAGCCTGGTGGCACAGGCTTGTAGTAGCAGTTGCTCAGGAGCTGAGGCACAAGAATCACAGATCAAGGCTGGCCTGGGCAACTTAATGAGGACCCTGAGAAGTGAAAAAAGAAGTCTAGAACCGTAGTTTAGTGGTAGTGTACTTGCCTGTCATGCATGAGACTCTAGACTCAATCCCCGTACCTAAAAAATAATAGCATCTAATACTTAGAAGAACCTATCAACCAGGCGTTAGCAGACTTGGTGAAATCTTATAAAATACTATAAGACATCCCTATCCCAGATAGATATATTTTACTTAACCTGGAAGACCGTTGTATTAGTTACTTTTGCTTCTCTTTGACCAAAATACCTGAGAGAAACAACTTAAAAAAGGGAAATTTTCTTTTCCTCAGTTCATCACAGCAGGGAAAGCAGAGCACAGCAGCTCTATGAGGTGGGCACATAAGGCAGAGCAGCTGTTCACGTCACAGGAAGCAGAGGGAGCAGACCAGAACTGGGGGCAAGCCTGTCTCTGGTGGCCTACTTCCCACTAACCATGTTCCTACTTCCTAAAGGTCACAAAACCTTCAAAATAGTGATATGGATTGGGGACCAGGCATCCAAGACATGATCCTGTAGGGACATTCCAGGCTTAAACCGTGACAGAAACTATAGAGGAAACAGTTACAAGCTGTTCATAAGAAACTATTTGCTTTTTATAAGTCCTTATGCTATAAGCCCAAAACTGAAATTAATTATTGACTGAAGTTGACAGAAGGAAAACTTGATGGAAGAAAAGAACTGAACTGGTCAAATTTTTGAAGGATAATGAGAACTGGATGTGTAAGATTTGGATGTTTTTCATTCTGTAGTTCATTGGTAAGAACACAAGTTTTTTGAGCTGAACTCTGTAAGAATACCAAGAACCATGAGGTTATAAGCTCTGGTATTCTGTTTTGGCTGCAATATGAGGACAGGTGCACGGTGCCAGGAGAGTCAGCAGAGATTGTTTTGTGGAAGACGGAGAGATAAGGGGCTTTCCCTTCCCTCCTTTATCTGGTGTCCCTGTCTTACGTCTTTCTTTTGTTGCTAGAGATTACTAAGTAGGACTTTATTGAAGTCAGGTCTTTTCCAAAGACTTGAGAGGCATAATAGTGGGAAGGTCCAAACAGTAGTATTTGTAGAACCCCAAATAGACTATTGTGTTGGCTCCTCAGAGTCCTGCTCTAGACATCTAGGCAAAGGAGGTGGGTCAGACTGAAAAGGTCCCTTCACTGTTAGACCCAGGAGGGCTGCCAGCATGAAAATGAAAACTTTATAAAGAGAGAATGGCTAAGGATCTGAATATGTACCAGGAAAGGGAAAGAAGTGGAAATTAGATCATTTAAAGACCTTGAATGAATCTCAATGTGAGATATAAGTATCTGGATTAGATGGCTGTGGGCATGTGAGGGAAGAAACCAGTGAGAAGAGCATAGCCAAGAAACATAGTGGGGCTCAGTGACCGGTTTGATTTGCTTGGGAAAGGGAAGAATGCTGAACTACCTAAAGGGTGTTTCTGTTTGCTTCCTGTTGCTGTGACAAAACCAAGTTGGGGAGGAAAAGGGTTTTTTTTGATCTACAAGTTACAGTCGGTCATCAGGAGAAGCCAAGACAGGAAACTGAAGGCAGGAGCTGAAGCAGAGACCAAGGAGTGCTGCTTACTGGCTTGCTCCTCTGACCTGTGCTGTCTGCCTTCTTATACAACCTAGGACCACCTGCCCAAGGGTGACACCACTCACCGTGGGCTGGGCCTTCCCACATCTCTGAACGATCAAGAAAATGGCTCACAGCCATGCCCACAAGCCAATCTGGTAGGTGTCACCCAATTTTGGTGACTATTTAGATATGTCAAGTTGACAACTGAAGGCAACCATGACAGGCTGAATTCCAGCTTCAGAAAAGCATTATACTAGCATAAACAAAAATTCAAAGGTTAAGCTAGTTTTATTCACTTGATAATACTGGACATTTGTACCAGGCACTGTTTTAGAGACAAAGACTATATGGATAAACAGTACAGACAGTATTCCTTTACTCATGGGAGTCAGAATTAGTCTGACCACATAATAGGGAGTGCTGTGCAGAGAATTACAATTTGGTGCTGTGATGGGAGGTACCTGGGCGGGCATGCCAGATTGGATCATCAGAGACAGCCTCTCTGAGGAGGTCACATTTAAACTGATATTTGATTAAAAGGAGTGTAGTGTATCTTGAGAAGGAGATAAAATATCCTGAGGGAATAGTTGCCAAATGGAAATGAGTTTGACCTCTTCAAGGAACAGAAATAAAGCTAATAATCTGCTTAGCTTTCGAGGGGACAAGTAGAACAGAGTTACGTCAGAAACATAGGCAGGTCAAATAATAGTAAAGTATTTTAATATGGCTGGATATAAATCCTCACAGCCAGATTTGGATATTTGGCTCATTCCTAACTTTGTTGGAAAACCATTTTTTAAATAAGAGGATGATTTCTAAAGACCACACTATATTTTCTGTGGAAGAATGAACTGGAAGATTTCATAGCATTAGTAACAAAATAGAGTACAGAGTTTGAGGTCTAGTTTGACTTGGAAAAAGAAGGAAGTCAACTTCTGACACATTTGATATGGGCCGCCAAGACACTGTAGCAATTAGAAATGTATGAGAGCTCAGGAGAACAACTTGGCAGATGGTCATCGAGAAGTATTACCCCAAACTGTGCACACTGATTACTCATACAAGGCATAGGTAGAGAAAAAGAATCCAAAGAGGAAATTGTGAAGTTCTGAGGAAAGCTGGTCAGGGAAAGCAGAACTAATACAAGATGCTCCTCTCTGAGTGTCTTCAGGTGGCTTATGTATAATTGAAACTATTTCTTTGGGTTAGTTTGCAGTATTTCAAAATTTGAAGATCTCATATTTGCAGCCTCTCTTTAAATTTTTTATTTTTGAAGCAAGGTCTCATATAGCCCAGGATTTCCTCAAACTTGCTATTTGATCTTGAACCCTGGACCCTCCTGCATCTGCCTTCCACGTGCAGGGATTGTGGGCGTGCACCACTACATTGGCTCTGGCCTTTCTCTTTAACAGTTCTTACTGTTAAAAGTAATGCTCTGGGAAACAATCTGATGGCTTGTGTGGAATAGATTTCCAGAAATGAACTGCAGTCAGGAGCAAGAAGGAGAGGCTCATTGTGGGGATTTGTATGTGAGTTAAGCCTGAACCCAAGTGTAGAAAGTGAGACCTTGTAATGACAAGAACAGTGGAACAAGGTGGTAAGTTACCACTGGTGGCCTGGGAAATATTAAGAAGTAAAGATTGCCACGATTGAGCTTGCAGAAATACAATGTTGTTAGTATTAGAGGAAGAGAGAGAATTGAGGGGAAGGGAAGGAGAGAAGGCTGAAGTCACTTTTGGACTTTTAAATTTTTCATGTTATGGTGTCACAGACAGTTAGAAATAGGGTAGAGAATGAGGAGGACCTGTTCAGAGAGGAAGACCAAGATGTCATTTATGTAAAAATAACATTGAGAGTGGGTATAATGTCTTCATGGGGAAAAGCAAAGTAAGAAAGAAGCATAATGAAGGCCCGAGTGCTGGGAAGAGACTACTTGGAGGAGGAGGAAGAATTTACTGAAGAAGAAAAGAAATGGGTGGAAAGAGAGCAAGAGGTCTGATATAGTATCTCGTGGGCTGGGAATACACTGTAGGAAGGACACGGTGATAGCTGGCATCAAGTATACAGAAATCAAGAAGAATGTGACTGAGCAAAAGCTGAATTTTAGACTTGGTACCACCTGAACTTGGTACCAGTTGAAACATTAGACACCATCAAAGGGCAGAAGCCAGACAATTATTTGTATACATTCTTTTTGTTTTTTTCATTTTTAAATGTGTTTTTGTTTGAAGAAGTCAAAAGACATATTAGAATATTATCTTTCTTTTTACCTGTTTTCATATAAAATTAGAAATGAACTTGGTATTTAATGGCATTTTTTTCCTTTGGAGTCACTCCCTAGCAGGTATAGGTGAAGCAATTCTTAGCAAGCCAGGAGTGAAGATAGCTGGCACCTATTTTTAATTTTATGTCCTTCTCTGAAAGGAGGTTAAGCTAATAAAAATGTTTTGTGCAGTGATAAATTTCAGATCATTATTTACAAAGCTGGAAAACTTCCAGACATGGGCTACTTACTAGCATCCAATTTCCAAGTTAAATGATTATTTAATTGTAATCTCTCGCCATAATTTATCCTTTTAGGTCTTGGCATGGTCACACCTATCAATGACCTTCCTGGTGCAGACACATCCTCATACGTAAAAGGAGAAAAACTTGCTCGTTGTAAACTCGCCAGCCTGTACAGACTTGCAGACTTGTTTGGATGGGCACACCTCGCAAACACATACATCTCAGTAAGCTCTTTGCTTTTGATTTCTTTTTCTAAAGTTCCAACTAGAAGGCAACAAGGGCCTTTGCACCTTTGCTTGGAAGTTCAGCTTAAGACAATGCTGACTTAAACCTTATCTCTAAGAAAAAGGCTATGGTCTCCCACCATTCTCTTTACTGCCTGTGTTGTTCCTCCAATGCAAAGCAGCTGCGGAACCTTCCCAAGAAAAAAATCTTGTGGCAGAATCACTCCTTTCCTGTTAATCATATCTGAGCTTCATTCACATTAAAAAGCACTTCCGGCCAGGAAAGTAGAGGATAGCAAAGTTTTTATCTTTTCCTTATTTACATACTACAGGCATTGAAAGTTAGGATCCATATGAAAAAGAATTCATAGATTTTTGTCTTTTTGAGACTTGAAAGTGGGAAGGAATAAGAGAGGGAGGGATGGGGGAGAAGGGGAGAGAGAAAGAACAAAACAACTTTTGAGAGGTTTTTGTTGTTGATTTTGGTCTTTTTTGGGACAGGGTATCCCTGTAGCTCCAGCTGGCCTGGAACTCGCTAATGTAGACCAGACTGGCCTGGAACTCATAGATCTGTTTGCTTGCCTCTGCCTCCTTAGTGTTGGGATTAAAGGTGTGCACCACCACACCGTGCATGCAGATATTGTTTGAAAAATACCAGAATGAAACCTAATTCTTTTTCTGTTCACAATCATCTGTTTGCCATAATTGAAAATATGACACTGTTTATAATGAAGATACTGTGTGATAGAAACGGTGTAGACAGAATCCAGAGTTACCAACAGGCTTTGTTTTCCCCTGGCCGCTCTTTAGTTACTCTACCTTAAGTCTTTCATGGAAAGAGATTTTCTTCTCTTTCCTGCCCACTTTTGCTTAATCTCCGTGTTGCAGATTAAGATTATAATCACTACCACATTCAGTTGAATAATGTTGGCAATTTTTTTTTTAATTTAGTAGTTCCTGAACAACCTTAGAACCCCCAAAATAATACTTGAGGTAAGTTAGTAAATGAGGGCATAGTGTCAGAACTTTTTAGCAAGTATTTGAGAATTTAAAACTTTTTAAATTGAATCATTGTATATTTCATACAGAAATCCCAATCAATTTGAATCATCTTTATACCCCTTCCCCACTGGCACCTCCCCTCAGCCCCTACTGGGATCCATACATTCTGTCATCTGTGTTAAGGTGTCCTGTGTCAAGTTAGTGTCTCCAGATGTTCCTCAGTGCAAGTTCATCCACTGTGGTTTTCAGCCTATCCAGAATCCCTCGCTTTAAGATTAGCTCAGACCTGTGGAAATGGGCCGCAGACCCCATTCTTTGCAAAAGAAATACTGGCAGCTGATTATGGTTGGGTGAGGAAGAGAACTGAAAACTTGTAAGAACAGATTCACATTGTAGATCTCAACATTTTGTTTTTGTTTGTTTTTTTTTTTTCTGTGACTCTCTATTCATTGAAAGTATATTCCTAGTCACATTTATGTTGTAAAGCATGAGTGCTTTAGATTAGAGTAAGTTCTTATTTTTCCTTTCTTCTAGGTGAGAATAAGTAAGGAGCAAGACCACATCATCATCATCCCTAGAGGTCTCTCTTTTTCTGAAGCCACAGCCTCCAATTTGGTATACTTTTCCTTTCTATATTACGTTTCTGAGTTCTCTTGTACATTTTAGAACAGTTCTTTAGGTATAGCATCAAACAAGAAAAAAATAGGGTTAGAAAAACAAAGCACTATGAAGGGTTTAGAAAATTATTTTTAGAAAAAGTTTTAGGATTCAAGAAAAATAGGATGATTAAAAAGATAATAAAGGAGTTGGAAGTATTTTACCTGTTTCTGTTTTGAAAGAAATCTTTTTAATATTGTCCACCTTATATGTTTGGAAAAAAAGTATTCAAACATGGTTAATATGTATTCTGTAGTTAGATTTAAGCAGTTCAGTTGATGTGGAGACAGCATCTGACCCAGCATTTCCCTCCTTCCCAGGATTGCATTCCTAGCCACCTTCATGAATTTACAGAGCAACTGGAGCAGCACCAGCCCAGGTGCTGCAGTGTTAGCAGGAGGAAGGTTTCCAGCCAGTTGCAGTAGATGCTAGATGTGTCCAAACCTCTGATGAAGAGCTTATGTTAATACATTCCTTGGACTTGTGCTTCTTGCTAAATTCTAACTTTTATTATGTAATACTCATTTTAGAACTAAAGTTTTATGGGAACAAAGCTAAATACTTTCTTTTACAAATTGTTTCTGGCTGCCTTTGTACTTCAGGAGTAGTTCGGTTGTTGCAACAGAGGACTGTCCAGTATAAAATACTTACCATCTGACTTTTTGTACAGACTTTCCACTCCCTGGGCTAGCTTGTGGGACATCTGTACCAATTAAATGTATCTTTTTGATTTTTCTAGGTGAAAGTCAATATAATAGGAGAAGTGGTTGACCAGGGAAGTACTAATTTGAAAATTGACCATACAGGATTCAGTCCCCATGCCGCAATCTATTCAACACGTCCCGATGTGAAGTGTGTGATACACATTCATACCCTTGCCACAGCAGCTGTAAGTTAGCCCTGGGCAAAACCAGAATGAATGTAGAAAATAGTGCTTTTCTGACCTTCCCAATGTGCATTCCTTCACATCCCGACATTCATTAACCTTCCATATACCCAGGAAGAAAAAGGCTTTTAGAACCAAAATACTGCCATTTTGGAAGCAACTGGAACAATCACATTTGGATTTAAAAATTAAAGAGTTTAATAATTGGATTGTTGAGTTTTGTGAACAAAATTTCTTTCACATTATTTGATATAGCATTTAAGTTGTATCCCTTAAATTCTTTATTTTTTTTTCCTTTCTGCAAGAAATGAAGAATTAAGCATGTGGGGGGGGGGTTGTGAGGGTGTGCTGCAATGCAGCGGCCAGTCAGTGCTTTGGGGCTGCCTAAAGAATCAGATTCCAATAAATGTATACAGTAACTGAATGTGTACTCTTGGACCCAATCAATAGGTGTCCTCCATGAAGTGTGGGATCCTTCCAATTTCTCAAGAGTCCCTTATCCTGGGAGAAGTTGCCTATTATGACTACCAAGGAGCACTTGATGAAGAAGAAGAAAGAATTGAACTACAGAAAGTTCTGGGGCCGAGTTGTAAGGTATGTAGTAGTCTCTATCTGAGGAGCTATTTTGGTTGCTCCTGCTTTTGATGAAAACTGTGTATGCTATGCCAGTTATTTAAAGTGATTGCTCTGGGGCATCTATTTTAGGTGCTGGTACTCAGGAATCATGGTGTGGTAGCACTTGGAGAGACACTTGAGGAGGCTTTTCATTATATTTTTAATGTGCAGATGGCCTGTGAGATTCAGGTAGGAAACTTTTTTTATTGCTTTATTGTTGACCTGTTTAGTTGGCTTTTGAGTTTACTTTTTTTTTTTTAAGCTGTCTTTTGGGGGATTTTTTTTCCTTTTTTAATTTGTTTGGGTTTTGTTTTAACTTTTGTTTTTATTTTATATGAATAAGTGTTTTGCCTGCATGTACGTAAGTACATCCATGTGCACAGTGCTGGTGTAGGCTAGAAGAGGGCCTCAGATCCCCTGGAAGTAGAATTACGGAGGGTTGTTAGCCAACATGTGTGTTTACTAGTTTGCAAGGCCCTATTGGCCAGTTCTGTCTTTCAATAGAAGTTGTACTCAAGTAAAAAAAATGTTCAGTTATCCTTTTTTTAGTATTTTTAATGTATTTCATACACAACATCTTAATCGTCTTTATAGCCCTCCCTATCTGCGCCCTCCCACAGCCCCACCAGCAGATTTCATGCATTCTGTCATTTATAGTAAGGACTGTCAAGTCAAGTTAGTGTACCAGACGTCCCTCAGTGCAAGTTCATCCACTGGGTCTAATCAGCCTATCCAAAGTCACTCCCTTAAAGAAGATTAGCTCTCCCTCAGTCAGCAGTAATCAGCTGCCCATAGATGGGAGACTGTTACAGAGTTCCACAACTGGCACATACAGAGATTAAGTGTCTGTGAGATGCCCAACCCTAGTAACACATCTACACCTAAGACTCACAGAACATAGTGGAACAAGAGGTAGAGAGAATACTAGCGCATCTCTCAACTCTTGTCAACAAAATTCCTATTCTTTCATGTTAAGGTAGTGCCTATTTTTGAAGGGGAAATGAGTTTCTTACAGACAGCAAGAAGATTTTGTTTCTTAATCCATTCAGCTAGCTTGTGTCTTTTGACTGGGGAGTAGGCTGTTGATATTTAAACTTATTGAAAGATGTGTATTGATTACCATCATTTTAATTTCTGTTTGCATTCTTGGTCTAATCTTGTTTTTCCACAATTATCCTTTCATTTAGTTTCTTCCTGCTGCCTCTTAGGTGTTGTCATTCCTTCCTTCAGTTCTTTGTATTGCTTTGAGTAGTCCCTGAAGGGGCTGGTTTGGTGGACATGAATTCTTTCTACCTATTTGTGTCATGGAAAATTTTTCTTTGCCCTTCAACTATAATAGACAGTTTTGCTAGGTAAAGTATTCTAGATTGTCTGGGTGTAGTCCTTAGTCCTAGTATTTGGGAGGAGAGGCAGGCCAATTCCTAAGATCCAAGCTAGCTGGGGCTAAGGGAGATCCTGTCTCAAAAAGACAAAAAAAAAAAAGTATTCTGGATAGGCATCTATGGTTTAGAACTGAGAATACTTTGGTTCAGGCTCTTCTGGCTTTCATAGTTTGCACTGAAAAGCTAGCTGTAATTCTGATGGGTTTTCTTTTATATGTGACTTGTTTTTCTCTTGAAGATTTCAGTGTTCTCTCTTTGTTCTGTACATTTAGTGTTTTTACTTTGATATGCTGTGAGGAGTTCCTTTCTGGTCCTGTGTTCTGTGTGCTTCTTGTGTATGTATGGGCATATCTCTTCTCCATGTAGTTGCCCACAGTGTATAGATTTGGTCTTTTCATGGTGTCCCACAGTTCTGCATATTCCATTCCTTTTTTTTTCTTAATTTTTCATGTTCTTTACTTAGATGGTCAAATTCTTTAATTTGATCAACCAATATTTCGTTCATTCAGCAGTGAGGCTTTCTTCTGTCGTTCCAGATTGGCTTACTGTGTGTTTCACTCCTTCATTTCAGCCTGTTTTCTTCCATATTTCTCTTTAGTGAATTCAGTCAGAAGTTTATCCCTATCTTCTTTTAGTTCTTTGAGTTGTTGGTGTGTTCTTTAAATGCATTAAATTCTTTGATCATATTTATGGTTGTTCTTTTAAGATCTGTGTCCTAGGATATCTCTAGGAGGTTCTCATTATAGAACTCTGCTGTAGGACTGGTAGTGTTGGTGGGAACATATTACTTTGGATTTTCATACTACTATTTTTTCATTGTGGTTTGAACATGTGGATTTCTTTTGCTGCTTGTGATTCTGGTGTGAAACTCAAGCCTTCTCTGTTGAGTTGAAGTCTCATTCTGTTTATATTATTGATGTGCTTTAGCTGCTTTCTGATTGGGTATGAAAAGCTGGTTGGTCTAGGCTTCAGGTACTCTATTTTGATTTTATATTGGAGGGACCAGATGGCTCCATTCAGGCTACTTAGGAGGTTTCCAGGAGGACAAAGAAGCCCTAGCTAGTTAGGAACACTTCAGAAGCCTCAGATGGATAGTACCAAGGTCCAAGGAAAGGAGATAGTAGGTGGATGTACTGGTCCCTACTGGTCAGCAGGAAGTGCAGAAGGTCCCAAAGCAGGGGAATGGGTACAGTGTGATTTGGGAAGTTCACTCCAGAGGCCAAGTCAGGCACTCTCCGGCAATCTCCAAAGGTCTCAGTTATCTTTTGAGGTTAAAAAAAAAAAAAAAAAAAAATGAAGAAAAGGTGCTGGAGAGATGGCTCAGCAATTAAGAGTACCGACTGCTCCTGCAAGGATCCAGGTTTGATTCCCAGCACCCACATGGAAACTAACTGTCCGTAACTTCAGTTCCAGGTGAATCTGATGCCTTCTTCTGACCTCCACAGGCATTGCACAACACAGGTACACATGCAGGCAGTACACTCGTACACAAAAAATAAAAATAATAAAAGAAATATTTTTTAAAATTGAAGAAAGGAAACTAAAATTCACCAATGTAAGCGCCCTGAAAACTTCACTTTCCTCACAGTCTCCTTTTGTTTCCCTCCACTGACGGTGCTGACTAAGAAACAGAGGCGCCTGCAATCGAAAGATGGGACTAACACCAGAAGTTTTATGAACTCAAGCAGTTTCCAACAGTTTCTGGCCTCTGTGTTGTAATACATTAGATATTTACTAACCACATTTTTTCCTCAGAGATGCTGAGTATATGTGAAGGCTCTTATATCCCTCTTCAAATCAAGCAGATTCTCTTGAAATGAATAGCAATAATCTTCATTTACTTGAAGGACCAGAAGGAAGAAGAAAAAAACCTGTTTCTACTGTTTGTTTGTTTGTTTGTTTGTTTTCAAAATATGGGCCTTCTGTGTAGCCAAGGCTAGCCCCAAACTTGACATCCTTCTGCCATAGCCTCCTGAATGTTAAGGATTTCAGACATATACCACCACACTCCGTCTTTGAGTCTCTACTAACTTTTTCATGACCAACTTCTCTTTTGCTTTAGTGGTCCATCTTCTCAAGTGGGGCTGTCAAAACCTTAATTAAGATAGTAAGCTATCAACTTCAGTCTAAATACCCTTAAATGGAAACTATAGTATCTCTCTGTTTTTTCTAAATTACGTCTCTCAACAGGAGTATTAACTAGATAGTCATGGGCAATTTTTTAAGAAAATAAAATTAAAATCTAGTATGAAAACTTGGTTACTTGAAACTTAATAAAGATGTGGTTCTAAATGTGCTCTCCACTGAAGTATGGGAGTCATGGAAGATCCTTTTTCAGGTGATGGAAAGGTGCCAGAACTGCTGGCCTGCACACCAGAGTTTGTTTGTCTTTGTTCTTAGCCTCACAAGGGTTGTGGGGTTTTGCCAAATTTAGATTGTAACTTTTTGAAAATAAAAATCCTCATTATGGTCTTCATGGTTTTGCATCTATATACCTTACCATTGATCACAGGTGCAAGCAATAGCGGGGGCAGGTGGAGTAGACAATCTGCTTGTGCTGGATCTTCAGAAGTATAAAGCTTTCACTCACGGTGTAGCAGCATCTGGAGGAGGCGGTGTGAACATGGGTTCTCATCAGAAATGGAAGATTGGCGAGATTGAGTTCGAAGGACTGATGAGGACTCTGGACAATTTGGTAGGTGGAAATTTAAAGCTAAATGTGGTTCCGTGTCTCCAGATTCAAGAGCACATACTTTCATTTGGTTTTAGAATACACTTCTAACTTCTCTAGGACCTGAGTTTGACCCTACAAAAGAACATTGGTGTAATTTCACCACGTTTTTAGGAATCAAACAGTTAAATGCACAGATATTATCCCTTTCTCCTAAGAATACAACACTCTGTTGTTATAGTCACTGCATTGTATAGTGCATTCTTGAACTTAATTCTCCTGTCTAGCTGAAAGTTTGTGTTTATTTGATCACCTTCTCCTTACATCTATCCTCTGGTGGCCACTTTAACCACGCCTGTGAATTCAGCTTCTTTAGATTACACATGTAGGTTCAGTTGTGTGGTATTTGCCTTTCAGCACCTGGCTTATTTCACTTAGGTGAATGTCCTCCATGTTCACCCATGTCACCACTCATGCCAGAATCTCTTTTAAAGGCTATATACAGCGCAGGCATGGTGGCACATGCCTTCAATGCCAGCCTGGTCTACATAGTGAGTTCCAGGCCAGCTGGGGCTATAGGGAGGCCCTGTCTCAAAAAGTTGCATAGTTGTATTCCATTGTGTATATGATATATTATGATATATTTTCTTCTCCCCCCTTAAATTTTATGTGGGATTTACTGAGACATAATGAGTATACAAGTCTGAAAAGTTCACAAAAGTCTATACAACAGAAAAATATGACATTTTCCAAAACTAATCACTTGTTAGCAAACTTGCTGTGACACGTTTTCATCATCCATTAATAGATAGCTGGTTATTGTGACAAGTGCTTCTGTGAAAGTGCATGTTGACTTCACTTTCTTCGGATAGATACTCCATAGTGAGATTATTGAACCACATAGTAGTTTTCTTTGTGAGTTTATGAGAGCCTCTATACGATTTGGATTATGGCTGTGCTAATTTGCAATCCCTCCAAACAGTTCACAAGAGTTCTCTTTCTCCTTCCTTCCCCCAACACTTATCTCTTGTCTTCCAGGTAGTAGTAAACAGATCTTAACAGATGGGGTTCTTCTGAGCACTTCTCTGATCAGTGCTGTAGGTATTTTCCTAGATCTGTTAGCCGTTTGAGTGCCCTGGTTTGAGAAGTATTTACTCACATCCTTTGCTAATGTGTGAAGGGGTATTTCTGGTTACTGAGTGGATTTTTTTGCCCCTTGGAGCTGTATGGTTTGGCAGATGTCCTCTTGAATTTTTTACCCTCTTCCATGGAGCATCAGAAAACAGATTGTCTTCAGACCCAGGAAGGAAAACTTAAACAAGCACAGAGCTTTGATTTCCATCTTCAGTGTAGAAATGACCTTTGTCAGGAACAGTGAAGTAGAAGTTGCATCGCCAGCGAGGGTCGGTTTCAGCCAGATCTGAAATTCACTTAATCTCAACTGGAGATATGCGGGGCTTAGAAAGATATTTTCTCTTTTGCTTTTTGGCAAAGGACTCTTTTTGAATCATTTTAAAGAAGTGAACTCCGTCTACAGCGCTATATTAGTGCAGGTTGACATCTTCAGATGTGGTTTGTCCTCCTACAGGGCTACAGAACAGGCTATGCATACAGACACCCTCTCGTTCGAGAGAAGCCTCGGCACAAGAGTGATGTGGAAATCCCAGCCACTGTCACCGCTTTTTCCTTCGAAGATGACACGGTGCCACTCTCTCCTCTCAAGTACATGGCTCAGAGGCAACAGCGTGAAAAAACAAGATGGCTGAATTCACCAAATACTTACATGAAAGTCAATGTACCAGAGGAATCTCGGAATGGGGAAACCAGTCCCAGGACCAAAATCACAGTATGCCTCCATTCTACATAGTTTCTTCTCAAAACATTTTGTCTAATTACTCATGAGTTGAGTGTTCTCTGAGTTATTAGAAAAGTAGGATAACTGTGAAAATATGGCTAGCCGTTTATCAGGTATTTTGTTTAAGGCACTGTTCTAAGTGTCATACATGAGTGACTTCATTTTGTTCTAACACAAAATGGATGCTGTTTTTCTCCCTTTTACAGATGAGAAAGCCAAAGCAAGAGGAGATAACTGGCTTTTGTTTTGTTTTTATGGTAAAGTCAGTTTGGATGCCAACAGTCTGGCTTGAACCTAGTTCCTACCCCCCCATGACACTGCTGTGTGGCTTACACTGCCCAGTGCATTAGAGCTCTACAGTTAGAATACCAAGTTGTGCCAAAGTTGCATAAATTTGTGTGTGTGTATTTTTTTTTGAAGTCATGATCTTAAAGATGTATATTAGGTTGTTTATCTGTCTTAGATAAACAGGGTTTGGTTTGGTTTGGTTTGGTTTATCTGTTTTGGTTCAGATTTGGTTTGGTTTTTTAAGACACCATCTCAGTATATAGTTCCTCCTGACCTTGAACTCACAGAACTTTCCCTGCCTCTGCTTCTTGAGTGCTAGGGTTAAAGTCATGTGCTACCACACCCATTTCCACCAAAACATTCTTCAAAATCAGTTCATACTGTCATATCTATCAATAACACTCAATATGGGAATACTTAGATATGTGCTTCATCCACAAGATTTCTGCTTTGCAGGAAAAGAATGTATTTCAACTCAGTTTTCCCAGAAATCATTTTACTGACAGAGATTGATGGTCAGCCATCATTAATCTTGTTCAATATTAGCATCCTCTAAGGGTTAGATTTTTGTGAGGTAAATGAGAGGAATTATATAAGGTCCCCCAAACCCTGTCGATCTGTTATGCTATGTACTTAGATTATCTTACTAAAAAAATTGAAGCCTTAGCCTTTTGTTCAGCCAAAACTAAAAAGCAACACCTAGAAAACTGTATCTTAAAGAGATCCTTGCATGTTCTTCAGTGCCTTCTCGACTGTTGTCATCTGATGAAACTGAGCACAGGACATAGAATTTTGAATGTCATTAGACACAGTCATACTCTGTGTTTGAAATATTTTCAGCTGTCAGGAAGAGGAAGTTTAATTAGCAGTGTAACTGATCATTCGTGTGAACTGTAATGGTCTTTTTGAGACAGTGTCTCCCTATAGCCCCAGCAGACCTGGAACTCACTATGTAAACCAGGCTGGCCTTGAACTCACAGAGATCTGCCTGCCTCTGCCTCCTAAGTTTTATTTCATTTTCTTACGTGAATACTTTCTGTAAGGATTTTTCTAACTAGTATACTAAGATACTACTTAATAAAATGTGATTGGTGTATGCCCCCCCTTGAGACTATAAACAATTACTCAGTATCTAATATTTCCTTAACAGAAACAACTTCATTCTAGAAATTTTCTATTCTTTATTCTTTAGTGGATGAAAGCAGAGGATTCCTCTAAAGTTAGTAGTGGAACACCTATCAAAATTGAAGATCCCAATCAGTTTGTTCCTTTAAATACAAATCCAAATGAGGTGCTAGAAAAGAGAAACAAGGTAAGACAAGGTCCTCTGTATCCAAAGAAGACATTTTATCCTGTTGAATGATTAAGTCACTAGTGATTGAATCTGGTAACAAGCATAGGTGTTTGGGTACCTAGTTCAAGCTTGGATCAGTGAACAAGCTACGTGAGAAATATTAAACCTGCTTCTGCCTTAAATGGCCGTAGTAGTAGTTGAGAAGCTCAGTTCTCTCACTGTATGACCGTAGGAGGCCCCGTACCAGCAGGGGAGAGATTAATGTTAGTGTTGGGATGGTGAAAAGCGTCTTCATGATGGGGAAAACTGAAGCACTCTTACATGGGCAGGTCAAACAGTAAGCTTTTAGGAGAGGAGAAGGTAAATGTCATCTTCACGGTTACCCCAAGAACTTACTGTTTTGATTCAGATTCGAGAACAAAACCGATATGATTTGAAAACTGCAGGACCACAGTCTCAGTTGCTTGCTGGAATTGTTGTGGATAAGCCTCCTTCTGTAAGTCTGAAGCATCATGATCTTTGTTTTTGATCTGCCACATAATTTCTTTGTTGTTGTTCTTGTTGTTGTTTTTTTAACTAAAGTTAATGTTAGTACAAGTTTAAAAGTCAAAATTTTTCACAGGGTACAAAATACTGGTCTTCGTTACCAATTTCAAGGGAAAATGCATTTTCAGTTACCTCTAGCATTTGCCTTTATGTTTTTAAAATTGATTTCTTTTACTGTTGTTTCTTAATGTATGTGAGTGTTTTACCTGCATATAAGTGCACCACATGAGTGCAGTACCCATGGAGGCCAGAAGAGGGCATTAGATCCCCTGGAACAGGAGTTACAGTTATGAGTCACCATGTGGGTGTTGGGAACCAAACCCCAGTCCTCTACAAGAGCAACAAGTGCTCTTAACTGATGAGCCCTTTCTCAGTCTCCAGCTTCCATGTTTTTAAATAGCATCTCTATAAGCTATTTCTATACACCTGTAATTCCAACTACTCTGGAGAATGAGGCAGGAGGTTTACAAGTCTGAAGACAGTCTGGACAACACCGCAGGATATACATCCCAAAATGACAGCAACAAAATAGCATCTTTATTCTGCTTTTTCTTGGTTTACCAATTTTAGTCATCAGCTCATTTCACCAAATATCATCTTATTTATTTCTCACTTAAAGAGAAAAAAACACTGCTATTTATATTGTATAAAGCTATAAATTATGATTCCTAATTTTAGAGATTGAAAAACCTGGAGAAACGTTTATCTTCAAAATAGGAACAATAGTGATTTAAATTTTTAGTCTATACCTGTTCACACAGTGCTTCCTTTTGCCTCTCCCCCTTCTGCGTCTCCCACTCCTCCCAGGAAAGTGTATCATAATTGGTTTCTGACTGTTAGTCAGCTTTCAGGGCTAATGTTACTGTGTGTTCACTATTGAGGCTGGTAGTCTCCATGATTCATTTCTTTGCTTTCTTATGCAACATTCAGCTTTGAGTTAACAATTGCTTCCCTTCTGCATTAGTTTAGTATTTAGGAGTTTATATTTTTCCCAGACTTTTTTGTTGCACACACACATACACACACACACACACACACACACACACACACACATAATGTGTGTATGTGTCAGAAAACTGATTAATTAATGAAATGGAAATTAATAGAATAATACAAAATATCAATTAAAGAATTGATTCTAAGAAAGGATAAACAAGAGTGACAAATACTTAAGCCAAAATAAACAAAGAAGTGAAGATCCAAATAGTAAAGTTGGAGATGAAAAAAGTGGGATATTGAAATCCAGAGAGTACTCTGAAAATTTATAATCCAATAAGCTAGAAAATGTAGAAGAAACTGATAAATTTCTACATATTTATGGTCAATGAAAATTGGACCAAGAAGTTTAAAAAATAAAACTGAACAGATCAATAAAAAACAAGACCCAAACAAAGAAAACCATAAGGCTGAAAGGATCCACTGTTGAATTTTATAATATCTTTAAAGAAAAACTAACTCCAGTCTTCCTTAAAGTAGCTCATGAAATAGAAAAGTAAGGAAAATTTTCATTCTTTCTACATAAACCGTAATAACCTTAATACCAAAACCAGAAAAAGAAACAACAGGGGAAAAAACCTTCAGGTCAGTTTTCTTAATGAACAAAGCTATAGAAATCCTTCATAAAATATTTGCAAATCAAATTGAAGAGTACATTGAAAAGATAATGCACCATAATCAAGTTGGTTTTGTTCTAAGAATGCAAGGAGATTCAACGTCTGTAAATCAGTGGACATGCTCAATAGACATATATCAACAAACAAACAGAAACAAGGACAAAATCACATGCTCATTTCTATAGGTGAAGAAAACATCCTTTGACAAAATTCAGCATATCTTCACAATAAAAGCTGCGAAATTAGAACTAGAAGTTTCATTCCTCAGCACAGTCAAAACTATCCAGTAGACCTAAAGCCAGCATTACTAAACGGGAGAAAAATGAAAATCGGGAACGAGAGAAGGGTGCCCACTCTCTCTATTCTTGAGCAGTAAAGCAAAAGAAAGGAATTAAAAGGAATTCAAATAGGAAAAGAAATTGAATTATCTTTATTATGACAATATCTGTATTACTGAAAGTGACCTACAGATTCAGTGCAATCCCCATCAGACATCCAGTGGCATTCTTTACAGAAACTGGGGGAAGGGCGGATTCAGAAATTCAAATGAAAGCACAAAAGACTCCAAATAGGTAAACAGACCTATGGAAATTCAGAGACACACATACACAGAAGGAAGGTGGCACAAGGAGAGGTGCAGAAAGGAAAGAAGGGAGGAGGGCAGAAGAGAGACCTGGAATCGGCCTCAGATTGGAGTGCAGAGCCCCAGGAGCAAAAGCAACACGGCACTGGCATAAAATGCACGCATGGCCAGTGGGGTATGACAGAAACCCACGAAGGCCACAGGACCGCATCCATGGGGCTCCTGACAAGCTGCCAAATACATATATTGGAGAAAAGACCGTCTAATGAATGGCGCTGGGAGATTAGATGTCCACGTATGGAAGACTAAAACCAGATCCCTTCTCACCCTGTACGGAGACCAACTCAAAAGGTATCAGTGTAGCACCTGGGCTTCTGAAAGAACTAGTGGAAAACAGAAGGGGACTGGGAGACACGGGTAGTGACTTCTGAAAAGGACTCCAGTAAGCAACAGGAATAGACCAGCAGGGGTGTTAAATGAAACAGCAGACTGAAGAGACAGCCTACAGCATGGAAGGAATCTTAGTCTGCTATTCCTCTAACAGAGAATTAATGTTAAGTATGTGTTTAAAAACAACTAAATGCCTGAAGAACAAATAAACTGATCAGTAAATGAGCAAGTCAGTGGAACAGAATGACTGTGTGGAAAAAACGTACAGTATCTGTAGCCATAAGGGCAATGCAAATCAAAACAATTCAAATGGAAGCACAGAAGGCCCCCAGTAGCCAAAAGAACCCTAAACAAAACCTCCTGCATGTAGAAGACTGAAACTGGATCTCTGCCTTCCACCTTGTATAAACATCAACTTAGGATGGAGCAGAAGTGTACGACTTGAAATTACTAGAAGTTTTCAAATATTCTAGTTGATTAAGATGATATTTTGGCAAAGCTGCTTCAGGCAAAACAATCCCATACTTGAAATAAAATTCCAGAGCATCTCCTCTAAAATCTCTTCCTCCATGCATAGAACATGCTTCCGTCATGCTCACCATCCCTGCATAGAACATGCCTCCGTCGTGCTCACCATCCCTGCATAGAGCATGCCTCCGTCGTGCTCACCATCCCTGCATAGAGCATGCCTCCGTCATGCTCATTCCCATTATTTTCCCCCTCTTGGTTCCTTTACTATTTGCTTCATTTTTTTTAATTCCAGATCTCATATGTAGAGGAAGCATGTGACATATGTCTTTCTGAATCTCTTTCCAGTTACATCCATTTCCCTGTCACCTGATTGTGTTGTTCTTTATGGTTGAGTAATACCCTTGTGTATATATATACATTTTCTTTGTTGCTAGAGCTAGCTGAGTACATGTATCTTTATTGTATATTGACTTTGATTCCCATCAGCTATATACTCAGGAGTTGTGTAAGTTGGATCATATGGTAATTCTATTTTTAATCTGAGAAAAGGGTTTAAAAAAATTTTTTTAAGCATGTTGCTTTTTGTCATGTGTTAGAATTGCTGTGAAGCAGGGAATCACAGACTTTTGTGCGTGTCTTGTGTGTTTGTGTGTGTATAATAAAGCTAACTTGTGTTGTTTCGGTTTTCTCTTTGGAAGACCATGCAATTTGAAGATGATGATCATGGCCCACCAGCTCCTCCTAACCCATTCAGTCATCTCACAGAAGGAGAACTTGAAGAATACAAGAAGACAATCGAAAGAAAACAGCAAGGCCTGGAAGGTTGGTTCATTTTTAGATCAAGGATGGGGATAACTAACCACATTGATAACAGATAACAACAGTAGAACATCCCAAGTTAGATGACTAAAGGCAATCAAAGTTTTCTTTTTTAATTTTTCTTTGTGTTCCTTTGTGTATTTGATCCATTCTAGCTACTCTGCTCTAGTCCTTTGCCAAGTGCAGGTGAGGCTAATTTGCAAAGAACTACCCACTGTTGGTTAAGACAGAAAAAACTGTTGTTCCTCAGAAAGGAATCTGAATGCTGGCTATTTTATAGTAAAATTTATAACACCAAATCCCCAGATGTTATGAAAAGTTGCCAAAGGTAATAGATACAGATGTATCATCATTCACTTTAGACATTTTATAGTATGTGGATTTTTTAAAACTTTATTTTGAAATAATTACAGATTCACAAGAATGTGATTTTTCGCTTGCAGAATTGTTGCTCTTTCGAAATCAACATTTAAAATAAATTGCTAGAGGGACCAGAAAAACAGCTCAGCAGTTAAGAACACTGCCAAGGACCCAGGTTCATTCTCCAGCACCCATATGGTGGCTGACAGTGGGGATCCAGTGCCCTCTTATGGTCTCCATGGGCACTGCGTGCACACACCCATACAGGCAAAACACTCAGACACATAAAATAAAAATAAATACATAAATAAATAAAGTTTTGTTAAAGGAAATCTGTAATCCCAAAGTGGGTAAGAGCCTCTGCTTCAGTCCATTGATAGCATTCAGTTAAAACTTTTACCTGGAGGGAGACAAAAGCCGGTAATTAAATAATCTTTGCCCATGTCAGATACCATTTGAGTTCTGATGGCTAGTGTATATGACATCTAGGCCAATCAATGAATAATTTTTAATCAGTGTGTTCATTCCTTTATCCCAAAAGTAAGTTATCCTAACTCATTAATGTAGTTACATGTTCTAAGTGGCAAATTGAACTTGTTTAT
The DNA here is from genome assembly GCA_035773235.1 of Eospalax fontanierii. Classification (NCBI taxonomy): domain Eukaryota; kingdom Metazoa; phylum Chordata; class Mammalia; order Rodentia; family Spalacidae; genus Eospalax; species Eospalax fontanierii. Next base: position 11,892,462 of record CM069544.1, on the reverse strand, counting down.
TCTGACATAAGGTTGGCCACTTTGTCTTGTTGGGTTTTATTTTGTAAAATGTCCCTGTTTCATCTCTTATTTTTTGAAAGCCTAACGATGCCAGGTAACAATTATCCTTCTCTGGAACTCTCACTTTTTATATATGATTTTATAAGTGTTTCTTTTACATTCATCATGACCTCCTACATTAGCTCACTAATACTGCTCTGACAAAAATCACTAATTAGAAATTGTTCAGAAACTCAATGGAACCTTCTGCCTCATTTACATAGCAATGTCCATGAGGCCTCATAATTCATCTGGCTGTGTATTCTGGTTTCCTATCACTAGCAAAAATGAAATGCATACATATTCTTAGCCTGGGCTGCCAATGTCCATGCTTCCTTTGTAACCCTGTATGTAAAATTATTAGCAGCCAGAAATTTTAACACATTAATCTCTGAATGCATAATTATTGACATATGGGATAATGCTAGCATGCCCAACTCATAGCTGAAGAACTTATCTTCTTTTTTTGATATATGCACTAACCTCCCTGAATTCTTAAGCTTCTTTGTTTTGTTTTGCATGGCTTTTAACTAAACATCTTATCCAACAGATGCTGAGCAGGAATTACTGTCAGATGACGCTTCATCTGTTTCACAAATTCAGTCTCAAACTCAGTCTCCGCAAAATGTCCCTGAAAAATTAGAAGGTATTCAATGTAATTTCCCATAGTATTTATTGAGTAGTCTTGGGAGTCTTATTGTCATTAGTTTTTGTGTAAGAAATTGAACATTTTTTCATAGAAACTTTTTCATAGATTTTTACTTAAATCTCCCCAAAATGTTATACATTTTAGAAAATGGGGTACCACTTTGGTTCATTACTTAAATTGATTTATTTTTATTTGGTTTTGGACAACTCATAGTTTTTAAGGATTTGTGGAATTAAATTTGACTTGCCATGTTATACATCTTATCAATAGCATGAAGTTATTTTCACTTTGAAATTGCCACAGTGACCCCAAAACTAAAGTAAAATAGATGTTATCTTTATTTGCAGACTTACAATGAAATATCCATCATCAAACTAGCTTTGACTCTTAACACTTTTGCTTTCTTCCCCTTTACATCATTTAAGTAAATTAGCTTCATGCTAATCCCTAGGTCATTAAAATAACCTGTGCCCATTAAATTTAAAGTAACGGCTTGGTACATTACTAAGTTTTGAAAACTAAGCAGAAATGTTGTCATGTAAAATAACCCTCCCCTTTTTTAGAAAACCATGAGCTATTTTCCAAGAGCTTCACCTCCATGGAAGTGCCTGTCATGATAGTAAATGGTAAAGAAGATGTGCATGATGCTGAAGATGAGCTTGCTAAGCGAGTGAGTAGATTAACTACAAGCACGACCATAGAGAACATCGAAATCACAATCAAGTCACCAGAAAAAATCGAAGAAGTCCTGTCACCTGACGGCTCGCCTTCAAAATCACCATCCAAGAAAAAGAAGAAGTTCCGTACTCCTTCTTTTCTGAAAAAGAACAAAAAAAAGGAGAAAGTTGAAGCCTAAGTAGTCTTTTTGTAATTATTATTACGATGTTAAATTGCACATTTACATACCACATTTAAGTTGATCATGAATATACAGTGGTAGATCAGATTAGGGATATGTAGTAAACTGGACTTTTAAAAACTGGAAAGAGGTTTTACTAAAAGAAAAACATTATGAAAAAAACTTTCAAATTCATCTCTCTTTTTATATGTTCAAAAATGGCTTTGAATTTTTAAACAGTTGTAGTTTTAATTAGCTCTATCCTCGTGAAGTTCAGTTTATCAGTAACAGATATATTTGTCTGGATTACTTCAGGCCTTCTCCATAATCATAGTATCTGTTGGAAAGAAATTGCCAATGAACAAGTGAGAATTTTTACTTCTCAACACCTGCTTCACTTGGCAATCAAATTATAATTTTATTGTGGTTATTGACCTTGTCTTTTGGGTCCCCATTGTTCCAATGGGCATTAATAGAAAGTGTTAAAAGCTTCTAAGACAAAGATCTATAGCATTAGTATACACTGGTACATAATTTTTTAAAAAGTTTTAAGAAAAGATTTGTTTGGAATTTTATTCATAGTATAAAATTTCCTCACCTGAAGTAACTTTGTTTGCCAAAAAAAATCATTTTAATAAACTATAATTTTTGAAAGAATTCCTTTTTTATTAGTTTAGAAAACCCCTTATTTTTCATAGAGGGGATTTTGTACACATAACATGAGTTATTTAGTTTAACTCTGGCAAAAACAATTTTTGTATGTTGAGATGTTTGTATACCATTCAGTATAAGAGTGTCATATGCATCTTAGCCAATCATTTAACAGTAGCACACATTGGAGCTGCTTGGTACTGAGTGTGTAATTCAGGAGTCCAGGAACATGGCATCAAAAGGGCGTATAAAGCTATATCTAGACTCATATCTGAACCTTATAATGTATTTTTCTCTTAGTATTGCTAAGGAATGAAGAACATCTCAGAAGGTAACCAAATGAAAAGACTGAAAGGGAAAGTGAAAACTTAAGGGAAAAAAGATGGAATGTGAAAGAATTCTAGTGTGGGAGTGATGCATATTCTCAGTACAATACGTAGTCTGATTTATTGAAAACAAGTCCCAAATTTCCAAAATCTTGTTTCTCTGCCAAAATCATGTCTTGGTTGATATTTGAGTTTTAAGGGGTTAAACCCTTCTAACATACACTTCTAGAAGTCGGCATTAGAGTAAATCAGTGGATCCAATCCCACCAGTTAAGTTCCTTTCTAATGTAAATACAAATTTAAACTTAGGCTTAATATAGTTTTCTCCATTTTCCCAAGTGATGTCACAAATCAGTGTAAAACCAATGATCCAAAATAGTCAGTGAGTAAAAATAGGAAGGTGAGTCGGCATGCAAACATCACATTGATTACAGTGTGTTCTGGGCTGGTTCATTTGGCTGTGTGTGTGCGTGTGTGTGGTGATAAAAAGTTCAAACAGAGCCTGGAAATGTCATTGTAGATCTCACTAACTACTGGAATCAGTGTTTAATCTTAGTGGAAACTTTCAGTTGCTGAATTGTGTATCTGAGGGTTGTTTTGTGTTCTACATTGTTTATGTTGTGTTACAATGTATGTAGAAACAGTAACCTGTGAACCTTGCTTTTCCATAACTTTTAAAATATATATATATATCTAAATGAATGCAATGTGCATAAATATTTTTTAAGCGCAACAGTAAACTATTGCACCTTTTGCTAATGCCTCTATTTACTTGCTTTGGCATAATGAATGAGCCAATGAACCTCTGTGTCCTGTGGAAAAATGTATAAAAGTTATCCGATATTGCTCTTAGATGTTATGCTAATGTTAAATCACAAATAAACAGTATTTTAAATATATGGATTTGGTACAATGAGATTTCCTTTGGGGGGAATTTCTTAGCTTGCACTTTGTGTTCTGTCTAGTTTTATATAAACCTGTGAAACTTGTTTAAGATTGAAGCTTCTGAGACTGGAGCGATGGCTCAGTGGTTAAGAGCATCAGCTGCCCTTGCAGAGGACGGGTTCAATTGCCAGCACCCATATGGTGACCAACGATCATCCTTAACTCAGTTCCCGGGGATTTGATGCTGTCTTCTGACCTCCATGAGCATTGCATGGCTCAGGTGCACTTACATACAGGCAGTACACTCACACACATAAAATAACAATAATAAATTTAAAAGAAGATTAAAGCTTCTGAGTAAGGAGAGCTTGGATAAATGTATTTTTTATTTGATTTTAAATTCACATATACAGCATATATCATATATGATATAGTAAATATAAATAGTCCCTAATTTTAGTCTTGGTATGTTTCGGTGGCCTATGATTCTGGTAATTTAAATTTTGTTCATTTTAGGATAGATGTTGTAAGGATACGTATTAACTTTACATGTTAAATTATTACAAGCAACACTCTAAGAAAAACAGCAGAAAAATTAGAAAATAGTCATTCTTCCCCATTAACATTTAAATTTCTTAATCTCTTCCAGTTCTTGCCTAATTACATGTCTTTTCTAAATGTTAGTAATCGTAGTTTGAATATAATTTCTATCCTGGTTTTTTTTCCCTACTTAAAATTATCCTCCCTAGCCAGACAAGGTGGTACACTCCCATAATCCCAGCTCTAGGGAGGAAGAGCCAGGGAGAATCAGGAGTTCAAGGCTCACCTCAGCTACATAAGACTCTGTCTCAGAACCAGACCCTAGGAGGTTTTCAAATTGAATCCATCACATATAATTTTTCATGATTGCTTTTTCTACTTTGCCCTAAAAATAGAGTGCAGAAGGGAGAAATCATGTTAATTCCGGGTTCTGGTTAATCGAAGTTTTTACTATAATTACCTATTATATAAATGAAGGGCTTGTGCATAGAATAGATTCATAGTCTTGGTCATATTTAATTGTTACCTTGCCTTGTAAATAACTCTGTGGTAAAAGGGGGGAAAGAAGTTTCCATTTCAGAAAGATACTTATATCAAAATTGCCTTTGACAAAGCAACAGACGATTGTCCTTGGTTCTCTCTTGAGTCGGGACAGCTTGAAAAGTAGTTGCCTGTGTCTTTTTCCGTTAGTGTTTTCATTGTGTCTTTGAATATCGCCTTTTCAAAAAATTGGCAGGAAATTCATAAAAATAAGCCAATTTTTAAAATTCAAGGGTGATATATAGACACACATACACCCAAGTCTTGGCCAAACTGAGATTTTTAAAAGAGCAATTTTCTTTGTGGCCACTAGAGGGTAGAACAGACTAACAATACAACATCTCCAGTCCTTGGATTCAGCTTCGCTTTTTTTCTTAGACTGTAAGCACCATGTTTGTTGTGAAGAACTTGGAAGACATTTCCTTTGTTGCTTACTTTCACTAGACTGTTCTCAGTTTTGTCACTTTAGTAGGACCTAATTCCCCAGTATAACTGTCAGCTGCAGTGTTTGCAATGCCTGGGAAGATAACAGACAGCATGCTGAGAACTCAGGAGGCATGTTTCATTAACTGAAATGACTACCCATGGTTCATGCTTGTGAGTGACCGTGTAAAATGCGTCCTTATATAACAGGCGTCCTTGTTATCAAGGAGGTAGTTGATAATGTCTATCTTTTTTGATGCCTCTGTATAGCAAAGATTAGACTGAGTGTTTTTTATGTAACAACACACTTGGCCTTCTTCCCTCTGTCCCAGTAAAGTAGATGTTAAAATGTAAAAATGATGTTATTTCCATTTTGTACATGATAAAACCAAGGTTTGTAGATGATGAACAGGAAGTTCTAATATTTTGACCATAGACTCAGACTTCCAAAATTGCTCATGCCGTCCTGTATGCTAATCTCCACATGACATTTAGTGTCCATTTTTATGATTTTTAAAAGAGAGGCACTTAACTATAGCTTGGACTCTTAAGTCCAGCCGTCATAAACCTATGTTTTCTTTTATGAATATTTGGATAAAGCATTTACTTTTGATTTGAAATATTTTTTTCCTCTCCAAAGTCACCTCAGAGTGAAGAAACTGGTGAAAAATAGGAACGAGCTGTGGTGATGGTACCTTACGAAGAGTCAGTGATTGGATCTTCATGCCTGGAAAGCAGTAAATCTTTATCTTTCTCCAGAAGCCATAAAAGCTTGAGAAGAAGGCTGTATCTTTCCCAATATTAGAATCAGAGACTTTCAAAGGCAGATTTAAGAAGCTGCAAAGGTGGCTTGGTCTAGTCATAGAAATAGATTAAAGATAAAGTGATGGTAGGCACTTTCACTGAATATAGAGGTGGTTGTTCTTAAAAAAAATTATGTTAACGTTGAAGCTTAGAACACTTAGGTTTTCAGGAACTATTAGATAAATGTAACCTTGGTTTTCAATAGGGGTTTGTTGCTAAAAGATAAGGGTGTGATACTGAGTTCATATTTAGTTAATGTAGGGATCTTTAAAGCATTTTTCTCCCTTTGTGTTTGGAACTTTATTCTGATTCTACATTGCTAGGTGCAGGGTAGACTTGAGGAAAGTTAATAGATACCAAATTGCTTCCTGTGGTCCTTAGAGCAACATTATCTTGCTCTAACTTGTGAAGAATCAACTCTTTAAAGAGGCTGGACCTGCCTCTGAACACACACCAGCGAGGGTGTGTTCGAATTTGAGTGCTTTTGTTCCTCTACCGCATCACAGTCTCTCCTGGAAACCCAGTGGAACCTAACCTAGGATTAGATAAATATGCACTGTTTAATGTTTCCGGCAAACTAATATTTAAGACTTCCTAATAGGAGTAGATAAAGGAAACGCATTGGAAGACAAAACCTGAATATTATCCATTGACCACTATTTCCTTAAAGTTACTAGATTCTCCATGTGTATCATTCTTTGAGGGTGACTATGGTACTGACTTCTTTCCTCATGTAACTTAAAATTTGTGTTATTTTTGCTTTAAATGAGAAACTGGCCCATTTTTTATAGTCTTTCCACACAAAGAAAAATCATACACCTAGCAGAAAAATAGTCATAAATCCAGTCCACAGTCTTGACACCAAAACTGTGGTAAAGGCTGCTGAAATAAGCCAGCTTTTGCTTCTAGGTTTTGTACTTGCCAGCTTTAGTGCCCTTCTCCAGAGCCAACCTTGACCTTGCTCAGAAGAAGAGGGAAGTCCCTTATTTTCAGTCCAGATTACTCCTGTCACTGGGCAAAATACTAGTTTCCTACTAAACTCACGCCCTAAAAAACAAAACGCATTGGTTTTGTTCATTGAATTTGGATGTGCTCCGCAGGTTGTTGAATTTCTAAGAAACATTCTAAAAAAAAATTTTTTGGATGTGATTTTGAAAGGAGAAGAATCAACATGTAATACACCATGTAACATCAAATGACAGGATGTGTGGACAGGTTGTTTTCATTATTATACTCTGCTCCTCAAAAAAACAGTACACCTGCAATCCCAACACATAGAAGGCTGAGCCAGGAAGATCTGGGGGCCGAGGCCAGCATAAGCCACATAGTGAGACATCCTAATTCTTAAAGGGCAGGGCCTGCAGCTAATATGTGCAAGGCCCTAGGTTCGATCTCTAGCACGGCAAATAAGAATATGTGAGTCCTTTGAACTGTTAACTAATTGAATTTCTGGGACCAAACAGTCTCTGTCAGGTTGATATTTAGACGTGAAGGGTTTTTGTTTGTTTTTTGTTGTTGTGTTCTATTTGGGGTTTTTCTGAGATAAGGTCTCACACTGTGGAGGATGGTAGACTAGAACTCTCTGTATAGCCCACACTGGTCTCATACTTGTGACAATCTTGGCTCTGCCTCCCAAGGGCTGGGATTACAGTTGTGTGCCACCATGCCTAGCTTTAGACATGTTTTCAAGAAGGGAAAAAATTATTTCCCAAAGCAGTGTATGAGAGATCCCTACAACTGTGAAGAAGGGATTGGGACCAGAGACAGACAGCCTGTCTGTGGGCTTCTCTAAGGTGTTCGTGATTTAAATGATCTTTTCTGAGATTAAAAAAAAAAAAAGTGACATGCTGTCCACATGTTTCCAGAGCCTTCTCGGTAACTTGCCAGCCAAGCAAGCATGCTGTCCTTGGAGAAGGAGCATGTTTTAGACATGATCCAAACAAACTTCTCAGCAGGCAGGAGCTGTGGAGGAAGCAGTCGGGCTCTGTAACTCGCGCTTTCCTGTTGAGTAATGCTGGGGTGGACTGCAGTGCTGACTGGTGTGCTAGACTTTGACTTTGAAATAGATGGCCTCTGTTTTATGAGAGAATATGTAGATACAGCCAACTTGTTGGCAGGCACAGGCAAATGCTTCCAAAGATGTTTACTGGACTAGTAAGTTAAGGCTAAACATTACTTCCACTAGTTTCTATTCTGGAAATACTGACTTCCATTGTTTCAACTGAAAGTACCGTCATTTGAGGCAGACACCAAAGAACGTATCCCAAATATAATTCACTGGTCCACAATGTGGCTAGGGAGGAGGGAGGCTCCCTTTGCACCTGGATTTTTTCAGTGGGTAGGCCTCTCAAGTTCCTTATTTCAAAAATATACTGTATGATAGAGGGCTTTGTTTCAAAATAGCTTCAGTAGCTTAATGTCTTGGGACTGTGTATCTGAAAGTCTCTGGGCTCCATTTTGACCTTTAGGTTAATATTGAGCAAGAATATACTCTCATAGATTTGCCAGAGTCAAGCAATCATGGCTCAGTTAACTGCAGAGCGGGACAAACTAGGTGGATCAGGTGCTGGAATTCTTCCCACTCACTGAGCAAGTCAGGTAGGAGGGAAGCAGCTTGAGCTGAAGAAGCTAATCATGAGTTCAAGGCAGCCAGTGAAACATGGAGCGTGGGAGGGGGGCGGCCCACCGTAAGTACGGTCCGGTGAAGTGGTCTGCGTCAGGGGAGCTACAGGCCCAGTCTAGAGTGCAAGACGGCGGACGTCCTGTGGGGTGTTAGGGGAGCCCCGCGGACCACAAGCTTCGAGAGCAGCCCTTCCTCTGCTTCCTGTGGGCTAATGGCAAGCTCAAGGCAGGACCTCAGGAGTACGGGGCCAGAGTAGAGTTAGCAGTTCTTCAAGACAGGAACTTGGATATAAGGAAGATGACAGATGGGGATCCTGTTGTGAGAGCTGAGAAGCCAGGAACTGGGCAGTGTTCAGAGGCAAGGCAAGGTCCTGACCGGCCAGGTAGTGACCTGGTTTCCTGTAAGTGCTTAGATGCTCCAGCCTCATGAGCCGGTCTGGAGGCCACAGCCAGGTGAGCAGATCTAGCGACCCTAGCTCAGCAGGAGGAGTGCGATGCAAAGTCAGGACCCGCCTGACCTAGCTTTCACAATGGATCTGAGCTGTGTGATAAAAGCCAGCTGTTGGGGGGCGGGGAGGAGGGTTGTCAGGGCTGCGGGAGGGAGTTATTAAATGTTGCACCTGAACCTACCCAGAATACAAGCAAAGACTAACTGCACAAGACCAAGGCTACCCAAACTAGCTGTGAAGATGGTCCCATCTGTGTCCCTTGAGAACTAATTTTGGCTGTCTGGAGGTTATTTCCCATAGAAAAATGTGGCTCTGTGGACAGCTTTGTCCTCTACTGGATGTGCACATCTCAGGAGCACTAACTGGATTGAAGAGGATCAAAGAGAGTGGTCTGTGCCTCTTTGCCGGAAGAGTTGTGCTGTGATTACACACTAACAAGACAGCCTGGATTCTACTGGCTTGTCCTCCATACCCATCTGCTGATGCTAATAGCCTTTGCCACTGAGTCAGAGACCTCTCGGACTTGTCTTGCCACATTTGCCTAAATAATAACCTCTCAGTTTACTCCTAGCCTGCTGTTAGAATGGCTTCCTTGAGACCTTTCCTATTAAGAGCAGAATGGAACTGGGCCTGCAATCATCTGCACCCTCAGTTGTCTATTCCATGCCTGAGCCTACCCCTGGCAAGCAGAGCCTGTTATACCCATAGGCCCTAACCTGGGTGCCCACAGAGGCTTGCACCCTCCCAGGTCTCCAGGCACCCTTCACCAAAATGACTTCTCCCTGCTGAGTGCAATGATACAAACCTGTAATTCCAAGACTGCGGTGTTGAGTCCGGAGGATCCCAAATTCAAGTGCAGCCTGTGCTACATAGTGAAACCTTGGCTTCAAAGCAGACAGAGAGACTTTACCAAATGTCAGTCATGCTTCAGTAGTTGAATCAACTTTCTTAAAATAACATCATCAATTATGTATCTGTCGACAAGACAACCCTGTGAAAGCAGGGTCTGTACCTTGGTCATCTTTTGTCCTCAACTGTACTTGGCCAGAACTAGATTCTGCCTGTCTAGTGCTCATGATGGATAACACTGTTCACCTTAGTTATGTGTTAATGACATGTACGTAGGCAAAAAGATATTTTCCTATTGTCTTAAGCAGTGTGTAAATCAGGAAGTGGCTTGGCATGAAAATCCCACTTGGAGCCACTAGTCTAATCTACAAGGCAAATGATAATAGGTACAGTTTATGAAGTGCCTACCATGTGTAGACATGGAACATCATGTTTTAATTGTGTTATCTCAATTACTCCTCCATCCTGCACCAGGGTCCCCTCCACTGAGGTTTACTGAGAGGTGAAGGAATGCCTTGCTGCCCCTCAGGCAGCCGTAGATCCAGAATTTGAACCCCCAAATCTGTTTCTTTGTGGTAATGGCAGGTTATTCCCTGAGGGAAGTCCACTCATCTGCTGGCAAGAAAGTCGGGGATTAGAACTTGCAGCAGTGTGAGTGAAGCTAACCATAACTCTTATGACTTCTAGGTGAGAAAGCATTTACACCAGACACCAAATCGAAGCCGCCTCCTGATGAGTATACAATGCAATTTCCATTAGATAGCTCGGGACAACTTTGGGGATGTGCAAAGGATAGACACCTGGGTCTTTTAGTAAACACTCCTACAGGAATTAGTTCAGGGCTCGGCAAGACATTTAGAAAATGAACAGTGGTACAGTTACTATACCCTGATTTTCTTTTATGCATGGCCTGTTCATTGGGTCTTTCCTAAATGTTTATGTAATTGAAGGCTGCTGTCACTGACAGAGGGTGCTGGCACATTATAACTCTGGGCGAATGTAATAGCTAGAATTGACTGAGCACCAAGTACTTTGAGTAGATTAACTAACTTAATTCAGTAAAACTCTGAAGTAGATGCTGAAATCTTCCATTTTTCAGATGAGAAAACTCAAGCTTGGAGAAGCTACCCAAAGTCATACAGTTAGTGACAAAGTGAATTCAAACCTAATCAATCAAACTTGAGGTTTATTCTTCTTTAATTCCCAGAATGTCTGCTGTTTGTTTCATCATCTGTTTACCACAGATGAGCTGTCACACAAGAGCACTCAGCTCGGGACTTCATGGCCCCAACAAGAATTTAAGAAAATCTTTTATGAATAGACTCGAATGATGCCACTCCGTTCTTCCATCTAGGGGAGGCACCGATGACAGGCTGGTCTAAACTTTTACTGTGACTGTCTGGTAAAGACACAGAAAGTCATTCCTGCGCTGGGGGGACATTTAGGAAATAACTGCTGCTGCTGCTGCTGCTCCTCCCTTCCCCGCTCCTCTGCTTCCTCCTCCTCCTCCTCCTCTTCCTCCACCTGCTTCTCCGCCTCCTCTTTGTCCTTCTGGTTTTTGGCTTGCTTGTTTCTCTTGTTGTCATTTTGGATTCTGAGACTGTTAAGTAACCCAGATTCACCTCAGATGCATAAATGAGAATGGCCTTAGACTTCTGATCTCCTCTTTGCACCTCCCAAGTTTTGGGATTACAGGCATGTGCCATCACACATAGCTAAGTATATTCTTAAGAAACACCAATGTGCACTCACAAGCTAATGGTTGTGCGCATGGGTGGAAAGGGGAAAGGATATAAGAACTTTCCTATGGTTTGGTGCCAAATTTGTTGAGAAAATTAATCACATTACACACATTCATATTTATAAGAGAAAAATGAGAAAAAAAAACACATCTATGATGGTGATTTCCTGCTGGTGGAATGTAAATGTCTTTCTTCTTGACTCTGTATTTCTGAATGCTGAACAAAAATAAATATTAGAAATTCAGAAAAAGCAACCAGCAGGATCAGTCACACCTGTAACCTCAGCACTAAGGCGCGTGCAACAGGAGGCTTGCTAGAAGCTAGAGGCCAGTCTCACCCACATAGTACCAGAACAGTCAGAGCTGCATAGCAAGATACTGGCTCAAAAAGAAAATTCAAAAACTTGTACTAAAGATTATGCTAGAGATTTTTCTTTAAGTCATATCAATTTTTTTAATGTGTATGACTGTTGTGCCTGCATGTATATAAGTGCACCCATGTCATGCAATTCCCACAGAGTCCAGAAGGGGATACCGAATCCCCTGAAACAAATTAAGGCCAGTTATTAGCCACCAAATGGATGCTGAGAACCAAACCTGGGTCCTCTGCAAAAGCAGCCAATACTCTTAACTACAGAGTCATCTCTCCAGCCCCAAGTAGTATCAGTTTTGAATGATCAACAGCACATGCAGAGCAAGGCCATTTCGTAATAAAAGGGACAGACAGTTCATAGTATGTGCATAAAATATCCCTGGGAGTGGAAGGCACAAATTATGAAGGGTTGTTCATTGCAAAGGGACTCAGCCTGTAGGGAGGGCGCAGTAGAGACTCTTCACCATGAGCCTTTGTATTTTAGTGGTGGGGGGTGTTCTGCATTTTTAATCTAGTACCTATGTATGGGGGCCTGGAGAAATGTCTCAGCAGTTACAAGCACTGGCTGCTCTTGCAGGGGACCTAGGTTTGGTTCTCAGCACCTATATGTTGGCTAACAACGGTCAGAAACTCCAGTTCCAGGGGAATCCAACGCCCTCTTCTGACCTCCAGGGCATTGCACTTATACACAAGGAGGCAATACACTCATACACAAAAATAATAAATAATAAGTATTTAAAAGTTATGTTTTAAAAATATAGTCCTTTTTGTATTTTTATGATGCCAGGGGTTCCTGAAAATTGTCAGAAGGTGCTTCATTTTGAAAGTAAGCCGTAGGCAATGCCACATTTGCAACATAAACACGTTCAGCGTGTCCTACAGTAGGTAGAATGTCTGCAAATACCACCCACACTACTGTATGATGCTGTTTATCCAAAGGCTACATGGCAAGTGGATATCATCATTAAGAGTTTCACACACCCCCAACAAAACATAAGCTGAGGATGACCTGTCAAGTTTCCATCTTTCCTGTGGCTTCCAGGGAACTTAGAAACCTAGTCTTCAGCTAGGTTTTCTGGGATAGTCAACCCGTATCTATCCATCTATCCATTTACTTATGTGTCTGTTTAGATTTTTTAAAGACGCTGTAGGCTGGCCTAGAATTCATTATATAGCAAAGGTTGACACTGAACTCTTGGTCATCCCTGCCTCTACCTCCTGGAATTACAGATGTGCCCCACCACACCTGGCCAACCTACACTATTTATGACTTCACTGTCTTTCAAATTTTCCTCTACTTTTCCTATCCTGTTCAGTTTATCTTTGCCAGTATGCAATTTCAAAACCTTTTGGGAAGGCAGTGGACATCTGCTGCTAGGTAACAAACTGCTCCAAAATGTAGCTGTCTACAACAACCACCATTTAGTAGTATATCGCTCCATTTCTCTGACCCTGAAAATCAGTAATCGTCTTGCTTGGAGTCTGAGGGTCTGACCAGGCTTGAAGCAGCAGTTTCCGTGATGGTGGGTGCTAGCTGACAGTGGGTCTTAGATGTCCCCGCTCATGGGCTTCTTCACAGTCTGCTTGAGAGTCCTCAGAGAAACCTAGGAGATGGCAAAACAGAAATGGCAATGCTCAGACACGTGTACCCCAGACGCCATGCTCTCCTCTATTCCCACTCTTACCCACCAGAAGTGAGTCATTAGCTGAGTGTGGTGGTCACCCCAGCACTTGGGAGGCCGAGGCACAAAGATTACCACAAGTCTGAGGCTTGCCTGGGCTACCGTAATAAGACCTTGTCTCCAACAACAACAAAAAGTGAGTCATGGGGCTGGGTGTGGTGCGGCACACCTGAGGCCCCGGCTACTCGAGAGGCTCAGCTGGGAGGATGGCTTGAGCCCGTAAGTTCAAGACCTCCATCTCAAGGGGGTAGAGGTGGGACATGAAGGATAGAAAGAAAAGAGAAAAGAAAAACAAGTGAATCACGAAGTCCTGCTAGGGATGTTAATCATCCCTTTGAAAGAGAAGGCCAAAGAATGTAGGGTCTTACTTTAAATCAATTAGACAATAAATAGATGGAAAGTGGTTTCTAGACACCAATGTCCACTGGGTACTCGACATGAGTTATTGAGCCTGATACCATAAAAACTTTTCCCTAGCTGAACAAATGAGGAAACTGAGACTCAAGAGGTGTACATCTTGTTCAAGATCACAGCCAAGGGTCAGAGGAGCATGTTAGACACATGACAGCTGGAGGCCCCAGCTGTGCCATCTCCCTGCCCCAGTGGAAAACAGAAAGCTTTCCAAATGCTTGCTGCTTTGACATATCTAAGCCAATGCCATTTTGCCACCGGAGAGAAATGTGATTAACACATGAAGTTGAATGAGTTCTGACAGAGCTGTTTAATTCGCTTCTGAACCCACAGATCACGCAGGCGCGAACCCTCCTACCGGCAGCATCTCCACCTCGGGGCCTTCTGCTCTTGCCTTTATCTACCCCATCCAAGGCCAGGCCTCCCTTCAGCCTGGCTTTGAAAGCCAGCCAACTCCTCACCCCGTTCTGATTGCTGGTGGCGTGGACGCCGATGGGGACGACAAAGCACGGAGACACTGAGCCCAGAGGTGCACAGGGCAAGGCGTTCCTCCCTCTTACGGGGATAGAGCCAAGTCCAGGAAGGTAGAGATAGTACAGCCCATCTGCCCTGGTGCCTTGCTGGACTGCGGGCACCTGATAAGGCCAGGGAACCACACGCCCAGAGATATGTGTGCTTCCAAATATAGATCTCCCCACTCTGTTCCCTGCATGTCCACAGCCATTGGGATGTTTTCTTCTGAAGGTGGCTGCCTGCCTTTCTCAGCTGGGAGATGGAGCCTGAGCCAGGACAGGGGCAGCCCTCGAAGGCAACAGCTTCGTGTCCAGGGGCAGCTCAGCGAGTGTGATTCCCCCCTCCCCCACCCTACCTACTTCCTCTCGGCGGTCGAAGTCCACGCCTCCTGGGAAACAAACTTCTGATGGATTCTCCACCCAGCACGGTCTGCTCTGGAGTCCCTGGAATTCTCCACTGGCAGACAGCCTGTAAGCTGCTTCCTTGCACAGAGAACTTTCCCCAGGTTAGAAGCTGGAGGGCTCAGAGTAGTTGTTGGACTCACAGCTGGAATAAGAAGTTAGCCAACTGATCTGTTAATCTGGCTCCTGAGAGAGGCAGAAAGATGAAGGCTGGCTTACTGAAGCTCTGTTAGGGAGAACACCATCTGTGGTAAAACCACAGTGTGATACTGGAGGAAGGCATTGAGACTTCTGGCATCTATTGGCTGCCAGAGATGATCTGGTTACCAGGCCGAGTTGTTTCTGGGTGTGGCTTAGCCTCCTCTCTGAGTAAAAGTTTGGAAAGTTTTCAACAGGCAGAGGCACCATGCAGCTACTCCTGTAGAAGGACCCGGCCTGCTTGGCCTGGGTGTGAGGTGTATGTGTTTGGAGCAGGTTGCCTTGTCCTCAGCAGTGACTTTGTGGGACAGGCCAGAACCACCCTGAGTGGGATGGAGGGAGACTGGGAGGGGTGGAGTCCATAAACTCACTGCTGGCTGCCTTCCCCTCAGACCTTCTGGCTTCGGGATCAGCAATTAGAGTTGAATTCCCACTTTCCTTATAGCTGGGTTGGTTCCCTACTTGGAAGCCCCAGGATACTTGACACCAATGAAGAAAGCACGGTGAATCCACATCCTGCCTGGGGCGACTCTGAGTCAGCGCCAGTCCGTGTCGTAAGTGGCCCGTTACCTGTCACCTTGAGCCCCTGAAAGGGTGATATGGGCCCTGGAGAGGTCAGCCTAACGGTAGAATGTAGGGGAACAAAGCAGTTCCAGGGTGCATGAAGCATCTGCCACTACAAAGGCCCTGAGCTGCCAGCTGGGCCGTGCATGCCTCAGACCACACAGGAAGCAGGCTCTCTGACCACCTTTGTTCATATGGGAGGACCTAACAGCACATGGACGCTAGACAAGTGCCCAAGTTGTGATCATGTGAGGCTGGGATTCCAAGCCAGTACCCTAACTCCTAAGCCCCCTAAGGCACTGCATCTTTGAGAAAGTCGCCTTTTCCATGATCATGACCCCTCACTGTTTGTACCTTGTGCACCTCTGCTCTGTCCTACCCGCTCCCTGAGCATGGAGGCTGCACCCTCTCACCCTGGAAGCTGCTTGGGCAGCTCACGTGATCCCGGCAGCAAGACAGGATTTTCCAGAACAGCTCAGGTTGTGCGCCCTTCAGGAAGACAGAGCCCAGCCTAGTAAGAGGTGCTGGGTGATGGCCACCCTATGCTGTGCTTAAGACTGGCAGACTCTGCCCCAGAAGGTAGCAAGACAGAGTTGTGGCTTCCAAGTAGGTGAACTTTGGAGCCAGAGGCCCTGCCCTGGGCCAGCCGAGTGACCTCAGGCACATGTGCTCTGCTCAGTTTTCTGAGCTGTGAAGTGGGGATGAGTGTGTCTCTTCCTTATGGTGTTGATACTGGGGAGGAAGCAAGTGTGAGTCAAGTTCCTGACACTGCTGCTGTCCCAACTCCAGCCTCCTGGTGTCAGTTAAGGCCCCGTGAGGTGAAACCCTTCCTGGGGCCCACCTCCCGTCCGCACCCTCCGCCACACCTCTTCCTTCCCCATCCTCGTCTTCCAGTTTCATTTGTGCTCTCCTTCTCCAGGCCAGAGACAGACAGACCGGGCTGAGCCTTGCCCTCACTCAGGGAGGAGCCACTGACACACCTAGGGACCGGAAAGGTTAACTAAGCCCTGAGTCACCCAGGGAACTGTGTCTTGAGACAGCCAAACCCAGGCCCCTCGACAACACCCCTTACTCACAGGCACCTGCTTGCCACCTGCCATTCCGCCTCACCCCTGACCTCGGACTGGCAGGGAGAGGATCTGCAGTAAGTGCAGAGACCTTGGCCGTGGCCCTTTTCAGCTGGAGAGGACACTGCAGGCTGCTTTTCTTCCTCCTTTCCTCTCCCCTAGGATGGAAGAAAGAGACATGGGGAGGGGTGGGGGTTACCACGCTCGGCCGGCTGGCTTTCTGTGAGCAGAGCACTGAGGCCTCCTAATTGACAGATAGCAAACGGATAAAGACTTTGGGGCAGTAAGAAGGGGTGGTTGGATAAGGCGGACTGAGGCACTGCGAGGTGGAGGGCTGAGGGTCTTGGGAGAAGACCAGATGGCTCTTTGCCATGTCCTCATCTGGGCCTCTGCTAACTTTAAGCCAAGTGAGCGGGGCCTGGCAGACAAAAGGCCATAGGAGTGTGGCTGGGAGGAGGAGAGGGGTTTTCCCTTCGGTGTGAAGTCTAGCAGATTGGGACTCCATTCTGGCTGTTATCCTGCCTAGGTATCAAGAGAGAAGTCCCAAGCTCCCAAATCGCTGTGGGGCAGGGGTGGATCTCCCTCAGCTCATCCACTCCTCTGAGGGCAGCCCTGGGCAACATCACACGATCTGAGTATTCATTTTTTTCTGGAAGTGTCTAAGATCTCTGCAAGGTCTAAGTCCTGCTGGTAGCAGAAAGAGCTCTTGGCTTCTTGGGAGAGCCTGATTTCGATCACATGACTTGTGACACAATCCCACAACCACCCTTGCGCATGTACACGCACACACGCACGCACGCACACACACACGCACACACACACGCACACACACGCACACACACACGCACACACACACGAGTCTGACTTCCAGCACAGGACAGGGCTTGGAAATGAGGAAGGAGCTATGTGCTCTAGGCCTGGCCTGTGGATCTCCTCCTTCCCTCTGCTGGCTGGCTGGGTCAACCCAGCACTGTCCCCACAGCTTCTCACCACACTCAGTGGTCTGAGCAAGAGGCAGGATCAAAGACAGGCCAACTCTTACAGGAAAACCTCCCCTTCCTTCCCTCGGCTCTCTGGAGAGGCCTCCCAGCCTCCACCTGACCCACCAAAGCTCAACCTGCTCAGCTAGCCAAGACTGCTCACCGGCATGAAATCTTCCTCCACTAGCCTGTCCTCCCATAGCAAGCCCACCCTAGACATATGGTACACCTAAGTCTTCCCAGAGAGGAGCCAGGGTGAAAATGCAGGCGGGCCTGGGTTCTAGTCACTTTCCCCGGGCCTGTTTCCTCATCTGTAATTGGAAAAGTAAGACTTGAATGAGGGGGGCCTGCCCACCCCCCTTCTCTCCATCTGATCGTGGCAGGTACTCTGGGAGTTTGTCAGGCTGTAACTCAGAGGTTGTAAAGCCACCACATTTCACTGACATCTGAAATGTTCCTTTTCTTAGCCCACTGTTGAGGCCAAGTCTAAGCTCCCTCCTACCCACCTGGATTCATTTGAACAGTGAGTTCATTGACCCCCTCTCTGGTCTCACTGCTGCCTGACTCAGCCCTTCCTTCATGCAGGGGTGGAGAGGAGCTCTTTAAAATGCATGTCACTGTGGTCTCCTTGTCCTGTGACTTACAAGGGAGAAATCCAACCTCCTTTGCAAGCAAGGTCATCCACTGGCGATCTGGCCCCATGGGCCTCCTGGCTCTGTTTCCACACTGCCACCCCTATCCCAGGCCACTTGCTGTCATCTACACCTTCACACATGTGCTTTCCTTGGCTTAGCATGACCTCCCCCAACTTATCTGGACAGGGGCCCCACTATGTGTCAGGTATATATGCCAGACACTTCCTTTGCATCGTCTCATGAGGCAGACACTATGACACCCCTTGACTGGAGGTAAAATCGAGTCGAAGTGGTTCCATCCAGATCCTGCCCCAAATCCATGCTCTTCAGCTTCTGCTGTCATCCAGTTCCAGTGATGCCTCCTCTACACCGTCCTCCACTGTTCCAAGTACAGGGGCTGTATCTGGCTCAGTGTTTTGCAGGGAACAAAGCGTAGTGAATTTCAGAGAAGTGAACTGCCTTTCGGGGTAAGTACAAGGCCTAGTCCAGCAGACAGGGACCCTTAGTTCCCGTATTCGAGGAGTGAGTCTGGATACTCTGTGGGATTAAAAACTCATTGGTGAGCAGTCACAAGTGTTGCTATGTATCAGCACAAATGCTCAGTGGTATCTCAAGAAAGCTGTTTTGACCAGATGTGGAGATGCATACCTTTAGTCCCAGTACTTGAGAAGCAGAAGCAAGTGATTCTCTGTGAGTTTGAGGCCAGCCTCGTCTATTTAGCAAGTTCTAGGCCAGGCAGGGCTATAGTGAGACCCTGCATTGAAAAATTAAAGAAAATGGAGAAAGGGGAGAGTCACTGGAGAGGAAACGTCTCCTGTTCTTCCAAGGCAAGCTACATGATCAGCAAGACCCTGATTGGTCCTAGCAGGTGGTCTGGGGCAAGTTGAAGAAGCCAAGGGGCTTCACATCAGTCCCTATGGAGCCTGAATTGACCTTGCGGGTAAAAGAAAAGCGTTCATTTTTAACCACCTACATGTTTTTAAGCACCCAGCAAGAAAGTAGAACCAAAGCATACAGTAACTAGTGATATTACAAAACTCTACTGGCCTCCCACCAAGAATCTCATCCCAGTCCAGTTCAGCCCGGGGACCTGGTGCTCTTAAAACCTTTTGAAGGCACTGAGGTGACTTCTTCAGCCTATTCTAAGGTACTCTTCCCGTGGGGTGGAGTGGACCCAGCAAGTATTCAACAGCTGTCAGACTCCAGGGAATTAAACTAAGTATGAGTACTTTGCAGAGAGTTCTGATGAGAAAGTGGGTGCATTTGTCCAAAGCATGGCCAGGCAGGCAGTCTGGGTCAGAGTTTCCTAGGGCAGCTGCCCTGGTAGACAGGAGGGGGTGGGAGATGGGGACAGAAGGGGGTGGCCTGCCAGGCTCTACCTTCACTTTCTCTTTACCTTCTTTCTTAAATGCTGTCTCCTCTCAAGTTGGAAAAGTACCCAGTGGGCTGTAAACAGAACTCAGAGGCTGTGATGTAAAGCAACCTTCAAGATCAAGAGGAAGCCAGGAGAAAATCAGAAGCTGACTGAGAGGGTGCGGTGAGCTTGGTCTATTTTTCAGTGGTCACAGTGGTGATGTTGGTGGGGAATTGAGGCCAGACACAGGAAGCCAGGTTTCCCAGGCTCAGCTTTTGATGGTTTCCTGGTCCCCTTGGGCCTAAATGATAAATCAACCCTTTTAAGTTGCCTTTGTCTCTGAGGGATCTTATTATGATCTTGCAAAAACTTCCCTGAGAGAAGTTCCTCAGATCATGAATAAGACAGGACACATTCACTAGGGGCTGAGAATTGCTGTAAATGTGCAAAGCGGAGAATGAGCCCAGACATACACTCTCCGTGTTCACTCTTCTCAGGAAACACAGCTCTCATCAGACCCTCTCAGGAACTCTCCACCCACATCCAGTCAATTGTCACTAACAGAAAAAAAGAGCACTGAACTGGGAGCATCTGTTAGGTTGCTGACAGACTCCTAAAAAGGCGGCACAGCTCCCAGTATTCTAAAATGGTAGATCCAAACTTAGCCCAAGCAAGTCCCTCTGCTTATCCAGAGACCTATATCCAGACCTTATCCAGAGTTTAGTTTACAGCTAAACTGCTGTCCAGCCTACAACATGGAAAGTCACCCAAGCACCTAACTGCCTATAAAAGATATCTGACTTCCCTTGCTGGCTGCTGCTGTCTCTGGTCCTGGGAGCCAGTCAAGTGGTTAGTTCCCCAATAAACTGCTGTCCCCCATGGTAAACTTCTGGCCCCCGTGGAGTGATCCTGGTCAGTGATCTTCACTGCAGACTTTCCTATAGCATCTTAGTCTACTCAGGCTGTGACCAAATGCTACAAACTGAGTAACTCATAAACAGAAATTTCTTTTCTAAAACATATAATTTTTAAATTTCATCTATTTTTGTGCTTGAAAATAAATCTAAGGTCTTGAATATTGGGCATGTACTCTACCACCAAGCCACATCCTTGGCTCCAGACAGTTATTCCTCACAGTACTGGGAAAACCCAAGACGAAGGTATCAGATAAGGGCCCATTTCCTGACTCAAGAGACATGGTGGTAAGGAAGGACTCTCTGGGGTCTTTTATAACAGACACCAGTCCCAGCACAAGAGCTCATGACCTTACACCTCCTGAAGGTTTCAACCCCTCACACCGTAACATTGGACCTTAGGGTATCAGCACAGGAGTTTTGAATGGGATATAAGTATTCAGAGCATAACAGGAAATAAAAAGTGAAATTTGACTATCAACCCTGGAAATACTTGCTGTGCAATTTTAGGCAAGTTACTTGATGTCCCTGAGCCTTGGTTCCTGCGATGAAAATGTATATCTCAGTGAGGTGTTACGGGCATGCGAATGTACCTACTCCTGATCCAAAAGAACATCTGCTGAATCTGACTCCCTCAGGAAGGACGGGAGAGCATCCTGGGGCAAGCAAGCACATTCGCACCAAGTGGCCGAAGGCAGGGAGATGGCTTAGGAGCCGACCAAAGGCCCTGCCACAACGAACCACTCCCCTCTGTTTCACTCTCTTTTCTGGCCCTGGTGCTTCATCCACTCCACACACCCACCGAGGTCTGCCCTGCTCCTTCTTGTGGGCTCCTCTAGCTGCCACATATTTTGATTGACATGGGAGCTTCAAGGCTGACAGTGTCAGAAGACAGTGGAGTGGAGCCAGACCTTGTCTAGGATGGTATTTCGAAGATGAGGCAAGGTGATGCATGTGAAGTTTGCACAGGATGGGACGAACTAGCTCTCTGTCCGGTGTAGTTTCTTCTTCCCCCCGCATGTGGACTCAGCCTCCAGCAGCACTGTGTCTCCTCAGCCAGTTCTCACTGCCATCTTCTCAGAAGCTTGCCCTTCTAGAAGGCAACCAACCACAGGCTGGTTGCAAACACCTACACTAGACTCGGCCTACTGAGTGAATTTCGCTGCGAGGCTGAATCATTTGGGGAAATGTTTTTAAAGTACAGGTTCCTAGACCCCATCTTTCCTGCCAGGTCGACCTCTGAGAGGGGATCCCAGGCATCTGAACTTTTAAAATGTCACTGAGGTGCCTC
Source organism: Eospalax fontanierii (assembly GCA_035773235.1). Classification (NCBI taxonomy): domain Eukaryota; kingdom Metazoa; phylum Chordata; class Mammalia; order Rodentia; family Spalacidae; genus Eospalax; species Eospalax fontanierii. The sequence goes on along the minus strand of CM069544.1, from coordinate 11,870,723 downwards.
AGAGCCGTTCCAGAAGGAAACAGCCCTCGCCTTAAAGCACCTTGCCAGCGAGCTGAGAACTACTTTGTTTTCTCCATTATCCGGAATTCCCACTGGCCATGTAAGGATGTCTTTATTGTTTCATTCATTCAAACATATAAATTGAGGGCTGGGGAGATGGTTCAGGGGACCTGGGAAGAGTGCTTACTGTGTAAGAGAACCTGAATTCAGATTCCTAGCACTTACGTAAAAGCTAGGCATGATCATGTATATCTGTAACCCCAGCATTGGAGCATCAAAACAGGCGGATCCCAGGAGCTCACTGGCCAATGAGCCTAGCCAAAATGGTGAGACACCCAGACACACATGTGCATACACACCACACCCAGTGCCTCCTGTGTAGTCAAGAAGTTAAAAAGTTTAGGTTTGGCCAGGCATGGTGCCACACATCTTTAATTTCAGTACTCAGAAGACAGAGGAAAGTGGATCTTTGTGAGTTTCTGGACAGCCTGGTCTACAGAGTGAGACCCTGTTACACGTGCACACAAAAGTTTAGGTTCTCGGTTAGGTTCATACAAAGATGTCTGCGCACAAGAAGACAGATAAACAAATGTTGATAATGATGTAAAGAAACTGGAACTCTGAACTGCTGGTTCAAATGTAACATGGAAAATAGCGTAGCAGGTCCTCACATTGCTAAATACAGGATGTCCTATCCAGCAGTTGTATTCCCTGGTTGCATAAGTAAGAGAATTGAAAATACATATTGACCCAAAATCTTCTTCAGAATGGTAGGCAAGGTGGTTCATGTCTGTAATCCCAGCACTTGGGAGGCTGAGGCAGGAGACTGTGAATTCCAGGATAGCCTGGGATATATAGCCTGGGGTACCTTGTCTCAGAAAGAAAGAGAGAGAGAGGGAGAGAGAGAGAGAAGAAGGAGGAAGAAGAAGAAGGAGGAAGAAGAAGAAGAAGAAGAAGAAGAAGAAGAAGAAGAAGAAGAAGAAGAAGAAAAAGAAGAAGAGAAGGAGGAGGAGGAGGAGGAGGAAGGAAGGAAGGAAGAAAATGCAAAACAAAACAAAAACCTTAAAAAATAAGCCAAATATCCATCTGCTGAATAAGCAAAATGCAGTCTGTCCATATGGTGGAATATTATTTACCGAAGGAAACAATGTACAGACACATCCTAGAACACGGATGAACCTTGAAAATACTGTCTAAGCACAAGAAGCCAGTCCCAAATGATTTCATCAGTATTCGATGTTCAGAAGACACAATTACCCAGAAATGAAAAGTAGATTGGTGCCTATGAAAGACCAGGAACTGGGGGTGGGAGGGAATGGGGTGACCACCAATCTCCTGAAACATTTGAAAACTGGGTGAAGGTTGCAGAATCTAATGTACATACCTTTAAAAACTGCCTAACTGCATGCTTCAAACGAGTAAATGTCGTGAAATGTGAATTCAACTTCAATAAATATGCATTAAAAACAGTTCATTTTATTTCATATACTAAAGAGAGTTACGATTAAAATGACATAGCATGGCAAGTATCTTAATTTTCTTGTTTTCTTCTTTAGGTTTTAAGTTTTTCTTTGACAGTTTCATACCTGTAGAGGATGAATTTTTGTCCCTTTCACCCATTGTCCTGTTTCATCGCCCATCCTTTGCCCTCTGAAACACGTCTCCGTCCCAACAAGGCCCATCCAGCTTTCCTGTCTTGAATGTGCTTAGTTAGGGTGCCTGCACGAGTGTGGGTGGGAGGCTGTTTACTCAAGGATGGGCGACTTATCAGTGCCTACTCCACTGAGGACGGCGACAGCCCTGTGCTGGAGCACCGTGAACTTTACAGTCTCTCAGGGAGGGGTGGGGCCTCCCGAGCCCTCCTCTTCCTTAATGAAATATAATACAGTCTAGGCATGTGTGTGCTGAGTAATCAACCGATAAGGCTGGCTGGGTGAACATTTTTACTGGGGTTACTCCCTCCTGGATAAAATTTATAAAGATAGCGAGAGAGAACAAGAGAAAATTTTCTCATATTGTTTCATTTGTCTTGAGAAATTTTTTAGCAGAGTCTCCATATAACTGGCTTAAACTTTCTTTCATAAATCCAGTAATGAAATTCTTGAGGAAAATAAAGAGTTCTGGCTTTGGAGTCTGATTTCTTGGGTTAGGATTCCATCTTGGCTATTCAGTCACTGGGCAACTTGGGGCAAGAATGATCAGTCTTCAGGCTTAGTTGCTTCACCTGGTCACTGCTGAGACAGAGTAAACTGATAGAGACTCTTAGACAGGTACCTGGGCTGTATTAAGCATCCAGGAAATATTAGCTATTGATGTGCTGAGCCCGTTCCAGATCTGGGCTGTCCAATTTGGTAGGAGCTCAGACTTCAGCTCCTCTGAATCCAGATATACTCAGAAAGCAAGTGAAGTAAATTATGCATTAACAGTTTTCATAATAACTGCATGTTGAAATGATATATTGGGTTAACTGTATTAACATCACTCATTTTACCTTTTCTTTTTAAAAAATATTTTATTATTTTATGTGTATGAGTATATTGCCTGCATGTGTGTAAGTGCACCTGTGTCATGCAAACCTCAAGAAGGTCAGAAGAGGGCATCAGATGCCCTAGGTCGGGAGTTAAAGATGGTTGTTAGCTGCCATGTGGGTGGTGGGAATTGAACCCAGATCCTCTGCAAGAACACCCAGTGCTCTTAATCACTGAGCCATTTCACCAGCCCCCCTTTACCTATTCTTAATGTGGTTACTAGAAAGTTTTAAATGACATAAATAAGGCTGAAAGACTGAAAACGTTTCCATAAGATCACGAACAAGACAAGGCCATCTGTTCTTTCCTTTTCTATTCAGTATTGCCCTGGAGGTTCCAGGCAGGAAAGCTAAGTAAGAGAATTAAGTGAAAGGCATTCAGCTAAAAGGAAAGAAGAAAAGCTGTTACTATTTCTGTTCATATATCTATATATAGACAGGTGATTCTTTATAGAAAATTTAATAAGTCCCCCCACACACACCAAAAAAAAAAGTATTAGAGTTAGTAAATGAGTTTAGCAAGGTTTCAGACTACAAGATCTGTATTTTAAAAAATCAATCCTATTTCTCTTCAATAACAGTAAAAGGTTCAAACATAGAATTTGGAAAACAATTTCACTTAAATAGTATTGAAAAGAATAGGATACTTAGTAATAAATTTAACCAAAGGATGAGGGTTGTACATTGAAAACTGAAAAATGTCAAAAGAAATTAAAGAAGACCCAAATAAATTGAAATGTGTTCCACAGTTCCAAACTGGAAGACTCAGTATAAGATACCCCATAGTTATGAACTGGAGCATGGCAATTGTGCCTAAAATTGAGCTAAAAATTCCACCTGACTTCTTTGCAAATCTTGATAAGCGGGTCCGGAGATTAAAGCAGAAATGCAGGGGAGCTAGAGTAGCAAAACAATTTTGAAAAGAGACACAAAGGACTCACATTTTCCAGCTTTAAAACTTAGTAGAAGCTATGCTCATCGAGACAGTGTGCTCTGGCCTAAGGACGGACATATAGATAGATAGAGCTGGGAGCCTGGAAATAAGCCTCACAGTTATGGTCAATTGATTTTCAACAAGGGTGCCAGGATCATTCAATAGGGAAAAGAAGAATCTTTTCAACAAATGATCTCTGGGGCAATTAGAGATTCACATGCTGAAGAATGAAGCTGAATCTCGTAACTTCTCACTCTATAAAAATTAACCCAAGATGGATCAAAGAGCTACTGCTAGAAAACTCTAGAAGAAAACAGGTATGAACTTGTGTTACCAGGTGTATAATCCCAGGGCTTGGGAGGGGAGGCAGGAATTCTGATAATTTGAGGCTAGTCTGGGTTACAGGAAAAATGTGAATTCAAAAATCAAAAAACAAAAGTTCAAGATTATAAGGTTTTAAGCTTTGTGATGGTGATGCACACCTATAATCTCAGCATCCTGGGGACTGAGGCAGGAAGATCATGAGAAAAGGCCAGCTATGTACAGCTAGATAGAGAGCCAGGTCTCTAAACAAACAATTTATGACCTGGGCTCTACTGATGGTTCTGTACAGACAGCACCAAATGCACAAGCAGCAAAGACAAACTAAATTTCACACATCAAAATTTAAAACTTTTAGGCCAGCAGGGAGATGGCACTGAGGGTTAGGTCACTTGTTGCCTGATGACTTCAATCTGATCCCAGAACCCACAAGGCAGAAGGAAAGAACTGACTCCTGCATGCTGTCTTTTGATCCCCACACATGCATCATGGCACACCTGCATACCCTCCCACACACAAAAGAAGGAAGAAAATAAATATTAAAAAAAGAAAAAAAAATCAATTGAAAAATAATGTATGTGTAGCAATGTTTTGTTTCCATGTATGTAAGTGCACCTGTGTTGTGCAATGCCCACAGAAGTCAGAAAAGGGTATGGATGGGTCTCCTGGAACTGGAGTTGCAGACGGTTGTTAGCTGCCATGTGGGTGCTGGGAACCGAACCTGGGTCCTCTGAAAGAGCAGTGCTCTAACTACTGAGTGATTGCTCCAGCCCCTGGAGTTTTTTGTTTTTTTTTTTTAATTAAAAAATTTTCTGTTTCAGAGGAGACCACCAAGAAAGTCAAAAGACTACCTATGAAGTTGGGTATGCAGGCCCACACCTTTAATCCCCGTATTCTAGAGGCAGAGGCAGGTGGATCTCTGTGAGACTGAGGCCAGCCTGGGGCTACAGAGAGACCCTGTATCAAAAAACAAAACAAACAAAAAGATTACCTATGAAAGGGAGAAATATTTTGCAAGTCATTTATCTTATTCATCAGACTTGTATCCAGATATATAAAGAATTGTTTTGCCTTTAATCCCAGCCCTAGAGGCCAAAGCAGGCTTTCTGTGAGATTCAGGCCAGCCTGGTCTACATAGTGAGTTCCAGGTGGAATGGAGCTACCACAGGGTCTCACAATGCAGCCTGGCTGGCCTGGAGCTCACTATGTAAACCAAGTTTGAGCTAGAATTTACAGAGATCCACCTGCCTCTGCCTCCCAAGTGCTGGGATTAAAGACACATGCTACCAGACTTGGTCCTTATATCTCAAGTTTTTAAGTGGAAAAAAATGCATATGTACATCACATTTATGAAGGCCCATTCTGCATTCTTTTAATTTAAAAATTAAAACTTTTTTCCAGATTTTTGAGTCAGAGTCTTGTTATGTAGCTCCAGCTGGCTTTGGAACTTCAGGCTTACCTTGAACTTGATGTGATCCTCCAGCCTCTGCTGGATTACAAGTGTCCACCACACCCAGCCCAAGATCCATTTTACTAAGGCAGACATTTTAAAAGAGCAACTTTAGGTTCACAGCAAAATTGAGAAGAAGGGGCTGAAAGAGATGGCTTGGTTATTACAACTTAATAATAAAAAAAGAATTATTACAACTTAGTAATAAAAATATAGATATCTCAATTTTAAAGTGGACGAGGGCTCTGAATAGAGAGCTACCCAAAGAAGAAACACAACTCCCTCATCAATCAGCAATCCAGAAAATGTTCCACAAACATCACAGGCCAATCTGATGGGAAGTTCTTCAGCTGAGGTTCCCTCTTCCGAGGCGTGTCAAGTTGACAACCAAGATTAGTCGCCATGCACTTAAAACCAGGAGCGTTGTCACAGACATATAATCCCCACTCTGGAGGCAAGAGGGTCAGGACTTCAAGGTCATGTGCTAGGGAATGTAGCTCAGTGGTAGAGTGAGATGCCCTGAGTTCAATCCTCAGTGCCCCCTGCAAAAAGTTTAAGTTTACCCTCAGCTACATAGAGAGTTTGAAAGCCAGCTTAGGATACATAAGACCCTGTCTCAAAAAAAAAAAAAAAAAAAGAATTTAATTTAATTACATCTGTCCTGAACATGAAAATATTTTTGTCACTATTCCTTTTTAAACAGGATAGCCTACCAAATATTTACATATCATTCACCACATTATAACTATTTTAGACATGACTTAGAGTACACGAGAGAAACTATATGTAGGTTATATCCAAATACTACCCCATTTTACATAAGAGACTTTGAACATTTGAGGGTTTCAGTGTGTATATTAGGATCCTAGAATCAGTCCCTCCCACCCCCAGGAGAGACCCCAGATATCCAAAATGGGCAAATCTGTTGAAACAGGAAGGAGATATGTGGCTGTTGGGGTGGAGGGAACGGAGGAACAAGAGTGACCGCTCTGGTCATAGCATTTCATTTTGGGGCTATGGTTCCAGGAGAATCTAACACCCTCTTCTGACCTCCGAGGGCATTGCACGACACAGGTGCCATTGCACACATTCAGGCAATATACTCATACACATAAAATAAAAATAATAAATAAAATATTTTCTAAAATTTGAGCAGAAGGTTTAATACAGCCCCTTCAAAGCCCTCCAATTATCAATGTCCCAACCAAGGTGTAACATGTGTAACACTTGATGAAACCGCAGGACACACCATCACCCTTCAAGGTCTACGCGGGGGGGTTCATGCTTGGTGTTACATACCCTATGTCTAGGCAAATGACGTGTGTCCACCCTTGGAGCACCAGGCAGGTCAGTTTCATTTGCCTAAAAATCCTCTGTGCCTTCTTTATCCTTCTGTACCTCAAACCCTGATAAGGACTAATCTTTCTACTAGTTCCACAACCTTGCCTTTTCAGGATGTCACGTGGCTAGAACCACACAGTGTGGCCCCTTCTCAGAGTCAAGTTTCCCCTTACTTGCCGTGACCTTATAGCTCTTTTCTTTTAGTGCTGAATACTATTCTGTTGTCTAGATATAGCCCAGCTTATGTTTCAGCTCATTTACTGATGGACATCACTTTTCTTCCAAGTTTAAGTAACGGGGAATTAGGCTGTTACAAGCATGCGTGAGCAATTTTTTGGGTCAACATAAATTTTCAGTTCATTTGGGTAAATACCAAGAGATGTGATTTCTGGTCTTATGGTAAGAGACTGTTTCATTATTTTTACAAGACACTGCAGACCTGGATGTGTTGGTACATAACCGTATTCCCAGCACTAAGAAGGCTGAGTGAGGCAGGATCAAGAGTTTGAGGCTGGTTCGGCCCACATAGAGAGACTCTGTCTTAAAAAACTAAATGACAATTCAGAGGAGCCCTTGTCCACCACTGGAAAATTCAGTGTGAACCTATCAGAACCATGGTCCCCATGCCACATGCTCCAGTGACCTGATTTTACAAAAGTCAGGAAAGACGACTTGAGTATGTGAATTATCGAAGGTCAAACAGCTGTTTTTAAGACAGGTCAGAACTCCATCCCATGTTTTCTGAGTTCTGTGTCAATGTGTGAAGTTGATTAGGCTTAAACATCCAACAAGGAAAACTCTGTGTCGCTTCTGAGATCCCAGCTTCACCTGAACGGTCACCAGGCAATGCCCTTTAAGTGGTAAGGAACTGCTGAGCTTTGACCCAGCAACTCTATTTCCAGAGGTTTATGCCACATGCACACTCGAATATGTGTTCAACAATTTAGCTGCGTGCTAACTCACTGCAACTTGTCTCTAACAGAAAGGCCTGGAAGCAACCCACATTCATTACTAGCCAGGTACACCACAGATGCATCCATAACGGGCTAAAGCTCAGACCACAGCAGAGTAAGGAAACGCTTCGTGTACTAAGAGAAAACAATTTCCCAGATCCATCACCTAGTGAAAAAGTAAGGTGTAGCCAGGCCTGGTGACACAGGCCCATAGTCCCAGCTAATTGGGAGGCTGAGTTTTAAATTCAAGACCTGCCAGGGCTACAGACAGAGTTAAAGACCAATCTGGGCAACTTAGTAGACCCTGACTCAAAATGAAAACAGAAAGTGCTAACAATGGAATTCAATGGCGAGCCTGTCGTGTGTGCGAAACCCCACGTTCAATCCCCAATCCCAAAAGGAGAAGAAAAAAAAAAAAAAACAGTGAGGTGGCAGCAGGTGTAGAGTTTGTGCTTCCCAGGTGAGGGGGGGAGGGCTCAGAATCCCGGGAGGGGCTGGGTGATGAAGTCACTGGCCTAGGAGAGGCCTGCTTTACTCTATATCCCTTGGTCTTTATGCACCCAGAGAAATAAATTGCATAAGCAAGAACATAAGTCGGCAGAACCGTTTCACAAATCTGAAAATGGGGTCCTTGGCCGAGTTGGATCTGAGCCACAAAGGGCACTGTGGTCAGGAGAGTGGATAGACGTCTGTCTGCAGGATTGCTAAGTGCTGGGACCTCTGATCATGGGTCGAGGGAAGGGGATCAGTGACCCATGCCTTTCTCACCTCTAGGAAGACTGAGGCTCAGGATTCTTCAAGCTAAGAGAGTCTGGGAACCTGGAAGGTAACAGAAGAGCTGCAGGTGCCGAGAACCTGGCCACTGTCCCTGAATTCAGCTCCTAGGCGGGCATTCTCCTTAGACGGCCCAGAACTACTCTACCGAGTGAAGGGAGAGGGAGGGCGGCTTGCTGAAGGCTGTGAGACAACTGCCCTCCAAACCACTCCCCACCCTCCCACTTCCCCACCCTCTCACCCCCCTCTTCCTGGACTCAAAGAAACGGCGTGAGGATCACAATGGAAACTGTGAAACATCCAAGCCACGAAGGGAGTGGCTGATCCCCAAAATGGAAAAGGACGCTGGGGTTAAAAGGTGTAAAAAAAGGTTAAGTCCATCCTCAGCACCTCGAAGATACTAAGCTCACTGGGGTGTGTTGGGTACGGCTGTATCATTTCCCACACCCACTTAGCCACAACCACTTCGGAGAAAAACTCATATTAAAGAATGAAGGTCGGGAGTGCATGGAGCACACTTGGAAAAATGCCAGTTATCAGATGGAATCGAACATGAGACACAACTCAAAGGCTCTGGTCCTGACGATGAGTGTAAAAAATCTCTATCACTCAAACTGGGTACATTTTCCCACAGTATTCCTGGCCCAACCTCCAGAGCTAGGTGTTTTTTTGTTGTTTTTCTTTTTTTTTTAATTGTGGATCAGAAGCTATTAGTAAGCAGTGAAATCAATTTAGTGGATTACAACCAGGTCTAAAACAAATGATTTTGGAGTAGAAAATAACAGATTAGATTTTTTTTTTTTTTAGACAGGGTCTCTCTGTAGCCCCAGCTGTCCTGGAACTTGTTATGTAGACCAGGCTGGCCTTGAACTCACAGAGATCCACCTGCCTTTGCCTCCCGAGTGTTGGAATTAAAGGCATGTGCCACCACAGCCAGGTATTGTTTTTGTTTTTGCTTTTGAGTACACTATTTTTGACATACATAAAGAGTGCTGTATACAAAGCACATATATACACACATGCATTCTAGGCTATGATTGAAAATGTGTTTTCTGGGTCTGGTGAAATGGCCCAGCAGTTAAGAGCACTGGCTGCTCTTACAGAGGACCTGAGTTCGATTCCCAGCACCCATATGGCGGCTGACAACCATCTGTAACTCCAGTTCCAGAGGATCTGACTGATGTCTTTTTATGACCTCCACAGGCACTGCACAACACAAGGACACTTATGTATATGCAGGCAAAACACACATGCACATAAAATAAAAAAAAAATAATAAATTTTTAAAATGTGTTTTCTGCTGGGTGTGGTGGTAAGGCCTGTAATCACAGCACACAGGAGATGGAGGCAGGACAGTCCCTGAGATCAAGGCCACCTTGAGCTACAATAGTGAGTTCAAAGCTAGGCAGGGCTACATAGCAGGACCCTGTTTCCAAGAGAGAGAGAGAGAGAAAGAGAGAGAGAGAGAGAGAGAGAGAGAGAGAGAGAGAGAGAGGGGAGAGAGAAAGAGAGAGAGAGAGAGAGAGAGAGAGAGAGAGAGAGAGAGAAGGAGAGGAGAGAAGGGAAGGAGAGGAGAGAAAAATTATTAACTATTATAGCGGAAACATTCAAAGGAGGCTCTCTGGGGTCCCTCTGCCAGCGTCAGGGAGAACCAGTGGGGTTTGTACATGTGTGCCACTGTCTGCCGAGGGTTTGGGGACAGAGGCCTCTCCTCGGTCGTGTGATGGCTGGGTAGATTTTAGGATTAGCAGTGTTACCTCACTGGACCCAGAAAGCGACAGAGCTGCCTTTGTTATCAGTGAGTTCCAGAAATGCAGCTGATCTTTCGTTTCTTTTTCCAATGCTGCTCAGTCTCCCCGACCAAAGCACCTGGTTGCCTGAGGAAGCTGGGATTGTACAGTCCCAAGCTTCTTGGTTCCACTTAACTGTTTAGGATGCAGCTCCAAAACCTTCAACTCTGAAGGTGCATTTTGACTTTGCCTCTTGGTGATTTATCATTAATGATTAGATTTTCTTTCTCTTGCATTTTTTAAAAATAAGAGTCTCTTGTACAGCCTAGGCAGCCTCCCTTAGGATTACAAGCACAGACCACCATGTTTGACTTTGGAATCTTTCTTTCGTTTCTCTTTTCCCTTACTGTTTTAGTCAATCTTTTCTTAATTACATTTTTGTTATTTATTTATTTATTTAGTGTGGGTATGTGTGTGAGTATGGGTATACTAGAGGGGGCATGTGGAGTTCAGAGGACAGTTTGCAGGAGTCAGTTCTTACCCTTCACCATGTGGATTCACAGGAATTAAACTCGGGTTGTCAGGCTTGGCAGCAAATGTCTTGAGCCACTCAGTTATCTCTCCAGCCTCGATTTTTCTTTTTAAAAATGCTGTACCAGGCCGTTAGCCACTTCCTCGTTCTGGTTCCCCTTCTCTGGGATGGGTGAGTATTATCTGACCTGGACCAACAAAGTCTTTAACGTTGACCAGCTGGAGTCAGAATCCTGAGGAGCTGCATTATCCTTCCACGAAGATGAGACTGGTCATTTGCTGGGTGTGTGACTTTGGGCAAGTGGCCTCCTCCCTCTGTGCCAATTTTCTCATCTGTCCAATAGAGGCAATAAAATCTGCCTCACAGGGAAGTTAGGAGGATTAAACGAGACAGCCTGTTAAGATATTTGCCACAGTCCTGGCACATAGTAAGAGCTCAATTAAGGACTAATTTAGGTACCTCTCCTCCCATGACTTCATCGTAGTACAATTCACCTGTGTAGGTGGAATGCTGGGTAATCTGGTCCAGCCCTCAGTGTCATTCAACGGACTTATGACCTATAAAAGAGCTTTGGGGGCTGGGGAGATAGCTTAGTTGGTAAAATACCTGCCTTGAAGGACTTGACCTTGATCTGCAAAACCCATGTAAAAAAGCCAGGAACCATGGCATATGCTTATAATTCCAACACTGAGGAGGCCGAGATAGGAGAATCTCTGGAGTTCACTGGCCAGCCGACCTAGCCTAATCAGTGAGTACCACACCAAGTGACAGACCATGTCTCAACAAACAAGGTAGGTGGCACCTGAGGAGCAAACCTGAGGTTGACCATGGACCTCCATGTGCATGTGCACTACACACACACACACACACACACACACACACACACATACCACGTGCACACACGAGCTCTGGATACTCACAACTGATCATTCCGAAGCCTGTAGTGCCATAAAATGCCTTGGATTACACACAGGGCCTGTAGCTGGTGATCCTGTGTATGGGCTTTAAGCAGCTCTTTCTCCATTCTTGGCCATATATCCATCTGGGGAAATCAGGAAGCTTAGTCCTCTACCTCCCAAGTTCCGCTGTCGTGGCCTTTGTGTCCCCAGTCAGTACTCTGCAGCCTTGCACTGGGAATACCTCCTGCTGCGATGTGCGGCCTTCCTGTCTCCCTGGCTGTTTGGACTTCCTCATTCCCTGGTTTCACATACCTCAGGTTCATTGACATTTCTGTTGATGGTTCATCTTTTCAATTAGATTTTGGGTCCTTTGCAGCCAAGGACTATGTCTTGTTATGTCAAATCTGGTCTTGTCTCCCTGCAGAGCACACATCTCAAGGCTCAAAGAGGGCTCAATAAAGGCCAATGTGGGCAGAGACAAGACAGGGAGGAAGGATTAGTCGGCCTAACACTGGAAACCTGCTCAGAATCGGGGTTGGGGGTACGCAGCCAGTTAGCTCCTCCAAGGACTGCCTCCCGTCCTCTCCACTCACCAGACTCCCGCTCCTCTGGGAGTCTATACCCACACACTGTCCCAAACACGAGGGGGATTAACCAAGAGGCCTTTTGATGGTAACCATGAAGGAACAGGGAAATCAGTGGCCTTGGTCAGTGGGTATTGTTATCAGGAACACCATTGACCTTTATTAAAAACACCAGCGTCCAGCTCAGATACGCTCAATCAGGGTGGGGCCCAGGAATCCAATTTTGAACAGGTGACTGATGTAAACTAAAAGTTCAGAGTTCAATGACCTGGTTGTAAAGCCTTCTTTACCTGCCCCTCCCACAGATACCTTCCCTGAACTCAAGTCCTGGCTCATGGATTAGTGGAGAAGCAGGTGTCAGCTAGCAATGCCAAGGTGAGAGGCCAGGTGCTGCCCCAACCATGGTAATTTAGTTTTTTGTTTTGTTTTGGCCTGGAACTTGCTATGTAGACCAGGCTGGCCTCATTCTCACAGAGATCTGTCCACCTCTGCCTCCTGAGTGCTGGTATTAAAAGTGTGTGCCACCATGCCCAGCCCAAGCATGGTAATTTAGTAAGGATGAGACAGCCACACTCAGCTGACCCTTTCCCTACACTGGGACATGCTGAGATCTGGAATAACTAAGCCTTGAGTGCTGCTCACCTGGAACTGATCGTCCAGAGAGGGCCTAAGAGGAACCACAAATCTCTTGAAATTGAGTCCATGCTCACATGGACACATGCCCTTGGCTAATGGCATTATCTATGGAGACAAACTCATCAGGTGTGAAGCCTGACTGCAGTTTACAGTCATCGTGGCCACTGCCTAGCCTCTCCAAGGCTGTTATCTCTCTTTAAACTGAACTGATAATCATACCTATCCTATAGAGTTGTTGTTAGGATTAACCCCGTTGGTACATGCAAAAGACCTAGAAATTACTTGCAGTAGACCATGACAAATATTCTTGATCACTAGCTAATGACAGCTTTTGGCATTATAAAAGTGGATGATCTGGAACGTGTTGTGACAGTGCGCTACTACAACTCCACACTTGGGAGGCTGAGGCGGGAGGATCTGGAGTCTGAGACCAGCCTGGTCTACACAGTAGAAAAAAACAAAACAAAAATAGGTATTGGCATTCTCTGTGGGATGGTGGCATAGTTAATTCTAGCAGCATCACCAACGAGATCTTATGTCTCTGCTAGTGAACGTGGCAATGTGACGCTGGGGACAAGTAACTTCACCTCTCAAAGCCTATTAACTCATCTGTAAAATGAGAGCAATCACGGTACTTACTTCATGAGACCTGATGAAGATTCATGGAGGGGCTGCAGGGAGGGCACACAGCATGCCTGGGTGAAGGCTCAGTCACCACCCCTGTCATGTGGGTGCTGCAGAGGTTTCCAGGAGAAAAGACAGGAAGGTCTTCTCCACCTGCTTCCAAAATATACAAATAACTAAAAAGACACACCTTCTATCCACCAAAGCAGTTGGGGAAATGATCCACGAAAACCTCTCTCTCCTCATCCGCATGCACTAAGGATAGCTTCTCTGCCAGGGAGGCCTGCGATCGAGCAAATGCAGGCTATGTCTCAGCTTTGGGCCTCAAGGTGGCAGAATCGCTGAAACTCCTAAGAAAAGAAGCCAAGTGTTGTGTGCCCCCTCCCACACACACCTCCCACTCAGCATGCTGCCTCCCGCCCCTGCCACCTGGCTCCTCCCAGCCTTGATCCAGGTATCTCTGGGGCATCAGGGCGGCTCTGAAGACAGCCCAGGTGCCCTGGAGCCTTCTGAGGGTGCCAGAAAGTCTGACATGGAGTCTCAGGAAGGCCTTGCCTAAAAATAGAATCTCCAAATCTTGGGCCACCCAGGAGTTAGGAGCTCTGATTCAGGCTGTCACTGATGCTGTGATAGGGCACTAGTGACCTCTCAGGGTCACTGACTCCTAAAGCCAGGCTTGCTTAGTGCTGGGTTAAAACAGATTTGGGGGCCCAGATGAGGTCTGGGGAGATGGATGCAGAGACATCTCAGGTGATTCCTATGGCCAGATAAGTCACAACATCTCTTGACTACCTTCTCAAGGGCAGCAGGGTCGATGGAGTTAACAATAAGAACGTAGACTCTGGAGCCAGATGTGGGCAGAGGCCTCGGCTTGCCCAGCTGCTAGCTCAGCCACATTCAACCAGTTGCTTCACTTCACTGAGCTTCATTTCTCCTCTGTGATGTGGGGACAGTAATTAGTTGCAGGCATCTACTTCCCAGATGGTCAGGAGGTTTACCAATGCTAGTGTAGATAAAAGTGCTTAGCGGAGTGCTTGACATTGTTCTCAATAAATGTCTGCCGTTGGAATAACCAGAGGAAGAAGAGGAAAGGAGTCCTGCGTCCTTTCTTCTGCTGAGCTGACTTCCGCAGCTCTGGGACCTCACGTACACCCAGGGGGCACGGCTGCTTCTGCCAAGTCACCTCACGGTCTCATCTTGGGACAGACCTGCAAGCACCCAAAGGCAGATATGATCCCTCCCTTATCACCCCCGCATATGCACACACCATCATTGTTTCCTTCCTCTTGACAGTGAGGATCCTCGAGGCTAAGGAGAACCTTCCAGGTACAATTTCAAGATATAGAGCATCCATGGTGTTTCAAATTTACATCATTTTGCATCTTTATTGATAGAAGGCCCCTGTAACAGGGTTTCTGTGCCAAACGAGGGGACAAGGTGACACATGGCACTCAGTAGCTCATGAGCACCACATAGCTATGGAGATGTGTTAAAGGAGAGAAACTGGTCCCAGGCTTATGATCTGTCTGAATCAGCAACTGATAAACCCTCTGTGTCCTGTCAATCATCTAGCCAAAGATCTCCCTCTGTCCTCCTCACTCCATCTCCGGCCCCTCTCTTTGCTTCCGTGAACCACGTCCTATAAGGCCTGAAGTGACGGTCCCCTCTTTTCCCAGGGGGAAGAGGACCCCTGAAAACTTCTTGTCAACTGGCCACAGTTGGGTAGAGGATGTTCTCTGCAAGGCACCTTTCCTCACCAGTAATTGAAGGCTCAGGCCAGGAACAAGGCTGCCTTGGTGTTTTTTCTGGCCCCTACCATGAAGTCTCCCTAAGCCTCCATTGGTTGATCTGTGCAAAAAGGAAGAATTGCTAGTATCTGTCTCACATGGTTACTCTAAGAAATAAATGAAACAATCCACAGCAAAGTACCTAACCAGCTTTTGTTACTCTATTAATAACAGCATCACAGCTAGGGTTATCTGTGAACTATGTGGGACCAAGGAATAGGAGGTATCTTTTTTTTTTTTTTTTTTTTTTTGGTCTTTTGCTTTGCACCCTGCAGTGACACTAGCCAAAGGCTATCCGCCTGTTTCCACAGCTGTGAAATATTTGGTCTAACTTCTGGGAGTCAGAGCATTCCAGGAGGTCCCCTTAGAGCTAGGCTGACTGGGAAGACAGCCACGAGAGAGGTAAATGGTTCTGTTCCAAGGATTGGAACTCTGCCACCAATGTCCCCAACCCAGAGCAGCTGCTTGTATGATGCAGTCAAAATGGTGACCCTGGGGCCCTTCCTAGAGCTGTCCTTGACCCCTTTGTGATCCTGGACTCTGTCCATTGCTGTTTGCCCAAGGGAAGAGATCATCAATGTCCATGTCCTTTTTCCTCAACTTGGGAGACACTTTGAGAGACCAGTAGGTGTGTCCTTGCAGCAGAAGGGGCTTTCTAGTGACCTGGAGGCTGAGAGAGGGGATCTTTTCTCTTCCTGATGGGCAATGGTAAATGGGGCCTGATATATGGTCCTCAGGGCTTTCCTGAGAGACCCTGCCTTTTTGCCTTTTTCTCCAACCCATTTACTGTGTAGCTGCTTGGTCATCAAAGGCCAAAAACATTTTAAATCTCTATTTATTTAAATTTGTTTGTTTGTTTGGTGGGGCACTGTGTATATATGAAGGTCAGAAGACAACTTGCAAAAGTCAGTTTTCTCTTTCCTGGGCATTGAACTCAGTTTATCAGGCTTGGTAGCAGTTGTCTTTCTCCATGGAGCCCTCTCTCCAGCCCCCTAGAGCACTGTGGCTAATAAAGAGTACTTTCTCTGTCCTGCACTGAGCAGTTGTTAAATTTTCTAATGCACATGGCAGATCAAGAGCCTAAATATAAACCCAGAAAAAAAAAAATCAGGCTGTTCCTGCTACAACTTGCATAAAGGGATAGATTTTTTTTTTTTAATTATGTGTACGTGTGTATTTGTGTGAAGATATGTGCCCTAGAGGCCAGAGGATCCCCTAGAACTGGAGTCACAGCCTGTTGTGAGCCGCCCAACATGGGTGCTGGGAACCAAATTCAGATCCTCTATAAGAGCTGTATGTGACTGCTGAGCCCTCTCTCCAGCCAGAGGAATAGATCTTTTCTAGAGAGGACTCCGTTTGGAAGACCACTACCCCTCTTGGAGAGCAAGGCCCAGTGACTCACCACTAATTTCTGGGCAGGCTCCTCAAGCTCTGAGGAGACTAGGGAGGCCCCAGGTATTACGTCAGGAGCCCAGCTTTACATCCATAAATGAGGTGCCTGGAAGGAAGGGAGTCACTCCCAAAGATATCTGGGAGAATCTTCCTTTCCCGTACTCAGGAAGGGAAAACCCACCCCACGGTTCAGAGTTAGACCCAAAACATGATGCTGCATACCACATCTGACATTTTTGGAGATATGTTCTGTAAAAATAATGCGTCCTTATTGCAGGATTTTGTGAGGACAAAATTATTGCCTGCATCCTGCTTGCTAGGTCATCACCTACTCATCTCCCCAGCTCCACCCTCCTCCCCAGGCAGTCCTTAGTCACTCCTCCTCAGCCCTGGCTCCCACAATATTTACATGGCTCCCTCAGAGCATTTTTTCATTATTTTGCTTAAGTAATTGATTTGTCTGTCTCCTTCTCTCACTGTGAGCATCTTGAGAGAGATGGAACATCAGGTAGCTACAGATCCCCTCCTTTTATGTCTGCTGGTCCGAGTCAGTCTGTGCAGAACAATGTCATATGGACCTGGGCCAAGGCCTTGCCATGGCTGAAATGGCATCAGGTGCAAAGTCCCAGGAGGTGGGATCTGTCCATGCTTCCTCTGCGTCCCATATCCTTCTCTTCCTCCTGCTTTCTGTTTCCCTTTACATTGTGAGAACACCCCACACAGCTCTAAAGGGAAAGTGGGGCATGGGGGACAGGGCTTGGCTAGGATTTAAACTTCAAAATAAATTGAAGTCATTTGGTTCAATGCTCCTTGAAGTACAGTCCTAGGATCACAGACACCAGTGTTAGCTGGCAGGTTTGCTGATCATGTGAACCTGGTGGTGGGCTCAGGAATTTGCATGCCTATCGAATATTCAAAGTACATTTTAGACTAAATAGAAGTTTGAGGACAAATGGGTTGGTTGCATTTCTAGATGTATAACTTAAGGTGCTGGGTACTGAAGGGAGTTCTAAGGGACAGAGGCACTGGCTTTTTTCTGACCCCCGGAAACATCTTACGTTGAACTTCCTGATAAGGTTTGTCTTCAAAACAAATTGGAGGTACTGATCACCTTTTTCTGTTCGCCTTTGTTCTTTCTCACACACACACACACACACACACACACACACACACACACACACGATTAAACCCAGGTCTATTTTTATATTTTAACAACAAAGACTGACAAGATGGCTCTGTTGGTACAATACTTGCCTCGCAAGCATGAGTACCTGAGTTTGGATCCCCAGAAGCCATGTAACTAGCTGGGTGTGATGGCGTGGTGCATGTCTGTAATCCCTGGATAGCGAGGTGGGAGACGGGGACAGGAGGATCCCTGGAAGTTCCTGACTAACTCACCCAGCCTACTTAGTGATGTTCCAGGCTGATGAGAGACCCTGTCTTAAATAAAAGGTTGAAGACAGCCAGTGGTGTCCTCTGACCTTCACAGGCACACACACAGATGTGCGTGTGTATACTCATACATGTATGCACTCCCCACACACATACACATACACAAGAAGATGTGGACCCAGTTTAAAGACCTGTCTTTCATGTGCTTAATGGGCATCTGACTCACTGATGGATTGAAGGGGGAGCAGAAGCCCTCCCTGCCCTCTAAACTCCTCCAGCATGCTGGTTGGCTCTGCTCTGGGCCTGAAATTGTATCAGAGATGTTGCTGTATGCTTTCTGGATCTGGGGTTCTCAGAAATGTCCCCAGAAGGGCTACCTCAGCATCAGTCCTTCATTAAGTCATTCGAAGCCCCCTCTTTTTTATTTTCTTGCAGTGCTGGGGGTCAGACTCAAGGCTCTGCACTCCACCAGAGCTGCGACCCCAGCCCTCAAAGTTCAGTTCTTGAATAATCACCACTTGGCCTAATTCCCGCACTAATGCTCTTTATTCCTTCTCACTCGTATGACTGGTGTTTTGCCGTGTTCTGCAAGTCAGATAGCACGTGTCTCTCTGTCTTTTAGATTTCCCACCACATATTCAGCAAACATGATTAAAAAGTTAGAATAATGCTCATTAGCTTGAAAAACTGCTACTTTTATTTTATCATGCCTCCCACAGTTATCT
This sequence comes from Eospalax fontanierii, assembly GCA_035773235.1. Taxonomy (NCBI): domain Eukaryota; kingdom Metazoa; phylum Chordata; class Mammalia; order Rodentia; family Spalacidae; genus Eospalax; species Eospalax fontanierii. The sequence continues at coordinate 11,852,122 of CM069544.1, read as the reverse complement.
CTGTACACATCAGATTTTACCCAGGTGTAATCAAGGCTTGGAAACTATTTTGCATATTCATTCCCCCAAAATGGTTTCTTCTGGACTTTTCCACAGACCTACTTAAACTTCATTATTAATTTTAATATTCATTACATCCATTTGATAAAGAAAAACATACTTAACCAACACAGCCCTCTTTTGTTCAGCAGTGAGCAATTTCCAAACATTACTACTCTGCACTATGCTGTTATATGTTTTTTACAAATAGCTTTTTAACTCTTGACCAAGTTCTTGGTAATGGCTTTCCAAGAAAGGCATTTCCCAGGATCCATTTGGATTTGGATATCATGGAAGGAAAGGATTGCATTTGCTGCTTCATTGACATTTCATAGCCCACATCTCCCCTCAGCCCTTACTCTCTCCCAGCCTACCTAGAGAGCATCAGGCAGGTGCTGATTGGCAATACTGGAAAGCAGTCCTGGCTTTATAATTATCTTTCTAGAAAGGGGTTGATGTCACCAAGGAAAGTCCCTAATTCTTGAAAGACTTGGCTGTCAGAATATAGCAACAGTGGTGGAAAGGACCCTCTTGGTGATTATGGGAAGAGGAGTTCTCAATACGCTGCCTGGCCATCCTCCTGTTAGGGGTGCTCCTTGAGAACTGTTTTGAATTCTTTTATCTCCTCGCAGTGGGTGATGAAGACAAAAAAGAAATCCACCCCACCTAACCCATACCCTAGGCAAAAGATTCCTGAGCTAAAAGAGTCTAAGACCTTGGTGACTTCTGTTACCAGAAGACTGACATCAGCGCATTTTGAGCTCTATGAATTCAATCAACAGAAGAGTGGAGGGTACTTTCCCATTCATTGGCCTCCAAATGGGCCCTTCGCACTTAACAAGGGCATGGGCTTTGGTTGTCTCAGACCTTCCACTTACCAGCTATGTCCTGAATGATTTCCTTGGAGGTCGTACAGTGGGGACAGTGGTAACACTTTGGGACTCTTGAGAGTTATGGTAAAATTCAACAGTATAATATATATGTAAGCAAGTACTCTGGCTGTCTAGACTTGCATTGGGCTGCCATCAGTTAACTGGAGAATGCTTCCTTTTTTAAAGCTTTATGTATGTGAGTTTATTGCCTGTGTATATGTAAGTGCTCCTGTTGTGCAATGCCTGCAGAGGTCAGAGGAAGGGAGTTGGATCCCCTGGAGTTGGATGGTTGTTAGCCACCATGTGGGTGCTGGGAATTGAACAAGTTGTGTCCTCTGCAAGAGCAGCCAATGCTGTTAATAACTGAGCCTTCTGTCTAGCCCCAAGGCTTCCTTTCTGATTTTGAATGGGAGCCATGACTGGTGTCTTCTTTTTGGTGTCAGGTGGCCAAGCTTAACAGCTTGACACAGGCACACACAAAACATGACTTCGATCATGTAGTAAATGAGTTTCTATAGTAAGAGACGATGTCTGTCTCTGGGTGTCAGACTCTTTCCCATCAACTATATTATTTAACTCTTAATATAACCTTGTATGACAGAGATTATTATTCCCATGTAATGGAACAGAAATAGCTTGTTAAAAGTCACATTTTTCTGTGCATGCTAGAACTGAGATTTGAACTCTGTCTGTCTGACTCCAAGACCTGTGCTCTTGCTCTGATAAGTTGTTATCTCTGTATTTTATATGGGCGATAGGTCAGAATACACAGGAGGTTGTAGAAGGGGGAGAGAGTACAGTAATAGTCGCCTATGCTATCAGTTAGTTATTGCTTCATAACAAGCCAGCCCAAAAGATTGTGACTTAAAATACTACACATGTATTTAGCTCTCAAGCCTGTCATTTGACCTAGTAGTTCTTGGGGTCTGGAATAGCCTCATGCATGCTCTTGTGGTCAGCTGTAGATTAGCTGTGGGTTGATTTGTTGACCTTGTCTGGGCTTTATCACCTGTCTGGGGCCTCAGCAGAGACAATAAAGCTGACTCAGCTCTGCCTCACCCACTCTCAGGCTAGCCTGGGCTCGCCCTCATAGCAGAGTGGGCAAGACCCTTTGGTGCCTAAGTTCAGAATCAACCCATCGTCATCGCTCCTGCTAGCCAAAGAAAGAAGCAATATCTTTCTTATATGTGCTTAAGCTGAATTAATGTTTATAACCCCCTTAACACTCTAAGAGAGAGAAACTACTGAGAGCCCTTTTTATTGAAGGGACTATTAAGTTACAGAAATATTAAGCAAATTTGACCAAACGAGCAGACCTGCTGGGTGGCAGGGGCAAGATTAGAACCCAGAATCCATTGTTTTAACCATGGGTGCCTTGCAGTAAGGTATGTCTGCAGCACATTCTCTCCCAGGGAAGGGCAGACAAGGACATGGCATGGGTTACACAGCACTGAGTGCTTTCCTGTGTGGGTAAAGGCAGGTGGCCAAGTTAACCAACTCCTGTGACCTCCTTGCAAGAAGGTGCCAAGCGAAGAGATGGAAAGGACCCTAAAGGATGACATGGGCCAGCCTGGGCCACATCACAGGAAATGTTGTACATCTAATTTTTAAAGAGAGGTCCCTAGCTGGGACTTCCCATGTCTGGCTCCGTGAGAAAACTGTTTAGGAAGAGCTAGGAAGGCCTTGGACCTCAGAGGCTCAAACTGCCTAGTCAGCTCAGCATTGTCACAAAAATAGCCCTGGACGGGGAAGGCAGGTACTTCCTTCTGTGCATTTCCCTTCCAGTCTTGCCTGGCCTCCAAAGAAAATGACACAGAACTGATTGCACACAGGATTGGGACGTGGCTGGTGAGAGGGTTTTACGGGGACTCACCAGTAACAAAGGGAGGAAATGAATATGCAGTGTTAGTAATTATACTGTACACGTCCCAATTTGTATTTCAATATGTCATTTCCATAATAAAACTGCCTAAGCGAGAAGCTAATGACACAGACTCATGTCAGGGAGTTGTGGGGAGGAGGGGGGTGGACCCCCCCACCCCAATAACAAAATTGCCTTCAGTGAGGGACTCTTTCATGGCAGACTGGCTGTTTACAAGGCAGATGTGCCCCAGGAAATGAAACTGCAGCCTAAGACTGTTATGAAAAAGGAGACAGGGTTGACTGCCAACTGCTGGAGTTCCCCGAGTTCCTTACCTGCGTGGAGCTGTGCTCCAGGACACGGATGCCGCCTGCAGGAGCCCCCACACTAGATAAGAACAGAGATGCGTGCTGGACTTTGGAGAGCCCATATAATGAGCTATGGGCTACTAGCAGTCTTGTGTATGTGGCTGTCCCACATAAAGCCTCCAAATCTATTACTGAAAACCTCCCTGTCTTTGCACCCCCTGCCACTGTTCCTGCTGTACCTGCTTTGTTCCTATGACTCCCTAGGAACTAAGCCTGACCACACTTCCCAGTACCACAATCCCTATGGGAAGAATCTGCTCTTTACAGGCCCTGGGCTGCGCCTCTAACCCTAACCACACCACAGGGGGATGTCACTTCATTTATCCCCCACTGGCCTGTGAGTCCCCTCAGGGCAAAGAAAGGTAGGTAGTTCCTGGCCCTTGTATGGGAGGAGGAGGAGGAGGAGGAGGAGGAACCATTTCAAAAACTTTCGCCACTTCCTGAGCCACAGGATCAGGTCAAAGTCATCTAGCTTCAGCCAAAGTTCATGTCCCCAGAATGAAATGCTCTGGAAAAAAATACCAGAGTCAGTATCTGGGCTTGAAAAAATAATAATAGTGCCCCCATAATTGTGTGGTGATTTACCAATCACAGAGCTCTTTATGAACACTGCATCAACTAGCTCTCTCATTGCAGGCCTGCGAGGTGAGCACATGGGCCTTACAGAGATTCTGTTTCACAGAGGAGGAAGCCAAGGCCCTAAGAAAAAGTGATCTGCTCAAGCTGCACAATACAATGTGTGTTTAGAACTGAGACTTGGACCCAGGTCTCCAGTTCCAACTCCAGGGCTCTTTTTGCCAGAGGTGGCACCAGAAGTGGCTTTTCTGAAGCAGACCATCAGCAGATTAAGATGACCACAGTCATCTAGATCATCACAGACCATCAACAGGCTAAGATGTCCACAGTCTCAGGAGTAGAGGGTCGCGTCACATTTAACCCACAGTTGTCACAGGAGCCAAGAGAAAAAGATTCAAAACAATACAGACAGAAAGAACTTGGATTTTCTGAAACTGAAGTTAGATGAATGTTCATTCTTTAGAAATACTCTCCAGTGGATTTGGACCTTCCGAAAGTTTAGGGTAGCATGAAAGAAAATGTAGCAAATCCTCTAGCCGAGAGCCCCGACCTCATTTTTCTCAATCGGAGAACTGTATAATAGAGGTCAATTTTTTTAATTCCACAAAATCTTCCTTTCCATCCACTGTCTTAGCCATACAGACAGAAATCGAATTTAAGTTTTACTTTCATAAAGAAAATCAAGTCAGGAGAACAAAAGAGGGTGATGGGTGGGGACAAAACCGCTCGTATTTCCCCTGACATGTAGAATCTGTGTCGCTCTTATTCATATATATAGATACACGTGTGTGTGTGTGTGTGTGTGTGTGAGAGAGAGAGAGAGAGAGAGAGAGAGAGAGAGGGAGGGAGACATGAAAGCACAAGGGGGACTATTTGTAAGAAGAAAGAGGACCAATGAAAGGAGGGGGAAAATGGTAAGGAGGCAAATTTGAATACAGCACAATGATACAATGTATAAAAATGTCACAATGAAACCCAGTATCTTGTACACTAACTGGAAAATTAAAACAGACAAAAGGCTCATTCTGATGTAGTGCTTACTAAACATCAGGGACTCTTCTAGGCACTTGACAGACGTTTAACTCATTTAATTATGAAAATGGATAACCCAGGCTTAGCGCTTACCTCATACCATTTCTTTAGTAGAGGGTCTTGTTTAAAAAGCAAAGGGAAAGATGAACAAGCAAGAGGCTCTTCCTTCACCTCCCTCTTCTCTGCTCTTCGGTACTAGGTTTTAAAAAGAACTTGCTCAGAATCTTCTGGATGGGGAGGTAGCTCAGTTGGTAAAGTGCTTGCTGTGCAATATGAATACTCAAGTTTCACCCACATGAAAGGCCGGCATGATAGCACACGTTTATAATCCCAGTGCTGACAAGGCAGATGCAGGAGGATCCCAGGGGTCACTGGCCTGCCACAGGCCCAGGAAACCCTGTCTCTAAATAGGTGGATGGCTCCTAAGAAACACCTGAAGTTATCTTCTGGCCTCCACACCCATGTGCACACCCACCTGAACACACCCACACACGCTTTCCACACACTCACCTATCCGCCACCTCTAAAGCTGCCCCTTCCTTCACGCTAATTTGCTGCCTCAGCCCCAGATGGGCTTCTCATTTTTGGCTCCTCTCTGCTCAGCTCCTGGCGGCTGGTCACCACAGAGAGCTGTCCCAAACCCCAGGTTACAAACAGGTCCGCACATCCCACTCTTTTCCCTCCCCGCTGCTCCGCCACTCGGCTCTGGCTCTTGGCACCTGATCTTACAGTTCCTGGAGTGGCTGGAAGAAGGGTCCTTAGGAGGGTTTTGATCTCCTCCCCAAAGCTTAGCGCCCTGCTGATCTTTGTTAGAATGAGAGAAAGGAAAAAGAAGAGGTGATAAGGAGTTGTAGTTGAGCCACAGAGCATGTATTGACAGATGCACTTGTGTATGCATAGAATTCTCTGGAAGGACACACATGAAACCAGGTGGCTAAGTGGTGGGAGTCCAGGAGTGAAAGGAAGAGGCCTTTGTTGATTTTGTCAGTAAGTCAGGTATTGTCTTAGCTTCAGGGACACATTAGTAGGCAAGATGAACACAGGCTGTCCCTCCTTTGCACTGTCTGGGTTTCCCCCCAGGGGTTCGTTCCCCTTTCCAATCAAAATAATCATTTTAAAAATAGAATAGAGAGAAGAAAAAAGATATATCCACGCTATTGGATATTATGTACCTGCTCAAAAGAATGGCATGAACATGAAGTTAAATTTTCATAGAGGAGAAAAACCAAATCACACTACGTATAACTTCATTATTTTCTCTGCATATAAAAGTGTACATCTATAAAATTCCATATGTCTCTGTTTGCATAAATGAATACAAACATATGAAGAAAAATCTGGAAAGACTATAATGTGTGTGTGGTGGAGGATGTGATGGAAGGAATGAGAATTGCACTTTTATTGCACTTTTTACACTACGTGCATATATATATATATATACATATATATATAATTTCAAATGATTATATGAAAAAATAAGTAACTTAGTAGATTAAGAGGGACTTGAGGCCATAGCTGGTCTCAGGGAACTGAGGCCCCTTAGGTCTTTGATGATTGCTTCAGTCCCAGATTTAGATAGGCACCCAAATCTAGCCAAAGCCTAAAAGCTTCTCTTCTTTGGAAACAAGCAAGCCTGCTGCCTTTGAAACCCGGAGAGCGCTGTACCTGAAGATAAGAAGGAGGCCTGGGCAAGGCTGGTGTGGGTGGGAGGGCTGTGGGGGCAGTAACAACCACATTGTTGATGCTGTCACCAGGGCCCTTGCTCCAGGAAGCAACAATGAAAAGATATTGGCAACTTTGACATGGAGGAAATTGCTTTCTTCTGTAGGAAAGAGGAGTTCTGTTTTGAGGACAAAAAGCCACTTGCCCTGACAAAATGCTTAATTAGAAGATAGGCCAGGGAGCCGTGGGAGGGGTGTCGCCTGCCAGCGATCCTGGGGAGCGTGTGCATACACATTCTGTCCTCTGAGTCCTGGGGTCAGGGCTGAGCAGGGCTGTGTGGCTGCTGGAGAAGCAGTGTGGGAACAATCACTGTCAGGGCCGTCTTGGCCCCTGGAAAAGCCACTGAATCTGCCAGGACTTTCGTTTCCTCTTGTAGAATCTAGCTGTATAATCTCCACCACCCCAGAAGTAGAGAGGATTAGGTGAGTTTCCAGCATGGTGCCAAACAGCTGGTGACTGCTTAGTGACCTCCAGTTGAAGTCATGATGGTTATCATACAGACATGGGCTCTAGGATTAAACCACATGGGTGAGAATTCCAGGTCTTCTGCGAGCTGTGGACTTGAGCAGTCTTGAACTCTGGGCCTTGGTTTAATTCTCAGGAAAATGAAGATATGCTAGTACTTTACTTACCTTATAGACTCTTTGCTACGATTCTTTGACGTAATACCCATTAATATGTGCCTGGACTGCAATGGCCAGCATTTGGCACATAGTAGGGCTACTGTCAATAACGATGCTGATAAACACAGGCAGGCAAGCATGACCAAAGGACTCAAAGCTTCTCTTCTCAGCAGACATTCTCTTGCTGTCTGCCTCTTTTACACTGGAAGGGATGTAGAGCAGGGCATTCCTTCCTTCTGTGGCCTGGTAAGAGATGACAGAGGGAAGGGGTTATCCTCTATGTTCCAGCTACCCCTGCTGCAGAGTTAAGACCTAACACCCTGATTTCCCCAGCTTCAGGACAAATAATATCTCTAGAGATGGTTCTAAGGCAGTTTGGCAAGCTATCTATATGGACTGGGTACCCCCTTACCGTGCAACCTAGGGTAGGCCCTGCGAGTAGGAGGATGGTAACTATGGAGCCTCCTGAATAGAATGTAAAAACAGACGGAAACACCCTGCAAGACTTGTCTCTAAAGACTGGCACCACTCAGACGTGGGTGGACTCAGCTCTGTTTATCACCCCTTCCCTAAAGCACCCTGGAAATCACTATCTCCTAAGGTGGTAGCAGTTGGAAGCCACCCAGTCACTGAGTGCCAGCAGCAGATGTTGCAGAGGAGTGGTCCATGAAAAGGGCCACACTGGGACTGGGGATGTAGCTCAGTCGGTAGAGTGCTTGCTTAGCATGCACCAAGTCTTGGGTTTGATCTTCAATGCTGTATAAATCCAGGCATCGTAGCACACACCTATGATCCCAGCACTCTTGAGGTAGAGCCAAGAATATCAAAAGTTCAGAGCCCTCCTCAGGTACATAATGAGTTCAAGGACAACCTGAGCTACATGTGATTTGATCTCAAAAAAGAGGGGGCACGTCACCTACAGCACCCTCCTCAGACACCACATCTAATGTGCCAAATACCATGGTAAGGCCCATCTGCCTAAAACTTAAGAATAATCACAGATTGCCCAGCAACACCTTGAAAAGTGGAACAGCACTCAAGTGATGGAGATGCTCTATGTTTATCAGAGAGCAGAATGGAAAATGGACATGTTCATTCACAGCTAGTGGGAACAAATAAACCACAAGGCACTTTAGCAAAATCATTCTCTAATCTTAAAGATGTGCACCAGGCTCTTCCCGCCTAAGGAAAGAATTAAAGTTATGGACAAAGATTTTGCTACAGGATGCTTATTGTGACATTGTTTACAGAAGCAAAAACTATTTGGAAACAATTTAAATGTCTACTATTGGGAAATGGGTTAAATTATGCTGCAACAATACAATGGAATATTGTGCAGCGATTAAAATATTGTAATATTGTAAAAGCATACTCACTGACCCAGAAAGATGTTCAGGAGTCATTATTGAGTATGTGTGTGCCAGAAGAGTAGAAAATAGTCTCTACAGTATGAAACATTTCCATCAAAAAATACTTCTGCATGTGGAGCTGCAAGGCAGGGTTTAATAGAGAATGCTTGTGCATTGTGGCAATGAAGATTTTTCATTTAACATGCTTTAACTTTGCCTTGGAAAAAAATGAGGAAAAACAGACTAAGGATCTTTGGTAGAAAAAGAGTTGGCTTTGTGTATATATCAACCAAAAGTGTCAGCAGTAGTAACTGGAATTTGGATAACAGTTTGTGGGAAGGATATATGTGGCAGAATCTTGTTGTGAGGCCCAGGCTGCCCTCAAACTTGCAGACCCCCTAGTGCCAGGATTGCAAGTGTATGCCACACACCCAGATCAGATAATTTTCATTATTTTGTTTTATTTTCTTTTTTCATCTCTGTATGTATGTAAGTGCACCTGTGTCATGCAGTTCCTGTGGAGATCCTAGTTTTGTGATGGTTGTTTTAACATTTTTTTTAAGTGGTTTTGTTGTTGTTGTTATAATGATAATGGGTTTTTGTTTTGTTTGCTTGATCTTTGAAGACTAATGGTAAATGAAATTAGAAATCAGGGAACTTGGAGAACTGGGAGGGCAGTGAGAAGAGTAAGTAACAAACTCCAATCGCGTCCATCTCAGGGATCAAAACCCATGAGTTTTCTGGGACTTCTTTGGATACATGTCACAAATCGCCAGGTCCTCTTTCCTGCGGTCATATCTCTTTAAGATGACAGAGTGGACCTGTTCTACATTCTGTTGCCAGGCAGAGTTTGTTTCTTTGTCACGGGGCTACCTCATTTTTCCGAAAGGCTGTAAAAATGAGGAGGAGGAGGAGAAGGACCAGAAGGAGGAAGAGGGGGGGGGGGGGGAGGAGGAGGGGGAGGAGGAGGAGGAGGGGGAGGAGGAGGGGGGGGGAGGAGGAGGGAGGAGGGAGGAAACAAACCAGGAACACTGTTCCAGAGGGCCATGAATAGGAACCAGGGGAGGTGCCTACTGGTCCCAGTACACAATTATACACATCTAAACACTACCTAACAATGGTTCAACTTGTGATTTCTAAACTTTATCATGGTGTTAGAGTTATACACATTCAACAGAAACTGCCCCTCAGATTTTGAATCCTTGTCCTTTCCCAGGCTAGTAGCATGCAAAAAGATACCCTCCAGATGCTGAGCTGCAGCTCCCAGCCACGGTGTAAGGGGTCAGGGCCTGAGACATGGCTCAGTGGTTAAGTGCACTGGCTGCCCTTGCAGAGAACCTGGGTTTGATTCCTAGCACCAATATGGTGGCTAACAACTGTCTGTAACTCTAGTCCCAGGGGATCCAAAGCCTTCTTCTGATCTCCACGGGAACTACATGACACAGGTGCACTTACATACATGCAGGTGATATACTCATACACAGAAAAATAATAAATAAAATATTTTTTAAAGTAGGCTAAGCAACCACTCTTCACCTACTGTGTTGCTAAGCCATGATGCTCGGTAGGTTAGGTACATAAACAAATTTTTATCAATTTATTTATTTTTAAATTGTATGCGTATGAATGTATTGCTTACATGTATGTAGATGCATCTATGTCGTGCAAGGCTGAGGGCATCAGATCCTCTGGAACTGGAGTTATGGACAGTTGTTAGCTGACATCTGGGTGCTGGGAACCAAACCCAGGTCCTCTGCAAGAACAGTCAGTGTTCTTAACCACTAAGCCATCTCTCCGGCCCCTACAAATTTCTGACTTAAGATATTTCAATTTACCATAGTCTTATTGGCATGTGATTCCATTGTAACTCAAGGTGTGTGTGTGTGTGTGTGTGTGTGTGTGTGTGTGTGTATATGAGAGAGAAAGAGAGAGAGAAAGTCCTATCATTTTACTTTCTTTTTTTCAAAATTATTTTAACTGGGGCCAGTAAGATGGCTCAGCAAATAAAGGCACCTGATGCCAAGTCTGATAGCCTGAGTTCAACCCCACATGGTAGGGGGAGAGAACCAACTCCCAAAAGTTGTCCTCGGACCTCCATGTGCATGCTGTGGCACATACACACACACACACACACACACACACACACACACACACACACACACACACTCTAAATAATAAATAAGTAAAAGGTAGTGACAATAAAAAAATATTTTAGCTATTCTAATTCATTTGCCTTTCCATATAAATTTTAGGCAAATACATTTATTGCTAGCTTTAAAAATCTTGCTAGGATTAGCACTAGAAAATGCAGTGAGTGCATATCAGTTTGGGGAGAGCTGGCATGCTTACTGTGTTCAGGCTTCCAGTCTGTGAAAGCGGTGTCTCTCATTTACCAAGACCCTCTTTGATTTTTCTGTCAGTAGCTCATAGGATTCATACTAATACGGTACGCACGTGTTGCATTTACACCTGAATGGTTCTTTTTTGTTGTTTCTGAGTCGTTGTAAATGGCGTTACATCGACGTCTTGATATGTACGGACCTGTGAGTGGTTCTTTGTACCCTGATTTTGCACCTTGAAGCACTGCTTAATGCACTTGCTAGTTCTGGGACTTTTTTTCCCCAATAGGTTCTTTGGGACTTCCAACACACATAATCCTGTTATCTACAAATGGGCTTAACTTTATTTTGTCCTTTCTAATCATTATTATTTTCTCCTCTGGCCTTACCACCTTAGCTAGAGCTTCGAGCATTAAGTCCTTTGTTCTCAAATGTAGGGGAAAACATTTAGTCCTTTACTGCTGAGTTTGATGTTATGTGTGGAACTATTTATCCAGTTGAAGAAGTTCCTGTTTTTCTGATAGACTTTTACTTTTGTTTGTTATTTTGAAAAATGGGTATTGAATTTTGCTACATGTTTTTCTAGGATCATATGATCTTTCCTTTAACTTCCTGTGTATTACAAATGTCTTTTTTTTTTATTATTATTACCTTTATTTTACGTGACTATATTGCCTGCTTGTAGGTAGGTAGGTGTACCCGTGTTTGTGGAATGTCCAGAGAGGTCAGAAGAAGGCATCAGATTCCCTGGAACTGGAGTTAAACATGGTTGTTAGTTGACATGTGTGTGCTGGGACTTGGTCCCCGGTCCTCTACAAGAGCAGTCAGTGCTCCTAACTGTTAAGCCTTCTCTCCAGCCTATGTGTATCACAAATTTTCAAACATCAAATCAACACTGCATCTCTGAAATAACACTACTTGGATATGGTATATAGTTCATTTGACAATGTCGAATTTTACTTGCTAACATTTTATAACAGTTTTTTTCATGTATATTCCTGATGGATATTGTGTAGACTTATTTTTGTGTGATATCTTTGATTTTATTATCAGTACCAGTTTTAAAACTGAAAGGTTTCTTGCCTGGCCTTTAATCCCAGCTTTTAGGAGGCCAAGCCAGTGGATCTCTAAGTCTGAAGCCAGCTGGAGCTATATAGTGAAACTCTGTCTCAAAAATAAAAGGCGGGGGGGGGGGGTAATTCCCCTTGTTTTCTGGAAGACATTGTTTAGAAATGGTATTAGAAATTCTTTAGAATTGTTTAGAGATTCTTATCTATAAGCTTCGTAGGGTTCTATAGTGAAACTTACTTTTTAGCAGCGTTTTAATTATGCAATGCAGAATATTTAAACTATTTCATGTTGAGTGGTTTGTGGTACCTGTGTAAATTTCATATTGTTTCTTTTGGCCTGTAGTAAGATTCTGTTACAGTCCTGATATTGATAATGTGTGGGTCTCTCTCTTTTGTCCTTTTGTCAACCTTGCGAGAGATTTGTCAATTTTATTGATCTTTTCAAAGAAATAACTCTCTATTTAATTGATTTTTCTCTGTTTTCTTTATTTTTTTTTAAGTTTTGCTGGTTTCTGGCCTTTTCTTCTCCCTTCTGTTTGCTTTCAGTTTGTTTTTACTCTGCTTTTCCTAGGTTGTTGAAGAGAAAGGTTATTGATTTAAGATTTTTCTAAGGTGGGCTGGAGAGATGGCTCAATGCTTAAGAGCACTGGCTGCTCTTGCAGAGGACATGGGTTCTATTGCCAGCATCCACGTGGTAGCTAACAACCATCCCTAACTCCAGTTCCAGGGGATCCGATACCTTCTTCTGGCCTCCGCTGACATTGCATGACATGGATGCACTTACACACATGCAGGGAATACACTCATACACATAAAATAAAAATAATAAATAAAATATGTTTTAAAGACTTTTCTAAGGCATTCGTGTAAGCTATACATTACATTCACTATTGCTTTAGCTTTTCTTCACCAATTTTGACATATTATATATTAATTTTAATTTAGCTCAATGTATTTTTTTATTTTCCTTGCAACTTCCTCTTTAATTCTGGATTCTATAGGAGTATGTTATTTAGTTAGTAAAAGTTTGAAGATTTTTATTGTTTCTATTAATAACTTGTACTTTTATTCTGTGATAGCTGAAGGATATACTCTAAGATTTCAATTATTTTATGTTTGCTAAGGCCCAGAATACAGTCTTTACTAATATTTTCTGTGTCTGCTTAAAAATAATGAATATTCTACTGTAGTTGAGTAGAACACTGGATAAATGTCAGATCACATTAATTGAGGATGATGTTCAATTCTTCTGTTTCTTTGCTGCTTTGCTGTCTAGCTGTTTTGTCGATTGTTGAGACAAAAACTTAGTCTCCCAAGTACAGTTATGGGTTCGCCTAACTATTCCCAGTTAGCGTCACATATTTCTCCGTTCTGTGGTTTAGAGACTACATATTTAGGATTGCTGGATCGTTTTTATATTAATCCTTTCATCATTATATTATCTTATTCTTTTTTCTCTAGTGGCTTTTTGTTGTTTGGTTTTGTCTTTTTTTTCCCCCTCTAAAGTCTACTTTATCTGATATTTATACAGTTATATCTACTTTCTTTTGATTAATATTTGCATAATATGTATTTTAAAGTATTTTATTTGCTATTTTATTTTATGTGTATGAGTGTTTTGCCTGCATGTATGTAAGTGCATCTGTGTCATGAATGCCATAGAAGAGGGTGTTATATTCCCCTGGAACTGGAGTTACAGACGGTTAGTACCACCACGTCCATGCTAGAATTCAAACCCAGGTCCTCTGGAAGAGCCACTAGTGCTCTTAACCACTGAGCCATCTCTCCAGTCCTCATAATAGGTCTTTTTAAAATCTTATTATCAATCTGTTTATGTTGTTATATTCAAAGTGCATTTCTTGTAGACAGCACGTATGGTTGTGATTTTTTTTTTTTTTTGACTAGTTTATCAAGGACAGTGGAGGGTAGTAGCTGGCTGGGCAGTGACTTGAGCACAGTCTAAAAACAGGTTGTGTTTTTTTTACCATTCTGTCAATCTCTCACTGAGTCTGCAGTCACCAATCCAGCCATACTAGCTGGCCAGCAAGCCTCAAGGTGCCTCTCAGCACTGCAGCCAGCTTTTTATGTGGGTGCTGGATTCCTACTTAGGTCTTCCTGTTTGTGCTGTAAGTACTTTAACGACCAAGCCACCACTCCAGACCTAATCATTATTTTTTCTTGCAGTTTTTAAGCCTTTCTTTCTCCTCTCCTTCTGGAACTTCAACACAAGAAATGTTGAGTCATTCTTACCATCTTTCTGTGTCTATGAAGCTCTTCTAATTTTTTTCCAGTCTATTTTCTCTCAGTTGTTCAGACTGGGTAATTTCTATTGCTTGAGATCTCAGCCCATTAGTTCTTTCTCTTTCTTCTCCATTCTGGTGTTAAGTCCATCCACAGAGCTTTTTACTTTGGTTATTGTACTTTTCAGTTTGAAATTTTCCACTTGGCTCTTTGTATTTTCTATTTCTTTACTGAAACTATTTTTTCACACGTTTCCAGCATGCTTGTTCAATGAAATACTTTTACTATGACTGTTTCACTTTATCTAGGTTTCAGGATCTATTTTTAGTGGTTTGTGTTTAAAGCTGACAAAAATTATATGTACATAATACATATAATGAAATATGTCTATGCTCATTGGGCATGGTGGTCCATGTCTTTAGTCCCAACACTCAGGAGGCAAAGATAGGTGGATTTCTGTGAGATGGAGGCCAGCCTGGTCTACATAGTGACTTCCAGGCCAGTTGGGGCTATAGGAAGATCCTGTCTCAAAAAGACAATATATACACATATGTGCTGCTAATGGATAAACCAAGTAAAGTAACACATACGTCTCACACACTTTTCTTCTTGTTTCTTTTCTGGTCTTTTTGAGACTTAGTCTCCCTCTTGCTGGGACTAAAGGTATGCACTAGCACACCCAACTTCACATATTTTTTCTCTTGTGTCAAGGACACAAACCTCGCTCTTTTACCATGTTCACGTATACAATACGATGTTGCTAACTGTAGCTACCGTGTTGTACAATAAATCCTTTGAACTTATTCTTCTTATCTAACTGAAAATTTAATTCTTTCACCAACATCTTCCCTAATTCTCCCTCTATCTTTCCATATCATTAGTCGTACCCCCCCCAACCCCCAGCTTTAAGTCTTCCTGGTTCTTAGGGTAATGAATGATTTTACAGCGAAACTTGGACATTCTTCTGCTATGCAATAAAGCTCTATTTAAAACCCCTGTTTCAAAGGGCTTTTTCTGATATCACTGTGGCAGAGAAAGGGGAAGGAAATGCCTTGTTACTGCAAAGCAGAGATCAAAGTTCAAGTTCCCTTCCTGGCCCCCATTGACATCTGGGGAAGGTACTTTGTTAAACTGCAGAAGGTGTGAGAGATCCTTCCTGAGGTCTCCACTAACTTCAGGGAAAGGGCATTTAGTACCTAGCTGGCTATTGTCCTGGCTTACTATTCTTTTTTACTTCTGTGTGTGTGTGTGTGTGTGTGTGTGTGTGTGTGTCCATGCATGTTCACATATGTGAATGTGGGTGTGCATGTGGAGTTCGAAGGGTAACATTAGATGTTAGTCTTTGTCTTCTACCTTGTTTGAAACAGGGTCTCCTGTTCTGCTTCGGTTTCCACTGCTCCTGTCAGGCTAGCTGGCCCTGGGATTCTCCACCTCTCTTGTCTCTGTAGGAGTGCTGGGTTACAGACTTACATAGCTGCACCTGTCTTCAGGGGATTCCAACTTAGGCCCTCACATCTGCACAGCCCACTGAGCCATCTCCCCAGCCCAAATTTGACAGTCAGGTTCCTCATTCTCTCTTCTCTGATGTCATTTTGGGATAGATGTTCTTAGAAACCAGCCAGGCTTGGTTGCTTCACTCAGCCTTTTCTAATGAGAATGGATGAGATCACAGAATTTTTCCTATGGTGTTGGCTGGAATAGAGTGACTGTTACCTAAATGCTTTTTGTCTCAGTAGGCTGTTTCTTTCCTGGTCACTTGGCCTTTTTTGATTTATAGTTTCTGGTGTGTCCAGGATGCTAGCTCCTTTACATCCATGTCTAGAATATATAAGGCAAAAACAAAATCCAGAGAACTCAGTATAATATTATTCCTTGGCCCTGAACTGCACAGCCAGTCCACATTTTCCTCTTCTCCTTTCCAAGACTTCTCATGTTTGTTTTATATGTTATGTCCAAGGGTTTTAGTTATACTTAGGAAGAACAGATAAAAGGATGTTTACTCTGTATTCTTGGAAGTAGGAGTTCTTTTTCCTAGGTTTTTTATTTATACCTTTTAACTCAAACAAAAACCCTCTGGAATTTCAGTAATTCCCATTTTTAGCATAACTCACCAACAGTACTAAGTGGGAGAAGTTCTTTCTTTGCTAAGAGAATATCTCCAGGAGATATTTTGGGTCAGTCTTTCCAGAAAGATAATCAGGCCTGAATAACTCAAGGATTCTTTCTGGGTAAATCTGTTATCACAGTAAAAGTAACCCCATGAAATGGTAGTAAGTCTAGATCAAAGGGAAAAGGCAGTGTTCTGTTCACAATGGCTATCCTGAGAGCAGCACCATTTCCAGTTGCTGGATCTTCTGTCACTCCCCGCAAAGCTTCAACTAGTGTGGCTGGTGATATGCCCCAAATTAACTACTTGCAACCCCCACCTCACCTTCTAGCTTGGGTCCCCTGGAGATAATACTGAAATGTTTATTGTATTTCTTCTGCTAAAACTGAATCAGAAACAAACCTTCATATTATTAAGAAAGGAGGAGTTTCCTTTGAACTAGAGTCTTTTCTTTACCTCTGAGTGTATTGCCTGCATGTGTATACATGCACCTATGTCATGCAATGCCTATGGAGGTCAGAAGAGAGAATCAGATTCTCCAGGAACTAGAGTAAGGATGGTTGTTAGCCGCCATGTGGGTGCTGGGAATCGAACCAGAGTCCTCTGCAAGAGCAGCCGGTGCTCTTAACAGCTGAGCCATCTCTCCAGCCCTGTGAACTAGAGATCTTTTAAACCATGTTTCCTGGAGATTTCCTGTGCAGCTTTGAAAAGTGTTTGTAAGCACTTTGACTAGGACTTCATCTCAAGTCCTGATGGAGATAGCATTTTCTCAGAATACCCATCAGCATCAGCATTTACCTGTCCTTGTTAAAGAAAAACACAACATAGCCCCTCCTTGAAATGCATCTTAATAAAATGGTTTTCTTCATTGGAGGTGAAAGGCAGTTGTTTCTCTAGCTCTCAACCCCATGGTAGGAAAGTTTCTGGAAACACTAAAGAGTTTTCTACTGGTTCCTAGCTTGTTCTTAGGCTCATCCTCATGTTGAACAAAACGCTGCCTGTTGCAATCAGACAGAATATGATCTTTCATTGCACTATTACTTCAGTCATTTGGGGATTGGGGAAAGAAGGTTGGAGTGCTGGCTAATGGAGACAGATGGCCAATGCAATTATCACTCGAAAAACAGGTTTGTCCTTCAAAAGTGACAACAGCGGTGGACTCTCAATGGCAGGTGAAATTTGAAAAGGGATTAGGAAAGGATTACCTAAGAGAAACCGGGCAGCCACGTGCACGGTGCTCCTGTGAAGGAGGAGGGGCTTCAGCTTTTGAACGACACCCTCAGAATTCCCCTGTCTTATCTCTGCTCCATTTGAACCCAGGAACTTCGACAGTGGCCAGTGCTGGTGACTATAGGTCATAGTGAAGAATTACAGAAAAGGGAAGAACATCTATGGAATTTTCCCTCATTCTTTGAAGGGAAAATGTAGCTTAAGATGGCATTTTGTGTGTTTCAGCAAAACAGATGTGCACGTATACCGAAGAGAAGGCAGGAAACCCACAACTCTCAGAGCTCTCCACCCTGTGTGAGCCCTGCTGTTCCATTTCAGAACCCTGGGAATAGGTAGAAAAATCACTTGAATTCTCCAGGGGCGATGGCTGTGAACTCAAGGCCAGAATTTCCATAAGTGGGCTGCTCACAGAATTATGGATGGAAGTGATCATCTGACCCAACCCCAAGAGTTGCAGTGAGCTGCCTGAAGTCATAACCAATTATGGCAAAAAAGTGGAATTCGTGCAGTTGGGTCCCTTCATCTGTGCCCACCCTTTCCTTTATGCTATGAGTAATCCTATTTTAACAGGTGTGGCTGACAGTTTAGTTTTCTCCTCAAAGCCCCAAAGGGAGGCCCCAGTACTATGTTGTATTTAGCGGAGGGACTCCCCAGGACTATGTTGTATTCAGCAGAGGGACTCCCTATAGAACTCTCTCAGCTATAGAGTGCTACAGCCCCAACCATAGAGACCAACAGCCCCTGTTCCTCTTCCTACTAAGCCTTGGAGAAGGAAGGTCCGTAAGAGGCTTCTGGGGAAGTTGGGCAGTGAATAACCACTTACCAAATGCCTCCTCTACAGTGGATACTGTGCTAAGCATTTTACTCATTTGATGCATATGGGTCAAGAAATTAATCTTTTGGGTTTTGGAGATAGGTCCTACATAGTGAGGACCTATTTCAAAAACAAAAACAAGGGCCAGGTGTGGTAGCACATGCTTTTAGTCCCAGCACTCAGGAGGCAGAGGCAGGTGGATCTCTGTGTGTTCTAGGCTAGCCTGGTCTACATAGTGACTTCCAGGTCAACTGGGGCTACAGGAAGACCTTGTCTCTAAAAACCAAAAACAAACAAAAGCAAAACCAAAACAACCTATGATCACTTTGCATATATTTATGTGTCACGTACAAAGGATACAAGGCTAAATTTATACGACAAGAAGACATTTTCCTTGCATCAGTTCAAGCTAATATTTAATAGAACTTAGTTCTTGCAAGACTTTGAAAAGTGACCCAAGAAATGGAAAAGTTTCTGAATTCTAACCTCTACCTTGGGGGATTTCTACTCAATTTTACTTTGACAATTATGCAGTTAAGTATCAAAAATCTAGAGCACAATCTGAAGAGATAGCTCATTGATTAAGAGCACTGGTTGCTCTTTCAGAGGGCCCAGGTTTGGTTCTTAGCACCCACACGGCAGTTAACAACTGCCTGTAATTCCAGTTCTGGGAGATCAGACACCTTCTTCTGGCCTCCACAGGTTTGTATGCATATAGTACACTTATGTACATGAAGACAAAAGATTCATACACATACATTCTTTTTAAAGTCTAGAGCAGACTCTTGCATCTGTATGCCAACATGTTATTCTCGTGTGCCTGCTTGTCTGGGATGGCTGCTTTTAGAGTGTAGTTATATGGAAACAGCCTCTGATTATACTTCTGACTTTTTCAGGTAGGTTATAATTTCACACAGTCGTTTTGACATGACTCTGGGAGATACCTGGACCTTTGTGAATTGGAATAATATAGGACTGTTTCTTAATTTAACTATTCCAAGGCTGGGCATGTATGGCTCGGTAGCATGTGTGAGGCCCTGGGTTTAATTGCCAGCACAGGAAAAAAAGATTTTTTTAGCTATTCTGACACATCATACATTATGTCTTTCTAATGCTGAAACCTGCAGATCTGATGCATAATGTAATATGCCTTGCTACTATTGAGACATGCAAAAGGTCAGTTACATGCAAGTGAAATTAATTTCTAACATAAGAAGAGTGAAAAGAAAACATGAACGTAAATCCTTCCCCATTCTCTTGTGACTTTTCCTGGGGTGCATGAGAGATGGCAGCAGCCTATCTATGTAGAGCCTTCTACTCTAGACACAACTTGGAGTTTTCATTTCATTGACTGAGAGACATAGGAATCTAGAGTTCTATTTTGCCAGGTATGATAGAGCTTGCCTTTAAATCCTAGTACTCAGGAAGCAGAAGCAAGTAGATCTCTGTGAGTTCAAGGTGTACATAGCACGTTCCAGGCCAACTAGAGCGACACAGTGAGACACTGTCTAGAAAAAAACAAAAGTCCTACCTTACATGCCTATATGTATAGTGTGCGCATCTGCATGTATTTACCTGAGTATTTTGTATGAGGGTAGGAAGTCCTGGCTGACTTCTCACTGTTGTGTCACTGTTTCTAAATGACAAAAGGAGGGAGGAGGGAGAGAAGGAGAGAGAAAAAGGGAGAGAGAGGAAGGAGGGGAGAAGATGAGGAGAAGAGGGAGAAAGAGGAGGAGGAGGAGGAAGAGGAGGAGGAGGAGGAGGAGGAGGAAAAGGAGGAGGAGGAGGAAGAAGAAGAGGAGGAGGAAGAAGAGGAGGAGGAAGAAGAGGAGGAGGAGAAGGAAGAGGAGGAGGAGGTGGAGGCTTCTAGGGCTAGAAGGTGGTTCATCCCTGTAATTCCAGCATTTGGGAAACTGAGACAGGGGGATTGCCACAAATTCAAGGCCAGACAGGGGCACATAGTGAGTTCCAGACCAGGCTGAACTACAAAGACTCTGTCTCAAAAAGAAAAAAACGTAACACAAAAATGAAGACTAAAATGGGTTCTGGAAGGAAGGAAAAGGCAGGTTTGGTATATCCTCTGATGTGAGAGACCATCTTTCATATTATGTAGCTCAGTGGTTAATGATCATGGGTCTTGGGCCTCCATATCTTGAAGAAATGTGGCTTTTCCGCCAACTGTTTTGTTTGCCTTTCAAGAAAAGAACAAATAAGGGCTGGAGAGATGGCTCAGTGGTTGAGAGTATTAGCCACCCTTGAGGAGGAACCAGGTTCTCTTGATTCTCACCAACCACATGGTGGCTAACAACCCTCCATAACTCTAATTCAAGGGAATCTGATTCCCTCTTCTGACCTCCACAGGTATGGCATGGGACAGGTACACTTACATATACATACATGCAGGCAGTACAGTTATTACAAACTTAATAAATATTAAGAAAAGAACAAATAAGCTAAGGCTGGTGGTGTAGGTCTATAATCCAGCTACTCTGGAGGATGAGGCAGGAGGCTTATGTATTATGTATTCAAGGCCTCCCTGGGCCACTCCACAGAGCTTATTTTTCACTCAGGTATACAGAGAAAGAGAGAGAGAGAGAGAGAGAGAGAGAGAGGGAGAGAGAGAGAGAGAGAGAGAGAGAGAGAGAGAGAGAGAGAGAGAGAGAGAACATACAGGCACATAAAGATAGGACTCTTTTAGTTTTAATTTTTGAAAGTATTTTACTCATTATTTTTACTTTATGTGTATGAGTGTACTGCCTATATGTGTGTTAGTGCATCCATGTTGTACAATGCCTATGGAGGTCAGGAGAGGGTGTCAGATCCCCTGGAACTGGAGCTATAGGTGATTGTTAGCTGCCATGTGGGTGCTGGAAATCAAACCTGAGTCCTCTGCAAGAGCAGTCAGTGCTCTTAACCACTGAGCCATCTCTCCAGCTCCTAATTTTAATTTTTTAAGTCAATGTCTCACTATCTAGCCCTGACTGGCCTGGACCTCACTACGTAGACCAGGTTCTTCTTGAACTCACAGAGATTCACTTGCCTCTGCCTCCTGAATGCTGGGATCAAGCAGTGCGTTCAAGACTAGTGTGGGTAGGTTAAGGATAGTCTCAAAATAAAAAAGTAAAAAGAGAGCTGGAGATATAATTCCGTGGTAGAGCACCTGCTTAGCAAGTTTAATACCCCAGGCTTAGTTCCCCAAACAAAACAAAAGACAAAATGAGAAACGGGCTTTCCCCAGAGATAAAGCAGACTTGAGGTCTAAAATGTCAATTTCTTTGCTTTTGTCAAGAACTTTACCAACTTTGTGTGGTCACACTGTTCCTCTCATGCTGATCCACAGCCTACTGCCAGTGACATTCCTGGTAGTAATTAACAGACATAGGAAAGTTTGGGGAAATGGAGGGGTTGGGTTTGAACAAACGAACCAACGAAGGAATCCCTGATACCGTAAGTAAGGACAGCAGACCCCAGGGGGCAGCATTGTCCGAAAGCACACAGTGATAAGAGCTCTTCCACACTGGAAGAGCTGGCCCCCAACCCTGGTCCTTGAACTCTTGCTCCCATCTTTTGGATCACTTTTGTTTTTTATTTACCCTGAAAACCTTCTAAGATGCATAGCCTATGCTAACCTGACATGTGTACAGTTTTCCAACAAGGCAAACATTGTTTTCCCACCTGTAAGTGAGAATACCGAAGCTCTGTGAGGTTCTGTGACTTGTACAAGGTTAGATAACTAATGAGCAGGAGGAAGACCCGATGATGCTTGCAAGCTATCGTCTGCTTCTATTTCCTGATACCTAATTTTACCATTAGACTTTTACTATTTTAGCTGGAGGCATGGGCCATCTTTCGTGCAAATGTCTCAAATGTTCACCCAGCATTTTACTTGAACATTTTATCTGAGCTCCCATCCTCACACTTGTATGGCCAATGTGTTAACCACTGAGCCATCTCCCCAGTACCTGAATTCATCTTTAAAATATGGAAATATAAAGAACTTGAGAGATACTGGAACATGGAGATGTGAGAAAAGCTTCATGTGATTCCAAGTTTTGCTCTTGGCCACTGTCTTGATTGCCCAGTAAATTAAAAAAAATTTTGTATCAGGGGTATTTTATTACAGAGGAATCCCATCTTGTACCCAGAACAGTTATACAGTAGTAAGGACAGAGGACAACAGAGCCTTTTGCACTTTTTGGTAGGGAACTTCAACCATCTTGATTCAATGAGTTTTGGCTTTTCCACAAAGAGAGCATTTAAGTATTTAAACTTTAATGTGAGTGGTGCAGACTGTCAAATGCCTCTTCTCATGACACTGGAGCAAGGCAACCATGGCAGGCCAGTGTCAAAGCTCTGGCCAGACAGGAAAATGCATTCATTCCTTTTGAACCCTGTGAACCCTGTGACCAAGTCCCTGTTTTGTGCCATGCATATGCTGTGCTAGGGACAGGAGCTGGAGGAAGGAAGTACACTCCTTGCGTTTAGATGAGTTCACATGTGACGAACCCTGTAAGTACTGGGCTTTCGGTGGCAGGAGTCAGGCTAGGAGAAAAGAGAGCATATGTAACCTCCTAGGAGCGGGTGACACCCTATGAACTCTCACATAGAGAAGAAACTATTCTCTGTTCACGTCTCTACCCACAGCTGAGTTGAGGTGGAGGGGGGAGGGTACTGAAGAGCAGTTAGCACTTTTAATTCAATGGAAGAGAAAGAGTCTCTTGGCTTTCCTTATTCCTGTTATTTTGCTTGTGTCTTCCAGTCCCTAACCTTCTAACCTAGAGAATTTCATGGAGCCTTCTTGACAGTCAAAGGCAAGATTAAGATCCCCAAAGAGGAGGAGCTGGCTCAGCTCACTGCCAGGTGATTCGTTTCCAAAGGCAAACATACTCAGGAAAAGTGTGGCTAGGAAAATTCTGGGGATTAAGGCTCAGGTGGCAGTACAGGGGACAGAAGAGCTCTTGATGGTGTTTATAAAGTCTGAGTACAAAGAGCACATAGGGCAAAGAGCGGGGAGGGACCTGACTTAGATAGTCTGGAGAAGTATAAGGAAAAGCTAGAGGCTGGAGTGACAGCCATGGGCAGAAAAGGCTAGTAGTGAAGGGAGAAAGGATGAGAGAGGAAGAATAGGGTTAAAGAGACCAGGAGAGCCCAAATGGTCCATGACAGAGGAAGAGCATCCATCTCAGTGTAAGGTGGGGAGTCTCAGTGGCAACTCTATCCCCTTCTCAGTAATTAACCAGCCTCTGTGTACATAAAGGCATAATTACAGGCAAAACAACTCCTTTGAAGTAAGAGTATAGAAAGTCTAGGGGGAGAGGGGCAAATAAAGGAGAGAACAATCTTGCTTTAATATGCAAATGAGGTTGATGGAAAAATATTATCAAACAAGCAAATAAGCCAAAGGAAGATTGGGAAAACAAGACCCAGGCTGAGCAGGCACCCCATATCATATATATCCTGAGCCAACCAGAGCACATTAGTTGACCTCATCGGGAGTTTTTGATTTTCTTTCACAGTTCACACACCTCCTTATCAGGGTGGTTGCATTCATGTCCCCTACCTGTTCTCTGCAGATGTTCTCAGCAAGTTTCCAAAGAGGCCTGTTTACTTCTGGAATCAAAGCCCCAGAGAAAGGCGGTGTGTGTGTGTTCCAAAGGGCTTGAATGGTTCCTCCTGGGAAGCAAAGCTAATCGGGAATGGAGCAGAGCTTGTAACCCAGCATCCTGGATGCCTGTCCTGTGATATAACCCTTGAAATACCATCCTTTCTGTGGAGGCCAAACTTTATTAGAGAATCTGTTAATTGGGGGGCTGAAGGGAAAGAGGCAGGGAGCAATGCGATGCTAACATGATTTTAACACTCGATGGGCTCTGAGAAAACAAATAAGGAAGGGACTTCAGGCTTCGGCTTGGCACATTTCTTTGTTCCATATACATGCTACCAAAATGAATATATGCCACTAAACTTTATGCAAGGCTCTGGGGCACAACTGCACAGACTTCAAGAGACAAAAAGGCATTTCTCCCGCTTCCACTGTGTTCTTGTGGTGCCATTGTCTGATGCCAAGGACTCACATAATAACAAAAAACAATGCCCCTACGATGGGGAGAAAACTTGATTTGGCACCAACAGTGGTGTTTTCCATGGGAATGATGGTGGGGACTGTGGCTGACTGTGGGAATAGTGCAAATCAGCACTTTCGTGTAGATTTTCTTGAAGCCATTGTTTATTTTGGCTTTGGTCAGATCCGTGGCCCAGCTTGAAGATTCCCACTGGATTTTCTGAAGCTCACAGACCTAAAAGAGATGGAACAGGGATAAATAATTACACAACACTCTTCCCCTGCCCGACACTCGTGTGTGGGGTGTGTCTGTCTCAGTGGGTGTGCATATACATACATGTGGTTTGCAGTACTGGATATGTGTTTCATCCCACCACTGGGGAGTTAAACAGAAAGGAAGGTTCTCTCTGGGTTAGTTGGTTCAATGACTCATGATCATCTTTCATTTGGAGCAAAGGAGGTCAGAGCTGTTTCAAACCAGTACCAGTTTTCAAAAAATGGGATTGAATAAAACTGGTTGGAAATTGTGCCCACACAAGGCCTTCCCAAAGTCCTTGGATGTTCGTGGATATGAATAGTTCAAATGGGGATTCTTGAAACAACAAGAAGAGTCAGTAATAACGGTGATAATGGAACATGAGCGTTTATCTCACAGTTCTTTACAAGCTTCTTACGTTAGCCAAAGGGTATGGAGATCAACCATGCAAAATCTGTCAGAAGATGAAAAATGAACAAAGAATACATGTAGAATTATTATATTCAGATCCAAAATGTGAACACATTTATTTTTAAAATGCCAGCTACGGTTTCTTCCTGTCATAGAAGCAGATTACTACATATTTAAGATTTGTATGTGTGGGCACATGTGTGACCCAGAGCATCTGTGGAGGTCAGAAGACAGCTAATGGGAGTGGCTTCTTTTCTTCCACAATGTGGACTCTAGGGATTGAACTTAAGTCATTAGGCTTATTGGCAAATGCCTGTTGAGCCATCTTGCTGGCACATATTTGTATTTTTAAAACATTTATTTACTTTATGTCTATGTGTATATGGCCTGAGTGTAAGTATGTATACCACATATGTGCAAGTGCCAGTGAAGGCCAGAAAAAGGAGTCACATCCCCTGGAATTGAAGCTACAGGTGCCCAATGTGGGAACTGAATGCAGGTCCTCTGAAACAACAGCAAATGTTCTTAATGACTAAGCCATCTCTTTAACCCTTGGCACATATTTATTTATTTATTTATCTATTTATATTTATGTATATGAGTGTTTTGCATATATATATATATATATATATATATACACACATTATACGTGAGCAATGCCCAAGAAGGAGTGAAGAAGAGATCATCAGATATCTGGATCTAGAGTTATAGGCAGTTGTTAGCTGCCATGTGGGTGCTGGGAATCAAACCCCAGTCCTCTGTAAGAGCAGCCCGTGCTCTTAACCACTTAGTTATCTCTCTAGCCCCTATTAAATTTTTAAAAACTTTTCTTTTTTTGTGAGTATGGTCGTCCTGGGAACCAAACCCAGGACACTGTGCATGCTGGACAAGGTGCTTTACCACTGAGCTACATCCACAGCCCAGATTATAACAATTTTTCAAAGTACACAAGCCTTCTTACAGGCTCTACAAGGGAGTGGGTAAACATGCTCTGTAAGTTTTATAGAGAATTTTACAAAGAAAATGTACTTTATTTAAAATTTTTTTCATTTCTAGCTATTTTAAATGTGTATGAGTGTTTTACCTGCATTATGTAAGTTCATCTGTGTCATGTAATGCTCGCGGAGGCCAGAAGAGGGCGTCGGATTCCCTGAAACTGGAGTTACGGGAGGTTGTTAGCGGCAATGTGGATGCTGGCATAGGGACCCAGGTCCTGTGCAAGAGCAGCTAGTGCTCTTAACCTCTGAGCCAGAGAAGGCAACCTAGGTTCTTGCCAGAAAAAGACCTTACTAAGGGGTTAGGGATCTAGCTTAGTGGGAGGGAATTTGCCCAGCATACACAAGGCTTTGATCCTCATCACCAAACCAAAACAAACAAACCAAAATCCTTACTGTGGGCCAGAATGTACTAGGTGTCATTTTAATCCATACAAGTATATGATCAGAGGCTTCAAGGATGTGGAAATTTTGCCCAAGATAGTCTAGAGGATTTGTCCAGGTCCACAGTCTTCATGCGGGAGCCCTGGAATCCTTACCTTTCTCAGAGCACTTCAGAACAGTCCTCAGCTTTGCAGGTGTCTCCCACCGCACTAACAGGCCTGGAAAGTGTATTTCAAGGTTGCTCACAGTAGCAGCAGTGAAAGTATACTGGGGTAAGGGTCTTTAGACCCTAAAATAGAATGGTGGGGGTGGAAGAAGCCGAACGTGGTCGTTCCTGGGCTGGTTTTCCTCTGGATCCCTTCGAAACATAAAAGGGAACCAGTTGTGGAGACACCCTGCTGAGAACTTTGCACAGCTGGACCAAGGCTGAGGAGTGCAGGGAGATGCTCACATCTCCTCCCCCTTCCTGGAAAATAACTTTGCATTTGAAGGGTTGCAAAGGAGAGAGTAAATCTGTAACCCGGACTGGGGCAGCCTGTGGATTTCATTTGGCTGTGTGAAGGTACACACAGGTGTGTGTGTGTGTGTGTGTGCGCGCGCGCGCGCGCTCACGTGCAGAAATGTTTGTGTTGGGGTTAGGAATTTCTAGTTACATGTGACGATTCGATTCTTCCGATCTGAATGGGGCTTTTATTGTTTGATTCTGAGACAAAATCTCAATATATACGTAGTTCAGCTATCCTTGAACTCGTGATCCCTTCTACCTCGGCCCATTGAGAATTGGGCTTTTATTTTTTTTTAAAAAAAGTTCTAGCAGCTACCTTTTGCCGGGGACCTACTATGTTCCAGACATTGTGCTCGATGTTTTCCCAGGCATTTTTTCTGTTTAGAAAAAAAGAAGTGTTTTTGTGCAGGTGTTCCGAGAGACATCGCATTTTTCTTTTCGGGTTAAATACATCGGGCTCTACAAGTAGCTACGATTTGGGGAGAGGCGGGGAAGGGAGCGGGCAGCGGCAAGGGGCGGGTCCTGCCTCGCAGGTCTCCACCATTTATTTTGACCGGTCAGATGGCGACAGGCTCGCACTAGGACCCAGGCGCCACAGCGCCTCCGTCTGTCCTGTAGGTTCATTCAATCGCCCATACACACAGACCCACACCGCGAGACCGACACTCACACACAACTGCGCGCAGCCGGGCTCGGCGAGTCAGGCCGGCTCCTCGCCGCGGCGCGTCCTCGGCCCCAGCAGGCCGGGTCTCCCAGGGGGCCCGGAGCTCGGCCGGCCGCGCAGCCCCGGACCAGGACGAGCTCGGCGGACCCCGGAGCCTCCATGGGCAAACGCGGGCGGCCGCGCAAGGAGGCGCGCGGCGAGGGCTCGGGGCTGGTCCCCGCCGCGCCCCCGGCCGTGCCCCCGGCCGCAGCCGCGCCCCAGCCCCCGGCACAGCCCGAGGAGCCGGCGGGTGCCAAGCCTCGGTGCCCCTTCTCGGACATTTTCAACACCAGCGAGAACTCGGTGGAGAAGCACATCAACACTTTTCTGCAGAACGTGCAGATTCTGCTCGAGGCCGCCAGCTACCTGGAGCAGATCGAGAAAGAAAACAAAAGTAAGTTTGGGGGCCCGGGTGGCTCCTGGAAGCCCAGTTCTTTCTTTCTGGCCCACTTGAGCGACCCCTGTCGCCGGCTCTGCTCGCCCCCGCTCCCCCTGCCAACGCACACAGAACCCTCGGCAGCAAAGCGGATGACACCGGAGAAAGGACACGCACGCACGCACAAAGCTGCTAAAGATGTAACAAAGACGAGCGAGGGGAGAGGGGCCTGTCGGTGCGTCCGCCTGTCGGTGTCCAGCAGGCCGGGAGGACGGCTTGGCCGAGGCGGGGAAGTGTTGTTTGCTGACAACTGAGCTGGGAGCTCCTCTCTCTGCGCCTGCCTGTCTCTCCCCCCCCCCCCCCCCTCTCTCTCTCCTCTCTCTCCCTCTCTCCTTTCTTTTTCTTTTCGGAGCCTTCGTGGGCAGACAAGTGTTGTTTTGTTTTGTCGCTGGTTGCAGGGTTGGGTGGGGATTAGGGGCTGAAAGTTGGAAACCCCTAAGCAGAGCTCGGGGGTTCCAGAAAGCAAACACATAGACACACACACAACAATAACAACCGCCGAGCAGTTCTCCGCGGTGTGGGCTCCGGCTCCAGCTCTTCCTCCTGTCTATTTCGGTTTTCTCCCCTCTGGCAGCAGAACTGGGCTCAGGCCATAGTGTTCACGGACATGGACCCCCTGTACCTCCTTGACCCTGGGGTACCACCGCCCCCAGCCACCCCCCCTCAAAAAAATGAAACAGGCCGGGGGGACAAGGCAGCGCCGGCAGCTCGCCCTGGACCTGCTGCGGTTGTGCGGGGGAAACTTGGCGAGGGGGACGTGGCTAGAAGCAAACTTTGGGATCTCGCGGAAACAATAGTTGGGGAAGAAGGTGTGGGCTGTTGTGTGCGTTTTCTTTATTTTCTGGGAGACGCGCAGGGTGAACAAGGCAAACGCCTTCCTGCACCCCCCACCCCATTCAGGTGGAGACCGATGCTAGGAACCCCACCCCGGCCTGGCTTCCTTTCTGTATTTGTTTCATTTTTGTCCCTGCTAGTCGGGTCCCCCTCAAGCCCTCCCCGGGCAATCGACTCTGCGCCCTAACAGGGGCACGCGTGTGCTGCGTCTCCAGCACCATCGGAATAATAGCTCTGAGAAAGAAGGAGGAACCAAGGCAAACAGACTCGCAGACAGGAGAAAACCGAGATGTGTAATCTGTCAGCACAACACAAGTAGGAAGATCAATGGGGGGGAGGAGAGAGAATCCGATTGCAACGTGTCAGATCTTGCAAGCGTCCCCCCCCCCACGCAACAACAACCCTCAAAACACACTAAAACACCTTTTCTAACCCACACCCCGGGCCTTCAGGGTTAAGGTAACCGAGTGTTGGCAGCGCAATTGTGCAGACGTTGTAAGACCCAAACAAGGATTTGTGTCGGGAGGTCCTTGGTACGATCTTTTCTTTCTCTTGTCGCCTGTTTGCTCAGAGTGCCTGGCTTACTACAGGCGCATCGCAGCCAGGCTGTGTAGCCGAGTCGCTGAGCGATTATTCATTGGTGTGTGTGTTGTAGGGGTGTGTGTGTGTGTGTGGCGGGGGGGGGTGTGCATTCGTCTGGATGATAGTTTCTGAAAAGCCAGGGCTAGTGGGGATCTGGGTGAAGAGGTGGTTTTGTTCCGTGTGTTTGCTTTTGTTGCAGGGGGAGGGGAGCGATTTCTTTAGTTGTCCCCCCCTCCCGGGTCCCCTGTCTCTGGAGTCTGTCCCGTGGGCGCCGGCTCTGAATGTGGGGGGTGCGCCCAAAGAGGGCACCTTGGCAATGCGTGGCGAACCTCGTTTGACAACCCCCCCCCCGCAGCCAGATGTATTAGGGAGGTGGCCGGAGGTTCCTGGGAGTCCCGGTCCCCCCCCCCCCACCGCAGACAATCGGAGACCTCTCTCCGCCCCACCCCCCCCGCCGCCCTGGCTGCCACCACCTCCTTGTTTACCCCGTGCCGGGGCTCCGGCGTGGCCACCAGTCACGTAAGCAGAAAGCCGGGCGCGCCGGGCCGGGCTGCCCCGTGTGGGGCGGGCCCGCGGCGGCCGAGCAGGACTGCCGAGGCGCTTCCTCCCTGCCCCTCTCCCGGACCTCGGTGCTGCCAGCCCGCCAGCCCTACCGGGGCTCCAGAGCCTCTGCGCCCCAGTCCAAGTCAACTTCGTGTGCGTAATCGGCCCCCGAGCCCTCCTCCTCCGACCCACTCCCCGCGAGTATTTTTAGCTGTCTGGCGTCTTTTCGCTGCTGCTGTTTGGCTCGAAATGACGTGATGCCAACAGCCCCCAGATTTCCCCGAGAGCGTGGGGCGCTGCGCCGTGCCTGGCTCGGCCGCAGGGACGCGGCTCCGGGCCCTCGAGCTGCGGACAGCTCAGGCAGGCGGGGGTGACCTCCCGCCAACTCCGGCGACCACCCGTCGGACCCCCGATTATCCGCGCTTGCACACAGGAGCGGCCCACAGGGGCCACTTTATCCGCCGCACTCTCCTCCTGGCCGGCGCGGCCAGGGTCTCCCGAGCGCAGTCGGCCGGCCCTACGGCGGTCTGGCTTTCCTGGGGGCGCTTCTTCGCGCGCCCAGCGCCCGCCGTTGTTTTCTGCTCGCTGCACACAATGCCTGCGCGTCACGGCGGTCCGCGTGTGCACAGAAAATAACGCGAGTCGGGGGGCGGGTCGTGCGTGCGCGGGGCTCGGGCACTGCGGGTTGCTCCGCGCGTGCGGGGCTTGTTTTGCTCCAGAGCTCTGCTTTCCGAAACGCTTACATCATTCAGTTGTTGGGGGGAGGGAGGGGAATCTGGGCGTTCCGATAGGATTCCAGCATTTTCCTGGTCCCTGATTTTTTTTGGAGGAAGCAAAGACCTCCCCTCCCCAAGCTTTTTTAATTGTTATGATAGGGGGGATACCCAGGTTTTGTTTGTTGTGCAAGTCTTTTTTTAAAATATTTATTCTTTTTTTAGGTCACTACTGCAAAAGGCATGGCTGGCCGGCTCAGGTGCACAACCTCCCCGCCTTCTTTTCAGCGAGTTCCCCAGTAATCACTTGATCTCAGTTTCTCCGCCTCCTCCTCCTCCCCCTCCCAGCACCAGACACATGGTTTCCACATGGAGACAAACTTCTTTCCTCTGACTGGACTTGACCTAGCTGCGTCGTTCAGCCAATCGGCAGCCTCAGCTTCTTCTGACGTCACGCGTTGCTGAGGCCGGAGGCTGGGGGGCGGAGCCAGGGACTGAGCCAGGAAATCTCTGGGAGCTGTAGTGCAGCCAGCTGGTCCAGTCTTTCTTAAAGGGACGCTCTTCTCCCCAGAGACAAGTGCCGGCCCTTGAGTCTCCATTTCGGGTTCTCTGAGATCTTGAGATGCGCCCTAGTGGCTGACCAAGAGTTCACACGTTCAGTTTTCAGTGTTTGCAAAGTACTTGGCAGGAACTTGCCTTGTTTTCCATTGTAGCCAGAGCTACTTTTTATTGCCTCTTTGAGGTTTCCTTACTAGGAGTGTTCACCAAGTTGTGGCCTAGGTGATGAATTATTTCCATTAGATGAGGTGAGTTTTCTTGAAGGAGAAGTGCTAATGAAGTCACGCAGTGTTAACGATGCACTATGTTACGTGCAAAGGAAGGATTCCCTAGGAAATACATATATTCTTCAAGAAATGTCACCTGGTATGAATCTACAAATATCAAATTGCAAGCCTCCAGAAATATGTATCATGTCAGCAGTGACCCTGTTACCAAAGACTCAGAAATTACACATAAAAAGCCTGTGGCATCATCACCTATATGTCTATGGAATCCAGAGGAAGGGTAACAATTAAAGGCTAATGATTAGAAAAAGACTTATCCCTGCTTTGGACAAGCTTAAAACTAAAAGGAAAGAAGAGACAAAGTATTTGTTAAATTCATAAAAGCTTTAAGTGGAAGAAGTTATGGTGGCAGATAGGGCCTGGTGAAAAAAAACAGCTTCCTAGTGTCTGGGAAGGTGGCTTTGGGCACAGCACTTCAGATAGGGAAGACTGATTAGATGGGAACAGAAGCCACAGTTTGCTCTCTGCAGTGGATTGCCAGGGTTTGAGCAAAGGGTGTGTTCCTGGGGCAGGCCCAGGGGCAGCCTCTTCTCACTGGTGGCGGAAGCTTCTGCTGGAAGTTGCTGCTGTGTGGTGTCATTTGCCCCACCCTGCCGTCCTGACTTAATCTCCTCTGCCTGGCCATGAAACCTCAACTCCTGTCCAGCAGGTCCGTCTTCACCGTCATGCCCCTGTGCTTGACTCAGGCTAGGCTTTCTCATTATCTTACTCCCCTGGGGTTTCCAGGGCCTACCCTTCCTCAGGACTTAGCCACTTCCCACCTCCTCCATGAAGCCTGCTGCCTATTTCAGCACACTAGGCTCTATTTCTTGAGTCAGATTAGTTAAGAGAATGAAGTCTTTACAGCCAGAAGAAGTAGGGCCCTGATTCCTATTCTACTGTGTTTGGATCAAGTTAGTGACATTCTATTTGTAAGGGGACATATGGGCATAATGAAACTCCCTCACGTCACTGCAGAGCAACTGAATGGATCAATTGTTTTGTTTTTTGTTTTTGAGACAGGGTCTCCCTATAGCCCCAGCTGGCCTAGAACTCATTATGTAGACCAGGCTGGCCTCATCTCACAGATCTACAGATCTCACAGCTTGCCTTTGCCTTGGAGTGCTGGGATTAAAGGCAGGCACCACCATGCCTGGCTGAATCAATGATTTAAACATCTCAAGTACCTGAAATATAATACATGCTCAATAAATAGTAACTTAGAGAGCAGGAAAGATAATTCAGTGGTTAAAGGTGCATGCTGATCTTGCAGAGGACCCAAGTTCAGTTCCCAACGTTCATACTGGGTGGCATACTACTGCCTATGACTCTAGCTCCAAGGGATCTGACACCCTCTTCTGGCTTCTGAGGGCACTTACATACATGTGGCATACAAACAGAGACATAAACAAAAATAACTAGTAACATCCAAGCTTGACCAGCAATACCATGCAAACTTCAGCCTGTTTCCAGTACATTAACTTTATCCTTTCTGGGAGGTTCATAGTATTTGTGTGTGTGTGTGTGTGTGTGTGTGTGTGTGTGTGTGTGTGTGTAGTATATGCAGGTGTGTTCACTTGTGTGTTGAGGATATATGTGATCCCTCATGTGTGCCCTTGTGGAGGGTAGAAATCAAAGTCAGGTGGCTTCCTGAGTCATTTTCCACCTTATTTTTTGAGACTGGGTTTCTTAGTGAACCTGGAGCTCACTGATTGGCTGGACTGGCTGGCCAGTGAACTCTAAGGATCTGCTTGTCTCTGCCCTGCCCTCAGTGCTGGGGTTACAGATGGGTGACGCTACCTCCAGTCTTTATAGGGGTGCCGGGAATCTGAATGCAGGTCCTCATGTTTGAGTGGCAAGTGCTTTACCCACTAAGTCACCTCCCCTGCCCAATTATTAACATCTTATGAATCAGATCATCTACAGTATTTCAGTATGTAGTAGATTGTAAGGGGAACATATGGACATAATGATACCAATATTTAGTATGCAGTAGATAGTTGTAATACATTTTTTAATGGGTTGTATTTGCCATTTCTTGGCTATGGCATGAGATTAGGGATATGACCAACTTTCTGAAGACTCGAAAGAGCTGGAAATACTGATTTCTGAGTGCTTTGGGGCAGTAAAACCAGGACCCGCAAGGATATGATGGGTCAGGCCTGGACAGCTGGAACTACATTCTGTCAACAGCTGTGAGTCTAAGAATGAATAAGCTACTTGCTTAGAAATTAAGGGACTCATGCTAAAATAGAGGGCTTTCACAGGAATTACTGTTCAAACAGGTCACATCTCTGCAAAGGAGTCATCTTAGGATGAACCCATTTGTTTCGTAAATAAGCATTGCGCATCTACTGTATGTAATTGCTTTTTTCCTGCAGACACTGTGGAGTGACTTAGAGTGGGGTAGAGCAGTAGGGGGTTCATTTTTAGAAGAGTTGTGTGAAGAACATTGTTAAACCTTGCCCTAGTTCCTCCACATTTTAAACCAATCCTGAATTTAATCCAGAGTTCAAAATGTGAGATCTACCCAGTGGTAAATGCCAGAGGTGGGCTTTTGAGAATATCATCCTTGCTTTCAGAATTCCAGAGCGCTCTCTGGGACTGGGTAGCCTGTGAAGGGCATCTGGGGGGAAGGTGAGGACAAGGCTATAGGAAGTTATAGGAGTTGAATTGAGCTGTCCTTGCTTTGTGGGGGGTAGGTGTTCTATCGGCTATAAAGGTAACAGCAGCTGTTCACACATCTTCTGTCTCTAACCCAAACACTCCCTCATTGGTACATCCAGATGTGGGGTCTTCGTTTGGGGTGGGCTGAGAAAACTGCAATGAAGAGGGACGCCAGCAAGCATCAGTGGCACCTAATCACGTTGATTGCCACTTATTGAGCACTGACTATGGTTATCGTGAGGCTAACATGCATTATCTTCTCCAGTCTTCATGACAACCCTATGATATGGGCCATTTTATTACCCCTATTTTACGGTGGGGGGGGCATTAAGGAGTAGGAATGCTGGGTAACTTTCCCAAAGGTCACATGGTTAGTAAGTGGCAGAGCTGAGTTGGCAACTTACGCCTTTCATTCCAGAGCCCACATACCTTAATCATAAACACGTGTACTCATTTTTATAGCCAAGGAATGAAGTCCAGACAGGTGAAACAACTTGCTTAAGGTCACCCAGCAACATGAAACAGAGCTGGTATTTGGAACACCCTGTTGATTGTCCAAAGTCTTCCTGTACATACCTTGTTAGAAAAGTGAGAATCAAGACAGAGTAGCCAATCAGAAAGGGTTTTTCATTTCTCAGTTGTTCAACTATCCTGGCCTTAACTCAAGTTCAGGGCTCCTAGGAAACACCAGCCCCCCCACCCCGCTGCCTTTCCTGAGTCTGTTCTCCGGGCATATTAGAGGACTTGGGGCTGTTGCTATGGTACTGGGGCCAATAGCAGGTTCATCAAAAGCTGAGCCTTTTGCTTTTTTAAAAAAATAGCCAGATCCTAAAGAAATGAATTGGCCACAAAGATTTGCATCAGTCATTGTGGCTGGTTCTGTTTTGGATCCCCCCGGCCTCCCTGCCCCACCCCCTCCTCCTACCACCACCACTTTCTATAAATACAGTTGGATAAATATTGATTTAAACTCTGTTTCTGGAGGAGAAGCACATGCTTGCTCTGGCTTGGTCTTCACTTAGATACCTAGCCAGCATGTCAGGCCTGACACACCTAACCCCAGACAGCTTTGGCTTCTAAGTGACCCATTCTGGGGAGGTGAATTGTGGTTTTGTGGTTCTTGAGCTTTTTTTTAAAAGGAAAGAAGGAAAAAGAAGTCAAAAAGCAGCAACCCGGCAAGAAACAAGGCGTTCTGTAGAATGAAGCAAGCGGTTTTCAGTAGGCAGGAATCCCATTCTTTCTTCCCCTCCATTTTGGGTTTTGTGTTTAAAGTGGTAAAAGAACACCAGTGCCCGAAGGGGCCCAGATGGTCACAGAGCGTTCGTCATTCTCACTACACGGAGGCAGAGGCCCAGAGAGGGACAGTGGCTTGCCCACAGTGACACAGCAGAGGCAGAATGAGGTCTTTCTGTGCTGTGTTCTCTCAGGCCTAATAGGAGAATGGGTCATAGATAGCGCCCCACATAGCTTTTGTTTTGCAGGTCAGGTGCTCATAAACTCAGCAGTTCTCAAGCCTGCCGTGCTGACCCAGGGTGTGTCTGGTTATTGCAGAGGTCATTGCAACATTCTTGATAGTCTTTTAAAATGAAGCTAATATGACTTTGCTGTACTTAGAAAAAGATTTTCTTTTACGTTTGAGGGTGGTAGAGAAGGAGCCAGCAGGAGGTAACAGTGATGAGACAGCTTCTCCAAGCTTAACTGAGGAGGAAAGTTCAGATCTCCCCAAGTATGGCGGGTAGGGTTCCAAACTCACAGTGGGGCAAAAAAAAAAAAGGAGAAGAGAGCGAAGAGAGAAAAGATAGAGAGAGAGAGAGGGTGACAGAGGTGAGGGAAAGAGAGAAAGAGGGAGAGAAGGAAAGAGAGGAAAAGAAAGGGAGAGAGGAGGGGGGAGAGAGAGAGAAAAAGTGAATTAGTTTCCCAGGGACAGACCCCTGCTCTCTGGTTCTTCTGCTAAACTTATAGAAGCAACTGTCTCTGATGTCACTGTCCCTGGCTGGCCTGGCCAGAGGTGTTCGAGCTGTCAACAGCTCACTTGATTTCTCTATCCCAAACCACTGGGCCCTTGCCACTCTGCTCTTGAGCCCAGTTCTTGCTTCCTCATCTTGGCAGAATGCTGTGCTGGGCCCCTCGCTTGTGAAACATTTTGAAAGTTCAGGTGACTCTTGATTTAAGCAACAAATCTCCAGGAAACATATGTAAACAGAACCCTTTAAAAATATTTTAGTCTGGAGAAATTCTCTTGAAAAGCTTCTGCAGCAACTTCTTTGATAAGACCAGAGTTATGTTGTGGGCCAGTAATTCTCCCTAAATTGGTTCTAAGCATCTTTTCATTCATTTATTTGTTAAATTGATATTTAAGGAGCTTATATTTGTCTCATGTCAGGAAGAGTGCCAGGTCATAACAGTACAGGTTTTGCCCTCAAGGACTGTGTGATCTATTTTAGTGCCAGGATTTGAAAGTTTAGTTGTCCCCCGACCTCCCCTGTCCCAGCATCTCATATAGCCCAGGCTGGTCAAGAAACTCACCATGTAGCTAAGGATAGTCTTAAACTTCCAATCTGCCTGCCCTTTTCTTCCAATTCTGAGATTATAGGCATGTACCATCATGCCTAGTTTATGTGGTACTGGGCATCAAACACAGGTCTTCAGGCATGAGGGGTAAGCACTCCACCAACTGAGCTCCATACCCAGCCAGAAAATTCAGTTGTCTCAAAGTGAATCCCAACAATGGGGGTGGAATATTTGACGTGAGATTTGTGTCTTTGGCTCTAGCCCCCATTATGGTCAGAATAAAAATTTATCCTGGGGTCCTCAAAGAAATAGTTCCTTCTCCAACCCAATATTTACAATGATTTGTGTTTTTGTGTTTGTCCTTATATCCTTAACAGAATAAAAAAACAAAAAACAAAAAACAAAACAAAACAAAAAAACACCTGCCTGAGCCATCTGTAAATAGACACATTCCCTCTCAGTTCTTTATAGACAGGCCCTTCTGGGTTTGGAGGATAGTCTATACCAGACTTGCTCACCCAGACAACATGCCCTTAGCCACATAGCTCAAATATCTAGCTCTAGTGTCTGCTTAGGAAATTTAAGCACAGCAAAATTAGAAAGATAAACACACTGTCCTTAGGGAGGAGGAGATTAGGAGATTCAAACTTAAACCAAAAGGGAGGGATTGGATTATTTACTGTTAGAAATGTTTCACTCTGTATATTTATTACCATTATAAGGACACACAAATGAAGACAGTTTGAGGCTGGGCACGCTATTGTATTAGAATAGAGAGCAGGTCTGGCCCAGGCTGTACAACTTCTGGCCATGGGTGACAAGCAGGAGCTGTTATAGTCCTTGTTTTTGTTTCTCCAGAGGCCAGAGCTGCAGAATGGCTCTGCATGTTGCCTCCCACAACAGCCCCACTATCTCTGCCATATTTCTCCATCCCTTGAACTCTGAGTGCTTTGCATGTAACTCTCCTTCATCTTTTCCACCAACTGGAAAATTTAGCTTCACGCAACAAATAATTTCTAAAACCGGCCAGGAGCCAAGTTCTGTGCCTGGTGCTTGAGAGTGAAGCATATAAGGGCTCCAGTTCAGGTGTATATTCCAGTTCAAATATTAGCCAAATAGAAACCAATAAACAATTCTAGACTAGTCTGTCTAGTCTCCTGGGTGTCTGATAACTAGTCCCCAAGAGGGCTGCTGACAAGTGCAGTCTCCTGTTTTCCAAGGGAATAGTGATAATAGCCCTTTTACTGGGCATTTACTATGTGCCAGCACAATGCTAGGGGCTCTGTGTTAAATCCTCACAAACATCCACTAGCTGGGTGCTATAATTACCCCCATTTTATAGCTGCCCAGACCTTCAACCTTAGCAAGGCTGGTTCCCTTTCCCAAGGCCTCATGCTAACAATAGTGGAGCTGGGACTCAAACCCTGTGTTCTTCCTTAGGGATTTGGGAGAACCCTCAGGTAGCTAAAGTGAAGAAGAGGTAAGAAATGGAGTCCTAGCTAAGGATGCTCTGGAGAGTCCCCAGAGTGACTTTCTTTTCTCCCCACTCTTCTAGGATGGAGAGAAGCAGTCAGAAACTCCCAGGGCTTTTCCAGCATGCACAATGAAGTCCTTGGAGGGCAATGGTCTAAGGTGTTTTTGTTTGCTTGTGCACCAGCTGGGGAACTCACCAAACCAGTAGGGCTCCTGTGGCTCTGCAGGAGAGCTGAAAGGTCTGTGGATCCACACCCTGTCAGGCTACAAGACTTTTGGGGGCACCCCAGCGTGTAGGGCAACTGGGCTAGCCCGTGCTTGGCACCAGGGGTTTCCGCAGAGCAGGCCGAAGAGAGAGACAGGGTGAACTGCCCAGCTGAGCCAGAGGGCCAGACTGCCACCTTGACAGTCTGGGCCAGCTGGTTCCTGTCAAGCAGCATAGGCCCAACCTCCTTCTCTCCCCGGTGGAGTTCTAGGAAACGAGAGTGATGTTAAATATAACTGGGTTCCAGTCACTCACTTGTTGAAAGTCCTTCCATAGTTTCTTTCCTGTCTCATGTAAAGTAAAATCCAAACTCCTTGCCATGGCCTTGCTGTTTGGAGTATAGTTTCAGGGGTAGCCTGGCCTCATCTGTGCCCTGTCAGAAATAAAATTCCCACCCCATGTCTCACCCCAGATCTGCTAACTCAGAGTCTGTATTTACCACAATTCCTGAGATATTTACATGTGCCTTAAAATTTGAGATGTCCCAGAGGGTCTTTTGATCGTCTCTCCATGCTGGGAACCCATCTAGAGCTACCTTATTCTTTATCGTTTAACCCTTAGCCCACTTACCACGATTTACACCTGTTGCACTTGGGTGCATCTGGCTGTATGGCTAGAATATGAGCACCTTGAGGACAGGGAGGAAAGCTGGTTTGTTCATCAGTGCCCAGCATAGCTTAGATGTCAAGGGAATATCTGTTGGATGAATGAGTTTTCTGACCTGACTCTTCTCACCAAGAGTGCTACTGTACTGGGCACAGTGGTACACATCTAAATACCCAGCAGAGGGGGAGGCTGAGGCAGGAGGACTGTGAGTTTAAGTATAGGCTGGGATACTTAGCAACTTCTAGGACAGCCTGATCTACATAATGAGACTTTGTCTCTAGAAAAAGCTCCCAAGCTAGAAAAAATCAAAACAAAAACCAAGAGTGACTGATTAGACAATTGTGCAGGTTAGTCTGGGATATTGCTGGATTGAGCATCCTTGGTTCCTACCCACTAAATGCCGTGGGAACCCCTGATCAGTATAATATTTAGACACATTCCCTGGGGAGTAAAAATAGGATTGCCCTTGGCTGAGACCACCGACTTAACCAATTGTGTCTGGCCATGTCCCATTGAACATAACATGGTATATGCTTGGGAGGAAGGCAAGAAAAGATCAGGCTTTGATTCTGGTGATGACCGGAGCAAATCTGTTGCCCTTTCTGGGCCTCATCTGTAAAACAGGAATCTCAGAGGTGTGGGAGGGTTAAATGAACTGATCGTAGGAGCAGCACAGTGCACACAGCCAATTCTAGTTACGTGGCAGTCAGTTGGTAAATGGATTCATTTTGTGCTAGCTCTCTAGAGACTGCTAGCATCCTAGAATCAAGGTTGGGCTAGAGGAGCGGATGACATCACACATATCTTTGGACAGGCAAGAGCCTGTGACTTTAATGCTGCACCTGAGGCTGAGCACTCAGACCTGAAGCAGGAGGATGCTCAGTGCCCAGAGCCTGCTGGGGCCTACATGAACCACTGCCAGTTTGTGCCACCTGGAAAGGGGTGATGATGCCAAGGGCTGGAGGCAGAGCCATTCCAGGCCAGCTCTTGGCAGGGGAGGGAGGGTAACCCAGCAAGAATGTGTCTCACAGTTGTGGCAGTGAGAGAAGGCCTCTGGCAGTCTTTCTAGTTGTTTTTTTTTTTAAGGCTAAAATCAAGTTGCATCTAAGTGTACGGGGGAGCTGGCTCAGTAGGTAAGAGCACTTTTGTTAATAAGCATGAGGACCTTGCATCTCTAGCACCCAAATAAAAGTTTGCATGCCTGTAACCCCAACACTAGGGAGTGGAGACAGGAGGATTGCTAGGGTTTGCTTCCAGGTTCAACGAGAGGTCCTGTCTCAAGGGAGTAAGGCAGAAAGCCATGGAGCAGGACACCAGAAGTCCTCCTCTGGCCTCTGAATGGACACACACAAGCACATAAATAAATAGAAAGTTTTCATTTTTAAAATGAAAAAGAAAAAGATTATCACACTAGTAAAACCTAGTAAGTACAATAACCAAATAAATAAAAACACTAAGAAAGAAAATTAGTCTGATATAGTGCCACATGTTTATAATCCCAGCACTTGGGGGGAGTGGAGGCAGGTGAATCAAAGTTCAAGGTCATCCTAAACCACACAGTGAGTTTGAGGCCAGCCAGGACTACATGAGAACTTGTCTCAAAAAAAAAAAAAAAATTACATTTTACTTACTTACTTTTGTGGTGTTAGAGATTTAACATAGGGTCTTCAGAAAGCTAGGTGATGAACCACACCCGAGCCTTTTAGAGTTTATTCTTGCTTTTGAATATAGATGAAAAATTTCAAATAAAGTATTAATTCATGGAATTGAGCAATGCTTCAAAGAACAACATCTCATGGCTGACCAGGTCATATGCACAGATGCAGCTGAATATCATCACTAAGTCTGCCAGCATAAATGGTTATAAACGAAAATTACAGGAGAATATTATGAGACACCAGGGAGAGTGATGCGAAATCATTTGAAGAAAGGACTCTAGAGGCATTCTTAAGGAAGCTATGTCATACAGCAAAGACTGTGTACCTGGGGGTGGGGAGTCCTTTAAAACAGTTGGGTTGGGTCTGGGGCATGTGGCCATCACCAGCAGAGAAGCAGTGGAAAAGGTAGGCTTTCTCTAGGGAAGAATGAACCACCGAAGCAGTTTTCGGATCCTTACAGAGTGTAACCTGGTCGTGATGGTTAAAGAATTGGGTTTGGGGTCCCACAGACTTAAAAGATCAGAAAACTTACTCCGAATTCGTGTGTACTTTCTTCTTTGTTTTAAACACAAATCAACAAGAAAAAATTTCTAGAATGAAAAGAGAGCATAGGATTCACGGCTTGGGTTTCGACCCCCTCTCTATCAGTTTGTCAGCTGTGTGGATTTTAGCCTCGGTGTTCTCAGCTGCAAAGTGGAGACCTGGCTGAGAAATAAGCTTCATGATATAAAACTCCCACGACACAAACTATAAAACATTTTTGAGGGGACCAGTCACTTGGCACCACTTGAGTTCCTTATCAGTTGTCCCCTAGGATCCCCTCCAGGGGGGCACTCCGGAATCAGCAAGCCACTTAGATATGCATATTAACCGAGTCCTGCAATGCAGACTTCTTGGATCCAAGTTCATGCAAAAAGCGGGAAAAGGACATTTGAGAGATTAATACATCCATTATAATCACTGAAATACGCTGTAATAAGGGCCATTTAATAAAATGTAAAAAGCCCTTCTCTAAGAGAAGAGATGGGTCAGGATGCAAGTCAAGTGCAGCTGTTTGAGCCTCTGCCAGTGGTCTGATCTCACCAGAAAAACGGGAGTTAAAAAACAACAAACTTCAGATTCAGCGATTTGGATTAACCACCGACTGCTCTGCCGCTACCCCCTCCCCCGTCCTCTGTTTCCCCGGCTCGGGCACCTGGGTCGCTTGGTGCGTTTCCATGTGATTGGGAAGTCAGCCGGCAGCCCTGGCGACTGGAGCCCTGGGAGACGGCAGCCACCTCTCGGGTTTAGCATTACGTCATCTCTTTAGACCCAAATTTATCTCGGCTGCACACAGCCCCGCAGCTCCGAGCTGCCGCTGACTTGAGGAGAAGTTAGGCAAGGCTGACTCACTGGGTAGAGCCAAGGTTTTTCTGCTGCTCTTCACGTTTCTGGGCCCTGGGGGAAGAGAAGGGGAGGAGGCTGCGGTCTTCATGTGGGAGTGGGGGATGGAAAGGTGGGTAACTGTTAGGTACTTGTCCTTTAGGACCTCGGAACTCAGGTTCCCTTGTCCCCGGACTTTGGGTATTTGAAAGCCTCCACCCTTAAAGATAATTGCTGAAAACTGTACCTACATGGTAAACACTTTGCAGATTCAAGAAAGGTCTCCTGAACAGCCTGTGTCACCAGTAGTGACTTTGAACTTGTAACTTAACAGGCACAGCCCCTTTCTTCATCTCACCTGTCTGCAGAAAAGATATGACACACCAGCCTCCATTTATGAATTTGAAACCTTCAGAAGGTGGATGGATTGTCCCCATCCAGGCTTATTGTGATAGAGCTGGGGGGATCTCGAGGGATTTTTGCTGCTTTCAAATGAGACTCTCCAGATGGAAAGAGACAGAGAGAGATACTTTAGGGAGAGAATGGAACTAGAGACTTTGGGTTTAAGATCCCAGGTTCTTGTACCTGTAGAATCTGGTTGCTTTCCTAATTTTCCATCTATGTTTAGAAGGCAGAGTAGCTTCATCCGAGCAAAAGCAAAATTATGGCTGCCTCTGAGCTCCCCCCTGGCTGGGGCTGAGCCTAGGAAGGGTATGTGGATAGCAGCCTTCTCAGTTGCTCCTGGAAAAGGCTAGTGATTTCTGTTCGCAAATCAGCCTGCGTGTGCCTATGCCCTCCAACACACGCAGGTGGCCTTTTGGTGGCTCTTTCCATCTCCTCATCTGCCTCTTGGCCAGGCCTCTAGGCTAAGTCATGTGACAATGACCGTGACTTCCAGCCAGCTAGCCTTCTTTCAGGAACCTTCCCTGGCTCTATGGTCTGATCTATGAAATTACAGCCACTTTCAATTCATGAACAGTTTCAGGTTCTACTGCATTTCTTGATTGCACGCCACACAGGTTTACCTGACATTAGGTAAAATAGACCTTCATTTGCCATGAAAGTTAAATTCCCAGGGTAGCCCTTGGAATTTGGGATTGAAAACTTAAAAGGGGTTCTGCAGTGGTGGAAACCTTATAGTTTTTAAACTTATAGTTTTTAAATCTCAATTGACAGGTGTTATGAATGAATATTTTTTAAAGAACAATTTCTTCCTACCTCTATTCAATGTGCCCCTGGTTGAAGATGGAGGGTGATTGTTACCAGTAGGCAATGAGAAAACCCAGATGACCTATCCAACAGCTGAAAAAGCACAGTCCCCTTTTCAAAGTCTTAATAAAGTCTCCCACCCCTGTGGCTTGTGAATACTGCTCATTTTGGGTCTCCCTGGCTTTGATGGAACATCTACTTCTTAAATGTTGTGCCAAGTATAACATTTAAAAGGGCTGGCAGAATTTTGCAGTTTA
This sequence comes from Eospalax fontanierii, assembly GCA_035773235.1. Classification (NCBI taxonomy): domain Eukaryota; kingdom Metazoa; phylum Chordata; class Mammalia; order Rodentia; family Spalacidae; genus Eospalax; species Eospalax fontanierii. Next base: position 11,808,624 of record CM069544.1, on the reverse strand, counting down.
TGACCTCATTCGAGATCTTGATTGCTTTGAAGGGGAAAAAGGTACCAAGGAGAGGAGAGAGGGTGTTACAGTGAAACACAAAGCCCCTTTTTTGAGAGGGTAAACTCCATTCAGAATGGCATTTTCTGTAGTAGCCAATGACATGAGCACAGGGAAAGGGGGACTGTTCCCTCTCTGAGGGTTTCCTGTTACAGTGGGCATTTCCCAGCAGGTGAAATAATCAGAGTAGGAAGAAGCTGTGCATATGTTTACACAATTCCCACCTTGCTCCAGAGTTGCCAGCAGTTCCAGACCTCTTGCCCTTTCCCTCCCTAGATAATTGTTCTCAACTGGGGGGACGAGGGGGTGCCATTTTGTGTCTCAGGAGATGGATGGCAATGTCTGGAGGAAATTGGGGTTATCTGAAGGGTGGTGGTGTGCTGCTGGCATCTAGTGGGTAGAGACCACCAGGGATGCTGCTAAACACTCAACAATGCACAGAACAGAATCCCCACTCCAAGAAAGAAATTATTAGGCCAAAGTGGCAAAAATGCCAAGATTAAGAAATCCTGGTCAGGACTTTGAGGACTTGTTAGATAGCAGACTTGGAAAGGTAGTGGTGGTAGGGCAGCCAGTGGTCCCCACTTTCTATGTTCAGTTACCTTTAAGAGCAGAGCAAGAGCATGAGAGAAAAGGCATCATCATAGCTTCCGTTTATGGAGTGCCATTTGTTGAGTGATGGAATTATTTAATCTTCAGGATAGATCCTACTAAATATATATATTTCCTAGGAGCAGGCTCTGTGTCTCTTTCTTTCACCACTGTATACAAAGTTTGGTTCAGTCTGCTGGCACATTGCAGACCCTCAACAATACGCAAAAATGGAAAAATTATATCCATTTTATATATGAAGGAGGTTTGAAGAGTACACACATCGAGTTCATATTTAAACTGAAGTCAGTATATAATTAAAATACCGAATCTTTGCGTTCTTTTCTTGTAGCAGTAGAATGGATTTTCTGTGATCTAAAAGCACTAGTGAGGGGCCGAGGAAGGATGCTGTTTAAAAAGAAAGGTATTAGAAAACTTGTCTGTGTTGAATCTGAGGAGGATGAAGGTCTTCGTGGAAGTCGTCTCTGGCTCCTATTAAATGATCCCTATGTCTGCACAACAATTTTTGCTTCTCAAGTGTTTCTGTCCTTGCAAAGAGGTTACTTTCCTCAGTTTTGTGGATAAGAAAATTAAGGCACAGAAGTAACATGAGAACGTGTTGATAGAGGACTGGAATATATCATTTCAATAATGAATGCTCTAATCCCTGAGTATCTGCTAAGAAATGAGTCTCACTGTAAGACAGACACAGCTCAGCTCAATCAAATTTGCCCCACTGAAGCCAAGTGCTGGCAAATTCTTTCAGTCTTTTATCCTTGGAAGGAGGAAGGAACCCCAGCGAGAGACTACATCTCCCAGAGGCCATTGCGAACTCGTGCATGCGCAGGCGTACTGAGGCGACGTGTGTTCTGACTCCCGACGAGCAGTGGCGGGGGTGGGGGACGGACTACATTTCCCAGGGAGCAGCGGAAGGGGCGGGCGGGGGCGGGACTCCGCGCTGCTCCCGCCCCTCCCCCGTGCTCGCGCGGAGAGGTAAACAAACCGCGCGCAGGCTGCGGGCGGCGCGGCGGCGCGGCGGGCGCGGCGGGCACGGCTGGGGCGGCGAGGAGCACGCCGAGCCCGGGCCAGGGTGGCCCGCCCGCCCGCCGCACATGTCCCGGAGCGTCGTGGGGCTGTAGCCGGCTGTGGCGCCTCCTGTCGGCCAGGGGCGGGAGCACGGAGAGGTCCTGCAGCCACGCGCGGAGCCCATGGAGCGGGTGCGGATGATCAACGTGCAGCGCCTGCTGGAGGCAGCCGAGTTTTTGGAGCGCAGGGAGCGAGGTAACGGCTGGGCGCCGCCGCCTCGGGCTCCGCGCGGGGAACGCGGTGCGGCTGGTGAGGGTGCGCGCGTGTGTGGGGGGGAGGAAGTGCGTGCGCTGGTGAGGAGGTGCGCGTGAGCGGTGCTCGCGCGTGGGAAGCGGTGCACGCGCGCGTGGGAAGCAGTGTGCGTGCGTGTGGACAGCTGCGAGGAGGCGCGCGCGTGGAAGTGCGCGCCCGCAGGGGAGGTTCGTCTGCGGTGCAGGTGAGTTTGGAAGTGGAGGCGTGGGAGAAGACGGCCGCGGGGGAGGGCAGGCATCTGTGCGCGCGGGTGGAGGTGTCGGCTGTGGGAGCTTGGCAGGGGAGGGGCGCGGCCAGGAGGGTCAGGGCTGGAGGGCAAGGATCCGGGAGCTGGGCAGAGCCAGCAGGGTGAGCCGACCCCAGGAGCGGGCGGGAGGGCCCTGGAGGTGAGCATCTTCAACACGAGGTGACAGCCGAGGAGGCGGGGCCGTGGGTGTCCAGGAGGGAGAGCCCAGAGGAACGCCTGGCCCCCGTGAGGGTGCCAGGTGGGGTGAGATGGGATATTTGGAGGGGGAATCCGAAGGATCAGTAGACAGAGCTTTGGGGACGGGAAGAGCAGGAGTGCTGGTCAGGAGAGGAAAGGGTCTTCTAAAACTTGCTGATCGGAAGAGGTGGGGCTGATTGGAAGAGTGGCGCTTAGAGAGACTGCAAAGACAGTAGTTAAAACAAAAGAGGATGTTTTTAAGGCAAGTGAAATCTTTTTTCAGTGAATTGGTAACCGGGCTTAGAAATTTGGATACTTAAAGAATTCTTGAGGGAAAAGATTTTGGAGAGGAGAGAGAAATTATTTGGTTTAGAATAGGTGTCAGTGTCTCTCCGGGCAGGCATTGTGTTGGAGCTGTAAGTGTCATCCAGTTGATGTCTAGACAAGAATTGACAGGTTGTTTTTTTTTAAAGTCAGAGTCTTGCCATGTAGCCCAGGCTGGCCTTGAACTCCGGGATCCTCCTGCCTCAGCTTAAGTGCTAAACATTGGAGTTTTATCTTCTAACCAAAAACATTTTCCTTTGCCTACTTTCAAAAATGTGTTACTACAAGGACCTTGGATTTGTGTGTCTGTATTCTTCTAATATATATATATACATATATATATATATTTTTTTTTTTTTTCTTGCTCTTTTTAGAGTGTGAACATGGCTATGCCTCATCGTTCCCCTCCATGCCAAGCGCCCGGCTGCAGCATTCAAAGCCCCCACGGAGGTTGAACCGGGCCCAGAAGCACAGCAGTGGGAACAGCAACACCAGCACTGCCAACAGGTATCAGGCTGGAGAGGGTCAGAAAGGGGAGGAGGAGGAAAAGAGCACAAACTCAAGGGATTAGTCCTCCTGACCTGTGTTTTTTCTTTAATACCAACTCTAGAGCAACACAAAGTAGGCTTACCACCACCCTGGGGATTTGTCCTTTAAAAATAAAATCTTGAAATCATACCCTGACTTTGTGTGGGAAAGAAGGACTAGAATCTGAAAAGGCAATTAAAGTAGTTCTTTAAAATAATAGTTCTTGCTGGAATCATTAAGATGTTCCCATCTTTGACCCAGAGGATAGTAAATTGGGACTTGGTAGTTTGTGCCCGTGCCTGGGGCCACATGCTAAAAGTAATCTTGGGCCAGATTTTATTTTTCTTTCCAAGTTTATGATAGTCCAAACAGAATTTAAAAGAAAGAAAAACATCTGGCAGGATATAAAAGAAATCAAAGACTTTGTTAAAGGAAGTTAGTGGACATTTGTAGAAGAAGAGGGGGCTAGAAGAACCATCCCCTGAGACTTTTGAATCGTCTTTAGTGTCAAGAATGATTGGTAGGCAGGCACTCCAGCAAAAATAAAAGATGCTTATCCTTCAAAAGAACAGATTTCTGTAATATGCTTGTCTAGGTGTACTGAGACATAATTGACTTTCCCTTTTGAAATTCTTTTGGTAGTGTCTGTCTGTCTGTCTATCTCAATATTTTTGTTCTATGAAGCTAGTAAATCCCAAGGATTAAGATCAATTGCAGTATTCAGAAAACTTTTCTTAAGTAGAGGGTGTGTCTCAATTGATAGGAGGAAGTTAAATGAGACCTTCATTTTTGATTCTCTAAACGTCGTCTAGAGAATAAAGGAATGATTCATTTGGCTGGGGTGGGGTGACTAAGGTTCCCTGAAGGCTTTGGGGAGCTCAGGCTAGGTCATTTGGGTTGAGAGCACAGCACTGAAGCTCTTGATTCAGAAAACCTGAGGCTCCTGCAGGTAATAGTTGGGGTCATGAGTATGGGTCTTTCTACCTTGCATTTTGACATCACTGAGACACGGGTAAGGTTCATTTTCTTCCCTTTGATTCACCTTTAAAGCCGCTTGTCTCCTTTCATCTTCTTTGTAATTTTTAAAAAATTTTAATGTTATGTGTTTGAATGTTAGGCCTGCATCGGGCCTGCTGAGGGTGTCGAATCCCCTGGAACTGGCGTTACAGCTGAGAGCTGGTCCTGGGTCCTCTGCAAGAGCAGCCAGTGCTCTTAACCTCTAAGCCATCTCTCCAGCCCACCCACCCCCCTTTCATCTTTATAAGGCTGTTTAGTATTTTTTTCAAACTCAAGGCTTTTTTTTTTTTGTCTTTTTGAGACAGGGTCTCCCTGTAGCCTCAGCTGGCCTGGAACTTGCGATGTAGACCAGGCTGGCCTGGAACTCCCAAGAGATCCACTGCCTCTGCCTCCTGAGTGTTGGGATCAAAGGCATGCACCACTATGCCCAGCTACACTATTTTTATAATTTAAAAAATTAAGTGTTATATGCTGTATTTATTGGTGAGTCTAGATGCTTTGTGGTAGCATGATATATTGAGATGAAAATCTGTATGATACACATTAAAAATACACATATACACACACATGATGCTTACCTTTATGGTTTTCTGGTTAAGCTGTGTGGAATTAAGACCTATTCAGGAATTTATCCTTTAATTCTTATGTAGATTAAAACAGAAAATTTTTAGTTTGTATTTTGGAGACAAGGTCTCATTATAAAAACATTGGCTGGTCTGGAACTCATAGAGATTTGCCTGTCTCTGCCACCTGAGTGCTGGGATGAAAGTTGTGCCCAGCATATACCCCTATTTTTTTTTTTTAACTTACATATAGAAAGAGTACCAGGTCTAGGTTCTGTCATGTTATGAATATTTAAGTTCCCACTTTCTAGAAATCAGATATATGACCTCATTACACTTTTGTCCCTTACTGTTTTCATACTCAAAGTAAGATGTATTAGCTACTCACCAAAGTCACTTCTTCCTTGGAGTTCTGTAGCTTTGACTTATTGGTAGTTTTAGAAATTCCTAAGTCCATAGATCTCCCCATCATTGCACATGTGGCATTTTCACTAACAGCTCATGGATGGCAGAGGTGAAATGAGATGTGCTTTTCCTTATCTTCCTCACCATAATCCAGTAATATGAAAGTATTTGCCATCTGCTTCCCTACATGTAACACTGGCTAAACTTGGGGTTTTGATTGATTTTTTTTCCATGCTAATGTTATTAGGATTCTTCTATATTGTGTAAGACCACGATATTAATTACTGTGTTTTATGCATGTCAGATGACTTGTAAAACCATAAACATCTTGTGGTTCTGATAGTACCCAAGGAGAATGTGCATACTATGGACCACTTAAAACTGAAACAGGTGATTTTTCATGGGAATTTAAATAGTCAATCTCAAGAAAGAGAAATTGGTTTTAGAATATGTTATCTTTAAGTAGCCTAGTCCTGTGTCATTTGGACTGAAGCCAGTAAAGGAGAACTGGTTTTGTTAAAACACTAGAAGTTATTTCTCCTTAGCTATTTATTCCTGTTTCATGGAAGAAGCAGAGCAGAATATACAAAATTCTAATACTGGAGTATTTTGGAAATAGTTTATTTGTAAGGAGGCATGGTAGGCTTCCTCTTAACTTCAAGCTTACTATAGAATTGAGTAGATCTTTATTATATTGATTACATAGAATAGAAAGGTGACTTGTGGAAATTTCAGTACGTTCATCATCTGAAACAAGGAAAGGAATAGAGAGTACATGTCACATTGTTTCCTGATTACAAAGCTACCTGTGTGGAAGTTGTTGTTCCTACTATACATCTTAAACACTAATGCCTTTTCATTTGGGGGGTGCTAGGGACTGAACGCATGGCTTTGCTTATCCTAGCTAAGCTCCCTGCCACTGAGCCTCATCTCTAGCCTAACACTGTTATGTTATCATATGTCATGAAGCAATATTTGTTTTTCTGATATTGTAGTGTCTTTAAGATTTAGTGGCTGACTTTCCTCCTAATGTTCTCAGGCACACTGTGATATTCCTGACATTAAAATGCTAATCTAGAGATGTATGCTGGAGCTGGTTGACTCATAATATACATTACTTCTTCCTATTCCCCGTCTTGAAATCGTATTTTCACAGAGGTACAAAGGAAAGAAAATAAATGATATACTGTGGTGTCACAAGTATGTACCTTGTAGATCCTAGTAATTTTATCTGACAGTTTGGAGGTAGGGTCTATAATAGATAATTATTTTTCAAACACATCCTTGATTCTACTGTAATCTTGGTCATAGCTTTCTGGCACAATTTCTAAAATTAAATTTTCTGATATTGCTGCTGTTAGAGAACCTTGTTGTAATACCCATCTTATTGGGAACATCAACCCTCAGAACCTCAGCTTTGTGGTTTTGTCTCACCACTGACAGATCTCAAGATCTGTCATCTTTGAAGCACTACTAAATGAGCCTGGCTTCAGTGTAACACATGATTTCTTCCTGTCTCTCAAGCGTGTTGTCTTCTCTCACCTTTTTCTGTCTTACTTGTTTTGTGTGTTTTCTCTTGACGTTACTAGTACTCTCCTGGTCTCAGCTACTCTTGCCTGAACAGCTCAATAACTTTCTCCCTGGTACACTTACAGCCACAATTCTAATAAATTACGTTGGCTACCCTTCTTCTAATGCCCTTAACCTGTCATGTTTCCTTTCACCCCTGGGTCTTGTATGTACTCTGCTCCCTATTGGCAATCATTTCCTCTTTCTTTGCCAAGTTTTCTAATAGTATTCTCTTCCTTTAGTACAGTCATAGCTTCCTCAGGGAAACTGTTTCTCTTCTGCTATAGTAGATCAGGTCTTTTTTTTCAGGCAGGGTTTCATGTAGCACAAGTTGGCCTGAAACTTGCTTTGAAGCCAAGGGTGACCTTGAACTCCTGATTCTCCTCCCTCCACCTACCAAGTGCTGGGATACAGGTGTGGGCCAGTTTGCTTGTAGTAAATCAGATCTTTCTACATTTCACTTCACCCTTACTTTTACTTTGTAATGTTCATTACATTTGTAGAAATACAGTCATTTTGTCTCGTACACGTGTGGCCCATTCCTTGGACTGAAAACTCCATACAGGCAAGATTTGAGTCTCTTCTGCTTCTTTCCTCTTTTTTCTGTTTGAAATAGGGTCTCTTGTAGCTCAGGCTGGCCTCAAATTTGTGGTAGTCCTGCCTCCACCTCCCACATGCTGAGATTATTGGCATGTACTACTTTGGCTGGGTTCTGCTTTAACATTTATCTCTATCACACTGTTCTGCACACAGTAGGTGTTTTTCAAAGAACAGATTTTCAAACTCCAGGTGGACTGTCTTAAAGGGAAACTAGCATGTTTTGTGTCAAGTACCATGTTAGACTGGAAGGAAAAGCAATGGAAGAGCGTGCCACTCCTGCTTTGGCAAACTCTGTGCTAAGGGAGGCTGGTGATAATACATTAGGAAAGGCAAACAGCGCAGCATTTCAGGAATTAAAATGTCCACATTTGAAACAAGTGTATTAGTTCTTCTAAACAAGTATATATGTTTAAAAAATATTTTATTATTTTATGTATGTGTGTATTTCCTGTGAGTAGGTAGGTGCACCCATATCATGCAGTGCCCGAGGAGGTCAGAAGAGGGCATCAGATTCCCCTGCAGCTGGAGTTATGGACAGTTGTCAGCCGCCATGTGGGTGCTGGGAATCCAACCCTGGTCCTCTGCAAGACCAGTCAGTCTCTTAACTGCTGAACCATCTCTCCAGCTCACTAAACAAGTATATTATAATAGACTGTAGTGTTAACATTCAATTTTAAAGAATACTCATCCTTTGTCATGGAAATAAAGTGATAACAAAACAACTATCAATATTGACAGTCAATGCTGTTGTGAACCTATGACACATGAGTAGTAGTTGCATTGTTTTTCAGTGACCTGGAAAGAAGTAAGTAACTGGTTTATGCTTGAGCTTCACGCTGGTATGTAATTTCTTCTCTTTAGTGTATCCTGCTAAAGAATGCTACAGCATCAGTAGTATTTCAGTTCTACCTGCTAAGATAAAGAATATAAAAAAATAAACTTCCCTGTGATTATAGGGCTTTGGTTTTTTTTTTAAACTACAAAGGCATTTTCATCTTATTTTAGAAGGAATTATTATATTTTTGTATTTTCAGCTCTTTATCCTTTCTTGTCTTCAAGGATTTAGGTTTTTGTGGAAAACCTGCCTCCACCTTCCACATGCTGAGATTACTGGCATGTACTACCTTGCTGGGTTCTGCTTTAACATATATCTCTATCATACTGTTCTGCACACAGTAGGTGTTTTTCAAAGAAGAGATTTTCAAACTCCAGGTGGACTGTCTTAAAGGGAAACTATCCTTTGAAAAGGATAGTTTAGAGGATTTTTTTTTCCTCGTGGTAGTAATTTAAGATGTTTAATCTTTTGTTTCTAATACTTAAAGCCCTTTTGTTCAGAGAATTGAATGAAGACATATTTTTATAAAATTTTGGATATTAAAAAGTTTCTGGGTCTCTGTCCAATAGAAAACTCACAGTTTTAGAACAAAAATGGAGATTATTCACAGTTAAATTCTTGGTGATGTAAATACTCTTTTTTCAGTACTTTCTGCATGTGGAATGACAAATATGTCCTTTGAAATGTTTCATGATACTCTGTTTTTCACTAAAACAGAGTTCAGTGAAAAATTCTCAAGAATTATGTGTCTCACAGTATCTTAGGATTTCCATCCAATGCTTCATTGAAGTCTAAGTTTGCTACTAGGTTCTTCTGCAAAAATATTGTTAGAAGACTTGCAAGTCAGTGGAACAACAGCCTCTCTCTCTCTGTAAAGTAATGGATGCTTTTTTTTTTCTTCAAAATATTAATCATACTAGGGCTGGAGAGGTGGCTTAGCAGATAATAGCACAGGCGCACTTGCATACATGCAGGCAATGCACTCACTCATACACATAAAATAAAAATAATAAAATATTTTTTAAAATCTATTGAACATATGATGTAAAAGATCACATCTTAGGAAATTCTAGGTTTCATCTGATACAGTTTTCTGTTTAATGAAGGTAGGGTGTTACCAGTTTTTGTTTAAATTACAAGTGATCAAGGCATCGTTTAAGTGATTTGCTTTGTAGCATAGATGGTGGTTGACTTTAATGGGGTGACCGTGCCTCCCTTGAATACCATGGGCTATCAAATAAAAAGTCCAGTGCCAGGTTTGGGTTATCTTTTGTCTGTTTGTTTTGAGACAGGGTCGCCCTATAGTCCCAGCTGGCCTGGAACTCGCTGTAGAACAGGCTGGCCTCCATCTCAACCTTCCAGGTCCTGGGATTTAAAGGTGTATCCCACTATGCCTAGTTTGAGTTACCTGTTTTTGAGGTGTTTGTCATTGGTGTCCCATATTACCCCCCCACTCCAACATCACAGGCTATTTCTATTGTTCTTGTACCTCCAGAGTTTGGTGGTAAGACCCTATTGCTGAAGATACCACATACTTGAGTCATAGAACATGGAGAAATCAAACTGGTACTGACCTGGAAACTTCATCTCTGTTGCCTAGCTTTCATAGTGCTGAAAGGTGCTGTGTATGCTACTGAGGGTGAAGTCATCAGTAGTCTTACATAGCTGTGAAGCCTCAGAGCTACAGTAACTACTGGCCAGCCAGATATGCCCACTGATGCAATAACTTTAGTGTCAAGGAAGTAACTAAACACTTTCTAATTGGACTTAAAGCCTGATCCATAAGACAGAACTTACACCTGGTATGTACTGTTAATGGCCAAAAACCTGTGGCTTACTGGGTCATAGGCCCCATGTGTTAATCACTGTTACTGCAAAAGGAAGCTTCTCTGATAAAGTTTGAGAGACACTAATCTACGGGTATAAGAATGTAGGAGGAAGTTTTTTCTATGTCGATTTTCTTCCATTGTCTAAACATCTTTTTGTTTGTATATTTATGATGTCTTAAATACTGTAAGATATTCTGCTTCATGTATGTACCATAGTTTATTGAGCCAATCATTTCTTGATGGTATGTAAGTATTTTTAGATCAGTCTAAACAGAGCTGCTGTGAACACTGTTGTACCTTTGTATTTGTAAGCATGAAGAATTAGAATTGTCTGTCAAAGGGTACATTCCACTGGGTACAGAGGTGTATGCCTATAATTCCAGCACTTGGAAGGCTGAGGCAGGAGGATCATACATCTTAGACCAGCCTGTATTATGTAGTGAAACTCTGTCTCAGAAAGAAAAAAGAAAAAAATTAATTCTTCAGTAAAAAGAATAGTAGTAAAGACTTGCATTTAACATATGCTAGTTGTGCATATAAAATCTTTTAACACATGTTGTCATATTTGAGTTTCAGAAAATTCTTTAAAATGGAATTATTTTGTCTTTCTTTTTTTTCTTTTTTGAGAAGGAACCTAGACTTGTATGTCAGGTAACTTCCATATATAGAACTAGAACATAAATTAAGACCCTGAGATTTGTTCTGAGTTTATCAAAGAGTTTTTAGCAATAATTTTCTTAAAATTGTGACTCACTGGCCCAAATCTGAAATTTTATGTGTTACTGTTGTGCTTTCCTGCCTGCCAAATGCCTGGAACATGTGGCCTGTGGCTATTGCTTTTAAAGACATGTTTTGTTACTTTTGTTTTATGTGATGAGTGTGTCTCCTGCATTGTGCTGGTGCACCCATGTGTGATGACAGTGGAGGTCAGAAGAGGGGTTGGATCCCCTAGAGTGGGGTTTTGGACAGTTGTTAGCCACCATGTGGGTGCTGGGGATTGAACCTGGGTCCTCTGCAAGAGCAGTCAGTACTCCTAATTGCTGAGCCATTTCTCCAGCCCCCTGATTAGTTTCTTAATGAGTCCTATCTTATTTACTTTTAACAGAAGGTCAATGTGAAATCAGAGCTCAGTGTATATTCTCTGTAAACAATGAATGGTTGTATATTTTGAGCAAACTCATGGAAATCAAAATATTTTCTGTTGAGCTGTTGACATATCTTTGAGAAGACTTTTAGAGAAACTTGGGCTTAGTTGATTGCTTTATGTGCAACTGATATAGAGATATTTAAAAATCTTTTCATTTTATTTGTAACATCTGTACTCATTGGAGATAGCTTTTTTCTTTTTTTGAACATTTGAAATTTGAGGAAGACAAAGACCAGAGGATTCTTGGGACTTTCTGGCCAGACAATATAACAGAATCGGTAAGGCAGATTCAGTGAGAGGCCTTGTCTCATGAAATATGTTGAGCAATCGAGGAAGATACCCTGTGCTGCCTTCTGGCCTCCACATGTGTGTGTACATGCATACAGGCATGGATATATAACAAACACACACACACAGAGAAATTTGAGACCCATATTACCAGACATAGGTGAGTGCATTTCTTGTCTCATAGCTTTGACCAATACCTAACAAAAAGCAAACTTAAAGAAGGGATGTGTTCTGGCTCACAGTGCGAGGGAGGAGCCCTTTGTGGTGAGGAAGTTATGGCAGCAGGAGCTTAGCAGTAGGTCACATTGTGTCCACAGGAAGCGGAGGTGAATGTGGTATTTTGATAGCCTTCTTCTTTTTATTCAGGGACTCCAGCTCATGGAATAGTACCACACACGTTTATGATGGATCTTCCCATCTCAATAACCATAATCTAGATAATCTCTCATAGACATGCCTAGAGATTTATCTCCAAGGTAATTCTAGATGTCTGTAGGCAATCATCATTAACCATCACATTGAGTAACGTGTTTCTTTTATTCTTTTAACAAATTTTAAGTACCAGTATGTATCTCATAGTAAGTGCAATGTGAGGCACAATCCTTGAAGATGAAAATCTATCTGTTCACTCAAAAACTTAAACTTGAATGGCTATATCAGCATTCTTAGTCATCAGAAAGCTGGAAGCAGTTGGAATGTCTACAAGCCAATGAGTAAATTAAGAAATGTGGTATAATGATACAATGGAATACTGCTTGGCAATGAAAAGGCAATGTATTCATATACAGAACAAAGTGAATGAGTCACAAAACATGACATCAGCTTCCTTCACAGTTGCTAGTAATCTCCGGTTCTCTGTTGGTACAGTTGTATTTTCTCTAGAATTTTTCATAAATGGCAACAGCATATATATATGATATATACATATATCATATATATATTATTAATATATATTTGTGTTTGACCACTTTTATTTAACATGTCTTTTGAGATTCATTTGTGTGCTACATACCAAGTAATTCAATCCTTTTTAATGTTAAGTAATACTCCATTGTGTAACTGATTTGCTTATCAATTTATAGATACTTAGATAAGTTAGACTGTTATGAACCTTCATGAACATGTCTTTTTATGGACATACTTTGATTTTTCTTAGGTAGATACCTAAAAGTAGAATTACCTGGATCATATAGTAAGTGTATATTTAACTTTATGAAGAACTCCCCAACTGGTTTCCAAAATACCTGTATCACTTTATATTCCGAATAGCAGTATCTGCCTTTATGGTAACTCTACATCATGGATACATTTGGTATTGTCCGTCCTTTTAATCTTAACTGTTCAGTGGGCTTGTCATAGTATTTTTTATTTACATTTATTTCCTTTTGACTAATGATATTGAACACCTTTTAAAAATTATTTTAATTTTATATGAGTATATTGCCTGCATATGTGTAAGTGCAGGCAGTGTCATGCAGTGTCCATGGAGGTCAGAAGACAGTGTTGGATCTGCTGGAACTGGAGTTAGGATGGTTGTTACCTGCCATGTGGGTACTGGGAACCAAACCTGGTCCTCTGCAAGAGCAGTAGGTGCCCTTAACTGCTGAGCCCTCTCTCCAGCCCCTTCAGTATCTCTTAATGTGTTTATTTGCTACTGATAATTGTCAAAGTATTTTCAAATATTTTGAATTTTTTTTTTTTTGAGTTTTAAGAGTTCTTTTAAATTCTGGACACAAGTCTGTTACATGCATATTTTGCAAATATTTCTCCCAGTTAGATTTCCTTTGTAATTTTCTTTTAAGAAAATGCTTTTAAGAAAATAGACAAAAACCTAGGATCTCACTGGGTATTCCAGGCTGCTGTCAGACTCTCAGTTTTCCTACCACAGCCACCCAGGTGCTGGGATCACAGGTTGCAGTACTACTCCTGAGATAAAGACCATTGCTTCGTGTTTGCCTTTATGATTCATTCTATGTCCTAAGAAATATGTGTCATCTAGGATCACAAACCTTTTCTTCAGTAGTCTTATAGTAAAGTAGATCTAAAATTCACTTAGAGATGTAAAAATAGAAAGGTGGTGAGTGGGAAGAAGAGGAGGGTGGGTAAAATAAGGCACCTATGAAAATGCCATAGGAAACCATTACTTGGTATGCGAATTAGAACACAAAATGGGGGGGGGGATTCATTTTCAGATCAAACTCATGGCCTCACACATAGCAGAGGTGATGTTTTCATGTTTTTGAGGCAGGGCTAATCCTTGTACCCCAGCCTAGCTTCATGGCCATCTTCCTGCCTCAGGTCACAGATAAATACCACCATGCTTGGCTCTAGAGTTAAGGGTTGTAGGAGATCTAGATAAGGGTTAAAGTTACTTTTTGGGCAAGTAGACAGCCAGTTGTCACAGCACTATTTTTTGAAAAGACTGTACTCACACATTAAAATGCCTTAGTACCTTTGTAAGTCAGTTGAATTTGTCAGTCTGATTTTAGATTCTGTTCTGTTCATTTGGTCTCAGTATTCACACTTACTCCAACACTGGAGTGTTAATTACCATAGTTTTCAATCTTTCAACTTTGTTCTCAGTTTAAACAGGGTCTCATCTAACCTAAGCAGGCTTCAGGCTCATTGTGGAGCCCAGGCTGACCTTGAATTCTGCGTTTCCTGCTTCTGCCCCAGGTGCTGGGATTACAGATATGCACCACCATTCCTAGTGGTTTTTTTTTTTTAAATCCAAAAGTTCCTTTAATTATTTTGAGTTATTTACATTTTTGCATTAAAATTTAAAATTGTTTTGTTAATTTCTACACCAAAGCCTATTGAACTCTTTATTACAGTTCATTTGAATTTGTAGATTAATTTCAAGAGACTTGAATATTATTGAGTCTTCCAATTTTTGAACATGGTATATCTTTCCATTTATTACATTATTTAGGTGTTTAAAAATTTCAATAATACTTTGTCGCTTTTCAGCGTATGGGTCTTATACATACGTTGCAAAATTTAGCTTATTTTTTTTGATGCTATTGAATTGGCGTAATGACCTTGCAAATGGACTGCTAAACTCACCTATTCTAGTCATCTGTATATCCCTTTTGGGTGTGTGTTAGGGGTTGAACCTGGGTCCTTGCCCATTCTAAGCACATGTTCGCCCACTGAGCTGCACACCAAGCTCCTTAAATAGAAAATAATGTTTGTGAGTTAGAGACATTTTTACTTCTGCCCTTTTGTTGTCTGTGACGTTGTTTTTCTTGTCTTACCTGCTGGGACTGTAAGGCAGAGCTAAATAGAAGTGGTCATAATGAATGTTCTTGCCTTGTTACTGATCTTGGGAAAATATATCTTTTGGTTTTTTGTTAGATGTCTTTGAGATTGAGGAAATTCCTTTGCTAATTTGAGAGATTTTTATCATGAAGGGATAATAAATTTTGTCAAATGCTTTTTCTGTGTCTGTTGGGATAATACTATGGTTTCTCTTTTTATTTGCTTGTTTTCCTGCTAATATAGAGCATTACATTGATATTTGAATATGAAACTAACCCTGAATGTTTAGAATAAATTCTGCTTGGTGAGGTTATACTTTTTGTCTCAACTGCAGTACTGGTAATATCACTCAGAATTGGTACAGACGCCCCAGGTTTACAGTGCACACCTCAGCCAGGTGTAGTGGCACACTTTTAATCCCAGAACTCAGGAGGCAGAGGCAGAATGTCTGTGAGGTGGAAACCAACTTGGTCTACATAGCAAGTTCCAGGCCAACTGGGGCCACAGGGAGACCCTGTCTCAAAAAATAAACGAACACAAAAAATAAACAGGAAAGAAAAAGAAAGAGTTCAGGTCTCAAAATATCACAAGTTCAGGAGTCCCCAAATCACTCTAATTTTGACCAACTAGTTATAAATTCAGCTATCTGTTCTCCTGCCTTGCATTCAGTAATTATCTAGCACTGCTCAGAACTGAGGAAAACCCTATAATTATGATTGTAAGTTTTATTATAAATGCTACTGTGAGTCAGGGCCAGCCAAATGAAGACATACAGAGTGAGATCTGAAAGGGCCTGGCTGTAGATTCTGCCCTCTCCCCATAGTAGGAGAGGACCTTACTTTCCCAGCACATTATATGTTCACCAACTGGGAAGCGCATCCAAGACTCAAGTTCTAGAGCTTTTATTGTGGAATGCCTTTACATAGATATTGTTGATTGAATGATGGGTTGTGTGATAGAACTCATCCCTGCTACCTCTCCTCTCCTTAGAGATTAGGCTGTTGTATTAGTCAAGCCTCAACCCCTAATCACATGGTTGATCTTCCCTCGATGACCACCTTTCATCTGGAGTCATCTCCTTAGTAAAGCCTCATTTGTGTCTTGGGACCACTACAAACAATAAAATCATGCCAGAAAAGTCCAAGGTTTTTAGTAATTTGCCTAGGAGGAGGCCTAAAACCAGACAGATTATTATAAAATGGTGATATTTTCTATATGCTGTTTGTTGAATTTGCTAATATTTTTAAAGAATTTCTATGAATATGTCTGTATTCATTAAAGATAATGGGTATGTGTTTTGTTTTTGCTTTTTGTCTATTTTCAATGTAGTTCATCAGGGTCTGTTATCAAGCTAATACTGGCCTCATAAGCTTATTTAGGAAATGTGCCTTTTTTATTCTGTAAAGATTTTTTGTAGGACTAATTTGCTTTATTCCCTGAATTCTCAGTAAATTTTGCTAATGAAGACTTATAGACCTAGAGTTTTCTTTGTAGGAAGGTTTTTTTGAATGTTATAAACTCACTTTAATGCAGGTAGCAGTATTCAGGGCTAATGAGTTTTGATAATTGATTTTCATTTCCATATATAAGTTTTCAAATTCAGAGACTCTGGACAGATGATTGGCATGAAGTGGGATTTTTCTTTCTGTGCTAGGTTGAAGTGAAGGACGCTGGGAACACTACACAGGCCTTCTTCCTGGAGCTACATTCCCAGCTCCTGTTTCACTGTTCTGTTTTGTGACTGGGTCTTACTATGTAAGCCCAGTTAAGCTTTTAATTTTCTGCATAGCTTAGGTTAAACTCACACTCAAGATCCTGCTGCCTCAGTGTCCTAACTCCTGGGATTACCTCTCTTCTCCTTTTATGTGGATGGAAGTCTGTATTCATGTGTATTCTTTTATGATACTATTTCCTTTCAGGTTAAAATTTTTGCCTTTGTGTTGTTTTGAGACAGAGTCACATGTAGCCCAGGTCTTCTGCTCTCTGGGTCTAAACTTGAACTACTGATCCTCCTGCCTCTGCCTCCCAAGTACTGGGATTATAGGCAATGTACCACCGTGCCTAGCTTTGTCTTTATTTTTTTTTAATCATTCTTAAAATCGGTTTATAAAACCACTTGTATTGATTTTTAAAGTCAGTTTTAGCTTCATTAGTGTTCATGATTGTTTCTCATTTTCTGTCTCTTTTTCTAGGCTTGCTTTCTTTTCTCTCAGTTCTCAGCTTCAGAACTGTGAAATTTTAGGTCAGATGTCTGTGGTTGAATGTCAGTAGACGTTGAGCAGCATTCCTGCCTCTCTGTAAACTATGCCTATCATAGGGACCACAGAGATGGCTCAGTAGTTAAAAAACACTTGATGGTCTTGCAGAGAACCTGAGTTCAGTACCTAGCACCCACACTGGATGGCTTACAAGCACCTATAACAACAGCTCCAGGGGACCTAATAACCTCTTCTGGCTCTGCAGGTACTCATGTACTCTGTACATATATACACACACGTAAGTAAAAATTAAATAATTCTTTTGAAAAATACCCGTAACCTCCCTCTAGTTTCAATAACTAAAAATGTCTCCAATAAACGCCTCCTGGAGGGCAGAATTGTCCAAAGAAGCATTGTGAGCTTTCCATTTATTTTGTTGCATTTGTTTTGTTTCCCAGCTGTTAAGGTAGAATCTTAGATCATTGATTTGGACCTATGTGCCTCTCCACCCCAACATGAAGGTTTAAAAGCTAAACAGCTTTTACTAAGCACCACTTTAGCACTAGCTAGCAAATTTTTGTGTGTAGTGTTTTCTTTATCTTTCACTTGAAGATATTTCCTAATATTTTTGTTATTTGTTCTTTGACCTATGACGGCATCTTTTTCCTTTGGATTTTTTGTTTTTGTTTTATTTTTTGCTTTTTGAGACTGGGTTTCACTTGTAGTCCAGGTTGGTCTAGAACTTACTATGTAGCTCAGGCTGGCCTTGAACTTGTGGCATTCTTACAGCTTCAGCCTTTGGACTTCTGGGGTTACAGGTGACAGCCATCACACCTGGTTCTGTCTCTCTCTCTCTCTCTCTCTCTCTATCTTATAAAGTGAAAGACCTTTTATTTCTTTATTTTTATATCTATTATTTAAAACTGTTTGTCTCTAACAGCTGTTTTATCTACATCTAACAAATTTTCATATATTCTCACTCAGTTCAGAATGCTTTTAGATTTCCTTGTGGTTTGGTCTTTCATTTGTGGTCTATGTCCCAGGTACTGTGGTTTTTCTAGTTCTCTGTTTCTAATTTAACCCCATTATGATTAAAGAACTTACTCTGGAGGACTTCAGATTATCCAGTAAAAAGTAAGTGAGTAACTTAGAGATGTTTATGTTGTATGCCAAAAGATTTGTCACATTTAAATTGGGGTGTTTGCTATACTGGAAATAAGAATTGATTTTATAGAACACAATTTGTAATTTTTTGTTTTTTTCCTGTTTATTGAAATAAAATATATGTATAGAAAAGTATGTGAACTCAGTGAATTTTTACAGTACTCAAAGAATGTTATGATTCTTAGAAGCCTTCTCCTGACTCCGGTTCCTGTTTCTCCTCCCAGGGTAGCAGCTCCTCTGACAGGGCCTCAGATACATGCTGAGTAGGTTTTGTACCCCTGAGCTATACCTTCTTACTTTCTCTCCTTCAGACTTTTCCTTTGAGACAGGGTCTCCTGGTAGCTCCAGCTAGTCTAGAATTCACTATGCAGACCACACACTGGCCTCCATCTCACAGAGATCCTCCTGCCTCTGCCTCTTGAGGCTGTGATTAAAGGCATGCACATGCACTAGCCTCAGCCCGTTTTTTGTTGTTGTTTTTTCCAGGCTTTCCTTGAACTTGATATGTAGCCGAGGATAACCTTGAATGTCCAGTCTTTTTCCCTCTACTTTCCCAGTGCTTGGGTTTAGGAGTACACCACTATTCCTGGTTTATGCAGTGCTGGGAATCAAACCCGACACTTTTGTTTGTTTTTTGAGAGGGTCTCCCTGTAGCCCCATCTGGCCTAGACCTCACTGTGTACACCAGGCTGACCTCCATCTTACAGAGATCACAGGGCTCTGCTTCCTGAGTGCTGGGTGCATGTGCCACTACGCCCAGCCCCACGATTTTTGTGCATGCTAAGCAAGCACTTTACCAACTGAACTGTACCCCCAGCTCTATCTGACTAATGATAGGCATTTGAATTTCCCTTTTGGAGCTATTACGAATAGTGATGCATGACTATTCTGTATATCCTTTGCTGGACGTGTATTAGTCTGGTTATACCTGTGTATAAGAATGATGAGTCATAAGACATGCCAGTGAGATGGCTCAGTTGGAAGAAGCACTTCCTAACAAGCCTGGAGACCTAGGTTTTTATCCTGGGTCCATATGGTAAGAGGTTGTCTGCCCCCTTCCTTCCCTTCAAATTAATCAATAAACTGCAATAAAAGTATACTTGCCACGGGTGGCGGCAAGTGCCTTTAATTCCAGCACTCGGAAGACAGAGGTGGGGGAATTTCTGTAAATTCAAGACCAGCCTGGTCTACATAGTAAGTCCCAGGCCAGCTGGGGCTGCAGGGAGACCCTGTTTCAAAAAGACCAAAGGGGGAAAATATGCATATATTCAGCTTTGAAATTTAGCTCTTAAGGAAAAGTTATTTGTTAATTTTGTACATCTTTTCATACATTTGTTTGTGGTTTTCATGGGTACAGTTATTGTGATATTTGTGGTTTTTGTCATTAAGGAAAAAGCAATATATTCCTTAGACTTTTCCCCCTAAAAGTTTATAAAATTTAAGTTTTACAGTCTTTATGGCTTTTACTGCCCTTTTCTTTAAAACTTGAACTTACCTTTGGTGGAAACACGAACAAAAATACTGTTTTAAAAAAACGAGTAAAAACTCTGTAGGTACATCTCAAAAAATGTTTAAAAAGGGAATATAGTAGTAAGTTTGGAGTTTTACTACTTCACTGATTCTCACAGATTTTCTTCATCATCTCTTTTTGGACACACATTTCAGAGTCCCCAAACCTACTATAGCTGCAGTTTTCTGGTTTTCTTGGTATTCCAGTAGATGTGCATGACTCACAAACTTTCACTTAGCAGTTAGAAGATGCTCATTTGTCTCCATAGACTGTTCACATCATTTCATGGAGGGCAGCCCCCATTAGTTACTCCAAGGTTTAGGAAGTAAAGGAAACAAAAAATGTTAACTAATTGAAGGCTGACTCATTAATTAACAAGGATAGGCGTCCTCCTGCTCCTTGAAGGCAGCATTAATTCTTTTGTTTTCCCTTCATGGCAGCAATGCCTCTGAGCCAACTATACCATTTATACAAGTTCAGTTCTGCCCTTCATTTCGTTGACTGCCAACCTGCCCTGCTGCCAAACCGCACCCTAAGTAATAAAATGTTTACGTATTTGAGCTGTATTGCAGTCAGTGAAAACTAGTTGAGAGTATAGTGCCCACTCAAATGTGGAATATATATCTTTTTAAAAGGATGTTATTGATTAAAAAAATAGACTACTGATGATTCAGTGCTAAATGCTAGAAATGTCTTTCTGTCTTTGGAAGTTGTTAAGCAGAGAAAAGGGTCTAAAAAGAGGACAGTGTGTTGGTCCTTGCTCTCAGAGGTGCATTTTATTTGAAGGAAAAAAATCCAGCTAAACAAGTATAGATTTTTCAGAACATCTGAACCTTCCAGAGAACTTACAATTGAATTTTTCTATGACACCTTATTGGAAGGGCTTGGTTGGACACATAGGTTGTCAAAGAAGCAGAAGAGTTGTTTCTAAGTGTACTAGTGTACAGTACATCCAGTTACCTTTTACTAGCATTGTTTGATCTATTATTTTTTCTTTGTATAGATTTTCTTTCTTTTTAATTTGAAGATTTTATTTTGGTCTTTTTGAGACAGAGAGTCTCTGTAGCCCCAGCTGGCCTGGAACTCACAATGTAGACCAGGCTGGCCTTGGACTCACGGAGATCTGCCTGCTTCTGCCTCTTGAGTGCTGGGATTAGAGGTGTGCGCCACCACCCTGGCCTTAATTTGGAGATTTTTTTTTATTAACATTTCTTACTTTAAAAAAAAAATAACATGATTACATTGAAAAACTTTGTATAGGTTGTAGAATTTGGAAAGGGACTGAATGCCAAACTCACATTAGAGCAGCAGTGACAAATTTCACATATTGTTGAAGCTTGGTAGTAGTTTTGTCAGTAAATAATACTAAAAAATTATAGTAGACATAGAGTTTACAATTTACATTTTAAAATACACAGTTACATGTTTTTAAAATTATTTTTATTATGTGTATTACCAATATGTATGTATGCGTACCTGTTTCATGCAGTGCTCATGGAGGTCAGAAGAGGGCATTGGATCCCTGGAACTGGAGTTACAAATGATTGTTAGCCACCATGTAGGTGAGGGGAACTGAATCCCGGTCCTCTGCAAGAGCAGCCAATGCTCTTAACTACTAAGCCATCTTCCTAGCCGCTAGTTACATATTTTTTTGTTTGAGAATTACATGTTTAGTTATTACAGTTTCTTTTACTTCTTTCTTCTTTCTTCCTTCCCAGACTGATTTTTATCTCTAGAAGTTCAATTAGGTATTTCACATTTTCTGTAGGGCGTAGGGAAAGAAACACTAGGGCTATATGTAGGACCGTAAGGGAAAAATAATAGAAAGCCTTTTTGGTGCCTAGGAATGGAGAGGTCCTGGGTGCCCAGGACCATGTGTGATGGGCATCTTTTTCTCTGTCATACTGCTAACCCTTGTACCATCCTTTTTTCTAGGCTGATTTTAAGTGCTACTGAAAACCTGTCAGATTGGTCTATTTGATACACTCAACAGTGTTTTGAATAGTGTATTTTTAGTTTTGTTAAAAATAAAATTTCTCTAGGCAGGGTGATATGACATATAATTCAAATGCTTGAGAGGCTGAGACAGGTAGATATGGAGTTTCAGGCTAACCCCCAAATAAAAACAAAAATAAAAATATTAGCAGTAGCTAATGTACTGGATGCTTTTATGTAGTTTTTCTTTAGTTCTCAATAAGAAACCAGCCAAGGCATGTGGATTTATTAGAGTTTTACAAATGAAGAAACTGAATCAAATGTCTGTTATCCCACAGTTACACAGCTAATGTGAGTGACAGAGCTGATACTAAACTTGAGACTTCTCTAACACCACGGGTCTCTACTTCTCTACAGTGTGCCCTGGGGTTGCCTTGGATGTCACAGCTCTGCTTGTCTGCTTATCTTATCCTTTCGAGTTGGAACAGCATCCTTTTAGCAGATTCTAGGTTTTATTACTATCTAATATGCCCATTATTTAAGTCCTACATCAAATGCTAGCTTTTTCAACAATTTTCTTGATAGTCCCATGTGAAAGTAAACTCTGCCGTCTTTCAACTCCTGCAACAATTTGTATCTTTCTTCATATTTTTATTTTAACTTGGGTTATAATTATTCCTATACACGTATAAATTTACCAACTGGAAACTCTGATTCCTTGTAGTGTAAGACAGCCTTGGATATTGAAAGTATTCACTATTTGTTGACATGATATTACATGTAAAAACTCAAAAAAGTAGGAGTGAAAATTGGAAGAACATGGCAATATGGTAACAGTTGGTATGTTTGTGATCGTTTAGTTTCTTGGAAATCTTGTTAAATTTCATGGTGGTATAACTAAATGTGGCATGCATTTCCTACTTTGGTGAAAAGGTTCAGATTCTTAGCTTCTTTCCTTTTTTTTTTTTTTTTTTAATAAGACAAATACTAAGTCTGTTCAGGAGAGGTACAAAGAACCTGCTGTTTTCATTTTCTTCACAGCAGTTGGTCAGATTATGCTGTTTTGGTCCTAGCTTTTTATAATAGACTCAATACAGTACTGGAATTCCACAGTTGGTTATTGTTGAATATATTATCTTTAGCATCTGTGGCCATCAGTGGGATTGCTAGATTGTTTTAGAATAAGTTTATAGTAAACTGTAATCTACTATAAATAAGTTTTGTTTCTGTTGATCTTGTACTGTAGAATTCTATGTGAGTTGTCTCTTATTTTTGTTTTATTTGTCCTTAATTTTCTTCTTAGAGAATGGCAATTAAATGAAAATTTGCTTGTCAAGAGGGCACAGGGAGTCTTATCACTGATTTGAGGTGGGGGAGTTGTTTTGTTTTGAGAAAGAGTCTTGCTATGTATCCCTGGCTGTCCTGGAACTCACTATATAGAGCAGGTTGGCCTCAAACTCAGAGAAATCATTCTACCTCTACCTCTCAGTTGCTGGGATTAAAGACATGCTGGACTTGATTTTGAAATTACAAAAAAAGAGAATAAAACTTAAAAAACCTCTGTAAAATATGGCATTTTGAGGCCTCTGAGATGGCTTTTGCTGCACAAGCCTGGGGGCCTGTGTTCAGTCTCCAGTTCCCATGTAAAGGTGGGTGAAGAAAACCAACTCTACAGAGATGTCCTCTGACCTCCGCATGTACACCATGGCATGCATGCCTCCCTCCTCTCCGTACAATTCAATATTAATAAATAAATAAATAATTTGAAAGTATTCCATTTTCTAACTTGCTTTAGCATTTTACTCAAAAACAAACAATCAGAGCTTTTAGTAGACACATGGTAGACATTTCACTGTAATTTATTGAGTTTTGGCTGATCTCCCAAAACAATTCTTTTTCACCTTTTTTGAGGGAGAAGTCCTTTTATTAAGATGCTTGAATGAGTATCATCTTTTGCATTCCATGGAACTGTATGAAACTGGTAATAAAGCAAAAATGACTGTTGAACCAAGGCCGCAGGTAAAATTTCCACAAATTGAGGCTCACAAAAATACTGGTAGGATTTGTGCCCCTGAATATTTCATATCCATTGGGAGAAAATAAAACTAAAGCAGTCAGTAATGTAAAATGCTGAAGACAGTTGACATTAGCGGGAATATGTAAAATGATGTATGAGGATGTGGTCAGAAGGAGAGTGTTTTCCTCACATGCAGGAGACACTGGGTTCAATTGTTAGTTCTAGCAGTTGGGAGGTGGAGACAAAAGGATCAAAGGTTTAAGGTCATCCTTGGCTACATAGTGAATTTGGGGCTACCTGGGCTACAAGAAACCCTGATTCATAGAAGCACACATACACACACAGAGGAATATATAAAATGATCAAAGTTTTAGTTCTAGTAATAAAACTTATATTCTCCTTTATAAAATTCATGTTGTTGATGCCGAATGATTGTAAAAGTGGCACGTTTACTCAAGGAAGCTAGTCTGGCAAAATTCTAAAACTTGTTAACAACCTTATACATTTGCTGTTTAGTGTAAACTTGTTAGTGCTTATCCCAATCATTTGAGGCAAATGTACCCATCTCTTAGTATCCCTTAGGGATTAGGTCTGGGAATCTCCACAAATAAGCAATATCTGCTGATGCCATAGTCCTACCTATAAAATATGCATATGACCTGTGCTCATGCTCCTATATTCCTATGTTGTTTCTAGATTATTTCTAATACCTAACACAATATAAATCCTATGCAAATAGTTAACATACTATATTGTCTAGGGAATAATGTTTAAGTCTGTCAATATTCAGAATAAACAGAATTCTATTTCCAAATATTTTTCATCTGCAGTTGGTTGAATCCGTAGATGTAGAACTATAGACAGAGGCTGTTATTTTTCCTAGTTCAAAATGAGGAAACTGAGCACAGAGAAATTAAGGAACTTTATACTAAGGCCATGCAGTGTTACAATCCAGGCAGTCTGACCTTAGATTCTGTGCCCTTCCTCCATCTTTATTTAATTTTGCTTTTCACCACATGGTTAAAATCTTGGGGTTTGGAGTAACCCTGTACTTAATTCACGTGTACTGCTTATCCGCTTGAATATATCTGAGATGAAAAGTACACCTTGACCTCTCTGAGCCTCAGTATTTAAAGCAGGGGTGGTGCGTGTCTGTCACGCCAGCACTTGGGAAGCACAGGCAACAGGATACTAAATTTGAAGCCAATCCCAACTACAAAGTAGCAAGACCCTGTCTCAAGAAGACTACCTCCTTTCTTCTTTCTCCGTAAGAAATATTTATTTTATGTGTATGAGTATATTGCCTGCCTGTAGGAAGGCGTACCCATGTCATGTAATGCCTGTGGGAGTCAGAAGAGGCATCGGGATCCCTGGGACTGGAGTTACAGATGGTTGTCAGCTACCATGTAGGTGCTGGGAATTCAACCCAGGTGCTCTGCAAGAGCAGTTAGTGCTTTTAACCGCTGAACCATTTCTCCAGCCCCAGTTACCTCTTTTTCTTAAAAAAGGTAATTTTAGAAATATAATAAGATGATGTTTTAACTGGTTAGCACACTATTTAATAGACAGTATCTAATAGACAGATACTTATCTGACAGATATGTATCATAAAAATCCTCAGAGGTAAAATGAAAAATATTACCAAGGACTGGCAGGCTGGCTCAGCAGGTAGAGGGACTTGCTGTCCAGGCTGAAAACCTGAATTCAGTCCCTGGAACCAACATGATGATGGAAGGAGAGAACTGGCTCTTACAGTTGTTCTCTGCCTTCCACACATGCTTTTGTAGCACATAGGCACCCACACACATACACACAAGATAAATAAATGTAAAAAAATAAAGAAAAAACTTACCAAAAGAAAATAACTATTGCTAGCATTTTGAGTTGTGTCTTTCTAGTCTTTAAAAGCATATGTCTTGATTATATTATGTGTATCTTTTAAAAATTCCATTAGTATACCTTTCTTCCTTGTGTAACTTCTTGTTTATTACTTTACACAAAATGCCAGAAGGCTTGATATTGTGTCATCAGCAATAAGGCTCGCCTGTTTTTTCTTTACTAGCCTACACTTTCCCCCTGTGTTTAGGATCAGGTAGGTGAATGTCTGCCCTGTATAATGCCTGCCCAAAGTTCAGTCACCAGTACTTCCAACAGAAAAAAAGAAAACAGATGGAGGCAGGAAGGTGGTGGTAGCACACGTTCTTTTAAAAACAAAAATAGGATTATGTTTGAATTAAAGTTTCCGGCTTACCTACAAATCAAAATACACTGTAGAGGAGTATGTGATAGTATTCATTTTTTAGACTAACAGTGAAGATCCAGTTTCTGAATGTTTATAGTTATTAACTGAAAACACATTGTCTGAAGAATATAGACTGTTTTTGTTAGATGAGTGAGGTTGTCTTGAGTGAGGTCTGACCATTGTTGCATTGTTAAATTCACTGGTTGTGGTATACTAGTAACTAAGTTAATCCCCTTTCTGTAGCCTTATTAACAAGCATGGCTAATGCTTTCTTTTTTCCTTCTTTTAGATCTACACACAATGAGCTGGAAAAGAATCGGTGAGTCAGTGATGAGGTGCAGCTTTCACTTACATTTGATAGCAAACTTACCATTGTGATAGTGTGTATATAGTTGTGATCCTGTTTGTAGAATGTGTAGTTTATCGTGATTTTCATATATGATATTTTCTGCAAAATAAATTTATTATGAGAAGTAAACATGTTTTTAAGCTCATTTGAATTTGAGTTTATGGGGAGATTTTCTTTTGAGAACATGTTAACTGTGATGGGCTTGTGGCTTAAAATATGGTCTTGGTAGAGGATTGGGTTTCTGGAGTAGATCATAAACATGACATACTGGAGTGCACTGGTCTTTCTTTGCAGTTTGTTTTCTTATTCATGTATTCAGTAAGTACTTATCAGTCATGAACTATGTGTCATTGCCAGGCAGATGGAGTACTTTGCATAGAAAATAGAAGACTGTTTGCCATCATTTCTGTCCTTAAGGAACTCACAGTTTCATGGGGGGTGGGAGAAAACAACAGTAAGTATGGCAGTGGAAAAGCAGGGGCACGTACTAGAGGGTGCCGAAAGATCGTTTTGGAAGGCCACTTAAGTCTGCTCTGCAGAGTCTTGAAAGGCTCTGCAAGGATAGTGAGTGAACACTGTAAACCTTGGAACTGCAAGAGGTTCAATATGAGTATAAAAGATTGTAGCAAGAGGTAAGCCAGGCCAGATTTTGAGTAGTTTTGCCAACTCTACTGAAGAGTTGACCTTTCCTGAGAGGTAGTGGTTACTCATTTTAAAATGAATGCTGTATAGGCAGACATGGAAAGAGCACTTTGGCCACAGTGTCAAGACTTGGTTGGCTGGGAGATATACACATGCATGAAAACGCCTTTGAAAGCTTTTGCAATTATACAAGAAAGAGATAGTGGTAGCTATAAGAGACAGAACAGACAGAGAGTGTGGAGTAGAAACAGTAGGAATTAGTGATTTAGTTGGCTATGGGTAGTTAAGGTTTAGGTAGCATTACCATTTACTGAAAAGAGAAATATAGGAAAAGGACGAGTTTGGGAAAAAACACAGTTGTAAAAGAGCTCCTTTTCAGGGTGGGGTGTAAAGATTAGTAACCATACCAGCCATTTTTGGCAATCAGTATATAATAACCTTCAGCTTTTTGTGACACCATTTTTTTTTTTTAGACAAAGGATCTTAAAGATTAGTGTACTTGCCACTTTACCAATGAGTTTAAATGTCAGATACTCTTGAAAGGGCTTAGATAGTCCTTCAAAGAAAGTGGCTTTTAGCACTTTGCACAATCGTCTGTTTCTATCATCCTGTTTTAAGACTGATTGTAATTATTTGTTCACAGCTCTTCTATCAAATTATTGTGGTTGCCTCAAAGGCAAGGATTCTGTCTTTTTCAGTTTTGGACCCTCAGTGTCTAGCATTTGATGCAGAAACAGTAGATGATAGCTTTAATACTGTGTGAAGGATAAATCTGGAACTCACAAGTTCATTGGTCTAGTCAGAATATTTTGTTAGTAGCAAAGGAGTTCAGCAGGAAATTATCTACTAAAACAAAATCTCTTTTATTCCTTGTATGTCTGGTATATTAAGGAAATTAATCTAACTTGTTAAACATGGTACAAAGATAATAACAGAGTTCTGAGAACTCTGACAGTGAAAACTAATTCTGAACTTTACAATGCATTGGACTATAAGGGCTGTGAATGCAGCTTGGTGGTAGAGGGCCCGCACATACCAAGCCTTGGATTATATCACTAGCACTGCAATAAAATAAAGTAGAAGCTTAGAGTGCCAGGCATAGTGGCATACACTTGAAAATCCCGGCATTTAGGAATCTGAAGCATAGGAAGATCATAAGTTCAAGGTTAACAGGGCCTACAAAGTAAGTTCCAGACCCCTTCAGACTCGTTTCAAAAAAACAAACAGTACAACAGAGTGTATCTTGGACAGCATGGGTTAAGTAACTGTGTGGGTAAGAGCTTTTAAAGTCTTTGATAAATTTTATTTATTAATACATATCATTCCTGACTTATTCATAACAGAAAATGCAGAGATGATATGTTTAGTCCTCATAGCCTTAGTTTGATAAACCGGTGAGTTTAATCTTGTGTTTCACTGTGGCACAGGTCTAGCATTACAGGTATCTTATGCTATGACCTTACTTAAGGCTTGATTCCATTATCGTTTGCTGACAGCCATAGAAAAGTTAATTTCTTTTTTTTTAAATTATCCCTTCTCCCTCTTTCATGATGATGTCTGTCGGCCTCTTTCATGATGACGTCTATCTGTCTGTTTTTATCCCCACCCCTTCTTTTCCCAGAAGCTTCACTGAAAGGTGAAGGATTAACCATTCTAAGATACATTTTTCAGAGGGATTTTTACCACTAGAAATAACATTGTAATTTAGTAGCATGTATCCGAGGATCAGTGCCAAAAGAAATACCAAAGTTAATAACCCATCCCCTACTTCTGGTAAGTTACCAGCTTGCAATCTAGCAAGACACAGGAAGATTTAAAGTGGGAGGAAGATAGTTAGCAGGAAGGCCACATAGGAATATTTTTTAAGTTTAAACCTATATTGTTACTATATTTTTTTAGGTCTCCATCTAGTATCATTTAATAATTCTTATTATCAAGGTAAAGTTTTTATTTGTAATGTTAATGAAAAGGGTTAACCTAGCTTTTTAAAAATACTATTATTTTTATTTTATGTGTATGAGTGCATTACCTGCATGTAGGTAGGTGCACCCATGTCATGCAGTGCCAGAAGAGGTCAGAGAAGGGTGTTGGATCCCCTGGAACTGGAGTTACTGACAGTTGTTAACCTCCATGTAAATGCTGGGAATCGAACCCCGATCCTTCACAAAAGCAGACAGTGCTCTTAACCACTGAGCCATCTCTCTAGTGCCTAACCTAGCTTTTGTATCCTACTTTAAGATGAATAGGTTTTTGGCTCTACTTGTCATTGGCCTTGGAACATGATTTTAAATGAGGAAAGTAACCAAGTATCAAAGCAGCAAATCAGTTTTGTCTTTATTTGGAAGTGGCATTCTTGAAGTAATTCGTATTCTTGAAATTTTGCTGCTTAATATATATTATATTTATGTCAGAAAACAGCTTTATTTTTCCTTAGTTCACTTTAAAATCTTGCATGTAAAGCTCTTTGAGTTTGTTGAGATTTTTTACTGAGGCAAATGTAGTGAGAATTGTTGAAGGCCTGAGTTCCAGCTTTGAAGAGACAGTAACTAACAGATGTTGAGGGTCTTCTAGATCTCAAAGCCTCATAGTGGATACTTGGGGTCTGGGACCCCAAGAGTACTTTGCTCAAATATACGTTTACTGAGATGCTTGTAGCTCATTAAGGAACGTTAAGTGGTTTCCGAATTGGTGCAGAGATTCAGACTCTTTCTTGGAGGTCTCTAGAGCTGGTTTCCTCCTAAAACCACTTATACTGAACTGTTTCAGGACATGTGTTATGTGTGTACTCCCTGTTTCTGTAGTCCTAGCATAGGTCCTCCAGGTCCAGGAGGCAGAAATGGAAGAGAAGTCGAATGCTTTCTACATTCTGCATTCCTCAGAAACTTACTTGAACTATTTCGTGGCAAACTTAATAAGTCTTTAAATTGATGTTTTAAGAATTTACTTTGTTCATTGGCT
The DNA here is from genome assembly GCA_035773235.1 of Eospalax fontanierii. Taxonomy (NCBI): domain Eukaryota; kingdom Metazoa; phylum Chordata; class Mammalia; order Rodentia; family Spalacidae; genus Eospalax; species Eospalax fontanierii. The sequence goes on along the minus strand of CM069544.1, from coordinate 11,778,851 downwards.
TATCTTATGAGTCAGGTCCTTTGCCAGAGAAGAAAATATTCAGCACAGATTTCAGATCACCTCATTGCCTTTTTATTTTCTTAATTCAAATTACTGATGATGTTTTCAACAGAGTCAACAACTTTAACAGTACTTTAATGGTCAAGAATCTTAGTGTGCTGACTGCAGGAGAGGCCATTCAACCTTAATAGCTGCCATTCCATTGAAACACAAGGCATACCCTTATTACAACTTTGGCAAAGCTGAAAGGGTCGAATGAGGACACTGGACTAAAAATGCTTTCCTGGGCAGAGGAGAAATTATTATTTGTGATGAAAGAGAATGAAGTCCAGTAGTAATAGTTGTCCGCCATATATGAAGACTTACATAAAGATGAAAATTAACATTTATGGAGTTGTTACTGTGCTCCCCAATCATATGAGGATATTTTATAATTCCATAAGGCAGGAAAGCAGAAACCATGGGTCAAAATGTCATTGAAAACTGGCCATTTTGACTATCATACTACATTTTGAAGCTGGATGAATACGAACACAAAATGGTCCTAAACAGGACCCTATACAATCATAAATATGATGGCTATGTTTATTATCAATCTTTTTCTTCAATGATAATTAAGAAATATTGTGCTTGGGATTGTGATACATAAGATGAAGAATATGATGCAAACTGTATACTATATCCTTTAGATTCAGACCATTATGGTTTGTTATTTATAGGTTCATCTTTTAGTAATATGGTCTAGTTTGATGACCAGTTAATATTGTCTGGAAGGTGCACTGATAAAGAGTTTTCAAACTGAAAGCTAAAACTCAGTAGTAGTCTGTGTGATTTAGTGAGCCATTTTGAAAAGAAAGTAGAATAGAAAAATACCAAATGATTGAAATAAAGTGAAACAGAATTGTAAAACCTGTTTAAACTCAATGATGATGTTAAAATGCTCTGTGTCATAGTAAAAAATACTGCTCTGAATCACCAAAAATGTATGCTTAACTATGAAGACTAGGTATAATCTGATTAAAAAGCATTAGAAAAATGGTCAATGTGGACTGAACTATAGAAGAAGGAAGTTGGCATTGTAAGTTATTTTCAGGGGCTGGCGAGATGCCTCAGTGGGTACATGCACTCACTGGGCTCAAACCTGACAACCTGAGTTCGATCCCAGAATTCTACAGTGAAGGAGAGAACCATCTCCTGTAAGTTAGCCTCTGACGGACCTTTACATGTACACTATAGCACACTTATGTCCTCACACTCTCTCACACACATACACAAACAATAATAAAAAATTTAAAGTGATTAGGAAGGAATAGACCATATTGAGTGGAATAGCAGAGTCTATCAAATTAGTAAGTGTGGGGGGGGTGCTGGAGAGATGGCCCAGCAGTTAAGAGCATTAGCTGTTCTTGCAGAAGACCTGGGTTTGATCCCAACACACACATGATGGCTAACAACTGTTCTTAACTCCAGTTCCCCAGGGGTCCAAAGCCATCTGCTAGCCTTCAAGGACATTGCATGCCTGGGTGGGTACACTTAACATGCAGGCAAAACACTCATACACATAAAATAAAATAAAATTTAAATTAGTGGGAAATGAGAGCAGAAAGTTAGTTTGGGATTAGATTGTGGGATATTAGATTTCGTTGGCAGCGATATTTGAGGTTTTTGTTTGTTCGTGTGGTTTGGGGGGAATTGAACCAATAAACAAATGCTGTATCACTGAGTAAATTTCAGCCCAGAGGAGTCGGGGTTTTTGTAACAAAGATGTACATGTGGCCAGAAAGTTGGTGGGAGGATGGGCACTGCCCGCTGGGTATGGTGGTGTATGCCTAAATTCCTTGCACTTGGGAGGTAGAGGTGTAAGGATCATGAGTTCCACATGAACGTCCATTAAACAGCCAGTTTGAGACCAGCCTTGGCTACACAAGACCAATGAAAAGTAAATAAATAAAATTAAAATATAGCTATAAAAGATGGGAGACCAGTTCAGCTGCTTTTGAAGTCGCCCATAAAGTGCAAGGAGCTACGAGGCACGGATAGCGCTGGAAATAGAGGAAGAGGGGCGAGAAGCTTGTTACCTGCTACTGCTCTCTTCGCTTTCATTCTCTGTGTAGGAGCAAGTGTGATCTTCTCAGAGGTATTTTAGATAGGGACATTTCCTTGTCATCATTCTTCATTTGCTTCCCCGTTGCAAGATAAAATCTGTGGCCTTCAAGTCCTACCCCATCTCCTGTGGTCGGGCTGGCATGGCTCCTTCCCTCACCCCAAGCACACCTCTCCCATTTCCACCTGTTTCTCTTGGTTATAGAGCACTTAGTTTTCTGGTCATCTCCTCAGAGAATAGTAATTGCTCCTCAGGCACTCTGTACCCCTTTGCCTTGTATGTCACCTTGATATTTATCTCTGCCTGAAGTAGTTATTCATTTTTGTTATTTGACTCTTTTCAGTAAACATGAGTTTTAAGAAGGCAGAGGTTTTGCTCTTATTTACCCCTAATAAATAGTAGTTATTCAATAAACACTCACTGAGTGAATATGCGACAGTGAATAGATTGAAAGTCAACAAGGGCTGGGGAAATGGTTCAGAGGTAGATACCTGTCTGTCACATGTGAGGCCCTGGGTCCAATCTCTAGTCCCATACACACACATACCTCTGTCTGTCTGTCTGTCTCTCTCTCTATATATATAATTTGATATGATATGATATGATATGAAATTATAGTGAAAACTGACAAATATATAAAATACTTTTTGGGCATTCAGCAGGTATAATAAAATAGTTTCATACAGAGAAATTGAAAATTTAATGAATTCTTGAAATGTAAACCAAATATATGAGAAAAGTTCATAAATGGCAGCATTGTATGGGATTTTTACCTTGCATAGAATAAATCACTTTTTGGACAGTTGATGCCTCTTTTTGTCTGTTAGGGCATCATATAGTACACAAAGACAAGGACAGGTAATTTATAAAAAGGAAACAGATTACTTGATTGTGAGATAGCTATCTTCATTCTGTTATTTGAAAATTAAAAGTATTTTTACAAGGAAAAATACTGTATATATTGAAAGAATAGAATCTATTCCCATAAATAATTTTAATTTTTTGTTTAAGAATTTTGGTTTATTCAATTTGTTGATTTATTTAGAGACAGGATCTCACTATGTAACTCTGGCTGGCCTAGAACTTCTACATAGACCAGGCTATCCTCAAACTCACAGAGATCCACCCGTCTCTACCTTCCCAGTGCTGGGATTGGAGGCATGCACTGCCACATCTATTGTGTTAGAAATTTTGATGCGTTATGTTTATTGTAATGGTCTGGACAGGACAATGGACTCTACCATGTTCGCCACTGATACTGTTATTTCAGCAGAGTGATTATTTTGATACATCATCTGACTATTTAGGATTCCTTAGCAGAAGGAACATATCTTAAATGGTTTTAGCTGCATATTTTGTGTACTTGTGTGGCATTTGATTGAAAAGATCATATACCTTTTATAAAGTACAGCATGCAAATTCTAGAAAAAAAATGAACACCTGTATTTTTTGTTGTGTGTTTTTTGTTGTTGTTGTTGGTTGTTTGTTTGTTTGTTTGTTTTTGGAGACAGGGTCTCCCTATAACCCCAGCTGTCCTGGAACTCACTATGTAGACCAGACTGGCCTTGAACTCACAGAGATCCACCTGCCTCTGCCTCCGGAGTGCTGGAATTAAAGGCCACCATGCCCATGGAGAAAAAAACAAACACTCACTTTATTAGGAAGATAAACAAAGGTTGGCTTGGCAGGACTTTTATTAATATGTCAGCTAATAGCATTTAAAGGGTATTTACATTAAAGAAATTCATTCTTAGAAAAATAGAATTCTGGGGCTGGAGAGATGGCTTAGTGGTCAAGAGCATTGCTCTTGCAGAGGACCTTCTTTGATTCTCAGCACCTACATGGCAGCTAACAACTGTTGTAACTCCAGAGGATCTGACACATCCTTCTGACTTCCTCAGGCATTTCACGACATGGGTACACTTACACACATACAGGCAGTACACTCTTACACATAAAATAAGACCAATAAATTGGTAAAATATTTTTAAAAAGGAAAACAAAATGTTTATGGTAGGTTTGAAACTAATCTATAGCCTCAGCTGGATTAAAAGTCTCCAGTTTTAGATTGGGTACTATAATTCTGAAAAATTTAGTGAAAATTTTCCTTAAATTTTTTTTATTATAAAGATAAAATATAGCATATCAGAATATGAAAATACCTTGTAGTATTATGTTAACTTCCTTAACCTGGTAATGTTTATGATAACTTCCTTAGCCTAATAAATAGCACACATGAGAATGTACAGCTGATATCATATGTAATGATGAATGATTTCCCCTAAGATTAGGAGGAAGACAAGAATGTCTGCTTTTGTGACATATACGAGAAATTATGTTAGAGGTTCTACCCAGGGTAGTTAGGCTAGAGAATGAGTCAAAGGCATATTGGCTGGAAAAGAAATAAGTCTGTTTCTATTTACAGATAGTATAATCTTTATGTAGACAGTTCTCAAACAAATAAGCAAAAACACTAGACCTTAGAAAATTTAGGAATGTTTCAGAATGCAAGACCGATAGCTTAAAATGAGCTGCATTTCTATGCCAGCAGTGAATAATCTGAAAATGAATTTAAGAAAACAATTCCATTTCCACTATCATCCAAACAGTAGAGTATCTGGGCTAAATTTAACCAAGAAGTTGAAAGAATTTTTAAAACTCTGCACAGATGGAAAGACATCCTGTGCTCATGGGTTAGAAGACTGTTATTGAGTCAGTAGTGCTCTCTAGACTGATCTGCAGATTTAGTGGAAGCCCTGTCAAAGTTCTAGCTTCCTTTATGCAGAAATTAAAAGCTGATGCTAAAGTTCATGTGGAAATTTAAGGTATCCAGAGTGGACAGAACAGTCTTGAAGAGTAGAATGAAGTTGAAGAATTTGAAATTTCTGTTTTCAGAACTTACTATAAAGCTATTTTAATCAAAACAGTGGACTTTCAGATCAGTGGTATAGATGCGGAATCTCCATGTTCAAGGTCAGGTAGGTTTCAACAAAATTCCAACAACACTGAATGTTTTTCCAGTAATCCTGACACAAGTAGATTTAACAGATGTGCTGATATGTGTAAAATAATGAAGCTGGATCCTTACTCATACCACATAGAGAAGTTAATTCAAAATAGATCATAGTTTTTCATTTAAGAGCTAAAACTATACAGTTCTTAAAAGAAGAAAACATGCAAGTTAATTTTTATGACCTTGGATTAGGTAATGGTTTCTTCTTACCTATAACAACAAAAGCCTAACCAGCTAAAGAAAAGAATTCACCAAAATTTAAAACATTCATGGATCAAAGGAGTTCATCAAGAAAGTGAAAAATGGCCGCTTGAAGAATGAAAGAAAATATTGCTAAACCATACCCAGTAAGACAGTTGTATCTAGAATATATAAAGAACCCTTTAAATAGTAAAAAGGCAAATAATTCGCCAGCCAAAAAATGGGCCAAGAATTTGAATAGATAGTTCTCCACAGAAAATATGCAAATAAATAGCCACTGAACATATGAAAAGATTAACATCAATAGTCATTAGGGAAATGCAAACAAGTAGGAGAAACCACTTCACACCCACTAACTAGCCTAACTGGGGTTCTCACCAACCTTGTAGCCATCCACTCATGATACAGGTCACAATAATGAGAAAAGAAGTCCTCAAAAGTTCACTAACACTGCACTTTGACATGCAGATTGCTGATGTCATTATTAGCTGCTAGCACTGCCCAGAAAACAACACTTTGCAATTATTTAAGACATGTAATTAACCACAGACTGGTTTCCAGTGTGACACAGTACCTGATGTGCATGTAGAGGAGGAGCAGAGCCAGAACTGCTCAGTGTTTGCAGTTTCTGATTAGGCAAATAAAAGTGATTACTTCCCTATTTTGCTCTAAAGGTAGAAAATTGACACTTTTACTTTTAATTCCTATAAAAGTCTTGAAGAAGATATAGTCTTTGTACTTTTTTAGTAGAAATCTAGTTACAGTACAGAGTTCTAGAGGGTAACTACAGAACATTAAAAAAGGAGCTTGCTTTGGGAAGGAGAATCACTTTATTTAATAGAATGACCACCCCCCGACACACACACACACTTTTAAAAAATGTGCTGGAGAACAGTCCCTTGGCCTCATGCATGTTAGGCAAGCCACTTTACCCACTGAACTGTCTGTCTTGCTCTTAATAGAATTCCCTTATAAAACCATAGAACACTTAAGTAATAAGTTAACATTATCAAACAGTATGAATAATAACATCATCATTTGCCAGAGACATAATTGACATGATTATTTTGTATGAAGCAAGTAGTTATTTTAACTACTTTAATAGAGGTTAGAATGCCAAAAACTGTTGTCCTAGTGCTGGGATTACAAGCACATGTACCACATGTACCCAAATCCTACTTTTAATTTCAAATCTAGTTTTTGTTACTATTTTTGAGATAGGGTCTCACTGTGCAACCCTTGCTGGCCTGAAACTCCCTATATGGACAGGCTGGCCTTGGATGCTAGGATTAAAGGTACACACTCTTTAAAAAATTATTATTTTATACTAGACTCTTTAAAAAATTATTATTTTTATTTATCTGTATGAATGAATGCCTGAGGAAATCAGAAGAGGATGTCAGATCCCCCGGAACTACAGTTCTAGACAGTTGTTAGCTGCCTTGTGGGTGCTGGGAACTGAACCTAGGTCTTCTGGAAGAACAGCCACAGGTCTTAACTGTTAAGCCATCTCTCCATCCCCTAGACTTATTTTTTAATTACATGTATATGTGTGTATCTGAGTGTGGTTTGTGCAGTGCTTACAGAGGGCATTGAATCTCCTGAAGCTGGAGTTCTAGGTGGTTGTGAACCATGTAACATGGCTGCTAGGAGCTGAACCCCGGTTCTCTGCAAGAGTAGTATGTGCTCTTAACTGCTGAGCCATCTTTCCAGCTCAAGTTTAGGCTAGAAAGGACTCGGATCCTTACCTCCTAAGTGTGTTTCTAATACACTGTTGTGGGTTGGTTTTGTTTTTTACTTTTATTGTGAATATTGATATCTGGCTTGACCCTTCTTACTTTTCTGTTTGTTTTGAGACAGAATATAGAATATCATATTTCTCAAGCCTCCAACTTGCTATGTAACTGAGAATGACTTTGAGCTTCTACTCTTCCTGCCTCTGTCTCCCGAGTACTGGGATTACAGGTGTGCAACACCATGTCTGTTTTGGGCAGTGCATGCTAGTCGGGCACACTACTGATGAGATGCATACCCCACCCGGACCTTCCTTATCTTCTGTGTTGCCATGGGGACTGAGGTCCCGCGTGCTGCACCTCTGTTACATCTTCTGCCTCTCTACTCATGACTGAGATTGCCCGTGTCCCAAATTCCTTTTGAATTTCTGTGATGTGTGTGATGTGAATGTCTGTCAGTAAGGTAACAACTAATAGATGATGATACGTCTGTATTTTGCATCAGGTAAAAAGAATGATGTAGAGCTGTATATATGTGTTTGGAGAGATTTCTAGGATAGAGAAAAAAAAATTGCAAAATAGGATTTCTATTACAGTCTCACATGAAATAGCAAAGGAGTTAAATGGAATTCTACAGTATAGTATAGTATCACATTCATCTCATAAATCAAAATCATATATTTGTATATATACACATATGTTTGTTCTGGTGTTTTGAATGAGACTGTTCCCCATAGGCTCTGAGTATTCAGACATTTTGTCCCCAGCTGGTGGCATTGTTTTGGGAGGTCTTAGAAGGTGTGACCATGCTGGAGGAAGCACATCACTAGGAGGTGCTTAGAGAGTTCTTAAGCCTTACTAAATCTCTAGTCACTCTGCTTCTGGTGCCTGCTTGAAGATGTGAACTCCTAGCTTCTGCATCTGTTGTAGCCACCTCTGCTGCCATGCCTCTCCACCATGATGAACTCTTGCCCCTTTGGAACTAGAAGCTAAATAAACTCTTCTTTTGTAAATTCCTTTGGTCAGTGTTTCACAGCAACAGATAGCAAACAAATACAGTAATTGGTATTAAGAGTAGAGTCTTGGCTGTGAAGAACCTGACCTGTGGGTTTTTGGAGAAAGGTAAAAGACTTTGGAAGTTTGGGCTAGAAAAGCAGTTGATTGCTGTAAGCAGAGTTTATCAGGCCATTCTAGTAAAAACCTGGAAGATAGCAGTGCTGAGAACAATGTAATTCCAGAAGGAAATAAGGACTTAAGCAGTAATTGAGATATTTTAGCAAAGAGTCTGCTTGAAGTCTGCCTACAGCCATAAAGCTTGTCTGAGGCTAAGCTGAAAAGCAATAGGCTAATTTCTTCGGGAGGATTTTTCAAGGCCGCCTAATGTAGAAATGGTGACTTGACTATTAATGGTGAATATTGTGCAGATCTACAGTGACAAAGAGCAAATGGGGCAGAAAGAAATGCAGAATGTAGAGTTTGGATTGAAAAAGAGCACTGGGAAGATTAATGTTGAAGCCAAGGTATGTTCTGAAGGAGAGGATCCATTTGATAAGGGTATTAAAGTGATTAAGGAGAGGCCTAGAGATTCACACTTAAACAATGGAGAGAGTGCCTTCAGGGCAAGACCACACCCACTTAAGCCTCCAACTTGTGAAAGGAAAATACTGCAAGGGTTTTCTACTAGAAAACCAGTAAAGAGAAAAGCTTTGAAAGTAGATGAGTAGACTGGGGTCCATCCCAAACCTGCAGCCAGACTTGGTAGTGTCCTTCACCTGGTTCTGGCTTTAGAGGCATGAAAGATACAAGAGTGAAGGGGTCATCCTTCACAGTTCTTCCTCTGCGGTTTCAGAGAGCCGCCGAGGCCAGGCAGCCTGCAGCAGCGGCATCCCTGCATGAAGAAGGCTCTGGAGGCCAGGAAGCTCTGATACAGCCTTTTGTGAAGCTGTGAAGGTGAAGTCTGGTTGGCAGTGGAAACCCCAAGAGGATGTTCATGACATGATGCCATAGCTTTGAGATACTTGTCAAGGAGAGCTGCATACAGGGGGTGTGGTACCAGCCCAAGTAAGAGATGTATGTTTCCTGCAGCAAAGCTGTAGGAGTTGAGCCGTCTAAGTCAAGTCCCAGAACTTGGACATGGAACTGCTAAAGATTTGGTGTTTGCCCTGGTGGTTTTTAGTTTTATTTTGGTCTGATATTTTCTCACTGTGCCTCTGTTCCCCATTTTGGAATGGGAATGTATATTCATATAAATTCCCTTAGTCAGTGTTTCTATCACACCAACAGAAAGCAAATTAATGCAGTAATTGGTCATGCTGGAGGAAGCCTGTGCCTGAGGACGGGCTTGAAGAGTTCTTAAACCTTGCTAGGGCTACAGTCGCTCTCTGCTTCCTGTGCCTGCTTGAGGATGTGAACACTTAGCTACTGTGTCTACTCTGGCCACCTCTGTCACCACGCCTCCCCACCATGATGGACTCCTGATCCTTTGGAACTGTAAGCTAAATTAACTCTTCTTTTATAAATTCCCTTGATCAGTGCTTCTGTCACAGCAACAGAAAGCAAACTAACACATACATGTAGTGCATAGAGAAGGAGCATGATGAAGAAGATCCTTAAGTGGTCGTGAGATTGGAAGGAAACTGTCATGCTGACTCTCAAGTCTTTGTGGCAAGAGTGCCTTTTGAACCTTAAAAAAAAAGAAAAGAAAAAGAATTTTAGAAGGCAACACATGTAAACAGACCAGTATCTACTCAGTTACTTTTATATTCCTGGAATGAAGTACCATGACCAGAAGCCACTTAAACAAGAAAACTTATTTTGCTTACAGTTCCTCTGGGGAGTCCATAGTGGCAGGGCAGGCATGGAGTAGTGACCAGAGCAGGAAGCTGAGAGGCCACTTCTTCAGCCATAGGCAGGAAGCAAGGAGAAGAGTAGAAGAGGGATGTGACTATAAGCTCTCAAAGCCCACCCCTAATGGTGCAGTTCATCCGACAAAGTTATATGTCCTAAAGGTTCCATAACCCTCCCAAATAATACCACTAACCAGGGACCAGATAAGTGTTGAAACACACGAACCTGTGGGGGACATTCTTTACTCAAACCGCCACATTAGCCAAATATTTTCGCAGATTGTAAAGCTGAAAAAGTTGGTAAAAAAAATCATCTGGCCTAAGCTAGTCCTCAAAGCCTGTGTCCCTCTCTCTTCATTAGATGCTCCACTAAGCTGGTTAGTAACAAAGCTAGGGTGGAAACCTAGATTTTTCTAATTCCCAAATCACAGCCTTTTATGCTATCTTCCAGGCATATCTAAAGTCCGTATTTTGCATAAAGCCTTTCCTGGTTATACAGAGTAATCTCTCTAAATCCTTGAAAGTCACTGTTTATGTCATGTATGTGACTCATACCTACACTACTTTGCACTACTGCTTTTTCTCTTTATAGATCTTATGCATTCTTCCTAGACTGTCTACATTTCATGGGAGCAGAGACCATAACTTGCTTCCTTTTTTTGTATTTAACGTAGTATAGGAATGACTTTTATTAATGGATATAATCTGGACTAATGACTTTTTTATTATTTTTTGTTATGAGTGTATTGCCTGCTTATATGTAAGTGTACTGTGTCATGCACTGCCCATGGAGGTCAGAAGAGGGAGTTGGGTTCCTAGGAACTAGAGTTACGGATGGTTGTTAGACACCATGTGGGAGCTGGGAATTGAACCTAGGTCCTCTGTAAGAGCAGCCAGGGCTCTTAGCTCCTGAGCCACCTGTCCAGCCCCTGAACTAATGGCTCTCATGTAACCCCAGCAAAACCATGCTTTGGGGGCTGATGACTGGGGTGTCTCTTTGGCAACCTCAGTTTGGTATCCACCCAAAAAGATAGTGAATGAATGTAGGTGTGTTTGAGAATCAATATATCAAAGTGCTGCACCTGCAAGCAGCTCACTTGGAAACTGATGGTGGGAAAACATGCGACCTTGGATAAAGGAGATACTGGGGGTGGAAAAGTCAGATGGTCTCTAAGGGTTAGAGCTAGGCTTTTATTTTGTTCAGGGTGATGTAATATGGGCATAATTAATAATGCCCATAGCATTGAACCTTGCACTCAGTTTTCAAGGTGAGTGCCTTGGCTAACAGATACTCAGTGAATTAATGATGACAGTTTCTGAGGTAGGTTGTGCATCTTTTGTTAAAGTAAGAGAAAAAAGCCCAATGCCGAGTTAGATTTAGATGTGGCTTCCCCTTCTCTTTTCTCCTCCTCCTGGTCTTCCTCTTCATGCATCTGCCACTTCGAGAAAGAAAATATTTTAGGAAAGACACAAAGTAAGATATTTACAACGCTGTGAACATCTTCCCTTTCCAAAGAAAATAGTTTTGTTCTCCACTTCTGCTTCAGAGAGAACAGTTTGTCCCCATAGGGTATTCTAGGTAGTATGACCCACTTAGGAAATATGTGGTAATTGTGTTTCATAATGGGGCCTCTGCTAAAGCTGTTGTGCCATGGGAAGATGCCTCTTGAGTGTGATGGTTTTACAGATGATGGTACATTTCTTTCATATTTGAATTGGTAGGGCTGACCAAGTAACTCAATTGTGATTTTAACTTTGCTATAAATGGCATAGAAGCTGAGACTGATTTTTTTTTGTTATGAAAGCATATACATGTATGTGTATATATACATTTATATATATTCACACACACACTTTTTTGAGATATGTTTTCATTGTGTAACATAGACGACCTCAAAGTCATTATTTTGCCTAGCCTAACAGCATTTAAGAGTTTGGTTCATAAGCCAGGAATGGTGGCACATGCCCTTAATTCTAGTACTTGGGATTCAGAGGCAGGCAGATCTCTGTGAGATTGAGGCCAGCCTGGTCTACATAGAAAGCTCAGGCCTTCTGGGGTTACAGGGAAACCCTATTTCAAAAATACAGACAAAAAAAAAAATTGACTTACTTAAAAATTAGGAAATATAGAGTTTATTATATAGGAAGTGATCTGTAACTCTTAGTGAATTTCAAATATGTGCTACATTGAAACTTGTTCCACTGAACCTTTCATTATAAATTACAAATTTTATTACAAAATTTTAAAATGCTTATGCTTTAGCACATCTTGGTCTCAGATTTGAAATCCTCTTGCCTCTGGAGTGCTTGGATTTCAGATGTTTAAAATTTATTCAAGTGTCTTGCCTTTGAGGCATTGTTACCCTGTTCTTTCTATCCTTTAAAAAAATACTTATTTTTATTTTATGCGTATGAGTGTTTTGCCTGCATGTATGTAAGTGTACCTGTGCATGCAATGCCTTCAGAGACCAGAAGAGGGCATGAGATCACCTGGAACTGGAGTTACAGATCATTGTTAGCCACCATGTGGGTGCTAAAGAACCAAGCCCAATTCCTCTGCCAAGAGCAGCCAGTGCTCTTAAATCACCGAACCATCCCTTCAGCCCCTCTGCATCTTAATATCGTTAAATTTCAACTTGCTTTTATAGTAACTTATTTTTTATGAGTTTCATTTGCAGTTGTATTAGTCTTTTTTTCCTTTCTACTTTTTTCTTTTTATTTTTAAACAGGGTCTCACATGTAGTCCTGGCTGGTGTGGAACTCACTCTGCCTCCCAAGTACTGGGATTAAAGGCATGCATAAGCACATATGGCTCTTTTCTGTTTTTTTTTTTTTAATTCATGAGTGTGAATTTATTTGTGCCACATGGGTACAGGAGCTTATGCAGGCCAGCACAGAGCATCCCATCCCCAGGAACTGGAATTGCAAATGGTTATGAGATGCCTGACGTGGGTACTGGGACCTGAACCCAGTTCCTCTGACACTAAGTGCGCTTAACTGCTGAGCCATCTCTCCAGCCCCTTGGTTTAAAAAAAAACCAAAAAACAAACTTTATTCGCATAGTTATTTAATTTGACATCTTTAAAACCCTGTACTTAATTGTTACTTAAAAGTTTTTCATGGAAGTTTCCATGATCAGCTGGAAAAGAGTTCTTTGATGGGATATTGGCAAGACATTCTTTTTTGGGAAACTATTGTCTCATAATTTAGAATTAATAACTGTGGGAAAATATCAGGATACTGTGAATTTCCATAAAGTCTTCTAGTCAAAGAGACTTACTGAAATGACTGATTGGTACTTACAGGTGTGCATCTGGAATCACCTTTTGTTACCACAATTTAAAAATAATCTCTGTGTGTATATGTACAATTTGTGTGTGATGTATATATACATATACACACCTTTATACTTTCAAAAGATACATCCCTTTGTTAAAAAACAAACAAACAGGAGTTTGACTCATTTAAAAATTAGGAGATAAAAGCCCAACCCTAAGAGATATATCTACAATACAAGCTTTATATTTACTCAGGAAACATTGTGGAAGAGGTAGTTGAAAGACTAAGACCCAGGGGTGGTGGACCACAAAGAAACAGAGTTTTCCAGGCAGCTGTGAACTTGCCCGTATGAACTTGCAAGCAATGGTGGCAGCATGCAACGTGACCCATGCAAATTCAAACCAGGCAAAACCCAGAATAGAAATGGGAAATGGGTAAGAAGCTCCAGTCTTCACTGAGGAACTGTTGGCAACCGGTTACTACTGAGTGAAGGAGAGTTGGTCTACTTTAAGGGGATGATTCTAGTAGGTTGACCAGGCTCCAGGGAATGGACTCACACTGAGGCACATTTGGGGACACAAACTTGAGTTGCTAGGCCTTAACATATATGACAGAATGCATGAATTTGGCAGGGGGTATGGGAAGGTGAGGATAGGGAAGGGGATTCTACAAACGACCAAGCTGTATTGTATGAAATGCACACAAAAAATCAATTTAGAAAAAGCGTTTGGAGTTCAGTTCATTTAAAACTTAAGAGATAAAAGCTACCTTTAGTAAGGCTCAGGGAACATCTTAAAGAGGGCCCGGGAAGAATGGACTAGTCAGAGACAAGACACCTGTTGGTAGTGAACACGTTCTAGAAGTGCTGGGGAAGCTGCACCAGTGAGGTTGCCACAGCTTGTCAGTCTAGCTGCGTACAGACAAAACCAGTTGTCATGCCAAGGTGGGTGGGGTAATGTCACGGGTCCCACCTCAAGATAGGCTCTTCATGTCACATATAATCTGTGCTGAAAAGGAAAGATAATGGTGTTTTTTCACTGTTTCTGAGATCACAAAATTTTAATTTCATCTAAAAATTTCTTAGGTAGATGAATTGGCATTTACCTACCATTTCTGAATTTTCATTGAGGTTAGTGAGATTGCTCTGTAGGTAAAAGCACTTGCCATCAAGCTTGATGACCCAGTTTGACCCCCAGGATCCAAATGGTGGAAGGAGAGAATTGACTCCTACAAGTTGTCCTCTGACCTCCACATGCATGCTATGGTGCATATGTGCCCCCCCCAAACAAATTAATGGAAAATAAATTTTAATTGGTCTTCGTTATTTCATTTTTAGAGAGGAGGATGACAGGATGATTCAGTGGCTAAAAGTTCTTGCTGGGATCTGAACTCAGATCTTCATGGTTGCATAGCAAGAGCTCTTAAACGGTGAACCATCCTTCAGCCCTGACAATTTTTTCTCTCTCTCTCTCTGGGTGTGCGGGTGTGGTGTGGTGTGGTTGCAAGTGTTAGTGTTGAATGTACGTGCATACAACATGTAGTTTTGGAGCCCAAAGTTGATGTCTGTTTTTCTCCAGTTGCTTTACACTTTTCTTTGGCTACACTGGCAGGCAGTGGCTTCAGGAATTTGTCTTTCTCCGCCACCTCTCAGCAAGGCTGTGGTTACAGGCACCTGCCTCCATGCCAACTTTTAACATGGGTTCTGGAGATCCAAACTTTATTCTCTGTATTTGTACAGAAGGCACTGAGCCGCTCAGCCACCCTGTCGTGAAATTTTTTTGTTACTATTGTATAATCGTATGTGTATGCATGCATGCACGTGGGCATGTGGATGTTAGAGGACAACTTTAGGAGTTGGTTTTCTCCTTTGCCTTGGGTTCGGGATCATACTCAGGTCATCAAGACGATAAAATAGAAAATGATAGGACAGAGGACTCCCAACACTTACCTTTGGCTTCCATGGATGCACACACAAGTGCACATTTGTTACACACATACACAAAATTGTTGTCAACAATATTTCATTTAAGAATAGTTTAATGGAATATAAGAAATTATTTTTAGACATTAACTTAAGAATACTGCTGCTTAGTGCTTCAGTATTAATTTTTTTTTTTTTTTCTTTTTGAAATGGGGTCTCCATGTAGCCACAGCTGGCCTGGAACTCACTATGTGGTTCAGGCTGGCATTGAACTCAAAAAATCTGCCTGCCTCTGCCTCCCGAGTGCTAGGATTAAAGGCATGCACCACCACGCCCAGCTAAATGGTAATCTTTTAATGGAGAATTTTTGCAAATGGTGTAAAAAGCTGTGCTCTACATCTGTGTAGGGTATTTTAGTTTGAATTTGAGAAAGTTGGATTGCAAACATGTTGTAATTTAACAAAGTGACCAGATATTTCTTGTCAAGTGAAAGCTGTTAGAAGTTTCTCAGCATCCTTGATAGAGCTTTAGATATTTGAATTCACAGAGGTTGGATGCTCTTCTAGGTCCACAGTGGGAAGAAATAAAAGTCAGCTTTACTATTCCCAGTAAGATACAATTTGCCCCTCAGACTCCTTCCCTTTCAGGTTTACATGGAAAATAACTAGGAAATATTGGAAATGTAGATTTAGGGTTTATCTCAGACTTCTTGATCTTGAAAAGTTGAGGTTTGTTTTGAACTTCTTTGAACACTTAATATAGGATGACTAATAACAGGCTGTTGTCAGATCTCTCTGCTAATGTCTCTTATATAGCATTAACCCCAAGATCATGTTTTCTGATTTGAAATCTTTGGTAGAAATCAGAGTTCATTTGAAGTGGCTTAGTTCCTGGCACTGACAAAAGACTCCTAAAGGTAATTAGAGATCAGATGACAAGCACTTATTAAGCACTGGACTGTGTGCTAGTACTAGAGATAGAACAGACCAAGCAGAAGCCCTGAGTTCTCCTGAGTTTAATCTAACTAGGTAGAAGACTAAAGATACTGCTACAAAGCAGAGTGTAATTAATTGCTGAGTTGTGTGTGTAGCAGATTGTGGGCCAAAGCTAATATGAACAGCATGGTCATGAACAGTTGTTTTTGTGATCGGCATGGTGCTTTCTAGGAGTTTGCCAAATGAGTCTTGTCATGTTTTTAGTGTGTTTGAGATTGCTTTCAGGAGAAATGCTGTGCTTAGATATCTTTTGCTGGCTTAACCGTTCAAATATAGTTTGCCACGTACTCTGAGGTGAACGTGAACTTACTCAGCCTGGATAAGACAGATGTGGACTGAGAGTACTTTAAATTTTTTTTTTAATTTTTTATGTGTATGAGGTATTGCCTGCTTGTCTGTGAGTGTACCATGTCATACAGTGCCAGAGGAAGTCAGAAGAGGGCATCAGATCCCGTAGAACTGGAGTTGGGGCGGTAGTTAGCCAACATGGGGACGCTGGGAATTGAACCCGAGTCCTCTGATAGTGCAGTCAGTGCTCTTAACTGCTAAGCCATCTGTCCAGCTCCACTAAGAGTATTTTTAAAGAATGTGATAGAACCTTCGTATTCCCTTAATTTATAGTTGATTACCTAAAATATAGTCTTTTGTTTTGCTTTTTTTTGACAAGAGCTCACTATGTAGTCCAAACCCATCTTGAACTGTAATCTTCCTGCCTCAGTTTCCCAAGGGTTAAAGATGGAGCCATCACACCAAGCGTACAGTTAAATTTTCATGGCCTTTTTTCTCCATGAAGGGTATTTGCTGCATTGTGTGTGTGTGTGTGTGTGTATATGTGTGTATGTGTATGCTGGAAATGTTGGTGAAAGTTCAAGTATCTTGTGAAAATAAACAGAAACGTGAGATTGCTCCACCCTAATTGAAGGTTTTAGTTGTTTGGGGTTTATTAGAATAAAATTAATATTTTCAACATTACTCCAAAGCAGAATGACATTTAAGAGACTCAGAAGGACTAAGGAAGAGGGTGAATAAGGATAACTAAAGACTGCTGCCTTAGCTATGTAGAGTCTCAGAATAGCATTCTGTTCCAGGACAATGTTGAAAATATTAATTTTATTTTAGTAAGCCCTAAATAATGCAGAAGTTTGTAATTTAGGAAATTCCAACTCTTTCTCTTTTAAGCTTACCAAAGACTGAGGTTGACATGAAATTTTGTGCCATGACTATATATATGTATGTGTTATGTATGAATATATATATATGTATATATATTTCACAGAATGCTTTACTTTCCATTACTTTGATCCTAAAGTAATTAGGGAAAATCTGACTCAGTAAAATAATCTAAAAGTAAATGGGAAAGATAAAACTTCCTAATCTTTGGAAATACAAAGGCTAAATTAGAATATGTGAGTAATTTGGAAATTAAGTAAAAACACACATATATTTCCTCACCAAAATCATAATGACTAAAATTTGGGAGTATACTCCTTTTGAAGCTTGAAGAAGAAATTTCATGTTTGAAAAAAAGTTAGTTCAATGTGTAATGACTATATAGAGACTACCATAAATAAAAATGAAAATGAAATCAACCAAGTTTAAATCAATTTTTAGATAATGCTGTTGGACTTTAGTAAGAAGGTGGTGAGGGGTGTGTTAATGCTAGGCCTTAGTAAGAGGATGGTAGGGACGTGTTAGTGTTTGGATCACTATCAGGTAGGAAATTTTCCACGAATCATCTCATATATTGGTGTCATTGACAAATAGCAAACTTTTTGGCATTGGATTATTGATATGACTGTATTGTAATGTCTGTATTTTAAAATACATTTTATTCTGGCCCAATTCACTATTACTCCTTTATAGAACAGCTTGTATTTGGAAAGCTGTTTTTTTTTTTTTTAAAGAAAATCCAATCCCAAATAAGGTTCTTTATTAATTAAAAATTCCATGTTTCCAGGTAAAATGTTTGTAAACATAACACAATTTAGAGCTGAGTGATATTACAAGACTATTTTTTTTTGTAATGGATGTTTTTCCTAAAGAATGATTTGGTAGACTGGGCTCTTAAAGCTCTCCTAAACTAGTTGAAATTTATTGTGATATGTTACTGGGTCACATGAGAAGGGAACAAGGTTTCTTGACTTCCAGCGCTCAAGAAATGGTGGTGTTTTTAGAGGCACCAAATAAATACTGAATATCACTTTTCACCATTTCAAATGATCTTTCATATATCTTTTCTTCTGTAAGGTAAGAGATGTTAGTGATCCTAAAACCTGGTTCAGGACTTTGATACTGCAGTTATTTGGAAGAAAATATAGCCAAATTTAACAAATATAATCTCCAGACTTTCCTGGCATCTTTAGTTGGAACACTAGTCTTTATGTTCATTGTCTGGACACTTAGCCAAGGGAGCTGTAGCACCTGCTGTTGGGAATAGCCAGGACTTTCACTGGTGAAGGTAAGAGAATGGAACAGCGTTCCCTCAGCCTGGCTTCTCCTTTTTCCCAAGTCTGTGAAATAAAACCATGGAAAAGGACAGTGGTATTCATCAAGCAGACTTTGTACAGAAACTAATAGGGTTGAGCTGAGGCTAGAGTATTAAATTAGTACTAGAGCTCTGACCCTCTGTCATCTCACCTTTTCTGAGCTTTCTCAGTGACAGTGAAGCTAAGATTTAAACAAATATAAATAGAAGCAAGTTAAAATATAGTATTAAAATACCATACTTTGAAAAAAGTTTTTTACTTTAAGTTTATCTTTTAGGTGACCATTGTAATTGTTAAATTTCATTGAACTTCTTTCTCTTTTTAAAAAAATAAAGTACTTTTAAGGCATGGTCCTATTCTGCTTGCTTTAAAAGCGGTCTTTGAGCTCCCCAGTACAGCACTGGAAAAAACTCCTGCCTCGTCAAAGGAGATCATGTGACGCCAGGTGTTGTGCCATGCTAGGCTGCCTCCAAAAGTCTTTTGAATACACTCTTCATTTGGCCTCTTTGTGGTCAGGAAAACACAGTGTAGTTTAGTGAAAGACAAAGCTCCTACAGCTAAGTAACACAGAAATAAAATGATGCACAAAACATCAGTTCTCTGTCATTACCAAGACTATGGCGTATTTTACATTCTGTGAATTTTATTTTCCTAGAGGTTCCAAATAGCCGAAGAATGTTTTAAGTTTACTAACAGAACACGTTGGCCAACAATCACTGTATGTTATCCTTTTCCTGCCCCAAATTTTATCTCCCTCCTCACCAAAAAACAAAACCACAACAACATTTTTGATTTGGGGAAAATTGTGCTAAAATGGGAATTTAAAAATAACCCCTGGCTGGCTTGCCTGGATTGGCAGATGTCCAGCACTGTCAAACCACTTGCCATCTGCTAGGAGAAAGCGTGGTTGGTTCCCGCTGTGCCTCAGCTCTCCAGTTCAGGTTACTCTCAATACAAACTGAATGAACATCCACATTTTTGGGGTGCATTAATCCTTAGCTTTGTTCTTGTGTTTTTATTCCATTTAATAAAACATGTCTTTCCTCCTACAGTTCTATACTCCCTCCCCAAATGAACTGTTCTGTTCACCCCTGATGAGTGGGACCATTTTTAAAGACATACTTTGTTGTTTTCATTTTATGCTTCTAAACAAACTGTTACATTTCAAAGCATTCTTCAAGGGTGTTGTTTATGCTATGTAGGACCACCATTCTACCGAGAGCAGTAAAAATATTTCTTAATTTCTCTCTCTCATCCCGGACAGTTATTTGATATAATAAAACAATTGCACTGGGCCCTGCGTAAACATCTGTAGGATAGATGTAATTCGTGTGTGCATTTGTGTATAAAAGTGAAGCAGTATTTTACAGCATGTTATCACTGTGTCTCACGTCTGACTTGCCAGCACGTAGGACGTTTGTTTTGGTTTCAAAATGTACTTTACCCCATGGTTGCTGGCAGGGTACAATGCTATTGACATCACTGTGTTTCAAATAGAAAACTAACAAGTAGCTACTGTTGTGATTGCAGATTGCCTTCCCAGTTCGTGTGAGAGAATGCTTTTTCCTTTGGACAGTAATACTTCTCAGCCCTTTGGTACCATTAAATCAGCCAATGGGGGCTGCCAGAATCGGGATGAAAACCAACAAAAGGCGGAGGAGTAGAAAACTGTTAATAAGGCAAAAATCTTTCATCTGTTTCCAAGCTGATGTGAAAGATAATTAAAAAAATTCTCTCCCACCCACAGCTAAGTTTTGACAGTAGTCCAGGTTCTGAGCCTGATCTCTCCAGAGAGGAGTGTCCTTTCCCTCCACCCAAATCCCTGGAGTTGCCAGAAGAAAATCAGCTATTTTGTATTTAGAACAGATTGCCACTGTTTTCTCTAGAGATGTAGCCCCACTTCCCAGACCTTGAAACTCGGAATACAGAAAGTTCTTGTGTGACTGAAGAAATATGTTGAATGAATGATTGAGTTAGTTTTTGTTTTTATTTTTTAAAAAACCAAATGCTTATGAAGAGATACGAGAGGAGATATACGTATAGAAGCTAAGTGTGCACAGACTGGACATCAAGTGAGCAGTTTCTGTTCAGTCACTTTGGAGGAGCTCCAGTGAAGAACATATGCTTCCAGAACTACATTTAAATATTAATCTTTTTTCAAATGAAGCACGCTGTCAAAAGCGAAGTCTTAAGCCAGGCATGGTGGCTCAAGTCTGTAATGGGAGCAGTTGGGAGGTGGTGAAGATACAAGTTCCAGGTCAGCCTTGGCTACATAGTGAGATTCCCATTTCAAGACAACTGACCAACAAAGTTACATTTTCCTTAGAGATGAACACAAAACAACAAAAACAATGGCTTATGCGTTCTGCCCAGTAGTCTTCAGCCAGTCAGCAGTCAGAGAGCTTGTGACCCTCATTTAATGATAAGGTTCAAGCTGTTTCATTGTTTTCCTCCTTTGCATCATGGAGTTCTTTGCTCTCCCTCCCTCCCTCTCTCCTTCCCTCCATCCTTCTCTCCCTCCATCCTTCCTTCCTCCTTTCTTTTTGAGACAGGGTTTCCCTGTAGCCCCACAGGCCTGGAGGAACTCACTATGTAGACTAGGCTGGTCCTGATCTCACAGATATACCTGGCTCTGCTTCCCAAATGCTAAGATCTTTTCCTTTCTAAAAAGGTTTTATTTTATGTGTGTGAGTATTTTACCTGAATGTGTGTAATTGTACTCTATGTGTGCCACTGCCTGTTGAAGCCAGAAGAGGGTGTTGAATCCCCGGGAACTAGAGTTAAGGATGGGTGTTTGCTGCCAGGTAGGTGCTGGGAACTGAACCTGGGTCCTCCGCAAGAATCGTAGCTACTCATAACCACTGAGCCATCTCTCCAGCTTCTGAATATCTCTTTTTAGACTTCCCTCTCTCATCGGGGTTTTTCTCTCTCTCTCCATTTTCTTCCTTTGAGGCTGCCTTCCTACTCTTATACTTGTAATTGTTACTACTACTTTAACTTAAATTTATTTTTATGATTTATTTATTCTTATTTTATGTGTATGAGTGTTTTGTCTGCATCTAAGTTTGTGCCTGGTGCCTGTGGAGACCAGAACAGGATATTAGATCCTCTGGAACTGGAGTAAACCACTATGTCCAAGCTAGAAACTGAACCCAGGACTTCTGCAAGAGCAGCACGTGCTCTTAACCACAGAGCCATTTCTCCAGTCCTTGAACTTCAGTTTTTAAAGTTAGGTCAGATTCTTCACTTTCTAGAAGCTATAGGGCCCAAAAGTTGAAATTGACAAAATAAATTGGAGTTTAAACAGTTAGCTTTGAATTTAATTTGGTATTGTTGTCCTAGCTTCTGAACACTATAATACTTGGATAAAATCATTCTGTGGTCTTGGGTGCAATTTAAAAATAGCTTTGTATGGGTGCCCACAGAGACCTGAGGAGGGAGCATTGGATTCCTTGAACTTGGGTTCCAGGCATATATGAACCTCAAGATGTGGGTGTTGGGATCTGAACTTCTGGTCCTCTGATAGAGTAGTAAGCACTCTTCATTGCTGAGCCTTCTCTGTAGCCTGCTATGGATGTAATTCTTAAACCCTTTACTTCGCTACTAAAAGAGACATCAACTCTAATCAGGACTTAGGTTGAAGATTGTTGGTTTCTCTAGTTTCTTTAGTAGGACAGACATTAACATTCAACATCAAAAGAAACACAGGTATCTAGAGGTCTGGCATTTGGAAGCCGATTTCACACAAATGCTGGTCTGGCGTGTGATTATACTGTTCAGGGACTCCAGAATTAAGTCAACTTTGGTGAGCTGAAAAATTCCAGAAACATCCACTGGAAGTTAGGTTACATCTCTTCTCCCCAGTGTATGTTAGTCTTTCTGTTTGATCCTAGAAAAACTGAAATGATAAAAAGTATATACTTAATCTCAAAGACTAGTATAAAAATAAGGTATTAATTATCTGAAGAAGTAGGAAAAGGAAGTCTTCATGAAAGAAACATTAGTTTGAATGTGAGCTGAAAAAATAAAATAGAGGGCTGTATGTGGTGGCGCATACCATAATCCCAGCATTCAGGATACTAAGGATCAAGAGTGATATTGGCCAACCTCATTTACATAGCAAGACCCTGTCTCAGACTCAAAATTGTATTAAATGCCTATTAGTTAGAGAGTGGAGATAATAAGGGCATTCCAGGTTCCTGGCAAGCATAAAAATATACTTGCATGTTGAAGAGATGTGCAAGACTGTAGAGAACGGGAAATGAGGCTAGAGCTGGGCAGAGAGCAAAATTATAGTCTTCAAAGAGGTAAAGATTACTGCTGGCGACTTTTAAAATCTTCATAGTATCTAGCTCAGTGGCATAAAATAGGGCAGGGCTTGTTGTTTATGGGTGATCATTGTTTGAGTGGTGCTTCATGTTCTTGCTGTGTCCAAGTTACAAAGGCCAGCTAATGTTTCAGCCTACATCAAATCTGTTTCTTGAAAAAAGAAAATACTGAAATTTTGTCCCAGTTTTTCAGTACTCTCCTCTCTTGAGTCTCCCCTCCTTGCCTACTCACACCTTCTCTTTCCCATGTCTTCCCATGCCTGCCCCTCTGTCGCTTCTTCCCCCTCCAAACCTTCAGGAGACATATTCTCAGCCACGAATCATAAATGATATTCTAAAGTCCAAAGCTCTGCTTGTGATTTAGCAGTCTAACATAGATTTCTGAAGGTCTCAGGACATACGAAGTAATACAAACTTGATTTGTTCGGTTCTTTTATTTTAGAAGTTTAGTGTTGTATGTGCTTGTTTTTATATAAAACAATTTATTTTTCCAGATTTTTTTTTTCTTTTAGAAAAATGTCTTCTCAAAGGTATACTTAACCTTAGGGCCCCAAGTCCCCTGTGGCTCAGTGATGAATACCTAGCTCACCCTCTGAACTGCTTAAATTTATTGGAAGCAAGTGGTTTTAAAAGACTTTCCAGCGGGCATGGTGATTCCCTTGGTGGGGTAGGTATATGAGGACGGAAGAGTCATGAATTTGAGCATAGCCTGGACTGTATAGCAAGTTAAAGTATATCTGGGTGAGCCCTTTCATGCCAAAGCTGACAGTGTGACAGTAGAATTTTATAATTATATAAATGTATATATGTAATCTATATTTTCTTGAATGTGTGTAACTTACAACTTTATTTTTGTACTTATTACTATTCCTCCTTGGTTATTTTATAGGACACCAATTGAGAGGAATGTTAGTGGAAAAAGTTTCCTTTTTGAAAGTAAGAAGAGGGTCCCAGCTCTTCCTCTGTTTTCATTTCTGTTGTCACCGAGTCCCATGACTACCACAGTCAGGGCTGACGCTAGGGAAATGCCATGTGCCAAGTTCCTGCCTGGGAGTTAATAGTCTGTTTATTTCTGTGAAGTAGATGTGTAAGTTGTAGGTGAAACATAATTACCAAATGCCATTTTATAGGAGCATCTTGTCTAGCTTCCTTGTTTCATAAACAGAAGAAGCTGCACAGCAGAACTTGAGCGTGCATGTTTTCATAAATAAAATTCATGAGCAGCGAGCAGTACACTTGATTTATGTGGATCCATTTGTAATATTATATTCCTAAAGGTAGGCAGACAGGTTCTTGTGTATCTGTAGAGATTCTCAGTACATGAAGTTTCAGTGCTTTGGTGTGTAGGATGTGGAGAATGAGCCGCTTGCTGTCCTGTGCAGTGTGAAGAGAAAGCTGGCCACGAGCCAGTGCGGCTCTGAAGAATGTGGCTCATGGGAGGACTCCCAGCCATTGCGTAACGTGCAGCAGCGAGGAGAATACAAGTACTGTCCCTATCACTTGACTTGTTTTCCATTTTGATTTAGTTACTTGGCAAAGTCTTGGTATCCCGTAGTGGAGGAATGAAAGACCAGCAAGTTCCAATGAAGTACCGTGCCTCTGAGGGCATCAGCCAATGGACTGTTTGTGGGGCCAGGCAGGGTGAGATTTCTTATTGTTGGGCAGGGGGATTAGAGTTTCCAAAGAGGACTTGAAAAACAGCAGAATTGAAAAGCACCATCGTATGATACTTGTTTGTTTCGTTTTTTTTTTTCCTGAAAGGGAATTTTTCCTTCTTCTCTCCCACAGCTGTGTGTGCTTCTTAGAGTCGATACACCTGTGCTTTAAGAGTAGATTTATATATTTTATAGCAAATCATTTCCTTTCATGCTTTGTGATACCCGAGTTTAGCAGGAAGGTTTACAAGTCTTGAAATCAAAAGCAGTGTTGGTTCCTTCAGGGATTCCACTCTACCAAAATAAGAACCAAACAGATGCTAATTGTTCCTTTCCCATAAAAGACTTGCTGGTTTTGAGGATGTGAGCAATTTTGATAGGACCTTTCTAATAGGGTTGTTGACTAGGAACTGGCACTTTTGAGTCTCATTTTAAAACAGCCTTCAAGGTGTCTTTTAGAATAAAAGTACATTGGCATCTCCATGCTTTCGTCTTAGCAAGAACACTTGGATTTTTCTCACAGGTCACCCCCTTGCAATATCTAATCCTAACTTTGTTTTACTATCATTCATGCTAACCTAACAAAAGATTTTATCATTATAGTTTTGAGCTAGCCATGTCTTAAAAACAGTCCATGTTTTAAGTAAAAATTAAGTAAATGCTTAACTAGGAGGTTAAGAGATTTAAAAATGGTATTTTATGTGTATGAATGTTTTTCCTGAATGTGTATAAGCGCACCCCCATGCATGCGGTGCCCACGGGGACCAGAAGAGGGCGTTAGATCCCCTGGAACTGGAGTTATGGATGATTGTTACTGCCACGTGGGTGCTGGGATCCAAACCTGGCTCCTCTTTAAGAGCAACCAGTACTCGTAACTGCTGAGCCAGCTCTCTCCAGCCCAGAGTTTAAAAGATGTTTTAAAAATTATTTTCCATCAAGTCTAATTCCATCAGTTTTATACTGTGAAGTGCAGGACCATGCCTTTCATAAGTTTTTATTCTCTGTCAGCTCTTCCCCTTGGGTACTTGGACAAACATCACTGCACACTTTCTTTCCTGAGTGAATGTGGATTTCAAGTCAGACCAGACCTTCTGTGCCTGTTGTCTGCTTTCCTTTTCCAAAGTCTTGTAGCCCATGATTTGGCAACCCATACAGGAGGCTTCTGAGCCACCAGTCACATGAGAATGAAGGCAAAAAAAGACCAGATGGCATCAAAAGATGGGCCTTTCTAGGTCACTGGTGGTCGAGCCTGCAATCTGGTTTATGCAGCAACCGCAGGGAGAGGGGCACAGAGTGGCAGCGTGGTAAGGGAGGAACGCCTTACATCTCTCGTTCTAGGAATTTGCTGGAGAAGAGACTTACACACCAGGGAGAATGTGATGAACCTCAAGTTTGTAATCAGGCTGTCCATTGCTCTTGGCAGGCGGTGGCATATAAACACATGTGGAAACTACATTCTTGAGGTGTAGTTCTGGAAAGTGTGGTTCCCACTTGGTCAGCTGGTAGACTGCAGCTTAAACCTTTGTCATTTATTTTCCAAATGCCAATTTCACTTTTCTCCCCAAATCAGTAGAAGGCTTTCATTGTGCCAGTAGAGTCCTATACTCCAGGCCTGGTTTCTGAATAGCAGCTCTCATCAGCCTGCTGCACTTTCTTTTCTCAGAAACAGATACTGTCCAGAATTTTTCTGGTATCCTTGTTTTTAACTGTTGTGGCTTACTGAATGAAATTCGGTTAATTTGAAACAGATTCAGTATCATTCCCTTCAAGGATCAGTTCATCCTTCTGGGCTTGAGAGACAGAACACGCAATGCCTGTCTTCATCCGAATCCTTTGGATGTAATTTTCACCTCACGAAATTTCAGATTTCTACTAGAGACCATTCTGAATAAGGACACTGATGGGAAGTGAGCACACACACACCTCATCTTGTAAACGGAAGCTCAGTGCAGCACTCTTGATCATGTTCTGAACATGTTCCTTTCTATTACCCCACTGTTTGTCAGTTCTGCATTGATGTGACTGAAGTCCCTCGGGAGGGCTCCTCGGGGACTCTTCACAGTAACTGTGCATCCCTTCAGGGTGAGGTTGACATTTGTCTGAGGCTGAGAATGGTCTTCATTCTCACAGTAGATGCAGCAGAAAGGGAGGGGACCTGTTTCACTTTTAAGTTCAAAAAAATAAAGAAAATGACATTTAGCTCCCACAGCTACACCTCCGTCCCCAGGGAAACAGGCTCATCCTTCACACTGGTACCTCTCTTGAAGGACTGTATACAAAGCACGCAGAATGGTATCACTGGCCTTCGTGGATGTGGTAGCTCCAAGTACGCCTTCTTGGTACAAGTTATGTCTTGGAGTAGATTTGCAATTACTCTTAACAGCTGAGCAGCCTCACCAGGTGCCCACACCCTCTGGCTGGCCTGGAACTCAGAGATCACGCTGCCCTGCTTACCTTTCACTCTCAATGTCAAACTGATAAAGACCAGTTTGAAGATTTTTAAAAACTTTTTATTTATGTTTGTGACTGTATTAAAGTGCACCCCTGTTGTGCAGTGCCCGAGGGAGGCAGAAGAGGTGTTGGATCCCTGAGAACTGGAGTTACAGTTGTTTGCTGCTGTGTGGGTACT
This sequence comes from Eospalax fontanierii, assembly GCA_035773235.1. Lineage (NCBI taxonomy): Eukaryota > Metazoa > Chordata > Mammalia > Rodentia > Spalacidae > Eospalax > Eospalax fontanierii. The sequence goes on along the minus strand of CM069544.1, from coordinate 11,751,661 downwards.
GATATTCAAACCCAGGTCTTCTGCAAGAGCAGCCAGTGCTCTCAATGCTGAGCCATCTCTCCAGCTCTAGTTTGAAGTTTTTTAAAGTAAAATGTACAACAACAGAATTCCCTGCATACACTAAATTTCTGAAGCAATTTGAACAAAATTGACAGGAGCTGTTCTTATAACACGCTTCTTTAATGTCAGTAGTTGCTTTGTTTACCTTTGTAGAAAGCTGAGTTCAGTTCAGAGCCTCTAATTATTATGAAGAAAACCACCAGTCACCCTCCTACCCTCGAGCCCTGTCATCTGAATATAGTTGTTGGACATATACCACAGTGATTCTAATGAAGAACTTAAAGATGCTTTTTACCATGTGTGGTTTTCTGTTTTGGTCTGCTTAGCATGATCAGTCTGATCATGTGAGATTCTCCACCTAAGAGATTTAGGTAGAAGCATAGTAGAGTGACTCCAAAATTGTTAATTTGGAAATAATTAACATTTTAAACAGAAATAAAAACATTCTTTTATCTAAGTCAAGTTCATCTGCGTTCAGCCTAGAATCAAGTTTAGACTTGAGATAAAGAACTCAGTATAAAGATTTGGCATGGAAATTCCAGGCAGAGCTTTCTTTAACTGTGGCTGGGTCTGTGGGTGCTGAAAACCCTTGTAACAATGCATCAGCCAAACCTCTGCCTCACCCATAGTCACCCTTGATTGTCAGTGATGTCATTAGCTGCTTCTTGCCTTCTCCTACCCTTTTGAAATTGCTAGCACTTGAAACTTATATACGAGTATTCCTCGTATATTAAGACAGAGTGAGCTAATGACTAGTTAGTTCTGTTTGAGAGGAAAATAGAGGATTTGTTCTGTCCTGACGCAGTTGAGTCTGTCACTAAAAGTTCCTGTAAAGCTCTTAAAGGAGTATGTGTTTGTGCGTTTTCTCTTTAGAAATACTGTAAACTGCTCAGCTGTTCTTTATGATTCACAGAATCAAACATGGAAACTAGTATTATTTTAGAATGAAATTATATACATGGTCATAGTTTAGGGAAGATGAACCCATGCGCTATTAGCCTTTTTCAGGAAGAAATTTTCCTCTGATTCTCCCATGAAACAGTGCATCAGAGAACGCAGTGACTTTTGGTAAATAATTCTGTCACTTTATGTAGAAAATCTAGGGCAAATCATGAGATGGAAGAGAGGAAAAGAAATAAAATCAAGCTATTGAGCACTAGTGCATTTAAGATAGGAACGGGCTGTCTTATGGGTTGTTTTGGTGGCTAGTATTGACCGTATATTTGTTCTAACTCCATCCAAATTAGTCACACAATTTTGTTTGTGTTTGCTGGATCATAAGCAATTACCATTTTTACATGTATGAAACAGTTCAGGTACGGAAGTGTTCATGTTGTTCAAGCTACTACTATGGCAACCATAGGGTGGCTCCAGTCACAGAGAATTACGGTGTGCGTGTAATTAAAAGGTGGAAGGAAATGGAAACTTGGGAGCATTTTCTGTCTCCTTGGAGTACCATAGCTGAAGCCCCCACCCCAGCCTGTGGTTTTAGGCATTCAGAAATCAAGTACAGTTATTCTAGTATGCCTCTTCACTTTAACAGTACAGTTGGGAGTTTGTGGGGCGGACTAGAAAACACACTATCTTCTGACAGATTACCATAATCTGGAGTAATTTGTGTCTCCAGGGAACAGAAGTGCACACTGAAATGTCGGCACCCTACACCTGCAGGTCCTTGGAAGAATGAGGGAGGAAGCATGGTTGTGAGCTGAATCATTGGAGATTCTCTTTAAGTAGACTGTTCTTCTAGTGAAATACTCTGTGCTGATTTGACATTTTTTTGTCTTAGACGAGCTCATCTGCGCCTGTGTTTAGAACGCTTAAAAGTTCTGATTCCACTAGGACCAGACTGCACCAGGCATACGACGCTCGGTTTGCTCAACAAAGCCAAAGCACACATCAAGGTGAGAACTTTTGAGATTTGCACCATTCTCTAGATCCTCGTTTAATTATTAGTGGTGGTTTCTATTCATATTTGTAAACTAACTTATACCTTCCTTCATAACTGACCTGTAGAGAAGTATTTCTGAAAACAGACCAGCTAATCTGATGGAGCAACATAGCTCCACTAAATGAAATTGTCCTGGCAAGGGGCCATTTAGAGAATGCCTGGTGCTGTTCCGAAGCGGACAGTGGCGCCCTCTTGTGGAGATGACTTGATTTGGCTATGTCTCTCAGTATTTTTCCATCAAATACCACACCACAGGTTTCTCTTTTGTGGAGATTACTTCATAGTTCTTTTTGTTTGTTTGTTTTGAAGCAGGATCTCCTAGCCCCAGGTGACCTAGAACACACTATGTATACCAGACTGGCCTTGATCTCACCAAAATAAGAACTTTATATGTATTTTTATGTACACACACACATACACAAACACATACATGTACGTATATCTGTTCACGTTTTCTCTGCTAAAGAAAAAAATGTTTTAAGATGTTAAGTAGAAATCAGTTTTATTGTTTTACACTGGACTATATACAAATATAAATTAAATTTGATCATTTTAGAAACTTGAAGAAGCTGAAAGGAAGAGCCAGCACCAGCTTGAGAACTTGGAACGAGAACAGAGATTTTTAAAACGGCGACTGGAACAGCTGCAGGGTCCTCAAGAGATGGAACGAATACGAATGGACAGCATTGGATCGACCATTTCTTCAGATCGTTCTGATTCAGAGCGAGGTAGGCAGTGTCTCTTTCCTAATGAAATAGTCAGCATCTCTATCTAGATCCGGGGAGGGATGATTGGCAGACACATTATATTTGCTTCTTAGCCAGCACTGTAGTATTGTAGGTTTTGTTGTTTTCATACTGGGGATCAAAACCAGGGTCTAACATCTGCTAGGCCAATAAGGATATAAACCACACAGCTCCACTGTAGGTTTTATGGATCACAACATTTTATAGCAATGTCTTTGTGAACTCTGATTTTTTCATATATATATACATATATATATATATGTATATATATATCATTTTGAAATAATTTTAGACATAGAAAAGTTTTGTTTAGAAAATACAGTTTTCGTCTGCCCTTCATCCAGTACCCCTTATATAACATTGAAGCCAAGAAATTAACATTATTACAATACTAGTAAGTAACTGGACTTACTAATCAGTTACTTAAGTAACTGATAGGCTTTTTTCAAATTTAGTACATATCTTTTGAAGTAGTTTGAATACCGGCCAATCTGTTTATATAGTTAGTGTTCCTCAATTTGAATTTAATATTTTCAGATTATTAGATTGAGGGTATACTTTCGGGACAAGAAACAGAAATGATACTGTGCCTTTTAGTTGATTATTAGGAAGACACATTGATGTTTCATTGCTGGTGACACTAATCTTTACCTGTTCATTGTAAAGTACCACATCATTTCTCCTTTTACATGTTCTAGAACCTCTGTCTTTGACAGAATTAAAGAACAAAGCAATCAAAAAAGGTCTGAATTTTATTTCCCTTCTCTTCTTCAGTGCCTCCCATTAGCCCTTACACTGCAGAGTCCCAGAGCTGAGCACTGAGAAATTTAAACCTGACACTTGGGAAAGGAGAGTTCATGAAGTCTTGACAATTCAAAAATATTAGACAAGTAACACTTTGTTTGGAAGACTAATTTTCTTTCTGATGGAAATTTCAAAACATACTCAAAAGTACAGAGAAGAGGGTAATCACCTCTTGTGTGCCCGTTAGAACAGCACCAGCGTTCTGCCATTCCTGCTTCCTGACTGAAATGTGAACAGGCTTTGAGACAGAAGACTGAAAGAGCTACTCCTTTCATTCTACTTTTTACGGGGAAAAAACAGTATTTACTGCCTTTCGTTTTTAAAACGTACTGATGTATTATTGATGATTGTGTATGTAGTATTTAGCAAGGTATCTACTGATGACCAGGGTTATTATGCATTTGGTGTTTATGTCAGGCTATATCTGGGGCTGTATACTTGCCTCTTGTAAGACCCTCTCTCTCTCTCAAAGCTTGATGCTAGAAAATCTAAAGTAAACTCCTCCAGTCTACTTTCTGGTTGACTTAGTTACTAATTATTCATAATTCTGATAAATTTTAGAAGTCTATAGATGTATCGGTAGAATAATATCACAAAAGGTTTGGATGGATACGTTTTCTAGTTTTCCTATTTTTATTTCCCCCTCCTCACCCCTCCTTAAAGCAACTCTGATTAATAAACAGCACGGAGAATGAGTTTTTCATCTAATGGAAAACAGATGTTGTTTAACTACATGGGGTTGGGATCTTTTATTATTAAGTACTAATTCCAAATAGGCGGAGTGCTTTAGTGGGAGGTCCAGACGGACTGGCGTCAAAGGGTTTTAGCAAATTTGCTGCCTAAATTAAGACCACCACTGTATACCAGAATTCTCTTTTGCAGAAAAGTCTCTTGAACTTAAATTGCATATTTTCCAGAGATCACCGATAAGTTTGTTTTCTAACATTTATTTCCCTTTAATTTTTGAAGGTGTACATACAGATTATTAATCATCTTTTTCTTTTTTTTTTTTTTTTGCCAGAGGAGATTGAAGTGGATGTTGAAAGCACAGAGTTCTCCCATGGAGAAGTGGACAATATAAGCACCACCAGCATCAGTGACATTGATGACCACAGCAGCCTGCAGAGTATTGGGAGTGACGAGGGTTACTCCAGTGCCAGTGTCAAACTTCCCTTTACTTCCTAGAACCCAGCATGACATACAGTGCAGGGCAAAATATTCACTGGGCCAATTCAGTACAGTCTCTTACATTGGGTTCATGATGCAGTCTCCTCTTTAAAACTAAATAAAACTATACTTGAACAAAAGGGTCAAAAGACCTGTATTGAAGCAAATACTTAACAAAGTGGGGTAGAGCCTCCCCAGCAGAACAAATACTCATATTGGAAAAAAATACAATTTCTAATGGCAGCAGAAAACTGTGTGAAATTATCTCGAGTTGATTTAGTTGATTTGAGAGGACAATGGAGATTCCATTGTCCTTTTCTAGTTTGCTCATGCTCTATTGAGTAGACATTTAAGGGTGGGGTTATGAACCCTCCCTGAGCTTTTTGGCCCTAGAAACAAAATCAGACTTACAGTAAGGAAAAGACAAGATAATCATTAGGCATTAATTTTGAATAGCTAAAGAGCTATTAAAACTCAGCCTCAAAGACAGTTTATCATGAAGCCTCTGGTGGATGATCAATTCTTTAGAAAAATAAAATTAAAAAGCTCATTTCATGCTCTGCAAAAGGAGAGACTCCCATGAAGCCTTTTGAGAGATCATCATGCAGCTCAGCTTTCTGTTGGATTCCATGCTAAGCAAGCTAACCTTATCCTGCATTGTTAGCACTAGGGCACCCCACCTCCAGCTCACCCCCTAGGCAACATAGGGGTGACCCCTGCATGACAGCCTGTGTCACACAAGGCCTATGAGTATGGTTTGGGGGCCAGAAGGAAAAAAGCCCCACGTGCCTCTGTGTCTGTGTGGATCTGAAGAGTTGTGCACGCAGTTTAGCAGGCCAAGGTCTGAGCCATGGCAGCATTTTTATTTGAGATTTTGATAACTGTTTATATGTGTTGAAAACCAAAATGACATCTTTTTAAAGCTTGTCCATAAGTAAACATAGATGTCTTTTATAGTGGAAAAAACACATGGGAAAAAATTCATCTATTTTGATGCAGCATTTGATAATGATAAAACACCTCACACCTCACTTTATAGTGCACAAAATGAATGAGGTCTGGGCTAAGTAGACAAAGGTCAATGCTGTTTTTGTTTTCTTTTAGGATCATTACCTTTTACCAGCTTTTAACTGTCTGATATCCATAGTAGACACACTATCATAGTTAACATAGTTAAGTTCAGCACTTGTCTCATGTTAATGTAAAGACTTGCTTCCATTTCCCACAGGCTGTCTCCTCTCTCACACACCCACTGTGCAGGTGCTATTGTTGCTCTGATAAATATTTTCAGAAATGTTATTTTCTTCTAAGTGAAATTTCTAGCCTGCACTTTGATGTCATGTGTTCCCTTTGTCTTTCACACTCTAAGGTTTCCATCTGGTCCTCTCCTTTGTCCTGGGAAGCCCTCCTGGAGACCTTACCCCCAGCTGTTTGGACTTTGTATTCTTTAAATAATTTAACTACCCTTAATTACTTAAAAAAAAAGCTTTATGATTTTCATAACTTATTGCTGATTTTAATGGGTTGTTAATTTCAGTCCTGTAGTTTTATTTTATGTTTAGATAGGGCTGGGCAAGGAAAAAGAAAATAAAGACAACCATATTCAGCAGTGTTAGAGTTATCTTTGTAAATAACACTTTAACAGCACTCAACTGTTTCCATGTATGAGATGTACTGTTCTGGTCACACACAAAGCCTCAGCATACATACACACACTCTCATGTTCTTACTGTGCCCCCTGGAGTACCTGTTCCTTGACTGTGCTGTGTTTGAGTGGGAGAAATTCTTTGCAGTAGAAGTGTGTTGAAAAGCTGCATGCCTTTAGAAATCTGCTACACTTGAGGTGCTAGGGACTTGAAAAAACATGACAAAGCAAATGCACTTTTGTGGCTGAGGTCAGTTATTTCTGACTTCACTTCTGGCCAGGTAAGATGTTGCTCTGTCCATCTGCTTACTTCACACTTTCCCAAGTGAAAAGGAGTTTTTGGCTCAGTACTGGAATTGAAGATCATTCAGGCATATTTTTATGTGCTGCCATTTTGTGTAACTACTGGATGATGGGAAGCCTTTGAAAACTTGTAGTACATCAACTGCCCCCTAAACTACTTCCCCAGACTTGTTTTTCTTTGCAATTAAGTATTAACTTTTTAAAAGTCAAATTAATTTGAAGATACAAAAGTTATTACAAAAATAAAAACTTAATAATGAATATGAGTTATTATAACACCCTCTCCATGAAGGCAAAATTATGAAGTGTCCACACCTTTAGACAACCGTCTCCTAAATGTCTACATTGCTACTAAATCAGAAGTTCTAATGACAGGTTTTTGTTTTGTTTTGTTTTGTTGGAGACAGGGTCTTCCTGTAGCCCCAGCTGGCCTAGAACTCCCTATGTAGATCAGGCTGGCCTCCATCTCAGAGAGATGCCTGTCTCTGCCTCCAGAGTGCTGGGATTAAAGGCATGCCACCACACTTGGCTCGACAGTATGAATTATTAACTACAATTCCTATTCTAAAATGTAAACATCTACTTATGTTAATGCTACATAGCCTGACTGCAGTGTTTAATGTCCTTGATAACCACTTTCAAGCAGTACATAAAGATTTCTGTCATTCTTACTGTCTGATCTGCTTGCTGCTAACTTTCAGGGCCCACACCCTTTTGCAATTTGAAAATAAGCCTGCAAGTTCTCATTTAGTCTCACTGACCTTATTTAGGATACTGTTCTAATAAAATGCCTGTGCTTTTTATACAGAGAGGATAGGTAAGTCCTATACCACCAGTTCCTATTACCAAAGTTTTGACTCAGTTCTGGTTTGTGGTTGTACAGGAACTATACAGTACCCTGTTTTTTCTAGTCCCTGTGATGATGCCTCCTTTTAGGATTGAGATTTTATAAAACAGAATTGAGGCAATGTTTTAACCATTTCAGGGGTTTTTCTTTCACTTGAAGCCACTGCCTTTCCTCTTTTATCCTCCTCCTGAAAAAGTTCTGAACCAAGTCATGTTCCCAGCATACCTACCAAAACCGCCTAATGTGATAAAATAAGTGCTTTACATCTTAATCTCACTAACAACATTTGATAGATCCTATACAAATCACCTAATTTCTTCCTAGAGCCCATTTCCTCCTGTAGTTGGTACAGGCTTGAAATCTAAGGGTTTAAACTGATACGTGCAAACTAGTCCCATACCCTTAGAAATCTGGGAGTATATGAGGGATGTACTTTTCACATGTATGTGTTCGTGTGTGGGCAGGTGTACTTGCATGTGTAGGTCAGAAAACCACCCTGGCATTGTTCCTTAGGCAACATTCACCTTTGGGGGAAGGGGATATTTTTATGTGTGTTTTGCCTGCATGTAAGTGCACCTGTGTCCTGCAGTGCCCAGAAGAGGATGTCAGATCTCCAGGAACTGGAGTTAAAACTGTTGTTACCCATCGTGTTGGCTCTAGAAATGAAACCTGGGTCCTCTGCTATCCTAAGACTAGGCTTCTCAGTGGCCTGGAACTTACCAAGTGGGTGAGGCTATGTGTCCGCCTGTAATTTACAACTCTTGAGATTACAAACCTAGCTTGTTTTGACACAGGGTCTCACTATGTAAACCAGGCTGGGCTGAACCCACAGAGAATTACTGGCCTCTGCCTCTTGAGGGCTGAGATTAAATAAAGGTGTGTGCCACCATGCCTGGCCCATACCAGAGCCCTGTCTGTGGGTCCTGGGGATCAGACTCTGGTCCTCAGTCTTCTAAGGCCAGCATTTTACTAACTCGGCCCATCTCAACTTTTTTTAGCTCCCAGTTTCATGCATTTTGTCATGTATAAGGCCTATCAAGTCTGTGTACTCAGATGGCTCTTGGTGAGTTCATCCACTTGCAGCCTGTCTGCCCTCCTTTATGGATCAGTTCCTCCTCACCCCGCAGCCATCAGCTGATAACAGTTCCTTGCCAAAGGTGTGACCTCTGCCTGTTCCCCCAGTTCTGTGCTGGTTTTGTCTCGAGTTTACAGGGGTCTTGTGCATGCTGTCACCACTGCTGTGAGTCTAGATGAGCAAGTTCTAGAAGCTCTAAGACTTTCCTTAAGGTTTCCTCCCCTTGCTCTTGCAATCTTCTCCACTCCACCCTCCTTCTGCAATGGTCCCTAAGCCCTGGATAGGTAACATTCAATATAGGAGTCCAGGAACCCACACACTGCAGACTCTCCCCCCACTCTGGCCAATTGTGCTCTTCTATATGTATTGTCTGTTGCATGAGGAAGCTTCGCTGATGAGAGTTTTTTCCATCCCTAACATTGAATCTTAGTCACTTTCTTACAGAAAAGGCCTGTTTTAAAAATATTGGCTCATTAAAAAAAATACTGGTTCATAGAAATACAATTCCATGGCAGGTAAGGTTTTTTCTTATAATTAGCCCACATGATCCTTCCACCTCAGCTTCTGATGGGACTACTGGATACACTCACCTGCCTTGAGTTTTTAAGTCTATGCCTATAGACTTAAAATGTTGTTTTTTGCCTGCATTACATTAAGTGCACCTGTGTATACGACGCCTTCGGAGGTGAGAGGGCACTGGCTCCCCTAGAGCTAGAGTTAACAGTTGTTAACTGTCATGTGGTTGCTGGGAACTGAACCCAGGTCCTGTGTAGAAGCAGCCGCTCAACCATCTCTCCAGCCCCTTACTGAACTTTTTTCAAACATAGGCTTTTAAAGATAATTTTATCATCAGTTTTAATGATTATCTGGGTTTTTTAAAAAAGCCTTATTTGAGGCTGATCATATTATACAACGGTAACACCACTGCGTAACTGAGTGCTAGTTAATATTCAGTGCTACCCTTAGCAAAAAAAGCAGTGTCTTGGCCCATGTACTAGACTGAACAGTAAGCTTTTCTTATAACCTAACTTCGATGCTATGGGCTGAAACCTAAAACTGCACATGATATGTAAATGTTCTACTGCTTAACTGTATCACAGTTCTTAATCAAGCCAATGGTATACAATTTGAAAGATACTTTCAGACAATTTTACTTGTTGACAGTTTTACCCTTTTGGGGTCAAAAACAATAGCTCAGATGAAACACTTAAAACATTGCCACTTGGACTGGGAATGGCTTACAAAGCCCAGGGATTGGTCCCTAGCACCCAGTGAAGTGGTACTGATGCTGCATGATGCTTAAAAATCCCAACACTGGAGGGACAGAGGAAGATCAGAAGTTTAAGGTCATCATCTGCTACACAGTGAGCTTTACACCAACTGGGGTTACGTGACACCATGCCTGAACAATGGAACCTGCCAACCAACTTTACTTCGGAATATCTTCTGTTCCTTCTGTTCTTAACTCTTTACCACACAGTGCTTAAAGTCTCTACTACTAAGGAAATAACAGTTACTTCTGTTCACACCAGGGCACAAAACAGCCTTCTTAAATTACTAACAAGTCACAAAGTATTTGAGATATATATTAAAAGATAAATGTGAAAGGCCAGTTGTATCTTAGAGTAGCTTCTTCATACTTGGAAAGTTAGGTTAAATAAATCTCATTTTGGAGGAACAAATTCCAGGCAAAAGAACCAAAGGGATACTTACTCCTTCCTGCTACTTCTGAGCAATGAAAAACTGGACAATTACCATCTATTAAAGGCTAGCCTAGCTGCAGATCTTGGGCTTCAACTCTACAGAGTTCCCAGGATATGGAGTCAAGTGTTTCCTCCAAGCCTGAATTCTTTTTCTCAGGTCAAAAATTCACTGCATCTTGCTAAAGTAAATACAGGGCTTGAAAGGGGGAAAACAAGAGCACATCAGTTTCTGGAAGAAAGGGAAGGAATTAGCCAGAAAAATAATTAACTATGACTTTGGGCCCCAAGTTGAGAAATTAGCTCTTTAAACAAAAAGCCAACCTTTCTTCCTAATGAGTGTAGCCACAGACCTTGAAAGACTAAGTAAAGAAACAAAATATTCTAGTGACACACCTATACTGTGTTCATAGAATGAAGCTGGTAAGGTGCACAAAAGCAAGCTATCAGTGTTTACTGCTCTGGAACTACACAGAACCAAGTATCCTAAAATGTTTTTGAAGTTGTCAACCATTACAGACCCACTGCTGAGTCTCAGACCCACACTCACAGGCACAAAAGAACCATTCCCCTTACAAATACTGGAAGCTGAAAAGGCAATTGAAAAACCTCAAAGAGATGAAAAGCTTGTCTTATTGTTGGCTTCTGGCTATACCAGAATTCTTAGACTGTCCTTTCTGTAATACCAGTTTCAGAACGACTTAACCTATCTACATACATTTATGCTCTTTAAAAAAGGAGCAAAGGGATTACTTGGGTATACTGGATAACTTGGGCTTTGTGTTTGTGGGACTATAGAATTACCTGTTATTTTGCCTGCTATGCTCTTCCTCTCCACTGCAGGAAAAATTCAGTTTAACTTGCAACTCAAAAATCCTAAATATAAAGAATGTTTACATTTACTGTTGAATTTACAAATTACTACTGACTGCTTCATAGTATCAATACTACGTGAACTTCTGTAAGGATTTTAAACAAATACATAAAATCTTGTTGGTTTAAACAGATTTTTCTCCCTATCCAAGCTAGGCAAAAAGCCAAATCAAACTTTTGAGTAAATTTTTGGCAGAATTTATAACTGGTATTCTTCACCTCTAAAAGGTCTAACTATAAATTACAAACCCCTAACCTACTGACCCAAGTCAAACACAAAAACCCTAACTCTCCTTTGCTACCTGACTGGCCTCCCTTGTGCTTTTTTTCAAGGGAAACGCACTCTACTCAACATTAAGACCACACCACACTGGACGAACACACACATACCCTTCACTGTGACAAAAACAAGCATTTTTTAAAAGGATGGTGGCACACACCTTTGATCCTAGCACTCAGGAGACAGAGAGGCAGGTGGATTTCTGTGAGATCAAGGTTAGCCTGGTCAAAAAAAAAAAGTCTGGCTAATTTTACATATTTTCATTTTGATGCCTAGTCTTCATAATTAGGCTGATAAAACCATCACTAAAGGTAATTTTTATTTCAGAAATCAAAGTTTTATTCATTAACCTACAGCATTGTTCTCAACTAAGGACGCACATCAGAATCAGGTATGGTGTTTATAGCATACTTAACATTTGACTGGGTAAGTCTAGGATAGGACCCACATCTAGGAATTCCTCCTTAATTTTAAATAGTATTATAATAGTTATATAACTTTTACTCCATCTCCCATTAAGAACTATAATCTGGCTAGGTGTGGTGTTGGTACACACCTTTAATACCAGCACTCCGGAGACAAAGGCAGGTCGATCTCTGTGAGGTCTAGGCCAGCCTGGTCTACATAGGGAGTTCCAGGCCAGCTACAGGGTGACCCTGTCTCAAAACTAACTGTATTTTTAATGGGAAATGAAGAACCTTTACAATGATTTACTTGATGCCATTTCAATAGTAGTTTTAACTGGGTGCTTCAAATCACAAGCAGTGGGTGTTATGTACTATAATATAAACTGCTATCCTTCAAATAAAGGAAATCACAGTCGACAATGCCGTTCCACAGTAAATGGCAGACATTCCTATAAGGCTTACCATATTTAGACAGCCAGATATGTAAGACAGGCCCTCTTTACACCTAATAATTCTAAAACCCTAAAGAACAAGTATTTCCATTCTAGAGCTGAGGAAAATGAAAGAGAAGTTACAAACACTAGTCAACAAGTGGCAAGTCAGGGTTCAACAGCTGTCTGTTCTAGTCGTGACCCTTGCAATGAATGTGCTCTATAAGCCTCCGTACATGTTCGTTAGAAGAGCATCTACTACTGATTTCTGTTACTATTTTTGATTACTAATTTTGGGCTATTAGGTCAACCTCAAAAGTCAAATCAAGCTTTGAGAAGATACATGCAACCATTCCTACTCAGGAGTTAAAAATCAGATTTTATTTTTAGCTTGTCACCAAAAACTTCAAGTCTTTTATTGACAGGGGAAACTACAATAAATTTCATTATCAAAAACATTTTAAGGTCAGGGCTCCTATTTGATTTTAGAATATGGAGAGCTTAACCACCTTCGTTTGTAAAATACTACAGGTATGAAGCATCTTTTCAACTTCAGCACTAAAAGATTAGGTACTCATCTTCCCCAGAGCCCTAACCTTCAGTATAGTCCAAAGACACCAATATCACCAACGCTAAGATAATCCAAAAGGCCACATCTAGATCTCTGACACAAGAGATACTGATCTTATACTACATGCCTATTTTCAAAACAAATTTTATAAGATCATATCTTCATTTTCTAAGACAAAATCCTCATGGAAAATAAATACACAGAAAGGAAGGCCCACTGCTTAAGAAAGAATGGTCTCAGTTACAAAAGAACTGCCTATATAAGCACTAAGTAAAGTACCATTCTAACAAACATACCAAGGCAGTATCAAACCATTTTCTGGGGTCACACAATCCACCAAGTGTCCTGCTACTAGCTACTGTATTTTCACTCAAAGGATTTCCTTATAACTCTTTCAGATGTTTGTTACAACACTAGTAAGATGAAATTTTACCTTTAAATTCTTCAGGCTTTAATACCTTCCAGCCCTCAAACTGGGAATCTAATCCAAGGCTTTGCACGTACTAGACACTCTACCACTGAGCTCCATCCCCAGTCTAAGTAACCCCTTCTCTACTGCAATTTCTGCATTTTTGTTCTACTTGTGTAATAATCATTTAAAAACAAAACAAAAAACTTGACATCCTGGTCTGGAAAGAGAAATAAAGAATTCCAAATCTCATCACTGACCTTCAAAAAGTTTCAGTTTACCAAACAAAATGTGCAGAATAATTTAACTTACAAACAATTCCATACACACCCACTGGTCCTTTGGGATTCAATTCCTTACAACTAATGGAGGGAATACTTAAGGATTTGTGGAAACCTTTATTTATTACAGACTCTACATCTCTTCCATGGTAGTCATGTATGAAAGTTTGAGGCTTACTCACTACAACAAACTGCAGCTACAGACTTGTGACCCCTTTGTCAAAGCACCCTGAAGATTTTAAAAACACTTTATTTAATAAAAGTTAAACATACAAAACTGAAATTAACATATATCCTAAAAACTGTCTTCTTCCAATAATAGAAGACCCCTTCTCTATGCATATATTTGGCTTAAACTCAACTTGGGATAACTGTGATGCTCACACCAACAAATGCTGGCAACTTGATCTAGTTAATAAAAATTACAAAGTCAGCTACATGAACATAATATACAGGGAAATTAATTATGGTCAGATTAATGCACAAGAAATACAAGAAAATTTTAATCATGAAACATTCAGTACTCTTGTTCATTAATTTAGCCTTTGTGTTTTTTTTTTTTTTACAAAAATAGTATCTACACTGTATACAGGGCTATACATCAGCTTTTGTTTCCCATATAAACATTACACATCCAAAGAATGGTGCCACTGTCATCTGAAAAATCAACAAAGGAAAAACAAACATACAGACAAAAGACCAAACAATAAACACCTTAGAAGGGGAGTTCATCCTAAACATGGTTTTTTATATAAAATTACAACTCAATGACAAAAAGAGGTGGGTCAATTGAAGAGATGGCCCAGGAGGCCTGGGAAACAAGTTATTCAAGGAAAAAACCCTAAAATAAACTTTGCCATTTATAACTTAACCTCTACTTAGGCTTGGGTGGACAATGGCTAGTTTTTCAAACTGAAAATAAAGAAAAAACAGAAAAGATCTCTTTAGCAGGCTGGCATTCTGCTGTGATGTTCCAGTGAACTGTTAGAATGAGTTGAGTGCAAAGCATCCGAAAATTCCAGGTTATGACTTAAAACGTCTTTATGTAACATCAGTTAAGTGGGAGCCCGAAGACCAACAAGTCATCTAAGTGCTGATTTACGCAGCATCTACCCAGAAAAGTTGCCTTGTTTAACAAACTCTGAGGGAACTGTGTAAGTAGTAATGAAAAGTTAAATGAATCGCAGTTATCAAATGTAATTTCTTCAAGTTTCATTCTGCTGCAGTCAAACAGTGACAACAATGTATTTTCCTTACTCATCTAACAAATAATTTACCTTTAGAAAAATATAAGGATTAAAAAGGTAAATGTAAAGCCCTGCAGAGATGAAATCCAACAGTTTCTCTGATTACTGAGGCATCAAATGCCTGACATTGTATTTAGATGTATCTTGATATTGTGTCATAGGCTTGTCCGCAATTCCACAAGTTCCTACTCCGACTTTGCCAGTTACACTTTCAGGTGAAGCAAAAATACTCCTCTTTACCTACAGGAAACAAAATTAAAAACATTTGTGATTTTTAACCTTTACTATTAAAATATATTCAAGTTCTAATATTTATAGAAAGGAGCACACTGCTGTTTGTCTAAAGTAAATAGTGAGAGTTTCATGCTGAAAACCATTTAACTTGTAGGTTGTAGAAAAATATCATTACATACTCAGAAAGCTTGTCTTGAGACTGTCTCAAAACTTCAGGTTTTCATTCTCAAATCCTCTTTCAGGTATGAGCTATCTATTCTGGTATAAAGAGTACTGGCTATAATGAATTTTATACTGAGGCCTGCTGTGATGTCTTAATCATCCACTCCCTTGCCCTTTGCAAGCCAAGAAACAAGACATCTTTATGAAAAGGAAACACCACTTTCCACAGCGGCTATCAAGATATGGGGAAAGTCAGATTAGCCTTATCCGAACTAAACACTTACAAATTCTAGTTACTTTCTACCCAACAGACTTAGAAAGGAAAGCATACCAAAAGAACCTGGAGGCTTTTTAAAATGGATGCCCAGCATAAAAACATGTTCACAAAGCAGACAGTTCAGTGTATTACCTAGAAGTAGTTTGAAGGCATCAAACAATTCAACAGATTTGTTATTCCCGGTATAAACACAAAGTTTTTTATTGTGAACGTGGCTAAGTATAACAAGGATTCTGAATCAAGAATTGGTTAAATCATGTCATCTGGAAAAAAAAAATCTATAGATCTTCTGCTTTTTAAAGTTATCTTAATGGTAGTTGGATATTCAGACTTACAAAATGTGATGAAAGATTACCAACCTGGCCTTTTTTGTTTTTAGAATAAGCTCTGTTGTTGAACTGTTGCCATTTCACCTTCTGATCCTCTCTTTCCTGCTCAAGCTCTTTTATTCTCTGTGCTTTTTTCAAAGCTTTCTTCTTTTTATATTCACGCTGTTGTGCAATCATTTCTTTTCTGTGTAGAAAACACAGAACTAAAGTCAACTCTTAAAATTTGAAAGATTACCTCCTTTTAACAGTGCAAAAGCAAAACAAACAAAACAAAAACCCCAGAAACCCTCACATACTAGTTTATTAGTGAAACAAATTTCATTCAAAAAACAAACAAAAAACAACGCCCAAAACCAGGTGTGGTGAGGCATGCCTATAATCCCAGGTAGAGACAAGAGAATTTCAAGAGACAGGAGAAGTTCAAGGTCATCTATGGCAAGACAGCAAGCTGAAGGCCAGTCTAGGATACATGAGACCCTATATCAAAAAAAGAAAAGAAAAACAGGACTGGCAAGATAGCTCAGTGGTTTATCCTTTACAGTGCTTCTGCCAAGCAGAGCAATCAGTTTGACCCCCAGGATCCACATGGTGGAAGGAGAGAACAAATTCCAGCAGGTTGTCCTTTGACCTCCACACTCACACAATGAATAAATAAATGCAAAATAATGCCAATCATCGGGTACTATGAAACTTTCCTTTAAAGAGAGGGGATGTAGCTCTGTGGTGAAACAGCAGCGTAGCACTCTACAACCATGGTTTCCTTGGTCAGCAGTGAAAGACAACAAAAACGTTTCTGTGTGTACACACTTAGCATTCTACCACACATGTAAATCAAGTATTTCATCTATGATTTTTTATTTGACCTTTATATACATTTTGCAAATTGTGCCTTAGGAAAATTAATAGCAACATAGTATGTGCCTATAACCTAGGAGACAGAGGCAGGAAGATCAGGAATTTATGGTGAGCATCTGGTACATACTGAATTCAAGGTCAGCCTGAACTACATGTGACCTGGTGTTAAAAACAACCAAACCAAACCAAACCCTCAAACACCAACTCTTACTCTCCCATAAAAAAATGAAATCAGTATCAAATTTATAAATTTCTAAAAATACAGTTGATGAGTAAAATATATGCCAGGATTTGGAAAATGTATATGAAGGAGAGATTTAATGCAAAGAAAATTACTTTAACAAGATTGGAAGAATGCCACAACAAAGGTAAGTTGTAACAACAAACAGCAAAACACCAAGGATTCCAGAAACAAGACCAAATCTAAGACTACTGGTAATCTCTGCTTATTAACACCGAGAGAAGATGAAGGGAGAGGTTTGTAAGAGAAACAGTAAAAATCTAGTTTCTGCTGCACCATATAATTATCATCATGAAGCTAAGTGATGGCTTTTACACAGAAGTCAAGAGTGAAACTAGAGATAAAACGGGACTTTACAATCTTATTTTCATATCCAGGATATTTAAATGTTATTTAAAAAAAATGGTGGAACTTTCCTAAATTCAATTATATCTATGTAGCATCTTAAAATTTGAAAATGTTTTTTAAAAATCAATCATAAACACATAAAATTGTGGCAAATATGAAGTTAAGACACTGTTAATCCTACCTCATAAACAAGTATCTTAGAAAACTGCACTTCTCCATCCCAGGATGTGGTGGGTTTAAGTGACTCCATCAAACTTATGCCTGGATTACAGCACAGAGCCTTCCCTCTTCTAAGCCCAAATCTCATCATATCATAGCCTCCCTACGTACAATGTTACCAGTGGCTTACAAGTGCTAACCTCTTTCGTTGAACTATCTACCTTCCAGGCCCAAGCATTTTAAGCACAAGTGTATGTCACCTCTACCTCGCCACACTTTTTAAAGTAAAGAGGTATCAAGCTTTCATTTTTTTCCCCTTTACTAACTCTTGTTTCAAGTATCAGTTTAGATGTCGTTTACGCGAGCATTACGGTACCTCTTCTTTGTTCACTTAAAATTACCTCTAAATGTCCTTTCACAACTTCCACTTGATTGCTTAAGTTCCCTTTCTCCTAGCCCCCTTTTTCGATGGTGGGAATGCACACCAGCTAAACAAGCTCTCTACTACTAAGATATATCCCAAGCTCTAAAACACTTCCTTAATTGTGTTCTTGTCTGGATACAGATTCAGCAGGAACAAGACCCAAGATGATCTCCATGGTGGCACAGCCACAGGACCTAGCTAACAAAACCAAAGATGCATTTAGTACACAGTATGCTCCATACGTACTGAATGCCTAAGTACAAACTGAAATGTCTCCACTTTACATACACATCTAAGCATACAAATACAGACAATACGGATCCTATGTTAAACAATATTTTCTTTTTTTTTGAGACAGGGTTTCCCTGTAGCTCCAGCTGACCTGGCACTAACTGTGTAGACCAGGCTGGCCTTGAATTCACAAAAGATCCATCTGCCTCTGCCTCTGCCTCTGCCTCCTCCCAAATGCTGGATTAAAAGTGCACCACCATGCCGGGCAACAATGAAAAATCATGACCTCACTCAAATGTAGTCTACATGGATTATCTTTACAAACTACCTCCAGCACCCAAATGGGGAAAACTGAACATGCTGAAGACAAAGTTAGTTACACCTGAGCACGCAGGCTAAGGCAGGAGAACGCAGGACTGTAAGCTAGTCTATGCTACACAGTAAGAACCTCTCTTGTGGGAGAAGGGGCCACTTACTTTGACATGGGTTTGTTGCCACTGTCCTCCTTTGCCTTCCTTCCTTCTTCTACAGGCTTGAGGTTCAACAATGGAGTCACTTCAGCATTGCCGTAACCAGCGAAGGTGATCGCAGCGGTGCCGTTCTCTTCGTCTATCTCCTCAATCTCCGCTTCGTAACACCTGTAAAGATATCATGGCTGTAAGCAGGTGAGTAAAGATTTAGTACTCAGCCTACAAGACTTATACTGCAGTGATCAATTATCACGTGTCCCTAGAATCGACTGCTGCAATTAAGGGGCCTTTTTGGCAAAAACAACACAAAAATAGTTTGGAGTTAGGCACCTGCTATTCAAGGTCCTAATTAAAATAGTGCCAAGAAAATTTCTTATATTTATATCTACTTAACATACTTCATCTTTTGGAGAAAAGCTTTTTTTAAACAATTGATTTCAATGTATGCACAGCAGAGAAGTGAGTTTATCAACTATTCACTTTTCAATTTGAGGAGAAAATAATTTAGATTGTTTTAGAAAACAGCAATTCTATTTTCTTTCCTCTAGGATCCAAACCATTCTTCTCCCCCCAAAACTTAATCTAAACTAGTCCTATAAATCATTGTCTGTAAAGATTAAAATAGGGTATTCAAACTGAATAAAAACATCTTACCATTGTATTTCATTAATTCATGTTATAGTTAGAGGGTTTTCTACACTTACTGTCCGTCTTCACTCCAGATCGCCATGCACTTGTCCCCTACTTTCCATGAGTGAGTAGGCTGAGGAGAAGCAAAACTGTCTGAACTTGCAAGAGTTTCCGAAGGTTGAGTTGACAGAAGGTCTTTGGTTAATTCTATAACTTCCTAAAACAGAAAACAAAAGCTGTTAACATTTTTGTCACTATTATCAACTACTTTCTTTGGCTTTTCAATACCAGTTCTCACATCACAGAGCAGTTACATACACTACATGTGCAGTTCATAATGCGATTAAGAATACTGCTGTTACTCTCATGTGCAGACTGAGGAACAGCTTCTATATTAGTAAATAGTGGACCTATGATTTAAGCCATTTAGGCACCTTCAACTTTACCATAAATACTACTAGAAATAAAGGTAGATGGGTTTCAACTATGTATTACCTCTAAATGCCTATTCTGACTGAACAGATATCTCTACAAATGAGATACAGACATGGAAATGGATTCAAGACCATTTTTTTACAACTCCCATGTATATCTCATGCAACTACAGTTTTATAGGGCATGGGTTGGCAGGCCTATCAGCTGTCTAGCCAAGATACCTTCTCCCCAAAGACTCCAGAACACTGGAAGTAGTCTTGTTAGCTCACAAAATGTTCCTACTTATACATATGTCTAC
This sequence comes from Eospalax fontanierii, assembly GCA_035773235.1. Lineage (NCBI taxonomy): Eukaryota > Metazoa > Chordata > Mammalia > Rodentia > Spalacidae > Eospalax > Eospalax fontanierii. The sequence continues at coordinate 11,731,771 of CM069544.1, read as the reverse complement.
TAAAATACTGCAGGTATATGTGTAAAAGGCAAGTTATTTTTCTAGTTATTTTAAATGTTACACCAATTGAGTGAAAATCTAGATTTAAAATAGTCTATATTTATCAAGCACAACAGCACAGCTTCATTTAAAAAGACAAAAATAATAGTAACTCACACAGGCAATGCTTCTCTGGGTGGCAAATAGTTTTTCTAATTCAGATTTACATTTATTAGTTTGAGCCAATAATATACATAGGTTACCTATCTGCTATATTCTTACTCTAATGAAGATCTGTATGTGTCAAGTGATTTTCTAAGAATTTGCACATCTGTTCCCCACATGGTTGCATAAGGCATCATATTGTGTTTGGAGACAAATATTAGCAAAATTAGACTCAAGTTTCTTCTGGCACCACTGGAGTTTCATAATAGCTGTTCTGATTCAGCAGCCAGCAAAGTTAAATATTACCTCTCCTAAAGAGTCTAAATCTTCCTGGCTACTTCTGAAAAACTACTTGGGCCTTAAAAAAATTAAGCACACAGAGAAAAGTCAGTTTGTGAATTAAAAAAACTAAAAGCTAAAAGACTCAGATGAAAATTCAGTTTAAAAAAAAATCTCTAAATTTTACCAAATAGATATCCATCTTTTTATTTTTTAAGTTGCTTGTGGTGAAGTATGACTTTCTATTAATTCTGCAATACTGGAGACTGAACCCAGGGCCTGTGCATACCAAACAAGTGCCCTACCACTGTTCCACCTAGAACCCTCAAATATTTCTTAATTAAACAATCCTATGCAAATCAACCAGGAGAGCCTCAAATAATAAGTACACAAAAAGGAGGTTAAGTATCCAGTCAAGAGACCACAAAATCCTTGTCATTACTTGTACATTCTTCTAGGGTCATTTAATTATTAAAGCACAAACATAAATTCTACATCTGTAGGTCTCAGATTTAGAACTATTTCTTTTATGATAGAACATTTTCCCACCATATTCATAAGGAAACATATTTTCATCAAAGAAAAGAGTCCTGAAAAGCTGTGCCATGTTACTAAGAATTTCAGAGTCCTATGCTGAAATGGCCCTTTTGTGAACAACCAGAGCATTTATAATGTCCTGTACCTTTGCTATGACTTTACATGTCCCTCCCAATAAATTATGAAAAAACTTCTAATTGTTTTCTTCACATGTGCATATGGACCAAAGTATTAGAAAAACTATTTATGTATGAGGGGGTTCTTGAAGGTACATACCATTAATTACTTTTCCTCCCCCAAGTCTGAGTTCTGAAACTGCTCCTTCATTGACAGATGGGCAGCAGTTACAGTAATCGGCAATTCCAGGAAGCATCAGGTGTTGTGATCTATTTATCAGCAGGTCAAAGGGGGTGCACTCAAGCACTCTGCTTACTGAAGGAAGGCGTTTCGGGGATGCAGAGAGCCACTGTAATATATGAGACAAGTGACTTGACCCCTGCCTCCTTTAGAACCCGTTTATTCAGCAATACAGCCTAATAAATTGACTATTTTTGTGATTACTATAGACTGCCTAGGGAGCTAATGAGTTAACTAGCCTGGATTTTAATACTTTCTCTTCTAAGTGAAAAAGGCAGTTAGGACTTCAGTAATTAATTTGTTGCCTGCCAAGGAATATTATTCTATATAAAGACAACACATAAAAAGAAATGTGGAAACCTTACTGGAGAAAGGAACAGGAAAAGGAATTAAAAGCCATTATGATGGCCCTAAAAAGAGAAAATGAAAAAGCCACGGGCTTAATAGACTTTTTATTAAATATAATAGGCAGGATTTACATACTAATGGCATAAGATATATACGTTCCCCAAAGCAGAAAAGTGGGTGGAGGGGAGATCCATACTAAAATAGGCCCTATACCCTAGTCTTAATGCAGACAATTACTTTTTAAAGAGACAAATTTCCATCCTGGAATTGTTTTCAGTTCAAACTGTATCTACTAATCAAATTCAAACTTCTTGCAAATCTGCACTATTCAGTATGTAGTTACTTGTGGATATTTAAGTAAAATTTAAAAGTCAGCTCCTCAGTTACCATAGCCATATTTCAAATATTCAATAGCTATATGTGGCTATGGCATTCAAAAGCATATACAAACATGTTCACCATCACAACAACAAACTCTCTACTGGGCAGTACTGTTCTAAATGGCTACAGAACAAAGAGCCTGCTCTATACATAAATAAGTGACTCCTAGGTCATTATTGTTTTGCTGACCGTGTCTTTTTCAGTGCTCAGATTGAACCTAAGGCTTCATGCATGCTAAGCACTATCTATACTACTGAGCTACCTCCCCAGTCTCCAGGTCAGCACTAACTGAAACCTTGGTATGCCTATGTCTACCACAAAGGTTTCTCCCTACAGTACTTTCCATTATAGAACACATCATATTAGAATAGCTGAGTCCACACCCTAAAGATAATGTAGTCCAGAAACATTAAAAAGACTGACTGTAATGATCTTTCTAATGCCACTTCCAAGAACTCCACTTCCAAGTCCCCCACTGCCAGTTCCATAGATTTCTCCTCCTACTCCCCAGGAAGCAATAAGTAATTCAAAGAAAAGGGCTGTTTTTAAGTCAGGTGGGACATCTGGCTCCCTGCAAGCACTAGGTTTGTCTGCTTCTGTCACTTCATTTTTAATTTCAGTAGTGCCTTTGAGAAAATCTAATGAGCAGGCAGAGTGGGACCAAACACTGGATTACTTTTGCAGAAGGACTCAGGACAGGAGCAACTGTTTCCCAAATAATCTTTCCTTACTAAATGGCACCATGCCTGTACTCTCTACACTGAAGGAGGGACTTGTTCAAAGTAAACATATTTTCTGTTTTTAAAAACACACTATTGGACTTTATTGTAAACCTAGAATCAGAATTTGAAAGTAATTACACCTATGTAAGATCTTTCAAAATCCTAAATCTAGAACCCCTTTCAAATTGTAAAATACCTAAAACTTAAGTTTTCTTTTTAGAATTTAGGATCACTGTGTGCGTGTGTATGTTGTAGAGTTGGTTCTCCTCTTTCCATTTTTAGGTGGATTCTGGGGATTAAACTCAGGTCACTAGGCCAGTGGAGTAAGCACCTTTACCTGATGAACCATTTGGCCCGCCCACAATTTAATGGGGTTTTTTGGACTTTTTTTTGAGACTAGGTCTCAGTCTATAGCGGCTCTGGCTGGCCTGGAACTCAAACTCAGCATAAACCATGCTGGCTGCAAACTCATAGTGATCCACTGCCCTTTGTCTTCCGAATGCTGGAATTAAAGGTATGCACCACCATACCTAGCAAAATTTAATAGTTTTAATTTAATGGCCATCTAGAAGATAAATGACTGCCTAGAGAGGACAAAGAATCATCCAATCAAAACACCTCCAAAACTTTTAAAGATCAGGTTTACAATTTCAAGAAAATTCTTAAGATCAAAATTCACATATACAGTATTTACAAATTATTAACCTGGTGTCCTGAGAAGCAACAGATATCTTAAGTTGGTCTTTCTTGAAACCCCAATGCAAGTTTTAAAAAAGTTCATGCTTCCTAACTGTCCCATGACATATTAAAATTTCCTTTTCCAACCAATTCAGCTCCAACAAGGATCAATAACTAGAAAGCCTAGCATTAAGTTCAAACATCTTTATAACATTTGGAAGGCATGTATCTCTTTACATATTTTTTACAGGTTTTCAATAAAATATTATCTCACTAGCTTTGAAAAACCAAAAAGCTATATTTCACCTTCAAATAATCCTGTGTCGCTAAAGAGAATCTTAATCAGGTTATACTTTTCTCCTTTAATCCTGTTACCTTTTGAACTAAGTTTCCTTTGTCAAGTCTTTACAAATAAATGCACATTGAATTGCAAAGTTTCTTCTCATGATAAAGTCTGACTTTCAAGATCAATTTGTAGTTTAAAATCTTATTAGCATACACAGGATTTACAAAACGGAATGTTTCATTCACTTTGATGTGCACAAATTGAGGAAGTCACTTTAGAAGCCTCAGTGCTTGTATACATGCACATGTATACACAAAAAGGGGATACCCTCTTCCAAGAGGGCTTCTAAACAATCATTTGAACAATGCCAACACTCTTCTCAAACTACATTAACTCTAACGGCCCACCTACACTTACTTGTAAATCCTTCTTCAGTTTCAGCAGATCTTCATTTTCTCCGTTTCCAGATAGGGCAGCCTCCACCTGCTGTAGCTGAGCTTTGTAGCTTGCCAACTGTTTTGCTAGATCCTCTGACATCTAGGGAAAACGAAAAGGTAAGAAGGTGCAAACTGAGTAAGACATCAAGCTACAAAAATGTTTCCCGACATTAGCCTAACACCTTATCAACATGAAAGTTTTATTCATCACCACTATTTTTACTCTTACTTCAGACTTAAGCTAATCAAAAAACTTCAAAGCAATATTCTTAAGATTAAAAACATGCCAAATTCTACATAAGACCATAAATCATAGTAAAAGAAAAAAGGAGGGAAATTTAAGATTTTTCTCAACTCCTATTATAGAAAGCAGTGTGTCGCTCAAAAACAAACGGTGCTATGTGTCTTAAAAAAAAAAAAAAAAAAAAAAGCACCCGTGTGAAAAACTCAGCACAAACTTTTAAAGCTAAATTTAAAAAAAAATGTTTTTAGTTAGCTACATAAATTATTTTCTCTAAAACAATTCAACTGAAAGCGTATGTTCTTCTGAACAAAACTCGGTTCACCCAGTCACTTAAAACAGGCAGTTGTGATGCATTTTAATTAACAACGAAATACTCTCCATATGTAGGTAAACTAAGAAATGTGCCTTTCTTTCGTCAAATCTTGCCGAGTTTCCTGAAAATGAGACACAGATAAACCCGCAACGTGGAAGTAAACTCCCGGGTCCCCTTAGGACCATCTCAACACTGCCGTCCACCGGAAGCCTGGAATCCGCAGGAGCAAAGGGTTTTTTAGAGGGCTTTCCTCCCCATCACCCAGCACGCCCAAGCCCGCCATAATTCTGTCGACCTTTTTCAGTCCAGGAAACTCAAAACATCAGCTTCCAGGGAAGCTGTGGCCCGGCGCGACCGCCTCCACCCGCCCCGACGGGATCCCCGGACGCCACGCTGGCCGCCGCGGCGCCGAATCCCCCCCGAAGGCCAGGGCCGCAGGGCTGGGCGGGAAGTAGCCGGGCCTAAGGCCGCAGCCCTCACCGAGACCTCCCTGCGAGGCCGGCTGCTGGGCTTCGGGCCTCCGTTTCAACTCAAGGCCGAGGCCTCAGGGGCTCGTTACCTTGGGTGGGGCTGGGGATGGGACGGCGGGAAGGGGTCGGGGCAAACGAGCCCAGCGACAGCAAGGGCAGCTGCAGTAGGGAAAATCTCCGCGACCACAGGGCGACTTGGTAGGAAAAAAGAAAAACTCCGTCGGCGGCGAGGGGGAGGGGAGAAAAGCCGGGTAAGGGAAAAAGGAAAAGACAAGGCGAGCGAGGTCTCGCGAGATAGACAAACTCTCGCGAAATGTCGCTCGAGTCACGTGGCTCCCGGCGTCCTCTAAGCTGCCCAGGTTGGCCGTGTCTGCGCGACGGTGTGGGCGTGGCCTAGTAGGCAGGAAATAGCGTAGCTAGGCTGCGCCTGGCGCGGAGGGTAAGTTCATATTCAGTTCCGCGTGGGGTTTGGAGCAACAGGTAATTCTCTCCGTGTGGGTGTTATGGGAACGCACCTGAAGTTCCTAGGGCGTCAATGCGCGTGCCTTTTCAGGAAAGCAATGACTTAATTCATACTTTGTTCTGCTGGTTAGCTTTCAAAGTCAACTCCTGGAATCAGCATAAAATGGAAATATAATGGAAATGAAAATCCTTAAACTTGCCCCAAACGGGATCCGAAAACTGAAGGGGACGGTGCTCAGTGATCCAGGTGCACATCGACTTCGGGAACCTGTTCGACGAGCCTTTCCCTTTGCCTGCTTCCTGTGTATTAATTTTATTTCAGTATAAGGGAGAAAATAACCGACCAAGGTGCCAGGAAGGAGTCTTCTCAGTAGGAGTCTGTTGCGCCCTTCTCTCTGATGTCGTCTTTTGAGCTGCGACATCGTAGCTCGTTCTTATTTTGGTTAAGGGAGCCGTCCGGTTGCTGCAGACGCACGCTCGTCCCCACAGTCAGGAGATGACACAGGGTCGGGTTTGTGAGTGCTTGTGGTGGAGAGTAACTTGCTAGGATTGAAGTTGTGAAGTGCGTTAGTGTGTGACTAGAGTAGGAGGGGAAAAACGAACCAGAAAGATTTAAGGTAAACTGTGGTTTTGACAACTAATTCTAATTGTGCAATTTAAGAACTGATTCCGGCCAGGCGTGGTGGTGCCCGCCTTTAATCCTAGCACTCAGGCCGACGAAGCAGGCAGATCTCTGTGGGATCCAGACCAGCCTGGTTCCAGGCCAGCTGGGGCTACAGGAAGACCCTGTCTCAAAACAAAGAACTGATTCTACAGAATATTCCTCTAAAAGTCAAATGAGAGCTCTGCTTGAGCCTCCTAGATAAGAAAATAGAGGAATATTTATTTTAAGTTCTAAGACAGATTTCTTTACTATTTTGATAGTTTTGTTTGAAGGTTGTTTTAAATCTCTCCATATAAGTAATAGTTTTGTAAATTTTAATTTTCACAAAGAGATTGAAGTTGTGTGTACCAGACACCATTCTGATCACTTTGCATGCTCAGTAAGGGTAGAGGAGCATGGAAAGACTGAGACAGGCGATCATGAGTTTGAGGTCAGCCTGGGCTAGATAGCAAGTACCTGGCCAGCCTAGAATACATAGTCAGACCCTGTCTACAAAATTTAAAAGGCAATCATTTTAGCCATGTTTATTTTCCACAAAAGTTTCAAATAATGGTAAAGGTAAAACTGAGCAGGTTTAAGTTTTGACTAAGAATGAAACTTCAATAGCATTCTTTCTTTCTGTCTTGACAGGGTCTCCCCATGTTGCCAAAACTGGCCTTGAATTCCCTCTAGAGTCAAGGTAGGCTTCAAACTTGTGATCCTCTTGCCTCAGCCTCTGTTGGGGATTAAGGCCCTGTGCCACCAAGCCTAACTAAAACATAAATTCTATATTCTTCAAAAGAACAATAACCTAGCATCTGTGAAGCTCTGACTTCATTTTGCAACACTAAAACACTCCTCCCCCAGAAAAGCAGTGTCTGAAAACCAATAAGTAAATCAAATGTTGAGCCTTCAAATTATCATCAGAATAGCTTTCTTTTTATGTCTAAGGAAAATATAGCTGCTGCCTTTGGAAATGTTCACATTGCAATAAATCCACATGTGTTACTCGAATGAAAAGCTACATTTTTGTTTGTTTTGAGATGGTCTCACTGTATAGCTTTGGCTGACCTGGAACTCACTATGTAAATCAGTCTGGCTTTGACTTCACAGAGATCTGCCTCCTCAGGGCTAGGATTAAAAATGTTTGCCATCACACCCAGCTTCAGAAGCTGCATTCTTTAGCTTTTTGTACCTTTTCTTGATTAAAAGTAGTCCCAATTTGTCCACACTTTTTCCTGTCAACACATACCCAAAATGGTGTCTCACAGGTGAGTGTATGTATGTATGTAATTGCTTATGCTCTGTTCTTTTAAGTTGTAAGAGTTGTTTCAGATGTTTGCATAGAGATTTGCCAGAAGGTGAGCTACTGTTTTCTGTTTGAGTGTCTTGGGTATAGTGTATTGAACACATATATCCTTGGATGACATTTGTTTGGTATTGTCCATTAGAAGTTGATGGGGAGACAAAAACATTAAATGGGTATTGGCCAGTGCAGGTTGTCAGGAATTCATGAGTCATAGCAGTCCACCTCAGTTTGCTTTGCTGTGTTGAGACAAGCAAGCCCTGGAGTTTTGCTTAGCAACCCAAGACTCCCACCTACATCAAACTCAATCCCCCAATTCAAACAATGGTTTAGGTTTCTCCTTCCCTAACAACCATTTAATAGCTCCTTTTTCCTGTGGTAAGTTTCCGTTCACATGTATTCCAGAACAAATCCCAGGTATAAAGGCAGAAAGCAATCTGACCTGAACTGGTTTGGGGCGCATGTACAATAAAGTAAACTATGTTCTCTGAGTGAACTTTTAGGGAAAACCCCCTACTTACCATCTTATACCTATTCATTGTTATGTAAGAAGTCTTCAAACAGCAAAGAGACCAAACATTCAATAGGAGACAACTCTCCTTTATTTATTTATTATCTCCTTTATTCATGCATAAGCATGAGGGTCCCAGAAGCAATAAAGGCTTTTAGATTCTCTGGGGGCCCCCGAACAGCAGTACAGATGAGGATTATATACATTTCATGTTAGCATGAGGGCCCTATGTTGTTTTCCGTGGTGGGCCATGTTATCTCAGGCAATTCCTTCCTCGATTCACTCAACCAACATTGATTTCAAAGTATATATCCCAGGCATGGGTCAGGTCAGAACATCTGCTACCTTTTGATCTACGACTTGGCTAGTCTCTTGGGCTAAGACTCCAGAAAATGGTCATTTCACTTTACAAAATCAGATAGCAGCAGCAGCAATTTAGATTTCTGACCATGTTTGATATGCACTTTTCTTGAACTAACTGAATCAAGTGCCTCATTAAACCATTTGGTGAACTTCCCATTCTTTTAGCTTTACATCTTTATCAACAGTTAGACATAGTGAGTGGAGAGAATCACAGAACTTCAAGACTTTACATACAGGGTAACAAAACATCTCATGGTAGTGAGAACACCACAGAGCAGTAAAACATCTTTGAGCATCACACAGTTACAGTTCAAGGTGTCCACCAAGGTGTATGTGTGTGTCTGTCTGTGTATGGGTATGTGCGTGTGAGTGCAGGTGCTGGTAGAAACCACAAGCATTAGATCCCCCAGGAACTGGAGTTACAGGTAGTTGTGAGGTGCCTAATGTGGTTGCTAGGAATTGAACTTGGGTCCTCTGGAAAACTAGTATTTACTCTTAACCGCTGAGTCATCCCCCCCCCCAGCTCTAAACAATATTTTTTAGTGTACCTACATTTTGACTATGATTACCGCATGAAGTCAAGTGTGGAATTTTCCACTCGTGATACCGTATTGGCACTCAAAAGTTTCAGATGTTGGAGCATTTCTGATTTGGGATTTTCAGATTAGAAGGCCTCAACCTGGACTAGTGAGATGGCTCAGCAGATGAAAGCATTTGTGTATAAGACTGAAATCCTGAGTTCGAACCTATGTAAAAGCCAGATGTGTTGACTTACATCTGTAATCCAAACACTCCTGTGGTGTGATGAGAAGTGAAGGAGAGTCGGTAAACTGTTCAGTAGTTCGTGTATGCAACAGTGGAGTGGCAGAAACTAGAGGAATCCTCCCTAAAATACACACACACAATGTGGGTGGGTCTCCATATCCACCAAGTAACCAGATCCCCACAACACAATAAATAAATAAATAAGTTTTAAAATATTTTTATTTTATGTATATGTGTGTATTGCCTGCATGTGTATAAGTTAACCTGCTGAGGACAGAAGAGGCCACCGGATCCCCTGTACCTGAAATCATGGACAGTTGTTAGTCGCCATCTGGGTACTAGGATTCAAACCCAGGTCTTCTGCAAGAATAGCCAGTGCTCTTAACCACTGAGCCACCCACCCCCCATAAAGTTTTTAAAAAGGTTGAACCTATATTCTTTTTAAAATTTATTTATTTTTTATTTTATGAATGTGAATACTTTGCATGCAAGTGTGTTGGTGCATCTGTGTTCAATGCCTGTGGAGGTCAGAAGAGGACAACATACCTCCTGGAACTGGAGTTACAGACAGTTGTTATCCATGTGGGTGCTAGGAACCAAACCCAGGTCTTCTGCAGGAGCAGCCAGTACTCTTAGCCACTGAGCTATCTCTCCAGCCCCTGAACTTGTACTCTTTACACATTTCTTGTAAATATTCTGGGGACAAAATTAATCCAAACAAACAAAAACACTCAAATGTCACAGATTTACTGCAGTTGACACTAACATTTAGTATTATCAATAGTGTAATTTTGAAACTATTGAATATTATAGGTAACTAAAACAAATGATGTATTTATGCTAGTAGAAACTCTAAGAAGAAAGGACTACAAATAAAAAAATTCTGGGTGGTCTAGAAATGTAGCTCGGTATTAGAACACTTTGCCTACCCTGGCGTTGATGCGGGGAGGGAAGGGGGAGCAATGGACAAAGCAGTGAATTGTGTAGGCTGTCTCTGGTGTTACATCTGATTAGAATTTTTCGCATTTATTTCTTAGCAGTGATGCTGCTCTATTAGAGGATGCCCACAGCTCAGTATTTAGGTACCATTCTGGGATTTCCTAAATATGACTGCTTTTGGATCTCAGACTCAGAATGTACAGAAGTACAAAGTTGAGCCTGAAACGCCTTGCCAGAAGTCAAGTCAAAAGCCCTCAAAATCTAGCTCTAGAGGATTCCACTGACCAAATACTAGTTGATTTGGTCACTAAAAAGAGTAACTAACTGTAGGGGCTGGAGACATGACTCAGCGGTTAGAGCACTGGCTGCCCTTGCAGCTGCCCATAACTCCAGTTCCAGGGAATGTGACATCCTCTTCTGCCTTCCTTAGACATTTCATGACACAGGTGCATTTACACACATGCAAGCAATACACTTGTACATGTAAAATAAAGTTTTTTTCTTTGTCATTTTGAGATAGGGCCTCACTGTAGCCCCAGCTGGCCTGGACCTTGCTACGTAGACCAGGCTGGTCTTGAATTCATAGACATCTGCCTGCCTCTGCCTCCTGAGTGCTGTGTGCCACCAAGCCTGGCATAAATAAAATATTGTTATTATTATATGAATGTATTGCTTGCATGTGTGTAAGTGCACCCATGCCCTGCAGTGCCCGAGGAGGTCAGAAGTGGGTGTTGGATAGCCTGGAACTGTAGTTAGGGACAGTTGTTAGCACCATGTGGGTGCTGGGAATCGAACCTTAGTCCTCTGCAAGATCAGTCAGTGCTCTTAACCACTGAGTCATCTCCCCAGCCCCAAGCATAAATAAAATATTTAAAGAGGAGTAACTGCAATAAATTATCAAAACATTGAATATATCTTTTAAAAAACTATAATCCAGAGTGATATTATTTTAAATAATATTTCATGTGTTGTTTTATAGAAGAAAGTAAACAGCCAATAAATGTACATGGAATGATAGAGTTGGAAAAGTGACCATTTGCAGTGCTTTAGAAATCATCTAGAAAAGCTAAAATGCCATGTGGTAAAAGGAAGTAGAGAAAGGGAGGATGTGTTCAGAGTCAAAGTTTCACACAGGAAATATCATATGCCACAGATTACTAAATGATTACACCGAGGAAATTTTACCTTACTATGTAGAAGTGCTGCATTCATCTACTTACCCCAGTGATCAAATTTAGTATCAATAATTGTGGGATAACCTGACCTTGTATGCGTCATGATTTGCTATATTGTGAGTAATAGTGTCATCTATGGAGGAACATGATCAAGTCTTCCAGTTTACAGGAAATACAGGCATAAAGAAGCATATTGAATGGCCAAGAAGAAAGACTCACAGATCCAGAATGTAGGACAGTCTATAAAGAATCTGACTTTATTCAAAACAGCAATGTCTTTAAAAAGGATGAGGATTGTTTTGGATTAAGAGATAAAAAGCCAAGCTGGAGACGTGACTCAGTGGTTAAGAGCATTGGCTGCTCTTGTAGAAGAATGGGTTCGAGTCCTAGCACCCACATGGTGGCTAACAACCATCCATAACTCCAATTCCAGGGGATCCAGTGCCCTCTTCTGACCTCCAAGGGCACTGCACGATTGGTGCACTAACACACATGCCAGAAATACATTCATACACATAAAAACAATTTTATAAATACAATATTTAAATTTTTTCAAAATAAAAATATGGGAAAAAGTACAGACTGACTAAAACACCTTATTGGATTGTTTGGTAGGTGAGTGACTGGAGGTAGGTCACATTGGTGTGTGTGTGTTGTGTTGATAATGATGGCCAGAGAATGAGGAAACTCTAGGTGTTAGCCATTGCTTAGCAAGCACAGAAGGAATGTGAGATTACAAATACTTACGAGGTCCTCAGAAACAAAAGACAGGGGAAGGATGGGTCATGATGTAGCAAGAAAGGTGTGGCCATGAAGGCAGCAGTCGCCAGGTGCTCTCTAAAGCTTAGTAAGGAAAACATGAGTAACTCAGAGAGGAATTGCTTTGACCTCCCCTGAGGCAGGAGAGTCCAGTAGTCCAGTGGGCCTTGCTCTCGATGTGATAGCTTTTTTTCTGTCGGGGACCCTATTTGGCTTTCTACTACAACAGCTCCAGCAGTAGTCTGAAGATGGTCTTTGGAACCAGAGTTAGTGGCATTCCTTTGCATCACAGTTTCTTAAAATACCTTCTTTTTTGCTTTTTGAGACAGGGTTTCCTTGTAGTCCCAGCTGGCCTGGAACTTGCTGTGTAGACCAGGTTGCCTTCAGTCTCACAGAGATTTGACAGACCTCTTCCTTCCCAGTGCTGGGATTAAAGAAATGTGCCATCGCACCTGGCTGCATGTACCCTCTTTATCTGGGCATTTCCCAATGCCATATTCAGGAAACCAGTAGCTTTTGTCTCTAGGAAAAAGGAGAAAAGGGCAAGAACACCTCGCATCATTTTTTCACACAGTGAATAACAGAACCATCAATTGTGGGTGGTGGCGATCAAATTCAGGCTTTGTACATGCAACTTAGCTGCATCTGTAGCCCTGGGAGCCTTTTTTTTTTTCTGAGGGTTAACTAAACCAGTCAACCATAGGTGACACTGGGTATGTGTTTTCACACACAGGGAAAGGGAGACACTTGACACTTTACTTTTGTTTTTTAATATATTTTGTAAGTGTATGATGTGTGTGTGAGAGTGTGTGTGTGTGTTTGTGCATAAGTGCACATCATCCGAAGACAACCTCGGGTGTCAGTCTTTGCCTTCTACTCTGTGGCAGTCTTTGTTCCCCGCTGCAAACACCAGGCTTCCCGGTAACCGGAGGGCCTCCAGGGATTCCGTCCCCCTCCCAGCCTGTCATAGGAACACAAGGGTTGCAGATCTGTTGCCATGGCCAGCTTTTACATGGGTACTGGGTGTTCAAACTCGGGTCCTCACACTTGCATGACAAGTGCTTTACCCCATGAACCATCTCTTTAGCCCATACTCACTTGTTTTTTATGCAGAAACCAAATGAGCCCCTAGTTTTGCCCTTTCAAAACTAGTAACCTAGAGTTTGATGTGGTCATATTCAGCCATTTTATTGAAACAAAACAAATTAATGGAGGTTTTAATACTCAGAGATTCCACTAGGTGGCAGTAAGGATCCAGACATCTTTTGATTCCGATTTTTCTTTCTTTTTTTTTTTCTTTATCTTCTTTGGAACAGGTAGTCCCAGCTGGCCTCACTATGTAGACCAGACCAGGCTGGCCTTGATCTCATAAAGATCTACCTGCCTCTGCTTTCTGAGCACTGAGATTAAAGGCTTGTGCCTCCATAGCCGGTTTCTGATTTTCTTTTTATATTTATTTAATGTGTATGAGTGTATTGCCTGTATGTATTGTAAGTACACCCATGTGGAGATCAGAGGGTGTCAGATTCCCTGGAACTGGAGTTACACACCGTTGTTAGCTGCCACGTGGGAACTGAACCCAGGTCCTCTGCAAGAGCAGCCAGTGCTCTTAACTGCCAAACCATCATTCCAACCCCTATTTTTATTTCTTAACAGTGATGGAGCCTTGGTGCAAAAACATGGTAGGGGGAGGCTTAAAGGAAAATACAGATGAAGAAAATAAATACTTATACCCACTATGACATATTAACAAAACCAACAAAACAAAAGGTTAAAAAAACATGAAAACAGAGTAAACGATGACTCAGCTCTCATTTTTGACTGTAATGTGCTTGCTGCGAGTCGTGAATAAATTTTATGAATTCTTTCATAGCCCCAAACCTTTTAGATAATTTGTGTATGGTTTACAACTTTGTATTGTTAGAATATAATAGGAAGTGTGGCTCATCTTATCCAAGACCTCAGTACATATAACAGTCACATCTATAGTACAGTCTCATCATCTTTTATAACTGCTGCTTGTGAAAGGCTTTTTGTGGTTCTGGTAGCTTTTGCAGGTTTGTTTTCTAGGAAAAGGACTCAGATTTCTGCACACTAGATCATCAGAATTTCTCACTGAGAATGGGACTCCTTCCCTGAGACGTCTACCACACTGGGCTGTCAGATTGACCTTCGGGAAACATCAGTTCTAGACATGCTGCACCTACATGTTAAAGTCCCAACTCATGTATAAGGCCATTAATGCTGTGGCCACAGGCTTAGCACACACTGACTGCACTTTCAGTGTACAAACTGCTTGCCCTGTTCTTCTGTGCCTTGCTGCCCTTGCCTCTAATGTGTGTTCTACCTCGAATACTTTTTCTTACTTCTGTGCCTGGAAGTTTAGACATTAGACCAATTCAGATGGGCAAAGGGAAGTACACTGCTTCAAGGTAGAATCCTCTCTTTCGCTTCCTTAAAGACTTTACATCTATTATGAGCACCCTGGGTTATCATATCCAAAGGAGTAACTGCACACTTCCTTTGCATCTTCAACTCCTGGCAAGGGATGCCTGGTACTAGTAGGTGCTCTGGAACCTATCTAGTTGGACTGAGAACTTGAAAAAGCACATTTTCATTGTCAGTGAACATCATATTTCATTTTGCTGAACATTCACAATTGGTATTGTGATGTTTCTCTAATACTGGCATGTACTATATTGATTTCTTCATGTGTGTACTACTCTACTAAGAGATAAGGAAGTAATATTTTAGGCATTTTCATAATGGAGAAAGTGGATTGATCCTAATTATGACTTGCCTCTTGTAGACAGTTGAAATAGTTTTTACACTCTTGTGTGTACAGAAAAGGACATAGATAGGAAAAATGGGGACTACAAAAGCAGCTTGATTATAGGTAATCTAATTACATAATTACATCAATACATCTCTGAGTTATTATTATGTATCTGAATCAATACATTCCAGAGTTACTGCTTATAGGCCCAAGCTTGATTCTTTCGGCAAAGGTAAAGGGAAATAGAGCCAGTCCACACTACCCTCAGCCAAAGGACAAAATTCATATAACAAAGACATTTCAGTACAGTCATTACCTAAGTCTGTTTCCTGCTGCTACCTAACTGAATAATACACACTGGGTAATTTATAAGGATGACTGTTTATTAAACTCATGGTTCTGGAGCCTGGAAGGTCCAAGGTCAAGGGTCTGTATCTGGTGGTTTTTAAAGAATCCTGATACGGAACAGGATATCACATGGTGAGAAGGGCTTATTCAATAGAGGAGCAAGGGCTGGAGGGAAGGCTCAGCAATTAAGAGCAATGGGTGCTCCTGCAGAAGACGCAGGATTCCCAGCACCTACGTGGCAGCTAACAACCATTCATCACTCCAGTTCCAGGGGATCTGATGTCCTCTTCTGGCCTCTGTGTGGCAGTGCATGTACCTGGTGTATTTATACATACAGGCAATGCACTCATAAACATAAAATAAAAATATTAAAAAATAGAGGGCCAAACTAACTTCTATAATAGAGCAATTCTTGAGATAATCTGTTGCGTCACTAATTCATGAAGGTAGAACCCTCACAATTTAATCATCCTTTAAAGTTTAGCTGCTCTCACTTCTTTTTAAAAAATATTTATTATTTTAATTTTAGGTATATCTGTGCATTGCCTATATGTGTGTAAATATATCCATATCATACAATGTCAGTGGAGGCCAGAAGAGGATGTTTGATCCCCTGGAACTGGAATTATGGATGGCTGTTTGCCACCATGTGGCTGCTGGGAACCAAACCCAGGTGTTCTGCAAGAGCAGTCAGTGATCTTAACTGCTGAGCCATCTCCCCGGCCGCTAGCTCCACTCCTTCACAACTCACAACTGGAATTAAATTTCAACCTGAGTTTTGATGGAAACTTTCAACCCATACCATTCAGATAGTTTTCAACCTTTTCAAGGATGAATCAACGTAATTTTTAAGTGGGTGCTGGAGGGGAAAATATATCTAAAGAAATTCTTTGTCTAATGGCCTTCCTTTCCTCTGTAAAGCAAAAAGTGAGGACAGTGCATAAGAGAGCTCCCGAGCTTCCTCCTGCATTAACCAAATCGACACAAATGCCTGCACCTGAGAGCAGATGGGGAGGAATGAGATAAGATTTCATGCATGGAATTCTGCCTTACTAGAACTAATCAGCATAAGATTAACAAGGACCAGCCCAGTAGTACCGCCCTAGAAACTCAGAGGTAAGAGAGATGGAGTAGGAATGAGTGATTGTCTCTGTCATCAAGGGAAGACCAAAAAAAAAGAAAAGACTTTCTATAAACTTAAGAATCATAGTTTAAAGGTTGTTTACAAGAAACATTACTAAGGAAATACAGGCTCACTGAAGTTAAGGTCTCTCTGCTGAAGTTCTTACAGGAAGGACCCATGTCATGGAAGAGGAAGAATCCATGCTAGAACTATAGACTAGCCATTGTGTCATTTCATATTAGTCAAGAATACTGACATGTCTTTATTCTATCATAAAACAGAGATCTGAGTGGTTAGATATGATGGGCCACACCTGTAATCCCAGCATCTGGGAGACTGAGGGAAGAGAATCAAAACTTCAAAGCTAGCCTGGGCTATATAAAGAGTCTTTTAAAAATAATATTTTAGGGGCTGAAGAGATGGCTCAGTGGTTGAGAGCACAGGCTGCTTTTGCAGAAGACCCAGGTTCAATTACCAGCACCCACATGGTGGCTAACAACCGTCCATAACTCTAGTTCCAGGGGATCCAACGCCCTCTTCTGACCTCTGCAGGCATTGCATGACATGTGTACACTTACATACATGTGGGCAATACACTTATACACATAAAATCAAAATAATAAAATATTAAAAAACAGTATTTTAAAGACAGTCTTAAAAACAGTAATATAGAAAGCTGAGAATGAGGCAAAAAAAAAAAAAGACAAAGAAAAAATAATTAGGTTAAAATAGACTATCAGGGCTGGAGAGATGGCTCAGGTTAAAAGCACCAGCTGCTCTTGCAGAGGACTCAGGCTCAGTTCCCAGCACCCACAAGGCAGATGACAACTCTCTGTAACTCCAGTTCCAGGAGAATCTGACACCCTCCTCTAGCCTTTGCAGGCACTGTATGCACATGCTGTACCTACATACATACAGGCAAAACTCATTCACATAAAAAAAAAATACTGATAACAAAAAAGTCCATGACTATGTATTCTGGGCTGATAAACTGTCAGAAGCAGTTACTATGTTTACAATTTGTTTGTCTTATGAGAGTTCAGAGAAATCTGTCGTTTTTCTGTTTTTCTCCCATGTAGGACAGAAAGAAGTAAAAGGACTTAATTAACCCTGGTCACTTCACAAACCCCAATGAAAAAAGCAAATGAGCCCAGGCTCCCTATAAACCAAAGATCTGCAGACCCGTCTATCTGGCAACGTGTATAACCAAAGGCAGCATTGAAAAGTTTTTTTAAAGGGTGGGAGAGATGGCTTGGTGGGTAAAAGCATTTGCTGTGCACGAAGGTGGACCTGAGCTTGGGTCTCCAGCACTCACGTGGCCAGGCCTGTAACTCCAGCATTAGAGGTTGGGGAAGGGAGGTAGCTCCTATTGTGGCTTGTCTGACATTATTTTCTCCTAGATCTTCTCCTTTGGCTGTGGGGCTCCTGTCAACTTTATAGGACCCACTTCTGTCACAGAGCCGGTGGTTGTTAGCATTACTTCTTACTGGGTTTCTTCTCACTCTCTTAATTCATGTAGCTTCGATGATCATTTCATAATTATTTACTGAACACCTCCTCTATCCTAGGCTATTTTCTCAGGGCTAGGACACAGGACGGAAAATGACCCATCATAAGAGCTTGTATTTCATGAAGAGAGAAACTAACGATTTTAAAAGCAGATCTATAATTGTTAGAGGATAAGTGTTGCAGTGAAAAATAAAAGAGAAAGGTTGTGGAAAAGGATGGATAGGTTACATTCATTTTGCAGCAGTCAGAAATGCCTTATCAAAAAATGGCTTTAAGGCTGATACCCGAGGGAGTAAGAATTCTGAGCTTTGTAGTTCCTGGTGGAGGACTATTCAAGGCAGAAGGATCAGGCCATGTGAAGCTCTGAAGTAAGATTGCTCCTTTCAGTTATGTTGAGTTTGAAAGTCCTATGACGTCACAAGTGGAAATGTCAAGGCACATAGAAAAAAGATACTTGAAGAGGAGCAGGTCTGCTGGAGGTACAAATGGTAGAGGGAGAGAGAATCAGAATTTTAGCTCAACCTGGTCTGAAGTAAGTGTGTGATGTCCAATAGAGGTCAATTTAGAAATATGAAGAAGGTACTTGAATTTATTCAATATATATTTATTAAGCACCTGGAATCCCCATGTCTGTTAAGAGTATGGTGGTTCATGTCGGCTTATCTCTTCTGCAAATAACAATAATAAACTCTAAAGAAAAAAATAAAGGTATCAAAGAAAAGAAACTAGAAACTAGTGGGCTGATACTTAGAAAGAGAGAATGGTACTGGGTAAATTTTCTGTTTGTCTTTTGCTTCTAAATATTTTATTACATTTATTTATTATTATGTATATATGTGTGAGTGCATGTGTCTATTTGTCTGTTTTTCAGAATTTTTTTTTTCTTTTGTTAAGGGCAGGCCCTAGGCAACTTCATTCTGAGGATAGTTAGAATTTGGATAGAAACCCACAGTTTGGGGGCTGAAGAAAAGACTCAGCAGTTAAGAGCATTTGTCACTCTTGCAGAGGACCTGGTTCAGTTCCCACCACCCACATGGTGGTTTACAACTGTCTAACTCCAGGGGATCCAGCACCCACTTCTGGCCTCCACAGACACCAGACATGCACACAGTGCACATACAGATATGCAGGCAAAACATTCATACACTTAAAAATAAGTAAATCTTTTTAAGAAATCCGCAGTTTTGATAAATTGATTAGAGCTTTACACGGTTTAGCACGGCAACTTGGACACACAGTGAATATCCTAGAAAGGAAAGAACCATTGAAGAAAAAAATCTCAAATTCTGAGCTGGGCATAGTGGCTCATGCCTGTAATCCCAGCACCAGAAGGGTAAAATAGGAGATTGCATGGGACCAGCATGTACTACACAACAAGTATCAGGCCGACCTGGGGTATGGTATGAAACTCTGTCTCAAAAGAAAAGAAAGAACTGGATGCAGTGGCACATGATCACTATAGGCCAGCATTTGGGAGCTGGAGCCAAATCTCTGGCTAGTCTGAATTAATACATGTATAAGCCAGACTTCAAGCTGTGTAGCTAATGATAAAAGAACTGAACAGAAGCTGGCCATGGTGGCACACGTTTGATTCCAGTACTCAGGAGGTAGAGACAGGCAGATCTCTGTGAGTTCAAGACCAGCCTGATCTACATAGCAAGTTCCAGGCCAGCTGGGGCTACAGGGAGACTCTCTCTCTCAAAAAAACCAACCAAATAAACAAAAAGAACTGTACACAAATTATAATCCTTGTGTCCCACAGGAGGTAGTTTGGAGTTTCAGTCCAGCTAAGTTCATTGTCACGAGTGTACCATGCCAGAAACATAGACAAACACATTTGTTTCTTTCTACAGTGTTAGAATTTATTGAAGGACAATAAATTTACAAGTTTTAGCAGTTTCAATGACAGCTATTTGTCATGTAGCCTGACTGAGGTGAATACAGGTTCTTCTCTTACAGTCTTAGTTAGTAATATTAACAATATCACACAGCACATAATAGATCTATATGCTTATATGAATATATATGGTTAAAAGGATGAATTCAAGTCAAAGAGGCTGCAGCCGAGTTCAGGAGGGTTCATAAGTGGGCTGATAGTGTGTATTGATAAGATAATGAACCAGACCAGCTCAGGAGGGAGCCGCTGCTGGAGCTGCTGGTCAGGTTTGAAAGCCAAGCTGTTTCAGCAGCAGGGAAAAGACTGAACCAGATCTGGAGTAGGATATGTCCAGTCAGGACCAGATGGGTAAACAGGTGAATGGTCGGGCAGTAGGCCACATCAATAGCAGGTGAATGAGCTGAGCCAAAGCTTCTAGAAGAGCTGGGGAGTCATCAGTCCTTGATGTGCACACCAGATATCAGATGACAAGTTGGCAAGTTGGTGGGAAGTCCATGCTACTGCAGTGTTAAATGTCCATCAGTTTATGGGGTCCAGATGAGGGAGTTGCACCCTTCCTTAGTCTGGCATGTCATGTAAGTTCTTGGGCCTGGTTTCTCTGTTATAATTTTAATAAACCCATGTGTCCTACTGTCTAAATTCACATCAATAAACTTTTTATAGAGTGGCTCCCTTCTCCCAGTAACAGTCATTTATCATTCTGTGCTGGGTGGGTGGTGCCTGCAGATGGTGCAGTGACTGGCCCCCGCCAGGGTCTGCAGTCAGCCATTCTTCTCAGAATGGAGTCAAACACGGCTTGCAAAGTGGAGTCTTGTAGAATAACACACAGCGTAAAAAAACACTGCTTCATACAACATGGAATAGCTTAAAGCATATCCTGACCTCAACATTAACTGTTTAATAAAACAAATAATTTGAAGCTTTTAAAAAGAATACAGAAGAAACCACAGGCTGAATAATATACTAATCACAATGTAGCCCATTCCAAAGTCACTGGACAATAAGATAAAGAAAATGGTTACCATATATATCCAAAAGAAAAGGAAATGATGGAGAGCGGTGCTTAGATGACATACAGAGGTTGAAATTAGGATTATTTAAAAATAACCACAGTAACTCTGCTCAAGAACATAAATAAAATTATATTCATCATGACTGAACAGAGAGGAAATCTCAGCAGAGGATCAGAAACCTAAAAAAGAAACTCTCAAAGTCAAAATAAAAATTTAAAAATTGTTTTCACTTTTCTCGGTGCCAGGTGACAGATCATCCCCTTTGCACTCTGTACCACTTTCTATGGAATAGTATTTCAGGCTGTCATCTGTGTTACTAAGTCCTTGCTTCTGGTTTTATTACTTTACTTAAGTATCTGGAATTTAAAAAATTCACCCGAGCATAAAAGAAGATTGGAATAGCAGGTGAAAGAGTCAGTGAATACGAAAACATGAATAGAAATGATCAGGACTGGCAGAAAAAATGACTGAAGGGAACTTAAGTAGAATCTCAGTAACCTCTGGGCAAGTATTGGCATTTTATACAGGTATAGTTGCATTCCACAATGAAGAAAATAATACAGATTATTTTCTTTATTGATAAAATAGTGTCTAAAATTTTATAAAGTTGGTAAAAGATATAAAATTAGACTCAAGAATCATAGTGCCAAACAGAATAAACACACACACACACACACGCACACACACAAATAAACACAGTCAGAGACATTTAACTCAAACTGCTAAAAGCAAAAGAAGCTACAGACCCTTTAGGCACATGTCAAAAATAGAATGGGACTGGGGCTGCAGCTTAGTGGTAGAGCATTCCCTAGCACGTTTGAGGTCCTAGGTTCAATCCTAAGTACAGCCAGAAAAAAAAAGATGGGGGAGGATTGATCTTCGTTCCCAAGTTGCTTCTTGTTTTGTATTTCCCATTAAAGGTGTCACCTGACACACTCCTTCAGGGGAAGCCTGGAGTCCCTCTGGCTTCATCCTTCTCCTGTCCTTTCTTCCTCAGTGAACCTCAGCTCCATCTGTTATGCCATTATATAGTCTAGACCCGTTTCCTTTCACAGCTGCTGTTGTAGTTCCATCCTTATCATTTGTAGCTTGGGAGCCTCCTAATTTGTCACCTGCTCTCTCTCCTCCCACTGCCAGAATGGTTATTTTTAAGTTCCAGTTCTGATCTTGCCACTTCCCAGTTTAAAATTGTTCAGTGTTTTTTTTTCCATTCCTTTGGAATTAAAGTTTCAGTACCTTAGCATGACCTAGAAACTCTCCAGATCTGGGTCTTGCCGGTATCTGCAGCCTTAGTTAAGCCATAGCACTGAGGTTTCTGAATGTCGTGCCACCTTCTGTGGCTTTGCTGATGTTGATGGGTTTTTGTAGAAGATTCTTTTTCTCTTGTTTCCTGGATAATTATATCCATCCTTCAATGGAAAATGTCCCTGACTTGCCCCAGCTCCCAAGAACTGGATGCCCTCTGGCTCCTCCTCCATGCTGTGGTATCACATGCTTGCTCATTTCTATCATGGTGTCTTGCTCTCCTCTCCCCACTGATTTTCCTGTAGGATCTGGTCTTTTTCATTTGAGTTTCTGAACTTAGTAAGTCATAGCTCAGGTTTGTTGAATGAGTGAATGTCTGAGTAAAACAGACTTTGAATTGGTTGCTCATATGGAGCCCATCCATAACCTATATGAAGCCCATCCATTGCCCATATGGAGCCCATTTATTGCCTATAAGGAGTCCATCCATTTCGTAGCCACTAAGTTCTGCTACAAAAAGTCTGACCAGCTAAAACTATCCTAGTGAGAAAATCAGAAAAGACGTGGGCTCAAAACCTGAAGAGGGGAACTTTGCACGTGGGCTTAGGTATTTCTTTTAGTCCTTTCTTTCTTTTCCTTTATACTCCTAAAGGACAACCACCTCTTACAGAGCTTACATCATGACCCTTACTTAAAAGGTATGCACATATTTCATTTCTGAAGTTAATTACAGTTAGTTTTTGTCACTTGACACAAACTAAAAACACCTGGGGAGAGGCAACCTCAACTGAGGAATTTCCTCCATCAGATTGGTCTGTGGATCTGTCTGTGGAGCAATTTCTTGTTCACTAGTTGACATAGGTGGGCCCGGCCCACTGTGGGGATGTACCCAGGCAAGTAGGCTTGGACTGTATAAGAAGAGTAGCTGAGGGGCCTGTAGAGGTAGCTCAGTGGTTAAGAACATGTTCTGTTCTTCCAGAGGGCTCAGGTTCAATGCCTAGCTCCTGCATGGTGGCTAACCATCTCCAGTTCCCGGGTATCTGACACCCTCTTCTGGCCTCTGCAGCACATTGCATGCACATGGTACACTTACATACTTGCAGGTAACATACTCATACACATAAAATAAAGATAAGAAATAAAATATTAAGAAAAGAAAAGTGGCTGAGCAAGACAGGGAGGGCAAGCCAGTAAGCAGTGTTCCTCCACGGTCTCTGCTTGAGTTCCTGCCCTGACTTCCCTCAGGGATGCACTGTGTTGTGGAATTGTAAGCCAAATAGACCTTTTCCTCCCTAGCTGTTTTGGGTCAGTGCTTTTATCACAGTAACAGAAACCAAACCAGGACACCACATCTCTTGACTGACCCACAGTCTTACTACAAACCCACTTAAAATGCAGGGAAGGATCTATTTTAAAATCCCCTCTCCCCCTAAAGGGGTGCTGTGCTATCCCTCTTTAGAGAGCCCGGCCCATGCCCTCATGGGATATCTGTTGTCAGCTCTTTCTGAGCATGAGGGAGAGCTCTTCATAGTTCACTAAATGGTAATTTATGAACAGCAACAGCAACAAAATAAACCAAAGAAACTGAGTTGTCAAGAACAGTGAGTGACAGAGAAGCTCAAAAAAGTCGATACCTGTTCACATATGTCTGCAAATGGTGCATCCATCAAAGCCAGTGGGTGACATTTGTCCCGGCCTAGCTGTGTAAGCCAAGGCTGGATGAATCACCCTGTGAACTATCAGCAAGGCCAGTCTCTGTCTGGTGGTTAACACGCTCACTAAAGGAAGCTCTATTCTGAATCTGTCACTAATTGAATCTTCAAATGAAATGCAATCACCGGCCAATGTATTAACTTACTCTGTACACTCAGGTTATTCCCATGTTCTTCATAATTACTTCTGTAGTCTAGTGGGGCTTGATTATGTTTATCTCTGTTGGCTTTGAGAAAGAATTACAATGCCTTCTTGTCTAAGATGATAGGGCAAAATGTAGAGGTGATCTCATAGGGTTTTTCCACTCGGTGGATAGGATTTTTAAAACATATGAAAGCCCCACTGTTGCCTTTTAAAATCCCCTTTCTACTCAAGGAGGAAGCTCAGCAAACAGTTTCTGCAAAGTGTCAGGAATTGCAAATAACACTGATTCACCAAGCTCTGGAAGCAAAACCTCAGTTTCTCTAGTTGTTGGTTCAAGATGAGCAAACTTCTCTTTCCCATGAACTAATATGCCAACGAGCCAGAGATCAGCCTGTCCTCTGATGACAAAGATGACACACGAATGTGACAAATGTTCCATCTCTTCCCACCCCGGCTCATGCTGTGCCCTTCTGTCTCACTGCTCCCCCTGACTCTCTTCTGGAGTCTTAGTCATCTCCTGAGGCCCCGCTGTTTCCCAAGATCCTTCCCCAGCACTTGCCTGGTGGGGAGCTTTTCCTCTGAACCCCTCTGGCAGCTGTCAAAATCGCTTTGTTGACATTTACTGTAGATGGTCCCAGGACTGTACTGAAATCTGATCTCCACACCTATGGTGCTGTTTAGCTGGAAGCTTAGGTGTGCAATGTTGGCCTCAAGATTCTGAAGAATCACTGCATAGGTGACCCGGACTTCCTTCTGGAAGGAGAACCACAGCTTTGCCGTCCCTGATGAATCAACTGAGTTAACAGTGACACAGTTTTAAAGGCCGGACAAATGCCAGTTACTGTTTATAGTAAACAGTATGGCTATCCCACCCTAGTTTCCTAGATCCTGCTCCTTTCCCCAGGCGTAGGCCCCACGTTCAGTGTCAGGTTAGGGTTAGACCAGGCTGACGCTAAGTCTAGAATTGAAGAAAGGCCCAGCCATTGACAAGATGACTGTCAGACCAGTCTGACGCTAAGTCTAGAATTGAAGAAAGGCCCAGCCATTGAGATTCAAGAGGGTTGCTGGGTGGCTTCTGTAAGGGGATGTCTTTATTGACTTCCCTAGCCTAGTTTTTCTGACACTCATCCTATCATAGCCCTCTCTCTTCTCTCTCCCTTCTCCAATGAGAATAAGTCTTGGGATATTGCTGTGAAAAATTATCCTGAATCTTTTATGATGGGTTGAACAAAAATTCCAGCCGATTCTAATTTAGCTGTCTATTTATGGGTACTATTTATTGTTGTTGTGGCTAAAATATTCTTTTGCTTTTAATCCTTTTATTTCAAATATCACCCAACACAGTGCCCTGCTTAGCAAATATATCAATAAGCATTTGTTGGATGAATGAAGGAATTCATCATCACTGAGAATGTATATATGCCAAAGATGGAGAATAAAATATTATCTGAGTAAAGTTCCTGTCCTCATGGATTTATGTTCTTGTTGAAATAAAGCTACACTTGTAGGTCAGATTAGCAGTTTCTCTAGATAAACAAGATTCTGCTTCTGCTTGTGCAAGTAGGTTCAACCAATATAAGAAGTTAGAATGAGAACCCTTGGGCCACAGGCTCAGGAATTCACCTGACCACTATGGTGACTTTGTACAGTTAAAGAGAAGGGAAATGAATGACAGCTGAGATCATGAAGAATACTTTGTCCCCAAGTTTATGACTCAGAGGAAAAACTACAGTGTTTCTGATCTCAGATCTCAGTCCCCGAGCATGACACAGAAAATTGCAGGAACCAAATGGGGATGAAAAATGTAGACTATGAAATTCACTGTGTAGCTAAGCTTGGTCTTAACTCCTGATTCTCTTGCCTCTACCTCCTGAATGTTGGGATTACAGGCTTGTGCTACCATACCCAGCTTTGGATAAACTGATTTTTTTTTTCTTTTTAAAAAAATATTTAATTATTTTATGTGTATGAGTGTATTACCTGCATGTGTGTAAGTGTACCTGTCTCGTGCAGCGCCCATGGAGGTCAGAAGAGAGCGTTGGATACCCCTGGAACTGGAGTTATGGAAAGTTGTGCCATGTAGGTGCTTGGACTAGAACCCCAGGTCCGCTACAAGAGCAGCCAGTGCCCTTAACCACTGAGTCATCTCTCCAGCCCCCTGATTTTTAATCAACAAGCAAAACTGAGAGTAAAAGAAACTGATGACCTACTGAATGTTGATGTTTGGGTCCATGACAGGCAATCGGGTGAGGCAGGACCAGTTCATCTCCATCTTCTGTCTACAGGAAAGCACCCACTGGGAAGATGCCCTTCTACTTAAAGACCATCCAGTGCCTACCTAACCTGGCTGATGATCTCCCTTACAGACAGCTTTGCATGGGAGAGACCCTTATTTATGATTACCCTAGCCATATTCTTTGCACAAGAGATGGGGTGGGCCTTTGACATCTCTGAGAAACAGTACCTCGGGTGACTGTGTCCACCACCGGGATGCAGGAAGAGTTCTCTGGAAAGTGAAATGGCCTGGTGAAGGCAGGCCTTGGACTAATCAGAGAACAAATTCCAAGGAGCAGGATAGGAAAGAGAGTCCAGCCAAATGAGGAGGTGAGGATCAAAGTCAGGGAGATCAGCAACGATACGAGGCAGAGGTGTACGCTCTCGGTATGGGGAGGTACAGGCTTCTTGGAGCAGGGCTCAGGAACTGCAAAGCCTGGTCCCTGGAGAAGCAATAGGCAAGGCCTTTGACCCTGAGGTCCTGTTATCACGCTATGGCCATAAAACAGCACCAGCTGACAGAAAGGAACCTGGTAAAGGGCAACCTCTGCAAGGATGGGGGGTGTCTGATAGGCCTTTAGAAAGAGGAGAAGAGGAAACATGAGGAGTCAGCGAGGAGGGAAGAAAGTCAGAGCAGCACGGTGTCTCAGAAGCCTAGACACACACTTCCAGAAGAGAGAGCTGGAATGCTAGGGGGACACTGCTCACAGCTCTCGAAGAGGACCCAGGTTTGGTTCCCAGCATGATCAGGCAGCTCACAACCACCTATAACTCCAGTTCCAGGGGATCTGACATCCTGTACACACTTGGAACACATAAACTTGTGCAGGCATGCACACATATAGGTAAATAAAAATAAATAACCTTTAAAAGTAAACAATCCCATTGCACCCAGTGCATTCACATGTACATTTCCATCTCCCTGAAGAAAACCCCTCCTTCTTAGCAGGTGTGGAGCTTTCTTTGAGAACCCATTTTTGTTTTATCTTATGTATCGGTTTTTGTTTTGTTTTGTTTTGCGGTGCTAAGACTCAACCCAGGGCCTCGCACATTGTAGGTAAGTGCTATACCTCTAAACTGTATCCCCACATACTGTATCCAACATACTGTATCCAACATACTGTATCAACATACTGTATCCAACACACTGTCTCAGTGCACCGCTGTAATACATCCCATGGAAAACAAAGTTCCTGTTTTATTTATTTACTTATTCAGTTATTTAGAGACAAGGTCTCCCTACAGCCCCAGCTGGTCTAGAACTCACTATGTAGACCTCACAGAGATCTGTCTGCTTCTGCCTCTCGAGTGCTGGAACTAAAGGCCTGCACCACTATTCCCGGTTTCTGTTTTATTTTTTAATTATGTTTCAATTTATTTTGCACGCATGTATGTGGATATGTGTGGGCGCACTCGCACCACGATGCATGTGTGGAGATCAGAGGACAAATAGTGGGAGTTGATTGTTTTTCTACTATGTTGGTCCTGGGACTTGAACTCAGGTTGTCAGGCTTGGCAGCTTTACTCACTGAGTCATCTCATCTGTCCAAAGTTCATGTTTTAGGTCCAAATAGCTGAACTTTGGATGAAACTGCTGGTTATAGAAAGCACATTGGGAAACCAAATTAACCTGTGGTGTTAGAAGTCAGGACAGTGATTATCTCTGAGGAATCTGTAAGGAAGTGTGTGAAATATCAGAGAGCTTGTCAGGAGCTGGAGATGCTCTATTCCTTGACATTGGGTGTGTTCATGTAAAGATAATCACTTACCAACACACTTCTGATGCAAACACTTTCTATATGCAAGCTTCAGCTGGGAAAAAAGACATCATGAAGTCTGGACTTTACTCTCAGGACTGTGTGATCTTAAGCAACATCCTTGGACTCAGATTTTGTTCCCCTGTAAATGGAGAGGCTGAGCCAGCTTCCCAGTACAGTTCAACAGCTGTTTCTCCTACTTATACTGCTGAAGTCCACCTGAAACTTGCCCTGACCTTGGCAAAATTGGAGTCCAGCCTCTTTGAGAAACTAACGGTTGCAACTGACATCTCTGTGGTCCCACTTGTCACTGACAAGGCAGCTGTGAAGTTAATGACAGAGCAAATAAAAAGCTGGTGGTAATTAGGTGGTTGGATATTCAAGCATGATTGTTATTCTTCAAAAAATCAATTAGCTGAATAAGAAAATGCCATTGAAACAAACATTTATTTTTCTCCTAGCATGGATCCAGCTGGGTAGGTCAATTACAGAAGGGGGAAATATGTTATATGAGAACTTATTGTATTTTTTTAGCTGCATAAGAGAAGATGAGGGTTTGTTTTGATTTGGTTTGGTTTTTTGCTTCTGTGGGAAGGCTGGGATGTAGCCCACTGGTAGATTGTTGTCTAACATTCATGAAGCTCTGTATTCAATCTCCAGCATTGCATAAACCAAACAAAGCGGTGCAATCCCTGTAACACCAGCGCTCGGGAAGTGGAGGCGGGAGGATCAGAAGTTCAGGATCATCCTTGGCCATATAAGGATTCTGAGGACACTCTGGGCTAGAGACCCTATTTCAAAAACCAAAACTTAAGTTTCTGTGTATGTGTGTGGGGCGGGGGGAGATGCACTTGCCCATGTGGTGCTGAGGATAACACAAGCACTTTACCCAGTGAGTGAACCATCTCCCTAGACCCAAACCCTCAAGTTTCTGTGGTACAGGAAAATCCCTATGATCTCCACTCCCTGTCATTTTGTTAACAGTGATTACAACCCTTTTTCCTGCCTTTTGACAGTCACAAAAAAGGGGTCATCCATCCATCAGCAAAACAAACGAAGCAACACAGATCCCTCCTTTACCTGGTCACTGTTTAAACATCTGCATTTAACCAAGCAGACATTCTCATATAGATGTGTTTATTTAGAGCTATTTGAAGGTTTTCTGAGTTTGTGCCCTAGGTTAGCCTGAGAACTCTGGGCAAGTTATAGAAACTTCCAGAGGCTGAGCGTCCTCCTCTTTGGAAGGCAGCACTGAGAACACCCTCTCAAGGTGTGTGCGTATTTCTGATGCACTGCACATGCCTGTATACATATGAACTGTAAAACATAACACAGTGGGGAATGCTCTGGCCAGGGCCCAGGATGTAACAGGCACTCAATAAATACTAGCTATTTCTACTTGGGTAGAAGAAGTGGTCCTTGTGGGAAGGGGCTGAGCAAGGCAGCACTGAGTAGCTCTGATTGTGTCCCGTCAGTGGATCTTTGGGATCTCCAGCAGTGGAGGGCGCTTGACCATCCTGGCTCATCCAAGACCCCAGCACGGCATTTCGCCTTCCCTGTGTTTATCAGCGCTCTATCCCTGCTTGGGCTTTTAGAACCACAGATAGCCGCAGCAGAGGGGGTAGGATGTTCTCCTCCTAATGGGAGGTCACCACACCCGGGGCTGCCACAGCTGGTGACACAAGCCTTCTGCATAATAGAAGGCATTTGGGGATCTATTTTTCTCTCCCTGTGCAGAGCATTACTCACCTACTCCTCTGTCACGAGGAGGGAGAGGAGAAAACACAATAAACCGCCAAGGATGAGTCAAATTTCAATAGAGCGTCTCAGCTCAGAGGCAGGAGGCAGGCTGTTTCTTATGCATTCCTGAGATTCAAATTGGGACTTCGCTCTGAACTCCCTGCTCCTTTCTCCTTTCTTCTGGGAAGGGCAGCAAATGAAACTACTTTGTGCTATTTCTAGGCGAGAGAATGGGGAAAAGTGATACTTTCAGAGCTGACTTCTTAAGGCCCTAGAGAGGGAGACTGGATGGGGACCACAAGCTTGCTCTTCCTGACCCTTATTCGTCATCTATGGAAGCTCTCTTCTCAGGGTGGCATCAGTCCTTTCCCCAGAAGGTGTCAAGAAATACTTTTATGACCATTGGGTATTTCGCATTACATTTTCATCCCTCTCATATTTCCACGAAGAGCATCACAGTGGAAAGGTCAGAAGGAACGTAAAGGTTCAGTGTGTAGGATCAAAACAGTACACAAATAATGGGGTTGAACCAGTCAGCCTCTGTCTTGCATGAGGTTTATTTTGAGCATCTTCACAAGTCATTGAAACAAACATCCTTAAAAAATATTGGTGCACTTGAGGCCCCTGGCCCCCAAATTTGGGTGAGCCTGATGGTCACAGGGAGTTTTTTGGGATAACACAGATTCTGGGCTGTGTTCTAAGGAATTCTGGGTTCCTGGATGTTAGGTAGAAATCATTTTAGAAGTTCACCCAAGTGATTCCAATGACTGGGCCACACTGTGAAAGGAGATGTTCACATATCAGCTGCCATCCCCCAGGCCAATCAAACTGGGTCTCTCCTGCCACCATGTGGGTCTCAGAAATTGAACTCAGGTCATTCAGCCTTGGCGGCGAGCACACTACCCACTGAGCCAGCTTGCTGACCATCAAGTTCATTTTTAAACCTTTTAGGAAATGTAACACATTGACAGACAAGCATCCAAAACAGAAATGGGCTCAACATTTCTTAACACAAACTCCCAAGGGTCCACTCCCGTTTGAGAGATGGACATCGCCAGTCATATCTTTGGGCAGCAGATCAAAATGTTCAATGTGTCCCCACTTTAAGTCATTAAAGCACTTCTATTCCTGTAACACTTTCAGCTGAATCTCTGCTACCTTTTGATCTGGGGAGCCAACTTTTCCTACATTTAAAAAATGTTTATTTTTAATTGATGATAGTAATTGACTCTATTTATAGGGTACAGCCTGACATTTCAACACATATCAACAATCTAGTGATCAGATCAGGGTAATTGGTACAATCTATTGCTTCAAATATTTACCTTTCCTTTGTGCTAGGGACATTCAAAATACTACTATTTACAAATAACTTTCTATCCTTCATCACCTTCCATACAAATCTCATAATGAGGCAGGAGTTGGAATCCTTACTACAGCTGGGCTCCTCTACGTGTTTACAGTGTAATCTTGGGCAAACTGTCTAACATTTGTAGTCTTTAGGTTCCTCATCCATAAAACATAAAATAATATGGGGCTGAAGAGATGGCTCAGCGGTTAGAAGTGTAGCTGCCCTTGCCAAGTTCTGTCCTTGGTACTCATGTCAGGTAAAACCGGCTGTAACTCTAGCACAGAGGATGTGACATCTCAAACCTCCACAGACATCTACATTCACACGCACATACACACACACGCGCACACACACACACACACACACACACACACATACACAAAACCCCAGGAATAATAATATACAAGTCTTGGAATTTGAGAGCATTAAATTTGTTGAACAACAGTGCCTGGCTCTCCCATAGCACTCTCAGACAAAGCCATCCATTTCCACTCTGCTCCTCTCCGATAAGGAGGTCAGAGGATGACTTGTAGAAGTTGGTTTTCTCCCAGCATCAAGTGGGTGCCCAGTATTGAACTTATGTCATCAGGCTTGGAGGGAGGTGCCTTTATCCACTGAGTCATCTGACCAGCTCCTATATGATGCCCTCCAAAAAGTAATGCCCAGTATGTTTTTGTCTCTTTTGTGCCAAGCTGAAAACCACACAAGAGATCTGACTCTAGAAGCCGCCCTTGGATTCCTGAGTATGTGAGTGACCTAAAGTGAGTGGTTGTTTGTTTGTTTGTTTGTTTGTTTTGAAATAAGGTCTCTGTGTGGTCCAGGTTAGCATGGAGTTTACTATGTAGATCAGGCTGGCCTTGATCTCACAGAGATCTGCCTGCCTTTATCTCCTGGGACTAAAGGTGTGTGCCACCATGCCCAGCAAGTTAGTATGTTTTAATCCCTTGGTGTTTTTGCCACACACATCCCTCCATGGGCACATTTGTAAGTACACACTCCACAGACCCACACAAACTTTCAACACACATACATACATCATATTCAGTGACATACATATTCATTCCATTTAATGCACATTCAAAACATGTCATCAATACACAGGCCCAAGTGTTACAGAACGCAATACATACACACTCATCCACACCCAGCACACACATACGTAATATACACTACTCAACAGACACCCATATGCAGTAGACACACTAAACACTCATACTGTGTCCTACACTCAACATTCCTATAAAGGTTCTCACATTCAGTCTCCACATCTGTGAGGCTAGAGGACTTCTTTGCCATTATCGCCCAGCAAACTGAAAAGATGACAGTCTTACAGCGAATCAGGAAAGACTCACCACTTGCCATCATGTGGTTTCAGGCCCCTTATCTCCCCAGAGACTGGTAGAAAGACCAAGACAAATGAGCAGGTAATTGTTACACGTAAAGATGCAAGTGGCTTGGTGAGATTTCTTTTCCTATTGGTTCTTGCAATCACCAGCTATCTCCATCTTTGATTATGGAAACACTGGCCAGGAAAGGCGATCCATTTACAAATGAGCTCAACAAAAACTTAATGTGTACCATGGCTTTTAAAGGAGGCTGAAGTGGGCCATTCTGAGTTCTCTCCCATAAAGCTTAAAAGTTTAGAGAATATTCCAGAAATGATCTGGACAAATTAATTGATGTCAAGTGTTACAACCCAAAAACTTCAATGAAGAATTCCATAAGTGAGTGGAATAGATGAGACTGCCATATCTAAAATTAATTTGTTTTTGTATCCGAGCTCTGACACTAGCAGTGTTCTTCAAAATGATCAGTCCCCAGAGCATTCTGGGTAACGGCATAAAAATGGGGAAGATCACTGTGTTCTGTGCTTCCCTCCTTGCTGGCAGGCAATTCTGGAAGACCATCTCATATGGTAAGAATTGCGCTGGAGTGGAATACATTCCCTCCTTCATCCTTTTCAGACTGCCACGTGAGGACACTTTGTCATCGCCCCAGTGTGCCAGAGTCCCTCCAGCACGGCGACCGGCTCGTTATTCTGTTCTTTCATGCTCCATTTTCAGCATTCCAGTCCTGTGTGATATTTTGATCCTCTCCATTCTGGATTCTAAACCATCTGTTGAGTATCTAAATGTGTTTGGCTCAGCACAGGTGTTTCGCTTGAAGGAAACCTAAGAGTATTAAGGAGCCAAAGTCACAGGAAAGGACTCAGCCAGATTTCCACAAGAACTTAGTACTTTTTTGTTTTGATTTTTAACCAGTTTTTATAATTTTGTTTCATTTTAGAATATACCAGTCTGCCACTGTAATGGAAATTAAAACAACAGACAGGAAACCTGTGTGATCACCTGCATGTAGTTTGAGAAGCAATAAAATAAACCTTAAATTCTTTCATCCTGGCATGGTGGCACACACCTCTAATCCCAGCTCTTGCGAGGCAGAAGCAGGCAGATTGCTACATAGAGATCTAAAAGATCTACGTAGAGAATTACAGGCCTCTACATAGAGAAATCCAGGTCTCTCCATAGAGAATTCCAGGCCAACCAGACTTACATAGTGAGACCCTGTATCAAAAAACCAAATAAATAAAGACACAGAAAAGATTGGGGGAAAAAAAAGCCAGAAAAGGAAGGGTGGATATTTGAGATACATGAATTGTCCAGGAAGGAGGTGGGAGGGAAGAGGCGAGTGAGGGGAACCAAACCAAACAAAAAACTGATTTATTTGCTGGGTGTGGTGGCATTTTCCAGGCATAGTCGTGCATACCTTTAAATCCCAGCACTCTGAGATTGAGGCAGGGGGATTTCTGTGAGGTCAAGGTCAGTCAGCCTGGTATACATACATAATGAGTTCCAGACCAGCCAGGGCTATATAGTGAGACTCTGTCTCAAAACTAAAACCAAAGACAAACAAAAATGATTCAAATAAAAACCCCAGGAACAGACACCTTACATGAAGAAATCCCAGTGCCCGGTAAACACAGGAGAAGTGTCCGACCTGACTGTCTCCAGGGAACGGACATCAAAGCCACATCTAGGATTAGAGGTATAGCTTAGCAGTAGAGCACTCACTGATCTAGCATAGATGAGGCCTTGGATCTAACTCCCAGTCCCCTCCCACCAAATCAAACCAAACCAGCTTCGAAAGGATCATTTCAGAATAAAGACATGAAGGAAGGGTCTTTGGAAGTGCACATGTGGGAAAGGTGCAGTCAGTTCAGAGAGTCTAGCTTCCTCGTATGAGTTGGGCTTCACATATCTAAGTGAAGTGGACATTTCTGGAGCATCACTCCTTCCCTTCCCACTGGCTCCTAAGCAGCCCACCGTATTCAGGTGGAAGGTTTCCTGGCTTCCATAGGCCCTTTGACCCACACCTCCTGTTGGCACCCTCTGCCAAACTTCCCTCCCCTACTCTGAGTTCTTTACTCCATCCTCCCAAAACAAGGGTCATTCAGGGAGAAACTCCAAAGTTTTTCTTTCTTTTCAGTCTTGACCCTCATGGTACCTACTTACCTTCCAGGGTAAGTTTCTCTAAACTTTTGTGCTTTTTACCTAATTGTTTTTGTTTGAGGTTTACATAGATCCATTGATTTTTTCTGACCTACACAGGAGCATTGCTATTTTTAAATAAAAGAAGGATGTACCAAGTCATCATAATTGGAAACCATCTCCATTGGTGAAAATCACCTTCAGGGACAGGTCAGCTTCCAGGGGTCTGCCTCAGTGATGGGAGGGACTCCAGTCTGTGTGTAGGAGATCTGGGGACTGAGGCTGCCCTGAGGCCGTCCCCTGACAGCCTTGTGCATCACTGCCCATCTCTGTACCCTCAAAAGTGATCCCGTGAACAGCTTACTGACAGACTCATGGTTCCCTGAGTGCAGAATTGGTGGGAATTGCCTTTTTCCTTTGCAGCAAAGCCCTGGAAAATCCCCAAGTGTGCGTCACCATGTGGTAATCTCTGGGTTTGCCTTGGTTCCTAGATGAGACCTATCAGCCCTGTCTGAGTAGAGGTACACCATGAGTTTAACTATCGGAACTGGGAAAACAGCAGAGAGGTGGCGCTGTTTGTGTTCAGTAAAGACTCAACATGAGCCACACAACTCGGTTCCACTCACAGTCTGCTGCTTGGGGCTGAGCCTCAGGACTGGGGTGCAGGAGTTTTTTACATACATGCTATCTCCTCTTGGTCCCTTCAGTGTTCCCCACATTCTCTCTCACCCTCCAGCTCTTAGAACATTCCAGCATAGTCAGATGGGAACTTTCTCTGTACTCGGAACCCTAACAGGGCAGGATATTAACCCTCAAAGGACACAGCAGGTCAATCATCAGATATTCTCCATCCTCTGGGGAAACACATCACAGTGGAACAGAAGAAATTCCTGTAAGAGTCACAAGTCTAGGCAGGGATCGGTGGCGCATGCCTTTAATCATAGCACTTGGGAGGCAGAAGCAGGTGGATCTCTGTGAGTTCAAGGCCAGCCAGGGCTACATAGTGAGATCCTTTCTCAGAAAAAACAAAAACCTTCCTGTGCTGGCCCGGCTCCTCTGCCTCTCAGAATCTTCCTACCGTAGCAATGTGCCTGTGTCTCACTACTCCAGCCTCGGGGTGCACGCTCCATCCTTTCAGTCTACTACCATACCAAAAAACCAAAAAATGTCAACCATTTAATATCTTTTCTTGCTCTGTACATACCTTGTAACAAGCAAAACTTTAATAAATCTTAACCATGAAGGAAATCATGCACATGTAGACTAGGGAGTATGTCAACCAGATTGGTGCCAAGTTCTGGGAGGTGATCAGTCAGCAATTGGCATGGCAACAACCCCACGGGTACCTACCTGCAACTGGAGTGCATCTCTGTGTACTATAATGAAATGAAGCTATATATAACAAGCATGTTCCTTGAGTTATCTTGGTGGATCTGGAACCTGGGACATGGAGTCTGTTTGCTCAGGTCCTTTATGCTAGATCTTCAAACCAGAGAACTTAATTTTTGGTCAGTCTGGTGCAGGCAACAACTGGGCCAAAGGCCACTACACAGAGAGGGCCACACCAGTTAACTCTGTCTTGGATGTGGTGCAGAAGGAGGCAGAAAACTCTGGCTACCTACAGGGCTTCCAGCTGACCCACTGGCTGAGTGGAAACACTGGCTTTGGAATGGGCACCCTGATTATCAGCAAGATCCGAGAAGAGAACCCTGACTGCATCATGAACAAGAGCATAGTAGCCTCGCCCAAAGTGTCCAACACTATGATTGAACCCTACAAGGCTACACTCTCCATCCATCAATTGGTAGAGAACACTGATGAGACCCATGGTATTGACAACAAGGCCCTCTATGACGTCTGCTTCCTCAACCTAAAGCTTACTACACCAACCTACTGGGACCTTCACCCCATCTCAGCCACCAGGAATAATGTTACCACCTGCCTCTACTTCCCTGCCCAGCTCAATGCTGACTTCCTCAAGCTCGCAGTTATCACGTTGCCCCGCCCACATCTTCACTTCTTCACGCCTGGCTTTGCCCCTCTCACCAGCCATGGAAGTCAGCATTCCGGGGCCCTCACCATGCCTGGGGTCTTCGACGGGAACAATATGATGGCTGCATGTGACCCTCTGCCATGGCTGGAACCTCACCTTGGCTACTGTCTTCCAGGAAAGATGGCCATGAAGGAGGTAGACAGGCAGATGCTGAGTGTGCAGAACAGGAACACAGCTCCGTTGTGGAATGGATCCCCAATAATGTCAAGATTGCCACGTACGACATCCTGCCATGTGACCCCAAGATGGCAGTGCGGTCATGGTCATCGACAACGGCACAGCCATCCAGGAGTTCTTCAAGCCATCTCTGAGCAGTTCACAGCCATGTTCTGCCAGAAAGCCTTCCTCCACTGGTATGGATGGGGTGGAGTTCACTGAAGCTGGGAGCCACAAGAGTGACCTCGTCTCCCAGCCAGGATGCCACCACAGCAGAGGGAGAGGATTTTGGTCCGGAGGTGGAAGAGAGCGCCTGAGGCAGAGTCTGCACACCTCAGGCTCCACAGTTCCCTCCGCTGTCTACAGCTGCCCCCTTCCTCCTTAAGAATTTCTTCCTGCTGTCTCTGTCCTGTTCTTGTTTTTTTCATTTTTTGGGGGTAAACAGTGCCTGGCACATAGTAGGCACTCAATAAATAGTTGTTTGTGGATAGTTCCGTTCTCTTTCTACTCTGGCAGACTCAGATTCCTGCCATTCTTTACTTCCTTCTCATACCCACTTCTCATAACTGTCTAGTTAACATGCCTTCAAGAAAAAGTTCTCCAGGAAACTTGAGTCTGCTCCAGATACCACTTAGACCAGCCCAGTGCCAAAAACTCAGACAGAAGCCCCCATCCCAAGCCTAAGTAGATGATGAAGGGGGGTGGAGTGGCAGGTAGAAAGCAGTAGGTATGAGTAACTAGGAAGGGGTGGGTTTTCCAGGCAGTGGCAGCTGGACAGGAGCATCTCAGCCTAGGAGGGGAATTAACAGTGACACCTGCACTTCGTCTCCCAGCTGTCCTGAGCGTCCTCTGCCTTTGGAGGTGGCTGCCCTGATACATTTCCTGCCCTCCGCCCCTAGGAAGACTCGATCTCTAACTGCCCAGGACTTCTTCACCATTCTGCTTGTTCCTATTTTCAAAGGAACAACACTCCTGACCTGTGGAAGGGTGCACTACCCCCACCCAAACACCTGGGTCACCCCCCAGAGCAGAGGTGACATCTCTCTGCCTTTGCCTTCCCCCAGCTCTAGGTTTTGTGCTGTCCTACACTTCAGATTTCTATTTTTTCTAGACTTGATTCTTTTTGTCATATTGAAAAGATAACATTGCCCCAGGAGCCAAAAATAATGGGAAATAGAAAAAAAAAAAAACACAACAAAAGTCACAGGTCTAGGGACACTTATGATCCAGAAAATTAATAACAAGATACCAGGTTAATGCATCCCAGGAACAGAATAACTATGTTCTGTTTACCAGGACTCCCAGAAATCAATGACAACCACTCAGAGAAGCTGAGAGCTTGCTGGGGGCTCAGTGTTAGACACCAGGAGGAACAGTGATGAAACAGGACATCACCCATATGTCAAGTAGCAAGTCCCATTCATCTAGGTGCACTCACATAGGTGTTCAAACTGCATTATAAGGTAAGACAATACATTTAAAATCAGTATTCCCTCCCTCTCCCCCCTCCCCCTCCCTCCCCCTCCCCCTCCCCTCCCCTCCCCCTCCCCCTCCCCTCCCCTTCCCCTCCCCCCTCCCCTCCCTCCCTCCCC
This sequence comes from Eospalax fontanierii, assembly GCA_035773235.1. Classification (NCBI taxonomy): domain Eukaryota; kingdom Metazoa; phylum Chordata; class Mammalia; order Rodentia; family Spalacidae; genus Eospalax; species Eospalax fontanierii. The sequence continues at coordinate 11,693,473 of CM069544.1, read as the reverse complement.
CCTCCCCCCCTCCCTCCCTCCCCCCTCCCCCCCTCCCCTCCCCTCCCTCCCACCCCCTCCCCCTCTCCCCTCCCCTCCCCTCCCTCTCCCCCCTCCCCCTCTCCCCTCCCCTCCCCTCCCTCTCCCCCCTCCCCCTCCCTCCCCCCTCCCCCCTCCCCTCCCCTCCCTCCCTCCCTCCCACCCTCTCCCCCTCCCCCCTCCCCTCCCCTCCCTCCCTCCCTCCCACCCCCTCCCTCTCTCCCCCTCCCCCCTCCCCTCCCTTCCCTCCCTCCCTCCCTCCCCCCTCCCTCCCCCCTCCCCTCCCCTCCCCTCCTTCCCTCCCTCCCTCCCTCCCTCCCTCCCTCCCTCCCTTCCTTCCTTCCTTCCTTCCTTCCTTCCTTCCCTGTCAGATGAAGTTTCCCGTATTTCCAAGTTGTGTGAGGATGAACTTCTGATCCTCCTGCCTCCAGCTATCTGGTGTTGGGATTAGGTATGTGTCACCATGCCTGATTTCATGCAATGCTACTTAGCCAGCACTCTACAACCTAGCCACCTCCTCAGCCATCCACACATCTTTAATGTTTTGCTTAAGTTCAGACCTGGAACCTGAATTTTTGCCGGGCTCCTTCCAAGACCAGGTGATGTGGATGTTCTGGGAGAGGAAAGCAAAGCTGCTCAGCAGGGATCCTGGCAGGGTTCCAAGAAGAGGTGCTGCAACTGACCTGGAAACAATTTTCCTACAGGAAACACCATGCTGGGAGTGAGAATGGGCAACCTGAAAAAGTCCTGATCTCTGAAGAAAGACTCATCTTCCAGAAGAAAGATGGTCTCCATGTACATATGCCCTGGTTTTTTGTGTCTTTTCTATAAGCTGTATCACTTGCATAGGCAAAGCCAGACAAGGTAAGAATTTCTTCCCAGTTTCAGCTAAAACATTTCCACTTCTCTATATATGATGTCATTTTTTCTTCAAGGAGGCAAGCACTGAGACCCAGAGCTAAGCTCTGTGGCAGGGGACTCTGTTAGACTCATGGTCACAAAGCTGAGTGTTTGTAAAGGAATTGCCATAGATCAGGGGCTGGTAAACTATGCCCTGCTGGATAAATCTGACCTACTTTCTGTTTTTTTGTTTTTTGTAATAAAGCTTTATTAGGACACAGCCTCTCAGCATTTCCATAATGTTTGTGGCCACTTTCACACTATGACAGCAGATTTGGGTACTTGGGATAGAAACTGTGACCTGCAAAGTCTGAAATGTTTACTATTTTACTTGGGGGTCTCTCCATTAGATGGCCGCATGTGTGTAGGAGAAACTCACGGGGGGATAAGGAGGTGAATGTTTATAACAGAAAGAAAATCACAGCTCTTGGCTAAAAGTAGTGTTGGATTCCTCAGAGTGACTCTGTTTCATGTTCATAATAGCAAATACTTATGTGTTTACTGTGTGCCAGCCAACATTTTAACTGTTCTACACGTGATAATTCTTTATTATTAGGATTACCCTCGTTTTATAGGTGAGGAAATGGGGACACCCAGAGATCAAGGACTGGAGCTCATATTGCTGTAACAGTAAACAACTGTTTCTTTCCACTTAGGCATTTTCTTCCCATATTCCTCACAGCCCCATACACCCCAGTGTGTGACGCCTGCCACTCACCTGAGAACACAGACTATTTGTAGGGTCTGACTCTCTTTTGATGCACTTCTTGGGAGGAAGGGGGCTATACAAGAGCAAAGCCTTTTCCGGAACCGAGACAAAGCACTCAAGCCACGGTGCAGTGATCTAAGGCAGAGTCACCAGCTGAGTAGGGAAGGAAGGAGGCTGCGGGCCCTGTCACGACGCTCAGAGAGTAGTCAGCCCGGCCTCACATCTACCCAGGATGTAGGGCTCTGCAGAATGCCACGTGATTAACTGGAGAGGCTAGGACATGGGCGGTGCAATCCCCAAACCCATTAACACCAATCAGCTGTCATCACCTGCCTGAATATCCTATCCGGGCTTAGTTCTCATTTTTCTACAAAGGTGATTGGTGCAAGAAAATTAAGTACCTCGTGTCTTGTCAAGAGGCAAAAAATTTCATGCTGATTATTTCATCTGAGGTGGGCGTGGACGGGAGGAAGGACCTGCCGTGCTACGGTTTATGGGAGAGGAAGCCGCGGGCAGCTGAACTGACCTGCCCCCAGCACCTGCTGGTCCCTGACATCTGTGGTCAGACTGCACCCCCTGGGGACGTGGGAGAGAGCTGACTGCAAACACGAGGCTCGTCCCCAGTAGCTGATATCAGCGCTCTCCACCCACACCTCCCGTTCCCAGACAGGGAGCCTGAGAGGAGAAAAACAGCTTGTACCTCAGTGCTTTCTTTGTGGCATAAATCTCTCACCTCCCCACCCCACAATTCCAATACTGAGAAAAACAAGAGGAAGGGCAAAGAATAATTGATTAGGGTTCCCTTGCTCTTGAAAGACAGCCACACACAGCATCATTCGTGGAGTTGAGGGTGTCAGGTTGAAAAAAAAAAAAAAAAAAAAGAATATATTCTACCACAAACTAAATAGAATGGAAAAAATACAAAAGAGTGAGTGAGTGTATCAGAGCTCGCTCTCACTAGACAGCTCCATCATCTGGAGACAGAAGACAGGAGAAGGGCCTGTTCTGAGTTTCTTCATCATGTCCTCGGTGCCTGCAGCCCACAGGGGACACCCATGCTCATGACCTTGGCTAATAGTCCCATAGCCTAGTAGCTAGTTGACAGACTAGTGGGGGACCAGGGTGCCCCGACAGTTTCAATGGAATATTCAGAAAAGGGCAGAACATGTAGAACTCCAGAAAGTCCAGTCTGGAGGTGCGCCCCTGCTGGTGAAACATCCGTTCTGAGGGGCTAGGTACCCCTTACCATCCCCTTCTACCCTAAGGGTTGAACCAAGCTCCCAGCTGCATGTAGGCCTGGCTAAGATTTCAGGAATGAGCTGGTAGTGGGTATTCCTTCCAAGTGCCCCAATCCAAACCACTTGTCCTCGTTAGTTCTATCAACTTGATACAGCCTAGGGCCAACTGAGAACAGAGTTTTCAGTTGAGGGATTTCCCAGAACAGACTGGCCAGTGGGAATGTTTGTGGAGGGTTGTCTTGACATTTTTTTTTCTTTATTCTTATTATTTTATGTGTATGAGTGGATTTCTTGCATGTGTGTAAGTGCACCTGTGTTGTGTAATGCCCACAGAGGTCAAAAGAGGGCGCTGAATTCCCCTAGAACTGGAGTTATGATGTCAGCCGCCACATGGGTGCTGGGAATCGAACCCAGGCCCTCTGCAAGAGCAACTAGTGCTCTTAACTGCTGGGCCATCCCTTCAGCCCTGTCTTGACTTTTAATTGACGTAAGAGGGCCTAGTCCACTGTGGGCCACATCAGTCTCTGGGCCGGTAGTCCTGAGCTGTATAAGAAAGCCGTCTAAGCTGAGCCAACCAGGGAGCCAGCAAGTAGCGTTCCTTCAAAGTTTCTCCTTCAGGTTTCTGTTTGAGTTCCTGTTCTGACTTCCCTCAATGATAGTGTGTGACCAAGAAGTGTAAGCCAAAAAAAAAAATGTTTCTGCCCCTAAATTGCTTTTGGTTAGAATGTTTTATCACAGCACCAGAGAGGAAACTAGAACAGCACTCAGTGCCATCACTCACTGAAATTAGTGAGTGTCTGTGGAGAGCCTCCACACACCAGGCCTAAAACACAAGGACCCAGGCCCTGTTCCTACAAGCTTCATGTCCAGCAGGGCACACAGACCTAAAACCAATGAACAGAAAACTTAAAATCACTCTGTGCTATGACAGAGAAGGGCCAGGTGCCAAGGGTGAGGTGCCCCAGGATCTTAGCTGGTAGCTTAGAGGAAGTGGACAGCTTTGCGGATGGGACCTGCTAAGCTGGAGGAGGGGAAGAGCCCTGTGGGCAGGAGACTGCATACTGCTAAGCACAGGGCATGAGGCACCCCGGGGACTCCAGCCCCCCTCCCCCACTGGGTAGGAGGGGAGAAGCTCAATCAGATAGCACTCCCACGGGACTTCCCCAGAGCCAACCAAGTTTCATCTCCCGAGAGTTCTTGTTATGCTCACCCCCTCTCTCTCATTTCTCACTGTGTTCATGGTTAGGCTCTGCAGCACTCGGCTGCTTTCCTGTCTGTGTTTCGATACCATCATTTCTGCCCTTTCTGGATTAACACCGAGCAAAAGGACACGTGTGAGAAAGAGAATAGGAAGCACTAGAAGCACCCTCTGAAGGGGCCTGATTTGGGGTAGCCTTTCTCAGAGACTCAGCACTGCCTGAGGCTAAAAGCAAAGCAGCCTGGAGGAAGAGGGGGGGAGCCAGGGCTCAATCCCATTCTGATAGTACCTCAGTTTATTGAGTCACCTTGAGAAAGCCAGCCACACCCGCCCATCTCCATATGTGTTGCCTCACCTCTGGCATGAGAAGAATGTACCAGGTCAGGGTAACCTACCTGGAACCCACAGATATGCTTTAGGGAATCTAAGAAAAATCCCAATTTGTACGTGAAACATGGTGGTCTTGCAAGACGAGATCTGTAAGTACCATTCGGTTCCCATAAAGGTTAGGAGGTTAGGAGCAGCTGCTCCGGGTGACATTCACCAGGTCTCTGACAGCCAGGTCATGGGTGCATTTACTGAAGAGACACAAGTGTTGGGCCCTCAGACAGCAGGAGCAAAGATATTCAAGGCAGGAAAGGGAAGCCAGTCTGCAGTGTAACTGTTGCATTTCTGGTAAACTACTCAAGAAATACATGATCAAAAAGATGTGAATTTAAGGTGGCAGCAATTTTCTGTGATTGCTGTCTCCCCTCCTGGACTTCTAAATACTTAGTTTTAACTTAATTTTGCTTCCATGATTTTATTGATTTATTATTATTATTATTAAAGAATGTCCCAAACTGCAAGTCTTTGTACTTCATGAAGCTAAGTAAGAGTCACTCGTGGGTCTGGGGTGTAACCTAGGCTGAGTTAGCACAGGCTGCTCAGCTCTCCTGCTTCCTGTTTCTTTTCCTTTCCTTTCTTTCTCTTTTCTCTTTAATGTGGAGTTCAGAGACTGGGGAGGAAATGACCTGAATGTGTGGCCAAGGTCTGTGGTACAATGGCCCGGATCCTTTTGACGTGGGAGTGGCTTCTGTTCTGACTCAAGCAAGTGAGCCTACACCTCCTTCCCCACAGCCTCTGCCTTTAGTTTAGAGCAGCCCAGCTGTGTTCTGCATGACCAAATCAGACACCTCTCACTTCCCCCACAAACGGAACTTGGTGTTTAGATGACGTGCAAGGCAGGTTGGTTGTGCAAAATAGCAAACCCCACCTTTGGTCTCCAAAACCAAGGCCTGAAAAAAGAAACAGAAAAAAACAGAAAAAAACAACCCCTGAAGGGAACTGCCTTCCAACTAGTGCAGACTTTTATAAGTGTCTGTGGAAAACTCTTAGGGTCTTTTGGAAATTACATCAAGCCTTCCTGCCTGTGTGACAAGATCATTTGACTTAGCATCTTTGAAGTCTGGGTCTTCAGCCTGCCAGGGACAATGACATACATGTTTCCATGAGGATAATTAGAGCAGCACTCAGCAAACATTGATGGATTGCCTTCTTCTTGGGTGTCAAGACGATGCAGCCACTGGCTTTGCTCTAGAGAAAGAGAGCCATGAAAGCACCTTTCCACTTAGAAATGCCACCTGCTGGCACCTTCTCCCTCCCCGTCTCAACGTTTGGCCCATGGTCTATCCTCTGGCTCACTCTGGGGGTGGCCAAGTTCTCTAACTTGCAGGGAAGTCTACTGTCCACAGAAGCCCTGGGCTCTCAGCTCCCAACTTCTCAACACATACAGGAAACAGATTGTTTGATTTCTGGACCTGCCCATTTCCTTCCAACTCCTGGCTTGGTAGCTGGACATTTGATGAACAAACAGTCCAGGAATGATGCTCCTTTGAAGTCTTAGTTGCGTTAAATCAAGCAAAGTGACGATGTCTGCACGTTCTATAAGGCAGCGTTGGTTTGTATCATCTGATTCAAACACTTGCAGCTTTCCTCCCACAGATTTGATTTGTCTGGAGACAGTGGAAGATAAACAGGCAATGTAGTGAAGAATCTGAAGTCAGATCTGGAGTCTGTGTGAGTCATTACTACTCTCTGGACCTCAGTTTCCTAGTTAGTGGGGGGCTTTAAGGTCCACTTCAGAGATGTTTTAAGAACTAGATGAAATCTTCTTAGCACAATGCCTAGCACATGCTAAGTCCTCCAGGAGTATTCAGCACCTCACCCTTCCTGTCTTTCTGGACTCTCCACCTTCCCCTGGTACACTGTCTCCTAGAAAGGCAGAGCTCACCCTCTGGTCCTCTAGCCATAACTAAGCAGTAGGCTGTGGCCTCCATCTCCCTCATCAGAACACGGGGTATCCTGGGGAGGAGGAAGGGATGGACCACTCGTGTTAGTGGCAATCGTCTTGCTTCCCTGTTCCTGCTGCCCCCAGGCCAGTCCTTGTCACTTCTTAACTCTGGCAACCACCTCCTGTCTAAGATGGTCTAGCCTCTGGTCGTGCCAGCCCTCCCACTGTCACCTTCTTCTGCCGGCCTCCATGGCTCTCCAAGATGAACTTCTGTGCCCATCTCAAGGTCCCCCCACTCTCCCAAGTTCATTTTGGGCTCTGGGGAAATCCAAACCATCCCATTGCCCTCCCTTCTAGTCCTTTATTTCCCCCACCCACCTCCAACAGCCTGGAGTCAAGGTATCTCTTGTAAGAACCTCTGTGTGTATGCGTGTGATCTGCCTCTCTCTACCCAATGCTAGGATTACAAGCATGCCACCATGCCCAGGTTTTTAAATGGCAGTAGGGATCAAACTCGGGTCCTCACACTTACACAGCAAGCACTTTTCTGACTGAGCCATCTCCCTAGCCCAATTCTCTAGAAGCCTCTACTGACTTAACAACTACGTCTGCTTTCCTCCACCCCATCACATGACTCCATCTCCATAGCATCTAAGCACATCATCCCTAACTGATGGTTAATTATGAAGACGGAATATGCAGCACCCCTAATCCCTTCGTCTGCAAGAGCTACCTCCTAGGGCCCTTGTTGATGCTAGGAGCTACAGGTAATACTAAGGTGCACACTGCACCAAGTCTTCCTGATGTGCACATGTCCTTCACAAAAGTTCATTTACAAATCGGAAACAATAAGAGATTAACTGATAGTGAACTGGGACTAGTATAACAATATACTATAATGAAATTATTTTAAATTTACAAATCGTTTATTTCTGGAATTTTGCATTTAATATTGTTTCGGATCATAGTTGAGCTCAGATAACTGAAACTGTGAAAGGTAAAGCCATGGTGAAGGCAGACTACTGTTATTCACATTTTCACAGAGGAGGAAACTGAGGTACACACAGGCTAAGTGGCTCGCCTGTGGTCACACAGTACAAATGAAGTGCAGGACTCTAAGCTGGTTGTGAACTTTCACGCTCTTTGGATTTGTGGACTCTGACTGACTTGCTCACACACCCACCTGCTCGCCTTGACGGCGAGTTCATCTAGGCCTCCTCTAAGCTTGGGACCTAAAGACCTTTCATGAGGTCAGCTCCACACTGATCTAAAAGTCCCCAAACTGAAGGATTCAGCCCCTGTGCAGCTGCTGTCACCACAGGGAGCCTCCAAGCATTCTCATGTACCAGGAGAGACCAGGGTCCACAAAGCTGGCTGAGCCTCATGCCACAGTCCAGGGCACTTCCTCAGTAGAAAGAGGAGTAACATATAGAAGGGGTTCACGGCTTTTGGAGGCTTGTTCCTGGACATTCCTGGAAGGAGCCGGAATTTTGTCTTCTGTCGATTCCTGGAAGTCTTGAAATGGAGTGAGGTCTCCTATCAGCCTCCATTCTCACCCCCACCCCCCGCATCTGCTGAAGGGTGGCCATAAGCCCAGTCAGTGCTCTTCCTTGCGCCCTGTGGCAGTGTCAGATGAGGGTGCCTCGCAGGCCACGAGGCTGGCCTTGTGGGTGTCCCCTAACCTTCCCAAACACTCTTCCCCTGATTGCAAAGTTTCTGCCCAGGAAGACTGATGCTGGAATGCAGCCCCCACTGACACCTGGGCTGCTCTTGCTCACAGTAAAGCTGAGCCAGCTGGCTGGCCCTCAGAAGATCTGACTGGGGTGGGTCCAGAGGCAACCAACTACACCCTCCTCATGGGCCTGTCTCCAAGACAGGCAACAGGCTAAGAACACAGTCTGTGGCCAGCACTGATAGGACAAAGGGAGTAGCTGCTCGCCTTGTTTACACCACAGCCCACAGGTCAGGCTCTGAGCCAGCCGGACCCATACAACATCTAATTTAATCATCCTAGCAACCAATAAGATATCAACAACTCACATCACCAAATGGGAGACACAGAGGTTGTAAGATGGAGCAACTATCCAACTATGCCATGGCAGATCCTCTGGGTCAGGTTCTAACCATTGTGGTCCACTTCCCTTGTAGGATTGGAATAAGGCTGATTCTGAGCCCACACGTCGGTTTAGAACAGCAGGTTTAATCAGCACAAGCAAGGTTGCCAGCAATCAGCAGAGGGATTCCCCCTTTACCAGGGCTCCAGGTGGGAAAACAAACCGGCGAGAACAGGCCACTCCTCACCTGCCCTTCCCAGCGTCCCCAGTCCAACCCACTTTCCTCTCCCATGTTTCCCCACCACCCTCCTACTTGCTTCCATTCTCAACCCACCAGAAAGGATGAGAGAGATGAGTACACATCACAACTCAGTTTTTCTGTCATCTGTTTAATGCTCAGTCCAGCCCTTTGAGGTTGAGTGACATCCCCATTTTATAGATGAAGAAGTTGAGGTGTGGGAAGAAAGGAAACTTGTTCAAGATGACTTTGCTGGCAGAACTGGCCTTGAGACAGGGCTAAACCTAAACCAGAGGTTTTGCCACACTGTGAAACAAGAAAGAACTCCTCAGAAGTTTTGGAAATAACTTCAGAACCCTGGAGAACAAGGCTGAGCCTGGCTGGGAAGGACAGGAGATCTGGGAGGGACGCACGTGTTCTCCTTTGGCAGAGCCCAACTCAGTTCAGTGTCCTCACCAGAGAGAAGGATCCTATTCCTCCAGTACACAGAAGTCTGTAAGGTGAGCCTACCCACTGGCCGCCTCCCATGAGATATACTTAGTGCAAGGCATTGGGAAATTCTTACAGGATAGATGCCTGGATGATGCTAGCCCATGGGCCTGGGAGCACTTGGCCTCTTGTGACCTTGAGTGGCACACCTGTCATCCATGAAGCTACCTAGCAGCTCGTGTAGACAGCCAGAGTTTCCCACGATCAAGGATAGGCTAGGCTCTGGAACCTCCCTTTGCCTTGCCTAGGGCCTGCCAGGCCACAGGTGACTCTGCTGCCTCTTGATGCAGAAACAGAGGTGGAGGACAGGGAGCTTGAGAGACTTCAAGGAGGTGCACATGGTTGTGGAACCAGGTGGCCTGGATGAAACCCTAAAGCCTCCTCTCGGCCTTCGGAGAAGTCTGCTGTCTGCTGCCTTTCTGAATCTCACCGTTTGTGTCTGTAGAATGGGATCCCTCACACTTCTTTTACAGCTTTGGTAGAACCAGAAAACTTACATAGCTATCCATGCTGCTGAGGTTTGGATGCAGACTGTGCCCCAAGCTTTTTTGTGCTAGGAGCTGGTGGCGGTGTGGAGCGGTGGAAGGTTAGTAGAGGGCGGCTAGCTCATGGGGCGGCTCTCTCATGAATGGATCATGAATGCTCACAAGGTGTGGGACAAGTGGACTTTCCCCTTCCCTCCGTTCTTTGCCCATTCCAGTTGTAACAACCCAAAACTGCCCCTGGAAGAGAATGAGGCCAAGAATGTGTGATGAGAAGTAAAAGTCACCCCTGGGCGCTCACTGCTATTTGGAGAGGGATCTCTTCCTTGTGTCATTGATCTAAAATGTTTCCATCTTTAGGGCCAGCAAGATGACTCAGTGGATAGACTCTTGCCACCAAGCCTGGCAACTTGAGTTGGGTTCCCAGAACCCATATAGTGAAAGGCGAGAACTTACTTATTTGTACACACCTGCGTGCACAAATAAGTAAATAAATAAATAAATAATACTTTAAGTGTTTCTTTCCTTTGTCTGATCTCACCCAAATCCAGGCCTGAAGTCCCATCTAAATACCACCTAGCTGCATGACCTTGGATGAGTTGAAGGACCACTGTGGACCTCAATTTCTCTTTCTATAAAGTGACAGTTGACTAAACGAGCTCTCAGATCCTGGGAGCCTGAGCATCAGTGCAAGTCCTCTTATTTTGTAAATGAGGAGAGTGCCGTTTGGAAATGTCCTGTTGTGCCCAAGGTTACACTGACAGATCTACTAACTAATAGGCAGTGTGCATGTCTGTCTGCATTCTCCTTCTCCTGGAAGACATGAGGAGGAGGAGGCCTCAGCTGTGATGGGACGAGATTGAGACTGCTTCCGGAAGGGTCCTGGGACGCTTTTCCTCCTAGCTCAGAGATGTCGTCAAGATACAAATCAGTTTGTAGATGGTCCGCGTGGAGCTGCCTTCCTGGTAGACCTAGACCTTTTCTATCTTCCTACTGGAGACTCTTCTGAGTTCAGAATATGTTCCTGTCTTCCACAACCTTCTTGGATTAGAAGCATTGCTTCCTTGTGCAGAGTGATGGAGCCTGGTCACTTATATGTGCCATTGAGGAGATCAAGCTGGTAAAGTGTTCTCTTTAAATAACAGCGACATCAGCGATGTGACTTTCCTAGTGAGCCAACGCAACCCAAAGAAACACGGAGCTAATTGGCTCTTTCAAGACAGTGGAGAATGTGAGGGTGATGAATTGTGCACTAGTCAGTGGCCGGCTGCTGTGACAGAGGGCTGTGAATGCCACTCAGGGACGTGTTAATGAAGCCTCTGCAAACACAATGCGAGAGGCGATGATTCTGTTCTCTCTGGCACTGACTTCTCCTGACAGGAGAGCTGCCCACAGGGCTGGAAGGGGTTCAGCAGAAAGTTCACCAAGGAAGCCAGATGGAAAAGGAACAGAACTTGCCGTCTGGATCCACCAGCTCCGAACAGGCAGTGTGCGTGTCTGTCTGCATTCTCCTTATCCTGGAGGACATGAGGAGGAGGAGGCCTCAGCTGTGATGGAAAGAGATTGAGGCTGCTTCCGGAAAGGTCCTGGGATGCTTTTCCTCCTAGCTCAGAGATGTCGTCAAGATACAAATCGGTTTGCAGATGGTCTGAGTGGAGCTGCCTTCCTGGTAGACCTAGACATTTTCTATCCTACTGGAGACTCTTCAAACTACCAGAAGAGTCCTTTGTTTGCCTCCTTCTTCTCCTGTCTGGGACCAGGCCTGCTAGTGGAATTGTCCAGACAAATCCAGTTCACTCCACCTGATGAAGTCAGGTAAAAAGCAATGCCAAAGGAGGCTGGGGAGATTCAGTCGGTAAGAGTGCTTGCTATGCAAGCATGAGGACCCAAGTTCAGATCCCCAGCACTCATGTAAAACAACCAGGCATAACAGCAGCGTTGGGATGGGAAATGAAGGAGATGGATCCTGGGAGCTCACTGGCCAGCCAGCCTGGTAGAAATGATGCTTCCAGGTGACCTTAGGTGAGTTGGGTCTAGTCCTAGCAGTAGAAGCCCCAGGGCTCCTGTGAGGATGGTCAGTGGACCTGGATAGCAAGGTTGGGGCTTAGCAGCTGACTGGTTAGGTCGCCACTAACGCAAGCAGAGTGTGAAGATGGTACTCTTCTATGACCGGGACTCGGGGACCTCTGTAAGGGACTCAGAAATAATTCCTAACCCTTAGCACATTCCAAGGGGCCTGAGTTGCTTGGGGCCTTGCTAACTCATGCTCTGCTTGCCCCTTGCCCACCAGTAGACACTGAAACACAAGGCAGGGATTTCAGACTTTATGTACAGAGAACTACCTGAAAAATAGCCACATTCATCAGGGCTCTGAGTCAGAAAGTGCAAGCGGGACCCTGGACTTAGCATTTTGATCAATCTTAGGAAATCCCCCACCCAAGTGGTTCTCAGACTACACTGTGAGAACCCAGGTTTCACAGATAAAAGCTCAGACTGAAATCAGACCCGAATTCAAATCCTAGCTCTACCACTCACCAGCTGTAGGACCTCTAAGCCTCAGTTTCCCCATTTGTAAAGTTGGAATGGGGTCATCACCTTCCTCATGCTGTGAGGATTAAATGAGATCATTCAGGTAAACAGACTGTTTGGGACATAGTGAACCTGTCATAAGCCTTGGCCACTGTGGCTGGTGGAATCCCTGTGGCCCCTGCTCCCAGCCTCTGCCACATGCACAGGAGCTTGATGGACAGTGGTGATCCTGCATGCCTCCAACTCAAACCTGCCCTCACACATGCTAGGCGAGTGCTCTACTACTGAGCTACATCTCCAGCTCACCCTCCTTTTACAACTTATTATTTTTATTGATTTGCTTTGCTGCTTCTGGGGATTGCACCTAGGATCTCATGCATTCTGGTTAAGTGCTTTCTCCCTGAGCTACATCCCCTAGTAGCTCAATTTTAGTTATTGATACAGAGTCTTCCTAAATGACTCAGGCTGGCCTCAAAGCTGTGATCCTCCCCTTCTCACGGAGGCCTCTGAGCAGCTGGGATTGCAGGGCTGTCACCATGCTTAGTTAAGACATGATTCAGAACCTTTGGGTTGGTCTGCTTCCCCTTTGGAGCCAGAACGTCTTTTCCGCCCTTGAAGAGGAACCCTATTTTCTTACCCTAAGGATGAATTAAACCCTGTGTTTCATCATTTCCTCTTGGAGAAAAATAAAAGACTCTCCGAGCACCCACTGCTTAGCTGGGACTGTGTACTAGAAAGTTACTGGAAGCCCCATGTTAGCTTTGAAAGGAAAATGGAAATGTATTGATAACTTGACCCATCCCTGATCTTGGAATTTGAGGAAACTGAGGTGCTGGGCCGATTTGGGCAAATGCCAGCAACCCACTAAGGAGATGAGGTCTCCCATAGGGTTGCAACCAGCTAAGCCCTTCCTAGCCTGGGCCTCTGGGCCTAGGTTGCCCTTAGGCAAACAGAACCCCTGGGCCTCTGGAATCATCCACTCAGTTCCTCTTTCCTGTAAACCTACTTATGCTTCAAGAAACTCTGAGCCAGGGCCCAGGGCAGCAGTTTGTGAGCACCCCTCAGGAGGCCACATTGGCTTTCTACATAAGGTAGGCCTGGTAGCTGACCCAGAGCTTCAAAGGAGAACAGCCACTCCAAGATAAGGTATCAGGGAAGACCATTAAAAAGGATAGAAGTCAAAGCAAGTTGGGGGAGGTTAGTTATCTAATTATAAAGCAACTCAGCATTTCTCAGCCTGCCATTTGCTCAAAAGCTTCCCATGGGTCTGTCCATAGAATCTGAGTCCATGCTATATACAAAAAATGAGAATGTCTGCTTTTATTTTATTTTTTTAAGAATCAGTTTTTTCTTTTTTAAAAAATATATTTTATGCGTACAAATGTATTGCTTATATGTAGGTAGGTGTACCTGTGTTGTGCAATGCTCAGCGAGGTCAGAAGAGGGCATCAGATCCTCTGGAACTAGAGTTAGGGACAATTGTTAGCTGCCATGTGGGTGCTGGGAATCAAACCCAGGTCCTCTGCAAGAGCAGACAGTGCTCTTTACATCTTTCTGGTCCCAAGAACAACTGCTTTAAAGTTACCATCAGATCCCTAAAATTCTCCCTTTGGATCACTTTCCTCCAGTGATCTTTTTTAAGGTCCGGTTTTAACTTCATGCATCCTTAGAAGTTAACATCCTTCTGCCGTGCATGTGTTGGCATTTTGCTGACACACAACAAACATTTCCCATTTTGCTAGCTAATCACAGGAGGAAGTAGTAAGTAGTTAGAAGTTATCATAATTGCTATTGATATTCTAGATCTTAGAAACACATCTTTAAACAGAGGAGCGTAAAAAGGAGAGAGAGAGAGAGGAAGAAGGAGAGAGGGAGAAAGAGAGAGAGAGAGAGAGAGAGAGAGAGGAGAATATTAGGTTTCTTCAGGAAAGGACTCAGAGGGGAAAGACTCAATAAAATTAGGTACATGGTCAAATAAATTTCGTGGCCTGGAGCAAGGCATCCAAATTCTCCATGCCTTACTTTCCTTTTCAGAACATGATGATGATGATGATGGCCCCTTTGCCCTCTAATCCTTAAGGTTAAATACACATACATACATATATTACATATATATATTATTACATTTGGGGGCTGGAGAGATGGCTCAGTGGTTAAGAGAACTGACTGCTCTTGCAGAGGACGTGGGTTTGATTCCCAGCACCCATGTGGTAGCTAACAACCGTCCATAACTCCAGTTCCAGGGGATCTGATGCCCTCTTCTCACCTCTGTGGGCACTGCAGGACATGGGTACACTTACATACAGACAGGCAATACACTCATACACATAAAATAAAAAGAAAAAATATTAAATTTTAGTGTGTGTGTATGTGTGCACATGCATATTGTGCCACAGTTTGTAGAGGTCAGAGAATAACTTGCAAGAGTAAGTTCTCTCCGTCTACCATGAAGGAGTCAGGAATCAAACTCATATTATCAGGCTTGGTGGCAAGCCCCTCTACCTGCTGAACCATCTTACCAACCCCATTTTTTAAAGGGAAAATTAGATGATAGGGACTGGAGAGATGGCTCGGCATCTAAGAGCACTGGCTGCTCTTGCAGAGGATCTGGGTTCAGTTCCTAGCACCCAGGTGGTGGCTAAGAAACATCCGTAACTCCAGTTCTAGCAGATCTGATACCCTCTTCTGACCTCCTCAGGCACTGTACATACGTGGTGTACTTATGCAGGTGAAACACTAAATTTTTTTTAAAAAGAAATGTAGTTCTCCATGGGTTTTAGAATTGTTTTAGGGAGTATGACTCATGGCAATATCTGTGAATGTTGGCACCCCAATTCTGTCATGGGCTCCATAGATTTGAGGTCAGAGTTATGCGCTCTATAGAGACCAGATCACACCAAATATAGATAGGAGCGGGCAAGGAGGCCCTGCCCAGTTCCTGAAACCATGGTCTGGTTTCAAGCCCCAACTCTTTGCCCATGGCTAAGGTGACAGTCTGTCTACAAAGCTGAAAGAGAAACCACGGATGAGGGTATCTCATGGCAGTGTGATGGGGTGGTGAGACATGGGCTTTAGGAATGACATGTTCTGGGGGTCAGGTCCTGACTCCACCAATTCTATGACCTTGAGCATTTTCTTTTTCTCTCTGAGATTCACTGTCCTCTTCTGTGAAATGGGGATCCAACCTGGGCTCTGGTGGGAATCAACTGTAAAATGTGAATGGAATCAGTTTAACTCAGAGCTGCTTGCCCCTTGATCCACCTCCTTCCTCTTGGTCTCCAGCTCACCATTCATCCAATGCGTTCTAATTTATTTCTACATGGGAAGAAGAGGCCGACTCCTAAGAAACATCCAGGAAGAGCCTTGGTTTTCCAGTGTTTCCTGGAGCACACTAAAAGAGGAGTAGACAGCTTAGGGTTGCTCCTGGAGGACGTTCTGCAGTGGATGAAGGTGTTCTCCTTGGAAGAAAGGGAGTGCTGCTCCTCCTGTTCCTCGGGGAACTGGCATAGAGTAGTTCCTGAGAAAATCTAGGGGTTGTGTCATAGCTACAAGTCCTCCAGGCTGACTCAGAACCACTGGGCAGGGCAGGAACTGTCCCCCAGAGAGCTAGCTGTCCTTTCAGAGAAACCCCCCTGTGGGCGTGGGGAGAAGCCTAGGAGATATGACAGGGAAATAGAAACTCACTTGACTTTTATCTAGAAACTCCTGGTTTCTGCATGATTCCCCACTGAATCGCTCCAGGAAAGAGGCTCTTTGAGTATCATCTGCTCCTTCTTGTACCCTCTGTGCCCAGGACTTAGTCTGCACATAGAAGTACACTGAGGAAATAAACGACCAGCTGGACGCGCAGGCAGTCGAGTGCACCATCTTTCAGGAAGGAACAGTCTCAGAATTCTGCTTCAGCCAGTCACTGACAAACACTGTGACATGTACAGGCCTGTAATCCCAGCACTTGGGAGGCTGAGGCAGGAGGATCATAAAGTCAGGACCAGCCTGGGCTACATCATGTCAGTTTGGGTTATACGCAGCAAGGCCCTATCTCAGCCCTCTCCCCACAAAGCTATGATTTCAGAACACAGTAGCCACATGATTAATTACATTTTCTATAGTTGCAGGGGTGTGAGATTTGTTCCCATTGTCCCCACCCGAGGCAAAGAGAGTTTGGGGCACATGAAGGGAAAGAAACTTTTAATGATTTCTGCTACATAATGAGTTTGAAGTTAGCCTGGGTTACATGACATTCCCATCAAAGAAGCCCAAAATGAATGAACTTCCCTTATTCCCACTCTGGGTTTCAGTCTTGGTTTTGCTACATGCCAACCATGTCACTTTATTACGTTACTGGGCCTCTTTGAGCCTTGATTTTCTTGTCTGTAGCTGAGGATAACAATATCCAAGTTATGGGATGGCTAGGCTCCATGAAAGAACACATGGATGTGTAGCATAGAGCCTTATACACAGGGCATCAGTGAGTGGAAGCTGCACTGTCCTTATGGAGACAGAAGACCTTAGGAACTAAATCCAGCTAGTCATGGGCAGAGCTGGACTAGGACCAGACCTTCAAGCCCCTTGGCTCCCCCACTGGAGAGAGGAGGAGGCGACTAGTGAGGCCTTTGCAGCATTCAAGAGAGATTTGGGCCTTGCTCTTCATCCTTCCTCTCTCCCTCTCTCTGTCTGTCTTTCCCTTCCTTCCTTCTTTATCATTCTTTTCAGAGTTTCCCTGCATAGTCCAGGGAGGCCTTCACTGGAGATCCTCCAGCCTTAGCATCCCAAGCGCTGGGATCACAGGTGTGTGCCATCGGCCCTTTTGTGTCTGAGTTCTTTCTCAACCACAGAGTGGTGGTGAAGGTCCAAGGTGGTGATGGATATGTAAGGACAGCTCACCCTCTCCCCTGGAGAGTCTAAAGGAGGAAAACAGGGCAGAACAATCATCCTGGGGACAGCACCATTCCTGAAAGCCCTCCTGGGCACCCCTGCCCGCCAGGCTCCCACCTCCAGGAGGCCACTCAGGCCCCACCCTCACTTCCCACTGCCACCTGCTAATGTACCACAAATGCTCTTTGCCCTTGAATGACACTGTGCCACGTGCTTAACCTCATTTCATAATTATTGTTTCTTAAAGATAATACAGAGGAGCCAAATACAAATTTTTAAATTTTTTTTTAAATTTTTGTTTGTATGTATGTGTGTGTGTATGTGGACGCATGTATGTGGAAATCAGACAACTTTCAGGAGTCGGTTTTCTCCTTCCACATGGGTTCTGGGGGTGGGCTCAAACTCAGGTCATCAGACTTGATGGCAAGCGCTTTTGCCTGCTGAGCCATCTCACCTGCCCAGAGCCAGTGCCAGGTCTTTAAATCCCATTTTGTGTTTGTAGAATGCTCTAGTTTCATGGGGCAGGAAGCACCCTCAGGAGCTTTGTTATCTGTGTAGGTCTCTGGCTGAGTTGACCTCAGTTACAGAGATGATAAGCGATCTTCCAAGGACTGGGGTTGCCCACCTAGCAGTGGGAAGGCAGCTCCAAGTCTCCTTTCCCTCCAACGATAATCCTGACTTTACCTCCAAACTTGAAGAGGCTGGTGCTACCTCCTCCTCCATCTCCCAGAGGCAAGCCCAGCTCTAGTCACATATCTGAGCAGGAACACGAGTAACCACTGAGCTGCAAGAGTGAGTTTCCGTCAGTCATCATTTTACATGTTGATTCCTTTTTTTTTTTTTGAGACAGGGTCTCACTATGTAATCCTGGCTCACCTAGAACTCTGTGTAGACCAGGCTGGCCTTGATCTCCGCTGAGATTCACTTGCCTCTAAGGTTGGCAGCATGAACCGCCACACCTGACCCTTGATTCATTTCTTTTTCACTGTAGTATAAGATACTATTATAACCTTCATTTTTCAATGAGATAACTGAGGCATAGAGGTCTTAAGTAAATAGCTCAAGATCATGTGACTAGGGGCTGGAGAGATGGCTCAGTGGTTAAGAGTACTGGCTGCTTTACCAGAGGACCGGGGTTCAGTTTCCAGTACCCAAGATATACAGCTAACAACTGTCTATAACTCCAGTTCCAAGGGATCCAAAACCCTCTTCTGGAGTCCACTGGATTTCAGGCATGTGGTTCACTTACATACATGTAGGCCAAACACTCATATTCATAAAATAATAAATAAACTAAATGCTCATGTAGTTAGTGTGGTATCTAGGCTCTACAAGCCCAGACCAACAAGGTGAATGTCAGTACAGTTGGTAGTTCTAAGGGCCTGTGTGGAGAGAGGCAGAGGCCCTCCTACGAGAGGAGCAGGCATGAGATACAAAGTACCTGGCATACTGCAGTAATCATGGTCAGAATGCCAGTAGCATGTGTTGAGCACTTAGTGGGTCCTCAGCCTCTGTAGTTCCATTCTCACCAACTCTGTGATGACGCAGGTACTGCTGATACCATAGCTATGTCCACGTGACACAACCTAGAAACACAAGAAAAAAAAGTCTCAATGAGCAGCCATCTATATTAAGTTGGCCTGTGGGCATGTCTGTGGGAATTGTCTAATTGATGCGGAAAGACCCAGCCCATTGTGGGTGGCACCATTCCCTACGCAGGGGTCCCTGAACTGTTTAAGAGTGGAGAAATGAGCTCAGCATAAGTAACCAGCATGTGTGCCCTCATTTCTCTCTCTGCTTTTGACTGTAGATGTGACGTGGTTAACTGCTGGAAGTTCCTGTCTTGAATTCCCTACAATGGTGGACTATAACCTGGAATGGTAAGCTGAAATAAACTTTCTCCCCTCAGCTGCTTTTCATCAGGGTATCCGTTCATCCACTCTATCCACCCATCCATCCACCCATCCATCCATCTATCCATCCATCCACCCATCCATCCATCCATCCACCCATCCATCCACCCATCCATCCACCCATCCACCCATCTACCCATCCATCCACCCCTCCCTCCACCCATCCACCCATCCATCCATCCATCCATCTACCTGCTCATCCATTCACCCATCTACTCACTCATATACCTATCTACCTATCCATCCATCCATCCATCCATCCATCCATCCATCCACCTGCTTATCCATTCACCCATCCACCCACTCATATACCTATCTACCTATCCATCCATCCACCCACCCAACCATCCATCCATTTACCTACTCATTCACTCACCCATCTACTCACTCATATACCTATCTACCTATCCATCCACCCATCCATTCACCTATCACTCATGGAGCTCATATGGTCTATTTCCCCTAAACTATGGTCCAGATTCCCAGCAAGAGCAGCTCTGCCCTGGCCCAAGTCTACTAAGAAGGACGTTCCCCTGGCCACTTCAGGGTCAGTAGACTTAGTTGCCCAAGACTCCAGGTGCACAAATGCACAAGCCCCTCCATCATCCATATTCTTCTGGGCCAGCTACCCTCCCACACCTGAGGCTCCTCCAGGTCAGGACCTTCAGCCAAGCACCACTGTTAGAGCCTTCTCCACCCGCCCAGCCTGCTTACCTGTGCTATAGGCCAACAGCCTACCCCTCACCCAGTTAGGTTAACCAAGCAAGACTAAGGACACAAGAGAAGGTACCAAGGGCCAGGGTCTCAAGTGGAGCTCAGCTCTGTGTCTAGCAGACATGCCTGAAAACTATGTTGCACCCTGGTTTTGCCCAAGGTACAGGAATGTGCCCCAGAGAGACCCCACTGCCCCAACTGCATCATAGCCCCCAACTGCAGGGCTCAGTGCCCCAGTGTCTATCCAGGAAGCTTGTCCTTCCTCCCTGAGCAGCCTGGCCTTGACCAGGGTGCATCCCCACAGTGTGGTTTCCGGCCAGCTTTGTCTCATGGCTGGTATGCCATGAAACAGCACCCTCCCTCCCCTCCTGCCCCTGAGGCCACCTCAAGGCCACTTCCCTTGTGACCTTCCAGCTCCTGGGATTAGAGTCATTCCCACACAGCCTCTCTCTCCTTGCCTCCCTCTCTCCTCTGTCCTTCACACTGTTGAAAAAGGAAGCAGGTCTGTTGCCAGTCCCCATAATTGATTAATAGCTCAGCTTTCACTGATAATTCCACCCAGAGGGCCTGAAGCCCAAAGCTTTGAGTAAACATAGTGATTTGCCTTAAATAAACATCCTCCCCACAAAGTAAAGCCAGCTGACCCAGTGACTGCTTTCACCTCTGTGTCCTGCTTCTCTGCTCCTCAGCCACAAGGCATGTGTGTGAGAACAGCCCGGGATTCAGAATGCCCCCCTCCGCCCCCGACTCTAAGCTATTCCTATGCCCTCTTTTCTGCCTGGAGCAATTCTGCCTTTGACCTCTGGCTCCTGCCTACCACCCTTCTCCTCTTTTAGCCCCTATGCCAATAGCTCCTTTAAATGGCTCCAGTCATCCACCCCAAAGCACTACCCCAAAGCAAAGCAGACCAGCTTGGTGTTCTTCCTTGTTGATCCCAGGTCCTGTTAGTCCTCTCCAGCTCTTGGATTTGGGAAGTCAAGCGTTCTGGCTTTTGATTTACTCTGTCCACTCCCCACTTTGCCTCCATAACACGTTCAGACCCCCTTTCCTACCTTGACACTCGTGGCCTTGGATTGGCAACATGTCCCCCAGTTCTGTGCCTGTTGGAGATCTGCAACTCTGAACAGGAACTAATGCAGCCAGTGTGGGGACTTGCAGAGCACCAGTATGCCTACTGCACCAGCTTGTAAGACTCAGCTATTGAGTCATGAGACTGAAGGACAGAGTGGTCCTGGGCCTGTGATCTGCTGAGGGGGCCTGGAGTCCCGACTGCCACCACCCTATGGCCTTATATTGGACCCATCACATCAAATACCATGGTCACTTGTAAGCCTGGACTTTTTTGTTGTTAATTCTCTCTCTCTCTCTCTCTCTCTCTCTGGACCCATCACATCAAATACCATGGTCACTTGTAAGCCTGGACTTTTTTGTTGTTAATTCTCTCTCTCTCTCTCTCTCTCTCTCTCTCTCTCTCTCTCTCTCTCTCTCTCCCCTCCATTTTCTCTCTCAAAGTTGGAGCGAGCAGTTTGAAAGTCTTGTTGGGTCTTTGGTTGTTCAGAGATCAAAAGCAAGTTAGAGATTTGCAGAGGAGATAAACAGATTTACTAGGATGAGCAGGAAGGGGGAATGGGAACAGTGGGAAGTGATTTTTTTCAAGTCAACTTCTTCCAAGACCAGACACTCTTCTGGCAGGAGATAGAAGGCCTCTAGCTCCCCTTCCTGCAGGGTGTGTGCTCAGTCAGTAAGACCCCAGAGATCCTCAGTGCTGGGTTCCTGGAGACCAAAGCTCCAGAGGCAGAGAAAAGCCAAAGTCAGGGACAGACAGCAGCTTCCTAGGAGCATCTCACAAATTTACTAATGACTGGAATGAAGGGCTGGTGTTTCTATAGCCTGGGGGATTAGTGCTCAGAGTTAGGTATGGACAAAAACAACAAGTGCTTTCTGGATGCAGGTTGTGGTGGCACATGTCTGGAATCCCCAGCACTCAAGAAGTGCAAGGAGGAGGATGGAAGAGTTTGAAGACAGTCTGTGTCACATAGAGGGACTCTTGTCTAAAAAGCAACAAAAAACTCAAACCAAACTGGGTTCATGCAGTTCATGCCTGATATCTCAGGACTTGGGAGGCTGAAGCAGGAGAATTGCCACAAGTTAGAGGGATGCACAGTGAGTTCCAGAACAGACTAGTCTATAGAGTGAAATTCCATCTTTAAAAAACAGAAAATGGGGCTGGAGAGATGGCTCAGTGGTTAAGAGCACTGGCCGCTTTTGCAGAGGACCCAGGTTCAATTCCCAGCACCCAATGGCGACTAACAACTATCCGCAACTCCACTTTCCAAGGGATACCCTGTTCTGACCTCCACAGGCCTTGCACAACATGAGTACACTTATACACATGCAGGCAATACAGTCATACATATAAAATAAACTTAAAATAATAAAAAAAAAATGGTTAAAAAAAAAACCAGAAAACAACAAAACAAAGTGTGTGAGCACGCGCACACACACACATGCGCACACACACCCCCCTTCGAGTTCCTGCACCCAGGCTTTATCCCAAATGACCACAGAACTTGTAGCTACCAGAGCCACACTCTTTCCCATCTTCACACGGGGCCTTCTCACCTGCTGTTCCCTCTAGAGTGCTTCCCCCAGCTGCCGCTGACTCTGGTTGACTCCTGGAAAGCAGGCTCCGGTGGTGCCTTTTCTTAAAGAACCTTCTCCTCGCCCAGGTGTGGTGGTGTGTGTCTTTAATCCCAGCCCCCTGGAGGCAGAGGCAGGCTGATCTCAGTGAGATCGAGACCAGCCTGGTCTACATCCTGAGTTCCGGGTGGGCTGGAACTAGGGACACCCTGTCCAAAAAAAATCTCCTCAGAGGCACGAAAGCCCCACTTCCCTGTGTGCTTCCTACCCCATTATTGATATTTCTTTTTCTCTTTGTTGTGATTCAATTCATAGAATATAACATTCATTCTTTGGAAATATGTGGTTCAGTGCTTCTAGCATATTCCAAAAACTGCACAGCTGGCACCATTAGGAAATTTTTAAATATTTTTTTATCATCTCCTAAATAAGCCCAGTACCATTAGCAGTCACCCCTTTCTCCCCCACCCTTAGACATTGGCTGCCACTATTCTATTTTTTCATGGATTCACCTATTCTGGGCATTTTATATAAATGGAATTGTACAAGATGTGGCCTTCTGAGTCTGACTTCCTGCCCTTTGGGTAATGTTTTCAAGGTTCATATGTGTTGTAACATTTATCAGTACTTCCTTTCAATTTTTTAAGGGTAACAATATATTTTATCTCATGACTAAACAATTTTAAAAGATAACCTAGTTATCACACCATAGAAACACAACCGCCTCTCGCTGGGGATGTTGCTCTGTAGTAGAGCGTTGCCTAGCATGCACAAAGCTCCAGGTTCCAACCCCAGCACTGCAAGAAGAAAAGAGGAGAAGCAAGAAAAATAATAGCTTCTTATAGAAAAATAAGAATACTTTTAATTTAATGGGCAGGTCTTACTTTAATACAGACATTAAATATCAAACTTAAAATGAAGCTTATGCATCCATTTCACACTGTTTTACTCTTTCTTACAAAGGTAACAGCTGTTTGTATGTTTCAGCCCATAAATGCTAGCAAACTTGGAAACAAGGAGTAGGATCTGAATTCACAGAAAACATTTATAATCTTAAGAGACCAGCATCTATTTTGCCCATATATCCTAGCTTCTATAAATACTAACTCATCGTCACATTTTCCTACACATTTCTGAATCCACCTTTTCTTGGAACTTACAGGCAGGAAGCCAGAAGCCAAGACAAGGAAACTTCAAAGTGCTCTGTGTTGTTTGGGAGGATCTGTGTTTCCTAGCACTGATAAAATTTGATGATTTCCACTAACCTTCTGCTCATCAAAGGAAAAGGGAGAACAACTGATTAGTACAGTTATAACCTCATCCAATACCTTCAGAACAAACTTTTTTTTTTTTTAAAGACAGGGTCTCAAGCAGCCCAGGCTGCCTCCACCTTACTCTGTAGCCCAGATTGGCCTTGAACCCCTGCTTTGCTCTTGAACCCCTACACCAGGTGCTGAGATTAAAGTATATACCACCATGCTCAGCTTAAATGAGGATTGTTTTATTTTTTGTGTGTATGTACATGTATATGGTGTATGCATATATGTGTGTGTAAGATAGAGGTCAATGTTGGGTGTCTTCCTCAAGCCTCTCTACCTTGTTTGTTTTTTAAATCTTAACTTATTTATATTTTATTTTATGTGTATGAGTGTTTTGCTTCCATGTATGCAGTGCCTGAGGAGGTCAGAAGAGAGCATTAGATCCTCTGGAACTGGAGTTACAGATGGTTGTTAGCTGCCATGTGAGTGCTGGGAACCAAACCTGGGTCCTCTGCAAGGGTAGCCAGTGCTCTTAAATGCTGAATCCTCTCTCCAGGCCCTCCATCTTGTTTGTTTGTTTGTCTGTTATTTGTAGACAGGGTCTCTCACTGAACTGATCTGACTAAATGGAATGGCCAGGGAGCACTTCCTGTTTCTGTACCACCCAGTGCCATAGTTCCAGGCATAAGCTGCCATACCTCACTTTTGGTGGATGCTGAAAATCCAAACTCAGGACCTCATGTTTGTGTGGCAGACACTTTACCAACGAAGACACCCCTCTAGCCCCCTAAAATGAAGAATTTAAATGAAAGATTCAAGTTAAGAAAATAAAAAGATATCATCATGGATAAAATCTTTTTATATTCCTAGTTCTTTTGTTTATTTACCCATGGTACATATTTAAATTTTTTAAGATCTTATTTTTATTTTTAATTGTGTATGTGGGTACACAGGTGCTCTCAGAGGCCACAGGTGTCAGATCCCCTAGGAGCTGGAGTTACAGGAGGTTGTGAGCCACCCGACATGGTTGCTGGGAATTGAACTTAGATCCTCTGGAAGAGCAGCAGCAAGTGTTCTTAACTGCTAAGCATCTCTCCAGCCCCTCATGATATATATTTTAATTTGGAAGTATAATAAAATAGTCCAGTGGACAGTTCAATTCAACATACAAGTAGAATTGATAGATATTTTCAAGATTATACCTTTTTTTTTTTCTGCTAGAAGGGAAAACAATACATTCTCAACTTAAAGTCTTAGATCTTATCTCTTTTCAGAACTTTTACTTAGTTATTACTTTCATTTCCTATTTTTTAAGTTTTCATTTTTAAAAAAATTAACTACTTTCTGGTTTTCTATTTGGGGAAAAAGAAAACTTCCCAGAATAACTTTACTAGATCATCAGCTAATATACTCCATTAATTTAATTTTTTATGACATATGTACATATGTACACATATTTGAGACAGGGTCTTAAGTAGCCCAACCAGTGTACCTCCTGTGTCTGTCTACCAAGTGCTGGGATCACTGGCATGTGAGCCGTCATGAGCAGTTTATGCAGTGCTGGGCATCAAACCCAGAGCCCCATGTGTACCAGGCACACACTCTTCCAGTTGGGCTAGATCCCCAGCTCGATTCATATGCTTTTTGAGATAGGATCTCATTCTGTAGTCCAGGCTGGCCTGGAACTCATGACAATTCTCCTACCTCCACTTCCTGAGTGCTAGATTTTAGGTATGAATCACCATGCCATTCATTTTAATGTCTGAATGATACGTTGTATAGATAGACATTTTATTTACCCATTTATCAATTGATGGGCGTTTGGTTGCTTCTGCTTTGGGGCTACTCAAAATAGTACTGGTCTGAACATTTGTTATTTTTATTTTATTTTATAATTATGTATGATGTGTGTGTATGTGTGTGCACATGCTTTTGTGTGTGCTTGTCGTGCATTTCTTGGGGTTCACACACAGAGACGGCACTTCTGGGCCCCGTGCAAACTCTATGTTGAATGGTGGCATTGTCCCTGTGCCTGTCTCCCCACACGCATCCAGCACTTGTCATTATCTGTCCTTTTTCTTAGCCATCTTGCTGGTATTAAGTGGTATCTCACTGTGGTTCGATGTGCATCTCTCTGCTGACTAATGATTCTGAGCATCCTTTTGTGAGTTTCTGGCCATTTGCATATCTTTGGGGGAAATGCATATTTGAATTTTCTGTCCATTTCTAACTTCAGGGCTTCTCCTCATTGTTCAGTTGTCTGTTTACATATCTCCAGGAATGTTCTACCACGCTGTCTGTAATCCAGGTTTTCCACATCTGAGTTCTAGAGTGGACTTTAGCAGACCCTGGGCCTGATTTAAGCCCTAGCACTCCTCAGCGCACAGTGCATGCTCTATAGTGCTGTCTGGTAAATGCATGAAGGCTGAAGGAAGACCAGGCTTTTTAGATTGGGCTTGTCATCCCCCCCCCCCCCCCCCGCAGGTTTTCTTTCTCTAAGTATCATATTTCTGGCTGCCTTGATGTGGAAGTTCATGGAGTCCAAAGAGACTTTTCCTGAGAAGCAAAGTCTGAGTTCAGAGTTCTGAATTCTGGAATTTTCTGCCATGCTACCTGTGGAAGCCCCTCCCGTCTCCAATGATCAGACTCCCTGTCCTTTTCTCTTTTCATTGGTAGAACTGATGGGAAGTAGGAATGATTGCTTTCTAGCTAAGATGGATACAGTACTGAATTAATTTCAAATATAAAAATGACCCTAGGTGTAGTGACGCATGCCATTAATCCCAGCACTAGAGAGGCAGAGGCAGGTGGTTCTCGATGAGTTCAAGGCCAGCCTGGTCTACATAGTGAGTTCCAGGACATCTGGGGCTATAGGGAGACCCTGTCTCAAAAACTAAGTAAATAAATAAACAAACAAACAAATAAAAGAAATATAGAAATGAAATCTCTGTTGCTCTGTTGGTTGCATGGATCCTTAAACACTTAGTCTTATGGCCATACATAGGAATTCCATTGATCTTGGCTGGTGGATGGGAACTTTGGTTGACATCCACTCTCTACTCTCTGTGAGTTTTTTAAAAAAATTTATGCATATGAGTGTATTGCTTGCATGTGTGTAAGTGTGCCTATGTCATGCAACACCTGCAGAAGTCAGAAGAAGGAACTGGAGCTATGATAGTGGTTAGCCACTATGTGGGTGCTGGAAATTGAACCCGGGTCCTATGCAAGAGGAATCAGTGCTCTTAACCAGTGAGCCATCTCTCCAGCCCCTCTTTGTGGGTTTTGTCACAGGCCCCTTTGTCTCTGACTTCCAGCTGATTAAAGATTGACTGGAGGTTGGACGGGTGGAAGGTGAACAAGGCATGGAAAATTCTTTCCTCCCTCCAAGGTCACTGCTGCTGCTTTAACTGAGTGCCCTACCCCAGGTTAGGAGAGCATTCCATACAGCGTGCTGCTATTGGGCTCTGGCCCTCTTATTGGGCTCAGACCCAGAAGTACTGCCCCTTGGCTGGTTATTTTCCATGTGGCTTTTCTAGACCCTTATCACACCTTTGATCATCCTCCTGAGATCACTTAAAATGAATCTGCTCCATTCCCTGCTGAACCCTGGCCAGTGCAGCTGGGGACCAAGTGTAATGGGTCTGGCCTTAGGCTCCACTTTTAGCTGCAAGTTACCTGAGCCATCAAGTTCAGCTTCCTCAGTGCTCCTTCTCCATGGCGCTTATGTGAGAAGGAAAGGAGGCGTTGACTGTAGCACAGTACCTGGCACAGACTCGGGCCCCGTCAGCAGTGGGTGCTCTGGTTAGGATGACCAGCTGTTGGCATTTCAAGGAAGCTACTTTATGTCTTTTGTTTGCCTACGTGGCCCTGTTTCATTTGAGATTAGCAGCTGATGGACCTTTCACAAAGTGGCTGAAACAGGAAGGAGATGTTTGATCAGTGCCTGCTCCGAGAGGAGAACACAGACATTCACTCTCTTCATGGGAGCTTACTCTTTAAAAAGGTATTATTATTATTATTTGTGTATGACTGTATACCTGCGTATGTTTAAGTGTATCTGTGTTGTGTAATGCATATGGAGGTCAGAAGAAAGTGTCAGAGGCCCTGGAACTGGAGTTACAGAGGGTTGTTAGCTACCATGTGGGTGCTAAAAACTGAATTCAGGTCCTCGGCAAGAGCAGTCAGTGCTCTTAATTGCTAAGCCATCTTTCCAACTCCAGAGAGCCTACTCTGAAGGAGCTGACCATGGCATAGAGAAGCCAAGATGGATTTTAGACAACCTAGACATGAAACGGTCCAATGAACCTGAGTCACCAAGGCTGGGCCACACAGTCACATGAGTCACACTTAACTGTGTGACAGGGTCTTGGATTTCCTCAGAGCAGAAAATGGACATCACTCCTGGTTCTGGGTCCTATAACTCCCATGTGATAGCAAGTGGACCTCCCCCACCTTTATGTGGGAAACTGTGGGGGTCAAGGGGAGCATAGCTTTGAGGCTACAGAGAACCGGGCACCTGCATGGATCACATGACCTCTCTGAGTCTCTGCAGCAAAGCCACGCACACCCATCCTTTACTTTGTCAATGCCTTGTGTCAAGCCTGTGTCAGATGTGGGGCCATGGAAGCAACGAGATCCAAGTCCTGGTTTTAAGATCACACGGTCTTGGGCACTTTTCATAACTAGACCAGGTCCATCTGAAGGTCCAGGTTTTCTGTGAGCAAATGTCTTGTGTTTTCTGGATCTTTCTGTCATCTGTGGATAGTGAGTGCACACTTCCTCATGAGGTTGATTAGAGAAGTCTCAATCAGAATATAATGGAAGATGTTTAGGATTTCCAGATATTGCAGCAGTTTTACTGACATTCATTGTATTTGCATGTAAAATTAATAAGTAAAAGTTTTCCTAAAGAAATACTTCTACATGTGCACAAAAAGTTGTTTATACTGAGTTCTCTGCAATAGCCAAATGCTCAAAGCAAACTAACAAAAACCCCAGGCCTCCAAAACCTGTCTGCGTTAGTGGTTTCAGGTTGCTATAACAAAATACCTCAAACTGAGTACTTTATAAACAATAAAAATTTATCGCTCATAGTTCTAAAACTTGGGAAATCCAAGATGAAGGTGCCAACAGATTTGGTCTCTGGTGAGTGTTTACTCTGTGCTCTAGATGATTCCTTGCTGCATCCTCCACAATGGAAGAGGCAAGCGAGTTCCCCTTGGCCTCTTTTATAAGGGCAGTAATACCATTTTCGAGAGTGGAGCCTTCATGACCTAATCAGCTCCCTAAGACTCCCCTTCTTAAGGCCACCACATCGGGGATTAGGTTTTAACACATGAAGTCCAGGAGGTGAGAACATTCAGATCAGAGCAGGGTTACCAGTACAGGAGTGTTTATGGAATACTGCCCAGAAGTTTAAGTGAATATAGAAGCTCGTATGTACTCACATAGAAACATCTCCAAGAAATAGTGTGAAATGTAAACAGAAAATTGTAAAACTAGGTACAGAATGGCTCCATTTCTATAAATTTTCACACCTACACACACCAATACAGAAGGATTCACACCAGAGTGATTTAACTAGAGTTACTCACTAAGAAGGGGGTCACTTTATCTGTATTTCAGTAATCTAAGAGGTAATACCTGAGTTATCAAAGACTTGTTAAACGGGATGGTACATACCTGTAATCCCAGCACTCAGGGAGGAAGATTGTAAGTTTGAGGCTAGCCCGGGCTATATAAAGAGACTTAATTCAAAAAACACAATAAGACAGAAAAAGCAAAACATAAAAACTGAAAACCAAAAGGACTTTAGGGCCAGGGGTACAGCTGAACCATAGGGAGAGCGCTCATCCAGCACGTACCATCAGGTCCTGAGTCTGAGTCCCAACACCACGCAGGGCAGAAGAGGACAGACTGCAGTAACGACTGTGTTCTCCTCGCTGCATTTTCTTTTCTCCCCTTTTTCATAATGAAGAGTTTGCATTTGGAAATAATGGTTTTTCCTTGAAACGTTTTATTGAGGTGAAATACATGTAACATTTACTGTTTTAACCATTTGTAAGAGTATAATTCAGCGGCCGTAAGTTATTTGCTTTGTTGTGTAACCATCTTCTCTGTCCGTCTCCATGGCGCATACCTTTAGTCCCAGCACTCAGGATGCGGAGGCAGGTGTATCTCTTTGACAGCCAGGTCAGCTTAGTCTACATAGCGAGTTTCAGGCTAGCTGTGGCTACAGGGAGACCCTAATTCAAAAAAGAAAAGAGAATTAAAAACCAATAAATAAACAAGTGAAAATGAACATAATAAACAATGTCTCTGCTCTCTCCCACCCCAGCCTCTTTCTGCTATGACTTGACAATGGGTGATCATTTCAGATCTGCCTTTGTTGTTGTTTCACTATGTTATACTATACAAAGCATCTTATTCTTTTTCAAGGCAGAACATAACATTCCAGTGTATGCACATGCTCCATTTTACCCATTCAGTTCTCAGTCTACATTCAGGTTGTCTCTTCCATGATGATTGTAAATGTGGGTTTACAAATATCTATTTTTAAGTCCTTGTTCTTTATTGTTGAGACTGAGTCTTAGGTTTTTCCAGTCTGGCCTCAAACTTGCTCTGTAGCTGAGGATGACCCTGGCCGTCTGACCCTCTTGCCTCCACTGCCCGAGTCCTGGCATTCCAGGCCTGTGCTGCCACGTCAGTTTTATGTTGTGCTGGAGACTGAACGCAGCATGTTCACCCAGGCTAGGTACACACTCTACCGACTGTTCCAACCGAGCAAAACCTTCCACCTTCTAGTCCTTGTTTTTAATTCTTTTGTGTTCATGCCTGAAAAATGAATCATGAAATCATACAATAATTCTATTTTTTTCTAAGACAAACTATTTTCTATAGAGGCAACATCATTTTATATTCTTTCCATCAGAGCACAGGTCTTCCTTGCCAACACCTACTATTATCTTTAAAAAACCAGCTGATCTAATGGGCATGAAGTGGTATCTAATTGTGGGTTTGATTTGCATTTCTCTGATGACTCATGTGTTGAGAATCATTTCATGTGTTTATTGGACATTTTTATGACTTGTTTGGGAAAACATTAATTCAAGTCCTTGCTCATGTTTCAAATAACTTGTTTTGGTTTTTGTTGCTGTTGTTTGTAGTGACTTGTAGGAGTTCTTTATATGTCGTGGATAGTAGTCCTTTATCAGCTAAACAGTTTGCAATTATTTTTTCTCCCATTCTGTGGTGGTCTTTTGATTCTGTGGGTTGTCTTTCAATGAGCCGAGTTTAAATTCTAATGAAATACAGTTCATCTAATGGAATGACTTAAAATGTATAAAATAGCTGAAGAAAAGAACGACAGGGGAAGACAGAAAAGGAAGGAATGAGGGTCGGTGCTGGGCTTGTCCTTTCATTCTTTAACTGATGGTGTCTCTTGCTCTGAGGAAGCTCCAGCTGACAAGATGGGGGTAACTGGGGACAAGAGACCAGGGTCTCTGACCCAGCCTGGGGTTTCCCTGAGATCTGTCAAGTGGGGCTGGTGAGTGAGCTCAAAAGCAGGAAGTTCTGGGTTAGGAAAGCAGTGGGCACACCCATCTGCCTCTCTCTGCCTCTTTACAGGTCAGATTCCAACCCCCAGAGTCGGGTTCTAAAGTGCAGCTATGTATCTGCCCTTTGCTCCCTGTAAATCTCGTGCCACCTTTTTGATTCATGAGAAATTTTCATTCCTGATTCTAAAAATAATGCCTATAGCAAACTGAACACAAAAGAAAGGGGAAAAAAACCCCACCAGCCCACACTCTGCAGAGTGACAGTCGCTATTCATCAAATGATAACCTTGTGCCAGGGACTGAACTTCAAGTTCCCCCAGGGCACCCTAAATCTCCCCCGGCCTTCTACATCCGTACCTGCACCCTGCTTGTTACCCCAGACTTGAAGTGTGTGAGTGTATTGTTTGCCCATATGTAAGTGCAACCTTGTTGCACAATGCCTGCGGAGGTCAGAAGAAGGTGTCGGATCCCCTAGAACTGGAGTTAGGACACTTGTTAGCTGCCATGTGGGTACTGGGATTCAAACCCAGGCGCTCCGCAAGTGCAACCAGTGCTCTTAACCACGGAGCCATCTCTCCAGCCCCTTTTCTCACTCTACTGCTTGACTTATCTCTACAGACCAAGCTGTGATCTTACACAGCTTAAAAAAGGAAACAGTAAGCTGAACACAAGCATTCATCAGGCTCTGCTTACTGACTGTGGATGCGATGCGACTAGCTCTCGCAAACTCCCACTGTCCTGAAGTCCCAGCCATGATGGGTGTACCTTGAACTGTGAGCCAAAATAAACCCTTCTTTTTCTCAGCTGCTTTTGTTGGAATGTCTTAGCACAACAACAGGAAGTAACTGAAACAGTACCTTATGTCCAAGACGGGATAAGACCCTATTCTTTGTTGTTGTTTATTATAAAAATAACATAAGTTCTATATAAAAAATTTTTTTAAAAAAGGAAAGTAAGCTCCATCGGCAATACCCTGATCTTATAAAGAACCACAAATACATATTTTGTCACATGTATATGTATGCATGTGTAGGTTTAAACATGATTCAGCCAGGCATGATAGTACATGCCTTTAATCTCAGACTGAAGTCAGCCTAGTTACATAGTAAGTTCCAGGACAACTGAGGCTACAAGGAGATCCTGTCTCAAAAAAAAAAAAAAAAAAAAAAACCCTAAATATGAAATCATACTCTAAGTATCATTTTCTCACCTGTGTCTTTCTTTTACTATGGTACCAGGATCCTTCTAGCTACAAGACCCTGGCCAAGTTAAACTCTCAATTTCTTCACCTATAAAGTAGGGATGCTATGACTTTAAAGCTATCATGTGTGAAACACACAGAAGTGGGCCTGGTACTTGGTGTCTTCTCCCTAAGTGTCAGTTCCTACTTTTACTGTTATTCCTTATTCTTTTTGTTTGACTTTATCTTTATTTTGTTTTGTTTTGAGATAAAGCTCCATGCTGTAAAACCTAGACAAGTCTATAACTCACTATGTAGCCCAAGCAGGCCATAGACTCAAGGCAGTCCTCCTTCCTCGGCCTCCCAGGTGCTAGGGTTACTGGCATGAGCCATCGTGGCCAGTTTTCAGCACACTCAACATACAGAATTCTACCGTGCATCCACCTGTAGATCTGTCCCAGAGCAATGTCGGGAGACAGTTTGGGTTGTATAATAAGTCAGTAGGCAGTAGGCTGCTATTGGCATCTAGTGGGCAGAGACAAGAGATACCACCAAACATCCTATTAGGCACAGGCAGTTCCTAAAAGCCACTACTGCTGAGACAGTGTAAACCTAGTTCCAGTGACTCTAAGTTTCCCTGGCCAGCTCTTTGGGGCACAACTTCTCTGGCCTGAGTGTTCTTACTCTACAGTGTGAGAGACACACAAGTGGGGGTCTTAGGTAGGGCAAAGACATGGCCCTGGTGTCCAAGAAAGAGAAATGTGTCACAGGGTAGCACACATGACAAATCAAGGTGCCTGATAGCTAGGGGGAGTCATTCGTGCTTGACTGTCCCTGCATCCAGCCCCAGACAGAGGGGCAGGAAGGAGTCTGGGATTTGTGGCTCTTAAGACATCCTGCACCTCCGGTGAGCTTTTAACAAGTGAAGCACAGAGCTGCATCGTGTCACTGGTGATAAACCTCCCAGTTAACGATCCTGTGGTTGCCAGGGAAGGAACTCACTGTCATGCGGGCCCAGAAATGTGTGGGTGGTATTAAAGGGTCTATATATTACGCCTCTGGGTGACCAGCAAGGAGGTGGTGTCTTCCCCTGCTTTGTCTCCAGACTGTAAACTGAAAGGCCCCTTGAGAGTGATTGGACATTATGTTTAAAAGGCCAGCTTCCGTTGCTGTTTAGAGAAGACCATGGTTAATATAAAGGATATAAAGGGGCTCTCTACCCAGCTCCTCAGCCTTGTCTGGCAAGTGGAGGTCGCCCACTGCTGCCTGTGGCCACTCAGACCCTTCCTCCACTGTGGCTGCTTGCTGTGTGCCTCCTGAAGGACACAACACAGACATGGCTTGCTCAAATGATGAGCAGTAAAGACAAAGGACAGACTCTAGTCATGGAAACAAACCAGAAAGCAGTACCTGCTTCCTCTCCCCCATCCCACAGGCTCTGCAGCTGGTCAGAGCACAGGTTTGTCTACAGATGGAGAAACCTTAGAGACCAGCAACAAGTCCCAGGGAGGGCAGTCTGGTTTAGTTCTGGAATGACTGCTGCTGCAAAGCCTGTTAGCTGTAGGCCCTGAGTGTTGCTTTTGGACAGACCTCTGGTCTTTCCTTGCTCTTCTTTTAAAAAATATTTTATTTATTGTTATTCTTTTATTTTATGTGTATGAGTGTATTGCTTGCCTGTATGTAAGTGCAACCTTGTTGCGCAATGCCTGTGGAGGTCAGAAAAAGGTGTTAGATCCCCTAGAGCTGGAGTTAGAACACTTGTTAGCTGCCATGTGGGTACTGGGATTCAAACCCAGGCGCTCTGCAAGTGCAACCAGTGCTCTTAACCACGGAGCCATCTCTCCAGCCCCTTTTCTCACTCTTCTGTCTTGACTTATCTCTACAGGCCAAGCTGAGCCTTCACTCTCTCCTCCATGACTATCCCCACTGCAGCTGGCTCTTCTAGAATCCTGGCTATGAAGCCTCAGAGAACGTACTCTGTGCTCTGGGGCTCAAGTCTTCCAACAACACCCACTCTGTGCCCCAGCTTCTAAGGGATGGACTCTTCCCCAGTCTCATTAATTACTTTTCTCAAGAGCTGGGCAGACTATGCCAGGGTTCTGGTGGTGAGCTACTTAGGTGCTAGCCTCAGCACAGGATTTCCTGGATTCTGTGAGCCTGGTAGAGTTTCCTGTCCTCTCTTCTAAGTAGTGAAGATACTACAAGTGTTTCTCCTTATGATCTGCTTAATAGCACTTGGCACAAAAGCAAGTACCCAATAAACGTTGCTATTATTTCATGGGCCACTGGGAAGCTAGCCAGAGTCAGTCTACAGGGTATAGAGGGGAAGTTTATTTCCTCACAGCTTCCCTCAATGGAACTTAAGAGAAGAAATCCATTTGGCATGGTTCTGTCCAGCAACTCAGCAGGAAAAGACATACCTGTCTATGAGCCTTGTGTGTTAAGAAGTGTGACTGGAATCCCCCAAAGGCATAGCACGACTACTTCCTGTCCTGATGTTGGCTATCTGTCCCAGGTGAGACCCCCTCTCCTTTCTTGGCAGGCATCTGCCCCTGGCTGAGGATGAAGGAATGACGTGTGGGTAAAACTGAGATCTAAGGCAGGTTGTCACCCACTTACGTCAGTGGGGCTTTCCACTCTAGCCTTGTTGGTCCCGTGCAGATAAGTGGATCTAGAAGTCAAGTGTGGGTGGCAAAAAGAACCCCATTCCCCTGCCCTGTCACAGTGGTAGCCTCCCAGGCTCTACCTCCCCAGGCCCAGAGCACATACAACTGCTACATATGTGGGCAGTGCCAGCCATGTCTCCCCATCTGTGACAGGGAACCCCCTCATCCTCCCCTTCCTTCCTGCCCTCTCTCACATCCTCACTTCCTTTCAGCCTCACACGAAAACTCTGGTAGTTTTTCTTCATCTTTTCATAGTGGGAACATGTGACACTATCATTCTAATGTTCCCCCGATTTATGACAACAGTGTTGAACTGCCAAGGGCCCAGGCCTTGGAGTGGAGACGCGTCTTCATTGAAAGCCACTCTCTGGGCATGGAGGGTGGGAGTGTCACCAGTGATTTTATCTCTCTAAAAAAATGGCAAGCGCTTTTCCCCCAAGGCCTTTGTGCTACCCAGTAGCTGGCTGCTTCTCTTGCTGTGAGAAGGCAGATAGATGGTGTAGGTGAAGGAGCTGCCAGAAGTAAATTAGATCCCCCAGGTGGGGTTATCACCCCTGACAACCTGGGAATTAAACAAAAGACAACTTGAGTCCTGGAATAGGAACTCCTGCCCTCAGGGCAGACAGTAGGTGAGGCAACTCTGGACCTGACTCTGGAGGGACTCAATTTTCCTATCTGCTTATTGGGCAGACACCACACTGTTGGGGGCACTCAATTCCCTCACCCACAGAATCTTGACACACACATTGATCTCATCACCAGCAGAGCAACTGGTGACACAAGCATTACCATTGCTTTATCCCACACTTCTGCTCAAAACAGACACTTGGATGGGGCTGGGGACGTAGCTCAGCTGACAGACATGCAGAAAGCCCTGAGTTTAATATCTAGCCCTACATGGTAGGGTACACCTGTCATCTCAGCACCTGGGAAGTAGAGGCAGGAGGATTAGAAGTTCAAGGTCATCCTTAGCCAAACAACAAGTTCGACTGGAATCCGAGGATGCCAGAAACCCTATCATAGGAAAAAAAAAACAAACCAAAACAACAATCCTCCAGACTCTTGGAGATGACAATCTTTTCTATTCACAACTGATATCAGCACATAAAATGTACACACAGAATTGCCCCCCTCAGGCAGCAGAATTCTCCACTCACACTGTCCACCACTTCTCCCTACCCACAGTGCACATGCGCAGTGGAGTCACAGGCATAAGGATAACTCTCAGCTTACCTCTCTTCCACATACACGGCCTACAGCGCCCCAGGTTGACACCCAGTGGCTCATGCATATCTAAATACAAAAGCTAGCAGGGAGAATATGTGACATTTGTCCTTCTGGGTCTGGATTACCCTGCTTAGGATGACTGTTTCTAGTTCTATTCATTGACTTGCAACTTTCATAATTTCATTTTTTAAGAGTTAAATAATATTCCATTGTGTGTATGTACCACGCCTTCATTATCTATTCATCCAAATGCATCTTCTCACTTGGTCCCTCATACAGACACACAGAGGGGTGTCCTGTACACACACTCACAGGCATGCACACTGAAGCCTGGATCCTCTCAGTCCCTCCCTCGAAGCTCTCCAGGTCCAAGCCTTGTGGAAGGAAATGTCAGTGTAGGTTCCAGAAGCCTCACAGACTAGGCTGACCAGCTTATCTTGATGGTGCCAGCTGGAACCCCTTCATGTCTGAGAGAAGAAGAGGTTGGTCACACTCTAGAAAACGCACTTTGGCATTGATGGGTAAAAGGAATGCCTAACGTGTATATATCGGCTCATGACTCCAGGCTGCTGGTTTTCTGAGTTTAACCCCATCATTTACAGGTCTGTAAATTGGAGCTGTGACTGTTCCTTAACAAGTGCCTTGGACCCCTGGCCACTACTCAGCCACGAGCCACTGTCTCTGCTCTCCCAAGATCTTCAGCCTTCACGAGAGGATGGTGCACAAGCAGTCTGATGCGTTATCTCATCCCTGTCAGGCCCTGAGTTAATGGGTTGGGAGCTCTCAGCACAAAGCCCAAGGGGCGCAGGGGTGTGGAGAGAGGGTGACAGGCAGGGCCTGGATTCCAGAAAACACTGTTGCACAGATCTGTTTTGAAGGGAAGTGCAAGCTGGACCATCTGCCTGAAATTGCCCATTATCCTACCTTAGGGCTCCAATCATTTTGGGTTTTGAAGACTTAGCCGTCACATGCCTGCTCAGACATCCCTATCCCACTCACCTCGTTCAGGGGTTACCACAGAAGACCCGTTCTTCAAGTCTCATAGGGACTGAGAAGCCTCTGGACAAAGCTGAAAGCTCAGGAGACCGAGAGGTGTCTTCTCGCCCACTAGGCCTGCACACCAGCTCTGGCGTGCCCTTCTGGTCCTCTTTCAGGCCCTGTCTTCAGTTTTCAGCAATGATAACCAAGATGGCAGGACCTGGCCCCAGGCTTCCCTCCTGCAGCCGAGGAAGGATTTGCATGAATCTGGTACCTTCCCTCCAAAGATTCTGCAGAAATTCCCGGGGCTGATTCTGTCAGAGCTGGAGCAGTGTTCATGAATCCAAAGAGAGCATCAGCCCCAATGAAGGCCCTGCAGCCACAGCCGGGGGAGGCGCAGAAGTGCCCAAAGAAAATAAGATCACTTTTACCAAAGGACCTGAAATGGAGCCAGGACGACTGAAACAATGCCCACGGAAGCAGTGCTTTTCAAATTGTAAGTGCACAAGTCTCTAGAGGAGACTTTATTCATGTATTTGATGTATTTGGGGTGGGGGAGGGGTGTCATTTGCAGACGTGCCACTTGCAGAAGCCAGTTCTCTCTTGCCACCATGTGGGTTCTGGGAAGAGAGAACTCAGGTTGTTAGGTTTGGTGGCAAAGTGCCTTTGCTCACTGAACCATCTTAGCAGTTCCCCCAAGTCAACACTTCTCACACACACACTCACACTGGCACTGCCCCTCTGGGTCCCGTACCCGAGGTAGCAAGGGTCTGACAGTACCTAATACCTCTTTCCAAATGCCTTATGTTTGGGCAACAAGTGAGGGCCATCTAAGGTATTGATGGGCCTTCTCAGTTACGCCTCCATCCTTCCTGCAGTCCAAGGCTTCTCCTCACTAGATTCTGGCAGGTAAGGTAAGTCTTCTATTTCATTGCTGTTTTTCAGATGGGAAAATAGAGGCTCAAATAAACGGTGTGGTTTCCCTGAGTCATCTCTATTGCTGGGATTAAGCTGAGTCCCAGTCACTGCTGCTTCGGAAGTGCAGTTCTCCTGAGCCCTCTGCCTCTTTCTACGGGGACAGATCAAGCTACCTCCAAGCTTGTACAGGGCTGGAGAGATGGGCTCAGTGGTCAAGAGCAATAGCTGCTCTTGCAGGGGACCTAGATTAGATAGATTCCCAGCATCCACATGGTAGCTAATAACTGTCTGTAACTCCAGTTCCAGGCAATCCTACACCTTCTTCTGACCCTCAAGGGCACTGCATGACAGAAGTGCACCTAAACACACATACTGGCAATAAACTCATATACATAATAAATTAATTAATATATAAAAAAGAATCCTTCCAACTCTGGGAGCTACTAAAAGTCCACCAGGCCAAGGAGAAAGAGAATTGGACTTCCATGTATGGTCACACTTTCCCAGGATTGGAAATTTCCAGGTACCAAGTGGAGAGCTGTGTCATTCAGACCTGGTAACCTCCAAACTGTACTGTTCGAAAATCAAAGGGCAGTTCACTCCACCTACCAACCACGACTGCTGGGGTTATTTTTAACCTGGCTCTCCCAGTGGTAAAGATTAGCAGACACCCTCTCACCGAGGGTGGGGCCAGTCACACCTGGGCTGCTAGCAAGGAAATGTGGTACTCTGGGGCCTGGCACCTCCTTGCTGGAATGGGCTGAGCATTTGCAAGTCATTTTCAGGAGGACTCCTTAGGGATCTATGAACTTGCACAAGATCACTGGGGTGATCCAAATGTGGAATGAGTTTCTGGAGGAGAAGGCAGCTCCCTACCTGCAATGAGTTGAATTATGTGCCTCCATAATTCATGTGTTGAAATCCTAGTCCTCAGCACCTCAGACTGTGACCTTGCTCAGAAAGAGGGTCTTTGCAGATGTGATTAGTTGAGATGAGGAGAATGAATGGGTCCCCAATCCACTATGCAGAATGGGTCCCTAATCCACTATGCAGAATGGATCCTCTAATCCACAATGCAGAATGTGTCCCCTAATCCACTAAGCAGAACCAAGGCAGGGTGAAGACGAAGGCAGGATGATGGAATGCATTTCATTAGTATTTCTTTTCAACAGTAGAAACTAAAATCCGCACATGAACGTTAGTAAGCCAGCAGACTCTAGACAGCAGTACAGAGTTGTCTCCCCCACAGTCTCAGAGGGAACCAGCCATCTTGATGTCAGACAGCCCGCCTCCAGGGCTATTAGGCAATGAAGCTCTGTTGTTCAAGTCTTCTAGTCTGTGCTACTTTGCTGTTTGGCTTCCCTGTCATTTTGAAAGTTCCAGTGAACCCAGAGAGACTCGCAGGAGTTGACACTTAACTGTTTTTACTACTGTGAGTGTGCTTTTAGGTTTCTTGTGACCTAAAATCTTGAGACCTGGGAATCCTAGACCAACTCACATAGGCAATGAACCTTCCTTGTTCTGGCCAGACTTCGAGTTAAGTGCCAATTAACAGTGTGCAGGTTGATTTGTCTATGCACCCCGCTCAGAAGTACCCCCAGAACCCCTAGTCCAGACTGGAGTAGTTGTACCTCACAGCCAGCCCAGGAGAGTGGAATTTCTGGCAAAAGTGTTCAGAAACCAGGCAATGAAGGATTTCCTGCCTCAGGGTGAATGAGGGCCTAACATCGGAGCTCCAGGGTGCCAGGAGGCCATGGCTGGGATAAGACTCGGAGCTGGCAGGAGCCTGAGGGTCATCTCAGGAACCTCCTCCTCTGCCTCTCTCTATCTCCCTGCTGACATTTTCTGAGTTGTTTACTATAAGTTGCGCCCTGATGGAAGCTGGGCTGGTTGGGAAGGGCACTGAATCACCAGCATCTCCTTGAGACTCAGTGCTCACACCAGCCCAGCCCAGCCCAGTCACAACTAATACATGGGCCACTCCCCTTGCCACACACACCAGTCGGCTGAGCAGTCATGCTGGGGCTGAGCCCACTACAGAAAAAGGTTCACCGAGATGACCTGTCCTGTGGCCACACAGAGCCTCACCCATTTCTGCTTTGGTATCTCACTCCACACTTCCTATAAGCGTCCTAACTGCAAGCACCTTCCACACAGATTCTAGAGTGGACAGTTTTCCCCCAAGGCAGCCCTACAGCTCACAACCAAGAATCTGCAGTACACCTCACTGCTCTTTGTTTGTGGGAGGACGGGGACTCATGTATCCCAGCCTGGCCTCAAACTCACTGTGTAGCTGAGGATGACCTTACACTTCTGATCTACCTTCTTCTACTCATGGAATGCTGGGATTACAGGCCTGTGCCACCATGCTTGACTATGCAGTGCTGAGGATCAAGTCCAGGACTTTGTGCATGCTGTATAAGCACTCTACCAACTGAGCTAGACCCTAAGCCCTCCACTGCCTCTCTTATCCCATGGAGGTGAAGACCTGGGTTTGAACCTGACTGGCTATGTGGCCTTTGTCAACTTACCTACTCTTTTTGAGTCTCAGATTCCTTACCCATAAAAGGCAGGCAGCGATAAATACCTACCCCATCCGGTTATGATGAAGTTTAAATGAGACCACTTACGCAGCATGCTTGGCATAGTGAGTGCCCCTAGCAAGCGCAGGCACTAACGCTGATGAATATCCTGGGCTTCTGTTGTGTGGCAGGAGGCTTATCCTGCCACCAGGACGCACATTCCAATCTATTGCAAAGTTAGGAGACATGACATCAATTTTACCTGCTTTCTTAAGATTTTGTAGCCTGTGACTTTTTGCTGAGGAATTTTCCCTGATCCAAGGCGACTCACTCATTCTCCAAATATGTACTGAGCACCTGCTAAGGAGGTGACGTGTTCTTGGCAGTTCCAAGAGCAGAACTGGAGGATGTGAATGAAAGGCAGTCCCTGGCAGTCATCCAAACTCATGAAATTTCCTTTTGTACGTTGCCCTAGGTAATGTCAGATTCTTTTGCCTATTGTCATATATTGCGCCTAGCATTCCCTTAAGGGGCTGTTCAAGGAGCTGAGACAAGAAAGATCTGAGCCAAGGGATTTGGACCAGCTTTGGGGTTTGGATCCCAACTTTTCCTCTTCTAACTCTAGTGACCATATGAAGGCCAATTATCTTTATGGAACCTCAGTTTCCTCTGAGGAATACCTAGGTGAGACCTTTGAGGGCCGTTATCAATATGTATGTGAAAGCAGTCTCTTTGATAACTGTATTTTCCCATTCATTACATTTGTTCATTCATCTGTTCATTCATTTATCCTTCATCCAGCCTCCCAATCATCCAGTTATTTATTATTTTAATTAATTAATTAATTGATTAGCTAAATATAAATTTTTGAGACAAGGTTTCCCTGTAGCCCCAGCTGGCCTAGAACTTATTATGTAGACCAGGCTGTCCTGATCTCACAAGGATCCACCTGTCTCTGTCTCCCAAGTACTGGGATTAAAGGAACAGATCACTATGCCTAGCTCCATCTGACATTGTTTTGTTTACTAACTATAGAAGGAACTGAGGACTCAAGACCCCATAATTCAACAATGAAGAGACCTCATTTACTTTATAACCTACTGCGTGTTGAGGCCAGCACTCAGAAGCTACTGGACAAGTCTCTGGCAGGGCTAACTCTTCCTCAGTCCAGCCCAGATCACAATTGGCTCCTGTATTCTAGGCTACAAGTAGGTCAATCTCTGGGCAGGTGCCCAGGGTAGACCTTCCTCCTTCATTGGATCTCAGCCAATGGTCCCAGGCCTTCCACCTGAGCCAATGACCCTGTATCTACCATCTCTCCACAGAAGATGGGTTCTGAAATAAGAGGGCTAGGTGGGCTCCAGAGAGCAAGCTCATGTTTCAGGCAGGAAGTGGGAAGGAGAGGCCCCAGCCACATCCGGCCCTTTCTTTCCGAAAAGCAATGCTTTATACCAATCTCTCCTGCAGGTTTCTGCTTAGTTCTCTTTGGACAGAACTGGAACAAATGACCACTACTAGCTGCAAGGAAGCCTGGGAAAAGGAGAAGATTCTCATAACTGGCTTAGATCAAAGGTCAGCAAACTTTTCTGGAAAGTGTTAGAGAGTAAACATTTCGGGGCTCACACAGTCTGTCACAGCTGCTCACCGCAACCCATGTGGAATGACAGCAGCTATGTATTTCAATAAAAGTATTTGTGGGCATACCCTTGAATTTCTTTTCAGTTTTCACGTATGACAAAATATTTTTACTTTCTTCAACCATTTAAAACTGTTAAAAATCTAGTCCTAGGGGATGGGGATGTAGCTCAGTTGGTAGAGCACTTACCTAGCATGCATGAGAATCTGGGTTCCATTCCTAGTATCAAATAAGCTGGGTGTGGTAGCTCACACCAGTAATCCTCAGCTGCATAGGTGTTTGGGACCAGCCTGGGCTATACGAGACCCTGTCTCAAAAGGAAAAAAAAATCCACTTATGAGCCATATTAAAAAAAAAATTAGAGGGGTTGGGGTGGTGTATGCCTTTAGTCCCAGTATTTAGGAGGAAGAGGCAGTCGGATCTCTATGAGATCCAGGCCAGGGAGACCTGTGGATACAGGGAGACCCTGTCTCAAAAACAAAACAAAACAAACAAAAACAACAAAATGGGAAGTCAGATTTGACCTTCAGCCCATACTTTGCCTATACCAATCACAGACTCACAGACAATGTCTTGGAGTTGACAGATGTCACTCCAAAAGGGAGAGAGAGGAGGAGAGAGCTATCAGGACAGACCCAGAGAAAGATGGACTATGGAGCTGACAGTAAAGGGGGTTAGGGTTTTATTGTGTGGGCGTCTAACAGTGTCCATCCCAGTAGAATGTGAATTCTCAGCATCCACCTAGCATCGTGCTCAGTCCCTGCTTAGCATCCTCACTACGCCATGACAGCAAGAGGCACGTGACCAGGTGTTAGTGTTATGGCGTGAGCATCACTGCCGAGACGGTCCATGCGGAGACACCCCATCCCCTACTTCTGAGGTATCCAAATGAGCCCTTCTCTCCAAGGCTCTAGATGATGTGGGGAGGGTGGGGGTCTCCAGGTGACAGGTGCTTCCCTCAGGAAGCCTGGACAGTGCTAGAATGTCTGGGGCGGGGTGACATTAGAGTGGGGATCCTCTGGTCATGGAGCAGGATTTCCTTTACCCCTGGATGCTGATAGAGCAGCACCTCCTCCTTACCCCCAGCTCCTCCCTCCCTACACATCCCAGCGTGAGGGAGACTCTGGAAAGGGAGAGGGAGCGGGAGAGAGTGTGAACACTCAGGGAGCTCATTCTGCTGGCCATTAAAAAGTCTTCTTTTGGTCTGTAAGTGGTAGCGTTTTGCCTATCATATACAAGGCCCAGAGTTCAGTATTAAGTAAATTTCTCTCTCTCTCTCTCTCTCTCTCACCTCTTGCACACATGCACACATGCAGGCACATGTGGCTCTAAGGAAAACCTTACCCCCAAATGGCTGCAGCCACAGAATGTATTATCTCATCTAACAAGAGGCTTCAGGTAGGGCTGACTATGCTATCTTCAGAATGCAATCTATAGTCTCACATGGATCCCCTAATGGCCCCAGACCAGTCCTC
Source organism: Eospalax fontanierii (assembly GCA_035773235.1). Lineage (NCBI taxonomy): Eukaryota > Metazoa > Chordata > Mammalia > Rodentia > Spalacidae > Eospalax > Eospalax fontanierii. The sequence continues at coordinate 11,649,787 of CM069544.1, read as the reverse complement.
CCACACTTACCCTAGAACATGACAACAACATCTTGTGGAAAGAGTGCCTCATTTTGAGAACCAAATGAGAATAACTTTTCTGAGCACCTACCCTCCCGACCTAGCTATTTCTTCTAGAACGGTACCGCACACTCACATCTGTGCCAGTCTCTGTCAGCGGAAAAAGGATAACCCAATTGACCAGGTCGCTAGGTAATGGTTGAGTTGGCAGAAGGAAGATTACCCAAACCCTGCTAGGAAGCGGGGGGGGGGGGGGGGGGGTGGGGGGGGGTCCACAACTATCACGTAGAAGTGTGCAATAAAAAGTACCTACTGTGTTGGCTTGTGCATGCGTGTGGTGGTGGTGTTACAGAACGCGCACTGGATTGTGGGTGAGCACACCCGGCCTTACTCACATTGCTCCGGACTCCCATTTTTCATGCTTGGATGAGACGCTTAGGTCTCCACAAGCTATTCCTTTCTCTCACACTGCAGAGCTGGGCATACTATGCTCTCAAATACACCAGCATCCAAGCTAGAGAGTCAGGCATGGACTGGAAAATACATCGCTCCCGGTTCCCAAGAAGCACCCCAAAAGTTTCCCTGTACAGCCTGTTCTCCTTGCTGCTTTCAATCTGGGTAATTAAACTTAACACCTCGAGGGTGATTAAAAATTAATATGGCATTTAACAGGCCCGGAAATGAAATTCAGTAGGAAGCACACTTGGCAAGCCCGGCGAGAAGTAATTAGAAAATAGTCCTGCTGGGGGAAGAAAGGTAACTAAGGCATCGGCGCTGGAGGAGGCAGGAGAGAGGCCAGCGGCAAATGCTGAGGTTACGGGGTAAAGAGCCACTTCCCAGGTCTCTAATTACTGCTGCTCCGCTGCTACTGACTGCTGTGTCCGGGTCGTTGACAAAAAGGGGTTTCACTCGCAAATCAGTGAGGCTTCACCGTGGTGCTTCTGAAGCCAGCAGGGTCGCCTCCCTGCTCCGCTGTGTGGCTCCTCACTGGTCCCCCATCCTCCAGCTGATGCCTCTGCCCTTCCCTTAGCATTCCCATCGCACAGGCACCTCCTGGCCCCTTCAGATCCTGGCACCATCCCAGCATCCCCCACTTTGAGTCCAGGGCCGCCTGTTCACCCTTTCTTTTGCTCGTAGCCACTGCCCTCCAAGGGCAGTCCTTGATGCAGCCCCTACCCCACCCTGGGAGTTCTTCTGGCTCCTTGTCTCCCAGGCAACAGTCCCACGGCTCGAGATGCCAACCTGGAGGCTGATATTCCAGGATGCTGCAAAAGGGCATTTCCTTTTCCTGTCTCGGAAGCCACTGGGGCCTTCACACCTTCCACACCATCCAACTTTCCCATCTGGTGTCTTTGAACACTGTGAACAGCAGGAAATCTCTAGTTAACCCTCTAGGGCCAGAACATATTTTTGATGGAGCTTAGGAGCCTGTGCAGGGACGTATGTTTCGCTCAGGATTCCTGAACCTACTACAAACTGTTTTGAACGAAAAGGTGCTGCAACAAGGTCTGAGGGAAACTCTTGGGTCTCTCTTTGACTTCGGAAGGAACCAGGAGAGTGCTGCTCAGTAGGCTGCCACTAACCATGTGTGGCTATTAAATGTTCATTTAAATTGAAGGTGGCCTGTGACAACTGTACTGGAAAATCCAGGTATAACATGTAGTCTTCACAGAAAGTTCTAGTTGATGGTGTTCTGTTAAAAGATAAGCTTTAAGCCTGAACTTGGATATCTGATAGATGGTCTGTAGCCTTGAGCAACTTGCTCAACTTCCTGAAGCTTCTCCATCCACAGTAGCCCCTATCTCTGTGAGTCATGAGTCCAAAGGAGACAATCCAGGTGCACTGCTGCTCCCTCTCCAGGGTGTCTGATAATAGAAAGTGCCGATAAGCAGGAGCTCTCAGCTCTTCAGAGGACAGGCTACAGCAGGCTTTAACAGAAGGAGACTGAGGGCTCTGGTCCCAAGTGCATCCCTGCCTATAAGATAGACACAAACAGTTCCATTTCTTAAATAATGAATCCTAAAGAACGCAAATCAAATCAAGTTGAAATGGAGAGCTCTAGCACAGATTTTTTTCTCTTGAGTGTGGGTTCCAACATCCAAACGCCTAGTAAGTAATTTAGGGTAGATGACCTTCAGGGTCCTAAGAGTCAAGAAACCCAGATAAAGTGGGGTGTCTTCCACCCTAAAGCCAGGTACCTGCTCCTCTAGTGTGTTCCAGCACAGGAATAGCACCCAGTTTCCAGAAAGCTAGAAATCATATTTGCTTACTCTACAGAATTTATAATCCTATGATAAACCATTCTATAGACAAGGAAACTGTGGCCCACAGAGATGAGGGACCATGAAGAATCTTGCTACCTACTGCCTCTATCCACTTGGCTTTAACTTCTCAAATCTGTTGCCTTCTCTCCAACTCTATGGCCAACACACTCTTATGGTCACCATCATCTCCTGCCTGAATCAGAGCAAAATCCCTCTATTGTCCCAGGATGTCCAACCAGGCTCTCTCCAGTCACAGTCCTCTGTATAGCTAGGTATTTAATGCCACCACTTTTCTGGTGATAGTCCCTTACAAGTCTTTTATAGTACATCTCTGAAAGCTGGCACACAATGAACAATCCTCAAACAGTTAGCTGAAGGGATGCATAAATCTCCTAAAACACCCCAATCCAAGAAACTGTCAAGAGTGTGTGACAGCTGGGCATGGTGGCATACACCTTTAATTCTAGCACTCAGGAGGCAGAGTCAGGCTGATTTCTGTGAGATGGAGGCCAGCCTCATCTACATAGCAAGTTCCAGGTCAGCCGGGGCTATAGGGAGATCCTGTCTCAAAAAGATCAGAAAAAAAATAGTATGTGTGATAGAAGTGGGTTGGGAACACCCAGATGCCAAACAAGACAACTTGGATGCCACCCTCTGAATACAGAGAAAAAGAGTTATTGTAACTAAGAAAATGTGGGTCAATACGTTCCTTCTGGGAAATGACAGGTCAAAGAGGATGGAGAGAAGGGATTGTTCTACAGGGGTCCAGGGAAAGAAGTCCAATCCAAGCTTATAACACAGCGCTTCCTGGACTGTGAGCAAAGATGTGTTGACAGTTGCAGGGAAATGCCAGTTCCATTGCCTTAGCCCTCAATTCAAAGATCCCGGTTTTGACTCTGGCCTTCAGAGTTTGGTTCATGTCAACTGTGTTCTAAGTGGAAGTCACCTCAGTATCCCTCATCACGTCTGATAGAGGTTTCAGGGAAACTGTGAAACATACCTAGATGCATTGGATCTTTCAGAGTGTAGCGTCCATTCTCCACCATTCCCATCTCCATGTTTGGGCTGCAGCAATAGCTCAGGGGATTTGGGACAAGCCAATTCATTTCTGTGGGCCTCAGTTTCCTCCTCAGAATATCAGGACTAGAGGACTCCTGGTTTAATCTGTCTCGCATTGCTATGAAAACAAATTCCGAGTGTGGGCAATTGATAAAGAATAGAAGTTGATTTGCCTCATGGTTCTTGAGGCAGGGGTGCCCAGGCACGTATCCGTGTCTCAAGAGGGTCTTCCTGCTGCATCCTCTCACTGCATCCCATGATGAGATAGAGTTAGTGTGCCAGCTTGGGTCTCTTTCTCTTCCAATCAAGCTACTAAGTATCTATTGTTAGGGCTACACACCCCATGGCTACTAATTTACAGATTTCTATCTCCTTGGATGTGTTAATTGGTTTAGTAATGGGCACCTGAATGGAGTGAGAAACAACGTGTTTACATTCTAGTCTAAGTCTGAGCTACGGAAGAACAAGGCTCACTCTCTTCACTGTTCAGGAAACCCGTAAGAACTCTAGAGCTTAAGGTTGCGCCCATATTCTGCTGTGCAAAGCCTGACGCACCAGCCTGAAGAAGAAAAAAAAAAAGAAAGAAAAAGAAGGAAAGATAGGCAGAACAGAGACTTAGAGAAAAATTTAAAAAATAGTATAATGACATTATTTGACCTCTGAATCCAGCCTTACCTAAAACAAGATCATTTGGGTTTGGAGGTTACTTAAGTCAAAATCTTTCTTTTTTTTTCATTAAGCCTATTTGGGATGGAGGTTTCTTAAAACTACAAGTGAAAGGAATCCTCTCTGACTCAGAAGACATCCTGGAGGAGATGGGAGGGAGAAGAGGAGAAGACCCCATATACACGGTGGAATCCAAACCCGGAGGAGCGGTGCATGAACATTTCAGGCAGAAAAGGCCACTTAGATGAGGTTCCCATCAGGATGTAGTAAGTGGGCATCCCATGCTGCAGAGCAGCCTCCAAACACCGCCTCCTCTCTGAGCCAGTGTTCTCTTGAATCAAATGAGATGTATAGTGTCAACTCACACCTTAACAGGCTTTGAAGCTCTAGGTGATGACCCCTCCTTGCACATGATCGTTTGAGCATATAGTCAAATGTGACTTTTTTGAGGATATCGTCAATTTCATGGAGGCTACTAAGATTCCAGACAGAGGAAAAGCAGAAGGAGGAGGAGGATCCTCATATCTGTGCCTGCCTGTGAGAGAAAGTTGTGCTTCTGGTGTGAGCTTTTCTGGCTCCATTCAACCCTTCCTGGTCAATAAATGGCCTGACTTGCGTAGCCCCTGCTAGCCCAGGTCTCTTCCTCTGACTCAGTGGAAGGGGTGGGGATGTCTCAGAGAGCCGCCCACATACCTGGGCTCCCAGGGTCTCCCCACATCAACCCCCAAGGCTGTTCCTCTGTGTTAAGCCTCAGGTGTCTCCGGGGAGCAGGGTAAGGAGAGCTGGCAGGCCGTGACTCCAGGGCAGCCCTCGAGCCTTCCCTTTGCTCTCATCCAGCTCATTCCCAAACCAGGTGAGCACTGCCACTCGGGTTTATAGAGAAGTGAGGGCCCTGAGAAAGCCCAATTGCCCAAGATCCTGGAACTGGGAGTTGTCTGGGGTGAATGGCATGCAAACCTGTGGCCCCAGGCTAGGTGCTTTCCTTCCAGTCCACTGACGTTCCCCTGGGAGTTCATGGATGCTGCAGTCTGAAGGTGTCCTAAGCTGGCTCATCCCTGCCCCCCCTCCCCCGAGTCTGCCCCATCAGGCACCTAGCAGGGGCTTGGCAGATTCTTATTTCTTCCCTGCTTTGCTCACGTCCCGGGGGACCAAGGAAGCTGAAGCAGGGACCTCTCTCTCTGCCTGGGATATTCTATGAAACCCTTTCCTCTCTACTCAGAGCATGACACCTAGTGCTGGCCGTAGTGAAACGGCTGAAAGAGGCAGAAGGCTCTTCTACCTACCTGTGTCCCAGTTTACAACTAGGGCCCTAAAGAAGTGTCTCATCCTTTCCCAGCAGCTCCCTCTCTAGGAGAAGTAAGTGGCCAGTGTCATATACTTGAGAGAACAGCTTCCACTCAGCTCTTAAGGTTCCATTGACACTGCTCCACTCTCCACCACGATTAAGCTCCTTCTGTATATCCCTGTTCCATGCTCACCTGGGGCAGGGGTTAGGACACTGCCAACCGATGTACTCCATCCATCTGCCTACAGTCATCAGGTAGTCAAGGGATGGGTACCAGAGCAAAGTCAGGTCAGTCAGAGCCAAAGAAACCCAGTTCTAGAACTTTGGGTTATATCCGACATAAACTAGGCCTTTTTCCTGGAGAGGGGGGCGAAGCCTTCACCTTCTGCGACCATCTTGGCCCTACGGGGTGGACTACTCTCTCACAGAGATGTTATGTGGAGAAGAGCTGAACCAAAACCCAACAGGGATCACGAGGTCTTGGTGTCATTGTTCAAAGCCTCTAAGAAAGCCTTATCTGAAACTAGGCACACCTATGGACCTGTTTTAAGGTCAATAAATTCTGTTGCTACAATAAACAAAAAATTGGGTTTTCTTTCACTTGCAATCGAAAGTAAAAACAACAAAGTGTTGAATTTGGAACTCTTACTCTGTACCCGCCTGCTACCCTTTTACCAACTTTCTCCTCAGAGGTTCATCTACCTCTACTCACATGTAAATTACCTTGTAAAATAAACACCAGGGACCACCCACTACTGGCCTGTGTCTTTTTGCTATTACAGTTATTTGTACTATACAGAAAGAACTGGATACCGTCCATATTTGACTTAATGAGGCATGGGGAGGAAGGAGTCAAGAAGGGGGCTTGGGGCTACAGTGATGGATGACTCAGTGGTTAAGAGTACCGGCTACTCTTACAGAAGACCTGGGTTTGATTCCCAGCATCCACATGGCAGCTAACAGCCACCTGTAACTCTAGTTCCAGGGGATCTAACACCCTCTTCTGACCTCTGCGGGCATTGCACAAACCTCTTTTCTCCTTGCATGTTTTGGCTTGGCTTCCTTCTGCCACTTCCACTTCCCCAAGCAAGTACCTTTCCTTCCCAGAGCAGGGTCCCCATAGGAGTGACTCAGCCCAGCGTCTCTTCATTCCTGCCGCATTGCTCAGCCTCGCCTCTTCCCTTGGCCTCTGTGCACCCATGCTATGTGGAACCTAGGCAGCTCCCACAACCAACTCAGTGTTTCTAGGTGTGATGGGGACGTGGACGGGGTGACTAATCAGCTCCTAGGATCTCATGAGCAAGTCAGGGCCTCAGAGTGTGGGCCATAGCTACAGGGGTTCACCCTGGCCCCTAAACAAGCATGATTTCTGGCTTTGTGTTCCTCCCTGGGTGTCAGTTTCATTTCTATATCTCTCCCAAAGAAGAAAATGAAAACTCCTTGGAGTGCCTACTGTGTGCATAGACTCTGACTAACCTCTAAGTTCTCACCACAGTCTGAAGCAGGGTCACCATTAACTACATGCCAGGACCACGGGATGAAGCTTGGGCAGGTGGTACTGCTCAGCCTGTGCTGTTCATGTCCCCTCCTGGCACACCTGTCCTGGCACACCCGTCCTGGCACACCTGTGACTGTGTAGAGCCTGGGCCCTTCCTCTGCCTTCACCTCAGCGAGCTTCTTCCAGGCCTGAGGCTGCCAGCCCGCCGTCAGAAGCATGGATGCTTTGATTCTCTCTGCTCTAGATCAAGCTGTGCCTAAGAGCCTCCCACAATGGGCCTCCCGCCTTATTTGGAAAAGGGGCAGGAAACCAAATAGGAAATGGCTCCTCAAGCACCAACACCTGTGCTTATGGGCCACACTGCAAGTGCTCATTCCCCAAAGACGGGATTCTGTGCTGACTCCCTAAGGAGGGGGCTCTGTGTCCCTGTAGACTCCAGTGCAGGGATGTCAGAAAGAGAATTAAATGAAAGGATCTCAGAAAGGTCCGGATCAGGGCAGGAATTTGTAGGAGGTGCTTACTTTTTTCCTGCAATTGAAAGAATGCTCTATGCACTGTTATTTATTTATCTACTTTTGCTATTAGTAGCAACAGTACTCTATTTTAAAATAAATAAAAATTTGGGAGACCATGAGGGACCCTGGGAAAGTTCTCTGGGGATGGGGGCAGGGGTGGGGACAGACTCTGTGAGGAGGAAGCTCCTAGAAGCTGTACAGGTCAGGGACAGTATCTGAGCAAAAGTGTATCTCAGGCTCAGTACCAGGACTCTAGCCCTCTGGTTCAGAGCCCTCATGGTTTCAGTGGGGGACTCTTGACCACCAAAACCTTGGGGAACAAGGCCCAGACCAATAGTCTGGGTGACCACCTGCTGACTGAAGCCTGACCTCACCATGACCTCATATAAATACTTCTCAGTTCACTGCTTCTCCTTTTTGCCCTGTGACCTCACCAAGCACCTGTTTACACCAAAGCCTGTATCTATATTTATTTCTGTTTCTTTAATACAAGTCTTCTGCACAAGCCACAGCTATATGAGTCTGCTGGGCTCTGTGGAGGATAGTGGGGATTAACTGTGGGCTTGAAGGTTGCACAGCCTAGTTTCCAGTCCCAACTTCCTTACTTCCCGTGACCTTAGGCAAGTAGTTCTCCTTTCTTGGCCTGAGAATTCCCATCTCTAAAGCAGAGATTAGAATAATAATTATTATATCACAAGGTTGGCATAGGGAAAAACATTATACCACTTAACACTGTCCTTGGCACATAGAAAATAGTCAATAGATATTAGCTATACTGATAACAAACTACCCCCAAATTTAGCAGCTTAAAAAAAAAATCTATAACCAGCCAGGTGTGGTGGCACATACTTTTAATCTCAGCACTAGTGAAACAGAGGCAGGCAGGTGTCTGCATTCCAGGCTAGCACAGTCTACATAGTGAGTTCCAGGTCAGCCAGGGCCATATAGTGAGACCTTGTCTCAAAAAACCACCACCACCACCACCAAAAACCTATAACCAGGGCTGGGAAGATGACTCAGTCAGTAAAGAACTTGCATCATAAGTATGAAAACCTGAATTTGGATCCCTACAACTCATGTAAAAAGTCAAGAGTAGTGGCACATACCTGTAATCTCAGTAATGGCAAGATGGAGTTAGACAGACAGATCCCTGGAAACTTGTGGGCCAGTAAGCTCAATGAGAGCACCTTCTCAAACGGAAGATGGAAAGCACTGAAGCCAGACCCTTGAGATTATTCTCTGACCTCCCTCCACATGCATGCACACCTGTACCCTGTCCCTCCCTCCCCCATGAGCATACATAAAAAACAAACAGTTCTGTTTTCTGTGGGTAACAATTTGGTCAAGGCTCGGCAGAGTGGCTCATCTCTGTTCCAAATGGTTTTGGTTGGACTCATTCAAATGTTTTTGCAGTCAGTTGGCTGGTTGGTGGGGACTGGGGTTCTAAATAGCCTCAGTCACTCAACTATTGAGACACTAGTTAAGGCTATGATTTGGGACACTTCAGTTCTTCTCTCTGTGACCTCTCCAGTAGGCTAGCTGGGACTTCCACATGTAGGAGCTTGGTAGTAAGAGGTGATGAAAGTCAAATGTCACTTTCCCAGCATTATTCAAAGCAGGTCAGCCTAGAGACTAGGGATGAAGAAATGCAGTAGTTTTTGTTAGAAGGTCAAGATTTCATGGGCATTGTTGTTGTTATTATTATTATTAATTATTAGTGTGTGTGTGTGTGTGTGTGTGTGCAGGTCAGAGGACAACTTTCAGGATTCAGTTCTCTTTCTATCACAGGATCCAGGGATTGAACTCAGGTCATCAGGCCTCGGTGGTAAGTGGTTTTACCCACCAAACCCTCTCCCAGGCCCTGTGCCTGGGCTTTTAAAATCCTCCATACCTGATATTTTCCTGTTTCTAGCATGTATGCAGAAGTGCCTGGTCCAGTTTGTATTGGATACACTTTTATTGAAAAAAATAATAAATAGAAGCAGAGGTGGATGTCTAGGCACATACCTGTAACCCTAGCACTTGGGAGACCGAGGCAGGAGGATCTTGAATTTAGGGTCAAGATCCTGTCTCAAAAATCACAGGGCTGGGGATGTTACCTAGGTAGTATAGCACTTACCTGGCATTACAATGTGCTGGGTGGCTTTAGTTGTCAACCTGACACATCTGGAAAGAAGGAATCTCAACTGAGGAATTTCCTCTATTCGACCGGCCTGAGGGCTTTTCTGTGGAGCATTTTCCTAATTGCTGGGTGATGTGGTAGGGCCTGTCCCACGGTGTGTGCGTTGGGGTGTGTGTGGGGGTGCCATCCCTGTACATATGGGCCTGGGCTGTATAGGAGAGGGAGCTGAGCCAGCCAAAGGGAGCAGGGTGGTAAGAAGCATTCCTTCATGGTCTGGCTTCAGTTCCTCCCTTGGCATTCCTTGATGATGGACTGTGAGCTCTAAGCCAAATAAATGCCTTCTCCTCAAGTTGGTTTTGGTCAGTGCTTTTGTTGTAGCAATAGAAATGCAAACTAGAACACACAATATCCTAGCCTCAGCCCTAGCTCCAGTAAAGGAAAAAAATATAAATATAAAGGTAAATAGAGGAGAAACCGGAGACCAGAGAGAACTGATGTGTTTACGGTCACAGAGTAAGAGGTGGCAGAGTTAGGACCATAAACTAGGTCTCCTTGTTCTCAGCTCTACCTCTCCTTAAGGCACCAGTCTATCTGGACAGCTGCCTGAGGCAAGGCTGAATTCTCCAAATAGTTGCCTCACTCCTCAGCTACCACTGAGGCCCCAGAGATGCAGCCAGTACTCCAAGACTGTGCTGCTTTCTAAGAGTCGGGCAGGAGAGAGAAAGGTGCATTTCTTCTTCAGGGCACAGATCACCCAAGAGACGGTGAGACCAGCAACAGCCCCCATCAGCTCCCATTGTATATCGGTGGGGTCAGGTGGGAAGCCAAAGACCAAGGTGGTCCCCACAATGGGCACTGCACAGCCCGCCTATTTTCCCACCATCCAGGTCTGTACATGCATGTGGAAATATCCATATTTCAACTACACACATGCATACACACAAGCATTCTCGCTTAGTCTCCTCAACTTTAAGGCCTGAGAGAAAGCTACCTTGCAGATGGTAGACCATTTTGCTCTGAGTTGGCAGGAGCAGCAATTCCATGGCTCTGGAACTGTTAGTTTAGGGGAGGAGAGCATAAGAAAGTCATCTGGCTCAGGAAGTTGTGAAATGCATGCTAGGGTTCTGTCATCAGCCCCTTCCTGTTGTTGCGGCACCTGGGGGAAACCAGGGCCAGCAGGTACCCCACTTCCTCCCTTTAGAAGAGCTCCTTGGGCCTGCTGAGTCACCTGCTGGGGGGAACTTACCTATTTTCAGCCTGAGGTAAATGTACTCTGTAGTCATTTAGACCGCGTTCCCTTGGGTGACAGCCATCACTGCTTAGAAGCTAAGACTAGAGGGCCTCTGGAGCCCAGTGGCCTGGTTAAAAACAGGTTTCACCATTTAGTAATTGACTTGGTTCAGACCCTTACCCCTCTAAGCTCCTGAGCTGGTACCCAGGTCTCAAAGGCTGGTTATTGATTCCTAAGATGTCGAAGGAAGAAGGAAACCTAAATGTCATTAAGTCCAATGGCCCTCCCAACATCATTGACAGAGACGTGGAAATGAAGGGAGGGCCAGGGCTTTGCCTAGATCTGGTGACGCCCAAACCCCTCTGAGACATTATTCAGCCAGGTAAAAGTTGGTGAGAAAGATTCTGTTGTCTAGAACAGTTTGTATCTTTGGCTGTATTCCAGTACCTGGAAGTCCTGACAACATAGTGAATTACTCCTGAAAGAGAGAGTTGGGGACCATCTTCACCCACTGCCTGAACAAGCAGGTTCTTGTTAAAAGCACAGATTCCTAGACTCCACTGCAGAACTGGGTTTTACTCTAAGTATTGCTGTTTGCTAGCTTTGGACTTGAGGCATCTCTGACAGTCTGTGCCTCAGTTTTCTCTCCTATCAAGTGAAGCTAAACCCTATTGAAAAGGCAAACCATTTACACAGCCTAGATAATGTAGATGTGAAGAACGTGTATTCTTCACACGAGTGGGCATAAAGCATGGGGTCCACACATCAGAAACAAGTCATTAATACAGGTAGGCCTCCATGTTTGTGGAATCTGTGTCAACAGATTCAACCAAACTCAGACTGAAAATACTTGGGGAAAATAAATTATATTTATACTAAAAATGTGCATTTTTTCTTGTCATGACTCCATGAACAACACAGTTGAATAATTATTTATGTTATGGTTTGAATAAAAATATCTTCAATATCTTTCTTCCCTTACATAGACTCATGTGCTAAACATTCCCAACCAGTCATGCTATTTTAGGGGAATTAGGGACACTTCAGAACATAAGGTCTCCTTGGAGGAAGTAAGAAGGCATTGGAGGCTTGTCCTTAGGGATTCCTCTGGGGTTCTTCTTTTTGATTTCTGTCCATCATAAGGTAAGGAAGTTCCTCTGGAATATGCTTCTGCTACCATGAGGTTCTGTCCATGCATATGGGGTCAAGCAATCATAGATTGGACCATCTGAGACCATGAACCAAATTAAGCCTTTCTTCCATTAAGTTGTTGCCTCAGGTAATTTTATCACAGTAATGATAAAACTGGAAAATCAGTACCAGGAGTGGGGTTGTTGATTGTTGCTGTGGTTAAACCTGAGCATGAGGAACGTAAGCCTCTGGAAGTAAGTTTGCTAATTAAATTTGGAAAATTTTAGAGATACATGCTAGAGAAATCCTAGGACACTGTAAGCAGAGCTTAATGTGCTGTTCCAGTAGAAACTCAGAAGATGTGAATGCTGTTAGAAATATGGACAGTCAAGATTTTGTGCTCATGATTTTCAGATGAAAATGAGGAATACACTGGGAATTGAACTAAAGATCATTCATCTTACATTCTGGAAAAGAATTTATCTGGCTTTTTTCCAAGTGCTGAGACTCTGAGTGAGGTTAAACTTAAAAGTAATAAGCCAATTAATTTGGAGGAGGAAATGAGAAGACAGCATAGCAAGTAAGCTACCTTCACTCAGTCAACTATTGATGACTTCTTTTAGCTGGGCTTACAGGAAGAACTGAAAGCAAAAGACAAAGAGGAAACATTTGACAAAGATGCAGTGTAGTTTGAAAAGGAACAGTTTTAAAGTTGCAGATAAGGAAGACACTGTTATTAAAAAGATCAATGGCACTAAAAAGAAATCAAGAGGGTCTGTTGAGACAGCTCAGTGAGTAAAGGCACTTGCTACCAAGGCTGATGACCTGAGTTTAATCTCTGGGACCCACAGGGTAGAAGGAGAGAACCAACTCCTACAAGTTGTTCTCTTACCTTCACATGTATATTGTGATATAAATAAATATAAAATAAGTAAATAAAATAAAATCATGCCAACGTAAGTGGACTCTATCTTGTGAAAATCAATATTGCTTTTAAATGTGTGTTGTTTGCTAATTACAAATAAAATAGCTAAAAATGCATTTTGAAAATTATATGTGAGGTGGACATGGTGGCTCATGCCTGTAATCCTAGCAACTCAGAGGATGAGACAGGAGGATTGTTGCAGCAAAAGCCAGTTAGTTCCCTTGGAAAGGTCAGGACTTTGTTTGGTATGGTTTGCAACCTCTAAGGAATTCCAAATTCCTGTTACTGAATAAGATGAATGAAGCCCAGATTGGAGAATGACTCTCTAAGTAGCCATAGCAATGAGAATTCAGGTCCAATGAGTCCTTAAGCCAGTGTTCCCTCCACCAAGCCACATTCCCAGCCTGACCAGCCATGTAAGCCACTCACATGTTGGGGGCCCAACCCAGAGGGCTCTGACCATTGGCTGAATTGGTCTATGGCTCTTAGTGACTTTGGCTAAATGATAAGGGAGGGTTTTGATGGGATAAAGTCAGGCCCTGAGGCCTCAGAATGGGAAGGAATCAGGGCAAACGAATAGGGACAGGAAGGAATGATACTGGAAGGGTTCATCTTGCCACCACTTTAGCTGCTGAGCTCTTTCTTGATCCAGGCAAATTCCTACTTACAAATAATACCTGAGTTCTTCAATACTTAGAGATCCTCAGATAAAAGACTCCAAGGAAAGGAAAAGCATTATCATTGATGCCAGTTTCCTTCCTGTCTGACAATCTGCAGGTTCTTCCCTGTTCAGCTTCTTCTGGAAGACCAGCTACCAATGGGCTGAATCAACCTGGGTCAACTGGCATTCCCCACCCTAAGAGAGGTACTCAGGTAAGGTGTGGCATATCACCTGTGCCAACAGGCTTTTCATTGTTCATTTCAGGGAGCAACTGTCCTATTACAGGAAGGAGTGAGTGGCCAGTTGTGTGGATTATTGTTGCTGTGGGTTCCTGCTGAGGACCATCCCAACAGGCCTCAGTAGGCCAGTGTCCTGGCTGGAGTAGAGTCTAGGGTCCACCTGCAGGGATGGAGTTGGGGAATCTTGTTGGTTCTCCTCTCTCAGGAAAGATCCTTCAGGAAGGAGGTGGGAGAGGAAGCTCCAGAAAGTGATTCAAAGTGTTGGAGGGTCTTCCCACCCCAACCATGGATTTCTGGGTTCACCAGATAATTCTGTTTTATGTGAGGTTTCTTTTTTCTTTTCATTTTAAAATGTACATGTGAGCAGCTTTTGGAACGTGAACAAGCTGTATGTGGTGGTGCACACCTTTAATCCCAGCACTCAGGAGGCAGAGGCAGGCAGATCTCTGTGAGACTCAGGCCAGTTTGTTCTCTATAGCGAGTTCCAGGTTGACTGTGGCTACCGGAAGACCCTGTCTCAAAAAGACCAAAACAAACGAACAAACAAAAAACCCAGAACAATACCCCTATCTCCTCTAATACCTTTTATCAGATTCCCCTGACTCTGCATTCCTGTCTCAAAACAACTGCTTTTGTTGCCAGTTTGTGGGGGCTTTCAAAGGTTCTCTATGGACTTGTAAGTACATATAAATGTATATGATTTGGGTGTATGTATCTCTTATCGTTTTTACATTAATGTGAACATACTATGTATAGTTTGAGGAACTGTTTTTCATTTGATATGGGATTTTGGAAATGGAGACCTCTTTCTAATAGCTACAGATACACTTCTAGACTGCTCTCCTATCGACTGGCATTTAACGGGTCTCTAGTTTTAGCTTCCTTGATGAATTCTGTGGATGCGTTTATTTTAGCTCCCCTCCTGCAGCTTCTGCAGGGAGCTCTGGGTGTGCCAGGGAAGGGTGATGGGAAGGAGCTGCAGAGACAAGGGGCGTCACCTCGCACGAGCAAATGCCTGGTTCTCAGGCAGCCAAGGCAGCTCCAAAGGGACGTGAGGGAGGCCGTGTGTAAACAGGCTTTTGACAGGAAGTGGGCAGCATGGGTAAGTATGATTTATTGTCGAATTGATTTTATTATTTTTTAAATGTTTTCCTCTCCTTATGAAAAAGACCCCCAGGAAATCTGGAAAACTAACATGTGAAAAGTTCCCTTGAGATTGCGGATGTAGCTCAGTTGGTAGAGTGCTTGCCTAGCATGCAGAAAGGCCTAGATTCCATCCCCAGCACTGCATAAAACTGGGTGTGGTAGCAGAAGCTGGGTTCCCAGCACTGAAAATTCATAGCCATCCTTAGCTACCTGTTAAGTTTGAGGCTAGCCTGGGCTATATGAGACCTTGTTTCAAAAACAAAACAAAAAGTCACTGGGAGTTTCCTTATCGAGAGAGGTCCACTATTGATGTTTAGGTTTATTTTCTTTTGGGGGGAGGTTGTCTTTTTTTGTTGTTTTGTTTTCTTTTTGAGACAGGGTCTCCTTGTAGTCCTCGCTGGCCTGGAACTCACTATGAAGACCAGGCTGGCCTTGTACTCACAGAGATCCACCTACCTCTGCCACTGCGGTGCTGGGATCGAAGGAATGAGCCACCACCACACCCAGCCAACTCTGTTTTCTAGATACAAAAGCAAAGGGTCTGCAGAGGTCAAGTAAAGAACAAGAAGGTCATCCAGGTCATCTCTGAGCAGGGGTGGAAATGCAGGAAGCCCTAAGAACTGAGAGCTCTGAGCAAGAGCAGGAGATCATGCAAGTATAAGGAATCAGGACCGGAGACATTGCCCGTGCACATGACGGTAGGTGGAAGAGCTTGCCCCTAGTCAGGGGGCCTGGGAACCCACAGCAGGCGCTACAGACTGGTATGATTAACCTGGCAACAGATGTAAAGGGTACAGTTTTAAGGTTTTAGGGAGGTGGAAAGAGATGATTGAGAGCACTGGCTGCTCTCCCAGAAGACTCAAATGCAGGCTAACAACACATCCTGCACTCCAGTCACTGGGAATCCTATGCTCTCTTCTGACCTCTGCAGGCATTGCACGTATCTGGTGCACTTACATACATGCAGGTAACACAGCTATACACATAAAATAAAAATAAACAAATAAATAAAAATCTTTTTCAAAAAAGGTTTTAGAGGAACATTCAAGAAAAAAAATATATATATATTATCAGGTCTTTGGAAGAGCAAATCTGGAATTCTAAAGGAGGCCATTTCTGAAAATATTAACTTGAGAGTTAAGAAAACTGGTGAGATGGTTCCAAAAGGTAGAGACCCTTACCCAAGCCTAGTGACCTGAATTCGATTCCCAGATCCCACATGGTAGAAGGAGAGAACAGATTTTTGCAAATTGTCCTCTGACTCCATGTGTGTGCTGTGTGGCTCATGTAGCCCCACCCCCAATAAATAAATGAAATTTGAAAAATTTGAAAAGAGATGTGGGACTTTGTTGTGGATGAAATAGCAAAAAGAAAGATGTGGCTTCAGAGCTGAGAAATAGCAATATTATGCTTAAGCATCAAAGACGCTATTTACAAACTCAGCTTAGTCATTGGGTCTCACTTTTCCATCCACATAGCCCAGGTGACATAGATACACCTATGCCAGGGCATCCCTGTGAAAATTATTCAAGGTGACACAGCTAAGAGCCTAGCAAGGTACCTGTCAGGACTATGGGAGGAGGTTCCAGGAGGACCGAGACCAGACCCCATGCAAGGCTACAGAAAGGGAAGATCTTCTGGACAGGAAGAGAGCAGATGTTGTGCAGAGCAGCGCCTTGGGGATACAGGAAGAAGGACATGATGTCAGCACCTAAAGCTGCCTGGGGCAAGGAAGGCCTCAGGCCCTAGAAGGTCCTCTGGTAACAACTTCAGAGTTCTCATGGTGAAGTAGATTAAGCCAGAAGCTAAGAGGTCAAGGTGTGGTAGGAGATGAGGAAGTCCAGAACTGAGTTTTCTAAAACTTTCAAGAAACTTGGCAGTGGGAGGAAAGAGACAGGTTGTAGATGAGGGGAAAGGCACAGGAGAGAGAGAAACCGGGGCTTTGTTTTGTTCGTGTCACAGGGTATTGTGACTTTTTTAAAGACACAGGAGAGGACTGACGGCGAATTCCTCCTCTGTAGACTACCTTCCTTATTTTAGCAATTAGGATGGAGGATTAGGAATGTAGCTGATTTGGTAGAGTGCTTGTCTAGCATTCATGAAGCCCTGAGTTTGATTCCCAACACTACATAAACCGGGTATTGTGGCACATGCCTGTAATCCCTGCACCCAGGAGGTGGAGGTTAGAGGATCAGGAGTTCAAGGCCATCTTCAGCCATATATATATTAAGTGTGAGACTAGTGTGGACACATGAGATCCTGGCTCAAAATAAATAAATAAATAAAATCAGAGTTTTGACGAATCTTTGAGGCCCTGCCATCCTTTAGGTCTTCCTCCATTCTCCTGTTTCTCCTTCTTCCCTCTCTTCTTCCATCAGTTTACCTATCCAACCATCCATTCATCCACTCATCATTTTATGACACACTCTCTGAAGACCTCTGGGCCTGGGCTAATTGCTAAGAGAGAGCCATTAGAGGAAGACAGAGAGGAAGTGAAGAGAAGTAGACCAAACCTTCTCCTGAGCCCCAGGGGCCTATGTTAAACAAGAAGAGTATAAAAGACAATCAGGTAATGAATGACTTAACAATATCACTAAGTATTATGATCTGAATGTGAACTGTCCCCAGAGGCTCATATGTTTGAACATTTATTTGGTGATCAGTTCATGGCACTGCTTTGGGAGTTAATGGAAACGCTGGGTATAGGACCTAGCTAGTTGACATAAGCCACAGGAGGCTGGTCCTGCTTTGGGCCCCCCTGCCTTAACTTCCTAATTTGCCCATCTTTGAGTTACTTTTCTGTGGCTGTGATAAAACACTATGACCGAGGCAACTTACAGAAGGAAGAGTTCCGAGTGAGAAGAGTCCATCGTAGCAGAGGAGTCATGATGAGAGGAAGCTGGAGCAAAAGCTGAACTCACATCTTCAAACACATTCAGGAAGCAGATAAAACAGACACCGGAAGTGGGGCAAGGCTATGAACTCTCAAAGCCCACCCCCAGTGACGTACCTCTTCCTGCAAAGCCACAGCTCCCGAAAGCTTCCACGACCTTCCTCAAACAGCGCCACCAACTGACCAAGTGTTCAAATACTTGGAGCCTATGGGGGACATTCTTTTCAAGCTACCACGGCCAATGTGTGACCAAACCATAGTCACATTACCACTACAACCACAGACGGAGCTGCTCCAGCTGCCACGCCCTCCCTGTCGTAATGGACTGCACCCTCTAAAACGCTGAGCCAAAATAAATCCTTCCTCTCTGAAGCTGTTGCTGTCAGATATTTTGTCACAGCGATGAGGAAAGTAATTAATAGCCAAAGGAACCTTACAACCCATGCATTTGAAGCCCTTTCAAATATCATCCCAGCACTTACCCTGATTGTCTGTGAATCACAGCCTCCAACACGCCCTTGTTTTTTTACCCTGCTGCGTACTCCACTCCCAGCCTTGTGCAAGCCGAATCAGAGACTTAGCGCTCATGTCCACCCATCACGAACATCACAATGTGCCAAACACTGGGAAACAGTAATAAGGGTCTGTTGATTCTGTACTCCCCTCCAGTTGTTGGTCTTGAATTACACAGTCTTGGACAGCAAGCCATTAGTCCAACTAGTTTGAACCTGTTACACAACCCTGCAGTTGTGGGTCTGGCATGGGGGCTGGCTTCCACACTGTATTATAGAAAATTTTTTAAGATAGTGAGTTTGCTCTGCCTTTGCTATTAAGAAAAATGATAGCTGGGGATGTGGCTCAGTTGGTAGAGTGCTTGCCTAGCATGCATCAAGCTGTGTGTTCAATCCCCAGTACCGTATAAACTGAATGTGGCAGTACAGCCTGTTATCCCAGTACTCAAGAGGAGCAGAAGCTCAAGGTCATGTTTGAGTTCCAGGCCAACCTGACATACCAGATCTGTCTCAAACTATTATCATAAAACTATTAAAAATTATCCAATTAGTTGTGCATAGTGGTGTTCATCTTTAATCCCAGAGGTGCAGGAGGCAGAGACAGATTGACCTGTCTCAAACAAAGGAAAATTAACTACAGAACATCTTAGGGTGCAGTGAGGCTGGGTGCACTATGGACTGGGAAGCCCTGTCAACATGAATTGTGCCCAGACAGATGCAGTGAGGTAGAGCTGGGCTTTGGGGCTGGAATAAGCTGGGTTTAGGATCTACCACCCCATTCCACTAGGAGGACACATCTCTATGTTTTCTCTGTGGCAGGAGAGCCCACTCTTCCAAAAGGTTGAGGGCAGTGGGAAGCTAGAAGGAGAGGAGATCGAGTGTTCAAAGCCAGCAGGAGCCACTGCTCCCTGTGAGCAGCCCTGGGTAACAGTGATTCTCTCTGGGGATTCCTGTGCTCAGTTGCTGGCATGGGCTGAGACTATGGGGAGTGTTCTGTTGACAATACCCAGCAACCAGGGCTGGGTATTAGCTGAAGGCTAGAGTCCCCAGAGGAAGGACCTGCCCAAGAAATCCCCAGATCCATGGCTCAGAGGGACTGCTTATGGAGAGCCCAAAGGTGGGTCTTTCCTTATCCCCAGCCCTTCAGCAGGCTGTTAAAAACCCCTGCACATACAGCCAGGGAGTCCTTAACCTCCAACAGTGTGGGGAAGACCTGGCCTCCCCATTTCCTAGTGAGCAATGCTGGTGACTTCATAGAGACAGGGTCATGGAGTGGGATACACATGAATACATCTGCTTCCTGGATCCACTGTCCAGCAGATGGCTTGTCCTCTGGGTAGCGAGTAGTACTCCAAAGGATGAGTGGGAGGAGTCTGTTGGAACCCATGCTTCTGGTAAAGAGCCCAGAACTGCTTCCCTCAGGCCCCCAACCTGAGAGCACCAGGAAGCTCAGATCTCAGATTCTGGAGGTCATGGAAGAAGCGAGATTAGCCATCTCACAGACCAAGTTCCATGCTTGGATTTGCCTCTCCTTACCTGGGGAATGTGGAATGGCACTGTCTCTGTCTCCCAGCATGGCTATTGGGACGATAACTGGCAGACACTGGTGCATAGCTCACCTCTCCCACCTCTGTTATGTCCTGCCATCTCTCTGCCACCCACACCTCCTCTGTCTAGAGGTCAGATTCTGCCTCAGTGGACAGGGGCAGGCCCTGAGTAGGCTACTTTCCCCACTGGGTTTCAGGTTCCTTGTTTTCTGAAACTGGGAACTCTGTGGAAAGGTCAAAGGCAGGAAAAGTAGTCATTTCGGGTCCACAAGCAATTTGGGTTTTATGCACATGACACAGGCTCAGGCAAGGGCTGGTCAGGGTTAGTGGAAAGCCTGGGAATACAGCAAGCCAGGGAGAGTCATCTTGTAGAGAGCTAAGGGTCCAGAGAGATCAGTCAGGAGTAACTTCTGAACTGGCTTCATCTTCAAAGTGTAGAAACCCACTTTCCAGGTGTCTGTTCTGACAAACACCAGCACAAAAAGACAAAGACGCATGTTCATCCCATGACTGTGCCTCTTGGAGAAAGTGGGACGCAACCCACAAAACCATATACATCACACTGCCAAAAGGTTGAGATCAAACTAGACTGTGTCTGTGATATAGTATTATGTGGTAAGTCAAAGAACTGAAAGCATGTTGTGATCTTATTCATTACTATGCATACCTCATGCCCATGTACTGTAAGTGAATATAGTTTATCTGCATATGTACACATATTTTGAAGCACAGAAGTGAAAATCCTGAATTGCTTATGCTCCTGTAAACAATGCCTCACCCATGCTCACATAAATCACTCTAAACTCATTGGGTATCCCAAACAAACAAACAATAAGAAAGTAGAAGATAGAAGGGCTGAGCAGATGGCTCAGTTAGTAAAGTGCATATTGTACAAAGCCCTGAGTTTAGAGCCCTACCACCCATGAAAAAAAAAACAAAAAAAACAAGCATGGCACCACATGTCTGTAACCCCAGTGCTGGGGGATAGAGACAGGCAAATCTTAGAGGATCTCTGATCTCTGACTAGCTTGTCTAACCAAAACAGTGTGTTCCGGGTTCAGAGAGAGACCGTGCCTTAAACAATAAGGTGGAGAGCAATTGAGGGAAGACATAGTGATGTCAACCATTGACCTTGACACATGCTACACATGAACCACACAGAAAAAAATTAAAGAAAGGGGACTGGTGGGACAAGGAAAGGGAGCTTGTTGGGGCGGAAATGAGGGATAAATATGGTCAAAGTATAACAGGTACATGCATGGAAATGTCATCATAATCCATTATTTTATATAATTAATATATACTAATACTTTTAATTAAGGAAAAATAGGAAAAATAAAATTATAGAAGTGTATTAACATAACAACTGTTAATAGTCATTATCTCTAGTGTAGAAAACAGATTGAAATTTTTCTTTCTTCTTTTTTTTTTTTTTTGGTCTTTTTGAGACGGGGATTCCCTGTAGCCCCAGCTGGCCTGAAACTCACTATGTAGACCTGGCTGCCCTTGAACTCACCAAGATCTGCCCACCTCTGCCTTCTGAATGTTGGGATTAAAGGCGTGCACCACCATGTCCGGAGAAATTTTTCTTTTATATATTTCCATACGACTGGACATTCTTAGAATGAGCACAAACTGGAGAGATGGTTTAGCAGTTAGAGCACTGTCTGTTCTTGCAGAGTGTCACTCTCTCTCATGGCGGAGCGACAGGCACCAGCAGGCACACCCCCTCACCAGGTCCTCTGTCTCCGGCCAGCAGGAGAAAATGGCAAGGGGGATCAGGCACAAGTCTCGTGTCCTACTTCCCTTGGATTGCCCCAGCTCCCTCCCTGTGGTAGGAGAGGGCCTTTACGGGGAAGCAAAGGGATGTCGGGTGCAACAACCTGCCCATTCTCAGCCTCCTGGCCCGCTCCAGAAGACATTCAGACACGACCGGGGCCCCCATCTGACCAAAGAAGCATGCAGCTAGCCAGCTCTTATGATGATACAGGTTTATTAATGTAACTTCTTCAATGGTACCGCAGGAAGCCGTTTACTGAACTTATCAGACACATTATAAAGGTTTAGAGTTACAGGTATTAGCATACAGCAGGAAGTTTCTACCAATCACTTTACTGGTCACTCTGATCATGCTTTTAATTTACATAGCGGCTACTTCTGTCCACACGCTGTTCACAGGGAGGAGGTAATTCTCCTCCAATGGCACCTAAGTCCCTAATTCACCTAATTACCATGGTATGTGTGGTATGTGCCTATCTCCTCTGGCTAGTCTTTGTTTTAGCTCCTCTCAGCGCCATCTTGCCCAGGCCACAAGGTGCCAGCCGGTCAATTAGGATTTCTTAAGGCCCAACAGCAGCACCCACATGGTGGCTAACAACCATCCTAGCTCCAGTTCCAGGAGATTATACACCCTCTTCTGACCTCCAAGGACACTGCATGGACACAGGTGCACCAATCTACATGCAGGCAAAATGCTCATACAGATAAAAATAAATGAGCACATACTTCATGTGATTTGAACCCTTTGTCTCTGAATAAATAAGGAAGTAGACGGGAACCAAATGGTTATCTTTGTCCTAGGAGCAACCAAAAGATGAGACTGACCACAACAACGGTGCGTGGAGCAGGATGACAGACCGAATGCATTTAGCAGTGAAGACAGGGAAGACCAGTCCTTTCCCTGGGACCTTCCCTGTCTATACATGCACCCTGTGGTGCCTGACCGAGATCACACCAAATGCTTAGCATTGCACTGTGGTCCTGGGAGAAGATGGTCCAGATGTGCTGGTTCTTCAGGATGGGGACACATGACTCCTCCATTTGGAAGTCCTGAATGCTTTGAAGCATGCTCTTTTTGTGTTTTGGTGTACTCACTAAAGAAGCCCCTGTGAGTGACTATCCCTGACACCTTGATAATGCTCGCCTCGTGTTATCCTTCCTGTGTCCTTTGTCAGGTGAATCGTTTTGTTTTACCCTGATCAGTACTGTGAAGTAAGTGGTACTGTCCTTCAATTTCACTCTAAAAATAAGGAAGTTGAAAGCTTAGGGGAATATACAACTTGATGAAGGTCACAGAGCCACAGAGGGCAGAGGTTGAGTTCACATCATTCCCCATGACTCTGGAATCCACCTCAAAGCCACCATTCAGTGGTCTCCTGTGACACATAAAACAAGAAGATACTAGTAATGTTTTTAGACCATTACTTCTTGTTAAGTTACCATTAGCCTGACCACAGATGTTTCTCAGGAAGAAGCTGAGGGGCTGAGGGTGTGGTTAATGGTAAAGGGCATGCAGCACACAGAGGTTCCTGGTTTCCATATTTAGCACCACAGAAAGAGATGGGGGTCGGGGGAAGGGAGGAAGAAGAAGAGGAGGAACAGGAGGATTGGAGGGAGGAGGAGGAGAAGGAGGAGAAAAAGGAGGGGAAGAAGGTGAGAGGAGAGAGGAGAAGAGCAAAGGAAGGGGGAGAAAGGAGTGGGGTTTGGTGCTGAGTGACTGAGGAAGACATCAACATCCACCTCTGGCCTCCACACAAGTGTACTTGCACACACACACACACACACACACACACACACACACACCAGTGGTTTCAAGGGGAAGCGAAGAAGGAAGGTTAAAAGAACCAATGGGAAACCAGAAAAGAAAGCCTGATCATTCATTTCACAGCCAAGGGCATACTTCCTTGAGTTCCACATAGCCAAGTGGGCTGGAGCAATGGAGCAATGTGGCAGAGGGGCAAGAACTCTTTCTCTCTCTCTCTCTCTCTCTTCCTGTCTCTCTCTCTCAGGCCTCAGTGTACCTGAGGAAGTCAGAAGATAACTTTTAGTTGTTTCTCTCCTTCCACCATGGATTCCAGGGCTGAAACTCAGGTCATCAGGCTTTCAAAGCAACCATTCATACACACTGATTCATCTCACAGGCCCAAGCATCTGTCTGTTCTTTAAACAAGAGGCTTATACACACAATGAAGGTGTCAAGCCAGGGTGTGCTCCTCTAGACCTATGAGGACCAAATGCCCACACACCAGGACAGAGTCCCAGCCCCCACCCTGACCCCACCCTTTGTTCCTCAGCATTCAGGTGCTGCCTCCTGTCCCCACAAGGTTTCAATTAAATCCAGACCTCCCACGGAAGGAATCTGTGTAGGAAGAAGGAACTTGGCTCTCTCCCTCTGATCAGGCCTGAGCCTCTTCAGCAAAGCCACCCCCTTGGGAATGAGTAGCTGCCCCTCTGGCCAGGCTGGCTGTCCCTCCTCCAGCCTCTCAATCCTCTCCCCGGAAGAATTTCCCGATGAGTTCAGTGGTGCATACCTTGCCCTTACATAACTAGTTTCTTAGTGTGCTGACCTCTAGACGCTCAGTCTTAGAGGACATCTCAGCCCCTGTCTGAGAGGGTGTGATACAAAGGGTCAAGGCCAACTATTAGCATCCCAGGCCTGGATCTAAAGCCTCATCTTTCCACATGATACTGTCAAGGACAAGATCACAACAAATTTAGAAAGATCTTGATTGGACTGGTTTTGGGATTCCACAACCAGGCAATACTTGCTTCCATAAACCAGATAAGTATCCGGTGGGAAAGGAGAGGAGGATTCATAGACAAAGAAACGCTAGGAAGCAGAAACAGAGGGCAAAACCCAAACTGCCCATTTCCAAGTTACCATCCTCGTAAGGCTGCACTAGGAGCCAGAGTAGTAGAAAACTGACTGGCTGGCATCAGGCTACATTTTGGTAGAATTAAAGGATAAAAGGGTTACAGCAGAACTCCACACATGCCGACTGGCCCATTGGGAGAATTTGGCCATATCGCATTCTCCTGATTTCTTGTGAGTCCAGATAACAATTTGGTTTCAGTTTAGTGACATGGAACTTTATTAAGTCTGAGTGACTCCATTTTTATTTTAGTCCAGTCTGTTGGGCCCAGTGCAGTAGCCTAGTATGAAACAAAGGCCTGTCGGAGCAGCAAGATGGTTTAGTAGGTAAAAATCACACAACCCAGATGACCTGAGTTCAAACCCCAGAACTAGCAGTAGAAGAGAACTGAACATTACTATGATATCATACACACTCATGCTCTCCCACTATACACACATATATGCACATATACACACATACACTCATACATATATACACACATATACATATATACATACATATATACATACATACATACATATACACACTAATAAATAAATAAAATAAATATTAAAATAAGGGCCTGCTGTAATTTTCACCTAACACTGTTTTGAGTGGGCTTGAAGATGAGTTTCCTCATTTGTGTAAACACGGATGGCAAAGCTCACACCCACAGAAAGGATAAAGAGAGAAGGATGGGGGATTGAATATGATCAAAGTACATTATACACATGCACAAAATTATCAAGGAAAGAAAGTTATAAAAAGAAAGACAAGTTTGCTTTCTAGGATCTTGAGGTTCAGCGAGCTAACTTGGGCTGAGCACTGGCCCAACATAGGGCTGGGCTAAATGAAGAATGGCTAGCCTCGGGCTGGACTGCACTGGGCGAATGGCACTCCTCTAGGAGGAAATCACAGAAGCAATTCCCGGAAAAGTAAAACTTTGGACTCGGCGGTCTCTGAGGTTCTCTGGATGTGCCCGTCACTGGAGCTCAGAGACATGAGCCCTTCTGGCTACAATTTGTCCCACAATCACCTCCGTGCTGAAGATGAGGCTGGCAAGACCTGCATGTGGTACTGGCTCTGGAAGCTGCCCAGAGGCTGTATAGAACCCAAAATCTGTGCCATGGCCCCTTCAGATGGAGAAGCAGGAGGGTCTGCAGATCTAGGAGTTACCCTGCTCCCTCTCTCAGTTCAAATGCAGAGCCTCCTGGGAACTGAAACTCTTCCTACCAAGGACCTGTGATTTCTTTGGTGCCCTGTGTCTTGTAGCCAGCTAAGCCACAGGAGTCTCCAGCTGCTGGCTCTCATTGTCACGGGGTATCCAGTACCTCCCCCATTCAGAGTCTGCCCACCTGGAGCTCACCAAAACTCTTTCCCATTTCCCTTTTTATTTCATCTTCACATCAGCCTGGGACAGATGTCTGGACAATTGTCCTGTTTTAAAGATGGACAAACTGACCCAGAGGAGCAGAGTGACTCACTGCACTTGCTTCCCATCCCGTCATCTCCTAACCCAGTTTCCGTCAGATCCGTACAGTTCTCTGTCTGGTCTTAAAGCCAGATGAGCTTTTTTGTTCTACTCTGGATTTTCCTGGCCATTTTCCAGTGCCCAATGAGCAAAGAAGTCACAGTTAACATTTCCTGAGTCATCATTCCCATGTCCTGCCACCCAGCCTACCTATAACCACATCAGACCTGTTCCTGCCGTATATCCCCTCACTTCAGTGACTTCCCTTGAACTGTATCCACTGCCTGGTGTTCCCCTTCCTTCTCTGGATATCAAAACTGAGCTTAATCTATCTGGATCCAGCCCAGACGTACCACCCGCTCTGGCCCAGCACACATGTACCCTTTCTGCACCAGCTGAGGGTTTTGCTTTATCTTTCTTCCTGCTTCCAGTCCATTCTGCACATCTGGTTAGTCTTCTCCAAGTCTGTGAGCACCTTTAGAACCCCAGACCAGTCAGAAAGGCAACTTGGTCATTTTTCATTCTATGGGGAGTGACTTGACCTTTCCAGGCTATAAAGCTAAGACGACGCCTGCTTTACTGGGCTAGGTGGGGATTAAGTGCCCACTAGGAGAATAATGGGAGTGGTGATTGGGAGGGGAACCAGGCAGGGACAGGTGTGGGGGCTCCTGAGCCCAGGAAACTCTATGTTCCTTGCTTACCTCCTTCTTCCCAAATGCCTGATAGCCACCTGGGGGAATTAAATGGCTGGGGATTTGTGTGTGTGTGTGTGTGTGTGTGTGTGTGTGTGTGTGTGTGTGTGTAGCCCAGGCTTACCTGGAACTCATGATGTGCCTCTGCCTTCTGAGGCTGGGATTACGGGTATGTGCCACCATGCATCGTTTGCTATGGATCTTAAAGGCTTTGGAACCATAGGTAACCTGCTGCATCAGATTCACTCTGGCAGTGCACATTACTGGGCCCAACCATAGAGCTTCTCAATCATATTTTCAGTGTGGGGGAGACTACTTTTTTTATTATCTTTATTTTTTGTGTATGAGTGTTTTGTCTGCATGTGTGTAAGTGCACTCATGTCATGCAATGCCTGCAGAGGTCAAAAGAGGGTGTCAGATTCCCCTGGAACTGGAGTCACAGACGGTTGTTAGCTACCATGTAGGTGCTGGAAATCGAACCTGGGTCCTCTGCAAAAGCAGCCAGTGCTCTTAACTGCTGAGCCATTTCTCCAGCCCCAAGACTCATTTTTAACAAGCTTCTCAGGAGAGGGACTGACGCAACAGCTCTGGCCTATAGGAAATATGGATGGTAATGAGGAGAGCATGGTGACCACACCCTCTGCTTTTTCTTTGGTGTGAGGGAGATGGGTTTGGAGAGTATCAGTGCCAGCAAACAGCTGCATTTCTTCTCCCACCCACTTTCTCTCTGAGTCCTGGCCTAGGACTAGACAAGGGGCCAATCAGTGGCCAGACTGAGTTACCAGATTCACTTCTGGTTCTCCAGAATTTGGTACTCAGCAAATATTTGTTGACTCAACTGAACTCCCTTGGGTCCACCTCTGATAGCAGATCCAGAACCCAGCCTGCTGGCCTAGACCTCCCTCTGGGCCTAGGTGTGGCCACACAGAACCAATGGAACTGCCTGACTATATGTACAGAAGGGAGCATCCGTCTTCACCCAGGGAGCCATGTACTGAAGAAATCTGGGAACAAGAGTAAAAATCTGGGGGACATTCCTCTAGCTGGGCACCTGTCAGCAAGTGTTCAGTGAGCTGAGACTAGACTGTCTTAGAACTCTGCTTCAGCATGGTAAAATAGCCCAGAAGGTTTGGAATGGGCTTATGCTCAGACCACCCTCCAAGCAACAGAATCCAGATTTCAGGGTGATACCTAAGCAATGGTATTGCCTTAAAGCAAACAGGTGTTTTTGCTGAGTGGATAGAGTTGAAAAGATTGCCTGGCAAGGTCTCATTTTTCTTCTCTTTTCCCAATCCTAGAAGCCTGATGTTCCCAGAAATTTAATAATAAGCACTACTAATAATTAGTGAGGCCCTTTTGTGTGCCAGATCCCATACTAGTTACCATATATCTAGCAACGAATGCCCCTGCCTTCACCAAAGCCATGGACTGCAGGGGATGACTGACTAGGAAACAAAATTATAACACAGGGCCCTGTAGGAGTGCCTGGGAACAGCCCCTCCCTCAGACCCTGTGGTTTGGCAAGGAAAAAAAGGGGCTTTCTGAAGACCTGGAGCCTGAGTGGAGGTTGGATGGGCAGATGGGACGGGCAGGGGTGAGTTCCAGGAAGGCACAGAGTGAGGAGGAAGGGGTGAGGGTCCAGATAGAAGAAAGCAAGCGAGTAAATAAAAGCTGGATTCACGGAAGGGGTGAAGAAGGTGGAGGTCCCTGCCATTAGCGGGAAGGGATTCCTGCGGAAGACCCTAATGATGGTGGGGGAGGGCTAGGTTGCAGGGCTTTGTAGTCCTTGTTAAGGAGACCAGTTTTGATCCTAAAATGTAGAAGTGGCCAGGGACGGATTTACAAGATGGGTGAGTAGACTGACTTGAGTTGCCGCTGGATGAACAACTAAGGGATGAGAGTGGAGGTAGAAACCCGGAGCAAGTCTCTGGATGCGGGATAAGGGACACCTGAACTTGGGTGACAAAGGAAAGACACGGTGAATTCAAGAGGAAGTGGTGTGTACAGGACTTAATGATTCATAAGACAAGAAGCAGAGCAGGGGTGTCCACTAGGAAGGGCTGAAGCATGTCCCCTGTGTTAGTCAGCCTTGTGACTGCTACAACAAACATCTGAGAGACAGCTTAAAGGAAGGAAATGTGGCTCGCAGCGTAGTGCTTTCAGTCCATTGTCAGCTTCTCCACTGCTATAGATGTGTGGCAAGGTAGTGTAGCAAACATCATGGAAATAACAGCATGTGGTAGAGGCATGCTGTTCACCTCGTGGTGGCCAGGAAGCACAGAGAAGGTCAGAATGGACCAAAGACATGGTTCTTTCCCCAGCACGCCCCTAGTGCCTACTTCTCTCATTACCGCCTCCCAGTCATCTGTTCAGAATCTGTTTTGTTTTTGTTTAATTGAGACAGGGTCTTCCTTGTGGCCCTAGCTGGTCTAGAACTTGCTATGTAGATCATGCTGGCTTCAGTCTCACAGAGATCCACTTGCCTCTGCCTCCCAAGTTCTGGAATTAAAGGCATACACCACCACACTGGACTCCATTCAGAATCAGAATCCATCATTGGATTCATTGATGAAGGCAGAGCTCTCACAATCTGATCATTTTCCAATGATTCACCCCTGAACACTGCTTGAAATGGGAACTAAGCTTCGATACACTGAGTCTTTGGGGAGAGCACTTCATATCCAAATCATAACACTCCCCCCATTCACAAGTTGAAGTTCTAATCTGTAATACCCCAAAATACGAATGTATTTGGAAACAGCAGCTTTGAAGAGTTGGTTAAATTAAAATGAGTCTACTAGAGGGCTGTAACCCAATCTGACTGGTGTTCTGCCAAGTAGAGGAAAGTCAGACAACAGAGATACTAAGGATATGCATGCACAGAGAAAAATACCATGTGAAGACCTACTAAGAACGGGTCCATCCACAAGCCATGAAGAGAGGCGTTAGGAGAAACCAACTTGCCAAACGCATTGACCTTGAACTTCCAGAAGATGAAGACATGCTCATCTTGCTGTTTAATGCACTCAGCATGTGATCCCGTCATGGCAACCATATGAGGCTTGTAGACCCACGTGGTGTTTGGGTTTCTGCTTTGCCCAGCCAGATGGGTGGGGAACAGGTGCTGTGCTATGAAAGGAGACTGGAGGGAGAGATGGGCAGTGTTTGAAGCCTGCTGAAGCCCTTGTTTGTAATTGTACCGGCCATAGCTGTGTCCCACTTAACAGGTACAGGCAAGGGGAACAGGAATCTGGAAACCACGGTCTAGGACTCCCTCCAGCACTGTGGAGCCTAGGACAGGACCTGTACCTTCTCGGTGTCCCTCTGGAACACACGGCTGGCCTTCCACCAGTTCACCTTAGAGACTTAATACTACCACAGTGCTCTTGGGACTGTGCCTCAGTCCCTGGGGAAGGCACTGTTGTTCTTGGGCCTCCCATCCAGGATGTTAACCAGGAAGGGGGCCTGGGCCCCAGAGAGCTCATGAAGTGCAAACAACTTGGAGTTGGCAGCAGTGCCCTGCTCCTCCTGTGGAGCCTGCCTCTGGGAGGTAGGCTCCAACCTGTCCCCAGGCAGCCTCACCTCAGACCCAAGAGGCCCTGAACATACAGCCCAGTGCCAGGGTCCAGAGAGAGCTGGCTGTGCCCAGCGAGACCTGCTCCTTCTCCTTTGAGCTTCTGGGCCTTCTCATCTCACTTTCCTAGGGAGGCCAGATTTAAGGGGAAAACAAGCAAACATTTGAATTTCAGATCAACACTGGCTGTTTTCTAAGGTAAGCACGTTCCACACACTACTCAGGACATACTTATAACTATCCAGTGTTTATCTGAAACTCAGCTGTATCAGAGCATCCTTTATCTTATCTGGAAACCCTACCTAAGGGAAACCCCAGGAGCCAGCCAGTGATCCCAAGAGAAGAAGGAGACATTTCCTACACCCCCACGCTGCCCTGCTTGCTCCAACCAGAGACTGGTGAGAACCTCATTACCCAATTCCCAGGCAAGCTACAGCTCATCAGATACTGGGGCTGGCATCGTAGCTGGGGATCTTTGGAAAAGTGTTGCATCTAATTAATCTAATAAGCAGGTTGTAAGCTCTGACCGGAAGCAGCAGAGGATTTACCCTGACAGATGGGCAGGAGCAGGTCACACCTGCCGCAGGCACTTGCCAGCAAGCCACTGACTGTAGCCTTCGGGAGAGCTAATAGGAGGCTTTGGTTGCACATCAGATACATGACACTCAAGTCACAACAACATCATATTAACAGTGTAATAAATAGCTGCCATTTATGGAGCCCTTACTATGTGCCAAGCACTGAGCAAGCATTGTCTCATTTAACCCCTACAATAATTCCAGCTGTCAGAAGTTATTATTAGTCCCATTTAACACATGACAAAACTGAGGTCTAAAGGTAGAATAACTTGCCTAAGGTCACACAGCTGGAAAGGGATGAAGATGAGGATTAAAACATAGTCATCCAGACTCTGGAATCTGTGCCTTGATTCTGACAACTCCTCGATTCTTTCCTTTCACCCCAAGTCAATTGGGGTGCTACTTTCACCACAAGTAGCAATAAAATATTGCTAAAGAACTAGAAAAGGGAGTGCTGGGAGAGGTGGCTCAGCAATTAAGCATACTGACTGCTCTTGCAGATTCAAATTCAATTCTTAGCACCCACATGGCGGCTAACAACTGTTTGTAACTCCAGTTCCAGGGGAATTCAACACCTTCTGACCTCCATAGGTATTGCATGACAGGGGTGCACTACATACAGGCAATACACTCATACATATAAAATAATCATAATAAATAAAATATATTTTTATATATGAGCAAAAAGGCCTGAGGATGTAGCTAGAACTCTTACTTACAAACCCAAGGTTCTGAGTTACATCCCCATCCCCTGCACCCCCCAAAAGCTTGACAACAGCCATAGCAAAAAGTTGCTATTGAGACAAATTGAGCTCAGTGATCAAAAGCCTGGTCCTAGATGCTCCCTTTCTAAGTATTAGATCTGGGGTAGATTACTTGGTTTCTCTGTGCCTTTGCTTTTCTGTCCACAAAATGAGAATATTACCCTTTCAAAATGTTGTAAATATTAAATGAATAAATACTTGAAAAGCAGACTGGCAAGGTGCTGAACAGGTAAAAGCCATTGTTGTGCAAGCCTGATGATCTGAACCATCCCTGAAACCCAAGTAAAGATAGAAGGAAACAAGTAACTCTACAAAGTTATCTTTTGACCTCCACAAATGTGCCATGACACACTTGTACCCTCTATCATCACACACACACACACACACACACACACACATGCATGCATACACAAAGAATTAATAATTTTTAAATATTTGAAAAGCGTATAGTACCTGATACATAGTAAGCACTTTATTCAAAATACTTAGCGGGTGCCAGTAATAGACTAATCACTGGTCTAGCTGTTGGAATATATTGGTGACAAAATAGACAAAAATACCTGCACTTGTATGATTTATGTTATAGCTTATGTACCAATGATAGCCATTATTTTTAAAAGAACTATTATCATATAAGCAATGTTAGCTATTAGTGATTCAAAATTACAGTTGACAAGCCAGGACAAGAGAGTGAGACCCTGTCTGGAAAAAAAAGTATGATTAGGAAATGATGTGACATTCTACTAAATCTTCTGGATTTAGATAGGGCACAAGCAAAGAGTGTTTGATCCGAGAGGATGGCCCAGAGACCTCTCCTATGGTTTCAAAGATGGGGTGACTTTCTTTAAATTTGATTGGGTTTGAAGATGGGAGGTGGTGCTGCTGATAGCCTGATAGAGAGGACAGAATGTGAGGAAACCTGAAAGTGGTTAAGGCAACATGGGCTGGAGCCAGTGGGTAGTCTACAGGCTGGGTGAGAAGATGGGAAGCCTGACATTTCTGAGACTCCCGTGAAAAGCTGGTCCAGGAGAAAGCCTGGCCCTGACTAGGTGGCTAAATTTCAGAGAGCAGACCTGGCTCTGGGGCAGGAAAAGGAGGGGCATCGGCACTGTTGCTGGAGCCCTGACTGACACATTGCTAAAACCTGGGTTCCAGGAACAGATCTGGGATATCTCAAGGTAGCAAAGCCATAGCCTCCTTGTCCTGGGACACACTTGTTCAAGAGAGAAAAGCTGTGTGTTGGGGTGGGGGTGGGGATGTGTTTTGCTTGCTTTGTTTTTGAGACAGGGTCTCACTATGTAGCCCTGGCGGGCCTGAAATTCACTATGTAGACCAGGCTGTTCTTGAAACTCAGAGATCTACCTGCATCTGTCTCCTGAGTGCCAAGATTGTGCGTGTACACCACTATGCCCAGTTTTTTTGGTACTAGGAATTAAACCCAGGGCCTAGAGCATGCTATGAAAGTACTCTATTAGCTGAGCTATATCTGCAGCCCTGACTTTTGATTTGTCATTTGTCATGCTGCCAGCTCCAGGAGGTGAGGAGAGAACCGGAAGTCCTATGGGAAAGCTGAAGCTGTTGTGAGACTGGAGGGAGCAAAGATGGGGGCCGGGGGGCAGATGCTGCAGAAGAAAGCCTG
The DNA here is from genome assembly GCA_035773235.1 of Eospalax fontanierii. NCBI lineage: Eukaryota > Metazoa > Chordata > Mammalia > Rodentia > Spalacidae > Eospalax > Eospalax fontanierii. Next base: position 11,616,741 of record CM069544.1, on the reverse strand, counting down.
AGAGCACCTGAGAACGAGTGCTGTGTTCTCAAGCAGAGAAACAGCCACTGGCTGAATGCAGGCAAGGTCACGTGTCCAGCAGCAGGTCACCCCTCCATGTTGTGTGCAAGTGTGGTGTCTCCTGGTACTGACTTCAGGGTGTTTGCTTTTAGTCGCTGGAGAACTTGGAGGCCTCCTGGGCACTGTTTATATTCAGGTACATACAGTTTAATCTTTTGGTGTCTTTGGGTCAGGGTTAGGGTATGAATTCCAGGCCAGCCCCATTAGGGTCACCTGCATTGACTTTCTGGTGCTTGTGTGTCTGTCTCTATCTTAGGTGGAATGTCTATGTGTGTGTTTGGGGGAGGGTCTGTTTATAAACATATATGAATGTGACTTGTGTGTCTGTTGGGGTGGGTGGGGGGCATTTGATGGAGCAAGTCAGAAACGGTGGATTATCTGAAGTGTCCTCCTAGTGGGCCTCTTGCAAAGGGGACCCTCTGCTCTCTGGGCCTCCCCTGAGTCACAGCACGACTCTGGTGGCTCTGAGTGAGCTGATTTCTTGGTGCCGTGGACTAGAGTCCGGAGAGGATCTGGAGCTCAGGGAGCCTCCGCAGGAGGTAGCCCAGGCCTGTCTAATTGGTCCCTTGGCACCAATGCTGGGCCATCATCACCTTGGCACTATGGTGACTGCTCCCTGCCACACCCTCTCACTTATGCTGCAATGGGGACTGGCAGGCTCTGTCAGCTCTAGAGGCCACCCTGTCCACCAGCAGCCCGGCCACTGAAGCAGCATGCAGTGCTCAGCCTGCCCAACCCCTGCTGTGGCCCTTTCTGTAGGAACCATCCTGGGACTCTCTGATCTCGTGGTGAGGAAAGGCTATTTCCCAAGGCCCTGCCCTAGGTGACAGCTAACAGGTACGGGTGCCATCTGAGCCCAGTCAGCCAAACAAGGTCTGCAAAACAAGTAAAACAACTCATGTCACCTGGCCTTGTCGGTCCAGGCTTCCTCTGCCCATCTCTCTCTCCCATTTCCCAGTGTTAAAACTTGAGTGCAATGCTGTTGCCCGGAACTTTCTAGGATGAGGGAGAGATCTGTGCTGTCGGTGGAATAGTCGGCAGCCACATGCAGTGTGAAATGTGCCGGAGGTGACTTCGAACTCAGCTGTAACTTTAATTTGGTTTCACCGCGGATACCATAACTCTATTAAAGTAGTTCTTACTGAAGGGACTGTCAACAGCATCATCATTATGAGTACCTGACACTCTGCCGGTGGCAAGGCCTATCTGTGTCCATTACTGCTCACTGGAGCCTCACAGTAACTCTTCCTGGGCGGGGTAGGACCCACTGCACAGGGAACAAGCCAGTCATCCAGCAGGCAGAGGGGCCCAGACTGCAGCCCAGGATTCATGATTCTAGACGTAGGGCTTGACCTGTCATCAGCCTCTTTCTCTCAGCTCTGTAATCTGGCAGAGTTTAGCCAGATTTTAGGCCCATGCTTGAGGAGTGCGGAAGTTTTAGGGGTAAATTATGTAGCAATCTAAGGTTGCTCATTCTGTAGACAAAAAGAGGGCAGTATGTGGAGACATACACTAGGCAGTGTATCAGGCTCTTTACAAACGGGATCTCACCTTCACAAAGTTGAGTATTATCTTTCTGTTTTGTTTTGTTTTCTTAGACAGGGTCTTAGTACTCACAGGTTGGCCTTGAACTCACTCTGTAGTCCAAGCTGTCTTCAAACTTGCCACCCTCCTGCCTCAGTCTCCAAAGTGCTGGAGTTACAAATATGTCCCGCCATAGTGGACATGTAATTCTTCTTTTACAGGTCAGGAGACTGAGGCTCCAAGAGGTGGCTTGAGATTCGAGGTTACACGGCAAACAAGTAACATAACTAGGCTTTGAAACAGGTACTTTGGCTACTGCATACTCCACGCCACCCCACCCCATCCCTGCCCAGGCTTGGCATGAAGTCTTGAGATGGTAGCACCTAGCAGAGCTCTGAACTGACATGATACATGTTGAATTCTAGTGGAAGCCCCACAGGGACAGAGGAGACTCAACTTCCTCAGTCATAGCCCAAGGAGCCTTCTACCAGGGCCTGGAAACAGACACTTGTGGGTTATTAATGGTGGCTGAGGGCCAATGAGCTGGCTCAACAGGTGCTTGCTGTACAAATCTGGTGAAAAATTCAATCTCTGGAACCCAGATAAGGGTGTAAGGAGAGAATTGACTCCACAAAGTTGTCCCCCGACCTCACACATGCACTGTGACATGCGTCCCCTGACCTCACACATGCACTGTGACATGCGTCCCCTGACCTCACACATGCACTGTGACATGTGTCCCAGGCCCCCATCACACACACACACACACACACACACACACACACACACACACACACACACACGGTAGCTGAACAGAGAAGGGTGGGAGGATTGGCAGCGGTGAGCCACGGAAACCTGACCACCTGGAAAGGGTTACTTGACAAAGAGAACGGGCCTGGAACTTAGAATGGAGATCAGGCTGGCCTCGATCTCACAGAGATCTGCCTGCCTCTGCCTCCTCGGTGCTGGGATTAAAGGCGTGCCCCACCATGTCCAACCTGGCTTTCTCCTGCTTCCTTTGCCTGGGTCCCTCAAGGCAGGCTAGCAGGCCAGCACAGGCCTGAGCTCAGCTGGAACACAGCATGGCTGGGCTTCTTTCTGTCCCTTCCCATTAAGGACACCCCTCTTCTAATGGCCTTACTGGTAAAGGGGCTGAACACCTTACCCAGAAGCTCCAGGCTCTACAAAGACACTGTAAGGCCACAACACTGAGGCCAGGGCATTCCTAGTCTTACAGGTCATCTGAAGGACAGACAGCGGCATGCCTCCCAGTGCCTGGCCACCCTTATGACCACCTGCCACCACATCCAAGACAGCAGTCCCTGCCGCCCCAGCTAGATTAGAGGGAGAACTCCTCCTGCTGTGTGAGAGGTTCTTACCCTTCCTACCACGCTCTGTGGCCTCTCTAAAACAGCTAAGCACAGTCCACACCTCTGTGCCTTAGCTCCCTACCCTGAATGCCCTTCCTACAACTGTCTATCTGACCGGCATCTTCCCCAGTATCTTCTTCACACTCCTCTGGAGTAGGCTTTCTCTGCCTTGTCCCTCAGCTCAACACACAGTCATTGGCTGAGCTGCATGGTGCTGGTAGACAGGTCTCCAAATTAACAGCGGTCATACAAAGCAGTCCTGTGAGATGGTAGCATGACTGTGCCAATGCAGAGGGTCCCTGTGCTCAAACACAAGGGCTTTGGAACCAGGCCCTGTGGTTCCAGTTCTATGTACGGCCTAACTTTTCACTACCTAGGTTTCTTCTCTATAGACGGACACAGTAGTTCCTACCACCTAGGTGTGTTCTGGGCATTTAATGAGAAAGCGACATGGAAAGCACATGAGCTTGATGTATACTGTTTCATAGTGATGTTCTTACGGTTATTAATATGTTCTCTTAGGCCTCGAACTCACAGAGATCTGCTTGACTCCTGGCCCCAAGTGCTGGGATTAAAGGTGTGTGCCACCACAGCTGGCAGTTTCAGGTTGTTTTTAATGAAACAACAGATATTTGAAACAGAGGAAAAAAATGGCCTTGGAGATGCTGAATGAGCAAAAGCACCCACAGAGGGGAGCCTCCAGTCAGGATGCTTTTCTCCTAGATAGGTGTGTAGGTCAGTGATGGAGCACTTACCTAGTGTATGTGAAGCTACAGGTTCCATCTCAAACACCACCCCAAAACATGGTCCTTAAAAGCTAGACTTAGGGGTGTCTGAGCCCTCTATCTGGTGCTTCGGTACTTAGAGCCAGGGCGAGCTTACTGTTCATGCCTCCTCCTCTCTCCACCTGTGAGCCCCAGTCAGCCAGTGCCTCAGCAGCCTTCCGGCTCCCTGCCTCCACCTCTCCCAGTGCACGGTGAAGAGCAGGAAAGGCCGAAGGTTGGAGGAGCACAGAAGTACCCAGATTGGCCAATAAGAGGCTGGCCAGGGCCTGACCCTACTCCAAGCCAGACCTGTTCTTTCTGCCCATTTCCTGGAGTGTCTGATTTTAATAAAGTGGCGGCAGAAGCCCTTTCCAAAAATCTATCATCAGTTGTCCTGGAGCCTTGAGGGCATGTCCAGGTTGGGGAGGTTGTCCTCACCCTATGGGGCATGTCCAGGTTGGGGGGGTTGTCCTCACCCTATGGGGTAGGGCAGCCATCCTTTTTGCTGTCCATTCCTTCTTTACCCCTCATAACATTGTCCTAGACACCGAAAACATGAAGAGAGAAAGACAGAGGCACGGATCCCAGGGAGAAGCTTACCTGTACCTACCTATGACAGCCACTCCATGGGCTTCAGTTCTGAGTGCCCTGTTTGGTTCCCTGCCTCATGTCTCCCTATACCTAGCATATAGATACAAGGTAAGAACCACATTCCCTAGCTAAATTCCATCCTGGCCCTGCCACTTACTCCCTGCATGGCAAACTGGTTCACCTCTCTGAACCTCAGTATCTTCATCTGCAAAGTGAACATGCAATTGGGACAACCAAGTAGATAGTGCCTGCAAGGACCTAGTATTGTAGCTGATGTTTGCGGCCGCACCACAGATGGTCTTTACTCACCCCCACCTCCATCAACGCGGCCCCCCTGCGCTCCAGCTGAGGTTCTGCTCTTCCTTCTGACTTACTGGGTCTGGACACAGCTTTGCTGACACTAGCCAGGCTGCCTTCCCCGGATGCAGGAAATGCTGAAGACTTTCACTGTGATCACGTGGCCCTGATGCTGGGATCACAGAGGTCTTAAAATCTGAGATCAGAAAGAGAAGAAGGGGAAGGAGATGGGGCCCATCAGGGGCCTGTCTCAGCCAGGGACAGATGGAATCAGTCTGGGGGTCTGGACTGCCTGAGTGTCAGGGAAAGAGAGCCAACACTGCAGGCAAGGAAGTCACATGACCCTGTCATCTGTAGTTAGGGACTCACATTCTTCCTGTAGCTGGGAAGCAAAGTGGCGGGTCACTCTGAGGGGCACCTATTGGCAGGCCTTAGGTGACATCTCTGCAGAGCTGGCAGCCCCTCCTCCATCACAGGGGACTATGGCGATGCTCTGAGCATCACAGCTGCTGTATAGTGGGAGCTTTGTGGGAGCTCTAGCACTGATCCCAGGGGAACCCCCATTTTTACCATGAGAAAAACAGAGGTTCAGAGCGAGGTAAAGAAGCTTACTGGTGAGTCCCAGTTAACCCGAGGCAGGGAGCTCTAGTAATGTGTTCCTGCAACTGTTCTCAGTAAAACTCAGATATGACAGGACAAAAAAAAAAAAAAAAAAAACCATAAAGATGCACTAAGAAGGCCAAGAGCCACCGTGCTGGAAGAACCTTTCAAGGGTAGGAAGTACCTAATACATTTATAATTCAGATAAATGCATTAAGTATTTTCTGGAAGGCACTACATAGGAAACCACTAATAGCAGGAACCTCTAAAAAGAGGAACTGGAATGGAGAGGGAGCCATGAATCTTGTGCCCTTCTGTAGCACCTGAACTATTTTTCCAGATGCATTTGAAAAAGTGAAAACAGGGGTATCTGATTGATAGGAGGGTCATTCTAATTCTCTTCTTCTTTTCTGAAATTACAGGCACAAGCTGCCACACCTGGCTGTTTCTTTCATGAACCTTCCACTCACTGATTTGGCTAGTCTGACCAGCCAATGAGCTCCAGGGATCCTCCCATCCTTCCCCAGATTATAGATACACATCCAGCTTTTATTTAGGTGCTAGAGACCCAAACTCAGGTCCTCATACTTGAGTGGCAAGTACTTTACTAACTGAGCCATCTCCCCAGCCCCCAAAGAAATGTTTTTCAAAAATCTCTGAGAGGCCGAGGAGATGGCTCTGTCAGTAAGGTGCTTGCCACACAGCACAAGGACCTGAGTTCAGTCCCCAGCACCCATGGAAACAGCACCAGTTTTCATATTCCTAAAACAAGATGGGGTTTTGTTTGACTTTTTAACCCCACTTTTTTTTTTTAAAAAAAAGGACTGAGTATAATTTAGATGCCACTAATACTCCTTCCTTCTGGAGAAGGACCAGGCAGGGTGGTGTACGTCTGTAATCTCAGAGCTGGGGAGGGGAAGGCTGGAGGACCCCTGGAATTCTCTGACCAGCCAAGCCTAGCTGAACCAATGAGCCGCAGGTCACAGTGAGACACCCTGTCTCAAAACATGAGGTGGATTTCATCCTAAATAATGACATTTGAGGCTGACTTCTGACTCTTGCACCTGCACATGTACATTTATCTACCTCTTCTAACCTCCGCAGGCATGCAACACAGGTGCATCCATGTCCGGCAAGGCCCACAGAGGTCAGAAAAGGGCATTGGATCCCCTGGAACTGGAGTTATGGACCATTGTTATCGGCCATATGGGTGCTGAGAACCAAATCTAAGTCCTCTGCAGGAGCAGTGAGTGCTCTTAACCACTTAGCCATCTCTCCAGCCCCTAGTCTTATTGATTGATTGATTGATTGATTGATTGATTGGAGGGGTCTTTATTGAGGTTAGCTATTAATCCCCTGTAAGTTATTTTTATGTGTATGAGTGGAGAATGTTATTGGAATGTTGATGGAGATTACATTGAATCTGTAGACTTCTTTCAGTAATACAGTCATTCTACACCATTAATTCTGCCAGTCCGTGAGCTTGGAAGGTCTTTCCATCTTTACATTTTTTTCAATTTCTTTCATTAGTGTTTTAAAGTTTTCATCACAGAGGTCTTTCACCCCCTCAATTATGTATATTCCTAGGTTATTGGTTGTTTTGTTTTTGTGGGATTTTTTTTTTTTTTGAGACAGGGTCTCCCTATATCACCAGTTGGCCTGGAACTTGCTATGTAGACCAGGCTGGCCTTGATCTCATAGAGACCCACCTGCCTCTGCCTCTGGAGAGCTCGGATCAGAGGTGTGTGCCACCACGTCTGGCAGTTGTGATACTATTGTAAATGATACCCCCCCCCCCGATACCCAGCCTGATTTCTTGGTAAATTTGTTATGACTTTCCTCTCTAGTATAACCCCACATTCACCCCATTACTCAAGCCCAAGGTCTCAGTCTCCTCAGTCACCAACTCTCCCAAATGTAAGTGTCACAAACACTTCCTCATCCTTCAATCCCCTCCAACCTCACCAGCATCCCTTTTACCCAGGACTCTTCACAGCATGCCTGGACTATTGCAGCAAACTCCTAACTTTCAGTCCTATACCTGCAAAAGGTGAGGCTGGCAGATCACCTTTTCCTTCCTTCATAGTCTTAAAACATCGGGGAGCTTCCTGGTACCTTCAGGATGGAATTTCACTTACTCACCAGCACTCACTTAATTTAACCCTTTGTAAATGCTAACAATGCACTGGTCTTGGTAGCATAGGCCTGTAATCCTCGTACTCAGAAAGTAAAGGCAGGAAGATCAGAAGTTCAAGATCCTCTTCAGCTACATAGTGAGTTCAAGGCCAGCCTGGGCTACATGAGATATGATCTAAAACAAACAAAGCTGGCCTCCTTTTGTCCAAGCACCTCTTCATTCTTGGTAGCTTACATCTTGGTTCTAGTCAGACTCTGCTGTGGGATTGTACTTTGGTCCTTTCCTGTTCTACATTCTTCATACACAGAATGCCATTCCCAGGTCCTCTCCAGAAAATCCCCAACCTCTGTCAAGATTAAGTTCTTCTCATCTCTCCAGAACCCCTCCACCATCAGTGTCCTCAGCCCTTGCCTGAGGCTGTGTCCAGAGTCTGTGTTGTCAAATATCCCACAGGGTTCTAAGAGACCTATCTTCCCTGGGGCCAAAGAAAGAAATTATAATTCTTCTGTATCTCCCACAGTGACCACTACCTGGTCACTACACTAACGAGGCCACCCCAGGAGGGGACACAGAGTCAGCTGAGAGGAGAGCGTGGTTTTCCTAGAGCAGGACCTGCAGGGGCTGTTGGCCTTGCAAGATGAGGATGACAGCCTCTGCTCCTCAGGAAGCTCCCAGTGTCCTGACTGCCTCAGTCCTGCCTCAGGACTGGAAGCCTCTGTTCCAAGGTACCACAGAGCCAGATGCTTGTTCTCAGTCAAGCTTAAGTTACCTTCTCTTTGAGGCCTTCCCTGCCTCTGTTCCAGTCACGACACTCCCTCTCCTGACAGTCACTTTTCTCTTCCTTTATTATCTATCAGTTCCTAAAGGTTCATTCTTTCCTTGTCTGCCGCTCCACCACCCTAACTGGAATATAAGTTTTCTGAGATGTGTCTCCCTGGCTTCCCTCTGAATCCAGCTAAATTTACTCAACCCATCAGTAAATGTTCACTGAATGAAAGACTACAGAAAGGGCTGGTAGTGGTTGGTGGCTGACCTATAATCCTAGCAATTCGGGAGGCAGAGGCAGAAAGACAGCAAGTTCAAGGCCAGCCTTAGCTACACAGCAAAGACTTTGAAAAACAAAAAAGAAAAACAAACAAACAAATCCCTAAACAGACAAAAAGCACAACAACAAATGTACAGAAGCCCCAATGAGTGAGTCTTGCTTTGTGGACTAAGCACACACAGACCTATGCTTTTCCTGTCATCCCAGGAAAGATCATCTGTGACCACAGGCCCTTGATACTAAAGGCCTCCTCCAGTCAATACCTTTGTCAAGATGTCAAAGAGCCATGTGGGCAGAGCTGGAGAAGAGAGAGGGTGAAGGGATCAGTGTGGTATTGGTCCCTGCGGTTCCAGACTGGAGGCGAACTGCAAAATACTATCTGGGTTTTAATCCCAGTGCTCATCTTTAAAATGTGTAAATCATTTTTACCATCATAGCAGACAAAATAAGCTCAATGTAGACATAAGTCCCTTGTCAGTCATTTTTCCTGGCTTTGATATGAGCCCTAAGACACACATAAAGAGCTGTTTTAATGGATGATGGAGTTGAATTTCAGGTATGAAAACATTCACCCCAAATTATTCAGCATGAAGCTGACAGCAATAGTCAATGATACCTGCCTTCCTCGTTTACATTTCAGGGGGATCATTTACAAGGAAGAGACCCCTTCCAGCTGGGAAAGGTGGGACATGCCTGTGATCCCAGTACACGAGAGGAAGGAAGGGGAGTAGAAGAAAGAAAGTAACAGAGGAGGAGGAGGAGGAAGAGGAAGAGGAGGAAGAAGAGGAGGAGGAGGAGGAAGAGGGGGAGGAGGAGGAGGAAGTGAGGGAGGAGGAGGATGTGGAGGAGGAGGAAGTGGAAGAGAAAGAAGAAGAGGAGGAAGAGGAGGAGGAAGTGGGAGAGGAGGAGAAGGAGGAGGAAGTGGGGGGGAGGGGGAGGAAGTGGGGGAGGAGGAATAAGGAGGAGAAAGACAAGCAGACCCCCAAGAGAAGAACTGTTCATATTACTTAACCTCTTGAGCGATTCGCACATGGAACATTTTTCTGGGACACTCATGTGTACAAACTGCTGAACCCTCATAACATTGCTATGTGAAAGAAACTACTGTAATCTCATAACCAGATGGAGAACTGGGACCTAGAGAAGTCAAGTAACTGACAACACAGCTAGTGAGCTGGTGGGGGAGGGGCACAGACAGGCCATTTTCTCTGAATATCCATTTGCCCTCCCGAGAGTGGCCTCTGTTCCCACTTTCCTCCTGGGAGGCTGGGCTGTGATCAGCTCCAGTCCGTGAACTCTGAGAGGAAGTGTACCAGCTATTCCAAACTGAGACTGTGGAGAGAGCAGCAAATGTATCTCACCTTTCAGACACGTGGAGGGGCTACATGGCGCTGCCACCAAACTGTGGCAACTACAGCTACCTGAGTCACTGTGTGGGACATGCGGTGTGCAGAAGAAGTGAAATTCTGGTGTTTTAATCACAGATGTTTTTAAGGTGGTCTGTCACCATCCCTTAGCCTGTCCTAACATATACAAGCAGTGGAGTAAAGTTCAATTCCGTTTCCTCTTTACCTTGAATTTTAAGGTGCAACTTAAAAGAATGTTTGTGTCTATCTCTTAGGTAAGGTACTAGTCACAAAATCATCAAAACAAGCTGAGTCTCTTCTCTCTACCAAAGATGCATCTCATGGAGTCCTTTGATATTAAAGCCCTCATGTGTATTCGTACTCTGCATCCCTTTGGTTCTAACAGAGTCTATGACCTAGCCTGGACAATCAGATCACTGAATCCTTCTAACCTCAGAAACTGGTCACAAGACACCAGCTGGTGCAGACAAGAAGAATCTCAGATTTTAAATAGCATTTACCAAGAAGGTGGTTCTGCTGGTCCTTGGGGGTGGGAGATGGGGGTGTGGGGGCCTGAGCTGACAGCTGTTTCGCCACCTCATGGGATGGAAGATTGAAGCCAACATGAGATCTACACTGAGCTGAAAGGCCAGAGCTGGTGGTGTCATTTGAACCACTGGATTTAGCTGAGCCCTAGACTAGCTCCAGTCAAAGTTCTTACTCATCAAGGGAGACTAAGTAGAAACTTTCTGACACTTGGGGTATCTTATGTCCCTTTGTCTCTGCTCAGCAGGGCTATGGGTGACAGCCTAGGCACTAGGTGACCAGGACCAGGTGGCACTAGTAATCACAGAAAAGCCTGGAAGAAATGATGGGCTTGGATGCAGTGGGACTTCGGTGCTGGCAGGATGCTCAGATGATGTCAAAACGCAGGCTGAAAGTGTGGGTACAGGTCTAGATGGTACAGGCTGGAGCCTCTGACCTTGATATGAGAGGTGGCAGCTGAGTGTGTGGGAGGACATGAGGTCACACTGGGTTAACCAGAAAGCAGAGGAGAATGACCAGAGCCAGGTGGAGTGGTAATCTTTCTGCAATGAAAGAAACCGTGGGAATTAAGGGCAATCAAGGTGTGGAAGGTGTCCTCAGTTTCTGTGTCTGTGAAATGTGAAATGGGTCCACATTGTTCCCCTGTATTGAATTGTTATGTGGTGGTGGTAGGGACAGGAGAGGCCTTCATCTGAGGCCTTGGGTTCCACCATCACTGAAGACCAAAACTCAGCAAATAAGAGTTTATAACTGCCAAGTAGGAGAACACAGACAGGACCAGTGTGTATGTGGAAGGAGGGTTCCAGGAGTTCTGTTCTTCCTAGCAGTCTGCCAACATTACTGTTGCCTTGTATCTCTCCTCATGTCCCAGGAACTACTCCCTCTAGTAAAAGTCTAGGCTCATTCCCTGTGTATCCCAGAGCCCGGCACAGTGCCTAGCACAGAGTGAACACATACTGACCAAAAGAATGCAAGAAGGACTAGATGCCAGGCAGGCCTCTAAAGAGATGGAGGAGGGGTCTGAAGAGGGGCTTCTGAGTTTTTTCTCATCAGAAGACCTGGTGCCTGGGCTGGGAATACTGATAGAGTGTCTGCCTAACACGCACCAGACCCTGAGTTTTATCCTCAGTAACACATAAACCAGGTATGGTGATGCATACCTATCATCTCAACACTTGGGAAGCAGAAAAATCAAGAGTTCAAGGACATCCTCAATTACCTAGTGAGTTTGTGGCCAGCCTGGGCTACAGAAGACATTGTCTAGGGGGGAAAATAAAAAAGGAAAGCCTGGTGCCTGTTGACTGTTGGGCTTCTGGGGATTTGCCAGCGATCCACTGGCATCCCTGTCTCCTCCACGGGTCACTGCCTACCACAGCTGAAAAAAGTCAAAGGAAGAAAAGGCTTGGGCTGCACCATCACTGAGTTCCCTCAGGGTCAGCCTTCCTGCCTCTTAGGCCCAGACTCACCAAGGCTGTTGTACCCTAAGTTGGGAGGGCACTGTTATCTCAGAAACTGCTAGAAGCCTTTGGCACCTTTTAACCTTCTGCTAGTACTCCTGTCTAGCAAAGATGTTTCTCACAGCAGCTGGGCCCATTCACAGTAGCAAAATATGGATCAGAGATCACCCAGGCTGCCTTTCTGCAGTGACCAACACATATTCCATCCTCATCTTTGACACTTCTGTTGGGGGGGCGGGCGTCTAACGACTCAGGCAAGGGGGCTAATCTGGTATGATTTGGGGGAGAGCCAGATGAAGGTCCCTTTGCTGCCTGTCCCCCACCTGACACACCCTCCGCGGTCTGTCCTTGGGTTTAATTCAGCAGCAGGTTCTGAGTCTTCATTTAAGATGAAGCTGCCCCAGGGCAGGTGGCTTGCACTGAAGGGAGCAAAAGATAAATCCCACAGCTGAGTCCCTTTGGACAGGGAAGAGTGGGACCTACTGGGGGGGCGTGCAGAGAGGGAGGAGTGGAAAAGTACTGCAGAAAACCTCTCCCCTCTTCGCACTTTCCTTCAGCTCAGTGGAGTGGAGCTGAGTTTCCACTTTTCCCCTTCAGTCAACATTCACAGGGAGCACGAAGACCTGGCTATGCCAGGTGCCGGGCCAGGTGCCAGGGACACCCAGTTTATTCAGTCCAGTCCCTGAGATGAGGATGAGATGACTCTCTCTCTTCCCCCCTCCCCCCCCTCTGTGTGCTTGTATCTGTCTCTTCTGTGTGTGCATTTGTGTCTAACTGTCTGTATCTCTCTTTATCTCTTTCTCTGCCCAAGAATCACAGAGCCTAAAAGGGAGGAATAGGCAAACTAGGCGCTGGGCAGTCCTTCTCCTGCCATCCCACTTCTAGCCCCAGTCTTGCCATTGTAGCCTTCCATCTTGATAGAGAAGAGAGCCGTGACTGGTCTCAGCCGGCAAGCATCAGAGTCCAAATCCAGGCAGGTCAATGACGAGCGGAGGAATCAGAGGAGCGGCCCACCTCCCTCAGCCCGCCAAGCCCTGGTGTTAGCCGGGACGCCCCCACTTCTAGTTGCCCCAATCTCAGTCTCCCAGCGTAATACATCTCTTCTGCCAATCCCTAAAGGGAGGGTAAACACCCTCCTTCCTGCCCAGATGGTTGCCAGGGAATCCCCTCTCCTTACCTCCACACAGGAGGAGTGAAGAGCTTTTGTTGCATCTGTGTCCCAGCTCTAATTCCAAGTGTGACCCTAGAAGATAGAGTGGCAGCCTTTACCTACAGCAGTGATCAACCACACACGGTGGGAGGGTCCATCGCATCTGACCACTGGGTTCCAGATAGAAAGGTAAATCTCATGTCCCACCCCAGGCCTACAGATTGTCCAACACTCTGTTTTCACAAGTCTCGGGGTGATTCTGATGCCTCCATGTGAGAACCACACTCAATAAATGGGTAAGAGAAGTATTAACTAGAATTCACCGGAGGACTGTCTAAGGTGTGGGGAGAAGCCAAAGGGGCATTACAGTGGCCTGGCTGGGGGCACTGATAAGTTTTTAACTAGGAAGTCAGCCTCAGGTCCTGGGTCTGTCCTTCCTTGGCCTTGGATTCTTGGTGAGCAGGTACACTGTAGAGGTAGTCTGTAGGCTTTTATGAAGGGATCTGAAGCCCCTGGAATACTAAGAGCTTTTCTTTGAAAAGCTTTGATTTATTTAACATCCAATTAACATTTCAAAATTAGACATGGAGGCTGATAACCCCACACACACCTTTGATTTGAGCAGACCCTCCCCAGTCCTGGCCCACTATGACCACCCCTCAGCTCACAAGTGCTATGGTACGTGATAGAGAATGCATTCGATGGCCTGGAAGAGGCCCCTCTCAGGCCCTGGGACCCATGGGCATGAGAAAGGCTGTGTCACTGAAAGAGGAATTTGCATTTATGTGTGCATTTATCCTGAGCAGGAATCCAGAGATTTCCAAAGGCCTCTGGGCCTCATACAAGGTTGGAAACCCTAGTTGTAAACTGAATACTCCCCCGCCCCCCGCGCCAATTCTGGCAATTAAATCAAAGGCCTTATGCATGCTAGGCAAGTGATCTACCCCTGAGCTATACCGCCAGATCTTAAACTTTTTAAAATTTTACTTTGAGACAGGGGTTCAGTAAGTTGCCTAGGCCAGTGTTGAACTTTCAAGCTTCCTGCCTCAGGCTCCTGGTATTTGGGATTATAAGCACATACCACCCCAGGAGTTGATTGCTTCTTACTGGGCTTTCTAATCTTCAAGGAATAAGAACAGACTTGGAAGTCGGTTGGCTCTTGGGAACATGAGAGACTCATGCTCTCCCTCTGGAAGCTCTAGTTTATCACAGAATACCCTCTCTCCAAACAGCAGAATGGGAGGGAAAAGGAAGGAGAGATGGGATGAGTGAAGCAGGCATGCTTGGTTCAACAGAATTCAGTCCCTCCAGAATTCAAGTCCTTCCCACCACCCCAGAATGTGACTTATTTGCAAATATGGTCATTGCAGATGTGATTAAGATGGAGTTACACACTAGGGCAATTGACCCGTAACCTCATATGACTGGTGTCTTTACTAGAAAAAAGGAGGTGCTGGGCTGGCAAGATGGCTCAGCAAGTAAAGGTACTTGCTGCCAAGCCTGATGACCTGAGTTTGATCCCTGGGACTAACATGGTGGAAGGATAGAACCTACTCCCATAGGTTGTCCTCTGACCTCTACATACATTCCCTGGCATGTACACCCATCCCCTAATACGCACAAACTAAAATAAATAAATGTAATAAAAAGAAAATGAGATACTGAGGGAAGATGGAGGCAAAGGTTGGAGTCACTGTGTCTTCAAGCAAGAAGCACACAGCATTTCTGGAAGCCAGGACAGGGGCACTGATGGTCTTGCTGAGGCCTTCAGAAGGAACAAATGTTGCTGACACCTTCATTTAAAAAATGGTCTCCAAGACTAGAGAGATGACTCAGTGGTTAAGAGTACCGGCTGCTCTTGAAGAGGACCTGAGTTCAATACCCAGCACTCACATGGCAGCTAACAACGGTCTGTAACTGCACTTCCAGGGGATTCTGATGCCTTCTTCTGACTTCTTCTGACTCTGCGGGCATGGCACAGTCCAGGTGCACTTACCCACATGCAGGCAATGTACTCATACACATAAAACAAAAATAAAATGAAATGAAAAAACTGGTTTCCAGGAGCTGGAGAGCTGGCTCAGCAGGTAAGAACACTGGCTGTTCTTTCAGAGGACCCAGGTTCAATTCCCAGCATTTACAAGGTGACTAATAACCATAATTCCAGTTTCACGGGATTCAGTGCCCTCTTCTGACCTCCACAGGCACTGTATGACATGGGTGCACTTACATACATGCAGATAATACACTCATACACATAAAATAAAGTAAAAAGAATAAATAAAAATAACTGGTCTCCAGAGCTCCAAGAGAGGGTGTTTTTAACGTTTTACATCACCCAGTTTGTGGTGCCTTGTTATGGCAGCTCTAAGACTGCAATACATCAAGGTGGCATGCCAAAAAGCAGAGATCAATCGCACCTTCTGGAAGAGCCTGAAGCCCTGAGTCCCCAGCTCCCAGCCACGGCAAAGGCCAGGCCTCTGTTGGTCAGAGTCTATAGTATATCTCACACTCCCCAGAGGCTGTGCCTGCCCAGGTGTGCACGCAGCTCCCAGCTGGAGAGATTTCCCTTCATAAACAGCCAAACCAAACACGTTCACCTCCAAGCCCTCGAGTCACCTGCCACTTGGCAGTGACAGGGCATCAGCCCAGTTCCTGGCTGGCAGTACTGACAGGCGCCCATCTGCTCCGGAAGAGCTCCGCCTGGATAAACAGGGCCAGGCTCTGCCTCCCACAGTAAATCTAGCCTGGCAGGCGGAAGCCCTGGGCCTCAGGCTTCAGGCCACATGCCTCCCTTCCATCACTTTCCACCCCAGTCCAGCCAGGGTTGGTTGCTGCAGCAGTGACATGTTTCCTGGGAATGGCTGTGAGACTGGAAAAAGGAAGAATTGGAGCTTATGGGTAGGACTTGGCCTATCTCCCAGGTCACCTCTTTGATTCCCTGCTGGGTCCAAGGCTACTGCCCCCTCCATCTACACCCCCCCCAACACACACATACACACACTCATGCCCACATGGAGCCATCTGTCACCTTCATCCCCCTGGCAAGCACCATGGTCTTATGACTCAGCACCCAGCTCAAGCTGCTCTGTGGGTGGTCACTCTGAACCTTGATCCATCAGGAGGGAGGACTGGGAAGGGGCTTGAGCTGGGAGTGGGTTGAAGGCAAAGACACTTTCAGAATCCAAAAGGCCTTTCTCAGAGCACCAGACCTTGACAGTACTGGCTTTAAAACAGAACAACTCTCCAGCAGTGGTATGGCCTCAAATAAAAAACCTAACTGAAATGCACCCAATTCATACCTCCCTTCCTTTCTCCTCCTCCTCCTCTTCCTCTTCTTCCTCCTCTTCCTCCTCCTCTTTTTCCTCTTCCTCCTCTCCTCCTCCTTCTCTTCTTCCTCTTCCTCCTCCTCCTCCCAGACTCCATTACCTGCTCTGCAGACCCAGATTCAGGGCTAGACAGGTCTGTCTCTCTGGTGTATTCTACCCATTCTTCCTCCTGGGTCCTGGAACAGCATATTCAACCACACATTTTTGAGTGGGGTCGCTACAGATTCCATGCCATTCATCTGCAGATATTAGCGATGAACTTGACCCCAACTGCATACTCCAAAGGATCAGGGGTAACTGTGAGGCTGTAGATATCCTTGTGAGAGAGAGAGTGAGGCCACCATACCATCCCAATGGTGGGGCAAGGGGCTGGTCCCTACCTGGTCTCTTGGGCAGGTTGTTCCAGTCCTGTTGTGAGTCAGGGGCTCTGCACCTGTTGCTCTCACTCAGGGTGGCTTAGCTTTCAAGGGAAAACCTACAGGCTGGGTCTGTCAGGCAGCTAGAAGATCCAGAACTGAAGCCAGGCCTCAACTCCAGGGTGAGGATGGCCCTGCTTGGCAGGAATCTGCTTGAGGAGGTGTCTCTACTCTGTTCCTGCCCGAGTCCTCCTTCAGCGCTCCTGCCTCTCAAATGCCTCTCAAAAGGGACAGAGACTTAATCATTACCTAGCTAAAAGGGGCTTGGCATTTGGCCCAGTTCTTTGTCTTCCTGCGTGGCTCTTGTGGGGTCCATTTTAGAGTCTCTCTTACAGAGCCAAGCATTGGTGTCCGGACTTCTTTCTAGCCCCATCCCCCAAACCAGCCCACAGCATCCTTTCTTTTCCTAATGGTTGTTCTTTCACTGGTAACCGAAAGGAAAGAGGCTAGGTCCAACCAAAATAAAGAATCATGGGAAGATCCTAAAAGCCTCAAAAGTATAGGAAGAAGAGCTTGACAATACTTGCATCCCAGCTCTATAGCTAGGAGACCTTGAACAAGACACCTTTACTGTACTTCAGTTTCCTCACCAGATGCAGGGCATACAAAGGGCCTTTGCCCATGCTGAGTGACGTGGCACAGACCTACTTACTACTTACCTATAATCTCCTATTACTTAGGAGGCTGAGTCAAGAGGGCTGCTGGAACCCAGGAATTCAAGACTATCCTGAGCAACACAGCAAGATCCTGATACCAGAAAAAGAAAAAAGGGTGAGTGAATGAATCAATGAATGAATAAATGAGGCAGAGAATCCCCAATTTGAGGCAGTCTGATTCCTTCCTATTACTACTAATAACCACAGTTATCCATTCACATCCATGTGTACACACACACACACACACACACACACACGCATACACACACACACGCACTGTTAAGTGTTGGGAACAGTGCTGAGGATTCTGACTGTGCTAATGCCTGTCTTCTCTGGTCCAGCCTTTCACCTTTCCACAAGACAGTTCATCTTCCCGAAAAGCATTCCTTCCCCTCCTCCCTACCTTCCCCTCCCGCCTCCTAGGCACTGGGATATTTTGGCCAACCCTCTCTCTAGGGAGAGTCTCTCCCAGGAACATGTGTTCTTTCCCAGAGCAGGAAGGTGGGCAGGAGACAGCCCCCGCTGGAAAACCAGAGGATGTGTTTCTGCACAACTTTAGAATAACAAACTTCTAGCAAAACTATCGCTGCTACTCCCTGCTTGCCCGACTCCACAGCTGTAGAAAATGTGATTTTTCCCAGAGCCCACCCAGAACCTAAGCAGCTGAGATTCTGCCCACACTGAGCACCCGCAGAGCACTCCACACTGTGTCCACTAAGTCAATAACTCACGCCAGTGACTTCTCTCTTCAGACACTGGTCAGGGGGCTAGGAACATAGTGAAGATCAATACCAGTAAAGCCCTTGTCCTCCCAGCATTGACAGTCTATGAAAAGGGACCAGGACTCAAAGAACCCAGTCAGGTCATTGCTGAAGCTGACAGCTGCTATAAAGAAGATAGGTCTGGGTAGTGGGGGGCAGAGAGTGCCTGGTGGATTTTGTGGAAAGGGGCATCCTCCGTACCCACAGTAGTCAGGGAAGCTTCTCTGACACTGTGAGTTGGAGGTGAAGTACAGTTATACGAAGGACTGGGTATTCAGGAGAGGTATTCAGCTCCAAAGAACAGGGAATTCAAAGGCCCTGGGGCAGGAATATGCTCAGGTTCTTCAGGGAAGGCAAGGATAGAGTAAGTGATAGGGAGCAGGGATGGTAAAGAGAAGAGACTCAGGGGCCAGGTCATGCCTCAGTATCATGTGGCTGAGTCTGGATTTTATTCTAATGGCAGTGGTTTAAGAAATGTGCCCCTCTCCTTCCTTCCTTCCTTCCCTCCTTCCTTCCTCTTCCTCCTCCTCCTCCTTCCTCTCTCTCTAGTTTTTTTTTTTTTTTGAGACAGGGTCTCCCTATAGCCCCAGCTGTCCTGGAACTCACTATGTAGACCAGGTTGACCTTGAACTAACACAGATCCACTTGCCTCTGCCTCCCGAGTACTGGGATTAAATACCTGCTTTTGTTTTTTTATATCATGTTTCATGTAGCCCAGGCTAGCCTTGAACTCACTATATAGCCAAGGATAACTTTTAACTCTTGATTTCTGTCTCCATTTCCCAACTGTATATTGGAATTACAGGCATGAACTACCCTTCTGGTTCTTTTTCTTTTGGGTGGGGGGTGCAAGGCTTGATTTTGTAGCCTGGGCTGGCCTCAAACTTTCAGATTCTCCTGCCTCTTCCTTTCCAGAGCTGGGACTGCAGGCATGTGCTATCACTTCCAACTTGGTTGGGTTTTAAGCACAGCAGTCACCCTTAGGACTTACTCCTTCTTAAAAAAATATTTTATTATTTTTTTTAATGTATTGCCTGCACGTATGTAAGTGCACTGTGTCATGCAGTGCCTGGGGAGGTCAGAAGAGGGTGTTGGATCCCCTGGAACTGGAGTTATGGAGAGTTGTTAGATGCAATGCAGGAGATGGGAATCAATTCAGCGCTCTTGACCACTGAGCCATCTTTCCAGCCCCAGGACTTACTCTTCAGACAACTCACCACATCACCTGGGTGAAGAATGGATCAAAGAGAACAATGAAATGAAGCTCTGGTGGCCAGGTTAGCGTGCCAGCTGTGGGGAAGGCGGAAGCAAAGACATACCTGAGTATAAAACACTGCAGCATGGGCACCAGACCCACAGTGACAGCCCAGCTGGGAGCCTGAGAAGGTGCTGGAGGTTATGTGTAGCCTTGACAGGGGTCAACGTGGCTACTTTTCCTGGCCCAAAAGCCACATGCAGCTGCAGAGAGGCCTACTCAGGCACACTCGGGGAGTCCAGGCCCTTCTATGGTGTCTTCCCATTCTTTCATAGGTCATCGTCAGGGCCACAGCTGTAATGTATATATGTTCCAGAAATAACCTCAGAGTAATCAGAACAGAAATATTTTTTTGGTCAGAGTTTTGAGACACATTCTCAATAATATAGCCCAAGCTGGCCTTGAACTAACCACCCAATAGCCTGTACCTCCTGAGTGTTAAGATGACACCCACACACCTGGCCTGCTTAGTCTCTTTTTCCATTTCAATTTTTTGTTTGTTTTTGAGACAGGCTCTCTCTATGTAGCTCTGGTTGATCTAGATTTGTCATGTAGACCAGGCTGTCTTCAAACTATCAGCCATTAAAATTTTTTGGTTGCAGGGCTGGTAAGATGGCTCAGCGATTAAGAGCACTAACTGCTCTTGCAAAAGACCTGGGTTTGATTCCCAGCATCCACATGGCAGCTAACAACTGTAACTCCAGTTCAGATGATCTAATGCTCTACTCTGACCTCCTCAGGCATTGCATGACATAGGTGCACTTATGTACAAGCAGGCAATACACTTACACACATAAAAAATAATAAACTTGTTAAAATTTTTGTTTGAATTATATATATATATATATGTATGTATGTATATGATAAAAAGTGTCAATGTACAAAAACACACAGTTTAAAGTATGCTTCTCACACCTGTGTCCCTTCCTGGAAAAATTTATCTGCTTTCTACTTATTATTTTTTCCATTTTTTCCAGAAATATTCTCAGCACACCTGTTTTCTCTCTCTCTCTCTCTCTCTCTCTCTCTCTCTCTCTCCCCCTTTCACACACACACACTATATATATATATATAGAGAGAGAGAGAAAGAGAGAGAGCGCTCTCTCCCCTTTCACACACACACACACACTATATATAGATAGATAGATAGAGCTCTCTCCCCTTTCACACACACACACTATATATATATAGAGAGAGAGAGAGAGAGAGCTCTCCCCTTTCACACACACACACTATATATAGATAGATAGAGCTCTCTCCCCTTTCACACACACACACACTATATATATATATATAGAGAGAGAGAGAGCTCTCCCCTTTCACACACACACACACACACTATATATAGATAGATAGATAGAGCTCTCTCCCCTTTCACACACACACACTATATATATATATAGAGAGAGAGAGAGAGCTCTCCCCTTTCACACACACACACACACACTATATATATATATATATATATATATATATATATATATATATAGAGAGAGAGAGAGAGAGAGAGAGAGAGAGAGAGAGAGAGCCTGGTCTACATAGTGAATTTCAAGTCAGCTGGGGCTACAGGAAGATCCTGTTTCAAAAAGACCAGAAAAAAAGTGGGGGAGGTCTTGTGTAGCCCAGGCTGGCCTCAAACTTGTTGACTGGCCTTGTTATAGACCAGACTCACAGAGATCTGCCTGCCTCGGCCTCCTCTCCTCCCACCCCCAAGGGCTGGGATTAAAGGCACACACTCATGCCCAGCTATTCTGTGCTATTTTTTACCAAAATATTTTTAAAACTTTCCCATGAAAATCACTTGCTATCAGGCCATGTCTGTCTGATAAGGTCACTAAGGAGACTATATTCTCACTATGGGCCACACAGTAAGCTATTCACCCTAACAGAAGATGGGCATTTAGATGATGTCCAGTTTTTGCTACTATATCAGAAACACTGTTGCAACAAAGATTCCCACATGTGGGTGTTCTGTATTCCTGCTCATAGAAGTAGAATTTCTTACTCTTAAGATCATTATGTATCTTTTTTTCTGTTTGATGTTGACCCATTGCTCTTTTGGAGAGATTGACCAGCTCTCCCTCCCCCTGCCCCAGCTGGCTCTGAGGGATGCTCTTCACAATGTCAGCAGGAGGCCCGGAACAAATGTTTCATCTTTGAGACCCTCCAGACCCTTTAGAACTTAGACTTTCTAAGTGTAAGCACGCCTACATTGGTGCTGTGAGGGTTATCACCCCAATTTTGCAACTTGGGAAGCTGGGGGCACAGACCCAGCAGTATCTTAAACAACAGAGAAAAGTCAGAAGTCACAGGCTGGATGATCAGAGGACAGGGTGGAAAGGAAGTAGACAATCTAGGATGGAGTGGCTGTCTCACAGATACTCAGACTGGATGAGCCAAGGGCACACAGATCAGGATCCAAGAGGCCAGACACGTCTGTAAAACCACTCCACCAGGGCCAGCAACACAGCCCTGTCTATTCACACTTCTGCCTGGGCCAGCCAGAGGATGTGGGTGTCCATGAGCCATATCAGGGCCATGGGAAGTAGGTCACTCCCTAGAAAAGTAGGAGCAGATAAGAATGGCAGCCGCTTTAGGTCTGAAAGCCAAGTTTCCTCCTTTCCTTTCTTCCCACCATAAACAGGTTGATAGTTACAAACAGGAAAATGCAGGAGAGAGAAAGAGAGAGAGAGAGAGAGAGAGAGAGAGAGAGAGAGAGAGAGAGAGAGAGAGAGAGATCCAACAATAAAATAAACCACAGTGGCTAAGTGAGCCCAAGTTCAGCAGCACTTTGCGCCTGTTTGAGAGTCTCCTGACTGCCGATTCTTTTAATGGGCTCCACTTCCGAGCACTCAGCGGTAATGGAAGCAGCATCAGCACTGTGTTCTAAATAAAGACACACAATCAAAGCCACCGATCTTCCACAGAACATTCTTCTTTCAGGGCCCAAAGAGAAAAGATGGAAAGAATGTCCGCTTTGGGAGCAGGACGGTGTATGGCGTGTGTGTGTGTGTGTGTGTGTGTGTGTGTGTGTGTGTATGAATCTCAGGCATGGATGGACCCTCTGGGAAAGTCACACCATATTACTAAGACTTGACTCTTTGTCTCAGTTTGCCTTTGATAGCTGTGATAAAAACCCTGACCAAAACCAAACTGAGGCGGAAAGGTTCATCTTTATCTTACATCTCCCAGGACATAGTCCATCATGGAGGGAAGTCAGGGTAGGAACTCAGGGCTAGAAGCTGGGGGCAGGAGCTGAAGCACGGACCAGAGAAACACTGCTTACTGGCTTGCTCCCCTGGCCTGTGCTCAGTCTGCTTACTTATACAACACAAGACAACCTACCCAAAGGTGGCACCTACCACAATGGACTGGGCCCACCCATATCACTCAACGGTCAAGAAAATGGCCCCCAGACATGCCACCAGAGACACTCAATGGAGGCAATTTCTCAGTAGAGAGCCCCTCTACCCGGGTAGATCAAGTTGACAGCTAAAGCTACCCACTCTTTAAAGCACAACTTTTAGGAGAGCTTGGGGGTGCATGCTAATAATCATAGCAACCAATAGGCTGAGGCAGGAAAATGAAGAGTTTAAGGCCAACCTAGGCTAAATAGGGAAACCTTGTCTGAGGTGGGGGACAAGTTAATCTGGACACCATTTTCTAAGAAAATTATACAAATTGCCTTTAAAATGTTTAAACACTTGGAGCAGAAATGGGGTAGGGATGCCAATGGTCCCAAGTCATATTTTAGATCTTGAGCCACATGATAAAAGTCTGTCTGTCTGTCTCTCTCTTTTTCTCTCCCCTCTTTGTGAGATAGGGCCTCACTTTGTAGCCCAGGCTGACTCAAACTTTTGACAATCCTTCTGCCCCAACTGCTCAATTGCTGAGACTACAGGTATAAGCCACCATGCCCAAATGTTTAATTTATTGATAACATTATTTTTCATATGCAAAACATAATTTCCGGGCATGGTGGAACCCACCTGTAGTGCTCACTCTTAGGAATTAGAAGCAAGAAGACCATGAGTTTAAGTTGGTCGACAAAGCCAAAAAAATAAAACAACAAATAAAGCAAAAGGTTAGTAAACAATTTGAAAGAAATGCATCATAACTCCTGCTTAGAAGATTAATGTCTATTTAAGACAACTGCACACCCCCAAATGCATTTGGTATGTCATAACACAAGATCCCTGTGAATGACTGTACTGCTTGGGACTCTTGATTACAAGTGACTGAAACCAAAAACTAGTTCAAGCCAAAGTAACAAGTAAGGAAATTAATTCATCTAATTAAACGGTGGTATCAGGGAGGCTAAAACCCCCCAAAACGAGCAGTTTACATTCTTAGTCTTTCTTCCTCTCTCTCTGTCTAGGCTCAGTATTTCCTACTGTGGATGGTAGTCTCCTCTGCCAAGGCAGCAGCAAGAACCATGCAGCTTGCATCCTGCAGTTTATGAAATCTAAAGGAATGGCAGAAAAAAAATTTAAATCTCTAGTCTCTACAAAAATCGCAGGCAAGGGCTCCGATTGGTCAGTTTGAGTCACATAGTCTACCTATGGACCAATCACAGTGACCGGAAGAAAGGGTACTTTGTGATTGGTGGCCCCAGGTAATCTCAGAGAGTGGAGGCTGGGCAGTGTCTCACAGGCATAGAGAGGACATGAGAGGATGCTGGACAGAGTATGTGGCTCAGACAGCTTGGTGGAGTGGGAGAGAATGAGACTCTTTGGAAGACATCTCAACTGCAAAGCTGAAGGAGAACTTGGAGCCTTTAGGGAAGGAGGCCTTTGCCAGACCCTGGAGGCAGGGGACTTACTGTGTAATGCAGCGATGGCTCTGGGACCTCAGGGGAGTCATTTTAATTGTTCTGTGGGCTGATTGCTCCTGGGTGTAAAAACTAGCCCTGATGGGAGGAATTCCCTGGGAATGGAAAATAGGTATGCAGAAGGCAGAACACAGGATGTTGCGGAACACTAGAGAACGCCCCCACGCGGGCCTTGGGCTGACTCAAGCGGAAGTCTGGGGCTGTGGAGGGGGCAGACAGGAGGCAGGATGGGAACGGAACATAGCTCTGGGCCAGGAACTCTTCCTTCTAGCACAAGTTGCCCAGCCGATGCTGTGGCTCACCACCCCCAAGCCATAGCCCTCAGCGGTCCACACTCAGCAGATATGCCAGTGGGGGCGGCCATCAGGGCGAGAACCGCCGGCATCCAGCAAACCCAGCCGTCATTTTCCTGGCCTAAGGGAAGGCTTGGATCTCCAGGCCCAAGAGTTCCTGCTTCAGAGAAAAGTAATGTGGTGTGGGGGAGGGGATACCAAATCACGTGTCAGCTGAGCAGTCCGGTTTGCCCTGGCCTCTAATCCTTAACTAGCCACGTTAACAAGCAAGTGCCCTGGGAAACTTTTTCTTGGAGTCACATCCTCTTAATCAGTAAAATTCTGTGAGCATTAATTTCGACTTACCAACCTGACAAGACTTAGCACCACCTAGCAGACAAAGCTCTGGGGTAAGTGTGAGTTTTTCCAGAGAGGTTTAACTGAGGTGGGAAGACCTGCGCAGAATAGGACAGCACCATCCTATGACTGGGGTCCTGGACTGAATAAAGGGAGAGAGCAAGTGGAGGCCTGGGGTTGTAGCTCAATTGGCAGAGTGCTTACCTAGCATATGCAGAGGCCGGAGTTCCATTCCCAGCATCACATAAAAGTGGGCATGGTAGCACATGCCTGTAATCCCAGCACTCTTAGGCAGGAGGATAAGAAGTTCAGGGTCATCCTCGTCCACACAGCAAGTTTGAGATCTACCTGGACTACGTAAGATACTCGCTTTCTAAAAAGGAAGAAAGCAAATACCCTTAATGTGGTGATAAGACCTCTGTAAAAGCCGCTGAGAGGCTCCGGCAAGGCAAAGTTATGCTTGGCATGTGGTGGTCCATTGAGGCTTGCGGCAGTCACAGCCACGGCTCCATGATTACAGAGCTCCTGAGGTGAGAATTGTGAGCCCTCAGATGATGCAGCCAGTCAGCCAGGCAGAGTCATAATGACCTCCTGTTTAGGGCTTTATAGCGTCTCCACACTTCAGAGTCTTTGCAGTGTGCACTAACCTTTGCTTCCCCTGTGGCTGGCCATCCTATTCACGTTTCCAACTAGTGATTAAAAAATAAATAAATAAGGACAAGAAAGAAAGGGGCCTATGGAGTGTGGAAGGGAACCAGTGGGAAGGAAATGAGAGGGTGGAGGAGGATATAATCAATATATTCTATACACAGGTGATAATATGGTGAAACTCATTATTTTGAATAAGTAATATATGCTAATAATATACTGGGAGTAGTGACTTGCACCTGTAATCCCAGCATTCAGGGGGCAGAGGCAGGAGAATCAGAAGATCAAGGTTATCTTCAGCTACATAGTGAATTCTAAGCAAGCCTGGGCTGCATGAGACACTGTCTCAGATACATGCTCACACACACATACATGCTAGTAATAAAATTCAAATAAACATTATTTTATTTATTTATTTTTATTTGTTTATTTTGGTCTTTTTGAGACAGGGTTTCCCTGTAGGCGCAGCTGGCCTGGAACTTGCAGTGTAGACCAAACTGGCCTTGAACTCACAGAATCTGCCTGCCTTTGCCTCTGGAGTGCTAGGATCAAAGGCCTGTCCACCACACCCGATATAAACATTATTTTAAAATAAAAAATTTTTAAAGGAAAAGAAAATTTAAATAATCTTTCCCTGATCATCCTAACTGCCAAGGAACTTCCTTGCCCTTTGCTCTGTTATTCAGATAAGACATCTCCCTCACCACCTCTGATATTAACTATGTATTTTTGCCTTATTGTCTGACCTCCCTGAGGACAGACATAGCTCACCATTGTGTCACTTGCTTGGCCTGGTCCATGGTTCATGCTTAAATATGCTTCTTGTTTGTCCCTACATAAAATTTTATTGGCACACAGTATACATTCAAATGACTATGATAGAGATCTTGTGACCACGAGGTTGAAATTATTTGCTATCTGGGCATGTGTAAACACATGTATAACAATGACCTGTAACAGGCAGGCCTTACATCTCAGGCCAGGCTCAGAGGGGAGGTCTCCAAACTAGACTCTGAGTACTCACATCTCCCATGGTCTTATTTTCACCTGGATTCTCCCTGCAGCTGGCTGTGAAATCCTCATTCCAGCCAAACAGTAGAGACACCAGAGCTGGGAACCAACTTCTGGACCCCCAATCTACCCTATTCTGCTCCAGGTTCATGTGGACCCTCTAAAACCTCTGTATGGGGCTGGTGCTAGCCAGCTGGGGATAGCTGTCTCCCTGTCAGTCAATGTACATTTACAGGAAGACTCCTGCATGTTCACCAGGTCTAAAGGTGAAGATAGTGTGCATGACATCTGGCACTGAATATCTGAGACGACCTGGTAGAGATGAGGGAGGTCTGTAGGATGCCCCCTGGCTCACTGTGCAAAGCCTTTCCCATAGCATTTACAGAATGGTTTAATATATGAACATCTAACCTCCAATGACAACCTCTGATTTTGTAGATACTGTATGACAATCCAGTTTGCTAATCAGTATGAACATCTCTCCCTGATGGTCACCGGTTTTCAGTAAATGGTCTGTGGATCTTCTGCATATAACCCTAAGATGATTACAAAACTGCAGATTCCTAGTCAGTCCACACTTGCCATATCAGAATGTTAGCACTTAGTAGATGCTAAATAAACATTTCCATCTTTCTGGGGTTTCACTTCCCCCAACTGGGTAGCTAAGATAAAATGGTAAGGTCCCCTGTGCACAAAGAAGACTGACAAAATACAGCATCTCAGTTTTCCCTGATTGGCATAGTGCCAAAGAAGGCCATTCAGCTCAGGCCCCACCACAGTATCCCAGAGCCAAAGATTCTCTCCTTTGAAAACTACTAGATTCTACCTGAAGAAGACAAGAATCATGCAGGTGACTGGTCCTTTAATGCAAGTTCCCACTGTAAGCTGGATGCTCCAGCCTTCCTTCCCCAGCCTATCGCCTGGGCTCAGGTCAATACCTGTCCACCTGGATATATGTTTCCTAATGCTGCTGTAATGAAAGGTTGTGAACGTAATGGCTTAAAACAACACAAGTACATTATTTTGCAGTTCTGGAAAAATGTAAGCCCAAAATGAGTTTTTAAAGACTAAAATCAAGGGACTGGAAGGATTATGTTCCTTCTGCAGGTTTTTAAAAATATCTTTTTATCTTTATTTTATGTGTATGAATGTATTGCCTTCATGTCAGAAGAGGGTGTTGGTGTCAGAGCCACTGGGAACTGGAGTTACAGATGTTGTTAACCACCATGTGGGTGCTGGGAACCCAACCCAGGTCCTCTGTAAGAGCAGCTACTGCTCTTAACCACTGAGCCTTCTCTCCAGCTCTCTTCTGTAGGTTTTAGTAAAGCAGAGAGTTCCTTATCAGCTCCAAGAAGGTGTCTGCATTCCCTGCCATGATTTCATTACTCTACACACCCCCACCCAGGGTCTCACTAAGTAGGCTGGGATGGTTGGCCTCAAACTCTGGATCCTCCTGAGTGCTGCAATTACAGGCATGCCCAGGACACCTGGCTTTCTTTCCTCTATCTTAAGTAAACCCAAAGCAACCCCAGGTGGAGTCTTTTTCTCCTCAGATCACTCTGACTCTGCCCCTCCCTTGTCGGTTTTTAAGATCCCTGGTGTTTACAGTGACTCACTGAGATAATCCAGGATAATTTCCTGTTCTCCAAATTCTTGACTTAATCACATCTGCAAAGTCCCTTTTGCTAGGTAAGGTCACACCTTCACAAGAGCCATCTTCTGGAGTCATTATTCAGTCTGCCACTGCCAACATGAGCACCCTAGGACTCTTGATTTTTCTCCCCCTTTATCTCCCCAAGCTCAGAAAATGTTATTCCCATGTTCCTTCTTGAATCAAGGGGATCTGTTTGATTCCTCCTTCCCTCCTCACTGCTCTCTCTCTGAAAGTCTTGCAGACTACCCTCTCTCAGTTTCCTCTTCTATCCTGTCCAAGCCACCGGCAGCCCTCACCTAAACTGTGCCAGGCAAGAGCCTCCTAACTGGTCTCTGTTCCACAATGGCCGGCCACCCTATTGTTTATATCACAAGCAGCTAGTGAGCTTCCATCATTGTAGCCCAAACTCTCTATCTATGTGCCCAAAAATGACCTTGGGCTCCTGATCCTGATCTTCTGCCTCCCCTCCCTAAGTGTTGGGTTTACAGATTTGTGCCACCATGCCAGTTTAATGTGGTTGCTTGAATTGCTCTCCAGATTTTGTACATGCTAGACAAGCATTCTACCAACTACTTCCCCTGCCCACCACTCTGCCTTTTAAACCTCCCTAATGGTCTCCTGTCTCAATAGGAGTCAAGTCTGATCTTTTCATCATCCCTACAAGGAAGACCCACATGATCTGGCCTCGATATCATCTCCAAGCTCATCTTCCCTAGCCCGAACCCCAACTGAGTTATAGCCATAGCAGCTTTCATCAATCCTAAACAGGTCATACTGGTCCAAGCCTGAGGACCTGCTGGCTCAACTTGGTCAATCCATGATCGGTTCATATGATGACTCCTCAGAAAGGCCTCTGTGGCCTACAGTTCTAAGGAGCCTCCTTCCCCAGCCCCAGGCCCAACAAGCAGCTGGCTTTGCTGAGTCTGCTTTGCCTGTCTTCCCAACTACACTGTGACATTGAGACCTCATTTACCTTGTTTACCACTGAATCCTGGCACCTGAGCCTGAGCCCTAGTTGGCACCCAATAAATTAAATATAGATTAATGTGATTTAGAGAAAAAAAAACGTTAATCCAAAGAAGTCTGAAATTTTTTTTTAGATTTTGTGTGTGTGGTGTGTGTATATATGTATATGCATGTATATACAGATACACACAAGTGTGGAGGCCAAAGGTTGTCAGGCATCTTTGTTCTAGTTTGCTTTCTATTGCTGTGATAAAAACACTGACCAAAACCAACTTGGAGAGTAAAGGGTTTATTTGGCTTACAGTCCATCATCAAGGGAAGCCAAGGCAGGAACTCAAGGCAAAAACCTGGAGCACAGACCATTGGCTTGTTTCTCTAGCCAGTGCTCGGCCAGCTTACACAACACAGCTTACACATAGCCTTTTACATGGGTGTGAAGGATCCGAACTCAGATTCTCAAGCTTTATAGCAAGCACTTTAGCAACTGAGCCACCTCCCTAGCCCCTAAAATCCTAGCCAACAATTCCTGAGCCACTATGTATTGCTTTGGAGGAGACAGCTCAGGGGCAGCATTCATTTCTCACCACTTCTAGAAGCTTACAACCTACAGGAAGGTGGGTAGCATGTGAAACGGACGGAAAAACTGAGTGCTTACACGCAAGGTCTTTCTGGTGAGTTCTACAGAAGGTCTGCAGCCCATAGGGCTTAAGACCTGGGAGCTCAGAGAGAGGTAACCCTTTCTAGGAGGTAACCCCAGTTAATTATAAAAGAACAAGAGACCTGAAGAATACAGCCAAGATCCCAACTTTTGCCCAAGTAATTTGCAATGTAGTGCTGGAGACAAGCAGTAGAATGCCCAGCAGGTCATTGGGGTCAAAGCAATGCCGGTAACTGTCAGAGAGCTGGGGTTTGGGATCAGGCAAACCTAGATCTGTCCTCACTCTGCAGGCCTCGACTTCCTTATATAAATTATAATTCCTTCATCAGCTTATTGAAGCTTAAAGGAAGATGACAAATATAAAGTGCTCAGCTTGGAACATTCTGGACTATTTCAATAAAGGCAGCTATTATGATTAAAATAAATAGATAGGGCATTGGGCCAGACTGTTAATATTTGAAATTCTAGGAGCTGAAGGCTGGTGCCATGTGGCCGAAGGTGAATGTCTCCAACATAGACCACTCATGGGGCTAGTGCAGACCACAGTCCAGTCCCTGTTCCAAGAGGCTGTGAGGCAAAAAAGGTGGGGGGGGGGGGATCCAGAAATATGTATTTGAAGAAGCACTTCCAGTTATACTTAAGCCACCCAAGACAGACCATGTGTTCAGTGTGGCTGTGCCCATTAAGCCAGCTCCTTCTGGGTTTTGTCTTTCAAAGCAACTACACTGGGATTCTCGAAAGCACCAGAAGTCAGGGTACCTGACCCCACCTGCAATCTCCTGGGGCTGGACTTTGCAATGTACCACCAGGATACCTGCTTTACAAGTCCTGGGGCTGGGTAACATGCTGATGTCTGCACTGGATCCAGGCCTTCTAAATACACCCTGACATCGTGCTCAAACAGCAGCTCACCCTATCTGAGACGCCGTCCTCCATAACCCTGTATTTCTCAGTGTTCCTAATGGCCACCGCTTTTGTGTCACTGGCTGCCAAAGCTGCTCAGTGTCCACCCCATCTGGAACTGTGCTTATGTCCCATATCATGAAGTCTGTGGGGATGTCATCTTCTCAACGAAAGCTTCTTGCGTGCTTGCTTTCATTCAGCCCTCTGAGTAAGTAGTGCAGACTCAGCAGATGCTCCCTGAGTGAATGATCATGCATCAGTTTCACAGTTAATCTTTCTTTCCTTCTTTTCAATTCCTCATTGCATTAGAAATCCTGAGAAGGCTTTAGCCTTGATACACTTTGTGACAAGAAACCTTACTGACGTGAAGTCCTGATTTCCCATAGTTCCTAGTAGAAAGGAAAACTGGGCTAATCACACAGAACCAAGATAAACAATTTCCTAACAAAGCAATTGTTTGCTTTTGAGACAAGGTCTTATGTAGCCTCAACTGACCTGAACTCATTATATAGCCAAGGATGATCCTGAATTTCTGATCCTCCTGCCTTTAAAGACCTCCCAAGTGCTGGGATTATAGGTGTGCACACCCAGTTTCTGCCATGCTAGGGATTGAACTCTCAAGGCCTCTGGCATGCTAGGCAAGTACTGTACTAACTGAGCTTCCTCCCCAGCCCCAAAGCAGTTTTTTGTTGTATTTTTGTTTTTGGTATTTTAAAACAGGGGTTCATGTAGCCCAGGCTAACCTCAAATTCACAATGTAACTGAGGATAACCTTGAACCTCTGAGCCTCCCCTGCAACCACCTGCCAAGGGCTGTGACTACAGGTGTGTGTCACTCTGATGACCTTTTACAGTGTTGGAGATTGAATGCAGGATCTTGAGTATTCAAGGCAAGAACTTTACCTGAGCATATAGTATACAGGCCCTGAATTATATCTCCAGCCTCCTTCCTTTTTTTTGTGTATATATATATATAAAATTTGGGGGGGGTATTTGAGACAAGGTTTCCCTGTAGCCATGGCTGGTCTGGAAGTGGCTACAGAGACCAGGCTGATGTTGATTTCACAGAGATCCGCCCACTTCTGCCTCCCAAGTGTGGGGATTAAAGGCATGCACCACCATGCACAGCTGTGTGTGGATTTTGTGAGACAGGATATAAGTTGCCCAGACTGGCCTTGAACTCACTCAGTAGCTAGATAGGCCTCTTGCCTCAGCCTCCCTAGTTCCTGGGATCAAAAGCCTATGCTACCAGGCTGGCAGAAAGCAGAGTTTGAAGCTGCTGACAGAGTCAAATTTCTAGATGACAAATGATCTGTCTTCTACTTTGCAGCCCCCAAGGTCTGACCACTCCGCAGAGGCCAGTGCAGCCTTCTCATCTCAACCCCTAGATTGCAGCCCCATGGTGCTGTGCTTGTCTGCTACCAACCACAGGTTTTTGCCCCTGTCCTGAACTCTGCCTAGATACCTGCAGGGATGTCTCACATTTCTTCCAGGTCTTTCCTCAAATGTCATCTGTTCAGTGAGACTTTCTCCAGCCATCCTATTTAAAATTGCGACCCATCCCAGTAATCCCTATGTTTCCTTGCTCAATATTTCTCCATAGCATTCATCACTCTTCGGCATACCACAAGCTTTACTCATTTTTACATCTTTCTACCTCCGTGAGAATGTCAGTGCCCTAAGGGTAAGATGTGCTTTGTTTGATGTTTTTGTTTCATTTTTCCAGTCTGCTGCCATCTCCCTAGGCTTAGAATAATGACTGTCATTTCAACAGGCACTCAGTACATAATCACCACATGGATGGGTGGATGGCTGGATGAATGAGGCCTCAAGAGAGAAGACAAACTCCTGTCCCTTCTCCAGTCTTTCCAAAGGCTAATCCACACTGAAGGTCAGGACTCTAAGATGGGTCTTTACCTCTTCCCACACCAGTGTTTTCCTTAAATATCTTTCTGGAGATCAGACTAGACAAGTGCTCTACTACTGGACTACATCTCCAGTCCTTGGTGGTGGTTTTTTCTTTGCATGTGTATATATGTGTGTTCATGTGTGCATGTTTGGAGTATGTATGGAACAGAGGTCAGTGTCTGGTAGTCTCCACAATTGCTCTCTATCATATCTCATTGATTTGGCAGCTCCAGGATCCTGTCTCTGCTTCTACAGCACTGAGGTTACAGGTGTATAGTACTGTGCCTAGCTTTTATGTGGCTGCTGGGGAACTGAACCCAAGTTCTCATGCTTGTGCAGCAAGCACATGACTGGTGGAGCCATCCCCTCTGTTCCCTTCACAATCCTTTCTTTTTCTTTCCTCCTCCTCCTCCTCCTCCTCCTCCTCCTCATTCATCATCATCTTCTTCTTCTTTTTAAAAAAACATGGTTTCAGGCAGTAGCTAAGGATGACCTTAAACTTCTAATATTCCTGCCTCCAACTCTTCAGGGTTGGGATGACAGGTATTTGTCATAATGCCCAGTTTATGTGGTGTGGGGGATTGAACCCAGGACCTCATGCCTACTAGGAAAACCTTTGACCAACCTAGTTAAACCCTTTCCTTCTTTTTTTGGTGGTGGTGGTGGTGTGTGTGTGTGTGTGTGTGTGTGAAAGAGAGACACAGTCTCACTATGTAGCCTAGGCTGGCCTCAAACTGAGTGTGTACCATCACTTTTTTTGGCTACATGTTTTAGGAATTCAGGTTCAACCTGTGATACCGCTGTCCTTTATGAGATACCCATGTTTTCATATGCATATATTGCATATGCACCCACATGCATAGTTTTATTTGCATGTTTATGTGTGGGTTTACATTTGTAGGTGCCAGAAATTGCTGTCTGGTATCTTTCTCCATCCCTCTCCACTTTATTTACTGAGTCAGAGTTGCTCACTGACTCCAGAGCTCACTGATTAGACTTATCTAACTAGCTGGTTTGTCTTGAGACTCTCTTGTCTCTGCCTCCTAACAGCTAAGATTACAGGCAGGCCATTATACTTGTCCAGTATTTACTTGGGTGCTGAGGATCCTAAGCATTTTGTCCACTGAGCCATCTCCCTAGCTATGTGGTGTGTGTGTGTGTGTGTGTATGTAGTTTGAGTGTTTTGCCTGCATGTATGTAAGTATGTGTACGTGTGCAATGCCCACAGAGGCCAGAAGAGCATGTCAGACCCTCTCCTGGAACTGGAATGACAGTTGTTAGCTGCTATGTGAGTGCTGGGAATTGAACCCAGGTCCTCTGCAAAAGCAGCCAGTGTTCTTAACTGCTAAATCCATTGTTGAGACAGGGTCTCACTATGGAGCCCAGGCTGTTCTCTAATGTTTAATCCTCTTGCCTGTACTTCCCACTTGCTAGGATCACAGGCATATGCCACCATGCTATACAACCTGCTTATATGAATATATTCATATAAGCTCAAAGAACACATGACAATTTATTACTATCGTGTACATTACATTCTTTTACAGATGACTTTGACGAACTTCAGTAGCTGATTCAGAGATGCTTATCTGAATTGGAAGTCAAACAAGATAGACTCCAATCTCTTCCTCTTTCCTACGGCCATAACTGCTCCTCTCCAAAGACAAACTCATTAACAGAAAGTAAAACAATAAACAGGGTACCGGACTGCAGAGATGCTTCAGTGGTTAAGAGCACTGGCTGCTCCTGCAGAGGACCTGGGTTTGATTCCCAGCACCCACATAGTAGTTAACCATCTATAACTCCACTTCCAAGGGAATACAACACCCTCTTTTGACATTCATGGGCATTGTACACATAGGTTACACTTACATACATTCGGGCAATACACTCATGCACATAAAATTTTTAAAGTAAAACAATGAAAAAAATAAACAGGGTATAGAGGAATTGTCCACTGCACTGCCCAAAAATGAGCCGCTTTAAGCTGACAGCATTTGTATACTGGCTGAATTTTTTGCACCCGCAGAATGTAAGCATATAAAAAGAATGTATCACTTCTTTTACATTTATTTAGTTAGTTAGTTACGTGTGTGTGTGTGTGTGTGTGTGTGTGTGTGTGTGGTGTACGAGTAGTAGAGGTCAGAGCACAACTTCCAGGAGTTGGTCATCTCTTTCCATCACGTGAGTCCCAGAAATGGAACTCAGGCTATCAGGCCTGGTAGCAAGGGAGCCCCTTTACCCACTGAGCCACTTCTCTGGCCCTATTTCTCTTTTCTTGCTTGTTTGCTTGTTTGTTTGAGATAAAATCTCACTACAAAGCTCAAACTAGCCTCAAACTCTAGGCAATCCTCCTGAGTCAGCCTCCTAAATTCTGAGAACCTGGGAGGAAGCTATTGCACCCGTCCCACCTTTCATTCCATACATTTTGAACCAGACCTTTAAAGTTCACTGCGTTGACGCCTTTCTTCTCATGCTGTAGATTGATGTTCTGGCTGCTGGGGCTAGGAGGAAGAGATCTAACGAAGATAAAGGTGAAAAGGGAGATGGGACACAGTGTGCTGGCCACAACAGCAGCAGGACAGGTTTGGGCTCTTGTTTGTTCAGGAGTTGCCTTCAAAAGGGTGCTTGCTTGTGGTTGGTTTTTGTGTTTTTGCTTAGGTGCCTTCAAACTACCTTCTCATTTGATGAGAAGCAAATAAGCTTTCCTGCCTGGACCAGAAGTTCTCAAGCAACGCTCTCAAGCCAGGGTAAAGGAAGCCAAGAGGCTTCCATTCTTAGGATTCAGAAGCACAGGGGCCGTGACACATCATTTATTCTCCAGGTATAGACAGTATGCTGGCTACCAAACCCACAAAGGTGGTTCATTTAATCAATACAACCCTGTCAGGTCATTCTCACTGTTCCCTTCATATAGATGAGAAACTACTAGCCAGAGAGATGTTAATAACTCACCCAGAATCACACAGCCAACGAGAGGTGGGACTATGTTTCTTATAGGGCTGAGGAATCATAGCCAAAATCTTTATAGCCTTTTTCACATAAAGGAAGCACAGCAGTGTAGTACCCAGACAAAGCTGGCTGCAGGCCACACAGCAGGTGTAAGGAATTGGCTGAGGTTCCAGTTTTTCAAATGACATTTGCTGTTGAAACACCTCCAGGGAAAGAGTGGAAGTGAATGAAATGGAATCACGTTTGCATCCTGGTGCCCCACAGGCAGTGGAATAATTGTCTTCCTGAAGAGGATTTGCCCAAAGCTAAACAGAACCAAGCAGCTTAGCCAGGCATGGTGGCGCACGCCAGTAATCCCAACACTGGAGAGGCTGAGGGGGACTGACGAGGAAGTTTCAAGCCAGCTTGGGCTATATAGCAGGTAAGAGATCAGGAAGGGCTAACAGCAAGACTGTGTCAAGGGAAAAAAGGGCTGGGGATGTAGCTCAGTGGCAGTTTTTGCCTACCCTGGGCTGCCCTGGTAGGTTTGCCCTAAAGGAAAAGGTAAGGAGTTGGGGAGAATATGTTACAAAGACTGATGCTTCAAATGATCTCCACTTTAGCTGAATGCTGGGGACAGAAATCAGGGCCTTGCCCACACTAGGCAAGTACTACAATGGGACCAGTTTCTGTTTTTGTTTTTTCTCAACTGGACCCAGTGAGTAAATCCCCTACCTTCAATCTATCAATGCTAAGTTCTTCTTTTGTGTTAAAAACAAACAAAACAAAACAAAAAAAGGGATATAAACAAGAATGCTCCCGGTAGGACTGATTGTATCCATGAAAGATCAGAAACATTCTGAGCTGGGCTGGGCTGCGTGCTTGCAAATCTAGAACTTGGGAGGTGGAAACAGAAGAGTCAGAAGCTGAGGGTCATCTCTGGCTACACAGGAAATCTCAGGTAAGCCTGGACTACAAGAGACTCCTTCAAAAAACCAAAGTGGCTGGGTGTGTGATACACACCTTTCATCCTAGCACTTGGGAGGCAAAGGCGGGTGGATCTCTGTGAGTTTGAGGCCAGCCTGATCTATATACTGAGTTTCAGACCAGCTGGGGCTATAGCCAGACCTGGTCTCAAAAAACAAAAACAAAAATTTAAATTAGAAGTTTCAAAACCTTCTAAATCCATACCTCGAAACCATCTGAATTGCCACACACATTCTCAGATAAAAGCACTGGAAGATGGCAAGTCTCCAGGATCTATTGGAATAGGAACTAGGAAAGCAAACAAGTAGGCTTTGCAAAATAAATCACTGAGAGTTCAGAAAGGACACAAAAAGTATCACAATTTCCTAAGGGAAAACTCAGAAAATTGGGTGGACAAAATAGCTTAGAAGTAATTGCTGTGCAAGTTGGATGACCTAAGTTCCATCTTTGGAACCCAAAATAAGGTGGAAGAAGAGAACCAACTCCACAGAGTTGTCCTCTGACCTCCACACGCACACCTGGGCATCTGCCCTCCCCTCATAATAAGAATAAAGTTATTTGTTTTTATTTGGAAATAAAGGAAAGTGAGGGACAATCTCCCTTTCTTGTACTTCCCACTGAGAAGGAACCATTGTTGAATCTGATGCTCTTTTTCTCTGGCCTGGGCGCTGGCTGTGGTCCTGCTACAGAAGGCAGGGTCAGAACATGACAGAGGACGGAAGTCAGGCTCCAAACCCAGTGCTTGCATGCTCTACCTGGGTGTGCCTCAGTTTCTAAAATCTGTGACATACAAGAGAGTCTACCTTCCCAGTCTGTTGTGAATGGGACAAAATACGGAACGTGCAGTAGGCAGCTTTCAGTGAAGGACAGCTCTTGTCGTGACTATAACTTAACATTTTCACATAATTGATTGGGAGTGTTATTCAGACTCTGAAAACATCACATTTAAAAGTTGCTGCTTATACTAGTTTCTCTGCCATTCTGTTCAATGTTTTGGCGGCTTCCAATTTTACCTTGTTATAAATAGCTCTGTGATGAACACTGTTGTAAATAGAGTTCACCTCCGTCCTATTTAGATTTTCCTTAAGATTATTTCCCAGAAGTGAAATTACTAGGTGAAAAGGGAATGCATATTCTCAGACTTCATATACATAGTGCTCGTGGCATAAAGCAGGTATTATTTCTTTTATCTCATTATCCTACCTTCTCACCTTTCCAGAACCTCCACCAAGGAGGCTCATCCTCCCAGGAAGTGATGGGGACTGCTTCCTTCCTCCCACTCCCTGTGCAATCGCTCTGGTCTCCCTCAGTTAGTCTTTCTCCTCCTTCCTCTTCAGGAAATCCTCCCTGGTTTTCTTTTTGTGTCTATTTTATTTATTTTAATTCTAATCTTTACTACTTTTTGTCTTTTGAGGACAGGGTCTCCCTGTAGCTCCAGATGGCCTGGAACTGGCTATGGCCTCCACCTCTCAGATATCCACCAGCCTCTCTGCCTCCCAAGAGCTGGGATTAGAGGTGTTTGCCACCATGCACAGCTTATTATTTTTATTTTATGTGTGTGAGTGTATTGCCTGCGTATGTTTAAGTGCACTTGTGTCATGGATTGCCTGTGGAGGTCAGAAGAGGGTGTTGGATTCCCCTGGAACTGGAGTTATGAACAGCTGTTAGTCCACCTTGTGGGTGCTGAGAACCAAACCTGGGTTTTCTGCAAGAACAGCCAGTGCTCTTAACTGCTGAGCATCTCTCCAGCTCAGCCTCCCTGGTTTTCAACCCTTCTCCTGGCCCTCCTCAGGTCAGGGCTGAAGACTTCTGTGTCTCTTCTTCCTTACTCAGCATATGATGCTAAGACCTAGTCCCAGTTTCATGTATTTCTCAGGTAAACTGTCTTACTAGGTCCAGTGTGGGCCATTAGAGAATGTGACTGCAGAGATCCTAGGAGCTGACTCCTGGGTCATGGGGAGAGAGGGAAGCATAATTGTGACCATGAAGGACAGGGTCTTTAGTACAAGTTCATAAAAGGGGAAAAGTTTGGTTCTGCAGGCAATACTTGCTGGATGTCTTGTCAAACAGTGAACAAGTCACCACAGCTCTAACAAAATAAGTGATTTCTCAACAGGGACACGAGTGCTGTCTCTGTCCTGGAGTGAATATTATATCTCTTCCATTCTAAGATCCCGGGGACAAAAGAGGTGGGAAAGCCACGGGAAGAGAAAGATACTATAAATAGTAGACTAATAAATAAATACTGGTAGCAGCAGAGACTTGATAGCAATCCAGATCTGTGATTCCTAGTGCAATGTCCTTTCTTTCCTCTAAGGTGGTAGAAAGTGTTGGCTCTGGACCTGTTAGCAGTGCTGACTTGGGATCTTAAGCCTGAGAAGGTGCACCCTAAAAACAAAAAGGCCTGGAGAAATGACTCAATGAGTAAAGGCACTTGCTACCAAGCCCTGAGTTTGTTCTTCAAGACCCCTAAGGTAGAAGGAGGGAATCAATTCCTACAACTTGTCCAGACTTCCACGTGCATGCTGTGGTATTTGCATACCTCTGCCCCCCACAACAAATAGACAAATAAATAATAAAACTTTTAAAAAAACAAACATATTTTCCAGTTCCTTGCACTTTCTACTTCATCAATGAGAATGTACTGCCCTTATAATAAGAAACAAACATGTGAATCAAATGAGGGGCAAAGTGCATCCTTTGGAGAAGGCTGGGGCTTGTAGATAGACCTGGGGTTCATCTTGGGGTTGTTCTGGACCCTGCATTGTGGACACTCATCTAACCCATCCCTCCAGCTGCTTGGCCCACTTAGGGGTAGGCAGGAGGCCCAGAGGCCCTGACTGAGGCCGCAGTAAGCCCACTCTCACCTAGGTCTGTGAACTCCCTGAAACTGTAAGCTGGATACCATGTGTATGGTTTTTCAAGGAGAGGCCCACAAGTTTTACAAAGGTGCACCCATGACCTTCCAGTTGCAAGACACTGATGAGCAAATCATGAGGGTTAAACAAGGGCTACAAACCCTCACAACGTGCCTGCATCACTCTGAAGATAACTGGTAGAGGCGAGAAAATGGCTGGGACAAGGCCCCACACCATGGACTCCTGATGTTAAATTCTGCTTTTCCTCCTCAGTCCATGCTCACCCCATTCCAGGCCAGGGACAAGCCTGGTTATTATGCCAGTAAGCCCCTCATCTCAGACACCTCCTCCTCTTTCCACTGAGACCTGTGGCTGTCAGAACCTAGCTATAGACCCTGTGGACTGCAAATCCACAGCTCACCACCTTGACCCCCTTACAGTCTAAGGCTCCATTCAAGGTGCTGCCAACTTTCTCTCAGGGTGCCTCCCAGAGGGTCAGCTGTTCCATGTCTCAGCAAGTACTGAATTCCATTCCACCACAAGTGACTGGTCCATACCATGTGAAGGCATCCTGATGGAGACTTAGATGTCAGATAAAGCCCTGAGTGTGGTAAGGCAGGGCTGATAATGCTGTCAGGTGGGGGAAGGGAAGAATTGAGCAGTGACTTCTTGGAAGTTCATGAACAGGGTTCCTGTACAGGGAGTGGGGGAGCTGGAATGGGAGGGGAAAAGAAAGTCAGAACTGGGTTATGACCAGTTGGTTAGAAGAAAGACTTCTGGATTCCACTAAGGAATTTGGATTTTTGTCTGGATAGCACTGAAAGACGGTGGGCTCTCTGTTTTAATCTATCCTTAAAACCAGGTCACAGAGGATGAGATGTGGAAGGCTTGGAAACTGGGACACGGAATGCTAGAGTTCAGTGGTGCTGTGGGGGTGGGGGTGGGGTAGTGGAGCTCTTTAACTCCAGCCACGAGCAGGACCAGTTACATAATTTATGGGACCCTGTTGCAAAAGGAAAATGTAGGGTCACTTGTGAAAAACTTAAGATTTTCAAGATAATAAGAGCCACGGGGCACTCTTTTAAATGCATGGCTCTGTGTGGTGTGAAGCTAGCCCTGGCCACAGGACAGGAAAGGGCAGGTCAGAAGACAGATCTGTACAGCAGAGTTTCAGGATCTGGTGGTCTATGAGACATAGGAAGAAAGGAAATAATCCAAGACAGCTGACAGATGACCTTTGTACATGCTCTAGAGCAGCCATGGCCACCAACTCTAACTTATTAATATGGCTACAGTCCATCCCCCTACCTCCTTTTCTACCCCTAGACCTGTTCCTGTAAGGTCCCTCTCTAATGATACCACCATCCACCCAGACATTTATTAAAGACTCTGGTGTCACCCTTCTATGGGTCCCACCCTCTTGGGTTATTTATTTCCTAAATGTTCTCTCATTTGCTCTTTCATAGCTATGATCACTGCCAAGTTCCAGCAAGTCCTTATCAGTTCAGGCCTAGATTACCCACAGAAACCTCCTGTCCCTCTCCCTGACGCCAATCTCGATCCCACCTCCACTCCCAAAAGAATCATCCATCCTTCACAGTGTTGCTCGAGTGATGTCTCCAAATGTTAATCCAACCAGGTCACCATGACCCAAAGGATAAGATCCAAATGTCTTACATGGCACTCAAAGCCCTTTGCCACTTGAGCCTGCTTTCTTTCTTTCATTTTAAAAATCTCCTCTATTGATAGTTTAGGATAAATTCCTGAACTACAGTAATCTTCCACACCCCTCCAGCATATAACACACTAGATTGTTCAGGGGTTTTTCTGGTGTTTGTTGTTCTCTTCATTTAAGTGGTTTCTATTTATTCTTGAGTTTGTCTGGCCCTCATCTCTGAGACCACAGAACCTTAAAGAAGCCTGACTAGGCAGGGCCACCTCTTTGGGCAGGCAGTTGCTAGAGCAGACAGTGAATCCCGCTCACACTGATTATCAAGAATTCAAAGTCTGGCTCCTGAGGATGCTCTACATTATCGTGTGGCCATAGAATGAAATGTCTGGGGATGGAGACTTCTGGTAACAGAGACAGAACAATCTGGAAGAAGGACAGATTACAGGGAAGGCTGGCACAAATAATCCCAGAACACAAAAATCGTCATGATATCAGCATAACCCACTGGCACAGTGAAAACAGATTTTTGTCTATTTGCTTTTTTAAAAATATTTTATTTTTATTTTATGTGTATGAGTGTTTTGCCTGCATGTATGTAAGTGCACCATGTTTGTGGTTATTTGTTT
Source organism: Eospalax fontanierii (assembly GCA_035773235.1). Taxonomy (NCBI): domain Eukaryota; kingdom Metazoa; phylum Chordata; class Mammalia; order Rodentia; family Spalacidae; genus Eospalax; species Eospalax fontanierii. The sequence goes on along the minus strand of CM069544.1, from coordinate 11,575,156 downwards.
TGTGACAAGGGTCTATGTCACCTAGGCTGGCCTCAAACTTGTGATCCTCTTGTCACAGGTTCCTAAATGCCGGTTATAGCATCACATGTTTAGGACAGCATCTTTAACTGAATGCACCCATGACCCAGAAGTCATGTCAACTATTATTACTAGTGTTGGAGTTGATTACATTTGATCCAGAATCGGATTTCTGCTTTCTTCTAAAAATCTTTCTTTTAGGTCAACTGTAAACAAACCCCCCTCTAGTGGATGAGGACTGTTTTTCATCAAAAGCTAACAGTAAAATGGTTGGGGATGCGTTTGGATGCAGTGATGCGTTTGCATCCCACAAGTCCGTGTAGTAGCAGAGCCCTGTCCAGAGATGGCCCTCAAAATACACTTGCAGAAGGGACAAATCCTCTCTAGTTTTCCCAGAATGAGGGCGGAAGCCTGAAGGTCCCAGAAGGATGGTAGGACGGACACCCTGGGATTACACTTGATCCACGATAATCCCCCCAAATCCATAAGCCACCTGGACAACAGTTTCCTGAACTGAGCCCCACTGGTGGATCCATGTTGACGCCACTGTTACTGGGTTCATGACAGGCCTCCCAGAACCACAGAACAGCTCCTCCGACCCTGTATTGCTATTATTAGAGAAAGAGGGCTGTCAATCCACCTGAGGGCAAAATCCCTCCGAAGAGTCTAACTGCTGTGTCTCCTGTCCGCTGCACCCCCAACTTCCCATTTCTACTTTTAAGAACTTTTATTGTGGAAAATTTCAAGTATAACAGAAAAGTGGAGAAAACGTGTAGTCTTCAGGTATCCATCTACCGGCTTCAAGATGATTAACCCACACCCCACCTCGCATCTCCGAGGTGCTCTCCTTACAAGCTCAACCTCTACAGTGAGCGACAGGGATCCGTTTAGGAGTCGTCCTGGGGCTCTGGCCCCTCAGCGCAGTCCCGGAACAGGTTCTCAGCCCACGCCTACTAAACCGCAAGCGGGGTTTGCTTCCCCCACTTCCCGCACAGCGTGGGTCACCTCGGCCCAGTGGCGTTCCGGACACCCCGCCGGCAGTCCCCGGTGATGCGCGAGTGAGTCTCCGCGCGAAGCCACCGACAGAAGCAGCAGGCGCCTGCCACTTCCTCCGGGTCGCTCTGACTCAGGCGGGCCACCCTGCCCGCGCGTCCTGCTCCCGGGGGGTGGAGGCACGAGCTCGCCTGCCCCGCCCCGCCCCTGGAGGGCGGGGCCTGGGCGAGGGGCGGGGCGAGCCCCATATTTGGCCTTATATGGGCAGCCACGTCATACGACGCGCACTCATTCACATAAAACGCTGTGCGGCGGGCGGAATCCCCTGCTTTCTGGGGCAGCGAGTGGCCGGGCCGGTGCCGAGCGCGCGGGGCGCGAAGGAGTGCCGCGCAGCTCCTCGGCGCCGGGTCCGTCTGGCCGCAGCCCCGCGGGGCGGCCCTCCGGTGCCTCGCCCGCCGGCACCCTGGCCGTAGGCAGCTGCGGGGCGCGCGGCGCCGGGCCGCTGAGTGGCAGGGGCATGAAGGTCACGTCGCTCGACGGGCGCCAGCTGCGCAAGATGCTCCGCAAGGAGGCGGCGGCGCGCTGCGTGGTGCTGGACTGCCGGCCCTACCTGGCCTTCGCCGCGTCCAGCGTGCGCGGCTCGCTCAACGTCAACCTCAACTCGGTGGTGCTGCGGCGGGCCCGGGGCGGCGCGGTGTCGGCGCGCTACGTGCTGCCCGACGAGGCGGCGCGCGCGCGGCTGCTGCAGGAGGGCGGCGGCGGCGTGGCGGCGGTGGTCGTGCTGGACCAGGGCAGCCGCCACTGGCAGAAGCTACGGGAGGAGAGCGCGGCGCGCGTCGTGCTCAACTCGCTGCTGGCCTGCCTGCCGGCGGGTCCGCGAGTCTACTTCCTCAAAGGTGAGTCGTCGGGGCGGCCGACCCCCGCCACCCTCCCACGCATCCGGCGCTCGACTCCCGGACTCCCTCCCTGCGCCGGTTGCCTGCCCCCCACCCCCGCCTCGGCATTCTGGACCCGGGAAAGTCACCCCTTGCGGGAGATTGCACCCCGGGTCTTGACGTACACTGGGGAGGTCCTTGAGGACGTCAGCGCCCCAGCTGCCTTCTCCCCACAGCGGTTCCTCGAAAGCGTCAGCCAGCCTGTCTGTCCACCCGGCTGGGTGGGCTGGATGGTGCTGGCCGCGCTCCTTAGCAGTTCCGGAGCCCCTGGGCTCGTGCTGGTCTCGGGCGCTGTTTGCATACACGGAGGTCGGAGCCTGCCTGGCAGATCTGGCGCGATCTAGCCGGTCGGGGACCCTCCCCCAGGAGCGTGGCGCCGCGGTGTCCCCTTTCTTCCCGCCTGGACAATTACCGCGCGTTGGGTTGTTGCCTTGGGGGGGCCTCTCTTGCCTTTTTGACCCTGGCGAGTCTCTCCCTTTCCTTTCCCTTTATTGCTTTTTATTGTTTTCCCTCTGCCCCCTCTCCTCCTAGTCTTTTCTCAAGCTCAATTTGGAGCTGACAGCTTTCCCATCCCTTTCATCTCCCGCCTTTCTCAGTGGAAATTATCCCTGGGACCTGTCCTGAGCTTAGCCGACTGACTGCTCCGTTAAGAGACCACCAGCCGGCCAGCCCAGAGTTAGGAGAGGTGCCCGCAGGGCCTGTATGATGTGGAGGACATTTTGTGGCCTTTGATTTGAGGCCTTCCAGGGCTGCCACTAGGCCTGACCATTTCACCTGCTGGGGAGTTAACGTTGGCTTCCGGTTGTGGGTGGGTGATTACTCTTAAACTCCGCAGCATTGATTTCTGGGTTACTTCCTTTGACTTCCTTGTGCCTAGTAACCTCAAAAGTATGGGAACCCTGGCCTGGGTGCAGAAATGAGAGCTTAACTCAGACAGGGCCCCAAAGCCCTGTTGCTTGGATTCCTTGTGTTGTACCTGATGTGGTTCATAACTCGTTACAGTGGGCTAAGAACCTGTTCAAAGCCGTGCAACGTTGCAGGCCAGGAAGATTCCAGAAGCCAGTGGGCAGCTTCCCATCTATTAGCACCTCTTGGTAACTGCCCTTTGTTAATACCACTGTGGAGATAACAGAGGTGGATGTCTGTCCTCTCTTGCAGCCCCAGCCCCCAGGGGATAGAAGGGTGACCTTAAAGCTCCCGCAGAGGCCTCACATCCTTGACTCCTGATTTCTTTCTCTTCCTGATGAGATTTTTGTCTCCTGTACTTAGCAGTAGTACATACAGGAAAAGCTTCTACCCCCAGGAATCTGAGCCCCCCCCCCCTCCTGGGCCTTCCTCTGCTCTCCACCCCTCTCCAGGGAGCCATGCACACAGTGCCTAAGTTTATTGACATAGGAAGTACCCAGCCCTGTAGACTCAGGAAAATTGTTTAATTTTTTTTTCTTCATTAAAGTAACATATCCAGGTGAAAATTTGAATGACACAAGGATATATAAGGAAAACGGGTCTTCCTCACACCCAAACCTTAGTTTCTCTCCCCAGAAACAGCTGCCAACTATATTAGTCTTTAGATAGTATCTTTTGTTGGTTTGAGACAGGATCTCTGTATGTAGACCAGACTGGCCTTGAACTCCTGCCTCCTGAGCGCTAGGATTAAAGGTGTATGCCATTACCTGGAACTCTCCCAGATATCTTTAAAAGACAAATTGGCTCTATGTATTTTCTGATCCTGCCTCTTTTACCCAACTGATCCTAAAGACTCTACCACATCAGAACATCATGTTCTTTCATGGAGTACTTAGTGGTGGCCAGTAGGTTGCTTACTGCCTTGCTATTTGAGGCAGCCCAGGAGGGAGATGTCCTTGTCTAATTGCTCTTGCATATTGCACTGTCTTTCGGTATAACCATAAAAATCCAAGGTAGAAAGTTATATACAGTTGAAATTTCAGTAGAAACTGCTCCCCTTACAACACTGCTTGAAGTTCAAACTGTTGCCAGAGGAAAATTCCTTTATCTCCTCACCTAACTCTTGTCCAGATAGGCATTCAGATCTTGGTGCATTGCCTTTTATACTTTGCGCAGTCCTCTCTCCCACTAAAATGACAGGCTGAAAACTGAATTGGGTGACCAGTGCTTATTTATAGTATCTGTGTGCTGCCTCTTGTGTTCCCCTGGCAATGCAGCAATGATAGAAAGTAGACTCACTCTGAAGAGGGTTGAAGCAGCTGTAGGAATTGCCAGTGCGTAGGAATTGCCAATGCTCTTGAAAGTCAAGTGAGGCACCAGAGAGGAATGTTCTATCTCCACACCTCTGATGGGAGTGGGCGGAAGGCAGAGACCATCTTATCTCCTGACCCCCAGCCTGGAGAGGCAAGGTCCTGTTTATCTGTCCCTCCACTATACTAAGACTCTGCCTGTTTTATTTTGTCAACAGGCCCACACCAGCACTTCTCAGCCTTCCTGGCTGCCAGCTCTTAAGTGGTCTATTTAAAGCCAAGAGATGAGGTGGCCTGAAGGCTTCTCTTCCCAAGCCTCATCCCCAAGTTTGGGAGTGCCTGGGCTATTCTTTCTCTAAACGCCCACAAGACACTCATTTTGTTTCCTGGAACCTGAAATGTTGAGCCAGCCTAGTTATGTGATTTACTGATACCCCTCCCAGGATATTAGGGTTAGTGTAAATCTGCGGCATTGTGACATTCTCTCTGCCTTCTAGAAGGGAAGGTGCTGCCCCCCAGCCCCCTGGGGAAGCTAGGCCACCAGAGCGTTTACCCCTGACCTCCATCCCTGTCTAGCCAGGCTTCCTGTCGTCATGACAGGGTTGTGACAGGGAACATGACCACTTTGGAGGATGAGAAGCTTGTCTGGGAGTGCAGTGGGTATTTGTTGAAGTGACCACAGGGGAGATTTGAGGTGGGCCAGGGGCAGTTTCATGGAGCTGAGAGGAAGTCAGAATGACAAGATGACTCATTCTAGGAATTGGAGTTAGAGACTACTGTGGAATCCATTAACTGTTTGCACACTGCAGAGGTTTAAAAAGCCAGCCTGCCCTCCACTGATGGGCTGCATAATACTAAAAGTCAAAAGCAAAAAGGAAGCTTTTGGAGAAACCTGGTTTCTGAATGCATACTTAATTGAGGACTTGACCCCAAGGGAGTTCTTGAGGCGAGTGAAGGCAGAAGTAGGCTTTCTGGAGGCTTTCAGAAGTGCAGAAGGTTCCTAAGTCAAACCTTCCATCCACCTACAAGCCTTGGCTTGCTACAGGTCTCTAGGCCAGGTTTTCGTTGGTTCTTCCCAGCTGACTGTAATGGTCCTGGGACTGTTGGTGTGGATCTGTGTCCCAGTCATTTTCCCCTGTGTTATTTTTGTGTGTGTGTATTATTTTAGAGGGTTTTTTTTTTGTTTTGTTTTTCCCATTTTTTGAGACAGTGACTTGTTATATAGCCCAGGCTGACCTTCAATTCCTTATTCTTCTGACTCTGCTTCCCACATGCTGGGATCAGAGTTCTAGAGATCCATTTTTAACCTTAAGTGACCCATCTGGAGGTGTTAAAGTGTAATGCGGATTCTTACATGTTCAAGAGTCTACATTCCTCTCATTTGGCTTAGAATGTATGAACTTGATTTATGACTAAATTGGACCTGTAGAAGGGATTGTCAGTAGTGTTTTTAGCACTTTTGGAGTAAGAAAGAACAAGGCTGTTTTAACTACCCTGAGTTACCTCATAGGAGCCCCTATTCATTTATGAATGGGAGGGGGACCTCTGTAGTTTTGCTTAGAGTAAGTGGGCTAGTGATAAAGCCAGTTTAGGAGTCTTCTCATGAATTAATGAAATTTTGCATTAGCATACCTTCATTTTAGATAAACATGAGAAAAAAATACCTTTGTTTTCTGGAGGGATATGGTTAATATTTACTAGATGTCAGATAGTTCCATTCATGGTTTAAGCTGTTTCTGATAGATTTATTTTTATTTTATGTGTATAAGTATATTGCCTGCATGTGTGTAAGTGCTCCCATTTTGTACAGTGTCCTCGGAAGTCAGAAGATGTCGGGTCCTCTGGAACTGGAGTTACTTACAGGCTGTTGTTAGCCACCATGTGGGTGCTGGGAGTCAAACCCAGATCCTCTGCAAGAGCAGTCAGTGCTCTTAACTGCTGAACCATCTCCAGCCCCCTGGACCATAGATTTTTAGGTGTCTGTGTGTGCATGTGTGCGCGCACGCATGCATACATTTGAGGGGGAAAAAGTGAGAAGGCTCATTCTATTCTAAAGCTGGTGATTTTATTTGGGGAGGTGGGAGCATGTCATAATGTGCATGTAGAGGTCAGAGGACAGCTTCTATTCTGTGAGTCCCAAGGATTGATATCCAAGTGTCAGTCTTAATGGCAAGTGGCTTTACCTATCACTTGATCCACCCATTGTTTAGTTTTTCATATGACCAGAATGTCTGTCAAAGTATCGCATGATAGTGGATATTTTCTGACAGCCTGAGAACCCAGGGCTTGCTTTTGCCTGACTCACTTTTTGTTTGTTTGTCTTTGAAGGGGGATATGAAACCTTCTACTCACAGTATCCGGAGTGTTGTGTGGACGTAAAGCCCATTTCCCAAGAGAAGATTGAAAGCGAGAGAGCCCTCCTCAGCCAGTGTGGAAAGCCAGTGCTCAGCGTCAGCTACAGGCCAGCTTACGACCAGGTACGCTGTTCCTAGCACCTTCCTCTATAGCTTCCTCAGCATCTTGACTCAGGTTCAGACTTTTTGAATAAGGGTACCAGCACCATCCTCTAGTCTAGAGAGCCTCTATGGCTTGCCAGCATGAGTTCCCATCCAAGAGTAAGCGGGCATCCTTCCAGCACGCAAAGCTGACAAGAGCCAGCGGGCCACAGGATGCTGAGGAGCTTCTGGAGAAAAGAGGAAATGAGAGATAACATTATTATTAGCTAGCTTAGGATGTTCGGAGAAGTGTGGAAATATGATTTAGGTTTTCCTAAAGACATCTCAACTAACTTTCAGGCTTCCTGTGTTCTTTATAGGAGTTCATGCTCTGCATTTCTACATATGCAGCCAGTACCTGTTAAGTAAGGTGTGTCTTGTTGGTATTTTTAACTGAGACAGGGTAGGAAGGAAGGGAGGACAATGTCATGGAGAATCAGCAAATGCCCCTGGAGGCTCATCTCTGCTCTTTTCCTGCTCTGTTTTTTGAGATAGACTTGCTAGTAGTTCTTGCTGGCTTTGACCTTGAGATGCTCCTCCCTCAGCCTTGCAGGAGCTAGGATCGTAGATGGATGCCACCATGCTTGGCTATCCTCTGAGAGCTTCTGGTATTTGCTTTCTATAATTTCTGATACTAGAGGAAATGGAGTCACTAGAGAGCTTCATGTTTCTATAGGCATGTGGGTTTATTTTCTTCAAAAAAACATGGCTTTGTGGAAACTTCAACCTCAGTACTCAGAAGGCCAAAGCAGGCAAATCTCTTGGGTTCAAAGTCAGCCTGGTCTATATAGTGTCCAGGCCAGCAGGGACTACATAGTGAGATACTGTTCCAAAAATCAAAATAAATAAGTAAATAAAAAGGTCAGGAGCTGGTTACCTATAGCATGATGTAAGAAGATGGGAGGAAAGCAGGTAAAAATCCAGGTCTGTTGGAAACCATAGCTCACACACTTCCCTAACCCATCTTTCCATCTCACAGAGACGTGTGTTAGTGTGATGGCTAATCCTGGTTGTCAACATGACACTTCTGAGAAGAGTAAACCTCACTGGAGGAGTTTCCTCCATGAGATTAGCCTGTGGGTATATCTCTGGGGCACTTTGTGATTGTTGATTGATGTAGGAGAGGCCTACCATCCCTGGCCTGTGTAAAAAAGGTGACTGAGGGCTGGAGAGATGGCACAGTGGGTAAGATTGTGTACTGCTATTCCAGAGGTCACTTCCCAGCACCCACATCAGGTGGCTCACAATAGCCTGTAACTCCAGCGCCAGGGGATTGCTTGCCCTCTTCTAGCCTCCGTGAGCACTGCTCTCATGTGCACATAAACAGATACACATACACACACATATAATACATATCATTAAAAATAAAATAAATCTTTTTTAAAAATAGAAAAGAAAGGTAGCTGAGCCAGCCAGCAGGGAGCAAGCCAGTAAGCAGCGTTCCTCCCTTGAGCTCCTACTTTGGCCTCCTCCAATGAAAGACTGTAACCTGAAAGCCAAATAAACCCTTCCTCAAGTTGCTTTTGGTCAGTGTTTTATCTGTCTATGCAATAGAGAAGCAAACTAGGACAGTTGGCTAGTGGGATAACTAGCAATGTGATGACTAATTTGCAGACTCCACTGCTGGTTAATGGCAGCCCCCGGGTCAGGTGACCCTCCTCTAAACTGCCTGCTCTGGTCCCCTTCAGGGCCTCGTTCTGTATTCCCACCTGCCTTTTGGTTCAGACATCTCACTTGGAGGAAGGAGTTTTTCAGACTTTTCCCTCCAAAACCAAGAACATAGCCAAAGCCTAATAAAGAGCCTTCTAGCTATTGCTAAAACCATCAGTTCCCTTCCTTGGACAGAACTCCACCCCTGGGGACAGATTTCCAAGTAAAATCAGATGACCTGGTTTCTAATGGGATCCTTGGTCATTGGAAACCTGTTAGCCTGACCAGGTGCCAGGATTACCGTTCTATTTGTTTTCTGTCATGAAAAATACTGCGTGGGATTAGCCTGAAGCCACAGCATCCTGCGGAGCTGGATGCCTGTGTTTGTTTGTTTGGGTTGTGTTTTGCCCCCTTTCTCAGAAAGTGAAAGAGAAAAAAGGAATCAGCAGAGGATTGTGAAAGCTCTGCAGACCTTTGGCCAAGTGAGGGTGGGGAGCCCTGATGTGTCTTGAGGACTCATCGGGGGATCCCCCAGTGCTATTTCTTAGAAATGCTTCTGCACTAAGAGAGGCTAGGCAAACCTGTGATATCCTCTGAGGTTTCTGACAGCCTTTGGTGTCTTCCTCTTGAGCTGGAACGGAAGATTCAGAAAGGGAAAGAAGTAGAATTTCAGGGGTGTGATAGGTCAAGCTGCAGGGGAAGTTGGATGGGATCCCAGGCTGGTGTGTCAGCATTTTCCAGGCACTCAGGAAAGGGAGAGGTCTTAGTGTCCAGCCTGCTTCTTTGAGGGGGTGGCTAGCGGTGCTCATTTTTTTTGGGGGGGTGGGGAGTGGCCTTAGCCATCAAAGGCAGAGTGGAACTGGACCTGGGTCTCTGACCCCGTTCCAAAGAGTGTTCTACCACCTCTGCCATTTTCCTATTTTTAACCAGAGAGAAGCTTAGGGAGAAGGGTCACTCTCAGGTGAAAACCAGACCTGCTGGGATTGCTAGGCGTGAGTGTCTACCCTGTGTCTTCCAGGGAGAAAAGCTGTATTCTTTGCATTCATTCTTCAACTGGATGTAGATGCAGCTGCATAATATGCAAGTTAATAATGCATCTTATCCCTTTTATGTCTTACCAGTCATCCCAAGGGATAGATATTAGTCCCAATTTATAGGTAAAGGTTCAGGGGTTAATGAGGCTACCTATGGTCCTGTCAGCTAAGAAGCTAAAATTTGACCCAGACCTAGCTGTTCTCCCTAATCTCAGGTCCAAGTTCCTAACCTCTAAACCACACTGCCCCGGAACATGTCTCAGGGTGTAGGAGAGGGTAGAGTGGTGTCATTGGGGTGGGGGGGTGCGGGTGGACTTGCATATAGATGAATACAAGAAAGAAGGGAATTCTTCTCTTCCCATTTTTACTTGGTTTCTTTGCTGGCACATACCCATAATACCAGCACTTTGGATGAGACAAGAGGATTGCCATAAATTCAAAGCCAAACTGAGCTACGTATAGTGAGTTCTGGGCCAGCGGGAGATAAAAAGAGTCACTCCTGGCTCCATAGAGTCCGAGACCAGCCTGAGCTGTGTGAGACCGTCTTAAAAAAATGTTTTATATCTACATGTATGTATATTTGTGTGTGTGTGTATGCAGGTTATTGCTATTAACATGATGTAAATCCACTGCTACTTTCTTCTTCGTGGCTGAACTGACTTTTCTCAAGAAATAAAAGGCAGACACCAAATGCTAGGTAGATTGAGATCAGTCTACTGCTGATCCCAATCCGGTGATCACTTACTCCTCCTCCTCCTGTGGGTCTGGCTGAAAGTGCGCACTCCACTTTTATTCTAGGACAGGAAATGAAAGTGGATAGTATGGGAAAGATTCCCAAAGTCATAACCACTGATCCCCCAGCCCAGGGTTTCCTCTGAGCCTCTGTTGCTCCAATAGCCACTGATCCCCCAGCCCAGGGTTTCCTCTGAGCCTCTATTGCTCCAATAGTCATTGATCCCCCAGCCCAGGGTTTCCTCTGACTCTCTATTGTTCCAGTAGTCACTGGCCTTTGTTTGGCACCTTTGAGCCCTGTAAAGGCTTAGAGTCTCTCTAACTACTGCTTCTTTACAGTTTCACCTTGGAGTAGATGGTCTCTGTTTCTTCCTTTAGTACCTCCTAACTAGAAATCTGGGATATGGGTGTTGATATCAGCCTCTCTCACCAATATCAATGCTCCATGTGAAGAATGTCGGGGGGTAGGGGAAGCCCCTCTTCTTGTGGTTGAATAGCTTTTCTTAATCTATAGATTCTGAACAAGGAGTGGTTATTTTCAGTTCTAAGAAACATACCTTTTGCGAGGGAAGGAAATGGCACATTTTACCACCTCTAAAATGTAGACTGCCTTAGATCAACTGTGATAGAGTTCATAGAATACACTATATAAAATGTCCTAGCTCTAAAGGATACTAACCTTGCCAAGCTCTCTTCCATTTTATCTATAAATTATAAGGCTCCTTGCGCTGTAATGTCTTACCCTGGCCTCTCAGGACAGCTTGAACTTAAACACGACTGTTTGGTTCACACTACTTCTCCTGGTTAGCACTATAAAGCTTCTAGAATTTCTTATCTCCTGAATATGTGTAAAAAATGGAACTCTGGGCCGTGTGGATTTTGCTGTCACTGAGTCACAAGACAGTCACATAGGGTAGAGAGTTTGCCAGGCTGGAGGTGCCACCCACACTCTTGGCTGAACTGCCCTGGCTCTGAACTCTCTCTACCTGGAAACCAGAAAGGGAACCTCCCACCTAAGAAACAAATAGGTCAGAGTTGTTTTTCGTCTCCCAAATGAACAAGCTAATCCAATATTTCTGGTTCTCTTTTGTCCCTGCTTCCAGGGCAGCCCGGTTGAAATCCTCCCCTTCCTCTACCTTGGAAGTGCCTACCATGCATCCAAGTGCGAGTTCCTCGCCAACCTGCACATCACCGCCCTGCTGAATGTTTCTCGAAGGACCTCCGAGGCCTGCACGACCCACCTACACTACAAATGGATCCCTGTGGAAGACAGCCACACAGCTGATATTAGCTCCCATTTTCAAGAAGCAATAGATTTCATTGGTACGTTCAGCCACCACCTCTAGATAGATGGTTCTAGGAGCTCCTTGGAGTGTGTATGCTTGCCCTTGATGTCCTGATATGGTTACCTTCTTGGAAAGAAAGTGAGATTTTTGTTGTTATTATTGTTATTTGTTTTCATTTGTAGACAGCATCCTCCCTGACTGGCCTCATATTTGTTTTGTGATCAAGAATGACTTTGAACTGCTGATCTTCCTTCCTTTACCTCCCAAGTGGTGGGATTACAGGCATTCGCCACCATGCCTCACTTACGAAAAGTGTCTCTGTACGAAACTACTAAGAGTTGGGGCCAAGAATAGATGGCAGCCACAAAAAGGCAAAGAGGAGGACTCAAAGTTGCTATTATTAGGAGTTTTAATTTACAAGATAAATGAATTAATATAATTTTATGGCAGTGTTCACAGCAGCCTTTGTTATGGTTTCTAGCTGGGCAGGGGCATGGAGAGTGCATGTGTAATGCTCCACATGCAGAAAGCAGAGGGAACCTCCTTAACTGCTTCTACGTAGGTTGGGATATTTTTAAAAGCAAACAGAAGGATGGAGGGAGCACTGCGTATGCACTGAGCCTCGAGGGCCCTAGCAGCTTTCCACAGTTTTGGCAAACTGCTTTGGAGGCAATTTGTTTTGCATTTTCAGCTAATTCTGGATTAAAGATAACACTTGACTCAAGTCCCATGCTTTGTGCCCAGAAACATTGCATCGTTTGCATCCTCTCTGTACCCATGTGAAACACTTCTCATCCCTTCTATTGTACAAGCCTGAAAACTGAGGCTTTGGCCTCTGGTCTCTCTCCCTGGACAGGTTGGCTTTAGGGTATCTAAGTTCTGGTTGCCTAGCTTCTCTGATACCTCCTCTTTACCCATCCCATTTCTTGGGGCTAGCCGGCCTTTTCTTTTGTGTTAAATTTTCAAGCACTACTCCTTGTGGTCCTGCCTCGCTTCTTTCTCTAACATGCATAGTTGTTAAAACTGAGACATGATATTTCCTGTATCTTCCAAAGGATGCTGGAGAGGAAAAGGCAGGTGTTGGGCACAAGGATAATTACTTGGTGCAAGTAGCAATTAAAGGGCCCCCTTCAGTCACATGGAAGGGCCTGTGCGCACCACACACGATCTCCACAGGAAATCTTGACAAGACATTCACTAAAGACAAAGGCCGAGGCTGCCCTTGTCTCCCAAGTCTCTGGGCTGACACATCTTTTTGGAGCCTGAGAAGCAGCCACAATGATGGGTTCTAGATGGGAACCCTTGACTGGTTCTCCCTGCCCTTCTCAGCCTGTTATTTAATTACCTAGATAGCTACTGAATGAAGTCATGCAGCCTGCCCCCATCCAGCTCTGAGAAACATCTCTCCACATCCTGTGTGTGTGTGTCTGTTTGTATACAGTCACACAGACCTTTTGAAAACCCAAGATGTTTTTAAAACTCAGACACCTTGCTCTGCTAATGGAAGGAAGGACTGAGCCTCCCCAGAAACCCTGTACTGAAAAGTACAGACCCCTTTCAAAAGAGGGGGGAGTTACGGGTGGTAAGAGGGTGAGGTTTAGAGAGGGTTCTGGAAGCGGCGCTCCGGGTCCTTTCCTTTCTTGACTGTGGTGCTGGGCCCACTCAGTGCTCACAGCCAGTAGGGGAACATCGATTCCATCATTCCAGGGAAGGACTTGGGGGTCTCCTCTTTGAACTGATTTATAAGGACTCTTGTTTGGGAGGGTTTCTTTGTTTAAGAGCTACTAATGAGCTACTTTGGGTATGGATTTGTGGGGTTTTAGTTGCTCGGATAGTAAATCTTAAAGATTCCCTTAAAAATTGGATTCTTTACTATTATAGATTCACTTGCAAACCTCTCGAACCTGAAGGGTGGTAAGGGGTGAAGGGGGACATTTCTCCCTTTCAACCTTTTTTTTTGCATTCTGTGGCCTTATACAGTGCCAGTCACAGCCGATTTCTGTGAGGTAATTGCTTCCTCACTAGCAAGAGAAGGGACTGGAGACTATAGTTTTTGTGATTTAGATTTAATATGTATCACCTTTACCCCTTTCCCATTTTTAACAGTTGTTATTTTCCTGGGAAGGATAGAACAGGAAAGGAAGGGACCCCCACACACACACATACTTTTGTCATATAGAGCAGAAGAATGCTAACTGATGGTGGTAGCTTTATAGCAGTGACTCCCATTGTTGAGCAAGATGGAGTTTGCAAAAGCCATTTATATCCTCCATCGAGTGAGCGTCACTTAGCCAGGGCTATAATTACTGGTTGGGCGCTGTTTGTTGTATGTTTGGTGATGAGAACCCTGGGAGCTGAGCCAAGCATCCTGCTCTTGCACGGCAAGACAGGGTGCCTGAGGAGGCCAGAAGACCTCTGCCAGGATTGGGGGCTACATTGTCACTATTAGAATTAGAACTGGAGATGGAAGAGTTGTTTCTCCAGGTTGGTCTTTGAACATAAGACACTCTCAGAAAAATATATAGAGTCAGTAAGAAACCCACACACGACTTCAAGGATTTTCTAATGTCCTTTTGAAACCTGGTCAACAGAACACAAGTTAAGAGGCTCTCTCTAGCTGGTGTTTTAGGGAACAGTTGCAAGGATTACAAAGGTCCAGCGTGGGACACATGTCATTTGGATCTCAAAAGCCCAATTCCATGGTCTGACTGTATAGCCCAGGCTGGCCTTGAGCTTGTTATCCTCCAGTCTGTCTCTCAAATGTTGGGATTACAGATTGATTACAGGTGTACACCACGATGCCCGGCTTAAGGACCATAACTCTTGAACTTGCATAATCAAGGGATGACTAGGGCACACCAGTGTTGATTCCTGCATTTGGTATTGCCTTTAGATTCCAGTTGCGGCTCATTGCTGTTCTTTGTTTCATTCCAGACTGTGTCAGGGAGAAGGGAGGCAAGGTCTTGGTCCACTGTGAGGCTGGGGTCTCCCGCTCGCCCACCATCTGCATGGCTTACCTCATGAAGACCAAGCAGTTCCGCCTGAAGGAGGCCTTCGAGTATGTCAAGCAGAGGAGGAGCGTGATTTCTCCCAACTTTGGCTTCATGGGCCAGCTCCTTCAGTATGAGTCTGAGATCCTGCCTTCGACACCCACCCCTCAGCCTCCCTCCTGCCAAGGGGAGGCAGCCAGCTCCTCACTTATAGACCATTTACAGACACTGAGCCCTGGTGTACAGGGCACCTGCTGCACATTCCCTACCTCGGTGCTGGCACCAGTGCCCACCCACTCGACAGTTGCAGAGCTCCATAGGAGCCCTGTGGCCACAGCCACATCCTGCTGAGACTGAGACAGGGCATCAACACAGCCCCAAGAGCAACTGTGATTTTGTTTTTAAACTTGTAGACATTTCATACCTGTGCAATTCTGAAGACCTCTTTCTGTCTCACTGCTCCAGTGAGATGGAGAGTGGTCACCAGGCTTGCAGACAAACTTCAGACTGACCTCGAGGATGGGTTCTCGGGACTGTGGGAAGGCCAAGCCATGACCCTAGCACAGGGTGTGCTGACTACTGTACTTCCAGACCCCCTGCCCGCTCAGGACTGCCCAGTCTTTGCACCTCAAAAGTTCGCCTTTTCATTTCAAGCATAAGGCAATAAATATCCATAGCAACATGAGAGTGAGAAGCTGCTGGACCAGGAGAAAAGGCAGTGATGAAGCCAATTCATTTAGGAGGAAGCACAATTTCCACTGTTTTTTTTGAGCTTTGGCAAACTTTTTGTCTGTCTCTGCTTCAGGGCATAAGCTGATCACTGCCCAGTTAGAAAAGTAACCTTGCTAGATTTACCAGGACACCAAGTGTTTGCCAGTGTGAATCCGGAAGTGGTTTTGAGGGTTTCTTTTCACTGTGGGTTCTTCTCTGACCTTGGACTTTGGCATGGTTTCTACTCATACTTGAACCTGTCTCCTTACATCTCTCCACAGAGCAACTCTGGTATCACTCAAAAAGAGTTCTCAGACCCTAGACCAAAAATCACCCCTTTGAGGTGGTAGCAGTGAGTGCCCAGAGAAAGGGGACATACACTGTGTTCTGGGTCAGTGGCATCGGAGCAGTCCTTCCGCAGCTTAGTGTCCTTCTGTGTGTTCATCTGTCTTCCTCCCTGACCCTGGGGTTGTCTTCTGGGATTTGCATATTTTGCAACGTGGTACTATTTCTTGTTTTGTTTATAGGCTGTTTCTCCAGGGGAAAAGGCAATAATTTCCTAAAACCCATGTGAATGTGAAGAAAAGAAGTATGTTACTGGTTTGTTGTTGTTTTTTTATATAGTGCAAAATAAAAATAGCAAAAGATAAAAGTGCTTGTTCCTATTGGTGTTGGCTTAAGATAGGTAGGACTCTGTAGCCCACCTCCACTGGGGCTTGTTTCCAAATGATGGAAGGATGGTGGGTGTGAGGCTGTGTGTTTGCTCACAAGTCTTGTGATCTTAACAAGAGCATAGAGTGTTGTTTGAGGTCCTTGAGATGGCCGGAATATCTGCCCACTGCAGGCTCTTCCCTCTTATCACCCCAGCTTAGCTGTGGATTCGTCATCTGTGACATGAACTGAAAGGAGCTAGGTGATCTCAAAGGTTCCTGGAAGCACAAAGCCTGTAATTCCACTAAACCCAAGTGCCGCACTTATAGACGGCTTCCTCTGCCCTGCCTGGCACACAGTAGACTCCGAATAGGCTAGCTAGAGATGGTTGAGGGTTAGAGGTGTGGAGGGGGTGAGGCTTCCCCTTAGGGGTCTGCCCTTCTCTTTTCACTCATAACTAATTCTTCCAGAGAACTTCCTTAGGAGTTCCTAGGTAAATCCCTCAATAAGTGGGTTGAAACCCAAGTGAAGCTCAACTTGCCTTCTGCGTAATTTCCTCTGTGTTGAGAGCAGAAGGAAGAATTAAATCTCCCTGACTGCTGCTGCTCAGCTCCAACCTAACTCCTGGACATACTCCCTAGCCCAGGCCAAGAGGAAAGCAGTTGGGGATTATGCCTTCCCCAGCTGAAGCCTCATGAGGACTCCATCCAAACCTCACTTTAGAAAGGCTGAAAGAAGTCTCCAGCTGCCCCAATGTGCACCTGGCTGTCAAATAGCAAGATGGCAGCCAGGTAGCCCAGTTTTCTCTAAACATGTCACCTTAAGACTGCCCAAGGCCTTACTCCTGTCCCTTCCTCAAGACATGCTCCATGAGTTCCTTGAAAGCCCACAGATGAGGCTACCCAGACCAAGAAGGCATAATTTCAGCTACTCCCTCATCTGTAATCCAAGTGGGTCTCCTCTGCAGAGCAGTGGCCAGGGAAGAAGTCTAGGGGTTCAGTCCTCACTAAGCCCTAATTCTTGTGTTTGGAGCGAATTAATCTCTGCAACCAGATTTCAGGACTTGGTCTAGCTGATTCCTGACCCCTCCAAGGTTCACATCTCCAAGCCTCTACTGTCTGGGAGTATGACCTGAAAGCCTATTGTGTGCATCTGTCAGGTGTTGCGTGGCTGAACAGAGGAACTTACAGGGAGAACTGTGCAGTAGGAAGCTGGCTGCAGGCTGGGCTGATGTGCTAAGCTGTGTCCCACTTGCTGACATTTGCTTTATTGCATTAAAGTCTTTTCTCTGAAGGGTGAGTAAGTCCTCTAAATCAGGCATATGAGGATTGCTCATAAGCCCCATGAGTCATGGCGGGGCAGAGGGGGACAGGCCAAATGACATCCCACAGCTGGCCATGGCTCTGGGACTCTACTTCATTAATTACACCTCCCTTTTTGGCAGGATCAACTTCATGCTTATGTCCAGCACCAGGTGGGGAATTCAAGCTAGTGGCGTCCTTCACCAGCCTTTGAAAGAGCCCCCTCTGTGGGTCTCCAGCATCCTCGGGTAGAGATGCATCTGAGAGGGTACAATGTCAGTCTTCCCCTATTTCCCAACAACTGCATGATACTCCTCAAGCTCATCCTAGCTTCTGAGCTGGGCCTGGTGGGGACACAAATACCCGCGCATGACAGGAGCCCACAAGTCTGTGCAAGGACCCTGTGGAAATGTCTCCCCAGCTTCAACACCCTGAACAACTGTGTCTCTCTGAACCACCGATGGTTTATCTTCTGAATACCATGGAGTTCATGACTACATGTTTACCGCCTTGTTCGGCTCCTAAGCGGTTCAGAACTAAAATTTTAGCCTACCTCTGGCAGTTTTATATAGGTGCCTATGGTGTGTTTTGTTTTCTTTTGCTTTGTTTAGTTTTTTGGTTTATTTCATGGAAGGCTCTTATATGGCCCAGGCTGGTTTCAGACTCAACAATCCACCCTCCTGGGTCTTCTGAGTACTGATACTAAAGTGAATACTGCCAAGCCTGGTATATGGAATATATTTCATTATCCGTCCCACCTCATTTCCACTGAAGTTTCCCCATTTTCTTTTACTTCCATTTCCTCGGAGACTTAAAGCAACCACAAACCCTTGAAGCCCTGTATAAAAGACGAAATATAACATTGGTGCGTGAGGTGGGGTATAAACAGCTAGAGAACAGCCTGTATTTGCTATTTGTCATGGCTGAAATCTGAAATCACCCCCACCCCTCGTTTGAATGCAAGTTTCCTAGATAGTAGATGTATTTGGAGAGGCTGTGTAACCCACTAGGAGGTGGAGGCTAATTGGTGGAAGTGGATCACTGGGTGTGGGCATTTAAAGGTTATATTGACTCCTGGTTCTTTCTGCTGTCTGTTTCCTGGCCCTTTATGATAGGAAAAGCATCTGGCCCATGTGCCTTCCCTCCTTTTTGCCTCCCCAAGAACTGAGTTGATGGGCCACACTTTCTGTACCATGAGGAACTGAAACCATGAAGCAAAATCAACCTTTCCTCCCTTAGGATCAGGTGCTGTCTACCTGATTCTCAGCAAGTCTACCTCCAACTCACTCTGAAGGACAGAGAGAAGGTTCAAAGCTACAGTACAGACTCTGCGGACCCCTACGCTGGATGATCCAGATGAGTATGATGACTGTGGGCTGGTCCTTCTGTTCCGGACTAGAGCTGGCCTCTGCGGTTGCACCAGTGTCTCCAGCCCACTGATCCCGTTTGTTCCTCTCAGGATCTAACTCAGTTGATCTCTTCTCTATGTTTGCTTTATGTCCAAGGTGCTCAGAGAGGCCTGTAGAGAGCGCTGTCACCCGTGCTAAAACTCCAAACTTGGCTTATCTCTGGTTCTCTTCTATCGCTCATCAACAGTGAATACTGTATTAGTCTTGCCCTTGGCTCCACTCTGACTGGAGAGCACCAAGAAGCGGGCTCTTACTGAGCTCCAGGCCTTTCTCGGTCATTTGGCTAATCTCAAAAGTGTATATTAAGCACGAATTTTTGTGCCATGAACCAAGGTAGGCAGGGACACAGGCATCATCTCACCTAATCTGCATCACATCCCTGGGTAGCTGTTTAATTATCTCCTTTAGCAGATGCACAAACAACCTCAGAGATACTAAGGAACTTTGCCAAAGTCACACAGCTAGTAAATGGTAGAGCCAGGATGAAACTTGTTCATTGATTGTGTAGTCTTCTGAACACTTGGATTGCATCTGCCCATTAAGCTTTTGCTTGCAATGAAGTCTCCCCAAACACAATAGGAAAAGGGGCTGTATTATTAGATACATGTAAAAAACATTCACTGCCCTATTATACTCCATTCCAGCCACATTGACTTTCTGATAGTGCATTTGCACCTGTTGGTGCCTCTATCTGAAACATCTCTTGCCACTATATCCAATCACCAAATCATTAACTTGTACTAATTCTTAGATCAAACCTCAGCTTCAGATGGAAGTCCTTTCCCAGGCTAGATCAAAGGCCCAGGTGGATCTCTTACAGCTCGCTATAGCTTCATATTTTGCCAAAGTTTAAAAATGATTTATTTATCTTTGGTTTTCTGAATGGCTATCTTCTCTGGACTACAAGCACCATAACAGCAGGAATTATATTGGAGGGACTGGAGACCTGGCTCCGCAGTTAAGAGCACTGGCTGCTCTTGCAGAGGACCTGGGGTTAGTTCACAGCTGGGTGTGTTGACTGGTGCCTGTGATGCCAGAACTCAGGAGGCTGAAACAGAAGGATTGCAGAGAATTGAAAGGCAGCCTGGACTATACAGTTCCAGACTAGTCTCAGTAAGATTGTGACGCAAAACAGCAACAAAAAAAATTAAAAAGAAAACTCAACCCGACTCCTCTTTGCCCACTTCCAGTAGCACCCCAAGTTGGTCAATTATAGTAATGTTTTTGTGGTTGTTTTGTTTGTTTTCTATCATGTGTTTGTTTTGTTATTTTGGTATTAGGGATCAAGCCTAGGGCCTGACATATACTAAGTCTGTGTCTACCACTGAGCTGGATACCTCAGCCTGGTAGCCTCACTTTATAATCCTGGCTTATTTGAAGTAGCAAGTCAGCTCTCTTCCCTTCTTCCTCAGACCCTCCTAACACATCTCTTTCTCTCCTCTCTCTCCCTTCTCTCTCTCTCTCTCTCCTCTCTCTCTCCCTCTCAAGTTATGGAGCCTTAAAACGATTAAAGACCCTTAAAACTATCTGTATCTTTCTCATTCTGGATTGCTCTACGTAGGCTTCTGGAGAGGAATAAACTTCCTGGAGAGGGAGCAAGGGAGATGGCTCAGAAGTTAACGAAGCACTGGCTGCTCTTGCAGAGGACCAGATTCAGTTCCCAGCACATGGCAGCTAACAACTATCCATAACTCCAGTTCCCAAGGCTCTGACACCCTCTTCTGACTGTCACAAACATCAGAAGGGTACACTTATATGATGCAGGCAACATACTCGTTCGTTCACGTAAAAAATAAAATAAAATAAAAATAATTAAAAAAAAATATCCTAGGGAAGGAGGCCTCAGATATATCTCAGATATATGTCTATGATAGGAAGCTAGAAAGAATTCATCTCCTATCCACAAGGAGAGAACAGTAGTAGCCTTAAAATGAGGAAACATGACTCCTGTTGCAGACCCTGATGGTCTTCACTGCTTAAGAACTAAAAGAGTGATCTCCCCAAAAGCATCATGCGAATCCAGAAGTGTGGGGCTTGTATTCCTATCCTACAAGTCTCCTAGTGCCCAGACCTGCCAGGCTGGAAGAAATTTCAAAAAATTCCACTCAGTTTTATCTTCCAGCTTCAGGAAAATGACCCCCAAACCTATCCCAGAATGAACTCCTATTTTCCACAACAAAGAACCAGAGATGATAGTTTACTGAGCACTGGCTATGCGCAGGCTGTTTACTTGGTGCTTCATACATGATCATACATTTCAGATATGCAGGCACCCTGTGGAATGGACATTTTTAGCCCCATTTTACAGGTGAGAACAAGAAGAAGTTGCCCTCCTTCCCAAGAGTGCACAGCAAAAGCCTGTGGGTGCCAGAGTGCAGATATACCCACTCCCAAGGGCACTCCCAACACTATATTATTTTCCAGGAAAGGAAATCCAAAATCTAAGTCTGTTTCTCCATGTCCATACCTGTTATATGTGGTCATAAAATCTATTATTTTAAATTTTATTTATTTTTGTGTTGTATGTGTATGAATATGTTGCCTATATGGAAGTTCACCCAGGCATGCAATGCCCACGGAGGCCAGAAGAGGGTGTTGGACCCCCCTGGAACTGGAGTTATGGACAGTTATTAGCCACCATGTGGTGGCTGGGAATTGAACCCAGGTCCTCTAATAGAACAGCTAGAGCCATAGCTCCAGCCCCAGAAATCCATTTATTCTTTAGAGCAGGAGTTCAAGTACTCTCATTTATACAAGTTCATTAACCTTACAAAGCCTTCTCTCCCAGCATTACTGTGTTCAGATTTGAGAGCTGAATTTCATGGAAGGTGTGGCCAAGTTGGTGTACTCAAAGACAATGTCCAACAGGTTGATGGCAGGATTAGAGATGTGTTATGTGAACAAGAGTTGAGAGCAGCAAGGCTGCCGGCTTGAAGAGAAAGCTTGAGGTGCTAACAAAACCCTGGAGAGAAGTTGCCGGAAGCTCAAACCCCAAGCTCCGATTCTGTGTCTGTCACTTAACTGCTGCGTGGACATGGACCAATTATTTTATTTCCCTAAGTTACAAAATTTTTAACCATAAACTAGACACACTAACCTGCTTTGTAAATATAACTTTGAAGGGGAAATGTGATGAGGAAACTATTGCCTCTTATGAGTTCAAAGACAGCAGGTCTTCTAGGAATGGTAGCAGTGACTGTTGATTATAATAACTGCAAAGGTAGAATGAGGGTTCGGCAAGCACACATACCACTTATACTAGAAACGCGGCAGTGGAACTGGGCGTGCCGGTGGACACCTTCAATCTGAGCACTTGAGAGAAAGAGGCAGGCAGATCTCTATGAGTTTGAGGCCAACCTGGTCTACCTGCAAGTACGAGGCCAGCCAGGCTATCTAGTGAGACTGTCGCATAAAAACAATTTTTTTTTAATTAAAAAAAAAATCAGGGACTGGAGAGATGGCTCAGAAGTTAAGAGCCCTGGCAGTTCTTGATGAATACCTCAGTTCAAATGCCAGCACCCACATGCAGCGAACAACTGTCCATAACTCCAGTTCCAGAGGATCTGATGCTTGCCTTCTTCCCTCCAAAGGGACAGCATGACACGGGTGTACTTGCATACAGACAGGCAATGCATATACACACATAAAATAAAAATAATAAAATATTTTTTAAAAATCAAAAAAGGCTGATGCAGAGGACAGGCACACACTCACACACACACACACACACACACACACACACACTCACGCACACACACACCCAGGTCCTTTGCACTTACTCCTTTTCTGCCATGTCCCCTTTCTTCTTTATCCTGCTCATTTATGGGCTTCCTTTGATCCTCACAACTTCCCTTCCCTCTGAGAAGTCTTCTTAGATTTCGGAATTCTATAGTAAATACCCTGTTGGTATTTACTAGCACAACAGGAACTAAATAAGGATCCTGAGTCAATAGTAGCAGACTTGCCTAGCATGTGCAAAGCCTTAGTTTCAATCCTCACCACTGAAATAAACAAATGAACAAATAAAATAAACAAATAATTTAGACATAGCTTGTATTGTGACTCTATAGATCAGTTGAGGGGGTATTGCTATCTTAATTATAATAAGTATTTTTAAAGATTTATTTTTATTTATTTATGCATGTGGATATGTATACATGTGCAAGTGCCCATGGAGGCCAGAGGCATCAGATCCCCCAGGAACTGGAGTTATGGGCTTTATGAGCTGCCTGATGTGGATGCTGGGAACCAAACTCAGGTCCTCTGGAAGAGGAGTATGTGCTCTTAACTGCTGCGCCATCTCTTCAGCCCCATTAGTAGATATTTTGATCTATGAACATGGAATGTCTTTCCATTTATATTTAGTTGTTTTTTTCCCCCACTGTGTGTGTGTGTGTGCATGCGTGTGTGAGAGAGGGGGATATGTGTGTATGTCTGAGGGTGGGGAACATATTCCACAGTGCACATGTGGAGGCTAGAGTACAACTTTGTGGAGTCAGTTCTCTCCTCTAAACTGAATGTTCCAAGAACTCGGGTCATCATGCTTGCACACAAGCACCTTTATATAAGGAGTCATCTCTCCAGCTTGCCTACATGGATTGATTTTTAAATGCTGACTAAATCTTATTTCTGGGATCAATTCCACCATGATGGATTTTTTTACATATTGCTGGTTTTTCTTTGCTGATATTTGTTAAAGATTTTGTGATTATGAAAGGTACTCATCTGTGCTGGACATGATGGCCTACACCTTTAATCTCAGCACTCAGGAGGCAGAGGCAAGTGGATCTCTGTGAGTTCCAGGCCAGCTGGGGCTACAGGGAGACGAGAAAGAGGAGGAAGACAAGGAGGAGGAGGAAGAAGAGGAGCGGGGGGAGGAGGAGGAGGAGGGGGAAGAGGGGGAAGAGGAGGAAGGAGAAGAGAAGGAGGAGGTGGAGGAGTGGGAGGAGGAGGAGAAAGAGGAAGGAAGGAAGGAAGCGAGGAAGGAAGGAAGGAAGGAAGGAAGGAAGGAAGGAAGGAAGGAAGGAAGGAATTCATTTGTAATCTTTTCTAGTAATGCATTTATCTGATTTGAGCATCATGAATAACGTTGCCATCATGAAATCATTGGGGAGGGGCCAGTGAGATTTGCTCAGTAAGTAAAGGCACCTGCTGTTAAACCTGTGACCTGAGTTTTATTACCTGGACCCACATGGTAGAAAGAGAGAACTGAGTCCCTGAATGTTGTTTTTGACCTTCACATGTGACCCATGGCATTCGAGTGCTTACACATACACAATAATTAAATAAATGCAATTTTAATTTTTAAATAAATAAAATGATTAGAGAAATTCTTTCCTCTTCCAGGTTCTGTGACAGATTATATAATTACTATTGTTTCTTCCTTAAATGTTTAGTAGAATTTACCAAAGTCATTTGGGCCCAACATTTTTTCTGAAGCTTGTAAGTACCCATAAATTTCTTCTCTTTAATGGATAGCTATTCCACTTCTTTATTTATCATTGAATGAGCTTTAGTAGATGATGTTTTCCAAATACTTTGCTCATTTTATTGAAGTTGCTAAAATTGTTTGGGGATTTTTCAGGGCTGGTTGTTTTTGTTTCTAAGAGTTGTTGTTTTTATCCTTTGGGAACAGGCCCCAGGTAGCCCAGACTAGCCTTGAACTCATTCTGTAGCTGAGGCTGGCCTTAGACTCTTGGTACTCTGGCTTCCACTTCTAGAGTGCTGGGGTTACAGATACAAGCTTGATTAATTAATCTCCCACCTCTGGCTCTTACACAGTGATCCTTGGCCTTGAGAGGAGAAGGTATGATATAGTTAGAGTTGAGCACCCCACAGTCTCTTATTCTCAGCACATCGACTATTTGTGGGTCTCTGTGTTAATTGCCATCTGCTGCAAGAAGAACCTTCTCTGGTGAGAGTAGAAAGATGTACTAACTAATTTACAGTACAACAACAAGCCATTAGGAGTCGGTTTAATACTATGTCTATTTAGCAGAATGACAGTAGTAGGCTCTCCCCTGTGGCCTGTAACCTGTCTAGCCACAGGTTCCTGGCCCTGATAACAGTACCAGGTATGGACTCCATCTTGTGATGCCAGCTTTAAAACCAATTAGAAGGTGGTTGGTTACTCACACAACATTTGTGTCATTATTGCATCAGTGAGCATATTTTACCAAGCCAGTTATTGTAATCTGCGGGCTTCACAGCTGGGAAAGACAGATGATTACCTTTCTCTGCCAGAACCTTCTAGTACTATGAAAGCTATCCAGCAGAGATGAAGCTTTGACGTCAGTACCAACTTGATTTTTTCCTTGCTTGTCAAGTATGTAGTATCTTTAACAATAGGGTTTTACCATCAAGTTCTGGTAGGTTAAATTACCTTTAATATAATAATTAACACCAGTCTACCATCTGCTATTTATTTCTGGTCTTCTTTGTGCCTCTTTTCCTTTTTACCTGCCTTCTTTTGGATAAATTGATTATTTTTACATGATTTCATATTTTTTCCACTTTGAGCTTATTGGTAATACTTCTTTTATTGTTAATAGTTGAGTTATGATTTGCAATATACCCCTAACTTATCCTTCCTTCCTTCCTTCCTTCCTTCCTTCCTTCCTTCCTTCCTTCCTTCCTCCCTTCCTTCCTTCCTTCTCTCTCTTTCTTTCTTTCCTTCTGGTGTTTTTGAGATAGGGTCTCCCTGTAGTCCCAGCTGTCCTGGGACTCACTATATAAACCAAACGGGCCTTGAACTCAGAGATCCCCTGCCTCTGCCTCCTGAGTCCTGGAATTAAAGGCATGTTCCACCATATCTGACATCTTATTATTACTTTCAAATAACACATTACCATATTCTGTGCATAATGAAAGATATTATAATGGTTTACCTAAATGCTTCTCTTCTTAAAGAGTTGGTGCTATTGCTGTAATAATTTAATTCACTTTAACTTATGATTATTTTTGCTTTCAGCGGCTGATTATCTTTTTAATGTTAATTATGTGTATGTGTATGTCTCTGTGAGTGCATCCCATCTGCATGCAGTGCCCTCAGAGGCCAGAGGAAGGCATTGTATCCTCTGGAGCTAGAGTTACAGGTGGGTGATGTGAATGCTGGAAACTGAACTTGAGTCCTCTGGAGGAACAGTAAGTGCTCTTAACCACACAGCTGATAATTTGAAGATAGATTTTTAAATGCAGAAAGAAACTTTTCTAGACCCTTGATTTGTATAGTAAGTGTCTGGTCCAAGAAATGTAGGAATAACCTCACTGGTACATCTTGGGGCAGGGGTACTTCTAGTGAAACTATCAGACAAACCTTGAGTCCCCAAGGGCCCACAGCCTCACTCTGGAACACTTTGGGAGTGGATTCTTGTGGTCACTGCCCATCTAGTAGACAGGGCAGGCATAGCTCCCCAGATGGACTTTCTTCTCCAATTTTCTTCCCTTATAGATGGCTGCATCATAGGATAGCTCTGCTAGGACCTCAGTGCTTTTTTTTTCTTTTGTTTTTTGTTTTGTGGGGAGCGGGGAGTTGGGAGAATATTGAGATCAGGTCTCCCTGTAGCCCCAGCTATCCTGGAACTTGCCATGTAGACCAGGATGGCCTTGATCTTACGGAGTTTTGCCTGCCTCTGCCTCCCGAGTGCTGGGATTAAAGGTGTGCTCCACCGTACCCAGCTGATCTCAGTCCTTTTAGAGGTTACACGATGTGGGCTAGAGAGATGGCTCAGCAGTTAAGAGCACTGGCTGCTCTTACAAAAGACCTGGATTCTGTTCCCAGCACCCACATGGTGGCTAACAACCATCTGTAACCCTAGTTCCAGGGGATTCAACATCCTCTTCTGGCCTCCATGAGCATTGCAAGCATATGGTGCACTTATCTACTTACAGGTAAACATTCATAGACATAAAATAAAGATAATTACTTTGAAAAGGTTACAGGTTCTGCTGGAGCATTAACAATCACGATGGTTCCTGCTAATTGTGCTCTTTCTCTGTGTGCTAAGTTCTCTGTGTGCATTTTCTCTTAATTCCCATTACAACCTCCAAGGTATATATAGCTCCTATCCCCTTTTTACAGATAAGAAAACAAGAGAAAGAAAGTTTAAATTGTCCAAAGTCATACAGGAAAATCAATAATAGAACCAAGATGTGGTTCTGAGGTGTCTGACTTCAGGATCAACACTCCCAACCATGGGCTCTGCCGTCTCTTCAATGGCCTTCCCAAGGATAATTTTTTCACACACACCTCTGAGCTATGTATGGTGGCACATGCCTATAATCCCAGCACTTGGGAGCTAAAGTCAGGAGAATCAGGAGTTCAAAATTATCCTCAGTTACTGAGAAAGTTTGAGGCCAGCCTAGGCTACATGAAACTCTGTCTCAAAAACTAAAAGAAAAACCCCCACACCTCTACCAATGTTATTCTTCCTGGGGACCCATTGAGTTTTGTCCTCACCTTTTCCTGTTCTGTTCTGCATACCAGTGTGTGTGGCTATGCAGATACACTAGTACAGATATACTAAAGCACATACACTATTGACCAATGTGACTAGGTGAGAGCAGGGAATCAGAGTCCTGAGTTCTCAGTCCAGATCTGGGACTTTTCAGTCACTTTTCTTTCTTTTCCTCTTTCCTTTCCCTCCCTCCCTCCTTCCCTCCCTCTGTCCCTCCTCCTCCTTCTTCTCCTCCTCCTCCTCCTCTTCTTCCTTCCTTTGTTTCAGTACTGAGGATTGAATCCTGACCCTCACTCTTGCTAGGCAAATGCTCTACTACTAAACTATATCCGTATCCCTCCTTTCTTGGTTTCATTTTGAGACAGGGTCTCTCTAAGTTGCCCCAGCAGGCCTTGGACTCACTGTTGCCTCAGTAGTCCTTGAACTTGTGATCCTTCTGCCTAAGCCTCCTGAGTAGCTGGGACATCTAGTTATAGGCCTGTGCTACCAGTCCTGCTCCGCCACTTCTCCGGAGGTATGCTCTTTAATGACTTTGGGCTTGTAGCTTCTCAACAGAAAGGTAATGGGGATTGAATTAGATAACCTCAGAGGCTCTTTCAAGCACCAGCGTCCTAGAAGTCTGTGAGTTTGTGGCCTTGCTGACAGAGCTAATGAATACTTACCTTTGGCAGTACAGTTAAGATTTATTTACTTTAATAATATTTATCAAAACCACAGAGCTTAGTCGCTCACTTTATGTTCTTATATCATCTCTGCCTTCCTGTTTATCCCGAAGGTTATCTTTTCAAACTGCCCTTTGGGCTTATAAAAGCTCCTTTGTGTTCACCATATATGATTAAGTGAACAAAAAGCAGGTTACAAAACTGTGTATCACATCTTACTAACAACAAGTGTGGGTATACTGGTATCTACAATATATATTTTATTTCATTATGTATATCTATAGAATGTAGTCCATGTTTTCATGTGAGTATAGTTTATAAATATAAGTATTGATGATTATGATTATGTGTATATACTCTGAAAGGTTTTACATACTAATATTAAGATATTAAAATAGCCTTTTTATTTATTTATTTATTTATTTATTTATTTATTGAGACAGTCTCCTGTAGCCAGGCGTGCCTCAAACTCACTTAACCTAGGATGACCTTTTTTTGTTTGGTTGATTGATTGTTTTTGAGACGGTCTCATCCATGTAGCCCTAGTTGGCCTGGAACTCAGTATGTAGAACAGTCTAGCCTTGAACTTACAGAGATCCCTTGTCTCTGCTTTTGAGTGCTAAATCAAAGGCATGGGCATCACCTCACCTGTTTCAGGCAGTGCTATCAACTGATCCCAGGACTTTGTGTACACTAGGCAAGCACTTTACCAACCAAGCTACAAAGCTATAGTTCCAGCCCCCTTTCTGATGTCTCCAACCTTTTCTTTCTTTCTCTCTTTCTCTCTCTTTCTTTCTTTCCTTTTCTTTCCTTCCTTCCTTCCTTCCTTCCTTCCTTCCATCCTTCCTTCCTTCCTTCCTCCCTCCCTCCCTCCCTTCCTCCCTTTCTCCCTTCCTTCCTTTCAATTTTCATTTGAGACAGGATCTCAGTAAGTTGCCCAGGCCGGTTTTGAGCTCACTCTGTAGCCTAGGCAGCCTTTGTTTCAACTTCTTAAGTTGCTAGGATTACAGGCCTGTGCCACCAGGCCCAGCTTTCTGTTGTTTGTTTGAAATGGTTTTGTTATATATTGCCAAAGCTGGTTTTGAACTCAAGAGTTCAAATGATCTTCCCACTTCAGTTTGGGATTAAAACATACACCATCACACCCAGCTTCATTTTATATATATATATATATATATATATATATATATATATATATATATTCAATATATATATATTCATTCTGTCCTTTGTACAGTAAATTTTGCGCAGGGGAGTTGATTATTTTCTTAGGGATAATAAGCTCATACACCAAGAAATAATATGACCGCTGGATTCGGGTGCCCCTTTAACATTGTCTGGCGCCTTCTCTCAGGTCTTTCTATCTTATGTGTCTTTCTATCTTAAACAACAAGACATGGGGAGGAGTACATGGTTCATGGACAGAGAAACATAATCTCTGGGGAGTCTGCCCTGGCTTTCAGGTCCCCCTCTTCCCTCATCTCCACTCACTTGCTCTCCGGTGTTTTTCAGTCCTCAGCTGTCCTGTCTACTTCCAGTTTCTCCCTCTCTAATCAACCTTGTGGGCTTCCAGTGTATTTACTCCTTCCCCATAAACCATGTGTAAATCAGAATAAAAATGCAATAAACATGAGGTGTTGGAGTTGAGGACTGAGCTTGAAGTTCAGACCCTTCCTTACGTATCCCAGGATGAGGTGAAAAAGGCATAGAAAACCATCAAGATTAGATCAGTGGGAACTGTCCTGGCCAAGGCCCCGGAGCCTGGTAGGCAAATGGCGAGGAGAAGGCCTGACTCCAGTGAACCTGGAGTCACTGGGGAGGGTGGAGGGTAACTGCACCGGGAAAGGCTGGCGAGGAAACAGAGGCAAGGCCCCTCCACTTGGGGCCAGCCAGAGTCCGCCCAGGAAAAGAAAGATGAGTCGAGCATCATCATGGAACTGCGGCCTGGATAGAAATAGTGGCGCCATCATTCCATTTGGGAACAAATACACATCACGCATCTGCCATCAGCCTGCTGCTGTCACAGGTGGTGGAGATGCAGCAGGGAACAAAACAAGGTAATGGTCCCTCCCACCCTATTTTGTCTATGTTCTTTGAGACACGGAAGAAAAGGAAGTAAACAAGCATATAAATGATCGTTTCTGAGGGTGTTTAGTGCCATGAATAAAATAAAACTGGCTAGTGTGTCAGAGAGCACCGGGGGAGTCAACATTGGTGCTGACGTGTCATTAGCTGAAATAGAAGCCAGGAGCTGGGCTGAGAAGGAAGATGATGAATTCCCTGATAGAGCTGCTGATTCAGAGATACTAAGATTCCCCTCCCGGTGAAATATTTCGCCTTCCTCTCAAACTTACATCATATCCTTCTCTGGCTCAGAAAGTTTTCAGAGGGTTTCTGAAGTCTACTGAGACAAATCCCAATTCTTTAACTTGGCACTGCCCGGCCTTCATGGTCTTGCACGGCCTTCATGGTCTTGCCCGGCCTTCATGGTCTTGCCCGGCCTTCATGGTCTTGCCCAGCCTTCATGGTCTTGCCCGGCCGGCCTGTCTGCCGACCACATCCTCAGGGTAATGAACCTTCCAATCTGACTATGATGGGCTCTCTTCACTCTGTCCACCTGGGCTCTGTGCCTTTGTGCCTTTGTGCTTTCATGCATGGACCTTGGGAAGTCTCCTGACTTCTCTAGTACACAGCTGTTTGGATCTTCTGGGGATACAGCCTTTTCTTTGCCTGCCTGCCCCTTAGACACTTTAAATATCTTAAAGGCAGGAGCCATGGAGAATCCAGTAGGGAGTCCAGTCTTCTTGAGGGAAGGGCTGGAGCCTTCGAAATCCTCTTACATGGTGGTGCATGCCTGTTATCCCAGCACTCAGGAGGCAGAAGCAGGAAGAGTAAAAATTTGAGGTCAGGCTGTACACAAAGAAGAAGAAGGAAAAAAATAATTAAAATGAACTTTAAAATTAAAATAAATAAAAATCAGAATAAGAGCTTGTAGGGTAGTGCATGTGTGTAATCCTAGCACTTGAAAATGGAGGCAAGAAGACCAAGAACTCAACTCAACCACATACTGAATTCAAAGACAGTATGGGCTTCATGAGACCCTGCCTCAAAAAACAAAACAAAACAAACAATTTAGAGACTAAAAAGAGCCTCTTTCCACTAGACGTGCTCTGTCCTCCTGCCCAGAAACACTGGAAGTGGTTTTACAGCTTGTCTGCCATCTTGTATGAAAGGAAGACGGGAAGGGAAACTGAGAAGCTAGACCGGAGTTCTCATGGAGAGAGGAACCCACAGGATTCAATCAAATGGGTTCAGAAGCAGTTGGCAAAGTGGACAAAGAGTCAACGCAGTTGGCTAACGGAGTAAGGCATTGATTGCAGTGAACTCCATCTGCCCTCAGCATGGAGAGATCCATTTGCCTGGCATTGACATGGTCTGAGCCAGAGAATTCTAGAATTTTCCCACTCCTCAGTTCTAAAAGGAGTCAATGTTCAGGGCTCTAGGGTGGTATAAACAAGGAGCAGCTAGCTCAGAGCAGTCCACAACCAAGCCTTCCTTCCTCAGTTTCCTTGCTTTATAATACTTCCTCCTTTTAAAAATGTATTTCTTTATTTTAATTTTATGTGTATGAGTGTATTACCTGCATAAATGTAAGTGTACCAAATGCATGCAGTACCCTTGAAGGCCAGAGGAGGAGGTTGTATCACTTGGAACTGTAGTTTTGGATGGTTGTTAGCTGCCATGTGGGTGCTGGGAACTGAACCAGTGCTCTTAAAACTACGTCATCTCTCTAATCCCAGCACTTCCTCTTTTTAACTTGTGTGAGAATCGAGCACCTCAGTTTAACCATCTGAAACATGGGAGATCACCTGTTTAATGTTCTTCCCTTTCCTTCTCCCCCCTTTGGTGCTGATTCAATTCTGAGGCTTGACCTCTGATACTTTGAGACCAGGATGTCTGGCCGGTGGGAGGTTAGGGGAGGAACATGTGATTGTCATGACGGATGTTTGGGATGAAAGTCACTACTGTAAACACATATTCATCGTGAGTCTCCTTCTGCTGGGTCTTTCATCTGGGGAATTGCAAAGCCCCAGACAAATGGTAATTAATTTTCACAACAGCTTCCACAGGAGGATGGTACTAGCCAAAGGCCAGGGGGCATTATCCAGTGTCCTTCCTCAACCCTTTCTGCTCACCATCAGCCACTGGCAGCCCCAAGGTGACAATGTCACATGGATAGGATGCCTGGCTCTCAGACTACTGCCAGAATGAGGCTCCTCCAATGAGCCTCCTCCTCCTGCCCCCTGCCCTGTTCTTCTAGAGGGTGACTAAGAATGACTGAGGCAGGAGTGGGAGCATTTCCTGCCTCCATCAGCATGCTCAAGCCAAAGAAGGAGTTGACTCAGCAGAAACCACATGGCTCCCAAAATATGACTGCCTCTAACCCTGTTCCACTGAGTGTTCACTCTGTGGACACAATCACCTGTCCCTCCTCCACACAGACAGGGACAGGGATGCAAGGGGCAGCTACCTGAGATGATATTTGTCTTTATTTCTCACTATGGAAGAAATATAAACTCATTAGGAAAAGTTAGAAAATACTAAAAAAATATTAAAAAGTATTTCAATAATCCCATAATTCCACTATTACCAGCATAACCACTGAGATTTTATTAGTTTCTTTTATTTGTTGCTGTTGTTATTTTAGTATATTTTTTTTTTTGAGGTGGGGTCTCACTACGTAGTCCAGGGTGACCTCAAACTTGCAATCCTACTGCCCCTGCCTCCTGAGTGCTGGGATTACTTGTATGAGCTACCATACCCAGCTATTTATGTTTGTAGTGTTCATTTAAATATCAATGTATGCTTCTAGTGGAGCTAGAGAAATGGCTCAGTTGGTAAAGTGTTTGTTGCACAAGCATGAGGACATGAGTTTGGATCCCTAGCTCACGCATTAAAAAAGCCAGGCATGGTGATATGCTTGTCATCTTAGCGTTGAGTAGGCAAAGACAGGTGATCTCGGGAGCTTGCTGCCCAGCTGGTCCTGTTGAATCAGTGAGCTACAGGTTCAGTGACGGAACTTGTCTCAATAAAAAAGGAGGTGGGCGGGGGGAGGGTGCTAGAGAGAAGGCTCAGTGGTAAAGAGCACTGGTTGCTCTTCCAGAGGACTTGGGTTTAGTTCCCAGCACCTATATGGTGGCTAACATCCATCCATAATTCCGGTTCCAGGAGCAGAAAGGGTTGACCTCCTCTGACCTCTGCTTACACTGTACAACATGGGTGCGCTTACATACAAGCAGGCAAAACACTCATACACAGAAAATAAAAATCCCCCCCCCCAATTTTTTAAAATAAGGAGTGGGCATGATGTAGAGGGGCCTCTGCGCTTGTAGAAGACCCGATTGGATTCCCAGAACCACACTGGGTAGCTCACTGTCACCTGTGACTAGCTCCAGAGGATCTGATGCCTCTGGTCTCTACAGGCACCTACACTCACATGCCCATACCTACATACAGATACATAATTAAAAAATAATAAAAATAAATCTTAAAAAGATAATAAAATAAATAGACACCCAATGTTGACCTCTGGCCTCCACAGGAAAATGTACATGCATGTATCTGTATACACCTGTGCACACACACAAACGTACACATTCATATAGCATACACACACAGACGTGCACACATTTATAGCAAAAAACACAATTATACATGCGCATCCACACACAAATAGAACAGAAGGTTTTTAGTGAAAAGTTAGGGTCTACCCTTAGCTTTCCACAGAATGAATCACTGTTCAGAATTTCTTGTAGATGCTTCCAGCTAAGCGTGTACAAGCATGCATCAGCACACTTGTGTTAGGTGACTGAGGGCATAATGTATGAATAATTTATTATTCTTCACTTCTAATCAACACACATTTTCTATACCATTAAAAAAGTCACTGTTTAAACTCTCTTTATTGACTTCCCAACATTTTATCTTATTAATACAGTTGATACAGTTGACTTAACCTTTTCCCCATTGTTGGACTTGCACTCAGGTGAGGAGCAGGAAGAAGAACCTGAGTCAGAATGAAGTGTCCGGAGGAGGAAGCAAGATGGGCTATCCTGAGGGCCCACCAGGCCCAAACCACTTTTCTCTTTCTTCTACTGTTCCACAGAGTTAGGCACTGCCCCACTTTCCAGATGAGGAAAATGAGGCACACAGAGAAGTTAAGGAGGAACTGGTTCGTAGGTTAGAAGCCAGAGCCATTCATTCATTCATTCTCCATTCACTCCAGTAACATGTACATGCCAGGCATCAGGGGCTCAGAATGGAAAAGGGACAGTCCTTGTCCCCACAGTTGTATGAAGATGGATATGTAGACAAACTGACACTACCCAGCATGGGAAAGGGACATGCAAGGTGCTTTGGGGGTCCAACTCGGCAGCACTTCCTCTTTCAGACTCCAAAGGTCGAAAAGGACTTTGTGGAGGAGGTGGCCTATACAGAGTCAGGTCTTAGGCGCCAAAGCAGGAAGTGCCAGCGAGGTTGAACCACCCCTGCAATCTCTCCTCCCTCTGGGATTGATCTGCACCCTGTTCACTGGAGGTTTGGGGAACTCCCCCTCCTCGGGGCTTGCCCCCTAGCTTCCTGCCCTTCAGGACATGACTTTTCATGTTCCCACAGCAGCAGAGTGGGTGGCAGATCTGTAATGTCTGAAAATATATTCAAGAAAGTGATTCGGGTTCACCTTCTAGAAATTCAGAAAATGTTCATCATACTGTCAGGAAAGAGAGAAGAGCATAGGAGACTGGTCAGTGCCTGGGTTTGGATGAACGCATCAGGGCCGGGGTTCCAGTGAACGCACCAGGACCGGGATTCCGATGAACGCATCAGGGCCGGGGTTCCGAAGAACGCATCAGGACTGGGGTTCTGCTTCCACCTGCCCTGGAACACTAGAAAATAGCTGATGGGGGCTAGAGCTTAAGATGACAAGCCACAGAAACAGACCCTGATAATCTTAAACAAAGAAGGAGATCCACTGCATACAACTCACAAAGATTTTAGATGTGATAGTCCTGAAAAGTAGGCATTAAACAAACAAACAAAAACAGCCATGGGCTCACAGCAGATATAAAACCATCATCATTTGACATGAAGAACTGTGCTCAGGATGATGCACCACAGCATCCAGATAGCACAGCAGAAAGGACTGCAGAAGAGGGCCCTCAGGGCCCAGCAGCCAAGCCTGAGGCCGGAGAGTCTGGCTGGACTGGCCTCCGTCTGCACCCAGGCCTGCTACAGTAAGCCTGAAGGCAGCTGATCTGCCCCTGGCCTTGGTAGGAAGGAGGTGTGGGGCACCATTCCTCAAGTCAAGGCACAAGAGAAAGCCCTATCCACTGGACAGGAGGCTTTGGGTTCTGTACAACCATCACCTAGGCTACGTTAGAAAGAGTTACAAGAAAATGTTAAGTAGAGTTTAGCACATGTCAGATACTCAGTTAACGCTGATAAAGGGCACTTGGCTGCCGTTGATGTTATTGTTTATTACTATACACTTTCTTCTTTTTAAAATTAAAGTACAGCTAGTTTTCACTCTAGAAGTAGTTTCTAAGTTTCCTCCCTCCCTCCTTTCCTCTTCTTTCTGTTCTTCTGAACAGCTGAGATGGTCTGTGTGTGCCCTCTCTTGAGTCTATGCATTTTCCTGTATTATTAAAGACATTTTGTAATCATCATTCTGTAACAGCTGGATTTTGGAGGTCATGGAGTGGTATGTATTTATAAATTATGAACATCCTTTTAAAAAATTCAGATTCCGAAATTCTTTGAAATACCAATCTATATTTAATTGACTTCTGACCCTGAGCGAAACACTTATTTCTCCGGAAGTTGCTTGCTATCATTCCCACAACTCTGATTCAGGCAAGGGAACATGCACCAGGATGCACACACGCACCTCTTTACGTTCAAGGGGTCCTTCTGATGCGGCCAAAAGGAGTGCCCGCAGTCCCACTGTCATCTTGATTCCACTAGTCTGCCCACTGCTTTCTCACGTTCTCAATATGCTCAACCACTGATTAGGCTGAAGTGGTTTTTCCTGCCTGTGCAATTACCTGCCATTAGTGGAAAGTGTTCCAGATCTGTCTCTTGCCAGCTTGGGACTTCAGGCAATTTTCTTAGATTTCTCAATCTGTTTTGGTAAAATGTGTATGTATAGATGCTTCAGACTGCAAGTTTTTCCTCTTTGTTTCTTCCACATTCTCCTCGGCTCCCTGACACGCCCCTCACACCCCCACCCCGCCCTGCCCCGCCTCGCCCCCCGCTGTTGCAGGTCAGCCGTGGGCTGGGTTCCCGGAAGCGGCTCTGCTTGAGACAGCCCTGGTGCCACTGGGGAATCAGGTGACCTGGCTCCCCACCGGGGTGACTAAAATACCAGTGATGCAGATTATTTGGACTTCCTGGGCAGGGCCCGCCACCGCTGCCTCTGGAAAGGCTTTGGAAGCAACAATAATTAATATTTTGCCAGGTGTGATTCTCATCACTCCGCCCAGCAAGGAAGGGGTCCCACCCTGAAGCAGGGTGCTCCTGGGAACTGCCCCGGCGGCATTCTCTGGCCTGGGATTGTGCTCCGTGTGATTCCGGCAGAGCCGCGGGCAGGGGCTGGCCCCAACCTTGCCCCAGGGATTTAGATGCCTAGCGGAGTGGGGCACTCACACCCCCTATCCGAACGCCTCCGGTCACCAGGAGGGAAGTACCGATTGCTTTCCCCTAGTTCACTCTGGACCCCTGACTCCTGGCTGGGTGTCCTGGTCGCCAATGTGAGCATAACATGCCCAGGGCAGAGAGATCAAGGGGGTGGGGGTGAAATCGTCCTTCCATCTAGCTTTATCCTAGATGGGATTACAGACAGGCATATGCCAGCACAATCAGCACAATCCTTCCTTCCTTCCTTCCTTCCTTCCTTCCTTCCTTCCTTCCTTCCTTCCTTCCTCCCTCCCTCCCTCCCTCCCTCCCTCCCTCCCTCCCTCCCTCCCTCCTTCCTTCCTTCCTTCCTTCCTTCCTTCCTTCCTTCCTTCCTTCCTTCCTTCCTTCCATCTTTTTGAGACAGGATCTCCCTGTGGCCCCAGCTGGCCTGAACCTAAATATGTAGACCAAGCTGGCCTTGAACTCACATAGATCCATCTGCCTCTGCCTCCCCAGGGCTAGGGTGAAAGGTGTATATCACCAAGTCTGGCTCCAGCCCCACTTTTTATAATTTTTGAGAGGGTTATGATTAGAAGGATCCTTCTACATGCTGAAAGGATACCGCCCTCTTCCAATGTGTGCATTGGTTGCTGATGCTGTATTTGCTAGAACAGGTTGTGTGTAAAGGGCTGAGCAGTCTTGGTGTTTGGTGGATTACTATATTGGGAGGCAGCTGAACCCAGGAGAACTGCCCTGGGGAAGAGTTCTAAAGGACCTGGAGTCAGAGATGGAACCAATTTGCTCACCTTGGGTGAGAATTAGCTGCTATACATAGGGGATGACTGGCTCATAACAAGGGCCCAGTGAATGGTCCACAATGAAGAAGGATGAGGAGGTGACAGGAAAAGAAAGACAGAAAGAGCCTGAGAAGTGCACCTTAGTCCCAGGTACAGCTGTGCTCTGGTTCACTAATGTGAGACCTTAAAGACATCATGATCCTTTTTATAGTTCATAGTTTTTTTTTTCTTCTGAGAAAGAATGATTCTTTATTCCACCTTATGGTAGTCTCTGGTTATAATAATGTAAGAAAATAACTGTTGGGCTGGAGAGATGGCTCAGCAGTTAAGAGCACTGGCTGCTTTTGCAGATGATTGGGGTTCAGTTCCCAGCACCCACATTGCAGCTAACAACCACCTATAACTCCACATCTCCAGGAGATCTGATGCCCTCTTTTGGCCTCCACTGGCATTATACTCACATGGCATACTTACATACCTGCAGGTAAAACATTTATAAAAAATTAAATAGATAAAAGTTTTAAAAGATAGTAACTGTCATTGTATACTGTCACATATCTTATATCTTTGCTTTGTTTTGATTTTGAGATTGGGTCTCACTATATAGCCCAGGTTGGCCTTAAACACATGGTCCTGCTGCCCTCCGCCTCTCAAGTACTGGGATTATAGGTGTGTGCCACCATACCCAGCCTGTCTTATATAAAGTTTGATTTTCATGACAACTCTGTTAGTAGCTACAAAGTACATCAGTGTCATTATACTGTTAAGAAAATAGAAGCTTAGGGCAGGAGAGCTGGCTCAGCAGTTAAGAGCAATGGCTCTTCTTACAGAGGACCCAGGTTCAGTTCCTAGCACCCACATGGCAGTTAAAAACCATCTGTAACTCCAGGTTCCAACACCCTCTTCTGGTCTCTATGGGCACTTATGCACATATAGGCAAAATACTCATGCACATAAAATAAAATTAAATAAATTTTAAGAAAGAAAATAAGGGCTTGAGAAGTAAAGTGGACTGTCCAAAAGATAGCTTTATTATGGTTTTGGACTCAGGAAGATAGAGAGCAGCTGCCTTTTGGGGGCCTTCTATCTCTTCAGAGAAGTATTTTCTCCGTGATTGAGACAGTGGCTGGCCCCAAGGTCCTGGAGATGCTCATGCAACAGGAGGCTGCACTCCTTCTTGGTTTCACTGCCAAGTTTCCCCCATCCACCCACACCCCGGTCTCAGCACAATGGCTTTTCCCAAAGACCATGTCACTCTTGACAGTGACACTCTGAGAAGAGTTCTGTGGTTGAATCACAGTGACCACTTCCTGTTCCATTCAGGGTCCTCTTTTCTTGAAAGCCTGTACTCTGCCACTTAGTAATAGGTACCACAAGGAATGTCCTCGGGTGGCCTCTGGAGGTTAGTCAGTCCTTCTATAACCTCATCCTATCAACCTTAGCTTGGACCCATTTCACAGCTGTCTGGTGGGAGACCCTGGTTGTCCCAGAAGGCTGGCAGGGACAGGTGGGTGGATGCTCAAATCTCAGTCATTAAGGAAAGGAGATAATCACTGATTCTGTGAGCTTCTCACGGGCACCTAATGCATTGGACCTCTTGTCTTCAGTACATGGGTCAGGATAGCAAATGGAAAGACAAATGCCAAAGGATTATGGGAAGTGGGGAGTTCTTTTCTACTTACTCAGAAAGGGCTTCCTGGAGGCTGACAAATTGTCCTGACCACAGAGCCCAAGAGGCAAAGAAGTCATAAGCTACTTGAGGGGCTGTCTGAGGAGGAGACTTCCCCTGGGTAGCTGGGCACAGGCAGAGTCTAATACCATCAGGGCTAGACTGAAATCTTTGGAAGTCTTTCTGTTGTTTTCTTTTGAGACAGGGTCTCATGTAGTCCAGGCTAGCTTCAAACTGAAAAGAACCTTGAGCTCCTGATCCTCCTGCCTGTACCTGTTGGTGCTGGGATTACAGGTCTGTGGCACTATGCCCAGCTTAGAAGTCTTAAAATTCTAAAGGTTGAGGTGTTTCTTGCCTCAAAAACAATAGAAAATGAAACTATGTAACTCCTAAACACATCTGGGAGCGGAGGCTCATACATATATCTGATATAAACTAAATAAAAACCCTGGGTTAAAACGTTTCCAAAATGCCTTCAAAAAACACAATAGGTGATTTAATTAGTATGACAGAGAGCAGGCTACTGCAACCTAATGATGCTCCTTAGGTTCTCAACCTCTTCCTCATATTTACTGACTTTCAATTTACAAATGTTTTTTCATAACACTGAAATGTTTATTTTCTAGTACAGAGTTCATCAAAGGAAAAAGCAGGCCTGTCTATGATAGAACAAACAAGAAAAATGTCCCCCCAAAAGAAACAGCTCAAGGGGTGGGGATAATAAGAGACAGGTATTCTCCAGGGGAATGGGGAAAATGGGAGTACTTCAGCTCACGGGGGGGGCGGGGGGGGAAGGGAGGTTAGACAGGGAGCAAGAGAGGAGCGACAAGTAATGCTCAGTTAGGTGCTGGGGAAAACCAGAGGCAAATGTATTAGTTCAAAAGTCCACTAAGAGATATACATGTAATGAGTGCATTTGAGTGCATGTGCATAGCTGAAAGTGATATAACAAGCAACAAGGTGCCAGTCAGGAGAAACCTCTCTTGTTCTTGGTCAGGGTAGTCTTAGACTCTCCCAAGGTAACACAGGCTATTGCCACAGCCCTTGATTGCCTCCCAGAACTTGAAGGTAAGACCCTATTGCTGAAGACAGGACATACTTCAGACACAGGACTTGGAGCCATGGACCTGAAACTGACCAGAAAGCCTCATTAAAAATAATGGGGCTGGAGAGATGGCTCCATGGTTAAGAGCTTACAGAGGTTCTTACAGAGGACCTGGGCTTGTTTCCTAGAACACACAGGATGGCTAACAACTGTCCACAACTCTAGTTCCAGGGAGATCTGATGCCCTCTTCTGGCCTCAGGCATTGTACACAGGCAAAACACTCATAAATAAATAAAGAAAGAAACAAACAAACAACTTTTTAAGCTAGGCACGGTGGCACACACTTGTAATGCACAACACGAGGCCATTTCATATAATGGACTTGAGCCACCATAGATTTGGGAATTCAAAAGAGGGGCCTGGAACTAATCCCCTTAGTCCCTAGGCTCAGTAAGCCTCTTTTCCCAATCTGGTTCTGCAGATATAGCTCTGGAGAAATGGCGTCCTGACAAGTTCCCACCTCACCCACCAGGCCTTCTGTCACAACTGGTCCATCATTGTTGACGAAATTACCGCTTATCTAGTGTCATCTACATTTCCCAAATCTCATCAGCCTTGTTTGCAAATCTCTCCAAAGGTGAGTTCTTTCCACACATTTCCACTGGCTTTCTGTTGTTGAGGGCAAAGCTCTCTGATGTGTCTCTAAAGGCAGGAAGGAAAGGAGGGTATTTCTGCAAGGCTGATAGTAGCAAATTTGGTTCCTGGGACAAACAGCAGAAAATGAGGGCTCAGATGAGAAGGGCACCCCTCGGGGAAGAGATGTGGGGGGAGCAGACACCCTGGTCATACACATATTCCTTGGCTTCCTGGCCTGAGCCACTCCAATCTCCATTCTCATGTTGCCTCTTTCCTTTGATTTTGGACCCATCTGGTAATCCAAGATAGTCTCTGTATCTCAAAACCCTTAACTATCAAGCCAGCAAAGGCCCTCACGGGTGCTTGGGATGAGGATGTGGATATTTTGGGGTGTTTTTATTGTACCTCTTACCCTAGTAAGTTTCCTTTACTAGCAAACTATGTCTTCAACAAACAGCCCTCCACAGTCCCTTCGAAGTGTGGCTGGTGGAGGTATTCTGAGTGAAGTCTGGGGGAGCCAAGGTATAGAGACTGCACTGAATTTCTCATGCTGTCCTCTATATCCTCTGTGAGAAAGTCACCCTTCCATCTAAGTGCTACTGTTATTATTTGCATTAATTAAACAAACATGTATGAAACAATTCCTGTGTGCCTGGCCCTGTTTGAAGGCCTTTGCCAAAACAAAACCATTTAGTATTCATGGCAACCCATGACCGAAGTACTCCAGCCGTTCTTATTGTGTAGAGGCACAGGAGGGGTAAAGATTACACAGGATTGATTGTAAGTGGCAGGGCTAAGAACAGGGCTGTTTAGCTCCAAAGCCTGTACTCTGTGTATGTGTATGTGTGTGTTTTCACACCCACAAGCTCATGTATGCATGTTTATGTGGGTGTGTGCACCTGTGTGCAAGTGCATGTGGGGGCCAGAGGTCAACGTTGGGTGTTGTTTCTCAGGAACTATACACCTTGTTTTGTAAGACAGGGTATTTTACTTGTTGAGGATGGCCTAGAGCTAGTAGTTGGCTAGTCTGGCTTGCCAGAGAACCCAAGGGGATCTCCTGTCTCTGCGAGGATTATATGTTTGTATGATCATACCCAGCTTTAATTTTTAAAAAATATTTATTTTTTTAAAATTTTATGTGTATGAGTGTATTGCCTGCATGTATGTGAGTGCACCCCTGTTCATGCAATGCCCATGACAGTTGGAAGAGAGCATTGGATCCCCTGGAACTGGAGTTAAAGACAGTTGTTAGCTGCCATGTGGGTGCTGAGAACCAAACCAGGGTTCTCTGCAAGAGCAACCAGTACTCTTAACTACTGAGCCATCTCCCCAGCCACACCCCCACACACACTTTAAATGTTTTAAAAAATGTGGGATCTGAAGTCAAACTCAGGTCTTCAGGCTTGCATGGCAAGTACTTTATTGACTAAGCTATCTCCCCAGCCCGAGTCTGTACTCTGACTCTATACTCTGTCCTCAGAGTCTGGCCAGCCTGATCTTGATCTTTTGATGCTCCTGTCTCTACTTCCCAAGTGCTGGGATTACAGACATGGGTAACTACATCCTGTTTTCTTTTTAAAAAATATTTTATTATTTTTATTTTATGGGTAGGAGTGTATTGCCTGCATGTATTTAAGTGTACCCATGTGGTGAAATGTCTGCGGAAGTCAGAAGAGGACATTGGATCTCCTGGAACTGGAGTTAAGGACAGTTGTGAGTTGTCATGTAGGTGTTGGGAACCAAGTCCAGGTCCTCTGCAAGAGCAACCAGTGTTCTTAATTACTGAGCCATCTCTCACTATGGGTCTCACTATGTAGCCCTGGCTGGCTTCAAATTTACTTTGTAGACCAGGCTGGCCTTGAACTCTCAGAGATCTACCTGCCTCTGCCTCCTGAGTGCTGGGATTAAGGGCAAGCACTACAACAGAGGCTAGCACACTCTGTTGTATGCAGTGCTGTTAGGCTAGCACTCTACCAAACTGATCTGCAAGTCTACCAACTGATCTCTAGCCTCAGTCCCTAACTCTCTTCTGGAGAAGAGAGAATAAGAGCCTTGTGTAATCCTATGAACTCCAGCTGGGATAACAGCCTGGTCTTCGAATAAAAACATAAAGCAATCAATGAACGGATGTGAGCATTACTGTGCACCTACTTGAGAGTCTTTTGTTAATGACAGCCACGGTTGCAAGAAGCATGGAGGTACATACCTGTAATCCCTCATTTGAGACGATGCGCTCCAGGACTGTCCGTGCTATGTAGCAAGACCCTGTCTCAAAAGCCAAAGTGGAAGGGAACATTCGTAGGCTACATCCAAAGACAGTATGGTCTTTATGTCAGCACACGGAGGTGGTTGCTGTGATTTTCCTCCTTCTTCACACCAGTCAGCTGCCACCAGGGTGGCTGGTTAGTTGCCCAAGTCTCATAGCTTGGCCATGTCAGGTATTCCCCGTGAATTGAAATCTGCCTCGCTCCTTAGCCTGCATCCACGTAAGTCAGCAGCTGTTCCCTGAGACCTGCATTTTCAAGTGAGGACCAAGACTAACTCTGAAAAACCAAACAGAAGGAATGAAACAAATATTTTACTAGACAACTATTACATATTAGGCTTTGGTGCCACAATCTTAACATATCTTCTTTGGTTCTGCTAACAATTTTATTGTGACATTTAACAGATTAGACGAAATTCCTAAGGTCCACCGGTAAGGCCAAGGTTCAAAACCAGATCTCTCCAGGGCTGGAGAGATGGCTCAGTGGTTAAGAACACTGACTGCTCTCGCAGAGGACTCGGATTTGATTCCCAACACCCACAAGGTGGCTAACAACTGCTTATAGCTCCTGTTCCAGGGGATCCATGCCTTCTTCTGACCTCCAAGGGTGATGAATGATATGGGTATACTTACACAAATGCAGGCAATATACTCATACACATTTAATAATAAATAAAATATAAATATTATTTTAAAGCCAGGCATGGTGACACATGCCTTTAGTCCCAGCACTCGGGAGGCAGAGGCAGGAGGTTCTCTGTGAATTCAAGGCCAGCCTGGTCTACATAGTGAGTTCCAGGCCAACTGGGGCTACAGGGAGACCCTGTCTCAAAAAGACCAGAAAAAAAAAAATAAGGTCTGCCCATTTGTTTTTTTATGCTTGCCCGGCTCTGGGCTTTGGCTCTCAGCTATAGAATGAGGGAGCTGGACGAGGTGACCTCTGAGCTCCAGCTCAGCGTACGTCTTCATTATTAATTGTGTGCGCATTGCCTGCTGGGCCCTGTGAGTGCACACCCTCGTAAGGCTCTCTGCACTGCTGCTGTTACTTCCGCTTTACAAGTGGGAACCTGAGATTCAAACACACATGTCCAAGAGCACACAAGTAGTTTTTGGCCCAGGCTGTTTCAGAGTGAAATGTAGCAAAAAGATTGCCTCTACCTGGGCTGAAGAGATGGCTCAGGGGCCTAGAACACAGACTGCTCTTGCAGAGGACCTGGGTTCCACCCCTAGCACCTACCTACGAAGTGGCTCACAACTGTCCTTAATTACAGTTCCAGGGGATTCGAAGCCTTCTTCTTATCTCCATGGGCATTGCACACACTGGTGCATTTATGTACATGCAGGCGAAACACATACACATGAAATACAAATAAATAGAAATTTAAAAGATTGTTTTTACTCAGTATTATTAGATTCTTTAGATCTATTAATTTAATTTTATTTTATGTGTATGAGTGTTTTTGCCTGCATGTAAGTGCACCTGTGCCATGCAATGCTCACAGAGGCCAGAGAGGGCATCAGCTTCCTGGAACTGGTTTTATAGATGGCTACCAGCTGTCATATGGGTGCAGAGAACTGAACCTGGGTCT
Organism: Eospalax fontanierii; assembly: GCA_035773235.1. Taxonomy (NCBI): domain Eukaryota; kingdom Metazoa; phylum Chordata; class Mammalia; order Rodentia; family Spalacidae; genus Eospalax; species Eospalax fontanierii. The sequence goes on along the minus strand of CM069544.1, from coordinate 11,530,941 downwards.
TTTGCAAAAGCAATGAATGCTCCTTAAAACCAAATTCCTACTCATGACCCCACACAGTCTCCAGCAGTCTCCAACAGCTTTGGAGAGAGCTATCTCGCATTCCTGTAGCATCAGAACAAAGCCAGGATAGCTGTGGGATGAATTCTTCAATGCGTCAGCCTCTTCCTTTAGATTTCAAAGACACTCACTTCAGTGAAGCTCTGTTAGAGTCAAAAGGTGACAGTGAATGGACGATTGGCTGAGGCTCAGAGTGCAATCCTGGCAGCACAAGGGCTTGACCGGTTTCTCTGATCTTGTTGTCAAGGCAACCTTAGGACCCTCTGTGATTATGAAGTTATTCATCCTCTTGCCTTTTTGTCTTCCAACTGGTTCAAGAGAATTTAGAGACAGCATTTCCCAATGACCTATTTGTAAATGATGGAAGGAGACAGCTAAATAAAAATAGTTCCAAGAACCCTCATGTTCTCAACCAGAAATAGGTATTTTCTAAACACCTTAGTCTGTTTCCTTCATGGCTGTACTCCAGGGATTTACAAGGTGCCTGAAACAGAGGAGGAGCTCAATGAAGGTTGAAAAGCTCAATGAAGGTTCATGCATGCATGAACTGGCAATGGAGAGGAGGTCCCTAAATTTTGCAGGGGCTAAAAACCTGGGGCAGAGTGATAGGTTAAGATTTTCAGCATTGGACCAGTGAGGTGGTTCAGCTGGTAAAGCTGCCTGCTGTGGAGTCTGACAACCTGAGTTCCATCCTTGGGGCCCATATGGTGGGGGAAGGGTCAAATCCCATAGGCTGTTCTCTGACCTCCACACTATGCACTGTGGCACATACACATACATGTACACACATATACACACACACACACAAACACACATGTACAGAGAGAGATAAATATAATTAAAAAAAAAAGATTTGTAGTGGTAACCCACAATAAAAGTACATTGGGACAAGATGGTTCAGTGGGTAAAGATGCTTTTCCTAGATTCAGCCATCAATTTGACAGCCTGGAGTTATTTGAGAGAGTCTCAGTTGGGGGAGTGTCTTGGTGGACTGGCCTGTGGGCATGTCTATAGAGACATTTTCTTGATTGCTATTTGATGTAGGAGGGCCCAGTCTACTGCAGGTGGTACTACCCCTCCTGGACAGGTGTCTTGGGTTGAATAAGAAAGCTGGTTGAGCCCAAGTCAGAGGGAGTAAACCAGTAAGCAGCCTTCCTCCACAGTTCCTGCCTTGAATCCCCACCCTAACTTCCCTCCGTGATGGACTGTGACCTGGAAGTGTTAAGATGAAATAAATCCTTCCCTTCCCCATGTTGCTTTTGGTCACAGTGTTTATCATAGCAACAGGAAACCAACTAGAACAGTGCTCTGCCTCCAGGTCTCACAAACTGAGTTCAATCCCTGAACCCATATGGCAGGAGGAAAGAACAGAGTTCCACAAATTGTCCTCTGACCTCCATGTGAGCACCTTGGCACAGGTGCACCCATCCATGGACTCGTGCATGCGTGCACATACATACACACAGGAATAAATAAAATGTAGTAAATGTGTGTGTGTCTGTGTAGATACAGAAAGCCAAGGTTCAGACTGTATATGAACTGCTAGCCCAGATCTTGCTTCTCGCCTCTCCACATCTGTGAGTTACAGTGTACACATACGAGAGTCCCCTTCCACTCCAGGCTTCTGGTTTGGGGCATCAGGTATGTCATTAGTTCATTCTTTTTTTTTTTTTCTCTTAAATCATAAACTATACCTACTACACATTGACTGTATTATGTTTACAGTTCAATGGGCACACCACCGATATCCAGGACTCTTCTCATTATTCAAAGCTGTCTCTTTAACCTTTTATTCATTCCATTATTCACCTGCTATCTTGAATTTTAGCCACATGTACACAGTGACTGGGTTTGAAGTTTTCAATAATTCTTTTATTACCACCACTACTATTATTATTATGTGTATTTATTTACGGAAGGCAGGAACACATGGGGCATGGACAAGGAGGGCAGAGGACCCCTTGTGGGAGTCAGTTGCCTCCTTCTACCGTGTGAGTCCTGGGGATTGAAGCAAGGTCATCAGGCTTGGTGGCACGTGCCTTTATCCACGGAACCATCTCAGCAGCTCCAAAGTCTTCATTGACTGTTAGTGTGGCATAGGACAGTATTAGTGCTCAGTACATGTTTACTGATTTTGGTTGTATTTTTCAAGACTTCCTTTAGCTTTTTTGATAATGGTGATGCATTTCATCATCATAAGTGTTTATTGAGTGCCCTCTGGTGGGAAAAATGAAAAGTGACGTTCAGAGCCACCCACTTGCCTTTCTAGTATCCGCAGACAATTGTCTTTGTACAGACGTCACACAGTCTAAAATTGGGACTAGTACAAAACTGGTGCACACCTGTAATCCCAACACATGGATCATCATGAGTTCAAGACCAGCCTGGGCTACAAAGTAAATTCCAGGCTAGGCTGGGTAAATTTGGAGATCTTTCCTGTCTTAAAAACCAAAAGCAAGGGACTAGAGAGATGGCTCAACAATTAAGAGCACTTGCTAAGATTTGGTTCCCAGTACCCACATGTAGCTAACAACCATCTGTTAACTTCAGCTTCAAGGGATCTGACACCCTCTTCTGGTCTCTTTGGGCACTAGGCATGCACATTGTGTACATACATACATAGAAGCAAGCACTCATATACATAAAAATAAATACATCTTTTAAAATTGAATTTCATTGAGAAGAAACAACCTTAGGAAAATTATGGCAAAATCTGTAATATCTGTTGAATGTGCTTTTTATATAATTAATACAGAGAATTACACTTTACGTTCTGCTTTCCTAACTATATGAAAATAATGAGTAAAATGGTGTTTCCCAACTTTACATGAGCACCACATATATCAATAGCTAGCAGCTTTAATGGATTTGCTTGTTAACCTTTCCAGTCAGGAAGAGCAGATTTCAGTGTTACTTGCAAGTGTGTCAGAACTGTTTCTGTTTTGTTTTAATAAGTGTTTTAGGGTGAGTGTGGTTGGCATATGCCTTTAATTCTAGAACTCAGGATGCAGATCTCTATGAGTGATCTACATAGTGAGTTCCAGGTTAGCTGGTGCTATATAGTGAGTCAAAAATAAGTAGGTTAGGGACAAGAGAGATGGCTTAGAGGTTAAGAGCACAGGCTGCTCTTGCAGAGGACCCAGGTTCAGTTCCCAGCACCCACATAGAAGCTACTAACTGTCTGTGACTCCAGTTCCAGGGGCTCCAACACCGTCTTCTGACCACCACAAGTATTGCATGACAGGGGTGCACTTACATACATGTAGGCAGTACACTCATACACATAAGATAATAAATATTTTCAAAAATTATTATTAGTGTGTATGTGTATAATGGGGGCACACATGTCACAGTGCATGTATGGAGGCACTGCATGACATGGGTACACTTATATACATACAGGAAAAGCCCTCATGAACACAAAATACTGGGTAAAGATGTTGGCATGCAAGCCTGGCAACATGGGTTCAATCTCCAGGACCCACATAAAGGTAGAAGGAGAGAACTGACACCATAAAGTTGACTCTGACCTCTACACATACACTATAACTTGAGTGCAGGCATGCACACATTCATGCACAAAACAAATGTTTTTTTTTTTTTTTTAAAGTGTTTAATGGAGCTGGCCATGGTGGTACACACCTTTAATCCCAGAACTCTGGAGGCACAGGCAGGTAGATTTCTGTGAGATCGAAGCTAGTTTGGTCTACATAGAGATTTCCAGGTCAGCTGGGACTATTGGGAGACCCTGTCTTTAAAAAAATTCATGTGACTGGAAGAAAAGATTTAAGGCCATGGAGCTTAGGAATTTCATTTTTCACTTTTAGCCAAAATAAAGCGGATGACGCTGGATTTTCAAATTCTTCAATTCTTCATGAATTGCCAGTTACGATAATTTATCTTACATAGTAATAGTTAAATTAAGCATCTTAATGAACATAATGGAAACAAAATTTCAATGATTCTGTTAAGGTAGTTTGGCGTAACACTTTACAAATGTGTAATCAAGATAATAACCTATGGATAAATCGTATTGGAAAGATGGCTCGGCAGCACTTGCTGCTCTTCCGGAAGACTCCAGTGGCTCACAACCACGTGTAACTCCAGGTCCAGGGGATCTGATACCTTCTTCTGGCTTTGGGAAGATGGCATCTTGGATATATGGCACATGTTCCCACAGACACACAAATTTTTAAAAATATTTTATTTATTATATTTATTATTTTTTTAATGTATAGAGTGCCTGCATGCATGTAAGTGCATCATGTCCTGCAAAGCTAGTGGAGTTCAGAAGAGGGCATCAGATCCCTATACAGATGGTTGCTAGCCACCATGTGGGTTCTGGGAACCAAACCTGGTCCACTGCAAGAGCAACTAGTGCTCTTGACTGCTGAGCCATCTCTCCAGTCCCCAGAAAGTTTTTTAAAAAGATAATTGTTGATAAATTGTGAGCCAGTCTTTAACAGTCTATAGAATCTGTTCCTTCAAAAGTTTTCACTTTTATTTTACCATTCACATCTTTGTTTGTTTGTTTGGTTTGGTTGTTTGTTTGAAATGAGGTCTCACTATGTAGCCCTGGCTGGCCTGGAACTTGCTCCGTAGCCTGGACTGTCCTCAAAGTCACAGAGGTCTGCCTGCCTGAGATTAAATGTGTGCACACCACATGCGCCTTTCCTTTCCATCTTATTGAGAATCATACTGCATTCTTTCACTTGTCTCGAAAGCACTAGGATATGAGTTCAACTCCTAGATCTCACATAAAAATGTCAAGGGTTGTACACAGTTGTGATCCCAACACTGTGCTGGCAGAGACAGGCTTATCCCTAGAACATTAAAAGTATTAAAAATACCACACAAGGACGAGAGAGATGGCTCAGAGGGTTAGGGAGTTTGCTGTCAATCCTGTTGACATTAGTTTGTTCTTCAGGACCCATATGGTGGAAGGAGAGAACCGACTTCCACAGTTGTCCTCTGGACTCCACATACATGTCATGGCTTGTATGCATGCCCCTCCCCCCACAATAAATGGGTAGCTATAAAAACATTCAAAATTGTTAAATCACTTGTAAAAGATTGGGACCTTATAAAGACTTTTTTTTTTAACTTCTTGAGACACGTAAAATATTTTGTTTCAAAGTCACAGATTCCAGATGAAACTTTCTCTACTAGTAAGAGTCATATCCCAGGGACTGGACAGATGGCTCAGTGATTAAGAGCACAGACTGCTCTTGCAGAGGACCCAGGTTCAATTCCCAGCACTCACAAGGCAGATAACAACTGTCTGTAATTCCACTTCCAAGGGATCTGATGCCATCTTCTGGCCTCTGTGGGAATTGCACACATGGATGCACTTACATGCAGACAAAACATTTATATACATAAAATAAATAAACATATGAAAAATGGGTCACATTTAAGCATGCAACAATGGTTTATGATCCACTTCCACATTACCACCTAATAAAGTAAATAATCTCACATTTAATGCATTAGCTTTTGCAGATTTAGCTTTTTTTTTTTTTAAACTATACAATTAGATGTTTAGTTCCATTAGCATCACTTTTGGGGAATCTTTCTTGGTTAGGGAGTGTGCAGATGTGCATTCTCATTCAGGCTCTTTACCTTGGGCAGCATACTCAGAATGCTGTCAGCAAGGCAGGGCACTAGAGCATGTCCTCGAATCAAACTGAAACTCAATCTGCGTTTTTTAAAGATAATCATTTACTTAAATCAGAACTTGTCATCACGAAAGTGAAATGAGTTGAATTCCTCTTATCGTCACTATATTCAAATCACACAAATACCAAATCATTGTCATATTGTCAGTACGTGTACACTCAACAATTTGTCATGAAGAATACTTTGCTAACTGTACTTGTCTGAGAATTAATCTTTTCCATCTATGAAAAATACTTGAAATACTTCCTTTGCCACAGATTCACTTGTCATTTCCTGTCATACACTAATGTCTTTAAAAAATTTTTGAGTATGAAAATGCTACTTATGAGACACTCACAAATGATGGTGTTTGTGTGAAATATTGAACACTTGCTTCTATCAATTTTTAAAATTCAGTATTATTTCTTTTAAAGTGTTTTTTTAATGGTTTAAACGTGTCTCCTATGCAAATACTTAGATGAGTGGTTTTCTTAGCTGATTTAGCTAGTGCATTTCTACAAAAAGCACTATAGTTTTAGCCCTTCTTGTTGGGAACCGCCGGCTCCAACATAGTCACCTAATATGGCAGCTGGCAACTGCCAGGATGAGGACCTCTAGTTTAAGGAAGTGTATTGTGATTGGATCTTAGAAGATCTGGGTGCATGATGAGCGTGTGGGCGGGGCGTGATCACAAGGACCTTGATGTAACACTTGACCTTTCGGCTGATTGGTTGGCCCATATGATCTTTTGGCTGATTGGTTGGCCATATTTTGCTTATGTAATGTGTGGGTATATAAGAGGAAGCTGGGGCAATCTGACGCAACATCATCGTGTGTCGTTATTTGTCCTGCTGGTCGGGACACTTCTGAATTAAGCACGCACCACCAAAAAAAAAAAAAAAAAAAACCCTGAACTCAATTCATGACTATTTCAAGCTTCTAACTGGGTGTGGTGGCTCACTCCTATAATTCTAGGATTTAGGAGGCACCACAAATTCTTTGGGTTTTAATTTCTTTGGACTCACTTCAAAGACCTCATATTGCCATTATTAGACAGCCTGGGCTACTTGGCAAATTCAAGGCCATCTTGGCTTCATATGAGACTCTGTCTCAAAACAACAATAAATAAATAATAAATAAACAAGAAATCAGAGGCTGAGGAAGAGGCTTAGTTGACAGAGCGCCCAGCATGAGGGAAGCCCTGAGTTCAAATCCAGAACTGAGGAAGTGGAAGCAGGAGGATCAGAAGTTCAACGTCATCCTCAGTTACACATTTCAAGGCCAGCTTGGGATCATGAAAGCCTGTCTCAAAAAAAAAAAAAAAACAAACGAACAAAAAACCAGCGAGCACAGGCGGCCATCTCAGCCTTGCCTCATGTGAGGAGTTTGAAGATTCTTATCTTCGGATTTCTATATTGTACTACTATAGGAATAGTACACTGACAACTCTGCAGAGCACGCCTCAGTTGTGCATGGTAGCACTGTTCTGGCTGTCTTGCATGGGGGCACCATTATGGGTACTGATCCATCTATCAGGCTGGGCATGCTGGCACTGTTGGGGGTTCTGATCCATCTATCAGGCTGGGCATGCTGGCACTGTTCTGGCTGTCTGCTTGTGCATGGGGACACCGTTCCATCTATCTAGTTGTGCATGCTGGCCCTGTCCTGGTTACCTAGGACCAAGGCTTGGTAATAAGACATAGTCTTTCTTTGCAGATAACAGAATCACTAGTTTTTCTCCCAGGGAGTCATTATGGTAACTATAAGACCACCTTAGATGATATAATATAACCAGGATTCCCAATGCTTATGCTTTATCCAAAGATAAACGTGACCTCGGGCATGTTCTACAGATAGCACAGATTTTATTTCATGACTTCCAGCTCTTTTTCTCAATGCATCCCTGCAGCTAATGCTCACCTTAATGTCTGGTCCAAGGATGGATGGAGTAGCCTGTCTGCTTTCCTTCACTCAGATGCACAAAATCCGAGGCAACAGCAAATGTGACATGTGGGGTAAGAAAGGGCCAGGTCAGCTAGGCACCAATTTCAATTTATCTAAGCATTTCTAAGCCATGATTGTCACATGTTGCAGTTAAGGATGAAAAGTGAGTGAGAAAAGTGCAGGTCCGTGCTTGATTTCAAGAGACCAAATGTTCCCTCTTGGACTGACCAACAGCCTGCCTGACTGGAGGGTAAAATCCAGGGGAAGAGACACAACAAAATATGTGGAAATATTAAAAACAATAGAAGATGAAGGAGATCCAGGCACAGTACTCCCATATGTCTGTGAGGAAAGCAAGAAAAGATCCAGTCTTTCTTTTCTAGGCCTCATCTTCCCATTATGCTGGACTTGCACCTTGCTGGGATGGGAATTTCTTAGGTCTTTCTTTTAGGTAAATTATGATTTGATGGTCTCAACTGTCAATAAGACAGAACCATGATTGAGGACCATCCAAGATGTGCCACTTGCACTTGCAGGAATTAAACAGGTACTAAGCCACAGTAAGGTAAGGTCCTTCCTGATCTTCTGACTGGGGAATGCCCACAGAGTCTCTATCACATACTGCATCGTGGCACACACTTTTAATCCCAGCACTCAGAAGGCAGAAACAAGTAGATCTCTAACTTTGAGGCCAGTGTGGTGTACGTAGTGAGAGCAGGTATCAAAACATGAAAAAGGAGAAAAAAAAGCCTTCAGTGATTTTACCAATACTTGGCTCTTTTGCTTTGGGTGAAGAAGAACATGATGTTGGGAGCAAGAGATAGAGTGAGTGGATGGGAAGTGAAAGAGGACAGGGAAGGGGCTGAGGTCCTATGTTCTGAAGACCTCCGACGGGACCCCACCTCTTAAAGACTCTACAACCTCCCAGTAGCACCACTCTGAGGAACAAGGCTTTCACATGCTTGGGGGATTTCTAAATTATAATAAGCCGGGAAGCCAAATTCAGGCACAAGGAAGGGGAAGTGCAGCAGACATGCACAGAGCGGCCAGAGGTGGCTAGAGATGTGAGAGGCTAGATTGTTTATGACTTAATAGGATTCCCAATGTATATCTCAACATATCTTGTTAAGGAAACCTTTTAATTGCTTAGCTGTTAAGAGCCTGGACCGGGGTTCGGTTCCCAGCACTCACATGGGGACCTGACAACCATCCTTAACTTCATTTCTAGGGGATCTGGTGTCCCCTTCTGCCCTCTGTGGACTTTGCATGACATAGGTGCACTTACATACACGCAGGTAAAACACATAAAAAATTAAAATAATAAAGAAAATCTTTAAAAAATATTTATTATTTTGTTTGTTATGTTTGCTTGCATGAAGTTTATGTGTATCATGTGCATGCAAGAGCCCACAGAGGTCAGAAGAGAGTGTCAGATCCCCTGGAACTGGGTTACAGGCAGTTGTGAGTGGCCATGTGGATTCTGGGAACTGAACTCAGGTCCTCGTGCCTGGCCAGCAATCACTTTACCGCCTAAGCCATCTCCCCAGTCCCCTACAGTGTATTTTCTTCTAATGGTTACAAACCATTTCACTTTGACATTTGGTATTCTGTAATATGTATCAAAAGGTGGCACATATGAGCCAGGTCCTTTGTGGTGACCTTTCTAGATTATATTATAGAGGGCAGTGAAGTACGGGCTTCTGGGATGTTTATTATCACATGATTAAATTTTAAGGGGCTGGAGAGAGGGCTCAGCAGTTAAGAGCACTGTCTCCGCTCTCAGACGACGAGTTTGATTCCCAGCACCCACATGGCTGCTAACAACCATCCTTAACTCCAGGTTTTGGGGAATTCAACACCCTCTTCGGACTCCTTGGGCAGTACAAGACACAGGTGCACTTAGACACACGCAGGCAATACACTCATATACATAAAATAAAAATAAGTTTTAGTCCGAGTGTGGCGATGCACAACTATAATTCCAGAATTTAGGAGGAGGAAACACAAGCATAAGGGGTTCGAGGTCATCCTGACCTATATAACGAGTTTCAGGCCAGCCTGGGCTACATAATGGAGACCGCCTCAAAAACTAACCACAAAACCCCTCCCAAACCAAACACACCCCCCACCACAAATTTTCTAGCGTCCACCTGCCCTTTTGGGGCTGTCAGGCCGGGAGGAGGCTCAAACCCGGCAGGAGGCGCTCTAAAGTAATAGAGAAGAACCCAGCAACCGGAACTCTGAAAGCCGAATTCCGAGGGACAGAAGGCTGACACTGACTCATTCAAGACGAGCCTCGCGCGCGAGACAGTCAGCCTATTTAAACAGCAAGGGAGCCACGTGACCTGCGTCGCACTCCACGATTGGCTGGAGCAGCTTCACTCTGGGCTTTGGCGCCGAATAGGCTCCCCTGGTGGACGCGACCATTGCTCCCGTATACGGGGTAGAACAGGCCAGTCTTTCAACCCAGGCTTCTCCGAATGAGACGTCCAACCCAATTTCAGTGAATGATCTTATGGAACAGCTCTGGTCAAAGGAAAATCCATCTAAGGCCACCTCCAGACGTTGGTTTTCCCCACAAGGGAGCCGGCTTGGTCCTGACTCCCCCCACGCTCCGTGGAGATTCGAGCATGGTTCCGCCCGCAGCGCGGGCTCCGCCTCCGCGGTCGCCGCCATCTTGTTTGGCTGGAGGGGAGAGAGCGGAGCTGGGGGGAGGGGTCTCGCCGGCGCCTCACCTGACCCTGCGCCCCGGCTGTCGCGGCTCTGAGACAACGCCTTCTCCCCGGCGAGGGGCCCGGAGCCATGTACATCAAGCAGGTCAGGCCTGCGGGCGGGACCCTCCCACCGGCCCCGGGCGAGGGGGACCGCTGCTTGTCGCGGGGGTGTCGGGAGGGGGTGGATCCGAGCTGGCCGCGGTGGGGGTGGGGGCTGGAGGAGAGGGACCCCGCGGCCGCAGTGCCTAGCTGCAGCGGCGCGGGCCTGCCCTGGGACGTCGGTCTGTGGAGGCGGCAGAGGGGCGGGGAAGGCCGGGGCGGCCGGGAGAGAGTGTGTATGTGTGTGTGTGTGTGTGTGTGCACGCGCGCGCGTGTGAGGGCCGCGAGGTGCTGCGGGGAGAGGGCCCAGTGCAGGCCGCGGTGTGTGGAGCGGCCTCCGGCAGGGTGTGAACGGTCCCTTCCGGGGCAGGGTGCTTTCTCCGCCTGGATTTACCCAAAAAGGGAAAGGGACCCCGGTGGATGCAGGAGGTGCGGCGACCGCAGGCTCGCTTGTTGACGTGTGTCAAAATGGTCTTCCCGCGCTGAGTCCGCTGCAAGGACGAGCCCATCCGCACTCATTTTGGAGGCGGTTTTCTATTGGCTCCGTGGGCTCCGAGCGCTCCTCCTTTGCTGCATTGACTCCTCTGGTCGGGGAGCCCGGCCCGAGGTGCGCGCGCTGGTCTCGGCATCGGCGGCGGGGGACCTGCTCCCCGGTAGCTGTCTGCTGTATTGCTGCAGTGCGCACCGTGGCCCTCCACTCCGCACAGCCCTTTGTTTTGCGAGCGCTTTTAATGGGTTACAACTTAAAAACCCAAACCTACGCTGCATCAGCCGTGAGTGGGTGGAGACTGGAGGCTGGGTTTTAGCAGATTTTGAACCTGCATGTGTAGGACCTTCATTTTTCTTAAAAGACAGGACCCTCACTTTAGCCATTAAAACCTCCTTGTCAGCTCACCCCTCCCTAACTGAAAACTCCCAAAAGTCATAAGGGCTATGTCAGCATCTCCTGTCACAAAAGCCATGTCAACAACTTGTGGTAGGTGAGATAATGTCTGGGATAATAACAGAAAAAGCCCCTTTTCTAATAAAAATAGACTCCTGGTCAAGACATTTGTCAAGTCAACAATTTGTAATGTGTCACAATGCTTGTGGCATTACTGAGAAAAAGGTTGGACTATGTAAAAGTTGTCTTTTTGTAACCCTGGTTTGTGCCAATCTATACCCTGTATGTCAATATATGATAATTTTGTGGTTTTTTGCTATAAAAGCTTGGTCCGAGCAGGGGGGGGGGGGGGGGGGGGGGGTTGGCATCCCGAGGCCAAGTCACCCACTTGTACAAGTGTGATAATAAACTCCTCATGCTGCTTGCATCTGACGGTCTCGATTCTTGGGACTAACACTCAGACAGCCTAAAGGGGTTCGAGTCCCCTGGGCTGAGAGTGGTAGTGGGGCGAGGCTCCCCGAGGTTGGGCTCTCAGGCAGCTATGGGAGGGGTTCGAGTCCCTTGGGCTGAGAGTGAGAACCAACACATGTTCCAAAACGCAATTTTCTTAAGTGAAATAAAATGTTTTTTTTCTGTCTTGTATTAAATAAAAAACAAGAAAAAAAAAAGTTGACATAGAAGTCCTTTTCGTGTGTGTGTGTGTGTGTTCTCAAGACCATCTCTTATTTATTAGGTGATTATCCAGGGCTTTCGAAGTTACAGAGATCAAACCATTGTAGACCCCTTCAGTTCAAAGCATAATGTTATTGGTAAGTGCCCCTGGTTTAATATATCAGATTTAGAATTGATACAGATAGGTATAGTCTGTATATAAGCCTAAGATGAGAATTCTTTGAATGTTAAGTACATATATGTGTATCTCTTGATGAAATTTCCTTTTTGTCTTTTTATCTGCGCTGGTGAATTACTTATTGTGTAAATGTAAAGTGTTTAGGTGACTCAGTCAAGTGTCAGTTGTTTTGGGTGCTGGTGTACAGCTCAGTAGAAGTGCTTGCTTAGCATGTGTGAAGCCCAGCATGGGGTTACATGTTTTTACTTGAGAACTTTTTTCCATGTGTGAGGATGTGCTTTAAAAACTTTGTGTTTATGGTGAATGAGAACTGTGTGAGCTATTCTGTTCTGTTCGCATGCTCACTGTTGCTCTGTTTGCTTTGTATGAAAGATTATTTATTCAAGATTGTTCTCTCAGTTTGCTTTTGAGTTTGTTTTCTCATTTGTCGAGTGGACTCACAAATTAACCTGTTTTAGGGCTGTTGGGAAGGTAAATGAGAAGGTATATGCTTGAGGATAAAGAACATATTAGTTGCCATCAACAGTGTTTAGTTACTAAAGATTCTTTTGATTCTAATCACATTTTGCTGTTATAGCTGGCAAAACACATTGTGCTGAATTTTTAAAGGATAGGTGAAATTAGTGCTTCTAGAGATCAGAAAGCAGATTGTACTATTGAGTTTTATTATTATAGTATTCTCATTACAGTTTGTTAGGGCAGGTATAGACTGCCTAGTAGTCTGGTGGCTTAAACAGTTCCGGAGGCTAGACGTCCGTGTTTGGGATACTACCATGATTGAGTTCTAGTGAGGGCTCCTTCCTAGCTAATAGATAGCTGACCTCTTGTACACAGGGCTCCTACCCTCATGACTTTTAACTAGTCAACTAGCTCTAGTTATTTCTCAATTCATCCATAGGATAGGTGAGATTTGCATGCAGAATTAGTAAGGAGGAAATACTGAATGCCAGTGTTCACAGAAGCTCCTTAGAAAATCATACTTTATATAAAGTAACTAATAAGAGCTGGGTGTGGTCTCTTAGTCCCATACTCAGGAGACTGAAGTGAGGATTGCTTGAGTTCAGGAATTCAAGGGTCTCAGCATCTCATGTCCTGGGATTATATTATAGGAATATGCCACCATGATTAGCTTCATAATCATTAATAAGGAAAGTCTGCTCTAGACTCAATAATCATTAAGGAAAACCTTACTTGTATTAATCTTGGTTTCCTAGAAGATAGAATAGGCAGGCTAATCTGCTAAGGATTTAATAGGAGGTGCAGTCTGAGGGCAAGAGGAGAGAAAAAGCTAATCTCAGCTTTTTGAAGAAGATACAGCTGGTTTGTGATCATGTTAGATAACTTCAGAGAGATTTTTCTGGACCTACCTTGCCTTGGAAAGGTCAGATTAGAGAAGGCTGGAAGAGGGGTTTGTCTACTGATGCCTGCCATTCATTGGTTAATGTTTATTACATAAGGTATTTATTTATTCCCCCATGCTTTTGGACTTTTCCTCTAGAGACAAACCTCTTAAAGTACTTATGTAGTTACAGCTTCTTTTGGGTATTCATAGATCTGACCTGAAAGCACCTCTAGATTAGGCTGAAATAACCAAAGGTATTGGGAGGCAGCCAAGCATCTGAATCTGGGAGTCTGTATGAACTGGGTCTACCTCAGGACCCTACTAAGCCTATATATTTCTCATAAGTATGCCATCTTAAATAAAAACAGGTTCATCTTATACCATGTTAGCAAATCGGCTGTTTTTTTGAGACAGGGTCTCACTGTGTGTCTGGCTGGCTTGGAAATCTCTGTATATATTGGGTTGGCCTCAAACTTGCAGCAATACACCTGCCTCTGTCTCCTGAAGACTGAGATTGCAAGTGTGTACTGCCACACCCAGCTCAAATAATTTTGTTTTCCATATAGAACCTTGCCACGTAAACCCGGTGGGTATCAAATTCAGGATCTGCTGTAATCTGGAGCATTTGAACAACTTTTTCTTTCCTTCCCTTTCTCCCTCCCTAATTCCTTGACAATTTCATACATGTACAAGATTGAGTTTTCAACTCCTATTACCCTTACCCCCTGAAATCCTTCCCAACAAGTTGCCCCCTCTTTTTTTTTCTGAACTACAATTGTAGTTGGTTGTATGAGTAGGGTATTATTTATTGAAGTATGGGGAACTTTCCTCAGTGGTTATACTGAAAAAAATGACACTCTTCCCCAGCACACATTAATTGCCTATAGGCCCTCTATAAAACACTCCTCTCCAACCTCTGGTTCTTCCATTCTTTCCACCTCCTCTTCTGTGATGTTTGAGTCTTGGAAAGGATGATATAGATGTCCCATTTAGGGCCGAACATGCCATAGTCTCTCTATACTTTCGACCAATTGTGAGCATCTGTATTAACTGCTGCCCACTGCAAAAAGAAATTTCTCTAATGAAGACTGAGAGCAGCACTAATCTGTGTGTATAAACATAAATGTTTAGAAGGCAATTTTATACCATGTCCATTTAGCAAAACCAACAATAGCAGGGTCTTCCCTGGGGCCTGTGACCTCCCCAGCCTTGTGATCTTGGCAAGGTTTACAGTACCAGACATGTTTGCTCCTGTGGGGTGAGTCTGTACATTGGTTACCCCTGTAATAGTCAAGCCACTATTACACTAGTAGGCATATCTTGCCAGGTAGGTTATTACTGTAGTTTATGGGGTTGATGGCTGGGTTAGGACCACTGATGATTTTTCTCCCTCAGCAACTTGCATAGTACCTATCAACACTATGAAAGCTATCCAACAGGGAGGAAATTTCCAGCTCAGGTACAGCTTGAATTTTCAGTGTCCTGCAGTTCAAGTATGTGGCGTATTCAGTAATATGGTTTAAAAAAAAAAAAATTCTTACTTTATGTGTATAAATGTATTTCCTGCATGCATGTAAGTTCCTCTGTGTTGTATAGTGCCTGTTAAGGTCAGAAGAGGGCATCAGATCCCCTGGAACTGGAATTATGAACGGTTGTTAGCCATCATGTGGGTACTGGGAATTTGTCCCGACCAGCAGGACAAATAATGACACACACGACAGATGTTACTTCAGGCTGCAGCTGCCTCCTCTTTATTTTTCCGTCTTATAAACCCACACGTTAGTAAACAAGCTATGGGCCAACCAATCAGCCAAAAGGTCATCCTTCAACCAATCACATTAAAGGTCAGGTATTACACCCTAGGGATCACATGCTGCTCATGTGCTGATCATGCACCTGGAACTTTCTCTGGGCCTATTGTTCTGTACTTCCTCTTCCTGCTATACCACCTCCTGGCTACAGGCCAGCCACTTAGGTGCACATGTTGGAGCCAACTGGCTCCCAATATCTTCCCCTGTTTTACTAACAACAATAGCTGGGACACATGCCTGTCTTAGGTCATGCACGTCAAGATATACCCTTACCCGTCATGAGGTATCTCAGTACCTTTCGCCTGAGAACCCTGTCTTAGGTTGGTATACATCTCACACAGATCTTACCCATCTCTGACTACCGGTCCAGCATACTAAGCTATACTTTGGGGGGAATCACCAGTTTGGACAGCAAGCATGGCCTGTCTAATGATGACTAGGTACTTGTCTCATCTGACAAAGGCACCAAACACACAGGATGGTTGTTAACAGGAGGACTCCATTCAAAGCCATGGTGCCAAACCATTGCTGACACCAGGCTAAAACTCTAGTTATACCAACATTTGCAGTGGAGACACAAGTAGCATTAACAGAAACAATCTGAAACCAGAGAATATAGAATTTGGGTCATCAGGCTTGTGTGGCAAGTGCTTTTATCCCCTCTTGTGTTTGTTTTATTACCTCCCTCTTCCCCCAGTACTGAGGATTGAACTCAGAGCCTAAAGCATTTATAGGTGCTCTATTGCTGAACTTTATCACTAACCTCTTATATGCCATTTTTTGGGGTGCTTTTATTTTGTTTTGGTCTTTTTTGAGACAGGGTCTCCCTGTAGCCCCAGCTGTCCTGGAACTCACTATGTAGATCAGGCTGACCTGGAACTCAAAAATCTATCTGTCTTTGCTTCCCAAGTGCTGCGATCTTAGTGTGCTACCACATCCAGTTTATATGCCATTTTTTAAAGCACTGTCTTTCTGGTATAACCTAACAGATCTCTTTAGGAGTTACTTTGTATTAGAGGTAATAACTTTGGCGTTAATTGGTTCAGTGTGTTTCTTTTACCATTGAGAGAGATTAACATGTTGTTCATGACTCCAGCACCATAAATTTCACTATTCATTTATTAAAAGCATATGTTGCCAGGCATGGTGGCACATGCCTTTAATCCTAACATTTGAGAGACAGAGGCAGGTGAATTTTCTGTGAGTTCGATGTCAACCTCATCTACAGAGCAAGTTTCAGGCCAGCCAGGACTACATAGTGAGAATCTATCTCAAAGTTGGAGGGGGCAAAAATTTCACATATAGAATTATTTCCAAATTCAGGTTTTCTTTCTTTTTTTTTTTTTTTAAGTGCCTTTTGTGGCTGGAGAGATGGTTCAGCAGGTAAGAGTACATACTACTCTTGCAAGGGACTGGAATTTAGTTCCCAGTACCCATGTCTGATGGCTCATGACTATATGTAGCTCCAGCTCCCAGAGATCCAATGCCCTCTTCCGGACTCTACCAGCACCTGTATTCACATGTGTATGTATATATACACAAATTAAGAATAAAATTTTTTAAGTGCCTTATATGGGGCTGGAGAAGTGGCTCAGTGATTAAGAGCACTGACTGCTTTTGCAGAGGACCTGGGTTTGGTGCCCTACACCCACATGGCAACTGATGGGTGCCTAACTCCAGTTCCAGGGGATCTGATGCTGTCTTCTGATCTGCAGGCACTGCACACACAGTGCACTTACATACATACAGACAATACACTTATACATGTAAAACTAAATTTTTTAAATGCCTTATATTTTGTAGTTCCATGAGACTACATAAATATATAAGATTGATTATACATGGTTTAGTGTAAAAATGTTTGGGAGTTTAAAATGCTTAAGCATTTTAGAATGCTAATATGTGAATCTAAATTGCTAAAAGTAGTATGTATAATTTAAATAGAAATTTTCATCCATTCCTATAAATTATGTGTACTATGTAGTAATGTTTAGTTACTTCTGTTTTAAACTATTGGGAAAGAGCAAAAGAATCAATAATAAATTATCTTTGAAAAGAAAAACAACTCTCTAGGGAGTAGGGAGGTGACTCAGTAGAAAACCTGAGTTTGGATCTCATTATTCATATAAAATTGGGGCATGGAAGTATGTGTGTGTAACCTTAACATTAGAGTGGTAGACAAGTGGATTATAGGGGCTTACTGGCCAACAAGTTTAGTTGAAACTTGGTGAGCTCGGGGCTCAGTAAGAAAAAAAAACACCCAATGTTGATTTTTTTACCTCAATATATGCATTCATGGGTGTACATACTTGTACACATATGACACAAAATTAAAAACAAAAGCTGTCTGAAGGCAGGTGTGCTACTGCACACCCATAACCTCAGCTCTCTTGAAGCAGAGACAGTAGGATTAACACAAGTTTGAGGCTAACCTAGACTACATAATGAGTACCAGAGCAATCCGAGCTAAGTAGTAAGACTGTCTCAAAACAGAGCAAACAAATACTGTCTGAAGTTCACACAAAAATTAAACTCATTAGGTAATTACAACTTTTATTGGTTTCTTTGCTTACTACTGGTTGTATTTAGTTTCAGTACTGAGGTATTAAGTTATAAATTTTTTTAACTGATTTAAATTTTTAAAAATTTACTATTTTTTCATATGAAATAACCTCCTCTTTTTGAAATTTTATAGTGGGCAGAAATGGATCTGGAAAAAGTAACTTTTTTTATGGTAGGTATTGATTTTTGGATTTAAAATACATTGACTAATTTTAAGGTAGTTTGTTAAATCATTGGTTTTCTGAGATTATGTCTGCATGAAACTGAAGAAATACTTCATAAATAGTTGTAGTTTAGTGTATAGGTTTTAGAATATTGAGATCTGAATTGTCTTCAGTCTGACTTTGTGAGACAGCAGAAACACTTTTTTCAAATTCTTTTTACTGTAAAAATGGAGGTGTTTATTTTAGATGAACTGTGAGGAAGGTTGGATCAGTATAAAAATACTGTTATCTGTTTGATGTTAATATGGTTGAAAATTTTCTGTAAAGATAAAAATCTATTTACGTATAATATACTGCTCTATTAAGTTCTTTGAGCAGGAAAAAAGTATTAGCAGAATTGAACTGTATAAGGAGGGATTAAAGCTTTTAAATTCTTAGTTGGCTAGTGCTTGAGAAAACAGGGTTTAGTAAGAGTAAAGGTTGTATTTCTTCCCTGCACCTATATTGGAAGGATACTATATACTGTGTGCCCTATAATAGTTGTAATCTGGTGATGGTCAGAGGGCAGATTGAAATAAAAGCGTGTTTTTAGAATTCCACGGGAATGAGGACAGTTTGAATCCATTCATTCCAAGTGATTATGAGAGACAACCAGTTTCTGTCCCAGGCACACATCTCAGTACATGTTCTTACTGACTCTGTGTTCAGAGATCTCTTGGGAACCTGGATCAGGATAGCTGAATAAAAGAGTTCCACATCCTGGGCATAGTGGCTCATCCAGTGAGGTATTCTGTGTGGAGTATAGGGATAGTTCCTCACCGAAGGTAAGGATAGTAAAAGCAGTGCAGGAGAAGTTAGAAATTTAAAATAGTCTCTGTATTTCCTTAGTTTTGAGAAATGTGTTACATAACAAAAGTATCTCAGCTCTGATGTCATTAGACAGTAGGATTTTTTTTCAGTTCATTAAAAACCTTATGGAACTATAGTTGCATTTTTTTGTTGTGCAGTATGTAACTTTACAGTATTACCCTAATGAATCAGTGTATACTTGAACTGGGGTAGACCTGTTTTACTTCTGCTTATCTCTCTATTATTTTGGTACCTGGGTATTTTCTTCTTATTTATTTTATCTGTTTCAGAGAAAACTATATTGTTAAATCATTCTTTCTACCTGATAAGTCTGATATATTGGAAAATTTTCACTAGTTGTTTTTATATATACCAAACAAGTGATTTATCTGCAATGTTTATTACCTGATAAATTGTATTAAGATTTGAGATTATTAATAGGTAATAAATCCTCTTTTGGAATGTACTAATAGTTGTATTTTTGTGTTTCTAGCGATTCAGTTTGTTCTCAGTGATGAATTTAGTCATCTTCGCCCTGAGCAGCGATTGGCTTTGTTGCATGTGAGTAAGACCACTTTAAGACACTGTATTTTTAAACACACATTGTTAATCCTTGCTTTAAAAATTGCTAGGGTAGAGACTCACTCCTGTAAATCCCAGCACTTGGGAGGCTGATGCAGGAGGATTGGCTTGAGATTGAAGCCAGCCACGACCTATAGTTCTAAACCAGCATGAACCACAAGTAAGAGCCTATCTTAAAAAAAAAAATTGGGTTTCAGATCCTTTGTGAACATGACATAGTCTTAACCCCTTGCATGTGCTATTTTGCTGTGAAATTTATTGTACTATTATCAGTTCCAGATAAAGGTCTAATAATTATATAATAATTTGAAGAAAGTTGTAGGACTTGCCTGTAAATGTCTTCCATATGAAATTTTTGTTTTTTATTTTTTTAAATTTTCTATTAGTTTTATGTGTATGCATGTATCACCTGCATGTATGTGAGTACACTGGTGTCATGCAGTGCCCTCAGGAGACAGAAGAGAGCATCAGATCCCCTGGAACTGGAGTTTCGGGCAATTGTTAGCTGCCATGTGGGTTCTGGGATTAGAACCCTGGTCTTTTGTAAGAACAACCAGTGTTCTTAACTGCTGAGCCATCTCTCCAGCTTCCTGTTTTTTTTTTTTATTTTTAAAATTGTCGTCATTATTAACAACATCGTGTGTGTGTGTGTGTGTGTGTGTGTGTGTGTGTGTGTGTGTGTGTGTGTGTATGTGAATGAATGTGGGTACATGTACCAAGGTGCATGTATTAATGTCAAAGGACAACTTTTGGGAGTTTTCTCCATCCACTGTCGGTTCTTACAAATGAATGCAGGTCATCAGGCTTGCATGACAAGGACTTTTTTTTAGCTTGCTGAGCCATCATGTTAGGTCTTGTTTTAGGTATTTTAAGACAGGGCTTCACTTTGTAGCCCAGGCTATCCTAGAAGTTGCTATTTTGGTTTGGTTTGGTTTGGTTTGGGCGGTTTTGGTCTTTCTGAGACAGGGTCTCCCTGTAGCCCCATCTGGCCTGGAACTTGCTATGTAGACCAGGTTGGCCTTGAACTCACAGAGGTCTATCTGCCTCTGCCTCCCGATTGCTAGGGCTAAAGGTGTGTGCCACCATGCCCACCTTCACTATTTTTGTTTGTGTGTCCCTGCTTGTCTGTAAGTGCATCACATATCTATATGTTTCTATAGAGACCAGAGAAGACATTGGTTCTCCTGGAGTTGGGGTTACAGGCTGTGAGATAATTGATGTGGGGTGTTCTGCAAGAGTAGGCAGTACTTTTAACTGCTGAGCCATTGCTCCAGCCCCCAATTATTATCATTTTCTCCTCCTCTGAATTTGTAGCTCAGTAATCAAGACTGTTACTGTATAAGACAATTTTTAGATTTCTCAGACTGGCATTAAGAAAATGTCATAGGTATCATGTTTTCTCTTTGTGCGGGGGATGTAGGAGTGTGTGTTTGTAGGAGCTGTGTGAGTGAAGGCCAGGAATCAGTATTGGGTGTCTTCTATTGCTGCCTTATTTTTTAAGACAAGGTCACTCACTGAATTTGAAGCTCATCAGTTAGTTTGCTTAGGCTGGCCGGCCAACCATTGAGCTCCTGGCACCTGTCTTGTTACTGATTTCCCCCCTTCCCTATCAGGCACCGGGATTATAGACTAGCGGTTATGCCTGCTTTTTACATGGTTGCTGGGGATCTAAATTCAAGATCTTTATGCTTACTTGCCTAGCACTTTATTGACTGAGCCATTTCCCAGCTCAGGTATCATTCTTCATTTTATTGAATCACGACATATTTTCTAGAACCTGTAAATTATCTGGACTTAGCATGTAGTTGTGTCATAGATTGGTCTGAATATAACACATTAGTGGTATGTATTTCGGTAACAGATTTAAAATTATATACAGTGCCTCACATATTTAAAAAAATACATTTCTGGGTCTGGTGATGGCTCAGTTGCTAAGAGCACTGACTACTCTTGCGGAGGACCTGGCTTCGAATCCCAGCACCCACATGGCAGCTATCCACCATCTGTAACTCTAGTTCTAGAGGCTCTAATGCTCTCTTCCAACCTCTGACGATATTGTCCAACATGGGTGTACTTACATGCAGGTAATACACTAATACACATAAAATAAAAATAATAAATTAAAACAAAACATATTTCCAGTAAGAGCAGCCAGTGCTTTTAACTGCTAAGCCATCTCTCTAGCCCTTATTTATTTGAGTCAGGATTTCACTGTGTAGCCTAGGTTGGCCTTGCTCTCAGTGTCAGTTCTCCTGCTTTAGCCCCTCTCAGGTACTGAGATTACAGGTGTGCCACTGCTATGCCTAGCTATACTGGACTTTTTTTTGAAAGCCCCAGCTGGCCTGTTACTCACTGTGTAGATCAGGCTGGCCTGGCTCTGCCTGCTGAGTACTGGGATTAAAGATGTGCGCCACCATACCAGACTGTGCCAGACTATATTGGACTTTAAAAAGCATTTAAAGAGTACGAAAATACCACTTAAGTTACAAATGTCCCATTGCTTTTTGTTTTAGGAAGGTACAGGTCCTCGAGTTATTTCTGCTTTTGTGGAAATCATTTTTGACAATTCAGACAATCGATTACCAGTAAGTGACAGTTACTCATTTTAGTATTGTTGAGAATTTTATTGCTATAGCTAATTTTTTCAAGCTTAAAATTATAACTAAGCATCTATAATTTAGCTCATGTTAAAATAATTTGTAGTTTACTGATTTTGTCTTTATAGTGTAATGACCATTCTGGTAAACAACAAATTAGATTATGTAAACAATTGTAAGGGAAAAAAAAAGTCCTAAATATTCATAGTATCATCGTAAGTGAGATAAGTGAAATTCTAAAATAATTGTGATCAAGGACTTAAAAATGAACTTTCTAAAAAGTTTCTACTTTTATATTTCTTTCAAAGATTGATAAAGAGGAAGTTTCACTTCGGCGAGTTATTGGTGCCAAAAAAGACCAGTATTTCCTGGATAAGAAGATGGTCACGTAAGAATTTTTCTTTATATTTATATCTTCTTTGCAAAGGCATAGATAGGTTCTTATCTAAGATAAACTTACCTAACATTCAACAAATCAGCATCTGCACTATATGATGACACTCAAGTTTCTCTAGGCTAGCTGGTATGAGAGATGGTTCAATTTCTAATCTGTAGTTTCTAATGCTTTTTAACTCAGGAGCTGATTTGTTTATTTGCTTATTGTTAGGTACTTTAAAATTGTATTTATCTGAAAATAATTTCATTGTTTATCAACAGGAAAAATGATGTGATGAACCTCCTTGAAAGTGCTGGGTTTTCTCGAAGCAATCCTTATTATATTGTTAAGCAAGGGAAGGTAAAACAATTGTTCTTTTTTTACAGAAAAAAGGTTTATTTTTTTTAGTATAGTTTTTCCCTGAATAATTGATGAATTTGATTTATTGGTTATAATTGTTAAGTTGGAATAAAAAAACCGGCATTCTTTTTGTGTTCATTAATTTGTTTTGTATTGAAGTTATTTTACATGATTGAAAAATACCAAATGCATTTATTGTATATCTGGGAGGAAGAATCTGAGAGTCTTATTTTCTTAGTGGCCTTTATTACCTAATGAGATGCAGTTTATTAGAAGACATTGAAGGCTTTGTGGAAGTTAAGAGATCATATCTAAGAATGTTATATAAGTTCTATAGAAGTCCCATTTGACAAAACTACTTTCTAAAAAAGCAGTTAATAATCCACCTAGTTTGTCACAGAATTAGAATATTAAAGTTTCCAGAAGTGTAGCATAATGCTGCATATTATTTTCTCTTGAAGAAATTTTAGCTGATTATTCTGCTTCCTCATTTAATTTTATATATATCAAAGATAGCTTCTTGTCGTAAAATAAGTATTTTTGTTTGTGGATTTTTTTTTTCCTTAGGGGACTGGTCTGGGTATGCACCTTTTTGTTGTTGCTGTTTGTTTGTTTTTTGAGACTGGGTCTCACTGTAGCTCTAGTGGACCTGGAATTTGCTGGGTAGACCAGGATGACCTCAATTTCACAGAGATCTATCTGCCTGCCTCCCAGTTGCTGAGACTAAAGGCATGTATGCCAGGCCCTGTATGTATGTTCTTTAGATAGGTCATAGTTTCGTAGCTCAGAATGGTAGTGCTTTTTTATGTAAAAGTGGGAGAGTAGTCCAGGTGAGTATGGTGGTGTATGCCCTTAATCCCAGCACTGTATAGGCAGAGGCAGGTAGATGAATCTCTGTGAGAGCTAGGCCAACCTGGAGTTCTAGGCCAGCTGGAGCTGCAGAGATCTTGTCTCAACAAAACAAAAAAGGTATGAGAATAACTCATTTTAATTTCTTCAGTGCAGTAGTATAGCATTTTGACTTTCAGTGATTAAGTTGCATGCCACTTAGGTTCTCCCAGTGTCTAGATATTAAAGCGTATATCATTCTTGTCATGTTTTCTTAATTGAAAAAAACATTTATTATTATTTTTATGTATATGAGTGTTTTGCCTGCATGTATGTAAGGAGGACTGAAAGAGGGCATTGGATCCCCTGAAATGAGTTATGGAGAGCTGTTAGCTACCATATGGGTGCTGGGAATCGAACCTGGGTCCTCTAGAAGAATAACAAGTGTTATTCTCTAAGTAAAGGAGCTATAGAAATGTTAGTGTAGGGGCTGGGGAGATAGCTTAGTTGGTAAGTAGTGCCTGCCATGGAAGAGAAGACTTGTGTTTGATGATTCCCAACACCCATGTAAAAAGATGGGTATCATGGTACATTCTTGTAATCCAGTTGTTGGAGGGGTGGAGATCCGTGGGGTTGCCAGTACGCCAGCTTAGCTGAAACAGTGAGCCCTAGGTCCCAGTGAGACCTGGTCTTAAAAAACAAGGTGGGTAAATCTTGAAGAACAGAACCCAAGGTTGACCTCTGACTCCCACAAGCATGTGCATACATACAAAAAGAAATGTTAGTATGTTTACTATGTATAACTTATTGGTTGTTGTAATCTGCTAAAAACTTAGCCTACTAAAAAATCCTTCCAGAGCCAAGCATGATGGTGCACTTCTATAATTTCAGCACTTGAGCAGAAGCAGAAGGATTGCAAATTTGAGGCTGCTTCTGAGCTGCATAGCAAGACCCTGACTCAAAAAAAAAAAAAAATCAAAAAACAATTTTTAAAACCTTAAGGGGTAATCAATAAGTGATGTTATAAACTATTTTTTCAAAATTTTTAGATCAACCAGATGGCAACAGCTCCGGATTCTCAGAGATTAAAACTGCTGAGAGAAGTCGCTGGTACTAGAGTATATGATGAGCGGAAAGAAGAGAGCATCTCCTTAATGAAAGAAACAGGTAGCATAAGTCATGCTGCCTCACTGTTGAAAAATATTTTCTCATTATGTTATAATAGTTAAGGATAATTGTTCTCAGAAATGTATGTTAATTTACTGCATACTGAATCGAGAAAAAAATAGTTTTAGGTAATTAAAGGTTTGAAGTTTCCAGTAACTCATCCCCTGAATATAGAAAAAACTATTAGATAATTGGGCCTTTGCAAGTCAACTGTTTTTGACTAGATTCATTGTTAGCAAGGTTGAGTTGGCTGCTTCTTCTTCCCTCCAGATCCTGGAATAGCAATATTAAGTTCTGTGTTGTTCAGAAACAAGTAAATGTAAACTTTTTGCTTGCAATCTTTACTACTACATTTACTTTGGAAACCCTGCTTTGTATTATATCATCACTTAGAGTCAGAAAGTCTTAGTTTCAAAGTCTAATAAACTAGTATGACTTTAGACTTGGTCTCTCTCGTCTAAAACTTCCCCATTTGCAAAGTCCTGCTTGTAAATTATGGCAAGTACAGGAATAAAGTAATGTTATGACTGGAATATGGTAGGTAATTGTTATGTGGTAGCTATATGCAGTGCCCTTATTAATAAAAATTGAGTATTAATAATGTCAGTGATGCTAATTTTTTTTCTATCATGCTATGAGAAGGTATGTGAATGTCCTAAGAAAGGCTTAAACTGAGGCCCTTTGCCACATGTAGGAATCATTGTTACCAAGTATAAATTTGTTCTCCAGTGCTTTTCATTAAAAAAGTGTCTTGATTGCCATTTTAACATCTTAGATGTGGTTACCACACGGTATCAAGGAAATAACACTATAGTTCTAAATGGTAATTTTAATTCCTGGTATATTTGAGAAATGATAGTATATGAAAATTGTATTCAACACTACCCTCTCTCCCCATTTTTTTAAAAGAGGGCAAACGTGAAAAAATCAATGAGTTGTTAAAATATATTGAAGAGAGATTACATACTTTAGAGGAAGAAAAGGAAGAACTAGCTCAGTATCAGAAGTGGGATAAAATGAGACGAGCCCTGGAATATACCATTTATAATCAGGAACTTAATGAGACTCGTGCTAAACTTGATGAGGTAAAATACTTAACTTTGACAATCAGTTTAATTTTATTTTATAAATATGTTAAATTCTGTGTATTTATATTTTTCCATGTTGTTTTTTTTTTTAATTTTGTAAAAGTTATTTGTGTATGAGTGTTTTGCCTTCATGTATGTAAATAAATGTGTATGCAGTGCCTGAGGAGGCCCGGAGAAGGTGTCAGATCCTCTGGAACTGGAGTTATAGATGGTTGTCAGCTGCCATGTGGGTGCTAGGGACTGAATCTGGGTCCTCTGGAAGAGAAGCTAGTACTTTTAACTTCTGAGCCATCTCTCCAGTCCCACTTTTCAGTGATTTTAAATAAAATAAAAATTAAATAAAATAAAATAAATAAAAAATAAATAAAAATTAAAAACTTGAGTCTTTGTGTGTTTTGAGATAGTTTTACTGTGTAACCCAAGCTAGCCTTGACTTCTGAGTGTTGAATTATAGGAATTAGCCACCACACCTGGCTAAAAACATAATAAATTCATTAGTTACTAACTTTTTGCTTTAATTTACTGAAAAAATGCATAGAGCTATATTTTTCTTGCTCTGATTGTATCTGAAATACAATAAAATGGTGATGTATGACCAGATATACTCTTGGAGTTTAGAATATATTTTGTAAAATAATATTGGTGATAAACAAAAAATTGTTTCAGGTAATCCTTGAATTTTTTGTTTAAAGAAAATCCCTTTTTTGTAATTTTTTGTTACTGTTTTGAGACAAGGTCTCCCTATGTAGACCAGGCTGGATCTCATAGAAATCCACTTACCTTTGCCTCCCCAGTGTTGGAATTAAAGGTGTATGCCACCACACTGGCTTTTTTGGTAATTTTTAAGTGATTACTATTAGTTTATTTTAGCAGATAACAAACAATTACTGTGTTATGAAAAAGAAATGAATTAGAAATGGTGGCTTGTTTTGTTTTTTCAGCTTTCTGCTAAGCGAGAAACAAGTGGAGAAAAATCCAGACAATTAAGAGATGCCCAGCAGGATGCAAGAGATAAAATGGAGGTAAGATGAAGATGATAGATACGGCCCAGGCTTATTTATGAACATTTCAGTAGTAGCACACCTTTTTAAAGATATATTTCTGTGTGTGTGCGTGTTTTGGTCATGTGGATGTATGCGCACCATGTGTATGCCCACAGAGGCCAGAAGAGAGTATCAGATTCCCTGAAACTGGAGTGCCAGGTGTGGGTGCTGGAAGCTGAGCCTGGGTCCTCTGCAGGAGCACCAAGTGCTCTTAACCGCTGAGCTGTCACTCTACCTAGCATCTAGCAAACTTTTGAATCAGAATTATGGGATGGTAACCGCAAGGGGGCGAGTCATACAGATTAACTATTGGAAAGAAGTTGTAGTAAAAGTTTTAAGTGAAGGAAAAGGAACCAACAGGATGGCTCAGTGGATAAAGGTGATTGCCATGCACCTGAGTTGGAGGCCTGGAACCCATGTAAAGATAGAAGGAGAGAACCAGCTCCACCATACTGTCCTCTGACCGTCACATGTGCACAGTGGCACTGGTGTGCTCACCCCCCATTGTGTGTGCCTGAGCTCACACAACTTATTTTCTTTCAAAAAGAAAAGATAAAGAAAGCAGGGACAGTGGTGTCACAGTTCCTGTGTTGTACTTCTTTGTTTGACTCGTTTCTCTTTTACTTTTTGAATAGGATATTGAACGCCAGGTTAGAGAACTGAAAACAAAAATATCAGCTATGAAAGAAGAAAAGGAACAGCTGAGTGCTGAAAGACAAGAGCAGATTAAGCAAAGGACTAAGTTGGAGCTTAAAGCCAAGGATTTACAAGATGAATTGGCAGGCAATAGTGAACAGCGGGTAAGTTAAATGGGGAAATGAAAGACGAAGTTTTGAGGTGAGTTAGAACTGTGATATATGCATGCTTGAGATTTTTGTAGAAGGTTTGCCTTATTTGATTTGTATTTAGGGAACAATTTAGTACTTTTTTTATTAATTAGTTTTGTTGTAGGATTGAGTTATTTTTAATGACTTATTTTCATGAGAAAACATTTGCCTTGAATGTCTAAATTAAGCAGATTGAGATTGCATTTTTACTTTATTTACAGAAACGTTTATTAAAAGAGAGGCAGAAGCTACTTGAAAAGATAGAAGAAAAGCAGAAAGAACTGGCAGAAACGGAACCTAAATTCAACAGTGTAAAAGAAAAAGAAGAGCGAGGAATTGCCAGGTTAGAATTTTCACCAACACTTGTTATATAGTTCTGTTGTTACCAGTGGTCTCTGGATGTTTCTAGGCGCTCAGCACATTGATTAAAGAACTGGAAAAGATAGATGCACACAGAAAAAGAAAAGCAACAAGTTTTTTTAAGAACAAAGCAAAAATTCATGTTTAGTAGAAACAGGCAGTTATCAGGTTGCCAAGGGGAGTAACTTCTGTTGTTGGAAATGAGGTGTACATGCAGCTCAATGCAGGTGGGGATTCCAGGTTATCAATAGATTACTAAGTGCATTGTTAGGAGAAGGATGTGTGCATGGCCCAAGCCAAGTACAATCCCAAGTTGGCAAGATTTTCCTGTCTACCTGCCTGAGTCCCTCCACTGAACCTACATAGCTGTGTGTTGAGCAAGTATTAGCACAGTAAGGGGATATCATATGCCTACTTCAGATATCCAGTGTTAGCTACTGTGAGCCACGTGGTTTTGGTTTTTGAGATCAGTTCTTTTTAGCCCAGGCTGATCTCTAACTTGAAGTCCTTCTGCTTCATAGAGTGCTAGGATTTATAGGCATGTGCCACCAGACCATGGTCATGTGCTTTTGTACATGCTGCTGTATCACTCAAAGGTCCTGGGAGGTTTGACATTGTGTCCATTTTTATTATTGTGTGTGCACGTATCTATTTTGTGTTCATGTCACAGAATGTGTGGAGGTCAGAGGACAACTTGAAGGGGTTAGTTTTCTTCTTCTACCATGTGGGTTGTAGAGTTCAAACTCAGGTTGTCAGGCTTGGCAGTAAGCATCTACTCACTGAGCCATCTTATTGGTTCCCGTGTCTACTTAAAGTTAAAAACCTGAGGTTCTGAAAGGTTTTATTTGTTTTTGAGGCAGAGTCTTATGTAGCTCATGACTCAGTTCACTTTGTAGCTCAAGATAATTTTGAACTTCTGATCCTCCTGATCCTACCTCCCCACACCAAGTTTTCATGCTGTGCTAGAGGTGAACCCAGGACTTGCATGCTAGGCAAGCACTCTACCAAATCAGCTATATCCTGTCTTGGTTCTGAGAGGTTAAGTAACCTTAGATGACAACTAAATGTTCGGCTTTCAATATGTTAAATTTTAAACCCAAACATTTGGGGGAGGGGAAGTGGGGGAAGGGTGGTGACTAGGATCTCCTGTAGCCTGAAGCTGGCCTTGAATTCCTGATCCTCCTGTCTTAGCTTCAAATTTGGCTGGGATTACAAGTCATGCCCAGCTTTAAATAACATCTTTATGTTTCATTCTGCAACTTTTTAACTTCTAAACATTTTAATATCCATCAAGATTTCACTTTTGTGAAGTTTAGTATGTTTCTTTTTTTTTCTTGAATACTTGGCAGGTACTTTTCTACTTTTCCATTGAACCATGTCTCACCTACCTGTGGTACATTTTTATATCACTTATATTTATTTTAGTAAATAGCCTGTTTATAAATTTTATCCATGTCCAATGGTTTTCATCCTTGTTTTTTAGGAATATTGTATGTAATCAGGACATTTATATTCTATATGTAAAAATAATTTACCTTTTAGAATTTTTTTTATTGTAAGAAGTTGGAAGTGTTTATGTACTAAATATAGTTGGAGCATGTTTCAAAGTTTCTGAGAAGGATGCTAGAATTGTCTAGATTTGCTTATGAACCTCAGACTGTGGGTAAACACTGATCTGTCTGAAATCCTTAGCAAATGGATTATTCTGCTTGACTTTGATTTCAAAGTGAAATTTATGTTATAATAAGACCAGCTAGCCCAAGGAGCTTTATTTAGCAGTTGCTTTTTATACTTATTTCTATTTTATTTTATTGTGGGGTGTGAGTTTGTCACCCGTTGTGTACATGTGGAGGTTAGAGGATAATTTGAAAGAATCTGTTCTCTCTTTCCATCATGTGAGTTCCAGAGATCCAACTCAGGTTATTATCTGGCTTTGGGGTAAGCACCTTTACCCTCTGAGCCATCTTGCTGGGCCTTAATTTCCTTTTCTAATGTAATTTTTTAAAAGGATAGCTTCTGTATGATTGATAGTGATTGTAATTGGACTTATTTCTTGTTCTCTTCTATCTTTTGTAGATTGGCTCAAGCTACCCAGGAAAGAACAGATCTTTATGCAAAGCAGGGTCGAGGAAGCCAGTTTACATCAAAAGAAGAAAGGGATAAGTGGATTAAAAAGGAACTAAAGTCTTTAGATCAGGCTATTAATGACAAGAAAAGACAGATTGCTGCTATACATAAGGATTTGGAGGATACTGAAGCAAATAAAGAGAAAAATCTGGAACAGTATAATGTAAGAACTTCTTTGTTTGGTTTTCGGTTTGTTGTTCTTTGAAACAGTCTCATTCAGTATCCCAGGCTGGCCTGTTACTTACTAAGTAGCCTAAACTGACTAGGGTCAGCTCAAAGCAATCCTGCCTCAACCTCCCAAGTGATGATATAAGTGTGAGCTCCCATGTCTAGCTGTAAGAACTTCTATAACAACTTTATGAAAATCTTTTCGATGAGATAAGCATCCAGTTTTGTCTGCTTTGATATTTTTAAGCAAGTTTGCATGCTGTTCTTAAAATGTACAAACTAGGTACTCACTTAGAAAAGGCCAGGGCAGTTTAATACATATGATATTCTTTTATTTTATTACATTTTAAGTATTCTGTCTATGTATATGCCATGATGTGTGAGTAGAGGTTGGAGAACTAGATTCTTTTCTTCCACCATGTGGATCAAACTCAAGTCTTCTGGTTTGGCAGCAGATACTTTTACCTGCTAAGCCATCTCATTGGTCTCTTTATTTTTGGAAGATACTTAGTCCATCAGTCAGTGTTCATATAGATTAAATATATTTTAACTATGTTTTCCCAAGTTGATAGTATGTACCTACCTAATTTGCTTTTAGTTTTAACTTAGTAGACAAGTCTGAAATAGCTTTATAGTAATTTTATAATTTTCCATTTCTTTTTAACATAATTTTGTTAGTTTAATCTTTTTAAATTTATTTTTAAAGATATATTTTTATTATGTGTATATATATATGTGTGTCTGTGGGTGAGTAGGTGCACATTTGTGTGGTTGCCTGCAGAAGCCAGAAGAGGGCCTTGGATTCCCTGGAGCTGGAATTACAGGTGGTTATGTGCCATCTGGTGTGTGTGCTGGGAACCCAACTCAGGTCCTTTGGAAGAGCAGCAAGCACTTTTAATTTTAAGCCTTCTTTACAGCCCCACTGTCAGCTTTATAACTTCAGAATAATGTTTGTTCAATTAAAAATTGAAGTAGGGGGGCTGAAGAGATGGCTCAGCAGTTAAAAACACTGGCTACTCTTGGAGAGGACCAAGGTTTGATTCCCAGCACCCATATGGTGGCTAACAACTGTGACTCTGGTTCCAAAGGATCTGACACCCTTTTCTGACCTCTGAGGGCATTGTATGACACAGTGCTCTTACATACATGTAGTCAATACACTCACATACATAAGATAAAAAGCATTAACAAAAAATTTAAGTAAAAGAATATTCACTTCAGATTAAGGAAGTAATTCACATTACTTAAATGGGAAATTCTTAAATGGTATGCATGTCCATGTACAAATGAGTGGAATAAGATGAATTGGTGAGAATATGCTTTGTAGGACAGGTATGGAGAAAATAAACCTATACCCTCTGACTCTGCATCAGTCGGTTATTAGTTGTTTTTATTTTTATTTTATGTGTATGAGTATATAGCTTGCATGCGTATAAGTGAATCCATGTTGTTAGCCGCCATGTGAGTGCTGGGAATCAACCTGGGTCCTCTAAGAGCATCCAGTGCTCTTAATAACTGAGCAATCTCCTTGGCCCTGGTTATTGATTTTGAAAAACATGAAAAAACTTAGACTGTTTAAATAGATTGTATGGATGTATATGAACACATGTATTTATATATATCTTAAGTGTGTTTCTTTAAAATATAAGTGCATATTCATGTTCTAATCGTTGATGTAAAGCTAAGGATATTTCTTTTTAGTGTGAATGATTGGAATTTCCAGGGGACTTTCTTACATGACCACACAGTTGATTAAAAATGAGATTTAGATTTAGGATTGTATATATATTATATTTGCATTTACTTGTCATTTTTCTCATGTTTCAGTCTGCACCAGTTCTTTAGACTTGCCTTTTTTTTGTTATAAAGTACCTATAAATTAAATTTCACTTTTGAATGTGCCTAAAATCTGTTATGTTTTTAAAGAAACTGTTCTTTGTGCTCAAATTTTGTTCGGTTAATACTTAATTACATAGCCCAAATGCAAACATACTGGGAAATAAACAGATTTTGTAAGTGTAAGCAATTCAGTGGTAGGTACAATGACCAGGAATAATAGACAATAATATATACTGCACCTGAAAGTCTAGTCTGCTGTGTATGTTAGAATGCTCTATGGAAGGAGTAGAAAACACAGGTTAAATTAGGTAGTAATTACAGGAACAGCAAAATGGTTCGGATGCCAGGCCCAAGACTGGGTTTGACCCTGGGATCAACATGGAGGAAGGAAAAAATAGTCTCCCAAAAGTTGTTCTCTGATCTCTGCACACATGTGGTGGCGCGTGCATGCTGCTCCTCCTAAGCCCCATAATTAAATGTAAAAAACCCAGATAGTCGTCTTAAAATTAGTTAATATGGTTTCAACCATGATAACTACACATCCTTTCTTGAAATAAAGTCCATTTTATCTTGAGTTCATGGACCCACCAACAGTAGCAGATGCTCTCTGAAGAGTCTAATGATAAATATGTTTCTAGTGGGAGTCTGTATTCATGTTCTCTCAAGATTGAATTTTTTTATTTTCCTGTATTTAAGCCACATGTTTTGTTAATTGAGAAGGGTGAAATTTATCCTTTATTTTGGTATACAAGTTGTTCTATAGTGCTGATTGCATTATGTAAAAGCTTCTTGGTATAATCCTTAATTTTTTCATAGTTTATATTAACACTGGCAGTTTAAACAGTGAAATGTCTTTTTGGTGGTTTTATTATAGTTTGTTTTGTTTTGTTATGTAGTATAGCCCCTCCATACTTGTTAGACTAAATTTATCATTTTCTAAGTGGTATTGACAGTAACTTGGCCTCAGCAACTGCTATGGAGGAGAAACATAGTTCTCATATAAACTGTAGTGTAATGTTTGATAGATATTTTTTGTAGGTTATATATTTTTTCTTCTAAAATTCTATAAGGGTAAGCGGTATAGCTCAGAGGTAGAGTAGAGCACTTGACCTAAAATGCTTGGGTATATTCTAAAAATACTAAAGCTTAGATCACTAATGAACAAATTGATTTCATTTTAGCAATGTTTTTCTACAATTCAGTAAAACATTTTTTTTTACATTTATTCATTGTGTCTGTGTATATGTCATAAGAGGTCTGTTCTCTCCTGAGCTCTGAGGATTAAACTTAGATCATCAGCAAGCTCCTTTGCCTGCTGAGCTATCTTGTCAGCTCCTTAAGTTAATATACAGAGTAATGGGTTTCATTATGGTATTTTCATACATTTATGTCATATTTCGTTCCTCTTTCAAAGCCCTCGTAGCTCCTCCTTTCTGCTTTCATAGCACATGTGTTCCATTATAGATCATTACATGGTTTGTGTTATATGATGCTGTACTGTGTCTAATGATCCTTTTGAAATTGGATTTCTTAGTGTTTTCATTGAAATATAGCCAATATACAAATAAATTGGATATGCTTAAATTGTGTCATTTGATGACTTTCAATTGATGTATATACCTGTAAGACTTATCAACACAATTAAGATAATATGTTACTTAAAAGTGTTTCCTATATCCATTAGGAATTCCTCTCTCATTCCTCTTCGCCATATTTTAGCAACCAGTGTTCTGCTTTTTGTCGCTCTGGATTGAATTGAAATTGAATTTTAAATTTGAGTTTTTATTTCCATAGAAACTGGATCAGGATCTCAATGAAGTCAAAGCCCGAGTAGAAGAACTGGACAGAAAATATTATGAAGTAAAAAATAAGAAAGATGAATTACAAAGTGAAAGAAAGTTAGTAACAGATTATGCCTTAATTTTATGTGGTCCTTGTTTTAGTATTTTATTCTAAATTGACTATAATTAGTACATATCATGGGTTTAAAATTAAAGATCATCTGATTCTTATTGATTAGTTATTTGTGGAGAGAGGAGAATGCAGAGCAGCAAGCCCTTGCTGCTAAAAGGGAAGATCTTGAAAAGAAGCAGCAACTTCTTAGAGCGGCAACAGGAAAGGTAGGCAAATTCTTTTCATCACCTGAGTTAGTCAGTCAGTCATTACTGTACAGGAGTTTATTAGCTTTCAACTGACAATAAATAGGTAATAGAATCCATATCCCTTTTAAATATGAAATATTTGATATTTAAATAATATATTGAGAATATGTGTGCAGATTTTATTTTACTATATGCCTTTTTATTTTGTTTTACTTCATTTAACAGGGACTGCCTATGTAGCCTGTGCTGACTTCATACTCATGGTTTTGCTCAGCTTCCAGAATACCAGGACTACAGATATATGCCATCTTACCTGCTTAGAGAAAGAGCTCATTTTTAAGACTAGATCATAGAGCAGAAATCATAGTACAGTGTTGAATGTAGTTATATGTCAAAGAGATGAAATGCTGGATAGAATGTTTAATCTTTAGTATTATGTCTAGACTAATGACATAAAAGGTTCTTTTCTTGCCAGCAGGAGTGCCATTGGTGATACTGATACTTTTCACTGATTTACAGGCCATTTTAAATGGAATAGACAGCATAAACAAAGTGCTAGACCATTTTCGTCGAAAAGGAATAAACCAGCATGTTCAAAATGGCTATCATGGCATCGTGATGAATAACTTTGAATGTGAGCCAGCTTTCTACACTTGTGTAGAAGTCACTGCTGGAAACAGGTAAACTTTATATATATTTAAAAGTGAAAAAGGGAATAAGAATTACCTAAAAACAACTTTTTGTAATTTAGTACAAAATATCCTACGGTATCTTCTCTTTTTTTTTTGGTCTTTTTGAGACAAGGTCTCCCTGTAGCTCCAGCTAGTCTGGAACTCAGAGATCTGTCTGCCTCTGTCTCCTAAGTATTGGGATTAAGGCCTGTGCCACCAGGCCCGGCTCCATTATCTTCTTATATCCTTAGTTCCATATTCAACTTTCTAATTCAAGAAGTAGAAGCTTGATACTTGTTTCTAATTGAAGAAACTAGAACTTTCCCTTTTTAGGCCTCTTCCCATCTTCTTTTCTCGATAGTTTTTTTTTTTTCCTCATACACATTGATTTTACTGTATAGAAAAAAGTAAACTGTGATCCCTGAATGTTTATAACACTTAAAAATCTAACAGTAAAGCTGTTTTATTCTGTTGTATAGGTTATTCTATCACATTGTTGATTCAGATGAAGTCAGTACGAAGATTTTAATGGAGTTTAATAAAATGAATCTTCCTGGAGAGGTCACGTTTCTGCCTCTTAACAAGTTAGATGTGAGGGATACTGCTTATCCTGAAACTAACGTGAGTCAATGTGTGATAATGTTTCTACTGAAATTGTTTTTTATTATAACATCTACTTAATACATGCAAGTGCTTAAGGTGCTTTATATTGGGATTCATTGACCTGTTAGGTACAGATGCTTTCTTTGCATAGAGGATAGACATTGCTGGGTGAGTGTAGGGAGGGAAATGTCATAGCCCAGACATAAACCATTATAAATGTGTTTATCTCTAGAGTGACTGCAGTGTGGTTAGGGAATTAGGAAAGAATCCCTAAGGAACCTGTCGTGTAAAAGGGAATGTCTTAGTTTTCTGTATATGCTTTTAAAAATAGTTTGTAAGTTAAAAGCGACATTTTTGTTGCTAGCTATACACTTTAAAGTTAATTACTGAAAGTGTCTTTCAGATTCCCTCCTTGAGTTGTAATTGCTTTGATCTCACAATGTTGATAGTCGTAAAAAGCTGTCATCCTTGCGAGATTAAGGCAGAACCCAGTCAGAATGATCAGCAGTTTAAATGGAATATTGAGAGTCTTATAAGGTGCTGAAAGGTCTAACTTCCTTCTTGTAGATCTACAGATTATCTCTGAAGTTTTAGAGAGGAAAATTGAGGCTACAGATAATAGTGCATGAATGAAACGAAGAAAGCTAAAGGGTGGGCAAGATGGCTTGTCCAGTAAAGGCGCTAACATCTAGGTTCGGTCCCCTGAACCCACATAGTGGAAGGAGAGAATGACTCCGTCAAGTTGTCCTCTGACATCCACAGGAATATTGTGTCATCCCTGCACAGATAAACACACACACAAATAAGAGCTGGAGATATATGTAGCTCTGTGAAGGCATTTGTAAAATATGTCCAAGATGCTATTTGGCTTCAATCCTCAGCACTTGAGGGAAAAAAATGAATGCCTGTGGAGTGGTTTTATCTCTAGAATATAAAAAGTAACTGAAGTAAGATGATAGACCAGAGAGATCCAAAGAACCATAGTCAGAGTACTGATTACTTCTCTTGGGTAACCATTTTAAGTGACTGGTAGGTAACTTGGAAATGGTTTCTGGACTATTTTGTGCTATATTGTGATTATATTGATGTTCTCTCTATAATTTTTTAAAAGTCCTGAGTTTAGGAAAGAAAAAAAAAAATGAAAATTTTGTAGATGTGGTACATGTGTGTCTGTATGTTTAAATGTGTGATATGTATCTAGGCCAGAGAGTTTCTTCTTCTATCCTTCCCCATCTTCATTTTTGAGACACTGTTAGTTGACTGAATCTAGAGCTTTCTAACTGGCTAGACTGTGTCCACTTTCACATCCCGCATGCTTGCTGGGATTACAGGTGCGTCCTGCCATGCCTGGCTTTCTTATATGATTGTTGGGGAATCTGAATTCAGATCTTCATGCTTGCACAGAAAGCCTTTTACCCCCTGAATCATCTCCTCAGCCTCAAAAATCAATTTTATCTGAATATCTTATCTAAATGTCTATCATATATAAAGTAGTTAAAAGCATTTGCTGCTCTTGCAGAGGACCCGGGTTCAGTTCCCAGCACCCACATGGCAGCTAACAACCACTTATAACTCCAGTTCCAGAGGATCTGAGGGCCTCTTCTTACCTCTGCAGGCACTGCATCCACATGTTACACTTACATAACTGTAAGTGTAGGCAAAATACTAATACATCTAAACAATCTTTTTAAAAAACACTTTGAAGGAATAGTAGTTTTGCATTTATTTAGTCTTCTATGTGATGTACACAATCCCATTTTGTAATTATTAGCTCATTTAATCTTTACAACTATATAAAGTCGATATTATTGTTAGAGTTTTGAACATTAAGTCACTATTAGCTAGATAAGTTAAGCAAGGCATCAGAAACACAGGCAGAACTAGGATTTAAACTTGAGCATTCTAAACTCAGAGCTGCTCTGTCACAGTAGTCAACCTAAACCTTTTGATTATATGAGCAGAATTTCTAGGACAGTTCAGTAGAATGATTCTTTTAAGGTCTTCAGTATAGAAAACAATAATTGTTTTTATTTGTGTTTCATAAAGACATAGATCATAATTCTGCAGACAGGTTTTAATCAACTGTTTTTGTTAACAAAATGTTCATTTTAGGATGCTATTCCTATGATCAGTAAACTGAGGTACAATCCCAGATTTGACAAGGCTTTCAAACATGTATTTGGAAAGACACTTATCTGTCGTAGCATGGAAGTTTCAACCCAGCTGGCCCGTGCTTTTACTATGGACTGTATTACTTTGGAAGGTTTGTATTAGTAATTCTTAGTTTTAAGCAAATTCTAATAAAATATTTAACACATAGAATAAACTATATAATATGTTGCTTGGGCTGTATGTATAGCTGATGAGTACATCTTAGAATTTAGCTATATTTTCAGAGTATTTGAAAATTTGTGTCAGTTTTATGTTTTGTTTTTTCTTTTTTGAGACAAGGTCTCCCTGTAGCCCCAGCTTGCCAGGAACTTAGCCAAGCTGGCCTTAGATCTCACAGAGATTTGCCTACCTCTGCTGGCTGAGTACTGGGACCAAAGGCCTGTACAACCATGCCTGGTCAATTTGATCATTTTTTAATTGTTGAGTGGTTCAAGTAAGAGTACAGAATCTATAAACTTGATATTTAGTTAATATAAGTATAAACCTTTGGTCTTTGGCATTGTGTGTTCCTTTGTTGAACAATGACACACTTGGACCTTTTTTCAAATTTAAATGTGTAAAGTGCTTCGGCTCACAAAACCGGTTTTACTGGCATAATTATTAAAATATTTTATTTTGAGTGTATATATGTGTGTTTTGCCTGTATGTATGTAAGCGTACCTATGTTGTGCTTTGCCTGAGGAGGCCAGAAGAGGGTGTCAGATCTCCTGGAACCAGAGTAGCAGTTGATTGTTCATTGCCATGTGGGTGTTGGGAATCGAACCCCAATCCTCTGCAAGTGGACTGGTGCTCTGAACTGTTGAACCATTTCTCCAGCCCTGATATACTAGTTCTTTAAAATAAGAGATAGCAGAGTGAGCCATGATGATGAATGCCTGTTTGTAATGCCAGGACTCAAAAGGCAGAGGTAGACAGATTTCTATGAGTTCCAGGCCATCCAGGGCTACACAGTAAGACTGACTGTGTGGTGGGGCTGGAGAGTTTGCAGTTAGTCTAATACCTACCAAAATTTTGAAGTACCAAATGCATATAAAATTTTGAGATTTGTTAAGTATAATCTGTCATGAAAATAGCTGTTCTCTTCATAAAGAAATCATAGTTACTAATAATATTGTAGTTCTCATTCATTATAGAAAAAATGCTAAATTTCCTTTCTAGTTTGATAATATGAATTTTTCCCACTTAGATATAAATTTTATCTATATAATTCAGAAAAAGAATTCTTAATACATATTTTTACTTGTCCTAATTTTTTGTATTTTTTTTAAGTAACATTCCTACTTCCAGTTTTATTTCTCTATACTTTTTGTTGTTGTTGAACCATCTGAAAGTAAGTTGTAAATATCATGATTTGTCATCTCTAGAACTTCAAATGGTGTCTCAAAGAATTAAGAACATTCTTCATTACAACATCCTCTCATTGTTACACCTAGAAAATTGAACATTAACATAAAAGATAGTTCCCTCCCATTCCCTTCTTTTTCTTACCTCTGAAAAATTTGATTCTTAGAAATGTCGTATGTTTTGGATTTGTCATACTTATTCCTCATCCTGAGAGTCTAGTCAAACATTCTTGGTATGAGTTCTGAGTGGTATGAGCTGCATCAGGTAATGTCTCCCACTACTAATGATACTGAAATTGATCACTAGCATGTCTGAGTTGTAAAAGTACATTTTCCTCTTTGGAGTAATAAGTGATATATGTGGTTATTCTTTAGACTGCATGAATATCAGGTTCCCTGTCAAAAAAAATTTTTTTTGTATCATTTATTAATTCTTGCCTCAATCGGGGCCTCGGGGCTTCAAAAGAGTGACTTTTAACTTCTTCCATTTATTCTACATTTACTACCTGTCACTTTTGGGCAATAAATCCCTTTAGGTTTTTTTTTGTTTTTTTTTAATGTGTGTATTGTATGCATGTATGTGAGTGCACCTGTGTTGTGCTATGCCCACAGAGGACAAAAGAGGGTGTCATATCCCCTGGAACTGGAGTTAACAGGCAGTTGTTAGCCATCTTGTGGGTGCTGGGATTTGAACCCAGGTCTTCTACAAGAGTAACTGGAGCATCTCTCCAGTACCAGTTTTGTTTTTTTTTTAAATATTCATGTATTTTTAAAATACTGTGCTTCCATATTGCTCAAATTCTTGATGCTTGAATCTTCCCAAATTAAAGACTGCCACTTTTAATACTGAAAAGTTGGCTTAAATTCTTCCTTCCTCATTTTCATGCTGTTAAAGCCTTTAAATTAGTATTCCATTTTAAGTCAGGTTACCATCGAATCAAGAGGCCACAATACAGAGTTGCAATCTCTTATATTTTGTTTATAGGTGACCAAGTCAGTCATCGAGGTGCTCTAACCGGAGGTTATTATGACACCAGAAAGTCTCGACTTGAATTACAGAAAGATGTTAGAAAAGCAGAAGAGGAACTAGGTGAACTTGAAGCAAAGCTCAATGAAAACCTGCGCAGAAATATTGAAAATATCTTTTTTGTGTGTGCTTAATGATAAGCATTATAGAGATATTATAGTATAGATACTCTAATATAGATACTGTAGAGAACTGCATTTGAACTGTAATATATTGTCTTTTCAATGTTGTTTTTTTTTGTTGTTGTTGTTTTTTTTTATGTATACAGTAGGGGAAAAAAATTCCA
Source organism: Eospalax fontanierii (assembly GCA_035773235.1). Taxonomy (NCBI): domain Eukaryota; kingdom Metazoa; phylum Chordata; class Mammalia; order Rodentia; family Spalacidae; genus Eospalax; species Eospalax fontanierii. The sequence goes on along the minus strand of CM069544.1, from coordinate 11,490,442 downwards.
TGAAGACTTTTTAAGTAAAGACGTTGGCCTTTGTTTAAGGTACAAGAGCTTGTTTAACTTACAAAGACTAAGGAAGAAAATTTAAAAACTCAGTTTTGCTTCACTGTTAAGTAGCTGATAGTGAATGTTTTTGAATGAATAAAACTCTCATCGGAATTCATCGTTGTCAGACAGAGAGAAAACTGAAATTTGCCCAGTGTGTTGTGGAAGACCTAATGGTGGTTTCAAGGGAGACTAGGAGGGATCAAGTACTGCCAGTTACTATATAGATGATAGATATGTAAGCATTGGAAAATATCTCTTAGATTTTACTGTCTTGACATCATTTGGTTCAGATTCAGTGTCAATGAATGAAATGGATAAAAGGTACCCAAATCTAAGTAACTGTAGTTCTTCCAAATAAACACAGTACTGCTTGAAGGATAGTTTAGTCACAACTTAAAACTGTTGTGTATGTGCATGTCTTAAAATACCCATGGTGCCTTGGTGTGTACCATGTGTCACCTAATACTAAGAATATAGGTACTTGAGGGGACGGAGAGATGGCTCAGTGATTAAGAGCATTTACTGCTCTTGCAAAGGACCCAGGTTTGGTGTCCAGTACCCACAGGGGAGCTAATAACTTAACACTAAACTTTAGTTCCAGGGAATCTGATGCACTCTTCTGGCTTCCATAGGCACTACACACACACGATATACTTTCATACATGCAGGCAAAACACTCATACAAATAAAAATCTTTTTTACAAAAGAATAATAGGTTCTTGGGGATCAAGAATTTTATTGCTTTAGATATCTTTGAAACTTTTTTTAACTGCAAATTTATAGTGCAAACAACATATAGAAAAAGACAAATGCCTTAGCCTTGACCTTCTAAGGGTCTGTATGTGATGCTTTGAGAACTGCTTAAATTTGGTAAAATGTTAGTGCAGACAATAAGGGGAAATGTTAAAAAGGATGCTCGGTTTTGGGGATGGGGTTCGTGTATAAAGTGCTTGCAGAGCAAGCATTAGGAGCTGAATTTTGATCTCTAGCATGTATGTAAAAAGCTATATAACTCTAGTGCTTGCGGGTGAGGGTGGGGACAGGTTGATCTTAGGAGCTTGCTAGACAGCCAATCTGTCCAATAGGTGAGCTCTAGAAATAGCATGGTGAGCAATAAAGACACCTGATGTTAACACACAAACACACAGAAAAAGGATGTTGATAGTTCCAGTTATCTTGTATTTGGTAATCTAGCTAGATTGAATTATTCCACATTAAATAGATCTAGTCTTCATACCTGATTCCCCAAAGCAATGATTTAAGCATAATAAATTACACAATTTGTTGAATGAAAAAAATATATGTATATACACTCACACACATCATTGTTTAATTTTACATAACTTCCTTTAGGAATCCCCAATTTTAATTTTATATGACTATAGTAAAATAAGTATACATAAATAAAAATTAAAAAAAATTTTTTTTTTTTTGAGACAGGGTCTCCCTATATTCCCAGCTGGCTTGGAACTCACTATGTAGACCAGGCTGTCTTCAGTCTCACAAACATCTGTGTGCCTCTGCCTCCTGAGTGCCTGTATTAAAGAAGTGCGCTAGTATGCCCAGCAAGTATTTGTATTTTGAGAGTAGAATATGTTGTTTGTTTTAATGATTGAACATTTTTAGTGATAGTATTCAATCCAGCAGCATTGTTACAGTCCATAAATTTGTGAAAATAACTTACTTAGAAGATATATGATGTTATGTTTGTGAGAACTAAAGGGAATACAGAGGATCTGTTATATTTATAACCTTTGAAGAATTTTCCTTAGCCTTGTATATGGATTAATAATGAAATTGATCAGTTGATGAACCAAATGCAGCAGATAGAGACCCAACAAAGGAAATTTAAAGCATCCAGAGATAGCATATTGTCAGAAATGAAGATGCTAAAAGAGAAGAGGCAACAGTCAGAGAAAACCTTCATGCCTAAGGTCTGTAAGTATATCTTGCTATAGATTTGTTTCAGTATTATAGACCTTGAGCGGATCATATGTTGTGACGGTTATTGAATTTCACGCCCCCTCCCCCCCTTTTTTCTTTGGTGTATTTGAGAGAGGGTTTTCCTGTAGCCCCAACTGGCCTGGAACTCCCTATGTAGACCAGGCTGGCCTTGAACTCCCTATGTAGACTAGACTGGCCTTGAATTCTCAGAGATCCACCTGCTTCTTGAGTGCTTGGATTAAAGGTGTGTACCACCATACCCACCCTCATGCTGTATTTTTGTGTGAAACCATACCTTTGCATTTCTGTGTATGAACCACACTTAATCCCCATGTACCCAAAGTCTTTTATTGTAGGTTGCATTCAAACTTGCTACCTTAATTGGATTAATAGGTGTTCTGAGATATGGCATAATAGTATTGCCTGACAGTATTTGACTTGTCAGTAGCCATTTTTATCTGGAAAGAATTACTTATTTTATTATTTGTGTTTTGTCCTGATTGTATTAAAATAAGTAGAAAGCAGGCTGTTACAAAGGATAGTTTATTATTGTCTGATAAACTTGAAACAGTTTTCACCCATACTTTTTACTTAGTATATCAGTAGTATTGAGACAACAAAGTAAAAGATAAAAAGAGCTTTCTTTAATTGTATCATACAAAACCAGTGTACCAATTTTTGTCATTGTGAATGTGCCTGGAGATTTTTGTATAGTTAAGCCGTATATCATCTGTTCTCTCAGTTTTGAACTGTAAATACCTGCATAGTTCTAATTAGCAGATTTAGTCCAGGGCATGGAGGTGTAGCACAGAGTAGAGCATTGCCCAGTAGGAATGATGCTGAGGCCCTGGATCCAATTCCCTAGCACCATCAAGAAAAAAAAGAAAAAATTAACTAGTGCAAGTATTCTTGTTTCTTATGGGGTATATCCCAGCAAACTTATCTTAAGTTGTAAATATCACAAGCTAAAAGTGCATTTGTAAACAAAATGGCTTATCAACACATTCTAGTAGTTAATATTTGAACTGATAGGGTTATTTAGCTCACTTTAATATGTATGTTTTCACTATTCTATGTACTATAGTGACTATTGTTAATAAATACCTAATCTCTCATATAGCAACGTAGCTTACAAAGTTTGGAGGCAAGTTTGCATGCTATGGAGTCTACCAGAGAGTCACTAAAAGCGGAACTAGGAACTGATTTGCTTTCTCAACTTAGTCTGGAAGATCAGAAAAGAGTAGATGCACTGAATGATGAGATTCGTCAGCTTCAGCAGGCAAGTACACCTAACAAGAAAGAAGAATCATTGATAATTGACTGTTGCAAGAAGAACCCTTCTTGCTAAGTAAAAAGTATTTGAAAAGGAAGAATATTCAGAAAAAATAAAAATGAATCATGGAATTTTAACAGCCATAGAGTAATAAAGGTCTTGTTAATTTGTTTTGATAAATTGTTTTGATAAACTTCTAGATATGTTGTGATTATATAAAAAATTTTCTTTTTTGTCTTATTTAATGCACATTAAATAAGTAAGTGTATTAATTACTTTTTCTTTTTTCCTTTTTTTAGACAGGGTCTTATTATGTAGTCCTTACTGGCCTAGAACTTGCTATGTAGACCAGGCTGGCCTCACGGGAAATGAATGCCTGTGCTTGGCTAGCTTTCTCTTTTTATACATTTAAGGACCCCAGCCTGTGGAATGGTGCTTCTCACATTCAGGATGGGTCTTCTCACCTCACACAAACTAATCTAGATAATCCCTCTCTCACAGTCATTCTTAGAGGCTTGTCTCTTGGGTGATTCTAGAGCCTGTCATGTTAACAGTGTTAATGGTCACAGTAATATTCAACTTGTTAGCTCTCAGTATATACATAATGTATGCATATGCCCACATGAATATTGATAAGACCATCTTTATATATTGTTTTGACTAAATGTTTTAATAACATTCAGTTTTATTTTTTCTTTGGGATAGGGTCTCTGCATGTAGCTTAGGCTGGTCTCCCAGTTCCTGCTTTAGGATACTTTATCCACACATGTGTAAAATATATACATACATTTTTAGATTTGTGTTTGTATATGTATGGTGCATACACTCACACACACATACATACATACATATGAGGAAATCACAGTAAAATCCTTCTTGGGAATCAGTTACCTCCTCCTACCACTAAGTTCTGGAATTGACCTCAGGTCATCAGGCTTGAGGCAAGCACCTTTACCTACTGAACCATTTTCCCAGCCTAGGACTTTTGAGTTTTATTTTAATACATTGAGATAAATAACACTGAGTCCAAAATGAGAAGTAAGAAAAGAAAGTTGTTTGGACAGCATGTCATCATTACTATTATTACTATTTTTTTAAGTGTTTTACCTGAATGTATGTATACCATGTGCGTGTAGTATCCATGGAGGGTAGGAGATGGCATTGGACTCACTGGAACTGGAGTTGCCATGTAGGTTCTGGAAACTGAATTCAGGTCCTCTGCAAGAACAGCAAATGTTCTTAACTTCTGCGCCATCTCCAGCCCCCCTGGCAGCATTTTTGATAAAAAAGATCCTGATATACACACTCAAAAAACCTATTTAAAAATTGTCTTTTTCTTTTTCAAAATTTTATTTATTTTGTGTGAGTGTATTGCCTGCATGTCAGCCTACCTGTGTCATGCATTGCTGGTGGAAGTTAGAAGAGAGCATCAGATTCCTCTAGAACTGTAATTATAGGCAGTTCGTAGCTGCCATGTGGGTGCTGGGAATCAAACCCAGGTCCCCTGTAAGAACACCCAGTGCTCCTAACCACTGAGCCATCTCTGCAGCTCCTAAAAATTAAATTTTTAAAGAATTTGACTTTGTGTATGTATGAGCATGAACTTGCCATAGTGTATGTGTGCCACAGTTGCATGTGGAGGGCAGAGAACTTTGTGGATTCACTTGTCTCCTTTCATTTTGATTTGGGTTCCAAGGATTAGCTCTAAGTAATCGGGCTGTGTGGCAAGTGCCTTTACATGCTGAGCCATCACTCTGGCCTTTGATAGCATTTCTTGAGACACATATAAATAATTGTTTCTTTTATTCTAGGAAAACAGACAGTTGCTAAATGAAAGAATTAAATTAGAAGGCATTATTACTCGAGTGGAAACATACTTAAATGAGAATCTGAGAAAACGCTTGGACCAAGTGGAACAGGTATATTCTTTTCTGAGGGATTTTTGGTGATCATAAGGTATTAAAAGTACGTCTATGAGAACTTCTGATTGGAAGCATCAGTTATGGAACCCAAAGATGCACTGAAGCTATATATAGTCCTTGAGCTGGTGTTCTACCACTGCCATCTAGTGTGCTATTTTGGGCAAGTCATTTAATATTTCTGTCCCCAGTTTCCTTAAGTGTGAACAAAGTATGATAATAGCACCTACTTTGTATGATTTCAATCTTGATGCATTCTAGGTCTTTAGTGTTAATGGTAATTTCTCAGTAGTTAATTTTTTATGTGTCCGAATGTGTTGTGTGCATATATGTAAGCACACCCATGTTGTGCAAATCCATGGAGCTCAGAAGAGGGTGTTGGATTCCCCTAGAACCGGAGTTATGGATGGTTGTTAGCCACCATGTGGGTGATGGAAATGGAGCCTGGGTCCTCTGCAAGAGCAGACATTGGTCTTAACTACTAAGCCATCTCTCCAACCCCTATTTGCTAATAATTATATCATTAATTTTTTTTTTCTCTTTGACTATATGTTTTTTTGAATATTTATTTGAACATAACAGCTATAGAAACTGCTAGTAGTTAAAATATCTTTAAATTAACAGGGTTCATATTTTGTGGTTTAATGCTTTGTGTTACAGGAACTTAATGAACTGAGAGAGACAGAAGGTGGTACTGTTCTTACTGCCACAACATCAGAACTGGAAGCCATTAATAAAAGAGTAAAAGATACTATGGCAAGATCAGAAGGTAAATAAATGGCCTGTTGTAAAAGTCTTCTCGGTATTTGGTTAAATTTAGTTTGTTTTATAAAATTGTTTACTATCGAATGAAATATCTTAGGTACTCAAAAGCAATTTTTATTTTGTTAAACTGTTTCTGAGTGTTATGGGCCATAGTGAACACATTTTACTTGGTGTATATGAGAGGGGGGTATAGTGGTGAGATCACCTGTAAAATTTGGTTATCTTCTTTTATGTGGAATTCCAGGAATCAAGTTCAGGTCATTAGGCTTGGTGGCAAGCCTCTTTACCCACTGAGCCATCTTATCAGCTCAGTTAACAAAAGATGAAATACCTGAATCAGGGTTTTTTTGTTTTTGTTTTTGTTTTTTTTGTCTTTTTTGAGAGAGGGTCTCCCTGTAGCCCCAGCTGGCCTTGAGCTCACAGAGATCCTTCTGCCTCCACCTCCCATGTGCCAGGATTAAAAGTGTGTGCCAATTTTCTTATTGCTTAGTTTCTGAAACAGCTTTTTTTTTTCACTTTTTATAAACACAGATAATGGAAAATAAAAGGCAGTGATAGAATGTGTAAATTGTAAGAGCTATGAGCTCCACAGGAGGAGGCCATAAAAGTCATAAGTTCTTTAACCAACCATCCCTAAATTGTCAGTCTGGCCTCACTCAAAGTCTTATCAGTTAGTCACTCCCTGATCTAAGGGAGACTGTTTATGGAGCCAGCCTGTCTTTAGGCCCTTGAGGTATACCAGCCTCCTCACTCTAGGAAAGGGATCTTGAAAGAGGGTTTTCCATCATCCAAGGACACCCAAATCCTGTCACCAAACACATCCCAGCTGGACTCAAAAGAATAAAAACTTTTTACCTTTCCTCACTAGGGCACAGAGACTTCTTTCATAGAGAACTGTCTCTGTACTCACTGCACAGAAATATGCTTCTTGGCCTGTTGCAGTCTGACTCTGGTCCTTATTTCTTAACTCTAAACTCCATTCCTTTTTCCTCTCCTAAAATCTAAGTCATAGGATGATTCAAGTAACTCATGCCCTCCTATAAATGACACCCCAAAAAACAAGGAATTACTATCCTAAGGGAGTATCATTACCTCTTAATGCGTGGCTGCAGAGATGACTCAGTGGTCAGGAGCACTGGCTGCTCTTACAGAGGCACTGGGTTTGATTCCCAGCACCCACTTGGCCACTAACAATAGCCTTATCATAACTCCAGTTCCAGGGGAATCTACTGCCCAACACAGGTGCACTTACACACATGCAGGCAATATACACTCATACACATAAAATAAAAATAAAATGTTTTTTAATTACATATGATGTAATTAAGACATGCAAAAGATTCTGCAAATTGTCCTGTGGTAATTCTCTGAGGAAAATTGTCTGAAGTGATTTGTGAATTTCACAGTAAAATTTGAACAGTTGAGAAAACTTCAAACCTACTCATTTTAGAAGATCTGACCATTAAAATCTTCGCTCATATAGCATTTTGATTATGAAATGAGTCTTATATCCTAATTTTGTTTTTATTCCATCTTAGATTTGGATAATTCTATTGACAAAACAGAAGCTGGAATTAAAGAGCTTCAGAAAAGTATGGAACGCTGGAAAAATATGGAGAAAGAACATATGGATGCTATAAACCATGATACTAAAGAACTGGAAAAGATGACTAACCGACAAGGCATGCTGTTAAAGAAGAAAGAAGAATGCATGAAGAAAATTCGAGAGCTCGGATCCCTTCCCCAGGAAGCATTTGAAAAGTACCAGACCCTGAGCCTTAAGCAGGTAAATCTTACTGCATTTAAAATTTAAAGTCTTGGACTAGAGAGATGACTCAATGGTTAAGAGCACTTGTTGCTCTTTCAGAGGACCCCAAGTTCAGTTCCCGTCAACCACATCAAACAGCTCATAGCTGCCTGTAACTCCAGCTCCTGGGTGATCTGATTACCTCCACAGGCTCCTGCATCGCGTGCTGTAGCCACACACATGCACATAATTAAAAAAATTTAAAAATCCTTTTAAAAAAAAAAGAAAAGTCCAATTACAATTTCCTTGTAGTATGTGAATGTATTTATTTATACAATTCTTTTTTTCTCTTTTAGTTGTTTAGAAAACTCGAACAGTGCAACACAGAGTTGAAGAAGTACAGCCATGTTAACAAAAAAGCTTTAGATCAGTTTGTGAATTTTTCTGAGCAGAAAGAAAAGTTGATAAAGCGACAAGAAGAATTGGATAGGGGGTACAAATCAATCATGGAATTGATGAATGTACTTGAACTTCGAAAATATGAAGCTATTCAGTTAACTTTCAAACAGGTATGCTTCTGTTGATAATGAAAACCCCAAATAGATAAAAGCTTCAGTTCCTCAGAGTGTAAGGTAGATCTAATATAAATGAACTAATCCAGCTTATAAGTTACTAAAAATTAGTGTTTTATGTACTCTGGAAAGAATCCCTTTTTTCTGGTTAGAATTAAGAAATACTTCTGATTGCTTATTTTTTTGTCTTTTTGAGATAGGGTCTCTCTGTAGCCCCAGCAGGCATTGTAGACCAGGCTGGCCTCATTCTCACAGAGATCAGCCTGCCTCTGTTCCTCCTGCCCTCTTGCCCCAAGTACTGGGATTAAAGGTGTGCACCACCATGCCCAGAATCCTGATTGTTTTAAAATGTTTGTTTCTAACAAAAATACATACAGTTCTGCCAAGGCAAAATTTAGATTTGAATTGATCTTTTTTTCTTTAAGGTATCTAAGAACTTCAGTGAAGTATTCCAGAAGTTAGTACCTGGTGGCAAAGCGACACTGGTGATGAAGAAAGGAGATGTAGAGGGCAGCCAATCCCAGGATGAAGGAGAAGGGAGTGGTGAAAGTGAGAGGGGCTCTGGGTCACAAAGCAGTGTCCCATCAGTTGACCAGTTCACAGGAGTTGGGATTCGGGTAAAATGCCTTTACCTTCAATTTTCCTCACAGCATTGCTATAGTAGAATTTTTATTTTGTATATCTGTGCCCCTTCGTTTTGAGGGATAAGGAATGGTACCCTTAGAATTTAACACCGTGAATGTTTTCTTAGGTCTCCTTCACAGGAAAGCAAGGGGAGATGAGGGAAATGCAACAGCTTTCAGGTGGACAGAAGTCCTTGGTAGCCCTTGCTCTGATTTTTGCCATTCAGAAATGTGACCCAGCTCCTTTTTACTTGTTTGATGAGATTGACCAAGCTTTGGATGCTCAACACAGAAAGGCCGTGTCAGGTACAGTTTCGATTTTTCCACTCAAAAATGTGCTGGATAGTGGATTGTGGAGATGACTCAGTGGGTGTCTATTGTGCAACCATGAGGACCTGAGTGTGGATCTCCAACACCTACCTAAAGCTGGCACCTGAAGACAGGTGGATCATGGAGGCTCACAGGCCAGCTAGTCTAGTCAAAAGGGCAAGTTCCAGGTTCAGTGAGATGTTCCCCAAAATAAGGTGGAGGACCAACAAGATGGCTCTGCAGGTAAAGGCGCTTGTCACCAAGCCTTGTGACCCGAGAGAGACCTGGGAGAGACACAGAAATAGAAATAATTATTTTTTTTAAGTGTGGAGAGTAACACCAATGTCAGTCTCTGGCCTAAACACATACACTCAAAAGAACTTACTGGACTGGGGATGTAGTTCATTTGATAAAAGTGTTTAGTATGCACAAAATCCTGGGTTTCATGAGCCAGTATTACATAAACTGGACATGGTGGCAGAAGGATCAGGAGTTCAACACTTAACCTTAGCTACATAGTGAGTTTGAGACTTTCTAGGGATTCATGAGACAGTGTCTCAAAGAAAAAAAACTTGCTTAAAGATGATGATGATGTTGGCTTACCTCTGTTGTAGTGGTTTCTTGTTGTATAAGGTATTTGGGTAGATTAGACAGTATTTGGTCAATAAATTATCTTTTAACAGTTTTTAAAAGTTTTGGGATTGACTGTTTTTAGAGTTTAGTTGTGAAAAATAGATGTAATTCTTCCAATTAATTGAAAAATCCACCTCCAGCTAAATCTTTGTACAAAAACTTTAAAATTTGTTTGTCAATGTTAGTCACCTGTGAAAAACAGTATTAATTTTATTAATTGTATTTGAGGCTCTAAATCTTGATCTTAAGCTGAAAAGATTTTAGATAGAAGAACAGGTAGGGAGTGGGGTTTTGTGTCCAGGAGAAAATTTGTTGCTCTGACATATCTAATGCTGTGTTAAAATTTTGTTTCTGCATGTTTTCTTTTTGAGACAATCTCATGTGGCACAAGCTGGTATTAAACTTTGAATATTGTATCCTCCTTCCACCTACCTCCCAAGTGCTGTGATTACATTACTACCACACATGGGTTAGAGAGTTCTTTACAGTAAATAAAATCTTTATATTCTGTAGCTTTAAGAGACCAGGATTAAACATTTTGTTCCTACTTTGAAAAGTCCAGTTGGTAATTTTTACAGAAAGAAAATAAAAATCATAGATTGCTTTGACAGTTTGGAATTTTATACAAGAAAAAGTTGTTTTTCAAATGTCAGGTCTGAAGAAAAGGAATTACTAAATTACTATTTGTTTTCACAGATATGATTATGGAACTTGCTGTGCATGCTCAGTTTATTACTACTACTTTTAGGCCTGAACTGCTTGAATCAGCTGATAAATTCTATGGTGTCAAGTTCAGAAATAAGGTAATTTTATTTTATATGAAATTTATGTTTATTAGTAAATCATTGTATTTGTTGAATTCTAGTTTTATTTTAATTAATAGTGAGAGAAGACTTGGAATGACTTTACTCAGCTGACAGTGTCTTTCTAGAAAATGGAAAACTTTCAGCTTTTGTAAATTTATGTTGATTTTTATTGACATTAAGAGAGCTGGGGATGTGTGTCAGCAGTAAAGTGCTTGCCTAGCATTCACAGCGCCCTGGGTTCTATCCTCAGCAGCCCCCAAGCAAACAAAAAACTTGTTGGGCCTGTAAGATGACTTGACAGGATACCCATAAAGTGCTTCCTTTGGAAGTCTAATGATTTGAGTTTAATCCCTGGAATCCACATAAAGGTGAAAGGAGAGAACTCCATAAAGTTGTCCTCTGACCTCCACATGTATGCTATGGCACATGCATGTCTGTGCTCACACATCATCCAGGCAACAGTAAATGAGTATCTTACTGGCTAGTCATATCAGTGCTTTGATACCAAGTCATTTTTTTTTTTTCCCATCCATACAAGGTTTTTTCCTGTCTCAATAGGGCTGACCTTGAACTTAGGCTCTTCCCGCCTCCCAAGTGCTAAGATTCTAGGCATCACCAGAACACTTAAATGTGTTTAGTCCTTAATAGTTCTAATGTTTGACTGGACCATACAACTCTTCCTGACATCTTCCAACCTTTAAGAGTTTTGGAAAAAATAGAAACTATAAATTGAACAACAAAGGTAATTTAAATATGTAATCAGAAGTACTTATCTAAATGTTTAGAGCATTAATTTTTTTTTTTTTTTTGGTTCTGATTTGTTATTTTGGTGGTGCTAGGCACTAAAACCAGCTCCTTATACATGGTAGGCAAATGGTCTACCAGTGAGTTGCATTATAGCCCTTGTTTTAAGACATTTATAGAGTTTTACTGTATAGGTCAGCCTGGCCTTGAACTCTTTATGTAGCCTAGGCTGCCTTCAAACTAGCAATCCTACCTCTGCTTCCTGAGTGTTGGGATTACAGGTATGACATACTACATTAGGCTGTAGAATGTTTTTTAACCACCCATGTTGAACAAATAGGAATGTGAATAAAGGCTTCAACAATCAGTGCTTCAGAATCATTTGACAAGGTAAAATTTGTAGCTGGCAGACTGAATATATTAAATATGGCCTTGTGTAGTACAAGCACTTAACGGATTCCTTTAACAGAGTGTAACATTTATTCTTCAGGTTAGTCATATTGATGTGATCACAGCGGAGATGGCCAAAGATTTTGTCGAAGACGATACTACACATGGCTAATCGAAAACTGCTACCTACTGTTTTAGAAGATGTGTATAATAATATGGTCTTCATACCCAAGAACTGTAAATTTTAAACCTAAATATTTGGTTATTAAGTTTTCAGATTTAGAATACAGTCTTTTTATATTTCTGTCTTTGTATTTTATAAGATCTCTGTAATGTTACATTTCTACTTACTGTTTAGGAATTTTATTTCCCACACAGCTTTTTGTAAAATGTCCTCCTGTTTTAAATCTTTTGAAATACTCTAAATATTCTTCCTAGTTATCACTTATACTGCCTCTTTTTTTATAGCTTCAATTAAATAATTGGTTTTGTGACAAACTTATTGTTCAATGTGGCTTTTGTCATTGTAATGATTAGAAACAATTTTTTTCTTAAATATTTTGCATAAGAAAATATTACTTTCAGTTAAAAGATTAAAAAAATATGGTTGCATGTTATGTTCATTCCACCAGTGGGTTTTCAGTTCTAACTTGTGTTTCAAACTGTTGAGAACAGTGTAACACTGGGTTCCTTCCTCAGTTAAATAAATCAGAATGCTAAGGAGTGGTGTCCCAGTTATTGCTATGTGTGAAATTCCTTAGGGGATTCTGAGTATCAGGGAGGGTTACTAGAAGCCCTGCTTTAACTCAGTAGTACAGTTCTTTGGAAATCATTTTTTAATTTAATATGACAATGTATTTAAACAGAATTTGTGGGTTTAGGAAAGCAGTTTTAAGTGTAATTTGGAATGCCAAAACCAAAAGTGAACCAAGTAATTTCCTTGTTTTTCTGAATGAGTTAAGATAGTTTCAGAAGACTTTTTGAATGGCCAGGGAATATAGCTCAGTGATGGAGCCCTTGCCTAGTGTGTACAAAGCCCTGGGTTCAGTTGCTAGTACTATTGAAAAAATAAGTCTTTGTTACTGAAACAACACTGGCCCCCTATATCTTTGGGGCATTCTGTTCCTGTTTTTAAATGTCTTTGATGAGCTCTAATTCACATACCATAAAATTTACCCATGTGTTCCTATATTTCAGTATTTTAGTATATTCACAGAATTGTACAGTCATTTCTACAATCTAATTTTAGAGCAGCTTTAGTGGATGTGAGTTGACTCCCTCCTTAGCTTCTGGCAACCATAGATGTCTGTCTGATGCTGTGGAGTGACCCATTTTGGTCATTTCATGTAAGTGGAATCATACAGATAATGTCCTTTGCCACTGGCTTCTTCTCACTTATCATTGTTTTCAAGGTTCATCCAGCATGTGTCATGTCAGAACCTCATTTTTTTTTAATTGCTGAATACTAACCTATTATATGAATATATGCCATAGTTTATCCATTCATCAGTTGGAGACTTAGGTTCTCACCTTTTTGCTACTGTAAACAATGCTGTTATAAATTTCAGTGAGCAAAGTTCTGGGTACCTATTTCTTAGGTACCTAGAATGGAGTTGTTAGGTGGTAGAATAACCATGTTTATTTTGAGGGACTGCCAAGCTTCTCCAAAGGAGATGACCATTTCACATTCCTGTCAGTAATACCATTAGGATTTTTCTGGTTTTTTTTTTTTTTCCCCTGAGACAGGGTCTCCCTGTAGCCCCAGCAGGCCTGGAACTCACTATGTAGAGCAGACTGGCCTTGAACTCACAGAGATCTGCCTGCTTCTGCCTCCCAAGTACTGGGATTGAAGACATTCACCTCTGTGCGTGGCTGATTTTTTTTTCCCCCATGTCTTTACTGATAATTGTTATGCTGTTTATTATTATTGTCATTATAGGTGTGAAGTGGTATCTTGTAGAGGTTTTAATTTGCATTTCCCTATGACGAATGATGCTAAGCAACTTGTTAATTTGCCCTTTGTTGCTGTGATAAAACCCTGACCAACTTGGAGAGGAAAGGTTTATTTCAGCCTGTAACTCCCAGGTCATAGTCCAACACTAAAGAAAGTCAAGCAGGGCCCCAATATGACAGGAACTGAAACACAGACCACAGAGATATGCTGCTTTCTGGCTTGCTCAGCCCACCTGTGCTGTATAACCCAGGCCCACCTGTCTAAAGATGGCACTGCCCACAGTAGGCTAGACCCTCCCTACTTCCCTCAGGGTAATCTAATGGAGGAAATTCCTTGATTGAGTTTCCTCCCTCTCAGATACTTGGTTTGCACTAGGAAGAAGAGGTAGGTGGATCTCTTGAGTTCAGGGCCAGCCTTGGCAGCAGTGAGACTGTTTTCAGAAAGCAGGGTGGAGAGGTGTCTCAGTAGTTAAAATTACTTCTCTTCAGAGGATCTGGGTTCTGTTTCCAGCACTGACATGGTGGTGTCTAACACCTACCCTTAAATCCAGTTCCACAAGATCTGATGCCATTCTCTGACCTCTATGGGCACCAGGCATATACATGGTTCACTTACTTTCATGTAGGCAAATCACTCATACACAAAATCTTAAAGAAAAACCCTTGAAGCTTATTTCTTATCCATTTTCAAATTATCATTTTATTTATTTATTTATTTATTTATTTTTGTCTTTTTGAGACAAAGTCTCTAGCCCCAGCTGGCCTGGAACTTGCCATGTAAACCAGGCTGGTCTCAATCTCACAGAGATCTTCCTGTCTCTTTCTCTGCCTCCCAAGTGTTGGCATTAAAGGTGTGTGCCACCATGCTAATGCTAGGCTTTCGTTTGAATTCTTTAAAGAATATTTTACAATTTAGGCCAGAAGCAGGAAGAAGGCTGTAATGGCATCTGCAACTGAAGCTGAGGTGCCGGAGGATGAGGTGGAGGACAGCAGGCGGAGGCCTGGCCTGGCTTGGAGGCCAAAGAGCTGGCACTTGGACCCGTAACACCTGCAGAAACCACAAGTTCTGCGAGCTGCACTGTAGTGGAATGAAGCTCATAAATTAAGTCACTGTTTGTGGAAGATAAAAGATTAAAGTTGTCTACAAACTGGGAAGCCAAAAAAGTTTGCTTGGAATGGTAACTAGAGGAAGAAGAAAAGGAATGCGCAGAGGGGAGAGCAGGGGAAGACTGAAAGTGAAGCTGCTGGAGCTCAGCTGGAAACGCAGAGATGGAAGAGAAAAGCGAAGAGCGGAAACTCCACCTGAGGTCTCAGATTATGCTGCTGCCCGGTTACATCAGTGTCTGGCTGACCAAGCAGATTAAACTGAACATGGAAACCTATGAGTGAGTGAGAGAGGACCAGCCATGAAGAGTTTTTCCCAACATCCAGCAGTCTTCCTCATGGGATGCACGTGCCTTCCTCAGAAGAAAGTGACGGAATGGTCATAGGTCTGGAAAAGCAGATTGAGAAGGGAGGCAAATAGAGCGGGAGACGGCCTTACAACAGTGATGCCGACAGAGACCACATCGATGAGAGGAGCACCAAGGTCAAAGAGAAAGTGGAGGTTCTTTGGAAGTACGAGGCCCAGATCATGCAGAACCTGGAGAGAGGAACACAGTCTGAGTGCCCGGGGAACTGCTTAGAATCTGGAGAACAGAGCCCAAACTTCTGCTGGAAACTGACATTTCCTCAACTGATCAGAATAATCCATGCCATCCCACCCAGTGTTTCAAATAAGTGTCTGTAACTTTCACTTCCACACACGTGTACACTTAATTATATTTATTGCCCAACATTGCTATAAAACTACTAAAACAAAATTTTATTTGGATTTCACCAGCGTACCCCAATAATGGCCTTCTCAGAGTCCACAGGAGATAGTAAAACACTTTCAGGTGTCTTATATTCCCTGGGTCTGATTTTCTCATCTGTTTTTTGTACTTTGACAGTTCTGAAGAGTTCTGTTATTAAATGTCAATCAAACTGGCATCTGACAGTTTTCTAGGGTAGAATTTTAATATCATAGAAGTAGCCATCTTATAAACAGTACACATTGTTAATGTTTATCACTGATGTCTAATCTGCCAAGATTGCTTGAATTTTTTCCCTTCCATTGATCTTTCAAACTGTTCCACCAAATGGTTTACATTGTTGGGTCTACAATCCTCTCCCAAACACCAAGGTCAGGTCTGTCACAGCAATGCTCTATGATCCTAATACCAATTTCTGTTCTAGTTTGGTTTCAACTGCTGTGACAAAACGTTCTGACTAATACCAACTTGGGGAAGAAAGGGTTTATATAACTTACATCTCCCACCCACAGTGGGCTGGGCCATCCTACATCATTCAACAATCAAGAAAATACCCCACAGACATGGCCACAGGCCAGTCCAATGGAGGAAATTCCCCATTTGAGGCTTCCTCAACCCAGGTGTGTCAAGTTGACAACTAAAGCTATCCAACATAGTCATATTAATTCTTTTTGAAATTAATTTCTTTTCATGTGTATATGTACAAGTGAAAGTAGGCATCCTGGAAGCCAGAGGCATCGAATCCCCCAGGAGCTGGAGTTTGCGGGCAGTTATGAGTCACTCGATGTGGTTGTTGGGACTTGAACTCAGGTCCTCTAGAAAAGCAGCACATGCCCTTTACTGCTGCACCACCATCTCTCTAGCCCTGCTCATATTAATTCTTGATAAAGTGAGTTAACATTTCTAGAAGGAACATCGGTTTGGTAAGATCTCAGATTTTGCAAAGCTTGTCCTCTTAAGCATGGCTTTCTTGTTTATGCTTTAAAAGCTAAAAATAACAGGACCTTGCAGTTAGGATATATTTAGATCCAGAGATGGATTTTAAAAAATGTCAATACTTTAATTTTATAGATGAGTAAATGTGAAGTCCAGGTCAGGTAAGTGGCTCAAATGACTAACATTAGCAACAGAGAGCCAGCACTAAACTCTAGTTTCCTTGTCATGTGAACTGGAAATCAGGCAGACTCACCGTTTTTGTACAGTGTTGATTGACCCTGCACGTAACTCTGCGCTTTACACAGCGACAGATTTTAAGAGGACAAATGTTTATCATCTTCAGTTGCCCTTTCCCTGTGCCTATTTTCTAAGACCGTACCTCTTTATTTAGGTACACTCCGGTCACCTGTCTTCGTGTCCTAGGGGGACTGGGTTACTCCTGGCTGCCAGTCTTCTGCATTGAAGATGCCAGTGATGCTCCATAAATCTGCCACCATGTGGCATTCCGTCTCCCCTTCCTAGAGACAGAGTCTCCTGGGTGTAAGAGCCCTTGTGGCAGCCAGTAAGATACGCACAAGATATGAGGCAGCACAGAGATTAGGTTTGCAAAGGGAATGTGGTTATATTTACTCTCTTGGGTCCACATATTGGTTGGAATGGGTCTTTTCCAAAGAGAAATTAGCATTTGAATATTGTCTTTGATGGATTCTATATAGTTGAGAATCTGCAAGCTGATTGCCAAGCACAAATAGTTAAAAATTCAGTGTTACCAAGTCCTACTTTGCCTCTTAAATTCAACATAAAATTATGTAACCATTAAAAATGACAGCTAAAGGGGCTGAAGAGGCAACTTGGCAGTTTAGAGCATTTACCCATCTTGTGGAGGATCCTGGTTCAATTCCCAGCACCCACAGGAGACGTCTCACAACTGCCTGGAACTCAAGTTCCAGGGGATCTGATGCCCTTGTCTGCTCTCCATTAGTACTTGCTTGCATGTACATGGTGCACATGCAGATAAGCAGGCACACACATGTGAAGTAAAAGTAATAAATAAATAAAAATTAAATGACAGCCCCAAAGATCGCAAACTCAAAGTATATATAGATGTAAAGAAAAGGCATAATATGAAGAATTGAACCCAAAGGATGTGGGTTCAAGGCCAAATCATTTGGGACTAAATTTACAGAGGCTGTTATTGTGCCAAGGTCTGTACCACTTCTAAGGCAGAGGTCTTTGGTGGGAAAGTTTTCCAGGCAGTCTATCATGCCACCTCACAACTAGAATGGTACTTGTAAATGTCTGTAAGCTTAGGCTTTCTTCATCTTTTTTTGGGTCTTCTTGAGATAGGGTCTCCTTATAGCCCCAGCTGGCCTGGAACTGGCTATGGAGACCAGGCTGCCCTCTATCTCACAGATATCCTCCTGCCTCTGAGTGCTGGGATTAAAGGCATACACCACCACCCCAACTTTTCTCCAGTTTTCTGTGGGATGCTTTGTCTCAGTCCCCTAAATTCCAAATTATATTTTCAGAACCGCTAGAGGGGGCCCTTGAGACATGCCAACCCCTCCTATTTTTAGTCTAATTTTTTCGAACTGGCTCCTTGCTAGAGTTGCAGGAGGTCAAGGTGTGATATGCTTGAGATTTCTGTTCCAGCACTTTTATGAGATAAGTGTTAACTGCTCGCAGCTCAGTCATAGATTGGACATTTTTAGGCAAAGCTTCCTGCTTCTAACAGCTTGAATTACTATGCAGAAAAGGACAAGCAGCTGTTGGGTGGGAACAAAATGGCAATGCTTTCTTCCAACCGCTCTACTTGTTTTTCTGCAGAGCAGTTGTTTTTGTCGCCTGTGCTTTCTGAATCCTTACTGAAGGCCAGCAGAGGCTGCCCTGTCTTTCCTGGTGTCTGTCTCTAGTGTAGCATTCCTTAATCAAAACAGCTTTCCCCCGTATGTTACAAGTCAGTTTGTACTTTCTCAGTTTCTTCTCCAACAATCATGGTCCCCTGTGTCCTCAGAAAGATGGAAATACTTGCTTTGTTTTCTTATTATATACCTTATCAGAATTCCTGTAGCTTTGAGGAAGGCACTGTTACTGTATGTTGTTTCAAAAGCCAATATTGGATATTGCTTAAGAATAAAGGCTGGCTCATCCTCATGGTGAACAGATGTGGAGAGGCATATACGCACGCCTGTGCCAATACAGCCCGACAGGGTGCCCTAGCTGCAGGCACACAGTGAGTTTAATCCTATCTGTAATGTTACCACTATTCTGATGCTGATGAGAACACTAGCATTAATCATGACCTCAGTTGTGAGGCTGGAGTGCTGAGGAACCTCCAAGAGGGAGAGTCACTAAATCTGGGTGCCAAAAGAAAGTGTCCTTTTGTTTTTGGTCATTTTGAGACAGGGTTTCCCTGTAGCCCCAGCTAGCCTTGAACTCGTTATATAGACCAGGCTGGCCTTGAACTCACAGAGCTCTGCCTGAGTCTGCCTGAGCGCTGGGACTAAAGGCGTGCACCATCACACCTGGCCAAAAGGGTCTTTTAGGCGCCCCCCGCCCCCCTTCTTGTGGACAGACTTCGGGGATATCTGCTCTTAGTTGGGTAAAAGAAGAGTGATATTCGACTACCAGTGGCCTGTTTTGAAATTTATTTTCATGGTATGTATATGAGCATTTTGCCTGCATGTAAGTACTGTAGGTGCATTCAGGGCCTGTGGGGCCAAAAGAGGGCATCAGATTTCCTGGAACTGGGAACTGAACCTGGATCCTCTGTAAGAACAGTAAGGGCTTAACCGAGTCACTTCTCCAGCTCCTACAAGTGGCTTCTTTATATATCTTTCTCTCTATATATAGGTGGGTATTTTTTAAGTTTTGCTTTATTTTTTTTTTTATTTTATGTGTATGAGTGTTTTGCCTACATGTATGTAACTGTACCCATGTCATGCAATGCACACAGAAGACAGACTATGGTGTCAGATCCCCTGGAACTGGAGTTATGGACGGTTGTTAACCACCATGTGAATGCTGGGAACCAAACCTAGGTCCTCTGCAAGAGCAGCCAGGGCTCTCCAACTGAGGTGCTATTTCTCTAACCCCCAATTTTTCATTTTTTGAGAGTTTCATACATGAATATTGTATTTCCGTCCCTCCCAGTCCCCCCTCCAACTCTTCCCATGTCCCCCGAATCCCTTTCAATTTCTTGTTCTTTCTTATTATTGTTTTACACACACACACGCGCGCGCGCACACACACACACACACACACACACACACACACACACACACACTGAGTGGTTTCTTGATCCCTTGGAGCTAGAGCATCAGGATTTCAGAGTCTGCCTCTTTGTTGTATCTTGAATATGAGCTATCCATGTGAATGATGCACTCACCCACAAGGAGCCACATGGCTCCTTTATCATTTCATGAAAACACCCAACTTTAAAGTAGCCGGTGGTTATCCCTCACTGTAGAAGGAGCAGCCAGGTTTCCTTGATGACACAAAGTAACTTGCTTAAAAGTTTCTGCCTGTACATGGTGGAGCTGAGGGCGGAGCTCTAGCCATCGTACTCTGTTAGCCCTCTCCGGCTGCTATTTTCAACTCAAAATGAAGTTCATGCCAACATATGCAAACAAGACAGCCACAAAGAAAGGATATCTTGGAATCAGTTGGTTTCAAAACTGGTAGTGTGTGTGGAGCTTTGGTCTCTTCAGCTGCTTGCTGTCTCCTCTCCACAGCACAAAGAAGGCTTTGTTTTAAAGGTGCCTGGGGTATGAGGCTCTTGCACATGGTGCCTGGGGAGCCCCTCCTTGCCTCTCCATGGGAACCATGTGCATGGTGGCCAGCAGGTTATTTGAAGTCTTTGGCTCTGTTAAACCTGCCTTGGCTCTCATTTCATCTTTCAACTTAAAAGACCAAAGGCTGTCCAGTGCGTTCTTCAACTACCCTTCGGACCATTACTTAGAGCTTGGCTTTCCTGGACCAGCTTGGGCCAAGTTCTGAGCTGATATGCTGTGAAGAACAGGACTGGGATTTAGTTATTTGCTTATTCATTTATTTACGTTTGAGACAGAGTCTCACTATGTAGCCCTGGCTGGCCTGGTACTCATTAGATAGCCCACACTGGCCTCAGACTCATACACATCTGCCTGCTTCTGCCTCCCAAATGCTGGGGTTAAAGCTGTGTGCCACCACACCCAGGCTAGGACTGAGATTCTACCCACATCTCTGTTTTATTTTTTATACCTGATATCCGTTAATTATATCTCACTCTGTGGTTTACAGGCGTGGGATGGTTTCTAAAATGCGAGGGATCTTCAAAGAGGAAGGTGATGGTACAATCCTGTAATCCAAGCATTTGGGAGGTGGAGGCAGGAAGATTAGGCATCCAAGGTCATCTTCGGCTACAGAGCAAGCTCAAAAAAGAAACTTGGGACATTCGAGGTAGGGCGTGATACGGAAGCTGGTAGAACTTAGAATAGTTCCAGGTTGCCAAGGGAGGAGCTAGAGTGGCAATTTGATTTGTCCTACAAAGCAGATCAGGATAAACACCCATTTTCAAGACCACTAATCTGCAAAGGAGAGGGTCCAAAGAAGAGGTGGGGCAGAACTCTGATCTAAGCAAACCTGAGCTTTCCCTTACTTCTTCCCCAGGTCACTCTAAAGACCCTTCTCTTTAAACTGTCCTTTATGACCCACCTTGTAGTCTGTGCATGTTCTGTGTTTATTGAGTGAATAAATTATTGCTGGTCATAGCTAACACTAACTAGGCACTGTGGGGTCTGTGCAGAGTGATATATGTTCTTTATGGCAGACAGGCCTTTACAACAGTCCTGAAAGTCCTATCATTCTGCCCACTTTCCAAAATGAGGAACGGAGCTTCAAAGAGGTTGTCGCCTACAAAACCATAGCTCTAAGTGGCAAAGTCATGCTAACAGGCCTCACCCACTTTCAAGTTCCACAGAGATGTGGTGCCTCTGTCAGCAGCTCACCACCAATCTGCTCCCTCCCCCCAGCAGAAATTCTCTCCTTACTGTGTGGTTCCTTAGGCTCTACCCATGGAGCATGGTGGGTGAGTGCCAGAGAAGTTGTAGTAAGTGGCTTCCTTGACTCATCCTAGGAGGCGGCTGGTGGCTCAGTAGTGTTCTAGAACAACTTCATCAGAACTTTGTTTAGAAATGTAGACCAGGCAGGACTCCATATCCTATCCCAATAGCAAATCAGAGGACTTTAATCTGCTCAATCTTTGTCTTGTCTTTCTGTTCACTTGGAGGGTTGTGTTTGAATACAGAATGTCCCCACAGACCTGTTCTGATTACATGGTCTCCAGTTATGCTGCCATCTTGAGGAGCGCAGAGCCCTTAGGAGGTGGGGCCTGGAACTAGGGTACAGAAGTCACAGGGTGAGGGAGGGCAGGTCTTTGAAAGCTATACCCATTCCCATTTCCTGCCTGCTTGCTTCTCCTTCCTGGTCCATTAGAATATGAACAGCTCCTCTGCATCACCTGCTAAGGACAGTCACTTGGTCTTGCCCTCTGTGACTGACCAAAAAATCTCTCTGAAACTGAGCCAAAGTAAAACTTTCCTTCCTTAATTGGTCTCTTTTAATTATTTTGGTCACAGTCATGAAAAAGTAACTGATACAGGCACTGGAGAGATGGTTCAGTGGTTAAGAGTGCTTACTGCTTTTCCAGAGGACATTATGGTTTCTAGCATCCACATCTGGCAGCTCATAACTGCTTGTAACTCCAGCTCCAGGGGATCTGACACTCTCTCTGGCCTCCTTGAGCACCTGCATGCATGTGCACATAACATATACAAAGACACATCTACATATACATAAATTATCTTTATGTTTTTAATTCATTATTTGTATTTTTTGTCTATGAGTGTTTTGCCTGCACATAACTAAATTCATTGTGTGTGTGCAATGCCCATGGAGGCCAGAAGAGGGGATCAGATCCTCTGGGACTGGAGTTGCAGCTGGTTGTTGGCTGCCATGTGCATGCTGGGAACTGAACCCAGGTCTTCTGCAAGAGCAGCCAGTCTTCTTAACCTCTGAGTTACCTCTCCAGTCCAATACAAATAAATCTTAAAAAAAAATACATTTCAAGATGCCAGAAGAGGGTGTTCAGTGCCCTCCTTTGTCACTCTCTACCTATTCCTTTGAGGCAGAGTCTCTTCCTTAACCTGGAGCTCACATTTTCTGTCAGGCTAGAAACCAGTGAAATGGCAAAACTAACTCCATTTTGTTCCAGCTGACTTTTGCTTTACCCTGTGTTTTGCCCAGCCATTCCCACTGTGGCCAGCCGGGAAGTCTTGTGCAGGCAGTTTGCAGGAATACATTGTTTCTATAATCCTGCGAAACTTACAAGTAGCCCAGTAGCATGTCCACTCACTCAACCAAACTGAAACTTTGTGTTAACTGAAAACCTCTGTTAACAGACCTGCCCCTGGTCTGGTGTAAACTATGGTGATCTGATGTAACTATGGTTATTGGCTTTGCCCCTGGCATGATGTAATTGTGGTTTTAAGCTTAATAAACCCTGTCCTACTTCTCCTCAGGGTCAAGCGTTCTTTTGGGCACCAGCCCCCTCTCTGACTGCCAGCTGTTAAAAAAGGACTCCTAATTCAATCAACACTATGTGTCATTCGTCTGTGCATCTCACTCAGTATTACACTAGCAAGCCCCAGTAATCCTCCAGTCGGCTCCCCTTAGAGCTGAGGTTATAGGCATTGTTGGGGATGCTCTGCTTATTAGATGGGTGCTCAAATCTAAACTCCAGTCCTTGTTCTTGTGAGCAGTCTCTCTAGCCCTGAGATCAGGTTTTCTTATCCACCTGTCATGTTTAAGAGGACTCACAAGAGGCTTGGCTGACCCTTTGCCTTACCACTGTTGTCAGTAATCACAATTTTGTTGTCCCCCTCAACACACACACACACACACACACACTCCTCCACTTACACATCCACCCATTATCACACCATCCTACACATCGTTACCCAGGATGCATGTGCACGTCCCTGACTTGAGCATATGTAGGGGTAAATTTACAAAACTTCTCTCTGCCTCGAGGGACATGCCTCCAAGAATGTGATTGACACAGATGAAGCCAATAGAGTCACTACTTTCCAACCAACCATTGACTTAAGGGGGAGGGTCTATTGGGAAACTAGAAAAAGCTGGGAAGGAGACTTGGGTGTGTCTCCATCTTGGGTGTGTGTCCACCAGACTTCTGATCAAAATGCAGGCTCCCCCATACGAAATTTCTGTCTCTTTTCCTGGAGATGAATCCTTTGTAAGTAACCCAGAATAAAACAGGTTTCTCTAATTGGAGAGCATTCTCCGTTCCCTCAGTCAGTTCAAACCTAGGTGGGTGGGGCTGATCTCTGGTCCTCACTGCAAGGGGAGAATTCATAAGACCGAATACTCCTTATGACCAAGGCTAGCTTCAATCTTCCAATTTCCACCCTCTTGAATCCTCTCAACTCTGACCTTCCCAAATGTGAGATCTTTGTTGATGCATAATTTTTGAAAAGTTGAAAATAATCTCACTGTAGGGAATGTGTGTCAGAGATTTATTATCATGTTAGTGGGGGCGTGGAAGGGTGACAAAAGTTCTATAAGACAATAAAATCATAATTCTTGGGCTTATCTTTTCTCCCTGGCAAGAATCACTTCCAATTTAGTTATCCTCTGTTCTACCATAAATTCACATCACAGTTTACAGTCTGGGTCTTCATGAGGAAAGAGTGGGTCAAACAATTACCTTTACCTTTTAGAAAGTCAGGTGACCCTTGGGAGGCATGTGTGCACATGGGCGGTGGGAGGTAGAGAAAGGGACTGGTGGAAAATAGGAAGTGAGTTCCTCCAGCAGCAGGTGCGGATGCCAGGGCTGGTGAACGTCTAAACAAAGCCAACTGCAGGATTCCACACATCCCCAAAGCAGGGCCCTCATCCCTGTGCCTCTTTAGTGCAGCCGCCTTAGACCCCAGGGAATGAGCTGGGAGGGGGGTGTGATGTCAGCAGCTGGCAGGGCCTTTGATAGATTTAGGCTCCGTTTCCATGTTCCCAGGAAGGATGGGTCCCTGCCCTCTGTGGACTGCAAGGAGGAGGAAGAGGAAGGAGTCAGGGGGGCCCTGGGTTTGTAATTGGATCAGAGGCTATGATGGGGACAGCTGTGGCAGGGTCCTGAGGAAGGGGCTTGGGTGAGTAGAGAACGCCTGGGCCGGGGTTACCATTTGCTTTCCTGGCAGCATTGGGGCCTCCACTCTAATATTTATAACACAGTGTTTAGTGTTACCAGCGCAGACTGCATGAGCAGTGAACACAGTCCCTATGACCTAGAAAGGGCAGGGTTTTGAACCTCAGCCCCACCACTTGGTCATGTGGTCTTGGGCAAGTTTTCTAAACCTTTGACATCATTTCCTTGCTGATAAAATGAAGACTTCACATGAAGTTATCTTTAAAGGTAGTTCAAGAATTAGACGAAGACTGGAGAGATGG
This sequence comes from Eospalax fontanierii, assembly GCA_035773235.1. Taxonomy (NCBI): domain Eukaryota; kingdom Metazoa; phylum Chordata; class Mammalia; order Rodentia; family Spalacidae; genus Eospalax; species Eospalax fontanierii. The sequence goes on along the minus strand of CM069544.1, from coordinate 11,465,428 downwards.
CTCAGCGGTTAAGAGCACCGACTGCTCTTGCAGAGGACCTGGGTTCAAGTCCCAGTATCCACATGGAGGCTAATAACTAACCCTAACTCCTGCACCTTCTTCTGACCTCTGCAGGCATTGCATGACGTGGGTGCACTTGTGTATATGCAGACAATACACTCATACACATAAAATAAAAATAATAAATGCAATATAAAAAAAAGAATTAGGTGAGAACAGACTGCCTTGCATACAGCAGTTGTTCGATAAGACTGAAATTTAGTTAGTCTCTCTCTCTCTCTCTCATCTGTGACTGTGACAGTTGATATCCAAGTTAGATTTATCATAACTGAGGAGCTAGGAACAGTTCATTTTTGTTTGTTTTGTTTTACTTTTGAGACAGGGTCTCACTCGCCCTGACTGGCCTGGAACTTGCCGTGGAGACCAGGTTGGCCTCACACGCACAGAGATTCAGCTATCTCTGCCTCTGAGTGTTGTAGTGCTGTGATGAAAGGTATATGTCACCATGTCCAGCTTTTTTGCTTGTTTGTTTAGTTTTGGAACAGCTTTAGTAGAATTTTTTTTTTTTTTTTTCAAATCCAGGTTGAGACAGAAGGATCACTGGAGCCCAGGAGTTTAAGGAAAGCCTGGACAGCTTAGGGGAATCCTGTCTCTAAATAGTAAACAAGTTAATATAAATAGTCCATGTCTAGAACATGTATAAAACCCAAGATGTGTGCTCCCTCTAGAAAGAACGCCGCAGTTGGCTTTCAAGATAGAGTACGGTATCTATTCTTGGTGTAACAGATGACACCAAAACTCAGACTAAACCCACCACCATCTTTCCCCATCTGATGGTTTTATGGCTCAGGAATCCATGCAGGGCTTGGGCTAAGAGCTCCTCTCTCCTGTGGCATCAGTAGCGGTCACTTAAGTGTGACTGAGCTGTCAGATGTCCAAGTCACTTCACTCTGGTGAGTTGTTCTGGGACTTAGAAGACTGGCCGGGCTGGCAGCCAGAGACAGCAAGTGATTTTTCTGGCAACGAGCTGCACTTCTTACAGAAAAGCTCTGAGTTGCAGAGAGTGTCAACAAATGACAGGGGTGGCTTCTAGGCCTCTAATGACCTTGCTCTGGAAGTCCCAGATTCTCACTTCAATGTCATTTAACTTGTCCAGCATGTTGCTAAGCCCAGCCAAGTTCCAAGGGAAGGGGAATTGGACCGGGATCTCCATGAATGAAAGCAGAGATTTTGCTGCCATCTTCAGTCTACAGTAGTTACCCTCAGAAAGGACTTTTTGTTTGTTTTGTCTGAGGCGGGGTCTTGCTATGTAGCCCTAGGTAGAAGTCACACCTTTCTTGAGGCCTGTTTCTTTACAGTAAAAGGAGGAGGCTGGACTTGTTGCCCATCATCTTTTCCTAGCCCCCCGCATTCCTGGGGGTGGAGGTGTGCTGCTGGACGACACTGGGAACGGGGAGAGACAGAGAGACGTGCCTGGTCTTATGTAGCAAAGTCACAGAAAGACAGTTTTGTAAAGCTCACCTGGGAAGAAGTGGCTGGTCTGTTTAGAAACACATCCACAGCAAGACCCCCTTAAATTGCCTGCTTTCCTGGAGCTCAGAGACAGGAATGGCTATACAAAAAGGAATTCTTTACTTTTCTCAGAATCCTAAAGCCTCACAGCCTCGCTTGTTCTGTAAACTCCGATGTGTGGGACTTGGGATCTGTACACCTGGCTGAAGCAGTGGGTGAGAGGGAGACATCCCGGCCTTACATCCCCTTCTCATTGGCTCTGTGTTAATCTCCTTACCGAGAGACGGTCCCAGAAAAGGCAAGCAGCTGGAATAGGGCTCTCCAGAGAGCCCAACTGACCACCAAAGTCCCAGCCTCTGCCCTTCAAGACCACCCTGGTGTCTGTTCCTCTGTGTGCCTGGCTATTATTGTGAGGAGAGAGGGAGGCAGCTTCTGGCCACCAGTGGAGAAGGTGGGGGAGGAGTATTCTGGCCTAGAGCCAGGGCTGTGGGATTTACAATCACCCTGGGGCCTGTAAATACTTTAAGCAGCTTTTTTATTTTGAGGCCATGAGTAACTGAGCCAAATGTGTGCTGTATCCCATAGCCCGGCCCTGTCTCCTCCCACTTACTAACACACACTCTCATTTACACCTGTTAGACACATGCACACACAGACACACCTACACACAAATAGGGCGGGAGGGGGAGGGGGACTTCTATGGAGAGCTTAAATCTGTGTTAGGCTTGTGGTGTGCTAGGGTACTTTCACTCACTGCCTGACATCAGCTCCTTAAGGGAGCCCTATGAACCCCATTTTTTTGTGTGTGTGCGATGATTAATCTTGGTTGTCAACTTGACTGGATATTGAATTGACTAAAAGGCAAGCTGGGCCTTCCTCGGAGACATTCTCATGATCAGACTATCTGAAGTAGGAAGACATACTCAAATGTAGGTGCCGCTGTCCCGGTGGCCGCCCAGGTGAAGAGAGGGAAGAAGCAGGCGTTTTCCTGCTTGCTTTCACTCTCGCTGGCAAGCTCATCAACTTTGATGATGTTACTGCTGCATAATATTATAGCTAATATTAGGACCCAACTTTGGGCTTCCACTGTGGACTGAAGAGCAGCATCTCTTCAGGAGTCTTCTGGGTCTTCAGAGCCAGACTGGGACCGCTGAGGCACCCAGCCTCATAGACTGAGCAAGTACTAGGTTCTCAGCCTCTTCAGTGCGAGAAGGCCACTACTGGATGACTCAGACCACATTGTGTAAGCCGGTCTAGTGAATTCTCTATTAATAACTGCCTGTTCTGTCCTTCTGTTCTTCTAAAGAACCCTGATTAGTACAGTGGGCAAAGAAACTAACAGAGCCAGGGGAAATAAATGCCTTCTCCCAGAGGTCCTTAGCTAATAGATAGCAAAAGAAGAACTTGAGTCCCTGTCCCCTCTCAACCAACTCAAGTCCTTCTGCTGTTGAGTGACAAGGCTGGACCTTAGGATCTAATTTATCTAATTAAAATAATTATATATCACAAAATAAAAGATTGGTAAATTCAACACATTAAAAACAAAAACTCTATAACCCTATATGGCCAAAAAGTACAAAATAAACAAAACCAAAGACGACAAGCTGTGTTGAGACAAGGGCATAAGGCATAGAAAGAGTTCTTAGTCATAAGAAAAAGGCCAGGGGGTCGTAGGATGACTTAGTCGGTAACGGCACTTGCCACCAAACCTGATGACCTGAGTTCTGTCCCCAAGACCCACATGGTGGGAGGACAGAACTGACTCTCACAGGTGGTTCTCTGCCGGACACTCACACTACGCTCACATGCACACACATAATAAAAATGTAATTACATTTTTTAAAAGATAAAGGCCAATACCTAATTTTAAAGTGAGTAAAGGGTGAACACTTAGAAAAAGAAGTGCAAATATATCTGGGGCAACAGAAGGTGTTCAAGTTCACTAATTAAATGAGTAGCACAAACCGAGCTGTCCATCTAGTCAGGAAAATCAGACCACCCAATTTTAGTTTTAAAATGGGTGAAAGGTTTCAATAGGCACTTCACAAAGGCCAATGCCCATGGAAAGTATCCAGAGAGTGTAAACAAAGACATGAGTTACCACTACCTACCCATCAAGGATTATGATCAGAGATATTAAATGAAAACTTCCAGAAACAAACCATGCACAAGTTTTAGATCGCATGCTTCCGAGTAATATGAGGAAGGCTTACACTATTCTGAACCATCCCGTCTCAGATGCAAAGCAGCCCGTTGTACAGAGCATCCATGGGGTATGCACTACCTGTCTCTTGGTTACCCAGTAGACCTCTTAGTCATCAGAGAGGCTGTTGGGAATCACAGTGCTGGCAGTCACTCTTCATTTACTTAATAGCGGGTGGGGTCCAAAGAACTAGCATAATGATGGCAATTTGGATATATGTGCCAAAGAGTAACCAGCAAGGCCTTCTTTAAATTGAAAGTTCTCAAAAAGGAAAGGAAAAAAATGTCTATTGAGGTTGCTAAGGTCTGTGGAAAGTATGATTCTTCTATCCTGGGAATGTGAAGAAAGAAAAGGAAATGTGTGTTAGCTTTTCTGTCACACTTCAGACTGTGATTGTTACCTCCACAATGTGTGGTAAGGATTTAATTAGACTGAAAAAGGCATTAACTTTTTGTCTGGAAGACATGAACAGAAAATGAGCCCCGACTGATGGCATCAGAAAGCCCTGGTGCTGATGGCATCTCCTAGGGACTGCGTCACCCACTTTCATCAACACAAGGAGTCTGAGTGCTTAGAGAAGAACCAGATTCAGTTTTATTATAGCATATTGTTGCAGTGGTTCTAAGTATGACCAGCTGTAATCTATTATTGTGCCTGATTTACAAATTAAAATTTATCGTATGTATCGGGGGGACATCTATCTAGGGCTCAGTACTTCTGAGGTTTCAGGCACACACTGGGTCCTCCACGGCATCTCCACGGACAGATGATGCTGTAAGCGGGAGCTGACGCTGTTGTATAAGAAGGCCGTGAGGGCAGGGAGGGAGGCCTCGTTTAAGCACCTTCTAGAGTTCAGAGGCTGTGAGGACCAGGAGAGGGCAGAGTGCAGGGTCATGTTTGAGCCTGATCATCAGTTGCTGTGGAGCCATTTCTGCTACTTCCAAGAGGTGTTCTCTTAAATAAGGCCAGCATATTGTTGCCAGGACATTTTACTAGGGCCATCAAAGGGGGCCAGTGGAATGCTGGAAGTGCTACCTCCAGACACACAAGGGGCTGCGGGCTTCTCCCCTCTTTATGGGCTGTTAGAGGTAGACTCAGGAGAAGGGATGTGCTGCTCTTGGTGTGGTACAAGGAACCTTTATAAACTCCTCCTTGGTGCCAGCTTGAGGGGCTTGGACTCTCCTGCATACTCTACACCTGCTGGGTCCTGCTCTCAAGGAGAGAATTTCTATTTTCTTCTGTGAATTTTATTCTGTTGGTTTCTGGATCTTGTTGTTTTCCTACAAATCTTCAACTTGGTTTTGATTGATACTTGGAAACAGATTGATTCTTGCTTTTTGGGTTTGCTAGAGGCTTAGGGTTAGGGTCAGAGCCAGAGTGGCACTCAGGCTAATCACTCTTCACATTTAAAGTAAGAGCCTCCTGAGCACCTGCTCTAGTGCCTGTGGATTAGGAGTTTTCCCAGCCTGCCTGGTGGAATCAGGTGGCCACAAGCTAGTCCAGTGTGAGAGCCAGACACTGCTTTCTCCAGTTCTGTCAGAAGGCTCTTCCCTCAGGTAGCTTACACACACACACACACAGAGGGAGAGACAGACAGACAGACAGAGATAGAGACCGAGAAACAAAGACAGAGAGATCAGTACTCTGCTAAATACTTAAGGGGGACCTTCTGTGATCTCTTGAGTTTCTCCATTTGTACAATTCTCTCCTCTCTGGGACTGATCCCATGAACACTAGCTGCCAGACTCTGCTCTGTCTTCTCAACTAAGGGAATTCACCAAAGTCCATTTCACTCCTCTTCTCTCCTAGTTAGCTTCATCTGTCAACCGGATGCAGCACAGAGTCCTGAGTCTTTGTTGGGGAATTTCCTTGATCAGACTGGGGGGTGGGTAGCAGTAAGAGGTAGACAGTAAGCAGCTTTCCTCCATGGTTCCTGCCTGTCCTTCCCTCAGTGATGGACTGTTACCTGGAAGTAGAAGCTGTGATAAATAAACCCTTTCTTCTCCAGGTTGCTTTTGGTTGTAGTATTTATCGCCGCAACAAAGAAGCTACCACAGTCTCCCTGGATAGTGGCCTAGAAGCTTCCTCAAGGCAATGAGCTGTGGCAGAGTTGGAGCTCATTTTGTTTGGTGCCCATTGTTTGAGGACTGCAGCTCTTTGGTGCCTCACCTCGAGTGTTTTGAACTTCATAGTTTCACATCTGAGTCTGCTTTTCTAATGGCTATTTCTAGCAAGAGGATAAGTCTGGTCTCTGTTATTCGATCTTAGCCAAAAGTAGAACTCTAATTTTTAATTTTTGCCAAGATTACTAGTTGGTTCTTTTCATTTCTCACTTCTGAAGTTTTTAATTTGGTTAATTTCTGCTAATTCTGGCTCCTGTTTTGATCTTGTAAATATATAGAGGGTTTCTTAATTTGAGCAGCCTACACATACTATTGAATGATTTTTTCAGACGATGTTATTCTGCCTCTATTAATCATCTTTCCTGTAGTTTGTTTGCTTTTGTTGGCTTTATTTATTAGGATTAGATTTCATGTGCTTAAAAACGTTAGTTTTCAATCTCATTTTGAATAGCCATGGAAATATTTATTGTGCGTTTGAGCAAAGACAAATTATTTCCATAATCTATTTGTGATTCCTAGGTTCTTAGAGCATAGGAGTGTCTCAGTACAGAGCAGACTTTAAGCCCTGTGTCCCTTGTCTACAGTCCGCTATCACAGGAGCCAGGCTTTATAGTCCCAGCTCATCTGTGTCATCTTCCCAAAGTGCATGAACGTCTTTGAGATTCAGTTCTCTCCTTTCCAAAATGGGCATAATAACACTTCCAGGAGTTTTGGTGAGGATTAAACAAAAGTGCCTGACAGGGCTTCTCAAATGTTGTTGACTTTTAACTGAAACTCAGATTGGCTCCCGTGCAGCTGAATGAAGCAGCAGAGCTGATATTCAGCCAACAGGTGCAGAGGAGGCCACTGGACTTTGAAAACAAATGTATTGGTACACATGAGTGTTTACATTCAGCAGAGTGATCCTTAATCCATTTCTGTCTGAGTGTTCTCAGAGGCAGTGGGCAGAACACAGAGGCGGGGAATGTGTGCTATTTCTGGAGCCAGAAAAGTACAAAACTGGCCGCAGGAGTGACCTTCCTGGAGCTGACCTGTTGCTTGGCTCTGGGAAGCCTCAGAAATAATCTAGGCAAGACCTTTGCCTTTCCCAGCCTGGGGAAAAGCTCATCTCACTGGGATCCATCAGAGTAGGCTGAGGCTCATCAGGATTTAGGCGCTGGGGGAGGGAAGCTAGAGCTAATTTGGGGCAAATGCCTTAGTGGAGCCCTAGGGAGGATCAAAGGATGCTTCTTCCTGCTTTTAAAAAGTTAATTCTCTGAGAACTTCGTACAGTGCGTTTTAATCGTAGCCCCCACCCCCAGCTCCTCCCAGGTCCATCTCCACCTCCGCCTTCCTGCCCACCCAATTCCATGTTTTCTCCCTACCCCTTGAGTCTCTGTATGTGTCACCCAAATTCTCTTGGGTGTAGAACCTGCCCTGGATTGTGGTCAACTCACCAGGGGTCATCCCCTTAAAACAGACTCTTCCTTTCCCAGCAGCTATCAAACACTGACAGCTCCTCGGTTAGGGGTGGGAGCTTGTGCCCGCCTCCACCACTCCATGTAGAATTTTGAGCAAGTTTTATGCACACTGTCACATGCTGTAAGTTCATAAGTGCAGTTGTCCTGCTGACTGGAAGACACTGCTTTCTTGTATTATCTGGTGCCTCTGGCTCTTAGGCTCTTCCTGCCCCCTCTTTTTGAGCCTTGGGAGATGGAGGGGTGTGATATAAATGTCCCATTTATGGCTGAGCACTCTGCACTCTCTTGTTCTCTGCATGTTGACCACTTGTGGGTCTATGTTAATTGTCTTCAACAGTAAGATGAAGGCTCTTTAATGAGGGTTGAGAGATGCATTAATCTATGTGTATAGGGACAAATCATTAGGAGTCATTAAGTAGACTATTACTAGTAGGTTCTTCCCTAGGGCCCATGACTTCTTTAGCCCCAAGTTCTTCACCCTGATAAGAATGCCAGGTGTGGGTTCCAGCTCACGGATCAGGCCTTAAATCCAATCAGGCAGTGGCTGGTTCCTTCCATTAAGTTTGTGTCACTATTGCACTAAGGGGTGTATTTGCCAGGCCAGTCATTACTGTAACTTGCAGCATTCACAGATAGGTAAGACTGATGCTTACTTTTCTTTTCCAGTACTCTGCAGAGCACCTTCAAGCACTATGAAGTTAGCCAGTAGGGAGGAAGCCTCCAGGGCAGTACTTACCTCTGTATTCTATGCCTCAAGTATGTGTTGTTTTCAGCAATAAGGTCTTACTGTCAAGTGCTGGAGGTAACCAAAAGCAAAGTCTATAGCCTATAATATTTGGGGATCTGACCAACAGTTCAAAGAGAGGTAACCCATTCCTGGTACTGAGGTTTTACTGCTAGGATGAAGTGTCTAGTTGGGATACTGTCCCTATGCTGCCGTGCTGCCATTGATCTTTACAACAGTCCCTGTCTGGGGACACAGCTCAGTGGAAGAGTACTTGCCTTACATGTGCCAAGTCCTGAATTCAATACCCAGCACCACAAAGCAAGACAACAGCCCTATAACGGGATAATTTCATCTTTATTTTGTTAGGTCAGTACCTAAACCAGAGTGGTTAGGAAACTTGCTTGAGGTTAGCCAATAAATGTAGAGCCAACCACAAGAGTCCTTCTGTCAAGACGAGTAGTGAGAGAATGTGCTGTTTTTTTTTCCTTTAGAAAAGGTCTCATGTAGCCCAGGCTGGCTTTGACCTCTTGATTCTGCCTCCCAAGTACTGGGATTACAGCTCTATGCCTTATGCCCCATAAATGTACTGTCTTCCCTGAGAGATACTGGTGGTAGGTGGCAGTGTGTATGTGGTCAGCCCTTAAATTTTTTTTGCCTTTTGAGTCAAGGTCTCACATAGTGCAGGCTGGTCTTGAACTAGATTTGTAGCCAAGGCTGGCTTTGAACTCTTGCTTTTTTGGTATTTACTTTCTTCCTTAGTGCTAGAATTTATAGGTATGTGCCATGATATCTTGAGTAACCTGCCCTTTTAGATAAAGAACTTGAGATGGTTTACAATAAAAATAACCTAACAAGGCTTGAATATTTAAAAATTGGTATTATTGTGTGATGATAAGAGCCAACGAACTAACTATAAGCCTTAATTTATTTGCTGTGATTACTTAGAGCTTTGAGATTCCTGGCAACCATGATAAAAAGGTATTACAAGTTACATAGCTACTAATGTGATGGTTAATATTGCCAACTTGCCACAATTTAGAATCACCTAGGAGATAAATGTCTGGGCTGGTCTATAAGGGACCAGTCTACATTGGGTTAACTAGATGCAAGGATACACCCTAAATGTAGCCAGTGCCATTCTGTGGGCCCAGGACTGAATGAAAGGGAGAAAGTAAGCCTGACTACCAGCGATCCTCTAGGTCTGCTTCCTGACGGGATACAATGTGACCAACTGCCTCAAGCTCCTGCTGTTATGGTGTCCCCTTGTAATTATTATGAAGAAACAGTGCATGATTTCCCTTGAAACAATCTAGAAAATTAATTTTTTCATGATGAAACTGTTATGTAAAGAATAATATCCTTGGGCTGGAGAGATGGCTCAGTGGTTAAGAACACTGGCTGCTCTTTCAGAAAGACCCAGGTTTGAATCCCAGCACCCACATGGCAGCTAACAACCATCTGTAACTCCAGTTCCAGGGAATCTGAGCCACTCTTCTGACCTCCACGAACATTGCATGATGTGGGTACACTTACACACATGCAGGCAATACACATAAATTTTTTTTTTAATTTTTAAAAAGAAGAATGTCCTTAATTTTATTGAAGTAGAAGATGCTTCCTCGGGGGTTGTATTTTTCCTACAAACCTTCCATAAAAAACAATGTCAGATATGTTTGTTGGGGTTTTCCAAGAAGTAGACTCTAAGACAGATTTGCAGGGGATTTACCTGGGAATGCTCTTAGACATAACACCTACAGGAAGCAAGGGAAACATGACTGGGTGGAGGGAAAAACTGAACTGTAGTATAGTTTCAGATGAGACCTCATCTTTCTAATTCTTCAGGATGCTCTGGACCTGGGTAGGCCTTTCAGAGATGCCCCACTTCAGACCAGGGGGCCAGGATCTCATCTTCTTGGCATCAATCTCCAGGAGAGAAATCTCCTTTTGGTTGAGGCAATTTCCATAAAGAGACTCAGTTGTGGACCATCAGAAATAAGACCTTTGGCATCGCATCTGAGAGAATGCAGGCCTTGGTCTACAGGGAGCTCCAGGTGGTGTTATGGTCCAATCCTTGTATCTCGTCCCTCTGTTTGCTTTATATAATAAACTTTCACATCTTGGGACTATTTGTCTTGGATTCTTTGGTTTCTTTTTATTTAAAAAATTTATAATTATTTGTTCTAGCATGTGGTCAGGAGGAGGGAGAGGGCTGTACCCATGCCACAGTGTGAGTATGAGGATCAGAGGGCAGTTTATGGGAATCTGTTCTCTCCTACCATGTAGTTTCTGGGGATTGAACTTAGGTCATTAAAGTTGGTGGCAAGCACTTTTACCTGCTGAGCCATCTTGCTGGCCCTGGATTCTGTAGGTTCTTTAAGGGGGGAATTCATAGGAAGAAGTTTAATATGATACAATACAGACCTCACTTCTGGAAATTGAAAGCAACACTTGACCCTCAGTCTGTGGGAAACAGAACAGTGGTTCCACAAGAATGATTTGTCTACAGGTGATGCTTCTCTCTAGGCATCAAGGTCTCAGCTCTGGTTTCTATGGTTGGTAGATTGGACAGAAAGAGTAACTGGATCTGCCTTGATGTCGGGAGCCTGTGCTGGAGTTTTCTTCACACATTCATTGTTTTAGTCCTGAAGCAGCTGATGACAGTGGCTGACTGGATATTGGCCATTCAGTGCCTTTTCTGTGGTGATTGATTGCTGATGGGCACTTGTACCTGCTAAAGCACTCTCCCATGTCATGGCTGCTTCCATGGTCTATCTCAGTATTCATTACTTTTCACTGCTGGGACCAAAATACTTGAAGAAACAATTTAATGGAGTAAACAGTTTTGGAGGCTTCAGTCCATGGTTGCAAGAAAGGCATGATGGAAGATCACTTCCTGGTGGGCCAGGAAACAGAGAGAAGAAGAATGCTGGTGCTCCACTGGCTTTCTCTGTTTCCCCCTTTTATTCTTTCCAGACCTTCAGCCCATGGATGGGGCCACCCATGTTCAAGAGCAAGTTCTTTTCCCCTCAGTCCTCTCTGGGAATTCTTTATAGATGCACCCAGACACTTTCATTCTCCTGCTTACCTCTGAAGCCAGACAAGTTGACCATGAGGATTAACCACCACAGTCCACACGACTAGATTTTCTTGTACATCTAGTCCAATTATTTCCCTTGGGATCCTATCAAGTCAGCCAAACCATAAGTCTATGTGTACTTTTATCTTGGGTTATTTAGGTTCCACCACAAAATTTAGTGAGAAGGATAGCATTGTTACATATTTTGTGAATCACTTTAATGCTTAGCATAATCTCATAGCTGCTTCTGTATTGAATCTTTGTTCTATGTGGCCTGGTCTGAAAAAATAAGAAAATGTAACCTCATACAGATGTGTAGTTGTGAAGAGGGTCTTTGTGGCTGTCCTGAAATGATGACAGGACACCTAGAGGTCCTTGGTCACTTAAGGACCAACTCCATAGAGGAAACAAAAAAGGCTATCAAAGGGCCAGGTGTGGGTGCCAGCACTCAGAAGGCAGAGGTAGGAGAATTTCTGAGAACTCTACATAGTTCCAGGCTATCTAGTGTTGGGCCTCATGGGCCCAGACATGTGGCCTGGTGTGGCTTTCTGAGCCTCATTCAAGTTTTTTGGCCTGTCTCTGACACTCCACTTCCGTATAGGAGTGACTCAGCAAGGTATAGCAAGAATGGCCTCTACCTGGCTACACTCTACTTGGTGAAAAATGATTGGTCCTTCAATTCCCATGTTTTTAGCCCAACCCCTTACCTCTACCCTACATAAGACTGTGCTTGATGCAATAAAGTGAGCTCCTGCTTCGACAGGTCTCCCGGCTCGGTGTGGTGTTCTCCGGGGTGGAGAGGATCCTGGCTGCCAACACTCACCATCCCGCTCAGCCCCTGGAGGAGGCCGGCTGGACTGGCTTCTCCACCATCCAACCTGCTGGTGAACCTGGCAATCTAGGGCTACAGGAAGACCCAGTCTCAAAGAAAAAACAAAATCAAAACAAAACCCCAAACAAACAACAAAAAGGCAATCAAAGATTCTCTCCTAGGACTGAGGATATGGCTCAGCAGTTACGAGCACTTGCTGCTCTTAAAGAAGACCTGGGTTCAGTTCCCAGCACCCACATAGAGGCTAACAACCATTTGTAACTGCAGTTCTAGGGTATCTGACCCCATCTTCTAGCTTCTGTGGGCACTGTGTGTCTGTGGTGCACTTACATACGTGCAGGCAAAATACCCAGACACATAAAATAAAAACAAAATATCTTTAAAAATCCTCTCTCTCTGCCTCTCTCTCTCCCCTCACATCTGCATCAAAACCAGAAGACTTCACAGTTAATTCTTCCAGTCTTCTAGATACCAGCTAACCCTGACGTCAGAGCATAGAAGTCTTCCCTTCCCCTTCCTTTTTCTGGTCTCCTTTCCCCATTCCTTCCCTTCTTTCTCTGTCTCTCTTAATTTATCTTACTTTTTATTTATGTGTATGTGACTGTCTGGTGGGGGGATATGTGCATGTCTGTACGGTGCCTTAACCGCTGAGTCATCTCTCTAGTCCCTGTTTTATGTTTTTTTTTTTGAGACAGGTTCTAGTGTAGTTGAGACTGGAATTGATCGTCTTCCTGCCTGTCCCTCCAGAGTGCTGGGATTACAGGCGTGTGCCACCAAACATGGCATGGAGGGCATTTGAAAATACATAAGGACCAAATGGGATTTATTTTAGACACAAAAAGTTGATATTATTTGTTAATGCAATCTATCATCATAAGTTTATGCAAAATTGTCTATAGATATTAGAAATGCTATTGACAAAATTAAATACCCATTCATGAATCAAGCAATAAACAGAAATAGGACCTGATGGGGGATGGAGACGTGACTCCGGTGGGCAGAGTGCTTGCCTAGTGTGAAGGAAGCCCTCGACTCTCCTGTGGTACCATCTGTACCAGGTGGAGTGTGCAGACCCCTAATCCCAGCACTTGGGAGGTGGAAGCAGGAGGATCAGAAATTCAAGGCAATCCTTGGCTAAATAGTCAGTTTAAAACTGGGGCTACATATCTCAAAAAAAAAAGAATTAAAAAAAATTAAATTTTACTTTTTGGGAAGCAACATATCACGTAGCTCAACTTGGCCTCAAACTGGCTAAAGTTGACTTTCGATTTCTGATTCTCATCCTCCACCTCCTGAGTACTAGGATGTAGCAACATATTGAATATATTGAATATATTAATAAATATATATGCATATAAGAAATGTAGACATTAGGAATGCATAGTTCATTCTTAAAGTCAGCATTTTACTTGATAAACAGGATCAGGAACAAGGCTAGGGAGCTCAGTATGTCCATTAATATTTAACAGTATTAGAGATAGTAGCCAGTGTGATCAGAGAAGAGAAAACTATTAGAGGACTAAGAACTGAGAATGACAGAGTAAAAGTATCTCTATTTTAAGGAACACGATAAGGTTTCAGGAAAACCTCAAAGTGTTAGTGTTAAAGCCAACACAAAAATGTTTTGTATATAGTGTAAATACAAGACTCCGTATATACAGAGAAATATACCAGAATGTTTGTATCAATAAAAAGAAAACAATGAAAGGGAAATCCCTCTGTATGACAGAAGCAAAACAAGACAAAAATACTTAGGGGTAAACTAAGGAGATCATGTGAATCATGTGGAGATGCTAACAGGTGTCCAGGATTGCTTATGTGAGGATGTGGCTCTAAGCTTCGGAGAAGTAATTCAGATAATCACAAATAAGAAATCAAGGTAGGCTGGGGAGCTGGCTTAGTAGTTAAAGCACTTGCCATGCAACAAGAGAATCAGAGTTCAGACCCCGAGAACTCATGTAAATGTTGGGTGTGCTGGTGACGAACCTGTAATTCCAGCCTCAAAAGGCAGAGACAGGGCATCTCTGAGCAAGCTGGCTAGCAACACTAGCCATATGGGCAAGCTCTGATTGACTGATTGGTTGGTTGATTGATTTCGTGTGTGAGTGTGTGTGTGTACCCGTGTGCGTACCTGTGTGCAAGTATGGTGGTCAAAGGACAACTTTCAGGAATTAGTTCTGTCCTTCCAGCACATGGGACCTGGGGATCGAACTCAGGCTCAGCTACAAGCTCCTTTACTTGCTGAATCCTCTCACTGGCCTAGAGCTCCAGGTTTGATGGAAAGACGCTGGTGTAGTATGTACAGTATGTACGGTGGAGAATGGCAGGGGAGGTCAACCTCAGGCTTCCACACACAGGAGCATGCATGTGCGCACACCCGAACATACTGCATCTACACTCATTAGAATACCCATATACATATGCATACATATGACACATACATACACATGAAAAGAAGACTTGGGGGCGGGGGAAGAAAAAGAAAACAGGCACATAACAGGCAAGCTTGGCTCTAAAAGTGGCCATGGGCTGGAATCTCTAGGGTACTGCAGACCCCAGAGCTGGGGGGTACTGTCTGTTCCCACGAGAGGTGCTGTGGGTACCACTTTCTGCCTCGGTAGGTTGTTGTCTGGCTGCAGGTCTCTTGTCCCTCTGGGCTGGGTGTAGCAGCTGGTGTCAGTGTGGTGATTTGCTTGGCTCTGCCCTCCCTCCTGGCATCATTTTTTTTCTGTACTAAAAATTGCTTTGATCTGTTGGAATGTCAAGTGTTTTATTTGTTGCCAGCAAAATCACGAAAACCTCCCTGAGAAAAACTTTAAAACACCCTTAAAAGACATAAAAGTAAACTTGGACAAAGCAGACGATATCTCTGGTTTTCTGGTGGGACCACACAGTATCACAAAGATTTAATTTTCCCTAAGGGAATACTTAATTTATTATGTATTATTAGGGTAATTTAGTGAGATTCTAAGAAATTGTTATTTTTTTTTTTTTCTAGAGAAGTGGATTCTGGAGCTTAAATGAAAAAAAGGAAAAAGAAAAGATAACTACAAAAATCTGCCTCCAAAAGGCTGTGAGGAGAGGCTTGTCAGAAAATAAATCATGTTATAAAGAGTCTATGATTAAGACTGCTTAAATGAATAGACTATTAGAACAAAATGGAAAGTCCAGAATTAGACCTAAGAACACATGGAAATTCGACATAGGATGAGGAGGACATCTCAGATCTTGAAAGAAAAGCTGATCCTTTTAATAAGTGGCCCTGGGACAACTGGATGGCCATTTGGAGAAAGTTAAAACTGATTCATACTTTACACTGAACACCAGAATAACTCCAAACAGACATCACAGGGGAAAAAATAAAATCACACAGACACAAGAAGGAAATATGAGAATTGAAAAAATAATTATTTCAATATTTTTAAATCAAATTATTTTCAGAGTTTTCTAACTCTGACTCAAAAATCCAAATTCAATGACAACAATAATGATAAAAGATTGATGAATTTCACTACATAAAAGGAAATCAATAGGGAAAAACACAATATGCAAAGTCAAAAGAAAACTAAGACATCAACACGTATAGAGTTCTAATCGTCCCAATACCTAAAGCAAGCTTAAAATTGATGGGGCCAGGGAGAGACTATAAATCCAGTTTTAAAAACACCAAAAGTCAGTTCACTGGGCTGGAGAGATGGCTCAGTGCTTAAGAGCAATGAGTGCCCTGGCAGAGGACCTTCGTTTCATACCCAGCACCCACAAGGCAGCTAACAACCGTCTGTAACTCCAGTTCCGGGGGATCTGATATCTTCTGAAGGTACTGCATGATATGGGCACATTTACATACATTCAGGCAATACACTCACGTACATAAAGTAAAAAAATATATACATATAAAATATAAAAATATATACATATAAAATATAAAAAAAATATAATATATATACATATTATATATGTATATATATATATTTAAAATCCAGTTTGTTGAAAAAAAGATATAGAATGGTTATTTTAAACTCTTGTGAATATGTGTGCATCAGAGATGGAGGAAGGAGAGAGAGAAGAGAAAAGGTAAGTTTTTAAAAGGTTTTAGACAGAATTTAATTATACAGCCTAGATGGCCTTGAATTTGTGAGTCTCCTATCTCAGTCTCCCAAGTGCTAGGATTACAGGCAAATACTACCATACTTGGCTAGTAAACTCTTTCTTTATAAAAGAAATCAAATAATAAATATAGAAAGATTGATATAATTAGGAAACCATTTATAATGAATAACAATGGCCATTAAAACCATTGGACAGATTGATGAATATACTAAATTATAAATATACTACTTGGGTCATTGAGGCAGGAGGATTGCAAGTTTAAGGCCAACCTGAGCCATGTAAGCAAGACTCAAATTTAAAAAGGGTGGGGACATAGCTCCATGTTTGCCTTGTAACATGCCCACGGTCCTGGGTTCAAATTTCCAGCACTGGAAAAAAAAAAGGTCTAAGTACAAAGATTATTTCTAATGACAAAGGGGAGTACAAGATCTGCTTTCATCAATGAGGCAAGTTAGCATTGCTAATAATGCAACAAATCAGCAGAAAAAATAAAGAAAATGATGTGAGTTTGTGAGTTTTAGGCATCAAGTATGAAATATGAATTTTAAAACACTTAGCAATGATCTTCATGACGTGTGCTTATCAACCTGAATATTGATGGTTGGTGCTGGGGAGGTTGTAGGGACATTGAATTATTATGAAAACCAACCTTGTTGAAATGGTTCTGTGGGCAATAAACACCCAGCCGTGGAAAGCTTGTAACATGTCCAAGATTATGGACGGAAAGAAAAGATTAGAACATGAGGAAGGAATGTGGCTTTACGACTCGTGCCTTAGAGCATGTGAGATTTACTGTATCTTTTTTTTTTTTTTTCTTGCTCTAATTTTTAGGGAAATGTTTCACTGGAGTGTAAAAAATACAAGCTGACAAGCATGTCATTGTATCTTCACAGCCTGAGATGGATCTCCCTTAAGTGAATTATCCTTGAAACCACGACCCAGTTCAAGACGAAGAACCCTCGGACTGTCCGGCACTAAGCTTGAGGCTCAGCTTGTGGATTACCTGGTACATACTTTTTTCTTTTTCTGTGTACTTACTTCATTTTCTTCAACAAGCATTTTTCGAATAGCTTTTCTGTATGCCAAGCACTCTGAGATGCTGTTGCCTCTTGTCCTTCATCTTTAGGACACATCTACTATGGCAAAGTCTGGGGACATGCTAGCCTTTTCTTCAGTGAAAGAGAAGAAGGTGGGTGTCCACTATGGGAGCCACAGACTCCCAGCATTCACTATGGTGTCTCAGGTAGAGTTGACGTCACTAAGAATGAACCAGTGACTCGGCATCTGCCAAGGAGACACTCACATTTTCGATAATAAATTGGTTTATGAAGAAGTTCTCTTCACGATCTGAGCAATGTGATAAGGATTTTAATTAGAATCATTGAGAGAGAGGCATGATCAATTTTCTCTTAGCCTTGAACCTGGCAGGATGTAGGCATGGCAGTTCTGAGAGCCATTAATCCACTTCAAAAGGACCACCACATTCTATAACTTTTGTAATATTGGTGAGGTCTCCGCTGCAGCTTGGTCACAGCCCAGCTTTCTCTGTGTCCTGTCCTGCCTCCCTCCACATGTGTTACAAGGGACTCTAATAATGGTCCACTCCTTTCCTACCTTAGAATCTGCTTTGTAAGAAAGCTAGATGGTATCTACTGGGGGTGGGGCATCGTTCTGCCTCAAAACTCCCTGCCCAAAGCAGCCTACAGAAACTAGAATTTCTCTTCCCTAAGTCAGTTCACAGGAACACTCTTCTTCTACCATCTTTCTGTCTTGGATCCTGCCACAAAGAAGATCTCCATGTAGATGGATGGTGTCAGAATTGAACAAGAGTAGAGATTGCTGCCGAAGTGCTTGTTGCCTATTAGAGAGAAAAGTCCACAGGAAAGCAGGACACAGAAGTACTTGCTCTGCACGTGTAAACACATAGTCAGGGAAACTTGAACAGACATGGGGCTGAACACTTACAGGAATTCTTCATTCCACGGATAAATTCTGTACCTATGATGTGTGAACCATATAGCGTTTTGACTCATGCAACCCCAAAGCTTCACTTTAGAGGTGAGAACACAGACACAGAGAAGTTAGTAACTTGCCCAACTTCACAGAGCTACGCGAATACGGTTAGGATTCACACTCAGGTCTGTCTGCTTCTAACATCTCTGACAGCATTGCTGCAGGCAAACCAACAGACGAGCTAAAACCAACCCAGTTTTCTGGATTTTCTGTCAATATTTAAAAAATTCTTTCTTTATTATTTATTATTTTATCTGTATGAGTGTAATGCCTACTAGGTAGATGCACCCATGTCGTGAAATGTTTCTGAAAGTCAGAGGACCATGTCAGATCCCCTGGAACTGGAGTGACAGTTGTGAGCCACCACTTGGATGCTGGGAATTGAACCAGGTCCTCTGCAAGAGCAGCCAGTGCTCTTAACCACTGAGCCATCTCTCCAGCCCCCTCCAGTCAACACTTTTTCACTAAATCAAAGAAACAAATGGATATCCATTGTGTGGGCAGATCTCAGTGATTCTGAAAGAGTGTCTAAGAAAGACAGCCCTGGTGTTCCTGATAAAGCCAGGGGAACAAAGAATGACCCAGGAAAAATAAGGCAGAAGCAGTAAAAAGGGACCACATTAGCAAATAAAAATGCATGTGACTCCCCAGGGGATGCACCAGGAGCTGCAGTGAGGTGTGCCAAGCAGGGGGAGCGGCAAGCTTTGCAGGGAAGGAGCCATTTCTAGACAGGAAGAGTCTGTGGGGTTCTCTGAGTCTGGAAAGATGGGTAAGCCCAACCAGGCAGGAGTGTGGGTGAGCCAGTGACAAACAGGAGGTGGGTGAGTGCATATAGAGGTGCTCTCTCAGCCCACCCCAAAGTCCAGACTAGGGTGGGCTGCTGATATCTCTGTGATGTCAGAACTCTTCATTCTTGGACCATGAGTCCCTATTTCCGGGCGTCTCCCTGTTCTAGATACTTTCTATTGCTGTGATAAAAACACTGACCAAAAACAACTTGGGGTAGAAACTGTTTATTTGGCTTACAGCTCAGTCCACCATCAAGGGAAGCCAAGGCAGGAACTCAAGGCCGGAACGTGGAGCACTGACCATGCAGGCATGGCACCAACTGGCTGGCTCCTTTGGCCTGTGCTCAGCCTGCCTTCTTACAGGCCCACCTGTCCAGGGATGGCACCACCCACAGTGGGCTGAGCCCTTCCACATCACTCAACAATCAAGAATATGACCCACAGATGTGGCCACAGGCCAGATCAGTGGAGGAAATTCCTCAGTGGAGGTTCCCTCTGACCAGGTGTGTCAAGTTGACAACTGAAGCAATCCAGCACATTCCTCTATGTCCATGTCTTACTGGATCCAAACACCCTGTAATTCCTTGGAAAGATCCTTGGTGGTCCGGGGATTGGAACTGAGTCCAAAGCCTTTTGGGATGGGTGCCAAATGGGGCGTCTGTCTGTGTATTTATTCTCTAGCTTTGTGGCTCTCAGATCAAGGGAACAATCCCCTCCCCAGCATCTCCTTTTCCTAACCTCTTTCCTTCCCAGTTAATTCCCCAGAGCCACCGTAACTAAATACCACAAACTATGGGGCTTAAAACAACAGATATTGTTCCACACTTCTGGGGGCTGGAAGTGAGAAATCAGTGGAACCAGGCCGCCTCTGAGACGGGGCAGAACCCTCTGAGTCTCTTCCTAGCTTCGGTTGGTTGCTGTCAATCTTTCAGCGTCCCTGGGCTGGCCGCTGCAATAGTAGCCATTCTGTTTCCGTCTTTCCCATGATGCCCTGCTCTGTATCTACGCCTAATTTCCCCCGTTCTGTAAGATATCATTTGTATTGGATTAGGGTCTACCTTATGTCCGCATCATCACTTGATTAGATCTGTAAAGACTATCTCCAAATCACATTTGGGTGTTCTAGGGGTCAGGTCTTTGTCATGGCTTTTGGAAAGACGCACAGTTCAGTGCACAACAGTCCTTTAGGTAGCTAATACATGCTTACCTACACCCGCTCAAGCAGGTTCTGGGAGAGAAGTGGTGGGTAAAGCTGGTAAAGCACAGTATCCTTGTTTCTTTGTTTTTTCTTTTTTTTTCTTTTCCAGAGAGTCTCCTGTATCCCAGGCTGACCTCAGACTCACTATGGGGCTGAGGATGTCTTTGGACTCCTGATTTTTCTGCCTTCAACTCCTGAGTGCTGAAATTGCAGGTATGTGCCACCATGCCCAGTTTATGTGGTGCTAGAGATCAAATCCAGGGATCTGTGCCTGCTGGGTAAGCACTCTGTCAACTAAGCTATGTTCTAGCCACTTCTTGGGATTCTTTAAATCATCAGAAATCAACTTCCTCAGGGAACTGGTCCAAGTGCCCCCCACCCTCAGAGACCACAGGAAGCCACAGACACCCTTCGTTTTCTTTCTGGGCTGCTTTCCTTAGCAGATTCAGGTTTTCTGTTCTAGCTGGTAGCATGGTACTGGGGCAAACAGAGTGACACCATCACTGTATGTGCTGAGAGCTGACTCTGAGCCAGGCTTGCGCTCAATAACAGGGAAGGAAAGATTAGCCATTCCCAGTGTAGGGATGAGGAAAGCCATGAAGTGTTAAGAGTTTAGGTAACAGCCTCCCAGTAGCAGGAGAAGGATCCAAATCTAAATCTGTGGGTTCGTTAGTTCCATTCATTTAGTTCCCATTTGCTCCTCTGACAATGCTTTGTCTTGTCCTTCTGTTTATCTGTTCTTGTGATCACATCTTTTCACTCTGGAGCTTGTACAGAGTGATGACATTCTAGCCCCCAGAAGATTGTGTCATGATTACCTGCCTTCTACAGGAAGTCCAAAAATTGCAATAAACATATCTGGCTGTTGCCTACGGAGTAGTAGATGACATTGGCCTGAGTATTTCACATTTAACTTCACAGAAACCTTATTGTTTCCATCTCTCTTTTTCTTTTTTTGGTTTTTAATTTTTATTTTGAGTGTACGCATGTTTCGCCTGCATGTATATAAGTGTGTGTGTGCAATGCCTATGGAGGTCAGAGGAGGGTGTCAGATTCTTTGGAACTGAAGGTACTGATGGTTGGTAGCCTCATGTGGGTGCTGGGAACTGATCCTGGGTTCTTTGGAAGAGTCAGTGCTCTTACCTGCTGAGCCATCTCTCCAGCCCCTCTGTTTTTTGTTTTTTTGTTATTTTGGGGGTCTCATGTGGTCCAAGCATGTCTCAAACTCCCTAAGTAACCAAGAATGACATTGAATTCCTGGTCCTCCTGCCACCATGTCCTGTATGCTGGGGTCACATGCATCTGACAGTACACTTGGCTGTTTCTTTTAGAAGGTGATTTGGAGGATCAGATCGCAAAGTAACTGAACTAAAGTGCAGGCAGTAGATCCTGGGGCTAGAGTTTGTGTGCAAAGAAGGGACCAGGCAAGGTCTCCTGTCTCTGAGAAGTGGCCCAGGGATGATCAAAGAAAGCATCCAGGGAGTGGTGCTCCCTCCAGGCCAGCTGCACGGGTGCCCGCTCTGTGAGGTCAGCATATCACAGGCTCTCCCTGTTCCTGGCATCATGCTGGCATGCCGAGACCTCCAGTGTAGCCTTCCCATAATGGTCACCTGATCCTGGGCACACAGCCTGAAATGTTTATGCTCTGACGACCAACTGGCCTGACAGACCGACAGGCGGGTGATAAGAGAAGACAGAGGAGGCCACTGGGGGAGGGGCTGGATAAAGGAAACCCCTCTCTCTCTCAGGAGTGCTGATTTGCTTGGCTGGGGCTTCTGAGTGACAGTGACATTCCCCAGGGATTAAGCAAGTCGGGTGGAAGCTGGGTCTCCACAGGGGGTGCAGAGCCCCATGGAACTTAAATCATGCAATTAGCTATCAGCTAACGTTTCCCCCACATTCATGTCATAGCTTCATCAACTCTCCCCCGCCCCCCCAAGAAATTCAGCAGCAACTGGTTTATAATACAAACCCTTCCTGGATCCTAACTTAATTCTCTTCAAAACAGGAAATAAGAGCAAGCCCTTCTCTGTCTCACCCAGGTCTAGCTCAGAACCCTACTCTTCCAGGAAACCAGGCCCAGGCCGCCCTGCCCTCTGCTGCTCTGAGCCTCTGGAACTCAGGGCTCTGCCTGGGCCGCTTTGTTGCCAGGTGTTGAACAAGTGGCAGAAGGACAGCACCACACCCCAATGGACCCAGACAATGATGCTTTTGAAGGAGGCAAAGATGCTGATGTCACTCCTGGTTTGGGATAACTGCTTTTCTATTCAAGGACTCTGGGTACCCACAGTGGTCCAGAACCTGGATTTTCTGCCACCCAGCCAAATGCCACTTCGATCATAATGTAATACCTGTGGGCTTATTAGAGCACAAGGGGCCAGGCTGGTAAATTCCCAGCCAATGAGATGGAGGGTAAGCTTTCTCCTGTAGCCAATGAGAGAAGTTCATTGAGTTGTTAGGCAGAGAAGAGCCCTATGGGTCATGTCCTCACTGTCCCTCAGCTAAAGTTCCCTGACTGTCTCCTTCAAATTCAAATGTGCATCCAGTTCCATGAGTAACCGCATTATTTTTAAACAGCATCTTTCAGCCACAGTCTCTCCCGTTTATTTGTTGTTGTCGTTTTTCAGAGGTGATTCCTTGTGAAGCCGAATGGATTTTGTGATTGTTCACAAACACTGGAAGAGATTTCAAGCAAAAGATTACATTCTGGTTTTTAAAGACAGACTGGCAAGGAGATGGAGCCCACCTGTGGGGAGGACTGTAGAAAAGAGAAGTCAGAGAAGTGAAGAGAAGGAAACCACAGGATGGAGTAGGGCAAGAAGGTCAGGCCTTGAAGGTTTAGAGGGCCAGTGTTGAAAGCCAAATTCCCCTTTCACCAAGAAATACCATACAGAGGAGAGAAAAGCTCAGGTCTGGGAATAACAGACACTGGGGTTAGATCATAGCTTCTTTACTCATTGGCTGGCTAAGCAGCTAAACTTCACCAAGACTTAGGTTTTCTTAAACTCTGTAAAAAACAATCACTCGTGCTTGGAAATGTAGCCCAGACAGTAGAGGACTTGTCTACCTGGGTTTGATCTCTGGCACAACATAAAAGGTGTTGTGGTTCTGCACGTCCTTAAGCTCAGCACTCAGGAGGTGGAGGCAGAAGGATCAGGAGTTCAAGGTCCTCCCCAGCTACATGGAGAGTTCAAGGACAGCCGGGGCTACTTGAGATACTATCTCAAAAACAATAGCTACTACCAAATGAGGTAGCTGTGAGAATTAAATGAAATTAATATTCCCCAAATGGCAATGTCTGTTATTAATGCCCAGATAAGTTAGTATGTTAGGGTTCAGCGTCTTTCCTTCATTCCTTCTGATGAAATTTTGTTTGAAAAAATAAGCATCCTGGGTCCAGCAAAGTGGCTCTGTGGGTTAAGGCACCTGCCACCACCTGAGTGCAATCTCCTTGGTGGAAGGAGAGACCTGACTCCCACAAGTTGTCCTCTAACCATACAGGACATATAATTTTTAAAAATGAAATTAGAAATTAAAAAATAAGCATCCTATCAAATCTCCTTCATGGTTGCTAGTTGGACAATGAAGTTTCATGCACATTTATAAAAGGATGTTTGAAGTGAAAAATTCAAATTGCATGTATTTCAATAATTCTATTTAAAATGTTCAACTAGCATAAAAGACCCTATGAGAAGGTTCTTACCACATCCCAGTTCTACAGGCACTGCCAACAATTACTTACCTTTATAATTTTTCCAGAAATGTTCATTTAGTTATATAGAGTGCCCTTGAGAAACTTGTTTTCTCATAGGAATCTCTCCTGAGCAGGGTGAAGTAAGTAAGCAGGGCTATTATTTATTCTCTATTTTTTTTTTTTTTTTTTTGACACAGGGTCTCCCAACTGGCCACAAATTGGCTTTGTAGACCAGGCCTTGATCTAACAGAAAACCACCCGCCTCTGCTGCCCTGAGTGCTGGGATTAAAGGTGTGCATCACCCAGGTGGGCTTTTAGAGACCGTCTTTATGTGAGCAGCTCCATACTGCTTGCTTGGTTGTCTCTAGATTGTACTATTATAAACAATACCACAGTCAATTCCTTGCTAAGCAGCTTTGATTGTGGCTACAGATAAACTGATAGTATATATTCCTAGAAGGTCAACTGCCTAATTAATTTCCTTTATCGAAAACTTAAAATGTTTTATTAATTTTTTAGTTAGCACACAGGTTAGTAGGTTTTATTCTGGCACTTCACACATGTGCATCTTTGCATCTTTCTCATGTGTGCTTCCCCATTCTCTTCCTTCTTCCTCCTCTCCCCCGATTGCTTATCCTCTTCCTCCTCCCCAGCCTTGTTGCACTGTTGAGTGACAGTTCCAGTTCACATGTCGAGGATGCCGCAAATTGCACATTTCTTTCCCCAGTGTATGAGACTGACTGTGTCTCCCAGTTTCACCAATCTGGGGAGGGGTATGTCATGAAACTTTGTCATCTAGTAATATACACAATAGAGTGACAGCACGGCAGAAACAATCCCATCTGCAGAGAGATGGCCCGCTTCCGTTGGGTACAGAGGGTCACAGAGATACAGACCAGGCTCTGTTCTGTTGTTCAGTATCTCAGCGACCTTGAAGAGGTTCTTCAAGCTTCTTTGTCTGCAAAATGGTCATACTGAAGGAAGAAAGGCATGAAAAATTTAGGATGATGGCCTGGAAGCTAGTGACATTAGTCATTCACAAATCAAGGTGCCAGTGTCCCAGCAAGTTTGAGAATGACCCTCGAAGACTGATCTGTTCTCTTTTCTGCCCCTTCTGCAACTTCTCCCAGGTTGCTTCATTTTGTTAAATTTTCTCATTACAATTTAGAGATCTACCAATTTGCTGATCTTGGCACGGCTGAACTACAGTGCAGGTGGTGCTTTATATTCAATGGAAGATGGAGGCAGCATCTGACAGGTGACGTCTTGTCTCTACTGTCATTGAGGCACTGGTGAGGGATAAGCTTTGTGGATGGACCGATTTATCTCTGGTCTTTCTTCTGCCCTTTAAAAGCTGGGTGAGGCTAGAAAGATGGCTCAGCAGTTAAGAGTACATACTGCCCCTGCCAAGAACTCAAGTTCAGTTCCCAGTATCACAGGGCAGCTAACAACCATCTCTAACTCCAGGTCCAGGGGATTCAGTGCCTTCTTTTGGCCTGTGGGCATCACACACATGGATGCATTTAGATACGTCCAGGCAAAACACTCATGCACACACTTTTAAAAAATCAGTAAAATGTATTTTTTTTAAAGCTGGGTGACCTTGAGTAAAGCTGTCTGAGACTCAGTTTCCTCAGTTGTGAAGCACAGGGAAGAAGGATTGCCTCATGGGACTACTGTGATGAAAACCAATGAAAGTACCTCCCAGCTATCTCTGGGTTAATGTTCATGAACAGCAAGAGCCTGGCAGCCTGATCACTGTAGGTCAAGGAGGGACAGGATGCTTCCCCAGAGTGGAACAAAGAGATTCTGTCAGTCCTCTGCTTGCAGTCACACTCCCCATGGTGAAGAGATGTGGGTGACTCAGCCTTTTCTCATTCACTCACTGTGAGCACATCCTTAGGGACAACGGGACTGAGGAGGAGGTGGCTGCAACCCAAACTAGTATCATTATGCGTTTTTGTCACTCCTAGAGAAAAAGTAAGAAAAACTAGGTTCAAAAAAAATGTTTTCCACCCACCGTAACTGATTAATGAACTTGATGTCTGACTTGCAAAACAGAAATGGTTGTCTGGGCCCTGACAACAGTCTGTGGGGATCTGGCTGAGGCAGCTTCAGGTTTCTGCCACAGAGCTGCCCTTCTCTTTCAAGTCTGCTCCAATTTAAATAGCACATAAATTGCAAATATTCAGCTATATTGTGAACTAGGATTTCTAAAGAATGTCTTGTGGATCATGCATTTCTCACTCTCTTTTTTTAAAGTTTCAGGCTTACAGAAAAGCAGCAAGGTCAGCAAATGCCCATTTATCTACTCCCTATCGTGTCATCCAAAAAATATGTGGGATGCTGAGATGCAGAGAGTTGCACTTATCAATACCCCGGTGGCAAGGGAACATCATGGGGACAGACTTCATAATAGCATTGTTGTGACCTCAGCCTCTGGTGCTTTTAGAAAACTCTGTTCAGGTTGGCTAAGCCTGGGCTACAGAGTCACACCTGTAACAGCTATAGCTCTGAAGACCTCCGGCACTCAACAGGCAAGAAACAGTTTCCCTCGTTCTCACCCTAACTAGGAACCAGGGCCTCATTACTCCTAATTTACTTAGTACCTGGGAACTGACCTTCAGAGAGGCTGCCTTTCCACTGGAGCCCCGCAGTCTGGACTCACAGGCAGATTTGTCTGTGTGACTACAAAGTCCTTTCCACAGAAGTTTTGCAGTATTCTCTGGCAGAGATGTCAATGCAAACATTTGGGAGGATTTTATTTTAATTTCTGGAGAGCTGCAATGATAGTTTTCCATAATTTCTTTCCAGGATCAAGGCAGTTCAGGGAGGGAGTCTTTGAAGTCAAGAATTTAATGACAGAAACTATCCATAGATAACCCAGACAAGATTTTCTCCTCTCATGTCTTCAGATAAGACTTTCTTGGCTTGTGAAGGAGGACAGCAAGCCAGCCAAGTTGACCTGAGAGGTTTGTGCTGTTTCAGTCAGGCTCAGATGTGTGAACTGTAATGATCTGATCGCTTATGAATTGTAATTGGTTATACAAGTTGATGTGCCAGAAGAGGGGTGGGGCGAGACGGACAGAGGAGACAGGCAGACTGCCCCCAGGTCTCCCTAGGAGGAGGCAACATCCTTTCCTGAGGTAGGCGGGGTAGTTGACTGAAATGGCGTCAGGAAGAAGAAATCATCTTTTAGGGTATCAAGTAGTTGTCAGATTTCAGAGAACCAATTTCTAGAATTTTCCAGTGTGTACAATAGGCGGGCAGGGCTGCTTATGAAGAATAGTAAACCTCTTTGGGCAGCGGGGGGCAATTCCGCGCAGGTCTGGCTGGCAAAGCACCGTAGGCATGCTTCGCTCGGCTTCCTGGCTGCCGCGTTGGGATCTAGACCGCGGCTGAACCGTGAATTGGTCAGCCAGGAGGCAGCTCCTGGGCAGCCACTTCCCCCGTCTTTGCCCAGCTTCTAGATGTTTCTGCTGGACCAGGGTTTTCCTCAATCGTCCACCTGCTAGCCAGAACCTGCGGGCTGGCTCCTCAGCCTCCAAAGGCTCTCTGTGAGTGCTCACAGCTGTGGCCCCGTGCACACACAGGTGGCCCAGCGCACCCAGGCTCCGGGGAATTAACAGAAATGGGAAGGCGGCGATGGTGGGCACAGGAAGTTGGTGAACGCTCTCCTTTTCATCCTTTGTGTTTTCACCGAGATGTGCGAACAGATAAGAATAAAACACATGCCTGGTTTTGTATTTGTGCTCGTGAGGGTCTTAGCGGGGTCTTTTATGATGAAAAGAAAAGGACACGAACCCGTGGCACCCTAATCGTGCTTCTGGAAACCACGAAGTGACAGCTGGAACTGGCAGTTTGGGGACCCTCCGGGCCTGAGCGTCCCAGCTCAGAGGGTTGGGAGTCCCATCGACCTGCGGTAGGATCTGGACCTTTCCTGGCGGGCTCGGGTCCTGCCAACGCGAGTGGCTCTCGCCCCGCTCCACTCGCGGGAAGATGCCAAGCCCGGTGCGCTTCGCACTGGCGATGTGCGCGGACGCCCGGGCGCGCCTGGTCCGCGGAGCTGGGCGGGAGCCGCGCCTGACGCTGTGCGCGGTCCTCGGACCGTCCCGAGTACCCCGGAGCGGCGGCGGAGCGGCGGCCGGCCCCTGGCTCGGCGCTTCGTCCCAGGTCGCGGGGAGCCGCGCTGCGGAGCGCCTGGCTCGCGACCCAGAAGGGCTCTCCGTGGCGAGTGCGCGCACTGCGCGGCTACCCAGCTCCCTGCGCCCGGAGCGGACGCGCAGAGCCGCCCGGGGTGCCCCCGCGCGCGGCAGCCCCCGGCCCCAGCAGCTCGCGGAGACGCCCCCGGCTGTCCCTCGGTCCCCCGCCCCCGCCCGGCCCGGCCGCAGCGGCGCGAGGCGCAGGAGGCGGCGCCGCGGGGACTGCCTCTTCCCCGCCCCTCGCGTCTCCTCCCCGCGCCACCGGGAAGGACAAGGGGACTGGGCACGGGGACCCCGGCCAGTGAGCGCCGGTGCCCCGGGACCGCCCCTCCCGCGCGCTCCTTCGCCGCGAGCCGGGGCTGGTGTCGCCGCACCCGGTGCTGGCAGCAGCCATGAGCCAGGACGCGGATCCCAGCGGTCCCGAGCAACCCGACAGAGATGCCTGCGTTGTGCCTGGTGCCCAGGTCCCCCCCGCGCCCCAGGGCTCGCGAGGGATGCCGCCGCCACAAGCCAGCCTGCCCCAGATCATCCAAAAGTAAGGAGAGGGAGAAGGGAGCGCGGCTGGGGGTGGACGGGGTGCGCTTGGGAAACACCCCCGGCGCCCCGTTTCGTGGCGTCACCTCCATTCCTTGCTAAACTTTGCTCGGCCCCTTGCGTTTTTCAGTGTTCTTTGCCCTCCTCTGGGCAGGGTCGGTGTCATTCTGGTTTTCTGAGATTTGGTAGAAGCAGCCAAGTTATTTTGGGGAAATAATTCTGTTTTTCCTTATACTCTTTCTTTCTCTTCTGGCATGTTACTGGCTTTTTTTTTTTTTTTTTTTTAACTAAAAGAGCTTAAGTTGGGGGAGAATGACCCAGAGACTATTTTTTCATCCCTCTGGTCCTTAGAAGCCACTGGAAAGTAAGTAGAGTTGAGCGTGGGTGTTCGCGCCCGTGAGGGTGTGTTACATGTCGCAGCAGACAAGGAAACCACCTTTAATGGTGTCATGGAGTCAACTAGTGAGTTTGGGTCAAAAAAGAGATGAGCGCTTGTAAACCACGCGTAGTTTACCTAAGCGTGTGGGTACTTCATAAGGCCCTTGCAAAGAGATCTCAGCCGCAAGGAACAGCTTTCCACTCCCGCGAGACTCACTTCACTGTCTCTTCAAAGTGCGAGCAGTTTGTGGTTATCAGTGGTCCTAAGAAGCTCTTTCATCCCATTTTTGGGGCGTGCAAGAAAAAAGATAGTGCTGTCCCCCCCCCCCCCCCGTCCTTAAAGTTACAGTTTTAAGGCCTAGAATGTTGGATTATTTGAAGGCTCCTTATTTTGCTTAAGGTTTGGTTACCTTGTGATGAAATCCTCAAAAGTAGTTTAAGAAATGTTGGAAAGTGACTGATGAGCCCTTCCGCGAAAGTAACCGAAACCAGATAAAAAGACAAGTTCTGTGAAACCGATGTTGGGGCACAGGGCAGAAGTTTTCCAGGTCTGCTGTGCTAATGTTGAGAGTTATGTAAACTTACTAAAATGTACTAAGAGGACCAAAGTGGAAGCAAATGGCAGTTAAATATTTCTGTTTTTTAAAACTGAGTTATGCAATAGAAGGAGTGAAAATTCAAGTTTGACATCAATAACCATGGTTTCACATTTCAGGACAAAATGGTTCCCTATCAGTTGGCTGGTCAAATCCTAAAGTTGTATTTATTTATGACGCTTTTGGCCTTAGGTTTTTGTACTTTACATAACTTTCAACTACTTGGTTTCCAACTCTTTCAAAGTGAAATATTTCATAATGTTATTCTTCTTGCTTTGCAAATCATTTTAGCCAACATTAAACAGGATTGACAGTTTATGTAACAGCACTTGGAAGTTCTCTTCAGTCCTTAACGTAAATATGTCAACAGAGGTAAACTATTTAAAGCTAAAGCTTACTTGCTAAAACATCCAATTTGATCAGTTATTAATTTGAAACTGTTATCTTTCTCTCTGAACCAGTGTCTGTGCCTTGAAATTACCTTGCATATGTTAAGCCTTTCAAAATTGCTTTGGTTTATAATCACCTTCATTTTCCCATCAGCTTTAAGTAGAAGAAAACTAGGAAATGTTTGTTCTCAGAAACTTTTTTGTAAATGGTTTTTTGATTCTGAAGTATTACCAGGAAGGAAAAAAATATGCCATGTTGTGCAAACGGACCATTTAAAATATATTGTAATTGTTTTATATAATTAAGGCAAATTATAAATTTTTTCTCTATTTTGGAATCCCATCTCTGGAATATATTATTTTGAAAGATAATACTGAGCCTTTCAAAGATGGTCCCTTCTGCTTGCAGGCCAGAAAGGAACCCCTCAAGGAGTGGCCATGGCTCTGGTGACAGATGGGTGTGAAGGGACCAGGTCCTAAGGCTGGTGAATGTGTCTGTGGGATTTGATGTCGGTGTGTTGTGTTTCAGAACCTTTCTTTATAAGGATGATGTGGGGTTTGTGTTGCCCTCAGTCTCCTCTGAAATTCTGCTGGAACCAAGCGCAACACAGCAAATGCTTTGCAGGTCCATCTTTAATGCGCTGAAACTTGAGCGGGTTATTTTGAAACTACGTTTGCATAATTTAATCTGCGCAACCATTTTTATGTCGCTATGAGGTGCCCTTTGCATCAACCATCTTTGAGAAAAGGTATTGGGAAACTTGCCTTTGGCCAAAAATGAATTATCCACCTCTGGATTTGGAAGCTTTTGTGAGCTAAAGCTGTAGATAAAATTTTCTTTGAGTGCACCACGAACTAAATATTATGAGGGAACCTCTAGTTTTTGTAATCATTTCAGTGAGGTCATTATATAATCCCTAGGCCGTCTCGTTCTCTTTCAAATTGATGGAGACATCAGTCTGCAGGTTGCATAGCATTTAAGGATTATGAGAATCTTTTTACCTTTTTGGGTCTGTGTTGATGATTAGCAATGGCTTTCATTTTGGGTGGAGTCAAAGACTTTGGTAAAGCCGCAGTAATGGTCATAATAAAAACCATGTTTTCTTCACAAGCTTTGTATTTGGTCTTAAGAGAGAGCTGTTGCACATTGCGCTTGAGGAACAGGACACAGCTTTGCTGAGGAATAACGAGATTGATTTGGGGGTTTGTTTCACTAGAGTCACTCTCAGTACTTAGTCTCAGTACTCATCGCTCTAGTTAATTGCAGTGGAGTGCTTTTGTTCTAAGGTATATTTAGTCTCCTTATCATTGCATTCTTAGCTTCAGCTGAATGTTCCCCATGCCCTCTCTGCTCTTGTCTGTCCCTGACCCCAAACAACTGAAGCATTACACTGCTGTAAAGATGATCAGCCAAGTTACAGCCACATCTAATTCCTGTCTTATAAAGATTTTATTTTAAATGTACATTTTTCATTTTGGCCAAGATGGAGCTATTATTGTATTATAGAAGACATTATTTAAGCCCTTTGGGAAACCAGAAATATAAACACTTTAAATAAAGATTTGTGATGAATTTAGGAAATCAAAGTAATTTGAAGACTTAAAAGATGTGGATTTATTTTCTATGTCAGTAGAAGAGAACACTGGTGTTTTGTTCAAATTTATCTTTTCAAATATCTATGCTAGCTTACTTCCAGAATTGTTTTTTTTTTAATTGTGTGCGTTGAGAATGAATATAATTACTTATAGGAGGTTTATTAACATTGATGGACATTAGCCATTTAAATTTTAGATTTTAAGTTTCTAAACTTCTGTCAGAATGAAAATAAGAGTTTCTATTCTGTGTGAAATATGAGCACTAGTGGACAGGTGGGGCTACACAATAAGCCACTAATTATGCTGAAAAGTAACCAAATATGCGTACTTTTTGTGAAGTAAATCACAGATAGTCTTCCTAAATGATTTGACTTGCTGTTAGATATTCCCCATTAATGAAAGGCATCTGGTTGCATATTTAACAAGTATGGATGAATTAGTTTTTCCTTTCCAGATCATTTCATAAGCAAACAAACCACTATACAAACAGAAAAGTTTTGGTTCAGTGTTTGATAGTGTGAACAGCATGCAAGTGTCGGTTTATGAAAGCAGGAATCCAGCCTTGAGTTCTAGTTTAGTGTTTGCATAACATTAGATGGCTGGTTCTCTGTGTTTTCGGGCTAAGTACTCTCCTGACTCAGAAGAGAAAATGTTGCAAGTAGCTACTCTGTGGATAATTTAACAGACATCCTCCTCTGAATTGATCTCCTTACAACTGTTAGGGCACATGATATGCAGGCAAATTTTAATCTGTGTCTGTCTACCCACTTTCATGAGCATGCTGGTAATTATGTCCATAATTAGGAGAGAAAAGAGGACTTTGCTAAAAAAGGACATCACCTCACACACATATTTGGTCCTTTGCAGGAAAGAGGATGGAATTTCTAACATCTGTGTGCCAGTCTCTAACATCGGATTAAGCCCGTTTTTCAGGGGAAATAGGAGCATGCTTGTAGGAGGAATTTTGGAAAATTTAAACACCGTCTTAGACTGCACGTAAAACAAGTATTCGGCAGAGGAAAACATCTGAGAGGATTAAGTGCTTCCCCAAATGGGAGGAAGAGAGGACAGACTCTTTTCTTAGTATTCTGAAAGATTCTTTCCTTCTCTAGAAAATCTCTTCACAGGAGTTTTTTGTTGTTATTGATGTTGTTTGTTTTTTTCATGAAATTTCACTGGAAAGTGTTCTCTTCCCCAGTAAGCATTTCTGGGTAATATGTATAGCTGTACAGTTACGAGTTTTTCTCAAATGGCCTGAGAGATCAGTATTATGAAAAGTAGAGTATTATTCCCATTAGTCACAGTAAATGACTGTACATATGGCACACACTGACTGTTCGAATATCAGCACTGTGGGGGAAAAGAAGAAAAATATGATCTCTCCTTTCATTCTTCTGTCCACTTCTTTTGCTACCTTCTTAGCAGTTTAACAATCTCAAAGGCCTATATCTGTCAAGTGGAAGTGAACTCTGATCAATTAGGGTCTCTTTGTTCTCCTCATTGATAGTCACCAAGAAGGGAAACTCAACCAAGACTGACTCATGGTGAAATGATCCTACATTATCCAATTTCTCTCTCCCCCTGATTTATTTTTCTTGTGGCTATAAGGTTCTTGACTGCAGTTTAAATTAATTTTTCTTCCATGCCCACATGGCCAGTCCTCAAGTCAATAAACCAATGTAATTGAAATTCACAGCTTTGATAAACAAGAATATATGAAAATGCTGGGAACTCACTGGGTATCACCAAGGGATAGAAATTAAAATGGGCTGCACTCAACGTGGAAGCTAAAAACAGGAGTGTGAACTACTGGAGTCAGAACCCCAAAGAGGAATTCTCAAGCAGACCCCTAGATGAGGAGTCTCCCATACCACAAAATGCCACTTAATTGGCATTTCATTTCCTGTGCTCTGGTGATGATCTAATTGATATTTTGTATAATTTTGATGCTTTATGATTTTTATTTTTTTAAGTGTATGAATGTATAATCTGCATGTGTGTAAGTGTACCTGTGTTGTGCATTGCCCTTGGAGGTCAGAAGGGGGCGCCCAATTCCCCTGTTATGGATGGTTATTAGCCACCATGTGGGTGCTAGGAATCAAACCTGGGTCCTCTGCAAGAGTAGTCAGTGCTCTTAACTACTGAGCCATCTCTCCAGCCCCCATTTTGTGTATTTTATTTTAACAGAAAGTGTCTACGGATCCATTTCTGGTATAAGGCACTTAGTGACATTTAGAGCACTGAGAAGTTTTGCCAAAAGTAAAATGATCTATAGTCCAGGATTAGAGCAAAGATGGTAATTAGTGGTCGGTAGGAAAGCGCACACAGCCCTTTGTTCCTCTCCTGTATCAAGCATGGGTGATCTTGGTACAATATGTGTTACTATGCCTCAGGTCGCAGATGGACTTCTTCTAATTAAGAAGGCACAGTTTTGAAATGTGTAATGTGAGCTTGATTTCCAGCACGACTGGTGGGCTTGATAGTTTGACTGGCTCCATAGGTGGTCACTGTTTAAATTTCAACCAACTGAAAAGCTAGGTAAGTTCCTGTCTTTGATCTGGCTGGTTTCACGACAAGCCATCACTTCCTACTGTTGAAGAGGTGGTAGATGGACTCCATCCCCTAGATATTTTGTTCCTGCCTTTCAGTGTTACAAATATCTATCTAATCGAATACAGCCTTCATTCTTCCCTACAGCTCCTGCTGGGTTTTATGAGATAGGTCCCCTGATGGTTTACAGGGCGACTCTTCCAGCGTCCTGACAGCAGACCTGTGGGGGAGGTGGCACAGATTGATGCGGAACACTCTCTACCCCAGAGCCGTGAAGCAATGGCATAGGGATGTGTTAATAACGTGCAGCTCAGTTTGCAGAATAAACCTTCCCATATGTTCA
The DNA here is from genome assembly GCA_035773235.1 of Eospalax fontanierii. Taxonomy (NCBI): domain Eukaryota; kingdom Metazoa; phylum Chordata; class Mammalia; order Rodentia; family Spalacidae; genus Eospalax; species Eospalax fontanierii. Next base: position 11,431,104 of record CM069544.1, on the reverse strand, counting down.
GAAACAAAAGCTGGGGGTCATGCATGTGTTTGGGGGGGGCTGGTTATTACCCCATGAAGATAGTTTTCATGCTCTTTTTTCCTCCTTTAATGTGGGCATTTGTTTTACAGATACCCCAGGGCCATTTGCGTCTGTCTTTTCTTTGCACCTGCTTTCTCTCCATCACACTAACGACCTCTCAGTTCTCAGTTGCTGCTTTCTGCTGTGGCCCAAACTGGGAAAATGCATTGCTGTCTGGGCACCTTACATGCTTTTCAGTTTTGCACTTTCTCTGCAGAATCTTTCCTAAATATGTTTTTTAAAAAAATTTCATTATATCTACTTAAAAAAAAAAGGTCTTAACAGCAAAGCCAGGCTGGCTTTGAAGTTACTACGTAGTCGAGGCTAGCCCTGAACTCCTGAATCTCTTGCCCCTCCCTCCTGAGTGCTGAGATTCTAAGTATGTGCCACCATAGCCAAACTCCTTAGACCTTAAAACCTGACCTCTAGTGTTAGGAACACACACACACACACACACACACACACACACACAAACACAGTCTCGCACACATTTTTCTTTAAATCTCCTCTTCTTGGTTTATTTTTCATTACTAACCAGAACACTTTAGGACTAACCTATGTCATCAAGTGTAAAATGAACACCTTTGCTCTACATTAATTATTGAGTTTTTGACAAGGAGGGTTAGAGAGGAAAAGCAAAACAAACTCCTGGACTGGGCGGCCTGGATAAGCCAATTAATCTTCCTACTCCAGCTTCTCTAGGGAACTGGAGATGATGGACAGCTCCCTCCTAGAATCGAATTCAGAAGCTAAAGCACATCCATGAGTTTGAAAAACAAAAAAAGTTCTCAGCTGGGCACTCCAGAGGCAGAGGCAGGTAAATCTCTGGGTTCAAGGCCAGCCTGGTCTACCTGGTGAGTTCCAGGCCAGCTGGGGCTACAGGAAGACCCTGTCTCAAAAAGATTAAATGGATAAAATAAATAAATAAATAAGGTTGAGCTTTAACATAACAAACACTGTTCTTACTTTGGGTCCAATCTCATAGTTTTCACCTAAAGTGAATGTGTTTCATACAGGAAAGTGGGAATGTGCTGGTGATACTATTGGTTTTACTGCTAAAAACATATAAACATGGAACCAGAAAATGTCTGCTAGGAATGAACACAGGAGGTGCAGTCGGTGGACCGGATGGGCTACAGACACCCTGCAGAGCTCCACCTGATAAAATCTTGTTTCTATCTTTTGGAAGTTGTGGTTGTACTAAAACTAAGCCCCAGGTTTCCATGTGGCCTGACTAAACCCACAGACCAAAGGATGTTTCCAGAGTCTCTAAATGACATGAATGCCGAGGCCAGAGTGGTGTCCTCCCCCACCTATTGGATGGATCTGTGGGAAAACTTTGATATTTCAAAAGATGTGATTTCTGTGTGTGTGTGTGTGTGTGTATATATATATATATATATACACACACACACACAGAGACAGAGAGAGAGACAGAGAGAGACAGAGACAGGGAGACAGTGTCATATTCATAGATGCCCACATGTGGAGGTCAGAGGTCAACTTTGGGTGTTTTCTTCAATCTCTACCTTCAAAAAGTTTTTTTCTCTCTGTGTGAGCCTGCTCCATGATGGTACATGTGGAGGTCAGTACAACTTGAAAGAGTCAGTTCTCTCCTTCTGTTATGTGGGTTCTGGGGCTCAAACTCAGGTCCTCAGGCTTAGGCCTTTACTTAGCTATCTCACCAGCCCTCTCCATCTTACTTTTTGAGACAGGATCTCTTCCTGAGCTTGGGCAACCCTAGGGTCTCCATGTTTCTCCTCCTCCCCTGCAGCCCTGGGATTACCCATGAGCCTCTCCCTACTACTTTTATGGAGGTGCTGGGGACCTGAATTTGTATCTTCATGTGTGAGCAGCAAGCACCTTTACCTACTAACCCATCTCTCCATCCTGAAAGAGTATGTGTAAACCTTGCGTGAAAAGGGTACGATTAAATCCTGGTGTTTAATATTTTCAGTTATGGGCACGAATGAGGATGAACAGAAATTTATTTTTGTAGTATTGTTGAGAAAAGAAAGCAAATTAGAAACCACCTAAATGTTTCTCATTTGGTAAAATTGTGTGTGTATGTATAATCTCATGTGCCATTCAACCTTCAGAATGATAGTGTTAACTTGCCTTTATTGATATGAAACGAGATCCACACAACATTAACTAAAATTTTTTTTAAGGCATGTATGAAATGATTTCATGTCTGTTGTTTAAAAATGTCTATGAGTTGTGTGTGTCAGTGTCCTAAAGCTTGGGGGAAGAGACCTAAAGAAGAAACAGAAAAATGTCAACAGCTCAGGGCTACTTTACAGCACAGTGACTGTTAAGTCTTTTATCTCCCATTTCATTTTTGCTCCGTGAGTATGTTCGGCATTTAGGGAACATAGTGTGACATTACGTTAAAATTTTTATCAGGGGCCCCTAGAAATGACTCACCAGCTGCTCTTACAGAAGACTCAGGTTTGTTCCCAGCACCCACATGGCAGCTCACAGCTGTCTGTAACCCTGGCTCCAGAGGATCTGCCACTGGCAGGGAACACATGGGGCACACATAGGCACATGCAGACCAACGACTCATACACATGAAATATAATATTTATAATTATATATCAAACACAAGGCCACACAGTGAGGCAGTGGCCACGTGGGATAAGAACACAGGGGGCACACATAGGCACATGCAGACCAACGACTCATACACATGAAATATAATATTTATAATTATATATCAAACACAAGGCCACACAGTGAGGCAGTGGCCACGTGGGATAAGAAGCCCCAAGTGTTCCTCTGTGGGATCTGCTGGACCTCCTTATTGTTAGTGTGGAAATGGAAAGAGACACGAAGACCATTTGTGATTTAATCTTTATGCGCTGAATCTGCTCACCTGCCTCCCACATGACAGGGAAGACCTTTCTTGGACCTTTATCTCCTTGCCCTGCCTGAATTTTCTGTACAAGGCAGGAGACAGGGTCTCTCCAGGTCATCTCATGTGTTCCTCTCTGCCAAGCAGAAGTCACACATTGCATTCTCTCCTCTGATCCTGTCAAGGTCTTTAACAGAGATTCAGGTCTTTAACAGAAATCTAAATGCCTGCACACCTTTCATGCTCAGAGGCACCCTTCAGGCTAAGCTGTAAAGATGAACCCTTTAAAGTCTACAAGCAGAGTTAATATTTGTAGGTAAAGGGAGCAAAGCACATTTTGTTCTCCATTCCCTCCCTGATGACAGGTGGGCCGCTTATCTTTTGAGCTCTGCCTTCTGTAAATTTGTTTCAACCAAAGACATAATTTTGACTGCATTATGGAGTACTTCGAGGAAACTACATTTGTATTCTTGCTTGCTCTTGTGTGTGTTCCTTCTCGTATCTCTTGCTTTTTCCCTTGAACTATTTGAAAGTAAGTTACGTAATCATATTGTCATATATAAGGAAATCAGCTTCATTTAAATACTTTTTCTAAAAGCTACTACATTGTGTGTGTCTGTGTGTGGTGCTGGGGACTGAACCCGGGGCCTTGGTATATGCTAGGGAGACTGCTTCTGAGGTACATCTCCAGGCCTCAACACAATATTAGCTTCTTAACTTTCTTTAGTTTGCAGACAAATGTACCTACTTCCTGGTTTTGATGGAAGATTCTAGGCTAGTTGTCTTCTGGAATGAGTCATCACCTGGATATTAGTGTGCCTTCATGACCAAGTTCAGGATAAGCATTTCAGCAAAGATGCTCTGAGTGATGTGTGCTCAGCATGATGACCTCCAGGGACGTTTTCTTCTCTGTGATTGGTAAGTGCCTGTAGGGTTAGACCACGAGGCTCTATGGATATCCTGTTTCCCAGCGGACTTCTAGTTGTTTTAGCTTTTTTTTTTTTTTTTTGAATAGGGTGTCATGCATCCCAAGGTGACTTCAAACTCACTATATAGTCAAGGCTGAGCTTGAACTTCTAATCTTCCTGCCTCCAGCTCCCAGGTGCTGATGACAGGTATATGCACCATGCCTGGTTTATGCAGTGCTGAGGGTCCACCCAGGGCTTTGGGCATGTTGAGCAAGCGTTCTACCGGCCGTACTACAATCTGCCCCTAGTTTTATCTCCTTTGTTTGTTTTTGAGACAGGGAATCCTTGTAGTTCCAGTTGGCTTGGAACTTGCTGTGTAGACCAGACTGGCCTCTATCTCACAGACATATAGCTGCCTCTGCCTCTCGAGTGCTGGGACTAAAGGTGTGCACCACTCCACTCAGCTAGTTTTATCTTTAAAAAATATATATTTATTTTAATTTTAATTATGCATGTTTGGGCTGTGTGTGTGTGCTCGAGAACCAGCAGAGGCCAGAAGAAGGATTCCCTAGAGTTGGAGTTATAGGTGGTTGTGAGTCATCTGACATGGGCACTGGAAGAACAGCTCATGACCACTGAGCATCTCTCCAGCCCCTAAATGACTACATTTAAAAAATGCTTCCAGTGAAATATGTGGAATTATATATATATATGTGTGTGTGTGTGTGTGTGTGTGTCCCCATCCCCCTTTAGAATAGAGTTTGAATACATAGTTTAAATCCCACATCCTTATATAGGATTTCATTCTGTCTTGAACTTCCATGTTTTTAGATCTGACTTACAGTTCACAGGCCTTGTCATAGGCCATCTACTTCCCACTGACCCAGGGTAGCCTTTTATTTTTAATTAAAAAATATCTGTCTATCGTGTGTGTGTGTGTGTGTGTGTGTGTGTGTGTGTGTGTGCTCACCATGCTGCACTTGTGAGATCAGAGAAGAACTCAAGGAGTTGGTTCTTTCTTTCCACTATGTGGGTTCCAAGGATCAGACTCGGGATGTCTAGCTAGCTGAACCATCTCACCTGCTAGTCGGGACAGCTTTTATAATGCTCACTCAAGGTGATAAATCGCTTTCAGTGCTAATGACAGTAAGTGGTTGCTAACATAATTTTCAGTATGTCCTGAGAGATTTTCTGGCATCTTCTTAGAAGTTGTTGGCTCTGTGTAGAAACCTTTTTCTCTTCATTTCTATTCCTTCCTGTTTTCTTCTCTCCTCTCCCCCCCCCCCAACGCCTCCTTCTCTGCCTTTCACTCTCGTTCTCTGTCTCTTTTTCTGTCTTTGTCTCATTTTGTAGCTCAGGCTAGCCTGGAACTCATGATGTAGCCCAGGCTGACCTCAGACTCCTGACAATCCCCATGCTTCATCCTTATCTTCCTTCTCTGAGTAACTGAATGAAGCTGACTTTAAAAATGCCTGATGAGGCTTACCCTGCCGCTGGGAGCTGGCCGATGACTACCACTTTATTCATGCATTTCAGATTTAAGTTACAGTCTATTTTTGCCCCCTCTAGTTTGGTATACTTATTTTCATACTCAAAATATGTGTGGGTGGGGATCGTGGTGTGGAGTGGTGAAAAGAATCCTAGGGAGACAGAGACATGCTCTTAGTGCTTCCAGCTCCAGACTCGGCTCTACCACCTGACTTCGAATCTTTCTGTTCTTGTTTGTAAAAGAAAACGGCAATAAAGTATGAAAGCGTCCTGCATGTTGGCTCCTATCCAAAGCCTAACAATAATGCTGGGAAATAAGTGCTCTTCTTCCCATTTTACAGGTAAACTGAGTCACAGCCTTATAAGCAAGTATTTAGGAATGCTAAGAATATAGTACTTAGAAGTAACTGAAGTAGGCCTGGGAACAGAGAATGATATACAACTTCAAGTGATCCTATCATCCCTATAAAGATACATCTATCTGTAAAATAGTTCATAGAAAAGCTATCATTAGTGAAAGAAAAACATGGCTGAAATAAAGTTGCAAGTAGGTCAAGTTTAATTTGAGACAAACTAAGCAACGCAGATTTAAACCTTTTTCTTGTTTCTCTTCTTTTTGTGGCAGTGAGTGTGCTCTTTGGTTTAAAGTGAAACCTATATCTCAGTTTAAATTCCATGAGCAAATCCAATGTTGGCATGCGATCCACTGCCTTGTTCTGCTTGCTCTGCGTGTTAGGCCAGACCTGAATCTGATGCTCACAGAGAGTATATAAACACTTATAATCCTCTCAGCATGTGCTAAGATAATAACAGATACCATAGTTTGATTTGCAAAGTGTCTGCCAAGTTCTACCAGACCAGTTTTGAACCAATTCAGAAAACCAGCATTCAGCAATGATTAAAGTGTCTGGGGTTCCTATTAATAGCAAAAGGAATTCCTGACTTGAAAAACCTGGCCACATGGAGCTTGGTGCATCTCTGCCAGATGAGCTTCTTGAACTATCTCTGCAGACACGATTACAGGTGTTCTTTTGCATTAAGAAAGCACAGGAAGTAAAAACCAGATTGCCCAGAACCAGTAAGTCAGAAAAGAATCAGTTGCTTGCACTGACTAGAGTTTATAGCCAAGACCCTAGAAGCAACGATTTTTCCCTCACATTTCAAGCAGCAATTTAAAAAGTCTTTTATTTGGAGGTGGAGGTATGAGGACAATTTATAAAACTTAAAAAAATGATCCCTCAGCTTTTAGAGTTATAATGGAAAGTTCCATTAAAGTGTACTTAAAGTGTTTATCAGTGTCATCAAACCAAACAACTGAGGCTAATGAGCACTTTATTGTTCCCAGAAGTATTTCTACGAAGCCTCACCCTTTTTTTTTTAACCTGTTTATTTTTATTTTATGTGTATGAATGTTTTGCCTGCCTGTGTGTAGTTCTGTTTTGTAATTTATCCTTCCTTCTTCCCGTAATCCCCTGAGCCCTGCAACCCATGACCTGCTTCTTCTTGTAGATTGGTTTGTATTGACTAAAATTTTATGCAAATGGAGTCAATGCACATACTTTTCCGTTTGTGAGGAGAGAAGCTTCTTTCATTTACCATAATGATTTCCTTTGGAAACAATATCTTTAAAATTTATGATGGGATATATATAACATCTCTGTATCTGCCTCTTTCCTCTTGCTGTCACAAAATATCTATGGCTGCATACTTTATAAAGAAAAAATGTTTCTTTAGTCCTCAAGGCTGAAAAGCCCATGACCTGGAGGCCGTATGAGATTGGCTTCTGGTGAGGGCTTCGCTGTCTGCATCATCACATGGCAGAGAAGTGGGAAGGAAAAAGCTGCATGCCGAAGACGGACAGTGTGGGGAGTGGCCCCAATCATGAACTGTTTATAATCTTGGAGGAACTGACTGCGGTCCTTGGGGAACTATATTAATCCTCTTTGAAGAAGTACCCTCTTCCCCCCAATGACCAAAATGCTTTCTACAAAGCCTCACCTTTTTTTTTTGACTTGTTTATTTTTATTTTAGGTGTATGAGTGTTTTGCCTGCATGTATGTAAGTACACCCCTGTTGTGTGATGCCCACAGAAGCCAGAAGAGGGTGTCAGATCCCCTGGAACTGGAGTTACAGTTTGTTGTTAGCTGACATGGTGGGTGCTAGGAATTGAACCCAGGTCCTTTGGTAGAGTAGTCAGTGTTCTTAACCCCTGAGACATCTCTCTAGCCCAAGCCTCACCTCTTAAAAGCTCCACTGCAACACCCAACACCATTGATGACCAAGCTTTCAGCACATGAAGCCGTGGAGGGTTAACCACATTCAAGCCATAGCAATAACATTTACCCTTTAACTATTTTCAAGTGACATCAAGAACATTCATGATGTTGCACAACCATTACCACTATCTAGTTCCAGAACATTTGTATCACTCCTAAAGGAAATCTGATATCCATTAGGGCCTAGGCCTGTCCATCCCATGGCCTGCAGGCCTCATGTGGCTGAGGATAGCTGTAAATGTGGCCCAACACAAAACTATGAACTTACTGAAAACATTTAAGATTTTTTTTTTTTTTTGGTAACTTGATTAGGCAGTTCTGTAGCATGAACTTTGTAGATGACAAACTGAGTGTCTCAAGGTCAGAAGGTTGGATACTCCTAAAGGTTAAGCATCTATTTCTGACCCCAGTAACCTGAAAACATCAAATCTACTTTGTATCTCTGTGGATTTGCCTATTCTGCGTATGTCATGTAAATTAAATTGTATGATAATGTACTCTTTTGTCTGATTTCCTTTGTAGTTCAGTGCTCTCAAGATTCTTCCATATGTGTATTTAAAATTAGTATTAATTAATATTCCATTGTATGAATAGATACCATTTTGTTTATTCTTGCATTGATGAACACTGGAGTTTCCACCTTTGGTTATCTGGAATAGCGTTGCTGTGTGCATTCACATACAGGGATTTTTCTTTGTTTTTCTTTATATGTTTGCATATGTGTGTGTATGTGAATATGTGCGGGCATTGATATTGGGTGTTTTCCTCAATCACTCTCTGCCTGTTTTTTGAGACTGGGTCTCTCGTTGACGTCACTGATTTGGCTGAGTTGGTACCCCAGGGGTCCTCCTGCCACTGCCTCGGCAGTGCTGGGATTACAGGCGCACTGCTGTGCCTGCTGTTTTATTTGGGTGCTGAAGATCTAGTTTAGGCCCTCATGCTTCCCTGGCAGGCACTTTCCCTACTGAGCTGTCTTCCCAGCCCTTCCTGTGCAAGTTTCTGCTTGATCACCTGTTTTTGGTTCTTTTGAGTATAAACCTTAAGATGGGATTAATGAGTTGTACAGTAATTCTGTGTTTAATTTAGTGAGGAACCTCCCAGTTACTTTCGAAATTCAGTACTATTTTATATTCCCTCCTTCAACGCTAATGCTCATTATTTTTCTTTTATTATTTTTATGGCCATCCTAGTGGGTATGAAGTGTAAAAAGTATAAAAACTATTTATATATTTAATGTGTATGAGTGTATTGCCTGAATATATGTAAGTGCACCATGTCATTCAATGCCCATGGAGGTCAGAAGAGGATGTCCTTCTGAGTCGCATGGAACTGCAGTTCTGATGGTTGTTAGCTACTATGTGGGTACTGGGAATTGAACTTGGGTCTTCTGCAAGAACAGCCAGTGCTCTTAACCACTAAGCCATCTGTCCAGCCCCATGAAGTGATGTTTTATTGTGGTTTTGATTTGTATGTCACTCATGACTGAAATTGTTTCTCTTTTGGTTCTGGAATTATAAGAGTTCTTAAAAAATTCTGGATACCAGACTCTTGTCAAATACATGATTTCTAAGTTTTTTTTTTTTTTCTATACTTAGGGTTTTCTTTTAGCATAATGATTTTTTAGTTTACCTGTGTTGCTATCAGTATCAAAAGTTTGGGCCTTTTAAACACTGAATAAGATTCTGCTTGATGGACATACCGTAACTGTTTATCCATTCATCTGTTGATTGACATTTGGCTTCGTTCCACTTTTGCAGCTGTTACAGATAGAGCTGGTATGAACATTCCTTTGTAAGTCTTTTCCTGGACATTACTTATAGTTTCTCTTGGATAATTAAGGCCAATGATAATTTAATCTTCTGGAATTGTGGATGTTATATGTAAGAATTTTTTTTCCACATGAAATTTCTTTGAGTTGCTATGGCATCTTTAAATGGAGCATATTAAAGGATACATGCCTTTTCCTCTTAATGTTTTGGAATCAGTCACTCATTAGTTTAGTGTTTTCTTTTGTTAACAAATCTTCCTCCAATATTTTCTATGTGGTATATAAGTATTATTAAGGAAACTGAGATGCAAGAACCCTCAAGAATTCAAGATATTGGAAGGGACCCTGGGGTTCACCTAATTCAGCTCTCTTCTTTTATGGAAAAGAAGCCAGGGACTAGTGAGAAGGCTCATGAGGTAAAGGTACTTGCTGTCAAGTCTGATGACTTGAGTTCAATCCTCCAAACCCATATGGTAGAAGGAGAGAACTGGCTCCTGAACGTTGTCTTCTACATATGTGTCACACATGCATACAAAATAAATAGATGTTGGGGCTGGAGAGATGGCTCAGTGGTGAAGAGCACTGGCTGCTCTCGCAGAGGACCCAGGTTTGATTTCCAGCACCCACATGGCAGCTAATAACCATCCATAACTCCAGTTCCAGGGGATCTGACACCTCCTTTTGATCTGAGGGTGCATGACGTGAGTGCACTTACAGACAATATGCACATGCAGGCGATACATTTATACACATGAAATAAAAATAGTAAATAAAATGAAAAAATAGATGTTAACACAAATTTTAAAAGGAAAGGAAGCCAGGTCTGGAAAAGAAGGTTGAATTGTGCAAAGGCTATCAGTTACTAAAGAATCACATGGCCAGGCCTGGTAGCGCATGCCTTTAATCCCAGAACTCAGGCAGAGGCAGGCAGATCTTTGAGTTCAAGGCCAGCCTGGTCTACATAGGGAGTTTCAGGGAGACCTTGTCTCAAAAAAAAAAAAAAATGGAGTCTGCTTGAGGGGAGGATCTGAAGTCCCCTAGCCCTGAGGTCTCTGCCGACAGCTCTCAGCTGGGGCAGTGCCAGGACCATGCACTTGCTGTGCTGCGGCATTCGCAGGGTGCGTTGTTTCCTCCTGGGTTATCCCTTTAGTCCTCCTACAGCCCTGTGAAGTAGGTAGGGATTACTCGGAGTGGCAGCTCAGGGTCCCCTAACTGGGCCTGGAATGTCCAGGCTCAGAGCCAGCCCTTCAGATGACTCCAGCTTGTGCTTCCTCCTCCCTTTCTTCTGAACCTCTCTCTCCTCTCCATTACCCCCGTCACCCCTCAGTTCAGACCTCCAAGCTTGTTCCCCTCGCCGGGCCTCAGCTCGGACATTTTTTCCCCGTCTATACTGGGACAGCCTCCACCTTGCAGTCTGCTGGCCCAAAGCCCTGCTGCAGCTTCTGGTGACTTGGAGGTGAAGGTTCTGGATGCTCAGCAGGCCTTTCTGGATCCACTCTTGCTTGACTCACCAGCCTTGGGCTTATTCTCCCATCTAGGTCGCCCTCTGCTTATCGATACCGTTTCCCACTCCTCAGCTAGAACATTCTAGTTCATCCTTATGGATCCCACTTAGACCTCACTTTTTTCCAGAGAGGGTTCCCTGACCCTAAGCAGGAAAAGGGGCTAGGTGACCCTCTTTGGGGGATACCCTGTGACACCCATTGTGGCATTTGCTGCATGATTACCTGCTGTTTGTCTCCCCCTAAGACTCTGCAGAGTTCTTGCAGGTCGGGCCAGTGTGAGCCATCCTGGCATCCTCAGATCCTCCTGGCATCCCTGGCAAGGAGTTTGTTGAATATATGAGAGAATGAGGAACTGTGGGGCGACCTGACTTTGGATGTAACTGACTTGGTGATGAGAGTACTTAGATCGTATTACAGGTGAGAGCTGACATTGACGCTTGTCCTCAACATAGGCATCATTTTGACTGTGTGACTGAAGAACCCACAGACCACATAAGCATTTGTTTGGAGAGGCATTACATAGTATGGATTCAGAAGGAACCCAAGCTGTGGTTTGGGCTCCATTTGCAAGTCTCTGGGTGCCAGAGGTGGACCTTTAGCTTCCGAGGTTCCATGTTGTTAACAGGGATTTTGAATGTAGACTTGCTGTGGGTATAGGGCTTGTTCTGCTATCAGCGAGATACCATGTGAACATGGGCTGGTAGGAATAAAGTACTGAATCACAAGACCCAAGAAATTTAATATACCAAAAAGACTTTTAATTTCAGAATTCATTTCATTCTGAATTAATTTCATTAATTCATTCTCAGTAAGATTGTAAGTTCTGCCCATTGGAGGGTGGTAGGGAGTCATAAGATGGATGCTACATGTTTGCTAGTAACAAGGGCTGTACCACTGGTTTCTGGCCCGTGTGAGTGTTAAGATGGGCTTCAGAATGAGCACTGGCTTTCTGGTCACAGTATTGTGCTTTACTGTTTAGCTATGTAATGATCCATACACTGGGTTGAAAACACAAGGACTAGAGCACTTTGTTTAGTAGGGGTGGTTCACACTGATAGGAAGCATCTTCCAGTGTGATAGGAGCCAGGTAGCAGGAGGATCTTCTGGTGAATAATGAATGTCCTAAAGAGTCTGGAAAAATAGTAGATGGAAGTCATGCCTGTTAACGAAGACCTAGACTATCTCCAACTGTTACTCTGAGGGTGAAATGAGACTGTCTCAAGCAGATGAGATTCCTGATGGAGGGATAGATCCTGATTGACGAATAAGGAGAGGAATAACAACTGGGACTGAACTAGAGGGTGGTAATATGAAGTGGGAAGCAGAAACTCCTGTAAGGATGGCTTTGTCATTGAAACCCCCTCGTGTTTGCACTGACAGGTTAGTGGCATTAATGAAACTCATCTCTTTGCTTCACCTAAGTTGTGCCCAGTCAGGGGCCTGATTATATACCTGCAATTTCTAGACTGCAGTTCTGTGAGATTGAATCCAGGTAGAAGAGACAATGGTTAATGACCACAGGGAATATTCCTTTTAAACCCCACTGGGTAAGAGCCTTCTAGAGCTTCTGGGTCACAAAACAAACAACTGGTTTTTAAGCACTGAGCTAGCACTCTGCTTATTTCTAAGCAGTTTCTAAAATATTACAGTTCAATTTCAACACTGAACGATATCTTCATTTCTTTGTGACAATATGGCTTGTTGCCACAATAATGACAACTGACTTGTAGCAGCTGAAATAAAGCAGTTGCTTGAAAAATAAGTATGTTATTTATTATCATATTATTATTATGATTTCTCGGCGAGACCTACTCAGCCCACCACCGTATTTAAGTTGCTTCCTAAGTCTGTTGCTTCCTGTCAGCCCCTTTGCCTCATTCTCCTTCTTTTCTACTTTTTGTCTTCTAATTATATAATTTAGGTATTTGTTTTGCTTTTATTATTATATCTCCCTTTGATCTTTCTCCTTCACATAAGCTCTACAGTGGCAGAATTCTATTTAGGGGTCTATGCCCTGCTTCCCCACCCCAGCACTAAAGAATAGGGGGGTCAGTGTGATGATTCAGGGGATAAAGGAGCCTGACAACCTGAGTTCAATTTCTGGGACCCACAACATGGAAAGAGAGAATTGATTCTTGCAAGTTGCCCTCAGAGCTCCACATGAATACTGTGACACACACACGCACACACACACACACACACACACACACACACACACAAAAGAACTAAAAAAAAAAGTAAAACAAGATTATTTTTAAAAAAGTATTTCTGTTTTATGTAAGTGCTTTGCATACATGTGTACAAGTACACCTGTGTTCACAATGCCTGTGGAGGCCAGAAGAGGGCGTTGGGTCCCCTGGAACTAGAGTTAAGGATGAATATTATTTGCCATGTGGATGCTGGGACTTGAACACCGGTCCTCTGCAAAAGCAGCCATTGCTCTTAACCACTGAGCTGTCCCTCCAGCCCCCAAGAGAACAGTTCTTGATACCTAGAAGGTGCTTGCTCACTAAATCTTTACTGAATGACTAGGTGAGCTGTAATGATAGCACTAACCCTAGTGATTGACAGATATCTTGTTAGTCCACCCAAGATGTAACCCACATGAGCTCTGGAATCTGAGTTTATGATGCAGGAAGTGCAGAGTGTATAAAGGAGAGGCTTCTAGCCTCTGCTCCTGTGTGGTTCTTGGAGACAGGACTTGCAGGGTATCTATGACTGTCTTCTTACAGAGGCCTGGTCCCGACAGTTTCCATGTCACTTGACACTATTGGTTGAGATTTGAACTCTGTTTTTGGTGAGATATTTATGGCAGATGGAGACTATCAGGCCTGGGCTCAGTCCTTGAAAGAGAGGCCCCCAAAAGACTAGAACAACTGCATGTCCAGCGGAAGGGGACTGACACATTCTTTCAGCTACATCCTCCCAATATTTTCAAGGCTTTCTTTGTGTATGGGTTTGGAGAAATTTCAAGAATATATTATAAAGGGGAAAATACCCTTGGTATCGAAAGCATATCCAGTTGGTATGAAAAAGTGGGCTGAGGAAGATGGATATATATTCCTAATGCTCCTGCTACCAAAGGGGCAGCTTTGAGAGATGTTCGAAGTAGGGCTAAGCAGATCAAAGTTTATGTGTTGCCTGATCTGACGCTGGGAGGAGTGAGAAGGAAGCTGGGGAAGATGATCTTCAGTGGTGTGGTGTGGAGAGGAGCCAGCACTTGGCTGTGGTGCCATTAAATTCCAAATCAAATCTGTGTTTTGTTAGAAAGGATGTAAGGGGATTACGGAAGGAGAAAGCAGTGAGAAGCCCCTCCCAGCACAGTGACCTTTCACTTTCCAATTCAGGGAACTGTGTGTAGCTAACCAAACTAACCCATAATACTTTGAATGTGAAATATTTAATATTGGGAGAGAAATATGCACCAAGTGCCTGTGTAGGAAGGCAGGAGAGGTGGATCCCAGAGCCTATCATGGCTTTTTCTCAGAGTCCAAAATGATGAGAACTGATTGGTGGCAAGTACCTTTACCCTTTACTAAGTCTCATTACCTAAGTTCAATTCCTGGAACTCACATGGCAGAAGGACAGAACCGACTCTTACAAGTTGTCTTCTGATCGCCTCATGTTTGCTATAGCATTAGTGTGCATGCATGCATACACACACATACACGGCTTCACATGTTCACAAAATCAATACATTTTAACAATGTAATTAAAAACTGCAAGATGTAAAACATCTTCATGATGGGGAATAATATAATCTCTATTGGAAAGAAGTTAACATCTAGCAAAATTACGTGTGTGTTAAGCTTTGCCCAGTCAATCCTATTTCTAGACTCTACCTCAAGGAACAAAGGCAAAATTAAAAAAAGACAAGTGCCCAAGAACGTCTCTCAGAGCTGCTCCCCTTTGCTAGAAGAAAGATTCCTCATTATACATATGTGTACAAACCAAATAATAATGATGTTAACATCATTAGAAACAAGAATTTTCATTTTACTTAAAAAGAGAAATCAAAGCCAGGCATGGTGGCATGTGCCTTGAATCCCAGCACTCGGGAGATGGAGTAGGCAGATCTCTGTGGGTTTGAGGCAAAGTACAAAATTTGAACTGGAAACACCCCATATATATATATATATATACATACATATATATATGTATATATATATATATATACATACATATATATATATATATATGTATGTATATATATATATATTTCTTTTGAATTTTCTCCTAAACAAGTAAATATTTTCTAGCTCTGTCCCCTGAAGACCCTAGAAACAACTACCAACCTGATAGCAGTGACCACCTGTAACATCTGGATTGTGGTGTTGAAATCAATTTTCCACTGAAAAGGTACTAAGTAAGAATCTTTAGATACTGGCTGATTTCAGTCAGGTATGGGTCAGAAACCATTTAAGAAAACAAATAGTATCTTATTGTACCCCAAAGCAAAGAAACTGTCAAATACCACTGTGTCTTGTCAAAAGGACTCAGAAGCCTCCTTGCAGGGGCTTCTAATATCACAGATGTTAAATTATTTTAACATTAAAGCACCAGAATGTGCCACCACGCCTGGCTTCTAGTTACTTATTTGTAGTTGTAATGCTGTTGTGATTCTATTAAAGATGCTTATTCTCTAGAGCTATATATACTAATGTTCAGATGAAATGATGAATTTGGGATTCACTTCACAATAATGAGAGGGGAAACATAAGCCAAATGGGCTATAGGCTGATACTTTCTGAAGCTGGTGATGAGTCCACGGGAATTCATTATATTGTTTTCTCTACCTTTGTGTAATTTGACAGTGTCCCTAATTAGTTCAAATAGGACACCAAATCTGCTGTCAGTCAGTTTTCAGAGGTGCTTTCTGTGTGATGCTGAGCTTTGAAGTGGTCCCTTCTGGAATCATCTGGCCAGCCAGTGAATCCTTGTCTTAGTTACTCCTGTTGCTGTGATAACACACTCTGACCAAAGCAACTCAAGGGAGAAAGGATTTCTTCTGGCTCACAGCTCAAGGGTACAGTCCATCACGGTGGGGAAGTCAAGCTGGAAGCAGCTGCTGACATTGCATTCACCATGAGAGCACACAGAGTGATGAATGTGGGCTGGTGCTCAGGTCCCTTCACACCTAAACAGGCCAGGATCCTAGTCAAGGAATCAAGAGTTCACAGTTAAGAAGGGTCTTTCCATATCAGCTAACATAACATAATGTCCACAGGCATGCCTGGAAGGCCATCACTCAGGTGATCCCAGATCACTTACCGTTAGAGATCCTCATTTCCCTGACTCCAAAGTTCAGGGTCTCTCTTACCTGGCAGAATTTATGTTCCTTTTGGGCCTGGATTATCGCTGGGTTGTTTAAAGTGAGAGTTTGTAGGATTTTACAAAATGTAGTATATAAACTCAGGGATGTGGAGAGAACAAAAATCTCAACTATGAGGGAGGGAAATTTCCCCCAAGGTAAGAACAGAACAGAAATCCACAGGGTGACGCCGACCTTCACCTCCCTGGGACTTTTGCTTACCACAACTTTGGGTTGAGAGCGATTTGGATAGAGTGATGTGGCTCTCTGACTATACCCTGCCAACACATCCCATGCCTCAGTTTCTTCAGCTGGTCTTATTTGGTTGTTTGAAGGATTACATGGATTTGTCCATCTCGTGTTTAATGCAGTGCCTGGCTGAACTATTCATTTAGAAAAGTGAGCAGATGGAGCAAGGTGGCTTAGTGGGTAAGACTGATGACCTGTGTTTGATCACTGGAAATTACATGGTACAAAAACGACTCCCACAAGTTGTCCTCTGTCTGTGGCATGTAAACATACTCCCCCTCCACATAAATAAATGTAAAAAAATTAAAATGAAAGAAAGCAGAAGCATAACTCACAGGAACGTGAGGACTCCCTAAGCTGGGCCGGGGATTCTGTTTCGAAGTGGCCTGTGACTTGGACAGCCTCACTTAGCCCAGCCACAGTTCTTTTCTGTGGATCTTAGATAGTCTTGCCTAAGTTTGGAATTAGCATTTAGCCTGGGCACAGAGAGTCAGCTACCTGAGTTTTCTACCTGGTCTCCTTTACTTTGATGTCTGGCCTGACAGGTAGGGGTGACTTTGGAAAGAGTGCTGGAGGCCGGCCACAGGTGACTTTGCCATCTTTGGGACTGGAAGAGGCAAGTGCTTGTCCTTTCTGAAACAAGCACATTTTCTTTTCTTTCTGCCTTGTTTCTGTCTTAGATCTGTAACCCAGCCTCTCCTTTGTCATGGAATCCCATCCCACACAAGGCTTTGGTTTCCTGGCACTGGAGACCATTCTACTCATCTTTTAAGAGTTACTGGCAGATGCACTTGATTGAATCACTTGGTCACCTAGGAAAGAGCCCAGGAGTCTTGTAATGCCTCACTGATCACAAACCAATCACATGTGGCCTTTGATTCCTAGGCCACTTTCTTCCCCAGGCATGTGACCTGCCTGGTTGCAGGGTCTTGGGTGTGAGTGAGCCATTGGCCCAGGGAGGTAAGGCTGGAGAGAACCTTGATTTATGAACTGTCTAGATTTATCTGAGGTCACAGCACTTTTATTAATAGAACATGCTGCATTTCCTTTTTATAAAAATATGAAGATCATCGCACTCAGGAAAACGCCTGGTGACTTTCTGTCTTTGGGCATGCTGATCACCAGGCTAAAATTAAAAGTGAAGTCAGGCCCTTCTTGAGTCTATTTTTAACTCAGTTTAGCATATGAATGTGAATGTGAAGTCTTTCTTTAGATCTCTCTTAACTCAATTACTTACTTATGCCAAGCATCTCCGCCTGGAATCCCAGAGCAGTGGCTGGGTCCTCTAGAGAAGGTAGGAGCCCATACCTGTACCCCCAGCTCTGGAGTTTGTCCTCCATCCACTCTAGCTCCCCTTAGTTTTGAAGGTTAAGGTTAAGTCATGAAACTGAAAAAAAAAAAAATAGAATGAAACCAGGAAAAGAGGAAAGCCACCTTGTTGCCAGTTTGGTACTTGGCTATGAGGCTGGCACATCTTTTTCTAGGGGGCTCAAAGATGCCAGTAGCAACTTGGGTTGAAGGAGAGATTCTGGGTGGCTGGGGAGACTCTTTGTCATTCAAGCTGAGAGTTCCAGTGGCCCTGGCCTGGCATACCAAGGGAGACTGGGCAACAGGTGGGAAGGAGGGAGAGAAGAAAACCTATCAAGTGTTATCTGCCCAGAGAGCCTCTGATGAGTGATGTGAGGGCTGGGAAACTCGGAGAAGGCCTTTCAGTTCCCTCTTGGACATCTTTTTGATGTCTACTCTGGGGACCATGCGGCCCAGGAGAGGGCAGAGTGCCATCTACACTCAGGACTCTTTGTCTGAAGTTTCACTTTGAAGGCCAGGCTGGACAAGGGTCTTTTGTGAACTTCTTAGGGCAGTTTTAAATATTGATAAAATGCTTAAAAAATCTTACTGATGATTATAAATCTGGAGCCTTGCTTTTTGCTGTCTTTTTATTTGGAAAGGCGACTTAAAGAATGGTGACTTACACGGGAAAAGTATCAGCTGAAAGTGTGTCATTTCTCCTTGCCCATTTACTTTGACTATCAACACAACTCATGTCTTGAACCCCTCCCTTTAAGATGGCATATTTTTAAGCTGGGCAAGATGGCATACATCTATGATCCCAACAGGAAGATCAAGGCCAGTCTGGGCTACATAGTAAGACTGTCTTTAAAACAAAATTATGTGTTTTTAACAAGAGGAAGAACTTTCCTCAGTCCTTCCCAATGTCAGCATGGTAAGCAGCTTAATATCAGTTCCCAGTTATTAAGTGTGTGTGGAGCTCACTCCTGAAATCCCATTTTAGAGCTGAGGTAAGAGGATACCGAAAGTCCAAGATAATTCTGGGCTACAAAATAAGACTTGGTCTTAAGAGAGGAATAAAATAAAATAAAAGCTGGGGATATTGGTGAATGTCTGTAATCCCAACTGTTCAGGAGGCAGAGACGGGGCGGATCAGAAGTTCAAGGCCAGCTTGGATTACTTATCAAGCAAGACCCAGGGTCCAAATATAAACAAATAAATAAATCAACCACCACTTACTGTTGTTAATCCACTGCTATTGCTAAGCATTTAGGGCTGGAGAATTATGGAAATGTTTCCAGACAGGGTGAGGAGAGGCACTGGGGAGCATGAATATTTGCATTCATGCTTATTTTACTTTGGGGGGACAGGTATAGTATTTAAACGAGTTCCACACATTATTTGCATTGTCTGTTAAAAGCATTCAAAATGAAGTATGATGTATTTAAAAGTCACCACCATCTGTCTGAGAAATCTCTCAGGGCCTGTCATTCAACAAATCAGCATTCACATGTGTTAATGTGTCTTTGAAAAAAAGAAAGTAAAAAAGTCCTTTGGGTTAAATTACAACCCACTAAGCCTCAGTGGATTTGAAAATCTGCAAACTTCACACCTTCGGTTGGTTGCTGTAAGTTTTAAGGGACTGGTTTTCCCCCATAGACTGTTTTTTGGGGTTCTGCCAGTTGTCAGTCAGAAGGGGTAGTAATGAGGGAAGGTCAGAATGGCTGTAACCTTTAAGCACATGGTGACTTTGGAAGATGCTTTGCTGGTTACTGAGTCAGGCTTGGGGCTGAGAGGTGAATGGACAAATTCCTGGTTACAATTATTGAAATAATATTCCATTTCTTTAAAACCATTTCATTTTTTTGGCTGGAGGGATGGCTCAGTGGTCAAGAGCACTGGCTGCTCTTGGAAAGGACCTTGGTTCGATTCCCAGCATCCCATGGTGTCTAACAACAGTCTGTAGTTCCAGTTCTAGGGGATTCTGTGGGCACTGCACGACACAGGTGCACCTACCTGCATGTAGGCAATACCCTCATGCACATAAAGTAAAATATATTTAAAACACCGATCAGACCATTTCATTTCTACCCATTTAGTGGTTGTAGATATTTTTGCCTTTTTCTTTTTTTTTACCATGACTCAACTTCATTTAGTGAGTCTGCTGAGTCACCATTTGAAACCCTTTAGCTTTGTTGTGTTTGGTTATTCCTACTAAAGGGGAAGTTTTTGTTTTATTTTTCCCTTGCTTCGGTTTGACTTCCTAGGAAGTCTGAGGATTTTACATCTAGGAGCTTCAGCTTGGACTCAAGCAATGGCCTAAATTACTCTGGTCCCTCCAGGGACCGTTGGATGGCACAAGATAGATGTCTAAGACTGTGAAGAATGTGGCACATTCTTAAATTGTTCTCTGGTAGGTCTGAGACTAGACTGCTCACAACTCTGTTTCTTCATACCAAGTCTTAAACTTTTTCCATCCACAACCACTTTTCACCCGAGAATTTATACATGACCCTAGGATGTAGGTATATAAAATGAGTGTATTAAATCAAATATTTGCTGACAGTAAATCATAAGGCAATTTATTTTAAAGCAATTCTTTCGTGTACATACAATTTTATTTATTAAAAATAAAAGCAAATTTGCATACTAATGAAAATGTGCTTAGTTTTACATAAAGAATTAAGTCTTGGCTAAATATTTGATTCTGCAGGTTGTAGAATATCTTCACAGGTTTTCAGATTTGATTGATATTTTGATTTTATAATTGCCAAGCTTGAGAATGCTGCCTCTCGGAAGTACTTATTATATAATCACAAAAGTATGTTTAGGATCATTTCAGAAATTGTTGGAAATTCTGTTCTAATCCCAAGCCAAGCCAAAATTCAGTTAAGGATAAAAAAAAAAAAATCCCAACAAACAAACCAAAACCCCCCACAAACTCAAACCAGCAAATCAAACAGCAGGTTTAAAAAAATATTTATTTATTTTAATTTTATGTGCATGAGTATTTTGCCTGCATGTATGTAAATGTACTCATGAATAGAGTGTTTGTGGTGGCCAGAAGAGGGCAACAGATCCCCAGAAACTGGAGTTATGGATGGTCGTTAGTCACCATTTGGGTGCTGGGAACTGATCCCAGGCCCTCTATAAGAGCAGCCAGTGCTCTTAACTGCTGAGCCATCTCTCCAGCCCTAAGTAGCAGTTTTAAAAACCAACATTCTAACACAATACACCTCCAAATATACTAATTTGGTATTTACATGCTGAGAAATGATAATAGGAAAATATTAAAAGTCTTTGTTTTCCCTAATTGAATTATGGTGCTTCTATAAGAGCAGAAAACTTGGTGTGTGCAGTAAATTGCTGCTGGTCATAATGTACAGTGGTCTGGAATCTGAACAGAGGCATGTCAGGCAGAGATGCTTGGCTTTGTGTGGCATGAGGGTGGGAGCTGTGCGAAGGGCAGGAGCTGTGTGTTCAAGCACTGCCAAGACACCTCACATTTATTACGTATTTAATTTTGAATTCATTTTTGTGCATTTTGGGTTCAGAAACCTTGTATTGTTACCAAATATTTTCTAACCGCCTCCATCATTACATGACCTCATGTGGGGTCATGCCCACAGTTTAAGAAGTTGTGTTTGTGTTTTAGAGCACGTGTGTGTGCACGCACGTGTGCATGTGTAGCCCTGGCGTTGACTATGCTTCTTGTCCTGTCTTTGCTGTTTGTCTCAGCTCGAGTCTCTGTCAGCACAGTCTCAGCGGTGCTCAGTGCTCAGTCCTCTGCCGCACGGCAGTTTTCCTTGACAGGGTGAACCTCGCTCAGAGGACAATTAAATATGTACAACCATCCCTGTTCTGTTTCCTCCAGGGAGCGTGTGCTGTCTACCACTTGGTCTCATGAATCCTCGTGAGACTCTCTCTAGTCAACACCGCCACTCCGATAACGGAAGGGAACTTTTTGAAGAAGAATATTAGCAATAATCTCTTCATCAGACTCACTTTGTTGCCCATTTTTGTACTCATTCACTTTACTTTTAATTACATGTATAGATTTTGGAATATAGTAGAATGGTATTGCTTATGGGGACACATTCCAAGACAGACTCTCAGTGGATGTCTGAAACCGCATCTGCTGCTTCATTCAACTGTATTACATTTCCCCCTATGAGCCCTTTGGTGTTGCACATAATACCAGAACTGCTCTGTCCTGCTTTGTGCCCTGATGCTTCCTTTGAACGACTGCTCTTGTGAGAAGGGAATTTTAGTCAGCAAAATAAGAGTTTCTTGAACAGCAGCAGCCCAGTACTGTGACAGCCCATCTGATAACTGGAGAGCTAGCTACTGAATCACTAACGGACAGGTAGCATATACAACATGGACACCCAGGACAAAGGGAAGATCCACATCCCAGGGAGGACACCACCAGCCCGGGAGAGACAGCATCACGCTCCTCAGAATAGCATGTAATTTAAAACTTATGAATTGTTTACTTCTGTAAATTCCCATGTAATATTTTCAGACTGTGATTGGCTGAAACTACAGAAAGTGGAGCTGTAAATAAGGGGTGGGCCTACTGTTTTACATGCAATTTTTCACTGTTTAAAAAATGCTATATTTAAAAATATTTTTCTTACAGTTGCATCTTCATAATTTAAAATTTCACAACTGCTTGCCATTTCACTGAGCTGTTTTACTGATAGACCGTTAGGATCCCGGTTTTTCACTCTTATCAAAACTATAACGAATGTCTTCATGTATGTAGTTTTAGAATATTTCTATTTCCTAGGAGTAGGATTACTAGGTCAAAGGGCATAGATATTTTTATTGTTCTTGATGTGTTTTCCATGTTGCTTTATAATAAAGTTGTACCAGTTTAAGAAGTCTGCAGTAACAACTGAGGGTACATAATTTCATAACCTTTGGGCCCTGGGACCTCTCTGCTTGGGTTTGAATCCCAGCTTACCACTTGCCACCTACCAGCTGTGTGATCAAGTTATTTAGCTCCCTATGTCACAGTTACTGTCTCTGTAAAGTAATAATGCTGTGATTTGGATATGGCTTCATGTGGTGGTGTTTGAAAGGTAGTGGAATCTTTAAGAGGTGGGAACTATTGGAAAGCTAGTTCACTGGGGCCACTGCCCTTGGAAGGGATTAATGAAGTTTTCAGGACCCCAGTTAGCTTCCATGAGAGAGCTTGTTTCCTGAATCTCTCCACTTTTCTGCCTCATCATGTGATCTTTCTCTCCATGCCATGTAGTAATGTGTGGTGGAGGAGGTGGTATCAGAGGCAGAGAAGGCCACTCAGTCTTGGACTTTGAGCCTCCAACACTGTGAGCTAAATAAACCTCTCCTATTGAATGCACCAATATACCCAGCCTTAGGTATTTTGTTTTAGCTGCAGAAAGCCCTGTATGACAGGGGCAACCTTAGAGTTAGAGCTAGAAGTTATCAAGCATTGGTATAGTACCTAGAACAAGCATTATATGTTTATTAAACAGGTCTCTCTAGTTCAGGCTTTAAGAAAAGAATAGAAACAGCTTGGTTTAAACATAGTTTTACATTTTTTATTAACATTATTTCCAAGAAACTCATCACACACACACACACACACACACACACACACACACACACACACACACACACACCACGGACTTTAACCCCACCCCTGGAACTCACATACAGAATCCTCCTCCTGCTTAAGCCTTTTGGCCTCCCAAGCACTGGGATTACAGGGGTAAACCACCATCCCTGGCTTCCTTTAAGTCTCTTTTCTAGAAAAGATAAGAAATTTAAATGTTAATTTACGAAGTAGATACATTCATATCCCTTTAGGAATTCTTCCTTAGGCTTCTAAAGGGAGTCCTGTGTGCCTTGAGGGTCAGCCCTGGGACAGAGGGGTTGAGGCGTGAATTTTGGTGAGAAATTCAAATTCTCTCCAGAGTGATAAACCCTTGGGTGACTGGGGACGTGGAGGGGGGACCCCTTCCCCTATTGTTGGATATTCAATTGTGCTCCTAGAACCCAGGTTTGGATAAGACTTCTCTCACCGGCCGGTGCAGCTGTGTTTGGTTCCCCTGCGCACATCGAGCGGCTTGGCGCCGCCTGGAGGCGATGCCGTGGAAGAGGACCGTGGTGAGACCCCGAGTCCCGCGGTGCCCGGACCGTGAGGCAGCTGCGCTCAGGGCTCCAGCCGCCTCCTGAGACCCGGGAGTTTCTGCTCGGTCCACCCCGTCCACCCCGCAGCTCCCCTTCCTACGTGCTTGAAAGCCTGGGACGCCGGCGAGCCCGCAGAGGGGCGGTCCCCGCGCCCACGTCCGCCCCCCGCGCACCAGGACCCTGCGGCGCTGCGCGGATGCTGCCTCGCTCTGGATCGGCCGCCTGACTCCCGACCACCGGGTTTGGGGTGTCACCGGCCTTGCGCTGCAGGCCAGTGTGCTGTGTGGGCGGCCGCCTGGCGTGCACTGATGGGCGGCACTGGCTGCGTCCTTCCCTGCGGTCGGTGGGCAGGTGCGTGGCTCCGACCCGCTCCAAGATGCGGGCCTGGAGGTTACTTTTGTCCTAGAATGGAAAAACGGCACCCTTTTGGAGTGTCAAAGCCCCTGGAGTGCCAGGTTGTACTGGGGACTTGCACTGTATCATTATCTTCAAATAAAGCTCAACTTGTTCTTATTATGGGGCAGCGGAAACCCTCAGGGATCCACTCTGCAAAATCAGATCCTGTTTGACAAGTACCTTTGCCTTTTTCTCTTTCTTTTTCTGTACATAAATTAACATCTCCCTCTGCCCCTGATCATTGCAAGTGTGTGAATGCTTGGAGCTTGTGGTGGTCAGAGGACAGCCTGGGGAAGCGTCCACCCGTTCTTCCCATTTTCCACCGTTTGAGACAGAGCCCCCGAACTGGCCTGGAACTTTTCAGTGCTGACCAGGATAGTTGGCTCAGGAGCCTCCAGGAATCTCCCATCTTGCCATCACTGGGGTTACAAGCATGGAGCAGAGTAGGATCCAAACTCAGGTCTTCACACTTGGGAGGCCAGAGCTTTAGTCACTGAGTCATCTTGCCAGTGGTTCCCAATGCCCCAATTTTATTTATACCTAATATTAACTCAATTTTGAATTTTGTTTTCCCGCTTAACTTAATTTTACAAATGTACATACACACTGACTGCAAAATATTCCATCAAGTACTCACAGTCATTCTGCTCTTGGATTTTAGGGTTTTAATATCTTTTCTTTTGAAATGTGTTGGGGGTTGGAGAGATGGCTCAGCACTTAAGAGTGCTTGCTGCTCTTCCAAAGGACCTGAGTTTGGCTCCCAGCATCCATTTAGAGTGGCTCACAACCACCTGTAACTCCAGGACTAGGAGATCTGACACACACTTTCTGGCTTCCACGGGCACCTGCATATTCCAAACACACACACACACACACACACACACACACACACACACACGCACATATACACAAAAATAAAAATCTTTAAAAAGTGTTAAATATCTTTCACCTAAAATTGTTTCCATATTAAGATGCAGTCTGTTTTTATCGAGCAGGAAGTGGAAATGTTTTAAATGTATATTTTCTAATGGCTTTCCAAAGGTTGGGGGTGTGATTTGCTGTTGTTAGCTGTGATTCTATGTTGTTTCAGGCCAGCCTTGCCTGAGCTTGGTGTTATGAGGATACCTCCAAGATGCGGAGGCTCAGGCTGCAGGTGAGGAGTGTGTAGGGGTCCTAGCTGTTGAATGATTTGGAACCTCAATCCACATTCTGTCACCCCCTTCTCCCTAGCTCTCTATGTACCACTGAGGACATTGGTTGACTTTGAAACTAGAGAAATGAGGTCTGGTTGTTTCCAGGATTGAGGTCACTCTTGAGATTGTGTGGGATTGGTGCTCTTTAAAACTATTGACATCTGTTATGGCTTTAACAAATGAGTTTGAGTCACATAACCTGGAAGTATCATTTTCCACATGGACACACCTTTTCAGAGTTGGCTGGCTCGCCTTAAAATTTTATCACATGTATTTACTTCTTTGGGGCGGGGCACATGTGTCACAGTGCATGCGTGGAGGTCACAGGACTACCTTCCACCATGTGGGTCCTGGGGATCAAACTCAGGTTCTGAGGCTTGGCAGCAAGTGCCTTTACTCACTGAGCCATCCCACCGGTCCCTTTTTTTGTATGTATGTATGTATGTGAGGATGCACATATGTGTGTGGGTGCATGTGCATACTTTTGTGTGGAAGCCAGAGGCCAACTTTGGGTATCGTTCCTCAGGAGCTGTCCACCTTATTTTATTTTAAATTTGGGCTTTTTTGTTTTTAAGATAAGGCCTCACTGTGTAACCCTGGCTGGCTGAGAACTCACTATATAGACCAGGATGGCCTCAAACTCACAGAGATGCCTCTGCCTCCACCTCCTGAGTGCTGGGATTAGATACACACCACTATGCCCAGCTCATCCACCTTGCTTTCTGAGATAGAAACTCTCACTTGGGTGGGACCTGGGCCTTGCCAACTTGACTAGGCTGGGGAGCCTCAAGGATCCTTCCGTCGTCTTCTCTTGGCCAGTTTTTTACATGGGTGCTGGGACTGATACTCATGTTTTCATGCTTGCATGGGAAGCCCTTTACAGTCAGCTATCCCCTGCCCTTTGGGTTGTCTTCCTAAACATCTTGAGCAAAAGTCCATCCATGGGGAGGCTTTCCCATGAGGACCTGCCTTCCAAGGTTGTTCTGAACACCCCCTTTACAGTAATAAATTGCTTTTTGTTGTTGGAGTGTTGCCCGGGACAAGGCCTCTCTTCAAGTGTATGTTTTGGTGTCTGACTGGGCATTACTAATAAGGGAATGGTGCCAGGTGGGGTTCATATTGGGGTTCAGTGCTTCTGTCCATGGAGCATTGCTTACAACAGTAAACTCTTGAAACAAGGGCTTCGGTGTTTGCTCCACTTCTCTCAGGTTGGAGGAGTCAAGTGGCCTGTAGATGAAACAAGCCCCAAGCAGTGTCTTAGAATTACTTTCAAGTCAAAACCTGTTTTCAGATTTGAATGACATCGTTTGAATCTATCATTTTGTCACGGTCAGCAGTGTGTCCCAGATTTTTGTGAATCACTTTGAATCTCATTGGATTAATGTTGAACCTGTTTAATCCATATGATTTTATTTGCATTAGGGAGACTGCGTCTTCACAAGCTGGTAATAAGTGTAAGCATTAAGATGATCACTGCTTAAGTCTTAGGGCTCAAATACAGAGTCTGATATTTTTGAGGCTGTCAGTGGACTTTACTCTTAAGACAGACTTTCTTTTAGGACAGCATCTTTTTATAGTATCAACTAGTCTGGAACTCACTATGTAGACCAGGCTCGCCTCCATCTCACAGAAATCCAGCTGCCTCTGTTTCCTGAGTGTTGGGCCTAAAGGTGTGCACCATCACACTCTGCTTAAGATTCTGTTGATTTCATCTGCCTTCTTGGAATTTGAAATAATTTAAGTCAATAACTTTAGGATTCTGCCACCAGAGGACATGCCCATTTTACATGTCTCTCTATGTGCACACACTAGTTCTGTGTCTTTGGGGATGATACAGAAGAATCTCACATATAGTCATTGAGGAGCTTGTAGCCAAGACATGGTGATAAGACTAAGAGAGCTGAAATGTGTAATGAATGCTTCAGGACAAGATAGAGTTCTCTAATCACAGGGCATTGTTGCTTGCTAATGGTGTTCCAAAGTGCCAAAGTTGTGGAATACAAATTATGTGGCAGGAGAAGACCCACAGTTTTCAATATCCATCTTCAGTATTGGGGAAGGCTTTTTGGAGGAGATGGGCTGTGAAATGGTAAAAAGTTTTGGTGGAAGGTGGAAGCAAAGTTATTGAAGTTAGCCGCAGAAGAAAGCCTAGAAGGAACAAAAGAAGCCTCTTTTGGGGATTAGGAATTATTAGAGACGTGTGATGGGAAAAAACTAAATAGGATTATGAGTTAGGTTTAAGAGGAGCCTTCTGAGTCAAGAACAGACATTTATTCTTGAAACCACAGCCATTATCAGCACCACCACCACCATCACAGTCACTATCACCACCACCACCACCACCATCACCACCACCACCTCCACCACCACCATCACCACCACCACCATCACCACCACCACCACCACCATCACCACCACCACCACCATCACCACCACCACCACCATCACCACCACCACCACCATCACCACCACCACCACCACCATCACAGTCACTATCACCACCACCATCACCACCACCACCATCACCACCACCACCACCACCACCACCATCACCACCACCACCACCACCACCATCACCACCACCACCACCATCACCACCACCACCACCACCACCACCATCACCACCACCACCATCACCACCATCACCACCATCACCACCACCACCACCACCATCACCACCATCACCACCACCACCACCACCACCACCACCACCACCACCATCACCACCATCACCACCACCACCACCACCACCATCACCACCATCACCATCACCACCATCACCACCACCACCACCACCACCATCACCACCACCACCATCACCACCACCACCATCACCACCACCATCACCACCATCACCACCATCACCACCACCACCACCACCACCATCACCACCATCACCACCACCACCACCATCACCACCATCACCACCATCATCACCACCACCACCATCACCACCACCACCATCACCACCACCATCACCACCACCATCACCACCACCATCACCACCATCACCACCACCATCACCACCACCACCATCACCACCACCACCATCACCACCACCATCACCACCATCACCACCACCATCACCACCATCACCACCATCACCACCACCACCACCACCACCATCACCACCACCACCATCACCACCACCATCACCACCATCACCATCACCACCACCACCACCACCATCACCACCATCACCACCACCATCACCACCACCACCACCATCACCACCACCATCACCACCATCACCACCACCATCACCACCACCACCACCACCATCACCACCACCATCACCACCATCACCACCACCACCATCACCACCATCACCACCACCACCACCACCACCATCACCACCACCACCACCACCATCACCACCATCACCACCACCACCACCACCATCACCACCACCACCACCACCACCATCACCACCACCACCACCATCCCAGTCACCATTATCACCATCACTAGCCTCACTACCGCAAGCACTATTACAATCACCATCACTATGTCTATCACAGTCACTACCACCATCACCACTATCACCACCATCATTCTCACCATCTTTATCTCAGTCACCATTGATTGTTATTACTACTACCATCACCATTATTAGCAACTAACATGTTGTGAGCTTGCAATGTATAATTCTTAGCGTTTCATATGGGATACCTTATTAGCTCCTCAAACAACTGTATGAAACAGGTAGTTCTTTTATCTACTTGGTAGCAGAGGACCTAAAATATGCAGACGTAACTTCAGTTGGTATGTGTCAGGGCTGGAGTTCAGATGGACTGATCAGGTCCATCACAGACATGAGTTCATACTTGGTAACATTACTAGCTGTGGTCTTGGCTTCCAAGGTGTGTGGGAGGAAAATGATAGCTCTGTGGGCTTGCATTTTCAGATATATGTGAGGGTATAATGGGGTCTTCGAGGATGAGAAGGAACAAGGGTGAAACATGCTTCAGGTAGAATTTGTTTGATGACCACCTACAATAGTAATTAATCCACACGGTTCCTGGTTGCTGGATTCCTTCCAGGACATGCATGGAATGGGCTGTAAACATGTGGTTCTGCATTGCTCTGAGAACTGAGTGCATTTCTCTTTGTCTTCCAAAAGTTGAGGGTAAAACCAGGACATCGTCATTGTAGTAAGATTTGGCACAGGCTCTGGCACCAGTTGTGCATTCCAGAGGCTGAAATGGGGATCTGCTGAAATTATCAGTGTCCTCTTTCTGCCAGTTCCCACTTCCTGTTGGTCTGACCATAGATAAGTACCCTGTGTCTCTCAGGAGAAAAGGAGGTATTTGAAAGCAGTATTCTTAATTGTCTAGAGCTAAACAACGCACGAAGTGATTATAACCAAGATATTTAAACAGACGTCACAGGAAAAAAAAATCAGTGGAACTGTGCTCTTAGAGGAAATGCTAATTAGAAATGGTGGTTCCAGAATTAAAGGACCAAAGCCACTCCGTGCTTCTCACACTGAAGTGGCTTCCAGGGCAGTGTGCATGATGCTTCTCATCCGTATGATACTCTATTGTAGATTTTTCCTTTACATTACTTTTTGGGGTTGGAGAAACAGCTGGCCTGGAACTCACTATGTAGACCAGGTTGACCTCTCTCTCACAGATACACCTGCCTCTGCTTCCTGAGGGCTGGGATTAAAAGTGGTTTTTGCTTTTTTCTAATATTTTAAGAATTTCAAAGTCCACAAAAAAGTGTCTACAGTGAAGAACAATTTCTTGTCCGCAGTTGTGACAGATCTTACTTGCTTTTGTTTTCAAATTCTTGACATAATCAAACTTGGCTTTTCTGGAATCAATAAATTTTTTTTTTTTGTTTTCTCCCTGCTTCGGACTCGACACTGGTTTCAAAATTGGGGAATGCAAGAGGTTTAGACAGAAAGATACAAGTTAAAAAATTGTAGTTTGTTTGAAAATGTAAACATTTTGTTGAAATCCAAGTCTCTATAAAACTTTGAAAATTTCTACTGAGGCTGAAAAGTCAGATCGGTGCTGTTTACAGATTTATTTGGGTTAATTGGTATTTTGGGAAAACTTGAGTGTTGCCAATAATTTTCCAGTTTTAAAAATTTTACTTGTTGACTTTCTTTTGCATTTAATTTTTATAGTATGTGAGTAGGGGGCTGGGCCACAGCCCATGTGTGGAGGTCAGAGGACGAACTGCTGGAGTCAGTTCTCTCTATCATGTGGTCCCAGGGATTGTACTGTGGTCACCGGGCTTCGTGGCAGGTGCCTTTACCCACTGAGTCATCTCACTGGCTCATTTTTCATATTTTTTAATAGGTACATTTTAAAATATGGATCTTAAAAATAGATGGTAGTTTTGATGGGTATGTATTTTATGTATATCTTCATATAACAGATATTTGTCCAAAGACAATGGTATCAACCTGACTGTTAAGATAATGGCTTTCCAATAGTTTATACAAGATGCTTCATTCTTGATTCATTCAACCCCAAGGGAAGTATTTACTGGACACCTCTGCATGGTGGGTGCTCTTTTCCCTGCCAAGTGATAATCAGAACAGATGGGATCCGCAAGGGTGAACCCACCCTACTGTCTGGTGCAGAGAAGACACATAAACCAAAACCATGTAGATATCTATCCGAGTATAAAGTGAGATAAATAATATGAAAGTAAGGAAAGTATTTCCTTCAACCTGTTGGGGGAAATAAAGCTGCAGGCTGGGGATGTGGCTCGGTGACAGAAGGCTTGCCTAGCCCTGGGTTTGACCCCTCGACCCTGGAAAGAAGAAAAGGAAACAGAAACTAGAGCATAAGAATACCACTGAGTTTATCCATAAAAAACAGCTTCTATTCAATTTCTTAAAACCTAATTAAAGGGTAAAAATGAAAACCGATCATGAAAAATGTTTGGCATTTAAAATAACAGTACTTTTCCATTGATTGGCTGAGAAGCTGTTCCTAACCTGATTTTGTTTTCAGGCATGTTGACTCATAGCTACTCTGAGATTGCAGTCTTCTGGTCATTTGGGCTCACCTAGGTTAATAGAGCGGCGTCCTCACTACAGTGATCTCCACAGAGTGGCTCCCTGGTGGAGGCTTACCATGGAGAGCTCTGTCTGTGTGACATGCCCCCGCCTTCCATTGTTTGTTTCTGGGATGTGTAATTTGGCTCTGTAGAACATCCTCAGGTGTGGAAGGCCAGGAAGTCTGAGCTCTACCTCTTGACTTGTCTCCAGCTGTCCCATGAGCTTGGCTTTGCTGAGACTTGGAGGCTTGGTTTCGACTTGGAGAGTTCAAAGGAGTTGTTTGGTGGCCGTAAAGGGTCTTGCTAGGTCTAGATTCTATCTGAGGAGTAGTGGCAGGTTGAAGAATGCTGGTGGTAGGATCGCATCACACTTGACATTTTCGTGGAGTGATGCAGTGCAAAGCATCCTGGGCTGGGAGTAGAGATGTTCCAGCCTCAGCAACGCCACAGGTCATGGGATGGATGGCTTGGCTTCTGTTCATCTAGGCCTGGAGTAGAGATTGCATACTCGTCAACAAGTCATGTTTAAAGACAAGGAGGCTCTACAAGTGGGTTCAAAGCCAGTATGCTCTGATAAGTAGCCTAGTGAACCTGGATAGGTATCTTGGCTTCCTTGAACCTCAGTTTTCCAGGCTGGGAGTGTAGCTCAGTGGTAGAGAGCATTTACTCCAAGACTTGGGATCCACCTGCAGTTCTGGAAAGGAAGAAAGAAAGAAAACAAGCACAGAGCCCCCATTTTCTTTACAAACTCCCCTTTCTGCCCCTTTCTTCCTCTCAGGGTTGGGACAAGAATAAAAGGTGTGGTTAGCACTCTACCTGGCACATGGGCTGTACCCAATAAATATTTGCTGTCCTTTTCCGTCTTTCTAACAATCGCCATGGCCTCTGTCTTAGCTAGCCATTTCCCATAAGCCTCTCTGTCTTCGGTCTCTGTCTTGGTTTGCTATCTCTGGTGTTTGTGAAGTCTCTGTGAACCCTCAGGTCCTCTCCGGCTCCTGGACAGGCCTCTGGTACAGACTAGCCTGGAGCTCTGTGTGTCTGCAGCTGGGGCTCTCTCAGCCAAGGTGCGGACAGGGTGTGACTGGAGCTGCCGTCCTACAGACTGAGACAACACCCGCCCTCGAGTTTCCCATTCCGGCAGACAGGCCTGGGACACATGGCCCCAGAGCGGGTCATTTGATTATCGGCCCTCACTGCTCATCTATTGTGCTGTCACAGGTGTCAGAGGACTGTTTCATCTCTGGATTAACGCTGCTGCTTCTTGCCTCCTTTTCTGAACTTCCTAGTGAAGGGCAAAATGACTTGAAAAGCAATTACTTAAGCTAATTAAAAACAATGAAATCCAGAAACTCAAAGCCACGGCCTGGGAGCCAGCACCTGTTGTCACACAGGCTGCCCTGGAGGAAAGTGGTTCGGATTAATTTGCTTGGCAAAACTCTGAATGTCCTTAGTGGGGCGGAAGCCAGGAAGTGGGTGGTGGGTTGGCTTCTAGGGTGTGTCATCTTCTGAGCACAAGCAAGTCTGGAATTTTCAGAGTGGGGAGGGATGGCTGGCCCTGGAAAGCTAGGAGGCCTAATTTCCTGTCCAAATGGTCCATTCATAAATCGCCTCTTTCTTCTCCAGATGGCACCAGCCACCACCTGGTTCTTCCTCATCTCAGGGTTGTTTCTTTCCAAAGAGGGGTGGCGCTTGGGCGGTGCAAAGGGCCGGGAGCCTCCTTCTCCCAGCCTCTTCTGTGCGGCTCATCTCTGGCTCTGCGTGACTGATAGCCAGGGCCTCACTGGGTCGTGTGTTCAGCTGTGAGTCAGGACCTGCCAAGGGTGTCTGGCCAGCTCTGGGGCTGACAGGCGGCTAACCAGCCAGGGCTCCTGTGCACTGCTGTACAGTGCTGTCACCTAGGGCGTGAGGGACATTGCTGAAGGGAGGGCTCAGGGCTCCCACCCACCTTCTATGGCTGGGCATGCCTAGACCTCCTTTTAGGCTCCAGTTCCACCTCTAGACAAAGCCAATTCCCCAGGCTGAAGGAGGAGGAAGTGCTGGAGAGGCCTTCTGTTCCCTTGTTTCTAGCGAGGGAGCACCATACCTGCCCCTTTGCCGCTCTCCTCTTTCCGCTTTCAAATTCAGTCTTTGTGATTCTTCACATAGCCCAGGCTGGCCTCAAACTATAGCCCTACAGCTCTGGGTGACCTTGAACGTCTGATCATTCTCCTCCTCCCTACCCCCCATGCTGCAGTTACAGGCATGTTGTCACCGTGTTCAGTTTTGCAGTGTGGAGACCGAACCCAGGGCTTTACAAGCACTTTACCAACTGGTCTACACCCTGGCAACCTCTGTGATTCTTTCTGTCCTTTCGTATGGAGATTTTTCAGTTGGTGTGGCATGCTTCTGCCCTGTGGACAGCTGCTTGAGGAGAGGGGAACATGGCTGCCTTCTTCTCTCTGAGCATGCGGGGACAGCCTTTGAGCAGAGAAGTGACACATCTGCTGAAGCCTTTCAGTCCATTGTCAGGGCTGCTGGTGACAGAGCTGGCCCTGAATGCTAGGGACACAGTATCTCCCTCTGCCGTCAGATCATATCTCCCCCTTCAGTGACTTCCAAGAACATCTCTGCATTCCACCTAGTAGTCCTGGAGGGATGGGAACGATGTGGTACACAGACACAGGAATCCCCACCTGTAAACCTTTTAAAAGGCAGTGCGGTTTGAAGCAAGGATGCTCTCTGCCAGTCCCCTCTGCCTTCAGGTTCTGGCTTGAAGTGTTGGCTGACATTGGAAATTATTTTTACAGTTGTGTTTAAGTCTCATGAATATGAATCTTGGAAGGTTGGTGGTCCAGAGGCGGTGGTGGCCGCAGCTGCTACTGCTCAGACTCAGGCTTAGAGCAGATTGAGGAGCTCATCACAGATTTTTAAAAAAATATTTTATTTTTAAGTGTCATACTTTGAAATAATTTTAGATTTACAGGAAAGTTGCAAAAATATTCCATAAAGTTCTTATTTCAGTTCACTCTCTCAAGTGTTCCTATCTTACATAACCACGGTACATTCATCCAGACCAAGGATGGAATATCAATACAGTGCTGGTAAGAAAACTGCGCATGCAGAGGTCAGAGGACAACTTGCAGAACTTGGTTCTCTCCTTTCATCTGGGAGCTGAACTCGGTTGTCAGGCTTTGCAGCATGTGCCTTTACCCACTGAGCCATCTTGCTAGACATTTTTTTTCCACCCATGTCTCTTTTCTATTTCAGGATCCCATCTGGTACTGGATTGTCATATTGATACATCTATACTATGTGATGGTTTCTCAGTCATTTCTTCTCTTTCATGACCTTGACACTTGTCAAGAGACTGAACTGTTATTTTAAAGACTAGGGATCAGCCAACTTTTCTGTCAAGGGCCAGATAAACATTCTGGCCTTTGCAGGTCATGTGGTCTCAGTTGCAACCACTTACCTTCTTTCGTGTAACACAGAGGAGCCTTAGATAATATGCAACGAATGAACATAACTACATCCCAATATAACATTGTTTATGAAGTGGGGCAGAGGTTCAGATTTGATCCTTGGGCTGTGGTTTGCCAGCTCCTGTTTCCTGGGTTTGAGTTTGCCTGGTGTGCATTTGTTAATAAGAACAACTGCCCCCTTCTAGAGCATTGGCATCATCAGTATTCAGCACTTGCTTAAGGAGCTGCAAAGTTAAAAGTTGCCATTTTTCCTTTGTAATTGAAAACATTTTCAGAGGGGGTTAGGGAGGTATTAAAGAGAACTGGCTGCTCTAGCAGAGGTCCTGAGTTCAGTTTCCAGCTTCTACATGGTGGCTAATCCAACACTGTCTTCTGATCTCCATGGGCATTGCATGACACGGATGCACTTACATACATGCAGACAGTACATGCATATACATAAAATAGAAATAATTTTAAAATTTCAAAAAGATTATTTCTAGAGGGGTTGGGGCGATGACTCAGTGGTTAAACAGTACTGGTTGCTCTTGTGGAAGACCCAGGTTGGTTCCCAGCAATCACATGGCGGCTAATAGATGTCTGTAATTCTAGTTCAAGGGATCTGACACCTTCTTCTGGTCTTCTCAAGCATTGCATGTGTAGGCGCACTTACATACATGTAGGCGAAATACTCATACACATACAGTATAAATAAACAGATTTATAAGAGCGTATATGCAGAGAGATAGGTAGGATTATACAAATGCCCTAACTCTTTTCAAACTTTCACCTGCTAATTTTAGCAACTATCAGTGGAGCTTGCCTGTACCATTACCATTGTTGTCTTGTGTGAATTTTCTGTTTCATCCATTCTTCTACGTTTATTAATTGGAACTTTCCCATAAGGACAAGCCATCCCTCTTTTGTCATTTATTGATTTGTCCATCATTTCTATCATGTGACTTGGGTATCTCCTTTTAATTTTGGGCATTATCACAAAGTTGATGTTTTGGTCCCATCTAACTCTTTTTTAAAATGTATATTTATGTGTATGAGTGTTTTGTCTGCATGTTTTGTCTGCACCCATGTCATGCAAAGCCCAAGGAGGCCAGAAGAGGGTGTCAGATTCACTGGAACTGGAGTCACGGACGGTTGTGACCTGCCATGTGGGGTGCTGGGACCTGAACCCTAGTACTTTGCAAAAGCAGCCAGTGCTGAGCCATCTCTCTGGCCATCACCTAATTCTTAACCACTTTCTAGGTTTCATAATTGGCTCTCTCCAGTTACTCCTTTGTGGGCATCAGGTGGAGGTGGCAAAGCTCCATTTCATTACCTTGCCAATGGCTGGGTGGTAGGGTATTTGTCCAGCATGTGCTAAGTTTGATCCCAGCACAAGACAGTTTATTAATGGCAAACAGCAATTTTGCTTCCTACTGAAAGCACTGTGCAAACATGTGATCTAATCTCGCTGTTGTGCCACAAACAGCCAGCATGTCAGCAACAGGGGAACTGGAGCTGGTCCTTGTGTTTCCTTAATCCTGTTGCAAGAGTAGTTTTATAGGGTTTTCTTATAAATTCTATGTCAGATCTGAATTGTGTGTTTTAAGTGGCCAGCCTTCCCTCCCTTCCTGAATGTCTTTTTAGCCTGTGGGAACAGCTTATTTGACTGGAAAACCTTTCTTAGATGTACAGTCTTTCATTTTTCTTGTATGTTCATTACTAGATTAAAATAAAATGCCAGTTTAAATGATTTTGTCTTAATCAGAAAGTCAGGCTTCCAATTCCTATTTCCAAAGTTTAGTTGACTTGTTTTATAAAAACAATGAATATACCACATTGGTTTTTTAAAAGAGGGGGAACTTAAAATTCTCCTCAAAATTAAAATTATTTCTAGAGTGACCACATCGGTGATTCAGCGACCAGCCAGGGAGCATGGATTTTCTGTTTTGTTGGCTTTTTAAATCATTTCAGAAAATATTATTGAAGTCCCTGGTCAATGAGCAAGGAAGGAAGCGAGAAGAATCAAGGCACATCCTGTGATCAAGGACATGGTTGTATTCTTGACTTTATAAAATTTTAATTATTTTTTGGCAGAGTGTGTGAATACATTCATTTGACTTTTATAGAAGTTCATACAATGAACATTCTAACAATGTTAATTAGGGAAAAAACAGACAAGAAAACCTATTTGCCCCATACATTGTTTGGGCAGTAACAAAGATGACAAACCGTAAACATAATACAAAAACAAAAAGGATCTGGAAAGTTTCTGCTTTGCCCTGGTACAGACTTCAAAGTGTTGTCAATGAAATGGCAGCTTAATTTCTATCCTCTTCACTCACCAAACATGTGTGTGCCCCCAGACACTGGAAGTTCAGACAGATTCTCACTAGGAATGGGAAATCACATCTGGATTGCTAGCGTGGTCTTTCTGGAATTTCTTAATCTCAATTTCTTAATCTCAATAATCTTCAATTACAGAGTTGGATGAAAAGACTTTTTGATTAATTTGTACTTAAAAAAATTTATAACAGTAAATCACAGATCTTGTTATCTGGAGCTTGTCTTATCGTTTGCTAGCAGCATAATAAAGTCATGTGTTTGGGTCACCTGTCAATCTCCTAATATTTAGGTCCACAAAAACGGTTCCCTACCCTCAAAAACATGGGTGAGATAAAGAGCTGCTGGCTCAGTGCCTGAATCAGTGGCTGGGAATGTAGCTCTGTGGGTAGAGAGCTTGCCTAGCATGCACAAAGCCCTGGCTTCCGTGTTCAGCACTGTATAAACTGGGCATGAGAGGTGCGTGTTTGTAGTTCCACATGGAATCGGGAAGAACACAAGTTCAAGATCATCTCTGAGTCATATGGTTATTCAAGGGTAGCTGGGAGTATTTGAGATTATGTCTCTGAAAAAAAAAAAGCCAGAAACAAACATAACAATCTGGGTGGTTGTGGTGGATCTTTACATTTTCTCTCTCTCTTTTTGTTTTTGAGTCATTTTTTTTTTTTTTAGTTATTTAGTTCTATTTTATGTGTATGAGTGTTTTTTCTTGCCTGTATGTGAGTGTCATGCAAAGCCTTTGGAGGCCAAAAGAAGGTGTTGGGCCCCTCTGGAACTAGATAACTGTTAGCCACATGTGGGTGTTGGCAACCAAACTCAGGTCCTCTGCAAGAGCTGCTAGTGCTCTTAACCACCGAGTCATCTCTCAGCTCCTTAAGGAATCTTTTGAGGGATGGGGGCTGTGCTGGGAATCAAACTCAGTATCTTTGCATTAGGCTACACTCCATCACTGAGCTAAGTCTCAGGATCTTGACATCTTAAGAAGTGAGTATATTCCTGACAGCCTCACTGCAAGGCCAGCTGCCTACCTGAAAGCCAGTGGAGTTTGCTCATTGGTGAACAACGGGCGGCTTTACTCATGTGAAATGAGACAGCTGGACCAGGCTTGGGAAAGTTGATGCAGGGCCCTTTACTGTCCTTTTGGGATTTGTGATCACTGTGGGCACTCAGCACTTTCATATGCGACCTTCCAGGTTCATTGTCCTCTTGTCCTTGGCGAGCTCGTCAAAATGAAGTTATTTTGAAAGGCTGTCGCTGGCTGTGCATTTCATTCCATCAAGTACTCGGCATGTTTCCCTGAGCTGCCGGAGGCCACTGAGATAGGGCTGAAAGGTGTCCCATGCCCTTCTGAGTGATCTATTTTTGACTGGTGACAAAGCTGTCTTCTGTCAAGTCAGATTCACTGGGACTTTCTTGCTTTCTGTTCTTTTGTTGACAGCTTTGTCTGTGTTCAGAATGGTCATGCAGTAGCCAGAAGATAGCTCTGGCATCTAAACACCTAGATTGGAAGGGGCCAGTGGAATGTATTTTTCTTGCTATTTTGGTAAGTCCCTGGTAGACCATAACAAGAAGGGAAGAGGCAGAAAGAGAACTCTGAGAGAATGGGTGGGACAACACGCTCAGCTTCAGGCTTGGAAGACCCCGAGGGAGAAACTTTCTACTGTTGAGGGCTTTTAAGTTCCTAGAAGGGAAAGTAGGAAATAGAGGCTGGCTTTGAGGCAGCTTTGGATAATGGAAGATAGGATACAGATAGCATGATTAACTTAATTTGATCAAGGGCAATCTTTCTTCTGCAAGAGCAGCCTGTGCTCTCAACTGCTGAGCCATTTCTCCAGTCTGAACCCAGAGCCTTTTGATGTTAGACTAGCACTCTAACACTGAGCTTCACCTTGGTCCAGTTTATACACATTTGCTGGCTCTGAAGCTTTGTCTGGTGTATGAATATCACAAATATTACTTTCCTCACCAGCAAAATGGAGTCAGGTCTATTTATCAGTCTCAGTGTCCTGTGGTGAGGGGCCATAATACAGTGTAATATGCTTCCCTGTAGCTATTTATGTATTTTGCATTCTATCTATGATAGAAATAAAAAGTCCCAGGGGCTGCAGAGGTGGCTCAGCGGTTAAGAGCACTGGCTGCTCTTCTAGAGGACCTGGATTTGGTTCCCAGCACCCATATGACAGCTAACAGCAGTTTATAACTCCAGTTCCAGGGATCTGATGCCCTCTTCTGACCTCCGTGGGCATTGTATGACATACAGGCAGGCATAACACTCATATACATAAAACAAAAATATATAAAATCGAAGAAAAGAAATTAGGGGTCTCATGCTCAGACCCCACTTTCTTCTGTTTATAGTAACTAGTGATTCTTCCCTCTTCTCTATTTAAGGTTGTGATTTCCTTTGATAAAGTGTAGATCTCCCTGTGTATACACACACACACAGTTTAGCACAGAGTGTCAAGGGTTTGTACTTTGTGATTTAATTAAGAACTTCTGAATTTAGCTGGCCGTGATGGTACATACCTTTAATCCTAGAACTCTAGAGGTAGAGGCAGGTCAGTTTCTGTGAGATAGAGGCCAGTCAGTTTGGTTTATATAGTATCAGGTCAGCTGGGGCCATAGGGAGACACTAGCTCTAAAAACAAAAAGCTTTGATTTTTAAAAAATTAACTTATCAGTTAGCATACAAAGTAGTGAATGAATTTTATTATTACATTTTCATTTATATATATATATATATACATATGTTTATACTTTGTTTTCATTTGCTCTTACCTGTTGCTTCTTCCCCCTCTTGATGGTCCCTTCTATGACCAAATAGTCTCCCCTGTTTTCGTGTCACATCAGTTCTGTTCCCCGTCCCCTCCCTCCATCCCTTAGACCGCCTTTTCCCCCTCTCATAGGCCCTTTTTCTAAATCTGGCTTATTTCACTTAACACAATGCTCTAGAGAACCTCTGATTTTAATGTGCTTTGTTTTACAGAAATGACAGTTTATCTGGGAATTAGGCTTTTGCACCTGGAATTTCCTGCTTATATACACCTCCCCTCCCTGCGCCCCCCCTTACCGTTGCTGCTCTATTTTTATCATTTAATTTTACAAAATCAAAATATGTTCATTAATAAATACTAGCTCATGTGTTTCCAGTGCCATCTCATTTTAATGACTCATGGCCAGACCGCAAGCTATCAGAAGCAAGGTTGTAAATTACACAAAAGGAAAAGCTGAGTCATGTGGGACTGCCTGGGAAAGTGGAAGGATATTAAAAGTACATAAATCAAAGGAGCCCGAAACATGTCTTCTCTTTCCATCTTCGAAATGTCAGAGCCATCCAAGGGACTAAGTTTTGTTTTCTTTTTAAAGTGATGAGTCCAATAGATGTGACTTAAATTGTCCATGAGATATTTATAGCAGATTGATTAAGTTGGATGATGTGACAGAACATTTGAATCATATTTATGGTCATTGATGGTTTTACGCATGATTAGAGAGAAGCATAGTTACACCAAATTATATGGAGATATCTGATCCAGACATCAGTTCAGTAATTTCATGGGAAAAAATAAATGTAAATGAGCAAAAAATGTTTTGGTATTAACTCCAATGTGATGGTATTACAAGTTTTCCCAGTTAATTAGTGACACAGATTGTAGAACAAATGTTTGAAACAGAAGTCTCATGTTTGTCAGTAACAGACCCGAAGTCAAGCTGCAAGTCTTCCCTCTCCTGCGGCACTGAGCTGTGACCTTAGTTCACTCCATCACTGTGGGACTGTGACATGCAGGGGACATTATCATGTATCTTATAGAGAGAAGATTCCTTCCCTGTTAACATGTTGCACCTTTATTGATAGGAATTCTGCTGTAAAGATGAGTCAACATTTGACACCTCTAGAAAAATGCAGAAATGATAAACAGCTCAGTGTATGTTCTCTGCATGTTCTTGGGTATCTGTGAAAGTGAATGTGTTGATAACTTCGAAGTAGAGTAGAGGTCACTGAAGGCTGGGGGAGGGGCAGGAGATGGGAACACGGGAACCAAAATGTAGCTAATGGGGCAATTAGTTTTAATAGTCTATGATACAGCTGGTGAAAGTCAGTCTATGACAAGTTATTATACATGTCAGAAAAATTAGAAGAGTGTGAGTTTGCAGCATCCAGAATTGTTCATGTTTGAGCATATGAAAAGGCAAATGACTCTGTTTTGATTATTGCATATTGTATACTTGTATTAAATGGTAATGCTATACCTTATAAATAAGTTCAAGTGTGTTATATGTCAATTAAAATTTAAAGGAGGAATAAAATATTACCTCCCCAGAAATCCCATTGTCCTCCTTTCTGTGTCATGAGCTCTAGTCTTTTTTTTGAGATAAGGTCTCCCTGTACCCCTAGCTGTCCTAGAACTTGCAGTGTAGACCAGGCTAGCCTGAAACTACAGATTTTTAGCCTGTTAGATTTCAGCTCAGTTTTTTCCCTCTTATTACTTTAAGATTAGTGCTCACTGGGCATGGTGGTGCACGCCTGTAATCCCAGGACTCAGGAGGCAGAGGCAAGCAGATCACTAAGTTCAAGGTCAGCCTGGTCTACATAGAGAGTTCCAGGCCAGCTGGGGCTACAGAGAGAACCTATCTCAAAAGGGACCAAAAACAAAAACAAAATCTGTAGTTTCATTTTTTTGGAATCTTTTAAATTCTGTCTACAATCCCTTATCTGCAAATTTCAAACCCAGAGAGTGTTAAAAATAGAAAGTTCTTTGTATTAGTTATTTTATTATTTATTTTATGTGTATGAGTGTCTTGCCTGTATGTATGTAAGTGTGCCCATGACATGTGCAGTGTCTATAAGGCCAGAAGAAGGCATAGGATTTCCTAGAACTGGAGTTACAAATGGTTGTGAGCTGCCATGTGAATGCTGGGAACTGAAACTGAGTACTCTGGAAGAGCAGCCAGTGCTATTAACCACTGAGTCATCTCTCCAGTCCCTACAGAGTCTCCTTATAGCCTCAGCTGGCATAGACTTTGCAATGTCGACCAGGCAGGCCTTAATCTCACAGAGATCTGTCCATCTCTGCCTCTTCCGAGATTAGAGGGGTGCATCACCATATCTTGTCTTTGTGTTCATTTTTTTGAGAGAGAGAATTTGGCATTGAAATCTGAGTTGAAAGGAAGAGGGATTGTGTGCAGTCTTTGGCTTTCATTCACCCTGCTCCATGGAGTTGACTCTGGCTTTTGTGAACTGTGGATTTGTACTGCAACATAATTGAGCCAATGTCCCACTTTACTTTTGTTTACTTATTTAAAGACAAAAATGTCACCATGTAGCAAAGACTAGACTGGAGCTCAGGATCTTCCTGCCTCGGCTTCCCAAGCACTGGGATTACAGACATGTTCTACTTACTATGCCCAGAGTTTTTATCACTTAGATTTATATGATCTGTATCTAAAAAGCAAATCAAATACAGTTTCATTTATCTACCTAGTACATTGTTAAACATTTCTCTTACAACTCTGTGTTTGAAAAAGAAATCTCTTTTTAAATAATTTTAAATTTATTTAACAACTACAAATAAAGTACAGAGAAAGCCTGTATAATGCCTTATACAACTTCTGCACAGTTGTCAAAACCAAGATGTTAACATTGATACAATGCCATTAACTGTAATTACCATCCACAATTCTTATATCCTTCTTCAGGTTGAGAATCCTAACCAGATCGCACATGGCATTTAGTCTGATTTTTCCTTCATTATAGCCTACAACAGTTTCTCAGTATTTCCTTATTTTTTATTTGTACAGTTATTTTTATTGCTTTATTTTAAATAACATGTACTAAATTTATTTCACTTACAAAAAAACTATGGTGTACAGAAATAGTCAAACAATGAAAAACATAAATTAAAATTTAAATCTCCTACTAAGTTAACAGCCACTCTTGGAATCACATGTGGATATACCCATTTAAGTACTTATTTTGCATTAAAAATGTGTTAAATGTGTTATATCTTGAAAGAGCATTTAAAGGACTTATACTAAGTATTATATATATATATATATATATACATATATATATATATATATATATACTTGGTTTGTCTTTTTGGTTTCTCTTTCGTGTTCTCCTCTCTAAGGTTATAGTATACCCACATTTCACCATAGAGATATTTACACCTCCATATTTATTGCTGCTCTGTTTCACTAGAGCAAGGAAATGGAGTCAACCTAGCTGTTACCAGATGAATGGATAATGAAAATCTAGTATACATATATAAAATGGCATATTATTTGGCTCTAAAGAAAAATGAGACCAGAAGGTTCACAGGAAAATGGGTGGATCGAGAATGTAGGCAAGGTCACCCAATCCCAGAGCAAAAGCAAAACCAAAAATGTTCCTTCTCCCTAATATGTGCACCCTAACCTATAATGTATACAAGTGTAATTAGAACCGTGTATGTGTGGGGATCCTTTACAGCTTTGAAGAATAAGTCATGTGTTTTCTAAGAATGTCTTTTAGGGTTTTTTTGGTTTAAAATTAACTTCAAATTTTAAAGTAATTACAGATTCACATGTAGTTGAATGGACTAATACAGAGGCAGCTCATGTACCTTTCATCCAGTTTCCCCAAATGGTAACTTTGTTTTTTTAGGTATGGTCTCACTCTGTGGACCAGGCTGGCCTTGAACTCACAAAGATCCTCGTGTTTCTGCTTCCTGAGTGCTTGGATTAAAGGCATGCACCACCATGCCTGGCCAGTGGTGAAATTCTTGACTCTTTAGCCCAGTATCAGATCAGAATATGCTGTTGATAGTCAAGGTACAGAGCATTTCTGTCACCACAAACATCTTTCATCGGACCCAGCCCTTGGTCTCTCCTGATCTACCCATGTTGGTTCAGGTGTCCCATGGGCCAGGCTCCTCTGTACCCAGTGGCCAGAGGAAGGGAGAACCCTTGCTGTCCCGGAACTTAGCTTCCGGGAGACAGACATGACAAGTCAACACAGAGGTGATGCTGTGCCAGCTAGTATGTGCTGTGAAACGAGAGCAGTGAGACCAAGGATGGAGAGTGCTGTCAGAGTGCTTGCTCTCTTGATCCTATTGGGCCGGCTGTCCCTCTTAGCACAGTAGCCAGGAGCTCCAGAGCTGCAGCTGGCTCCCTTTTGATGGGTAGACATCAAGAAATGGGTCCATCTATGCTTTACAGTGAACCACATATAACTATTTTGGGTTCTATTTGCTGGAAGGCCAGTGTTTTTCTGTGTTGGTAGCAAGTTCATAAAACTTTAAGGAGGGTCGAGAGAGATGGCTCATTGGTTAAGAACACTTGATGTTCTTCCAGAGGACCTGGGCTTGGTTCCCAGCACCCACATGACAGCTAACAACCATCTGTAACTCCAGTTCCAGAGGATCTGACACCTTCTTCTGGCCTCCATAGACTTTGCACACGACATGGGTGTACTTACACACATGCAGACAATACCTCTTACATATAAATACATTTAATAATAGTTTCAATAAAAACAATTGAAAAATCTAAAAAAAAAAAAAAACAAACAAACCTTGGAGGAGTTTGTTCTGAGTGAAAA
Source organism: Eospalax fontanierii (assembly GCA_035773235.1). Classification (NCBI taxonomy): domain Eukaryota; kingdom Metazoa; phylum Chordata; class Mammalia; order Rodentia; family Spalacidae; genus Eospalax; species Eospalax fontanierii. Next base: position 11,386,258 of record CM069544.1, on the reverse strand, counting down.
TCTGTGGCAATCCTCGTTCCTATTGCTTTTGGTCCCACTGCGGTGGTTCTCTGCTGACAGCTTTGGCATTTAGTGACATCAGCAGATTATATGACTGGGATGCAAAGTAGTGATGTTTTTATACCTTGCTGCTGTTGATGCTGTGGAGCTGTGGGACTCCACAAAATCCAAGCAGTGAGGCTAGAGAAGGTTCTGCATAGTAACTATTTGGATAGGCTTTCCATCTGGTTGTTAATTTGTGTTACTCCAAATGGACTTCTTCACAGTGTTTTCAGAAGTACCAAATAACACTTAAATAAGACCTTAAAGTACATTAAGTGACGTTAGTTATTTTTAAAACCCTGGAAGTGATGTTTTAGAGTGAACAACATGGCCATTCTTCTTAAGAAAACGTATGTAACCATTTTTAGGTGTCTGACTCAGTGACACTAAATCCGTTAGCAGTAATGTAGCACTATCTCACTATTTTCTGAACTTCTTAATCATCCCAACAGAAACTCTTCCCCACTAAAGGATAACTGTTTGCTTCTTCTTCCCCCACCCCTCCCCTGCTAATCTTCATTATACTGTCTCCATAAATCGTAGTGGTCTCATGTAAGTGAAGTCACATACTATTTGTCCCTTTACTTATTTGGCTTGTTTTATGGAGCATAATGTTTCAAGTTTCTTTGAGCTATATTTCTGTTCCCTTTTATTTTGATGGCTGACTAGCATTCCACTCTATGTTATAGGTATGTACCATATTTTGTTTACCCCTTCTCTGTTGATGAATGCATAGGTTGATAGCATATTTTGGTTATTGTATCTCCAGGAAGGTTGACATATGTCTTTGAGTCCTTTCTAGACTTAAAAGAATTTAGGGTTTTTTTTTTTTTTTTTTTTTTTTGTCTTTTTGAGACAGGGTCTCTCTGTAAACCCAGCTGGCCTGGAACACACAATGTAGACCAGGCTGGCCTTGAACTTAGAGAGATTCACCTGCCTCTGCCTCCTGAGTGCTGGGATTAAAGAAAGGTGTGCGCCAACATGCCTGGTTTGAATTTTTAAAGGTATGTCCCTAGGAGGGTGTTTCTGAACCATATGTGTTATGAAACAAATATTTGTTTTCTCTTAGAACTATGTGTTGAAATCTAGACTTATGATCGTGTTATGAAATGGGATCACTGGGAGATGATTTGGTTAGACCCTGAGGGTAGAACCCTCATCATTGGGATTAGTGCCCTATGAAATACAAGAGAGTCTACTTGCCATCTCTCTCTCCCTGCTGTGCGGCTATACACTAGCTGTCTGCAAGCTGGAAAGAGTGTCCTAGTGAGGACACCAGATCTTCAGGCACCTTGACCTAGGATTCTCCAGTCTATGGAACCGTGATAAGGGTGTGTGTGTGTGTGGTTATTTGCTGTAGGTCGCACACTGTCTAAGACAATGTTATCATTGTGTTTAGCTCTTCAAGGAAAGACCAAATTCTCCCTGATGACTCTGCTTTTAAATCTGTACCACCGATGTTAAAAAGCAATTCTATTTTCTCCATATTTCAAAAGTACCTTTTTTTTTTTGAGCCAAGGTCTCCCTGCTGGACCAGAGCTTGTGAGGAACCTCAGTGTCTTGGATTACCCTAAAAGTACTTATTTTGTTTGTTTTTATTATGGCTATTTTGGTTTAAATATGAAGTATCCCTCACAGGCTCACATGTTTGAACACTTGGTCCCTAGCTAGTGATGCTATTTTGTGAAATTGTGGAACCTTTGGGAGGTTAAGGAGGACTGGAAGAACTGGGTTGCTGGAGGGCAGGCCTTGAGGTCTTAGCAAGCCCCACCCCTTCCTGTCCTGAGTCTGCTTCTAGTTCTACTGAGGTGTGAGGAGTCCTAGCCATAACTCCCCAACATTCCTACCAGCATGATGTCCCCTCAAACCATGAGCCAAGGTAGATCCTTTTTTCTTTAACTTGCTTTTGTCAAGTGTGCTGTCATATACTTGAAAAGTAACTGTAACAGATACAGCAGTCATCTGTATTTGTGAAGTAGTATCCCTCTGACTTGGATTTGCATTTTCTTATGACTAATGAATGATACTGAGCATCTTTTAATGTGCTCAGAGGCCACTTGTATATTTTCTTTGGAGAAGTATCTATTCCTGATTTTTGCCTTCTTTTGAATTTGATTTTTTAAAAAAAAATTTCAGTTGTAAGATTTCTTTATATATTCTGGATATTAACCTGTCATCAAATGTATGTAATTTGTATGTTTTTCTCTCACTCTGTGAATTGCCTTTTCACTATCTCAACAATGTTCTTTGATGCAGAAAAGTTTTTAATTTTGATAGAGTTCAGTTGATGTATTTGTTGCTTGTGTTTTGGTGTCCTATTTAAGAAATCATTGTCAAGTTCAATGTTTCTTCTAAAAGCTTTATGGTGTTAGTTCTCAGGTTAGGTCTTTGATACATTGTTGTGCTTTAAAAAATGTGTAAAGCAATGGTTCAAGGTCATTCTTTTGCGTGTGGATACCTGGCTTTCCCAGTATCATGGACTGAAAAAACTCTCTTTTCTCCATTGAATGGGCTTGATACACTTGTTGAAAATTAATTGACCGTGTATGTAGGAATTTTCTTCTCTGGGCTGTCTATTCTATCCCCTTGGTCTATGGTTCTTATGCCAGAAAATTTTGGCTATTTGATATTTGTCTCTTGAGATTCTAAATGAATTTTAGAATAAATTTTTCTACTTTTGTAAAAATGCCACTTTGAGAGGGATTGTATTGCATCTCTGGGTGGCTTCACAACACTTGGTGTTCTGATTTATGAGTAGGAGACATTTTTCTGCTTATATTTCTTTCATTTCTCTCAGCATTACTTTGTAGTTTTCAGTGTGTAAGTCTTTCATCTCCTTGGTTAAGTTTGTTTTCATATATTTTATTCTTTTGATACCATCATAAATGGAATTATTTATATAATTTCTGTTATAGATTATTCAATGCTAGAGCATGCAGTTGCATCTGGTTTCATGTGTTTTTTTTTCTTATGAGTTGATTATTTGCTTATTAGCTATGATAGTTGAGAGAGAGACAGGGAGAGAGAGAGAGAAGTATGCTTAGCAGTGATTCCTACATGTAAGATTATGTCTTCTGTGAACAGAAATAATTTTACTTCTTCCTTCCCAATTTGAATGTTTTTCAGGGTTTTTTCTTGCCTAATTGCTTTGGTGAGAGACTCTAGTACTGTGATGAACAGTAGGCAATCCTCGTCTTGTTCCTGATCTTGGGTGAAAATCTTTCCATCCTTTTAGGTGTGTTAGCCTGGGGTTTTCGTGAGACTTTTATCGCATTGAGAAAGTTTCGTTCTGTGTCTGGTGTGTTAATTTTTATGAAGAACAGGTGCTGGGTTTTGTCAGGTCTTTTTCTGAATTAGATGATTGTATATTTGATATGAAACTTTGCTTGCAAAGATGATTATTAACATATATTGTTTTGCCATATACTAAGTAACATATTTTTCTATTGAAAATGGGAGAGGACTTATAAAGTTATCAAGCTACATAAAAATGATCCCAGCATGGCAATGACACAGTTTTGACTATAGGGCTTCTGGGAAAGTTTTGGTAAAGTATCATTACTGACTGACAGCCTCACTCTTGGGGAACTGACTTTGTATTTATATGGTCTTTCACCTACTTGTGTTTGTGCAACGGAATGAACCAGTGATATATTTGGCTCAAGTTTAAATTTCTCAAGTTTCTTTTCAGTAACTGGGTCAGACAGAGATAGAAGAGGCAGTGGTAGAGAGTTCTGAGACTTTTTCTCATGGCAGGTGTTTTGTTGGGGAGAGAGATACATTCAGTATTTATGGAGTACCTGCCATGTGCCAAGCCTCTCTGCAATCATAGTGATTCTCATGATACAAAACAGGAATGCATAATGCAGGCATTTCCCTGTGCAGTGGGAGAACCAAGGCATAAGAGCAGACCTAAAGAGGTATCCTTGTTCCTCCAAAAGAACATGATTCTGTTATCTCATTGTGGTGTTGGAAGTGAATCCATTTTCCCGCTTGTTGACATCAACGAAATAAATTTTACCATAAGAAAGTATTGCATTCTGGGAAAGCATACCTTGCTGTTACAAGGAGTTGAGTGGTCTTTAACCTGAGAGTTATAACAATTTTGAAATATAGTCTAGCCACATTTGGGAAGGAATAGGACGGAGCTGAACCAGGAGCCTCCTAGAGTGAGTCAGATGGGTGTCAGGAAAGATACTCTGGCAGAGGTTCATGTCTCTGGTCCAGGGTTGTACCTCTGTCTCTTGCATTATGTTTTCATGGAGAGGCCTCAGATGAATTTTTCAGGTGTTACTATTTCAAAGGTTCTTCAAACTCTTCCACACATGATTGAATTTCATTAGGATATCCTTAGGCAGTGAGTAAGATGGCACCCCGGGTGTTAAAGTCCTTAGGTTTTCCATCCCCTGCTGAGTGGTAGCCTAAAGTCTCCTGCAGTTTAACTGAAGTGCTTTATTGCTCTGCAGACTGGAAGCCCAAGGTTGGAAACTTACCATGAAGTAAATAATTAAATCTCTGCTTCCACAGGTGCAGAGGGCATAAATAATCCAACCAGACGCTGCCCAGGCATTCCATATCATGGGCCATTTAGATTTAATGCCCAGGCACTCACTGGTAACTGAATAGGTCAGAACAAACCTCCTGCTCAGGACAGGGAAGGCTGCAGTTTCAGAGCAGTGTGCGTGCTTGTCTGTCTGCTGGAAAGCTGCCTCTACCCCCTGACACTGCTGGAGACTCTTGACTGACTCAGTCTCTCAGAAAGTTCATCAACCCCCTGCCCAACACAGAGGATGAAGCCCATAATGGATGCCTCTTGTGGTTGAATGAAGGGATGATCTATGGGCAGATTTTGGCAAATGATTCATTTAACAAGAGACATTTGAGGAAGCGTACAAATTTGCTGATGGGAGTGGACTTTGAAAACTTCTTCTCAGAGTCATGTTTGAACCTCAGACCATGTGAGCACTGGAGAGTAGCTCAAAGTGGGTGCTGTTTTCCGCTTCAAGAGCAAATCCCACGAAGAGCACACATAGTAGCAGTCCGTTTCCTGGTGACCACAGGTGAGGGCCACGACTTTTGGCTGTAATCCTCCCTGTATCATTCATGTGGCTTTGCACATGGCATGATCCAGTGAGTTTGTTAAGTGAGCAAATGGAAGAAGGCCAATGCGCTGTGATGTTTGTGCTTCCCAAGGGCGCTCATGTCTGGTCCAGAGCCACTGCCAGGAGGCGGATAACATCACATGGCAGGGAGCTGGAATGCCGGTTCTCAGGCGCTGCTCCAGACCGCCTCACCCCGTCTCTAAGGTAGTCCCAGGCATCTCTTTAACAACTATTTTGGGGCTTCTGCTGCTTGCTGAAGTTTGGGCACCGCTGGAATGCAGTGTTTTGGGCCAGGAAAGTAATTTAAGCATCATCGTGCCTGCACACATACACCCATTGCTCGTCCTCAGTGAGAAGTCCAACTTGGTTGCAGGAATTCCGTCTTGTTTTAAATTCTTAGATGCACAAATTCTCCTGTCTCTGTGGCTGCTCAGCCAAACTTAAGCTCCTCCTCTGGCTCTTTTTCTTCTAGATTCTTTACTCGATCGATCTAGTGGTGGTGCAGGGTGAGAGGTATCCTTTTGTTTACTCACTGGGGGAGGAGGCTACTCTGTCCTGTCAGATAGTCACTGGATGTCCTCCCCCACCCCTCACCCCATGTGCCGGCCTGGGATCCAGACACTGTGGCTCTATCCCCAGGACTACAGGAATGCTGAGAGGCAGAGTGTCACCTTGTAGGTGGCTGGGGGTGAAAGCACTCACAGAGCTATATCTGGGAGCACCTGGATGGCCCAAAGGCTGACGCAGGCTGGGGATAGGGAGTGTTTAGCAGTGGTTCCCTGGAGGAAGTGCTTCCCAGGCTGTGTCGTGCTGAGCAGGAAGGGTGGCCACAAGAAGACAGAGGGGACTCTGAGGCCAAGTGAACAGCCCCACTAGACAGTGATTTGTTAAAGTGGTTTCTTCAGCTACTGGGATCTCTGTATACTTATCTTTTCACACTGAGTCAAGTTTTGCAACCTGCATTTTGCAAAGTGTGCAACTCTTAAGCATACAGCTTAAGGAATTTTTAAGTGTGTCTTCACCCCTACAAGTAGCACTCAGATCAAATATGGGGCCCTCCCAGCCCCTGGGCCAGCTCCCTGGTAATTTCCTCCTTCCTGTCCAAAGCCCTCTGGTCCCACTCAACTCCATCACCATAAATGAGATTTGTTGAGCCAGGCATGGTGGTGCATTCTGTTAATCCCAGCACTCATGAGGCAGAAGCTAGGTGAATCTCTGTGAATTCAAGGTCTACATAGGGAGTTCCAGGACAACTGGGGTTACAGGGATCCTGTCTCAAAAAAAAAAAAACAAAAAAAAACAAAAAAAGTTTTATTGGGACACTTCAGGTTATAAAGTTTTTGAATCAAAATTTTATCACCTAGAGCCAAAGTTTGTCATCAGGGTATGAATATGGCTTCAGATTTTGTGGTTCACTTGGCTCATTGTCAACATTTAAAAATTGGGGAGTTTCATGTTATACTCAAAAGATCTGGCATGGATCTAGGAATGTGGCTCAGTTGGTAGAGTGCTTGCTTAGAGTACACTAGGTCTTAGGATTGATTCCCAGTGCACATAAACTGTATGGTGGTATGCATCTATAATCTCACCATTTGGAATCAGGAGCTCAAGGTCACCTTTGGCTACACACTGGGTTTGACACCAGTCTGGGCTACATGGGACCCAGCCTCAAAAAGAAAAACAAAGTCCTGGCAGGACAGAGCACACACTTCTTGCAGAAGCACCTGGCTGCAGTCAGGCAGTTTGTCCCCTGAACGTAGGCACCCCTCTTCCATTGTACCTGCCGTCATACCTCTGCCACCTGCCTGACCCACAAGGCCCTTGAGTTTGCAATTCCTGACTTTGAATACTGTTTCTCTTCTTGGTTTGGGACTCCTAGCATGACTGAGGGTGTTGGATGGTTTTTTCTTCATTTGTTGGCATTCACTGCGTGCTGACTTACAACATAGGCACATGCCAGGTGTTAGGATGTGAAGATGTTCACAAACAGGAGGACTGTTGCATTGTCTGTGAGCCTGCCATGCAAGTATCCAGAATGTGGCATAGTTCTGCTCTGTGAGTCCATGTCTTATGACTGATCGAGGCCACTGTGCTGCCTGGTCCCTGAGCCTACCTGGCTTCCTATAAGCATCACAGATCTTTGACTCAAGCCTTGGCTCACGTCCCACCTCTTCTAAGAAGCTTCCATTAATCAGCCCCTTTCTCTCTTGATGATGCCACCTCTGACCTCTTAGTAACATGTGATCCACATTACCAGTTCATCCCGGCTCATGTGTTCCCTTACATAGAAGAACAAAATGACTATTTCTTAGGCTAGAGATCACATACCCCCTGGAAAGATCTTGCCTCATGCTTCCCGACTTCACTGCTTGATGCTCCACACAGTTCTGAGCACGTAGCGGGTGCTACTGATGACGGGTGACGGGCCAGGAGTGAAGCAAACTCCAGAGGCAGCGGCAGGGGAGACCAGAATAAAGCAGCTGAAGAAGTTGGAGCCTCCCCCAAGTAGTTGTCCCCAACAGGGAACCTGGTGGCCAGCCTGCCTGTCCCTGAGGACCCAGTATCCTTACAAGAGAGTTGATACCCTGTGAGGAGGCTCCTGACACATGCCATCCAGCCACAGGGATTCCAGACAGTGTCATGTAAGGTGGTGATGAAGGTTCTCCCCTTACAGCCTGACAGTGTGTCCCTGGGAGGGGCGGGCAGGAGAAGATTCACTGAAGGCAGCTTGGAGCTGGGAAAGGAAGGTGTCATTTTGATGGTCATTCCCTCAGCCTTCTGCCACGCTCCATTGAGAGCCTCAGGCACCCAGCTCTGTCCCACTTTTAACTTCTGACGCAGTGATCCTGATGGCTAAAAGCAACTCAGTGGCAAATGACACCACCACACCTTGTAACACAGCCTCCTTGAAAAGTGCTGTAGAGGCTGGCCAAGGATGGTGACCTTTTCTTAGTAGACTTCTGTTCCCAGACCAGGCAGCCAGACCATTGCCCCGTGGGTGGGACAGAGAAGAGCTTTCAGTTTAAGGGCACTTAGCAAGGAGCCACCTTGTTTGCTGGGGTTCTGTTATATGTCACTTGGTGTGTAGTGTTCCAAGAATGACTTGGCCTCCTGACAGGGAACATGATAGAATGTCAGGATCTAAGCTAATGTAAAATATGTTTGGCCTTGCCAAGTCACACACAGGCAATGCAAGAAGGCATCGGTCATTCACATGTCTATACCATGTGACTGAGGGGCTCCACTGATGGGACTCAGCCTTGCCAGAGCTACGTGATGATGGAGATCGAGCACACAGCGGCCTCTTATGCAGAATGTGCCAACTTTGAAAAGCAGGAGGGCCTCTCTTTCTAAAGAGACACATTCTTAAAGCATTTGTTTCCTGTCCATCTCCCCGACTACTTCTCCCTCCCTGGGGTGCCCCTTCCCCTATTTCTGTGTGTTTGTATTTTTCTCTTGTGCCTTTGATACCAACACCAGTCTTCTAGGTGACGAGCTTGACTAGGCTTATATGTGCGGCACCTTCCCCCTCGGGGCCTCATATGTAGATAATGGGATAAAGAGAAAGAAAAGTTTCACCTAGGTTTCGGCCATGAGCCAGTTAAAGGGAATGACACTGGGCAACATGGTTATTGGGCAAAATCACGCGGGGACGCTGTGCTGGACAGCTTTAGTGTCAACTTGACACACCTGGGTAGAGGGAGCCTCAACTGGAGAATTGCTTCCTTTGGGCTGGCCTGTGGCCATGTCTGTGGGGTATTTTCTTGATTGTTGAGTGATGTGGGAGGGCCCAGCCCACTGTGGGTGATGCCATCCCTAGGCAAGTTGTTCTGTATTGTATAAGAAAGCAGACTGAGCAGGGGCCAGGGAGGTGGACAGAAAGCAGAGTTCCTCTATGGCCTGTGCTCCAGCTCCTGCCTCCAGAGTCCTGCTCTGATGTTATTAAAATTTCTCTTGGGAGAGGCAGACTAAACGTAGTCCCTCCCTCCCCAGGTCCTGCAACAAACACACAAATTTCTCAACTCACAGGCAAATTCTAGCTAGTTTACTTGGGCTTACTAACACAGCAGTGGGTAGGGGCTTACTTACAGAACATGGGCGCCCTCCCTCCCCTCTGCAAGTTACAGTATTAAATCCACAAGGCTTGGATCTTGTGACTTCCTGGAGGTTGGATCCAAATGGCCAATGGGAGAAGAAAAAGGGCCGGCTTCCCAGTGCCCCCAGTTTAAATATTTTTAGCCCCTCCTCTTCTCACCTCCAAAGCCAGTGGACAGGTGGGGAGGGGCACAGGACTGTCCTTGCACAGTGGTCCTGGGTGATGCCACTGGGTCTGGGAGGGGTGTTTGTCCACAGCTCATCAGGCTTTTCCCTTGGAAAATCAATTTACTCTACACCTGAGTTCCTACCTTGGGCTCCCCAAGTGATGAACTGTGATCTGGGAGATGTAAGCCAAATAAACCCTTTCCTCCCCAAGTTGGTATTGGTCAGAGTGTTTTGTCATAGCAACTGAAGGCAGACTAGAACAGAAACTGTACTGATTAAGAGAGCGTTATTTAGCTACCCATAGAAAACGTAACAGTCAGTGTCTTACACCAGAGAGGCTTTTGATATCTACATAACGAGATGGCCCAGGCTTGGTTTGGAGGGTGAGCAAAGTCTGTAGGAACTCAGAGACTCTCCAGTCCTTTCTTCTTGTGCCTTGAACCTCCTCTTCACAGTCACACAGGGTCCAGGAGTACTGATCTTGGGAAGTGGGGCTGGTGGGTATTCTAGCAGGTGGGCAGCACTCGGCCTCTCTGGGAATGGGTATTTTCAGACTCTGTTGCAGAGAAAATGCCCTTTTTATTTTCCAGGAGTTGGTTTTCTCCTTCCACCATGTGGGTTCTGGGTATCAACTCAGGTCATGAGATTTAGTGTCAAGTGCCTTACCCACTAAGGCATCTTGTCTGCCCAGAAGATGCCCTTTCTAGGTGAGCCCCGAGTCACTGTGGGCTATGATAATTTGAGTGGAGATTCCATTTTCCTTCTGACCATTTTCAACAATGTCTTGAAAGGTTCTTTCTCACAACCACAGACTGTGAATTCTGTTTCTCATTAGCTTTTTCTTGCCTAGAGTTCCTAATTGTGCTTAGTTTTCCTCAGTTGGGAAGCCAAAATTCAACTGGGAATCCCTGAATTCCTTCCTTAGAAACCAGGAAAATCAGGACCTCTAGGGGATGGAGAGATGGCTCAGTGGTTAAGAGCATTGGTTGCTCTTGCAGAGGACTTACATGACAGCTAACCACCATCTGTCATTCCGGTTCCAGGGGATCCAACGCCCTCTTCTGGCCTCTGCAGGCATTGCACACAGGGTGCACTTATGTATATGGAGGCAGAACACTCATACACTAAAAATAATTCAATTAAAAAAATACCCACAAAATCTGGCCCTCCAAATACACCTCCAACTGGCACCTTGCATTAGCCTTGACCATGAATGAGGTGCTGGTCCCATCAGTTACCCAGTGGAAACTGCGAGCCAGAGTGCTTACTATGAGCATTAAGTTTCAGTGCCCTTCGGGTTGGGAGTCTGTCCTCTGAAAAGTTGATTCTAGCCTTGGCCCTACCTTGGGAAATAGTTTCTCCATTGTAATAATGTGGGCTGGTGTGTGTGCCTAAGCACACACAGTCACACACATGCACTAGTGTCACCTCATTCCAGTGGGAAAGGGAGACAGCAATTTCATGGTAGCTGTCTCTTTGATTAATGTCCTCATGTCCAACCACAGAGGCCGTGACATTCCTATCTTCCCCACTTGATAATCTGAAAATCTTCTGAGCCAGGCTGCCTCACTACAGACCTAGCCTGGAATGCCATGTCGGCTCTGAGTTTCAGTCCCCAGAGTCCACGTCGGCAAGGCATTTGCAAGAGCCTGTGGGCTTGAAGCTGATAAGACAGAGAACTGATGGAGCATTGTTCTGAGAGAGTGGGTGCCGGGAAAGATACGGTCCTGACTGACAGGGCTACAGAGCCGGGCAGCTGTGCTAGGCGTGGTGTGATGGCACCGGCTTGTTTTGGGCAGCCTCGGCTCTCCCTTTTATGCAGTTTGCCATTGTAGAGCTCCTCAGTCCTTCCCTCTGAAATGTGTCCCTAAATGTGTTGGGCTCCTCTCTTTTCCAACCTCTTGGCAAAAGTGACAGAGTTGCTGTCAAGTGTTCAAAGTATTCATCTTCCCTCCCACTGGAATCCAGTGACTCTGCTTACTTCCTGTTAAGCAGACAGCATGTGGAGTTTTCAGTGGGCATTGTTGTCATGGCAAGGATTTGCCCTGTGTTCTCCTGGACTTTGCTAAACTGGACGAGCTGCTCTCAGGAGTTAGAGTTCCATGCACCTGTCTGTCTTCAAGGGCGAGGTGCAGACATCTCAGAAGGGTGAGTTCTAGAATGAGGCTCCCTGCATTGAGATCAGATTCCATTACTCACCCACTGTATACCTTTGGACAGGCTATTTAACCTCCCTGCAACCCACTTTCTTCATGATAGTATATTATAGTATATACCCCAGATGGCTGTAGTGGTTCAGTGAGTTAGCATTTAAAGTACTTAAAAAGTACACAATTAGTCATCACTACTTAAGTGTTTAATAAATTAATATTGGGATGTGTCTCAGTGTGATTGCCAGGAAGCCCTGGGTTCAGTCCCCAGCAAAATATAAGCTGAGCGTGTTGACACATGCCTGCAATCTGAGCACCGCAGAGAAGGAAGCAGGAGCGTCAGAGGCTCAAGATCATTCTCAGCTTCAAAGCAAATTAGAGGCCAGCCTGGGCTACATGAGACTCCGTCTTAAGAAAAAAAATCTTGGGCTGGAGAGATGACTTGGCGCTTAAGAGCACTGGCTGCTCCTGCAGAGGACCTGGGTTTGGTTCTCAGCACCCACATGGTGCTGACAACTGTCCATAACTCCAGTTCCAGGGTATCTGATCCCCAATTCTGGCCTTCTTGGGCATTGCACACACATATGGTGTACTTACATACATGCAGGCAAAACACTCATACACATAAAATAAAAATAAATACTTTTTTAAAAACATAAAGCTAAAGAATTCATTTCTTTGGCAGAGGGAATTTCATATTGGACTAAATACAAATGCACATATAAACATGCATGAGTGATTTGGGGAGACCTGAGCAGGGTAGATGCATTGGACTCACATGCTAACATTTAGTTATATGGTAATACAACCAAATAGTGTGCAAAATATTATCATTGGGGAGCTATATAGACGATAGACATGATGATTCACTTTGATTGTCAATTGATAGGATTTAGAATTGCCTAGGAGACAAACCCAGGTATTTCTCTACAATGGTTCAAATGAGATAGAAAGCCCCATCCTGAATGTGGGCAGCACTTTTCTATAGGCTGGGGCCTCAGACTGAATAACAAGAAGACAAATAGAACACTCAACCCACTGCTGCCCGACTGGACCGGATGCAACCGACTGCCCCATGCTCTTGTCACCGTCTCTTCCTGTCATGAGGGACTGTACCTTTGAACTATGAGCCCAAATGAACCCTTAATCCCCTTTGTCAGATACTTTGGCACAGAAAGGAGAAGAGTAACTAGAGCTGTTATATTTAAACAACAGAGCATTATTTTATACCTGTTTAATTGAATGTACAGTTATCACAGGACCCAAGATTTCCCCTCTTCTGCATTTATCCCAGAGAAATGAAACTTTTGTTCATACAGAAGCCTCTATGCAAATATTCATAGCATCTTTATTCGTAATAGTTCAAAACCAGAAACAGTTCAGATATAGTTCACTGGGTCAGTGGTTCAACAAACTGGAACATCTGTATTCTGTGGACTCTTAAGCCCCAAGCAAAAGGAATGAGCTACCTTTAGATACACCCAACAACATGGTCAAGTAAATGTTCAGGAAATTAGATTGAATAAAAAAGCTAATCCTATGTTTCGGGGAGATAGGTCAGCTGGTAAAGTGTTTGCCACACAAGCGTGAGAACCTGAATTCAGTTCCCAGAACCCACATTAAAAAAAAAAAGCCACATGTGGTGGCATGAGCTTGTAATCCCAGCATTGAGGAGGCAGAGACAGGTGATCCCCAGGGCTTACTGGCCTGTCAGTCTAGCCTCAAGACCCTGCTTCAAAAAGAAAGGTGGGTGGCTCCTGAGGAATTACCCCCAGGGTTAACTTCTGGCCTTACACACATACACACACACACACACACACACAACCTCTACACATATGTAAACATACATATAACACCTACACACATGCTAATCCTGAAAGTTTACAAACTGAAAAACTATCTGACTCTGCTCATATAACATATAGAAAATCAAAACATTTGAGAGATATCAGATTAATCATTGTCAGGAGCTTGGGGGAAGGGAGAGCGGTGGACACGTTACAGAAAGGTGATATGAGGAATCCTAGCAGAAGTAGAACTGTTCGGGGTCTTAGGGGAAACATGAACCTACACACGAGACACAGTTATAGAGTGCTAAGTACAGGGGCACATACAAATGTGTGTAGGTCAGTTTGGGGAGACTAGACTAGTGGAGGTAGACTGTATCTATGCTAACATTCTGTTGTGCTAGTGTACTAGATTTCTGTAAAATGTTACCATGGGGGCCTGTATAAATGATATAGGTACCTCGGATCTCTACATTATTTTGTCCAGCTGAATCCCAATATATAACTTTTCAATTAGAGCTTCAGAACTAAGCCAATAGTAACAACCAAAAAACCATCTTAAGATTTTTTTTTCTTAAAATATTTTTTTAATTAAAATTAAAAAAATTTTAAATTTGAGCAGTCCGTATTTCCTTCTGAAGTCTCACGAGCTGTCTCTGGGTCTGTCAGTGCTGTGCTGAGGAGTCAGCTCACACCCTGCTTTGCCCAGGTTCTCCCTGATGAGTCCATTTCAAGGAGTGCAGTCAAAGCTCGTTCTGACACCTGGATCGATAACTTTTCCTGTCTTCTATGTGACAAAATGGCTTCAACTGAAAATCGTGTGATCAGAAGTTATACATTTTTCATTTTGCTGCTTTACTGTGTTGAATTTCTGAACACACAAGCTTCAGGTGCTCACACAGAGTTCCCTTCCTCCCTCCCTCCTTCCTTTCATAATACTGTTATTTTTTTTTTTTAAGTTGCTTTAAACTAAGAATATATAGCTCTTCGGGAACTGGAGACACAAACTGTGTCCAAAATAGAACTGAAAGATTCTGAACTATTACGAATTTATTTTTGAAAGCAGTATTGTGTAGCTGGAGCTAAATTTGCACATGAACCTGGAAGTTAGGAATTCTCTAAATAACTTTCATATGAACTACCTCCCCCAATCTCCACCCTGGGGATCTAACCCAAGGCCTCTTCATGCTCAGCAAGTGCTCTGTCTCTTGAGTTATCCCTCCAACTCCAATACTACGCTTATTCCGGGAGAAAGTATAGAAAATGTGATCTTGAAGCATACATGCCTTACTCAAGATAAGAGCCACAGCAGTTGTTTAGAACCCAAACCAACAAAATATTTGGTTTTGTGGAGAACTGCTGGCGATGTAGTGACTTAACTAGGCAACTTTTAGCTGTTTTACTATCATTTAAAAAAATTTCCAATAAATGTCTGTCACATGTCCAGCCCTAAGTGACACGTTTACAATGCAGCCTCTACATCGAAGACTCAGGGAACATCGTGGACGAGCAGGTGGAAAGAATGTGAGAGTCAGAGGGATGAGACACCTGTGGCTAGTTAATGCATTAATGCGTTCTAGACCCGATAGAGAAGCCGCACCAACGAAATCTCCACAGTGTAGTGGTCTAACCGAGATCTGCGCAGTGACAAAACAATTGCTATACCAAGGTGGATGGGATGGAATGTCACAGAATCCCACATCAAGGTGAAGAGCTACGGCAATCAATGGATGCTGAGGGAGGGAATCTGTTTTCTCCAGGAAGTTATCTCCCTGAAAGGCTATCTAATCCAAAATGGATAGCCCTAAACACAGGTACACATGAGCACCACTAAATGGACTCAGTGCACTCTGTGCGTGTTTGTGTGTGTCTATTTATAAATGCATGTGTCTTTATGTAACAAAGTCAATGAGGACAAGAAATTGAGGGTGGGGAGGGGATGTGGGAGGAGCTGGTGGTGGACTGGGAGAGGCAGGAATAATGCAGACAGTCCTGGCATATGAAAAATTAAAAGTTCTCTGGAAGACAGGAGACAGGCCCCATGCCCCAGTAATGTGCAAAGAGCAGGTGTGGGAGTTGGGTGGCTGCTACTGTGTGACGTTAATCTGCATTACCATAAGAGCTGGATTCTGCATCCTTATCCTGTCTGGTGGCAGAGTTTTGTATGGACCAGTAATATGATCCACACAGAGTACCTGGACTAGGCTCTGGCAAGTCCTTAAGAAAGGCAAACTGTCTTTGCTTCTTTGTCTACCACAATTGGTATCTGTGCGTCTCTGGGATAGCCTCATACCTGAAAGAGGGGGCTTTGGCTGGACAACCACAACTACATTCCCTTTGGTCCTTTTTCTGACCATGCCCAGGCAATACAACAGTTCTGTGTAGAAAGCATTCATGGAGTAAGGACACTGAATCCCAAGGGAAACCTATATAAACACCCAACATTCTGGGCGTGTCTTTCAGACTACAGTCCAGGTAGGGAGAACTGTTCTGGTCCATCCTCAACTAGAAATAGGCTATTTTTCCAAGTCAAAGTGATGAGCTCTCTGAAGGGCAAACCCCAGAAATATGAGTGGTTCTCCTTGGCTGGGGGTGCTGAGAATCTGCAGCTGTTTCTCCTGATCGAAGAGGCTTGGCTGTGGTTGAGGCAGTTTATAGACCACTTTTTTCTGCCCTGACTCTGCTTCCTCCTCCTTTCTCTCCTCCTAATTGCCAAGGAATGTGGTCAGGCCTTTTGGTGGCTTTTGAGAACACTTTATGGCAGTTAAGAAGGAATTCTTGGTATTCTCATCATGTTTAAAAGATTAAACTATTCTTACACAGGACATAGCTCATGTTGAATGGGAAACAAGCTTAAATGAGCCAGGGAGACTTTGGATGACTATTTTATATGGCTATTTTATGTTGTAAAACAAACTTGTTGCACTTTAAGGGGCCAGAGAGCATTCTTAATTTCATGCAGTTAAATGTGCCCATTGATAAAGTTTTCTTTTCACTTTTTAAGAGAAGTCTATTATTGATGACTGATTAATGTAATGGGAGGAAAGTACCTTTTCTTTTTTAACTTAACAAATTGAAAACATTTTATAATCCTAGTCTACAAATGTTATAATAATCTCAGATGTAGATTGTTGGACCTAAAATGGAACTTAAGCTTTTACTTTTGCTAAGCTAATATCCCAGACTGTTCTGCAGATATTTTGTAATATCAGCTGCATGGCCAATTCAACAGGAAATTGTATGTATAACTCTATGTATAACTTAATCAGAGTCAAGCTAAAACATGCTCTTTTTTAAGTGTCTTGCCTGGCCATTTCTAGCCTGACAACTGATTCCTCCAGTTTTTACAATAAGCAAGAGTTATTTAGTGATGGGGGTGAGGCAATAAAGATTTTGAAAAATTGTGTGTTTTGATTCTGAGTCGAAAAATAGCAGTCTGGGGAATTGGGGACCTAGGACTCCTGTCCCTGAAGGCAACAACAAGAAAGTTAATGGATCAAGAAGTGGCTTGGACAACCTGCAGGGAATGAGAGACAGGTGGTCAAGACAGGTCCAGAGTCTGACAGGCTAAAGTCTCTGAATGGCCAAGCCCGTCAACATAGTACAGCCTTTTCCTGACTGAGAGGCACAGTGCCCACCCTGTCCCTCGATCTGACCTATCTCCGGGCTGACTTATGAGGAAGGAATCTTCTTAGAGTCTCCCTGTCTCTGCATTGTGTATAGACCAACTCTGAAGACTCACTTCATTTTGCTTAACCGTGTCTAGGGAGCTGTTTGTTGTAATCTGTAAATTCTAGAATGTGAAAATCACTGTGTGCACATTTCTGTGTGCTTGAGCTCTTCTCCAGCTCATTGCCAACCAGAGGCAATCATGAAGTTTTGTGCTTCCTGTCTTATTTTATAATTTTTCTCCAGCTGTTAAAGTCAGAGAACTAATGTTTTATGTTAAAAAAAAAAAAAAAAGGAGTGGCTTGGAGCCAGTGGGCAGGTGTTTGAGGGTGAGTGGGATTATTAGTTGCAGAATCATTCAGTGGGTGTGTGTAAACTTAGGAATGAAATGGGCTCGAATCCCCTCTCTCTCTCTCTTTCTCTCTCTCTCTCTCTCTCTGCCTCTCTCTGTCTCTTTCTCTTTTAAATTTTTTTAATGTCTTCTTCAATTTCAGGTCAGAAGTGTGCTGCTGTTTGGCCCACACCTCAGCTTGCCTTTGAACCAGGACAGGGCTGTCCTTCTGATGTGGGGTCAGGTTCAATGTGAGATAAACAGCTTGGGATTCTAAACCCGTGTTGACATGTCATCCGCGCTGGACAATGTGGCATTGCTGATGGCCTCCTGCTGCTTGTGAAATGGCCAGGATTTAAAGGCTGGGATCAGGAGTCAAAGAGCCAGGGGATGACCCTGGCATTTTCATACTGCAGGCCTGCCTTGGAGAGGGTGATATCACAAGCTCAACACAACAGACATCTGGGGCAAAACTTAGCAAAGGAGGCTCGGGGGAAGGGGTGCGTCTCTTATCTGCCTGTGTGTCTGTGGGCTGAACTCTTTTGGCTAAAGGTATGATTTTAAAGATGAAGTATAAATTAAAAAATTAGAAGACTTGGGTCTGGGAATGTCATGCCTGCCTAGCATGCCAGAAGCCCTGGGTTCGTATGGGTTCGTATCCCAGTACTATGTAAATCATATCCACCTGGCACAGCGGCTTGCTTCTTCCAAAATTGCATGGAGACTGGATCTCCAGCTTCTACCATCTGCTTTGCAGGAACTACTGCCTACCCTGGTAGCGGTCAGGGCTTCCACCCTGAGGATAGGCCTCACATGAGCCGCAGGCCCTGGGATTGTGGAGGAGGGTGGGTGACTCTATTGGAACTGCCATTGCTGGGGAGAGATGGGGGACACAAAGGCTCCTCCGTGGGAAACTGTCATGAGATGCTGCCCCTGAGGGGACATCTAGATTTTCCAAGACTCCTCCCGAGAAGTGACTTGCGAAGAGTGCCTGTATTGTCACTGAACTCAGAGACATGGAGTCTGTGTCTGTGTGACTTAGAGTGACCAGGTGACTAGGGAGATGTAAGACTTTTCCTTTCAGCCGCCCTCGTCTAGAAGTGCCAGGAGAAGGCCAGTAGGGAAGAGGTCAGGTGTGGGGAGCTGTGGGAAGGAAAGGCCAGTGTTGCTCCTTTCCTCAAGCCCTCGCCACAGCCACAGCTCTGCCCGGTTTAGGAGGAGTGGAGGTAACAGAACGCTGAGTCAGGGATGAGAATGCAGCTTTGAAGTGAACTATGTCCAGTCTTAGCAATCTAAATGGACTGGATAACTGGAAGTGACTGCAAAGGAATTGGAGTAAGCTGACTTTAAGGAAGCTACTACCAATGGGAAAGGCTGAGAAGGAGTTTATATGCTCTGGAGGGGGCAGTTATGAAAAACTGAAAACATTCTCTGTGTATATCTGAAGAATTGAGGTTCTTCTGTAAGCTTGCCCTCTTTATCAGTCTGGTGCAGATGAATTACCCACCAGGTCATTTATTCATCCCATAATATTTAGGGAGCATCATCTGCATACTGCGTACTGTGCTGCGTACCAGTGAGTGTCATCTGCATACGGTGCTGGGTGCCAGCAGTTCAGAGCTTTGTGAGCATCTCTCCTTGCCTCCTAGACAGGAATTGTGCATTTCCTTTCCTCCCTCCTTTGCTTAGGGCTGGTGCTCCCTTGATATTATAAGCCGCTGGATTGTATTGGTTCACAGTAGGAATTTTACCTCCCCACCCTACAGAAAAATTTTGATATGTTTTGGAATCAAGAATCATCTTAGCATTGGCAGTAGCAGCCTCAAGTGATGGGATCCACATAAAAAAGTACTCCCTGTTTCTACTCCAAACTGTCACTGAAGTCATGTTCTGAATTATTGTGTCATTGTTTATGCAGGAGATGATGCATAAAGTAGACAGAGTGCTCCATTACAGCTAGATAACAGTTAATTGTGTGGATTTGGGTAACACACATATTAAGCTCTGGCCCTAATTTCTGTCTAAAATAGTAAAGTAGTGTGTGTGTGTGTGTGTGTGTGTGTGTGTGTGTGTGTGTGTGTTGGCAGCAATTGCTTGAATACTTCAGACAAAGTTATTTTAAACTAAAGACTAGTAGCTGCTGGAACAGTCTGAGCATGACTTGAGGATGCTTTAAATGTTTCTGTCTCTATTGATTGGGGCTAATAAAGATTCTAGAAACTCCAGTAATTACCTTTCTTTTATGTCACATATGTAAACTGTGTTACTTGGACTTGACTATATAGTTCTGTTTGTAAGGAATTTTGGTCTGTAAGTCCCCAGTGCATCTCTGAAGTGTATTGCATGTCTAGGAATGGTTGTCAGTTGTCTCTAATCATCCCCTTTTTGGTTTACATGCTGTTTAAGTTCTTTTCCCTTTGAGTGCCTCAGTTTCCTCCAGGATGATTCTTGTAATATTTCCTTTGTTCTGCCCATTGTTTCAGTTCTTGTTCTTCTATCTCTGCTCCTTGGGACTTTCTGTGTTAGAATCTGGGAAGAAAGGTAGCTTGCACAGAGGCTCAACTAACAGCGATGACCCATATGCACACACATACACACACACACACACACACGCACACAGATACACATGCATATGGAAGGAGCCCTGGCTAAATGGGACCAGTTGGATACTTTGGTGCTCATGTCCCAGGTCTGACTTGACTGCAGATCTGCTCTCTGGTCATAAGCAAATCATGCTACAACCATTGCTAGTTGCTAGTAAAACTTTGTAGACCTCAGTTTCCCCATGTTAAGAGAGGAATATGGTGTGAGTGGTGTCCTGAGACCTTTCCACTGTCTTCTTTGGTATCCTAACTTTAAATTAGATTATAATCCAGTCCAAGGTAAATGCTAGGGAACAAGACCTTAAATCTCCTGGGATGCTTGCCATATTTTACTTACTAAAGGGACAGAGTAGTTACAATAATGATAATTCATTGTTGCAGTTTGAGCATTTGTTATAAATTTATTAATTAGGTGTATGCACTGCTTACAAATTGGGCATTTTGAAAGGAAAATTTGTATATTTCTGAATGACCTTTCACAACCATTTCTTAGAGCAGGTAGAACAGACCCAACTTCAGTTTACAACTGAAATTAGGGAGGCAATTTTGCCCCCAGTTTTTCATCTGGTAAGGGGCAAGTCCGGGACTGGAGGCCAGGGCTCCTTATTCCCAGGGCAGTGTCTTTTCCATGCCAGTAGGACTGCCTGGCCAGGCTGGCTGGGAAGATGGCAACACTTCTTTGTGAACACTAATGCAGTTCAGGTGTGTTGATCCCTGGACGATGCACACCACTTAGAATCATCCCTAAGAGTTAATGAAATGAAATTTACCCGGCTGATGTGGGGACAGTTTAAGCGTGTCTGTGCCTGGGACTAGAGTCATGGAGGTACTCTGGGTCCTGCAGATGGCATGCAGGCAGAGGAATTTGGGAACTTGGCCAAGCCCACCAAGAAGATACTTGAGCTGTTGCAAACGTGATTGAAGAATGTCGAAATAACTCGTAAGAGAGAAACTGTTCCCTGAACCAAGAGGCTCATGACTGGGTCGTGTCTCGGCTGGACAGCTAGAATCTAACCATCTCTGCAATCCTTGGGTGGCAGTGGCGAAGTTTTGCTAAGAGGTAGGTCTTAGGTAGATGTTTCCAGAACCATGGATGCAACAAAGTATCTGAAGCTGTGCTTTGCAGGAGCGGCAGTCATGCTGAGCTAGCCGTATAGCCCTCAAGGCTCCTAGGAGCTCTTGCAGGGCCAAGATACTGAGGACCCCCAAGACCGCTGATTTAAGACATCCCTGGAGCACAGCATCACTTGAGAGCAAGAACTTCTGCCACCAGGCTTGGTGAGAGACCTGCTAATGTTACCAGTTCCTTGCAGCTGGTAGGAGGAACTGATATCCCCAGGAACCATTGCTGGGAGCTGTGAGTGGCCTGGGCCACTGAGGGCCACCAGTGGTAGTAATAGATAAGACAGGCTGGGAAATCCTTCCTGGTAGTCCCCGGTCTCACAGAATTCTTGAGGAGCGAAAACACAGTCTGTCCTCTAATGTACTTCTCAGTGAAGAGTAAGAATTTCCCGTGGGTTGACATCTTTGGAGATACGACAGCTTTGGCTAGGGACTCTAATTAGCTTGGCTTGATACCTGCCCTCTGGATTCTGATGGAGGAGTGGCCCAGTGACAAGAATTGCACTTTTATAGGAACCTTCTTAAATGAACTTGAAGATACCAGAAATCAAGTAGATTAAAAAATATTTGTTTCTTTTGCCTCATCACGCATCTTTACCAGTCAGCTCCAAAGTGGAACTGTCTCCTTCTCCTTTCACCAAGCCATCTATTTATGTCAGTCATTCATGGTGCCAGATTGCATGATGGAGCACCTGAATGAGTACTGATGGAGTACCTCTGGTGGGTTAAGCCAATGCCCGTCTTCTGTGGTGATGATTGACTTCCTTGTGCATGTGTCTTGGCCCGCCATTAGACTAGAAGCTTTCCAAGTTATGATAACTGAGGCTTACGCTGCAGCCACAAGATCTCAGAGCCTTAACACAGAAAAAATTATTTCTCTCATTCATATTCTGACATGGATTAGTTTGGGTGAACACGAAGGGATGACTCCATCTAGCCCCTCAGGGACCCAGGACAACTGAGTTCTCACAGCTAATTGGAGCATGGAGGCTTCTTGGCCCTTGAGACAGGAGAAGAATACAGGAGGTTGTCACACTAAAAACTGAATGCTGCAGCCTGGAGGTGGACTGACTTCTACTCAAATCCTATTGGCCAGAACTAACCATAGGAGCCATTTACCTATGATGGGGAGGACATGTGATCCTTCTATGTGCCCAGAAGAAAATAAACGGACAAGGGTAAATTCTGGGAGCCACAGCACAAGCTTGTTGTAGGTTATTGGTTTTCCCACTGACTTGAAGCAAAGTTCTCTCAAGAAGTCTCATATTCTTTATGCACAGAGGGACAGGTTAGGAATGGTGAAAGGCGAGGTACAGTGGAGCCTCCGTATCTGCAGGTTCTGATCCCCGCTGCAGCTTAAGTACCCGAAGAAACTTGTATCTGTATGGAAAATGAACAGATTGTTTTTTCTTATCATGGTTCCTAAAGAATATAGTAAAACAATTTACGTAGCATTTATGTGGCATTATAGATGGTCTAAAGTGATTTAAAGTATATGAGCAAATGTCCGTAGGTTATATGCTAATACTATTCCATTTTATGTAAAAGGCTTGGACATCTGTGGATCTTGGTTTATTTAAAGAGTGTTGGAACCAATCCCCTATGAATACCAAAGGATGTCTATATATATATTGACAATTGCCCAGTATGGAAAAGGCTGGTAGTAAGTGTTTAGGCATCTGCTGTATGAAGATTTGTCTTTTTTCTTTGCTAGTAATGGGCATGGAGTGATAGATGAGTGGTCAGGGGCAGAAACGGCCCTCTAAGTAGGCTCTACATGTCTCCATCCAGGGAAGATTTGACCTCATTTTGTGCTACTGTCTAAGCACTGTGACTGTGAACCAGTCCCATCCATGAGTGCCAGAGAGCCCGGCTTCTCCTTCCCTATGGGCCTGGGAAGAGACAGCCTTGATGAATAGGCTGCAGCCAGGACAGTTTTAAAAATGTACTGCTAGCTTTCATTTAGCCATCATTGAAAGAGTATGCTTTGATGTTGGGATGAGCTGAGTTGATTTCATATTGTGAGGTGGGAATTATATCTCCAGTTGGAATGGGACTATAGGAAGAAGTGATTAGAATTCAGAAAGCAAGAACGTTCAGCTATTCACGTACTCCTTGAATAGTTAGCTGGAATATGAGACAAATCTTAGGATTATATATGTGGAAAATTTCCGTGGATTATGGTGCCTTTTACATTTCCAGTACTCACATTTTCAAACACCGAGGGACTGAGATTTTTTCATTGTCTGGATTCAGCATGAAGGAACATCAGTTGGCTGTACTGATATCAGGGTTGTCTTCCTGTGCCCTGTGCTGGACACCTGTACCCACAGGGCCATCTTCAGATGAAGGTTTCTGACAGCAGAGCATGGGACCCATCCTGCTCCATTCTCCTTATACAACTCCTGCAGTGATGGCAATGATGAGGGCGGTCTACAGGAAGTCCCTCTATTGAATTTACTGTACCTCATACTTTACTATTCTTTTGAAGTACTTGGAACACGTCTCATTTTCTCCTTCATGTCTCGTAATATCTGCCCTCTTCTCCTGTCGGTCTCCTTCCCTGCCTTGATCTACGAAAATTCCATCTCCACAAACTTTATTTTAAGAGTGATAGTCTAGGTGGGCAAGATGGCTCAGTGGGTAAAGGCACTTGCCACCAAACCTTATGATCTGAGTTCGATTCCCACCATACGGTGGAAGGAGAGAACTATTTCCTCCCACAAGTTGTTCTCTGACCTCCACATACCCACCCGTGGCACATGCATTCCCACACACATGCACTGCAATAAAAAGAGTGATAATCTGCAGGAAACTTTAAGAATGTGGTGGGCTTATTTGAGTTCTTGGATGACAGGCCCGAGTAGCTCCTTTACATATGTGGGGCTTGCTGTTAAGATGACATTGTTGTCTAGTGGTTGCCTGGAGTGGTACTGAGCCAGGAGTGGAGAAAGCACAGGCTTTGAGTCCTCTCACAGCTGATATGAATCCCACCTCTGCCATGCTTGGTATGCAGCCTTGGACAGTGATTTCAGGTCTTGGTCTTTTGGTCTGTAGAGGATTTGGTCTGTAGGCAGGCTCCGTCTGCCTCCCACACTGTGCAGTCCTTCCTCTGGTTTGGGCTCTGTGCCGGGAATGCTTCACTCACCCTACATGGCTCTACTGGGCTGTTAGTCATGGAGTTGTGAAGCAGTCACTCATTCTTCCTCATTCACTGACAGTACCTCAACTGGTCCCACTCACTGCATGAAGCAGACGTGTCTTTCTGAAGCAACCCCAGGCAGTGTTTCCCTGGAACTAGATGGAGAGCAACAGTTCCTTATGGACTCAGGTTGCTTTGCAGAGGAGATAGAAATCTCGGGAGTCTGGCAGCTTTGGCTTGCTGTGTGCTGAAGCCCTTGGAGAATGAAGAACCAAGGCAAGCAGAGTGACGGGCAGGGGACAGAGGCTTATATTTCCCCAGGTCGTGCCTGCATCCCTGGGTCCCCAAATATAGGAGCTGCCATTTCCCTCCTTTGTTTCTGAGACTTCCAGTAGGGTTCCTGTCCTGTCCAATTAGAGTTTGAGTTTATGTGGCATTATCGTGCTCTGTTTTCAAAGAGTTTATATTTTATAAGTAATAGGTGAGTTCATCACTATAAAGACTGAAACACCTTTGTGTTTCCTTAGAAGTATTGAGCAGTAAGCACATAACTCTGTTCTTCCCTATTCCGGTTCAGTTTGAATCCTCTTTCTAAAAGTGTAATTGCTGGGAGCAGTGTGGGGTACATACTTCAGCCCTTTCTCTTTGCAATCCCGTCCATGTATAATTTTTATTTTTATCTTTTTGAGACAGGGTCTCCCTGTAGTCCCAGCTATGGGGCTCATACTTAGCCTTAAACCAAGGATCTTTGGGACAGCTGGGCTCCTATCTTTCTCTGTTCATCAGCAGAGGCTTCCAGCTCTTCCCAAAGATACAGTAGGAATCTGGCCACTTCTCAGCACCCTCCACTGCCGGTTCCACCCTGCCTCTGCTCTCTCCCAGAGCAGCCAAAGTGACCTTTAAAAATGAAAGCCCAGGGCCTAGAGAGATGGCTCAGCAGTTAAGAACACTGACTGTTCTTTCAGAGGACCCAGGTTCAATTCCCAGCATCCACATGGCAGCTAACAACTGTCTATAACTCTGGTTCCAGGGGAATTTGATGCCCTCTTCTGACCTACACGGGTAGTGCATTCACTTACACACACGCAGGCAATATATTCATACACATAAAATAAAAAGTAACAAATAAAATATTTTAAAAAATGCAAGCCCAGCCATATCTGTCCTCTGCTCAGAATGCTCTAGTCCTGCTCCAGAGTTGTTGCCACAATCTGGGAGGTCTCCCAAGGCCTTCTTCTTCATGTCTTACCTCCTTGACAGGCTTCCCGCTGGGTGCTTACTCTTCTTCAAATACTCTAGAGCTTTTGCTCCTGCTGTCTGGAGCTCCTCTCCTTCCAGTTACTTCATGTAGCTCAACTTTTCTCTTACCATTGCCTCGTATGTCTGTCTGTCTGTCTGTCTATCTAGTTTCCCTAAACTGAGATGTGATGTCCATGGGAAAACAGCCACTTTGATCCCTAATGAATGAGTCTCCAGTTCCTAGAGTACAGAAGTCCCTCACCTGTTTATTAAATGAGTGTAGATGTGTTATCCGTGGGCTTATTTATTCTGACATGGATTCAGCCTGCTATTGGAACGTCTGCAACCTCATTGACCAGCCTCAGAGGGGGAAAGCTTGAGCATCTGTTTTCCTTAGTGCTATTTACAGGGGTCCAGTATAGTCTGCCAAGGGCTGGACAGGTTAAGGTAGGTGTGTGTCCATGTTTGGATCTACTGTTACCCTGCCAGCTGTAAATCATCGCTGCACAGACTGTGCCTTTCACATGACCAAAGGGCACATCAGCAAGCTCCTCAGCAGCTTCTTAATCAGTGTCATCTTCAAAAACAGCCTGTGGCTTGTGACTCCAGTTTTGCTTGTGAAAGCGTCTCCCCACTTCTCAAGAAACGTCTTACTGACACCTGGCACACCAGCCTCCCCACACCAGCCCATTTCACCACGCTGTAAAATGGAGCCCTAAAAATAGATACAGTAGCAGATGAAGGCAATTCACCACATCTTCCTTCCTCACTGCCCCTACAGCACACAGCACTTCTTGAGGAACTGACCCCCTATCTCCTCACGTGCTGGAATGAGGAATGTTGGGCTAGGGTAGAGCTTTATCTTTTCTCCCATTGGGGTGCTTCCTCCCTGGGCACCTTCCCTCTTCACCACCTCTGACCACTGATTTTTCTCTTTGAATAATTTTGGGAGTCAAGGGGATTAGAACAATTAAGTTGATTGTATGAGAAATGACTATTTCTCTCAATGACAACATTGCCACTGTGGGGATTTCTTGACTCTTAGTTGGTGCCAGTGTTTTTAAAAAAATATTTTATTATTTTTATTGTATGTGTATGAGTGTATGGCCTGCATATATGTAAGTGCACCCATGCCATGCAGTGCCCACAGAGGTCAGAAGAGGGCATTGGATGCCCTGGAATTGGAGTTAGAGACAGTTATTAGCTGCCATGTAGGGGCTGGGAACCAAGCCTGGGTCCTCTGCAAGAGCAACTAGTGTTCTTAACTGTTGGGCCATCTCCAGTTGCAATAAAAATTTTTTAAAAATTTTGTTTATTTTTTTTATATGTATGAGTGCTTTGCCTGCATGTATGTAAAGTGCACCTGTGTCATACAAAGCCCACAGAGGCCAGAAGAGGGCATTGGATGCCCTGGAATTGGAGTTATGGATGGTTGTTAGCTTCCATGTGGGTGCTGGGAATTGAACTCAGGTCCCCTGGAAGAGCAGCCAGTGCAGTGTTCTTAACTGATGAGTCATCTCTCCAACCTGCCAGTGTTTAATTATGGTTGTCAGGTGAGGTGATGTAACATGACTAATAGATACATTTCAAGGATAAGGACAGGCATTCTGTAATCACTGTTCAGAGGCTATATTATTGAGAGCAGTTTTAGGTTCATAGCAATGCTGAGCTGGAAGGACATAGATTTTCTGTGTACTCTTCCCATATACAAGTCCTCTACACTACCAACCTCCTCCACCCGAATGGTACATTCCTCACAAGTGATGAATCCACAACAGCAGCAGGGCATCACCTGGTGTCCACAGTTTACAGCAGGACTCCTTCTTGGTGGTATACATACCGAGTCTGACCAATGCACGCTGCCAGGCGTCCACCACACAGCATCATACAAAGCAGCGTCAGTGCCTAGGGTGAAATTAGATTTGTATGATATAAGTCACACGCGAATACACGTTCTTTCCAATGTTTCAGTATTACGCATAGAGCCAAAGTCAGTTTCTCACTACCTCCCATCTTAGAGCCCACTCCTGAGTTAATCAGTTATTAACTTGTTTGTATCTTCCCATTTCTACCCAAGTATCCCTTAAGTGCAGGGTGAGAGATACCATTAATGACAGCTCTAGCTATTGACAGAGGAGCTCGCACATTCTATCCATCAGCTCTCAGCAACCTAGTAAGTAGGACCTGAGTGCCATTTTGTTTCTAACAGCTTTATTGGGGTATACGTCATATACCATTTACCTTTTAAAATTATACGGGAAATGGCTCAGTGGATAAGAGTCCTTGCTGTGAAAACATGAGGACCTGAGTTCCAATTTCAGGGCCCACATGAAAAGCTGTATATTGCTGTGCATACCTGTATTCCTAGCACTGAGGGTGTATCATGAATTCTCTCTCGTAGAGGCCCAGCGTGCAGCCCCACCCCCTCCACCCCTAGGTTTGAACCAATTGAGCAGAGAATGCTCTTTTAGAGAAATTAATTGATTTCGGGTTACTTACAAAGAATTCATCTCTGGGGAGAGATACTGAGATTTTGTGTGGCAGATGGAGCCTGCATTTTGATCATAAGTTCCCCGGACCTCTGGAACACGTGCCCAAGGTGGAGCCCGCGCCCCACTCCCTTCCCAGCACTTCCACTAGACCTCCCCTCTTAAGTCATTGGTTAGTGAGATGTCAATCACATTTGGAAGCCTGTTCCTGTAGCAGAGAGGAAACTATGGATCTATCCCACAGAGAGGCAGAGACAGGCAGATTCTCGTTGCTCACTGGCCAGCCTGCACAGCCCAAACAGCAAGCTTTTGGTTCAATGAGAGACTCAGTCTCAAGGTGAAGAGCAATAGAAGACATTTGATATATACCTGTGGCCTCCATATGCATGCACATGGGCGTATGAATTTACACGTTCATGTGCATGCTCCACATACCCCCAGACACAAATAAAATTATACAAGCCAGTGTTTTTTAAATATTCATAGCATTGCAGATGCATCATCATTAAGTAATTCTGTAATATCTTCATATATTAAAAGGGAAACCACATACAAGCAGTCACTCTGTCTCCTTCCTCTCCTCTGGTCCTCATTCCCTGATATTCGTTTCTATGGATTAGCCTGGTCTAGATATATTTCATATAATAATGCATTGCGGCCTTCTGTGGGTTCTCATTTCTTTATAGTTGAGTAATAGTCCATCATATAGACAGAGTAGTGGTTGGGTATTTGTGTTATTCCCACTTTGGTGCCTTCATAAATTTTGCTGCCATGAACATTCACATACAAGCTTTTGTGTGGACATATGTTTACTGTTCTCTTGGGGACATACTCAGAAGTAGACTTTCTTCCTTGAATGGGAACTCCACATTTACCGTTTTGAAGAATTGTCAAGTGTCTTTCAAAAGTGGCTGTGCCATCTTACAGTTCTACTGGCAGTGAGTGAAGCTTCCAGTTTCTCCCTGTTCTTGTTCCACTCTAGAGTTAGTGGAACGCTCTAGCGTCTAGTGGTTCTGAAGGAAAGTTTCATTATAGTTTTGACTTGCATTTCCTTAATGACTCCGGATGATGAGCATCTTTTAGCGTGCCTTCTGGTCATCTGCATATCTTCTTTGGAGAAATGTGTATTTAAATCCCTTGTCTATGTTTTACCCTATTTATCTTCTTTCTGAGTTTGTTACCTTATTGTGCAACCAGAGATCTTTCTGGAGGCAGTAGACAGAGAAAGAATTGTATGTGTCTCTGTTCTTAGGATCTGTCTGAACTCTGGGATTGAGTTTTACTTTGACTGTAGACTTCTCTGTTTTCGTGGGTCTAAATAATACTGGTTAACATTAATTTGCACTCACTAGATACATGTCAGACACTTAACAGGTTCAACTGTATGAAGACAACTCTGAAACTTATCAGCATTTCATCACGGATAGGAAAGGAGCTCATGAGCCCCCCACCTCTCCTTGAGGGTCTGTTGGTCTACGGGGTGTATTGATAGTTGCTAGGGGAAGATGAGGTGTCTTTTTCTTCAGTGATGTAGCCACTGGTAGGTTTCCCAGGCCCCAGTAAATAACCCTCTGCCCAGGCTCATGCAAGTACCAACCCTAATTAAACTCAGTGGGATACACACACACACACACACACACACACACACACACACACGTGTGCACATGGCATGAAAGTAGAAGGGAGACTTGGGAAAGAGAAGGGTTTCAGTGGAAGAGGGGGAGAATGAGAGAAGGTAAGGGTGAGGGGAATGGTTAATTCATTACATACATGTACAACATTGTCAGTGGGAAAAACAGGGAGAAAGACAAAACAAAAAACAACTGCAGAAAGGAGGCTCAAGGTTACCTTTCTAAACCAAAGTTACAGAATGAGAGCTGAAGTCAGGTCTATTAACATTTCCCCCTCCTTTATCAACAACATGGGAAAACAGAGCAACAAAAGCCATTCACTGATGTTTGTCTCTGGGTCGGTAGTCAAAAGTTGAAGCTCAGGTTTCAAATTAGCAATGTTTCAGAAATTACCCACCCCTGCTCCATGAGCCTAACACAAAAAGACCTGTTCCATCAGGCTGCAGATGATACAGGGCTGTCAAGCTGAAGTGGACAGGCCTGAAATTGCTTCTTCCTTGTTGAAGGACATTGCGGGAAGGTGCAGCCTGAGGTGGGATCGCTGGTTCACCGGATCCCTGTGGAGCTGAGTGGAGAGAAAGGGATGGAGACTCAAGTTGCCCAGTGTCCTCACATCAAATCTTTGGTTTCTCCAGAACAGCTACCCTGAACT
This sequence comes from Eospalax fontanierii, assembly GCA_035773235.1. Taxonomy (NCBI): domain Eukaryota; kingdom Metazoa; phylum Chordata; class Mammalia; order Rodentia; family Spalacidae; genus Eospalax; species Eospalax fontanierii. The sequence continues at coordinate 11,356,036 of CM069544.1, read as the reverse complement.
GCCCAGCAAGGTCCCTGCAGTCTTGGGTGTGCTGGGTCACATTGTCGTCCTGCCAGGGTCTGGCACTTCCAGACTTACAGAGGGTACATTCTTTCTTTGTAGCCAAAGCAGATATTTTTGCTGCGTGTGAATCATCTGAGGAGTGAGAATAGCAGGCAAAGCAGACAGGATCATCATTATCACTGAGAAGCATTTGTTAAGCACCTACCTCAGTGAACCAGGTTTCCTGACGGTGCCCAGCAACCTCTGCTGCATCCTTCCTAGGAACTTGACCTCTCAGACCCTGATAGTGTACCTAGCCTGTGCGGAGTGTTTCCAGCATGAAGCCTAGACTGTACTCAAGTATAAATTCTGTGACTGAAGAAACACATGGGAACTGTAATAAATGCTGTCCCCGAGCTGGTACTAAAAAGACGAACGCAGGCTGGGAGCTCAGGCAGCCCCTCCCCCTTCCCATCTGCCCAGCTGGATAACCTTCTGACCCTGTGTGATTCACAGATGTCTTCAGAGTCAATGTGGCCATGAATGTACCAGATTCTACTGGGCCAGTGGCTCTAACATGTTGGGGTCAGAAATCTCCTTTTTTAGAAGTTGATGGAAGCTTTAGATTTCCACCCCAGAATTTCCCTGAAGTACACACCTACATGATTTCATGTTTTTAATTCCAAAATTTTTGTGAATATCCTGAAAATCAACCACAGACCCTTGCAGATATCTGCAGGTTTATAATACTTATTTTCAGAGCTTATTGAATGTTTTTTAAGTCTAAGACTGAGTTTCATTAACCTTATTAAAAATATTTTGTTGGGCAGGCACACCTTTAACCCCAACACTCAGGAGGCAAAGGCAGGCAGATTTCTGTGAGTTTGAGGGCTAGTCTGACCTACATAGCAAATTCCAGGCCAGTCGGGGGTACATAGTGAAACCTTGTGTGTAAACATATTTTTCAGTTATTTCTATATTAAACATCATTCTCTTTGTGCCTGGAAAGATGGCTCAGCGAATAAGAGCACTGGCCAAAGTTCTGGTTTGGTTTCCAACACCCACAGGGTGGCCAGCAGCTGTCTGTAACTCCAGTTCCAGCACATCCGATGCCCTCTTAAGGGCTCCGTGGGTATTGCACGACACAGGTGCACTTGTATACATGCAGACAAAACACATAAAATAAAAATAAATCAGAAAACCCAACCATTCTTTTAAAAAAATCACTTTCCAGGTATTCACCAATGGATTAACAAAGAACTGTGGTATCTACACAGAATGCACATGGTTCAGCCATGAGAGAGAAAGAAGACCTGTCATTTGTGACAAAATAGATGAGCCTGAAGAATGTCATGCTAAGTGAAATAAGCCGGGCTCAGAAAGACTGAGCTCTGCATGAGCTCACCTGTAGGTAGAAGCTATAAAACTGATTTCATAGAAGCAGAGAAGAGAGAACTGTGGCCACCAGAGAGCAGAGCAGGGAGGAGAGAGGTAACATCGCCGAAATACAGTTAGACAAGAGGTGTATGCACATAAATACAGTTAGACGAGGTGTATGCACGTTGTATTCTGGAGTGCAGTGGAGAGGCGACATTCAGGAATTTACAGTGTATTTCAAAATAGCCAAAAGGATTAATGTTTGAAGTGACAGAAACACTACTCTGGCTTGATCATTACAGTGTATACATGCACAGACATCTCACCCAGTACCTAATTACCATGTGTTAGTTTAAAAAGTTGTTTGCCCAGTGCTCTTTGTAACCAAACATTGTTTAGATTCCATGAACTCTAAGCAACAACAAGGTCATCCGACTGCCTTTTTCTTCTATTCTTTTACACCTATATAAGATAAAATTAAAAACCAGTCACATAAAGTAGACTTACTTAAAAAAACACACACACAGACGCAAAGTGCATGAACCTGGATTTTAAGCGTGTTGTCTTGCTTGGCTCTGCATTGGCGTGGGGGAAGCAGACTCCACAGAGCTGGTGGCAGGGGTGGGAGCGGTGTTAAATCCTCCATTCTTGTAAAATTAATTTAATGGCACAGTGCTGGGGTGGCATGTGTAGAAGGCTGAGGGCATTGGCCACGCCAGGTTCCCGGAGACTGGAGGCAGGATTGACAGCCACAGCTTGGTCCCTGTGCTGGGTGGAATCCGCTGCGTTTGCAGCCTCTTTCCTGACCCCCCTTCTTGCTGGCACGCGGTGCTGCTGGGCAGACAGACACCCTTCCTGTCTCAGGACAGATGTGTGCTGGCTGCCCTATCTGCTCCCCTGTGTAGGCTCCTTCTCTGGGCTCCCGCCCCCTGTCCCCTTGACGCACCCCTTTAGGGGCCTCTTGGTGGAATGCCCCATCCCAGGAGGCCTTGCGTCACTTCTATCCAGCATCCTGTTCTTGCTGGCTGCTTTTGCTCTGACCATGAAAGGGCTGAGGTTTGGGTTTCAGAGCTGCTGTGAGTGTCTCGGTCTTAAATGGCCTGTTTCAGAGCTGGAGATGGCCAGGTCCTAACGCCACCCACGGTGTGCTTTTTCCCCACTAAAGCACCTTCTAAGATCTCCCCTATCCTCCCCTGGCTTGGGCAGCTTGGAGCGAGGTCCTCTACTCACTTTCTGCCACTCTAGAGGGAGCCTGAGATGTGTCAAGTGGATGGAGGCAAGACCATTGAGTGCCAGGGGAGTGCCACGGATGCTGAGCCTGGTAACTGAGCCCCTTTCCTCCCCCTTCTGAATATGATGAAATCATGGCCAAGCGATAGCCTCTCTCAGCCACACAGCATCCTCATCTGAGCTGGGAATGACATCTACTTCCTTGCGTTTATATGAGGATTTAGTGACGTTGAGGAGGGACTATAGAGTCAGGAGTCCCCAGCATCACTCTGTGACATCGGCTGCAAATGGAGATTCACAATATCACACTCAGTTGTGTAATTTGTTAGAAAGACGGACTGAACTTATTGGAGGCTGTTGTTCTCAAAGTTATGTGGTAGGAAACAGATTCAAATGAGGCAAGGGCAGAATGCTGGGTTGGAGTCCAGCTCCATGCTGAGCCTCCAATTGTCCTTTCACAGTGGGATGGTGCAAAGTGTTAGTGTCTGGCAGTGGTGTGTGAGTCACATAACGTGGAGTGTTACCTACCATGAAGGAAGCTCACCTGAACCTTGGGGAGTCTTTATCGGGACTGGCTCACATGGTTGATGTTCCTGAGGCTGACCTTACTCCCCACCTCTCCCAGGTTCCTGTTGATCCTGGAACAGCCAGCGCCATCTTACAAATCAGTTAGACTACCTGCTTGTCCCAAGGTGGGACAGTCCAAGAGTTTAAAGATCACTTTTCAGAGCTAAAGGAGGGAAAAGCCAGGCCTTTCTTTGGGTGAGGTTAATTCTTTTCTGGATAGGGACAGTGTCTTAGACTGACTGGGTAAATGGTAGACTTTAGGGATTTCTGAGCATGCTCAGAGTCGAGGTGAGCTTTTTTGTTTCCTCTTTATGTCTGCAATTGTGGGAGGCTGTCACTCTTCTTGCCTGTTTGAAGCTATCATCAGAGTTCGTCTTGGCCAAATAATAATGCTATTCATTTATGGACTGCTGTAAACCTGCCAGGGTCACATGTCTTTATCTGAACCAGAGGGCAGGAGGGCAGATGTGTGTTACCATCCCAGTTTACATGGGAGACAGGTGATGCCAAAGGACCCTCGCCGAGTCACCAAGTCTCAGGACTGACACAGGGATAAGGGTGCTATCCCTAAATGTCTACCTCCTGCTGACCTGAGCATCACTCTGTGCTCACGAACCAATTGGACGGAGGCCCTGTGTGGCTTGGGGAAGATTCTTTTTGTCTCTCTGCCCAATACATTTTGTTAAGTGCTGACGAAAATCAGAAGGAGAAGGTATCTTGACTATAGTGATGTTGGTTACATAATCACAAATGCTTTTTAAGTAACTGCCAGGCAATTACCCACAAAGCAGTCCTGGTTACTCTCAAAAATCCCTCCTGCTGGGCCCGGAGCTGGGCCTTCCTCTGCTGCCGTTCCTGCCTCTCCTCTGCTGCCGTTCCTGCCTCTCCTCTGCACCCAGTAAACGCCTATACTTCCTTCAAATTTTAATGATTTTGAGGCCTCATTGCGTTTTTTGCCCTGATGTCTACCCTATCTGTGGAAGGATTTACTGATGAACTTCTTGTTTACCTGAAAGCTTGATTAATGTCTTTAATTCCTTGAGGCCCTGGGATGTCACAGCATCCAGTTCCAGTGATCAGCCGCTGCCATGTGCAATGGAGATATAAAAGCCAGGTGGATCTATTAAACTGGAGGTGCCAGGGGTTGATTCCTGGCTGTCTTTATTTCAAGACCATTGTCCTTGTGTCCTAGACAGGACCAAGGGATTGTGCCTATCTGCACTCCAATAGGGTATTGGAGGTACTGAGGGGTGCCCTCTTGACTTCCTCTCTCTGGGGAACACAGGTGTTATCCCCTCCTTAAAAATATTTACTTAAAAAAATTATGTGTATATCTGTGTGCCTGCTTGTCTGTATGTGCCTGTGAGTGCAGGTGTCTATGGAAGCCAGAAGAGGGCGTCAGGGCTCCCGGAACTGGAGTCAGAGATGGTTGTGAGCTAGCTGATGTGGGTGCTAGGAACTGAAACCAGGTCTTCTGCAAGAGCAAGTGCTGGAACCTGGGTCTTTAGTAAGAGCTGCAAGTGCTCTTAACCACTGAGCTATCTCTCCATCCCTCCACCCAGTATTTTTTTACTTTAGTCTTTTCTAGACTCAGCTTTGCTTACTGCTTGATAGGGACGCTCCCTGGATGGAAGACCTCAGCTAGTTGGTTGCCGTGAGCCAGCCTACTCCTTCCACATCTGTTGAAGTCAAGAGCCACCACCTGTTTCACAGCTCCTCCAACAGAACATGCACAGCTTAGGCCCAGGACTTCTTCCATAACCTGGGAGAAAGTCCTGCATTGTTTTTGGATTAAACTCTGCTGTTTACCACTGTGACCTTGAATAGTCTTTAAGCTGTAAAAATGACTGGAGCACCAGCTCCTCAAGCCATGGCAGCTCTATTCTCCTTCTAAGGCTCATCGCCATGGGGTGGGAGAACATTCCTCAGATTTTCTCTCAGGTCTCTGAGCCAGGACAAAGGGCTCTGAGCCCTAGTCCAGCTTCCCCATCTTCTCCCATCTTCCACAGTAAACATCACCACACAAAGGGAGAGTGTGTGAGAGACAGCAGCTCTCGAGAGAGAAGGGTCCTGAGACGGGGAGGAGGGTTGGGGGTAGGGAGGTCCTGAGGGAGGGAAGGAGGTTCTTATTCTGGAACTTTTCATGGGATGTATGACTGGAACTGGACAACGACAGGGGTCATTTTTATGGAGATTGGTTATTTTCTGGACCTATTGTAGATTCAGCTAAATGGGGCCCACACACTCTTTATATGCCCCTGTGGACCAGCTGAGGGGATGATCATATATTCTACCCAATCAGAGGAATGATCATGGGTCACGGTCACCAGTTTATTCTTTTGTGACTTTGGCTTTGTTTGCCAGCCATGGCTCTTGTCTCAGGTTGCTAGTTTTATTAAGCTAATATTCTCGTTGTTCCCAGGTCAGGTAACCAGCTTGTAGTTTACCATGAGCCCTTGACCTTACTGCCTACAAGGAGCCAACTCCTGTCTCGGTCTCTTTGTATAAAAGGTCATTGCATAGTTCTCTGCAGGAGGCCGGTTCTCAATGATAAATCATTGGTTGTTGTCAATGTCAGAAGGCAACTAGGTTTCTTCCCTCTCTTGCTCACCCAGGCCAGACATCACATTCAAACAAAACACAAGCAAACAAAGGCCCTGCCGCTTTCTGTGCTTGGTTCCTTTCCTTGATGGAATAAAGTAAGGACAATGGGCAATTGCTGAGTTTCCTTTGGAAACTCCAAGAAAAGGCCAGGAAGTCAGGGGAAAAGCTGACAGCTGTCCACATAACCTCACACTTGAACCCTAGTCATAGATTCCCTCTGCTACGTGCAGGAAAACGCAGGAGACCATCCTTTCTAGCTGAATTCATAAGTCACCATGTCTTAGTTACGGGGCTGTCGTTTTCTACATGTGTCATCACCATATTGTGATCCCTAACTAAGTTTTAACATCTCCCCGTGTTATAAATCTGCACAAACTGTCTCCTTTCCCTTTGCTCTCTGGACACCATTTCAAGAGTGTGATAATGGGAAGAAAGTTTTATGTTGGGTTGCTTCAGAAGACAAGACTACCTTCCTATGTCCATTTTAGAGTTTGGGCCTCTGTAGAACATTTCTTTAGTTTTACACTGAGTAGAATGTTCTCTCTAGCTAAATTTGCAAAATGCTAGGCTTTTACACCCCCCATCCACATACACACACACACGGCACATCCTTGTTATATATTGAATATAGTAATCTGGCCCCTTAGGAGTCTCAGCCTTTGACTTGGTGTCAAAATCTCACCTGAGAATCCGTCTTGCTTTCTTATATCTTCCTACAGCTATTTCTCATTAACTCATTTTTCTCACATGCATACATATTTCTTTTCCTTTCTCAATTCTAGGTAACTTGCATTAGTTACATCTCTTGTTGCTGTGACAAGATACCTGAATAAAAGCAACTGACCTGAGTTGACTTACTTTGGCTTACAGTCTGAGGAGATGCAGTCCAACGCAGGGAAGGCAAGCCAGCAGAAGGGTGAGGCAGCCGGAGACATACTGGGAGCACTCAGGAAGCAGAGGACAGACAGGAAGTGGGGGCTGGGCTAACAGAACTCAAGGTCTGCCCTCATGACTCGCTTCCTCCAGCAAGGCTCCACCTCCTGAAGATTCCACAACTTTCTAAAGCAGTGCTGTGAGCAGGAACCAAGTGTTCAAGCACATCAGCCTATGGCGGGCAGGGCATTTCACATTCAAATCACAAGAGCTTTATGGGTTGGATGGAGTTACTGCCATATGAAGTCTCTTTGCAGGTTGTTTGAAGGGCAGCAGAGCCTTTTCCTTGACCTAAGAAGACTGGAGTAAGATGAGAACTCTGTCTCTGAGTTTAGAAGTCAGAGGACCTCTCGGGAAACCACTGACAGCCCTGGCTAGGTCCAGCACTAAGACCAGACCTCAGGGGACCTTCCAGACAGCAGAGTGGGGCTTAGGTTAGCATCAGTGACAGTGAGCCTTAGTTACCAGTATTATCAGGACCATTCACAAGGCTCAGAAAATCTTTTTCTCTTGCCAATTTTTTTTCTTTATAAAATCGATCTTAAAAAATATTTTATTGATTTTTATTTTATGTGTATGAGTGTATGGATGCATGTATGTAAGTGCACCCGTGTCATGCAGTGCTGGCAGAGGCCAGAAGAGGGCATCAGAACTGGAGTTATAGGCAGTTGTTAGCTGCCATGTGGGTGCTGGGAATCGAACAGCCAGTGCTCTTAACCTCTGAACCATCTCTCCAGCCTCATTAAGTCAGTCTTGTAGATGATCAGATCCCTGCTGGACAGTCTAGTTCTGTTAAGATTTCTTGTTCTCTTCCTTACTTGTTTCTGTCCTAACACCATCACTCCCTTGCAGGTACAGGAGGAGGGCGGGGAATCCCGTGAAAGACTCTGAAGTGATATCTACAGCTACAGAAAACCATAGAGAATGGATTTTACTTGAAGCTCCTCTTGGGACCTTTTTTCCTTCTTCCAACTCCAGAGCTGGTTCAGAGCGTATCAGCTTTGTCTATCCCTGTCTCCACCCCTGACATTGCTCTTGGGGAAGCTAAGTGGCCTTCCTACTTGTTGTTGCCGGCATGAATGTGCAGGGTTGAAGAGGATAATGAGAGGAAGCAGAGCGCAGAGCCAGGTGTACGTGGCATCCCCAATCCTAATCCAGTGGGTGATTTTTGGAGGACACTGCTTCAGGATAAATGACCTCTGGACCCATAGAGGGAACAAATGTGGTGATGTGTGGTTTCTATGAATAGAATTATCCTTGCAGGGCCGCCTTTTTGGTATTCTGCATCTTAAGGACATGGCAAATCAGGGTCCACATCCCTGGGCTAGATCCCTGGGGATTGTTTCTGTTTAGCTCCAGAAATACTGGCCTTGCTCATTTTACTTGTGTCTCTCTCTTAAGTGACTTGGCACTTTTCAGTTGCCTGTGACATCTTGTGGTGACTTTGCAGAATGCCTTGAAAGTGCTCACTCAGCTGCTTCAAAGATAATTGCTGCTTGGGGCTTTTGCAATGGAGCGTAACACTTGATTAGAGCTAGTCTGTGTGTGTGGTGTCATCTTTCTTCTTAACTGACTTCTTCCTGTCTTTTCAGTACACCTGGAATGTTTGTTAAATCACATTCTTCAGATGCATTCCTTCCTTTATTTTTTTTTTTTTAATAGAAATAAAAGCCATCTCCTCTCTTCTTTGAATGAGGAAATGATGCTCTTAGTCCCACTGATGGATGACATTCTGCCTTGAATTCTCAACAGGACAAAAACATGCTGGTTTAAAATATCTTCCTGATTGATTTGAATTTTACAACGTCATAGGATAGCATCTAATTAGAGAGTTTCATTTGTGTTGTTGGAAAAGCTGGGCTGTATACCCTTAGATGATGATACACTGTCTAAGATGCTTAGGGAAAGGGGAATAGTAGATTGTGAGGAAGAAAGAACAGAGGGCAGGTGAAGTAGTTCATCCGGTCAAAGGGGCTTGCTGCCAAGTCTGACAACCTGAGTTCGATTCCTAGGACCCACATGGTAGAAGGAGAGAACCAACTCATATAAGTTGTCATCTGACCTACACACATGTGCCAGGGCATGTACATCCTCACACAATACACACAATGCCCACAAAATAAATACATATAATAAAAACTTTTTAAAGAAAAGGGTAGAGAAGGGTCTGGACTAAGGAAAACAAACTCTAAAACTGCAGCAGCCATAGCCAAGAAATGAATCAAGAATTGGCTCTTGGACCTCAGGCTCATTTGTAACTTCCAAGTCATTTACTTTTACAAGTAGTTTGAATGATCTTTGAACGACAGGTATCATTTGAAGTGATTCCCCCAGCTCAGGCATTTCATTACCTCCATTAAAACAAACCAGGTTTGCACATGTGTTGACCTCCATGTTGCAGTCTACTTTTGAAAATCCTCTACGTGAACTCATTCTATCCTATAGGCCAGAAAACTGAAATTGTAGCATGGAGCCAGTGTGAAACTTCCTTCATCTTCCTACCTCAGGAAGGTCTCAGTAGATCCAGACCATACCCCATAGGGACGAGGAATGTCCTGACTGTTGAAGAGTCTGGTCTCATGAAGACCACACACAGCCAAGTTCTACGTTACCGCTTTCATACAGCTGAGGGCTATTGCAGTCTTGTTCTGCTTGTAGAGACAGGTTTGAGGAAGACACCAGAAGAATTTTACAGTGTGCAAGCAGAGAGGGTATTTATTGCACAGGCATCTGTTGAACACTCACGGTGTGTCAGCCGTATCTGGCTCTGTCCTAAGCAGAGCAGAGAGCAGAACAGACATTCCCTGTCCTTAAGATACTTACATTCATCCATGATTGTTTCTCAAAATAAGATTGTTTTGTTGAGCTCGGGATCTTTCTACATTACAGAAAAATGCTTACCCGTGGGCAGAAGAGAGAAAGTTTAGACTTTAGAAGTTGGGGGCCAGTTTTCCTCATCTTGAGCTCTGATGTGTGGGAAAAGAGTGGGGCATTGGCGTTGGTTTGAATGTCCTGGTCTGGCATCCCAGCGAGTGACTTTCTGGCAATGTGACTTTGAGCAACTTTGATCTGGAAACGGGGTTTAATCCCACAACGGGGTTTAATCCCACCTGTAGGACTGAACTGTGGACATGAACTGAGGTCAGGTGGCTCACACCCTGGCCTGAATGTTAATATTGGCAGTGGTTGAGGTTTCCCTGTACCCTTGTGTGCCCCTTATTGTGTTAAAAACAGTAAGAAAGCTGTACCCAGCTCACCTACCCAGTGAATCTCCTGCCTTGCTGGGAACGTCCAGCCCCATCTCTCTCCTTCTCCTTGCCTTCCCAGTAGCCAGACCCGCTCCAGGCTCCCTTGATCCTCAGCAATGTAGACTTGTCTGGGAACTTGGACGCCGAAGTAGCTTGGCATTTCCCGGCCAACTGCTGAGTTGAAACAGGTTCATGGGCAAGGCCAGGGCCAAGGAGGAAGTCTAGTCCGTGGCTCACTCCAGAGTTCTGGGAAGATGACTGTTTAGATTGTTAAAAATCTGCTGCTTGGGTGTGTGATTGGTGGCCCTGGCTGTGAGTTAGGGTAGAGGAATGTTAGCTTTGGAGGAGCAGGATGCTTTGTGGAGTATAGGTTATGAGGCCTGTGTGGTGGAGTGAAAACAAATTCTTTTTTTCCTGAGATGGGATGTTTACATATCAGTCAAGCCCTGATTGGTTGATTAGAACCAAGTCTCTGGATTAGTACAGGATTAGTCTGATGGTCTCACCAATGAGTTGAGGTCTGGGACTAGAACACCAACCCAGGTTTAGCTGGCAAGGGAGGAACAGTGGTGCTTCCGAGAGCCCAGTGTGGGAAGCTGCCTTCCTCAGACCTGAGATCAGCAAGAAAGCTTCTCTTCTGTCCCCTTTACATCTACCTCTATCACCAGGCCTCGTCTTGGATGGAATAGTAAGTCTATACTCTTTGAGATTCACTGGGAATGGACAAAAGACTTCCTAGGCCAGGTGACTTGGTACTTTATTTATATATATTGTTTAAATTTTTTTAAATTGCATATATGTGTATCTGTGTATGAACATGTGCATGTGGATGCAGGTGCTCATGGAGGCCATGGGAGGGTATCACATCCTCTGGAGATGGCGTTACAGTCAGTTGTGAACCACCTGATGTGGTGCTGGGAACCAAGCTAGGGTTCAACAAGTGCTCTTAATTACTGAGCCACGTCTCCAGCTCCAACTTGGTTCTTTCTTATCCTCACTCATCACCTTGGATGGCCACAAATAAAACATCTTTATTTTTGTGAAAACATGTAAATATATTCATGGGAAAGGGCCTTACTTGCTAGGTACGTGAATGGCCACGTTAGCTCTTGTGAACTCAGAAAGATGAATATTGCCAGAGATCCCCACTGTTGGGTGCTTCTGTCTGGTGTCCCATGGCTTACTATCAGCATTTGACTTTTCCTTCCAATTTGGTGGCTGGTAGATTAGGCTAGCATGGCTAGCCAGTGAGCCTCAGGGATTACCTGTCTCCTTGACCCCAGCCTGGGATCACACGTGTACACACCACACCCTGCTTTTTCCTTACATGGGCTCCAGGTATCAAATGCAGCTCTTCCTGTTTGCAAAGCAAGCACTTTACCAACAGAGTGATCTCTACAGCCTTATTATATTTTGAGACAGAGTCCTAGCCCAGGCTGGCCATAGTTGGCAGATCACAGGATGACCATAAATTCCTGACCCCCTAGCGTGCCACCACCTTTATTTTGTGCAGTTGTATGAAGATGAAGGCCGGGCTTCCTGCAGCCATGCTAGCCAAGTACTCTGCCCACTGAGGTGTATTCTCAGCCCAAGGAGCTTGATTTTAATCTTCTTAGTGTTTTCAAAAGCACCTGTGTAGCAGGAGGGACAATATACACAAAACAAATTCCACAGCTGCATTTACAGAAAGCAGAGACGCCCCTGGTTTTTGAGTAGAGGGCTGAGGCTCGGAACCAGCAGAGGCTCATTTCTATCTTCTTATCCTTGTTCTTTACCTCCAACTTCCACTGGAACATGTGCTTTTTTGGTGAGCTTGGATCTGGGAATGTGTGTTAGCCAGGAGCATGCTTTGGGTCATCACTGGGGTCAGCTGCATGAGCTGTTCAGCTTCCTTGCTGTAACAACAGCCATTACTCCCAGAGTAGTTCTAGCCTGAGAGGCTTCTGAGAACCCCATGGCTTAGTCACAACATTGTTTGGGGAGCTAGGATAAAGTGTCTTTTCCAAATTTTTAAAAAAATAATTATTTTTATTTCATGTATATGAGTGTATTGCCTGTATATGTGTAAGTGCACCTGTGTCATGCAGTACCTGTGGAGGTCAGAAGAGGGTGTTGGATGCCCTGGAACTGGAGTTATGTAGATGGTAGTTAGCTGTCATGTGGGTGTTGGGAATCGAACCCAAGTCCTATGCAAGAGCAGCCAGTGATCTTAACTGTTGAGCCATCTCTCTAACCCCCCAAATAATTAAGAGCTTTTGATAAATGGTGAGTTTATGTTATGTGCATTTATAAAAAATGAAAAAAGATTATGAGTTCACAAGAAACTTTCACATGTTTTATAGTACTATTTCATTTAATGTTATTGACCTCCAATAGACTAAATGACTCTAAATTTTGTAGGTCATTAAACCAAAGGGCAGGAAGTTGAGTGTCTTTCCAAAGGGGAGAGAAGAGTGTAGAGTATTAGTGGAGTTAAGGTTGTTTGTTTGTTTGTTTTTGAGATGGGTTTTCCCTGTAGCCCCAGCTGACCTGGAACTCACTATGTAGACCAGGCTGGCCTCTGCCTCCCTAGTGCTGGGATTAAAGGTGTGTGCCACCATACCCGGTGAGCAATAAAGGTTTAAATTCAAGCCAGCTTCACTCCAAAGCTTACTCTTCAGTTTATGTCACATTCAGTGTTTCCATTGCCTTGTTTTCTTTTTGTTAGGTGTTCCTTGTAGGGAGAAAAAAACTTCTTTTTGCTCTTGAGACTTGGTGATTCTAAGCAGGGTTCCATGCCCTTTTTCATTAGTATGAGGGAGATCAGAGTGATCGAGTGTACAGGATCTGGGCAGGGTTGCTTTTCCTGTTTCAACACTAGCTCTTCCATGTTGGGTAACATTGGGAAATTAACTTTATCCCTCTGAGCCTCAAATGCCTCTAGTAAGTAAGTACAAGGGGACCAGTAAGTACAAGGGGAACTATAAGTTCTAATTTAATTGAAATAAAACAGTGTCTGTCAATCACTGTCAAGTTTAGTACCCGATATGTAGTAGACTTGCAGGGAGTCAGTGTGGTGCGTAGGTATGAGTTGCTTTACCTGGGCGTCTTAAGAATAGCATTTTAGACCCTCAGAATCTCCAAGGGAAGGCACTGAGATGTTATCATTTCATCTCTAGCCAGCTGATACCTGAGGAATATTACTACCAATGGGATGAGACAATAAAAAGCTATTTCATAGGAAATAAAAGACCTTGGAGGAAACTGAATGCCTTTTACATTTATTCTCAAACTGTGGTCACAGATCAACAGTAGCATCAGCTTGAAACTTGACAGGAATGCAGATCCTAGGACCAGACCAGCTGAACAGGAAGAACTCAGGGTGGGTATTAGCCATAATGTGTTTGCACAAGCCTGTGAGGTGATTTTGTTACCTGCTAAAGTGTGCGGACCATGCTTTAGAATGAAAAACACCAAACAAACATACAATGTCACTTCAAATAAGTTGAGCGATACATGTGCTATTTAGAAGATGTGTGACTTATACCAAGCAAACAAAGATCTGCTAAGATGGAGAACTCAGGTATGTTTCCAGTGAGGGCGAAGAGCCTGTGTTGGTCCTTTGTTTTTTCTTGTGAAACCCAGTGGCCAGTGTGTGACCACAGCGGCTGGTGACAAGAACACACGAAGGCACGGCCTCAGTCTCACTGTCTTCCCAGTGCCAAAAAGAACCAAAGAGCAGGAAGTTATTTCTCTTCCTTGGGAGCACCACCATCTCCGCTCCGATGGTGGCAGCATCCTTTTTACCCACTCAGTGTTGCAAGCAAGCAGTTGCTGGGGCAGGAGCCCTCTGTTTTCTTAGTCATGTCTCCAGGCCAGGCCAAATGACAAGGGCCTCCCCGGCAGTTTAACAAAACACCCCCATCTAGTGGCAGCTAAGCCATTTGAGCACATGTGTGCATAGCTTCTATTAACTCCTGGAGTCATCTGACAGGTCCCAGATCAGTACCAGGAGATTCCTCAGGGAAGGTGACACTCCGTCATCCGGAAGAGGCAGACTTTGATTATTCAGTACCCACTCACCACTCTGCACGCTCGCCTCTGGTTTTCTCCTGCTTCTCTGAAGCCATCCCATCACTTTGCTGTGTTTTCTTTGGACACAGTGAATCTCCTTGGGTATGTTTTCTGATCTGTTTCTTCCTCTTTCCTCAACTTTCTTCCCTCAAAAATTTCTGGGTAGACATTTTTCTCTTTCTACTCAGAATTTCACTTTCACCTGATTAGGGCTGTGTGGTGGTTTGAATGAGAATGTCCCCCACAGCTCCAAGTATTTGAGTATTTTGTTCCCAGTGGGTGGTGCTATCTGGGCAGGTTCCTGGAGGTGGGCTTTAAGAGTTCTTAAGCTTTGACAGTTTCCTGTCTCTCTGCTTCCTCTTGAAGACGTGGTCACTCAGCTCCCTGCTCCAGCCACCCCTGCTCGGCACTCACAGCCGTGCCTTAGATGTCCTCAAATTCCCATTGGTGAAATGTGAAACATTTGCCTTTCCAAATTTATTATCTGAATCTGTAAAAATAGTAATTGCAGATACTATTTATTGAAGGTCTTTGGTGTTCTCTCTAGATCATTGGTTCTCATCTGCAGCTTCATCAGAAGCCCTAGAAAGCTGTCCAAACCCAGGCAGTTGGGCTCACCTAGGGCTTCTGACTTGCTACCTTTGGAGTACATCCCAAAGTTGCAACTTCAATCAGCCCCTGGTAATACTAATGCTCTTGGTTCAGAGACTACACATTAATAACCATTGTTCTACATCCAGCAGGAACTCGAGAAATTATATAACTTTATCCTCACAATGCTCCTGTAAATGAGAAGTTGTTGCCCCATTTTACAGCTGGGGAAACAAAGGCTATGAGCAAGAACAACTCGCTTGAGGTAAGGATAACAGAAAGCAAAGCTGGGATTTGATGTTGAAGCCCTAGAGGGCTCTGGGCCCCATCCTGCTGTAGTGTCTCTGTCTCAGGATGAGGGACTCAGGAGCCTCCTTTACAGATTTGCCACAGTATGTAAGCCCAGCCCCCTCCCTTAGCCCAGTACTTTTCTACTGGGGAAGAGGGACAAGGACCCCCTCGGTTTCACCCCTGTGTGAGATCTGGATTCCCACATGGAGATACCTTCTTCTTTGCCTACATTCTCTTTTGGGAAGGGTGCAAAGGAATCTTTTCTTCTGTGCTGCAGTGATTTTTGACATTATTCACAGAAGCAGAGTGTACCAGGATGAAAGATTTTCCCACTTTCAGAGTAGGAATAGAGAAAGGGAAACTGAGGCAGAGAGATGCATGGATGGCATACAGTCATCTTCTCATCGCACCGAGTGCCGTTCATCCGCTGCCTCAGCTGTGAAGTCTTCCCCTGCTTTCCCAGGTTGCTGCTGGGTTTGACCAGTGCTCTATTCTGGAAAGAGACTGGGATGGAGGAAGGAAGACTTCACCCCCACTCTGGCAGTGGCTAAGTATCATCTGGGGTTCTGTTCCCACCATTGTTTGCTTCCTCACCTGTGTAAAGGTTCCCTGGATTAAATTCCATCCTGTACGAATGTTAGACACAGGGCTGGAGACATGGCTCAGGGGTTAAGAGCACTGGCTGCTCTTGCAGAGGACCCAGGTTCAGTTCCCAGTACCCACATGTGAAACAACCATGTGAAACTCCAGCTACAGGGATCTGATGCCATCTCCGGCCTCTTTACGAGCAATATACATGGTGCACTTAACACACATGAAGACAAAACACTCATCCATAAAAAAGTAAAAGTTAACAAAAAAGAATGTAATGTTAGAACCCAGCCTCTGCCAGACTTCCTTTTATAGATAATGACAGGCACCCTACTGGGACAGTGTCTGTGAAGCCCTAGCTAACACCCATACTAAGGGGATCTAGAATGGTTTCTTTTTCTTTCATTGGGTCCCATCTTGCTACCCTGTCCCCTGGGTGCAGTCACTGTGTCCTAACACTTAGCACCTTTGTTGTTAGGATGTGTCTGCACCTGCACTGTCTAATTCAATGTCAAGTCATTAGCACCTACTCTAGTGACTTTCAATACTCTCAGGAAAAAACAAATGACTGACAAGTTGTGTGGACTGAATTTGTGGAGGAAAATCAGAGGTTACACTTTGGACATTTGTGCAAGTCAAGAGTCATCATGCGACAATACAATATGCCTACCTCACCCCTTTGTTCAGAATATTGGCGATCAGTCTTAAGTGTATAACTCAACATGCAGATTTTTCAACATAAACTGGAGGGTGTGGGTGTGTATCATTTATTTGCCTTGGTATTGTAAGCTACACCTCCATGAAGGGGCTTAAAAGAACTGCTATTTCTCATGATTCTGAGGGTACAACTTGAGTTGGCTTCAGATGGTCTTGCTTGGGCTCAGTCACTGCTCCACTGGGGAACATTAGGTCAGCAGCTGCTGGCTTTGTCACATGTGTGCAGTCTTAGAACGAAAAGCTAAGACATGTAGAAGCTAGCCCGGGCTTGTTCACAAGGCAGTACTGTCCTAGGGGGGAGATAGGAAGTTTCAAGGTCTGCTGAGTAGGAGGCTTGGAAATTACACAGCATCATTTCCTATGTATTCCTTCCAAAACCAACCAGGAGCCCGGCCCACATTCAGAGTCTGGGGACATAGACTCACTGCTTTGTGGGAAGAGCTTCGAAGAATTTATAGCTCTATGTAGTCTACCAGACAGCGATTATTCTCATCACAAAACATTCTCTATTTCAGCATTCAGTACAAGTGAGTTAAGCACAGCCTCCTGGCATAGATTTAAAAGGTGACTCAACTACTTACTCAGTGCCTTGCTTTCCTCAGTTTTTGGTCTGACCACCAGATGGTGGCATTGTTCAGTCAACCTGGATTAGTGGAGGGTCAGCACCAAATTCTACCCCCAACTGCCCTTGAAACTCTATGGAAATCCTGTGGTTTTGCTGCAAATATCATCTCATTGCAATGGAAACAAACACTGGTTGTGATGAAGCAGTATTGGCTTACTCGTGAATTGCTTATGGACATTATGGTGCATTGATTTCATTGCAGTGACACAACTCCACACTGGTGCTTTCTTTACTGCTACTGTTACTGTAATTGTGAATCTTAAAAACAGCAGTGTATGCATGAATGGACGATAGCTGATTTAGACTGGTGGTTTAGTTCATTATATTGTGTCAATGACAGTTTCCTAGTTTTAATACTCTAATTAGAGAAATTCCTTTTTATCTGTAGATTCTAAATTCCAGTGGATGCCTGGAACCATGGATAATTCTCTCACTTTTATGTTTGCCTACACATACATATATACACATCTATGTTAAAGTATAACTTACAAATTAAACTCAGGAGGTCAAATTGGAACTATTATAAAATGAACCATAATAAAATTGCCAGCCCCAGGATGCTTGTGTTTGAGAGCCATTGTTAAGTAAAATAAACATTTCTATGGTAGTGCCATAGTTGATCTAGTAGGTAACTAATGGTCACGTACTGTACACAATGTGGATATACTGCATAAAAGGATGGTTTACATTCTAAGCAGGACAGAGTACGTGATGTGGGATTTCATCAGGCACTCAGAATGACCCAACTTAAAAGTTATGAATTGTTTACTCCTGGGATTTTCCATGTGATGCTTTCAGACCAGAGTTGTGATGGTTGACATTCATTGTCAACTTGATAGAATCTAGAATCACCTGGGAAATGGGCCTCTGGCATGCCTGTGGGAAATTATTAATTGATGTGAGAGGACCCACCTTAATTGTGGGCTTGTAGGCCAGACCATTCTCTAGGTGAGGGGTCCTGGACTGTATAAAATGGAAAAAGCAAGCTGAGCACGAGCCTGCAGTCATCTGTCTTGGTTTGCCCTGTGGATGCAATGTGATCAGTTGCTTCAAGCTCCTGCTGCCTTGACTTTCTGTCATAAGGGGACTGCTTCGTGAACTGTGAGCTAAAACAAACCCTTTTCATCAGGGTGGTTTATCACAGCAACAGGAAGAGAAACTAAGACAAGAGTTGATTACAGGTAGCTAAAAACCACAGAAAGTGAAACTGTGGGAGAGTGGCGAACACTACTATTTGAGAGTAGTTGCAGTAACCAGGTGACAAGGACATGGCTTGTACTGCTTTTCAAGTTCTAGTGAGTCTATAATTGTTTTGGAATAGAAAGTAAGACTTCTTTAACAGTCTCTGGTTATGTATCACTGGTACTTTCGATATCATTTGGGAGAAGAGAGTTGAGCATTAATTGGAAAGAAATGACCAACATAGTGCCCCCTTCCCACCCCTGAATGGTTGCTCTGATTCTCAGGCTGCTTCAGATCCTCTCCCAGAACACCTACTGGGCTGGATGAGTTGCCGTAGTGCAGAGATCTGGTGCCCAGGGTGAGCCCATGCCCTCAGGCCAGTCTCCCTTCTTTCCTCCTGAACTCAGTTTGTTCCAAGTGCCTCCCAGAACATCTGGGTCTCTGCCCTTGACAGAGCGCTTCACTTCCATTTGGTCCGATTCTTTCTAAGCTATGCTTTCCAATAAGGACTCTGCTCATTCTTTGATTGAAACAGTATTTCCACCATGAAGTAAGAATTTTGCTCTTTGATTCCTAGGTCTGGAATACCACTAGGAACAACTTCTCTCATTGTTTTCAATGAGATAAGTGCTGTTTGCAGTGCTTTGATGCTTTGATATGCGAAGCATGCATATACGCATTCATACACTATCTTGAGTAGAAGGCAAGGCAGGGACCTGTGGGATTAAAGTCATATGCTCAGGTCACAAGAGGAGCACATGGCTAAGTGAGCTTGTTTACATTATCTTTGCAAGGTTAGGTAAAGGTTATTTATCTAGAGTACACCCATATTGTAAAAATCCCTACAATGGATAGAAGGCTAGAATGCAGGAGTTGATCTTTTTCTTTAACAAATAAATAATTAGGATATATTGATGTACAAAATAATAAAGTTTCATGATGATATTTTCATACATGCATATAACATGCTTTGATCATATTTATCTTCCCACTACTTTCTCTTGTCTCCTCTCCCCTCTCTTCTCATCCTTTCCTCATCCTAATCTTTGTTTCTCTTGCTAATTCTTGCTAGACCAAGAAAAAACGACTTTTCTAAGGGAAGTAGTGCTCATTTTAACTTCACGTTTAAACTCTTTATGTTGTCATTTCACACGCCTATTATTTACTGACTGAATCTGTTAAAATACAGTTTATAACACCTTCCAGTGCAGTGTCTGAAGCAGAGAGATGGAATTTTCTGATATGAGTCTGTGGAGAAAGTGACTTTAACTTCTTTCCCTATCATTGAGAACACAATGGGGAGCGGTGGGGTTAGTTGTTCTGTGGTAAAAAAGGCATTTCCTGAGATTGAGTCACTGGCAGAAAGAGACTCTGTTATATTTTCGCGGACCAAAAGAACGTGAGAATTTCTCAACTACGATGCAAGTAAAAACTAGAAAATATAAACAGCGTTGAACATGCTTTTCAGGTGCCACGTACCAGTCAGGTCAGTAAACCCAGAATGAAGTTCGGACTTAGTTAGCCGTGGGGCTCAAACCAACAGGCACCAAGCAACCAGAGACCGACCCTGGATGGCCTTGCTTTCGTGGCGGGGTGTGCACTGTGAACGTTTCAGAAAGGAAGGCTGCCAAGGCCTAGACTCCTCAGAGGACGGTTCAGAGAGAATGTCCGAGACTTGGGCTGGATGTAGAGATGGAGGATAGCTCTGTGTGGACCCTTATAATCGCACTTAACTATGTACAGTTGGACTAGTTATTTATATCTTCGCTGCCTGTGTTCTTGAGACTTTCTGTGCTATAATGCCAATAACGTAAAATTGACCATTTTTACCACCTTGCAGTTCACTACAGTGAATTGCATGCTATGATGTCTAACCACTGTGTGGTTCTTTCCATCAATCTTGTTCAGCCTCCATCTTGTATTTTTGAAAAGTCACTAGGGGAAAGGTATTATGTGGCAGGGCTGAAAGAAAATGTGACTCGTGGCCCTTGAGGTGCTTGAGATGATACATGGGAAGCCCATTAATTCTGATATTAGACAGTGACATGTGATACAGCTTCAGGGCCAGCAAGGTGAATAGTTGGTTGGTATATGTGGATGGCTGGCTTGAAAGGTGTATGTAAGTGACTGGCTTGAAAGGCTTGTGGAGAGAGGAGAGGAAGATGAAGGCCACTGAGCTGAATTCCTTTACAAGCAGTCTGAATTTAATCATCAGCAAGTGGGAGTCACTGAGGGGTTTGAGTGGGCCAGTGATGTGTTCCATCCTGCTTTTAGGAAGACAGTTTTGCTAGCTTCCTGGACCTTTGTTTGGGTCTAGAGTTGTGGGTGGATATTAAGAGGAGATGATTGGAAGGCTGCTGCAGTAAGCCAGGCATTGGCAGTGGGAACAGCACTTTGTCCTGCATGGGGCTGACTATGTGCAGAGACAGGCTATAAGTCAAAAAAGGAATTTCAGTGACACGACAAGGAAAGACACATAAGAAAAGAGCCCAGCTAATGGTTGTCCTTTTTCTCACTAAAATCAACCATTCAGTCTGCAGAGATAGCTCAGCGGGTCAGTGCTCGCTTCATAAGCCTGATGACCTGAGTTCAGGTTCCCATAACCCATGTAAAAGTCTGGCACATTGGTGCTACATCTGTAATCCCAGAATGGCCCTCTGGGAAGACAGGAAGCAGAGACAGGAACTGTCTCAAATAAGGCAGCTGAAGGCTGTCCTCTGACCTCCACACATGAGGCATGGCATGTGTGTAACCGTACCCCCACACACTGTATTAGTTACTTCTTTGTTGCTGAAAAAAAAAAAACCCACCATGACCAAGGAAACTTATAGAAAGAAGAGTTTATTTGGCTTACAGTTCCAGAGGGGTCAGAGCCCATGACGGTTTGGTGGCAGAGGTGGCTGGAGCGGAAAGCTGAGTGATCTACTACTTCCCAGTAGACAGTGCCTGGAAAGCTGGCAAGGCTTAAGAATTCTCAAAGCCTGCTTTGAGTGACGTGCTTCCTTCAGCAAGGCTGCGCCTCCCAAAACCTCCCCAAACAGTGCCATCAGCAGGGGACAAAATGCCCAAATACATGGAGCCTATTCGGGGCATTTTCATTCAAACCCTAAGACATACCAACAAGAACACACACACACACACACACACACACACACACACACACACAAATAATAAATAAATAGAAAATCAGTCTTTTGGGAATTTTCAGTATCTAGTCTTAATGTAGACTTCCTTCAGTAACCTTAAGATTTTTCAGGAATTTACCAGGCTGTGACTTCTCCCTTGGCACATGCTGGAATAGCACTCAGGAGTATAGTAGGTGTTTCCAGTTTTCAGATGAGGTGCCTGGAGGTTGAAGGGTTGCTCATGAAGACCAGGTAAGCAAATGGTAGGGCTAAGATTGGAGCCCAGGTCTTCTGATTTCAGGATGGGTGTGTGCTCCTCTCCCCAGACCCCCAGTGCCCCTTGGCCTTTGAACTCATTGCTGCTGAGGATGGGGTCATTGCCTCTACTGATTTTACTCCAAATGTGCAGTATTTGTTCCTGTTTCTCCTCTTTCCAGCTGTTTGCTTGGACAAGCTGAGGTCCAAGGAAGGAGTGTCAGGGTCTGAGGGAATTAGCCCCCAGTTGTTTCTTCTCTTCTGTGAGCTAAGAGCTGGCCAGCTGCATTTTTCTACATCAGCTAATGTTTTAGCCTCTGCTTTTGGGAGCAGGAGCTGTCAGAGGTGGCCTTGAACATAAGAAGGAAGCTAGAACTGGAGCTTTGCTTTCTTTTTCCCTTGCAACAGCCGCTTTCTCATCAGGACTGAGTGGAGTTCCCCGTGGTTTTGTGTGCACAGCCTCAGGGGGATTGTGTTGGCTACATTCCCAGACATCCTCTCTGAGAAGCCGGAGCTGTGTGGCATCAGTCCAGCTGAACCATGTAAGCAGCCGCCTCCTTCATCTGAAGTTGCTGATCTGTACAAAGGAGCAGCTCTTTGTGTCTGAGAAAGTCAGTGACCCATGTGAGAGGATGGTTAAACTCTCAATTAGCACATGTTCATGCAAGATAAACGAGGAGGATGAAGGAGGACAGCGGTCTTTAGAGGGAGGTCAATCTCAAATCCCTGAAAGAAATCACTTTTTAAAATCCAGAATCCTTCTGTTTTTTAATTTTCCTCATGAATCCCCAGAGCCTGTCTAAATGAGATGCCATTGCCATGAAGTTAAGTATGTTCACACATGTTCACATACCCCACCTCTGTACATAGATTTAAAGAGCATTCGATGTACAATCATCTGTTGTGCAGATGTTGCCCTAGTGTCTACAGTATTTATTGTGGCCAGAAAGGCAGGAAGTATCAATAATAAATACCACAGTAAAGTTAGATGTATACATGCAAACATTATTGTGTACCTAGCATGAAGGGAGTATTTTGCTATGGCATAGGAAGACATGTGAGATTTAGATCTCGCTTCAGATCAGTTTTCTAGTTGGCAAGTTGTAATCTGAGAGGCTCAGAAGGACAGTGACACCCTATGACAGGTGTCATACTTCTAAGGAAAACCTTAGAAGAATTCCAATTAGAGTCACAAATAAGGTAAGGACACTTGTGGACACCACTTTCCCCATCACATTGGAGGAGCTTGCCAATGCAACAAGACAAGAAAAGCAAATGAAGCAAAATGATGGAACATAAAAGACAAGGTCTTTTTATGTGGTGATGACATGGTTATGTGTTTGAAACTTTCAGCAGTATTATTAGAACAAAAGAGGCATGCAGAATTGCAGGAAACAGTGCCAACCTGCAAAAATCAGTAACTTTCCTGTAGAACAACAGCCACTTGTAAGCCATGTTATAGAAGTGAAGATAATTGCAGCCAAACATAGGGTACCTAGTGGTAAATAAAACATGCACCAGACATTAGTAGAGAAACACATAGAATATCATAGTATGTAATTCATGGAGAATGATATTTCCACCGATGGGATAACCCAGTAAACATAAAAGCATTACATTTAGAATGTCAATAAATTCCTTACTGCATTTGTCTTAGAATTACACAAACCAATCCTAAAATCCTTTGGGGAGTGAGACCTATTAATGAATTTGATACTAATGGGAAAAAAACACCAAGGTGCTCAAGACAATGGGGATCAGGGAAACAAGCCTGAGCCTTGCTGTACATTACCACAGGGTAGCTATGCATCTGAGTTTAACTCACATTTTATTTATTTATTGTGGGGTGTGTATGTGTGTGCCCCTAGCATGCATGTGACAATCAGAGGACAACTTGCAAGTAATTGGTTCTTTCCTTCCAGCATGTTGGTTCCAGGGATTGAACTCAGATCATCAGGCTTAGTGGCATGTGCCTTTACCCACGGAATCATCTCACCATTTCTAGCATCTTTGGGAAAGGCTACACTCTTCAGTGACACATTTTTGACTCAACTAGATTTCTTTTTGCTTAGTTTAGTTTGTTTGGTTTGATTGGGCTTTGGCTATTTAAGATAAAGTTTTATTTCATAGCTGAGGCTGGCCTTGACTTGTGATCTTCCTGCCTCAGCCTCCCAAGCCCTGGGATTACAAGTGCACCACTAAACCTCACTTATAAATGGGTTATAAAAAATATTAGATTTCTATCTCACGATATAACAGAACAATAAAACCCAGTCAAACCAAAACTTGAAAATCAAAACTTTAACCTTGTTGGAAGATAATCCCAGATGAAGATCTTTATGACCTTGGGGATTAAAAAGAATTCCATATAAAGAAAGAAAATGTGATATATAAATACATACAGAAGAATATTATTCATCCATAAAAAGAACAAAATATCATTTGTGGCAACATGGATGAAAGTAGATGACATTATGTTAGATGAAATAATAAGGAACAGAAAGAGAAATATCACAGGTTCTCATTTATCCATGAAGGCTGAAAAGGTTGATCTCACAGCAGTTGAGACTCATCGGATTGGAGAGGGTACTCAGTGATAGAGTGCTCGCCTAGCACATGCAAGGCACTGGTTTTTTTTCTATCGCTAGCACTGAAAAAAAAAAAAGAAGTTGAAGGTAGAGTAGTGGTGGGTGATTGGTAGAGATTACCAGAGGCTGTAAGGAGAGGAGGAGAGAAAATGGCAAATGTTAGTTAATGCTGCAAAAACACAGAGACCATGGAGTTAATTTTCTATAGCACAGTAGGGCAACTATAGTTAATAACTACTTTTGTATATCACAGAACAGCTAGTAGAGAGGATTTTGAATGTTTTCAACACAGAGAAAATGCTAAATGCTTGATGTGGTAGACATGTCTAGTTCTCTGATTTGACTGAGTTTTATTGTTCTGTTATATCATGAGATACCCCAAGAATGTGTATAATTATGTGTTGATCTAAATTTTAAAAGGATCTTAGAAAAGATTTAAAAAGTCAACTCAGATGTGAAAAGATTCATAAATTTTATTAGGTTAAAGTACTGTTTATGGATGCATAGCGTAAGATCATAGTCTAGAACTATATACATGAATGCTGCCCCTGGAGGTGGGTGAGGGATAAATATTTTATCCATAATATTCAAATGACGAATTTTAGAGTTGCTAAATTCCGCATAGTTGGAACATGGCAGATTATTATAGACATTCCTTTTATTTATAGTTAATATTTTTTTCAGTCCTGGAGATCCAACCCGGGCTTTGCAAAGTGCTGGGCAGGCTTCTAAGACTGAGCTCCATCTCCAGCCCTCAATATTTTTGTATTTAAATTTTTTTTTCAAGGCAACACAAAGCGACCACCAACCTCAGCATGTGGCGTAGAAGCTGACATTGTGTAAGAGGAACGGTCAGACCCAAAGACAGGCTCTGGCCTCAGCATGGTCATGCGTGAGCTGTGCCCTCTGGACTTCTCACCAGGAAGAACACAACCGGAGGTGCACTTTCATAAGCAGCAAATCCAGCTTGAGCGCAGGGAAGGGGTGGTCGTGGCCTGGCCTGGTGTGGCCTGGCACGTCCCACCTGTCCTCTTACTCCACAGGCTCTGGCTGGCTTCACTGAAGCCCTTGACCTACTGTTTTCCTTGGCAGGTGGATCTGGGCACCTTGCAGTGATAAGGGCGCTCACAACCAAACAGCAGAGGTTCTTAATTAGCTGGGTCTGCGTGTGCTGACAGTGACGTAGGTGTCTATATAATTGGACTCCATTATTGGAGTCATGAGGCCTGGCAGGGAGCCAAGAAATATAACCAGGTCTGACGTGTGAGGAGGAAGAAGGGTGTGACCGGTCCCTGGAGAGCTACCAATCTTTTGATCAGGATGATTCTCTGAGAGCTGGTAATTTGAAGGCAGAAATCGTGGAATTCTTCCTCATCTGTGTGATCGTTCTCTTTTGTGAAGTGGGGCCCATGTCTCTCTTTCCCACTGAGAAGGAAATTTGAAGATGAACATCGGGGAGGCATGGCTTTCCCCCGTGACTGAGTGTATGTTATCACTGCAGGGAGTATAGCCAAGACCTTGGCTATCTCAAATAATTTGTGTGTGTGGACAGACTTTTTGAACTACACAGGATGTTCTTGCAAACCTGGTGTGCGTGCTGGATGACAAGAAAATCAGTTGAAGGCAGGTCATTTTCTAATGGCTCCTTTCTGCCCTTGGGGAGGAGTGGGGGAAAGATTGATTGAGATTGTGTTTGTGTGTGTGTCCATGCCTGTGGAGACCACAAGCCAACCTTAGGTTTCCTCTCTCAGGGGTTATTCGCTTTGTTTTGGTGAGACAGGGTCTCTCATCGCCTGGAGTTCACTGATTAGGCTACACTGGCCAACCAGAAAGTTGAAGGAATCTGCATGTCTCTGCAACCCCAGGGCCGGGATTATAAACTGGTGCAACCAGTCAGGCTTTTTGACATGAGTTCTGGGACTCTAACTCTGGTCCTAGTGCTTGCACAATAAGTGCCTTGCTGACTGAGCTATCTCCCTAGCCTAAGAAAAATACATTTGAGGACGCTCAATTGAAAGCCTAACTTGAGGGGCTGGAGAGATGGCTCAGTGGTTAAGAGCACTGACTGCTCTTGCAGAGAACCTGGGTTCGATTCTCAGCACCCACATGGTGGCTAACAGCTATCTGCAACTCCAGTTCCAAAGGATCAGATGCCCTCTCCTGACCTCTGAGGGCATTGCACAACAGGGGTGCGCCTACCTACATGCAGGCAGTACCTTCATACGCATAAAATAAGAATAATAAATAAATATATATATATTTTTAAAAGAAAACTGAACTTGGTAAGTAGTGACAGGATCAGACTAAGGTGTGGACAAGCTGTCTTCAGCTCACTCTCTGCTGCCCAGGCTAAAGAGAGCCCTCATCTCTGTCAGGTCATGATTCTGAACTTTTCTCTGGCTTCTGTTTCTTGGGAGAAGAGAATCTTCTTCATTTAACAAGCCCCTCTTTGCATCTCTTGGGCTTTTCTCTTTCCAACCAACGCGGTTTGAGATACTAGGAACCTGTTGTCACAACAACACGGCTCCTATCTGTGACCTGGACAGTTTTAGTGAAAGTCTGCCATGTAGGCCAGGAGTAGTGGTACACACCTATAATCTGAGTACTCAGGAGGCTGAGGCTAGAGGGTCATGAGATCAAGGTCAGCCTGGGCTCACCTAAACAGTGAGACCTTGTTTTAAACAAAAAAGCAACAAAAGCAGGCAAATGGCCATGCTTTGTAAAAGCTGCTCACCCCAAAGCTCAAGCTGTGATTTGACTTTGTGCGTTTTAGATCTCCTGTTAGCTTTTGCTGATATACCCAATGAGAATGACCCTAGTTAAGAGTGGAATTGACAGGCTACACAGCAAGGTCAAGAGTAAGAAGGGACCTAGGAAAGGTGGATATTTGTCAGAAGCAAATGTGTAGCTCCCGTTTTGGGTGACCCCTGTTGAAGTCTCATGGTCTATAGCAATTGTTGTATTTTGTTGGTAAATGAAACAGAAAACTGATAATAAGTGAAACTGTTCTTTAAATCCATTCACATTAAAATAAAATTGGTCTCTTAAAAAGCCTGCAGAGATTTTCCCACTTCCCTTTCCCATGCAAATGTACGTGCCCCCTCCCCTCCCCTTCCCGGCCTGGCTATTCCCCTGTGGCAGGGTGCCATTTAATTTTTTTTCCTGTTTTAGCAGCCCTGTTTTTTTGGGAGAGGGGGTGGGGCAAGCACCTCATTGGGAAACTACATTCAAGTCTAGGCCTGATTATAGATCTTGATTATAGGTCTTGTTTTTATTAATCCCCATTGTTGAAGACTTTGAGTTGCACAATTACAACCGTGTTAAGGGAGAGTTTTGCAAAAGTACTGGTAGCCATGCGCCCACGTATTTGTGGCCAGTTGTAGTCTTTCCTGAATATGCAGAATCCTTAGAGGCAAGAGAAGGCAGACTCAGTTTGAGGTTGTCTCAATGCAACCAATCAACACTGAAAAATCTTTCAGATGTTTGTGATGAATGAGTGTGTAGGGGGAATAAGAAACCAAATATGAGGGGCAGGCAGGGAGATGGCTCAGTAGTTAAGAAAGAGCACTTACTGCTCTTGCCGAGGACCTAAGTTCCGTTCCCAGAACACACATAGCTGCTCATAACTGCCCATAACCCCAGTTCCAGGGGATTGGATATCTATTGAAATATTTTGGTACACTTTTAGATATTGACTTTAACAATATACGGTAATGAATCCTGCCATGTACCCTCCTTCTGTGTGAAGGTCACTCACTGCTTGAGAATATTGAAGCAAGATTCAAACTTGAAACTGGACATAAAACTTTGATAGCAGATTCCTTGACAATTTTCCTGCTCCCATCTGCAAATTTTATTAATATATTATTATAAATATAATATTATATAAAATTAATATAATGTTATTAATAAAAGGAGAGATAATAGGTCCTGGGACAAAGAAGAGTCTCTGATACCATTCATCATCCTTCATGTTACTTTCCTAAATGACTACTGTTCATAATTGCTACTTGGTTTTCATCTCTTTCATGATAGATTCCTATCGATTTGCATGTGTGGGGTTTTCGTCTGCCCAAACTCTGACTAAAGTGGAAGAATCTGGATATGGAGTTGAAAGGCTGTGTGCTTGTTTGTTTGGTCTTTTTAATTCATATAGAATACACATCAAAAAAATAGAGAAACTGTAGAGTTTAACAATGCAAACAGTAAGCTCACTAGATGTGTGGGAAGCCCCTGGGCCTGGAGGCCCTGGAGGACCCTTGGGCTGCCTAGCCTCGTAGCTTTGCCCACACTACCTTTATTTTTGTACAAGCTGTTTCCTTCTGTGAACTTCAAAGTTATATACTCTCCTACTCCACAAATTGTACTGACTGATCAGAGTCTAAAGTTTATACGAGCCTTTATTTTCTGTGTTATTATACTGGGTCTAGGGAACACTCAAAACCCCTCTTTTAACCTCTCCTAGCTTCCTGAAGAGCCCTGTGGGCGATTTGTCCTGTACGGCTGGCATTCTTGTCACTTTGCCTCTGTTCTTTGTCCCTTTCTTCTTTTTTGTATTTCCTG
The DNA here is from genome assembly GCA_035773235.1 of Eospalax fontanierii. Classification (NCBI taxonomy): domain Eukaryota; kingdom Metazoa; phylum Chordata; class Mammalia; order Rodentia; family Spalacidae; genus Eospalax; species Eospalax fontanierii. Next base: position 11,327,514 of record CM069544.1, on the reverse strand, counting down.
TATTCGATGTGGGGTCACTTTTGTCTGATGCACACAACCTTTAGACTTTCCTTTTCTAGAGATGAACTCTTTCAGGGATTTGTTGTTGTTGTTCTGAGACAGGCTCTCATATAGCCCAGGTTAGCCTCCAACTTTTTGTGGAGCTGAGGGTGACCTTCAACTTGTAATTTTCTTGTCTCCATCCCTCAAGTACTGGGATTCCTGGTGTGCATCACCTGTTTATGTGGTACTGGGGATGAAACCTAGGGCCTTGTGCATGCTAGATGAGCACTATACCACCTAAACTACATGCCCCAGCTCTCTTTCAGATTCTGTGTGCCAGAAAATACCTGTATCAGCCTTCATTATGCAAGAATGTTTGGGGTGTCACCTTAGTTTACTGACAAATCAGTTACTGACAACTTAAAATGATACAAGTTTATTTTCTCCCAGCTCTGAAGGAGGACAAAAGTGCTTCTCCAAGGGTCACTGGGCTGGACGTGAGGTGCCAGCAGAGTTTACATCCCCTCTGCCCTTTAACCGCATCTACAGCATTTCGCTCTCAAAGTAGCATCGTGATTGCATGCAGGCTCACCAAGATGACTGACCCAGGATGGTCTAAGCATCTCCAGCTCCATAACTTAATTACATTTGCAAAAACTGGTTTTCCTTATAAGGCAACATTCCCAGGTTTGATCCACAGAGCCCCAGATTCACCTGGATTTCTTTAGGGCCATTATTCATGTTTTCTCATCAGTGTACATAGATCTTGGCCAATATTTTGTTTGTTTTTGATATAAAGTCTCAAGTAGCCCAGCCTAGCTTGAACTTGCTACATAGCCAAGAATGACCTTGAACTTTTGATTTTCCTGCCCTCACCTCCCAAATGCCAGGATTATAGATACACACCACCGAACCCAGTCTGTGTGGTACTGGGGATGGGACCCAGGACTTGGTGCATGCTAGGCAAATGTTCTACCAACTGAGCTACATCCCCAGCCCTAGTCTGACTATCATTTCCCTTCAGCACGTCGAACATAGTTGACTGTCTTTGCCTTTCACTTTGATGCTTCAGTACCAGTTTCCATTCTGCCATTTCATTTAAGGTGACGTATAGTTTTTTCTTAAGTTTCTTTCTTTGTTTTGATCACGCAGGTCACTAATAACTGTGATGGGCCTAGGTGTTTCCTTCATAATTTCCTTGTTCAGCTTGTGTTCTCGGGAATTCTGACTCTCTGCTGTCTTTCCATGGTTCTGGGAAAATCCCCAGCTTTTCTCAGTCTCATCCCGGTTCTCTTCTGGGAACACTGACCAAATGTATGTTGGGCCTTCTCACTGGGTTTCTATTCTAAATCTGCCTTTCTGTGTTTTCCACATTCTTTTCTTTTGCACTCTGGGCACTTTTAGAGATCTAACCTCTGGCTAGTGTCTGGCAAATGCCTTGATTAAGATTTTCATTTATGGAGCTGGAGAGATGGTTCAGTGGTTAAGAGCATTTATGGCTTTTCCACAGGACCTGGGTTCCCTTCCCAGGATGTCCATGGCAGCTAACACCTATCCTTAACTCCAGTTCCAAGGGATCTGATGCCTTCCTTGGCCTCTGTAGGCATTGCATGAAACAGGTGCACTTACACACATGCAGACAGAACACTCATAAATAATAAATAAATAAAATCTTTTAAGAAAGATTTTCATTTATAACTAAATGTTTCCCTTTTAGAAGTTCGGTTTGATTCATTTCAAAACTGAGTTGATTTTCCCAGGTTTCCTCTGTTCCCTGAAGACGTTTGCAAGTACACTGTTGATCTTTTCATAGTTGGTTAGCATGTATAAACCTAACAAGCGGATATGAAAAGCTGGTCCAGGTCTGTGCCTCCTTTTTTTGTTGGCACTGGTTTTCAGTCCAATGTTCTGTTTCCTCAGACTCCTGATTTTCTGTTTCCTTGTATGGCCATTTTGCTAGTTGTTGGTCTTAAGAAGTGATCTGTGGAAATATCCCTGAGGCTTAGAGTAAGGCAGCTCTTTGGAGTCATACAAACTGAAGCCCTCTAGTACTGTACACTACTGGGTGCAGAGACCTCGGTGAGCAGCCCTGTGGCCCCATGGGCTTCTGAGTTTTTTCCTCTTCCTTTATCTTCATCTGCTTGGCTCAGATTTGGGCTAGAGAGGAAGAAGACGTGATATATTAGTTCTAGTTTATTCTGACCCTGAGGGACTGTGCTTCATACTAGGAAAGGTCCCCTGTGAATCCTTACATTGGATGTGCCCTGGGTGTTGACTTCTGTTATCAGTCAAGCAAAAATAGCTTTAGTACTAGTTACTTTTCTCATTGCTGTAACAAAATACTTGACAACCACGGCACAAGAAGGAAGGTTTATTTTGGCTCACAGTTTGAGGGTACAGCTCTCATGGTGGGGCAGTCATGGCAGCAGGAGCATGAGGCAGGTGGTCACTGCATATGCAATCAGTCAGAAGCAGAGAGAGATGAATAGGAATGCTTATGCTTGCCTCACTTTCTCCTTTTTATTCATTCTAGGACTGTAGCCCAGGGGGACGTGCCATCAGCCCTCAGAGTAAACCAGCTCAGTTAAACCTCTCTGGAAACATCCTTAAAGATACACTCATAGAGTGTTTCCATAGTGATTCCAAACCAGGCGAGGTTAACAGTGACTAGCAATCACAGCACGTAAACACTCCTTTAGCCTCTTTGGGTTTGTGATCTCCCCATCCCTACCCTGTACTTGAACTGGTAGGGCTGAACTGTCTTCATAACCCTCCACTGTTTCTAAAGCAGTTTATCAAAGGTTTTTAGCTAGAGGTTGTGGTCCAAATAACCCAACCTACCTCACCTGCCTTCTAGGAAAAGGCTCTTCTCTTTTTATTGTGCAAGATTATGCATATGTGTTTAGCAGTTGTATTTGTCCTAAAACATTCAGAAACTTTTCCAGGGCTGAGTGATGGAGAGAACATAGGACTATGAATTTGTACTCAAGAGAGTTGTGTGAAATTGTTTCTAAGAGGCTAGCAGCCATATCAGACAGTGATCTGGTGTACATTTTCAGATGTGTCCAGTCTTTTGACATTGGCACTTGTCATCTACATGTATTAGGCCACATTCATAGCTATCCTGACATGCGTGTAGTCCACGAGGCCCCAGGTTGGAGATGGTTGATAGAACATCTCTGATTGCTCATTACCATTATGGAATTGAAAAGCCCGTCAAACAATGGTGCTTGTTCTTTCTTACTTAGGGTTAACTGATTTCTCGGCCAGTACGTTTCATCTTGGCTTTGAAAAAACAGAGCTACCAAAGGAAACCACTCTTAGCTGGCTTCCCAGCTACACAGTCTGACCCTGAGCAGTGCTGTGGTGGCCAAGGTCCAGCATCTTCGAGGGTAGCAGCAGGCACAGCTGGCTCTGATTCAAGCTGGAGAGGCCACTTTAGTCAGCAGCGTCTTCTCTTTTGCCCTGATCTTTAACACTTCAGCGTGTGTCTGTGACCATGAAGTGGATTCCTGCCTCTGGCCATGGCTTAGGATATGTCAGTGGGGAGGTTTTGGTCCCTCATAGGTTCATGAGTCTAGCCTTTGGCCTCCCCATAATGTCACGTTTTGACCAGTTGGTGTGGGATCAAAATTTTCAAACTTTAAATTCCAAATGTCAGGGGTGTGGAGATAGCTTAGTCTGTATAGTACTTGCCTTGAAATATTGGAACCTGAGTTTGATCCCTAGATCCCACATAAAAAAAAGTTTGGGTATGGTGGCATGTGCTTGCAGTCCCGGTTCTTTGGAGGCAGAGACAGGCAAATCTCTGGGGCTTGCTGTCCATCCAGACTAGACAACTTGGCAAGTTCCAGGCCACTAACAGACCTTGTCTCAGAAAACAAAACAACAAAACCCCAAGGTGGGTGGTGTCTGAGGAATGATGGCTAAGATGGTCCTCTGGCCTCTACATGTGCACACATACGTGAGCACACCCATACACACAAATGCACATACAAACTACAAAAGTCAACCATGAATTTGTGACCCATGAGTCCTCGGATTTCACATGTGGATGAAAACCTCTGAAACTGTCATCAACATGAGGAAAAACCTGTAAGTCATTTGTTTGTTCAGAACTAGTAGACTTCTTTCTAGAAATCAGTGCCTGGGTACTGTGGGGTCCTTTCCTCCACATGTGTGGTCACCTAATTAGAGAGACTGGGATTTTGAGGAATCACTGAAGATGGTTGGGAGAGTGATCTGATTGGATTGTTGTCTATCCCACAGCACTCGAGGTTTGATATGGCTAAGGTGACTGACTGGTGTCTCTTCCCTCCTCAGGACCTCATTGTACACCCCTCCACATCTGGGCCTCTCCTGGCCAGACAGGACTGTACTTTGGTCAGGGAATGCAGTCCACTGTGCTTTGATGATTAAGACTCCAAGTGGAAAGAGCCTGATGGTGGGAACCATTCCCGCTGCCTGTCTTGTTTGTGCAGTTCTTGTGATTAATTCATGAGCTGTGCATTGGAGCAGACCTGATTTCCTGGAAATTGTGTCAGACTGGTGATTGGAATTTGAGTTAATAAAACTTTGGAGGGCAAGATGCATCTCCCTGGCAATTCTTTCAAGGCTCTCCGCCCTGCAGAACCCCTGTGCAGGCAGGGTCAGCACCTTTATTAACTGAAGCCACCAAGAGATCAGTTAAAACCCCTGTGAACAATAGCTGAGGTGTCTTTAAGCTTAGACTTTGATTTGTTTCCTTAACAGGAACTAAAGTATCCACTTCTAACGCTTCAAGTCGCCCCCCTTTTTCTTGGCAAGACCCAGGGCTGTTTAGCCAACAGTCTCCCAACCTCCTTGACTGTGAGGACGCCTACCTAGCTTTGTTCATAGCACAGATTCTGCCTGCTTTTGTTTGGCTTTCTACTTGCTTATTTTTCTCTCTCCACATCCTAGTTGTCTGATTATATGGCTAAGTATTTTGATCCCAAAGGTGACTTTTATACTCTGCCTGTTAGGAAAGCTCAGCGCCCAATGACACATGATGTGCGCGTTACAGCTTCTGCATCTTTGTGCTGTGGCGTTTGGCTGTGGGGACTGTGTTTACTAAATGTCATTCCTACTCTTGCCATTCAGAGATTCATTGATCTAAGCACTGAAACAACATTGGAATAGAGAGGTCCCTCTTCCTCGTCCTGAGGTCATCAGAAGTCAGCATGTCAGCACACCAACTCCTTACACCCCGTGCAGTTACTTGTTTTTATGTACACATGTGGAAGAAAACTGATACCAACACAGAGAACACCTTCTATTTTGTTAAAGAATACCTTGGTCTTTTGCAAAAGAAGGGAAGGATGGCAGTGTGAAGTGCTGGACTTTGATGGAGAGAGGAAATGAAAGGTGACTAGGGTCCTGGAGGAGAGCTAGAGAGTCAGCCTCGTCTGTTCTTGTACTGCAGTACCCCCATGCTTGGTGGCATTGTATACTTCTGGGGGGCCAATGCTTAGATGTCCTGTCTGACAGAGATCTCTGAAAGGTGGCGATGTTCCATCTCATCCTACTCATTATAGTCATTGCTTGTCATACATGGCTACTGAGTGCTTCAAATGTGACTAGTGTCATGGAGAAACAGAGTTAAAATGTATGTTTACACACATATACAGGCACACATGGGGGTGGGGTACACAGACCTGTGTGTGCATGGGAGGCCAGACATTGATGTCAAGTGTCTTACTCTAATGCTCTACACCTTAATTTTTGAGACAGGTTTGCTCACTGAACTTGGAGCTCATGATTGGCTAGACTGACTGGCCAGCAAGCCCTCCTGTCTCCCAGCAATAGGTTTACGGGCATGCCTGGCCACAGCTGGCTTTTTATGTGAGTGCTGGAGATCTGAACTCAGGTTCTCATGCATGTACAGCCAGAACTTTATCCACTGAGCCGTCTCTCTAGACTCTGAGTTTAAATTTTCATTTCATAGTCATTTAAACTTGAATCAATACATGTGGCTAGTAGGATTCTAGGGACAGTAGAAAGAGTAGCTTGTGCAAAGGTCTGAAGATGTGGTTGGTCTGTAGTCCCAGTGTGAGATCCTTGTCTGCTCAGCCTTTAAAGAGCAAATCTACAAAATTTAATGATAAGCCCTGCTTTTGTTTGTGAGTCCTGGGGAGCCCACAGAGGAATACGACTTAGATGGGAATTAAATGCTGTATTCAACAAGCACTGATTTCCTTCCCTAGGCTCATGCCCACATTGTCTGCCTGCTCACTTTGACTGGTTTCCTCTGCTAGTTGGCTGTGGTAGGCCTTTGTCTGTGCAGGATGCAGCCTTTCCAGAGGCCAAGCTTGTACATTCTGGGAATGAACCCTGTGCTTATTTTTCACTTGCATTTGCTTCTACCATGGTAGAGAACACTATTTCTTATGCCCAACCTCCACCCCTGCATTTCTAGGACACTTAGGTATTCCACCTGCTGCTTCCCATCCATTCTGTGGGCCTGAGACCTCACTTTTTTCTGGAGTAACCCCATTCCCCATTGATAAAAATGACACCAACAACGCTGATTTTAAAGAGAAACATGTTTAAAGATAGTTTAACCTTGAATTACTACTTTTTGTTGAAGGGATTAAGGAAGAAGAGAAGACGGGAGTGGTGGGGAGGAGAGAGAGGAGAAGAAAGAAGGACTCTGTGCTTCTTGGCCAATAATTGGGCTATTCTAGGTAGCCACTGGCTTATCCCAGTAGTGGGGGAAGGAGAGGGTCATGGAAGGCACCCGCTCTGTGCATCCAGCATGGATGGAGATTCTACTTCGACAAGCTTCCCAAGAGAACAGACAAGGGAGCCAATCCTGGCGCAGTGTATCGAGGATTAGAGAAGGCTGAGCTATAGAGCCTCTAATCCAGGCCTGGCCTGGATTCCTCTTTGGTTACTATTCCTTTTGTACTTACATAATCAGATGAAAAGTGTTACCTGGTATTGCCCTGACAGTTATCTCAAACTAAGCAAAGAGACCAGATGTTTAATAAGAGACCATAGGTTCAGGCCTCTCACCGTGGGTTTCGTGTCACTTGCCTTTTCCCCTTGGTCCTAAGTGATTAGTGAAGTAGCCCCAGGCAGAGGTGCTGCTGGTTCTGTGGGGTGTGGGAACACAAGGGAGAAAGTATAGAGGATGTAGACATTAAGTTTAGCATGTGCCAAGACGCTGGGGACCCTGAGAAGTCTGAGGTTTTGACAGTGTGCTGACATCTTCCACATTCTTTTGAAGAGCATTTTCCTGAATCATTAGTATGGAAACCACCTGAATCACATGCTTTGGCCTTCGTGTGTCAGTATCTTACTTGGATCCTTATTTCTATACATATCTTGCTTTTAGCTTTTAGCATGCAGTCCTTGAGGAGTTCTAGCTGTGGGAAAGGGACTGGCTAAATACCTTCATCTGAAGGTTTCAAAAGGTAGCTAGCTGGGACAGGGCAGTATTAGCCCAGATAAATCATTTTATCTTATAAAAATCTTTTTATCCCAACACTCATAAGCCCGAGGCAAGTGGGTATTTGTGGTCCTCTGTAGGCCAGGCTGGGCCTACCGGGAGATCGTGTCTCAAAAAAAAAAATCTTTTAATTGAAAAAAAATGTATTTATTAAGGAAATGCTGGAACACTTACAATAGGAGAAAGAAGTCCTTTACAATGTACCATTTAAACACAGCTGTCCCTTTGGTATCCTTTCTAAAACTTCTTTCCAACAAGAGATTATTTTACCTCCTACATTGCTGTAACACACACATATGTTATTTCGTCTTATATATGTGTATATAATATATAACTTTATGTGCCATGTTTTAACATGAAAAAGAATAAGAAGACAGTGGGCATCACTTTTTAATGTCTACATGCTATACTCTTAAATTCCTGAGGACTTGACACTTGGATGTCTTCAACCACAAGGAACTCAGTAGTTTGCTGGAGGTCATACCATGAGTGGGTGATAAAGGCAGACCCAGCCTATATCTTGTACCAAAGTAAACATTTGTTATTATATTATATTCTCAACCTTCTGTCTTTGTCTTCTATTCATGGGCTCTAGATCCCTGCTGGTCTTGTTCCTTGTTATGTTGGCACATTTAATGCCCTCTCCTACTTTTATTGAGATAGCATTATAGGACCCACTGCAAGATGTGTCTCCAGGCTGAATTCATTTGGACCAAATGGCTGGGGACGTAGCTCAGTGGTAGAGCACTTGCCTAGCATGCCCAGGGCCTATGCTTGATCATTAGTATCATAAAAACAAAACAAGACAAGACAAGGCCAATAGACATGCCTCCTGCTTGTCTGTTTTACCAGGTTTTACCTCTTCCCCCAATACTAGTTCTGGAGAAAGAACTAATCAAAGGAATCAGGGATCGGCTTGAATATCCAGCCAGCAGCCACGGGGCTATGGTGCTGTCTTGACTGCTGCTGTCAGGGATGCTGAGAGATATAGTCCCGTCAGCTCGGCTAAGTTCTTCCCTTCTGTTCAGGACTGGCTTCATTGGCATGCATTCCCATAAATGGGCCTAAGCTCAGAAGACCCCCGGGCTTGCCCGGTTCCGCCCTCTGCTATAACCATGTTGGAATTCTTTGTAAGTTTCTGCTCAGGTGCGCTGCCCTGCATTTTCACTTTGTTCGGAGCTTTGCATAGACCTGGACCTGCCCCCTCTCTCCCGGGCCTCTCTCTCCCGGGCCCCTCTCTCCCAGGCCTCTCTGTACTTGCCCCCCTTCTCCTGGGGCCTCTCTGTACTTGCCCCCTCTCTCCCTGGCCTCTCTGTACTTGCCCCCTCTCCCGGGCCTCTCTCTCTCTGGCCTCTCTGTACTTGCCTCCACTGTATCTGCCCCTACTGTACTTTGGACACACCTCCTTGCAACAGCTATTTCACCGGCTATATTATTTATATTTATGACTCACCTTGCTTCCTGAGAGGCATTTTAGTGAATGACAAGGTCTTTGAAATCCCCCAGACCATGTTTCAAATGACTTCATCTTCGCTTTGGCTCTTTGGGTGAGGTAGGTACTGAGGGTCATTGAAGCCTCAGTGTTCTCTGTAAACCACAAGGAGAGATCTTATGTTTTTAAGATGTGAAAATTCAGAGACTGCTCCATCTGCCTCTTGTTCACCTCTCTTATTTTGCAGGGCACAGTGCTGGGCACTAAGCATTACATTAAACTGAATTTCAGTCTGTGATGCTACCCTAGGGTACCTGAGCTTCTGGGCAACTGGGACCATACAATTAGAGGAGTCATTTTAAGCATGAACTTTTCCTATGATTCATACTCCAGGGAGGGCATAGATAAGGTGCCTTTTGACAGTCATGGTCACATTCAGTGTATTAAGACACCACACTCAACAGCAGATACAGTGCTGACTGCTGCAGGTACCAGGCTGTGTTTGATTCACCTTCTGCCTGGAACCTGGAGGTGGGCCTAGTTCTTCTCTTCTGGGATAGAGGACTCCACGGCCTTTTCTCTGAATTGTCACACTCAGCTACTTCTCTCTGGTGGTAGATTGGAGCTGAGTTGTTGATTTCTGCTCAAGGAGATGTATGTTGTAGACTTCTTTTCAGTGAAAAACCTTAGGCTAAGAAAGTCTTGAGCATAAGGAATGAAGACCAAGACCCAGGAAGGGTAAAACGTGCAATCATTGGTAGGTGCTGAACCTTGTACCTCAGGGAAACCTGGTAGATTGGTGAAGGGACCCAAGGTCTAAGCAGAATTACAGCTGTGGCCAGGTCACCAATTCCTATAGGTCAGGGTCTAGGACTAGGATCTTTAGGTTCCTGGGGCTAAGTTAGCATCCAAGAGGTGGCAGAACCTGGGGCTGTATGAGCTGTGACTAAATTAGGAGGAGGCCCCCTTAGGCTCTTCTGGGAGTTCAGTGGGACAGGCATAGTACAGGGCTGCTGGTACATAGGTGAAAACAAGCTATTCAGATGGAGCAGGCCAGTTTTCAGTTTATCTTTTTGGCAGACTTAGACACATCATCTACTCTGTTCACTTTGGTCCTGACGATAGGGAAAGCTCCTTGTTGTCAGCTCACCCATGGGTGACAGGTTGGAAGATGGTCTTCATCATGCTTCCTTCCCTCCAAGGGTCTAAGCAGCAGAGGAGAGCTTAGTGAACACTCCTCAGTAGGCTGTTGATAAGCTTTTTGAGAGATTTGCAGGTTTTGAAAAGCGCACACTATGGGTCACTTTGGGAGGGTCACCACTGCTGAATGTCACATTGCCCAAGACGGAAAAGTGAATGGTGGTTGCCTTACATTGCCTGGCAATAATGATAGTACATTTTAATTTCAGAGGTCAGGTGGCAGTTTAATTTGGTTTGATGGTTTAAATATGAGATTTTGGAAGAGAAATTAAAATTGGCAGAAGAACAGTGCTTCCTGGTAAAAACAGTGCTTCCTGGTAAGAACAGCAAGCAGATTTGTAAGTAATCAAACCATAGAAAAGGCTAACCCCATCCTGTGACTCTGGTGGGTTGAAGACCTTAGTCTCAGAGCAATCTCTCTGCCCTTGCATTATTGATATTTTGGGTACCCCAGGTCTCTGCGTAGAGGATGCCAGGTACTTACTACTTCCCCTGTCCCAGTTCTGACAAACAAGATATGTCCGCCAGTCTCTGCAGGAGGCAGGGCCACCCCAGCCACTGCCTAGAGAGAAGGAGAGGCTATTTTTCCTGCTGAAAGATATTGAGTTATGATGCAAGGATGAAGCTGTCATTCAATCTCCAACTGCATAAAAATTCAGCAGGAAAATCCAAGCGAGGGCAGGATGCTTGCCCACCAGGAGTCAGTGTATTGGTGCCATTTGACACGGTTACATTGCTCAAGGTTCTTGTGGGTATCTTCAGGACCAAACTGTCACCTGTAAATCTGGAATGTAAAACAAGCAGGCAAATAAACAAAATAAAACGGACATCACCAGCAGCAACAAAAAACTGGGACAGGAACCAGGCCAGGAGGCTTTGGAATTTTCTTAAAAATGCCCAGCAGGATTAGCCAAGACTGCCTCCTTCAGACACAGTCTCGGGAGACTGCATAGAGCTGGCCTGGGTGTTGATATGTGAAGAGGCTGAGAACATGTGGCGTAAGCATCCACTGATATTGTTTGCCATTTACACGCAGCGTGTGTAATGCGGCAGGAATGGCTCCCGGCGGCATGTGACTCTCCTTGCAGACGGTAGGCAGTGCCTGGGACCGCTCTTTCTCTTTTGCTGGTTCGCTCGCTCACATCCCACCCCCTTTCCTCTGCCCCTTCCCAGACTCATGAGAGTTTAACTGGAGGCCTGTCATGATTGGCATGCAGAAAGCTGGTAGAATGTTTGTTGGAATTTTCTAGGGAGGTATATGCGCGACCCGCAAAATGACTCCCGGCTTCGGAGGCCACAGGTCAGCCCTTCTTGCCAGGTGCCCTGGGCTGTTTCAGCAAGGTAAGACTGCATGACATCACACTACCTTTCCCCGGTCCAAGGGGGACGCACCGGGCTTTCTTTTTATTCTTTAGTCCAGGCGGCACCTCTGACCGTGTTCTTGGCGCTAAGCGTTTGTGCATGAGTATGCGATTTGTCAGTATCTCCGCCCCCGCCCGTTTAAAAGAATTTTAATAAATGATTCCCAAGGGCAGTTTAACATGTGACCTAAAACAGCACCTCATGACCCCAGTGAAATGAGTGATCCCAATGTCAGTAAGTCTAGATGCTCTTTATACACCAGTTACCAAACCCTTGCATAAAGGGAGGTCGTACGGCTACTTTGGAAAACAGATTGCGCTCTCACTGGGTCGGAGTGTACGCTTCAGACCCCCAAACCTCAGGGACTCCACGGGTCTCTTCTGGTTGAGGCTGGGGCTGAGCGTTGGACTCTGTTAGCGACGGAAAGTGAACTTAAAGGCATTTGAAATGTCTGGGATCAGTTGAGGGCAGACTCAGACCCATGCTGGCCAGCCAGGGAGTTCCATGGTGACAATTTAGAAGCCAGGGATACTTCGCCAAGAGAAAACTCCTCTTACAAGTTGCCTCTAACCACCTCTGGATCTGGCCAGGAGTTTCAGCGACCCTCAAGGAAACTTAAGATCTTGGAAAAAAACGCTGTTAAAAGTGTCCAAATATAAACAAGTGGGTGTCTAAATGCCGGTCCTGAGTTTTTGAAGACATGTTTGGCTACCAGCACGATGATGTTAGGCTTCAGCTCACCCAACCATGACTCACCTCATTTTTTTATCTGATGTAATTAAAAGAGGTTTCAACACAGCAGTGGAGGAATACTGATTTCCTGCTTCCAAGTGTATAAAAGCTGGAATGCGGGACCCCACTCATAAACCAGCGTCTATGATGGATCTTCCTCATGTCGAATACTTTGTAGCCTTAAAAAGTCTGTTATTTAGCTTTGCTATTGGTTTCCACCTTAAATGCATCTGAATCTTGTTTTCTCCTTCCTCCTTTAATTTTTTTTTCTTTTTTTCCCACATTTTGCAAAGATGTCAGGAAGCTAAAGGAAAGAGTTGGTATTTTCACACACTTGCCCTTCCCCCACACACATACGCCAACAGCTGCTATGTATGATTTTGTGGAATTTGATATTTTGAAGGAAATGACTTCCTCACTTTCCATAGTAATATAATAATCAATTTCACCATAGAGGACTGTGTACATGTCAAGCCTTGGCTGCTCCTAATTAGCAATGCATGGGATCGTGGGGTGGGGGGTGCCGGAGGGCAGTTTGAAGAGGCGGGGAACAGCCTTCAAGTTTAACCACAACGATATCAGCCAAGGCAATTCTCAGTCGTCTTGGATCTTAAGCCCCATGTTTAGTTTGTGGTATTCTGAGAAAATATCTCTGAAGGCACGTGCAAATGTAACAGAGTTGGGCCTGTCTCTCCAACGGTTGCTGCTTTCTTTTTAATCTGCACTCTGCAGCAACTTTCATATGGCCACAGCTCTATATGAGAAGATAGAGGCCGACGTCAGAAGTGACCTGTGGGTGATGTTCTGTGCCTGGGAAGCAGCAGGGTTTTGTGGGCTGTAGTCAGAAATGTTTGTGTGTTAAGATACCACAAACTCCCATTCACTACGTGAAACAGATAGTTTTCTCACTAAATAGCTATATGGTTTATTGATACAGTTCTCACTGGGTCTAAAGAGTTGAAAGGGATCAAGCCGCATACCCCCTTGATAAATACCTTGTGCTCCATAATGAAGCAGTCTATTCTGCTAAGACCTGCAATTGCCTATTTCTAGAGGTGGCTATAAATTCAAGTCAGTACCTCTAATCTGTGCCACGTTGAGCAAGGCAGGCAATTGGGAGTCTGAAGGATTTGGGGATGTGGAAGATGTTTTTAAGACACTTATTATTAGAAGGCAAAAGCCCTCTCTTCCAGCAAGTAAACCTCATTTGGCTTTCTGTAGCTGAAGCTGTATATGTTCTTTGGAGAATGAGTACACATGTACACACACAGAGAAATCGAGAGAGAGAGAGAGAGAGAGAGAGAGAGAGAGATTTGAGAGATATTTTATTGAGTTTCTTGGAAGGTATCCAGGAGATACTGTTTGATTACCTGCTCTGAGTGTGACCCTTGGTGGCCGTGTGAGATTTTTCAGTATTTATTCTTCAAGGTATTTAAGGTAAATGTCCGTGCTCTTTGGAGTGACACAGTTGACTATGGAACCCAAAGTAATACAAAGCAGAATGATTCTCCTCTTTCATAGAGTGGGTGTTCTCAGCCTTTACTTCATGGTAGTCCTCCTGGGGAGCTGTTGACACCCTGATGTCTGGGTCTCAGGAGAATCAGATGAAGATAGGACCTGAGCCTCAGTCCTTTAAAGTACTCCCTGGTTCCAAAGTGCCACCAAGTTTGAGACTTAGTGACATGACAAGTTTACTCCAAACCCTTTTTTTCTTTTGTGGTTGTTGATTTTGAGGCAAGATCTCACTATGTAGCTGGCTGGCCTGGAACTCTCTACATAGCGCAGGCTAGCCTCAAGCTTTTGTTCCCTCTGCTTTAGCTTCCTGAATGCTGGAATCACAGGCCTATATCTTCATTCCTGGCCTGTTTGATTTTTCAGACTAGGTTTTCTATGATAAGTATGGAAGTGTGTGTGTGTGTGTGTGTGTGTGTGTGTAAATACTGGTGGTGTTCTACTGAAGAGGTGGATCTCTCTATTTTCTCTGCATTCAGTGTGAATGGACCTATGTATGATTTTTCGCCTATGCAACAAAACTGATCATGTAATGCTGAGCCAATCAATCACTCAACTAAATCATCTAATGTTTTCTGAACGTTGAGTGTTCTTATTCCAGAGACCAGGGGTTAACAGTGTTGATGAGTCCAATAAGGAAAGTTACTATAAGATTAAGTAAATGTGCCCCTTGAGATTATTTTGCAGTGTCTGAAACCCTGTAGAAAGAAAAAGACCCTTCTTGGTGTACTGAGTGTGTAGTGGATGGAAACGGTTAATTAAAAATATAGGGGTGCAACTAAACTCCTCAGCCCTTACCATGGATTCTTAGACTTGATAAACATTTAAAATAAGATATTCAGGTTCAGTGTTCTGGAAACACAGCATCAACATCACCTGAACTTTTTAGAAATGTAGACCCTCGGGCCTGCCTCAGCTCCTGAGTCAGAGGCTGGACGTGCACCCAACATCTCTAAGTTTTCCTGGTGCCTGCAGAGCTTGAGACCTGCCTGTCATGTCCCACTGTCCATTTATAGCCGTAAAGTTCATTTACATGGAGGTTGAGTGCTTCTTCCCCAAACCACCAAGGACTAAGGGGAAAATAGGAGCCAAAAACTGAACTCTGTCATGAAATCACTCAGTACCATGCACAGTGTCGTTTGAACATTTGTTAAGTGTCATGAGTAACTGCTTTCAGAAAGCATCATCCTCAAACCATAAGGCATAAAGAAACCTTAGATGTAGTCTTATCTGACCCTCTCATTTTACAGGTAAGAACGTCAATAAGAATGAACTTAATAAATAAGATGTACGCTTATTAGTGTACCAGCCTGTGTAATAGAAGGTCTTATTTCTAACCAAAACAGTCATCCCCTGCTTTCATTAACCTGTCCCACTGCTTCAGCTCCATGTAGACTCCCATCTAGTCCTTAGCTTTAAGCATATCAATTAAAACTCCCAGATTAAAGGTTGCCTCTAGGAAAATATTAGCTAGTTTGAGTATTTAAAAAATTCTGGAGAGATAGCTCAGTGGTTAAGAGCATTGCTGACAGAAAGAACTTGGGTTCCTTTCCCAGCACCCACACGGCTGCTAACAGCCATCTATAACTACAGTTCCAGGGGTTCCAACGCCTTCATCTGAGCTCAGCAGACACTGCATGACACGGGTGCACTTACATACATGTGGGCAATACAGACGCATAAAATAAAAATATAGATTATCTAAAATTTTGGTTTTGTTTAAAATAGGCTTGAACTTCATAACTATCTTGAACATTTATCCCTCCCTACCACACATACACACATACACACACACACACACACACACACACACACACAGAGCCTGGGAAGTGTACTGTACTGAAAAGAAAGCTCAGAGAACAGAGGGACCTTCCTGGAGCACATGTTTGATCTCCAAATCATGTCAATTAGACACATCTCGTCAGATCATACCCTGAAGTGGTATTTTCTTCAGATTCAGTTAAAAGGAGAAATGTGACAACAAGCCATTTGTTGAGTATTTTAGAATGTTATACTTGATGTGGTTGTTAGTATTTACATAATTTTGACAGTGTTCAAAGACTAAATGTAATCCAAATTTTCTTCAGAGCTTCATCTTTCAAAGCATTGTAGCAACGGACACACACATGGGTCATTTAGCCAGGAAAACAAATTGAGAATGTGATACACGATTATTATCTGCATATGCACACAGACAGAGCAGTGTGTACATACACAGGAATGTTTACCAGGTAACCAGGCACTGTGCCGTGTATGGGACCTGTAGTTTCTGGTTTCAGATGATCATGGAGTTAATGGGGAGGTCATCAGTTACTGAGAGGTGGCATTAGAGTGGAGTTGAGAGTCACAAAGCCTTCTGGGACACACTGGGTGAGAACAGAGAGAAGGCGCCTTCCTGGATAAGATGTGAGGTGCATTTTGAAGGATGGTGCTTCTCCAAGTGAAAGTGGTACAGGGAGACAGACCAGAAAGGCATTAACACTGAGCATATATTGATTTCTACCAGGGCACTATTGCCCTGGGACATTACCTTCAGACACACAAACATTAGCAGTTTGGCCTTTTAGAGAACTTTGCATTGAACTTTTAAAATATATAATTTGAAAGGTTTGTTTTTTCCATCTCTAAAGTCTCAGATGTCCCCCAGAAAAGTGTCTCAGGTGAGTGATCGCCATTTCTTATGTTACTGAGAAAATGGAAACCTCCCCCTTAATCCCAGAGGTCAAACCAGCTTCCTAGATTTTGGCCTTCATAAAATAAGTGAAACTATACCTGATGTGGATCTTCTGAAGAGCTGTACATCAAACAAAACGGCTCCAGCCCCAAATGGATCCAAGCTCATTTCACTCTGAAAGCCCCGAGTTGAACTAGAAGCATCTTCATAGAGAAGAGGGATTGTATAATGAGACACTTGGGTATTTTGTTCACTCAGTCTTTACCAACAGAGTTAAGAGAATTGTGCTCAGAACAGGAGTAGAGGAAATTCAGTTTTTTCACACTGAGTGGCCTGCAGCATAGACATCTGAACCAAATCTTGTACTTATAGCTCAATGATTTCTTTAAACGTATTCCTGAGAGCTTAGCATAAGCCTAGTTTCTGAGAATAATAACAGTAAGCATGGTCGTGATGATCACCGTGCTTTGCAGAGCACCTGCGCATCCTCTTTGATCTTTACGGCATTCGTGGACCACAGCAAGCAGGGCAGACATTGTTGTCTGTAAGAGATGAGGAAGTTGAACCACACCGCCATCAGCTTTCAAAGGTGGAAGGGAACTCAGTGGTTCTTTCATCCATCTTTCTGTTTATGTAAAAAGAAAAGAAAAGACTCCCTGGAGATGCAGGGAATAAACTGACCGTCCCATTGGGAGTAATTCTTGACCTTAGGACCCAGTCTGGGGCTTCTGATTTGCTAATTTTTTACTCCTTCATGCTGGGCTTAATCTTGAAAGAAATTTAGGAGACTATGTATTTGTTTCTTCTGGAGAAACTTTGTTGAAACTAGTCCTACATGGTATTGTATGAACACATACATATAGAAAAAGACTCATGGCCTTTTGTTGTTTCTTTTGCTTTGTTTTTTGAGACAGGATCTCCATATAACCACAGCTGGCCTGGAACTCACTATGTAGCCCAGGCTGACTTTGATCTCACAGAGATCTCCCTGCCTCTGCTTTCCAAGTGCTAGGATTAAAGGCCTGGACCACACTGACAGACAAGACTCTTATTTTTAATATGTAGGTAGATTCGTAGACACAGACCACTCATAGGTGTCTCTGGGGAGATGTGGGTAGAATTAGACTGAGAAAAGTCTCAAAGGGGATGTCAACCCTGTATAATTACGGGCGTGCACACACACATTTATGTAATTAGACCGTGTAGCCAAGGTTGGCCCCAAACTCTCTGTCTTCCTGCATTAACCTCCTAAGCATCGAGATAACAGGTATGTGCTACCAAGCTCCGCTTCTATATCTAGATCTCTATCATAAAAAATTATATGAATCAAAAATGACCATCATTGGAAGGCATGGGCAATGAGTTTGTGGTATTTGTTACTTTTATATTTTTAAAATTCACAAACGTGAGTAGTAAATAGATTCATTCCTCTAATATCATAATTTTATAAAATAAAAACTATTTTTAAAAGAAGAAAAAAATGGGCATCTGGGAATGTAGCTAAGTAGTTGAGCATGTGTGTAGCGTGCCTAAGGCCCCGGGTTCCATCCCTAGCAATGCAAACAAAAAAGAGTTTCAAAAAATTACACGGTATAAAGAAAGAAAACGAAAAGAAAAACAATATATTATTCTTACTGGGGAAGTTGGCCTGAATTCTCCCTTTAATTACAAGTATGTCCAACCCCACAGGCTACATGCATCCCAGGATAGCTGTGGCTTTGAGTGCGGCCTGACAATATCATGTCACAAACTTGGACGCCGTTGGAAGTCTCTTTTGTGCAGCATTGGAGCGTGTATTCTATTTTATCTGCAGTTGTGGCTTTATCACTTCTTCTTTGCTGGGTCCTTCTCATAACTCTGGGAGGAAAGGCAGCCGCACCCCTGTCAGTTATAAAACCACTAGCTGCTCCTTTGAGAGAATTGCAGGCAGCCTGATAAGAGTGTTACAGAGTTCAGGGGTCCAAAAGGCTGCAGACTGGATGTCAAAGTCACATGTCGGAAAGGAGGGCCAGGAACACAGTTTTAGAAGCTCCCTTTAGTGAAGTGTAAACAGACAAAAGAACATTGTCTCTGCAGTTAAAAGATCTTTAGGTAAGTCTCTTATTCAGTGGATGACCTCAGGTGACTCACCTTGGTCTTTTTGTTTGCTTTTGAAAACAGAGTCTCACTATGTAGGCTAGGCTGGCTTGAAACTCAGTATATGAGCCAGACTAGCCTCAAACTCACAATCCTCCTGCCTCAGCCTCCTGAATGCTGGGATTACAAGTGAGTGCCACCATGTCTTTTCATGTAAATGGTCACATTTTACTTCACTGCTCATTGGGTGTTCTGGAGCTCAGATAGCTAACGAGGGAGAAACACTCTGAACCCAAGTGAAAAACTCAAAACAAAAGAGAAACGGCATGATTATTATTGCCGTTATGAATCATCTCAAGAACTGTCATGGTGATATGAATCATTCCTATGGTAATGTCATGGCGAAGGCCCAAACATGGGTTAGCAGCATCTCAAAATTAGTCACAGAGGCCTAGTCAGTGATGATCCAGCAACACCATGGTTATCTATGAAGAGAGCCTGCAGCCACCTTGTCCCTGTAGAGAAGACTACCCTGCTGAATGTTGGTGGACTGTATACCACACCAGCCACCACGTGGGCTCTGGGGTTCCAGTCCTGGCTCTGCTCTATCCAGGCAGATGACTGGGGCTGACTCATACTATGCCAGTTTCCCTGGCTTTCGCTTTCTCCCCTCTGTCAAATGTGTGGGTTGTGATCACTAGATGAATTCGAAAACCCCTCTCACTTTTCTTATCTGTGATCATTAGCTAGAATTTGAAATTTTAGCTCCCCCAGGACTGGGATGTCATCACTGGTGTCTTTGTGATCTGGTATTTAGGGACCTCCCCATGTGGATCACCCAATTTCTGAGACCATTTAAATTGAGTCAAGAATTTTCTCCTTTTAATTAACATGCACTCGTTTCCTGGTACTCTGATTACCTGTGGTATTTCAATAAACACATACAACGTGTACTGATTATTCTGAATTTAGTCTTTCCACCTCTTTATGTTTGGAGGTTTTGGGTCCTCCGGTCTAGTTTTTCTTAAACTGTGTAATAGGTAAGTTGTAAATTACAGTGCTGTAGAAAAATATGAGCTGCTTTACGACTTTACATGGCATTCTCGAAAGGGGCCATGCTAAGCTTCTCTACATCCTTCTGATTATATATATATATATATATATATATATATATATATATGACACACACACATACACACACACACACACACACACACACATATATATATATAGCCAAATAGAGCACCAGAGCTGAGCAGTTATGATCTATAAGTTAGCGGAAGGACAGCACCCAGCGAAGACCTGACCCCCATTGCGCATGATTTGATCTGGCAGCAATAACGATACTACTGACTGTAGGAACAGAATGGCAAAATAACATCAGTAGCCATTTACCGTGCAGTAGAGCTTCTGCTACGTAATTTTGCACACATCATCTCTCAGAACAAACCTGAAGCTTGGCTACATCCCTTTCACCCTTAGTAACGAGGACCCCAGGGCTTAGAGAAGATGAATATTGGTCCAGAGATTCTGGTTTAAAGTGGTGAAACTGGAATTTGTACCCCGTTTGGTACTAACTCTGAAACCTGTGCGCTGCCTCTGCACAAAGCTCCTCCTCTCCCAATGTGCTACAATTACATTGCTATGGGAGGTACTCCATTAATATAATTGAACCAATGAGTCCACATGTTTTCCCCCGATTCTTAGTGGCAGTGAGATTATCTAGAGATAAATAAATACTACTTCCCATGGAGAGGACTGTTTTCTAAAAGGGAAAATATGTATTCAACCTATGTAGAAAATGTTCTCCGCATAATGTTCTGCCCAGTGCTACATCTGTGTGGAACCTAGCAGTTTAAAGAGCACTCGGATTGCACTTTGTGTCTGTGGCCCTTAAACGAGAAGGGCATAACTTCTTTTTATAAATCAGGATGCTGCTGGAAGGTTGAGGCAAGAGGCTCACCATGAGTTTGAGGTCAGCCTGGTCTACACAGACAGCTCCAAGCTAACCAGAGAGAGCTACACTGTGAGACCCTGTCTCAGAGAGGTTAAGAACTCTTTCCCACTGTCACATAGCTGACAAGTGGTAAGTTAAGACTGGAACCCAGGATGCCTGATCCCAGCCCCCAGCTCCTATAGGACAGTACCCTGCTACATAGGGACTCTGTACTCCACCTCCTTGCTGAGCAGAAGACCAAGAACCACCGTGTTTTGAAGGTTGATCAACCTGTGTTTGAGCTGAGTCATTCCCTTAAAGAAAATCAACCCTTCTTCTCCCAGTAGTCATTGGTTGCCAATAGTTCCTCAGCTAAGGCTGAAGTTTCTTACCCATTTCTCCACTTTGATACTGGGTTCTTTTCTGGTTTGAGCTTATGTGGATCTTGTTCATGCTGTCCCCATTACCGTAACCTCCCAGACACCTGAACATATGAGTAACTTTCCAGACACCTTGAAAACCCCGTTCCTTGTGATCCTCTACCTCCTCTGGCTCTTACAGCCTTTTGCTCCCTCTTCCACAATGGCCCCTGAGCCTTGGTGGCAGAGGTTTGATATAGGTCTCCTACCCAGGGACAAGCACTCTGCCGTCTCTTATTGTCTGCCTTTCGCCAGTTAGATCTCTAGGTTAGTCTCCATATGCTGCATGAGGAAGTTTTGCTGGTGAGAATGGAGAGATACATTAACATTCTTTCTGCCTGCTATTCCACTGTGTTCCCTGGGTCTTAGGTATAGAGGTTGCATGGTAGATGTGTCACTTGGGGTTAAGTGTCTCATAGACACTTGTTCTCTACATTTGACCGGTTCTGGAATTCTGTAATAATTCCCATCTCTTGCAAAAAGTTTTCTTCATGAGTGACGAGAGTGACTCTAAATAAAAGGGTACATATTTAGTGTACAACAAGATGTAGCAAAAGTAAGTTTTCACTAGGATCTGTGACCTTTCCAGCCATGTGTATTTGGCTTTGGGTACAGTACCTCACATGAGCTCTCTCCCAGAGAGTGGGCCTTAGGTCCAATTAGACAGCTATTGATTACTCCCAAGATAAGAGTGCCACTTCTACACTAACAGGGATAGTTTGTTGGCTGATCGTTGTTGTGTTTATTAGGCTTTACAGCTCGGTAGGACCATTGATTGGTTTTCTTCCTGGGCAGCTTTCATGGTATCCTCTGACTATGAGAGCTAATATTCCAGTTCAGTTCCAGCTCCATTGTTCTAAGTCCTGTGTCTGAAGTACATTCTGTCTTCAGCAATAGAGTTTTACGTTCAAGTTCTGGAAGGCAATTAGGGCTCCTGTGTTTTTGGGGAGTCTCTTGAACTACCCTGACCAACAACTTGAAGGGAGGTTTCTCCTGCCTGGCATTGTGGTTTTTGTTGTATAGTTTTCAGCTATACATATGCACTTATATGTATTATATGTGTATTTGTCAATTGACTTTTTGAACTAGTACGTTTCCCTCCAGTTTATTATTGGGTTTATTATTATTTTATATGCATGAGTATATTGTCTACATTTATGTAAGTTCACCCATGTCATGCAATGCCAGCAGAGGTCAGAAGGGGGTGAATTTCTCTGAACTAGAGTTATGGGACACTTGTCAGCTGACATATGGGTGCTGGAAATCAAAGTCAGATTCTTTGCAATAGCAGCCAGTCCTCTTAATCACTGAGCCATCTCTCTGGCCCCACCCCCTGTTTTTGAAGCAGTGTCTCCCTGTAGTCCCAGCTGGCCTCAAGTTCGATAGGTAGAGCAGGCTGGCATTGATCTCATCTGCATTTATGTAAGTGCATCCATGCCATGCAATGTCCAGGGAAGTCAGAAAAGGGTGTCAGATCCCCTGGAACTGGAGTTAGGACAGTTGCTAGCCACCATGTAGGTGCTGTGAACTGAACCTGGGTCCTCTGCAAGGGTAGTCAGTGCTTTTAACTGCTGAGGCTGAGCCATCTCTTCAGCCTCAAGAAAAGTAATTAAATATTTTATTTATTTTATTTTAATGAATATATATGAGTATATTGCCTAAATGTATGTAGGTGCACCCATGCTGTGTGATACCTGCAGAGGTCAGAAGAGGACATCCAAATCCCTGGAACTAGAATTATGGCCAGTTGTGAGCTACCATGTGGTTGCTGGGAGCCGAACCTGGGTCCTCTGCAAGAGCATCTAGTGCTCTTAACCACTGAGCCGTCTCTCCAGCCCCAAGAAAAGCAACTTAAAAGAGGAAAGATTTGCACTCATGGCTTTAGCAGTTTTGGTCTGTGCTAACTGGCTCTGTTGTTTCTGGGCCTGTGGTGAAGCAGAGCATCATGACAGGAACGTGCTTGAACAAAGCTGCTCACTTCATGGTGGCTGGAAAGCAGAGTCAGATTGGAGTGTACTAGAGCAAGATTTACCCTTCAGAAATGTGCCTCAGCGACCCCCTTCCTCCAGCCCAACCCCACCTCCCAACAACCCATTCAGCTAGGAGCTCACCAGTGTCTACCTGATCCAATTACCTTACAACCATAGCACCAGCAGGGACCCAAACCTTCAACACAGGAAGCTTTTGGGGGATACTCCGTGTCCAGATCACAAGACAGAATGACAAATGCTTCATACAAAGTCAATCTGTAGTGCAGCAAAAATGGCCTGTCAGGTGCTGGGGCGTCACAGCTGATTAGAAACTGCAGGGGCCACAGCTCTGTTTCTCCTGCTCATAGGAGCACCTGTGAGTCCCAGCCCTGTAAAAGGGTGACCCAACCCACCCTTGTGGGTCCTCTCCTCCCAAATCCCATTTGCGTCTTGGCTTTGTGACCATAGTGTAGGGCTCATAGCCATGGGGTGGGGGAGTGTTCTGTTTCCCAAACCTTCTGGAAGTGGGTCTCTGTTTGGCCGATGTTTGTGCTAATGCCACTGCACAGGTGTGCTTTGCAGTGACCTTCTGGCACTGACCACTGGTCCTTTTAGTAAGTCTGTTCCATAGAGGAGACTTGTGGGAATCAGCAAGCCTTGAGTTAGTGTAGGCCTTGGAAGGAGCCCACATGGGTTAAATGTAGATTGTTTAAGTAGGTTGGTCTTACAGTACTGTTGTTGAGGTAGGATCTTGCTGTGAAGCCCAAGGCTGCTCTGAATTCTTGTGATCCTCTTGCCTCAGGCACACAGATTCTGGGATTACAGGGGTGTGTGTTACCGTATACAGTTTGTAACTTTTTTTAGACTGTATTTTATTTTTATTTATATATGCCTTTCTGTGAGTATATGCCACAGAGACCGGAAGGGCATGTCAGATTCTCCAGAGCTGGAGTTGCAGGTGGTTGTCAATCATCATACATGGGTGCTAGGAACGAAACTACAGTCTTTCTACAAGTCTTCCAAGCCACCTCTCCTGTCCAACATTTTCTCTTTTTTTAGCTTTTTTTTGTTGTTAATATATTTTTTATGCATATGAGGGTCTTACTTGCATGTATGTAAATGCATCTATGTATGCAATGCCCACAGAGGCCAGAAGAAAGCATCCGGGCCCCTAGAACTGGAATTACAGCCAGCTGTTAGCTGCCATGTGGATTCTAGTGCTCTTAACCCATGAGCATCTCTCCAGGCCCCCAGCATTATTATTTCTGGTAAACAAATTAAGGAACTGCTGTGCTTCATGTATGGAAGAGTTCAGAGTAGAGCCAGGCAGAGTGGTGCCTCATTGGGTCTTAAATTGTTGCCTTCGCTCTTCTCTTGAGGCCAGTGTCTACTGCACTGGCTTTATTCCCAAGCAATCTCTCCTTAAGTGGTGGCATAACAGCTGGTTAACAGTGAATCTCTGCCCTGATATCATCAACAAAATGTCAAGGAGTGTCCCTCCAATCACTGTGACCAAGGGAATGCGATGCGCCTGCCTGAGACATTATTCCGGGGTTATTACTGCTTCTGTGTCACAGGTAGGAAAATCTCAAGGGTTGGAGCTCTAAGTAAGAGTCTCTCAATCTCATATTCCCTTACAAGCAGACGGAAGGTAGGTCCTTGACCACAGTTCATCTTCCCCTGCCCGTCACACATTGCTGATGTATCTCCACATCGGTCACTGGGTAAGAAAGCCCAGAGCCTTGAAAAGTCTTTGTTCAGACTTCAAGGAAAGCCTCTGAGTTGGTCTATTCTTTTATTTGTTAAATCTCTTGAAAACTATGGTGTGAACCTTCTCTGACCTTGAGCTTATCTCAGTCAGAGTGCATCATGCTCTTCCTGGTAATCTCAGAAAGGCCCCCTTTCTCCATTTTTATGTCCCTATACTTAGAAGTTTTGCATAGACTCATGCTTAGTCCCAGGGGGTTGAAGAGACAAACTTCTGAGGGTACATTTGACCCTTTAATGCAGAGACTTTCAGAGCAGAGGGAGCCCTGTGTACATCTTTGACACTTTCCTTTTGAAACAGGATGGATTGTATAACAAAAATCTAGCTGAATTCACAGCATCCCAACTCATTTCCTCCTCCTCCTTCTCCTCCTCTTCCGCCCTTTCTCTTCTTTCCTTCCTCTTATCCTCCTCACCCCACCTCTCTCATTCTCATTGTTGATTTTTTTTTGAGACAGGGTCTCCCTGTTGCTCCCGCAGACCTGGAACTCACCATGTAGACCAGGCTGGCCTCAGTATCACAGAGATCTGCTTGGCTTTGACTCCAGAATGCAGGGATTAAAGGCCTGTGCCACCGTGCCCAGCTTTCATTGTTGATTTTTGAGGCAGGATCTCCGTTTGTAGCCCTGGGTAGCTTAGGACTCTCTACGTAGATCAGGCTGGCCTCAAACACAGTGATTCTCCTGCTTTTGCCCCCCGAGTGCTGGAATTACTGACTGGCATGTGCCACCACACCAGCATCCAATTCATTTCTTCTGGCCAAATACTAATATACCACTGCATCTTGCTTAGGACAATTAAAAGTGAGTTTGATGAACCTCTGTGAGTTTCAGGCCAGCTTGGTCTACAGAGTGAGTTCCAGGTCAGCCAGGGCCACATAGTGAGACACTGTCTCAAAAAACAAAAATAAAACAAAACAAGAAAAACACAAAAGAGTTCAAGATCAACCATGGGTACCACCAATCTGGGACATCCGTCATACTCTCCTGGTGGTACAGTAGGTTGTGCACCGTTTCCACACAATGGAATTAAACCACAGAGATGACTCTCTTCTGCATCTTTTAAACCTAGCATTATAAGGGCAACTAACATGTTGTATTTTAATTTTAAGACTTTTCAGGAAAATACTGCTTTAATTTTTAAAAAGCCTTTCTAGACAGACTAGAGTTTTGAATCTAGGTATACACTATGAATTTCTTGTGTAACAATTAATGGTTCAGAAATGAGACCTTAGCCTTAGGACAGTTGAGCCTTCTCAAGGCCTTGGAAAATCAGTCTGCTGGGTTTCTCCTGTGAGTCTGGATCAGGCTTAGGGAGGCTGTCCTTAGATTTGTCACTCTGGGAACTACTGTCCTGTTCTCCCCAGATCCCAGGTTTGCTGGGATAGTGGCAGATAGTGCAAATACCCATGGTTTTAGGAGAGAAGCTGTACACAGAAACCTAAGCCACCCATTGTCTAGACAAGGGACTCCTTGCCGCCATGGCCTCTGGAAAACAGAGAAGAGGGTTCTAGAAAGGACCAGAATCTTCGCATTCTCCCAGTGCTCAGTGAGTGCCTTGCATGTAGAAAGCACTCAGTAGCCTTCTGAATGGGGCGGGGGTCAGCCATACATCAGTGGGTGAACATAGTCATTCAGGGATGAGGTAGATGGCTTCTGGCCCTCCTTAGTCCGGCTTTTTCAAGCCAAGGCAATTCTCTCAGGCACTGAAGGTTGAGTTGGATGATCTGGGTTTTCTCACTGAGGTTTTAACACCAGCCATCTATATGTCTGGGGACAAGTTAATTTCTCCATGTACTGATGAGGAGATTAGATGAGTTGACCCCTAAAATTCTTCAATTCCAAGCTTTCCCTCTTTTCCACTGTTCTGGCTGGGTAAAGAAACTGACTTTCAAAGGAAGAAGCCTCTGGGGGGAGTTGTTTTGTTGTCTACGTCTCAAAAGAGAACCGCCCTTTATGTCTGAGTGTCTTGGGGGACTATATTCACTTTGTGTTGCTGCAATAACAAATCACCACAAATTCTTCAGCTTATAGAAAAACAGGTTTATTCTCTTGTTTCTGGAAGTCAGAATTGTAAAATTCCTCTCTCCGTGTATCTAATGTGTAGGGCTAGGTTTGTTTTGTTTTTTGTTTGTTTGTTTTTCAGAGACTTTTCAGGAACATGTGTTCCCTTTAAAATTTTTCTAGTGGCTACCTATGCTTTCTTGGCTTGGAGCCTCTATTCTATTTTAAATGACAGCAGTGTGGCATCATCTCTGATACCTGTTTCCTACATCTCTCTCTGACTGCCATCCTCCTGCCTCCATCTTGTAAGGACTTTTGTGATTACACAAGGTGTACTTCCATAATTTCAGGATAATATTCTCTCAGCTCAAGATCCTTAGTTTAATCACCACTGCAAAATCCTCTTTGCCATGTTCTGATAAACCGTCACCATCATATTTTTTCATTCTGTTCATGACAGGTACCATTCCACCCAAGTGTGCTGGAAAAATGCAGGACTCTTGAAGATATAGGCCTTTCTTTTTAGAAACCTGATTTTATTTTATAGACAAATGTGAAGAGTAACATTTAATCTGGCTCTGAAATGTGTTTTGTACTTGGATTTGAGTGTGGGTGTGCCTCATGTTCTGGGGATTCTCGTCAAACAAAACAATAATACGGCCCATGAAGAAAATATTCTATGAGATCACTGTGTGCACCTAAATGTCATGTGTCTTCTCTCCCTCCCTCCCTTCATTGTCTTTCTTTCTTTCTTTCTTTCTTTCTTTCTTTCTTTCTTTCTTTCTTTCTTTTCTTTCTTTCTTTCTTTCGACAGAAGACTTGTGTACCCAGTCTGTCTTCAAACTCACTACGTAGCCAAGACTAGCCTTGAACTCCTGATCATTCTCCTTCCACCTCTCAAGTGCTGGAATTACAGGTGTGCACCATCACCATGCCTGGCTGGGTTAATATTTCTGGCAGGCTAAGAATTTTAGGATGTATGTAACTATACCTGTGTCATGCCTGAGGAGGTCAGAAGAGGGCATCAGATCCCCTGGAACTGAACATACAGATGGGTGCTGGGAATCGAACCCAGGTCCTCTGCAAGAGCAGCCAGTAGTTTTAACTGCTGAGCCGTCTCTCCAGCCTGGGTTTTTTTTTTTTTTTTCTTTAAGAGAATAATAAATCTTGGAGCTGAAGAAATGACTCAGTGGTTAAGAGCACTGGCTGATCTTTGAGAAAACCCAGGTTTCAACTGCCAATAACTCCAGTTCCAATATCCTTCTCTAGCCTCTGCAGGCATTGCACACATGTGGCACATTTACATACATGTAGGCAAAACAATCATACATATCAAATATGAACTAATTAAAGAGGAATAATATGACTTTTTCTCGTTTAAGATTTTGGTTTAAAAGATATTCAGCACTTGTGACTCATGTGAAATCACTTCTGTTTAAGGTCAAATGAAGACGGGACAGTAAGAATTTGCAAGGCAGAGCAGAAGTTAGGAAGAGAATCTGCTTCATGGTCTGCACGCTGGATCTGAATTACGAAGTTCTGTAACCTAACCATACCCATGGCTGACCTGCAAACACTGTACATGGCTTGACTTTCCCAGGTGGAGAGATGGCTCTTCCTCTCATGGCCTTTCAAAGTCAAAGAGAAAAACTTCCAGCAAAGACTCCCTGTAGCTTAGCCTAGAACAGAAGTTTAGCAAATACAGCTGTCTTACTTGGTCATGGAAACCACATGACCTCATTAACACCTCGTCACTAAGAAAAGTCTGAGTGGTGGACAAACCTGG
Source organism: Eospalax fontanierii (assembly GCA_035773235.1). Lineage (NCBI taxonomy): Eukaryota > Metazoa > Chordata > Mammalia > Rodentia > Spalacidae > Eospalax > Eospalax fontanierii. Next base: position 11,299,192 of record CM069544.1, on the reverse strand, counting down.
GGGGAAGAACTGACCTCTGGACAGGGTTTTGAGTTAAGCTTAATCACCCTTCTAAAGCTCAGCTACTTAATACTATGCAAGTCAAAATCATTCAGCAAGGACCCTCTTCTTTCAGTTATTCTTGCCTGTGTAGACAGCTATTAGCATCTTCCCACTCTGCTGCCGCCGTCATTGATTCTGTGCTACACCATGGGTCCCCAGAGCTTGACTACAACCAGTACAGCCCCACAGAGGGGAAAAGGTCTATCATACATTAGTCCACTCTTCCCCAGATCTCAGAATGTTGCCAGCCTGCTTTGCCCTCAGAGCCCAGCATGGCTCCTAAGCAGATGTCTCAAATACTTAGGAGGTTTTGATTTCTCCCACAAATGGGAACGAGCAGTGAAGTCATTTTTTATCTGGCTCTGCAGATATCTGTGTTTTGTTCTTGCACTTAAGAGTGGGTGTGCTTTGTGTTCTGGGATCTCACTTCAAACAAAATAGGCAAACAACTGAGGGGGTTGTACTCAAGGAGGGCTGGGAACCCCTATTTTAGTTGCCAGGTGCTTCTTTTCATCGCCTGTTTGGATTTTGACTGCCATGTGCTCACCACCGTTTCCTTCACAACAGTGAGTGCTCACAGGCAGGGTATTAATCCTTTGAGCAAAACTGGGATAGAAATGACTTATCCCATGTGGCCTTTGCAGCACACAGTTAAGTACTGGTCACAGGAGCATCACTGATGTAAAATGGAGGAGTCCCTCCCACCCTCCTTCCTCTCACCTCTCCCCAAAAGGAGCTGGGAAGCCAGAGGGGCGTGATGCCCCACACATTTTCTTGTCCCTTTTTCTCTTCACCCAGACCCCTCAAACGGTCCTCCCTCTCTCATTGCTTGATTGTTGTTGAACCTTTACTGCACAGTGGCTGTGACAGTGGAAACCAAAACGTCCCAGCTGTGCGTCTTCTCCCCCTTCATAAGCAGCCTGACGGTGCGGCCTGACTGGTCCATGGCACTGCAGACTTAGATTTCACAGTCCTGGTTTTTCTCACTCAAATGTCCTGGAATTCCAGTTCACTAATATCTCAAACATATTTCCTGATTACACCTGCTTTCCATACGGGGAGCTTAAGACCCAGAAAATATGGTTTACTCAAGAGCCTCGATTGTGGTAATAGACTCTCTGGGAAAGTCTGTCCTGTTTATAGACAGTCCGTTTTCATTTAGTCTAGAAAATATAATAGCCAGCCAACACAGATCACAAGAAATCATAATTGACAGAATTCCACCAAGCCCCTCAAAAGATTCTGGAGAACGCACCAATACCTTCTATCTCAAATTTAGATGTTTTTCCATTTTTAAGTTTTTGGGTTTTGCACATACTACTTGGGTGTAAGAGCTGGGTTCTTAATCTTGAATATGAAATGAGGGCAAGGATGTAAAATGTGTCTGTCATAAATATGCATGCTGTTCATTTGGAATACATTTTTCAAGTCTGCTGTTTTTTCTCCCAGCATTGAAGCATTTGAATTTTCTCATGCTATTAAAATGATTTTTCTGTTTTGTTTTGTAAACTGAACTTTACCAAATTCAAGATGGTGTTTATCATTGACAATGATGGGATATGGATGTCGGTGGAAAGTGAGATTCGAGGGGGATTTAGCATGATGGGATGATCTCTGCCTTCAATATGGAGCTGTGCACAATTTAAGAAATAATTTATTATTATTATTATTATTATTTAGTGTGTATGTTCTGGGAATGGCTTTTTGAATGTTTAAATGTTCCTATAATGAAGTATAAATGTAAACACTAATAATAATGGTTAATGCTTAGTTATGTAGAGATATGATTTACTCAGATAATGCTCCATTGGCCAGTTATTAGTGGTTTATAATTTTCAACTATTAAATAATGCCATAGGAACATTTTTAAGTATCAAGTTTTATCTTTGTATACATTTGCACAATTGAATTATTGAGTCAAAGAATATGACCATTAACAAGTGCGTATTCTAAGGCTATCTTTACAAAGGTGTGTGAAATCAGAATATAAGTGATATCATTTCTTTTCCTTAGTTTTATTTTTCTGAGACAGCGTCTCCATATGTAGTCCAGGAACTTCCAGGCCTGGAACTTGCTGGGTAGATCAGGCTAGCCTCAAACTTAGGGTAATCCTCCTGCCTCTTGAGTGGTAGGATTACAGGTGTGAGCTACCACACCCAGCTGACATTAGGATTTTTTTCTACTTGATGTCTCCAATAAGCGGAATCTTTTTAAAAAAAAAACACTGGTGATTTTGCTGGGCAAATACTTGTTTCCTAATGGTTATTTCTAATTGCCAAAGAGACTGAGAATTTTTTTTTAATGGGTACTTATATATAAATCCTATGAAGGAGAATCTATCTTTTCCTAGTCACTGCTAAGCCAAAAGAGCCCCTTGCCCTGTCACTGAAGCCCAGTGGCTCATCTGGACCTCTTTCTCCCCGCAGCGCCGCTAAGCTCCTGGACAAGAACCCCTTCTCAGTCAGTAACCCGAACCCCCTGCTTCCTTCGCCTGCCAGTCTCCAGCTGGCCCAACTGCAGGCCCAGCTCACCCTCCACCGGCTGAAGTTGGCACAAACGGCGGTCACCAACAACACTGCAGCCGCCACCGTCCTGAACCAAGTCCTCTCCAAAGTGGCCATGGCACAGCCTCTCTTCAGCCAGCTGAGGCGTCCGTCTGTGCTCGGCACCCCACATGGCCCTACCGGGGTTTCTCAACATGCTGCCACCATACCCAGTGCCAGATTTCCCTCAAATGCCATTACTTTTTCACCCCCCGGCCAGACACGAGGCCCAGGACCTTCGGTGAGCCTCCCCAGTCAGCCCGCTAATGCCATGGTAGTGCATCCCTTCAGTGGGGTGATGCCGCAGACCCCCGCCCAGCCAGCAGTCATCCTGGGCATCGGGAAGGCTGGGCCTGCGCCGGCTACCACGGGATTCTATGAGTATGGCAAGGCCAATCCTGGTCAGGCCTATAGCTCTGAAACGGATGGCCAGGCAGGATTCCTGCCAGGCTCGGCCTCGGTCTCGGCCTCAGCCTCAGGCAGCGTGACCTACGAAGGCCAGTACAGCCACACAGGGCAGGATAGCCAAACTGCCTTTTCCAAAGACTTTTATGGACCCAATGCCCAAGGGCCACATGTGGCAGGTACCTTTCCGGCTGAGCAGGCTGGGGGCATGAAAGGGGAAGTCGGAGGACTGTTGCAGGGCACAGACAGCCAGTGGGACAACCCCCCTGGATTCTCTGGCCAAAGCAAGCCTGATCTTTCAGCAGGATCCAACCTATGGCCTCCACCCCCCGGCCAGCCCTATGAACTCTATGACCCTGAGGAGCCCACTTCAGATAGGACCCCTCCTAACTTTGGGGGTCGGCTTAACAACAGCAAGCCCGGGTTCACCAGCTCCCGGCGGCGGGCAAAGGAGGAGCAGACGATGCTGTCTGTGAGGCCACTGCAAGTTCATGAGCTCAACGATTTCCATGGCGTAGCCCCACTCCACCTGCCGCACATCTGTAGCATCTGTGACAAGAAGGTGTTTGACTTAAAGGTGAGTTGTCCATGACAGGCTGGGAGCAAGGGCTGAGCTCTGGATGTTTGTCTTTTGCCCTTACTAGGGTCATGTTCACCCAGATGTGTCCGCCTGTGACTTCAATGTAAGGAGGAACTCATCTACGGCTGGGGGATGGAACTTTGTCATTAATTCCCTTTATTAAAATCATAGGCACTAGGACCCAAAGGAAGTTGAGAAATGTGCTAGGGTCCTTGCTTTAAGGCAAGTAAGAAGTTTCTTCTTTTATTTACAGCTGAGAAAGCAGAGGTTTCCTGGTTCTCTCAGGAGGGTTTTCCTTCTGTGAAAAGCCTAGAAGCTACAGTTCCTCCAGTATATATGTTGTGCTGAGTTCGAAAGGAGTGTGGTGGTAGGATTTTGGGTCAGAAGCAAGAGAACATTTCTCAGGGACCTAGACAAAAATTAGAGAGGATTTGTTTGCAAAACGTGGTGTGTTGAGGAAGAGCCCCACAAAGCTTCCCTAAGAAGGGTCATAAAAGGCTTTGCACAGCTGCAAACAAGAACCCACACAACATAATTTTTGCTCCAAAGCATATTGATGATGCAGTGAAATATTCCAAAACAGTAATAATTGTAGTAACTAGTATATTAAACCCTTTCTCTGTGCCAGTAGTTAACTATATGAGGTAGATATCTGTTTTTTTTTTCTTTTATAAATTGTTTGTTGTTTTTTGAAGTCAAGGTCTCATGTAGCTTAGGCTGATCTTGATCTCACTATGTAGCAGAGGCTTGCCTTGAACTGATCCTCTTGCCTCTGCTTCCTGAAGTGCTGGCCTTACAGGCATGCACCGTCATGCCCAGCTAAGGTAGATATGTTATTATCCTCATTTCACAGTGAGAAGATTAAGAAACAGAGAGATGAGATGATTGGTACCAGGTCACCTGGCTAGAAAGTGACAGAGTAGTGGTTCAAACATGAGTGTGCACCTCCCTGAGCCCGATGTCCCTTCTTCGTGATCGTCACAGTGAAGGATAGCTTCACATTTGCTAGAGTCATATCACCCAAGCGCATCCCTGTGACTCAAAGGAGACACACTTTCCTAGCTCCAGGCTGCACCTGGTGACAGTGATGTTAGAATACGCTGGGGGTCTTTGTCTCTCACAGACTTTTCTGAGGCTTTACAACCCATTGTGCATCTACAGACCAGAGAGGAGTAGGCAGGGTTCCTCTGTGGAGAGGGAGAGTGAGGGACAGGAGGTGGGTTCAGGGGGTCCACTGAGAAGCAAAGAGGAAATGTGGCTTCAAGTCTGGGTACCTGTCAAAGATGGGTACAGGGTGTAGAGACAGATTAAGGGGTTGACAAGAGAGATTGAGATGCTGAGATAGCAATATCTGGGAGGAGGAGAAGAGGAGGGGTTGGGAGAGGGAGATGGAGATGAAGATGTGGTATTATGGTTGGTCCAGCCTGTGGGTGCCCCATGCTTCCTGCCTGGCTGGTGGTAACTGTCTTTGTCCTCTGCCTCCCCATGGACTCAGTACAACTTGAATCCTTTGCCTGTACTTCTGATTTAGGACTGGGAACTGCATGTGAAAGGGAAGCTACATGCCCAGAAATGTCTACTTTTTTCAGAAAGGTAAGTGTTGGAGAACAGGTCTGTGCATGCGCTGAGCAAGTGTTCACTGAACAAGGGATTTTCTGTGTTGGGCACAGGGAAACTGCAAAGAATCAAGCAGGTGAAGAAATCCTGGTCCTCAGGGAGCTTCTGCTTAATGCAGACAGTGACTCGGAAATGAAGATAGTATTCCTGAGGTAAACACTAAGCAGAAGGCAATGCTGGAGGGGTGACAGAGTATTCATGTGTGCACATGGGCTCTGGAGTGGTCCCTGCACTGCAGTGGGGCATCTGGACAAAACCTCAATGCAGACACCTCAGGAAGTCATGGCTGTTTAGGGTGAGCACATTCCTACCAGATGGAACAGGATTTGAAGGTTTGAAGGCCCTGCAGCTGTTGTGGACCTGGGATGCCAGACAACATCCAGTGTGACCAGGACAGAAAGACAAGGGAGAGAGCCAGGGAGGTACCAAAGCCCAGATCCTGAGCCTTGTTAGACAGACTTTGAATTTTCTTGTGTGATTGGAGCTGGTGGGGTTTGAGCATCATGTGTGCAGGCCTCACTGAACAAGACCCTGGCTACCACATTGAGAACAGATAAGTGGAGTAAAGGCTGGCCTAGAGACTGGTGAGGTGGTGGAGAAGAGGCTCTTTAGCCCAGGTACGTAGAATGGAGAACTGGGGTTTAGTGTTTTGAAATGAACACACGCAAAAGTCCTCCTGTTATTAACACAGCCAAAAAGGGAGAGCAACTGGGAGGCTCATTAGCAGAAGAACAGATAAACCAAAGGTCCGTCCAAGCAGTGGAATATTATTACCCAGTCTTAAAAAGGAAGGAAATTCTGACAAATAGTACAACATTCTTGGAATATAAATTTCCACTCATGTGAGACATTTTGGAGGCTATACAGGGTGGTTGCCAACAGCTGGGCTAGTGGCGAGTCGAGAGTCAGTGTTACATGGAAGAGTTTCAGTTTTGCAAGATGAAGTGTTCTATAGCTGAATGGGTTGATGGCAACTTAACAATGTGACTGTATTAGTGCCACTAAACTTTGCTTTTAAAAACAGCTAAAATGGTGGTTGGAGAGATTGCTCAGCACTTAAGAGCATTTGTTCTTGCAGAGGATCTAGGTTCAGTTCCCAGTACCCACATAACTGTAGTTCCAGGGAATCTGATACCTCCTTTTGGCCTCTGAGAGCACCTGCTGCAGATCGTGCACACACATCCACTCAGACTCATACACATCAAAAAGTTTAAAAAAGAAACCAGGAAAATGGCTAAGACAATATACTTTATATCATATATATTTTACCACAATTTAAAAAATGTTTATAAAGGCTTACCTTTTCTGATTCTCTGTCTTGTTGTGGTAAAACTCATAATTTGAACCATTTTAAAGCTTATAATTAAGCAGCACTTAGCACATTCAGAAACTGTGCAAATATTGCCTCTATCCACCCATGAAGTAGTCTCTCCCATTTCTTCTGCCCACATCCTCCAGAAACTACCAGTCTACTCTCTGTGAGTTTGCCTCTCTGGACATTTATTGTAAATAGAATCATATAATATGTGGCCTTTCACGATGGGCTTTCTTAAAGATTCACACACATCCTAGCACATACAACTGTTCTATGGTTAAATAATATCCACATTAATACATATGTATATATAAATACATTTTGCTTGTCCATTCATCTTTTTAAAAGACTCATTTAATTTTATTTTCCATGGATGAGTATTATGCCTACATGTAAGTATACCACATACATACAATGCCTGAGGAGGCTAGAAGAAGGTGTCAGATCCCCTGGAAATGGAGTCACAGATGGTTGTGAACTACCACATGGGCGCTGGGAACCAAACCCAGGTCCAGCCAGTGCTCTTAATGGCTGAGTTAGCTCATCTTTGAATGGACATTTGTGCTGTTGTAAATAATTCTGCCGTGGACAGCCATACATTGAATTCTCTATGTTGTCTTCCAAGTCACAGAGATCCACCTGCCTCTGCCTCCCAAGTGCCAGGGTTAAAGGTATGCACCACCATGTGGGCCAAGCTCCATACATGAGCTTTTGAGCATAGATTTTCAGCTTTTGGAGGGTCTATACCTAGGAGTGGAATTTTTCAGTCACACAGTCATTTTTTTGGTTTAACTTATTGAGGAACTTATTCTCTCTGTCACCCCTCTCTAGTGCTGGCCTCCGGTGTATACTTGCTTCGACAGAAGGGACACTATGTGCCTCTCCCAACAGCACAGCTGTTTATAACCCCTCTGGGAGTGAAGGTGAGTTGAGGAACCCGCAGGTTGGGGCTTGCAGCAGAAATCAGCTGTCCACAGGTTCATTATGTCATGTCTCTGAGAACCAGAGACATGTGCAAACAAGTATCTCCTAAGCATTAACATGCATTGGGCCCAGCTCTCTGCCTATCACGGTTCTCTGGGCTATCTCAGACCCTCAGCTGTGCCAGTTAGAGTGTGCCTAGAGCTATAATCATGCCAAACAAATATGGTAAGAGAAAAAATTCAATTTCCCCTTTCATGTGTGTCCTAATCATAGCTTCTTGTGTGCATGTGTGTGTGTGCAGATGCACATGTGTGGAGGTCAAAGGTCAGTCTTGGGGTTCCTTGGGAGATTTTCACCTTGCTTTTTGAGACAGGGCCTCTCATTGGGCTAGAGCTACAGGTGAGGCTAGGCGAGATGTCCAGGAACCCCCAAGGATCTGCCTGTCATGTGCCACCATACCAACTTTTTCTTAGGGGTTCTGTGGGGGTGTTTGGTAAGCTCAGGTCTTCATGGCTGCAAGGCAAGCAGTTAGTTTTCCAGCTGAGCCTGCCATCTCACTAACCCCCAGCCATGACCTTTGACAGTAGAGTTTGTGACTTGCTTTTCCCTTGGTGTCATTTATCATTCAGATTATGCCTCAAATCTTGGAACGTTTGCGGCCATTCCAACAAGGGCCTTTGCTCAGTCAAATCCCCTCTTCCCTTCGACTGCCTTGGGGACAAACGTGAGTATGAAAGCTTCTTCTCCATTGTCATCATCATCACCTAAACATTTGCATCATCTGCCATGTCTAGACCAGGAGGTCCAGAGGAGGTTGGGATGAAGCTGGGCGTTTATGTCATTTGAAAAGCGTCTCTAGGCAGAAGCCAAGAGATGCTCCACCCATCCTTCCAGTACGGAAACAAGGGACAGTGCCCTAAGTTCTTTGGTTGTTGTTTGTTGAGCCAGGGTCTCCCTATGTAGCCCTGGTTGACTTCTTACTCATTCTGTAGTCCAGGCTAGCCTCAACCTCATGGCAATCCTCCTGCATGAATCTTCCAAGTACTGGGATTATAGCCATGCATCACTGTGCCTGGTTTTCTGCCATAAATTCTTAAAATCAGTGACATTTACTGACTTCTAGCACTTGATACCAATTTAGGAAAAGAAACCCACTTCTCTGTGCAGATAGATAGATATGAATTTTTGATGTACTCTTAATACAGTGATTTTGAAACTTGAGCCACATGGTAAGAGTGATATTGAGAACTAACTGGTTACTGTCCCCAAAGGGAGCTAGCTGCTTGGCACTGATTTTCATTCATTCATTCATTCATTCATTCATTCATTCTGTGCATGAGTGTGGGAGGTCAGAGGACAACTTTCAGGAGTCAGTTCTCACCTTCCACCTTGTTGAAGCAGTCTGTCTCTCTTGTTTCTTCATTGTGTGGCATCCTCCAGGCTAGCTGGCTTGTGAGCTTCGGGGGACTCTCCTGTCTCGGCCTCCTTTCTTGCTACAGGACTGCTGGGGTTACAGACGCGTGCTACCGCATCTGGCTTTTTATGTGGATTCCAGAGATTGAACTCAGGCCATCAGGCTTTCTAGTCTAGTGCTTTGCTCATGGAACCATCTCCCTGGCCCTGGTGCTAATTTTATTTCTGCTTTTAGTTTTACTTTTCTCTCTGATTAACGTGTGTTTAAGTGTTTCAGTGCCCTAAAGAGTCACCCTTCTTTTTCTGTTGGCTGTCACGCAACCCTCGTCTCTTCTTGGTTTCCAGTGTTCTCTTGTTGTTTACCTTCTGCATGCAGTCTTCTCCCTAAGAGAAAGGTGGGAGGAAGCGACAACAAAACCTGCTGTAAAACAAAGTGTGTGGCCTAGCCCTGCTAGAGGGCACCTGCCTGCTCTTCTAAACCTTGCTGAGGACAGCTGCAGCCTCTTTCTCCTTCTCAAGAGCTCTTCTAGGCTGGTCTCCACATGTTGTCCCTCCACCTGTGGTGGGCATCTGTGCAAAATATCTGAAAAACAAGTGGTGACGTGCATCTGGCAGGAGCGAGTGAAGTTCCTGGCCAAACACAAGGCCCACTTAGCCCAGGTTTCTATTTATCCATTGCCTATTTACATGTGATACAGAGCAGGAAAAGTCCTTTAGGAAAGAGCTCCTTGGGGTTAGAGAGATGGCTCAGCGGTTAAGAGTACTGGATGCTCTTGCAAAGGATCCTGGTTTGATTCCTAGCACCCCACATGGCAGCTAACAACCATCCAGTAATTCCAGTTCCAGGAGAATCTGATGCCCTCTTCTGACCACTGTGGGCATTGCACAACACGGGTGCACTTACCTATATGCAAGCAATACACCCATACACATAAAATTAAAACTAATAAAATAAAAACAAAGAGCTTCTGCTGGGTGTGGCGGTGCACGCCTTTAATCTGAGCACTCAGGAGACAGTGAGGCCAGCCCGGTCTACAAAGTGAGTTTCAGGCCAGCAGTGGAGGTGAAGGACAAAGCTGAGCCCAACCAGTTCCTGCATTACCAGTGCCTTGATCACTTGCATCCTCCCATCAGATTCTAGTTCCCAGTTAACCCTTTCTGGCAAATGCAGGTGTATTTGTTTTGGAAAACCTGAGATGCAAAAACATTGACAGTAGAAGCCCAGCTGAGAAATTGATTTGCTATTGAAAACTTCTTTGCAAGGCTCTTGAAGTCTCAGAGTCCTTCAGCACCAAGTTTTGCCCTCTGCTCACAAAGACTGGCCTCCAAAGATAAGCAGACCCATCTGAGGAGGGCTAATCCCACCAAAGGTGACTTTGGCAGAGTATACATTTATCCGACCTTTTCTGCTTATAAAATCTTTGCTTCCTGGGAAAATTCACACTGAAAGTCCCCTCAGAGATACCATGGGACCGTAATGCATTTTCCTGTATGAGCCAGCCCGAGTTTGTGCTGGGGCCTTTTCTTTCTGAATCCATTTACATACATCTTTTCAGGAACACATTCTGTTGAGCAAAACCAGCCTTAGCCAGGACTCCGCAGCTGTGAAGCCACTATTGTTTGTGGAACGGCGAAACAGTTGCTGCTTGGAAAGCTCCCTGTTTTTAAGCAAGAGAACAAAGCAGCACAAGCTGAAGGATTGAACATGCAAAACATACTGAACCCCCACAAAATCTAAAACCACCACAAAACCGTCTGCCATTGCGGCAAACACTTTGGCAGCAGTTGGGCTGAATTTAAACTTGCCTGTGTCTGCTGGGGTCGGAGTCTCTCCTCTGCATGTTTATTTTGACAGAGAAGGGACATTGGAGTGACAGCTGCATGTTGTTTGCTAGTGGTGTGTGATTTGTGTGTCCCCAGCCCCTCCCACCGTACCGAGGATCTCCAGGGCTAGGTATTGCCTTGCAATGTAGGCTGAGCCATTTGACAGAGCCAAGGCTGCTTCTCCTTGGCTGTCTGAGTTGTCATAAACAGAGTAATCAGGTTTCTGGAAGGGGCTCTCTGGACCTTCTGAGACTGCAAATAGGTCCCTTGCACCTGCTGCAAACATAATTTGTGTGTGACTGTCCTCATAAAATTGTCTTGCCGCTTTCACAGCCACCTTTGACATTGCTCAGCGCCAGTGTCTCCAGATACACATCTTTTTTGTATTTGCTTTCTTAACAATACCTGCTATTCCGGGAGCTCATATAAATAAAGAAACCAAGGCTGAGGAAAACGTAAAGGTTTGTGGAAAGTTTAAATCATAGATTGTCCCTCAGATGGACTTTCACTGGAGTCTTAAATGAGAAACTTTATCCCTGCAAACTTTAGAGTCATGGTTGTTAAAAGTGAATTGACTCTAAGTCAAACTAGTGTCCTTGATATATTTGGGAGTGCCCTAGAGGCAGCACCTCTACCTGTCCCTACGTTAACTCAAGATGCAGAACTTATGGGATCCACACCTATTTCTGTCTCCATGTTTGATTCAGAATCACTGTCATGAGGAGTCAGTGTTTGCCCCTTGATCTCCCCTTATACACATTTCACACACAACCAGCAGAGGCCCATGGACTCTGCCATATGAAATTAGGTCACCCAAAGACAACAGTTGGAATACAGAAATCTAAGGATGGAATTTACAATCTGTAGCTGCAGGAAGCATGTCCAGAGGCTGTGCTCACCCCACAGGCCTGTAGCCTGAGCCACATTCTTATTATAATGCTTAGTTCTTTGACCTGTGTCTCTTCTTTGAACTCATGCACAAAGCCTGTTTCTACCTGCACCAAAGGGCATCAAAAGGTCACAGATCCTTCAGAGACAGGTCTGTTTGCTCTTTTCACATTCTCACCCAGCTATAAAAGACTTGCGAGTGGGATGAGAAGTCTGGGACCCAGGCATCCGAACCATTAGAGGCAGCGTCTGGCATTGAAAAGTAGCCTAGCATGTAAGAATATACAGCTCCAGCTCTGATCCCATGTGGGGGCATTCGAGGTTACTGCCTCCCTAGCTGGGAAAGGATGATTGTCCCTTCAGGTTAGTAATTAGGGCTTTGGTTACAGCCCTGACACCTTAGCTCTTTTAGAGATCTGACCTTGGACTGGAAAGTCTCAAGTGCACCTGTCACATGTGTGTCTCCTGGGAGCTCAGAAGAGCAGCCAGGGTTGGGGGTGTGAACTGAACCCATCAACACCTCACAGCAGAAATGGATGTTGGTGAGAGCCTGACATTTGCTTTAAATCCATTTGCTTTCTAGCCCCAAAGCTCCTCTATTAAAATGTATTTTTTATACTCTTAAATATATTTCAAAATTACAAAATAATTAGAAAAAGACATAAGGAACTCTCATATAACCTTGCTGGGATTCACTGTTCCTTCATATCCTCCCAAGCTTACTTGCTCATTCTTTCTGTGTCTCCTGTCTGTCTGTCTGTCTGTCTATCTATCTATCTACCTACCTATCCGTCTACCCATCAATCATCTTTCTAGTCAAGTAGACATTTTTTCCTGAATCATCATTGTAGAATATTTGAAGACATTGTCCCTTCTTCCTCTATTTTAACCTGATGTCCTAAGAACATGGATGTTTTCTTACATAATTCAGCAGTATTTTTCCCATTCCGGGGTTGTCATAGCACACTCTTTAATAGTTGCAGGAAAGAAGGAGACAAACATTTATTTACAGGAGCCTGGCAGAGGTCAGGCATTTACCAAAACACTTGGTTTATAGTCTGGTGTTTCACCTTCTCAGTAAGCTAGTGGAATCAATTTTTATTCTCCTGGTTTTACAGACAAGTGACCTCAAGCCCAGAGACATTTGGTAACTGGCCCACAGTAAGTTACAGGGGAGCAGAAACACAAGTTCATGTCTCTTTCTCTCACTGCCATGACCCTAGTGCCTGGTTGTACAGCATGTACAAGATGCAGGCGTGCCCCCAGACAGGCCCCCAGATTCTGGTGTCTTCAGTGCATCCCAGGGTATCTGTCATCTTGGCTTTTTCTGGTGCCATGTCAGCCATCACTCTTAGAGCAGTGCGGCTGATGTGCTGGCTGCTGGAAGCTCATCTACACACTGGAAAGGTGAGGTCACCAGCAGCAGCACAGTGAAGGGTGAACGGGCTTGTGACCATGCATGGCTGGAGAGCTGATCACATGGAGAGGGAGGACAAATGATATATTCACAGGAACAGCGTGGGAAGGTATGGGTTTCCTGTTTATGCTGAGCTCAGAGAGGAAAGTTATCATCAGTCCCCGTAGAGTTTGGCTTGGCGGGGCTTCTGAGAGAAACTTAGAGCCACATAAGCATAGATTTTCTTTACATCCAGAAGGACTGTAGACATATTAGAGTTTCCTCATTCCAGATACTGTGAAACTAGTGGCCATAAAGAGAAACTGCTTATATGTCTAATCAGTGTCTGGTGTAGAGCTTGAATCCAGGACCCTCTCTGCCATGTTAGCTTCTTCCTATTTCTTCAGGAAGCCCTGAGCTCTTACAGCCTAGACTCCCTTCTCTTCTTCCTACCTCAAGCCCTTACTGTCCTGCATCCCCAGTTTGGAATTACTTTTATCTGTCAAAGTTAATGAGTAATTACCTAGTTAACCATTTTTTTACTAATCCAATACACAGAAACACCAATCAGACTTTCTGATTACCATAAGTAATATTCAAAGAAAATTTTTGGATAAATTAAATTTTAAAGGGTTTATTCGAGCAAAGAATGATTCATGCATCCCGCAGCACCAGAACTGTCAGAGAGCTGTGCTCCACAGTTTGGGCAGACAGGGAAGAAAAGTGAGACAAGGGCAGTTGAATTGGCTATACATTGGTGTTTGTTTACCTCATTTGAACCTGGGCTAATCTAGTAGATGCCTGTGATTGGCTGAGATTCAGTTGCTATGAGCAGCCGAGACTCAGCTATTTGGTATAAGACTACACTCCAAAGTGAAGGGCTTAGTTATTGTACATACTCAGTCGATTGCAGTGTTACCTGTCGACCTGACTGACCTATGGAGGTATCCTCAGGCCAAATTACTTCACACATCATCAATAGAGTGAACTCTGATATTATCTCAACTTGGAGAATGTCAGGAGTATTGATTATCGTCCTGTCTCCACAATATAGCAGTCCTCTTTATTTTTGGTTTCTGTTACCAGAGTCAACTGAGGTCCGAGAAAATTATATAGAACATTATAAAAAGAAATACTTCTTAAGATTATTCATAAGCTTTAATTAACTTTTATTATAGTATAGTATTATGACTGTTCTATTTTATAATTAGTTATTATTAATCTTTTATTGTACCAAGTTCGTTAATTGAACTTGATCGTAGGTAAGTAGGTATAGGAAAAAAAAAAAAAAGACAGTATATATAAAGTTGAATACCATTCCTGGTCTGTGAATTCACTGAGGGTCTTGGATCATCTTCCCTGCAGATAAGGAAAGGACTACTCTGTTATTGACTTCAAAGACCATTCAGGGCTAATTAGCGATCCCAAACTGGGAATTACTATAGAGCATCATGCTGTCCATTCACAAGCACTTGTAGCTGTCAGGGCCCTTAGGGAACAAACTTCACTCTAGGTGTACCACCCAGGATCTCTGCCCTTCCCCCCACCTCCTCTCCTCTCCTCTTCTCTCTCCTCTCTCCTCTTTAAGATCTTTCTTGTAGAGCATAGGGTAAATAATAGCCATGTTTATATATAAAGTAATAATACCTATTACTCTATGTCTCTTATGAATGAAACATGGCTTTAACCTGAAGTGAATTTAGCATCCACAAGAGATCAATGACAGTAAAGACTTTAGATTGAAGTTTCCCAAATAGCAGCAAAAGCATTTATCACATAAAGACCATTTCTCTTTCGACCTGGATAACATTTACCATGTGCCCCAAACCTAGACACAAGGCAGAGCAAACCGTGAACAGCCAGTTCAGGATTTTCACTTCATGGCTCACTTAGAAAATGATCCACTGAGGGGGTCGTTGCTGGAGGTCTGTGTTCTCCAGTCTGAGGAAATCAGATTCTTGGCACATCTAAAACCTCTTTGTAGTTGCCCAGTTGGAAGCTCCAAATTGAGAGAACTGACTGGGAATATTAAGTTCTTGTGGTTATCTTAATAAATGACACTAAACAATCAATAAAAGTCCATTCCTATTTCTGACTGGAGTGTGGGGAGGGGCTCAGGAATTATGTCTTTAAAATGTGAGCGAAAATTTTGTGACCCTATTCAGTTTTGTGCCTTGCATGTGGAAGTCTGTAGTGTGAACAGGTCTCTAATGACTAGTAGTTGTAGGGATTTATTCTCTGGAAAACTTGTACCTATTTATTCTCCTGGGCTCAGATAAAGGCTTCTTAAATCATTGTTTTAGGCTAAGTAGAGAATGAGAGAGGTGCTGGTTCTTGTACCTAGTCACTAGGCAACTGGACAGGCTGGGAGAAGGCTTGCCTGGACTTACACTGTCTAGCTGCTGAATTGTCCAAGCCCATACCAAACATAGCAAAGTCACATAGGGCAGGAACGTGTCGTGCTAAGAGGAGGCCAGGCAGAATGCCCAGGCTTAGCCTTCTTGGTGATAAACTCAGAGAACCAGCCGCTTTACCCTGCTTGAGATCTCAGCTGGGTCTGCCTTACATCACCCAAGTAGGAGGCAAAGGTCCTGCCCCTGACTCTTAATAGCCCTTTCTCATCCTCCCTGTAGAGGAGCTTAGTCTTTGCTTCCCAGGGTAGGAGAGGAAGGTGGTCTCCTGAAGGGATGGGGGAATCCTCTGCCTGAGGCACATGTTGAATCAATGTCCCCCTTTGGGACCCTGTTGAGAGATGAGCTGAAGGCACACCTGGAGTTTCTCCAAGTCAAGGCTGAACCATGAAAGGAAATGCTTACTGAGTCTAATGGTCCTCAGGCCAGATGAGACAAATTGAGGGGTTTTCATGGTAGTGTTACCTAAGTACCAGCCCTTGTTAGGGACGAGACCTCAGATGCTCCCCCCTCATTACCTAAGCAGAGTCAGACCCATAAATTAGATGCTGAAATTCACTTTGTGGTAGAAAATAGTGACGCTGCAAATGTCAGCTGTGCCATTAAAATGTGTTTCAAGTTTGGAAAATTGCATCCTTCTTTTCCACACTGGCTTGGCATATGCTGACCATTTCTTGAACTTCCTGGAGGTTAAG
The DNA here is from genome assembly GCA_035773235.1 of Eospalax fontanierii. Classification (NCBI taxonomy): domain Eukaryota; kingdom Metazoa; phylum Chordata; class Mammalia; order Rodentia; family Spalacidae; genus Eospalax; species Eospalax fontanierii. The sequence goes on along the minus strand of CM069544.1, from coordinate 11,283,139 downwards.
AGCGAAGCTAAAGGACACACTTCTCCCAGGAGCTTGGATTCGGCACAGGTCGGCTCTTGTGAGCTGTCTTTCTTAGGCCTTTAGGACTGCCTGGCAGAGCTGGAGGCAGGGTTTAAAACCCAAGGTTTGACCAGAACTCCTCTTTTTATCAAACATATTTGACTAGTTAGCGAGGCTAAAAAGTGTTCTGAAAACCACTACCTCAAACAGCAGGCTGTGACTATCTGCACATGCCTATTCTGTTTCCAGAAACCTTTCTATCCTCTTTTTTCTTTACTGGAACTTTTTTAAAAATTTAAGTCAAACAATATGACTCTAGCCAAAACAGGTTCAACGTGTCCTCCCTCGCAACCTCTCCTGTTCCTTTCCTCTGACGGTAGCCAGCCTTGACAAGTTGATAACTATGCTCCACGCCTTTCTCTGTCTTTGTTGATAATCTTAAAAATGTTCAGTGCAAAAAAAAAATCCCACAAAAATTCAAACATACAAAACTAGAAGTGAGGATAATTAACCCTTGTGTTCCTGTCGCTCACTTCCAACAATTATCAGAGATTTCACAGTACTTCTTTGATCTCGTTCTCAAATAGCTTCATCTTACAGAATGGCATTCTAGCACACGTGCTAATCGGCAACCTGCTGTTCACTTCCTAATTTATCTTACAAATAGTGTGTATCAGGGGCTAGAGAGATGGCTCAGAGGTTAAGAGCACTAGCTACTTTTGTAGAGGCCCTGGGTTCAGTTCCCAGCACTCACATGGCAGCTAACAACCATCCATAGCTCCAGTTCCAGGGAATCTAACATTGTCTTCTGACCTCCATGGGTACTGCATGACATGGATGCACGTACACACATGCAGGCAATACACTCATACACATAAAATAAAAATAATAGCGTATTCAAAAATACTGCATATCAACATATTGCCCTCCCCTTAATGACTATGAAGTTTTCCATTATAGGCTTGGAACATCATTTATTTAGATGTTCCCCAATTATTAGACTTACAGGCTGTTTCTAAAACATTTTGCCACCCCACAAAATACTCCATAAATGTCCTTTTATACAAGTCTTTTTGTATATTGATATATTTAAAAATATTTTTCTTTCCTTCCTTCCTTCCTCCCTCTCTTCCTTTCTTTTTTTTTTTCTTCTTTCTTCCTTTGCAAGGTAGATTTCAGAAAGTGGGACCTTTGAGTCATGGGCTATATGTATTTGAATATTGTATTTATATTATATTTAATATTGTATTTAATATGAAGAAAAGGTATCATCAAAAGGTTATAGATATACAACTCCCCACTAATAACATTTGGATATACCCATTTCTTTAGCTGTTCCTCAGCCTTGGATATTACTGCTTGTAAGTAAATGGCATAAAGTTGATATTTTATAGCCGGGCATGGCAGTGAATACATTTAATCTCAGCACTCGGGAGGCAGAGCCAGGCAGATCTCCTTGAGTTCAAGGCCAGCCTGGTCTACATAGCAAGTTCTAGGCCAGCTGGGGCTATCTCAAAAAGATAAAAAAAAAATTGATATTTTATGTGTATCTTGTGAATGTGTTTCTTTTCTGCATTTGTTTTGTAAACAACCATTTGGCATTATTTGGGGGAAGATGGCCATTAGGAAGGTTCTGGACAGAGGGGAAGAAGGAGATGTCTTTTGACTCACCACTGCCTTTTGTCCCCTTTATTCCAACAGTTCTCCCAGAGGAAAGGTGCTGGAAGGGTGGTGCACATCTGCAATCTCCCAGAGGGCAGCTGTACTGAGAATGATGTCATTAACTTGGGGCTGCCCTTTGGAAAGGTCACAAATTACATCCTTATGAAGTCAACTAATCAGGTAGGCCTGGGCATATTCCCTCTGTTGGTGCAGGATGGACCACAGAATGGCGAAAGGAGAACACAGACTTCCTTAGAAAAGAAATTATTCCGAACATTCAGAGGGGAAGCACAGTTGACTTCTGTTGGTGCAGCACAAAGGTTTACGATGGAGCTGTTGTTTTGTCTTCTCTGGCTCTACAGTGCCTGCTTGTGTTGGGTACAAGCCTTTGTGAATTGTCTAGAAGGGAGGGAGTCACATTAGTGTGGGGTGCCTAATAAACATAGAAAAGCTAATTGACCTCCAAATAGAAATGGATGAACTCTAAGTCCTTGTGAGCGTGTTGTAAACCTGAGCTAATACTACAGACAGTGCAAGCTTCTGAGTTGATCACTTCTGAATGCCTGGGTTCACCCAAGAGCTGGCTGACTAGGAACTGATCTATTAACCAGCCCTTGGTGCCTCTGTGTGAGGTGTTTAGTCCCCTAGCAGTAGAGAATAAGAGAATCGATAGAGGCTTAGTGAGTTGAGGGACCTGGGATTACTTAGCCCTGGGAATTGGCTGAGCCCTTGGGACCTGAACAAGCTTGCCTTTATTTCTCAAGGGGCAGGGATGGATTATAGCACAAATGGTCAGAAGTCAGTGTGTGTGTGATATGAGTGAGTAGTATACACACATGTGTGTTCCTGGGTGCACACACCTGTGTGTGCAGCAGAGGAGGATGTTTGAGTGCCCTATCTAAATCTGGAGACAAGATCTCTCACTGAAGCTAGAGCTAGTCTGGCAGTCGGCAGGCACCTACAGTCCTCCTGTCTCTGCTCTCCACAGCCCTGGTGTGTACAGCCATACTTAACTTTTATGCATGTGCTGGGATTCAAACTCAGGTCCTCATGCTGTGTAGCAAGCACTCTTACCCACTGAACCATCTCTCCAGCCTGCTTTGTCTTTATGTTAATAGCTATTTTTGCTTTATTAATCCAAGAAGTAGGCAGAGAAGTTCTTTCCCCAGGGAAGATGTTTTCTCTGAAGACTCGATGCCGCGGTGGGCCATCAGTGGTCTTGCTCCCTCAGCCTGGAGATGGGCTGCTCACCTGTTGTACCCTGGGCAAATATACAAAATCGACTTGCAACGTTAACGCGCCGCACTGAGGCCACCTCCATTATTTTCCCCATTTGAAAAGCAACAGCTGGAGGTGCTTTATGGTTAAATCAAGCAAGAGACTTAGAAAACTGCATGGCATCATGGGAAATGAAACCCTAAAGAATCCTAAGTTCTCCACCATTAAATAGGGGGCGAGGAAGGAGGCAGTGGAAATAGGAAGACTAGGGGCTCACAATGAGAGCTCCTTCTTCATAGGTCACAGGCCTCTGTGAAATTGCCTCCAAGGGCATCACTTTGCTATGGGGCGCTCATTACCATAGGAAAACTAATGGTCCCCCAAATAGAAATAGATGGGCTGGAGTGCCCTTGCTGTACTGTAAGCCTCAACATAGAAGGACCAACATCAGTACACATCACTATGGAATAAACCAAACCTCCCAAGAAACCATAAAGCCATGAATTTGCCCCAACAGCTACTGGGTAAATGGAGAAGCCCATCAAAATAGTCTGTTTAGAAACTCTGTAAACCCAGATTGAATGAAAAAAGACATTTATTTGTGTTTATCTGGAGAATTAAATAAGGAGGAAGCATGTCATGTGAATATTGTGGGGTGGGCTCTTTATCTAAGTCACAACAGCTTTTTCTTCCTTTGAACCTAGGGGCCTATGAGCCTCTGCGTTTTTAATGTATTTCTTTCTTCATGAGACAAGTGGGAGCAAAGTGACTCTCCAGGCTTGGGCCTCTGTCTCCTGATAGTGCTACCGTCCAGCATCAGCCCAAGGCCACATGTGCAGCAGCCCACCTGGGAATTGTGTTCTTCTGCCCTCCCATCCCAGGGGAGGTTCCTTGGGATGATCTGACCCAGGATGGACATATATAATTAAGAATAATGTTTGGTAACCATGGAAATCAGAAGAAGGGACATCCTATAATGAGTTCCTTTGGTGAAGTTAATAAAAAGTTCTCTTTGAACAGATAAGATCAAAGAAAGTTCTTTCTTGTACTCATTTTTTTCTTTTTATTGAGTTGTAAAACAGATACTCTCAAGTGCATAAAGAATACTTGACTTCAGTCTACAAATGCATTATTTTTTTTTTTACAAATGTAAACCCATATAATTAACTCTGAGGCCAAGAAATAGGACATTTCCAGCATATGGGGTTTCCAGTCAGTCCCCCCCACCACCACCACCAGGAAGTGCGACTCTAACCTTGTCATATCAGCCGTTCCACCCGTTTTTGAGCATATCTGGTACTGATTAGATCATGAAATTCAAGTCTACTGTTTGTCCTTCCTATCTATCCCAGGCTTTTTTAGAGATGGCTTACACAGAAGCTGCCCAGGCCATGGTCCAGTACTACCAAGAGAAGTCTGCTATGATCAATGGTGAGAAGTTGCTCATTCGGATGTCTAAGAGGTACAAGGAATTGCAGCTGAAGGTAAAGCTTTCTCTCATTCATCTAGTCATCCAACAAGCATCAGCTAAACTCTCTTGCCAGGCATTGATCTAAGTGCTGCTTGGGAAGGAGACCTTGGGAAATGATTAAAAGATTACTCACTGCTTTTGAGGCTATCATGTAGAAAGGTAAATGATAATTCGGCAAGATGCAAAAGGATGCTCGAGACAGGCTGGTAGCTGGGGAAGATTCTAGAGGGAGAAATGTTTACAGAAGTCTTGAAGGAGGAAGTCAGAAGGGAATAATTCAAGGCATCGCCCCTTGAATGCTGCTTCTCTACTCATTCGGCTCTTTAATAAATTGTTCTTTCTCCAGCCCGCCCCTCTCCTTCCTCCTCCGTAGTTATTTCTAAAGCCCCGTGGAAAAGTCTTTGGAAGCAGCACCTGACTGACTGGACCACTCTCAAAACTCAGATCCATTCAGTCAATTCCAAAGAAGGCTTTATTTTTGTTATTGCTTCTTCTTCTTCTTCTTCTTCTTCTTCTTCTTCTTCTTCTTCTTCTTCTTCTTCTTCTTCTTCTTCTTCCTTCTTCCTCCTTCCTCCTTCCTCCTTCCTCCTTCCTCCTTCCTCCTTCCTCCTTCCTCCTTCCTCCTTCCTCCCTCCTCCCTCCTCCCTCCTCCCTCCTCCCTCCTTCCTCCTTCCTCCTTCCTCCTTCCTCCTTCCTCCTTCCTCCTTCCTCCTTCCTCCCTCCTCCCTCCTCCCTCCTCCCTCCTCCCTCCTCCCTCCTCCCTCCTCCCTCCTCCCTCCTCCCTCCTCCCTCCTCCCTCCTCCCTCCTCCCTCCTTCTCCTTCTCCTTCTCCTTCTCCTTCTCCTTCTCCTCTTCTTCTTCTTCTTCTTCTTCTTCTTCTTCTTCTTCTTCTTCTTCTTCTTTCTTCCTCTTCCTCTTCCTCTTCTTCTTTTTTTTGACAAGTAGTAGAGTACCTATATAGAATTAAAAATGATATTATGCAATTTAAAGCTAATACTGAATGAGATCTCACACATCATCTAAAATCACCCCCAAGTTGAAAAACAAAATACAGACACTACCCAGAAGTCCCTGGGTCCTTACTCATGTTCAGCCCTTCTCTCTTCATTCTTCTGACTCAGGATAACCATCTCCATGTCCTTCCTCTGGTCCTTCCACCTTCTCCATGTCACCTCTAGCAGTAGATTAGTTTTGCCTGTTTCTGAACATTCTACGGAGATAACCCTCCTGTCTTTTCTTCTTCTATTTAACATTCTATCTTTGATGTTTATTTTCAGTATTCTCTAGATTTTAGTTGTTGATCTATCCTATGGCTGATGGACATCTGGTTTGTTTCCAGTCTTAGGATATGAAGATCATTGCTAACTGCCTTGTCAAGTGTGTTATCATGGTACAAATGCACATGGGCCTATAACCAGGTGGTACATGAATCACTAGGGTTAGAATTGCAATGGTAAGGCATGTTTACCCTCAACTTTACTAAGTGAGAGCAAGATCTTTCCAAAATTAGCCGTTACGATTTTACCTTCTCCTTAGTAGTATTTAAGGACTGGTAGTGGTCCACATTCTTGCTAACCTTCTCTTGTCTTTTTAATTTTGGGAAGGTCTGTAATGGCTTAATCATGGTTTGATCTTTTATTTTCCTGATGAATTATTAAGATTGATCAATTTTTCATATGTTTACTGGCTCCTCAGTCTGGGTCTTGATGGGAAGTGTCTTTTCAATTCATCTGCCCATGATTTCCTTTTTCGTTGTGTCTTCTTGTTGACTTTCAGTTTTCTTAACTGGAGCACTTAGTCTGTTTGGGCTTATTATAATTGGTGTCCTATTTGTGTTTAAATTTACCCTTGGATTTTACACTTTCTACTGTTCCATTTAATAGGATTTTTTTCTGGTTCCCTTCCATGTTTACTTAGGGTCCAATTTGTTCACAACTCATAGTCATTAATCTGCCCTTAATCTTCACGGTTGACATCATAAGACAAGGCTCAATGGTTGCTTCTAACAAGGACTAGCATTCCAACAAGTCGACATATGCAGATGGATAATGTGTCACCCAGTTGCCCAAGTCCTCCTGCTTGCCTGGCATCATTGCCTCTGAGCTTCCTTTGCAACATTTCTGTTTAAGGCACAACCTGTATTCTCTTCCTTTTTTTTAAATCGCTAATGATGCGTCTGGCAAGTACAAGGCCCCACCCTGTTCTGTTCCCAGGCAGTTCCTATTCTCTTGGATTTTCCCCTGAGGGCTGGAATTGAATTTCTGCAGTGCATTCCCAGTGGAGCTTGGGTCTCTAAAATGAAATGTGTTCAGTAGTAAGATTCTAATTAGGTGGAACAGCAGTAATTGGTTTCTTAAAGTACCAACATACAGTAATACCTTACCAAGGAAGGTAATTTGAAGTAGTGCAAAACTACAGATAAAGAGGTTCAGCTAAGGTTCCCTGAGTGCCCACTGTGGGTGGCCCCGTAGAGGCAGCAAGTGTGAGAGGTGCTTAGTATAGTGGGAGGAGAGACATGGAAACAAAGAACCGTCAGCAACCATGTGAACTCTGCCAGATTGGAAAGTGGTGGCACCCTTCTAGGCTCCACCCTCTTCTGCTTTGATGAGCTTAGACAAATTACTTAACCTCTGTGAACTTCAGTACCCAGATCAGTTAAGGATGTACTTTAGTTCTTTGATTTCTAGCAGATTTTTTCCATGCATTTTCTTTTGGGTGTCACAATCTCACTATCCTGTGAGGTATGTAGAATGGATAATAATAGTAATTATAAGAGTATAATATAATATTTACCTTTAATTGAGTCCTGCTGCTCTGAGCCAAGTAATGTATTCAGCACTTTACATACGTTATCTACTTTAGTCCTGACATCAGTCCTGCTAGACAGGCATTATAACCTTAATTTTATAGATGAAGATATGGAGGCTAATAGAAGTTCAGCAACTTACTCAAGATCGTGGTTTCTGGAAGGTCTTTTGGACAATTTGGGGTTTGTACCAAATGTTGTACATTGTTTTATTATGATGTTAGGTTCTCCGTCATTCACATGAAAAAAAAAACAACAACACAACCCACCAGAGAGATAAAATATTTACCTACAGTCCCCTCAGACAGGAAGCTGGGGAGACGGTGTTCTGCCAGAGCTTCTCCAACTTCAAGGTAATAGGAATCATCTGGGGTTTGACTCTTGTCAAGTTGTGTCCTGGATTCAGCAGGCATGGGCAAGAACATGGGTCTGCATTTCTCTCCAGCTCCCAGCAGATCTTCAGAACACGCTTTAAAACAGAAAAGTTCTAGAACATAGTGTTTTATGATCTTTAGTATGTGTTTTCTGCTCCTCCAGCTGTCACATAATCTCTCAGGGTCAATGTGACCTTCAGAATATTTCAACTCTGTAGTAAATGAAGGCTTTATGGGCCCTAAATTGATGAGAATCAGCTCATGCTCTCTCTCTCTCTCTCTCTCTCTCTCTCTCTCTCTCTCTATCTATCTATCTATCTCTATCTCTGTGTAACAATCCTGTGTCAAGTAAGCCTTGTTGATAGTGGTAAAAGAAGGAGCTTCTTGGCTCATATGAATGAAAAGTCCAAGAGAAGCACTGGCCACAGATACAGCTGAAGTCTCACCCAAGAGAGATCATCAGGACGTCATCTCCACTCTGCCATCTGACATCATAACTTTGTTTTCTGGGTGCTTCCTAAGATGGCCCTGAGCAGCCCCAGGATCTCTCCTCTAGATGGCATGATAGCCTTCTGTAGCTCTCGCTTTTGATCCTGTCCTGTCTTCTTCAGTGAGAGAGAACCAGGCTTTTCCTTCTATTCCCACGGAACCTCTGAGAGTCATTCTGATTGGACTAGCTTGGCACATGTGCACATCTCTGAACTAATCTCTGTGGCCAAGGGAAGGCTGTGTTTTGGTTGCCAGGGCCTTGGAGGATGGGGAGAATTAGTTGCACTGAGGGGGTTTTCCAGGAAGTAGTTGAATGAGAGATGGTGTAGAGGCTGGGATGCCTACTAATGACAGAAACTATTGAGGCTTCCTTGAAAGAGTCCGGCTCTGATGGATTGCAGGCTCACCTGGAAGATTTCAACATCTTTCCCCGATTCTTGGAGGTATGGCCAACAGCTGCAGAACCTGCAGAAGGCATGAAACCCCACCCCATCACAGCAGCTCCTTTTATGTTAGACAAGCACTCTGCTGCTTGCTTCAGTGCGTCTGCCATGCCCTGAGGCTTTTGGTAGATGCCAGATGGGCCTCATTATCCCACCCTTCCAGTTGAAGAAAGTGAGTCTCCCATAGGCAATACGCCTTGGCCCCAGGTGACCCTGCCAGTTGGAGGACAGAACCAGGGTTGCTCATAGAGAGTGGATATTCCAACTTCTGGTACTCTCTGTCAATATGCCAACACTTTCCCAGGACTGTGTTAGGCTTAGACTCTCACCCTGTCTTGGGCACGGCAAGATGTGTTGACAGTGAGCACTGTGATTATTCCCCATGTGACTGTTGAGCTGCATCTGTGTACTCAGAGAATGGAGGAAAAGACATGATGCCTGAGATTTGCTTCAAAATCCCCACTCTCCAGGGTGGAGAAAGAGGGTGGGAGCATAGATGCCACAGATTGTGCAGAACTGTTGACTGGTATGGGATTCAGTACACCACCCATTCGGCTGCTTGTATGATAATAACCAAGACCCCCGAGTTTCATCATAATCCAACTTTATTCTCTGTCAATTCCACCTTCCTGCAATAATGACAGCTTTCTATGCCCAGGGGCCAGCCAGAAAGAAATAGAATCGAGAAGCCACTTCTGTTATTTGGAAAATACTTGGCCACTTCTGTCCCTGTTCTTGGATGAGAGATGGCAGGGTTTTGGGTCCAGAGACTGCCAACCAATTTTTAATTTAAAATAGTGAACTGACCTTCTGATCCTCATGAGGAACACGGTATCTATGATCACTCTGCCACAGAGTGTGCAGACTGTTTCTGAAGATTGCTTTCTTGCAGCTGCCTCTATCTACTTCTTCAGCTAGCCATCATGGAACGGGTTATATGGGCACCTGTTTCGTGTAAGGTTTTGCATTGAGGCCACCTATGTGAAGAACAGTGGCTTGAAGCCACCTCACTGGGAAAGCAGAATCTGAATAGAAGTAATCCCATGCAGCACTGGGCTGAAAGTGGCCCCCCAAAAGAGGTCGTACACTGTTGAATAAGGAATATGGGATTTTTAAGGCAAGAAATGTTTCTTCTAGGTCCCAGAGCACTATAAATAAAGTCATCACAGTGACCTCTGGGGGCCTGCATGAGTCACTAGAAGATGTTTTCACCTGTATCGTCTGAAGGGCCCACTCTGCCTGTCATCAGAGACATCCCTGGGGGATATCCTGTGATGACCCCGCACTACTGGATACCTCTGGTCCCGACATTGGCTTCCCTGGGGATTCTGTAAAATCTTGTCTCCTCCATCTGTTGACACACAAGGCCTCCTAAGGAACAATCTGGAGGGTATTAGGTTCCAGAAGAACAAAAGCATAGACCTTAAGAACTTCTTTTGTAACAGAAAATCCCCTACCCCAAGCTCCTCTCAGAACTTTTATTGTGTTCTGAAAGGTTGCCACATGCATTTCAAACACACAGTTCCAGGGCATATTCTTTAGCTTCTCTCTGCCCCAGTTGTTCCAGTGCAAGCTGCAGATTTGGGACCTAGAATTGGTCTTTTAAGTGATATGTATCTAGTTGTGTAGACTTGATCCTGGTGGCTCCCATTGACTTTCCCAAGTCCCATTGCTTGTCCTGTGGTGGTCATTTGAAGACAGTCACCAGCTTCTAAAATGGGATCTGTATGAAATGCAGTAAGCTTTGAATGAGCCTCCTCTACTTCAAGGGAGCTCACAACCTGGTCTGGAGTAAGTGTGGGCTGGAAGGAAACATCTGGGAAGAAGCTTTCTTCTCAGTCCAAGCCAACTGTCATGTCCTCTTCCTTCCTCAGCCTTGGGCTCTGCAGGGTTTGGTGCCATTGAAACAGGTCTGGTATCAGTTGACAGTGCATGCCCTGGGTGACCTGATTACTTGCAGGTGGCACTTCATATACTCATGAAATGTCAACTCTTATACTTTTTGTTGAATACAAGGTACAATTTGTAAAGTATGAGGTACCTTTTCGGGTGCTAAGTCCCTGAGACTTTTCTTGAGCAGAGAACTGACTGGTTTCTGTGTCCTTGCTTCTTCATGGCTCAGTATCAGGGTCGCTGTCTTCTCTTCGACTTTCTTTTTTGCATGTTGACCTGGCAGGACATACGTCCTTCCTTGGCTTGAGCAGTTTGTATCTTTTTCCTTGGTCCCTGGCTTCTCACCCTGAAATCACAGGCAGGCCCTCCTCCATTCTCACCTTATGAGGTGTTTCTCCCGGCCCCACTGTCAACCCCAGCAGCAAGAGATCAGCCATGCTTTTCCAAGAATTAAGAATTCTAGTCCTAGTTACTGTGCACTGCTGGGCCTGGATTTCCAGAATGAACTATGTGATGATCATTAACACTTGAATGCTCGGAAGATTTCTGGCATCCTTGGAAATTACATGGAAAAAAAGCAAGGATAAGAGAGCAATTGATTGGACTTCTTAATGGTTTTGATTTATTTTTAATTTTTGTGTACGAATGTTTTGCCTGCAAGTAAGTGTACCATGTGCATGCAGTGCCCACAGAGGCCAGAAGAGGGCATCAGATCCCCTGGACCTGGAGTTACAAATGGTTGTTAGCCACTAGCTGGGTTTTGGGAACCAAACCCAGGTCCTCTGCAAGAGCAGCTAGTGCTTTAAACGACTGAGACATCTCTCTAGCTTCTAATTAAACAACTACCTCCTCCTCCCCCTCCCCCTCCCCCTCCCCCTCCCCCTCCTCCTCCCCCTCCTCCCTCTCCTCCTCCTCCTCCTCCTCCTCCTCCTCCTCCTCCTCCCTTTCTTCCTCTTCCTCTTCTTCCTCTTTCTCTTCTTCTTGGGTCTTATTATGTAGCCCTGGCTGGCCTGAAACTTGCTATACAGATGAGGGTGGTCCCAAACTCATAGAGATCTTCCTGCCTCTGCCTCCTAAGTTTTGGAATTAAAAGCATATACCATCACACCTGGCCTAATTAGACTTCTTAATAATTTTTTTTCTTATTCTTGTTAGTTTTTATATTAAAAAAAATAAAACTGGGCCTGGAGAGATGGCTGAGTGGTTAAGAGCACTGGCTATTCTTGCAGAGGTCCTGGGTTTGATTACTAGTACCCACATGATGGCTAACAACCATCCATAACTCCAGTTTCAGGGGATCGGACACCCTCTTCTGACTTCCATAGGCATTGCACGGCACAGGTACACTTACATACATGCAGGCATAACACTCAGAAACATAAAATAAAAATAATAAGTTTTTAAATTAAAATCTGACATGGTTGATTGGGGTTTTTTAATTCTGTTTTTTAAATATTTGCTTTGTTAAGATATAACTCCCATACCATAAAATCACCCAGATTTATACATTTTACTGAATGGATAAATCCCAGTCTCTTTGGAATAAGCTTCTGCCCTTTTCTTATGCTTATGAAATCTTGTTTTTAGTATTTATTATTTGTTATTTTGTCATTGTCCATTGGGGTCTCGGAAAAAGGGCTTTGGTTAGAACTTGGGGGGACTGGGTTTGGCACGGATACCATCTAGTGCCTTTGGAAAGGGCTGAGCATTTGGTGGTGTAGCATACTCAACTGTAAAATGTGCCACACAGCTTGCAATCCCAACCTCACTGATTTACTCGGAGCATCTAATGACCTCTGTGGATGAACACAGTGGAGTAAGACGTTGTTGGAAACGTATTCCATTAGCACTAATAGCACCTTGGATAAACCTCATTAGCTGCAGTATAGCCAATGCTGAATGAAAGGGGGAAGGTACCGAAGGAACACAGAAACTAGAAGTGTCTGTTGTCTCCGTGACCTTGGAAATACCCCGGGAATGACCACATGGAACATGATGTGACTAGTTGCTCTGGAGTTATGCAGGCCTAGAAGGTCTATCTCAGCCTCTATGAGTCTGTTTATACACATATAGAAGATGAGTCTGCATCCAACAACCCTCAAGTCCCTTTCCAATGCAGAGTGCTCTTGTTTTCCCTCCCCCCCACCAAAGTTATTTTTCTTTTCTTCTTCTTCTTTTTTTTTAATTTGGAAGGCTGAGGGAGGAAACTAACAGATACTGCTAACCCCCAGGATGCGGATGGTAAGCTCTGGCTCTTTCCCTCAAACTGGGTGGATGCCTTGCTCTCTGGACTCTTAGCCCTATTTGGGTCCTTACTCTGCTCACACTCCTTATCTGTTGGGTTAGATCTTTTATCTTCCCGGCAAGAGGCACTTCACCTCTTTGAAGGACTAGGCAATGAATACTATGCAGAATCCTTGCTTGTTGCTTCCTTCTGGTTCTTGCAAGGCTGCCTCTGATCTGCTGATCTCTCTGAATCTGTCTAGAAACCTGGGAAAGCTGTGGCTGCTATCATCCAGGACATCCATTCCCAGAGGGAGAGGGACATGTTCCGAGAAGCTGACAGGTGAGGTTTTGGGTCTTAGGACAGAGTCCTAGATATTAAAACACCTTCTTGTTTCTTATTCTTAGGGAATTTGAGTTGCACCATGTTCTACCCCGGGCTCCTAACCTGCTGCTCTGCCCTTCTGGTCCCTACCTGTTCCTGTTCAAATGAGAAGTATCACCTAGTCCAGAAGTGCTGCTTATGTTAAGCATAGGAAAATGTGAGATGCTGGGCTTCCTTGCATTGTTCTTCTCGTGTTAGCAAACAATGTACAAAGTGTCAGTTAACATCTGGCTCGTCAGGGCAAGTCTACACTCTACTGAAATGCCCTAAATATTTGTGGTAGTGGTAGAGATTCTGTTTAGAACCAGTTCTTGATTTTTCATGAACTGGATACAGATGTAGGAGTAAGAAGATCAAAAATCACCTAACTTTAACTCATTTCTTCCAACCGACATTTATGAACTTGCCAGGCAAGGGTTACACGTTGGTCATGATCACTCCCACGCTAAGACTGTCGCCTGAAAAGCCAAGGTGGAAAACATCATGACTGGGCCAGCAGTATCTGGCTCTTTCCCAGAGTGTAGCCACAGAGGGTACTCTAATCTCACTGTAGAGGGCAGGAGTCCAGGATCTTTCCCATGCTGGTCAAAGTGACCTAGTCCTAGTCGTTGTTTAAAATTATGACTGTTAGCTGGGATGATAGTGCATATCTTTATTCCTGGCATGTGGGAGGTGGAAGCAGTGGTATGTGTCTCTGTGAGATCAAGGGCAGCCGGGGCTACTAGGAAGACCTTGTCTCAAAAAAAAAAAAAAAAATAAAACAAAAAAGGTGGTTAGGGTTTTAAATGCCATGTATAAGGGCCACCTGTAGTTCTGTGGCAATGTGGAGGAAGAGATTAAAAGATCGTGCTCTGGACCTCAGGCAGGTCTTTATTCTTCGGGTTTCAATTTCTTTATCTCAGATATGAGCAGGCCAGAGTTCTGAAACTCTTCCAACCCTTAGATTCGTTGTTTTGGGGTCTGTGAGTCTGTCTTCCTACACCTGCCATTCACTAGCTTTGGGTTTCCCTCGTCCATGCCCAGACTCTTAACAGGTGACATGAGGGTTAAGTGAGAAAAATGGAGGGAAGAGGTCACCTAGATGCTGATGGGGACCAGGTGGAAGAGTGATTCAAGTCTTATAAGCAAGGGGCCAGCTGACTGGCCTTGGGTTAGGCAGCTTCCCCAAGAACAGACCAGGGCATTCTCACCCCTGAGCCTGCACTCCACAGCCTCACACTACACATCCCCAGGCAGAGAGTCTCCCTGGGGCCTGTTTCCTGAGTATAGCTCACTTTCTTCTGTTCTTTTTAAAGATTTATTTATTTTTATGTGTATGTGTATTTGCCTGCATGTATGTAAGAGTACCACATGCATGTATGTAAGAGCACATGCATGCCTGGTATCCAGGGATGCTGGAAGAGGATGTCAGATCCCCTGGAACTGGAATTACAGGTGGTTGTGTGTGCTGGGAACCAAACTTAAGCCCTGTGCAAGAGCAGAAAGTACACTTTTAATATCTTGTTTACTATTTTTATTTTATGTGTATAAGTGTATTGCCTGTATGTAGGTAGGTAGGTACATCCGTGTAGTGCAGTGCCTGTAGAGATCAAAAGAGGGTGTTAAATTCCCTGGAACTGGAGTTATTGGTTATATGGTTGTTAGCCACCATGTGGGTGCTGGGAATTGAACCTGGGTCCTCTGCAAGAGCAGCAAGTGCTCTTAACCACTGAGCCATCTCTCCAGTAGCAGTTATGTACTAACATTTTATTTATTTATTTATTTGAGACAGGGTCTCACTATATTGCCATAGCTGGCCTGTAACTCTCTATGTAGACCAGGCTGACTTTGAATTCACAGAGATCTTCTTACCTCTGCCTCTAGAGTGCTGACATTAAAGGTAGATGCCGCCAACCTCAGTTATAGCTCATGTTCCAGAGTAAGAAAGGTACAGCTGAGCCAAACCAGTGCAATAATTCTTCCCAGTTCATAGCCGGAATGAGGAAGGTGGCAGGAAGTGACTTAGGGACAGTACCTCACCAGAGAAGCCAGAAGAGAGGGCCGGCTTTTTCTGGGGCCACTCAGTATAGTTCTGTAGTGAGATCGAAGCGTGAACAGCTGGGCAGGTTTTGCCCAGTGTACTTGTGGAAGAATTGTGTGTGCCTGTATCTGAGTGATGCAGGGTATGAGCTATGCAAATCTTGAACATTGCTTCTTTCTTTCCTCACAGATATGGACCAGAGCGGCCACGTTCTCGCAGTCCAGTGAGCAGATCACTCTCCCCCAGGTCCCACACTCCAAGCTTCACTTCCTGCAGCTCTTCCCATAGTCCTCCAGGCCCCTCCCGGGCCGACTGGGGCAACGGCCGGGATTCCTGGGAGCACTCTCCCTATGCAAGGAGAGAAGATGAGCGAGACCCCGTCCCCTGGAGGGAGAATGGGGAGGATATGAGAGACAGGACAGACATGTGGACACATGACCGCAAACACTACCCCAGGCAGCTGGACAAATCTGAGCTGGATGATCGACTAGAAGGAGGGAGGGGCCATCGGGAAAAGCACCTGAAGTCTGGGTCCCCCAGCCCACTCCATCCTGTGTCTAGCTACAAAGGCCGGGAAGACTGCTACTATCGGAAGGAGCCCAAAGCCAAGCTGGACAAGTACTTAAAGCAGCAGCAGGATGCTCCAGGAAGGTCCAGAAGGAAAGAAGAGGCTAGACCAAGGGAAAGTAGACACCCTCACCCTGAAGACTCAGGCAAGGAAGATGGACTGGAACCCAAAGTCAACAGGGCCCCTGAGGGCACCAAGTCCAAGCAGAGTGAGAAAAATAAAACCAAGAGAGCTGACAGAGACCAAGAAGGAGCTGATGACAGAAAAGAAAGCAAACTGACAGACATTGAGGTAATGAAGCAATTGTTTCTCCAGGTAAGTCGAGGCAGGCCCAGAGGAAAATCATGAACCTAACATATTGCCGAGAACATTTGAATGAATGAACATTTCTTTTTTTAAAGAATGTACTTTATTTTTATTTTGTGTGTATGAGTACGTTACCTGCACATAGGTAAGTGTACCTATGTCGTACAATGCCAGCAGAGGCCAGAACAGAGCATCAAATCCCCTGGAACTGGAGTTACAGACAGTTGTTAACTGCCATGTGGGTGCTGGGAACTGAACCCAGGTCCTCTACAAGAGCAGCCAGTGCTGGTAACCTCTGAGTCATCTCTCCAGCCCCATGATGAACATTTCTTGACTGTTTACTATGTGCCAGGCCTTGTGCTAAACACCTTATATCAACTAAGCCTCATAGCTTAGTACTATTATTACTGCAGAGGAAGAAACTAAAGCACAGAGAATTATATTTGTCTAAGGAGACTGGGTTGGGAAATGGGACAGGCAGAGTTTTATCTGGTGATCTGGCCCCAAAACCTTCGGCACTTGTTGTTTTATTAGAACTTAAGGAGGGACATGATGGAAGACTTCTGTAGTCCTGTGTGCCCAGGTTGGAGTGGCCCTGAGGTGTTGGCACCCACAGTTACCCGAGGGAAATTAGATCTTTGGTCAACTCTGTCCTTCTGCTAAAAGCATCTACCAATCCTGGAGCTCCAATGAGAGGTGGCAAAAGAGAAGTGGCCACTACTCCCTAAATTAAACTGGGTACTCAGGCGTGGTATGTTTCTCCAGATAAAGGGCTTTAGTTTCAGTTTAATAAAGGTACGTGGCAACTAGCTGGCACTTGGACCCAAGTGTCTGTTGTACTGCTTCAGTTCACAAGGGGTCATGGGGGAACTTTGGGTACTGGTTTTAAATTCTGACTTGGCGTATAAAGTTCCTTCTTGCCGAAGCTTCCTATGTCTGAGTGGGTGCGGGACAGTAGAGGTTTAGGGAGTTGCATAAGAAACTTAATTTTTAAGATCCTCCTTTCATATATATTAGTCACCCTAACCCAGGAGTTGGTGACAGTAATTCCAAATAAAGAGTCCAGTGCTTAATTCCATGGACATGGACGAGTTATGCTTTGGCAACTACTTGAGCCTTCCTTTCCATGCGTGTGGGTGAAGAGCCACTTTCCCAGGCGGTGTTCTAGACACAAGCAATCCAAACTTGAATGAGACGTGGCCCATGGTATGGCAGAGACCAAGATCTAATGGTGGAAATAGATGTATAAAATAATCTCCATATGATGTGCAATGGTTGAACTGCTCTGTAAGCAATTAACTCTGCCGGCAGAGGGCATTTGAGCCAGGTATGGAAAGGGGGACCTTGGTAGAAGGTAGAGCAGCGGCAAAAGGGAAAGCAAAAGATTGTTTTCAAGATTCTGAAAATACTCATCATGGCTGCATCTTTAGGACATATTAAAAGAATCAGGCTTTAAAAAATATATTTATTTTGTGTTTATGAGTGTTTGCTTTCATGTATGTATGTGTCCTTTGTACATGCCTGTGGCTCATAGAGATCAGAAGAGGGTGCTGAATCCCCGGAACTGGAGTTACAGACTGTGGTGAGCTGCCACCTGGGTACTGGGAACCAATCCTGATCCCCTGCAAGAGCAGCTAACCACTGAGTCATCTCTCCAGCCCCAGGTTTCTGTTTTTTAAATTAAAATCATGACTCTGGTATAAACATGTAGTGAACATATCTCAGAGATTTTATTAACTCATTCATTACATCTTTCCAGTATAAGATATAAAAGTAGTTCAAAGGAGCCTCCAGAGACTTACACAAGGAATGATATATGAGTTTGCCAGTGACACAGAGTTGCTGTCTTCTGCAGAAGACAGGGAATTGACTACATCGTTTCCTGGATAAAATTAATTTACATCTCTATGAGCAAGAATAATTTCCATTAGAATCAGTGATCAGTTTTCAGCAACTTGCAGAGTGTAAAATCATAAAAGATACCAACTCCTAAAGAACCAGATACCCAGGGGCTGAAGAGAGGGCCTCAGTAGTTACAGAGTACTGAGGTTGGATTCCCAGCACCCATATGGTGGCTAAGGACTGTCTATAACTCCAGTTCCAGGGGATCCAACCCCCTTTTTCTGACCTCTGCAGGCATTGCTTGACATGGGTGTACTTACATGTATACAGGCAGTGCACTCATACACATAAAATAAAACATAAAGAATCAGATGCCCTAGAAGGACATGGTAGACAAATATTTAGCATTCTATTAAAAGACACTCAGACCTAGAATTCCACCTACTTGGTAGGCTGAGGCAGGGGAATCTCAAGTTCAAGGTCAGCCTGAGCAACTTAGTGAGACCCTGTCTCAAAAAAAAAAAAACAGGGAAAGAGCTGAGGATGAAACTCGGTGGTGGAGTGTTTACCTGTCCTTAAGAGGCCCTGGATTCCAAAATAATAAATTAAAAGAACGGAAGAAAATGAAAACAAAGGACACCCAGTAATGTTTTTTATCCGTTTCAAACTCTACTACCTGTTCTTTTTTTCTTTTTGTTTTCTTTTGACACAGGGTCTTACTATGCAGACCTGGCTAGCCTTGAACTCATAGAGATCCACCTTCCTCTGCCTCTGCCTCCTGACCTTGAACTCATAGAGATCCACCTTCCTCTGCCTCTGCCTCCTGAGTACAGCAACTAAATGTGTGTGCCACCTGTTTTCTTGACTGGCCAAGCAGGGAAGCACAGGAGATGAGATTAGAGGAGTAGGTGGCATGCGCACACTTAGTGTGCCTTGTTAAAGACTCAAACTGGTTCCTAAGAACTTGGTGAGCCAGTCTGTATTTTTAAGAGGTGAGTACAGTTAGTCCTTGGTAACCTGGGTCTCATATTTGTGGATTCATCCAACTACTGACTGAAAATAATTGGGAGAAAAAGTTGTCCATAATGAACATCTACAGACACTTTTTTTCTTCTTGTCATTCCCTAAACAAGACAGTTAAAATAAATATTCATAGAATGCATAGTGTTGAATATTAATAGTACATGAGAGGATGTATGTAAGTTACAGGTAAATAGTATATATACTATATAATAGTATATATATATATATATATATAGTATTTATACTATATATAAGAGACTTGGGCATCTGCAGATCCTGGCATCTGAGGGGAGTCCTGGAACCATGCCCATGTGGATCCCGTAGGACAACTGTGTTTGTTCAGAAGTGGTCTAGGTGCAACCAAGCAAAGGCTCAGAGGGACCAAGAGGACAAACTGGTGAGCCTTTGTACATGATCCTCTTGCCAGGGAGTCTTCCTTCCACAGAATTCCACCTGGCTTGGTCTTAGGCTACTGCATAAGATCTCAGCAGCCCGTCCCACTTCTTTCCCCTCCGCCTTTCCTGTGTTCGGAAGCACTGATCACCTCGCATCCTTATTTTGTACAGTGTCTACACTCACCTCACAACCCCCGAGTGTAATCTCTACAAGGCAGGAATTCTTGTCTTTTGTGTTCACTACCTTGTCCCAACCTTTGGAGTAGAACTTGGCACAGAATGAGCATTCGATCAGTTTCTGCGGAAGGAGGGAGTGACTGAGTCCAGATTCTAGAGGAAGGTCTGATGCCTGAGAACTAGGTCACATCCTGTTCTTTTCTGCCTCTGTGTTTTTTGTTGACTAGGTATGATTGCTAGACTGCCCTAGCATTTTAATGAGCTTGTGCTCATGACAGACCCTCTGAAATCTCTAGAGAAAATACCCATATGGGAAAGTCAATGTGTGTGTTTCTCAGTGTTCATAGGTGGCCAAGTCTAGTCCTTCTCTTAGCACCCTAGGGAAGGAAGAAAGGAAGCCATTGAGAAAGGAAACTAGGGGGAAGAAGAACCTCTGTATCCTAGAAAGGAGAAATCAAGGACTATAGATGTGTCCAGGGGAGCCAATCCAGACAGATTGGATGAGCAAGGCCAAGCAGGAATGATGGGGTGGTAGGAGGAGGTAGCTGTCTGTTCGGGGAAGCCAGCAGTTGCTCAGCTCTAGATGGTGGCTACCGTGCAGAGGTGATTTGGCAGATCTCCCATTCCCAAGTGCAGTCATCTGTATGGAATGGCCATGCTTTAGAAAGAGTAGAGTCTAGGACTGGGGAGATGGCTCAGTGGATAAGGAGAAGCTGGTTCAGCTCCCCAGAACTCAGGTAAGTTGGGCACAGTAGTGCATGTCTGTAATCCCAGTTCCCCTGTAATGAGATGGGAGTCAGGGACAGGAGAATCCCTGGAAGCTTGTGGACCAACTAACCTTTGTGCACAGAGGCAAACAGTAAAGAAACCCTGTCTCAAAGAAGTTGAAGATAGGGACTAACACCAGCGATTGTCTGCTAACCTCCACACACATGTTGTAGCATATGTAAACCTGCACTTACATACTAGGTAATGCTAATGAAAGAGGTGTAAGATGTTCCTGGTGCCCTTAGGAGCTGCTACAACCTGGGATGGGGCGTGCCTTTCTCTTCTTCCGTCCTATACCTCATCTTCCAGCAGAGGGCGAAGCAGAGGTGGATGCTCTGGAGGTGACTGAGCCTGTCTGGAGAGGGGGCAAGCCCTGATGACACAGGTCTTTCCAAAGGTCACAACGTTTTGGCTTGTGGCCTGGGACCATCATGCTACCTTAGTAAAGATTTTGGAATTAAAAAAAAAATGTTATTAGTGCCTGTAATGGATTCAAGGCTTCCCTGTTGAGATGCGAAGGAAACCTGTATATTTTGGAGGTAAAGAGGAAGGAGCTCAGACAGAGGGAACAGCATATGCAAAGGTCCCACCTGTGACTAGAGTCTAGTGTTGCTGAAGCAGAGAGGAGAGTATCATGTTAGCATGTTAGAATGTGAGATAGATTTGTCTACCAGAGCCATATTATGCAGGACCTTGTGTGCAGATTAAAGACATTTCATCTTCAGCAAAAGGGGAAGTAAATGAAATGTCTTAGCAAGAAAGTTCAGCGGGGATGTGATTGTTTTTCCATGTTAGAAGGGTCCTTTTGATTGTGTTGGAGGAAGGACAGAGAGCAGAGAGGAGCGAGCAGGTAGGAGGTGACGGGGGAAGTCACCCTGTCTCTGTGGTGGTTGTATCTGCCTTGGGCAGTGAGTAGGGGTAGACAACTTGTGTGGACTGCATTGTTTGTCCCCCTGAAGCCATTCTCACCTGGAGGTGATCTTAGAGAAAGAGGAAGCCCTGAAAGGCACTGCCTTGCTCCTTTTTTAGTGTTCTGCCTGGTGAGGGACATCCAGGTAGGTCCCCAAGGCTGCCCTTCCTCTCCCAGCTTGAACTGGAGGGGATGCTTCACTGCAAGTCTCTAAGAACTGCTTATGAGGGGTAAGGCTTATTTATTTTGGTGAGAAAAGGCCATGGATAATTTATTCAAGGAGATAAAAACCAGTATGTGATCACTGTGTAGCAGAAACTGGCTTCTCACAGCTACAAAGGCATTTGTGGCTGTTTTATGCTTGGGCTCACACTCAGAAGACTGGAAGAATGCTTTCAGAGGTTCTGCTGCTCCAAACACTGGAGATATCAACTGTCCCTGTACAGTAATAACAAGTTAAACCAGTCAGCCCTGGGTTCCTGCTCCAACTGGCTCCTTGTCTGTGTAAGGGGGTGTGTGTCTGGCTGCAAGTAATTAGAATTACAGCCTTTACCTTGAATCAACCTTAGCCAAAAATGCAGAGAAAATGCAGTCGTTCCCTAAGGAACTCCATGGAATAGTCATGATCTAATGACCAAAGGTTGTAGTCATGACTGAGTACCCTCCAGAAATGTCTAAAGTGACAAATAGCAAGCCTTTTCCACAAAGGATCAGTTTGGAAAGATTTTGGTCTATGCAAATCAGAGGCAAAATTGAAGATTTCGTGTAGGTACTTCTATGATCATTTAAAATGTAGCTCTTAGGTGACTCAGTGGTTAAGAGCAAGCACTGCTCTTCCAGATGACCTGAGTTTGGTTCCCAGCACCTCCATTGGGCACCTCACAAACTCCTGTACCTCTAGCTCCAGAGGATCCAATGCCTCTGGTCTCTGTGTGCACTTGCATTCATGGGCACATGACCATATATGTATGCATAATTTAAAAAACATAACTCTTCAGAATTACAATTGCACTCTGTGAACTCTAGATTGTTGACCCCTGTTGTAAACGCTGTTAAGTAGCCCTAAGTCTCCAGCCAAACACCTGCTTTCAGCTACTCTGTTTCCCAGATAAGGTTGACTACCCAGAGGACCTCATAGCCGGAAGGAGGAAAAACCGGGAGGGGGGTGTTGGGCCATTGCTCTGGTTGGCTGGCAAGTCCTTTTCCTACCCATAAGGGGACAGGATGTGATTTATTTTTTAATAGTAAAAACATGTCTTTGGGGGAAGATGTCAACATGTCAACACAGTGGCCAACCCCAGGGTCTTACCAGCTCAGGTCAGGTCACCATTAGCTTCTTGTGCTCATCCTTATCACAAATGTCCAAATTGCCAGGGATTTCTGTCCCCCTAAAGCCATCAGGCTAGCTTTCAAGATGTTTTTATGCCTCTGTCTGTGTGACTAAGCATGTTCCTTAACATTTCTGAGCCTCTATGTCCTTAGCAGCTGCCTTTCAAGTATACCATGAGGGGAAAGGAAGTGATTGATTATGCTTATGAACACCTTTGTGTTCTCTCTCTCTCTCTCTCTCTCTCTCTCTCTTGCCTCTGCTCACTGCTGGTTTCCTTTGTTCTGTTCTTTCTTTGATAAGGCTGAAAAAGAGGAGCAGGAAGGCATGGATGGAAGCCCTCGATCAGTGGTCAGACAGGAAAAAGGGACAGAGTCCTCTGATCCAGAAAGCACAAGGACAAAGAAGGTAAAGTTGTTCCAGATATTGGTGTGATTGTCATATTTCCCATCAGAGACTCAGTCACAGGTGCCCCTGTCATGCCTGGGAGTGGTGGTATGAAATGTGTGTAAATCTCCACCAATCGCCCTGACTCTGGGGGAATGGCTTTGTGGGACCTTTGGGTATCTTCACCGAGGAAATCTTCAACAACATGTGTGGGCTCTGCCTCCCTCTCCAGCAACTTGGCTGTTCTGCTAAAAGAAACATGTGCCCAAAAAAGACGCAGGCTTCAGAGCTGGGCTCTCAAAATAGGCAGGTCCCTAAGGGGGTAAGGAGATGCAAGTACCCAGGTTGGGGTTCTGACCTCAGCAGGCCCAGACTCTGAGATTAATAAGACATATTCTATGCTTTGTAAAGAGTATTTTACCTAGTTAAAAATCAAAATCCAATTACAGTCTTCCTGGGCTGGGCTTCCACGGCCAAAAGAAATGTCCCTGGATGATGGCCAGCTTCATGCCTTTCCGGTCAAGGGAAGCTGATCTTCTAATCTGTCTGCCCAGCCCTGTAGGCTGCTGGGAACACTGAGGGGAAAATATAGGAGTGTTCAAGTGTGAGCATGGAAGTTGCACCTTTGCTGAGAGAGGGAGGTGGAAGAACTTTGTGGGTGACTTCAGTATAGTTACCTTTAGTGATAGCCACATATGCAAGGAAACAGTTCCAATAAGTATTTAGCATTTGTAACTTATTCATTCATTCAAAACTTTATTGAACATCAATTATGTACCAGGTGGTTAGAACTCTTTGTGTCACTTTAAACAAAGGCTTGTTCCAAAGCTTGTGTCACTTTGGGCATCCTCCTGAGGATATGTCAGCGATGTGGGACTCGAGTAGCTCACATCCCCTAAGTACCTAGTAAATGCTTCCCAGGGAGAAAGGGAAGCCTTGTGGCTTGAGGGATCTGAGTTGAATACTCTCAGCCACAATCTGATGTCCATTCTGCATTTTCACACAGGAACAAGATTGGGAGAGTGGAAGTGAGGCTGAGGGGGACAGCTGGTACCCCACAAATATGGAGGAGCTGGTCACAGTGGATGAGGTAGGGGAAGAAGAAGATTTCATCATGGAACCGGATATCCCAGAGTTGGAAGAAATTATGCCTATTGCCCAGAAAGACAAAATCTGCCCTGAAATATGCCCTTGTGTGGCAGCCACTTTAGATCTGGACTTGACCAAGGATGGAGAGACCACAGGGAATGGGGCTGCAGAAATCAGCTTCAAACTGCCCAGGCAACTGTCTTCTGCTTCCACGCGCTGCCCCAATGACACAGACGTGGAGATGCCTGGCCTAAATCTGGATGCTGAGCGGAAGCCAGCTGAATGCGAGACAGGCCTCTCACTGGAGGACTCAGATTGCTACGAGAAGGAGGCAAGAGGAGCAGAGAGCTCAGATGTGCGTCTGGCCCCCACAGCCCAGCAAATGTCTTCCCCCCAGCCAGCAGATGAGAGGGCCGGGCCGTCTAGCCCCTTTCTCGATGACTGCAAGGCCCGGGGGACCCCAGAAGATGGGGCTCATGAAGTCAGCCCCCTGGAAGAGAAGGCCAGCTCCCCCACTGAACGCGACCTCCAAGGCCAGGCTTGCCAAGGCGTGTTGACCGAGGGTAACTATCTTCCGTTCCCTCATGGGTGGCTGGGCGGATTGGACCACTGCTCCCCTCGAGATGTTAGGGCATGTGCAGGCTGGAACAGACGAGATGTGAGCTTTCAACTCACCTTAAAGCCAAGACAGCCTTGTACTAACAGAAGCAAGCCTCTGAAGGCCTGGTTAAACGTTTAGAGCTTTTAGGCAAATAGTGTGCAAGAAATTAGGTAGGAGGTCGCCTGTGTTCTAAGAAGCAAACTCAGATAGGCTAAACGTCCCTATTTGTGGGTGCCCATGTAGACATGGGCAACTAAGATCAGGCTGAGTTTTCAGCAAAGGGAACTTGGATTCGTTGGGATCAGCTGGCTCCCCATTCCTGTGCAAAGGAGACCCCTTAGCTTGTCTTTTTGTGATAGGAGAGGGAGTGTGGGCAGAAGAGGCATACACAGGGAGGGAGAAGGTCTTTGCCAAAGGGTTTGGCTTGCTCCCCTTTACTACTTCAGACCTGTTTTTCTCCAGTGTCTGATAGTGATACAGGATCTGTCCCAGGAACAACTCTACCTCTACCGGAGGTGATGTTGTGTCTATGCTTGGCACTGTGACATCATGAACTAGGGAGTCTAAAATAGGCTAAGCCCTGGCTTCACTGCCAAATGGAAACAGATCCATCCAGGGCTCCTGCAGGGTGGCGGGAGGGAGAGCAGCCCTTAAGACTCTCATAGTGAAAGTAATTAGAGATTCATTTTACAGAAAGCTCATGGCATCACCGAGGCTGAAGTAAGACTTATGGGGCAGAAAATAAACATTTCAACCCAGAGCCTTGTGGGTGGCACTAGCTGGTGGGTGACCCGGAGGCTTGGGCTCTCCTCCATGTCAACCTGACCCAAGCTGTTTTCACCTGCCTGGATCCCAGTTGCCATGGAAACTCTGCCTTGATCAGCCAGCTTGTTGCTAGAGAAACGAAGAGGCCTAGAGCAGGCATAAGTGAAGAAGCACTGGTATTTTCAACTCCCTCTGATGGAGCCCCCTTTATTTTGTGGTACAGGCCTTAACACGTGCTGGTCTTGGTGGTTTATTAGCGTACCCAGCGTTTGGTGTTCCTATTTAATAGCATTGCTT
Organism: Eospalax fontanierii; assembly: GCA_035773235.1. Taxonomy (NCBI): domain Eukaryota; kingdom Metazoa; phylum Chordata; class Mammalia; order Rodentia; family Spalacidae; genus Eospalax; species Eospalax fontanierii. The sequence goes on along the minus strand of CM069544.1, from coordinate 11,257,700 downwards.
CACAAGCCTGGGGGTGAGAGCGGTATTGCCCTTTTGGCCAGTCTTGGTGGATGGGGGATGTCAGCACAATTTCTTCCTTTTAAGAATTCTTTTACCTACAGAGATGGAGCGATACTGATTTGGGAGTAGTGGAGGGTAGATCGTGCCAACTGCAGGCAGTCCCCCCTCCTCCCTGGGCCAAGTGCAAAGATGTGCCAAGTTTTATTGTGTGTGGCATGTTTTTGGCAGAGGAAAATAATCTTAATTATAGTGCTTTGGTTCTAATTAGCAGTCCTAGCCCTAGCCTCATGTGATTAAGCAGTCCAAGGGACAATTCCCAATCATACAGTGCTGGGAATAGAATTACAGGACTCTTTGAGGCCTGCTGTGTTTCATTAGGGACACCCCTGCCCCCTGGCTTATATTTTGCAGAAAACTCCAGGTACATGGAAATGAAATCTCTGGATGTGAGATCACCAGAATTCACCGAAGTGGAACTAAAAGAGCCCCTTTCTTTGCCTTCCTGGGAACCAGAGGATGTGTTCAGTGAACTTAACATTCCTCTAGGTAGGTAAAATAAACAGTCCTTCCTGAACTTCAGCTCTAGGAAATGACAGTTCTAAAGCAACTTTGAGGGGCTGGAGAGGGCTTTTTGTCATCGTGGTGTCGTTGTTTTCAATGTGTGATGCAATAACCTATATTTGCAAGATGGTAAACTTGCTTGCAATTTCAGGCTCCCATGGTAGACCTGATTGATACCCATGGGACTGAACCTTGACTAGCACAGCAGTGAGACCCAGAGCTACTGGAGACCTATTTCCCCATCAGGAATGCTTTATTCTTGACCATGCAGAGACAAGTCCAGGCAAGAAAACTGAGGTCCAGTGGCCTCCATATAGTCAATTGAAATGAACCTCCTCTGCTATCTTTCCTCTTTTCCTTGTCCTGTATTGTATCAAAACAATGCTACATTTTTCTCTCAAAGAGACCTAGGCCCATTCATTCATAGATGCTCTGTGTCCTCAGCCTGAGCCTTAGTCTCCTCATCTGTAACAGGGAGTTGGACCAGTCAATGGGTTTTCAGTGATGGAAGTAACTGAGGAGGGTTGCACTAGCAGAGCCACCTAGACGGAGATCCTTCCACCCCCGTTGACTTTGAAAGGTTGGAAAGCAAAGAGATAAAGGAGGAGGAGTTGCTCTTTAGAGGGAGAGCTAGGGAAAGCATCTCTTAGGAAACTATCACAAGGTAGTGTGGGAAACCAATGGTCACATGGTCACTCAGGGCGGACCCACCAGTGTGGTCAGTCTTTCTAGCCAAGTTTCTCCTTTACTTTTCTTCTCCTAAAAAATAATATCCTCCTGTTTATTTACCTGAAGTGTGCTGTTTGTGCAGGGTCAGATTTGAAGACCATCAAATTTTGTTTTTAAAAATGTTGCATAATATCTCTCAATGTGAAATGTGTGTATAAGCATTGTAGGCATGTGGTGCCTGCACATGAGTGTGGGGATGCATGTGTACCCCTAAATGTGATACTGAGACTGGAGGAGGGCATCAGACATCTTTATCATTCTCTTGGAACCGGAAAGCCACCATTTTGGCTAAGATGGGATCTGCCATTTTAAGTTCCTGAGATCTGCCTGTGTCTGCCTGCCAATGCTGGGGTCTCAGGCACGTACAATCATTCCTGGCTCTTTACATGAGTTCTGGACAACTGAAATCCTCATGTGTGCAGAGCAAGGGCTCTGTGCCACTGATTCCTGTCCCCAGCTCTCCCAATACAAATATTTTTAAAAGCAAAAGGGAGACCCTTAGAATGAATCACGATTCTCTAAGGCATTTAAACTCTGGATACCAATGTTGCAAAACCTGCCTCTCAGAAGCTACAGTTCATTCATGCATGGAGTCACTCAGCAAACATTTACTGGGTCATGGGGCACTGTGCTGTGCACCCTGGAGGCATCGAGAATGTACTAAGTCTCAAGCCAGCCAGGAACTTGGAATCTAATTGACACAAGCAAAAATTAAGAGTGAATCCTTCTTTCTGATACATTATGTCTTTTCATTACTTTTTTTTAATTACAGAAAATGCAGAAGCTTATTATAACAAGTTAAAAAATAAGGCCCAGATGAGGTCCACGTTGAAGGTCTTAATCTTGTCCTTCCTCAGACTCAGAGATGGCCACTGTCAGATCCACAGCTCTGGTTTTCTCCCACAAAATAGGACCGCAGTGTATACATCATGTTCTGTGTTGTTTTGTTTCTCATAACCAGGTCCTTTCACGTCCGTACACAGAGAGCACAGTTTTTAAACCACTGAAAATATTCCATCATAAAATCTGCACCATTAATTGCTGATCCTTTTCTCTACTGGTGAACACTCTGGTGGTTTCCCGTTTGTCGTTTATACGTTATGAAAATGTGGTAATAGCTAAGCTCTTATTTATCGTTCTCACTCACCACGCAGTATTCCTAAAACTTTGCAGCATATATTAATTCATTAACACTCCCTGAACACCCATGAGATAGGTGGTATTTTTTAATCCCTACTTTACAGATAAGAAATCTGAGATGAAGAGTTAACAGAGCTCCTGCGTCGGAAGGACTGGAGTCAGGATTCAAATTCCAGTAGTGTGTTCTGACCCTCTGTCCCCTGCCGTCCAGATGTGCTTGTTTAGTTCCCTTTGTGTGCTTGCCAGCATTTCTGTGAAACAGGATGCTAGCCAGGTGGGGGAGCATTGTGGGGGCCGTATATATTTGCATGTAAAATTTTTATAATTGCTACTAAATTGCACTCTACAAAGGAGATAGAAGCTTGCAGAGCCACCTCAAGGGAAAGTTCCCATTCCCTACCTCTTTGCCAACTTCAGATATCAGGTTTTAATCTTTGCTAACCTGTTGGGAGGAAAATCGTACCTCATTTTACTTAAACAACTGTATTGAAGTACAGTTGGCATACAGTGATGTAAACGTATTTAAAGGGTGCACTTTGGTCTCTTTGGGCCTGTGTATGCACCTGTACTGCGCTGTGGATTTGGGTACAACACGTTCTAGTTTTTCATCTACCTGGTGATGGACATTTGGATTGTTTCCAGAATGGGCCATTACAGATCATCTTCAAATAACTTGGAAAGCCTTGGTTTATTGGTCTCCACACTCTCACACCCCCAGGAAGGGTTTGGTACTGTCTTCTCTGGTTGACAGGTGAGCACACTACAGTCCAGAGACTTTTCTCAAGGACACATATCAAGTTCAGGAACTTGGGATATCTGCTCTCTGACCACCCTAATATCTGCCTTGCGGTTCAGGCACAGTATAAGAAAGGCTATTTCTATGGGAAGTTAAGAGCAAGGATTCTGTCCTCTTATTCCTGAGTTCAAATCTTATCTCTGCTACATGATGGCTGGATGACAAATAGCAACCTCTTTAACCTCTCTGCTTAGAGTTCTGCATCTCTGAATGTCATAGAAGCCTCCCAGCCTACCATGTAGACTTACGTTGAAGAAGAAATGAATGAGCATATGTAAGGTCTCTTAGGAATGACTAAAGGGTTATTTTGGGGTTACTGTTTATTCCAAAATCACTTGTTGAGACCTGCTGTGGGACTGCAAACCCTTCACCCTCTAGGGTTGGTCACTACTGCAGAGAGATTTCAAGAAATGTTCAGGTCATTGTGGAGAGCACAAAGGTGAAATACAGGATGCCAAGGACTGGGCACCCCACTGGAAGAAAAGGGAGGTTGATCCTGCTGTCAGGGAATGGGGATATTCATGGTTGGAGGAGGGCACTGGGCACCACTCGTGTGATTCAAGCCTGTTCTGCATGACCCCAAACAACATGAGCCTGCCAAGGCCTGCTCTTTCCAGAACCAAATAGCTTCGCTGGCAAAAAGTGAGCCTCCCCCTCTCTCCAGCTCGAGCTTTACTAGTATGACAGAGTCATAATTACCCATGCCAGGAGCTATTATTAGGAGGCAAATGCAGCTTTAATGACGGCACTTAATCGAGGCTGAAGAAATGGAGGACTCAGTGACTGCTGAGCTCGCTGGGGCTGTAGCAGTGTTGCCTCTTGCTGCACTTCAGATCCCCACATTCAGGCTTCCAGAGGCAGTGGTAGCGAGCATGGCTCCCCACCCACCTCTCTGGGTTTTCTGTGGTGGGCTTCCATCCCCTTAGGGATGCCCTGCCCTCACTTCTCTTTTTCCATGGCTGTCTTTTGATTCCTGGAATGACCCAACTGCCTGGGCAGGGCCTGGGAAGAAAGTTACTACTGAATTGTGGAGGTGGTTCTCTGGGCAGCCTTGATGACAGGCTGGAGGGGTAGGGTGGGGAGGGGAAGGCCAACACTTAGACACTCGTTTTCTGAGCAGATCTGTTGAAGAAGTGTTCTCAGACTAATGTTTTTCTGAGCACGAGGCAAACTGACAGGTGCTTCCTCACAACACCATGTGTGGCATTAGTTTTCCTATTTTATAGATGAAAAACTCATTTCAGAGAGGTTCAATAATGTCTCTGAGGCCACACAGCTTAAATAAAATTCCTGGGCCTCTCTGAACCTAAATGCCATTTTCTCTCTACTATTACAGTGCCTTGCAAGCTTTTTGGCTTCATTTTTTTGTGGTGCTGTGTCACACACAGCTCCGCAGGTGGTGGCTGTACTTCTCTGGTCGAACAGGGCTGTGGCTGTCCTCTTTGACTCCTGCTTCAGGCTCTGTGGACTCCCCTGAGGCAGCTATCACCTTCTGGTGATCCCAGGACATGGAGAGGGAGTCTATAGTCTGGTCTCCAGGGGCATCCCCAGAGCTCTGTTCCTGCTCTCTCTGCCCGCCCACCCTGTAGGGTCTGAGACAGGATGGATCAGAACACTTTCCCAGCACCTTTGGGTGGTTTTGAGTCCCTGTGGAGTAGCAGCCAATCCAAAGCTGTCTCAATAACAGCAGAGAAAGGAGGTGGGCCTCGCTTACTGTCCCTCACTGTGTAGTCTGGAGCGTATTTGTTAGGTGGGGGAGAAAGTTGGGTGCCGCTCCCCACCCCCATGTTTATCCTTTGCCCTAGGGCTGGAAGGAGTGGAGGGAAGGAAAAGACACTGAGCCCCATTTAAGCAGCTTGAGTGAGCAACACCCTCTCACTTCTGGGACTGCTGCAGGCTTGGAGGGCTGGGCAGGCAAAGCAGCCTTGCAGTTAATCCAAGTCCCAAACTGCAGTGTAGCTCTCTGGCCTGGCAAGCTGTAGAGTCGGCTCCCTCCCTTCTCTTCCCCTCCCTCCAAGCTGCTCTGCACACTAACAAGTAACCTTATTGAGATGGGGGAAAAAAAAGAGTTCTAATTACAAGTTTAGGCTGTGTCTCCATGAGAGGGTCTCCTGTGTAGCAAGCACAAAGTGAAGGAAGAGGAGGAGCCGGGCTGTGGCGAGGAGGCCAGCCCAGAGCCCACAGGATTGGAGATCTTGTCACCCACCTCTCTGGAGAAGTTGCCCTTCCCCCTTTCTCCTTTCCACACAGGGTGGTCAGATATCCCAGCACTGCCCACCTCCAGCAGAGGACAGGGAAACAGCCCCAGTCTTCTGCTGGGTTCTGCTTACACACAAGGAAAGCTCCCATCCAGCAAGTAGAACCTGGGCGCCTCAGGCTTGGCGCCTTGGGTCTAGTTCCATGGGGGACCTACTTTGCACAGCCCTAGTACCCTACTCTCTTTAGGGAGCGTTGCCATCAGATACGCTATGTGCTGGGCCCGAGTTCATCTTACTCCCTTTCTGGTGAGGAAGTTAAGCCCCGTAGTGGATTAGGTTTATCTGGACCCTTCGGATCTAGACTCTTCCACTCCGATAACTATTTCTTCAAGAGAAGTGACCCAGGGACACTTTCCTGGAGGCTGGCCCAGCCACCGCCACTTCAGAGATGAGTCTGCCTGTAGTCCTGTCACTTCCTGATGGCCAGGTCCCCACTGTTTCTTGTTCTTACATCAAAAGTCCCCCTCCTTGAATTCCAGAATGCATATTTAATCAATCAGAAACTAAATGCTATCATTTGATGGTGAAATATAAAGAGTGAAGGAAGGGTGGACATTTTTATGATACACTTTGTGAAAAAGAGACGATAGAGAATTGCATTTTGGGTATAATTAAAACTGCCCCCAAACAGCAGGGCATGGTGGCACATGCCTGTAATCCCAGTACTCAGGAGGCAGAGGCAGATGAACCTCGGTGAGATGGAGGTCAGCCTGGTTTACATAGCATGTTGAGGCTAGCCAGGACTATCAAGTGAAACCTTGTCACAAAACAAACAAAACAACATAGCTCTCCCCAATGTCCTATATAGCAATAAATAACATGACAGGAAATATTTTGTTAAATATCTTTTACTTTCAAATTTTTCCTTAGTAAAAATGATTCTAAAAAGGAAAAGATAATTCTAGAAACAACAACAATAAAACAAAATACAGTGAATCCCTCCAGAATCTTGGTCACAAAGGCAGAGACATGTAGACATGAAATCCTAAGATGTCACAGACACCTCCTTCTTCCTCCTTTCCCCAGGAGCAGGTTGACTGAAGAGGACTGTACCCAGATTCCCAAAGGCAGGACACAGGGCGTATAAATGCCAAGTGCCCTCCACCCAGCATTCTCAACCACCTGTGAATGAAGAAGGCACTTACTTTCCTTTGTGACTGTGTTGTAAATGTGACTGAGGTTAGAGTTGGAGGAGCTAGGTAACCCTAAAGTCAACAGCCAATGAGGGGTGGAGCTCTTGCTCTTGATTCTTTTGAACTCCTGCAAGTGGCAAAACCACAGGGGCTTCCTGCTGCTTTCCTAATGCTGGTCCATGCCGCACCCTTCTCTAGGAGTGGAGTTCGTGGTTCCCAGGACTGGCTTTTATTGCAAGCTGTGTGGCCTGTTCTACACAAGTGAGGAGGCAGCGAAGGTGAGCCACTGTCGCAGTGCTGTCCACTACAGGAACTTACAGGTAACTGTCTACCTTCCTTGCTGCACAGCGTTTGGGGTTCCCCAGTCTTCTCATGTGGGCCAGGCACTTAGAATCTTGCCTCTGACTTGTATTGAGTACATATCTTCAGGGCCTGGCATAGTGATTTGCCATTCCCTAAGCATACCTTTCGGACACACTTTCTCTAAGTTGGTATCTCCTCCCACCATGCCTGACTCTACCAGGCTGATCCACATCCTGGCTACATCCCATGGGCACACAGAGCATCATGTATGCTTTAGTACTTACAACCCTCTGTTGGGTGGTTTTTTTTAACATTTGCCTCCCTATCTAGATTTAGCACAATGTGAGATATGCAGGCATTCTCCTGGCACATGGCACAGCTAATCCCTTCCTACCAGGCCTGTTCCAACTGCAGATGTTTCCTTTTCTCTTCTTCCATATGGATAATGTTTTGGAATGAAAACCATAATTTTGCCCTGTTTAAAATGTTCAGACAGCAAATAGTATCACAGGACCTCATACACCCAACATTGTTCTAGGCACTGAGGTACAACATCAATAGATACAGACAAAGCCCTGTCCTTCTAGAGCTTCCACCCTAGTGTACGAGACCAACAATGAATCACAGAACCTTAAATCATATGCTATATCAAAACATAAAACATCATACACAAAAACATACTATATGGACTAGAGATATGGCTCAGTGATTAAGAGCACTGGCTGCTCTTGCAGAGGACCTGGGTTCAAATCCTAGCACTCACATGGTGACTAACAACCATCTGTAATTCCAGATCCAGGGGATCTAACACCCTCCTCTGACCTCTGAGGGCACTGAATGACATGGATGCATTTACATACATGTAGGCAATACACCCATATACATAAAATAAGTATAATAAATAAAAATTTAAAATTGGGGATTTTTTGGAGACAGGTTCCCCTTGTAGCTCCAGCTGTCCTGGAACTCGCATGTAGCCCAGGCTGGCTTTGAACTCTCAGAGGTCCACTTCTCGCTGCTGGGATTCAACTAAGATGCCATTTTTACTTGTTTGTTCTTCAACACACTGGAGATTGAACCCAGAGCCTTAAAAGTATTGAGAACATATTCCGCCCCTAAGTCACATCCCTTAGCCCAGTATAACTGCTTTTTTATACCAATTAGATAAAGCAATGCTGCAAATTAAACAATGAGACTCCATCAACTGAAAATGCATTTTTATTTCAGGGATGTTAACACATTTTAAAAAGTGTCTTAAAATCAATAAACAATGCTGGTGTTCTTTAATACATACCTATCAAATATATGGTTGACTATAATGTGAATGTTTTTCCATGTTTAGCTTCTGGTACAGCAAGGGTTTTTACAAGCATTTCATATGAACTGGAGTGAGCCTCTCAAAACAGCTACATTTTCACTATAAGAACCAGAGTTCAGGGGTAGGGGATGGCTCAGCTGGTAAAGGGCTTGCCATACAACCATGAGGATCTGAGTTTGAATCTCCAGCACTCCCATGAAAAGCTGGGCATGATGGTGCATGCCTATCATCCTAGCACTGGGGATATAGAGACAGGAGGCTCCCTGGTGCTGGATGGCCAGTCCTGAGATAGTGTCTCAACAAAATAAGGTGGAAAGTGACAGAGAAAGACGTCTACCGTCAATCTCCAGGCTACAGACATGCCTACTTGTACACACACGTGAGCATGTATACACATACATACTATACACAGAAGTTAAAAATGATAAACAGAGTTTGATCCACAGAACTCAATCTGTGAAGTGCCCAGGGTATCTTTGCCCTGGTTCCAGGTCAGGCATTCTTGTTGTAGTTAAATCTTTTACAGTGACTGATCTAATGGTTCTTTTTCCTTCTTCTTTATGCATTTACTTTGTATGTGGGGTAGGTATGTATGTGCTATAGTGTGTGTGTGGAAGTCAGAGGACAAATTGCAGGAATTGGTTCTCACTTTCCACCATATGGGTTTCAGGGATTGAATTCGGGACCTCAGGCTTAGAGGTACTCATTCTTACCCATGAGCCATCTGGTGGCCCTGGTCATATGGTTCTTAACCAGGAATGTGAACTAGAATCTTGACATATGTACTAGGTGGCATAGTTAGTAGAATAGGGATGCAGTAACATGTAATTTAAGAAAGTTCTTGAAATGATTACAGTGTGCACATCTCGTTAAGTTCAGATTTGTTTATAATTGAGGAAACTGAGGCTCAAGGAAAAGTTAAAGAATGTATTCAAGGCTGTGCAAATAGTAACTTACTGGGCTTAGGATCCGATCACTTGATTCTTAATTGCTTGTTTCTTTTTACTCTACTAAGCTTGTCTTGGAAACAGATCTGTAATGTTCTGGCCCTGGTCACCATTTGTAAGAGACTGTCACTGGCTGTGCCCAAACACAGTTCATTTAAGCCTCTTAATTTCCCTCCAGAGAGCAGTTGCTCTGTGACCTGGCAGTCACAGGTCTTCTCTCTCCTGGAGGGCAGAGGAGGTGGGGGGAGGCGGGTGTTCACCCCAGCAGGGGATTCAGACTGGATTCTATATAGGCAACTCAGTACAGTCATCTGGCCCCAAGACCCCCTCTTCTGCCCAGACCTGGGGAGGAAGAGCAAGCTGGAAGGGTCGTGGAGACATCCCGGTACTGATTTTCCAAACCTTGCACATTGCTTATTCTTTCTAGTGAAGGCCCAGAGATCTTCATTAAAATTTTTTTACAGTGCTAAAGAACAAAACCAGGACTCTGTACACACTAGGCAAAGATTCTATACCACTAAGTCACATATCAAGCCCAAGAACCTCATTTTAAATAATTGTTCCAATAATTTCAGATGTTTCAATGTGAAAATCTTTAATCTTTTCTCAGTGGAATTGTACAGCCCCAAAGGAGACCACAGAGTTCAAGGTCACTGTCACTCAAAGAATTACAGAGTTCAGAGTTTGCCATTTTTTTTTTACAGGCAGTGGCCTACTCTGTTTTTAGGGCCTTTGGGGCCAAACCCCAGGCAGCTTCCCATTCCCAAAGCAGGCCAGTGACACCCCTGTGGTCCCCAGACACATCAGATGTACACATTGCCACAACCCTTCACGCTGGCCAACCCCAGTTCAGGTTTCCCGGGCACACCTGTCAGGGAGCCAGGAGCCTCTGCCACAGCATTCTCAGATAGGGTTTCTGTCAGTGGCCTTGACAGAATGCCTCTGTCCCCACAGCCTCATCTACTCCACTGCAAACTGCACAACTGCACCTGTGAAAAGTGAAGAATTCAGACGGGGTGCTGGCTGCCTCTTGAGTCAACAACTTATAAAATTAGCACTCACCAGGAGGCCTTGAGTGAGGGTCGCAGATGCTCTGGGAAGCAGGAGCAGGTGGAAGGCGCCTGCATACAGCTTCCAGGAATCCCTGCTGCACCATGGCTCTTTGAGAACACACTTGGAGTGATCTAAAACAGCAAGTGTAGGCCGCATGAGATAGGAATGTGGACACCACTGGCTGTAGCTTTGGAGAAGAGAGCACGTAACGCAGGGCACCATCTACTCAGTATTCCCCAGCCAGGCAGGAGAGAAACCTGGACACTGAGCAGCAGCCTTGTCCACAGGTATCCACTGAGGGCCCTTCTCCCAGTCAAGCTGTACTTACTTCTGAAAGCCATTCTCCTCCTGGAAGGAGGGCAAGGAAGACACTATTGCTCCCATTTAACAGATTAGAAGTCTGTGGCCAGGAAGGATGAAACCCTACTGCTGGCCCAGCTCAGGAGAAAGTTTGATATTCCTGAAAATTTACTCTGTGCCAGGCAATGTGCTAAATCCCTGGTGCCTAAATGTGTGGTGTCTTGTCAGCTTACAGCCCCCAGTCTTCCTCATGCAGGGTTGCTATGGTTACCCTTACTTTATAGTCAGGGATGTTTAGTTACTTGCCCATGGAGAGCTAGAATTTGATCCGATGGCTGAGTCCGCACACTTAGCCACTCACCTGGACCTGATGCTTCTGACTCCTTATCTGGTGCTGTTTATTTATACAGTCCTTGCTGTCCCAACATAGACCACCCTTGTTGGGGCCTGAGACTTTTCCTCATCCTAGCCCACGGCACTGGACCCAGACATTTTAAAGGCAGCCCCAGCTGGCTCATTGGCTCTGACTAGGCACAGCCCTGAGTGTATTTGGAGTTGTGGAGGCAGCCCCCAACTAGAGAGTAGACATACTATTTTCAACTCACTGAGGAACCTCTAAACTCTGCCCCTATAACCTGAAGCTATAGGAAGCAGTTGTCTCTGAGGTTACCGTGGGCTGGTCCTGGGCTTCTGTCTCCCTCCAAGTTCCCTCCTTCTGCTTATGTGTGAACATTGCTGTTCTTTCTGGAAAACAGGTAGCACTGTTATGAGGATTGAGTTTATATAAGCCAGACAGTAAGTATTTGGCACCACATAAGGGCTCGGGGAGGAGTTGCTATGATCAGTGTCTATACTTTCTACTTTTCCTACAAGAGATTCCATTGTTTGTAAACTAACATAATGGGGGCTCTCTCACCATAAGATATATTAGGGTGATCCATTGGTCATGGGTGTTAGAAAAGGGGGCGTAGGTACACTCCCACACTGACATCTCTGTGCCTCTGTTGTCCGTCTCTTCACCACAGAAGTACTTATCCCAGCTGGCAGAGGAGGGCCTGAAGGAGATGGAGGGGACAGTGAGTCCGAGCCCTGAAGACAGTGGAATTGTGCCACACTTCGAAAGGAAAAAGCTTTGATGCTGTTGTTGCCACCACCACTGTCTCTGGAAGATGGACGGAAAGCCTGATGAAGTGAGGCCAACCTGGCCACAGGGACAGGCCTGAGACCAGAGAGGAAGAAGAGCCCGGAAGGACATGGTGCTTGGACTTGTTCCCAGAGATTCATCAAAACACCCTTGAAGTGTCTCTGGGAGCCAACAGCTCGCCTCTGTGGGTCCTGCCCACTAAGATCACCAGCTCCCGTGGGCTCCTGTTTCTCCCCATCATCTTTCAGTTTGCTCTTCTTCCTTCCTGTGATCTCCCCCTCTTGTGCCAAGGTTATTTTCCTTTTCATAAAATCCAGCTTCTCAGGGATTGCTACTGTGCTTAAAGTGTCGATAGGTTATAGCAGATCAGACAAAGCTGCGTCATACAAGGAAAGATTTTAAACAGAAATCCCTGCATGTGGAGAGCCACTTTAGTGAACCTACAGCAGTCTTTCAGCCTGACCTCTGGGTCCAAAGATGGGAGAGCTGAGTCAGGTCCTGTAGTCCTGAGAGGAGCCAGCAAAGAATCAGGTAGTGAGGTACAAGTGACTTCATGAAGGCTTCCTCTGGTTTGGTCATTTTGAAAAGGTCCTGTTTTTCTTTTTTTCGCTGTGCTGGGAACTGAACCCAGAGCTTTGCACATTCTAAACAGGCTCTCTAACCACTGAGCCACATGCCCAGCCAAAAAGTCCTGGGATTTGTTTTTCTTTTGAGGCAGAGTCTCCGCTAGCCCTGGGATTAGCCTGAATTTGTTATGGAACCAAGGATGCCCCTGAACTCCTGGTCTTCCTGCCTCTGCCTCCCCAGTACTGAGATTACAGGTGTTGTGGTGCTATGAATCAAACCAAGAGGTTCATACATGAGTGCTTCAGGTAAGCACTTTACCAACTGAGCGATATGCCCAGCCCTAAATAACTCATGCTTCCTCTCAGTTATTCTAGAAATTCATGAGGTTGATACCTTAAAGTAAATCATAATAATTTTTTGGAGACAAGAAGATCCCCCTATTAGGGAAGTTCTGATCGATTCCATCCAAACTTCCTTCTTCTTGATTTCAGGCAGTGTCTATGTAGGACAGTAACTTTGGTATAAATTCACTTTAACTAAAATTGAGGTCAACCATGTCTTTTCCCTACAGCTAAAGCATCAGGTTCCATAGGCCCAGGGTACGTATTGACCATTGCAATGCACAGCATTGAACAGACACAGCATCAAGGAACTGGCACCTGACCTTGACTCTACTCTGAGGTTCAATAGACCTTATATTAGAATGGTTTCAAAATGAACTCTCAATAGAGGAGAAACTAAAAAATTTGCTTACTGGGTATTTGCAGGTATGTGGATGGAGGGACTGCATGGGTTGGTCACATATGCTGACTTTGTCAATATGTAAGACAGAATTGAGCCCTTATTTCCAATGGAATCAGCACCTTCAGACCCCACATGCAGAGTCTCAGTGGAAGGGTTTGAGACAAAGATTTTAGAAGAAATGAGTTCTGCCAGAGTCACTGAGTGGACCCCCAAAATGTCAGAGGGAGCCTGGAGCTGTCTTCATGAGTGGAGATGCCTTCCCTGGTGTCATCTGTGAGAACTGAAGGAAGCTGGGTGAGTCTGTGTGAGTTCTCCGTTGTTTATGCCCCTAAGTGCAAGCGGGTAGACTGACAGGGATCATGTGGGTTTTTTGTTTTTAATCTTATGCTACAATTCTGTGCTCTGCACAAATAGAAGGATGAAGAAATGATCTAGTTCAACACTAATGTTTTGTCAATGAGGAAACTGAGGCACAGAAAGGAAACAAATGTAGAACCTACAACAACCGGTATAAACCTTGAGGCCTGTGGTCCCTGGCCAGGAGAGGAGTGTTGGGAACCTATGAGAGAGAAGAGTTAAGGTAAAGAGAGGAGGAAATGCTGGTTTGGACAGGAGTGTTGAGAAGTTGGGGCTTTCAAGAAGACTGTATCCAAAGAGAAAAGACTAAAGATTGCTGAGTGTTGTGGTGCACACCTTTAATCCTGGAGGCAGAGGCAGGCGAATCTCTGTGAGATCAAGGCCAGCCTGGTCAACAGGCTAGGTGAGGCTACAGGGAGACCCTATCTCCAAAAGCTGAAAGAAGAAGAAAAACAAAAAACAGATGAAAGATTATGGCTCAGTCCCTATTGTTCCCCTGGAGGATTCCACAATTTTCAACCCAGCATTCTGGTCACCAGCTAAACTTCTCCCATCACTTAGAAAACCTTGGACTCGTGGGAGCAGCTGTTGGTCACCTTCCTTATTTCATCAGCACCTCCATTGGAGACCAGTCAGGGCAGACCTCACCAACTCTGCCAACCCCTATCTCAAGAGTGTTTCTGTGGAAATCCATATGGCCCAGTTGCTTGTAAAATGACCTTCATATTAGAAAACTGAAGAGAGTTCCCTAAAGGGAGAGAAAAAAGGCAGTGTGTACTTTCAATCAGAACCTTTCATTTAAAATCATCAGAGATTCTACACTTGTGTGTGTATATATATTTATTTATTCTTATTTATTTTTATATAATTTCGTTGGCATGACCCTTCACTGACCCTATAATTTGCACTTTTTATTCCTGTGTGTGTCACATACAATGCAGTATTAAAGGCATTCAGGAAAATATTGATTTCTTTTTTTAAAGCTTTTTATCCAGTGTTTTGTCCATCATTTCAAAATGTCTCTCCCCAAGGTTGCTTGAGAATAGTTGCTACCTTGCACAAAAGATTCATTTCTACCCTGGGTTAATATAACAGAAGGCCTGTGTAATTTTATTTTCATTTGTTAACACCTGATTGTTCTCTAGATAGTACACTCAGAGAGTTTGGTGAACTTGAATTTGGTAAGAGCTTCAGCCATTAGATTTCAGTTTCCCATTCTTGGACAGTCCGAGGCAGTGATCTGTAAGATTATACTTGAACTGGACCAGAGTTTGTTTTGTGAGTTTTTGAGAAAAACAAAACCACTAGTTAACTAAGTTTGAATTTGTAAAGTATTAGAATTTTTTGAGTGTCTTACATAAATTGCCCTCACTTTTCCTGATCTGTATAACTGACCCTTGCCAAAGTGTTTGTTTTTACAAAAGGGAAAAAAAAAGGTTTTTAATAAAGAGACTGTGAAAGCTTATGAGTGGCCGTGTGTCATGCAGGTGTCCTTCAACATCTGGTCAGAGTCAGCACCTTGAGGCTAGGATTTGGTTGCTTTTTGGCTTTCAAGTGTATGTATGTATGTGTGTGTGGAGGGGAGTGGGTATGTATGTAGGTCCAAGTATGTGCATGTATGTGTAGGGACAGAGGTTTATGTTAGGCATTTTCCTCATTTAGTCTCCACTTTATTTTTTAGATTTTCATTTACTGTGGGGGTGGAGCCTGCGCATGTCATGGTGTACATATGAAAAGGGACAGATTTTGTGAGTTGATTATTTCCTTCAACTATGTGAGTCCTGAATATTGAACTCTGGGGCTTGGCAGCAAGCATCTTTATCCCTGAGCCATTTCACTGATCCTCCACCTTATTTTCTGAGACAAAATCTCCCGCTAGAGCTTGTCAATTTGGCTAGGCTGGTTGGTCAATGCGCTTCAAGGATCCTCCTGTCTCCACCCACCCCCTTTGCCCAGGGCTGAAGTAAGTGTTCGGGGTCCAAACTCAGATCCGCATGTTTACGCAGCTGACACTTTACTAACTGCATCATCTCCAAAGCCCTCAAATGTTTCAAAGGTTTGATCAGAGATTATAAATCAGCTTCTACTAAGGGCTCAGGTTCTTAGGCAAATACTCTGGACTTCTCACAGACCCTTAATATTGCTACCTTGTGCTCCGTAATCTTTTAGTGACTAAACCCAATTGTCTTAAACTAAGGGTAGGTCATCTTTAGTGATGATGACAAAGATCTGGTAGTCAATGTTGTAGTGGACATAGCTGTCCCAAGCACAGGCCTGGCTCTGCCATCTTGGTTCTGTCACTTCCTCTGGTTCATCTCCTTGGGTATAAAAGGGAGTGATGCTATTAATCGTCTTCAGGATTAAGGTAATTGCTGGTGAGAGCATTTGTTAAGCTGTAAGGCACCAAACCTCATTTGTTTTTGTAGTCCATGCTCTGTGCAGTAGTCTTCTACATTTCAGAAATTTGTTCTAGCAAAACAATGGACAGTCACCTGGACCTGGTTGGCCAGTGCTTCCAATGGCCTGGAACGTCCTCTAGACCTCTCCCCCTTGTTGGCAATACTCCTGAGTCAGTGAAGATGGGATGGGCAGCCTGGACCCACAGGGCAGAGTGGGGCCACCTATAATTACTGGAGCAGATTATAGATCTACAAAAAGTTCCTGTTGATCCTGTTGCTGCCCCACCCCCACCTCCATCCTCTGACAGCCAGCCCGGAGGTGAGCTCAGGCCTCCAGCTCTCGAGAGGTCTGAGAAACACCCTTCTCTGAAGCTTCTGTCTGTGCCCTAGCTGACCAAAGCCAAAATGGTGTCAAGCTCAGGGTCTAGATTGGCTGAGGTACCCCAGTCACCAGCCCCAGCATGTGGCTGGACATATACAGCTCTGGAAAGCACAGTCTGTATTGCACTCTATATGATGGTAGCCTGGCCTCGAGGGCTGTGAGGTGTTGATGCTCTTCTGAGATATCCGCCACCCAAGGTGCAGCTGCTCCCCTATGCCTGGGTATTCCCATCTGTTTTCTGATGTCCTAAGGGTCTGGCGCTGAACTGGTCCCCTAAGCTAGAGCCTTGACATTCAGATCCCACCTTGGACCTACACCTGCCTGGCCTGACTGCATGATTTAGAGGCTAGGGTAGCTCTTCACAGTGCCTCCTTGGGCCTCTTGCATATTGACCTCGGCCTCTGTCTGACTCAAGACCTTTGTGCCCTTCGAATATCAATAGCAAGTGCTGGCTGTCTACCTAGATAGTCATGGGAATGTCTAGGCTCACAACTTCAGTTCCCATTTTCTTTTCTCACCAGGAAGGTCTTACAAACGGAACCCCAAGCATTTAAGAGTAGGATGGCCCTAGAGACCCTGAAATTTTAAGGAATCATTCCCTTTCCTTCCTTTCCCTTCCCCCTTCCCTCTGCCTCCTCCCCCTCTTTCTCTCTCTCTCTGTTTCTCTCCCTCCCTTCCTCCCTCCCTCTCTCCTTCCTCACTATGTTGCCTAGAGCTCAATCTTTCTACCTCATTCTCCCAATCTCTGGCACTTCAGCCACAAGTCCCTGTGCTCAGTTTGGTTCTTTTTACAAGAGACAGGTGGAGAGAAAGGCCCAGAAAGGGGAAGTGGCTTGCCTAGGGCAGCTCAGCTTTTTAAACTGGATAGTATTGCTGGGCCACCCAGAGTGCTATTAGATTATACAGGGAATTTACCCTTGCTGGACATTGGCAGTGAGCAAGGGACTGAAGACAGATCCTTGATCCTAGTCGCCTGGAAGGCTTGCCAAAACTGCAGAGTTTTCAGCACCTCCCCTGGAGTGTCTGGTCAAGGTCAAGCCTAGGCATTTACATTTTAGTAAGCCTCTGGGACCTTCAGTGCAGGTGGTGTCAGCTGCCACCATGACAACAAGGGACTTCCCCATCAGTTCCTAGAATAGAAGGGGCTTTTATTTTACTAGGCATGCATGTAGGAGAGATGAATGGAGACCATTCAGGGGAGGGGAGACTGTAGTGTAAAAAAGCATGCCAGTGAGGGACAGAGGACAGGAAACCAGCCTGCCCATGGCAGATGGGGATGGTGGGAGCTGGTGTGAGGGTGGTCAGGAGACTGGGGCATGAGGCAGGGATTGTTTAGTGGAATTCATAGTCACTGGGCTTAGAGTCAGTCTTCAGGGCTCCTTTTAATAAATTTAATTTTCTAAATCTGTGCATTATTTCTTTTGATCATAGCTGCCCCCCATTGTTCTCATTTTTTCTTCTCCCATTCCCTCTGGTAGAAAGGAGCCTTCTTTGGGATCTCTGTTTAATGACTGCAAGTGTTTCGTCCTTAGCACGGTCCCTGGAGATCTAGTGAAGTCTGTCCCTAGAGACAGAGCACTACAGAGCCAGTGATCCTGTTGCAACAGAAGACCGTGATGGGAGCGTGGTCATTGCTGGGGCCATGTTGCTGTAAGCAGGGACTCTGGGGTTCACATGTACTTTCTCTCCTGCCTTGTGTGATTCTCTAGGAGGACTAACATCCACCCCACTGATCCCTGTGTGTACTCTGCAGGGACATTGTCCCTTGACTTCTTCACAGTACTGAAACGGGTACTGCAATTTTCCCCACTCCCAAACTGGGTAAGTAAGGCTCTGAGAGACAAAGTGGTTTGTAAAGGCCAGACAAGCTCTGAGCAGGAGAGCTGGACTCTAACCACTCCCACTCCTCTATATACTACTCCCTCTCAAATTCATGACTCCCTTAAAAAAGTATATATACACATACAAACATGTAAACATCCCACTGAGTTCATTCAGTGTTTCTTACAGGCATGTGTTTAGGGCTGACTACTTGGAATTAGATAACCTATCAGGGGGCTCATCCCTGGAGAAAGCTGATTCTCCCTCTCTCAGCAGTCGTTGATTGCCTGTAATTAGCTCTTACTATGTACCCCAGGCTGTCCTTGAACTTGTCATCCTCCTACCTCAGGTTCCTGAGTGCTAGGATTTCAGGCATGCACCACCACACTGGGCTTCAAACCGTGCTCCTAGCCCCTGTCCTCCCCTGCCTGTCTTAAAGCCTGGCTAACTTTTGTTCCTGAAGGCTGTGGACTCTGAGCATACCAAGAACAGCCTAATTTAACTATGCTCTAGGTGCTCAGGACAAATATTCTCATTTATAAACTCTAGCAAGGAATGACCTCCCCCAAACCTTCCCATCCTAGAAAGTAGATCAGGAGAGGACCCCACCTTCAGGGGAAACAAGAAGGAAGGCTAGGAGAGGGGACTAAAGCTGCAGATTTGCTTCCTCTTCTCACTCTGAAGATCTTGCTTAGGGATTAGGTCTTGTGGTGACAAGAGGAACGGGATGAGAAGAAAGAAAACCATTAGGGCTTTCAGCTTCCTCCTGCTTCAGGTAGGACAGAAAAGGGAAAACCCTGCTCTCTGCTCTCAGGGCCTTGGGGACTATCACCAAAAGGGCACTTCACATGGCTCCAGAATGCAAACCAGTGCTTTGAATTTTTGACCTCCCCTTCCTTAGCGAAACTTGATCGTTTATTTACCTGCTGCCCTTTTCCAACAAGGAGTCGAGATGATATAAAATATAGGCAAGGTACGGCCTGATTAAGGCAACAGAAGCATTTTAAATGATAACTGAAGAAGATCCGAGGCAGTAAGTATGTGTTGTGTAAGAGCAGACAGGGCAGTGGTAGGGACTGTACCTGGGAGCTTGCTGGGAACCAAGGCAAAGAGGAAGCATGGTCTAGTACACACTCATTTGTTAGATTGAAGACGTCATTCCAGGGTCTCTGAGAGGGATGGTTCTACTATGTTTTAGAAATGCCTTGTACGTGTGGTGTGGGCAGAGGCACTGAGGCACTGAAAAAAAATTCTTCAGTACCTGACAGTCCACTCTTCGAAAGAGCAAATTGGAGGCCCCCCTCTGTGTTAAGTGGGTTCCTGTAAAGGTGACATTCTGGCACCCAAAGACTCACACCTCCCCACCCCCAGCCACCTGGGAGCATGGTCTGAGCCTGAGGGACTTTTGTTCTATTTGTTCTCATGCTCTTCTTCTTTTATTAATTTTTTTTATTGAGCTTTTATACATTTCATACCACAATTATCAATCAAATTTAGACACTCTTCCCCATCCACACTTCCTAACCCCCAACCAGACCTCATGTATTCCACCTTGCATCTCATGCTCTTCTTGAAATGCCTCCTGTTGATTGACTGAACTTCTGGGACCATTATCCACAGGACACAGTAGAGGCTGCCGTCGGGACTTCATCTGACTATCCTGCCTTGCCACACCACACAGCAGACAGCCTTTGTGAGGGTGCTGCCTCCCTGAATTCTGGGAGAAAACTTCTCCAGAAATTACTTCTTAGGATCCAAGCAAAGGATGACCACAGCCTGCTGAGCAGTGCGGCCCGCAGGTGAGCTGAGAACCCCCATCCATCTGATAACATGTGGCCTGGGGACAATAGTATGTGGACAAGCTGGTTTGCCTGCAAGGATAGGAAGGGGAGAGCTTTCTGGCTAGGGACAGGTCACTGGGGGTCAGGACGCTTGACTTCCTGGGAGCAAATCCACCGTGAGACTGGATGGTGTCACCTGTTATCCCCTCTGCCTCCCCAAGTGTTTATCTGACACGTGCTTTGTGCTTTCCTGGTACTCAAGTGAAACTGAGACAGGGTGGAGACTCTCAGTCCGTCCCAATAGGGTGGGGTAGTGGCTTCCTTCACCAAACTGTCGACTATCCCTCGTACAGCTGGTCAGAGGCCTAGGAAGGACACCGTCTTGTCCCCATCCTCCCACTCCAGTGAGGGGTCTGCTATCAGTGACACACAAAGTGCCTGTGAGGGGCACGTCCTCTGGAGCCACCATGCTGGTCCTGAGTGTGTGCTCTTCTCTGTCTTTCTCTGATGCTCAGCCTCCCCTACTTACCTTTGCCTCTTCTAATCCCCACTCTCTACCAGCCCGTTTGTAACTCAGCCATGACCATGTTACTGTTCCCCAAACAGAAGAGGATGTTGGATCCCCAAAACTGGAGTTATAGATGGTTGTTAGCTGCCATGTGGATGCTGGCAACTGAACCCAGTTCCTTAGAAAGAGCACCCAGTGCTCTTAATCATTGAGTCATATCTCCAGTCCTTACTTGTGTTATCTTTATTTATTTATTATTTACTTCTACTAAATTATTCTCTTTGTGACAGGGTCTCATAAAGCCCTGTATAGCCAGGATAATATCTTGACTTTCTAACCTTCCTTCTTGTAAGTAACTCTATATAGTGCTGGGATTATAAGCATATGCCACTCACCGCAGTTTTGTGCAGTGCTGGGACTTGAACCCAGGGCTTCATGCGTACTGGGCAAACATTCTGCCAACTGAGATTCATGCCCAGCCCTCTAGTTACCATCTTCATAAACCTTTCTTGATTGTCTCCCTTCTCCCACCCCTCCTCAGTGTCCTCATTCCTGTGTCCCAAGACTCTTTATACCTCTACACTAGTCTCTCACACACACTCTACACTAGTCTCTCACACACAGGCCCACCTTTGTAGCCTTATATGATGCTTTGCGATCTGTTTCTAGATTTGTCTCCTCTGTTTGCCTGCAAGCCTAGGAGGGGACAGTAGACACTGAAGTCACAAGATCATGTCTTGCTGCTATGTGCCGACCCAGGGCCAGGATCAGTGGCTGGTAGCTGAAGATCTAAGCGGCCCTCTTGCCGTCCCCGGGGCCAGCTGGAGCAACAAGGCGTGAGCCTCGGGTCTCTGCCCAGTAACCAGCCACCGTGAGCACTGGTCTAGCTGGTTGACTGCAGTATCAGAGTAGGCTCTGGGAGAAGCACACCTACTTCTTGCCTTGCCTTGCCCATTCTTCCCTCCCCAGTCTCCTCTAGCCCAGGGCTGGGTGTTGGCTCTGTTGATCTCATGGCCTTCCTTATGTGGCCCAAAACCCAACCTTTTAATATAAGGTGGATTCTTTTGTAGTCACAGAGTTGGGCCTTCTAAGCAGGCCTCATCTCTCTATGACTCCAGGGGCATCCCCTCCCCAAACCTGTCTGTTCTCGTTCTGCGTCCCTTCCTAGCCAGGGCCACCCAGTTCCCCAGGACCTTCCCAGGCAGAGCTTGGAACAAAGCAGTGTTTGTGACAGTTGTGTCAACACTGCGTAGATGGCCTTTGTTCACCCTGTACTTTGGAAACCACACCTGCCTTCCTTGTGTCCACACCTCATCGATGTCTCCTACAGATCCAGAGGCTGTGGGGAGCTCCTGGAACCCTTTTCTAAAAGGCAGCAAGGTGTTGGTGGGAGGGAGAGGGTCAAAGAATGGAGTGGAAGAGCCCTTGCAGAGACCTTGGTGTAGGTTGATTGGTTTGGGTAGGTGGTTAATATTTAAACCTGACTCATTCCCAGAGATCCTCAGAGCCTTGCTGAGAAAGAGCCTCTGAAACTTAACAGGGGCTCAGCTCTGGAAGCCCCTAAGGAACAAGATCTCAGACTCCAGATCTCCTGTTCATCTATCTAAGGTCTTTACACCTGTCCAAAGAAAGTCTTTTCCCACTATTCCCAAAGCTTTGAACTCTAGCAGCTGTAGGCCTTGCTAAGTAGAGGCCAGCCTTGGCTCCAGTCTACAGTAAGATTTGTAGATCAGACTCGGACTTCAGCTGCACCTGCATTGATACCACAGTCCCCTCAGAGCTCCTCCTGAGCCCAGTCACTCCCTTTCTTATTCTCACTCCCCCTGCCTAGCACCCTGCAATGGGGAGGGCACACTTTGTGTGCCTGGGGCCAGTTGCCCACATTATGCTCTCAGGTAAACAGTGTTTCTCTAAAAAGAATGGAACCTGCCAGCCAGGCTGCAGCAAACTCCCATCCTTAGAGACGTTCTAAGTCCTCCCACAGGTCCCTCTCCCCAGCCCCAATACTCTCTGAGGCTCCATCTACTCCTTGACCAGAGACCAAGGATTCAAACTGGGGCAAGGTGGACAAATGGATCCCTTGCTTATCTCCTCGGCAGACTCCTCCTCCCAGCTTGGCTCATATTTTTTTCCAAGGTCCTGGGAGCATACTATCTCCCAGGGGCCACCTTCTTGCCTCCTCTTCCTCCTTTCAACTCTGTATCTTCCCAGAGTTCTCAGACCTTCTCCATGTAGTAGAGTCTGTTTTTCCCTTGTTGCTCAGTCTTTGAAAAAAACATATTTATTCATTTATTTATATTTGTGTACATATTTGCCTGAGTAAGTTTATGTGCGCTGTGTGTGAGGGAACCAAAGGAGGCCAGAAGAGGGCATCAGATCCCCTGGAACTAGAGTTACAGGCAGGTGTGAGCTGCCATGTGGGTGCTGAGAACTGACCCAGGACTTCTATAAGAACAACAAGCCCACTCACTGGTGCTCAGTCCCTGCGATGGTCAGCACAGCCTTCTGCTCTGGGATGAGACCAATCCTCCAAGCTCTCTGCAGCCAGTCTTCCCATCTGAGTCAACCTGGCCAACACTGGGAGACAGGTTCCAGTCCTGCCTCTTTCACTGACTGGCTGGGTCACTGGTTAGAACCACTTCTTCCTTCCCTGTGTGTTTTCATTCCTGGGAAAGAGGAAGTCATCTGTCCCCTCTCCCTCTTTTCATCCCCCCCCCCCCTCACTGTGATGCAAGGTAGCAGACAAAGGTTTCAATCTAGTGCTTAAGCACATGTACAAGAATGCTTGGTGTTCAAGTGTGCATGTGGGCATGTGAAACTCAAGAAGAGCGGCCATCAAGGTAGGAGTTTCACTTTGGGAGTGAAGATGCCTGTCACCTTCCCTCAATCCATCTGACACTTGTAGTTCAGTGAACCTGCCTCCATCTGCCAGCTACCCTTGTCCCGGTCCAACAGTTATGCCTTCAGGACTATTCAAAACTCCATTTCTTCCTTCCCTCCTTGCTAAGTAAAATTCTATCTGCCAAGCTATTCCTTCTCTCTTTCTTGTTACAAAGAACACACCAAAAATGGGCTTAGAGAAGAACTAGTTGAGAGGGGTTTGAAATGTCCAACAAGGACTGCAGAGATTGGTTCCCAGAGAAAAGGAAGAGAGACAGAGAAAGTCAGAGGGAGACAAAGAGAGAATGGTCTCTCTCTAGGGAAGATTGTTGCATATAAATGGAGAGTTAGAAACCTAATAAAACACACTGCTAATCTGATCTCAATGTTTTCAAGGGGAATCCTTGTAATATTTTTCCTTTACCGTAAGACAACATCAATTCATTGATTATAATTTCTGAAATTTATTTAATGTGTATGAGTATTTGTCATGCATGTATGTAAGTGTACCCATGTGGCTCAATGCCTATGGAGGTCAGAAGAGGACACCAGAGTCCCTGGAACTAGAGTTAGGATAGTGGTTAGCTTCCATGTTGGTGCTGGGATTCAAACCTGGGTCATCTCCAAGAGCAGCCAGCACTCTTAATGGCTGAGCCATCTCTCCAGCCCCCTGATTATAAATCTTGCCTTTGTATTTCAGATAACTAGAAAAGAAAATAATGCCGTCAATCAAACTAACACACAAATCGTTTGTTAGACACATCCTGGCTTCCAATAGATATGTACAGTATTTTTACTTAGGATTTTAAGAATATAACAGTGTGCTGGAGCTGGACTGTTTGGAGCTGTTCAATTGATTCAGACTAAGGATATGTCTGTCTGTGTCTCCCTTTACCTTGAGCCCTCGTGACAACTACTCTCTGTACTTGGCACACGGGGGTAGGCGGGGGAGGACTCATTACTCCGTTACATTGAAAGAAGCAATTACATATTCTCAAGGAACTGCAGCCCAATCCTCTCAAAGTTTCCATACATAGCTTTTTAAAAACGTGAATGTCAGTCTGAAATACGAACAGAAAGACAAGCTTGCATGAATGTCTTCACATCCCCCGCCATAGTCTAGACATCTCGGTGCTCGTGATGGCTTGGTTTCAATCTCACTGTCTGTTTGGGCTTGTGACTGCCTTGGTGCCAATAGAGTGCCATTGCTCTGACTACCCCAGGCTCTTAAGGAAAGTCTAGAGCGAAATTAGTATACAAAGAATGCACTTGTGCATAAAGAAGTGGGGGTGGTCTGCAGCTGCTTTAAGAAAGAAATGTGATAGAAACTGAGAGCACGGGGCCAAATCAGAATACTCTAGAGAGAAGAAAAAAGTTGTGGCAGAGATCCTAAGCTTACCATCGCTTAAGGGGTTTGCAAAGGAATTGAGAAGAAACATCCAGAAATCAGGAGGAAACCTGGGAAAGTCTGATATCAAGAAAATCCAAGGGAGCATTTAAAACTGTTCCTGAGAGGCCAGATTAGCTCAGTATATCGTGTTCTGGATGTAAGGGTGGAAGGTGTGGAGGGCTGCCTGGGGATGGAAAGCTTTAGGCAGGGAGCACTGCATTTGAATGAATGCCATTTTAAAACGGCAGTGCCCGGGGTGACATAGCTAATTTTCATCACCTTGAGGATGCAGGAGTGTCCACCTTGTGGCCATGTATCCAAGGCTATGAATGCAGCCCAAATACAAAATTGTAAACTTACTTAAAAAAATTCTATGAGATTTCTTGCTTGAATTTTTTTGGTAACTTGATTGTGAAATTCTCAAAAGTGAAACTTTGTATGTTGTAATGTCAAAGGTTGGACATGGGCTGAGAAGATGATTCCGTGGATAAGGTACTTTCCGTGCAAGCATGTTTGCCAGAGTTTAGATCCCCAGCACCCATGTAAATGCTGTTTGGTCCTGGTCGCCTGCTTGTATTCCCAGTGCTTAGAAGTGGAAACAGCATTCTCCAAGCAGCTGCTAGCTTACTAGCCCATTTGGCAAGTTCTCTATTCAAGTAACAGCACTTGCCTAAGTACACAAGGTAGAGAGCAACTCAGGAAGACCCCAGACATCAACACGTACATGTGCATCTACACACACATGTATCCCCACACATATGAACATGCATACACATGTGTGCTCATCATACAAACACATGCACAAAACAAAAGCAAAATCAAAAGGTTAGATATGCCTGATTCATCTCGGACACTGGAATCCCATCTGTCTGGCCCCCACCAATTACACTCGGAAACCCACTGGCATCCAATTCCTGAGCCAGTCCTGACCAGGATAGGAAATATGCAAACAGTCACATCCCACTATTATTGACAGTTGCCCCAGATTCAGTGTGAACTTCTGCAAACACACAATGTCAGATCAACCTGGGCTCTGGCCACCAGATCCTGCCTGCTGGACTGAGTTCACAAGCTGCCAAACTGGCTGCAGGAGCTGTGCCCTCAGGGGCAGGTTCCTACCTGGGAACCTTTGTCTACTTTCATCCCATCTCCTGTCTGATGCTGACCTCAGGCTCCCTCCAGAACGGGCCCAGACCTCAGCCAGTCACGGCCAACTTCCCTTCTGGGCTACACAGAGTTTTCTTTTGCCCGTGAGTGTCCCTTTCCCTCTTCTTCCTGTGAGGAGACCACTACTTCTTGAGGATGGGGGATCCATTCCCTGTGATTTAAACAGCAGGCTTGGTCTGTCCTATCCTTCTCAGACAGCTGATCACCAGATCTAGACTCAAGCAATCAGAGTACTTCATCCTTATTTACTGGGATTGCTGGGATTGATACAGGGAGAGGCACTAAGAGGCAAGAGGTTGCGGCTCCCTTCAATATGGGAGGGTATGACTCTTTATACTTCCATCTTGGTCAAGAATTATAATGAAGTAGGCTTGAGCCATATGAACACTATTCTGTTCATGCTTTGCCCTCTAGGTATAAAGGTCACATTCACTGGTCATATAACTCCAGGGTAACATAGATATGTATCTATGTGAATGATGTTACTAGAATTGTTCATTGTATAGCCTCCATGGTAATACCCAGTGGTCCTGAGAGCTATGCTTTCCAAACTATGTTTCATATGACTTAGTGTCCTGAGATGCAACTCATGAAAAGATACTATAATTAAATAAGCTTGGCTGGGTTGCATTCTTAGAGATTATCAATGGAAATCTGTACACTAAATGTTCTAAGGGCTCACTATACAGTAACCAGTTTATTTTATTCTTTCTGTTTTCAACTATTTCATCTTCTGATCACTTAAATTCAAGAAAAATTTGTGCTAAGGAATACTGGATTTTTACAAATGTTCTTGAATAGTAAGTAAGCCAGGTATGGTGGTACATACCTACAACTCCAGATTTGGGGAAGTGGAAAGTCAGAAGTTCAAGGCTATCCTCAGTTACATTTAGAGTTTCAGGCCAGCCTGAGTTACATGAGACCCTGTCTCAAAAATTAAATCAAAACAGTAAGTTAGCTGTCCATGGATTCTACATTCAGAGTCAACCAAGTGGATCAAAAACATTAGGGAAAAAATGTGTGTGTATGTGTGTGTGTATGTGTTGAATATGCATAGATATTAGTCCCTGAATATTGCAGTATAACAACTATGTACATAACATTTATACTTTATTGATTACTATAAGTAATCTAGAGGTGATTTAAGATATATGGGAGGATATATGTAGGTTATATGCAAACATTATACCATTTTACACAGGAAACTCGAGCACTTGTGGATTTGGATTTCCACAAGGGAATCCTGGAACCAGTAACCTGAGGCATGATTGCCATCAACTCCACAAGAGCAGAGACTGGGTCTGCCTTATCTTCTGTACACTCAAAGCCTAATATATACCCAGACTATCACAGACCCTTGAGAAATGTGTTGAATAATGAGCTAGAAAATGATGGACACTTTTACAAGTCCCTGATCCCCCAGCCAGGTCCTTGCCATGCATTATTTATGCTGTTTTTCCAGCATTGAACTCTGTGCTGTGGCCAGTTGTCTTCCCCAAATAACATGTTTTCCAGGATGCAGTGAGATTTTAGATTTAAATTTGGTCCCTTGCTGGGCAGGGCTCAGCAAGCACAACTGTTTTCCATTAGCCCAGCCTTCTCGGAGGCCTCACCTCTCTCTGTGGTTTGGGTTAGAGAAGAAGCAGTGGTTTTCGGTTTTCATGTCGTTGACAAAAACTAACGCCAGCCTTGGAAAGGAAGGACTTACTGTAGCTCTGACTCTGTTGTGCCGTGTTGGGTCTGTTGAGCAATAGTAGGCTCTCTTAGGCTCTCTCGCTGTCTCTCTCTCTCTCTCTCTCTTTGGTGTTTCATGCTTTTCTGAGCTGTCAGGCCTATCTTTGTTTCCTTCATGGAGAAGGTTTTTAAAAAGTAGAGGTTTTAGGGGCAGAGGCAAGAAAAAGAATGAAAATATTCTACTTCGTATTATCTTAAAGGATTGACAAATTATAGCTCACTGCCTGCAAGCTAAAATTCACTAAAGAAATAAAAGTAATATTGTATGACATGCAAATTATGTGAAATTCAACTGCTACTTTCAGAGATGCAACACATAAAATCTTGTTGCACACCAGCACACATAGATGAACATTTGCAGTAGCTTTTAATAATAAAAGACACTTTGAATCCTAACTAGGCAAACTGTTATTCCTCAAAAAGGCAGTTAGCATTTCTCACTAGGAGACCTGTATTACCAAAGAGCTATACTCAATTATTATTATATTTTGACCATCATCAACAAAAATTTCATAGAAGGCTGGAGATGTAGCTCACTTGGTGTAATGCTTGTCCTGCATGCACAAGGCCCTGAGTTCAATCTTCAGCATCGCATAAACTGAGAGAAATAGTACATACTTGATATCCCAGCACTCAGGACGTGGAGGCAGGAGGGTCAAAAGTGCAAGTTTATCGTCGGCTACATACTGAGTTCAAAGCCAGTATATAACCTGGTAGACAAGTTGATGAAACAAAGTGACCCGTGCCAGCTCATCAGAGGGTCACCTTAGCCAAACCATGTCTTCCCATAAAGGCTCTTCTGGGGAAGTTCCAGAAGGGTGTATAAGGAAGGTGGGATCAGATGAGCACCATGAGACCAGCAGAAAAGACTCCAAGTCCGGAATGTCAACCAGGATGGGGTGGCTGGCACTGCTATATTGATTCAGGAGAGAGGCCAGAGAGTCAGCCAAAAGCAGCACAGCATGTGAAAAACAAGATGTGGGACTCAACAGCACTGCCTGACCAGTGGCATTTTTCCCATCCTCTAGAGGCGATGGCTAAGGAGACACCTTAGCGTATCTGGTATCTAGGGTGTCATAGCCCAGCAGGAGTGCAGGGTGCCCTCTCAGCAGTGCACAGGCCTGACTTCGTCCCTGTAGGTCAGGAACCTGCTGCTTCTGATAGCTGTCATCTGCAAAAGTGTCCCCAGCAATCCCCTTTGGTCCTCCCAGAAAAGATGTGGATAAG
The DNA here is from genome assembly GCA_035773235.1 of Eospalax fontanierii. Classification (NCBI taxonomy): domain Eukaryota; kingdom Metazoa; phylum Chordata; class Mammalia; order Rodentia; family Spalacidae; genus Eospalax; species Eospalax fontanierii. The sequence continues at coordinate 11,229,061 of CM069544.1, read as the reverse complement.
GCCATAGGCACATCCTGTTTTTCGTCTCCCACGACACAGCTGAGGAAATGGCACCCAGGAGAAACAGGTGTCTCAGTTCACTGAAGCCATGGCACCTTTGCTCTGGGTAGTATCAGTTGATGGTCTGGTCCCCCTGTGGTCCCCAGGTTTGCAGGCAGCAACTCTCACCTAAACTGGGTAGCATTTTCTCAAGGGAGAAGCAACCCTTGGAGAACAGCTGAGCCTCTCAGTTCCTACCATGAAATTCTGAGGCTCCTGGAATAGGGGCACAGATTGAAAGAAAAACATTATCCAAGATATCTCATAGCTCGTCCCTTGCCAGAGGATACGCAGAATGACTGTAGGACTCATTATAGACTAATTCCTGCCAGAGTGCGTCTGTAAGAGTCTAGGTAGAATAATATAAACTATTTTTTATTAACCCAGTGGGCTTAGGGCCAGTCCTCCTTACCTAGAGTCCTAGTTGTGCCACTCAGTAGTTTGACCTAAGCAAGTGATAACTTCGTGTGTGTGTGTGTGTGTGTTTACATGTGTACATGTGCATATAGAGGCCAGAGGTCAACAACATTCTGTGTCTTTATCTTCTCTACGTTATTTTTTCAGAGCATCTCTCATTGAACCTAGATCTCACTGGTTCAGCTAGTGTAGTGAGCTCCTAGGACCCACCGGCCTCTGCTCTCCCAGTGCTGGTTGTATAGATGTTTGCTTCTGCGCCCAGCTTTTATGTGGGTGCTGGAAATCCAAACTCAGTCCTCTTGTTTGCCCAGCAAGCACTTTCCCTGTTGATGTATATCTCAAGCTCCACAAATGATAATTTCTCTAAGTTTACACACAAGTAAACTTATATGTAATCTCAAGATAATGATTGAACCAATTAGAAGATAGGTAAAAAAGAAGTAAAAGCTCTTCTCTTCCCTAATTAAATCTCCATCCCCAGACACAATTCAGTAATGCTTTGGTCCAAATACTTTCCCTAAGACTTATATTCACACAAGTAATTACATATAAACATGCGTATTTTTATAAATCAAATGTTACTGTACATACTGGTCTGACACTTTTTTGTTTCTATCCAGCAGCAAATCATATGCATCATTTCAAGTCCACACACATAAAATAACATTCTTCTCGGTGACTAAGTAGTACTTCCTAATATGGAGGCATGGTATTTTAAACAATCTACTCGGGACTCTTCAGCTTGTTTCTTTTTTTTTTTTTCTATTATAAATCTTGCTACAGTGGACATACTTGCTTATGAATCTGTTATTTCAGTCCTTTGAAAGTGGGATTACTGGGCCAGAAACTGCACACACAAAATTCTAGAAGATTCTGCCAAATCACCTTGCTGTAGAGTATGCCAATCTAAACCTACACTAGCAGACTCGGAGAGCACATTTCCATCCATCCTTGCAAGCACTAGCTTCTAGTAAAATTTAAATTTCTCTGACCACAGTAAAGCTGAACATCTTTTAATGTTTATTGGCCATCTGCCTTTCTTCTCTGAATTCTTTGTTTGTATTCTTCACCTATTTTTCTTTTCGGATGTCCAAGTTGTTCTGTTACAGCACTTTTTTGCACATTTAAGTGTAGACATCTGTTGGCAGAGTTAAAAAAAAAAAACTACAGTGTTCTGAAGCACTGAGGGGTGGGGTAGAATTCAGAGTCTATAGCCGGAAGTCTGTGCTTGATGAGGGTTTTTAATCCTCTGTCTGCTAAGTGTTGTGAGTATTTCACCCAAGGCTGCCATTTTTATTAACGTTATCTGTACTGTCTTTCATCATGCGAGAGTTCAAAATGTTCCAGTATTCAAATCTGCTATGGGTTTCCTGTCTTGCTTAATCAGTCTCCTCATCCTCATGTTACATAATTAGTCTCCTGTGTTTTCTTATAACACTTTAACAGCTTCGTTTATTTATTTGACTATCTTTAGCATTTCAGGAATTTGAATCTGGAATAGATGAGGAATTTAGGTTGCTGGCAGTTTTATCGCTGAGTCTTTTCTTCTCTCTTTCCCCTGAGTGCATTAGGGAAATTACTTTTTGATTAATTTTGTTATTTGACAATTTCAAATATACATATTATATATTTTGATGGCTCTCTCCCTCATACCCTCTCTTATCTTTCTCCCATCCCTATCAAACACCCCTCTTCTGGCCCTTATCCCTCACCAGTCCTTTCCTCAGGTTCATGACTTTTGCTTTTGTTTTGTGATCTGTTGGATTAGAACTATCCATTAGAGCCTGGTAGGGTCATTAGTGGGCACACACCTGAAGGAAATGATTTTCTTTCTTCCTGAATCTATCAAGAGCAAACAGTTCAGTAATGAGGGTTAGGGCCCCCTGAGTCTCTCCTGCATCCATGCTCGACTGTTGATAGGCTCATTCTTCTATAAACCCAGTACAGCATCTGCTACTGTTGAGTTGTTACTGCAATGTCTGTGTCTTGCTCAGAAGATGGCATTTTGCAGCCCTTCTTGAAGATTTTTTTTTCCTGATTTTTATTTTTGAGTAAAAAAGACAGCATGTGATCTCAGTAATGTACTCATTTATAGGAATAATTTGACAACCTGCTAATGCTTATTATTAATATAAATGCTAACTGTGGCTATGTATGATGGGATTGCAGTTGTTTCTAAATTTCCCCTCTTTCCATTTGCATTTTCATGTTGTTCCACGTAAATTTCTTTTATTTGCATAATGAAATATATTTAATGAAAAAAGTGTCACCTGGGTTGCTTTCATACCCAGGACCTCATATTGGCCTGGGCTGCCTTGTCCTTGAAAAGAAAGTAGACTGGAGGCTCTCAGGGGCAGCTCTGAGCAGCTTGGTGCTCTTGACTCTCAAGCATTGAGCCTGATATACAACAGAGCTGTATTTTCAACTGGCTCCATTTCTCTACAAATCCACAGATTTGAGACAAGATCCAAAATCAACTCATTGAGCTTGGATGTTTATTTTGGTCACAAATCTTATTTCCTGATCTCTCTTTCTCCCACAGTGGGTAAACCACATGTGTTGGGAGAAATTCACACTCTAAAAAGTAAAGACCAAACAAATTTACATTCTAGGCCAATTGATAAACGAGGTGTTTGTTTGGACTACTCTTCAATAGTTTTCAAAAACAATCTGACACTAATGTGATCACCATCCCTACCCAAGTGGCTGAGATAGCTTGTGTTTTATACCTTTTGAGTAATGTCTATATTGCTAATGTTTGATTGGATTCTTGGCCCAAACTTGATACATAGGCAGCTGATAGACCAGGCCCTCCAGAGCACTTATGGAAGATGCAAGTCTTTCCCACTATTTGGACTTCAGCATTCTGGAGGGCTTCCCCTTTAAACACCCAAACTTTTAAAACTTGAAACATTTGAAAACATTTTTTTCTAAAATAATATGCTTGCCTTGCTAAACTATAACTACAGAATGTTACCATTTGAATTTTCCCGGGAAAACCTTTATATCTATCAATCATTCTACTAGCCTTCTAGGCAGGATAGTCTCAGAGTCACCCACATGCACAAACCTGTTTGCCCCAGGACTAAATGACTCCTGTTGTAGTTAAAGATCTTCTCTCTGTTCTGCAGATTTCTCTTTCCTTTGTCTTTTTTATATTTCTATCAATAATCAATATCTAGCAGCCCAAATTCCTGCTAATTATCATATGTCATCTATGGTAGGAAGCCAGAAAACCAAGCTTATTCTAGATATACAAATGAAAAAAACAGGACTTCTGGAGAAGTCCTAAGGGCCTTTTCTTTGTGTAAAGACAAGGTGGCTGGGTCATCTCTTTAACTCAGTCACAAGCCTTTTGAGATTTTCTTCCTAGTTTCCACATTGATAAGTTATTGCTACACTAGGGGCACTTTACAGATCAAAGAATGGATGACTACCAGACAGAGCAATGACTTGGCTAAGGACACATGGTGAGTGAGTGACAGATAAAGCACTAAAACACAAGTATCTTCCTTAATGCCATCCCATGAGGTTGGGCCCTGATGAGGCCAGGGAGGACATTTGGCTGGGGCAGAGCTCCTGAGCATCCCTCCTGGATTTTTTCCAGCAGCATGGACCAGATGTAGATCCTTGTCTCTCTTGGAGGCTTAACAAGCTTCATGATGCACCTGGATCCCTTCTACTGCTAAACCAGGGCCCTGTATCACCAGGAATTAGAGTTTGCCGAATAGCTATGTTTACATCCAGAGTGCTGGTTTATCACAGCTGGGTCCTGCAGGGGTTGTTCAATCTTATCTTCTCTAGATAAAGATATGCTGAGAGCTGCACAATTCTGCCTCAGATGGAAATCAGCTGCAAAACACCTAGTCCTGAGCACACATAGCCCAGATGACCTAACCCATCTGCTGCTCACTGATACATCCTGTCCCCTAAAGGTTGACTCCTTAGAGTACTAAGACATGGGCCAGGGCAAATTGAGCAAAGACCCCAGGGGACTCTGAACTGAGGTGGGACTACTTCCCTGAGCTGGTTACCTGTCTCTTGGCTGGTACACCTTGTTTTCGCATCTTTCATGCAGGTAGATAGCTAGGTATGCGGTAAAAGAAGAAAGTGGGCATTGGGCTGTAGAACTAGCTGGTAACAAGTGACAGTGTTGGGCTGCTGCATATTTTATATAAATCCTAAGCAATTTTACACAGGGAAAAGAGCCTTTGGGTAAATGGTAGAAAAATGGTCTTCATTTTTTGAAGTTCTACAGAAGGCTAACAAAAGGCTCCATTTTCTCCTCCCTCATGGCTCTGAGCTGCCAACAGTTGGCCCAAACTATCATTTAAGACCCTGAGGGTCTGGCCACACCTTCACGTCCCTTCCCAGCTGGGAAGCACTTGTCCTCAGTCTTTCTATGCTTTAATCTGTACTAATGCACTTATCACTTCCAAGCACATACAACACTTATTTTTATGGGTCATATCTTTCCCACTGTTCTAATGTGTGTGTTCCTTAAGGGCAGGGCCTCTGCTTATCTTTGTACATTGAGGCCTTAATATGGTATACTTTATGAGATGCTCAATAAAATTTGTTGAAGTAAACCAGAAACTTACCCACAGAGCTGAGTTCACTCTGAGACTCAGCCAGACATCCAAATCCTCCACTGTACTCATGAACAGGAAGAATACCTCCACTCTAACCTGCCCAGAGAGCATTACAGATAGATTTCATCATGTCCCCCAACTCCTCCATGAGACAAGGAGACTGAAACCCAGGACTGGACAATGGACAGTAGATATGATTAACCTCATTTATAGCTGAGGTTCTGCCAAGAGAAGTCACTTTCCTCAATTAGATAGGTAGAATGTGGGGAAGCTGGGATTTAAATCAAGGTCTGCTGGACACAGAAGCCCATGGCCTCAAACCATGAAGATCCAGCTGCCCTTTCTGGGAAATACTGAGGCCTTTTTATGGTATACTAAGGCCTCAGGTTTCCCAGAAAAGGGCTCTGGCTGGCCAGGCCTGGGAGGGTCTAGGCACTGAGAGAGGCAGCTGGCTGCAGTCCATTAGTAGCTCTGTGGCTGGAGAAGCTGTTTATGAACTCTGCTTGTCTGAGCCCTGGCAGCCTGGCTACTCTAGCTGGGACTTTTCACGGAAGACCCATCAGGTAGGCACCTGAATATCACACAGAGCTTTTGTACACAGGGCATAGTGTTCTCCAGTGAGGACTTTGTGTTGGCTATGCTGCTAGTGGCAAGGGAAGTGGAAGCCTCCAGCCTTCTTGGGCAGTGGGGCTCTGCTCCAAGAGGGAAAGGGAAAAAGGAGGAGGGTGCTTGGGCCAAGCAAAGCCCAGGTGGAAATGTAGGAGAACAATGGCCTGGGCTGTATTCAGGGAAGGGGATAAGGAACTCCTTGAGGGCTTGAACTGGGTTTTGTGTCACAAGACTCCAGAAGACAGTAGAAAACTCAGGCTGCTAGAGAGCTAGAGCTAGAGCTAGAGGCTGCTAGATCCCAGTCCTGCCTATTACTGCTTGGGAGGCCCTGGGCAATACTTTCCCCTATTCTAGCCTCAGCTTATCTCTTGTATACAGGGGAATAACAGCAGTGTCTTTCTGGGTGTGGTGAAGACATGGAGACATAGCATGTGCTGGGCATGTAGTAGTCAAAAAATAGCGGAGTCACTATGAAATTTGTAAGTATCCTCTCAATTCCCAGATTTATGAAGTAATAAAAATGTCAAGGCTGCACAACCCGTGCCATGATGTCGAATGACTACAGACTGAAAAAAAGGAAATAAATTCATTAGAAGCAGACTCACATTTAGAGGAACTCTGGTTCAAAAGTAAATGGGTGGAAGACAGTCTGTTTCTACAACCAACAGAACTGTACAGAGTCACTACAACATGAATGTTCTCAAGTTAGAATGTGTATGCGTATGTACAGTGTATGATGATTGTATATGTGGTGTGTGTGTGTGATGTATATGTGTAGCATATGTATATACAGTGTGTCTGTGCTTGATGTGTCTATATGACTGTAGACACCTTATATTTTATGCCTTTAACAGTACTCAATAATGAAGGAAGGAAAACATATTAATGATTAATCCTGGGGTTGGAGAGATGGTTCAGTGGTTAAGAGCACTGGTTGCTGTTGCAAAGGACATGGTTTCTATTCCCAGCACCCAAATGGCAGCTAACAACGGTCCTTAACTCCAGTTCCAGGGGATATGACACTCTCTTCTGACCTCCGTGGGTATTGCATGACATGGGTGAACTTAAATACATGCAGGCAACACACTTGTTCATACACACAAAAATAATAAAGAAAATATTATAAAAATAAAATAAATGATTGATCCTTTAGTATATGCATTTTTTTTCTATAATTCTCCTAGTGGCATCCAGACAAGTTAAGTGAGTGTTAGAGAGGTCTCTTGTTCAACCCCATTTTCTGTCTGAAGTGACCTTGGGCCTATATCTACCTGACAATAGAAAGCATTTCTGGCTTGACCCCCTGAAGAAGAAACTTCTGAATGCAAATAGAGTTAGGGTTTTGCTCTGTCTGAGCTTCAGGCTGCTCTTCTGTCTGAATGTGTCGTGCTGAGCTCTTCTCTGGCTCTTGGACCTGAGACTTCCGGTGTGGCTTGTTGTCACTCTGGTTTTATTTTTGTCTGCTCTTCCTCTGAACCAGACCTCACCCCAGTGAAGCAGGCTCATTGGGGGAAGAAGGCTGGTTCCTGGGTAGAGGCAGAGCATTCGATCCTGCCGTAGCCCAGGCCAACTGGGTGTGTCAATTTGATTTTAATACCTGGGATCCAGAGTGGCTGGGAGCCCTAGAGAGCTCCAGCTTCCAGCTATTCTCGGGTCGGGGTGGAGTACAGAGGTATTCCAGTTCCCCTGCTGGCATATTCACTGCTAAGTAAGGTTTCAGCTGCCAGTGCTGAAGGCTGTTTGCTGTGGTTTATTCTTCTGAACAGCAAATGACAGGCATTTGCTGGGCTAAACCAGGAAGTGAAACTTGCATGGTAGCTCCAGATAGACACTTGTCCAGAATATATAAAATTTACTAGTTCCTTTATTCTTTCACCAAAATGTATTGGCAAGCATCTAGATCATGGCGGATACAGGGCCAGGGTTTGGCCTCTCAGAAATCCATAATTCCAACGAGGAAATCAATGTGAAAACAAAAAGCTGAGCCTGGAATCCTGCATGAAGACAGACAGGCAGATAATGGGGGCGATGGAATAAGAAACTCCACATCACCTGGCCTGGGCAAAATTCACAGGAGCTTCTTTCTATTTTACTTAAATCTGAGGGATCAGCCAAGATTCAAGAGTAAAAGTATATCAATGGCAATCAAGTACTAATATTTTCTAGATAGTTACAGAATGTCAGAACTTAACAAATATTCATTTAATTTGAACACAGTCCTAGTGCAACAGGTACTATAATTATCCCTGTTTTACAGGAGAGGAAACTGAGGGTCTGAGAGTGTGATGTAACTTGCTCCAAAGAAGTACTTTATTTGTTGAGCAAAGTTCATCTGGGAAGTAACCCGTTTGGATTTCACAAGGCATCTAGGAGCAAAGAGACGATAAGATGGGCCTGTTTTTAAAAGATTTCTTAAAAGAGGTAGAAGGCCGCACCCAGCCCCACCTGCTTGAACACATGGTCCTCCCTGGATACAAGGTCACATAAACTGCCACAGTGGTGGCTGGGAAGAAGCTCTCCCTAGAACAAGTTCCAACTTATGTCTGGGCCTGCTCCCTCTAGCCTTGGGGCTTCTACTTTTTAAGAGGTCTTCCACATGCTTTCTGCCTGTAGAAACTTTATAGAGCTTCCTGGGCTTAGGACTCAGAGAGCATATATCGCCTTAATGCATCACCTGAGGCAACTTCCCCACAGATGGCGCAAGAGCTGGAGACATTTCACAGGTAGCACTTAAAAGTATTCCCAGGCCTCTAGTACTCCCTGGGAAAGTCACTGTGGGGGCTGTTACTGACTCAAACATCTCTGAGAGAAAATTAGAGTCAGCTCTCCTTTCCTCTGAGATGAGGATTCTCCCAGAGTGTAACAATATCCTTGGGGAATAATCAGTCCTTTGAAAAGCAGCATTTGCTCCTTAAGGTCACTTGATCATGCTTGCTGAAACTTTGGTATCGTTTCCCCAAAACTAGCTCCATCAATGCCCATGGCCACCAGTCATTAGGTTTGCTAAGGTTTATGGCTTTGAGCTCACTAACCACCATGAATAAAGCTGACACAGCTTTACAGTGTTGGCCCCACTTTGTTCTAGTGACTTCACAGTTGTTTCATATCTCTAAATAATACTTTAAAAGTATTTTTATTATTTTTAATTAAAATATTTTGTTTATTATTATTTTTACTTTATGTGTATGAGTGTATTGCTTGCATGAATGTAAGTGCACCCATGTTGTGCAGTGCCTGTGGAGGCCAGAAAAGGGCATCAGATCCCCTGGAACTGTAGTTACAGACAGTTGTTACCTGCCATGTGAGTGCTGGGAACTGAACCTGGGTCCTCTGCAAGAGCAGCCAGTGCTCTAACTGCTGAACCATCTCTCCAGTTCCTATTTTTATTTTTAATTGTGTGTGTGTGTGTGTGTGTGTGTGTGTGTGCACAGAAGTGCAGGTATCCTTGGACACCAGAAGCCTCATTTCCCCTAGAACTGGAATTACAGGTGGTTTTGAACTACCTGTTGTGGATGCTGAGAACTGAACTCATGTCCTCTGCATGAGCACTCTTAAAGGCTGAGCCATCTCTTCAGCCTCTCTAAAGGAGTCTTAAGGGAAGGCAGCGTATAAGCTACTACTCAGGCTCTAAGATGTAAATATATGTAATCACGGATAAGGAGACTCTTAGATCATCAGCCGACTCAAAGATCATATGGAGGGCCTGGAGAGATGGTTCAGCAGTTAACAGCATGCACTGCTCTCTCAGAGGTCCTGAGTTCAAGTCCCAGCACCCAAGTGGGGGTAGCTCACAACTGCCAGTACCTCCAGCTTTATAGGAGTCAATGTCCTCTTCTGGCTTCCATGGGCACTACTCTCAAGTGCATATACTCAGATACAGACACACATTCATACATATAATTAAAAATAAAACTTAAAAACAGCAAAATCATGTTGATCAGAAGCCTAGAAAACTTGGGAAAACTTTTAAGTTCTACAACTTCAGAATAGGCAAAAGATCTAAGGTCATAGATGTAGTAAGTCTCAGAAATAGAAGCCATACCAAATCCCATTCTATTGAATCTGTGTTTCCCAATGGGTATTCTATAAAACATCAATAGGTACTTTGTACAACAGAGTGCCATGGTCAGGAAAATTCATTGAACACCGAGTTAAGGAAAAACCATATGGGTTGACTTATAAGATTGTAATTTTCCAAGAAGGAGATAAGCAGCTTTCTTAAGCCTCCTTCATTCCAGGATCTTTAAATGGAAGAAAATCCATGAAACATATATTAAGAGGAATAAAATGATGCTTCCTCTCTTGAATAACCTCAAAAAATTTTAATGATAAATTCATGAGCAATAGGCTATGATTCTAGGGAAGTTTTGAAGATTCAGCTTTTATTTCTGGCATATTGATATCAACACAGTGGGAGATAGCTGCCATACTTGAATGACTACTGGGATGTCCCAAGGTGGCATTCTTACCTCTTTTAGGACCACTGCTCACTTAAAAAAGAAAACCATCAATTTTCTTATCATGGTTACTTTAAAGATACTTTGTGATGACATACAAAAGAAGACATAGCTTTAACCTCAAAGGGAATAGGAGATAGTTTATTTTGGAACCAAATATGGGTGGTCACAATCTGTTAACACAGATTTAAGTTACTCCAAATACCATGTTCCAGTGTGGTAACAGCTTCATGAAGATTTTATAGTAACAGAACAAGAAAGCCATACATCAAAACACTATTCAAGCACATTGGTGGGTAACACAGGTAGGCAGACGGCAGGAAAGTAGGAAAACCACTCCTGTTGGCCTTACGTGTTATCTGATGACATCCGTAGCTTTGTGTAGATAGAAGCTACGTGTCTGTTCCTGCATTCCCCAAAGATTTACCTAATAGTCACAAGGATGTAGAACACAACAGAGTTGGGTAATAAATGTTCTTTAAAAGGCTAACAAAGCCCAAGACAATTTGTCTTTAGACTCGCAACATTCTGACCTCTTTATGATCATTAAGATTCTAATCAGCTAATTGACTTTGTAAATGTTCATTGCATGGGGCATCTTCTTCTTTTCTGGGAAAGTCAGTTAACATTTAATTCTGTACCTGGTTTGACCTCCAGAAGAAAGGCAAGTTTGATGGCATATCTAGTAACTATTCACTCTGAATATGAACCCAAATGTAATAACACTCTGTTTTCTAAAACTTTCTAATGTTATTGGTGACATGATTCTTTTTGGTGTCTTATGAAAAATATTACGGACTGCCTGTGACATCAAATGCACAGTCATTCATAATAAAACTTGCATAAAATTTTAAGATGTTTTTGCATCCATTGAAGCCCATCAATAAATCATTGGCCTAGATTCCTTGCCCTCAAAGAGAGCTATCTAAAATCATCACACACATGCACATGTAGACACACAGACAGACAGACATACACACACACATACACACACACTCTACAAGGAATGGTGAGACTATTGTCTCCTCTGCAGTTATTTTTTCTTTACAGTCTCTGTCTTGGAGGGTGGCTTGTTGCCTGCTAGGTCCTATTTGGATAATAGTTTTACCCAGACCTTACAGTTTTGTCAGTTGTGATGAAGGGTTGCCAGTCATGCTCAGTTGTAGAATGTGGGGATTTCCTGGAAGTGTGATTTTAAAATGCCAGGCCTAGTTTTCCTTTCCTGGAAGTGGTCCTCCTATCTTTTTGGAAAGTGGAAAAAGCATTTTGTGTGTGTGTGTGTGTGTGTGTGTTGGGGGGTGGCACAGAAGGACAGGACATAGGCAAAGAATCACGTAGGAAAATGCAGGTAGCTGCAGGTGGTGAGATCAGGTACTGTGATTCTTTTTGTACCTTGCCTGGAGCTAGATTACTTCCTTTCTTTGGGGCCTTAGTTTCGGCTTGTTCACTTGTAATCTAGGCAAATGGACCTCTCTAGGTCATCTCCCATGCCCTTCCATTGTTTCTGATCTTCCATGGGGCTGACTTCATTTCTATTACATTTAAAAACAAGAACCAATCTCTATGAACTGAGAGATGGCTCCGTCAGGGAAAGAGCTTGCTTGGCTAGTGAAAGGACCTTAGTTCTAACCCTAGCACCCACGTAAAAGCTGCATGTGGTGGTATGGGTTTGTAATCCTAGCACTGCAGAGGGGACAGGAGGACACCTGGGGCTTGCTGTCTAGGCAGTGTAGCCAATTGGGTTGTCTTAAAGGAGGCAGAAAGTGTTCCTGAAGGGAAGAGGGCATAACAATGGCAACTATGTGTGCTTAGCACTCACTAGAGAAGAGAGGGTTAACTTCAAGACATGTGAAGCTCAGCCAAGGACCCAGTGTTCCAGAAGAATGCAAATAAAGCCCCCAGAGATGCAATAGGAGGAAGGCGACTCCACATAATTAAATGCAGGGTGGAGCAGTAAAGCAAGCACTTAGAAAGCATGCTGTTGGATGGCCCATGATTACAAAAGCCCAAGGAGTTGGAGTTTGTGCAGGCTTAGAAAGTCAGGCCAGGTGGAGATGTGGAAGAATTTATGGGTTTTATGTATGTGTAAAGGGGAAGGGAGAAAATGTCTTTCTGGAGTTCCTCCACTCTAACTGAGCTTGTCTCTAAATTCTTAAGGTACTAGAAGTGACTTAGTAAGATAAAAGCCACAGAAGACAACTGTACTATGAAAGCCTCTTGAAAACCGAATTGGGGCAGTAAAATCTCATTGGTGTTTCAATATTTCTTGAACATATAATCTTAAAATATCTCATCTCTTTGTTTGTGCTATGATTCTGATTACATGTGCTCTTTATTCCAAGAAAGATTCTTGAAAATGCTCTTGAACAGTTTCTTAATATAATATAAATCCTTTTTATCTGCTCCTCCATTCTTCTTTACTTTCAGGACTTTAAAATGGATTTCTCTGACAGAAGAAGGCACTGGGGACTAGGTATTTGTTTTTCATTCAAAAGACTCAAGGCTGAGTGAGTGGTAGAAAGAATCTAGCCTAGTCTGGATGCCAGATGTCTGGATCCTTTCTGTCTATATGATTCCTGCACAACCAGTGCATTGAAACCTCATTGGCACTTCTGGTTTTGATTCTAACTAGTCATGTGTGTTTGGACAACTCACTAAATTTTTCTGACTTTGTTTCTTCACTTACCAAATCAAAGGTTTAACTAGAGAGTTCCCAACTTGCTTTCAGCATAAGTCCTATGATTACTAGTGACCTGCTTAAGCTTCATTTCCTTCTTGTTTAAAGCTGAGCCTTTTGCATAGCATGAGAAGGTGGTGTGTGCAATAGTGCTTAGGAAACCTAAAAAGAAATAAGTTAGCTGTTATCACTCCGATTTTTTTTGCAGCTTTCTCTTCAAGTCACATTTCAAGGTTTTTGTCATTTGTGCTAAAGGAGAACTGGCTTTCTATAGGAATTCCTAAAACCGTGGGTTCCACAAAACGAAGCAAGATGTCGGTGCAGGTAAATAAAGCTGATGCAAATAAGGGCAGTGTCTGTAAGTTCTTCGAAAGGGAGTGGATCAGGTCAGCTCTCACTTCCCAGTCTCATTCTAGGGCATGAGCTAAGAATCAGAGTTCTCAAATCTCAAAATGGGGCCTTGTCCAAAGCATGAACGGGCTCTGGAGAGTTCCAAGGGCAGTAAGAGTAACTGTAGGTGCTTTTGCCTTTCATCTGTGCATTTTCAGGCAATTTAGCCATCTTAACACACTATTAGTGCTCCAACTATGACACCAACCATTACCCTATTCTTTAAGAGATGGTCTCACACTGTTGTCCAGGTTGGCCTGGAACTCACTGTGAAGACCAGGCTGGCCTTGGACTCATGGCATTCCTCTTGCCTCAGTCTACTAGTTGCTGGGATTTTAGGTGTGTGTGACTACCATGCCTGGCTTCTAGCCATCACTCTTGCCTTTGGGATAGAGGGAAGTTAAAGTATCGAAGCTTTGCATGCAGAGAAAGCCCCTGGGTTGGGTGGGAATGGCAGTTCTTTTGCTCACACCTCATTGAACCCTCTCCAGACTTTGGTGTCAAATTCTGTCATCTCTTATGTTTCAATCCAGGACTCCTGTGGGCCCACCTAAGTATCTAAGTACCTTCCACAGCATCTAAGGGTGTCAGAATTTAATGGATCCCTAAAGATCACTTGAAATATGCAGTTCCTTCTTTTACAGTACAGAATATCAGAGTATTCCCTTGATCTAGGAAGGAGAAGTGAACTGCCCGAAGCAACACTGGAACAAAGCCAATAATTTAAGAAGCAAAATTTAGAAACTCTCCTACCCTTCTTTCCATAAATTCTAACAAGCCAAACATACTCTTAGGTGTTTTTTAAAAAATATTTTACTATTTTTATTTAAGGTGCATGAGTGTATTTGTTTGAGTGTCTGGAGAGGTCAGAAGAGAGTGTTGGATCCCCTAGAACTAGAGTTGTTAGCTGCCACAGGTCCTTCACAAGAGCAGCCAGTGTTCTTAACCAGTTCCCCATTCTATGTATCTTAACAGTGCTTAAACCTAAAACTTATTGGGAAAATGAGAAATATAATGTCGTTCTGATCACACAGCACAGTTTCTGCTGCCACTTCTGAACATCTGTCTTGTCCTAGATAATTCTTATGGTCTTTTCTTTTCTAGCTCCTGGGATGAGTCATTTTGAAAGCTGCAGTTCTATTATTACAGATAGAATGAGTTAAGAAGAAGGACTGTGTTATCCAACAGTTAAATTAATGTTAAGCCTATAGGCACAGGCTTTAAATAACAAAAAGTCTGGGAATTTTTGAATGATATTTTATTTTGATTATTTTTATTTTATGTATATGAGTGTATTGTCTGCATGTATGTAAATGCACCTGTGTTGTGCAATGCCTGTGAAGGTCAGAAGAGGATGTCAGATTCCCTTGGAACTGGAATTATAGGTGGTTGTTAGCCACCATGTGGGTGCTGGGAATTGAACCTGGGTCTTCTGCAAGAGCAGCCAATGCTCTTAACTGACAAGCCATCTCTCCAGTCCCAAATCTGAGAATTTTTAAAGTCAGATGAAAATATACATTGTATCCTAAAATCCTGGGAAGTTATAGGCTTTGGGTATTAGCTACCCTAAGGTAGAATAATGCCTTTTGCCAAGAACACATCTGAATTAATTATGTACTTTTCACAGAATAGGCAGACAATAAATATTTGTGGATTGATTTTCTAGGCAAGAATTCTTGGCAGTTGGACACTTTCCTATTTCCAGTTTATTCTTTAACTTGTTTCTTTAAAAATATTTAGCTACAAACATGATCATGGTTCAGTATGACTAGGAATGCTGCTGAAAGTGGCTGTTGTCTATATTCCCAAGCTGATCTCTTGTAACATATTCTGAGATTTCTTGATGAAAAAAAGTTCGGTGTTCAAGTAAATAGGGAGATATTAAGTTTCTTAGCCTGGTCACTCAAGATACTAAGAAGTTAGGGGTAAAGAAAGTTTTAACTTTGTTGAAACAAGTTCTTTCTAAGGAGATCTGACCATGGAACAGCTTTTCCCCCACTTTTTTTCATGAAGTCTATTACAATCTGCAAAATTCACGTTCTTTTGAAAATACCTTTCTGGATTTTATTGGTGCAAAAATAAAAATCCGGAGAAGGGCTGGGTTGTTATGGGTAACTGGCCCATACTACATCCCAAGGTTGGTCTTGGGATTCCAGACATTATAGGTAAGGTTTGAGATGGTGAGCAAAAAAGATGTGCAAATTTCACTCCCCATTTGGTCCCTTTAGGGTAATTTGCTAAAGAGACATTGTTTCAGAGGTCTTACACGCTCTTTTAAAAATGGTAATAATATTCTATTATTATTTCATAGTTCTTGAGATATTTGTCCAACAAAGCACGAATATGCCATCAGTGTTTAACAAAGTATTAAATGAGTGGGTAAATGGAAGAACTTAGCTGGAGTCTAAGGATGGTAGTATAGTGGGAGAAGGAAAGGAGCTAAATAAAAGCAAGTTCAAAGAAGGATAAAGGACTAAAGGACAGAGCGAGAGGAATGCAGATTAGTTACAGATTAGGGGAGAGAAGAGGAGAAAGGAGTCAGCTGCAGAAGTTGGAAAAATGTCACAAAACTGAGTGGCCTGGAAGCTCTGATTTTTAAAAGTGGACCTGGCTCATGAGGCTAGTTCCGATGCTGGCCATGCCAGGAGGTCCCTGCCCAGTAGATGGAAATGATTACCAACTGCTGAGAACCTTTGTGAACTCATACCAAAGTGTACTTATTACATGACTACACTACACATGCAAGGCATCTTCTTAAGCACACAAGATGGAGGATGAATGAGACACAGATCTTCTTTTCAATAAGGTTACATTCTTAGGGGAAAAAGCCAAGATACTCTCAGGAAAAATAAAGCCAGGTATATGTGATCTGTTCCTCCATAGGTACAACAGGCCAACACTCTGAGGAACCAGGTGACAGAAAACGGATCATGTTGTCATGAGGCATGATAAAGGCTGAGGAAGGCAAAGAGACATGGATAATATGTACTGGGCAGAGATGAAAGTTGAGAGGAGTTTCAAGATGATATGATAAAGACCTGGCAAGAGACGACGCACGTGGAACAGAGAGTTGTCCAAGTGGATTCCAGCAAAGTAGGCATGCATCGGCTGGGAAAGGCGTGGAGATATGGCCTCAAAGCCACTAAGTCACATTGTGGGGTCTAGGATGTGGTTGAGGTGTGGGCACTGTAGAAAGGCAGCGGAAAGCTTGTGAAGGATTTTTGAGTATGTGCATGTAAAAAGTAACAGCATTAGTTAATAACACTGGGCAGAAAGGACTTGGTCTGGAGAGGGTGGTTGCTAATGGACGAGGAAGCAGTTCAGCTTGGAAAGGCCAAACAAACATTCTGGTATTGCTATTCAGACAATAGGTAAATCCGGCCAGAGGAGATAGCGACCCTACTGGAATGGAAAGTCACAGAACGTAGTCACAGGAGGTTGCTTCAATACAAGCAACCCATCTTTGGAATGCACAATGTACGAATCCTAGTATCCTGGCTGATTAGCGAAGTTTTTGAATCTGGGAAATGGGAACAAAAGACTTAGGCCCTCGCTGACAGACACTTCTTAGCACGTGGACACCTGACAGGAGCCAAGGCGTCAGGAAGGGCCAACGGGAGAAGGAAGTGGAGGGGGTTGCTGTTTTTCCTACAGGTCCAAGAGGAGCCCTCAAGGACATCTAAAGTCTTTGCCTTAGTTCAGTCTGCCCAACGCCTGGTGAGGGGAGTGGCTAAGACAGGTAGCCATCGTCAATCCCCATCCCCCAGTGCAGCCCTTTCGGCTCGCATTTACATCCCGCCGCTCCTCCCAGCCTGCCCCACCCGAGTTTCCCGCCCCTCTGATTCCAGCCAACCCTCGCAGCCGGATGCGCATGCGCCCTCTGCGCCCCGCCCCAACTTTCCACGTTTCACTTCCCTCTCTCGCCGCCCCAGCAGCAGCTTCGCCGCCACGATTGGCCCGCGGACCTCCGGGTCTCGGCCAATGAACGCCACCCTGTTGCCCCCGTGTTACTGGGTAGAACAAAACAAAAACAAACAGAGCGAGAGGGGCCCCAGACGCTCCGAGGCGGCGGCAGAGGCAGAGGCACGGGGTCGGGCCCGGCGGAGCGGAGACCCGGGCGAGCGGCGGCGGCGGCGGCGGCGGCCCGAGGGGTCAGTAGGGTGGGCGAGACCCGCAGCTCGGGACGACGGCGTCCGGTTCCCCGGTGCCCCGCGGTCCTCAGGGGCCGCCGCACGTTGGGAGGGGGAGGGGGCGTAGAAGCCGCAGCACGGCGGGCGGGGGTCGGGGGGCGGCCGGCTCTTCGAAGCCCGCAGGCCCGGCCGCGCCCGCCCAACGCCCGTGGCTGCGGGGAACCGGCGCGGTACCCGCGGCGCGGCCGGGCCGGAGAGCAGCAGCGCGGGCCCGCCCCTCCTCTCCACCCGCCCTCTCTCCCTCCCTCGCAGGCTGCGGGGTCCGCTTGGGGGACTGAAAGGGAGGTGTGTCGGCGGGAAGGATCCGGTGAGGACGCCTGCGCCGGGCCGGCCCTGCGCCCCAGCAACAGGCCCCCTGCACCCCATCTACAGGCCCCCTGCGCCCCAGCAACAGGCCCTCTGCACCCCCTCAACAGGCTTCCTGTGTACCCCGCCAACACGCCCCCTGCACCCCGCCAACAGGTCCACTCCCCTCACCCCCCCCTGCACTCGTCGGGCCATCAGGTCCCCTCCCCTGCGACTCCGCAGCTGGCAACAAGCTGGGGCCTGGTGGTCTCGGCCTGGTCGCCTGACCCAGACCAGAGGGGGTAGGGCCTTCGGGCGTCTTGGCCACGTCGCCTGCGGGAAAACCATCCGCCTAGGGGGACATCGAGCGCGGACACCCTGCTGCTTCTCAGGCACAGGGGTCCCCCCACTTTTAAAAAGAACATTACCTAGAGAAAACAAAGATAGGGAGTCCCCTTTCTGTGCTGTCTACTGCTGTGTATCCATCTGGTACTGTAATGTAAAGTATACTGAGTGTGTTTACGTGTGTATGTGCTTGCTTGCCTGTTCAAGAGCTTCTGTAATGTGCACCGTGGTGCGTGTGCGAGTGAGCGAGCACGCGCTTCCCTGTTCAAGAGCTCAATGTAATGTGCGCAGTGGGATGTGCATGTGTGTACGTGTGTGTGTGCGCGCGCGTTCTCTTGCTTGTCTAAGAGCCTGTGTGATGTGCACAGTGGTTTGTGTGCGTGTGCGCGAGCACGCGCTTCCCTGTTCAAGAGCTCAATGTAATGTGCACAGTGGATGTGTGTGCGTGCGCGTGCTCTTGCTTGCCTGTTCAAGAGCCTCAGTGTAAAGTGCACAGTGTTTTGTGCGTCTGCGCGAGCACGCGCTTGCCTGATCTAGAGCCTGAGTGTAATGTGCACAGTGTTGTGTGTGCATGTGCCTGCGATTGCTTGATCCAGAGCTTCAATGTACAGTGCATAGTGATTTGTGTTTGTGTACGCGTGTGTACACGTGTGTGTTCCCATACCCTTTTGGGAACTGGCTGTGTAACCAATTTCCATCCACAGAGATTCAAAATGGAGCGGCGTGCTCAGGGGTGGGTGTGAGGGTCTGCGACAAGCTGTTTTTAGACATAACAGTTTTAACAGTTTTGCGGTTCTCATTGACGTAACATTTTGGGAGAACTACCATTCCTTAAAAAAAAAACCGAGAACTTAGCGATTATATTCTTACCGATATTTATACCAATATGGTTCCTGCGTTATAGTTTAATTTTAATATCTCAATAGGCATCTTTGAAGTATAATTTGCTTAGTTTTGCTATTATAATTTCAAGGGAAAATAGGACTGCAAATATCATTGCTACTTGGTTATTTGCTATAGCGTTTACATTCGCCTTATTGTGATAAGAGTGCTTTTAGTTGCTTGCAAGTTGCTAATTAGTGTGATTGTATCCCAGGAAGGAATTCAAGAAATCTTCTCCTTAACTTGTGAACTAAGCTTGATTTACAAAAATGTTAATTTTTGAGGTATTTGGGAAATGCACTAGAGAACAGTTAATCTCAGCCTTAATTTTCCTAATAGTAAGTTTGAGTTAAGAATTGTAATGATTGTGAAACTGAAAAAATAAACAAAAACCCAAACCGGAATCAGTCTACTCCAGAGAGAGAGAGAGAGAGAGAGAGAGAGAGAATGGAACATTTTATTATGTTTAGGTCATCAGTGCTGCAGAGTGCCTGAGTTTGCTGGTTGCTCAGGTTGGCACTGTCTAAAGATAGGACTTCGTTGCAATTATTTAATAAAACATCCAGTAAATGATTTACAGTAGTCATTTCATGATCATTTGCTTTGTTTTCTGTGTATTCGTTTCATTTTTTTTTTCTTAGTGTTTGGAAATCAGTATTTAAGAATTTAATACAAAAGTCTTATGCTTAACTAAACTTATTTTTGTTGACCCTAGAAAGGATTTTCCTGTAGGATATTATAAACGCTTGTTCTGGATTTACAAGGTCCCAATTCTAGTTGTGGTTCTTCCGCTGTGCTACTGTTTCTCCTTGCACAGATCACCTTCCCTATCGGAATCTCTTTAATTTTATGCAAAGTGGAATACCTACCTCAAGACTGTCCTGTGAGGCACATGAAATAATATACATAAATACATATTTTGAATTATAAAGGGCTTTATAAGCATTAGTCATTAATAATTTCCTTTATTACCTAGCTGCTGCAGAAAATGTTCTCTCAAAGTTTTTATTTGCATGAATAATCATAATAATAAAAAACCTAATGTAACTTCAGTTTAAAATCATGACATCCAGCTTTCCTGTAACATACGTAATTTATGCACTGAAGTGAAGCACAGTGTGGTATCTTCAGCCATGGAAAGTACTAAATGTTTTGAGTTTCAAACTGATTTTGGCCTTACATCTGTATGAATCTACATATACACATTGTAAAACTCATTTTTTCCTCAAGCCTGAGTTTGGAATTATGACACTGGAAGTGATTATTTTGAACTATGTGTCAGTTTATTGTGATTGCAATTAGAGGATGACTGATACCATTTCTGTTTCTCAAGCAATATTATAGCACCTTGGTGTAGCCTAAAGATTATATCATAACTTTAGCATAAGGTGTTATTTTTGTTTCACAGCAGGCTATAAACTTAGAAAGGTTAATGAACAATAGTGTTTTTGTTGAAGAATTTAAAAGTCAATTTTCAAAAAAGTTAGTCTTCCCTTTGAGTTCCTGGAGGCATCATGTATCATTCCAAGTGACATTGAACAGCCCGATTCTGAATGATGTTAGCATACTAATTAGTGCATTGATTCCAGCTTCCACCTTTTTATGTTATATGAAAATGCTTTTTTAGAATTAGAATTTTTACATTTTGTGTTTTTGTTTTTTGCATTTTGTGTTGGCAAGTCCACAGTTAGATAAACCTCTGTGGTTTAAACTCATAAAATACAAAACTATTAAATATTTTTGAAGAGATTCTGAAATCTGTTATATATTTTAGTAATATATTTAAAATATATCCATGAATACTATTTTTTTAATCATTTAAATAACATTGGATTTCTCTAAGTCTGGGAATTGTGTAAGAGATAACTGGTTTCATCAGAACCTTCCAGCAACAATCATTTTTAAGCCATTTCAAAACCAAGTGGGGATCAAATCCAGGGCTACTGTTAAGCTGTAGTATGTGACTTGTGTCTTTGTTTGTTTGTTTGTCATGTTTTGAGAAATGGTCTCTGACATAGGCTCAGGTTTGCTCTGAACTCACTGTATAGCCCAGGTTCGTCTTAAACTCCTGATTATTCTTACCCTTACCTCTTGAATGCTCTGAATTTTATTATTTGTTTTATCATGTCTGACTTGTTTCCAAAATAAGTTAGTGTTTTTAAGAATGAAAATTTCAGATTATAAAAATAACATGCTGAAAATAAATTACAAAAAATTTCATAATAGAAAAGGCTGCTTTAAAAAGTTTCAGCCTCAGTAATCTTATAAAAACAAGTATGTAGAGACATAGGTAATGAAAGGGCAGATAGTCTGCTTTCCGATAGGCGGTGGTTTGAAAGATAACACAATCACATCAGTCTTGATTCACCAAAACTGTGTTGTTTATATTTTAAAGTAATTGGTCTGATATGCATGTCCCATACATACTTGTAAGGTTAAGACTGACTGTGAAAAGTTTTGGTGTGGGCTGGAGAAATGGCTCAGAGGTTAAGAGTGAGAACTCCTATTCCAGAGGACCTGAGTTTGGTTCTCAACACATCAGGCAGTTCACAACAGCCTATAGGTCCAGCTCCAGGAGAGCCAGTTCCCTCTTCTGGCCTCCACAGACAACCCTCTTCACACACACACACACACACACACACACACACACACAAATCTTTTAGTGTGTATGAATGCATATGTATTTTTTAAACTAAATGTATATTACAAATAGATCTTTAAATGTCAAGTTTAAAGTAAGCATTGGCACATGATGAAATCTGGTAGTTTTTGTCTTAGTGTTTTTTTTCCATCTTTGGCTCAGAGAAACTTGTGGAGAAAATAGTAACTAAGTGTTAATTAGGTTATCTTCAAAAGTGAAACAAACTTAAAAATGGAATTATGTCGTCCCCCCCAATGTGCTTAAGTAAGTTGCATTTACTTTCAACTTCTTCTAAACTGATACATTTAAACTTCTTTTCTTTTTAAAACCTAGATCCTAAAGCAAGAATTCTATTTGGTAATTTGTTTAATCAGTGCAAGTGAAATTAAGGAAAAATGGATGTAGAAAATGAGCAGATACTGAATGTAAACCCCACTGGTAAGTAATATCTTAAACTTTACCTGGTAAGCAAACTTAAGGTCATTTCATATTTTATGTGAAAATACAATAGTAAAGCTTTTAAAATACCGTCTTATTCATACTATAAAAATATTCTTAATATCAACTTTGTGATTTTTATTTTCATGTAAATTTATCACTATCACATACCTTTGTTGGCCAGCCCTGTTCTACACATTCCTACTTGCTACTATTTATAATAAAATGTGTAATACAGAATGTGGAGCAGTAGTTGAAACAGTTTTGAAGCCACCACATTCTCTACTTATTTTTTTAAAAAATCATTTAAGTGTTGATTTTGTTAAGTCATTAGTGTTTCTGGAACCCCTAAATTTGTATGAATAGCAAAAATTAAAAAAGCTGTTGATGTAAACATGGGTTAAACTGATATGGTTAAATATATAAAATAAACCTAGAAGAAATGTTTACTGCTGCATACACAAAAACACGTATTTGAAAGGTTGTTAAAAATAGCTGGAGAAAAGAAACTGATCTCAAAAAACCAATAATGTTTAAATATACTTTGATACTTCAGAGGTCAGGTTAATACTCTGGATTAATTTTGTGGCTCATCTTAATAATGGAATAATGAATGCAGTGGTCATGTAATGGGATGAAATTCTCATCTGATGTGTCTTTCTCTGGCTTTATGTGTCCTTCCTCTTAATGTTCTCCTTATCTTTAGGTTTACCCTCTGGTTTATTTTCTTAGCCTTGTCAGCTGTAGTCTAACTTTGCATTTTCTATAGTTGTAGTCATTAAGTTCGGAATGTCATCTTGAATTCTGACCACAATCTTTTCTGGCTATGTAACTTTTCTATGTACCTATCCTTCCATAAAATGAAAATAATTTCTCATTTTACGAGATCCTTATAAGCCATGAGTCTAAAGTGCTGTGCATAGAATCTGTCTAGTGTGTACCAGACATTGGAGAACCTGGTGTCTGCTGGGTAACAGTAGTAACTGGAGTTGTGTGGTAAATTGTGCTAAGACTCAGTTACTACTAGTAGTTAAGTTGTATTGAAGTGTCAAGTTCGCATACCTAATTAGCTATCTTCTCACTAGTCCAGAAACGTGCAAGGCATCATTTGTTCTTTAATCCTGACTCTTCTGCTTACAAGTTCTTAATTTTTATAAATGCTCACTTTATTATTCACCTTTGCCCTTTTCAAATTATCTCAGGACTGAAATACTGCAACATTTTCTTAGCTGGTTATCTTTTTGAGAAGGTAAATAAAAAAGTAGTTTGAGTGAAGTTTGGGAGATAAATTGGACTTGGAGATGATAGCTTAAAAAGCAGACATTATTTTGAAGGCGGTCAGCTCATATATGATTTTATATTTGCCAAATATTTTGTAGACTTTTCAGGACTTAATAAATATTTCATAATACTTTTCCTTCCCGTTTTCTATTGTATTCTGTATCTTTCTTCCAAACAAATCCTCCTTTCTGCTTAAGATGTCATAGCTAAGATTGACTATTTAAATGTAAGAGTGGTCAGTATTGAGTGTGGTGCAGTAAGCAGGAGCAACATTACGAATGACCTTAAGTTACATAGTAAAGACTTTACACTTTATTTTGAGATAATGCGAGACTCTTTAGACAGTTTTTAGCAAGGATATGTTTTAGAAAACCAGTCTTTGTAGTTTGAAGAATGTTTTGGGAACTGAAGGCAGACTATGAGACTAAGGAAATAATTTAACACTTCTAAATGTTTCTGTTTTTGATTATAGTATTTCTTAACATTTGTCCTTTTTTGTGGGATTGAGAAGGATCGAATACATCTATACTTTTTAGAGATTGATGAAAATTTTGAAGTTTTTAAACTATCACAAAACATGTTAAAGTTGAATATGTAGATTTGACACATTCTGGTTATAATTAGGCATATTTAAATCCATTTGGGTGATTCAGCTCTTACTTAACCACAGTGATCAAAAGTCTGGTACAGTTGTTATTAATTTAATAGCTTTTTGACTTAAAAAGTTTTCAGAGCAAAGCTGAGTGTCTTCACATGCTCTTCATAGACATTTGAGTTGACTGTATAAAGAGTCTTTTGCTTGGTGTTGGCAGTGAAAAAAAAGTACAGTCTAGTCATAGGCCTTTCTTTGAATCTATAACCTAGTTGAAAAAGCAGGACTGTTTATTAAAGAAGTAAAAAAAATTATGTCATGATGGGTTAAATGAACAGTATTTGAACATTTGGTTTTATTATGGCTGGAGTTGTTGGGAAATTTTTCATAGAGGGAAATAATATGTGAGGTATATCTTAAAGAATTATTGTTATTATTATTTTATGTGTATGAATGTATCGCCTACATCCATGCAAATGTACCATATTGTCTAGTGCCCCCTGAGATCAGAAGAGGGTGTGAGATCCCCTGAACTGGATGGTTGTTAGCCGCTGTGTGGGTGGGAGTTGAACCTGAGTCTTCTGTAAGAGCAGCCACTGCTCTTAACTGCTGAACCACTCTCCAGCCTCAAGAATTTTTATAATTGTAAGATTAGTTATTAAATGACATTCTAGGCAAGAACTAACTCTACAAGTGTCTTACTATAGTTTAGAGGATAATGTGCCACATTGTGTGCATGTTAGAGACTTCTGAGAGGATAGAAAATAGTTTGAGTGAAGGTTGGGAGATAAATTGGACTTGGAGATGATAGTTTTAAAAGCATACGTTAATTTGGAGGCGGTCAGCTCAACAGTTACATATGATTTCATATTTGCCAAATGTTTTGTAGCCTTTTTTTTGGTGACTCTGAAGGAATTGTTTGGGAAGCAATTTAAATATATTTTGAACCTTAGTTTTATTATCTATATAAAAGGTATAATTAATTACAGAACTTGTAGTATCCAATATAAAGCCTAGTAGGTAATAGTAGATACTCTGTAAATAGTTTATCTCCCATCTGTCAAGATTCTTTGTTTTACCACCTCTAGTTGTTTAATAGTTGCTTAATTCTCTTTGTTTATAGATCTAACAGTTTTATGGTCTTCATACTAATATAGGTTTTATAACCCAAACATGAAAGATAACTTAATTAAAATTAAAATTAAAATTAATTAAATTAAAATTAAAATTAATTAAAATTCAGTGCTATAGTTTACTTTGACAGTGGGAAATGTAATCCTATTTAGTTGTCATTTATTAGATTAAGCCATGGGAAATTGCCAATAAATGACTATTACTAACCTACAAAAATGTTAATTTCATGTGATTTGCAATAATCAAACTTACCTGGTATATCAGTGGATACTTGAGATACTTAGATTTGTTTCTTCATTTTTCCTTTTAAGATCCTGATAATTTAAGTGACTCTCTCTTTTCTGGCGATGAAGAAAATGCTGGTACCGAAGAAATGAAGAATGAGATAAATGGAAATTGGATTTCTGCGTCATCTATTAATGAAGCTAGAATTAATGCGAAGGCAAAAAGACGACTGCGGAAAAACTCCTCCCGGGACTCTGGCAGAGGCGATTCAGTCAGTGATAATGGGGGTGAAGCTGTTAGGAGTGGAGTAGTTGTGCCCACCAGTCCGAAAGGAAGGCTGCTTGATAGGCGCTCCAGATCTGGGAAAGGACGGGGACTGCCAAAGAAGGGTTAGTGTGCACCATGTGCAAAGAGACAAAAGCAGAAAAATAGTAATTTTTGTAGTAGTAGTTTTTACTCTAAAAAGGACAGAAATCTTAACAGTTTTAAGGTTTTATGAGACTGCCCCATTTTTTTCTTTAGATTGATTTCTTTTTTCTGAGTAGAGTTTTTTTCCCCCAACAAAATATTGTATTATTGTATTAGTACGTATACTGTTTTCACAGTTCTGAATTGTATACACACTTTGGAAATCTGACATTTATTGTAGCTGTTATCTAATGAATCTAGTTATGTCAATCATTAAGACCAGTGAGTATAAATTTGGTAACATTTTAGTATTTCCATAGATCTGGATCCGAGTTCTCTGTAGCTGTGTTCTTTGAGTGCTCGAGTGGATTGATCTGTTCATTGCTAGTTCCTGGTCCTAGAATGGTGGCTAGCAGATGGTAGACACTTAAAATTGTTAGATGAGGTTGTCAGCTTCTGCTTATAGTAGAATTTTGTTAGGATTTAGAGACTAGAATAGCTGATTTGTGGGAACTTCAGTTTACTGACTTAAGATTCTGATAATATAAATGGCTTTGGTATTGAAAATGCTTGGACTGGGAGGAAAACTAGTGAAATGTGGAAGTGTGATTTCAGCATCTTTCATTAATGAACCGAGATCTAATGCCCAAGAGATGACTATGGAAAACTTTCTCTTGAGGGGAAGAAAGAAAAAAGTAGTTTGAAAGATCAGAATATACAGATAAACTACAGTGATCTTTCAGAAATTGTTATCTTTATGAGTAATTCTACAGTCATTTGGATCAGAGTGAAGTTTAGTTACCTGCTATGTTGTCAAGAATTATATTCTGGGTACAAAATAAAAACTTAGAAAAAATGTTAGTGACATTGTCAGAGTTTTAAAAAATGTCTTATTTTGAGGCTGGGCATGGGGACGGGCATTCTTTTAATCCTAGCAATTGGGAAGCAGAGACAGGTAGGTCTCTGAGATGGAGGCCAGCCTGGTCTACGTAGTGAATTCTAGGTCAGATGGGACAACAGGGAGACCCTGTCTCAACAAAACAAAACAACCAGAAAAAACAAACTTATTTTGAACATATTTGGCATTACAAAAACATTTTCGTAAGTTTATGTGGAAAAGCAACTTGGAAAGTTGAAACTATATTGGTTGGTCTGTTTTGAGAAGGAGAGAGAAAAAGCTGTCAGTGCTGTGAGCTCTTAAATAGCAATCACTCATATGTTAATGTTGCTAATTGCAAAATATAGTTTAAGGTGTAGTTTATTGCTAGGAATATCATGAGATGTTAAAACATTTGATGGCAACCACTGTGGTTCTTTGTTGAATAATTTTTCCCTTGTTGAGTTTTCTATGCCACATTTATTAGTCTAACATGTTTCTTTTCTTTATTTTTCTGGTCCCAAGAAATGTCAAAATTTAGAGATAAACTGTAGTTATCATTTGCCTTAAGGCTCTATTTTTCAGATTAAAAAATATTAATTTTTAAAACTTACTATTTTTATTTTATGTGTATGAGTGTATTGCTTGTATGTAAGTAAGTGCGCCCATGTTGTGCCATGCCTGTGGAGGTGAGAAGAGGCTGTCAGATCTCCTAGAACTGGAGTTAGACACACTTGTTAGCCACATTGTGGGTGCTGGGATTCAAACTCAGGTCCTCTGTGAGAGCAGCCAGTGCTCTTAACCAATGAGCCATCTTTCTAGCCCTTTAAAAAATATTTAAAGGATTTTTCTTTTTAATTGTTAATTAAGTTATTTCTACTTGATGATTTTGGTAATAGATGATAAAATACATATAATCTGTTATTGAAAAAGTGATCTAAGTAAAGAATTTCAAGAATAATAATTCTCAATTCTTTTTTTTTTTTTCTTGAGACAGGGTTTCTCTGTAGCCCCACCGGGCTGGTCTTAAACTCACAGAGATCTGCTTGCCTCTGTCTCCTGTGTGCTGGGATTAAAGGCGTTCACCACCATGCATGGCCTTTTTTTTTTATTTTCTCAATTCTAAAACAACTAGTGTAGAAATTAAAAGGTAATTTTTTTTTTTTTTTGCTCTTAACATTTTCAAATTTGAAATTATTTCAGGTTACAATTAAAATTTGTAAACTATCAACTTTGTGTTCTTCCTTTTTCAATTGTAAACTTTTTCAGGTGGTGCAGGTGGCAAGGGTGTCTGGGGTACACCTGGACAGGTCTACGATGTGGAGGAGGTGGATGTGAGAGATCCCAACTATGATGATGACCAGGTTATCAATTATTTTTTTATAATTAAAATGTGAACTTTTGATTTTTATTCCTAAAATTGTCAAGTGATATGTGCATTTGTTTATATTCCATATTTATCAAATAATACATAGCATATTTAGCAAAATCATATATATTCAGTACTTTCTGATTGCTAAGTTAATTTTAGATTAGGAAAACCAGTTAATTGACAGTAATGTATGAACTTCACTTGGTTTCTGGAGTCACAAGAAGGTCTTTATTGACTTGCTTAGGATTAGTAATGGTGATTGATAAAGGGGACAGATGTCTCTGAGCATCATCAAAGTTACAGGTATTAGGTTCCTTTTCACTATGACTATTTAACATGAGTACTATGATTATATTTTATTTTGAGAACATGTGCATTTTCCTCTAGGGATAATGATTAGAATAAATGTCTTAATAGATCATTATAGTGAAGTTTTATATGTTTATCTTTTTAATGAAAAACTTCCCAAAGTAGAGAGATTTAATATAAGGAAGTGTTGTCTGTTGTCCATGTCTTTGTTCTTCACCATTGTTGCTGTTTAACTCACAGCAATCTTACTTAATTCTGCTTCTCTTGCCTCTTTTGTTTTCTCCTCCCCCACGTTCTGGATTATTTTCAAGCAAATACTAGCTCTTATGAAAAGTTTTTAATTTTAATTTTATGGTATGAGCGTTATGCCTGCATGTATATAAATGCACCTGTGTCGAGCTGTGTCTGAACTGGAGTTACAGACGTTTGTTAACTATGTGGGTACTGGGATTTGAACCTGGGTCTCCTGCAAGAGCTGTCAGTGCTCTTAACCGCTGAGCCATCTCTCCAGCCCCAAAAGTTTTGTTTTAATACTGTCTATGTATATGATAGAAAATGGTGATGACAATTTAAAACAGGAAAATATCACTGTATATGTTAGGTTGTTTTGCTGTACATTATTAGTATGAATGTACTTACCTGTTTTAATAGGTAGACACGGACATATTTCTAACAGAATATGAAAAATATTTAAAACAAGTGGGATTCAAATATTGTTCACTCTGCTAAATAGTAGCCTTTAAAGTATATGTTTTTTGGTTGTAGTCATAAGTTACAAGTATTTCAGCTTTTCTGTAGATAAGGAGAATGGTTTAGTGATAGACATTTTAATCTTTTTGATTTCATTTGAACAAGAGTGCTTTTCCGTAGATTTTTTTTCAATAATTACAATATTGATCTTTTAAATACTTCTATGATAATATTAATTATAAAAGATTTGGTTCCTGCTTTTAAAAATTAATGGATAGTATTAGAACATATTTTAAGAAATACTTCACCTTGTTCAAAAGCAAAGTTGTAATGAAAATGACTATGGAAGGAAGCCATCTTGAAGGTTTTGGAATGAAGGATTGGTTTTGAGAGGGATATAAACGCTAACACAAGGGCTGAGATGCCTCAGTGCAGAAAGTGTTTGCTGTGCAAGCCTGGGGACCAGAGTTCAGATTCCTATTCACTTAAATGCCAAACATGGTGATGCACTTCTGTAATCTCAGTGCTGAGGAGTAGAGACAGATGGATCCCACTGGCTTGCTGGCCAATCCGTCTAGCTGAACAGAAAGCTCCAATGAGAGATGGCTGTCTCAGAAAATAAGGTGAAGGGCTAGGGAGATGGCTTAGTGGGTAAGAGCACTTTTTATACAAGCCTGATGACCTGAGTTTGAGTCCCAGAATTCAGGTAACTCAGATAAAAAGCCAGATACCATGGTGTGCATCTGTAATCCCACTACTCCTGTGGCGAGATGGGAGTTGGAGACAGGAGCATGGAGTATTCTGTGCAGCAGCAGAAACAAGAGAGGAACAAGGTGGAAGGCAAGAACTGACTTTTGAAAGTTGTCTGTCCTTTGATCTCCTGGTGTGTGCACTCAGCACTGACATACACATAAACACATAACTACAAATAAATACATAAGGTAGAGTGTTATGGAGGAAGTCAACCTAACATTGAACCTTCTCCCTGCCTTCAAATTTGTGGGCACATGGTCCTGAATGTGCACATATCTATTCCCGTATACCTCCACCCCCAAAGTGTGCAAAAGATACAGAGTGGGAGAAAATAGTAAATTTGCTATAGTTAGTAGGTTTAATCCGTCATTTGGCTTACTGAATTATTCAGATTTTATAAAAGTGGGGGGCATATAGACTTTTTTAATGTAAGTGATTAAACAGGTAGTATGTTTTTATCTTACCTTAGTCATGATCATTAACCAGTTGGAATATAAAATGATAATTTCAGTTTATCTGAGTATAATTTTTTCCTCTTCTTGTAGGAGAACTGTGTTTATGAAACTGTAGTTCTGCCTTTGGATGAAACAGCATTTGAGAAGACTTTAACACCAATTATACAAGAATACTTTGAGCATGGAGATACTAATGAAGTTGCGGTAGGTGTAAAGTTACAAGTATAATTAGGAGAGAAAACTCTTATACATTTATGTGATATGTAACAACAAATTTCTTAACTAAGAAAGGAACATGTTGAGCCTGGTGCTGTATGCCTGAAATCCCAGTACTCAGAGGTGAAGGTAGGTAGGAGAATCATGAGTTTGAGACCAATCTGGGATATATGTATCCTCTATGGAAGGCTTCAAAAGAAAAGAAAAGAAAAGAAAAAGAGGAGGAGGAGGGGTTGAAATTTTGTCTCCTTAAATAATTGTTCTTAAGTAATTGGGACCTGATGAAACCTATATGCCATTTCTCTCTGGAGAAAATGACACAACCACTATTTTTAAAAGTTTATTACATATGTTTTTATAATTATAAAATATAAATTTAACAATTTCAGGGCATTTATGAATTCTCCAAAATG
The DNA here is from genome assembly GCA_035773235.1 of Eospalax fontanierii. NCBI lineage: Eukaryota > Metazoa > Chordata > Mammalia > Rodentia > Spalacidae > Eospalax > Eospalax fontanierii. The sequence continues at coordinate 11,198,374 of CM069544.1, read as the reverse complement.
TTTTCAAAGGCCTCAGTTAAGAATGCCTGGCTATTCTGGTTGAAATTAAAATTTTATCTTTGTATTCTGTCCCCAAACCAAGAACATGGCTACAGAGCTTTGAAAAAGAATGCATGTAGGCACCAAGAGAATAAACCTGAGTGTTTTTGAATCATAACTTATGGGATACTGAATGTTTCTTAACTGTTCATAAAGTAAATCTAGAAGAGTGAAATAAAGTTACTCATTTTAGGATCATAGCGATGAAATACCATAGTGATTATCTAGAACACACTTATGATTTAGATTATTAAAATCCAGACTGGAGCTTTTTGATTTGTCTGTTACATAGGTTTTGTATCTTTGATATAGATTTTTGATATAAAACAAGTATTTGTTTAGTATATACCATGGGGAGAAATTTTTATAGGTGATTCTAATCTACTGGAGCTCAGTCAAATGAAAGGGAATGATAGGTAAACGAGTCTTAATACACAAGATCAAACATTCTGTTAACAGAGGAAGAGTGCAAAGGCAGGGATTGTTGGTAGAGTCTGTACTGGTACCAGTTGTGTCTTGTGTTTGAATAGTGTTCAAAGCAGTGCTGTGGAAGTATAAAGTGGAGAACAGTGAAAAGGTGATTCTAGCAATAAGAAGGCTGCTTAGGAATTTGTCACATAACACGCTTTGAAGGTTTTCATGAAAACAGCGTTTTCGTGCTTGAAACCAGTGAGTTGCTAAAGTGCGTTGAGGAAGATGAAAGGATATAGGAAGAAGTTACCAAGCAGGATTCTTCTTAGGTGGTTGTGAAAATAGTACTGGCATTATCCTGGTTGGATATTCTGATTTAAAGATTCTAAGAAAACTTCCAGTAAAGACGGTACTCTGAAGTAACCATTAGAACTTAGCCTTGAGGGTCATAATACTGTATATATTCCACTTCAGGCTATTTAGAACATTAAGTGGGGTAACACAAAGTGGCTGTTACACAACCTGGTAACATCATAAGTGGTCCATAAACAGCTGCTATTATATTTTCAGTAGGAAAGTGTGACTTTATCCCATCACTTAAAACATTAATCCCACTTAAACATTTTTTAAAGATTTCTCCTTAAATTTTACATGAAAGAGTAAGCTTTTGTTTCAAGAGAAAACTTTTGAGATATAAACAACCTATAATACAAGATAATTTTCTTCACAAATAACTTATCAAATAGTATTTGCAGAAATCACACCAATAGATTGAAAAGGAGAGGATTAGTTAACACCAAATTTAGCAGTATTAGGTAGCGAAATATTTTCAGTATCATTCATATTCTTGAATTTAGTGATATTTAAGCAGTTACTGTTTGACAGAATAGTAATGATCAGTATTACTATTCTAACCCTGCTAAATTTGACTCCTCTGATATGTCCAAGAAAGGGGAATGTAAAAATATATAGATAAAAGGGTGGGTTTCAATATAAAATTGTATTGAACCATAGTGACAGATTTCTCTTCATTCTTTTTAAATAGGAAATGTTAAGAGACCTAAACCTTGGTGAGATGAAAAGCGGAGTGCCAGTGTTGGCAGTGTCCCTAGCACTGGAGGGGAAGGCAAGCCACAGGGAAATGACCTCCAAGCTTCTTTCTGACCTTTGTGGGACAGTGATGAGCACAAATGATGTGGAAAAGTCATTTGATAAGTTGTTGAAAGATCTACCTGAATTAGCATTGGATACTCCTAGAGCACCGCAGGTTTGTGTCGTTTCTTTCTTTCTTTCCCTTCCCCTCTTACACTTCTAACAGTAAAAATAACGAATACTGCTAGCAGATTTTAATAATTGGAAAGGATGGCCCACATTTCTTATTGCATGGTATTTTTTTCTAAAATTGTTTATTTTTTCAGTGCTAGGGGTTGTACCTAAGGCCTTGTACATGCTAGGTAAGCACTCTACCACTGAGCTATATCCTGTCCAGCCTATCTGGCCTCAAACTCAAAGATACCTACTTATATTAAAGGTGTGTGCCACACCCCGTCTCTCCATTGTTTTTATAACAGTTTTGATGAGACTGTAAACTCAATTTTATACCTTATTTCCCCTCTCCTAGTGCTCTGCATAGTTTTTAGGTCACATATATGTTTATAAGTATTTTATGCCTATACATTCTCTGTCATATGTGCACTTTCTAGCTAGCAATTTTTAAAATGTATGTTCTTGTAACAGTGATATTTGATTTGTGTGAGTGGTTGTTTATTATAAAAGTGATAAATAATGCTGTTCACTTTTGTACCTGAAAACATGAAATGGCTATTTGTTAAAAATTTCCTCAGAATTTTAATTTAGAAAGCATGTAGGTAGGTCAATTTCTAAATGTTGTTTCTGTGCAAGGCAATTTCTATGACTTGAAAGTGGACTTACTTCTGCTTTTATACCAATACACACTCAAAAAAGTGATTACCCAAGTTCATATTAATTACAGAATTCTTGAAGAATAAAATAAAAACCAAAATGAACAAAGTCCAGCAAAACAGACAAATCAAACCACTGCTAACATTTTGATACTAAATTTTCCTTTCTATTTTCTTAGTTATATATCACAATGTGGCTTTTAATATACCCTTAAACCTCTGTTTAATTAGAAAATGCAGTCATACCATATATGTGCTGTTTTTTAAATTTGACCTTTCTCACACACCAAAATATGGCAAATACCCTTTCCTGTGAATACACTACTTAGCTATATGTTTATTGTTGGACACTGAACTTGTTTTTAGTTGTCTTAATAAAAAATGTTATGATCATACTTTGAAATAAATATTTGTGTACAACTTTTCTACACAAGATGATTCTTTGAATGGGTTGAGAAAACCTACTCTGGGTTATTTTATTTTGGAAAGGAGATTTTTTTTCCTTGACTTTTAAGTTCTTTTAAAAATACTTTTGATCATATATTAAGTATATTTAGTAGTGAGCAAAGCAGATGTAGCCTTCACTTTAATGACATTTATCTTGAACGTCAGAATTAGGAGTATATGTCAAGTGTTAACAGGTGCTAGATAAGTGCTTTTACATGTCCCAACATGTATTTAGGGTATCAAGTGTGTAGTTCAACCAGTTTTTATCACTTATGTATTTGGAAACTATGTCCTATAAAGGTTTATTTTAGATTTCTTTTATATACCTCTCTTTCTTTCTTATTATAGTTGGTGGGCCAGTTTATTGCTAGAGCTGTTGGAGATGGAATTTTATGTAATACCTATATTGATAGTTACAAAGGAACTGTAGATTGTGTACAGGCTAGGTAAGTAAATTAATTTTGCTATTTAGAATTTCAGAATGGGAAATTCTGCAGCATCCTGTAAAATGACATTAGTCAGACATTGTGGTCATGTCATTCATCTGTTCTCCATTGTTGAAAAGATCTTGTTCACCTGAAATGACAGGAGAGGACAGTGATAAAATGCAGAAATTCTGAGCTGACCTATTAGGTTCTCTAATTTCACACCTTTCTTCTCTGGGCCTTATTTTTCCTACTTCTAATAAAATGAAAGCATTGGGAGTGTAATGTTTAAGGTCCCTTCTGGTTCTAACACCAGCAGTTGCTTAATACTCCAGTGAGCTGAACAACCTCAACAGAAAACCTTGTTTACAATTTTATTGTAGAAATAGTTTCTTATAAAATGTCTTTTTTACTTTTGTGCTTTGATTTTTATCAATTGTAAGCTAAATGTGAATATTAGCTATATGATTCTCTTCTTGGAGACTTAGAGAGCCATGCCTTAGGTTTTTCCAGTAACTTAATTAAATTAATTTATTAACTTAATTTGCTAGTGCTGCTTTAGGTCACAGCAGAATGTTCTCCCTGAATGGAAAGGCATGACTCTGTACAAGTTATATGAGAGATGTGGCTTCTTGGTGTGTATCAGTGCTTTTGTAATGGTTTTAATTTTGATTTTTCTTGAAGAGAAATGGAAAAGAACATGAGGGTATTAAGAGTAAACTTAAAAATTTTTTTAATTTGTTATTTTAATTTTATGTGTATTGCCCACGTGTGAGTGCACCCATGTTGTGCAATGCCTGAGGAAGTCAGAAAAGGACATCAGATCCCCTGAAACTGGAATTAAGGACTCTTGTTAGCTGCCTTGTGGTGCTGGGAATCTAACTCAGGTCCTTTGCAAGAACAGCCTGTGCTCTTAACCACAGAGCCATTTCTCCAGCTCCAAGAGAGTAAACTGTTTTTGCTTCCTACTTTTTACATTAAAAAGTTGTTTTCAAAAAATTATATTGCTTTTTCTGTTATGGAAGTCATGAATACATATAAGATTTTGTCAGCTTTGTTGATAATTTGGTAAACCTCAGGCATGTATCAGAATTAAAATTTTCTTTTATTTCTTTTTTTTTAGAGCTGCTTTGGATAAGGCTACTGTGCTCCTGAGTATGTCTAAAGGTGGAAAACGTAAAGATAGTGTGTGGGGTTCTGGAGGTGGGCAGCAATCTGTCAATCACCTTGTTAAAGAGGTATTTACTTTGGTATTATTTTTCAGTTTGTATGTATTCCTACAACAAACAAAAAAACCAAACCTAAACCCAGAACAAAACTAGGTGGTATTTTTTGTGGGCAAAAATCCAGTTTAGTCATGTAGTTGCAAGTCAAAAACTGAATAGTTCTTTTTTTAATGTTGGCCTTAAACATGTATAATAAATAAATAAATAAATAACCTTTTTTATGTCAGTTAAGAATTTTTACTTTAAATTATACAATACTTATATAATTGTTGCTAAAATTTTCCTGGTTTTGTGATGTAAAAGCAAGATCTTTTTAAGAGGGCTTTTGTGAGTGATGGTAAGAAGGCTATAACTTCTAAGGAATGTAGAAATATTTGTTTTATATTAGCATTCTTATTTCAAATGCTGTTGAAGTAGGACTATTTTGTAATTATTTAGTAAATGCTTTTATACAAGCAATTTGAAACCGGGTAGTTTGAGATTATAAATTAAGTATTTTGAACACTAGAGTAGGTCAGAATGGTAGATTTTTGTAAGGACCTTTTACTATACTTATTAAGGAAAAAATTGAGTTATTTCATTAAATGCAATATTTGTTCCATGTGGATTTTCCCTCTTGTTCTTTAATAAATGAAGTATTAACAGATCTTGATCTACAGATCTTAAGGTCTGCAGTTAGATTTTTAGTTTATATGCCTTTAAAAAAATATACTTTCATTTTGATTTTTGGTTTTTTTTTTTTGAATGTGTGCCTGTTCATGTGTTTATGTTATGTAAATGTGTGTGGAGGCCAGAGGTCAATCTCAGGTGTCATTCCTCATGAATTGTCTGCCTTGTTTTTTGAGACTGGGTCTTTTGTTGGAAACTGTGGTTTACCTATTAGGCTAGGCTGACTTGACAGCCAGCCCCAGTGATCTGCTTGTTTCTCCCTCTCTAGGGCTGAAATCACAAGCATACCATGCAACTTAAAAAAAAAAATTTTTTTTTTAAATTTATTTTTATTTCCTTGGATGAATGTTTTGCCTGCTTGTAAATACACCTGTGTGTACAATGCCTGAGGAAGCCAGAAGAGGGCACCGGATCCCCTGGAACTGGGGTTAGAGATGATTGTTAGCCACCACCTGGGTCTTCTGGAAGGACAGTCAGTGCTTTTAACTGCTGAGCCAGTTCTCCAGGCTCTGTGTCCTGCTTTTTTACACAGGTTCTAGGGACCAAACCTAGTCTGTAAGCTTGAATGGGAAGCTTTAATGTGTGTAAGAATGGTTACAATGTCTTAATTGAATTATAAGAAAATAGATATATAAATGGTCAGTATGCCAGGGAAATTAGTCAAGGAAGAACAATAAAGGACATTCAGACAGGAAAGGAAAGAATAAAACTATTTCTATTCTGAGATGATGTGGTCTATAGATTGGAACTCCAGATGAATCCACAAAATAATAAAAAACCAAACCAAATTAATAACTAATAATTTGCAAGTTTGCACAATACAAGATTAATATGCAAGATTTAGTTCTCTATACACTAGCAGTGAATAATCAGAAATGAAATTAGAGCTGCATTCATAATAGCTTAAAAATAGAATACTAAGAAATTTAATAATGAAAATTGAAAAATATCTAGAGATACCCCATGTTTATGGATTCAAAGACTTAATATTGTTAAGATTGTAATACTCTGTAAAGATGCTTTTTTGAGAAATTACCAAATTGGTAATTTATGGTATATGAATTATCTCTTAGTATAAACATGGAGAAGGTAAGAATTGAAATAAAACTACCAGTATATGAGTTTGAAATTGACATTATTTAGGTATCCATTTACATGGAGCAAGGGTTAAACAAAAAGACTAGATAATTTATCATTTGGAAAAAATGAATTTAATCTGATGGGAAATGTTTCACTTTTTTAAAAAATAAGTTTTTTTATAATTTTTTATTGTGTGTGTTTGTATGCACATGCACGTCTGCATATGCATTGCGCATGTGCACGTGCCCCTGAGCTAGAGAGGGCTACAGATACCCTTGAACTGGAGTTATAGGTGTTTGTGAGCCATGTAGGGGCTGGAAACTGAATCCTGGTCCTCTGAAAGAAAAGCAAGTGCTTTTAACTGCTGGGTCATCTCTGTAGCCCTGCATTTTTAAAGTGACATAATAAATGTTAAAACAAATATAATTTAAATAATACCTATCTTGTAATTAGTAAATATTTCAAATGCTATTCATTAAATATTTTTCTTTTTTATTTTGTATAAGTATTGTGTGTGTGTCTGTGTACGTGCATATAGTATGGTGCAAGCATGTGAGTGTGTGGTGTTTGTGCCTGTGCACATGTATGCATGTAAGATGACTTCCTCTGTCACTCTTCACCTATTGCCCTGGGACAGGATCTCTCACTGAACCAGAAACTCACTGATTTGGTTTGACTGGCTGACTATCTGGCTAGTGAGCTTTCAGGATCCACTTACTTGTCCTACAGTACTGGGGTTATAGGTATGCACAGCTATATCTGGCTTTCTTTTTATGTGGGTGTTAGGATTTGAACTGTTGTCCTCATGCTTCTAGAGCAAGCGCTTTTACCTGTTCAGCCAAATTATTTACTTTCCTAAAACAAAATAGGAATTAATAGGTTATAGTCTAATGATAAAATGAAGGATTTAGAAGTAGATATTTAAATAAAATTATTTTATTCAGCCAGCCAGTATTCATTTAGTGCCACTAGATACAAATGTGATTATTCCAGGCACTTTACAGGGAAGATTATTCCTGTAGTTGAAGCTCTTTTACTGGAAAAGCTTTCCCCCTTTCCCTAGAGTCAGAGATGTTATCATACAGGTTTGAGTTGAGAGTCAAGAATTACCTCTTTTGCTATGATTGGAAACTCAGTTACTGAGTGTTTTTAGATAATAACTTTCAACTCTTCAGGTGTTGAGAAATAAGAGCTGAGTGCAAATCTCTGCCTTGTAGGAACACCCTAGTGTCATCTCTCAGCTTTTGCTGCCACTGCATTAAGATCATCTGGGTGTTTTGTGCCACTACAAAAATTTATGTGGCGGCTTTAAGTTAGTGCCCTCTAGTGGCATTGAAACATTATTTTTAAGATTTATTTTGATTACATGTTTTATGTGTATGTGCACATGCGTGCAGGTGCCTCCAGAGGCCAGAGTCATCAGATCTCCCTGGAGCTGGAGTTTCAAGCAGTTGTGAGCCATCCAAGGGTGCTGGAAACTAAATTCAGGTCCTCTGCAAGAGCAGTACATACTCTTAACCATGAAACCCTCTCTCCAGACTCCAGGATCCCTTATTTTTAATAGATGCATTGAAGAATCAGGGTCACAACCCAGGGCATCTACATTATAAGCCTACTTGTAGATCTCAGTGTTTAATTAGAGACACTGAAGTATTACATTTGTTTTTTTAACTATGAACCATGCAAAGGCTGGAAACTTATTTTTTAACTAAGAAAACAATTCTTTTATGACACTACCACACCAAGTGTCTTGAGTTCTTGTGACCTGCTATGTCATCATACAGTATATTGAGATGAGTGTAAGTATATCATTTAGGCAGGTATAAATATTTACAAACAGGAATTCTAACATATTTCAACATTTAAATCTAATAGATTGATATGCTGCTGAAAGAGTATTTACTCTCTGGAGATATATCAGAAGCTGAACACTGCCTTAAGGAACTGGAAGTACCTCATTTTCACCACGAGCTTGTATATGAAGTAAGATTACTTTCCCACACTGACGAGAATTTTAAGATTTTAACTATTTTTATTTTATGAGTGTTTTGCTGGCCTTAAGTATACCATGTGCATGCGTGGTGCCCTTGGAGGCCAGAGAGGGTGTCAGATCTCCTGGAACGAATTAAAGCATGGGTGTTAACCACCATGTGGGCACTGGGAACTGAACTCTGATCCTCTGGAAGAGCAGTGAGTGTTCTTAACCACAGAGCCATCACTTCAGCTCCTAAAGAGATTTTTTTTTAAAGTATTCTTTCTGCTCCACAGTGACAATATTTCTTTAATAATGTACATAATATAATATCCTTTGTATCACATAAAGTGATTTATAAATTTATATAATCACAAAATCATAATCATTGAATGTTAGAGGAGCGATCTGATATATTTTAGGAGCAGCTTCTTATTAAGGACTAAAGATTCATTTCTATTTCATTCAATTTTTAGGCCATTGTAATGGTTTTAGAGTCAACTGGAGAAAGTGCATTCAAGATGATCTTGAATTTATTAAAATCCCTCTGGAAGTCATCTACCATTACTGTAGACCAAATGAAAAGAGTACGTATGACTTACTTTCAACAAGGTTTTGGCTTATACCTCAAATAAATGATTGAATAAATAGTTGCTAGTGAAAGTTTCTTTTAAGGTATATTTAGTTTTATGCCCATAGGTTTTTATTTCTTATTTTTTTCACTCTTTAGGGTATGAAGCTTGTAACTATTCTTGGAAAGTAGCACTTTACTTTTGCCTCTTAAAATGATTGTTCAGTATGATTGTTTTATATCTAGAGAAAAACATTTGAATTATGCTTCATCTTTTCTGGCTTAAAATTGTATGTGTAGTTTTGAAATGATGAGGTTATTTGCTGTATATATTTTTAAAAATAGTAAATGTAGATAGAAAAGTAGATAGGAAATTTGCTGAATATCTGACTTTGAAAATTTTAAAGCAAAGAAAGCTACGGGAGGGTGCGAGTGCTGAAGAGGGTATAAATGATTAAGATGTTGTATATGAAATACACAATAGTTTTGTAAAAATATACATAAAAAGAAAGCAAATATACTGTACTTTGAAGGTTAATTCTGACTTGTTTCACCAAACAGTTGGCTCCATATAGACTTAAGCTCTAGTGGTGGATAGTCTCATGGTATGCATTTTTATACAGGTTAACAGTTCTATATCTAATTGTTTTAGGGTTATGAGAGAATTTACAATGAAATTCCAGACATTAATCTGGATGTCCCACATTCATACTCTGTGCTTGAGAGATTTGTGGAGGAATGTTTTCAGGCTGGAATAATTTCCAAACAACTCCGAGAGCTTTGTCCTTCAAGGTACTGCATTTAAATGCTACTTTCTAATTGTAAAATACTGAATGAGATACTTGGGAGCTAAGATAATTTTCTGTCTTTTTAGCTGTCAGAAAAATAAAGTATCTTTCTTGAAGTGACTGAAGAGGGCGAACATCTACTTTGAGTTTTGAAGAAAAGGTGTGGAGCCTGTTTTGTCTCCTTGTTAACATAGACAGGACTGCCATTTGGAGGAAGCTAATTATGTGGCGCCGATGTGTGCTAGACTCTGTTCAAAGTAGTTCCAGTGTTTCAGAGTAGGTGCTCTCACCTGTAACATGAGAAAACGGTGGGTCACAGAGGTGTAATGTATTGCCTCCAAGGTCACATAACTAGGATGCTGTAGAGGCCAAGTTTGAATTCAGACCTTTATAGACTTCAAAGATGTAGACTCTGTTCTGTGCTCTGTGTGGCTTTCTTTCACAGAACGAAGAAGTGGGACTTACTGTTAGAAACTGTGTGTAGGGGTTTTCTTTGGAGGTAAGTGTATCTGTACTACTAGATAGGGTTTTTTCCCCTTAAAATTAGTAATCTTACAATTCAGTAAGTTTTTAGTTGTACCTTTGAGTATTTTTATTTAAGTGTCTTGTGAAGTCTTGGAAAAATATGGTCGGTAGAGTCTTTTACTCTAAAAAGTTTAGAAGCCATTTAGAGAGAAGGGGAAATGGTGGAAAATGAGCGTAATGACTTTGGTAGAAATATCTGGAAATATCCTGGTTTTATGTACTGGTGTATTAAAAACTATGCCTCAGTAGAGCCTCAGCTTTGGTATTGCTGCTTGCTCTTCACTGCTTCATTCCCTTCTTGGCTTTATGTAGTCTTCAGCCTTTGTGTTCAAGGACATGTAGCAAATTTCCATGCAGCTAAAATAAGTTTGAAAAGGGGTCATTACTTTCAACTGCATTTTAGAATTTTTTAGCCGTTTTTTGAATGTTTGTATTGGTGCTTGCCTCTGTAGTCATTTAAGGAGTTACATACATTTTCACTGTATACCAAACAACTTTGACTGTTAACCTCTGTACTCTGCTTATTTGTGTTAAGTGCATGTGTGTGTGAGAGATTTTTCATTGTTTGTGCATGTTGGGCTAGGGTCAGACTAAGAGTTAACCCTACAGGTCTGTTTTCCACATGCTGATTCAGGCTTCATCCAACTGTTCACTTGGGTTCTTGCCATGTACTAGAGTGGTTACATTATAAGGAAGGGTTTCTTGAGTTTGAATACAGTCAAGAATCCTAAAATGGAGCATAGTTTAGAAGAAATTAGATCCTCATTTGGTTTTCCAGATTCAGTTTAGGAATTTTCCTAAAGCTTAGAAGAAAAACTTAAAAAATTTATTAAACACGGCTGTCTTGATAGGTTCTTTACTTCCAGTTTCCATAGTTGTCATTCATGTTTAGAGGGTTTTCTATTTGGCTTATTGGTTTTTCAAACTGATGCAGAAATAAATATTAAATTGTAAATAAAATATCTTATATTAACTATGATTGATAATTTCAATTAAATAATGAAGTTATTTTGGTAATTCAGCTTTTTTTTTTTTTTTTTTTTTGTCTTTTTGAGATAAGTCTCCCTGTAGCCCCATTAGGCCTGGAAAGTGATTAACCGTTTATTTAAGCTATTCATATTTGCTGTTCATTTGGTGTTTTAATTATCTTTTCTTCTGTGTATGAGTGTATTGCCTGCATGTATGTGAGTGCACCTATGTTGTACAATGTCCACAGAGGTCAGAAGAGAGCACTGGATCCCCTGGAATTGGAGTTTTGATGTTGTTAGCTGCCATGTGGGTGCTGGGAATCCAACCCAGGTCCTCTTAGCCACTGAGTCATTTCTTCTGTCCCCATTTGGTGTTTTAGAAAGCTAAGATGTATAGTAGGTAAAGAAGTATTTTCAAAGGAATTAAGACACACTAGCTTTAAACATATAGTAAAACACTTTAAATGTATGAACAAAAAGTCAAGGTTTTACTTTTTTATTAAATCACATTTTTATCTGCTCTCCTATTTTTCTTTACAGGGGAAGGAAGCGTTTCGTAAGTGAAGGAGATGGAGGTCGTCTTAAACCAGAGAGCTACTGAACATAAGAACTCTTGCAGTCTTAGGTGTTATAAAATATATATCTGAGTTGTAAGAGTTGTTAGCACAGGTTTTTCTTTTTTCTTTTTTAAAGCATTTGTTTTGGGTATAAGACATTTCTGAAATTTTGTAAACTTACATTTAAGGGAATTTTTAAAGGAAGTATTTTCTTTTTTTCTTTGAGGGGAATTAAGAGGACAGAAGAGTAACCACTTCTTAAGTGGGATGTTCTGATAAGCTACCTTTTGTAAGTGCCATGTTTATGACCCAATCATTCCAAGTTTTGCATTGATGTCTGACTGCCACTCCTTTCTTTCAAGGACAGTGTTTTTTGTAGTAAAATCACTGGTTTATACAAAGCTTTATTTAGGGGGTAAAGTTAAGCTGCTAAAACCCCATGTTGGCTGCTGCTGTTGAAATACTGTGCTTTGGGAGTTAAAACAAACCAACCAAGATTTTGTCTTAAAGAATTTTTTAAAAATGAGTTAGTCATGAGACTTTTTCATCTTTCCAGGGAACATACTGATTTGTCTTAAAGACTATACAGTTAAGTAAATGGTGGCTGGAACATCTATTTTTCTACAAAACTGGAAAAATGAACCCGGTTCTACAAGAATGTACAACAAAATAAAACATGTGAAGCAGTGTTGATTGTTTAGTAGGAGTACAATTATTTTGTCTTTAAAAAAAAAACTTCCTTAGGTTTCCTGTCTTAACATGTACTAAGTTCTGTGTTCAATCCAAGCACTGCAAAACAAACACAAAACAACAAAAAGTTTTTTCTGAGAGAGGGGCTTGCTATGTATTGTTGGCTGGCTTGGTAGTTTGCAGTTAGTCCAGTTTGCTTTCAAACTCATGGCAGTCCTCCTGTCTCAGTCTGAGTGGTGGGATTATAGGCATGCAATACTAAATCATATTAGGAAGGAAATTTGAGATTAGTGAATATAAGTTGTTACAAACTTTTAATTTGCAAACTTTAAATCAAATGTATAATGGTTAGGGCAGGAGAGATGGCTTAGAGGTTTAATGCACTTGCTGTTCTTGTAGAAGACTGGAGTTTGGTTCCCAGTTACCCACCTTGGGCAGCTCATAACTGTGACTCCAGCTCCAGCGGATGCAATACCCTTTCTGGTTTTGGAGGGCAGCTACAAACTGTGTGGTGTACACGCACACTCACACAAATATGAATCTTAAAAAGTATAACCAGGGGTGGAGAGATGGCTCAGGGGTTAAGAGCACTGGCTGCTCACTTGCAGACGATATGGGTTTGATACCCAGCACCCACATGGAGGCTAACAACTGTAGCTCCAGTTCCAGGGAATCTGATGCCTTTTTCTGACCTCTGTGGGCATTGCATGGCACAGGTGCACCTGCAGGCAATGTATTCATACACATTTAAAAAAAAAAGAAAATATATTGATAGTTTAAAAAAAAACATAAGATTATACTAGAGAAAATGTATGTAACACTTTAATCTCATTTATTGATATGAACTGGAGTTTAATGCAGTTTTGCTAATATGTGTATATAATAGCTTATATCATCCTTAAATTCTGTTATCAAATAATGGTTAGTATTTTAAAATTATTCTCCAAAGACTTAAAGCTTTACAGTTACCTAGATGTCTATGAAAATACTTGCTAACAATAAACAACAATTACCTTAAGAATGATCATATTTCTAACCTTTTTTATAAATAATAGCAAGGGTTCTACTTGCTGCAACACACCAAGAATTGTATCTGTAATTTTCAAAGGTGTTTCTAAGGAATATATCTGTTACAGGTTTAGCTACAGCGTTTAGAATTAATTAATGTTCATATTTTCTTTATGGGCTTTTTCAAGCTTATTGTTACTTAGGTTTATGTAAGGTAACCGTAATAAGCATTTTCAGATTTTTGCATTTGACATTTGGATGACAAAGGTAGTCATACAATTTTCTAGTTCTTAAAATTAGTTAAAAGCTTAGTTGACTCCAGAATAAGAGGTGGTTTCTTAAAAGACAAATTTAAGCAACCAGTTTTGTTACTACTGGTATCATTACTGGTCCAGCTACATAGCGTTAGACATAACATGATACACAATTGGTTTTAAAATTTGTTTTGGGTAATATACATTTGGGTATCATACTTTGTGTAGGATTAATGTGTATTTCCAAGTTTAGGTTTCTAATAAACACAAAAAGGTCCTTTGTCCATAAAAGATGAATTTAATTTCTCAAACATCCACAACAATTGGAATGGTGAACAAGAATTTATAATTTATAAAGACATTTTCAAAATTCCCTAACAGTTGCTTCAGAATTCCGCTTTAAATAGAAACCAAATCAATGTTTAACTTCCCAAGTTTTGTCAATCTCAATTTTGTTAAATCATATAAACATCCTGTTTTATTAAGTACGACTTTCAGCCTATACAGACACAGAATAGTTTTTGGTTACTAAATAGTAGGTAAGGCAGGGTGTTCCCTAGAATATTCTTGATCAGTGGGTCATTTGCCGTTCTTCTTTTTCTGCCATTTCTTGTTGGCGAATTGTATTCTGTGCTACTTGCTGCATTTTTTCCAGTTTTTCCAGAGTCAGAGACTTTAAGGGCAAAAGCTTGGGTTTACACAGTACCATTGTAGTTATATCTTCTACAGACAACTGCCCTGAGTTTAATAAGAAATAAAAATTAATTTGAGGAAGACAGCCCAAGGATTTTGATTGCAGCTAGAATGAAAGTATAAAAATTTGAAAAACTTTGCTCCTAGCTTGTAAAAGCAGTAACCCTAACAAGCAACATTTTTTTTTTATCACCGAAGTATCAAGGAACAGAAGATTTGAACTTCCTGTGCAAGACTCCGAGTTACTATAAGACACAACTTTTTGTGTCAAATGTTTAACTGGAAGAATCTCTACTTACATAATTCACAAAAATATAGCAAGATATAATATTTAACATGAATACTTCAAATTACTAAATGTTTAACTTAATTGTCAGCTTTTCTTACTGTAATTTAAATTACTTTCTGATCTTGCTGTAAATTCCATTTCAATGAAAATTTCACATTGTATTCAAGTAGAGCAGGATTTCTAGTTATAAGAAACAGTGATTCATTTGTTACCCTTTTTTGGAGAGAATAGTGAGACTTTGCACCAGCTATAAAAGTGGGCAGTAAATGAGGCACATCGAACAAAGCAGTTGCAGATGTGCAACTAGTCTGTTATTCTGAGTGTCTGCTATTCTGCCTATCATTTTATAGGTCTCTCATACTCTATGAACCAAGCAACTGTGGCATACATACCTTGTTTCGGAAGAATTTCCCGGAACATTGACTTCACTTCTGCCATTGGAAACTCTTGGATACAGTGCTTTATTTTTCTCCTTCACGAAGAAATCTATTAAAATTCCCAAAGAACAGTACATGAGACAGTAAAACCACAATTCCTATAGAAAGTGAACTACCCTAATCTGCATAGTTCTTTCATCAGTTTCTGTGGCTACCTTTATTGAGACAAGGTTGAGATATTTTATGTAAGCATACAGATCTTGCCAGGTTTTTATTCAATGGTGGCAAGTGGAATGCCGAGCATTTAAATTTTTCTCCGTCCCAGGGAAAATTTGGTAGGCCTTCAGTGTGTATATATACGTACTTCATAATGATTCATGCACGTCAGTGGAGAAGAAGCATCACTACCAGTTGAAGGGCGGGTGAGGCAGGTAGGAAAAGGAGACAGTGGGCACACAGTTCCTAACACTCTTTTCAGTTGCTAACAGCTGTTTTCTACTTTTCCTTTGCTGTAACAAAGAATACCCTGAGGGTTTGTTACTGTTTGCATGGCTGGAGTTTGTAAGGAAGCAACACAATGGGTAAACAGGGTTTTAAATAGAAATGAAGGATGCTTCTCTTACTGAGATATTATATGCTTAAGGACCAGCATATACTTTTATATTAGCATTGTTAAAAATTTCCAAGCACATCTGCTATCTGTAGCCAATGACATTTGCTCCATATCTTATATGGATTACTGCTATATTGTATGCTTAAAAGGTGTCCTAGATCAAATTGTAGAATGACCCCTTTCCAGACAGTCCTGCCCATTTAGTGATGTTTCACCACACTGATGCAACCTTACCATACATCTTTCATAACATTACAACCACAAAAGAAAGGTTATTTTTATTAAGTGGTGATGCTGGCTTGGTCTGCCTTTTCCACCCACTGCAAATTACAACTAAGTGAAGCTGCTTCTGGTTTTTGTCATTCTTGTTCTACAAGTTTTTGACATTCTTAATAAAAGCTTCCTACTTTGTATTTTTCAAGCTGCTTATCTTTTCATCCAAATTACTCTAGAATGTCCAGATTCCTGAGAAACCTCTGCTTTGCAGAACTCTTGTCATCAAATTTTATCCTGGTACTGCTTTATCAGGGAGAAATGATGTACATAGGGAATGGGCCAGAAACAAAGCAGCTCATCATTAAATGAAATGGTAGGTAAATATAAGCAGTTTCCTTTGAGTGTACATCTGTGATTTTCTTGTTACTTAGGTCTGACACCTAATCATGGCCTTTTCTTCCAGATTAGGTTGAAGGCTGATATTTCATAACCCTGATTAAACTCTTAATACAGTCACCCAAATCCCTAGCCTCTCCATTAAAGACACCACTATGAAAATATGCCTGCATCTAGTACAAATAGGACATATACCACTGAAAAGGATGGGCGTTATCAATTTTGGTAAGGCAAAGCATAGTAACTATTTTTATATACAGCCAAAAGGCTAAAATGGTAGGTTATAAAGCACTAAAATTTTTTGTTTTATAAAATGAGCAACTCTAGCTACGCATAACTAAATTACTAGTTTTCTTCAAGTCTATACTTCTTACATATCCAAACTATGGCCTGAAGAAAGCAATGAACCTTGGTGTTCAGTCTGTTTGACTAAGCCTTTGTTAGTGGAAAGGGTGTGGGGCCAAAGGACTGGTAAAAAGTGGGCTGGGTCTCATGTGGGTAAGACCAGTGCCTTCACTTGCCTAGGTGGTTTCTGCTTCAGTAGGGCTGACTCTTGTTCCTAGGCCCCTTAGGCCTTCGAAGGAGAGAAACAGGAAGGGAAGGGCTAAAATAAGCAAGGTGGAGGTTGTATGGCCAACAATGGTCAGGATGCACTTGTTAATTAACTGCCTTGGAAGTCTAGAAAAGGAAAGAGCATTAGCTTTTTTTTTTTTTTCCCTCCTAGGTGGCTTGCTATTAGTGGAACACAAATGTTTCATAGGGTATAATATTTTTTAAGGAGTTGTGGCTGCTTCTATACATACTTTCTCCATGCAGGTGAGGTGTGTACAAGACCAGAGACAGATGAGTCAAAAATGAAATCTAAGTTAACTGCTGATACATGACTCAGTAAATGAGGGTCCACCATGTGGCAGACTGTTCAGTGAGCAAACAAAAAACCTTTGCTTTTTGGCACTTACATCCAGGCAAGAGAAACAACAGACTACAATAAGGTAATTAAGTTATGCTGGAAGATAATCCAGTTGCAACAGGAAAACCATGATGTTCCCGTTAGGGTAACACTTAAGCAAACGTTTTTTATGGGTGTGATTGTGTGTCTTAAAATTGTAAAAATGTCATAGCTTGCTAATCTCCACAGTGAAGGGAGGTTGGGAAATGGGCACCCTATTTCAACTTTTTTAGAGGGATATTTTGCTGTATCTACCTAAACTAAAACTAAGAAATTTCTCTGACTTAAACATTCTACTTCTTCTAGTCTCCCTACGGAAACTACAACAGGACTTAAAGAACAGTGATGCCCATGAAAGAACTGCATCGAATAGCAAAATGTTCAGCAGCAGATGAGCCTGCTTGTTTACCAATTGTTCAAAAGTTAATTAGGGATTATCCATAGTCTAGACTACTATGTCAGAATAAAAAATGGTCCAGACAATGATGGCACATTAAGAAAAACAATTAAAATTCAGAAGTAAATCTGTATCATACTGTAACCCAAGCCCCAACAAAATGCAGGGCCACTTCATCAGTTTTTGAAGGCCTTGGGTTGAGTAACTAGAAAATACTCTGCTGCTTCCTTTTCTTCCTTTGTAATCTCTCCCAGAGAAAATAATTCTGAGGCCAGTGCACTTCAGTCATGTGGAGGTGTGCAAACCTGCTGTAGTGATTTGCACTGGACATATAAAACTAAAGCAACATAACTTGATGGGAAACCAAACTTGGGGCACGAAATATTTTATTGTTTTGAGAGTGTGTCTTTCAAAGATATGTCTAAGAAAGATGATTTTTTGTTTGTTTGTTTGTTTGTTTGAGACAGGGTCTCCCTGTAGCCCCAGCTGGCCTGGAACTCGCTATGTAAACCAGGCTGGTCTTGAACTTGCAGAGATCTGCCTGCCTCGCCTCAAGAGTGCTGAGAGCAAAGGTGTGCCACCACATCCAGCCAGAAAGATGATTTTTAAAACTAGTTGTGTGCATGTGGACAAGTTGGAGATCTCTTGGGTAGGAAGGACTAGACTCGACTAAATACTAGAGTAGACACTACAGTGTCCTTTTGAACTTTTGAGAACACTGCTGAAGGTCTTCAAATTTTTACCTGCAGGGTTCTAAAAACATCTTGGAAAAACTATACAAAAACATACATTTTTTATTTTTAATAGTTATTAAGGAAATGGTTTTCAGCATATTTATAATATATGCAATGTAAGCACAACAATTTGATAACTACCAATGATTTTCAATAAATGAAAAGCTTTTTGTTAGTAATTTTATATTATCCTTTTCTCCCTAGACTTCTCATTTCCATCACAATTTTAATCTCATGTAATATATATTCACGTTTGATATTTAACTGATTATATTTTCATACTAGTTGGCTCCAAAAATGTTATAACTTTAAAATATCCTGGATTCAGTTACTACAGTTAGTGCAAAACTGATAAAATAATTATTAAACACAGAAGTACTGATCACATATCTGTTTGTAAGGAGACTTGTTTTCCACTAAGTTCATGTTTACGTGGCTGAACATTTACTTAAGAGTCTCCAATTTGATTTTTCATTTATGGAAGTGTAAGTACTGAGATGGGAATGGAAAAATATTTCTTTGATTTTTTTTTAACTTTATATATTGCTAAGTCATAGTGATCTGTCATCAAAAGTGACTTAAAGAAGAGTGGGAAGGGGCTTCTGCTGCATAGTCTGAAGACCTGAGTTCTATCCTTGGGACCCACATGCTGGAAAGAGCTGACTCCTGCAGATTGTTATCTGACTTCCATACAGCACCATCGCATGCACTTATACACATGCATTCTAAATATGATTTAAAAAGTAATAGAAATGATCAACAGATCAGTTTGTTGTGCAAACTAGGCAAGTAGTCTTCCATTGAGTTGCATCACTAGTTTCTAGGTTTTCCTTCAGTAGTTTTGGAAGCTGAACACAAACAGTGTCTCTTGTATAAGCATCATCTTCACTAAGAATCAGAGAAGTCCTTAGTTTTTAGTGTGTAATTTACAATATTTACTTGTCTCTGGCACCTAAGAGATTTCTGACCCCTGAAGCATTTCCTCACAGAAAATTTTACATGGGCTATAAATATGCCTTTTCTTGGTTAAGTCTTAGGAAGGGGACTTCGACAGGGAGGGGTGGGAAATGAGAACACTAAGCATGTTTATCCATAGGCCCATTTCTTTCAGGGAATTGAATATCAGAGACTTAATATAGAGGTTTAATGGTCTGCAAGTTTATCACTTATCCTGCTTGCCTCTATTCTGCTCTGATTGTCTTCAGGCATCTTGAAGGGTATCTGCCGTGGCACAAATATCTCTGATCTATACAGTACATCACATTGTTGTTTGTAAAGAGGTTAATATCTTTTCTGAGATAATTTCATAGTAAATTTGAGATGCTCTGGGAAGGAAGATTTTCCTTTTAGCAGCAAGACAGAAACTTCAGTATACTAAAATATGTGATGAATCTGCACACTTAGTAATTATAGAAGCAATGCTTTCTCAACATGGCAGGTGTGATAAAGATGCAATAGGTGAAGCACATATTAAGGAAAATACCAATATTTACAAATAACTAATTTTGAAGTTAGATTTTTTGTGAATGTAATTTATAAAGATTAACCCAAGGATGGTTTATTTTCTTACCCTAGTAGTGAAAAGTTTAGACAATCTTGGACAAAACTAATAAAGAACGACTTAAATATAAAGAGAAAACACTACAGAGTATTTGAAGGTTTGGCATAAACAATAGCTACTACTGCTGTTTATCAAAAAGAAGTTCTGATGTGGGGCTTCTGTGCCACAATAGTTTGTGTGTGTGTGTGTGTGTGCGCGCTGGCGCACAACTGTGCAGGTATGGTTGCCCATGTGTATGCATATGGAGGCTAGAGGTCAAAAGTTAGGTGTCTTCCTTTGTTCCTCTATATAGTATTTTCTGAGACAGGATCTCTTTATTGAACCTGGAGCTCACTATGTCTGCTAGACTATTTCTGTAGCCCCAGGATGCTTCTGTCTCAGTGCTGGGGTTATAGATCTAGGCTGCCACACCCAGCTTTTATGTGGGTGCTGGGGATCAAACTTGTGTAGAAGCATGCTACCCACTGAACCATTTCCCAAACTCCACCACTGAAATATTTTAAAGAAAAAAAATGCCCTGAACACATGTAAAAGTTATTTTGGAGAAGAATCAAATAGCTCTTTAAATAGTCTAGTACAGGTAAAGGCTGTTTCATTCTTAGCAACTAGCTGGATCATGAAATCATGGAGCTGTAGGAAGCAAAAGAAAAGTGGAGGACAAGGGTAAGTTTTCAGTTCAATTCTGGATGTGTAAATGAAGACATGATTGAGAGACTTCTAAGATGTGTGCTGGCGTGACAGGCAGAAGCCCTTCCCTGATGATAAGTTTGATCCTTGGGACCCAAAGTGGATGGGGAGAACAGTCCTGAGGATTGTCTTCTGGCCTCCACATGTGTGCAGTGCCACTTATGTTCCTATACTCACACACGACACACACAATAAAAAATTTAAACAATTACAAACAAAAGAGGAAGTGCGTGATAGGTAAAGGGAAGTATCAGTAGGGACCAGTACTTAAGTGCACACTATGAAAAAGTCATGGTAGTTCAGGCCAGGAAAAACAATGATACATATATTCTCCATTAATTAGGCAACAATTTCATAAAAACAAAAGCAATCAACAACAGGACTTTGAAACTCTGAAGACAGACATTTATATGATTTTGTTGTGAAAAGGTTTGCTCTTATGTCATCTGTTAGACTTGACTATTGTATACCTACAGGGAAGAAAGCCTCTAAATAGACCCTTCATTGAAATCTTCCCTGTATTCCTATTACCTACTTGGGAAAAACCAGCCTAGGTCATAGTCCTTTGGTCCAAATATGGATCTCCACAGTGGTCACAAATTTTAAGTTTATATATTAAAATTGTACATTATATTCTATATTCTACAGATAGCAGGGAGCAAACTGGATGGCTCTAATGTGATATGCTTTTTAAATACACATATTCTAGACAAACAAACTCAGAAGAAACAGCAGGGGCATGGGGGTCAGTAAAGCTGCCACAGTTTAGGGAAGATGATGAATCTAGGAAATCTAGGAACTAAAGCAGCAAGAACAGGTATTAAGAAGTGTCAGAGACATTCATGGAAGTAAACGGTGGCAAGTAGACTCGAGTGACACAGGAACTTTTAAGATGACAAGGAAATTATTCTTTCATTGTATAAACTCAATAAATGTAACATTAAAGAAATGTAGGCTCTTAAGTACCTATCAAAACAGTTTTTTCCTCTCAACAAATACTAAATGTTTATAAAGTACCTGTCACCACTAAACAAGGGAAACAGTGAGTAAGAACAAGTTCTTGAGACAGTTGGGAGAGGTTAGGTAGGAGAGAGAACTATGTAAAGAATTAAAAGTGAACACAGTGTACTTTGATAAAAGTATGCCCTTGCATGTTAATAAACAAAAACAATGAACAACATGGCCATGACAGCAGATGGTGTCTGACAAACTATTAAAGATACTAAAACTAGTAAGAAAGAGGAATGGGGATTTGACCAGGTAAAGATGGAGATAGACAGCAAGTTGAAGGTGATCTCCATAAGGAACAGTCATAACAGGAAGAAGCATTAAAAAAGGTGCTCTGTCTAGACCAAGTGTACATACAAAGCACCTTACATACGACAGGGAGCTAGCTGGATGGCTCTATGCAGGTATGGGACATGATTTATTTTTGAAATATTCTAGACAAAATACAGGAAAAACCGGAAGAGGGAGCAGAGGCAAGAAGATCAGTAAGGAAGCTACAATTGTTTAAGTACGATGATACGTTTAAATAAGAGAGATGAGGTATCCAAGGATATGAGAAACAGATTCAAATCTCCACCACCATTCTACCCGCCATCCCCAGTGGGTGGCACAGGAATGATCAAGATGACTGAGATGAGCTAACATGATTGAGTGGATGATGCAGGTATTCATTCAAGTTGGGAAGTAAAGTTAAAAGATCATGATTAAGGTTTAAGCTCACTGAATTTGTAAATCCAATTAATGTAGAGGTACAGAGAGTCACTGGCACAGCAGCATAAACCATAGAGGTAGACTGAATCACTCAAGAAGTATATGGAAGATGGTTGATGATGGTGTTAAATGGTAAAAAGAGGCACGAATACAGGTAACAGTTAAGAGAAGCATCTTTTAAGAAAAGCATATAGCTTTGTGTGTGTGTGTGTGTGTGTGTGTGTGTGTATGTGTAGAAGTCAGAAAACAACTTACGGCGTTCGATCTTTTCTTTCATGATCCCCATGTGAGTTCTGGGGACCAAACTCAGGTCATCAGGCTTTGTGACAAGTATCTTTACCTGCTGAGTCGTCTTCCTGGTCCAAGAGAAACATCTTAAGTTGAATAAATCACCTGAACATGACTTTTTTTTTGGACAGGGTCTACTTGTAGCCCCGGTTGGCCTGGAACTTGCTATGTAGACCAGGCTGTCCTCAATCTTCCAGAGATCTGTCTGCTTCTGCCTCCTCAGTGCTAGGATTAAAAGCATGCACCACTATACTGAGCATAAATTACTTAATTTTATAAGCCCTAATCTTGTCTGAAACCCAAAATCTATGATAGTATATTAAGATATAATTTAAGCTGGGTATGGTGGTGCTTGCCTGTAATTCCAACACTTGAGAAACAGAATCAGGAGGATGAGGAGTTTAAGGCCATCCTTGGTTACACAGCAATTTTGAAGCCAGCCTGGGTAACATGAGACCCTGTGTGAAACAACGAGAAGCCTTTCACCAGTACCTAGCACACAGGAGCTCAATGAATGTTAGCAATTCTCACTGTATTGTGCTACTATAATAATGTCAAAAAATAGATTCTCAGAAAAATAAGTCTAATATTACATATTACAGATACAGAGGCTTATTTAATGAAGAAAACAACAGGTGAGCAGGAACATTTTAGAATTATTCACCCATTATCCCATCCAGTGTCAACCATATTATGTAGACCAGGCTGGCCCCGATCTTACAGAGATCTGCCTGCCTCTGCCTCCAGAGTCCTGGGATTAAAGGTGTGCACCACTCGCATTTTTTAATCGTTATAGACACCATATTACCTATATATTGGCATCATCTACTTAAATTTTTTTTTCTTTACAAATGTATTTTACTTATTTAAATTTAAAGCAGCAGACACTGCCAAGTGTTTGGAAAATATGATAAACATATTTCACAATATAACTCAAGGTTGAAGTAATGTGGAAGGTTGTAAGTAAGCAGCAAAGAGTACAATTCTGTAAAAATCGTAATCAAGGAACTAGAAATGTAGTGTACAATAAGAATTTATCTTGAGTTTTTGGTAGAGATGACAGAAGACTTGTTGCTTACTATAAAGAAGTAATGGTATCTGAAATATGGCAAAAAAAGGGACACACACACACATATACACAGCACACACACACCAAGACTTTTAGGCATTTTGAGTCTTAACCAAAGTAGTAATCATGTTTACATGTATATAGACATCAGCAAGGTGGTGCCCTATAGTTCAGAACCAATTTGTTTTCCCAGTCTGATATCTAAGTAGTATTTAAACCAAGTTTTAAAACCAGCAGATTTCACATAAATCCAAATTTTAGTACTCGACAATCTGGCAATATGTGGTAGACGTGCTCTCAGACCCGCTAGTCCTGCTATTCCCTTCCCTGCTAAGCCAGTAAAAGCATGTGACATTGAATTGCAGAAAACACAGAATGTATGCCAAGGTGTCTAAACCATCCCATTTGGACACTGATTTTTTTTGTTTTTTGAGACAGGGTCTGGATGTGGTTGCCCAGGCTGGTGTGGAACTCCTGGGCTCAAGCAACCCTCCTGCTTCATTCATCCTCTGGAGTAACTGGTGCTGTGATGGGTGCATATCATTGTACTCGACCTAATGGGCACTAATCAAAGCCAACCTTTAAAAACTGAAGGAGGCGCCAGAAGCAATTCTATTACATAAAGGATATTTTTCCTTTATGAATATTCATCAAGTTAGGTTTTTTTTTTTGAGATACGATCTCCCTGTATCCCTGACTGGCCTGGAACTTGCTATGTAGACCAGGCTAGCCTCAGTCTCACAGAGATCCACCTGTCTGTGCCTCAAGTGCTGGGACTAAAGATGTGTATCACCATGCCTGGGTAGTTAGTTATTTTAAATTAATTCTTTTGTGGATATTTATGAAATTAGCTCTTTTAAAGAAAATTCCATTTAGCTAGGTGCAGTTTGGAGTGGGCATGGCAAGGAATAGTAATGAAAATTATCTGGCTGCTCTAAAACTTGAGGTTGAATGATACATTAATTTCCAAAAGCATAATTTTGGAGGTATGGGTTATGTGTGTGTGGGGGGAGGTGTTCAAGGGATCAAATCTAGGGCCTTGTGTACACTACAAAAGCACTCCAGCAGAGTGAGTTACATCTCCAGCCTCATGTAGATTTTCCAGTGTAAACTAATGAGAAAAAGGTGAAAGGAAAGCCCAGAAAGAATTGTTTTTCAGTCAACACAAGGTAGTAACACTCACTATTACTCAACCAGTTGCCCATATGCCAGGAGAGTATGGACTGATAACGTTCATCTGGAGAAACCAAGTAACATCAGATGGCATACAGTTGGCGACAGCAGTCTATTCTGCTCTGCTAGCTGGCATCTGCTCGTAGAGATGTGTTGCAACATGCTCAGTTTGGCTAATTAATTCAGACTCATGTTAATAAAATGTGTGGTGTCTAGTTTCCGAAATGTGCCTGAGCCTCAGAACAGGAGCTGTAAATGGTGGATTTGGATGATGCCACCGGGAGAGACCACTATTAAAGTTCACAGAAAGTGACTTAGCGCTCCTATTTCAAAATTCAGTTCCAGGTGGTAGTTTTAAATTCTGGGGAAAAAGTTAAATAGTATCTCAGATAACTGGCTATTTCAGCAGTATATAAGGAAGAGATTATTTGATATTTTACATTGCTTTTCAAAGTCTAGTCCTTGGATGACCTGCATTAAAAAACTCTGCATTATTATGAACAATGTATACTGTTTTTTCTAAAGCCCTCCAGAAATCAGAATCAGTGAATCAAAATCTAAGTTTTCCACATTAAACTTAAAGAACAATTGTGTATGTGTGATTTTTAAAATATTTACTGCTCACTAAGTGCTCAGGTTATATTGCTTTAGAAGTTATTAATATCTCCCATACTCTCACTACATTCTCTGTTGTAACTACAGATACAGTACTTTACATATACTTGAATTAATTCTGTTTGACAAATTTAGTTTTATATAATCCATGGGCACCTGGCTAGTGAATGATCATGTTGCTGAAACCCAGGTCAGAGT
The DNA here is from genome assembly GCA_035773235.1 of Eospalax fontanierii. Classification (NCBI taxonomy): domain Eukaryota; kingdom Metazoa; phylum Chordata; class Mammalia; order Rodentia; family Spalacidae; genus Eospalax; species Eospalax fontanierii. The sequence continues at coordinate 11,172,848 of CM069544.1, read as the reverse complement.
CTAAAACTCAGTCTTAACTGTTGTTAACTAACTTCTTGAATTCAGAATCAGTTTTAAATTGCTTCATAATATGAGCAAGTTTCCTCCTATACAAAGAAAGCAACTACTGAAGTATATTATTTAACTTTCAATATGATGTCTAAAAACATCCTACATTAGCCTAAGAAATTTCTTTTCACGATGAAAAATAAGGGTAGGGTAGGAGATGTACATGGGCTTGGCAGTCTTCCTCTTGTGATTATAAACTAAATTCCACAAAGAGTTCTCTGTCCACTGGGCAAAGAATGTTCCTAATGAACTAAGTGTTAAGTAGTATCTTGATTTTGCAATTTTTAATAGACAGTGCTTAATGCTACTAAAAAAGCTATCACAGAAACACCAGGACCAATTAGAACTTGCAAAAGAATTTCAGGGAGAAAATAACATTGCCTAAATTGGGTTGTGGCCAGATGTACAACAGTTGCCTTGGTATCTGCTCTGATAACATCAAGATTCATCTGTATTTGAATTACAGAGCCCACACATCTTTCAACAACAGTGTGCAGGAGTTGAAACTCAAGAAACTATGCTGACATCAGTGCACTTTGTTGCAGATTTTACTGCATCAGCTCCAAGCATAGGCAAAGCAGCAGCACTTTAGTAAAGGTAGGCAGGCTTACACCGCCAGCTCAGGACACTAACAAAGTCTACACACAGGGGATTGATTAAATGACAAAATCTTAGTGTGAGCAGTGTGGCAAGGGTATGTGCAGTTGCAATTGAGAAGGCTCAGTCACAACTGGAAAGGTAAGAATACTGTTAAGTAGTCCTGAAAACAAAAACAAAAACAAAACAAAACATTTAACTTAAGCCCTAAGTCTAGCTTCTAGTTCACAAAAATAAGGAGGATGTTCTCCCTTCAAAAATAGTCCTAGGTTAACAGTATCTTCAAGATATCAATGTCTCAAAGGGGAAGAAGATCAGGACAGCTCTAGATTAAAGTTAGAGTTGTCATGTTCATGAACAATACATACATTTTAACAGAATTCTGGTTTGCAGTGCATTTTCTGTTACAGAATTGTTAATTTTCATATTTGTAATGATACTACAAGAACTACTTCAAAATTCGTAGGAAATTCATGTTGGAAACCTTAGGGGTGTTTGCTTAACAAAAAAATCTGTAGCCTATTTTTAAATGCAAATAGTAAATACGAGGAAGACTGAAATATATACATAGCAAAAATGTTAACAAGTGTTCTACATAGGTAAAAGGATATGGGAATGTACATTATATTCTTTTGGCTTTTTCACTTTTCTTTTTTCAAGACAGGATTTCAATATGTGGCTCTGAACTTGAGATTCTCTTGCTTCAGCTTCCTGAGTGTATGTGCCATTGAAACATAGCTCTTTTAGCTTTTTAATGCCTGCACACTTTCACAATGAAACAGTTTAAGAGAAAAACTCAGGTAAATATTTCAGAGGGGAAACCTAAAGAAAAGTTGAGTAGCAGGGACTATGCTCAATTTATACTAAAGAAAAAAGCCACAGAACTTGGAGAGCAGTGCTTTGGGAATCCAGGAGAAATGCAATGTATGCAATCTTTCAGTAAGGGTACTATGATGTGCAAAGCAAATTGGTAGCAGGTGAATCTGTTACAAAGCATTTTATTTAGGCATAGACATAATACGCAACTGATACCTTGAAGTAGTGACTACTGTAAGAATCACTTCCTATTGGCGAGACTCTGGAAGCACATATCCAAGGATAACAGAATCACAGTCACAAAATCACAAGAGGTTAACTGAGAACAGACTACAAAAATGAACTTCAGAAAAAACAAGAGTAACTCATTTTGGCTGCAGCATAGGTGCTAAATAGAAAGAAATTTGGCAGTTTTGCATTCTGATTATCGACTGATTTAAGTATAAACAATTTTTAATTTACCTGAAAATTCTGATCTTTTCTTTGCAGCTTTAAGGGATCCAATCTGAAATGATCAGGATGACTTAGTTCTTATCTCAAGCCTGAAGAAGGACTATGTGAGATAATATAGTCTTGAAGCCACATAAAACACTTTACTGTTACAGAATACGGTCTTTACAACAATATTCACAAGTATTAAGTATACCCTTATCTAGAACTGCAGTCAAAGTTTACAGAGAATGGAGAAAGGAAAGATAACGCCGAAAAATCAGAAAAACGGGTGATGGGGGAAGTCCTGCTGCGGCGCCTGGCGGTGGGAAGTTGCGGCGGGGGGGGTGTCATCTTTTTCTTTATAGTTGGGGTGGAAATTGATTTCCTCAAGCTCTTGAAACCTCCAATCTCCGAAGGTCAGGTGACGAAAGTACAATAGTAAACAGGCACTCATGGGAGCGTGGTAAGGAGCTCCATTTTGCAGAAGCTAGGGGCTCCGCCCCTGGGTCGGCCCTCCAGACCCGCTAGAGCCCTCCAGGTTCCTTCCAACCAGCCAAAGCGGCTCGGGAAGCCTCGCCCTACGGGGAATCTCAGCCGGGTGGAGGGAGGGCGGGCCAGCCGGAAAGAAACCTCCTTCCAGCGGAAGCCGCCCAGGGCCCCTCCGGTCTTTCTCGGAGCTCGCTCCCCATGGTCCATCAGGCCCCACCGGTGGGCGCCAAGGGACACTCACCTCACCCGGCCACCCAGGTGCAAGTGAGGCACCCCTGGGGGCGCAGGCTCGGGAGACTATTCCCACCTCCTTTCTATGACCCTACTAGGAAGTGCCATATACAACTTCCGGACAAGAAGGATTTTTGGAAGGTCTAAACTTGTTCTTCTAGGTAAGTCATTAGGCGGCTCATTAAAGGGTCTGAAAAGCAAACCTGCAGTTCCTGACTAGGAATTAACTAGACTAGTATGAAATGTCTGGTCATCTCTGGTTCCTCTGTTGGCCTACTTACAGATGCAATCCTTCCCAGACGGCTCCGCTGTTGCCCAAGGTAACCGTGAGACCGGGCCGAGGAAAAGTTACGTCACACGGTAGACAGGAAACTCTTCTTGCCATTATCAACTATGGCTGCCTGAGCTTCAACAGTAACTTCCAATTAGGAGTTGTCTCTCTACCCCGCTGGAGGCTTACTCTGTGCCCCAGCTGGTCGAACTTGCCAGCGGCGCCCAGTGGGCAGGAGACAGCGCAGAGATGCGGAGGAAAGGAAAAGAGCGGGGAGAGGGAAGCTGGCGCCAATGCCGCGCTCTGATTGGGCAACTGTATTTGCTCTGGCTCCGCCCACCCGTCTTCCCTAGCAAATGGTGGGGTCCGCTCCGGAGGGGCGGGGCGAGTGGGGGAGGGGCGGACGGGGGGCGGTGGCAGGGTAGCGACGCTTGCAAAGGGGAGGACGAGGACGGGGAGGAGGTGGAGGAGAAGGAGGAGGAGGAGGAAGAGGAGGAGGAAGGCGGCGAGCGGGGAGGATGGCAGAGTACGGGCTCCCGAAGGTAACCCGGGGCCGGCGAGGCGGAGGGTGTCTGCGGGTCGGTTCTGCTAGCCTTCCTGCCGGCCGGGCTGGCTGTCGGTAGGGGGAGGCCCGGCGCGTCCTGACAGGCGCGAGCCGGCGCGGCTGGGGCGAGGCCTGAGGGGCCGGGGCCCGGGGAGGTGCCGCCGCCTTTTTCCGGGGTGCCACCGGCGGGAGTGCCGGGGTCCCGGCCGCCTCTCGCGCGGAGCCTGCGGGCCGGGCGCCGCGAGCAGCGGGCCGAGTCTGACAGCGGCGGGCCGGGCCTACTGCGGACCGGGCAGCTGGGACGGCGGCTGGGCGCGGAGGGCGCGGAGGGCGCGGAGGGCGCGGGCCCGGGGAGCCCGGCGCACACTCGGCTCTCGTCTCGGTTCTCCCTTCGGTTCTCGTCGGCGCCGCGCCGGCGGCCGGGCTCCAGTGCACGGTTGCCCTGGCCGGGCGCGCCCGCAGGGCTGCGGGGTGGGGTCTCCTCGCCTCTTCCCCAAAGCCCTCGGCGCTCGGTGCTCTCCTCCCCGGAGCGTTGGCCGAGCCGTGCGGGATCGGCTAGGGTGTGTTGCTGGAAGGAGTTGTGGCCGCGGAGCCCGCGGTGTGCTGCGCGCCCCTGGCAATCCCGGGTACCTCCCCGGGCCTGGGGAAAAGTAGTGTAACTCCCCGCCCCCAGCTCGCGACGCCCGAGGCCGCCGGGCAAAGCGATTTTCCCCAGCCCCTTCGCATCCATTGTTTGTACCGTCCCCTCCCCCATGCCTAGGTAGGACTCCAAAGCAGTAATTTGCCTCCTCTCTCTCCCCTCTCCTTCTCTCTCTCTCTCTCTCTCTCTCTCTCTCTCTTTCTCTCTTTCTCTCGTCTCTCGGCCGACGGTTTGCGTTAACTGTGAAAGTAGGGGTTTACAAACAGGTGGATTGAATGCCTATTCAGGAATTGGAAGGAAGATGCGCTTTTGGGGTGTGTTTTCAATGTCACCCTTACACTTGGCATTTGATTTTCTTTTTTGTCTGTTGGATTATATCATTATAGAGGGTGATGAGAATAAAAGAGGAAACACTTTGCGACCTACCTCCCCAAAGATTTTTGAAACCCCTGGGGATACTGAAGTGAAAATTAGGCTGCAAATGTTCCGTGTGGTCACTTTGTTCCCAGGGTAATGACTATTAAGTCTCCAAGCTTACACGTGTAATTTTGTACCCTGTTCATGCACTTCAGAAGGTGTACTATCTATTCAGGAGGATTGCCAAATAAAAAAACATTTTTGTTTTTCAGAATCCTAGGTTATGCTTTTGCCACCAAGTGTTTTTGTATTTAAATCATCAATACTGACAAATTAATTTAAAAGGCCTGAATTTATTTGTGTACTACTAATGTTCACCTTCCCCCCTCCTTAGTATGGCCTTTATAACTGTTTGTTACTATGTATTTGAAAAGAGTTAGCTGTTATTTACAATTTGTAACATTCAGTAAGTTTATAAATTATATGTGTATTTGAATTTTATTAAATGTTTTTATTTTTCCATGTGACAACTTATCAGATTTTAGAAATAAGGTACTTAAATAACTATTCTCCACACATGGACTGTAGACTGAATAAAATAAGCCTTTTATTTTTATGTGGACACATAGTGTGCTGTAGAATTTTTATGTAATTTTGACTATGCATTTAAAAAATATAACACAGAAATAAAGGTTTTTGTCTAAGGTTTCTGTATTTCAAAGTGATTTAAAATGTAGCATAAAGCTAACAAAGTTATTTTTGAAGTTACAGTTTGGAGTTATGACATGACCTGACTCTAACAGTACTGTATTTTCCTCAAGAGTTTATTCAGTTTTTGAAGAAACAGTTACATTGTCTCCGTTGGCATTCATTTTCTGTTATCACTGTATTTTCCTCACATTATTTAGAAATTAGTGTGGATTGAAGAGTTGTATAAAAAAATACATCAGTGATTTGAACCTGAATATTTTTTAGTTTTTATTATTTTTTAGCTATCATCTTCAGAAAGTTAATCAGAGTTATTTATTGGTAATTGTAGCAAGTAAGATCAATATGTGAACTATAGACTAGTCAAAATTGAAGTATTTTCATGTTTAAATAGGAGTACCAAATTATTTTTGTTGTATTTCAGAAATCTGCAGTTCGTATTGGGCTGAGGATATAGCTCAGTGGTAGAACGTCTGCCTAGCATGTACAATGCTTTGGGTTTGATTTCCCTAGCCCTGAAATAAATAAATGAAAAGATAAATAAAAATTAAATACATCACTAGATCACTGTTTCTTCTGTGACTTGGGTCAGGAAAGAATGACATTCCTTCTCCTAGACACAAACTGGAATTATCTATAGAACAGTCCCAACGATGACTTCTGAATAGTTAACTTAGATATGAATGTGCATATATATATATATATATATATATATATATGTATTTTTTGGTTTGGATTATCCATATTAATTGTGGGTAAAATTGAGATGCTGTTTGCAAGTAATTAAATTTTACCTCTGGCTGACCTGGCCTGGAACTCTATACAGAGATTGGTCTGCTGCTGTCTCCTGAGGCAGGCTCCATCATGCCTGTACCTTCTATTTTTAAAAAAATTATTTGTTTTTATATGTATGAGTGTATGATTTGCATGTGTGTAAGTGTACCCGTGTAGTGCAATGTGTTGATAGAGGTCAGAAGAGGGTGTCAGATCCCGTAGAACTGGAGTTATTAATGGTTGTTAGCTGCCATGTGGGTGCTGGGAACTGAACCCTAAGTCCTCTGCAAGAGCCGCCAGTGCTCTTAATGACTTAGCCATCTCTCCAGCCCTGCTCCTCCTATTTGTTTTTTAAAATATGCTGAATTATCAGTTTTTCTTATACATTAAAGATGTTTCTCTGAAAGACTTGTGTTTAAACAATTTAATGAACTTTTTTTCTTGAATTTATTTGGTGAAAAGGCACTCAGATAGAACTCTTGACATTTTATGCATATTTTTGGACGGTGAAGATTAAATTAAAGAGTATCTTTAAATTTCAGTTTGCTGTGTCTTTCATGCACAAAAAGGCATGAAATCTATGCTTATAACAAGACAAAGTCCAAACAAAAAAAGCAATGAAGCGAGTAAATTAACTCAGATCTTTCTGTGAGTTTTGAGTATGTAGCTGGGACTTGGTACAAGATTTTTAGAACTTGTTTACAAAAGTATGAGTTAAGAGAGGAAACTTAGATATAAAAATAAGTACTTTGACACTTCTTAATAAGACTGTTAGACAATAGATATTTTGTTGTAGATGAATTATATAATGATATATTAAGTACTTTTATGTGATACTTGAAATGAGTCCTGTAAATATTAGATTGGTCAATAATTTTATTGTTAAACTTACCATATTTCATTCATTATATTATGTATTACACATTTTATCATTTAAGAATAATAAACTAAAGCATGAACAGTACCAACTGCTAATCCTTGTATCCTAATTTTAATTGCTTAGTCTTCTGAATTTTGTTTCATATACATTATTATACTACATCAAAGTTGTGTCTTAATAGAGCTTTTTAGAAACATTTTCTCTTTTAATGTTTGTATTTTCTTACCTACCTGTTCAAACTTAGAATTTGAAGTTTCTTAGTTACAGGTGACCTGTGGTGTAACCTTGGCAGGTTATAGAGTATCTGAAATGTGCTTCTTGTTAATGAGTGCAAGTGGAAAAATGCTTATGAGTCGGAAAGACTATGTTAAAATAGGTAGCTAATTATTTTAAGGTAAAATAGTTTTTATTCATTATTCTTTCCTCTTCCTAACTTTTTATCAAAGCATCTTTAGCTCAGCAAAGTTTGAACACACAAAAAGAATATTATAATTACAAAGAGCTTTTAAGCCTTTGAGACAAGATGCTGCTAGTAATGCATGTACTTAAGTGTGCAGCTCTCATTGTCAAAGATTGAAAAAAAACTAATTAGACTTCACACTATACATCTCATTCCAGCTTCTGAAAATCAGAAGTAATGATAAGACGTAGTTTATGTCTGGAAAGGATGAGCTTTTTTTTTTTTCGGTTTTTTTTTTTTTCTTTTTGAGACAAGGTCTCCTTGTAGCCTCTGCTGGTCTGGAACTCACTATGTAGACCAAGCTGACCTTGACCTCATAGAGATCCATCTGCCTCTGCCTCCTGAGTGCTGGCATTAAAGGCACACCCTACCACTCCTGGCTCACTGGAGACTTTAAAAAAAGATAAAGTGAGCCACTAGTGAAATATACTTTTATGACTTATTTTTGCAATGTTTTTATAGCACTGTGAAGACTTCTAATATTTTATTGTTATTTGCCTTCCGCTACCATCTAGAAATTCTGCCATTTTAATCATATAGTTTTATAATGAAAATATTTTATTTGGGGCTGGAGAGTTGGCTCTATAGGTTTGGGTCCCCAACACCCACTAAAAAGCAGGGTGTAGCATACTTGTGTAACTAACTGGGGGGCGGAGATGTGCTAATTCTAGGGGCTTGCTGGCTAGTCAATCTAGTTAAAATAGGGAGCTCCAGATTCTGAGAGAGACCCAGACTTGAAAAAAGAAAAAATATGGTGGAGAATGAAAGAGGAAGGCATCAGATGTTAACTTCTGGCCTCCACACACATTTTTTATTTCCCTTTCCTTTCCCCTTAATTCCCCCCTTCCCCTTTAAGAGACAGCCCTACATAGTCCAAGCTGGCCTCAAACTCTGTAGCTCCACACTGGCCTGTAACTGATCCTTCTGCTTCAGCCTCCTGAGTGCTAGGATTATATGTGCCACCATACCCAGTTCTTTCGAGTTTTCAAATGTCCTGGAGATAATGTGTAAAAGGCTTGTTTTGACACAATGTCTAGAACTTAGAGTTAATTATATCAGTTAAAATGTCAGATTTTCCACGTTTTTTTGTTCTTGTGTATTTCCAGCTTTCAGACCTTTGTTAGTTATGTAGTCTTTAACTTTTCTATTCCATTACATATTTCTTACTGACTGTAATTTTCATATTCACTAATGTCTTTCAACTTCTGCTGAATGCCATATGTGTCTTAGGTGCTGAGGTTGCAGAGGTAAATATCCCATGTTTCCTGCTTTTATTAAGTTTAGGGTTTGTTGCATGAATGAATTGGAGAAGCCAAAAGTTTGTTTTCACACAGCTATGACAAGTGCTGTAACAGTAGTATCTACTAGCAAATTCAGATGAGTTAAGACTCAGATTGCTTGTATAACTGGAAGTGCTTGCTGGAGGATAAGGCATGTACTCACTCTTGAAAAAGTGTGATAGGTGAAGGGTAGAAAAGAACAAAGGTTAGACAGAGGTCCATCTTGAAAATTATGAGGAATATTTTATTTGGATTCTAGTATTTTTTTTTAATTAAAAAATTTATTTGGGCTATGCCTCTATGTGTGTGTGTGTAGGTCAGAAGACAGCTTAGAAGAATTGGTTTTCTTCCACCATGTGAGTTCCAGGGGTGGTTTTCAGGCGCAGTGGGAATTGCCTTAACTCACTGAGCCATCTTGCCAGTGTGCCAGCAATTTTAACTCCTACAGTAGATTTTCATTAAAGTTGATATTTCTGTTGGTTATTTCTTGTGCATCTAATTTAACTTGAACCTTAAACTGTATATCTATAGTAATGTTGAAGGAGTGTTCAAATTATTACTTAAAATTTTTACCTAAGTGAATTTTTATTAATATTGATAGTTATATGCAGAGGGGACATATTGGCCTCATTTTTTATAATTCTGAGGCCTAGAAATTTGTTATTCATATTTAAATATCTTATGAAACATTAAGAATAACATTTATGTATATATCCTTAGAACTTGTTTAAATTTTGTTATGTAAACATTTAAATTTCTTCTGAGTATAATAACTTACTTAATACTCAGTTCACAGTGCTCATTTTTAAAAATAGTTTTATTCTTTGACAATTTTATACACTGTATTTTGATCATATTTACCGTTCCTCTAATTTCTCCAAGTTCCAACCTCACTTCCCATCCACCCAACTTCATATCCTAACCCATCTAGTCCAGTTTGTACTGCCAAAGACTCTTGGGTGTGGGCCTGTCCACTGGTGCCTGGTCAACCTACCAAGGATTACACCCATAAAGAAAATTGACTCTCAGCTATTGGTGGTACTTTGTGCCAACTTCCCTCTTTTATGCTAGGATTCTCTCTGGTTTGAACTTGCATAGGTTTTGTGCATGCTGTCACAATCAGTATGTATTTGTATGTGCAAATGCCCTCTTGTGTCCAGGAAACAACTTCATTGTAGTTATCCATTATCTGTTTCAGCCTCCTCTTCCCAGTAATCTCATTTATGGCTGAGATGTTGCTCATTCTTTAGGTTCTTAGACTGTGTGGTCAATAGTTATATTCTGGTAGAAAGCTTTCTGTGTCTTACTGTATGAACTTGAGGACTGAGTAATCTTTCTTTCTCTCTTTCTCTTTTTCTTTTGGTGGGACTTCCTAGAAAATCTTCCGTTTGCTTTTCTCCTTTGTATTGGTATTTTAGACCTGGGCTACCACATTCTGCAATTCATTTTTCATACAATATTAATATTCAGGGATGTAGTAAAACTTACAGAATTTTTTTTTTTTTTTTTAATTTTCACGTTTTAACAAGTACATCAGAATGTTAACACTTCATTCACCTCATTGTTTAGGGAACTAAAACTTTCTGATGTTGTCTGCTTTGGTATATGTTCTCTTTCTTGGCTAAATGGTAGGCCTCAGTTCTGTAGCACATCATTTGGAGGACTTTTGATCCCCAGAGTATCCTGTTTAAGGTGCTGTAGCATCTGTATTTTTTTTTTTTATTTTTTAATTGAAAATATTTTATTTTTATTTTTTGTGTTGAGTGTATTGCCTGCATGTATATAAGTGTACCTGTGTCAGTGCAGTGCCTCTGGGTGTCAGAAGAGGGCGTTCGATCCCCTGGAACCAGAGTTATGGACAGTTGGTAGCCATCATGTGAGTGCAAGGAATCAAACCTGGGTCCTCTGCAAGAGTGCTTTTAACCACTGAGCCATCTCTCCAGCCTGTATTTTCTCTTTTATAGTATCAGTTTTGTAATGATTTGCTTTATGTCTGTTTTTGATAAAATGTAAGCTTCACGTTAAGCATTCTTGTATTTATCTTTGCTGTTTATTCAGTATGTTAATACAATGTCTAGACTTTGTAGGCTACTAGTAGAAGATTAGTTTTAATTTACCAGTGTAGAGCCCCTGAGCCACGCATGGTGGTACATGCCTTTAATCCCAGAACTCTGGAGGCAGAGGCAGGCAGATTTCTGAGTTCGAGGCCAGCCTGGTCATAATGAGTTCCAGACCAGCTGAGGCTACAGTGAGACCTTGTCTCAAAAAGACAAAAAAACAAAACAAAACAAAACAAAAAAAAAAAACCCCAGAAAACTCCAGACATACTGAATAGGCCATGAAAATGAAAATATTACCACATTCTCCTTCTCAAACACACATTTCTTACTCTTAGAACCCCTGCAGCTATAATTCAGGATATTTTTATTCTTTACATAATACATGTATTTTTTTTTAATTGGCAACTAAGTGTTAAAAGGATTGGACTTATTCCTATAGGCCACAAGAGAGTTGAAAAAAAGGGAAAAAGTATTTAAAAAGCAGTTGAAAGGTGTTTGTAATTCGAGCAGTTGAAGTAGTGAAGCAGAATGATCTGAGTTTCAGACCAGCCTGTCCTATAGAAACTGTGCCTCAAACAAACAAAAGTAACAGTTGTAAAACATTTTATAAAAAGATATTTTATAGCAGCTTAATTTGTAAGCAGGTAGAATTTTTCAAGATGCCATTTGTTTTGTAATTAGAATAGCACAGGGATGATCTAGTGCCATAAAGAAGCTAATTGGTGTATTTTGTTAAAGATTATAAAATGAGGTACATTTCAGAAAGACTTCTATCCTAAGTGATGTTTTAAAGCTTTTAGTATATTAAGCTTTTGTTATTGGAAAGATTTGTTTAATGAAGTAAAACATTATATAATAGGTACCAGCCAATATTTGGTGGACAAAGTAAATTGAAACAAATTATTATCCAAAAGTACTGGAATAGTACGATAAAATATTGCAACCTTAAAATTTCCGAAGATAGGTTTTGATACCTAACCATATTTCTTTGTTTAGTTAGCTATGTAATATGTAAACTTTGTAACCTGTTTTTTTCTGTGAGTGCTTAAATAAAAGTGTGATGTATAAAAATGATGTGACAAAATGGCAAAAGTGCTGTTGCAACTTCTGTGGTGTCACATAGAGTTAGCTTTATTTCTTTTGGCATCTCTCAATCACCTGGATTGGAAAATTTAGATTTGAGGTTAAATTATGTCTTTACCAGAAGTCTGTGGTGTATGAGAGATTGGATGACCTAAAGAGGAATATATATAATTCTAAAGCTTTGGTTTGTGGGATAGAGAAATTGAACATTTCATTCAAAGGCTTTAGTTCTAGTTTAGATATTTGCATTTATATATTAAGATCTCTTGAATTCTGTGACTATAAAAGGATTGGTAGAGGAACAGTTCTGTTGTTAAAACAAATACTAGTGCCAAATGCCTTTAATCCCAGCACTTGGGAGGCAGAAGCAGGCAGATCTTTGTGAATTCAAGGCCAGCCTGGTCTACATAGTGAGTTCTAGGCCAGCTGGGTTTACAGGGAGACCCTGTCTCAAAAAGGAACCCCCCCCCGAAAAAAAAAACAACAAACCAAAACAAACAAAACAGAAAAACCAAAACCCCAAACAAAAAAACAAATACTGGTTTATCTCTATATGTTAACCATAGTCCATAGTTCTGAATTCATAAAAGTGAGATGCTTGTATACTAGGCAGCTTAAAATAGTAAATTTTATGGTTTAATCTTGAAGATGTTTATTTCTGTGCTTTGTAAGTAGTGATTTGAAATTCTTAATACTAGAAATATGGCTTTGTTTTAGAACACCCACCAAGCAGCTGTGAGAACTTCGCATACTAAATGTCTAGTAGTTCTGCAGTATTAAAAAAAAAAAATCTCTAACTCCCGTTATTAGCTTATAGTAGTACATATAGGACATGGGCCAAGAACAAATATATCAGAATCCAAAGAATATGTCTTTTTTTTTTTTTTTAAAACATCCAAGACCAGTATGGTCAGATATGCTGAGCAGTGAAAGTTTGCTGTAAATTGGATGGCATGACAAGTCTTGCTGGGCTTTTTGTGTTCAAAGTTTGAGGCATGACAAGCAAGAATTATTTTGGAGCTTGAGAAAAATTATTTTTTAAAAATAGGTTGAGTATTTTCAAAGCACAACTTAAAAAAATTCGCTAAGCCAGATGTGGTGGTGTGTGCCTGTAAGAATTTTTTTAAGAATAAAGCACTTAAAAGGTGAAGGTAGAGATTTGAAATTTTAGTGTTGTCCTTGGCTTCATTGTGAGTTCAAGGCCAGCCTCGGCTACATGAGGCCCTGTCTCAGAAAAACAAAACAAAAATTTTTCTTTCTTTTTTTTTTAAAACTAAAATGTTTGGTGACCACAATATAAATATTTCTACAACGTTTGTGTACAGTATTTAATAAGTTCAGTGAAAATATTTTATCTTTAAAAATTTTTATTTGATGTATATGAATGTTTTGCTTGCATTTGTATAGGTGCATCATGTGCAGAGGCCAGGAGAGGGCATTGCATCCCCTGGAACTGGAATTAGGGATGGTTATTAGTACCTTGTAGTTGCTGAAAACTGAACCTGGATTCTGTGCAGGATTGGCCAGTGCTCTGAACTGCTGACCCATCTCTCCAGCTCCCTTTTATTTTATCTTAATTAAAATTTTTTTTGTATGTGGTATATGTGTGTTCATATGTGTTCACACCTGTACAGAGACCTGGGGTTGCTGTAGGGTATTGTCCTCTCATTCTCTACCTTCTTTTTTGACTTAGGGATCTATCACTGAAAGTGTAGCTCACCTTTTCATCTAGATAGCAAGCAACCTGTCTCTGGCTTCCCAGTGCTGGGATAATAAACACATACCACCGTGCTATCTTTTAATGTGGATTTGAGATCTGAACTCAGATCCTCATGCTTGCAAAGCAACCACTTTACCCACTGAGTCATCTTCCCAGCCTAAAAATATTTTTTATTTAAACATTTTCTCACAGTGTTATGTAACCTAAACATTGTGTGGCATTTTTTATGAAAACTAGAATTGGTTAGAAACTATTAAAAATTAAATTTACTAATTAATTATTTTTAAAGGAAAGTATGGTTATAAAGGGATTTGATGAAATTACTTTTCCCAACTTTTTATTAATTTAAAAAGGGACCAAATTGAGCCTTTACTTATACAGAAATGGATAATAGGATTAAATGTTTCAGTTTAAATGTTTTTGTGAATTTTTTTTTTTTTAAGAATAAATTTGCTTTAAAAATCCACTTTAGGGACTAGAGAGTTGCCTCAGTGGTTAAGAGCACTGACTACTCTTGCAGAGGACCCAGTTCAATTTTTGGCACCTAACTGGAGGGGGAGTTATCAACTCTAAAACTTGTAGAATTAGCTCTTTGAATAATGCTTTACTGTATGACTAATTATCTGCAAACAATACTATAAATATTTATCTGGTCTTTTCTCAAATGGAGCTCATTTAAATTGACATTTTATATGGATATACTGCATATTTAGAGATTTTTTTTGTTTTAATATCTCATTATTTTATAAGTGTATTGTCTGCTTATGTTAAGTGTGCCCATGTCGTGCAATGCAAAGGAGGTAAGAAGAGGGCATCAGATCCCCTGGATCTGGAATTAGGAATGGTTGTTAGTCTCCATGTGGGTGCCGGGAATTGAATACAAGTCCTCTGCAAGAACAGCCAGTGCTCCTAACTGCTGAGCCCTTTCTTCAGCCCCACAGATATGGTTATTGATATAACAGTTGTGAACTTGTGGTAAGATCTTGAATGATTTTGTTACAGTGGAAATTAAAGTTTAATATAATTAAATTTTACTATTTTATTACACTTAATTTCTTTGAAAATTGATATCAATAAATATTAGAATCATGTGATAAACATTTAAAAATTTGTTAATTTTAAATTATTAATTAGCAAAGCATATTCCTGAGGATTATTGTTCAGTACTTTTAACTTTGTAAATTGGTAATATTTGATTTGCTCCCAAGAGTAACTAAAAATCTCTATTGTTAACGATTTTTTTTTTTCTGGTGTGACTTAAATGATGCTGCCTATAAATTACTGAATAATTCATATATTTATGGTGTGGGAATTTTTTATAGCTAAGTTTTTGTGCCCTGTGGGAATTATATTTTATGATTTACTTTAGTCTGATTGCGCTGCTTTAACAAAATACAGTCTTATGGCTTAATAAAAAGTATACTTTTCAGAGTTTTAGTGGTGAAATTCTAATAAAGGTGGCATGCAGTTTTCTTCCTGGGTAGGTCTTCTCAGGTGTTGTCTTCCTGTATCCTTCCATGGAAGAGTAAGATCTTTGATCTGTTATAAGGGCACTAATTCCATCTTGAAAACCCCTTGCCCTGTGTATGATCTCATTGAAATTTAGTTACCTCCAAAGGTCTCATCTCTCTACATACATCATAGTGGCTTCAACATGAACCATAGCAGGGAATTAGTATATAGAAAGGTCACATGTAGAAAGAAGCAACTGCCAATTGTGAATTTATTTAATGGGTTAAATTATAAAAACAGTAAAATGCTGCTGCCTTTCAATATTTTGAGTATCTTCTGATGGGAGAAATTCCTTTTAATTTTTTATTTTATTTAAAATTTTTTTGCTTTATTTTTATTTTATGTGTTATGAGTGTTTTGCCTACATGTATCTAAATTGCACCTATGTTGTGCAGTGCCTGAAGAGGTTAGAATAAGAGGTCAGAAGAGGGCATTGGATCCCTTGGAGCTGGAGTTACAGACTGTTGTTAGCTGGCATGTGGGTGCTGGAGAGCATCCAGTGCTTCTAATCATTTTTTTTTAAAAAAGAAATTTCTTTTTAATTTTAAGTTAAACTGGGT
This sequence comes from Eospalax fontanierii, assembly GCA_035773235.1. Taxonomy (NCBI): domain Eukaryota; kingdom Metazoa; phylum Chordata; class Mammalia; order Rodentia; family Spalacidae; genus Eospalax; species Eospalax fontanierii. Next base: position 11,157,386 of record CM069544.1, on the reverse strand, counting down.
GTGACTGTTTGATGTTTCTTTTGATCTTGCATAAGCATTTTGCTTTGTAATATTTGAAAATAACAGGTGTAAGATATTTTCAAAACCCAAACACATTATATAATAATTGTAATAATCCAAATTGTTAGGATAGTAGGCAAATAAAATTAGTTGAACATATAGAGGTTCCTCTAAAGTCTCAAAATTGAACTGCATAAATGATGGAAAGGTCATTTATTTTATAATCATGGCAAATTATTAATAATGTATGTACTTTGAATACCACAAACTCTCATTTTGCTGTTTATAAGTACTTCGTTTTCTCAGTTTATAGAGTAATGAAAAGGATTTCTGTAATCAGATTGACAAAGTAATGTGAATTTTGCATACAAAAGTGAAACATTAAATGTAAGTAGCTTAAAATGCTGAAAATAGTTTTTTTTTTTAAATTTAAACTTAAATTTACTCTGTTCGTTATTAAGGGATCTTAAAATGTGTCATAAAATAGCAATTACATTTTGTTTTTCTTGCTTTACACTCATTAGGTAACTGACTTCCCTCTACTTTCCTTCTTTGGCTGATTTAACAAATTAAATTGACATAGGTTGATTAGCAGGAGGAAAAACCAAATTTAGCTACATGTTTAAACAGGAATCTTACAAAGTGTGATATTCAAAGGAGGATCAGATGATTGAAGCTGTTACACCATCCTGAGCTACAGAAAAGAACAAGGATTTGGGGCTTTTGGAGGTGGCAGGGATTTATGTTATGGGTAGGTGAGTGAAGGGATCACATTGCAGAAAACACCATCTCTCTGGTTTTTTTGTTTGTTTGTTTTTGTTTTTTGTTTTTTGGTGCCCGTTTCCACAGTTCTGTGCTGGGCTTTTTGTCTGCTTGAGTTTGCATAGGTCTTGTGCATGCTGACACCATTGCTGTAGGTTCATATTGCTGTAGGACTCTTATTTCCACAGGGTCATGCACCTCCTCCTTGGCTTGTACTGTCTTTTCACACCCTCTTCCACTATGGTCCCTGAGTCCTCCATGGATGGAGTCCTGTCCAAGGACCCACACTCTGCAAACTCTTATTCTTTATGCTTTGGCCATCTGTGACTTTTTGTGTTCCTGGACCTCTGTTAATATGAAGGAGCTGCATTGATGACAGTGGAGAGGTGGATTAATATTCTCTCTACCTTTTTTTCTACCCATTTTTCCCTTAGTAACACCTGTCTCCTATTGCTCTTCTCTTTCTCTGATTCCTTTTTTCTCTTTACCTCCCTGGTTCCTTTCTGTTTTCCTGGTTGCTGCAGTTACATCAGGATATATACTCACGTGTAGGAATTTGGAGCTCGGATCCACAAATGAGGAACAACATATATTGTTTTTCTGAGTCTGTGTTACTTCACTTAGTATAACAGTTTCTAGTTCCATCTATTTACCTGCAGATTTCATGATTTTGGTTTTCTTTACTGCTGAGTATAATTCCATTGGGTAAATGTACTGTATTTCATTATCCACTCGTTAGTTGAGGGACACATACGTTGCTTCCATCTCTTAGCTATTGTGATTGTGAAAAGAGCAGCCACAAACATGGATGTACAGGTAACTCTGCAATAGGTTAGTCCTTTGGGTATATGCCAAGGAGTGATATAACCAACTCAAATGGTAGATTTTTTTTAAGAGTTCTCTAGGCTGCTTTCTGTAGGGGCTTGAGTTTCTACCAGCAGTGAGTGAACACTCCCCTTTCCCACATCCTCTCCAGTTTGGTATCATTTGTATTTTTGATCTTAGCCAGTATGACTGGGGTAAGATTAAATCTATAATGGTTTTAATTTGCATTTCCCTAATTACTAATGAAATTGAACACTTCTAAAGATGTTTCTTAGCCATCTATTTCTTTTGAGAACTCTTTGTTCAGATCCTTACTTAGCCCATTTTTAATTGGGTCACTTGTTTTCTTGATGCTTTGTTTTTTGAGTTCTTTATGTCTTCTGGATATTAAACCTCTGTCAGATGTATTGCTGGTGAAGATTTTAGCCCACTCTGTGGGTTTTCTCTTCACATCTTTGGTTGTTTCTTTTGCTGTACAGAAGCTTTTCAATTTAATGAGGTCCTACTGGTTGATTCTTGACCTTAATCCCTGAGCTACTGATGTCTGGTTTAGAAAGTCTTTTTCTACAACTATTTTGGAAGTTACTATCAATGTTTTCTTTTATCAGTTTCAGAGTTTCAGGTTTCCAATTGAAGTCTTTGATTCATTTGGAATTGACTTTTGTGCAAGGTGAAAGATAAGGGTCTAGTTTCATTTTTCTGCAGGTGGAGATCAGTTTTGCCAGCATCATTTGTTGAAGGTGCTGTCTTTCCTCCAGTGTGTGTTCTTGGCCTCTTTGTCAAGTATCAGGTGGCTGAAATTGTGTGAACTCATGTTTGGATCTTCAATTATGTTCCATTGATCTGTGCGCTGTTTTTTTATGATTATAGCTCTAATATAGTTTGAGATCTTGTATAGTAAACCCCCCAACATTGCTGTTTGTACTTAGGCTTGCTTTGGCTATCCAGGGCCTTTTTTTCTTCCATGTGTTCTAGTTTGCTTTCAATTGCTGTGACAAAATACTAATCAATACCAACTTGGGGAGGAAAGGATTTATTTGGCTCATCTCCTGGAACTCAGAGCAGGAACCTGGAGGCAGGAACTGAAGCACAGGCCATGAAGGAATGCTGCTTGCTGGCTTGCTCCTCTGGCTCATGCTTTCTTGTATAATTCAGAACAACCTGCCCTGGGGTGGTACTGCCCACAGTGAACTGGGCTCTACCACATTACTCTACCATCAAAAACTGGCCACAGGCCTGTTCAGCGGAGGCAGTTCCCCAACCGAGGCTCCCTTAACCCAGGTGTGTCAGATTGACAATTAAAGCTATCCAACACAGTATGAATTTTAGGATTTTTTTTCTAATTGTGTGAAGAATGTCATGGGGATTTTGATTGGGTCTGCACTGAATCTCTATGTTACTTTTGGTAAAATGGTCATTTTCACAGTATTAATTTTTCCGATTCATGAGCATGGGAGCTCCTTCCATCTTCTGGTGTTGTGAATGTGAGGATTTCCATGTACTCTCTTCACCGATTGCTTGCCAATAACCAATATTTTAAACGTTGCCAGTTTGCATGGGGGAATTATGGGAATTCTTAGGTTGTATATGACCTGTTTGGACATTTTTGGTAAGAAAATTTACTGTTTATAAGTAAATCTTTTTGGTAGTATTCTTGTGGTATAAAAACTTTGCAGATAAGATATTGTTGCTGAGATTTTGCTGGCAAAATTTACAATTTAAACACATGGAAGAATCATGTTATTTAAGAGAGCTGTAATCCAATTTATGGTTTATGTTGTAGGTTGAATAAACAGGAATTTTCAGGTGTTTACATTAAACTTGCTTTACTAGAATCTAAGTTATGTATAAAGTAATGCAGATTTCCTGCACACTCTTAATTGTTACAGTATGAAATAAATCAATCCTGTTTTCATGCCTGCCAATTAATATTTCATTTTCCTTATCATGGAGTCTGGGAAAAGTGAACTTGAAGGTGTTGTGTATTTGGACTCTTGACATAATTCTGGTTAATATGGACACACAGGAAAACTTCGATGCATAAGAATTCCTTTAAACTTCTTTGAAAACTAATTGTACTCAGGCTCACTTAGCTGTATAAGGATGCATTTTTCTATAAACAGTGTTCATTTAAGCACATTAATATTATGGGTGTTTTATTATTTGGACCCGCTTATTTGGCCTTTTGATTTGGAATATTGCTTTTCTAAAAAACTCTTAAACTTGAAAAATAAATTTATGGCAGCTGGAGAGATGGCTTAGCAGTTAAGAGCATTGACTGCTCTTACAGAGGACCTGGGTTTGATTCCCAGCACCCACATGGCAGCTAACAACCATCTGTAACTCCAGTTTCAGAGGATCTGACACCTTCTTCTGACCTCTGTGGGTATTGTACAACATGGGTGCACCTAGACACAAGTAGGCAATACAGTCACACATAAAAAAATTAAATAAAAAGAAAAAGTAGCTTTGTTATTTGGAGGCAATAGAATTTTGTCCTTTTAAGTTATTTAAAGGAATAAAGAACCTCTTAGATTTTTATAAACCACACAATACCAATCTTACCTTTTTAAAGGTATTTATATCAAAATCTAAGTGAGAAAGTTGATTTTCTAAAATTAGGTTATAGGGAAACACTATATGTGAGATAAGACTTTGATTTTGTTTATTCAGCTGCATTCAACAAATGTTTCTTGATTTATGCTAGATAAATGATAATGTCTTGTGTTATGGAGCACTTCATAGAAATATTGCTTCCTTATGTAAGAGGTGAGCTGTCCAAAATGATAGGTAAAGTTTAACAAACCCTGATGTGGTATACCCCTGTGCTGCATGTCTGTTAGCCTAACACTCCAGAGGCTGAGGTAGTAGGATCCTGAGTTTGAGACCTGCTTGAGTTACATAACAAATTCCTAGTCAGCCTGGACTTAAATAAAAGACCCTGTCTCACAAAAAATACAAAAACAAAATCAGACAAACAACCCCCCCCAAATCCTAAGTTGAGTATTTTTAGTATTCTTTGATAAATGTAACTGGTCTTTTTGCTGTAAATATTGTTCTAACTACTGGGATACAACTGAAAAAAGGTGGACTTGCCTCTGTTTTCTCATTTTTGTTAATGAGAGAGTTATCTAACCTGACAAGTATAGTACATGGTGCTAAGTGTTCTGATAGGGGAACTTTTAAGTGGGAGCACAGAAGAGAAGGTATGTAGAAAGGCTTTTCAATAATTAGGAACAAGTGGGAGTTCACTTAGTGAAGAACTGTAAATCTATGTTTCTGGCAGAAGAATTAGTTTGTGCTGCAAAGTGCTAGTTATAAGAAATGGTGGGCTCACTGGTTTGTGAAAGGTGTTCATGTGGCCAGATTGCAAAGTGGAAAATATTAGGGCTGTGACACATGTAAGCAAGGACAGATCTTAAAAGGACTGGAAACTACTAAAAATTTTAGGTTTTATCCTAAGGTCTACCTCCATGTGTTTTGTTTGGACAATAACCTGTTACATCTGAGCATTTGAAAGATCACTCTATAGTTTAGTGAGTGATTATGTTAAGAACAGACTCGGAGTGGGTATGGTGAAGCAGATTAGAAATCTGTTATAGGAGAGAATTGCCTATAGCTTGTTATGAATATGAACAGGATGATGAGTAGATGTGGTGGAACCAGAATAGTGTATCCTGAAGTGGTTAGTACATTGGCAATGGAAAGAAGTTGATGGAGTCAGGAGACAGTTTTAAGAGAAGTAATAGGATTTGGTATTTGAGAGAAAAAAATCAGGATGGTTTCAAGATTCTTCTCTACTTTTGTCTTTTATGGTTGATTTCAGCTTAGATGTTATCTCTCCTAGTAAGTCTTTCCTGATTCCCTCTTCCAAGACTTGGTTGAATGTCTTCTGTTAATATTCAACCAACACATTCTTCTGTTAATATTCAACCAACACATTCTTCTCTTGCTTTACCTACTTGCCTATAAGCTTATAAGCAAGTACTGTGTACCTTACACAAAGTACCTTACACGTGATTGTGTATAGAATAATGTAATAAATGTTGACTTAATGCAAATATCTGTTAATTAAAAATTTGATGTTTATAATTAGAGAAATTTCTGAACTGTTCATGTCCAAAAACATGTATATTTGTCAATGTCAGAGTGAATTAGTTACTTTCAGGACTTTTTAATACCACTTGTAAAAACAGTATATATTGTAACCCTGACTTGAAGTACTATATAAATTAAGTTCTTTATGGACTCTTAAAGGCTGTTTATTTTTTCAGTTCTTAATCAAATTTATACCCCCTCATCCATCCATACCTTCACCCCCACCAGATCTCATGTATTCCAACACACATGTTAAGTCTTATTCAATAAATCTTGTGTGCCCAGATGTCCTTTAGTACAAATTCAGCTCCTGGAGTCTGGTCAGGCTATCGAGAGATCTTAAGTAAGGCACACTCTCCTTGTCCTAGTAATAATCAGTCTCCAATAGTTCTCAGTCTAGGTCTGGTCTGCCACCAGTTTCTGTTGCTCCATTCTGGATGCTTGTCTAATTTGAGTTGGTGTGGGTCCTGTGCTCGATGCCATCATTGCCACAAGTTCATATGTGCAAGCTTCCAGTGGCCTGAAAGCCTCTGCAAGTGTCTGCTTCCCTAAGCTGAACCAGCCCTGGCTCTTTGCAATCTTTCCACCTTTCCTTCCCCAATGATCCCTCAGCCATGGGTGGGTGAGATTCAATATAAGAGTCCTATCCAGAGTGCATACTCTGCAGTCTCTTCTATAAAACTTGACTAGTTGTGGCTTTCTTTGTGTGGAGCACTATATTGTTTAAGAAGCTTCACTGGTGAGAGTTGAGGGATGCTTTAGTTTTCTCTGTGTCCCTCATTCCACTGTGTTCCATGAGCCTTAGATGTAGAGGTTCAACTGTAGATGTGTCACCTAGGACTTGGCATCTCTCAGATGTATATTCTCTGTGTCTGACCAGTTGTGGAATTCTGCTGTAGCCTCCATCAGTTGCAGAAAGAAGCTTCTTTGATGAGTGATGTACTGTGTGTTTGTCTGTAAATATAAGGATCCATATTTAGCATGTGGTAAGAAATTTCAATCCTCTAGAGCTATGACAGGGGTAGGGTTTTCTCTGGGATTTATGTCCCCTCCAGCCATGTGTATTTGGCTGTGTTTATAGTGCCACCCATGAGTTCACTCCATTGAAAGGGTTTTAAGTCCAATTAGATAGCTGTTGATTACTCCTGAATTCCCCAGGTGGCTGTGCTACTACTGCAGCACTAGAGGTAGTGTGCTTTGCTAGTTGTTATAATCATTAGAATTTAGGGTTGGGTTGGACCATTGATTGATTTTCCCCCTTAGCAGTTTGCATGTTATCATCTAGCCTTATGGGTTATAAACTTCAGATAGAAGACTTTCAGGTCAGTTCCTGCTTCATTGCTCTGAATCCTGTATCTCAAGCATGTCCTGTCTTCAGCAGTAGGGTATTACCATCTAGTTCTGGGACATAACCAAGAGCTTGAGCAATAGTTTTACAGGCTTTTTTTATACTGACTTCGAGTATTAGGTGTTTAGGCTTTCTTCCTAAGTTTAAGTTGACTTTTTCCTTTGTCAGTTGAAAGTCAGCATAATCAGTCAGTGTTGAATTTTGTTATTTTTGTTTAAAAATTAAAGGAGTGATTGGTCATTGTAATATGTTTAACAAATATTCATATAAAGATATAAGTAAAAACCCGTAATTGGAGGACAACACTTGATATGTTCCTAGGCTTCTAAAATTTCATATATATTTGTGAGTGATTAAGATACAAGAAAAATTCCAACCGAGAAGGATTTACAACATATATGACAAAGTGTTAATATCTTTCATACAAAGAATCCTAATAGACATCATATAACCAAATAACCCAGTAGAAATAGAGCCATAGGGGTTAAGAGCACTTGCTATTCTTTCAGAGGACCTGGGTTTGGTTCCCAAGCACCCAAGTTACATGACTCACAGCTCTCTGTTCCTCCAGTTCCAGGGGATCTGATGCTCTCTTTTGGCCCCTGAAAGCACCCTCACACCTATGGTATACCCTCTGATAGATACACATATATATACACATAAATTAAACATTTTTTAAATTTAAAAAAACCTTAACAAAATGGAAAGAAATGCTGCCCTAAACTTCAGTGCTGACAAGATACCAGGCAAATAACATCAGTGAGTGAACATAGCAGAAGGAAATGTGTGACTTGAGTCAGAGATTAAAATAACATTTTGTATATCAAGTTAGAATAAAAATGGTAAATAATTTGAAAGGTTGGGAGTATAAGCCAATGGAGGATCTTAGACAATTAGAACCACCTATAAAAATTCAAAATGCATATTGGTTTTTACTTTAGCAACTCAGCTTTCAGTAGTCTGCCTTACAGAAATACTAGTCAATGAATGAAGGTTATGGTCTGTAATGACAATACTTACCCTCTCAAAAATATTTTTAATATAAATTTAAAAGGCAAATAGAAACAACCTAAATGTAGATTGATAGAGGAATAAGTTGTGATGTAACTATATAAGTTGCAGTCCTCAAGAAGAAGGGGTGAAGTGTATCTTTTGGAAAGAGTCCAAAATTTGTAATTCATATGAAAAATTCTAATGTATCGTGCATTTATACTACATATTCCCAATGTCTAAATATTTCAGTGCATGGCACTATACTTTAATCTCTTGGTTTTCTAATGTTTTGCTATTTTTATGCACATTGCACTGCACATTCCTTTACATGTCTGTAGTGTTGTCTTCTATGATAAGTTCCTTTTGTGTTTTAATACAGTGATACATTAAATATTGTTTGTGGAAATATATTTATATCTGAGAGTTAGGCATTTATATGATCTTTGAAAAACAAAATATATTTTATGCATGGTAGTCAGAACAAAGAACAAATTTTGGTAAAACACTATATGCAGCTATCACATTCTCTAAGGTTTCTAGCAGTAGTTTTAGTAGTTTTTGTCTAGACAACATATGGTTATGGGAGAAAATTCAAAAGACAGAAATATGAAGAAAGTCTCTCCTACTCAGAAACTTCTGCTTAGTTTGTTTTTTATTTATTTTTGTTGGTCTTTTTGAGACAGGGTTTTTCTGTAGCCCCAGTGGACCTAGACCTCACCTTGTAGACAGAATTGGCCTTGATATCACAGAGATGAGATCTGCCTGCCTCTGCCTCCTGAGTGCTGGGATTAAAGGCATGCACCACCATGCCTGACTTTAGAATTTTTTTTGATTTAATATTTTTCTTTGATAATTTCATACATGGTCACAATGTTTTTGATTTTATCCAACCCCTGCTCCTGTCCTGCAACTCTTCCTCGGACTTCTCCTTAAATCCCCTCCTAACTTTGTATCTTTTCTTCTTTGTGTTTTCTTTTTACAACCCACTGAGTCCAGTTAGTGCTGCTTGTATGTGTGTAGGTGGAGGGTACCATCTACTGGATCATGGGCCCCCTAATATGGGCCATACCACTGAAAACTGATTCTCCCTTACCCCAGCAGCCATCAATTCTTAATAGCTTTTCAGCTAGTGGTGGGGCTTGTCAAGCTCTTGCAAAGCCCTGTAATGTCCTATATGATGTTCCAAAGATAAACTCTTAATTTGTTTCTTTTTTAAAAAAAATTTTTGAGACAGGATCTACCTGTAATCCCATTTGGCCTGGAGCTCCCTATGTAGACCATGTTGGTCTCAATCTCACAGGAATTGACCTACCTCAGCCTTGTACTGGGACTAAAGGCATGCACTTCAGTGTCTGCTTTCCTTTGTTATTGAACTTGTCCAGTCTTCATCTTTCTAATTTGGGATAAGAGGATAGCTATATTCGTATAGCTATGTTTTGTGATTAAAAATTTTTTTTTAATTTTTATTTTTTGTGCATGAGTACATTGCCTGCATGTGTGTAAGTGCACCTGTGTTGTGCAATGCCTGCATAGTCAGAAAAAGGTATTGGATTCCCCTGGAACTGGAATTACGGAGAGTTATTAGCTTCCATGTGGGTGCTGGGAATTGAACCTGGGTTCCCTGCAAGAGTAGTCAATGCTTTTAACAGCTGAACCATCTCTCCAGCCCCAGTCTGAGACTTTTTAATGAGCATATTGAACTAATCTGTTACAACATTATGTTTATCTCCTCTTTGTACAGCTGATGGATAAAGATAAATTGTAAGAATGGAATTACATTTAAAGTTATAAACCAGTGTAGCATAAAGATAGATATGAATATGCCTCAGCCGCTTTTGTGTCAACAGTTCACTTTTGACACTGCTTGGGGTTAGTGTTGGATCCCACAGGTTAAAAGGCTCAGTGCCAAAAGACTGCCTTCACTTCAAACACCAATCCGGGCCACAAGAGTCCTGGCTAACTGGTTGAAAACTCTATCCTTAGGTAAATGAATTGATGGAAGGGTTCACAGGACTCAAGAAGGCAGTTAACTTTTGATTGCTGGTTTATTATAAAGGATGTATCCCAGAAAGAGGAAAATGGAAGGCATGTATTAGATAATGTGAGGAAAAAGGTGTGAATATTTTATAACTCTTTCTTAGTGTACCTCCTTCTTAGCATCTTATTGTATTTACCAAATAAGAACTTCTGTAAACCCTGCAGTTTAGGGATTGTTACAGAAGGCCATTGCGTAAGTATGATTGATTACTATTGGCCATTTGTGATTAGGCCAGTATCCAAACCCCCTCACCTTATTTAGGTATATAATTGGAAAGAGTAGGAATATTTTAGTGATCTTTTCAGGTAATTGAAGGTATTCTCTGATACTGCACCAAAACAACATAATTTCTTGAGGTTCAGTGCAATGTGTGTAAGACTGTATTAGTGAACTTTTTATTTAGAAATAATGACACTCATAAAAAATTACAAAAAGAACATTTCACCTAGCTTCTCACATTGTTGGCATCTTATACAATTATAGTACAATGTCAGTGCCAACCTTGAAACTGACATTGATATAACCCTGTTAACTAGATTATAAAGCATATGTTCTTGCATACGTTCATTGTATGTATATAGTTCTTTGTATTTATATCTCATGTACAACCACTGCAGTCAAGAAACACACGCTGGTTTTATGATTAGAAACCAGTTCTTCTTCCCCTATCTTGTTCCTATCCCCTGAGAACCAGTGCTTTGCTCCTCATTTCTGTAGTTTTGTCATTTTAGGAATGTTCTATAAGTAAAATTATAAAATATGCCATCCTTGAGATTGACTCTTTCACTAAGCATGGTACCCTTGAAATCCAGATTGTTACATATATTGGCAGTTTGTTCCTTTTTATTGCTCTGTATTGTTCCCTTGGGTAGATGTAACAGAGTTTGTTTAAGCACCCACAGAAGGACATTTGGGTTGTTTCCAGTTTTTGCCATAATAATTAAAATTGTTATCAACAGCATTGGACAAATTTTTGTGTTAACATTGTGGAAAAATGCTAAGAACACTAATTGCCAGATTGCATGGTAAATATGGTTTGTGAGTACAGTAACTACTATTTTCTAGAGTGGCTGTATCCATTGTTTTTTCACACCAACAATGTATGAGATACATGGTTTTTCTATATCCTTGTTTACATTTGGTTGTCACTGTGATTCTTTTTTTTTTTTTTTACTTTAGGTGTTCTGTTAGATATGTAGTGTTATGTCATGATTTAAACATTTTAAACTGACCTATTTTGATGTTATGTGGATGGTTGTGGATAAATATAAAATTTTCCCCTTCAGAAAGAACATCAGATTCTTAGTAAAACATAAACCCAATTTCCATGCACTGTTCTAATTTATTTTTTATTTTAATTTATGTGTATGAGTGCTATGTCTGCATGTATGTAAGTGTACACCTGTCTTGTGTTGTGTATTGCCCATGGAGGTCAGAAGAGTGCATCCCCTGGAACTGGAGATAGATGGTTGTTAGCCACCATGTGTGTGCTGAGTATTGAACCCAGGTCTTTTGCAAGAGCAGCTAGTGCTTTTAACTGCTGAGCCATCTCTCTAGCCCCAACTGTTCTAATGTCTTGATTTTCCTCGTTTGTAGGTGTTGTTTCACCATTTTCTTCTCACCAGCCTCACCTGTACTGTGTGATTCTATATTTTCCTTCCATACTTGACACTCTAAATTCTCTAAACATTGGATTATTTACGAATAAGATTTAGATTACCAAATACTGTTGGGAAAACAATGTGTAGTTTAAAGGTTGCTGTCACTACAAGTTGACTTCTGAACTTCTCAGACTCTAATTTTGTCTTTGGTTCATGTCTTTATCTGTTCCTTTTTATATCGCTCTTCAAAAGCACTCCTTTTGTTGCTGTCAAGAGATAATTTTGCTCTTGCTTTGTCAAACAAGTATGATTTTGTGTGTAATTGGAGAGTAACAGTCTTTTAACTTCTTCCTGTTTTTCTTATCCCCAAATAAATTTCCCTGTCTCCGAGTTTAGTCTCTTTGTCTTAAAAAAAGAGATCTTTTTTCTCTAAGGCTAAGTTTTCTGCTGGTGCTTTGGGACCTTTTCAATACTTCCTTGTAAGGTTGAAGTAGCTGAACTGGCTGTTTCTTTTAAAAGCATTTTGAAAACTAATTTTTGTGTATATAGGGGAAATTGATGTGCCATGATGCCTGTGTGGTGGTCAGAAGACACTCTGGAGTCAGTTTCCTTCTTCCACCTTTACCTGGGTTCTAGGAATAGAACTCAAGTTGTCAGGCTTGCATGGCAAGTGCCTTCAGCCACTGAGCCTTCTTGCTGGCCCCCTGTTGCTTCTTTGACAATATGGTTCATATGTATACTGTTTCTTTGAGCTGTTCTTCATCCATACATCTGTCCTGAAGTGTTTGCCTTCTCCACAGTGCCAGTATCTGTACTCATGCTCTGTGTACTTTCTATTACTAATTTATTCTTTGGCAGTTTCATCCATGTATGTAATATGTTTGGTCATACTTATGCCCTCACCTTCTCTTCTCCCTTTCCCACCATCAGTTTGCTTCCTCCCACCAAATCTTCATTCCACTCTTAAATCTTTTTGTTTTAACTTTGTTACTCACTGAACTTAAGGCTGCCTGTGCAGGCATTAGTGTGGCACTATCCATTGGAGCATGAATAATTCACCAGTGGCTATACCACTGAAGGCAGTGACTTTCTTTTCCCAACAAACTGCTCCCCCATCTATGACGGAATATTGACTGGCTCAGTCTTGTGCAGACCCTATGCAGACAGTTACAGCTGCTATGAGTTCATTAGCGGTATGACCGTGTCTTGCCTGTAAGACAGCATTTCATGGCCCTCCTTCCCATCATTGGCTGTTAAATTCTTTCTGCCTCTCTTCCACCATGTTTTCTGTGCGTTCGAGGGGGAAATATGGGTGTCTGGTTTAAGTGTGAACACTGAACATTCACTTATTCTCAGCAGTTTGACCAGGCATAAGTTTTTGAATTGACGTGGTTGGTTGCTGCAGAGATGCTTATTTAACAAGGCTGAGGGCAGCACTGTTTGTAGATCCATGTTCCCTCTGTGGGTGTTTTTTATCTTTAACTGTTTCTGTTAATATCAAAACCATATTTTTATTTGTAGTTCAGGTTGACATCAAACTCACAGAGGTCTGCCTGCCTCTGCCTCCAGAGTGCTGGGATTAAAGGTGCATACTACTATGACAGGTCTTCTTTTTTCTAAATTCATACATTGTAGTATAAACTATAAGCTCACCCAGAATATTAGTCCTTCCTATCTTCCCTAATTTGAATATCTCTTCTGTGTCCACCTTATCACTTAAGTGAGCAACTCAGACATAGCTCTACCCCTTGGTCTTCTATACCTCTGTTCATCCCTGCCATGATTTTGTTTCTGAAATGTCTCTTTAAGTGTTCTCATCTTTTATTTTCTTCTTCTTCTTTTTTTTTTTTGTCTTAAACCAGTGGTTCTTAAGTACATTAGACCTAATATTCCATTTATGTAACCAGTATTTTATAATGTAACCCACATAATTAAGAAAAATCAATGTATTATCCTAATTAGTTGATAAGAAAAATACAAGAAATCTATTCTGTATGTCATCCAGTAAATGTTCAGGCACAGTGACAATTAGGGAAAAACAAAACATTTGTTAAACATTTTTCTTAATATGAAAATGCTCATATACAATACTAGAAAATAGTGAAGAACAAAACCATGTACCTTTATCATTATTAATAGCTATAAGTACAAACTGATACATAAGTATTTTGTGACTTAAACTCTATGGTTAATGTGTGTGTCAGTCACTGTCAGATAATGAATAAATCTTCAAAAATTTCAAATTAAAATAATTTCCTTTTAGAATGTAGATACTACTTTAAAGTGCAAAAAAAAAAAAACAATTGAAGCTCATATAAAATGGAGTTAAGTTCTAAGAATTCATTATAAACAGGTATTTAATCTAGCCGTATATCTGGTGACCATTTGAAGGTTAAATAGTATGCAAAAATAGTTTTTCTTGTCTGCATACCTTGTCCATTAAAGTTGAATAGCATTTTCCCGAATATTGTTATGAACCTATGAAATTCCTATATATTCCAGTTAAAAGTAAGTTGCATTATACTCTTATTATGTTTGTAATGGGCTGTTGAGTAGTTTTCAGATTTGTCCCTGTGCTACAGTTACATGGAAAGCTCTTTGAACATACAGGGTACTCTTCTTTACCACATATACTTTGGTTAGCATTCTTGGGTTAATGCTAGGATTCCCAAGATCCTCAAATGCTAATCACTGATTGGTATTGATGGAACATTTGGGAATTTACAATTATATTATTTTTTCTCATTAACTATTTTTCTGCCTTTTTCCTGAATGTCTCATTTGTAAAAATCATTCTGAACAGAATTTTGAAAGTATGTTTGATTATATGTGTACCTTTTGCCTTCAGTAATATATTTATTCTTCATATTTAGTCATGTAATCCTTTAAGAAAACCTTCCTAGATCATTGGAGACTGACTATAGTTTGAAAATCATGCTGTCTGCAAGATAAAGTCTAAATTACTAAACTTGGATAACAAGTTTTTCAAGCTTTGACAACTCACACTTCCAGTCTTATTATGGGGCCTGACTTTTAGTCATAGAAAAGCTGCCTATGATTCCAAGGATGGGAGTTTTCTCATGATATCTCTCATGCTGAGGAAGCCAGTGCCTATAATATGGACTTGTGAGTCCCTGTTCAACCATGAGTATCAACACACTGTTCTTGCCTCTAGTTCCTTTGATCTCAAAGTTTTGTAACTTGCCTCTTTCCTTTCTTGCTTAAAATCATTGAAAGCAAAATTTTTTATATTTTTATAAGCTGCATATATGGTATAGTATTGATTCATAGGTACATAGTAACCATTTCATGAATGAGTGAATGATTGGAAGAATGGTGAATTTGTACTAGATAATCTTAAAGTTCTTTTTTTTCTGGTATTATGTTGATATGAATATATTTTACCAAGAGAAAGTATATGGATTGGTTACTTTTTTTATCTTTTATTTTTTGATTTTTTTATTTTATGTGTATGAGTTAGCGCTTTGCCTTCCTGTTAGTACACTACATATGTGAAATACCTGTGGAGGCCAGAGGAGGGCGTTGGATCTCTTTGAACCGGAATTATGGAAGTTGTGTGCTGCCATGTGCTGGAAACTGAACCTGGGTCCTCTTCAAGAGCAGCAAGTGCTTGTAACCACTGAACCACTTCTCCAGCTCCATTAAAAAAAAAACATTTTTAATATACAAAATAATGGGTTTCATGATGACATTTTCATTCATAATATATATGTCTTAGTTACTTTCTTTTGCTGTGAGAAAAATACTGACTAAAGCCAATGTAGGGAGGAAAAGGTTTATTTTAGCTTAAACTCCCAGATCATCACAGATTTATCACTGAGGGAGGCCAAGGTGGGAACTCAGGACTGGAACATGCAGGCAGGAGCTGAGTGAGGAATAGACCATGGAAGAACACTGCTTACTGGCTTGCTCCCTAGACCTGAACTCACCCTGCTTTCTTAAACAATATAGGACCACCAGCTCAGGGATGGCACTGTGTACAGTGTGCTGGGCCTTCCCACATTACTCAAAAGTCAAGAAGATGCCCCACAGGCATGGCCACAGGCCAATCCAATGGAGACAGTTCCTCAGTTGAGGTTCTCTTTACCAGGTATATCCAGCATAGTTGACCCCTAGTCAACTTGACACACAGACACATCACTTTGAAACACAATCTTACCATTTATTATCCCCAGGATCTCATCTTACTATTAAAACATAAAACAGTACAACAATCTTTAAAAATTTCAAACACTAAAAGTTCAGTCTCATCAAAAAGTCTGTTTAACTGTGGGGCTCCTGTAAAATCCCCCTAAAAGTACCATCTATTTCAATCAAGAAGAATCAAGCATACTTATGCAAAATTTGAACATCTGGGATTCACTCATGATCTTCTGAGCTCCAAAAGGCTTGGGAAACCCTACTTCTTTGGCTCTGCTGTTCACAGCACACACAGCTTATCTCTTAGGCTCAGGTTGGTTCTATTCCACACCTGCCACAGCCCATGGTAGTCATCCCATGGTCCTGGTATCTCCAATATATTGGGGTTTCTACTGAAACTGAATCTGCACCTTCACCAACAGGCTCTCCTGGCCTCTCATTGTGCAAAGCCTCAGATTGTCTCTCTGATCCCTTCACGTCTTCAACACCTGAACCATGTAAGAGACTCTTACACATTACCCATTTCTGCTTTTAGCTTGAGCTGAAGGCTTGGACCTCCTCTGGACCTCAACTTTTATGTGCTGACCCTGAGGAACTACTTCCCAGAAGATTTTACTATAATGATACTGGTCTCTTGTTACAGCTGATTTTTCAGCCCCAGCTAACCAGCATCAATTGTCCCAGTAAGGCAGAGGTTTCATTTCAGTGGTGTGGTCTCTTCTTAATCACAGCTGATTCTTCAGCCCCAGCCAACCAGAAACCATAGATTCTCAATTCATAATATCATACAAACAGCCCCGATAATCTTTGCTTCCCTTTGAAGCTTCGCAACTGAGACCTCTGTTGTCTACAATTCTTTGCATTATCTTCCAAGTTCTTACAGAAGAGCTTACTGTCCTCCAAGCAATTTTCTAGTCCAGAGCTCCCCACAAATTCCATAATCCCCCCAGACATGTGGTCAGCAATATCCATCACAGCAATATCCCACAATCTTCATACCAATTTCTGTCTCAGTTACTTTCTATTGATGTAATAAATTACTGACCAAAACCAGTTGGGGAGGAAAAAAAATTATTTTATCTTACAACTCCTGGGTCATAGCTCATCATTGAGGTAGCCCAAACAAGGATCTCTGGGCTGGAACCTGCAGGCAGGAGCTGAAGCACAGACTGTGGAGGAATGCTTCTTACTGGCTTATTCTCTGGCCTGTGCTCAACCTGCTTTCTTATTTAATACAGGACCACCTGCCCAGTGGTGGCACCTCCCACAGTGGGCTTGGACCTTCCCATATTACTCAACAATTAAGAAAATGCCCCACAGGTAGGACCACGGAGGCAAGTCCAGTGTGAATAGTTCCTCAGTTGAGGTTCCCTCTACCCAGGTGTATCAAGTAGACAATTGAAGCTATCCTGCACAATACTATCAATGTATTTTGTCCATATTTTCCCTCCCATTGCTCTGCCTTGTTCTTCCTCCTTTGATTATTTAAAAATTTTGACTTAAATACTATGTAGCTTTTAATAAAAATTAAGATGTGAGCTCAGCAGATTAAACTATATTGCCTGAACATCAGTAAAAATAATGCTAAATATAATCAACCATTATATTGAAGGTTAGTTAATACAGAATGCATGAAAACAATCTAGCAAGATAAATTTAGCTCTGACAGGATCAGAGTTCATCTCGTTAATAGATTTACTGGTCTGCTTTATATTAGAGGCAGCTGTTAATATCTGATGAGTTGAGTATGTTACTCTATTGGAAAGTAGAAGATTTCTGTAATCTCTCCTGTCTTGGGTTCCAGGTATATCAAGTTTTGGCTAATGGGAAGGGAGAGTTTTCCCATTTGCTGGAATTCTTACCTTTTCCCCTCATTAACCTTTCACTCTGTGAGCAAAAGATGAAGAAAGCTAGGTTTTCAAGTTTCCTTTAGTGCTAATGAAGAAGTTTTTGTTTATAAATTTTGTGTTCATAATGATTTTCTGACCTAAGTCCTCAGCTCTTTCATTTCTCCTTTTCCTTTGTAGAGGTTGAGCAGCCCTAATCTATACGTTTCTATTACTTCAGAGTCTGAAGATTTGAGCATCCGTGATACTTGGGATGCTTCACATCTTGGAGCAGCTTATATTTTAAATATTTTGATTAGGGATACTCAGATGGTAAAGTCTGTACAAATTTTCCAAAATGGAAAAAATAAAACAACTTTGAAATCTAAAGCATTTCTCATGCGTTTTGGGTAAGGTATAGTGAACCTGTAGAATACACCAGTGGTTATAGAGTTAGAAAAATCATTTGACCATTGGTATTACCCACAAAGAGAAAAATTAGCTTAGAAATTGAAAATTGAGACTCAGATATCATTGCCAGTTTAGGAAAATGATACTAATTTTCCAGGAATGAAATGAGTCAAGTTTAAGTTTTATTTGTATGTCCTTAAAGTATTTAGGTAAAAGTGCTTTTAATAAAGAAGATAAGAGAGCATGCCGTGGTGGTATAATAAAGAGTAAAATTTCATACTTGATATGTATATTAATAGATGCTTAAAACAATGCTTTAGGAACTGGGAATGTAGGTTATTTCAGTGATAGAGTATTTGCCCTAGGATGTGTGAAACGCCAGGTTTGATCTGCAGTATCACACAAGGACAAACCAAAAAAGTACCTAATGCTTTTAAAAAGGAGTTACCCTGTTAAAATACTGATTTTAGAAGTTTGGGAAGGGGAATGAGAAGAGGTTACAGTGAGAATTAGGTATATTAGAGTAACTATGACAGTTTAACTTAAAAAAAAATCATTTTTAAGGATAGATGCTTCCCAAAGTGGGCTAATAATTCACATTTAATGTTTCTATTTGTTTTAAAATATAGACTTACTTTTGTCATAGCTAGCTTTGTAGCCTGGGCTACATACTTTGTAGCCCTGGCCAGTCTAAAACTAACTCTTCCCCGGTCTCCTCATCTGAAGTTACAGGATTTATAATCCTGTGTCACCATGCTAACCCTTAAATTAGTTTTTAAATGATTTTTTTAACCAAATAGTTTTATTTTGAATCTCTACTTAAAAAAATGTTTCTCAATAAGTACATGTTCTAGATTTGTATTGTTCATTGTATTTTTTAATTTATTTTTATTTTTTACATTTTCTTGTGAGTTAAAAAGAGTTGATGGCTCCAGGGAGTGGGAATGGAATAGGGATGGGACTCAAGAGCACTGGCTGTTCTTGCAAAGGATCCAGGTTCAGTTCCCAGCACCCACATGGCAGTTGATAGTGGTCCCTAACTCCATTTCCAGGAGATCTCTTCTGACCACTGTGGGCATTACATGACATGAGTGCACCTATCTACATGCAGGCAGTACACTCATGCACATAAAATAATAAAAGTAATAAAATATTAAAAAAAAAGAAATTGTTGTATCTTCCTTTACAGTTATAACCTCACCTCAACTCTAAGTCATGACAACTGCTGACTAATAATCTCTGTAGTTTTATCATTTAAGAATAATAGATGATAAGTTGATCAGGCTCCAGTAGATGGTACTCACACTGAGGAACATTTGGGGACATAGTTTGACTTTTTAGGCCTTAACATATATGACAAAATGTCTGAAACTCTGCAGAGGGGAGGGTAATAGGGAATTGCAGGTAGGGGAGGAGGTCTAAAT
This sequence comes from Eospalax fontanierii, assembly GCA_035773235.1. NCBI lineage: Eukaryota > Metazoa > Chordata > Mammalia > Rodentia > Spalacidae > Eospalax > Eospalax fontanierii. The sequence goes on along the minus strand of CM069544.1, from coordinate 11,137,899 downwards.
GATCAAGAAGTATTGTTATGAAATGCACAGAAATTCAATTAAAAAATTTAAAAAATAGATGAGCAGAATCATACAGTATGTAACTTTTTGACACTGACTTTTTGTACTCCCTATGCTGGTGAAGGCCAGAAGAAGGTGTCTGATTTCCTGAAGTTAAGGATGAATGTAAGTCACTATGTGGGTACTGGGAACTGAACTTACCTGGGTCCTCTGGAAGATCAGCTATTGCTCTTAACTGCTGAGCCATCTCTCTGGTACCTCCAGCAGTTTTGAGTGCAAAAATAGATATTTTTTTATAATTGTTAAATAATTTTCCATTGCATAGAATTACATAACTTTTTCATTTGTTAATACATATGTATTTGGATTGTTTTTGATTTTGAAGTATCACAAATAAAATTTTAAAGAGCATGTATGCAAGTCTTTGTGTGTACTTAAAATTTCATTCTTCCATTATAATACACACCCAGAAGTACAATATTATATATTATGGTAAGTTCATGTTTAACTTGGAGAGATTGTCAGATTGTTTTCTAGAGTGACTGTGCCATTTTACATTCTAATCACTAGTGAATGAGAGATTTCAGTATCTTTATATTTTCTCCAGAACAGTGTTTTTCTCTTTCAGGTCTTTAATAGGTGTCCAGTTATACTTGCATTTCTCTAATGCCTAATAATTGTTGAACATCTTTGTATGTGGAATTTTTTTTTTTTTTGCCATTTGTTTATTTGGTGGAGTCTGTACTAAAGTTGATGCCTGTTTTCTGATTAGATTATTTTCCTACTGTTTAAAATTAAAAGATGTATTTTGGATATGATACTTCTGTCATATATGTGATTTGTAAATAGTTTCTCACAGACTGAAGGTTTTCTTAGCTAGGTTGTTCACAGTGCAAATTTTTATTGATGAGGGACAATTGTCATTTCCCCTTTAAGGGTTTTGGTGTCATTTCTTAACTCCGCCTACAGCTTAAGTAATTTTTCCTGTGTTGTCTTCTAAAAGTTTTATAACTTTATTTTCTACATTTAGGTCTTCGATTCATTTTGAACTAATTTTCATGTAAGATACGAGGTCTAGTGTAAAAGTATTTATCAGTTTTTGTTTTTTGCAGTATGAGATTGAACATGAGCCTTGTGAGTTTCACTGAGCAGTATCCCCTCTCCCCTTTCTTTTACTTTTTATTTTGAGACCATGAAAGTACCTGTGTATAAAGTATGAGCTTTTTCTTTGAATAAACCTTTTATAAAGGGAGGAAATAATGCTGAGGAAAAATAAAGTTTCTGTAAAGAAAAAAATGTTGAGTTTACTGAGTTTAACTTAGGCTTCTTGCCTTTCATTTTGTTCTACTAGAGATTAAATGTTGGGCCTCACAAATGCTAGGTAATTGCTCTGTGAACTATATCCCCAGCTCTGTGTATGTGAGCATGTGTGTGGAGGTCAGAGGATAGCCTTAGGTGAAAGTCCTCACCTTCTACCATGTCTGAGACAAGGCCTTTATTTGTTGTTCACTGCTGCTTCAGTTAGTGCTGCTTGTATATGTATGGGAATAGTATCATCCACTGGAGCATGAGCCACATCTCTGAAGAAAAATAACTCCTTTCCCCAGCGTCCATCAACTGCCAATAGCTTTTCAGCTAGGGGTGGGGCTTCATGAGACCTTCCTCCATCTGTGATAGAACTTTGACTGGCTTGATCCTGTGTAAGTCTTGTATAGGCAAGGACAGCCAGTTCATGTGTGAGTTCTTGTGTGCAATGGTTCTGTTAGGTCCATAAACACTGCTTCACAGAAGTCCTCCACAACCATTGACTTTTACAGTCTTTCTGCTCCTTCTTCCTCAATATTCCCTGAGCTTTTTAAGGAGTGTGTGTGTGTGGCAGGGAGGGGAGGCTGTAATATAAATGTCCCATTTAATGCTGAGGACTCCACAGTCACTTATTCTATCCACTCTGATGAGTTTTAAGTTTCTGTATTAACCACCATCCACTGCAAAAAGAAGCTTCTTTGATGAAAGTTGAGAGCTGCACTAATCGATAATAATAAAGATAAGTGCTCGGAAATCAGTTTGATTCTGTGTCTATTTACAAGGCAATAATAGTAGGTTGTCTCCTAGTGCCTGTGACCTCCCTAGTCACAGGTTTTTGGCCTAGTTTACAGAACTTGGTGTGAGTTCCATAATGTGGAGTGGGCCTTAAATTCAACTGCCTTATGTGACTATGTTTGAATTGAGTTTTTTATAGACAGTTTATTTTCTTTTAAATTTATTCTGGCTGTCTTTTAATTGGTATGTTGGTTTGTTGGAACACATTTAACATTACTACTATGACTGTATTTAAATATGCTGGCATATATTCTGTTTATTTTCCCTGTTCTATTTCTTGTATTATGCCCTGCTTCTCCAAAGATTACTTGAATGTGAATTTATATGTAACGATTTTTAGTTATCTTTATGTTGTTGTCTTCTCTTCATGATTGACTTACGGGTTATACAGTATGTTCTTAAATTATCAATCACTTGACTGGTATCAAAAATTTTCTATTTTAAGTAGAAATGTACTTAGCATGGTTTGAGCATTTTCCTTTTCAATTTCTTGTAATATTACCTTAAATGTTACTGTTTATGTGTTAATAGTCATCCTTTCAATAGTCAAACATAAGTTGTAAAACTGAAGAAGAGAATCATTGCCCATTGTGCTAAATCCATAGTCTCATTTTTGCCATTGGTCTTTTCATTTCTTGATATTTTAAGTTTTGGTCTGTAATTCTCTTCATTTTATTTCATCTGAGAATGTCTTTATTTTACCTTCATTCCTAAAGGATGTTTATAATGAGTAAATAAATAATCCTGGGTTGACAGGTCTTTTCTTTTAACACTTGAAAAATGTTTGTTACTTCCTTCTGGCTTGTGTGACTTCTGATGGAAAATTCACTGCCATTCAGGTCATTGTTCTCCTATAGGTTTGTATTGTTCAACTGGCTGCTTGCAATATTATTTTTAACATTTAGTTTTCAGAAATGTAATTACATGTTTATGCATAGATTTCTTTGAGTTTTTCCTGTTTAGATTTTGTTCAGCTTTTTTGCCCCTAGAGGGTTTTTTTTTTTTTTTTTAATTATTACTGAATTTTGGAAAATGTCATCTTTTCAAATATGTTTTGGACTCCACAACATTCTTTTTCTCTGTCTTGAGTCTCTTAAGAACCAGATGGTAAGGCCTTTAATCCCAGCACTCAGGAGACAGGCAGTGGGATCTCTGTGAGATTGAGGCCAGCCTGGTCTACATAGTGAGTTCTAGGCCAGCTGGGGCTACAGGGAGACTCTGTCTCAAAACAAAAAACAAAATGAACCAAATATTAGATATTTTGTTTTCATATAGCTCTTTGAGCTGCTGTTGAGTATTGAGTTTTAGAAAAACAATTTTTTTTTTCTAATTTGGATAATTTCTACTAATTTTTCTCTACTTTCACTAAACCTTCTGTAACCTCCATTCTTGTATTGACCAATCCATTGAGTTTTATGTTTTCATTTATTATGATTTTCATTTGTAAAATTTTCAAATTATGGGCTGAAGAGTTGGCTCAGTGGTTAAGAGCATTGGCTGCTCTAGCAGAGCAATGGGTATCCACATGGCAGCTGACAACCGTCTATAACTCCACATCCAGGGTATCCATTGCCCTTTTCTGACCTCCATGGACACTGCACATGACATGGGTATACCTCATACCTGCAGGCAATACACTCATACACATAAAATAAAAATAATAAAAACAAAAAAATTTTCAAATTATTTTAAAAATTTATTTTATGTGTATGAGTGTTATACCTGCATATAAATGCTCCCATGTCGTGCAATGCCAGAAGAAAGTGTCGAATACCCTGGAACTGGAGTTACGAACTGTTTTTAGCTTCCACGTGGGTTCTGGGAACTGAACCAAGGTCCTTTTCAAAAGCAGCCTGTGCTCTGAACTGCCGAGCCATCTCTCTAGTCTCCAAATGATATCTTTATGTTTTTTATTCTTATTTCCCTCTAATGTTTCATCTTAGTGTACATAATTATTTGTTGCAGCTTTTTCCTATATGGAACTACTTTGTAATTCTTACCAGATTATTCAACAGGTCATTATCTCTGTTGTTGCTGTTAATTATCTTTTCTCTTTAAAGTTGATATTTTCTTAGTAGTTGGTTGAGTTGTGAACATTTTGAGAAACTGATTTCTATAAAAGTCTTCTGTTTTAGTAGAACAGCATGTTTGGTTCAGAATACATAATCCTGACTTGTTTTTGTTGCTTTCAGATTCAATAAATTTTCAGTAGCATTCTGGGTCTGTCCTGCTTGTCTGCCATCCTAAGAACAACCTGAAATATGAATAGACAGTATCTATCTCATGTTAATAGGTCAGTTCTCAAAGCATATGTTTTGATTCTGTGTGTTTTTATGAATGAAGTACTAGGAGTTATGCCTGGGAGTACAACACAGATTGAAAGTATACTGTTCTGCAGTCTGTTCTTTCTTATTGGGAAGGGTGTTATGTCATCTTTTCTCTAACACTTACTTAGTCCAGGATAGGAGATGATTAGCAGAGCTCTTCTTCGCAGTATAGTTTTGCATGCGTGGAAACAGGAGGGAGGAGCTACCACTTTGTACCTGAAGTTTGCTCTGTCCTGAGAAGAGTCAATGGGGTTCTATTTCATACTCCTTTGCCGACTGAGCTCACATGAAGGGGAATGCATGCTTCTTCTATTCAAGTTAGTGCGAAGCTGGGATGGTTGGCAGGCTTTCACTCTACAGCTTTTGTGACCTTTTTGCCAGTGGAATGGATGTTGGGATGTGACTTCTTTTGGGTTCAGGATAGTCTAGCAGGTGTCATCCTGCAGTGCTACCCTTCTGCTTAGTCTTGTTTTTTTGATGTGTATGAGTATTTTGCCTACATGTATGTAAGTGCATCCATGTCATACAAAGGCCAGAAGAAGGTGTTGAATTCTTTGGAACTAGAGTTCTGGACTGGTGTTAGCCACCATGTGGGTGCTGGGAACTCACTCAGCTTGGGTCCTCTGTGAGAGCAACCATTGCTCTCAACTGCTGAGCCACCCCTCCAGTCCTTCTCCATCATATTTTGACCAGAAAGAATGTTTCTTGGAACATTTATTTATTGTTGTCTGTTAATGTTTTTTGGTTGTTTGCTTTTATATTGTCCAGGCTGGGATATATAGGAGATAAAACAAACAACAGACAAAACAAAATAAACTAAAACAGTAGAAAAAGCCAAAGGAACTCATTACCAGGTAATTCCTGGATTCTCCTGGTCCCTAGCCTGTTGACTTTTCTCTCTGCTTTTCAGTCTTCTTCTAGTTTGTTTATGAATTTTGTCCCAAGTTTTAGGTTGTAATTAGTAAGAGAAGTAGGGTATATAATGAGCTATTTTGTCGATCCTGGTGTGCTCACTATAATTCAGTATCTAATATTGTAAAACTTTTATATCTACAGTCAAGATAGATTGAAAGAAGATATTTAGTGCATATGACCCACTGAGTTTTAAAAATACTAATACATGTGATCTTTATAGCTTTTATATTGACTTTTTAAAAAAAGATAAAGTCTCCCTATAATGGTACTCGGGCCGGCCTTGAACTCTTGGCCTTCTTGGCTTAGTCTCTCAACTGTTGGGATAACAGATGTGTGTTATCACATTTGACCCAAGGGTAGAGCCCCTTTTCTTCCTTTTTTATTAACATATATTTATTGTAAGAGATAAGGGCTTCATTATGACATCCTCATGTATATAATGTACTTCAGTCTGTTTGCCCTCCTGTAACCTCTCTTATCTTCCCTTTCCCCCTCTCCAAGGATATATTTTAATAGGCTAGTGCTATTTCATTCCTGTCCTCATTCCAGCCCTTTCCTCCTAGCTATATGTAATGTGAATGTATTATAAAAGCAAGGAAAAAAACCCCATTTACTTTTATCCACTTTGCATAAAAATAATAGTTCCTATAAGGAGTGATTTAAAAACATAGACTTGGATTGAAGTTGGCAATCTATGGACCAATGGTTGACTCTTACTTGAGACTTTAAAAAAGTTTTTGTTGTTGATTTATTTTATGTGTATGAGTGTTTTACCTGTATGTGTGTACCATGTACATGCAGTGCCTTTGGAGGCCAGAAGAGGACATTGGATCCCCTGGAACTGGAGGGAGTTAGAGGTGGTTGTTAGCCCTTAGGTGAGTGTTGGGAATTGAATCCAGATCTTCTACAAGAGCAGCCAGTGCTCTTAACTGCTGAGCCATCTCTCTAGTGTGAAGCTTTTTTTTTTTTTTTTAAGTAAATATAAAATTTTATTGGAACACAGCTCTTATTTCTTGATGAATCTCCTCCTGCTTTTATACTAAAGTTACAGACTTGAATACCTGCAATTGAGACTTAGCTTATAAAGCCTGGACTATTTAATATCTATCCTTTTACAGGAAGAGTTTACTGGCTTTCATTGTGGTTTGGAAGCTTAAATGTTGAACATCTGGTTTGTAGCAGATTGGACTTCTGAAGTTGATAGACCCTTCAGGATGAGGGACCTAAGAAGGAAGTTAGGTCATTGAACATGAGCCGTTGAGGGGGACCTTTGCATATTACCCCCTTCTTGTCTTTGCTTCCTGGCCACCATAATTTAAACAGCCTTGTTCTGCTACACACACTAGAAAATCTAAAAAATTAGAATTTTCAGAAAATGGGTATAATGTAATTTCTTAAATACAACACCTATGTCTTTTAGCTGTGTATATTTCCAGTCACTCCCTGTTTTAAAAAAAATGTGCTTCATGTTTTGAAGGTATGTGAGTTAATGGGTGATAGATTTTTTTTCTAGTGTGTAATCAATGGTATGTTTATTTAATTGCAGCATTTTATTTACCAACATATGGTCACACTGCAGTCTCAAATTGTAGATTACCTATCCCTTACAGAGTTTTTACACATTGCTGCAGCAAATGTCTCACTTTTCACTGTTCTGTGCAAACTTAGTCTGGTCTTTATTCTAAAACTTTCCACTTTGCCACTCCACCCTATTAATCAAAGACCACACTGATACTGATTTTTCTCCAAAGTGCATTCTACGCTGAGGAATCAGTATACTATCTTACCATTTCTTAGTTGTCACGTGTGGATGATCTGGTAACACTTCTATGGGTGAGGCATGTATCCTATAAAATGCCCCCTACCGAGGGATTATCTTTGGGTTATCATTTATGCCAGGCAAATGTTATATAAGTGAACCCACTTTAAATGAAAAAAAAATTATTTTATTTTATTTTATTTATTTATTTTTTGAGCCAAGAGTGGTGCTGCACTCCTTTAATCCCAGCACTTGGTAGGTGGAGGCAGGCAGATAGATCTCTGAGATCAAGGCCAGCCTCGTCTACATAGGAATTCCTGGCCACCTGGAACTATAGGGAAATTCTGTCTTAAAAATAGTATCCTTATAATTCTTTCCCCTGAACTCTCTCTCTCTCTCTGTCTCTCTCTCTCTCTATATATATATATAATATATATATATATTAAAAAATAAAGTACATAATGAATAAAGTAATATATACTCCTTGTAGCCCCAGCTGTTCTGGCCCTCACTATGTATACCACGCTGGCCTTGAACTCACAGAGATCTTCCTGCCTCTGTCTCTCGAGTGCTGGGATTAAAGGTGTGCACCATCATGTCCATCTTATTATGAGCTTTTACCCTATTATTCTCCAGTCTTTTTGTCAGTTTTGAATCTTTCTTGTTTCTAAAGCTGATTATTAGTTTCAAGTGGAGAAATTTCAGTGTATTTGCTTGAATATGGTCTGTGGTTATACACTACTTAATTTAGATCCTTGGTTGTGTCAATCCTCCAAAGATTAAAAAACTAGTTGGTTAAAATATTTCTGTGTTCTGTTTCCTTTTGTGTAAATTGGGGATAACTGTTCCTCCAGAGGACTGTTACTTATTAAATGAGTAAATATTTGTAAGTCCTTAGAATAGTGTTTGTGTATAGAAAGTACTAAATTATTAGTTATACTTTTGCTCCCTTCTGAGCTCTTGAAATTTTGTATCATTGTTAACTTGGATTCATTTTTACCTTTTCCTATGAGATTGTAAGTTCCACAAATGGAGAACTGATTTGCCTTATTAATTTTTATAGTTTGCACTGGATTTTGCATTATAGATGGGAAATCAATAAATATTTATGATATCAAATAGGAAAACATCAAATTTTACCATGATTGTTTTGAAAGGCTATTTATTTACATAATGTAAATTATAACCTAAGGTAATTTACTGCTCTCTGTATTGTTTTTCAGGAATTCTAATCCATTACTGACTGACTAGCACCATTTTCCCAATTGGAGTGAGTCAGAAATGGGCATAGTGCTCCTCCATCCAACATGTAAGAGATAGATGCTACTCCATGCTAAGGACTCCTTCATGCCAACACATTTTTGACTGTGTTGGATCTTTGTACCTTTTCTTTTGATTCTGGATTGCTGGCAAATAAAAGGTGTTCATGTAGTGTTTTGTCTAAGCTTGAGTCACCATGAGTAGTAGTTTAGGAAAAGAAAAAGACTCTAAAGAGAAAGATCCCAAAGTACCGTCTGCCAAGGAAAGAGAAAAGGAGGCCAAAGCCTCTGGAGGTTTTGGGAAAGAAAGCAAAGAAAAAGAACCTAAAACCAAAGGGAAAGATACCAAAGATGGAAAGAAGGATTCCAGTGCTGCCCAACCGGGAGTGGCTTTTTCAGTTGATAATACGATCAAACGGCCAAATCCAGCACCTGGGACTAGGAAAAAATCCAGTAATGCTGAGGTAATTAAGGAGCTTAACAAATGCCGGGAGGAGAACTCGATGCGCTTGGACTTATCCAAGAGATCTATACACATACTGCCATCGTCAATCAAAGAGCTGACCCAGTTAACAGAACTTTATTTATACAGCAACAAATTGCAGTCTCTCCCAGCCGAGGTGGGCTGTCTAGTAAGTCTCATGACGTTGGCTCTCAGTGAAAACTCACTGACCAGTTTGCCTGACTCTCTTGATAACTTGAAGAAGCTGCGGATGCTTGATTTACGGCATAATAAACTGAGAGAAATCCCCTCAGTGGTGTATAGGCTAGATTCTCTCACCACTCTTTACCTTCGCTTTAATCGTATAACTACTGTGGAAAAGGACATCAAAAACCTGCCAAAACTCAGCACGCTCAGCATTCGAGAGAACAAAATCAAACAACTACCTGCTGAAATTGGTAAGAGAATTTGCAACATTATTCGTTTTATTTGGTATGCTAAATAATTTTAAGTGCTTTTTCACATCAGAAATTTCCTTATAATTGCCTGAAAATATCTTGTTTCTAAATTTTCTCTGATTTGTAATTTACTTAGCAGATAGATATGACTTGAAATTATTTTATTGTCTGACAAAGTAAGTTAAAATAGATATAATTAGACCCTTATCACACAACTTGATCTGCTTTAATTTACATTGGGAAAAAATGAATTTGAAATCTAGATTCATATGAAAAACATATTTTGAAAGATACATTTTAAGTTGTTACCTTATTATTGTTAACCTATTTCAAAAAGTAGCTATGTATTTATACTGGCTATATGGGTTCTGCTTCCTCATTCTCACTTTCTTCTTGTTTGAAAATGCTTGTTTAAATTTACATCATATTCTACCTGATTTGCCATTGACAGTTGTCTTTTCACAGCTTTGTGAAAGAAAACTGCTATAGGAAAAGAGAATTTTTTGAAAATACTTTCATGTTAATTAAAAATACTATATAGGGACTGGGGAGATGGCTCAGAGGTTAAGAGCACTGGTTGCCCTTGCAGAGGGTCCTGGGTTCAGGTCCCCACACCCAGATGACAGCTGACACCCATCCCTAACTCTAGGGATCTGACTGACACCTTCTTCTGGCCTCTGTGGCAATGCATGCTTGGGTACGTGCAGATGAAACACTCATATACATAAAGTAAAAATTAAAAAAAAAATACAGGATTTAACATCTGGTCAGAGTGGTATACTGCTATAATCCAGGCAACTCAGGAACCGAATGCAGGAGGATCACGTGAACCCAAGATTAGACAAACGTATGCTTCAGCAGCATGATGTAAGACCCTGTCTCAGAAACAACAAAAGCAAAGCAAAAGACCCTAAATACAGGAGGCTGAAGAGAGACTTATAATATGTGCAGTACAGCTGGCATTTTGATAGATTTCATTCTAATCTTTTATATAAAGCTAAAGTATACTGAAACAAAGGAAAAATTAAAAGGATGGTATATAGGAATAAAGTAATATATATGTAAACAAATCACTGAAAAGAAATCAATTCCCTTGATCTTTTAATTATGGAATAAATTTCTGATTCATTCGGAATATATATTCATATATTAGCAGTTTTTTGAGAAATTGACAAAGATAATGTGTTTGAGTCCATTTGACAAGATGTTTTTACATGTCAAAATAAAATATCACAGTTAAAATTCAGATGTTTGCCTTATTACATTTGACTGTACACACTTAAAATTAATTGTATCTTTAGCAGCTTCCAACCTTAATCAGAGAATCCTCTCTTTATAATGGACAGTGGCTGCCTAAGGTGCAGATAATAAGCAACTACGGTGGGCCTGGCCTTGAACAAGCCACCTTTACCACCCTGCTAAGACTCAGGGAACACCATAAAAGGGAGGAAGAAGTATGTAAAAACTGAAAGATAGGGTGAAGGGCTGTGAAAGGCCATACCCTAGACTGGGTACAACTCTTGTAATCATTAACTCCCATTTACTGTAGTTACCTTCACTGGGCCCACACAAAATCCATCCCTTTCAACCATCAGTCCAGGAACTAGGAAGGGACTCACTGAGGCTTAGCTTTACTTCTGATCTACTGGCTATTGATAGAGTCTAGGAGATAGAGGGTCGTTGTCTTCAGTTGTGTACCCACTGCTCAGACTACCAACCTCTAACAGATGTCTCCAACCCCATGGTCAGTAACATAGATGAGTCTAGTTAATTTTGGTGGGTCACAAAACAAAAAGAGACATGAATGCATGAGAGAGATTCCTGGATATGGGGAAGGGTAGACTGGAGTGGGAGATCAGAATGGTAAGTACTCAAAGCATACACATGTTAATTATAAAAACAACATAATAATAAAAAGAAAGAAAAACATTGTGTTAAATTGCGTTAGAAAATCCAACATGCATTTTCTCAAGTAAGAACATAAAAAGTGTGATTCACTCATGAACTATTAAAATAGTTTAAAAAAATCTGTGGATGCATATGCTTCATTACACATCTTTCTATAATAAAATAGTTGTTGAATGACTTGTTTTAGTACTTGTATCAGTCAAAATTCGGTTTGTATATACAATTCATTGTGGGTAGAACTATAGGACACTGGAAAAAGAAATACTGAATTTCTATATAGAAATAAAAATATTTTCTGCCTTTATTCTAATTTTTTGGTGTTTGTGTTATGCTTAGTCCCAAAACTTTGACTGATTCATAAGTTTCTCTTTCAGGATTTGTTTCCATAGCATTGCTCTCAGATTATCTGGAAATTAAGAAATGCATTATAGAGGGCATGGAGATGCATGTCTGTCAGCTCAGCATTTAGTTGGGCATTTTGAATTTGAGGTGAAGGCCACTCTGGGCTACATAGTGAGAACCTGTCTTAAAAACAAACCAAAATGAATATAAGTTTATAGTGATATATATATATATATATCACATACTTTATTGAGTTATATCCCCAGGCCAAGAGAATACTTTTTTTCTTACTTCTTTTGTCCTTTTGAGATAAGCTGTTACTATGTAGCCCAGAGTATCTTGCAACTCAAGATCCTCCTGCTCCAATCTCTTGAGTATTGAGATTATAGGTGTGTTCTACCACATGTGGCTGGAGATAATGCACATTTTTCTTTCTTTCTCTCTCGCTCTATTTTTTTTTTTTTTTTGGTCTTTTTGAGACCAGGTCTCCCTGTAGTCCCACTGGCCTGGAACTCCTGAATGCCGAGATTAGAGGCATGTGCCACCATGCCCGGCAGTATTACACAGTTTTTAAGTGGTGAATTATTTCATAAGATTTTAGTTTAACTTACTCTTTTGATCTTTTTTTTTTTTAAATGATACAGGATCTCCCTATAACCCCAGCTGACCTGAAACTCACTCTGTAGACCAAGCTAGCCTTGAACTCACAGAGATCCACCTGCCTCCCTGGCAAATTTAGCTTATTCTTGAGAATAAAGAGGCAGCAATTTTTCCAAGAAATGAATCTTTCCTTTTAAATTGTCATATTTTATATAACTAAATGTTTTATATTTGTTACTATTTCATCTTTACTCTTATTTCTAGGTTTGTGATTTTAAAATATTTTTACTATCATATATTTATTATATGTAATATGGATTGCATCATGACATTTTTGTACATGTACATACTATATTTTGACCATATTTACTTCTGATTAATTACATTCTATTATTTTCCAGTCCTGCTAATTCCTTTCCTCTTCCCAGTTAACCTCCCTCCTACTTTCATTATTACAGTTGTTTATAAAAGCATATGTGGGGAAATTATTTATGGGAGCATGGATAATTTACCAGTGACTATACCACTGACTTCCCCTTCTTAGCAACTATCATTTGCCCATAACTCCATAGGAAGGGGTAGGGCCCCCATAAGATCTTCCTGATTTCAATGCATGATATTGATAGGCCTAATCTTGTGGAAATCATGTGCAGGCAGGCATATAGCTACTGTGAGTTCAAGAGTGCTGACAGCCATGTCATGCCCAGAAGGTAGTATTCCACTGCCCTATAGCTCCTTCTGACTGTTGCATACTTTCCACCTCTTCTTTGTGTTGTTCCCTGGTCCGTGGGGGATATGATACTGATGTCCCTTTTATAGCTAGCATTCATGAGTCCTTTATTCTCTGTGCTTTGATTAGTTATGATTTTCTGTAGTCTCTACTAAAACTGCAAAAAGCTTCTTACCAACATCTAGGTTTGTAATTTTACAAACAATTGCTGAATTTGTTAATAAGCTCTCTACCACCATTAGTGAAATTTTAAAGTTGGTGTTCTAATTTCTGTTTTCAAACTGAAAACTCTAAAACTGAAAATATCACAAATACTCATTTTTTTCCCCCTAAGGAGTATATTAGCTACAAAGTAAATGTAACAATTACAGTGAAACTGAAAATAAAAGTTGTAATAAAAATAATTTTGTTGTTTGAACACAATGTCATGTATACTATGCATTAATAAGTATGTGCCTATTAGTCTAGTTTTTTTTTTTTTTTTTAAATCAGTATAATGAAATCCCGAGGCAAGATTCACTTAAAGGAAAATGATTTATTTAGCATATAGTACTATACTTTGAAGGCACAGTCCTGGCATCAGCTTGGTTCTGGTTGAGGGCCACATGGAATATGGTATCACTTTGGTAAAAGTACATGAAAATAGGGATCACATTGTAGACAGGAAGCCAAAGAGGCTGAGGAGTACCTAGGCCTGTTCTTTAATAACAACCCTCTTGCAAGAATTTAGGAGTCCCACAACCTTCCCTATTCCCTTCTGAGGGCAGCACTCCAGTGACATGAGGACCTCCCACTAAGCCCCAACTTAGCTAACCATTTCAACATTGCTACTTTGAGAATCAAGCTTCTGAAGTAGGAACTCTTGGGTGATAAAATAAATCTAATCCATACATTACATATGCTTTACATATATAATTAAATCCTTAGAAAAAATTCACCACAACACTGACCAAGGAATTGAAAGATACTTTCAGAAAATTGAAGAGCCAGAATTTGAACCTTGCTTTGATTGGCTTCTGCTGTACTGTTTTTGGTCTAGAAAAGTAAATGCCATCATGTATTCTGATTTAGTGGTTTCTGGTAGATTCACAGAATTTTTTTTTTTAATTAAAAATAATTTTCTTATTACATTTTATTTATTTGTATATGTGTGTGTGCCAGGTTTTCTGGAGGTCAAAGAACATCTTGCATAAGTCAGTTCTTTCCTTCCCCATGGGGCTACCAGGCTTTGAACTCAGGTTGTCAGGCTTGGCAGCAGTTGCCTGTAGTTGCCAAGTCATCACCCTGGACTGGGCTCTGTGTTTTTTAAGAAAGTAAGCTAGATTTTTATATTCAGCTTCAGTTGGAAACCACTGTGCTCAATATTTGGGGGGAAGGGCTGGGTGGGAACAGCTTAATTCGTAGCTGAATGGGCTTTAAGGAAGTGGGATTATTTGGAGGAAGTGGATTCCTAGAGATGTGCTGTGAAGGATATGTCTTGTCCTCAACCCCCTCCTTCCTGCTGCCTTGGGGTGTGCAGCTTTGCTCTGCCTTGCCTGCTCTGCTGTGGTGCTGTTTTTTCACCACAGGCCCTGCAACAGTAGGGCCAGCCTGACCACAGACTCTGAAACTAGGAGCCAGTATAAATCTTTTAAATTGCTTTCTTCAGATATTTGTCATAGTGACAGAAACCTAACAGTTCTCTATAGATTATCAAATTGTGTTCATTTTATAAAAGAATCAAATGGTCTTTTGTAAATAGTGTCTTTGGTTGAGCATAATATTTTCCAAGGCTTATACAGTTTGTAGCTTATGTCAGTACATCATTCCTTGTTATTGATGAATAATACTATTTTTTAAACTTTCAGTGCATATGTTTATTGAATTTTTTGTGCATTTCATACAATACATCTTAAATATATTTAGACTCCTTCCCCCATCCACAGCCTCCTCTTACTGCCCCCCACCAGATTTCATATATTCTGTCCTATATATTAAGGCCTATTGAATCAAGTTTGTGTACCTTGATGTCCTTTCATCCTCTGGAGTCTAGTCAGCCTATGCTGAATAATATTCTATTGTGTGGACAAAACACTTTATCATTTCCCTTTGGAAATAAAATAAATAAATAAATAAATAAATAAATTCGGTCTAGTAGCAGAATCTCTATATTGTATGATAATTCTGTAGGTGAAAAGACTGGCAGAAAACAGTAAAAAGATACTTAGCTGACAGTTGAGAACAAGAGACATTATGTCAAAAAATGACATTTGATAGTTTTAATCTTGAAATGGACTCTTCACTCTATACTCAGCGGTCCAGAACTCATATTTGCAGAGATAGGAAATAACCATTCTTTTTTACTTTTCTCATTTGAATTTACAGTAAGGGATAGGATTTTGAACCATCTCTATTGAAAAGGTGTGCATTAGAGTGGAAGTCAGCAGGTAGTTTGAATAGTTAGTTTAGGAAACTCTGGACAGTGAAGTTTAAAGAATTTTATTTTTATAAGAAGGCAGTAATGATTACACTCTGAAACCAGAGATAGACTCTTTGTCCTATGAGTGAATCCCTTTTCCCTCATTGAATATGGGCTAGCTTAGTTTTAATTAATTAATTAATTTTTTTGAGACAGGCTCTCCCTATAAGCCCATTGGCCTGGAACTCACCATGTAGACCAGGCTGGTATTGAACTCACAGAGATCTGTCTGCCTCTGCCTCCCAAGTACTGGGATTAAAGGTGTGCTCCACGATGCCTGGCATTTGAAATTTTTTTAAAAAATAACTTTTAAGATTACAATTTTTCAAAAAATTTATTTATAAAATAGCTTAGCATATTAAAAAAACTTTTTCCTATCTTGTACCTTCAGTAAAATGGTACATATTTATATGGTGTACAATTTCATATGGGTCTAATTGTCAAAAACCCTTTTTCTAAAACGATCTAATTGTTAAAGTTTATGCTTCTTTTGAGAACCCAGATCATTTCCCCCATTTAAATAGAGCTCTATAAGGGATGGGCCTTAATGGCCCTCAGTAAAGTGCTTGCCATTTAACTATGAGAACCTGTTTGGTCACCAGCACTCATGTAAAAAGGCATGATGGCACTGGTTTGTAATCTCAGTGGAGAGAAAGAGAGGACAGACTCATCCCTAGAACTTACTAAGCAGCCAGCCTAACCTAATCAGTGATCCCCAAGTCCCAGTGAGAAATCTTTTCTCAAAAGAACAAGTCACCTGATGAAAAATGATACCCCAGGTTGTCTTCTAGTCTCCATACCTGAACATGAACTTGAACACATACAAAACAAAGGAGCGGTCACATACTTAGCTATGTGAGAAAGTAAAACCAGCAATATCTTTAACCTCTTTAACATAACATTTACTGAAAACAGTCGGTTCATAGTATTCTGCAGTTCTGCAGTGTTATAGTTTATCATAAGTCAAGTGATATGTTACTTATATGTAATAAGTAGATAATATCTGTTCATACTTAAATGAACAGAATTGGTGGCTTTTTTTTTTTTAAAGAGGAGCTTATATATTAACTCCCTCTGTTGTTTAATTTTCTGTGAGTTTCTGAGAGGCTAAATATTGGGCTTTTAATGACTTGAAATAAATTTAATGAAGCCCAGAGCTTACTTGTTTTCATTATTTTGTATTTTAGTACTATAATATATTTATAACAGTACCTTTAGTATTTCAGTATCATATTTTAATATTCTGGTATTATAATGTTTTATTATTTTTAATATTACTTCAAATAGTAAGCCTTAATCCCTAAAATTTAAGAAATTCTTCTAGATACTGCCAGGAGCAATAGAAATTTATGGTTCAGGTAACATTTATTAAATCTTATCTGAGTGTTTTTTTTTTAAACAAATGCTAAATTATAACTTGACAGGAAAAGGGCAATTAATGAAAGGAGGGCATAGATAAAAAATAACTCCTTACTAGAGACCAGTAAGAAACCATAAGAGACTGAGAAATGGATTGTTATCAGATTGTCAGCTCTTTTAGTAAAATAACAAATGCCTGGAGGGGGAAAGCTATCATTATTGCTAAAAGAGATAATTAGAAAAACAGAAAATAACATTCAAATCATTCACAAGGATTTACTATGGTCAGCTTCTATATTGCTGAGGTATTTATTTTTTCATGTGTATGAGTGTATTGCCTGCATATATGTAAGAGCACCTGTGTTCTGCAATGCCTGCTGAGGTCAGAAGAGGGAGTCAGTTTCCACTGTTCTTAGTCATCTCTCCAGCCCCCATATGCCTTATTTTCTTTGTTTCCTTCCTTTTCTGTTCTTCTGTTTATATTGTTTTGGGGTTTTAAGGCTTCCCTGTACAGGTGTGGATGTGAGCATTTAGATTGCTCATTTTTCCGTTGTGTTTGGTGGTTAGTCCTACCCAATGAAAACTTTTTTCAAACCTTTATCTGTGTATTTTACATTTGAATACCATTGTTGTTCATATTTTCTTTTGAACGTATGGAGCTTATTTTTCTTTCAATATCTTTGTATTAGAGTTCTATTATCTCTTGTTTCTTTTTCTTTGGTGTGGTCTTTTCCTTGTTAGGGTCATTTTTACTGGGTCTCAACGTAGCAGTTTTCTCTTCCTGGAGTTACTTTAAATAATATTGGACTTTGTTTTGGTGTATAATTACTGTGTGTTCTTGTGTGTTTTACTTTTATGTTTTGGCTATGTGGTTCCAGATGCCTTTCATCTAGATCTAATTTAGCCCCACTCTAATTCTGAAGACTCTTCTCAGTACACGGTATTTTATGAGGGCTTTTCTAACTGGCGGGAATTCAGACTATTCCCAGCCTTGTGTTACTACCATTGGGAATTGTTTGGGTTGTTTTTCACTGGTTCTTTTCCTGTCCATTCTTAATTTACTTTCACATATATGCTCATTACAGTTTAGTCAAATTCTTAATGGAAATGTCAAATTGCCCAAATCTTCCTGTTTTTTTATTGTCTCAAATTCTGCCCCTCCCCCACCTCAGTCTTAACATTGTGAAGTACCTGACTTTTTTCAGTATTCCCTTCTTGCTTTAAAAATTTTTTAATTTACTTATTTTTATGTGTATGAGTGTATTGCCTGCATGTATGTACGTGCACCTGTCATGCAATGCCCATGGAAGACAGAAAAGGGTTTTGGATCCCTGGAACTGGAGTTACAGATAGTTGTTAGCTGCCATGTGGATGCTGGGAATTGAACCCAGGTCTTTTGCAAGAACATCCTGTGTTCTTAACCACTGAGCCATCTCCCCAAACTCCTTGCTTTTTTTTTTTTTTAATTAAAAATTTCTTATTTTATGTGCATGTGTGTATTGACTGCTTGTATTCAAGTTCACTCATTGTGCAGTGCCCATGGAGGTCAGAAGGAGGGTGTCCGATCCCCTGGAACTGGAGTTACAGCCGGTTGATAACTGCCATATGTGTTAGGGAATCAGGCCTGGGTCCTCTGCCAAAGCAGCCAGTGCTTGTAACCACTGAGCCAGCTCTCTAACCCCAATTCCTGCCTTTTTTAAAAAAATTAGGAACTTAACCTCTGGACAGTAACTTGGGACAACCATAAGGCTCATACTTAGTGGTATCAGGGAACATAGCCATGTTTGGTTCTTGTCTACTGTCTATGAACCATTTTCTTATATATTGAGTTCATTTTTAGCTTGTTCTAGCCAGAAGTAGTCAGACTAGTAGCTGTTGATGATTTGAGTGGATGATAGTCTGATGATTATGCTTGTTTTCCCTTACCGTCCTCTCATAAGTGTTAAAGTTCGTTTTACTTCACAGTTAAATTTCTATTGTTGTTTTAATTCTTTGTATATACTTGAATGTAGTACTTGTTTTTTTTTTAACTTGGTTATATCCTTAAGCCTAGTAAAAATTCTGTAGTCCTTAAGCTGTGGCCTTACTCTTTTTATATTTAGCTCTTTTAATATTCTGTTTTCTAATCCTTCTAACTTGGCAGGACTGAAGTTCCAAACTGTGCAATAGCATGGTTGGCAGCTGTAAGAAATCTACTCTGCTCTGTTTTTTTTACCCTCAAACTATCGTTTCCCTTCCAGGTTCTCTCACACATACTTACTTTGGGGTCAGACAAACGTCTGAGGCAAGTATGTACTGTAACTTTTGAACCTCCATTCTTTGTGGGTTTTCTTCTTTCTGCTGCTTAAGTTTCAGTTATTTGGAATGATGTCATAATGAAAAATGTGGATTTCATGTGATTCCTGTACTAGTTATTTCTTGTGTAACAAAACAGCTCTTACTGTTTCTTGGGTTCAGCAACCAGGCACCTCTTAACTAGACTTCTAATTCAAGATTGGTCACAAGGTTTCTCAGTCAAGTTGCCAGTGCTTTAGGTGCTATCTGAAGGGCTACCTGGGAAAAGAGAATTGAACCCAGGATCCAAGTTTTAAGATGTTATTGTCAGGATTCATTTCCTTTCCATTATTCCTTGCTTCATCAAAGAATACAAGCTGTGAAATCAGTGGAATACTGGCAACTTGGAAGACCTAATCTTTTGAAATGTGATCGTAGATGTTACATGCCATTTTAAAGTACGAAGCAATTTGCTGAGCAGTCCACTGAAAGGAAGGAGTAATTATTTAATCAGTATATATATTTACTCTTAAGGTAGAGTTTGTTGTGGGCTGTCTTACTCGTTCTTCTTCAGTTCTTTTAGGGATTGAGTTCAGTTTCTGCTTGGTCTCACTGAATGCTTTTAAACAGTAATCAAAAATTTTATTTTGTCTAGAGTTTTTAGTTATCCCAGGATTTCAGCATTATCATTAACCGGAAGCTCAATATTTATACTGATTAACCTTAACTCCCCCTTTTAGGGCTTTTTTTTTCCTTACCATAGTAACATTGTCTTAGACTTGTATATTTGTTTTATTTTTCCTGGATTTCTTTCACTGATACCTCAAATTCAGCATGGCTAAAATACAACTCCATCAAAACGTTTTTTCCCTTTTGTTTTCTCCTGTTTCATCCTCAACTCAACTAACCCAGCCTTTATATTTTTCTCTGGGAATATTTCTTATGTTCTAGTCCTAGTCAAGATAGGCCCTACTGACTAGACAGGTACTAGACCACTGATTAGTCGTTTCTTATCAGTTTGCCGCAAATGAAGAGCAGAAATGGAGCTGGATGTCTATGATCCCAGCTCCATAGGCTGGAGTAGACAGGTGCAAGTTTGAGGCTAGACGGGGCAAGAGAACAAAACCTGCCAAGGAGGAAGGAGGGAGAGGAAAAGGTAGAAGAGAAAGGAAAAGGAAAATGAGGGGAAAAGAAAGCTCGTGATACAGCTCAGTGGCAGAATACTTAATCTGTCATTTGCAAGGGTTCAACTCGCTGCATTGCAAAACCAAACAATAAAATGACAAAGCTTAAATTGAGAGTATTTATAGTGGTAATAATTTAGTATTTTTAGAACATTCAAGCATGTGATTTTGTGTTCTAAAAAGATATTTGAGGAAATGAACTTTATATGTAATATAAGAATCTCTATTATGGCCCCTTTCCTGTTGCTTTTTTTCCTCTCAGTAGCTCTTGCTACTTGCATTTCCATTGCTGTTTTATTGTAGGGCCACATATTTCACATGGTAACTGCAGTGACTTACTCCCGGATTTCTAGGGTTACTGTCTTCCTGAAATCCAGCCATTCAAATCTAAGAAACTTAAGAGTTTTTAGGACAATATTCTGATTATTGTTTTTTTAAAAAACTGTAATGTGTACTTTATTGTCTGTTCAAAATGGTTCATATGCCTTAGTTTGATACCTAATAGATACTAGAGTTTTTTTCTTTTTTCCCTGTGTTGTTTCAGTTCTGACATATACACACTTATTTTATTTCTTACCCTGACTTCCCCCAATGCTTATATAATACTTTCATTTCCAACTTCTTTGCCCTATTTTATTTTGTTTATAGCAGTTATTATGTCTTTGGTTCTTCTTTTAATTATTGGTTCCATGCTTTCTGTAGTACAAGTTGCATGAAAATGGAGAGTTGTTTTCTTTACTGCTGAATTTCCAGTAGGTGCACAGCAAGTTTTACTTTAACCAACAAATGAATGAAACGGTAACTTGGTATTTGGTCTTATATAAAAATATTCCAATTTTACTCTATTATAGGTAATGGAAATCATAATATGTGCATGTTTTTATGTCTGACTTCTTCTTGGCATTATTTTTCTATATTAGTATATAAATTTAGATTGTGTGTTTGCCTTACTACCTGATATGATGATGGTAATAGTATTGTGACTCTGTCAAGATTTACTCATTTGTTTTGTTTTTCTTTGGTAGTTTTTAAATTATGCTAACATAGATACTACTATTATACTTACTGTAAGTCTCCGGTAAGCATATGGACTTATATTAAATCTGTACACTTAACAGTGAAATTGTTCCCTTTCCTCCCTCATGTTATTTCTTTTTCTTGGGGCAACTATGTAGCTTTGTGCAATCTAATCAACTAGAATCTTTCTTTTCTACTTACTCATATCTTTTATTTGTGTTACTTCAATGTACAAATTTTATTTTTCTTCACAACATTGTGCTTTTTATCATATTTTTGTATAGATCATAATTTGCCACAGTAGATTTTTGATAGCTAACATTGACCAACCATTAATTTTTCTGTAAAACCACTTTATATCCTGTGAGATCCACTTTGAAAATGTTACCACTGACTGCACACATCAGAATGGCTAAAATTGAAAACACTGATAATGTCAAATGGGACTGAGGAATACTAGGAGGAATGCAAAATGATACAGCCATTTTAGAAGATAGATGTTACTTTCTTACAAAATTAAGTGGTGTCATTTGGGAAAGCTGTCTTAGGACTTTTTCTGGATTCTGAGTTCATCATGTATACCTCTTGGGTATATACCCAAATGAGTTGAGAATTTATGTAAAAACCTATTCATGGATGTTTTATTAGCTCCTTTATTATTATTAAAATTGGAAGCAACTAAGATTTCCTTTAGTTAGTGAATAAGTAAAATGTGGTATATCCATACATTGGAATATTGTTCAGTGACAGAAACAAATTATTATTAAGCTATGGAAGGAACCTAAGTGAAAGACCACTCAGCATCATCCTGTATATGATTTCAGTTGTCAATACTCATTGGGGAAATGACTATTGGTATATAATAGATAAAGGCCAGGGATGCTGTTAATGTATGGGACAGCTTCCCACAACAAAGAGCAGTTTAAAATGGCATAATCTTAGGACTGAGATTGAGAAGCATTACAAAATAGCAGTTATTAGTTTGTATTGAATCACAACTGTTCCTTTTTGACCACAGTTAGCCATATGCTTCTCCATTTAATTGCCTGGTTCCTTTTAAGTTTGCTGTTCACCTTCCTGTATATCAGTGGAAGCTACTAGTTAATGAGAGTTGAAACAACTGTAAGCATTATTAGAAAAGATGATGACAAACTAAGGGTGATAGTTCCTGGCTATAATCCCAGCTCTTGGGAGGATGAGGCAGGAAGATAGTTTGAGGCCCATTGAACTATATAGAGAAACCTCATGTCAAACAAAACAAAACAAAACAAAACAAGAAATGACAAAATTAATGTTTTTGAACTAACATGATATGCTTTGCTTAAGCATTGTAAAAGGCATGGAAAAGAGGTTCAAGTACAGATTGCTGTTCCTGAGTTGTTCCAGGTGAGGAGGAGGAGGAGCACTTTTTTTTGTTTGTTTGTTCAGTTCTTACTTGCATCTGTGCTGCACACAGTACAAAGAGGTGGCAGCATTTAGAAGAAACCTCAAGGAACGATAGGACTTACTTGGGTCTTAGAGAGTGGTATTAGGTGAGAAGGGAGAAAATGATGCTTCAGATTCACAGTTTAGGATAAGGTATTGTGACTATTGCTGAATAAAGGATAAGAGAGAAGCTCTACGAAAGGGGGAGAAGATTGCTTCATTTAGCATTATTTATGCTTCCTAGATCCCTGATACTTTTCCTTGATTCGAAGTGGGCTTTGTCTTGAAATTATTCTAAGGGATCCAGTCTTCTCTTAGTGTAACTATTGCCTCACTTTTAATCTACCTGCATTTATATTCAAAGTGGCAGGTAGTTTTCTTGTTTGTCTTTTGGGTCCACTCCAAGGATTTATTAATTGAAACATTTAGAACATTCATATTTAAATGTGAACTATTTACTTGAACTGTTGGCTATATTTGCAACTATTTTCTATTAGTTAAACTCAATCTGTTTCTTAAGACTTCTGTTTTTATTTTGTTGTCATCTATAGGTTTTGGCTTTTTTTTTTTTTAAATTTTATTTAAATGACAAGGTTTCATGTAGCCCAGGCTGATCATGAACTAATCTTCCTGACCACATTTAAAGTGCTGGGGTTAGAGTTGTGCATCACCGGGTCTGACACTCAATGGTTTTGTGTTATTTTCATTTCCCTTAAGTAATTATAAGAGAAGGGCAGGGGATTGATTGCTTTTTTGCCCTGGAGTTTTCAGTACATTTAGACCAATATAGTATTGATTATACAACTTCATGTCAAGTGTGGATGCCTTATGACAGTTCACATTTCTTCTGTTTCTTCCTGTAAAACATTGCTGTCATTTAACCTAATCTTAGGCTAATTACCTGGTGGATTATTGGTATTGATACTTTGACTAAATTGTTATCTGTTAAATCATTTATGATTTAGAAAGTGAAGATTTTATCTGTATTCTTTCTCTACTCTTCCTTTCTTTATGTAGACTGGGTTTCTGCACACATTATTGTCCTTTCTGATTTTTAACATTTCTTGCAAGTCTGTTCTAGTGGATATAGGTGCACTCAGGCTTTCTTAGTCTGAGATATCTTTTGTTTTTCCTTTATTTTTGAAAGATCATTTTGTTGGAAACAGACTTTTTTTCCACTGGTGACCCTTTTCCCCCGCATTTAAAACGCTTTGCTTGTCTTGCATGGTTTCTGGAGAAAAATTGGATGTAATATTTCTTTTTTGATAGTTTTTATTTTGTTTTATGTGTATGATGATTTTCCCTGCATGTATATGAGTTCACCACCTCCTGCCTGGTGCTCTCTGAGGTCAGAAGATGCTGTCAGATCCCTTTGAGTTAAGGATGGACGTTAATTACAATGTGGGTGCTGTGAACCGCACCCAGGTCATCTGCAAAAGCAGTAAGTGCTCTTAACCACTGAGCCATCTCTTCTAGCCCCTAGATGTAATATATTTGTTTTGCACATAACCTTTTATTTTTCCCCCCTTTTCCTTTCAAGAAATTGCTTTTTGTCTTAGATTTTCTGAAGCTTTAAAAATACCTTCGCGAAGTAGGAAATAATTTTCTGTTTTTGCTCTGAGAGTCTAGAATTAGGCTCTTGGAGGTAAAACTCATGAAGATGTAGATGGAAGAGCCCTTTTTTAGGAGCGATCACAGTCCTTTACTGCTTTCCCTCCGTTTTTATCTCTCCTGCATTCCATACTGTTTTTTACCAGCTTGTTAGTTATCCTTGGAAGTACTCCTTCTAGGCTCAACTTCTTCTGGTAAACTAAATCAAAATCTCTGTAGTTCTTAGGGCTTGAACTTGCCCTTTGTCCTCAAGTCTCTGAAGAACTAGTTGTTCCTCCACAGATTCTTTATTCCTGTTGTGACGACAGGACTATTGACTTCAGGTTCTTTACATGTCATAATGAAAGCCAGAGTTAAACTCATATAAGCATATAATTCCCTTTTCTTCATAATTAGAGTTTTAACATAAATGCATTTTAAATTTTGTCAGATACTTTTCTCATATCAATCATTAAATGATTTTGCTTCCTTGGAACTGTTGATGTGGTGAATTACAGTTGATTGGATTTGCAGATACTGAACCAGCATTGTATATGTGGAATTAATGATTCTTAAATTGTCTATAGGTTTCTTTTTTGTACTGCTTTTTTACTGTTTTTGAAAATGCAAACTTTATAAAATGAATTTGGAAATAACTCTTTCCTTTTCAACTTTTTGGAAGAGATTGAATAATAGCATTATCTTGTCTAAAGCACTAGGCAAGTCTCCAGTGAAACCATTTAGGCCTTGTTTTTTTTTTTTTTTTTTGAGAAAAATGTTTGTTTTTTTCTTTAACGTATATTTTTATTAAATTTTTGTGCATTTTGTACAGTACATCTTAATCATATTTAGACCTCCTTCTGTAGGAAGACATTTTTAAATTACACATAAAACTTATTTAATTTAAAAATACCATTAAAATTTTCTATTCCATGTTGGTTTTTAGAGGTATTTTTTTTAAGGAATTGTTTCTTATTGCTTAAATTTTGGAATCTATGATTTATAGTTATAAAGCTGCTTAATACTTTTTATTATTTTAAAAACTGTAGGCTTGGCTGGTGACACATGTCTGTGATTCCAGCACTTGGGAGGCAAATGCAGAAGGATCATTCCAAGTTTGAGGCCAGCTTGGTCTATATAGTGAGTTCTAGGCTAGCCAGGGATACATAGCAAGGCTCTATTCCCCAGTCTCCCCATCCCCCCCACAAAAGGACTGAGCATGGTGGTATATGCTTATAATCCCTCCAGCTTGGGCTGCATGCCAGACCTGTCTCAAAAAACAATAAAAGAGAAGGGCTTGTAGAATATATACTTCTGTTCCATTCCTATTATTTGTTAAATGTGTCTTCTTTTTATCTTTCCAAGTCTTGCTACAGGGTTATCGATGCTAGATTTTTCTTAAAGAACCACCATCTACTTACATTGACTTGTCTCTTTTGTTTTTGATTTACTGTTTTTATTTTATGTGTATGAGTGTATTGTTTTCATATATGTAAATGCACCTGTGTTGTGCAATACCTTTGGAGGGTAGAAGAGGGTTTCAGGTGCCCTGGGACTGGAATTTTGGATAATTGTCAGCAGACATTTGGGTGATAGGAGCTAAACCTGCATCCTCTGCAAGTGCAGCCATCAGCTCTTAATCACAAACCATCTCTCCTATAGTGTTCTTTTTATTTTACTTGCCTAGGCTTTTCCTTCTCTCTCTAGATAAGCACTTCCTTATTTGAGACTCTTCTTCTTATCTAATGTAAAAATCTTATCATTGGCTTTTAAGTTGTCACATAATGCTTTTTATTGTTACAAAGTAGATGTGTCATAAAATTCAACTCTTAAGACAGTAGGGCTGTTACATAGAATACAGTCATGACAGCATGCAATCTCAAGCCACCAGAATTGCAGCATGGAGGAGGGAAATGGGGGTAAGAAACCTAATTCTAGCTGAGGAACTATTGGCAGTTGATAGCTGCTGGGATAGGGAGAGTTTGTTTTAAGTAAGGCTGTGATGCCAGGTAGGTTGGCCGGGCTTTGCCGGTGGGCCTGCACCTCAGAGCATTTTCTGAACACAAATTAGACTCAATAGGTCTTTAAAAAATGGTGATAGAGGACATGAAGTTGGAGAGGGTTAGTAAGTTGGGGGGTGGAGATGGGAGGGTGGAGGGGTCTGAATATTATCAAAATGATTTGTATGAAATTCTTAGTCAATGAAAATATTTTCTTTTGAAATTTGCTCTTAGCTATTTTGAGAATTAGAAAACAATTTATACACTCTTCAGAATCCAGTAACCACCATTCTACTTTCTGTCTGTAAATACTATTCTGGGAACCTCATATAAATAGAATCATATCATTTATTGCTCTTTTATGTCTGGCTTATTTCATATTCTTTTCAGGTTCATCTATGTTTAGCATGTGTCAGAATTCCATTCCTTTATAAATGTATAAACAAATTTTTATGCATTCAGTTGTCAAATATTTGGGATTGTCACTCATCCTTGGGTTATTGTGAATAATGCTTCTGTGAGTACTGTTCTACAGGTATCTGTTGTGTATAATACTTTTGAGTGAGTCCTTGTTTTCAGTTTTCTTGAGGTAATTAAAAAATTCCTAGAGGTAGAATTGATATGGTAATTGCATGTTTATGTTTATGAAGTTTTGGAGCTACTTTATTGAATTCCACAGCAGCTCTACCAGTTTAACTTCCAGTCAGGTGTATACAAAATTCTAATTCTTGTACATGTTCACCAATACTTTCTGGATTTTGATAATAGACAGCCTAATGGGTAAAGTGATAACTTGTTTTGACTTTTATTTCTCTATTTAGATGTGTTGACTGCCTTTCCATGTGTTTGTCATTTATATGTATTTGTGTGTTGAAATCCTGAGCAACATCTTGAAGTTTTTCTGTTTTTATTTTTTGAGTCAAGGTTTCTCTTTGTAGTCCAGGCTGGCTTTGAACTTCTACAGTTTGTTCCACTATGCCCAGCCTGAGTTTGTGTGTGTGTGTGTGTGTGTGTGTGCATGTGTGTTTAAGTATATTATGTAAAAGGAATGTGGATCTGCAGATTTCTTTTTTACATTCTTAGTTGAAATTTTGCAATTTTCATATAGTATAATTTGATGGTATTAAGATCCTTTCCCTATCTTTTTTTTCTCTTATTGCCCCACCCAGTTTAATTTCTAAGAGTCTAATTTGTGTCTCCAAATGACCTTCATTGTGGGTCCATCCATTGGAGCCTGGTTAACCTACCAAGAGTAAGTCCCATGCTTGAAAGAGAATATCTCTGACCATCCTAAATATCCATCTGTTGCCACAATTTCCTTAGGTGGGGTTGGAGCTTCTTATTCACTTTCTCATGTCTGTGCTGGGATTTTTGTCTGGTTTGAGCTTGCATAGGACTTGTGTATGTTGTCATCATTGCTGTGAGTTTATATGAGTAACTGATCATCTATCTAGAAAACTCTTGTTTCCTTGTGGTCATCCATCAACTCTAACCCTTACCATCTTTCTGGTTTTTCTTCCACAATGATCTCTGAGCCTTGGGAGCAGAAGTTTGATATAGGTGTCTTATTCAAAGATAAGCACTGAGCCCATTTTTAAATTGGGTTTTGGTGGAACTGAGAAGGATATTATTTTATAATTGCTCTTTGTATATTCTAAGTAATGATCCCTTTTCAAATTAATGACTTACAAATACTTTTTTCCATTTGCTGTCTTTTTACTCCCGGCAATTTCCTTTGCATAAAAAGTTTTTAATTCTGATAAAATCAGACTTCTTTTGTTTTGTTGCCTTTGTCTACAACATGTAACTTAACAAGGTGTCCCTCGCTCATTTTTTCAGATACTATAGTTTTACTTTTTAATATCTCCTCTTCCTAAAAAATACTTTAAAAAGATTCAACAAATTATTACAAGTGAATAAACATTTTAAAGGGATTAACACTAAGAAAAAAATCTAACTTGTCATTATATACCTTTTATCCAGAATGGGCAGGAGAAATATACCTCATTTTCTATGTAATTGAGGAGTTTTTATTTAAAGATATTAATTTATCCATTCATATAGCTTTTGAAAGCATTAACATATAAAGGTAGAAGTCTGTCTCATATTGAGCTGAAGATATACCTAATATGTGCTGAATTTGTTTAACAAAACTAGTTTAAAACAATCATAGAATATGTCGGCACTGGTAGTTAACTAGCTGCTACAAAGTGGTGCTGCGCACAGAGGCTTGCTGGGGACGGGTGTGGTGTGATGAGAGCGCATACCTGAAACATGTGAAGCCCTTGTTTCAGTTTTTAGGACCAAAAGACAGCACCAACAAGGGAGCACAGGTTGGTGAAGCATTAGTTTATAAGCAGTATTTTAATTTTATCAGCTATTATTTTTGAAATAATAGTTTGAGATTCTGTGATTAATTTTTAGAAAGAATGTATTTGTAATTCAGTTTTTCCTTCTGTGGTACAAGAGTCTTCATTGGATAATTTACTATTTTCAGATAGAACATGAACCTAGAAATTATAAAAAACTCCCTTGCTTACAAGTATTAGCTGATGTATTCTTTACTGCTTATTAAATTATTATGTTGATCCAATTTACAGGTGAATTATGTAACCTCATTACGCTGGATGTAGCTCACAATCAACTTGAACACCTTCCAAAGGAGATTGGAAACTGCACACAGATAACCAACCTTGACTTGCAGCACAATGAACTTCTAGACCTCCCAGATACAATAGGTATGAGGGGAGAAAGAAGATATTGATATTTATAGCTGCCTGCTTATTTAAAAGGACTATTTTTAATCTATTTTGGTAATACCAACTCAAAATTACCAAAGTAGTAAGTTGTAAGACTTCTAAAATAGTATTTTAAAACAAATTTCCATTAACTATCTTGGCAAAGAAAATAGGCCTTAGAAAATGAATTCAGTTGGGGATTATGAAGAAGATATATAAAGAAGGTATACTTATGGCTTATTGCAGAATGGATGCTTTTCTGTTTTATTCCAGAATGTTACATGTATCATTATACATACATGATATTAGGTGTGATCCCTTCTTTGTCAAAGTAGGCCTCATTAAAAATAAAGCATTTTATTTAGTTTTTATAATTTAAAAGTTGTTCATTTGTTGTACTGAGTTGGTAAGAAGTGTCTTGAGGTTTAAATTACATTTCAAGGACTTTGCCCATAAGCTTAGGTTGACTTAAACTATGATAATTTTTATATTTAGGTAGACTTATTTTTTCTAATTGCCAGAAACGTAAAGAAGTCAAAAAGCAAATCTTTAAGAAAAAGTATTATAATGCCTATTTAGAAAAGTTTTATCTGTGCTTAATTTCCATAATTTCAGTAATTATTTTAGAGGTGTTGCTATTGCTAAATCGTTTGAGGGTTATGATGATGTTTTCTTCCGTAGGAAGTGATTTTGTTTGCTTCTGCCATGTTCCTAGGAGCCATTTTAATCATTTCATATTCAATGCTTGCAAGTTTTTTCTAGTCTCTTGGGTCATGCAGAGGTTTGTTGAAGTCTGATTCGACATTCTGTGTAACATTTGGCTTATTAATAGTAAGCAACACCCCTGAAGGCTCTATCCTTGGCAACCCTTAAATTTTTTACCCTTACCAGAATCATGACTTAGTCCTTTAGCTGCCTCTTCTGTTTGGGGACGTGTTCTCAGGATAAAGTCTTTTCTAATGTTTGGATTCTTTGGGGGTTTTGTGCTTGTTTCTAGCCATTATCTTCTTATTAACCCACTGGCTTTTACTTTGAAAGATGTTCTCAGGTAAATTTTATTAAATGGAAGCATTTGAGGTATTTACTGTTACTTGAAACAGAATGGTTTGCTAGGGAAATTTTTAAAAAGGTTGGATAGGTACCGTAAGTTATGAGTCAACAGTTTGCTTAGAGAAACCAGGCTGAAATTTAGATATAATTACCATCCAACCTATATCTTCGTAGTGTTTGGCTCATGGTTCTTCTTGTCATTTTAGTATTTGTAGTAGTGACAAACTTAAGTATTCTTTTTAAAATCGAATACTTTTCTGAAAAGCAAGATTGTCTACAACATGTAATGAGTTGTTTTATTATCTCTAGAGAATATTGTATCAAACTTCCAATATAAAAAGAACAAATTTATGATTCAAGGACCATGGACAATTGTATTTTTGTTTTGTTTTTAAAATAAATTTATATGGCTAGGATGGACAAAGGAGTGATTTTTGGAAGTAAAGGAGCATAGAGAGATAATGTACTGCATCTATGAAGCATGACCAGACTCATGTAAAAACGAAACAAACACAGTTTTTAGAAATGTCTGCTAAAGGACTGGGGAGATGGCTTAGTTGGTAAAGTGCTTGCTGCATAAACATAAAAACCTGAGATCAGATCTCCAGCACCCACATAAAAAGCATACCTCTGTAATCCCAGTGCTGGGGAGGCAGAGGCATGAGAATCCCAGGGCCTTCTTGATCAGCCTAGATTCTAACCTATCCATGAGTTCCAGGTTCATTGAAAGACTCTCAGAAAATAAGGTGGAGAGCAATAGATGACCTTTGACTTCCACAGACACATGCACTGAATCACACATAACTCTTTCCCTTCATGGGCACACAGAAAAACATACCCCACATATATACGAATGAAAAAATTTTACAAAAGAAGTATCTACTAAATCAAATTCAGCTAGAAAATTCTATGTAATATGTAAATATAAAGACCAAAATAATGACCTATAAACTAAAGTAGATGAAATGCCTTAGAATCAAGAACAAAATAGATAGAAATAATTAAGAAAAGTGAAAAGCTAAAAAAGCCACAAGAGAAAACTTCTTTAACAAGTAATAAGAAATAATACAGTGAAAAAATTAATAAAATATAATTTTACATTGTTTTCATGAACTTGATTAAAGCCCAGTTAAGTCTCTGCCCCTCAACACTGGGGTTATAGATGTGTACCACCCTGCTCGCTTGTACATGGGTACTGAGACTCTGAACTTGGGTCCTCATGTTTGAACAGCAAGTACTTTACCCACTGAGCTGTTTCCTCAGGTCCAAGAGTTTTTTTTTCTAGGGAGTTAATGAGGCAAATGGAGACAGATCTGAACAGAGGTTGGGAATGCTCCTCTTCAATGTTTGAAACAATTTATATGAAGTTGACATTACTTTTTATTTAATATTTGGTGAAGTTCACCAGTGAAGACATGAGTCATAATTTTTCTTTATTAGAAACGTTTTAAAAATAATTTTAGTTTCTTTAATAGAACCATTGGGTTGTCACTTTTCTTCTTGAAAAAACTGGGTCATGCAGGTCTTTCATGTAATATATTCATTTCATTTGAGTTGTGATATTTAAAGGTATTGTTCTTAATACTTTATTTAATAATCTGTAGAATCTGTTCATGATGTCTCTTTCATCATTCCTGATATTGGCAACATGTGTCTTTTCCCTTTTGATTAGAGTTGTTTCTTTATATCCTTTCAAAGTTTTATTGATTTTTTTTCCCCCCAGTTACTGTTTTTTTCCCCCATTGATTTCCACTTTGAACTTTACTATTTCCTTTCACCTACTTACTTTATATTTGATTTCTTTTACTAATGTCTTGTAATAGAAACTTGAAGTCACTGATTTGAGACCCTTCCTCTCATAAAGACACCTAGTGCTATAAATTTTCCTTAAGTATTGCATGAACAGCATCTCTGGAATCCTGATACACTGTGGTTTTCTTTTTGTTGCTGATTTCTTAATTCTATTGTGGGCAAAAATACACCTGTGGCTTGAATCCTTTTAAAGTTATTATGACTTTGTAGCTTAGTGTATGGTCTGTCTTGGTAACTATGCTGTGTATGTATAATGAATGTATTCTCCTTTTGCTGAGTAGAGTGGTCCATAAATCTTAACTGTGGTTCAGATGAGGTTATCAGTAAACTTATACTTCTCAGTGCTCCTGTAGTGGTTTGAATAAGTGTCCTCCATAGGCTACAAGTATTTGGACACTTGGTCCTCAGTTTATGGTACTGTTTGGGGAGAGTCATGGAGCCTTTTGGAGGTGTGGCCATGCTGGAGGAAGTGTGTCACTGTGGGTGGGCTTTGATAGTTCAGGGCCAAGTCCCACTTCCTGTCTGTCTCCTGTTTCCTTTGCCTGCATGAAGATGTGAGCACTCGGCTTTCTACTACTCCTGCTGCCTGCTACCATGCCTCGCCATCATTATGGATTCTTCAATCTGGAAATCTGGAACTGTAAACCCTATAAACTCTTCCTTTTTTTTTTTTTTTTTAAATAAGTTGCCCTGGTCATAAAAATACACCCCTTCCAACCCCAACCTGCACTTTAGGGTATCTTTTTCTCAGTTACAGTGTCAGGAAAGATAAAATACATTTTTATACTACTATCTAATCCTCATTTTTGTTGTTGTTTAATGTTCATCAGCTGTCCAATTGCTGAAGCTGCTTTAGTGACTTTTTGATTAGCTAAAGTCAGTATGGTATGGTAGTAGTTTTCTCAAAATAGTTCATGGGAGCAGTTATGTCCCTTGGAGTTCTTATGTTTAAACAGTTGACTGGGCATAAATTCAGTAGAATCAAAAGGTAGTTCTGTCTTTTGGAAATAAATGTACAAAAACAACAGGCTGTCTAGTTCTTCCCATTACAAGTGCCTTTTTGCTCAACCATACAAAGGATCATGTCTTTATTTCTGAAATTTAAGAACTAGGTTTTTTCAGTGTTGAACAATTGTCATGGCATCGCTCTAGTATACAGGTGGATCCGCTCAGTAGATGGGCCAATACATATTCAATATGTATTTTTTTAAAAATTACATAGTGACATGCTTAGTTTCTATTGTATGCCTCTACATTGAAATAAATGTCTTCAGGTTTGCTTATTTTAATTGTGGGGAAAGGGAGGGAAGAATAATACATTATTTTATCATGTTTACTTTTTTCCACTTAGGAGTGTCACATTAAAAAATAACATTGCTTTAAAAATAGCTTTCTTAAGAAAGCTTAGAAAAATGTTGCTTTACTTCACCAAAAATAAGACAGGAGGACTAGAATGTTACAGAGTCATGTGCTGATCTTCTCATTGGTGCTTAGTCACAGTGTATTTCCAAGGCTATTATGATACTAGACAGTATTTCCTGAGCATATCTGAGCAAGTTCTTTTGTTTTTTTCTTATTTTGAGACAGAGTTTCACTGTGTCTGTAGCCTTGGCATGCCTGGAACTCACCATGTAAACCAGGCTGGTTTTGAACTCACAGAGATCTGCTGATTATGCCTCCTGAGTATCAGGATTGAAGGTCTGCGCCCCCTCACCTGTTGTATCTGCAAGTTCTAACCTAAGGGTCTTTGTATTTGTTGTCTCTGAGCTTGGAATTCTTTTTTCCTAACTATATAATTTCATTCCTCTTTCAAATGATCAAATAAATATATAGAATATTGTCATAGATCCACTGTTTTTTCTTTCACATAGTCTTAATATTTTATTTAATATTTAAATTTAAAAAATTTTATGTGTATGAGTGTTTTGCCTCCATGTATGTAAGTGCACCCATGTCATACAATGTCCACAGAGACCAGAAGAGGGCTTTGGATCCCCTGGAACTGGAGTAACAGATGATGTGGGTGTGGGAACTGAACCCACATCCTCTGGAAGAACAGCCAGTGCTCTTAACTGCTGAGCCATCTCTCCAGCCCCTTATTTAATATATTAATGTATGTTAATAATAAACAAGTGATGTGATCAACATACTAAAATACCTTTGCACATAGAGAAGACATAGATTATGCTAGGTGATAAAAATTTTCCTGTAAAGTAGGACTAAGGTTCTTTGAACTCACTTCCTCTAAAAAAATGTAACTGTCCTATGTATTCTTTTTTTTCTCCTAGTTTTCTTAATTTTACATGTTTCTCCTGTAGAAGTAATTCTTTGTGTCTTAATTTCTTATTTTTGTGGTGTCAGAAATTGAACCCAGGGCACATACTAATCAAGCATTCTGTCACCAAGCTAAATCCCCAGAAAATATGGTTATGGATTTTAAAACAAGTTGCCTTCATTATTAATCTGTTGAAATTAAGATGATATTGTAGAATAATATGTGCTTTGTGTCTCATTCTATGTGGTCAGATTTTATATATATTAGAAATCTGATTGGCAACAGTAACAATAAAATTTTAAGTAATACTGCATTTATTTTATGTAATTTGTTTCTAGGAAATACCATATTTTTTTTGAGTGAAGGTGAAACAGTGTTGATAAATAGTATATATTGAAATTTTGCATTATAGTCATTTACTATTTATCTTGTCATTACAATAATTGATTTTTTTCTTTTGTCATTCCTTTGCACCTCCCCCCCGCCCCCCCAGTATTTTTGATGCTTTGATTGTATAGCAGAAGGATGAGATTAGGTGAAAAAAACTGGAACATTTGGATCATGATCTAATAATGGATCTCAATTTTATATATTTATTTACTTGTTTGTTTATTTAGTTGTACTGGGAATTAAAGTTAGGGCCTTAGACATGCTAGGCAGGCCCTCTACTACCTGTAGTCCTCAACTGATATTTGAGATTATCCCTCTTGTTTATTAAAGAAGAGAAATTCATATGGATCTCAACTTGGTCTAATGGGAATCTCTCTCTCTCTCTCTCTCTCTCTCTCTCTCTCTCTCTCTCTCTCTCCGTACTTCCTAGCCCGTTTCTTTAAAAGTGTAACTGAAAGTGGACAACCGTAACACCCGGCTCCATCATCCTGTAGAGTTGATGGTAGTAGCAGCTGCCCTACTTTTTTTTTTCTCCAGACAAAAACATCTTGCCCTAAATTTACTTCTGAAAATTATGTATAACTTTTATTTCCTTAACTTTCATTTTCTCTAACTTATTTTTTTCTTATAAGTAGCCAAGATGTTTTTAGTGCTTTATTTAACATTAACTCTCCTGGTATAAGTATCCGTCCTTCCTAGTAATCATTGTCATGTATGCAGTGCCAGGGTCAAACTGATAGCTCACAGGTGGTGGTGAAGAGATAGAGTGAAGTGAGGAAGGCCCATTGATTGCAGTGAAGGGAAAGAATCTCCTTTGATTTGACCTCTAGTCAGCCCTGGTGAAGATTTAATAGTATACTTGTTTTCAAAAGCAAGAAATCTCTATTCAAAAATTAGCTATAAACTAAAGAAAACCTTAACTCCTATTACAGTGTCATTTTGTTTCAGAATATGAAACTAATTTTCCTTAAAATCTTTTGGGATTTTGATAACCATTACAAAATCAGAGGAGAAAGTATCTGAAGTAGGAGAAATAGTTTGCTTCTTACTTCTTCTCAAAATTAGATAATGAGAAATATGCAACATAACTTGCCTTCAAGGCTGCAGCACAGACTGGTTTACAGAGGTCTTTTTGTTACACTAGACTCTGAAGAAATATCACGGTAATTATGGTTATATAAATGAGTAGAGTTTTGCAATTAGGTTTTAAATAATTTCTTTGCAGCTTTGTGCATAACAAATGTATTAGTTTTCTTTTTAATGAGTATATTTCTTATGGTTTTTGGCATTCAGGATATTTTGCATTTGCCTACTTCTTAGTATGCTTTCATATTTTTCAGTTTGCTTCAAAAAATTATACCTTTCACCTTATTTCGTCTTTAGAACTGTATGTTCTTCCTACTCATTTTTTTGCTACTTTGTTAAAATAAGATTAAGACCATTTTAATTAGTCTTACTCAGTAGTTACACTGAATTAACCTAAAGATACTTTATATTTGCTGAAACTGAAAGCATCTAATTTTAATCCATAGCCATGTAATTTCACCATATTTTTAAAAATCTGACAGTATAAGAAAGCAAGCTGTCAAAGTGGAGCACAGAACAATTTACAGTCAAAGTTAAGCACTGAAAGCTAAATGCCAGTGATTGGCAGCGATCAGCCTACATTTGTACAGAGTCACTCAGCTATGGTGATTTTATTTCTTAGTCATAATGTCTTAACTTTAAAGCAAGCTATTTCTTGATTTCAAGGTTGCAGTTTAACTTGTGGTTAGAACCACTCATTGAAAGAGGTTATAGTTGAAACCATTGCAGAGGGCAAATTACAAAAATGTCAGACTTCTGATGTCACCTCCCAACCCCCAGCATAAAGGAGTTTTGATATTTCATCCCTAATTTTAAAAACCTCTTATTTTGCAGAGAGTAATAAGATTTTGGCAAAATATGGCTGATTATTTGAATATGCCATACTCTTAAATAAGTGAATAAGGCATTTCTCATGCCTCACATTGTAAAATGTTTAATATTAAAAAATTTAGTTCTATGTGTATGAGTGATTTGCCTGCGTATATGCGAGTGTACTTATACCGTGTAGTGCCTGTAGAAGGCAAAAGAGGACATTAGATATCCTGGAAGTGGAGTTATAGAAGGTTGTGTGCTCTTGGAAACTGAATCCCAGTCCTCTGTAAGAACAGCCAGCCAATGATGTTAGCACTGAGTTGTCTCTACATCCTGGCTCCCTTTTTTTTTTTTGGTAATCCAGTTCTTTCTAACCCACTAAAAAGGAAAAGGTACTATTTTGGTACTAGGTAATATTGTGCAGTAATTTCATGTTATTTTTGTTTTATATTTTTTAATTCTACAAATTCTAATTTTAAGGGTGAGATTTAATTTTGAATGGGAAATTTCTGTTGGGTTTTTGAGATGCTAAGCATTTAGAATTTTCTTTACTATGCTACAAAATGACTTTAGTTTTTAGAAGGAGCAAGAAACATTTAATTAAAATAGTATATATATATATATATATATATATATATATATATATATATATATATTGGTCTCTTGTTCTTTTGTAAAGAGGGATTAAATGAGGCAGGCCAGTTGATTGAGGAAAATCATGGGCCTTTTTGTTATTAAGAGACCCCTTGCTCTTCTGGCTGACTTCAAAGACTCCTTGGCATATGTTTCTACAATAGAGAAAAAAGTGGTATAAAGAAGAGAAAGAGAGGCTTTTTCTACTTATAATTCTTTTTAAAGGTTGACTGTCTTTTTTAATCTTTAAAATTCTATCAGAAGATCTTGGATATTTATAGACAGACATGATCACTATTGAAGGAAACTTTCCACTTCACCAGCCTTGTAACAGTGGCATTAAACATGGACTAGGCAAGGATAAAGTATACTATCTCTTCTTGTTTTGCAAGGATGTGAGTAAGTGGACATGGTCTTTCACTCTGTAGAAATGAAATTGATATATCCATGTGGTCATCACATCAAGTTTTAAAATAGGTATATTCTTGGACAT
The DNA here is from genome assembly GCA_035773235.1 of Eospalax fontanierii. Lineage (NCBI taxonomy): Eukaryota > Metazoa > Chordata > Mammalia > Rodentia > Spalacidae > Eospalax > Eospalax fontanierii. Next base: position 11,100,462 of record CM069544.1, on the reverse strand, counting down.
ATCAGAGAATACTTTCATGTGTATGCAGATACATGTATAAAATACTCATTACAGAATTCCTCTGAGAAATTAGAAACATGATAGCAGTTGGATCATGAATAGTTAGATACAGATACCTGCATAGGTAGAATATTGTACAGTGATTAAGTAGAATGAAATATATACAAACCTAAATATTTAAATCCTTATATCTGTGATGCATAAAGAGAAAGGGTGCAGTAGGCACATACTGAACTATAGAAACCATGGTTATTTGGGGAATGGAGTAAGATTCATTCATGTATTTTGTAATTTTAAAAGTATGATTGAGTAGGAGGAGTTCAGAAAATCAGAATAATTACCACTTTCTTGGTGATATCTCAGAAGAAAATCACAGTGAATTTTGTAGAAGAACTGATTTATATTGAAATAGATCATGCTGATCTACCGTGTATATTTGAAAGTCATGTCCAATAAAATCTTTCTTTCACAGACATTTGGTCAAATATTTTTATTGGCCTTTTGGAATTTTTTTTCTTTTTGTATCTTGTTCCTAATGGAAAGGACAGGAAGTTAAATGCTTGACTTTTATAACTATTAAAAGGTATAAGTTAGAAGTTTTGTGTGCTTAGCACTGAAGCATATTCTGTGGTGAGAGTCTCCTTAAAGGAGTTCAGTCTAGTAAAGGAAATAACTCAATCTATGAAACAACTTAAAATCAAATATATTTAAATACTAATTTATACTGAAAGTAATATACTGCCACGAGTTTAATTTACAGGAAGATTAATAAGATTTAGAATACAGATAGAATGGTAAGGAAAAGGAATATGAAGAAATATGTTGAAGTTCATATGGAAGAAAAATGCATCCCATGAGTACAACAGTGTGAACAGCTAGATGACACAGAGGTAAGAATAAGCAAGGCATACTTCTGTGTGTGTGAGGAAACAAGGTAACTAACTGGAGCAACATCGGTGAAGACCTTTGTGATAGTTAGCTTTAGTTATCAGCTTGACACAACCTAGAGTCACCTAGGATGTGAATCTCCACAAGGGATTGTCTAGATCAGCTCAGCTTGTGGGCATGTTTTGGGGGGCGGTTATTTTAATTAAGTTAATTGATTGAGAAGATCCAGCCCACTGGGCCACACCATTCTCTAGGCAAGGGGTGCTGAACTGTACAAGAGTGGAGAAATAGAGCTGAGTGTAGGCAAGCAAGTGGGCATGCATGTGTTTCGTTTCCCCCTGCTCCTGGTTGGGGGTGGGATGGGACTAGCTGCCACCCCAACTTCCCTGCTTTGGTGGAATGTAACCTGGAATTTCGAGCAAAACTAAACTTTTTTTCTAAGTTGCCTTTTGTTAGGATGTTTTATGACAGCAACAGAATGAAACTAGGATAACTTTAAAGAAAGATTTGTTGATAGGAAGCCAGCTGTTTAAGTTTCTTTCTGTCATGTAGCTGCAGGCTGTGTTGTCACTTTGCATACCTTCTGCTAAAGTCTACAGATTACCCTTAGATAGGCCTTGTTATGATTGGAATGTAAAATACTCCCCTTTGGCTCATGTGTTTGCTGTGCTGTTTTGAAAGGTGGTAAAACCTTTTGGAGGTAAGGTCTAGCTGGACCTAAGTCCTGGTCTTGGATGAAAGCATCACCTCTGGCTCCTGTGGTCACAGCAGCCACTGGTCACTATGCCTTCCTCTGCAGGTCTTCCCTGCCATGATAGCGTCACATTGTGAGCTAAATAAATTCTTCCTTAAGTTGCTTCATGTTAGGTATGTGATCAGAGCAATGAGAAAAGTAACGAATACAGCTCTAATGTCTGGTTTTTAGTTATTTTTCTTATCTCTTTTAATCACATGTCAGAGAATGGCTACCTATAACTTCAAGCCACCATGTACTGTTTTTCTGCCTTTATTTCTAATCTCTGATTTCCCTGATGCTTTGGAAAGTTTCCCGGTTCTGTTCAGCTGTGTTTTGTTCACACACTTCCCGCCCCCTTTAAAGTGGATATATCTTACAAAGTGTCATCTGAAAGATACCAGTGAAGCATCTTGAGTTAATTTAGAAGGTATTTTAAGGCAAAAATCAGCTTAATTTTGCTATGAGGTAGTTTTTATTGTTACTTTAATATTCTACTTTATGCCTGTTGGTATATTACTTAATCAGAACTAGCGTATTCTTGGTGGCCGAATATCCCGGCACTGTTTTAGGAAAGTAATATAAATGAGCCTAACACACCTCTGGGATAGTTGTAATCTGGTGAGAATGAGGAAATACTTGCTATGTTTTTCTGTTGACTAGACTTATGGTATAGACTCAAATATTTTTTATTGTCAAAAGCTGATTCTTAACTTTACAATGTGAAGGGTAAAAATTAGCTCCAAATACTTATTTTCTTATAGCTCCTATCACTGGTTTCTTTACTAGGAAGGAAAGAAGCTGGTGAGTGATAACTAGGTAAGGGTTCATTTAAGACATATTGACTGCCCCCTTACAATGTCAAAGCTTAATTTATGTGGCAGACTGGTATGCTTTGTAAATATGATAGTAGTGTTGTGCATAAGACAGAAGCTTGTTTATGTGGTGTCTTTTTGGAGAATGGTCACAGCAAAAGGAAAGAAAATAGACATCAGCAGGTTGATGAAAGTGCCAAGTCCTTCAGAGTCCTCCAAAGACTGATACATGACCACAGACATCCATTCTAAGCATGGGAAAACTAATTTAGAACCAAAGGCAACATTTGGCCTTTTAATCTGACCTATCTAAGAATGTCCTAGCAGTTTGTATTTGTAGTTAGAAATTAATCTGTCATGACAGAGAAACACATCAAACCAGATTCTTATTACTGTTACCTTTTAAAACAGCAAAATAAATTTGTGTGTACTATTTGGGATATAAAATTTAACTTGAATCTTTCATGATAGCAGATACTGTGTTCATTCAGACAGCTCATGTGTGGAAAATAGAATACTTTGCTATTTACTTAGTAGTGGCCAGTATGTGTTTAAGTTGGATATGCTTAGATATCATTGAAGCTATAAATGTGTGTGCATATGGTGCTCAAAATGTTTCTGTCTTGGGCATCTCAGGTGTCGGATTTGAGATTAGAGTTGTTCAACCTGTAAAACCACTTGTAGTTAAATCTAAAGATTAATTTATTAAATAATGACAATACTTTATAATAGTTTATTAAAAATTAACTCATAGCCATATAATTTTCACTATTTCTCTAAAACAGATTTCCTATTTCTGGAAGTTAAAGATTTTGCTGAAATAATAATTCAGATAATTCATAAATACAGTGGATAGCTATTCACAGAGAAAGGCTCATCAAGTTTTCTAAAAAAATTCATTTTTCTTGTGTTTACAGGAAACCTGTCCAGTTTAAATCGTCTTGGCCTGAGATACAATAGATTGTCAGCAATACCCAGATCATTAGCAAAATGCAGTGCACTTGAAGAATTAAACTTAGAGAACAATAACATTTCTACTCTACCAGAGGTAAGAAATAGATCAGAGAAAACAATTTAATTGAAATCACTCTGCAAGGTATTGGAAGGAAATCTATCAGTCTTATAGCTGGGTCAGTTATTTGGTGATTGAGATTGTTTAAATAATAAATATCCTATCAGTGTGTACCTACCACTAAGATAAATTTCAAAAAGAAAGAAGTTTTTTCTAAGTGGTTTATTATATTTTAGTTATTGCTAGTTTAAGTATGTATATGAATATATATGCGTGTGTGTTCATGGGTAAATAAATATTATAAATAAATATATAAAATAAATATGTATATTTATTTACATATATGAGTACATGCAAGTTTATGCTTTATAGACAAAGAACCATTTGAGCAGCTGCAACTAATTATCTAATTCATAAAATAAATTTAGCTCATTTAATTTATTTGCTAGTGAAATAAGAGATACAAAGTAATATGTTAATTTGGCCAATATTAACTTGGTTGTGTGCTTGCATGAAACAAATTGGGTAGAATATAAAGATGAGGGCTGAAGAGATGGCTCAGCAGTTAAGAACACTGGCTGTCCTTGCAGAAGACCAGGGTTCATATCCCAGCACCTACATGGCAGTTAAGAACCATCCTTAACTCCAGTTCCAGGGGGTACGACACCTCTTTTGTTCTCCATGGGCACTCTGTGACACAGGTGCGCTTACATATTCAGTTTTAGGCCTAGGAGTAGTATTAAGTCCTCTTGTTACTTTTGACAAAGGGATTGTAAAAGCTAGGCATGGTGGTTCCTGCCTTTAATCCCAGCACTCGGGAGGCAGAGGCAGGTGGACCTCTGTTAAGTTTTAGGCCAGCCTATAGTAAGTTCCAGGCCAGTTGGGGCTACAGAGAGACCCTGTCTCAAAAAGACACCCCAGCCCCCGACAAAAACAGGATTGTGAAAAGGACAGTTCTCGTTGGTCTGAATGTGGAAGGGTGTGATTATATATGTACATATTCCTATTTTCAAATAAAGATACTGTGGGGATACTTTCTATTGACTTTGTCCAAATATGAGAAATCATTAAATTTTACTTTGAAAGCATCTGTATGCTTTGGAAATAGTATATTTCATATTATTTTATTATTTATGTGTATGTTTATATTGCTGGCATGTGTGTAAGTGCACCCAAGTCGTACAGTGCTGGCAGAGGTCAGAAGAGGCCATCCGATTCCCTTGAACTGGATGGAGTTACCATTGTTAGCCACCATGTAGGTGCTGGGAATTGAACCCAGGTTCTCTGCAAAAGCAGCCAGTGCTCTTTACTTCTGGATCATCTCTCCAGCTTGGAAGTTGCATATTTTAATGCAAATGTGTAATTGTGTCTATAATAGACTCAGCAAGGAAAACAAGAAAACCCATTAGATAGCACTTATAAAACTTTCAAGCTGAGATAGGCCAGATAAGTCATTACAGTAGTTTGCAATAGAGGCTTATTTAATTCTTGAAATTAGAGCTGGTTAAAATGACTAAAATTGTCCATTCAAAGGTATCTTAAAATGTAGGCCTATGTAGATAAAGGAAAAAAACGTTGACCTCATGCTCATCGTGAGGCTAAGAGTTTTATACAAGCATTCTCATTTTTCAGGCAGGGCTGTTTATAGGTAGGAAAATAATATTTAAGGGAAGTTAATGTTTGGCCCATATTTGTGATTAAATATTTTTCTGAAAACATGATGAAGTAAATTGATTATCTAATTGACTTATCAGAGTTGGCACAAGATAGAAGATAGGGATCCTCAGCCTTCACATTGAACAGTATGCCATGAGAAACACAGGAGTGAGGGACAAACAGCCTTCCTGTTGCACCATCCCAGTATCTCAGGTACTAACCTCTGTCACAGAGGGATGTCAGTTCAACAGAGTAACGACAGTTTTTGGCAAGAGACCCAGTAAAACTTTATTTTTAATAAAATAGATTGAAAACATTTTTCCCTGAATTGACTGCCTTGCGTGGTTTTATTTAATACCACTGTTACCTGTTTATGTACAACAACAGACAGTGTTGAGAGTAGCTTCTTAATGTTCAGTGTAAGGAAAAGTTGGAATTTACTTTCTTTGTTTACATAGTTATTTTCATGCCTTTGGCTGACCTGGCTCTTTATATTTACTGATAACCCAGACATTGTCTTCAGCTTGCTGATGTAAACAGCCTGAAGTTTGAACCAACATCTCACACTGCTTATTTCTTTTTAAAAAATTTTTATTTTATTTTTATGTGTATGAGTGTATTGCCTGCATGTGTGTCTAAGTGTACCCATGTCATGCAGTGCCCGCGGAGGTCAGAAGAGGGCACCAGATCTCCTGGAACTGGAGTTATGAGATGGTTGCTGGGAATCAAATCCCGGGTCCTCAGCAAGAGCAGCCAGTGCTCTTATACTGAGCCATCTCTCCAGCCCTGTTTATTTTCTTTTGCTTATTTATTTATTTATTTATTTATTTATTTTTGTTCTAGTCCAGAATTTTTTTTGTAATTTGAAGTCTAATAGATTTTCTTTTTACCTTTCAGTGTTCCATCTCAACCTCCTTCCTATTACAATATTCTTTGAGTGCAAATAGAAATTTTAAATTTTAAGCATTTGGAGCTAGAGAGATGAATGGTTGAGCAATTAAGAGTACTGACTGCTCTTGCAGAGGACCTGGGTTCGATTCTTAGCACCCATGTGATGGATAACAACAGTCCGAGGGAATCTGATGTCTTCTTCTGAGCTCCGTCAGCATGTACAGCATGGGTGCACTTAACACACATGCAGGCAATACACTCATACACATTTAAAAAGAATTAAAAACTTTAGACCTTTATTACATGCTAGTAAAACTTTGTGTTTTATTTCTTTTAGTCTTTAGTCCAACTTATAAGGCATCACTATTTTAAAAAATTAATCAAGTTTAAGAAACATAACTTGGTCAAAGTCACAAGGTATTAAAAGACAGAGTCAGGATTCTAGACTATGTTAGTTTTATAACAGAGTTTCTCATAAGTCACTGGTGAGTATTGTTGTAATGAATTTTATGATTCTGTGGGAGTAGGCCCAGAACTATGTTTCTGACAGACTGCAGGAGATGTTGACATTGCTTGATCCAGACTTTCCATAGAAAAAGCCTACTCCATATAAATTTTTACTGATTATACACAATTAATATATTATTTTTCAGTGGTTTATTATCAATGTGCTTTGCTTTAAGTGGGAATTAGTCTTGACTAACACCAGAGATTCTTTTATATCTTCATATTTACTACTTCAGCTACACAGTGAGAAGCTAAGTCAAAGGGAGATGAGGTTATATACTTAGTAAATACTTGTTTGATGCTTGTATGCCCTCAAATTTTACCATATCAAAAAGTAACATATATAATACCATGATGCTCTGCTTCTGCTTGATTAAGGTCTCAGGCTAGCTACCTGTGGGGCACTTCATATTCACAGATATGCTTTCTTTACTCTGTGGAATGTTCAAATAAAATAAATCCAAATAATAAAATTTGGGAGAATCTCTTGTTTCTTAAAAAATCTAGAAATTCCGCAATCTCTACAAGGCATGGCAGTAATTTGTAAGACTTGAGTAGTAGTCAGTCTTGAAGATGAGAATCAAGTAGCACACCAACCAGTCTCATTTATTTCCTGCAAGTCTTTTTAGGCATTTGTATTTGGAACTGCTGCTTTGTTAAAATAAATAGTTTCATTTCTAAATCTTATACTTACTTGTTTTTTTACAGAGTCTTTTATCCAGCCTTGTAAAGTTGAATAGCTTGACCTTAGCTAGAAATTGCTTCCAGTTATATCCAGTGGGTGGGCCATCTCAGTTTTCTACCATCTATTCCCTCAATATGGAACATAATCGAATCAACAAAATCCCTTTTGGAATTTTCTCCAGAGCAAAAGTGTTAAGTAAGCTGAATATGAAGGTAAGCATTTTTTTGTTGCTGTTTTGAGAGGGGGGAGTTACTGCGATTCTCACTTATTTTCTCCACTAGCTGTGGAGAATAGGTAATACCCTGTTAATAAAATCTAAAGTTCTCGCAAGGATACTTTAGAACAGTTAAAAAAATAATTTTTATGTGTTTTGCATGCATATATGTAAGTGCACCTATCTGTGCATGCCCATGGAGGTCAGTAGAGGGTGTTGGATCCCCTTGTTATGTTACAAGTGGTTATTAGCTGCCATGTTGGTGCTGGGTACTGTACCTCTGCGAAAGCAGCCAGTTCTTTTAACTGTTTAGCCATCTCTCCAGCCATTTCAGAACAAATACCTTAGAACTGAGCACACCCTGAGGAGTTTGTCCTCAAGAAATAGTCATGAATGTCCACAGAAGTATAATTACAAGAATATTTATTGCATATTTCATAGGTGCAAACATATTGATTCCAACAAGCTTTAATTTTTGTAATTTTTTTAGTTGAATTTTTGTGCATTTCATACAGAACATCTTTATACAACCTTTTTTTTTTCCTTTTGAGACAGTGTCTCCTTGTAGCTCCAGCTGGCCTGGAACTCACTATGTAGATTAGACTGGCCTTGAACTCACCTGGATCCTCCTGCCTCTTCCTCCTGAGTGCTGGCATCAAAGGTGTGCACCACCTTCAAAGGTTCAAGCTTTAATTTTTTGATATATTTCAATGGCATTCTGTGGAACTACCAAAATTCATAGACTAAAGCAATGTTAAATATCAGTTGTAGTATTCTGAATTTATTAAATAGATGTTAAAGCATGTAAAAATATATTTTACACATAGTTTTTGACTTTTAATATGTTGATTATATATTAAGTACTTAACTACATATAGCCAGTGGTTTGTAAAATATTTTACTCTTTGGAAGAATAATATTTAGGAGTTTTTATTTTGTTTTGCTTATCTGTTTGGCCTTCACATTTATAGTAAAGCTCATTATGGAAGGAGAAGAGAAATGAAAAATTCTTAGTGCAGGGATTTAATTTGTAATGAACATATTTTAGACCCAGAGAAGATAGTAGAAGTGACCGTTATCTAATTCTTGAATAAAACAGAGCAGGAATCTAGGAAACCTAGGTTTTTTGTTTTAATTCCAGATACAATATTTTTTTCTATCATACCATCTCACAACATTTGTCTTTAAATCATCATAATTGTGGTCCTTTATAACCTAAATATATAATTTATTTGCTATATCAGTATTAGGTCATGATAATTCTTTGAATTTTTGTAAGTAAAATAGTGTTAAGATAATGTTAAAATCAACATAGAATTTCTTAGTCTATTTACATGATTGATACACGCAGTTATAGTAATGCAGTGGAGGTAGCATTTCTCCTAACAGTGCTGGTGACTTACCTTAGCATTGATTGCCCATGTAGTATGTGCAAGGCCCTGGGTTCCATCTCATCAAAAATAATAGACCTCATTTTTAATAGGTTTAGAACACTTTTGTCCAGCTCATTAGTTTTTGCGTTTGTATATGTGTTTTCTTGGATCTTACGTTATAATAGTTGAGCTTGCTGTTTTCTATTAAAGTAAAAATGAAACTTTACATAGAACTTTGCCTTAATTTTTCTTCTAACATAAATGTCTAACCAAACTTTTTCTTGAAAAAGAACAAAGTGAAGCCTGACATTTTCCTCCATATATAAGCACTAGTAGTAAATCTTTTTTGTTTTAAAAATTACATTTGTGTATATATGTGGATACACTGGTGAGATCAGTGTGGCTTACCTGTGTATGGAGGTCAGAGGACAACATTTGGGAATTGGTTCTCATCTTCCATCTTATGGATCCTGTGTGTTGAACTCAGGTTGTCAGGCTTGGTGGCAAGAACAATTATCTAATGAGCTATCTTGCCAGCTTCGGTGTTCTTAATTTGAGCATTCATATTTTGCTCAGTGATTTTTGTAAAGTGGAGAAGCATATTTATCATCAGGATCTTTGACATTTCAAGTGATTTCTCTGTACACTTTTTTATTTTTATTATAAATACAAAGAAACCTTCTAGTTTAACCTCATAATAAAAGGCTGTTTGTTTAAAACTTAGGTTCAGAGGTTTTCTTGGTGAGTTGTTCATTTGTTTTTGAGACAGGGTCTCCCTGTAGCCTCAGCTGACCTGGAACTCTGGAACTTGCTTTGTAGACCAGGCAGGCCTCAATTCTAAGAGATCCATCCACCTGCCTCTGCCTCTTGAGTAGTGGATTTAGAAGCCTGTACCACCACCTGGGATTTTGTTTTCGTTTTATATTTAGATATCAAGAAAGAGAATAAATTTTACTGTTTAAAAATTTTCTTCTTGAAGGGTACAAATGGGAGCTTCTTTTCTGTGATTTTACCCGGAATGCTTCTTTTTGTCTTTGCCAGGACAATCAGTTAACATCACTTCCTTTGGATTTTGGAACTTGGACCAGTATGGTAGAATTGAATTTAGCCACTAATCAACTCACCAAGATCCCAGAGGATGTATCTGGTCTTGTTTCTCTTGAGGTGAGTGTAGATGAGTACTTAAGATGCCTCAGAACTCCTCAGTCATCTCATTTACCAAGTCTCAGGTTAATATGAGCAGTTCATATATGGATAAAGATCATAATTAGGCATGATCACAACTAGAGATCTCTCAGACATGCAATTCTTTAAAGGTTTAATATTTCTGAATTTCCTTTACCTACTAAAATCCGATAGATTTACATGTTACATCTTTGAAAGGAAAAGTATCTAAAATTGAGCATCTTTAAAGCATTTTTCCTTATTTTTTTAAGAAACATGATATTGTTTGCTGTTTTGTTTTGTTATTTGGCTATTATGGATTCCTCAGATTGGTGTTCAAAACCTTTCTAAGCCAGGTATAGTGGCACATACCTTTATATCCAACACTTGAGAGGCAGGTGGATCTCTGTGAGTTCAAGGCTAACCTGGTCTGTGCATCCCAAGCCAACTAGGGCTACAGGGAGACTTTGTCTCAAAAAGACCAAAAAAAAAGAGAAAAAGCTTTTATGACTTTGATCTAATTTTTGTCCTTATCACCTACTTATTTGTTGGGAATTTGGTGTCTATTTTTCTAACTCTATATATTTAGTCGTGTTGTTATTATTATTATTTTTTTCTTTTAAAAAACTTTGCCAAGTTTAACAGTCTTATCTTTTACTTTTGTCTCTTTGGTAAAAAATGATTTTCACTAACTCCAGTTCATAAAGATTTCATCTTTTTGATAAATACTTACAGAAATAGTAAATTTACTCTTTTTAAAGGTGTTTTTGTATACCTTAAATTTTTTTTTATTATTTCATAAGGTGAAATAGTGTGTTGTAATGGTTAAAAACATTGGCTCTAAAGTCAGGTAGACCTAGATGCAATCACAACTTGATCATTCATATTTGTAAATTTCATTCACCCATGCTCTAGTTTCCCAAGGACTGAAATGAGGATACTAGTCCTTCTTAGTTTTAATTAGGATTAAACATATGAGCTACATAAAGTAAACTTAGTATAATATCCATTGAATAATAAATTCAAAGATTGGCATACTTATTTTATTGATCTTACTGTGTATATTTACAATGTTCATTATGGTTTATATAAAAGTTGGGGGGAATATGTAGACTTACTAGAACTTTGTAGGTCTTTCCACTATGCCAGGTTCCACTATTGTCTCCCTATTTCTCTCTTATATTATAACTTGTTGGAGAACAAGGAGAATATCTTCCTCAACCATTATTATCACCTCTTCAGTTTCTATGCATTGGAGTGTAGCGACTATCACAAAGAATGACTGCAGTAGGTTTATATAGGTGGTTATAAATCTATTGCTTGCTTTCCTTAAATGAATATTTTTAAGGGTTTTAAATGAACAGTTTCTTATTAGATATATAATTATACACAGTCAAAATACATCACTGAATCTTAGTGCAAAGAGTTAAAACTTTTTGCCTTTTTAAATTAAATTTTTTTGAGAATTTCACACATGAGTACTCTGTGTCATTTCTGTGCTACCTCATATCCCCTCCAACTCCTCCTGTGTTACCCTAACTTTTTCTCAGATTCATGCCCTGTTATATAATTATTATGCACATGCACACACACAACCTGCTGAGTCCATTTAGTGTTGCTTGTATGTGTATATGTTTAGAGCTGACTACTTGGAATTGTTTATCCTATTATAGTGTTCATCCTTGGAGAAAACTGATTTTCCCTCTTTCAACATCCGTTGTTTGCCTGTAGCTCTTCATTTAGGGTTGGAACCTTATGAAATTTCCTGTCCACATTGGCATGTTGACTGGTGTTGTTACTTTGGAGGTCTTGTTTAGGCACTCATACTGTTGAGATGTCATGGGTAGAGCATCTCTGTCATGTCTAGAAAACACTTTCCCAGCAGGCATCCTGATCCTCTGGCTCTTATTTTCTCCAACTCTTCTATGATGTCCTGAATCTTGGGTGAAAGGGTTGCCATATAAATTTATCAGTTGTGTCTGGGCATCCCATGGTCACCTGTTCTCTGCATTTGACCACTTGTTGATCTCTGTGGTAGCATCTTACTGCTGCAGGAAGAAGCTTCTTTGTTGAGGTGGGAACTTCACTTGTCTGTAGGTATAAGTATTTAGAAGACTGAATTTTAGTGCAAATAGTTAACTTTTTTCTTTTTAAATTTTAGTTAAAATTAAATTACTTCTTTCCTTTTATTTTTACATAAGTGATTAAAAATCTCTTTCCATTAACTATAATGGGTTTACATTTTTTAGATTAATAAATTATTGTATAATTGAATGTTATGCTTAATACTAATTTTTTTAAAATTAGTAGTGCTTAATAACTTAAGTCACACAATAATGTGTCATTTTATGAGTTGCCAAATGCTCTTGCTAATTTCCCTTTTAGGTTTTAATACTGTCAAATAATCTTCTAAAGAAGCTTCCCCATGGTCTTGGAAACCTTAGAAAGTTAAGGGAATTGGATCTGGAGGAGAACAAATTGGAATCCTTGCCAAATGAAATTGCTTATCTCAAAGATTTACAGGTAAAGTGTTCTCTTAGTGACTTCACAATTGTGTGGCTAAAGTTTTGGGACCCGTTGTACGTTTTTCTTCAGATTGGTCTAATTTGATCTAATTTTTGGACCTGATAGATTTTTGTATTCGTGTTTAACTTGTGTGAACATAAAATTCACTACGTTTTGTTTTCCTAATAGATTAAAAAAAAAAAATCTTACAATTTACTAAGCAAGTCTTCCCAACTTAACTTCCTTTTTATTTTATCAATTATCTGTATTAAGCTTACATCAGTTGTAGGAAATACATTCATTAACTGCCTTTTGTTAATCTTTTAGAAATTAGTCTTGACCAACAACCAGTTGACCACTCTTCCCAGAGGTATTGGTCACCTTACGAATCTTACACATCTTGGTCTTGGAGAGAACCTTCTTACTCATCTTCCTGAGGAAATTGGTATGAATCTGTAGATGCTTGACTCTACTAATAATTTTCATTTGTGCTTTCAAACAATTTCAGATAAGTTTGACAAATACACATATTTATAAACTCAGGTTACATTAAGTTGACTTTAAAAATGGTTGTTTGTATTGGTTGGTTGATTTAAGTTTTCCCATAGCGTGTGTTAGAATTAATGCTGTATTTGAGAATGGTTTAGAATGCTTATGTGTTCAAATAAAGTTTAGGTATACATCTTGATTTAGAATTTTATTTCTATTTTTCCAAACTTAAAAATTATGTAAGCTTGAATTTAGTTAGTAATGTCTTATGCACCCCCGCCAAAATCTTTTTTTACTGTCCTTGTTTTGATTTTTAAAATAGTTAGCCAATATATTCTTTTGTTTATTTTGGCTTTTCAGAGAGATGGGTAGTGGTGGTGGGGGGTTGGAGTCTCTTTTTCTTGCCCAAGCTGACCTTGAATTCTTGGCCTTAGGTGATCTTCTCTTTCACCTCACCTTTTGAGTACCTGGGTACTACAGGCATGTGCCATCATACACAGTTTCCAAAAGAGCACTCCTTTATACGAAGTGCTTCAGTAGTATTAATAGTACTATTTGATTACTATCGGTACTTGAGCTTACTTTTTGATTTTTTTCCCAATTGTATTCATATCCATTATCTTATAGAATCAACATGACCATTTTGAATTTAGATAGTGCAAGTTATAATCCTGTTTTATAAAAGAGTTAATTGAGACATTCTTAAATTAGTCGTTCTGTGAATTTTGTTCTGTTCTCTATCATGTGCTGTCCCAAACACAAGCTATATTAGTTGTAAAGAATGTTTTTGGAGGTGATAGACAATTTAAAATTTGATTCTATCCCTTAAGTAGCTTGTGGCCTTCAGTAAGACACATAAATTCTGTAAACTTCTAATCTCTTACTTATAAAGATGGCAATAATTTATCTCATATAGGATTATCCTAAAGAATAAATAATATCTTACATATAGATAGCTTATTACCTGCTAGCTGTTAGTTTTAATACTTTTCTAGTACTATTATCAAATAATCCAAATTTTGACTTTTAAAATATAGTTCTAAAAAACCCACATGTGACAACTGGGCACAGTGGCATGTGACTTTAATCCTAACCCTTGGGAGGCAGAGGCAGATGGATATCTGTGAGATTGAGGCCAGCCTGACTTCCAGGTAGGTGGGACTAGGGAGTCCCTGTCAGGAAAAAACAACAACAAAAACCCACATATGAAGGCCAAATTGTCCCACAGAATCTCTGGAAAACCAACCAGAAAGGTTGTGATTTTCTTGGTATGGAGAGTGACCTACATACTGGGATTTAAATCTCCCTGGTTGATTTGGATATGCAGCAAAGTTTGAGATTGACAGTTGTAAGAGTTTTAAAGTGATTGTAGTAACTGTTTTTTCCCCTAAACAGGTACACTGGAGAACCTAGAAGAACTGTATTTGAATGACAACCCCAACCTGCATAGCCTTCCCTTTGAGCTGGCTCTCTGCAGCAAACTTTCAATCATGAGTATTGAGAACTGCCCGCTCAGTCACCTTCCACCTCAAATTGTTGCTGGAGGGCCTTCTTTCATCATTCAATTCTTAAAGATGCAGGGTCCATACCGTGCCATGGTCTGATACAAACTGCTGGTCCCATACACTGTTCAAAAATAGACTGCCATTAATGTTTCATATCTATATCTGTATCTATTTATGTAGATATTGATATCTGGCAGATTTATAAAGACTTGCATTATGTGTTTCTGCTAATAGAGGAATCATAGCCATTTAGATTTTTTTTAATTCTGTAAAAACAAAAAGGCTTATGTAAGTTTTCTTTGCTAAATTTGATGGATATTTTTCTGTTGTATAATCTGATATGCCAGTTAGCTTAAAAATTGCCAACAAATTATGATGTTATTAAATTTAAGGGACAAAAGTCATATTTAGATATTATGTTTCTCTTAAAAAATATGGGCCAAAAATTTTGTTGCAACTTTTCATATACACTTTCCCCATATCATTTATCAGATCGTTATAGTATTATAGGTTCTGAAGGTAGAATTTTTCTTTAGCTTATTTTGAAATTTAAATTTTATATATTGTTTACAGTCGGAGTAAATCACTGGATTTTTAAAATTTTGATTTGCTCTGTTTTAATCACTCAAATCTAGAGTTTATACCCTATGTTAAAGAATTTGCATCAGCTAGTTTAAGTATTAAAAGATACTTGTTTGTTGAAACACCTAGCAAACAATATATATATAGTTAAAAAATCTAAAATTCCATTAATTTTACTTCTCTAATGAACTTTAAAGCAAAATATATGACGTAAATCTTTGGGCTATGGGGATTATTAAGACCTTTCCTGGTATAAATATGTTTCCTTAACTTTGGGTGATCAGAAACTTGTGGTGAAAAAGTTTTTCTTTTCTTTTTTTGGGGTGGGTAGGCGGGGGATTATTTTTTTCTATTCCTGAAAGTTGCAGATCCACAAAAACTGACTTAACAGAGAAATTTGGCAAATAAATTACACATAAACACACATTCTATATATGTATATACAATGCTATATAGATATGTATTTATTATATCGTAAACTACAGTAGGTAACTTTGAAGATTTCTCCCTATCCTTGTATAATGAAATGAATGTCTTTCTTTGAAGACTGCAGTCTATGTGTGTTTCAAGGGTATTTAACAGTGTGCTATGGTTTTCTATCTTGCCTTGCCTTGTACTTCTTTCTGTTCTGGAGTATCTGTGTCTAAGCACAATATCTTCACACTGTGCTGTATTGCTGCTGAACTAAATGCACTTTCCCCATAATTGGGGCACTGGCTTCAAACAATTCAGTTCAGTACCATTACTTCCAATCTCATCTTTCCTTTGTTGGTAAGTGGCTATACAGTTATGGAAAAAAGGCACATTGCATAGAAAACATTGGTAGTTCCATGGCAGTTATGTAAAATGTGCATGTACTATAGTATTTTCTTTTGCTTTACTGCCTTTATAAGACTAGCAAAATTGTAAATGTGTGCCCCTTAGTGCTCTTATTTTGGTAGTGTTAATCTAAGTCAGTTTAATTATTGGGGAGACTCACAGAGCAAGTGCATCCTAGATATCATCCTAAAAAGCACTTCCCATATAATGAATAACTATCATATATAGTTACATATTGCTACTTGTCCCCCCGCCCCCATTTTTTGGGCATTGTGTTTTAAACAACTATTTTTTAATTTAAACTATAATGTTAAGATAAAAATTTGGACTTTTGCTTTTCCTGGCACTCAAATTCAAGGCTGGGTTTGAGGTCAAATCTGTGTTCATAATCGGCAAATTTATAAGGAGCAACTAAGAAATGAAGGCAGGTAAAGATATAAAGCCTAGAATGCTTAAATGTGCTGTAAAACTATTGTAGATGTTCACTGGATCTTACCAAGTAATATTCTTTCTTCTTTTTCCATCTACTGTGGCTTTTTGGTTAAAATTTTGTTTATAAAAGGAATTTGTTTATTACAGCTCTACCTAGAGCTTGTGTGTATGTGTGTTTTTTTTTAAAAAATAGATATCATACCAAGTGTATATATTAAGATTATAGAACTTAAACTTTAAACGTAGTAGTTTAAGGTCCTGTCTTTAAGAAATATGGTTTCTGAAAGTGAAAATAGATAACATTTTGGAAACATTTTGGTTCCCTTACATTTATTTATGTTAAACTACAGTGGAAATGCAAAGTGATCACAATCTTATATGTAGAAGTAACATTACATGTAAACAGGTTAAGGTTGTTCAAGGTACATAAATTTCAAGGTAGCATCTTCTGTATGCTACCTTGAAAGATCTCTTTAATTTCGCTACTTTTTCCACCAAGAAACAAAATCTACTCTAATTGGGAGGTATAAAATCAAGCTATTTAATACTTGAATAAGGGATATTTTTGAATGACAGATGAGCTGTTTTTTTTTGGATGAAACATCACTGACATACGTGAAAATCTTTCTTTTAAAGAAGTAATGTTTGGACTTTTTATAAGGTTCAGTTAGTAATTCACAGAATATTACCTTAAAGAAACATTTAAATTTTGATTTGACACTCTGTTGTGGAAAAATAAAAATATTAGACAGTCTTTCTTTTGTAGGTGTTTATTTAGTACTTTTTACATTCCAGATCACTTACACAGAAAAAAGGAGAGTTGATAAATTTGTGAATTTATGCTAATGAAAATAGTAGAGAGAGAAACTCTTGGAGAGAAAATATGCATAAAATCTTAGTTTGTACTTAATTTAAAGATGTGTAATGCAGTTGGAATGAGTTCTAAAAAAATCTGATTGTATCACTTGAGTCATTTCAGGTGAGTAAACTTAAGGCTGGGTTTGTAGTGCATTGGTAGACTATTTGCCTAGCTTGCACAAGGCCTTGGGTGCAGTCCCCTATACCAAGTCTCCCTTTCCGCCCCACCCCTCCAGAAAAGCCCTAAAAAATAATATATGGCTAAATCAGTCATGTATAATGGGTCAAACTTGAAGCTGAGACAGGATGATCTCAAGGTAGGTGATAATGTATTGGGACCCTGTCTCAAAAAAAATCCTGAAAAATTAAAGGGGATAAACTCTTACAATCACAGTTTTTCTAGTTTTTCTGTGAACTTTTATTACAACTTCTTTTCTTCATCTGGTATTTCTAAAACAAACATATTGTGACAAAATTTCAGCTTGCAGAGAATTTGTGTAATTGTTTTATCAATGAGAATGAGTAGTAAATAGTACATAAAAGGGGACAGTTTTTTAAAGATATGTTTTTATTTGTGTGTGTGTGTTTGTGTGCACGTGTGTGTATGTGAGTGCAAGTGCCCAAAGAGGTTAGAAGTACCAACTCCCACCAGGAGCTGGAGTTACAAGTGTTTGTGAGCTACCTGATGTGGTTCCTAGGAACTGAACTTGGGTCTTCTGGAAGAGCAGTATGTGCTCTTACCCATTGAGCCATCCCTTAATGGGACACTTTTGAAGTAGAAATGGGAGAGGCACTACCAGTAGATATTTTGAACCGACAGCCATGTAGTGGAACCATCCATCTCAGGCAAGTCAGCAGATCTGGTCACTTTTGCAACTAGATGAAAGCAGGGGACTGGAGAGATGGCTCAGCAGTTATGAGCACTGCCTGCTTTTGCAGAGGGCGGGTTTGATTCCCAGCACTCCACATGGTGGCTAATAACCATCCATAACTCCAGTTCTAGGGGATCTCACGTCCTCTTCTCCAAGGGCATGCCATGACACAGGTGCACTTACATACATGCAGGCAATACATTCATACACATAAAATATTTTTAAGAACTAGATGAAAACAAGTGGCATAATCCAAAAGAAACAAATTCTTAAGCCCACCAAATTCATCCAAAATTGGTATCTCCAGAGGATAAGGTAGCATACCAAATATCTTAGCTAATATTTATCCTTGCTTTTTTCCTAATTAACTTAGCCATCACAAATGACTCGGGCAATTGGAAAAAGTGTTGATAGTATGGTTGATGTTCTGTTCTGTTTAAATAGGTAAAAAGTTGTGACACTGACTTCTTATCTAAGAAGTACCTTTGATATTGTTAAGCAAAAGTGAAAATGTTTTGCAAAATAAATATTAGTACTTTGTTACCAAATTAGTGCCTTCTGGTAACACTAATTCTAAAAAGAATTATAACAGTTAAAAAAAAATCAGATGTCAGTAAAGTTCATGGTTTTAACAAAATCAGTATGTTATGTTGAGTCTTGAAAGAGCCCCACCTCCCCGACACACGTACATGTACAGTGGTGCTGGTTTGATAAGAGTTGAAAGCCAGTCTTTGTGGAAATTATTACAGCCTTATTCTGAACTAGCAACAATATTTAAATGTCATGCATATTTTATATATTACAGGTACTCCTAAGATAATTTTACTTGAAAAATCCAATTTTTCCCTGAGGGTACTTTTGTCAGTGACCAACATTAGGTTTCCTATGTTACCTAATTTAAATGTTGTTACTTCTGTCATTTACATGGGGAATTAAACCCTTCTGCTGATCTAATTAAGCTTGATGTACAAATGGGTTTGTATCAACCATCATACTGTCTTCTTTTCATGATACTGAAGAAGTTACTCAGTCTGTTCATCCAGCTAGTACTTAAAACCTGATGTCCACTACTAAAGATTGTTATATGTATAAATAAATCATTTATTTTAATTTGTCTTTAATGAAAAGTATATTGATACAATTTTTCTTCATGTACTGTCTTCTACCTCACAATTCATTTTTAAAATTCAGTAATTGTCTTGAGATTGCTGAATAAGAATATAAAATATTGGATTTTTTTCTTGTTAAAGATCAAGCTTTCATTGCTGTTCTTCAGTTTGTTTTGTGTTGAGCATTTAGCTTTTCTGAATGATGAGGCAAGACTAACAGCTGAAAATAGCTTCAAATAATGTGCGTTTAACCGGAATTACTTAGATAATTATTACAACTCTATAAAAATCATATTACTACTAAGTACATTATTGTTCAGCTAGAGTCTTTAAAACAATTCTGATGCTATTTGCTAACTGAGGCTGGAGATGAAACCAATGTTTGCAGTGTCTGGAAACTACTTGGTGGGATTGATGCCGAGTGTTGTTGTTTACCACTCTGTTCCCAGCATGCGGGGGACTGAGGCAGGAGGAGGAAATCTGTGATCAGCCTGGGTACATAGCAAGAGCTTTTGTTTTGTTTAATGGAGCTGAGAGATGAATTTTCATTGTGTGTAATTCAGGACACTCTGGAATGGTGAACGACGAGAATAAAGTGTGTTGGAGGAGATGCACATGCACATAGTGTGTGTGTGTGGATATGCTGTGTCCTTCCCAACAGTTCCACATTACAGCCACGAAAGCTGTCCTGTAGTGGAGACATGAGAAGTGCTTCTCATTTCCTTAGCCTTTGTCCTCACACTCTGATCATGTACTCCGTGTGCTGGAGATTGATGCCTTTTTACTAGGAAGTGTTATGAACTATTTAACTTGTGAAAACTGAAGGTAGAAACTGAATGCAAGATACCTAGGGGGGAAAGTTTCTGTTAACTAATAAAGGAAATTCTGTTTTAAAACCATGAAATCAAGAGATCAGACTGAGTAAAGACTGTTTAGTTGGCAGGAGAAATTTTACCAAGGTAGATCACAACTGCAATATCATTACATGCTGTGTTTCCTCTAGGATTCCCGTGTATGTGTGTGTGTGTGTGTGTGTGTGTGTGTGTGTATGTGTGAGAGAGAGAGAGAGAGAGAGAGAGAGAGAGAGAGAGAGAGAGAGAGAGAGAGACAGAATATCAGTGGCCAGCTTGAAAATAATGGATTGAAGGGAATTGATACGAGGGTCCATGAAGTCAGGTGATGAAATAAGTCAGATGGGAGGAAGCAGTGGCTGTGTGGGGGTTGTAGTATCAGGAATGGAGCAAAACAAACTTTTAAGGACATAGTATGTATTGAAACCCATTATCTTATACATTAATTTTTTTTAAAAAGGCATATTTGTGTCATCAGATTTAATGATTGATGGGCTAAGGAACTAAAAGATTATCCCCATATTCATGGCTTAAACATTTGGATACATGCATTTACTAAAATTAGAATTTTTTTCTTTTCTTTTTGTTTTTTTGGGTATTTTTGTTTTTGTTTTTGACACAGGGTCACCTTGTAGCCCCAGCCGACCTGGAACTCACTCTGTTGACCAAGCTGACCCTGGACTTGATCTCACAGAAATCCATCTGCTTCAGCCTCCTGAATACTGGGATTAAAGCGTGTGCCACCATGCCAGGCACTAACTAAGGAATCTTGAAGGGACACCCTGTTCTAGGGTTGGACAAGTTTAAGTAAGCAATTGAACACTTTAATCTGGTTCTGAGAAAGGCCCAGAAATAGACAGTGTAGCATGAAGGTGCAGTGTATGACGTGAAGAGAATGGAATCCCAGTGAACTCTTAACATTTGGGTTTTGTGTATGTAAAAGTTGGTGAAAACAGAGAAGTAGTTGAAATAGAGGTGGAAATGTTACTTTTCCATAGACTTGAGTAGTCAGTGCCAAATGGAGGATGTTATGGGCTGCTTGATTCCTCTGTTTTCAAGATCAGACTTAATTTTTGTATTTTTAACTTTATTGCTCTTCTAGATAACTTTTTGTTTTTATTTTGATGTATTTTTATTTTGTGTGTGTTTTGTCTATGCATGTAATTGCACTATGTGTATGCAATGCTTGTGGAGGCCAGAAGAGGGTGGAATTGGAATTATGGAGTTATGGATGTTTGCTAGCAACCATGTGTGTGCTGGGACCTAAACCCAGGTTTTTTGCAAGAGCAGCCGTACTCTTAACTCTCCAGTCCCTAGATTGCAATTTCAATCAACTAGTTTATTAGTCAGATTATTCAGTTGCTCACTTGCTATCTCCACTTAATGGTGACCTTTTCCCACTTGTTTTTGCTGCCTTTTTATCTACTTTGTTAACCTGGAGTAGAATATGTTTGTGATAATTAGTCAGGTCTATGTGTTTGTTTTTTATCCAGGTCCATCATGGCCTTACTCTTGCTAGCAAAGTTCAGGCCAAGAAATAAAAGGTTGAATCGCTTCTGAAGGCATTGTTAGTGTCCAGATCTTATGAAAGATTATGCTTGACTGAATAACTCTGCAGTAACTTTTAATTTCCCTACTGAAATTAGAGGTAAGAATTTGGATACTTAGATTCCTTCATGTTCAGATTTTTATCACTAACTTTGAAAGTTAGGAGAGCCAATATTGATCTAATTTATTTTCTGTAATTGAATGGTATTAATGCTTAGTCTTCAGTACTATAAATTGCCAGATGACAAAAGTTAACTCTTGAAATGTATGGTTAGTATCTTAATTTCTCATTTGAAAGTCAGCCATTATGGTATGTATGTAACATTTGCTTATATGAGAGGAGAGGGGCAGTAAAAACCCAGAGATGAAAATATAGATGAAATGAGATGTATTAATAACTTAAATCAGATGGAGACCGATGTGCTAAGAATTTCTTTTGTTTTTCTGATTGGGAGATTATCATATTTTACTGACTTTTAATCATTATAAGTTACAGTATATTAAGATTTTTTGTTGACTCTCTTGTACCCTTCATTCTCATGCTAAAGACATACAGAGATTTTTACTCCTTAAGTTACAATTTAATGGAGTTTACATCTATTTTGAGCAGTCTACTTTGGAAAAGTAATAGTTTCTGATTTCATTTAGAGTCCATTTTTTCTGAACTCTGAGCACCTCCCCGAAGTGCTGAGTAAAGGCCATCAAGACATAGTTGAGAGTACTGGTTGCCTTTTAAAACTATAGGTGCATTTTGGTTTTTAGAAACTTAACAGAATAAAATTTTAGCATGAGTTATGGATGAGCATAGATTTGGGGTAAACAAAATGGAAACTTCATTTTTCCTTCAGTGAGCAATAACTTAAATGTAAGGAAAAAATCTACACATTGTGGCTTTTGATGTCAATTTGAAAAGAAAACTGTACAGCTAAGACTTTTTCCAAGTAACCCTTTGGCTTGCAGATGAGAATTAATAGCAAAATTTTTCTAATTTTACTTTTTAAAAAATTTTTATTTTATGTGTTTGAGTGTATTTCATACATGTAAGTGCACCCATGCCATGCAGTGCCTGTGGAGTTTAGCAGCTGTTGTCAGATCTCCTGAAACTGGAGTTACAGTCAGTTGTTAGCCACCATGTGGGTGCTCCGACTATAACCCGGGTCCTGCAAAAGCAGCCAGTGCTCTTAACTGCTAAGCCATCTTGCCAGCCTCAATTTTAAAATATTTTTTATTGAGCTTTTGTACATTTCATACAATTCTTAATGAAATTTAGATCCCCTCCCCCATTCATGTCCCCACCACCTTCCCCGACTCGTGCACTCTGCCATACGTGCCGAGTCCCATTTGGTCAAGCATTTTGCCCAGATATCCTTCAGTGCGATTCATCTACTGGAGTCTCTTCAGCCTATATGGAGATCTTAAGGAAGGTCTGCTTTTCCTCACCCAGCCATAATCACACTTTCCAGCAGTTCTCAGCCTAGCACCAGCCTGCCACCTGTTTCCTTTGCACCACTCTGGACTCTTGTCTGATTGACATAAGTCTTGTGCTCGACGTCAGTATTGCCACAAGTTCACATGAGCAAGCTTACAGTGGTCTGAAAGCTTCTGTTTCCCCATCTCAACTGGTGTGAACTCATGGAGCACTGTAATTATAGCCAAATATACATGTTTGGAGAGATCATACATCCTAGAGAAAACCTTGTCTGTGTCATATCTGTAGACAAATGAAATTTCTTATGATATCCTGAATGTGGATCCTTATATTTACAAACAAGTATACACTATACCACTCATCAAAGAAGCTTCTTTGCAACTGATGATGGTTACTTCAGAGTTCTACAACTGGGCACACATAGAGAATATAAGTTTGAGAAATGCCCACCGCTAGGTGACATATCTGCAGTGGAACTTCTACACCTAAGACTCACAGAACATAGTGAAACAGGGGATGGGGAGAATACTAATGCATTCATCAACTCCCACCAGCAAAGCTTCCTCATACCAGAGTGTGTGTCCTTGATAGGACTTCTATATTAAACCTCATCCATCCACAGCTCAAACTGCATATATTTTAAAGCTTTCTGCTCTGACTTTTTTCTTCCAACTCTGTAAATTTGACTAAAAGCAGCAGGCAATAACCATGACAGCCTGAATATTATACCATCTTGAAATCTCCTCCTCCTAATAAATTAGCCCATTTAAAATTCAGCCTTAATCAAAATTTCAGAATCCCAAATATCACCAACTTCTGTCAGAATGTTGCCAGCATTCTTGTTTCTATCTGAAACATGAGTACGGTCTCTTGTCTATTTCTGTCAGCATTCTGGTCTTACGAATTCTCACCAGAATTTCCCATTCAGCTCTTTGTAAAGCATTCTAAGACTTTTAGCCTGCAGCTCTACACTCGACATTCCTCCTCTACACCGGTTTCAAGGCCTAAGAACCGCATGGCAAGTTATTCACAGCAATGAACCCACTTAGTACCAATTTTGTGTACTAATTTTCTTGTTACTATGGTAAGTTATTTGATAGAAAAAACTTAAGATAGAAACAACTTAAGAGATGCAAAGTTTGTTTCACAGTTCCAGATAGATTGAGTCTACTATGGGGTAGAAGACAGGGCAGATCCCCTGTTCTGGCAGTGGGCCTGTATGGCGGAGAGTCCTTACGTCTTGGTGGATCTGGAAACTGAGAAAGCATGTCAGAACCAGAGGTGGGTATAGACTTAAAAGGCCGGTCCCTAGTGCCTACTTCTTCATGTCCCTCCACATCCAGCACTACAAACTTCATAGGTTGCCTTCCTTCAAGCTTAAAGCAATGAGTTTCCTTGTACCTAACTACCCAAGCAGTAGTTAGCTTTTTCTTCCTCCATTGTTACTTGTCCATGAATAATAATAATGGTAATTACTATTATTATTTGGCGTTTTTGAGACAGAGTCTCCCTGTAGCCCCAGCTGGCCTGGAACTCACTGTGTAGACCAGGCTGGCCTTGAACATTGTTGAGATCTTGTTTTTATGTGTATGAGTGTCGGCATGTATGTATGCGCATCATGTATATACCTGGTCCCACAGAGGCCTGAACTGGAGTTACACATGGTTGTGAGCCTCCATGTAGATGCTGTCGTCTACAAGAACAGCAAATTTTCTTA
Source organism: Eospalax fontanierii (assembly GCA_035773235.1). Taxonomy (NCBI): domain Eukaryota; kingdom Metazoa; phylum Chordata; class Mammalia; order Rodentia; family Spalacidae; genus Eospalax; species Eospalax fontanierii. Next base: position 11,075,808 of record CM069544.1, on the reverse strand, counting down.
ACCTCTGAGCTGTCTCTCCAGCCCCATGTCTGTGAATTTTAAGAAATAATTTGTATTATCAGAATTCCATTTTGGTCATGGGCTTTGAATTTTGCTAATGACCTAAGTTTCTTCTGAAACCATTAGAAAGTAAACATGTTTAGGATTTTTAATTTTTTTAAAGCCATAAAACCAATTTGCTCATTTTCTCGTTTTTAGGTGAATCTGACTTTTATTCTCAAAATTGAGGCAGTCTCCAGGGAAAGTAGGTGTAACTCAAGTAGTAACTCAAGTATCACATCACTGCTGCAGTTAGAAGCGAGGATACCTGATTCCTTAATCAGTAGTCTTATTCCACTGTATTGCTTCCCCGACCTAAACTATGGTATCTGCACTGCTCTGATTGAAATAGGTTAAACAGGTGAAACTTGCAAACAGTGGAACTTGAATGAAATAAGCTAGCCAGGCGAGGGCTAATCCAGGTCTGTGGACATGGAAAGACCTATACTGCAACAACTGAACAGTTGAAGTTTCATACTTCTCATCCTTGTAAGCCAGATGCAAGAACACAGTCATGAGAATTCTTCAAGTGCAAGGCTTAAGATGGCTGTATATAATTTATACGTTAGCTCTTTTTGTTTGCATATCTTTACTAAACTTTTTTTTTTTTTTTAATCTTGGGCAATGGCTTTAGGGTTGAGAGTTTGGGACTGATCCCCTGTCTTCTCAGATAAGTCAGCTAATTTGGAAGTTAAATAGTATAGTGAAACAGATTACCCGTCTGCAATGTTCTTTTGTTTATGATGTTGACCATGGGGGCAGGGATGTTTATGTAGTCATTAACACATCCTTTGTAAAGGTGCACCTTTGGAACCGTTGTTTAGAGCTGTGAGTGCAACAGGAGTTAAGAAAGAGGATCTCCTAGCCAGCTGAACAAAGCAGTGGCAGGTATTGTCACCAATTTGCACTGAATTCCAGGATCACAGAATGTGTATTTTAAGCATAAACTTGAGTTGCCACAGCTGTCCTTTGTTAGGGTGGTTGACTTAATTCTGCACTCATTTGTTCTTCTGTATCCTACCCTTAGAAAGTATAGCTACATCCTTGGAAAATCCAGGACATAGGTATTTTCTGTATTGTGTATCTTGAAAAGAAATAGTGTATAGACTTATTGAGCAAATATCTGAGTATTCATGGACCCCTGGGTTGGATGTACTGACATAGGTACTGCTGCATGAAACTAAAATTTTAGTGATGGTAACAAATGATGAATGTACTAAGTAAAAGCTGGTTGGTCATTAAAGGTTGATACCTGACTTTTAAAAAGAGTTTGGAGTTCTGGTCTAGCATTTAAAGAGAATAGAAATTATCACTTGGTCCTCAAAAGTAGATAAATGGGTCTGGAGAGATGACTTTAGTGGTTAAAATCATTGACTGCTGTTACAGAGTCATGTAACAGAGGACCCATGTTTGGTTCCCAGCACCCCACATGGTGACTAACAACTATCCATAACTCCAGTTCCAGGCAATCCAACACTGGACCTCTGCAGGCTTTGCATGATATGGGTGCATTTACATACATGCAGGCAAAACACTCATGTGCATAAAACAAAAATAAAAAATGTAAAAAGTAGATAAACAAAAGCAACTCTCAAATCTGTCAGGGAATAGAGGTTAAAGAAGGACTCCACAACCACAAACCTTGCAGTGCCTGGGGAGTCAGACCTTAAACTGTAATTGGTAAATTGCTAGAGGTACAATGCAGATCCGTTTAAAATTGTCTTGGGAATGTGGTGATGGATATGATAATTTGCCTATGGAAGTTGTAATATATATAAACACATATACCTTGAACATTCAATTACTAACAAATATTTAAAAACTTAACTCCACGGGAGTGGGGGGTCACCATTTTTTTCTTAAAGTTTAACTCTTAGGAGCCCATACTAGGGTCTCATTGCGGATACTGGAAAAAAGATGCATCATGAAGAGGGAGAAAGGAGTGATCTGAAATGCTCATACTACTGTTTTCGACGAGGCCACCCTCTCAAGAAGCTTTTTCCAGAGCTTAACCAATCCTGGGAAAGGGAAACAACCAACTTCAGGGACCTCTAGCTCTCCATGTAGAAGGGAAATACTCTGTACTAGCCTTCCTATTTCAGTAGGAAAGGAGGGGAACCAACAGAGCCTTGCAGCAAGGCCACCAAAAGTCTCGGACCTCCTCGTGGGACTGCAGCATGCCTTCATGAAATTGAAAATTTATTTCCCTTCACCCTGCATATCACAGGCATACCAAAAGGATAAAATCACTATCCATCAGAACCAGGCTCAGATATGATGGAGATGCCAAAATTACCAAACCAGTAATTTAAAATAACTGTGGTTAGTATGCTAAGGGCTCTGAGAAAAGAAAACAGATAAGCACAGAGATATAAAGACAGAGACAGATTCTCAAAGAAGAGTCGAACACGAGAAATCAAACATTTTGAAGAATACTTTTGATGGATTCATGGTAGAGTGGATGCAGCTGAGGAAGGAATTGGTGAGCTTGAAGATGTGTCAGAAACTTTATAAATGATAAAACTGAAAGAAAAAATATAAGAATTATGAGACAACGCAAAGACATTCAATGGAAGACAAGAAAAGAAAGTGTACTCAGAAGTATTTGAGTGATAATGACCGACGCAGATTAAAGTAGCTCAGAGAATACCAAGCTGAATAAATGCCCCCAACTCTGCACGTAGGTGTCCTGTATTCAGATGGTAGAAAACTGAAAAATTTTGAAAGAAGCTCAAAGAGAAAAATCTTATATTGAAGTAATGAGAATTACATCATTTTTTTAAAGAAACTGTAAGAAGAGAATCTATTAAAATATTTAGTGTTGAAAGAAAACCAGACTCTAGAATTGTGTACTTTCTGAAATTACCCATCAGAAAGAAGTAAGGCTGGGGAGCACACAGTAGAGCCCTGGAGGTCCTGGGTTTGATTGCTACCAATGGTAAAAAAATTCTCAAGGTAAAATTGAGGGAATTTGTCAGCAGTTAAATGTTAAAAGGGTCCTAAGATGAAAAAATAGAGGTAAAAAACTAGAATCTAGAAAAAGAAACAGAAGGAGAAATGAAGGTAAGAGAAAATGCTAGAAGAAATAGTTTTGTGTGTGTTTGCATACATTTTTTGTTTTAATATACCAGCTAAAATAATTGGAAAATTTAAAAATAGCTCATCGTTCTTAATTTACCTATTTGTACAAAATAATGACAGCCATAGCATATTCCATGAGTCTAGCACATGGTCAAGTGCAGTGAATCACAGCATGTTGTCAGGGACAGGAATGAGGCGCTGATACTCTGTCACGGTGCTCGCTCTCCTCTTGTGGTATGAGTGTTATCTGAAAAGTGGGCTTGGATATGTCAGAGGTGTCTACTGCAAACTCAAGGGCAACCACTAGAAAATGTGAAGAGAGATACTTGTAGTACGAGGGGAAGGAAATGGTGCATAAATGCTCAGTCTAAATGCACTGAAAGTGAAAGACAAGGAGGAAAGAAGGGGAGGAAATGAAAGGGGAAAAAGATTTAGAGAAAATTGTCAGAGGTAAAGGGGCAATATCTAATAAAAGGTCAACTTTAGAAGATACAATCGCCAATGTGTCAGTGGCCAAGAACAGGTCATCAAAATATGTAAAGGAAAAACAACTGCAGGATTCTAAGTTGGAAACTTCACCTCTCTATTAGAAGTACTAGATCTCAAACCACTTCTAAATAAGAGTTTTTTTTTTTTTTTTGACCCATGTGCTTTTGAATTTCCTTTAAAAATTGTACTAAATGAAAATACAACTTGTCAAAATGCTTGGAGCATGCTGAATGCAGACTATAGGGATACATAAAGCATGTGTGTCTGCCTGAGAAAACTAGGAAAAGAGCAAATTTAGTCTATAATAAGCAGAAGAAAAGAAAGAGTAGATATCAATGAAATTGAAAACAGGAAGTCAATAGAGAAAATCAAACAAAAACTAGTTATTTGAAAAAATTAGTAAGCTGATAAGCTTCTGGAAGTCCCCACACCCTTAAATCCCTGGAGCAGAAATACGGCAAGGGCATCACTACAGCTCCAGTGGAGTAGTCAAAAGAAGGGTAACAGATACGATGAAAACCTGTAAGCTCTTCCAACTTCACAGCTAAGCTGAAACGGCCCATTCCTTGAAAGATGCAGTGTGTCAATGCACGTGCCTACTAAAGAAATTGAGTCAGTTTTTGCCAACCTATTTAGTAGGATTCACTAATGATCTGCAGCAAATATCTAAACAAAAAACAAAACCTTAAATGGTTTATAAAGCCAGTTTTCTACAGTCTTTTCCAGAAGGCAAAAATGGGGCAATGCTTCCTCATTCTTGGGATCAGAATTACCCCAATGCCAACTTCAGACAAAGCCCCTACATGAAAGATTACACACAAATATTTTATGATTATTGATGCAAAAATCTGTAACAATATTAAATTGAATCCAATAATGTGTACAAAGAATTATACAACATGATCAAGCATTATTTATGTCAGATACACAAGACTTTCCAACATTAGAAAATCGCTCGCTTAGTATAATGTATTACATCAATAGGTTAGGAAGAAAAATAGCACATGATCATATCAGTAGATGCAGAAAAAACACTTGATAAAATCCAGCACTCCTTCGTGATAACTTCCAACAACTGATCTCTCCAAAGGAGCAAAGACAAGTCAGTGGAGTAAGGTAGCCTTTTCAGTGGTGTGGGAACTACCCATCTATCTGTCTACCTATCTTTCTCCTGACATATCTAATCAAATCTAAATCACAAAAAAAAAACCTCAAGATGGATCGTATACCCATACATAAAATCTCAAACTATAAACTACTGACTGGATGGAGAGGCAAAGGACCTGGAATGCCGACACAGTATTGAAGGACAGGGTAAAGTCAGAGAGCTACCCAGCTTAAAGACTTGCTGTGAATTTGAGTCTGAGAGAAACTAAATGTCTTTGAGTCTGGCAATTTGTTTAGATACAATGCCAAAGAAATTATGGAGTGTCATTAAATTTAAGAGAATGAGAAAACAAACTACAGATTGAGAGAAAGCATTGATGGAATGTATCTGATAAAAGACTTGTATTCAAGATATACAAGGAACTCTTAAAATTCAACATAAGGGAGCAACCCATCAAAATAGGGGCAAACAATTTAAACAGACAACTCAGAGGATACTCAGGTGACAATTAAACTGAAAAGATGGCCATCAACATCCACCATTAGGGAATTTCAAAATAAGATGTTCCCGCAGCCCTATTAAAATATCAAAAAGAAAAAATACCAATGCTAGAAAGTAGTGCTCCAGAAAGTCTTCTTTTTGGTGGTGGGAATATAAAAATGGTACAGTCATTTTGGAAGATAATTTGTCAGTTTCTTGCAAAACTAAGCACATTCTTACCATCTTACTTTCTTGAGTATTTGTCCAAGTTGAAACGAATGTTCACATAAACCACTCTTGTTTGCTTATAGCTTCTTTATCCATAATTGCCTAATTTGCAAGTAACCAAAATGTCTTTCAGTGGGTAAATGAACAAACTATACATCCTGCAGCAGCTCTAAGAACTTAATGAGTACCTTTCCAAAGTTTCTTTTTTAATTTAAAATTTGCATAAGAGCCTAGGGAGATGGCTCAGTGAATAAAACACATGCTTTGCAAGCATGAAGACCTGAGTTCAAATCCCTAGAGCCCATGTAAAAAAAAGCTGGGTATGACCTGTGGACCTGTAATCCCAGCCCTGGGGACAAGGGTAAAAAAGCTGGGTATGACCTGTGGACCTGTAATCCCAGCCCTGGGGACAAGGGTAAAAAAGCTGGGTATGACCTGTGGACCTGTAATCCCAGCCCTGGGGACAAGGGTAAAGACAGCTGGTTCCAGAGAGCTTGTTCCCAGCTACCTTGGCTAAAATGGTGAGCTTCAGATTCAGTGAAGGACCATGTCTCAAAAGCTAAGGTGGAGATGAAGGAAGATGCCAAGGTCCTTGGCCTCTACCAGAGTGTACACGGCACATGCACCCATATATGTGCACGCCTTCCCTTCTCCCCGCCACTTTGCACTAAGGTATTTTTTAATAGTTCTTCTTTTCCTGCTGAGAAGTTGTTTTATCTCATGAGTTTATATCTGTATTCCCTTGTAACCTAATTATAACAATGGTTTAAATTCTGCTGAATAATCACATCACAGGTCTCCACTTAGGCTTTTGTTCATTTCTCCCCTTTGATATTTTCTGTTTTGTATGTTTAGTAAATTTGGATTTTTATCTTGGGCATGAGTATTAGTCCGCAGTCTATACAAATCTAGTTAGTTTATTTTCATGTCACTCAAGATAGTTGGTTTCAGATCATAAGTGGTCACTAGTCCCAGTGTGCAGCCTTTCTGTTGCAGCCTTCTGTGGGTCCCAGGCATGTACAGCTCTGAGGCCAAGCCCTTTCCTACTCTCTTGGAGTTCCCCCTTGCACTCGGCCTGCCAGGAAGCTCATCTGCCATTCATTCGTCCAGAAAGACTGGTTCCTTTTCAACGTTTAATCAGTCATGATCTGCCACTTAGTTCCTCATGAAGGAGGCCATCCTTAGCTCCAGAGGTGAGGTAAATATTAGAGTAAGGAAGAATATCTGGGTCTGGTCTCCAGCCCTGCTGGTCCGTTACACACACACAAGGGGCTTCCTTTTCCTATTCCTCATGCCAGAAAAGAACTCTTTCCTCTCTAAGTTCTGAAATGTTGCCGAACATTTCCCCAACTTGAAACACTGGTGGCTGAGCCAAGAGAGTGAAGAGGAGGAAAATGAAGAGATAATTCTTCCAGAGTCTTTCCGCATTTTCTACCCACAGTGGACCTATTCCCACTTCTCTGATCACAGAAACAGAAATGGAGTTTATCTTTTTCAGTTGCTCACACTGGCTGTTCAGCTCTAATCAGAGACCTGGTAAGTCAAACGAGAGATAAAAGTAAAAACAGTTCCATGTGGGTTTTTTCAGTTTTTGCTTGCCTTTTAAAAATACTATTTTTTATTTTATGTATATGAGGGTTTGGCCTGCATTTATATGTGTGTGCGTGTGTGCATATATATATGCACACACATCACATGCATGCAATGCCTGTAAGAGGCCAGAAGAGGGCACTTGTACCAAGAGTTATGGTCACTTACTAGCAGCCATATGGGAATCAAACTCAGGTCCTCTGCAAGAGCAGCCAGTGCTCTTAACCACTGAGCCATCTCTCTACCCTGTTTGCCCTGCTGGTGTTTAATTCTTAGGTAGTTGACTATTTGGTGACAGAGAGTGAGCCTGTGATAGATTTGCCTGATAATATCTGTTGCCAAGACTGGGTATATCTTTTAAATTTTCTGTTTTGTCTTTTATCTCCACATGATCAGTCTAGGGGGTATTTTTGAAATCTGACCTTAGATTATCATCATTGTTGGAAATATTTTTTTGCTTTTTGAAAAGCTCCATTAGTATTTGAGAATCTGCAAGGCCAATATAATAATTCCTCTCAGAGTCTTTAATGCAAAATTGGAATCATGTCATTTGTACAATTATGTCATCAATGGATCTGACTCATTGAAGATACCAAGTATTTTTGTGAAATCAAAGCTCTAATATACATGCATTCCAGTTCAGTGTTCTGGTTGCACAGCATAGGAACCACCTGGAAAAATAAGAAGTAGTGTGTGCTGTAGAGTCACTTGGAATCAAAGAAGGAAGAAATCTACTTTCATTTCAGCTTCACAGTGTCAAAATCTGAACATTGGGGTGCTGGAGACATCAAGGTGCCTTCTTTTTTGATGTTCATTGAGAACTATATGGCTCGTCATATCTGTTACTCTGTGGTTTTGCTTAATCCTCTTTGTTGTGTGTGTGTGTGTGTGTGTGTGTGTGTGTGTGTGAGAGAGAGAGAGAGAGAGAGAGAGAGAGAGAGAGAGAATCAATCTGCTTTGTTCTGATAGTATCGAGCTGCATCAACCTTGCCCAAAGCCATTTCTACCCGTGGATTGAACCAAATTTCATTTACCAGAATCAATCCAATTCTGTTCTATGTAACTAGAGTGGGCTCTAGTTATGAAAGAAAGTAAACAACATCAGCCTGTTTCTCTGGTTTGTTTCCTCAGCTTTACGAGCCTGATTCCCTTCCATTTCTCTGACCTTTCTACTCCTGCAGTCTAGTCAACAACTGATTCTAGATCAACACAGTTAGGAATCCTGCTTTGGAATTGCTTCCAGAGGAGATGATTCCTAGTTTTCATCTGTTATAAATTTTTGCCTATATGACCCGGTTGATAAGTGTCCTTGTTAAGCCCAGTTTGTCAGGTTTCTGACTGTTACTGGTGTTTGTACCTGTTCTCCGGCACAAGCAAGAGAAATGGCCTTGTGCATTTCTTTCCAGTTACGAGCAGCTCAAAACACCAACTTCCACTCTTCCACATCCTTACCTCTCACATTCAAATGTAAGAAGGATATGTCAACCCCACTAAAGCAGTGGCTCCCAGTTTCATTCTGTGTTGCTTTTACTTATTTCATGTGATAGTTTATTAACAATCCACCTCTCAAACAGGCACATCTTAAGATCTATTTGAATCCATCCCAGGAATATTCAGATTGATAATGGACAAAGTATTGCTAGTTAGACAACACACAAAATCCTAATGTACATAGAAAACCTATTGAACCAATCCCTGTGCTGATATCCCTTCTGTGTTTCCACACATTTGTCTTCCATTTAAAAGCATGTGTGAGGTGTGTAAAATGATTTTCCTGTTTCCATTGGAGGAAGCCTAGGGCCAGAGAAGTTAAGCAAACAATTGCCATTAAATGGCAGAAGCAGGACTAGAGCTTAGATTTATTTTATTCCAAAGTCCAAATTATTAATGGCTCACTTGAATTACTTCTCAGGACCTGTCAGGCAGATCAGGCAGGGGTTCCTTTAGGAAGGAAGGGTTTGTGCTTGGTGTTGTTGATTAAGGAGAATGGAAAAATGATCATTTTTAGTGAGTAGTCATAGCTAAACTCCTCTCTCTCTCTCTCTCCCTCTATCTCTCTCTCTGTCTCTGTCTCTCTCTCTCTCTGTACACATTTCGGGCACAATGTCTCCATGGTTTCTTTGAGCAAACATGAAGTGTTATTCGCTTTATCTAATTAGATTAATGGAATGTTAGCTTAAGAGTTATTACTGTTGGTGACGTGCCTCCCTTTAGACTGACAGGCTGGTACCTCTATCTCACATGCCATGTGTAAGAACCAGTAGCAACTGCTCACCATAACCAATTCAAGGGTTGCTTTTGCCCATATGCCTGAAGAAAGCGGGCTGTATAGCTGGCTGCGCTGGGACAGGCACTAATCTGTAAGGACTGTCTAAGAAGCCCAAGGTAGCTGGTGATATGCTTCATATGCGTGCACAAACTGTTTAAGTAGAAACACAAACATCCTTCAGAGTGAGGGTGCAACAAAGAACCTGCTGGGAGCTCAACTTCCCTTGGCATCCTCAGGGTAGACTTGATCCTGACACTCACTGATGTCGTTCTGGACACCTAGCGTAAATTTCCAGGCCAGGGCTGATATTTTAGAAAGAGAGACAAACAGTGATAGGACTTGTTGTTTGAGCTTGTGAGTAGCCACCGAGATCTGGAGTCATGAGACGCGGTAAAGAAGACAGTCCCACAGAGCAGCAGCCCTGGAAGAGACCTTTCCCTCTGACTCCCATCAACTTTCTATTATGATAGGATTCACAAGAGCTCCAGAAAAGGAAAAAGAAGATGAAGGAATTAAACCATAGCTCAAATAGAAAATAGATTTTCCTCTAGTGACTCCCTCCTTCCCCCTTGTCTACAAGATAGTGAGTCGACATATGTTTGTGGCTTGCTATAACATTTGGTAGCAGCTGTGTGCATGGCATGATCAGTAGTTGGGAACATTGTGTTCCACACACCTACTCATCATATTAAGATGGGTGAGAGTGTGTTTAAGTTCTTGCTCTCTCTCTTTCTCTCTCCTCTCTCTTTCTCCTCTCTCTCCCTCCCTCTCCCCCCACCTCTGAAATATTTGTTTGAAAGAGTTTTGACATAGTCTAAGAGAACAGGCTCTTGGGTATATGGGAATTTTTTTTCCTAGACAATCAAATCTTCCAAAATAACAGACAAGCAAAACCCTAAACCAAAATAATAGTAGTAGTAATAATAAATACTATCACTCAGCTCTCTATTCTTGTTAGACTGAAGTTACCATCAAAGTAAGTGTATTAATTACTTTTCATTGACGAAACCACATACCTGACAGAAGCAACTCAAAGGAGGGGTCATTTATTTTGGCTCATAGTTTGAGGTTTGGTCCAGGGTGGCTTGGCTCCATGCAGTTGAAGGGAAGATCTTCATGGCAGACAAGAAGCAGAGAGACTGTGGCAGGGACAAGGACTTTCCTTTAGCAGTCTATTAGTTACTTTTCTCATCGCTGTGACAGAATCTGACAAACAATTGAAGGGAGAAAAGGTTCATTGTGGGGCACACTCTACAGGTATCCAATCCGTCCTGACAGGGAAAGCATGGGCAGAACGCTGCTGTGCTGATCACATTGTATTCACAGTCAAGAGGCATAAAGAATATCCAGCAAGGCTCCATCTCCTAAAGATTCCATAACCTTCCCAAACAGTGCTGCCAGAGAGATGAGAGCCAGTTGTTCAAACGAGTCCATGTGAGGCATGTCACATTCAAACCACATCAAAAGCTCATTGACTTACACTCTTAAGATAGGCCCCATTTCTTAAGGTTGCCACAGCATCCCAAAATAGTGCCACCAGTGTGGGCTCAAGCCTTCAGCACGTGGCCTGTGGAAGACATTTCATATTCAGGCTGTAAGAATAAGGCTGAGAAGACAAGATATTGTCTGACACTGTAATTTCAGACATAATTCAAGGACAAACAGATTGTTTAGCTTAAGCCACATTTGACTTTTTGGTAAAGGGTTTAGCTGATAGCTAAATAATAGCCTCATCTACTAATATGTATCTTTTAGGGGTTAAAAAAAGAAAGAGAGGATCCTATCCTATATCCATGAGTTCAGCCAGGTAGCTAGATTCTAATTTGGGACTGAAACACTAGCCATGTTGGCCATCTGCTTGTGGGCTTGCTACCTTTCTGGTATCTAAGTCATAAGTAGAATTAATTTATTCATTCATCACACAAACACTTAACAAGTATTCATACTAATATGCATTATATTTTAGTATTTATTCAATTACTCATTTATTTGTTATAAATGCAAGTGCCAGACCCCACATTAGTCCTACTGAATCTGAATTCACAAGAGGTCTGGTCCAGAAACAAAATGTTTAATTACTGATGGGTGCTGGGGATGGAACCCAGGGCCTTATACATTTATTTTCTTGGGCAATGTGACACACTGGTCTGTTCAGAATGATTGTTGGTCTGGCAATGTTTCTCTGCTCAACACTGGTTCTCTTTGTTAGCACAGGATGAAATCTCTAAAAATTACCAGCCAAAAGTAATGGTATCACGTGGCTCTTCCAAGCTTACAGACACTGCCTCTGTGTGAAAGGGTGAGAACCCTGGGAGGTAAGGAGGGCTGAAGGAAGAACTCTGTGTGAACTGACTCCAGTTCCATCTACAGTCTTGAGAATGCATGCTAGGTTCTTAGCAAAAAGACTGTTGTTTCTACTGACAGTTGTGTGTCCCTAGCTTCTTGAACGACTATTTCTTTTTGAGATGGTGACTTGAAACCTAGGAATTAAGACACCAACTGGGAAGCATTTAGGAAATATGATAAGAAGTACCATACACACGCTAGTTCCAGAAATTTCAAGAAAGGAAATGCTGTGGACTCTGTTCATCTCCAGGCCCTTTAGAATAATAGGAAGGAGAGCAGTGAGCTAGAAACTGGCATGGAAATGGGAGGTGCTTTCCCAAGACCTAGTCAGTGTTTGAACAGCACAGGGAAGCCTATATGACACAAGCCTTTGACGTTTACCTCTGTTAACATTCACACTTGAGGTTTGGGGATCTTAGTGCTGTACAAAATTGAATACAGCCACCTTTCCAAATGAACACCTTGGCAATGTTCTGCATCTACCGAGACTCAGCAGAGATTTGAGTAAAGACAGGAACAAGAGACCCAATGGGGCCTGGGGGAGCGTTCTAGCTTTTAGGGTTCCTTGAAAGTCTTAGAAAGTCTTCTCAAACCAGGACTGGAGCAGAGGCCATCTGTTGGCGTAAAGACTGGGAGGAAAAGGTGCTGAATTCAAGCAAGTACCTAAGAAATACTTAGCAGCAGCATCAAATACTGTGCCACTGGTGGGGGCTAAAACATCAGCTGTGGTTGAAGGTCAAGGTCATTCATCTAGTTCTCAGTCCCCAGCCAGACTTGAGCCTGCTGCACCTTGATGCCCAAAGAGGTGTCTGTTTAGTCCTAAGTTGGAATTCCAGCTTAGATGACTGCATAGAGAATTTTGATTTAGTGTTTTCTTAAGGCTGACAGTATTTCTTTAGTTGTAATGTCTCTTCTTCTGACATTCTCTAACCTCCTGGGCTTCATCCCTGATCTGCTTGCTGCTCATCTGGAGTGCTGGTACTACTGAGTGCTAACATCCGTGGGAGGACATTGAACAGTCTTGGAAAACATTGCCATTTACCCCATGTTCCTGCTATTCTTATCAGAGAGGGCAAAGAAAACACCCCCTCTTTCTTGGCCAGCAGCCTGCTCTTACTGGGAGAATTTAGGTGGGTGTGGGGGGGTGGTTGAGGAGCATCTCAGTGGGGTGTTCAACTTAAAATGTTTTTCTTCTTTTAAAGTGTGAGAAGCAATGTATTAACAATACATGTAACAAACAAATCAGGGTGATTAACATTTCTTTTTTAAGTTTATTTTTATTTTATATTATGAGTGTTATGGCTGCACTATGTAAGTGCACTGGTGTGCCAAGCCCATGGAGGACAGAAGAGGGTGTTGGAGCCCCTGGATCACCATGTGGATTCTGGGATTTGAACCCGGGACTTCTGCAAGAACAACCAGTGCTCTTCATCACTAAGCCAACTCTCCAGACTTGATAGTTAACATTTCTATCTCCTTAAACATGAAAAACTGTTTTGATTAACACAGAACTGTGCACATTTGTGGGGTGCAGTGTGATGCTTCAAAACATGCACACAGTATATATCGATGAAAACAGGGTGATTGGGTTTCCCATGTAAGTATTATTTTGTGGCACTCCTCTTTTAGCTCTTCATGAAATAGCTGTATCTCAACAAACTCATAATGATTCCCAGCAGTTCAGAACTGGGCAACCCGAGTCAGGATCCAGGGCTCCCTCGAGTCTGCAGACGGTTAGGACAACGCCCCACTCTCTTTCGAGGCAGAAATACAATTTGTGCAACACGACAAAGTGCAATTTAAAAACTGGGTTCTTTTTTGCCTGAGCTTAGATCCAAACTTGCCCCCAGACAGGAGATGCAGGCAAAGGACCAGAGACAGAGGCAGTCGCTGGGCTTCCCAGGTCGCTTCCCAGCCGTGACCAGCAATGGCCAGCAGGTGTCAGTGCACCCACGTCCTGTCGCGGCTCACAGCTCATGCCTCCAGGACCCTTCCTCGCCGCGGTCTAGGGAGGCGCGGTGCAGACCCCAGGTCTCAAATGTGGGGGAGACTGGTGTGTGACTGAGAGGACTCGTGGCCGCCTCTTCCCCAAGTCTTCTCCTGGCCCGCTCACGGGTGGATGCAGTCCATTCCGCTCCAGGGGTTCCATAGTAACCTGCACCTCCTTCGTTCTCCAGGATCCCACCCACCTCCGCCTCTGGGAGCACCTGCGCTTGGCCCGGGACCGGGCTTTGCCTGCAACCCTAGAGAGGCTGCTTCTGATTCGAGTCTGAGCTCCCAGGCACCCCTCACTGCCGGAACCCGGTGCATTCTGGCGTGCCGGCCCTCTGCAGAGCCCGCCCGAAGCTGCTCGGCCAACTCCCAGCAGGGGCCGCCTCCCACTCCCTAGGCGCGCGCTCTCTCTCGAGACGCCCCTCTCAAGGTCTTTCCCAGTGTGCTGACCAGGCTGCGAGGCAATGCTCTCCGGGGTCCGAGTGGGGCGCGGGCGCTAGACCTCGGGAGGGGAGGCGCAAGGGGCGGAGGAGGGTCGACTTCCCACGTGGGGGCTGACGCGGGCTGCTCAGCAACGCCGGCTTGATCCTGGGACTATAAAACCAGTCCTCGGTTAGCGTCGCCGAGCAGCAGCGGCTCCCGCTTCTGTACAGACGCCCGGCAGCCGGCGCGCGCCGCCCGGCCCCGCAGCGCCCTTCCACCCCCAGTGCGGTGCCGCTGCCGAAACTCACGCTGTCCTCGGACCCCAGCCCGCCCTGCTGCGCTCGGCGCCCACCGAGCAGCCCACGTTTAGCAGCCATCCCTGCCTCTGTCGCGGCTCCAGGGGAGCCGGTCGCTCACCTGGTTCGGCCCTGAGGATTGGGGGCGCCTTCATGCGGCCCCCGCGCCTTTCACCCCGCCGTCGCCGCCCCCGAGCTCTGTGCGCTGCGCCCCAGCCCCAGCAGGGCGCGCAACTTTGGAAGTCCCGCGGCGGTGTGGGAGGAGGCAGAGTCCGCGCCCTCTGCCCGGGTCCGGCCCAGCCCGCCTGGGGGCAAGCGAGAGAGTCGGGAAACGCTTCAAGGATTTAAGGAGACAGACCTAGGACCCGGAGCACGCATCAACACCCCTCGGCTACCTCTTGGGGTAAGACTTCTTGCTTTCGCTCTGCTCAAGAGTCAAGGTATAGATGTCTATTTAAATACATTTCTATAATTTCCTGACAGCTTTCCAAGTCATCAGGCCAACGATGATTTCTGTTTTCTCTTTCCTTGAAGAACAAATCCCTCTGTAACCACCACCTGGCCCTACTCTCTCCTGCCGCTTAGAAATAAAACTTGGCTGTGTTTAAGGAGCTCACAGGAGCCTGAAAGGGAGATCTGGTTGGTGCCAGTTTGCGGGAGTCAGCCCATGGACTATTAGTGGTCCCCCGCTTGGGCCTGGGTTCCTTGCGGCTCTCTCCCTATGTGAAGCGCTGTGGGGCGAGCTGGGCGCTGGAGGAAGAGGAGGACCCACGGACTTGGGGCCGGAAGGCAGCTGGCAGCTGGCAGCAGGCCCAGGAGAACCGGCACCCGCGTTCATGTTCCACCAGGAGCAGCCACTGGCCGAGGGCAGCTTTGCGCCCATGGGCTCCCTGCAGCCGGACGCCGGCAACACCAGTTGGAACGGGACTGAGGCGCCCGGGGGCGGCACCCGGGCCACCCCTTACTCCCTGCAAGTGACACTGACGCTGGTGTGCCTGGCTGGCTTGCTCATGCTGTTCACCGTGTTCGGCAACGTGCTGGTCATCATCGCCGTGTTCACCAGCCGCGCTCTCAAAGCTCCCCAAAACCTCTTCCTGGTGTCTCTGGCCTCAGCGGACATCCTGGTGGCCACGCTCGTCATTCCTTTCTCGCTGGCCAACGAGGTCATGGGCTACTGGTACTTTGGCAAGGTGTGGTGCGAGATCTACCTGGCGCTCGACGTACTCTTCTGCACGTCCTCCATCGTGCACCTGTGCGCCATCAGCTTGGACCGCTACTGGTCCATCACTCAGGCCATCGAGTACAACCTGAAGCGCACGCCGCGCCGCATCAAGGCCATCATCGTCACCGTGTGGGTCATCTCGGCCGTCATCTCCTTCCCGCCGCTCATCTCCTTCGAGAAGAACGGCGCTGGCGGCGGGCAGCAGCCGGCCGAGCCGAGCTGCAAGATCAACGACCAGAAGTGGTACGTCATCTCGTCGTCCATCGGATCCTTCTTCGTGCCTTGTCTCATCATGATCCTGGTCTACGTGCGCATCTACCAGATCGCCAAACGCCGCACCCGCGTGCCGCCCAGCCGCAGGGGTCCGGACGCCTCCTCCGCGCCGCCCGGGGGCGCCGAGCGCAGGCCCAACGGCCTGGGCCCAGAGCGCAACGCGGGCCCGGCGGGCGGCGAGGCGGAGCCGCTGCCCACCCAGCCTAACGGCGCCCTGGCGGAGCCCGCGCCGGCGGAGCCGCGCAACGGGGACGCCCTGGACCTGGAGGAGAGCTCGTCCTCCGAGCATGCGGAGCGGCCCCCGGGGCCCCGCAGGTCCGAGCGCGTCCCGCGCAAGGGCAAGTCCCGGGCGAGCCAGGTGAAGCCCGGGGACAGTCTGCCGCGGCGCGGGCCGGGGGCGCCCGGGCCCGGAGCTTCGGGGTCAGGGCCTGGAGAGGAGCGCGGCGGGGGCGCCAAAGCCTCGCGCTGGCGCGGGCGGCAGAACCGCGAAAAGCGCTTCACGTTCGTGCTGGCTGTGGTCATCGGCGTGTTCGTGGTGTGCTGGTTCCCCTTCTTCTTCACCTACACGCTCATCGCGGTCGGCTGCCCGGTGCCCTACCAGCTCTTCAATTTCTTCTTCTGGTTCGGCTACTGCAACAGTTCCCTGAACCCGGTCATCTACACCATCTTCAACCACGACTTCCGCCGCGCCTTCAAGAAGATCCTCTGCCGCGGGGACAGAAAGCGGATCGTGTGAGCGCGCAGCCAGCCACTGGCCTACAGACTCGCACCCAACGCAGGCTCTGGGCATTGAGGGGTGCATCGACGCATGCAACCCCAGCACTCTGAAAACCAGGACTTGCCTGCTCCGTGTGTTTCCTGGCTTGGTAGGAGCTCAGTGGCCTCCTGGGGGCACCTTCTGTTCCTACACACCAAAAGAAGTTCTGGCTGAGGGCCACAGGCACCCTCTATTGTTGTTATGGCTGCTCCAGACCCACAGCCATTTTCCGGGTGGGCTACCCCTAATCAGTATTGTTTCCTAATGATATTGTCACCCTCTCCCCTAAGTCGACTCTCCCAGGGCTTGAGAGCAAGCACAGTACTGGAGAAAACATGACTGCCAAAGGGTTAATGAATGGCTAATTGCTTCCCTCAAAAAACCATTCAGGTCAACCTGCTAGCCCTTCTCCCACATCCTCGCTGTAAATATACACTATTTTTGATAACACACTTTGGAGTCCTCAATGTTGGCCTTGGTGTGATGTTGGAATCCTGGTTGTGAAGCTGCTGTCCAGGCCACCACAGATATGGGATTTATGTGTCCATGCCAAGCTCCCTTGCAATGCAAGCCCCTCTCTAGTGTTACTATGTCGCTCTGTGTCCTTTTCACCAGTAACTGGTGGCTGCCCCTCGAATGTGGACCTGCTTTGAGGTTTCCTGATAGGGAAAAGATTTCTGTTCGTTTTTTTCCTGTGTCTAACAGCATAATTGCCTTTTCCTATGTAAATATCACAGCAATGGACGAAGGCAGAAGGAAATAAACCTTTCTGAAGCCTTGCATCAGCCCTGTGTATAAAGCCATTATCCTCTGAGGCACTGTTTGCCCCAGTAACTCACTTTAAAACTGACTTTCCTGGTGTCCCTTCCTTCTCTGGGGCCAGTGCTTGAAGAAGAATATGTATGTTTCTATCTTGTATGTGTGTCAACTCCTCCCCTGTGAAAGCGCTGACTAAGGGGAAATCTTTTAGCTGCTGTTTTTAGAGACAGAGGAGTGGAAATTATGTGGAAGAAGCAAATCTGATACAATTTGCCCAAGGTAAACAGTTTGAGAAGACAAATGGGCCAGCCACACTGTACAGCTCCAGCCCCAAGAGCTCTTAGGTATCAAAGTATTGCCCTTCCCCCTGCTTTTCTGGCTGAGATCATGCCACTAACGAATTGCCAAAGTCAGGGAGGAGGTGGAGACTTTGTGTTTACAACCCTGTTTCTACATGTTTCAGACGGACAATGGAAAGCCTGTGCTCTGATTTCATTAAGGAAAAATTGTCAGCACATGTTGCTCATGACTATGGATTTTTAAAAAAATAAAGTTTACAGATCAAATGTGAAATAAATAATTAAATGGTCCTCCTGTCTGTCATTTAAGTTTCCGAAAGACTTAGGACTCTAGGATTATCTGATTTCATGCATATTGTAAGCTTATCTTTAAACCCAGGAGCAATAACAAAACTGCCATTCATGGTGTTCCCGATGTGCTGGCCACTGTTGTGGGTCTATTCCAGGTTCTTTAATATTTCCAAGAACCCCGTGAGATAATCATAATGTTATCCCCATTTTTCAGGTAAAGAAACTGAGCACACACCAAAATGACTTGCTCAAGTTAATAACTATGTAAAAACATTATATCTAGTTTCATCTGGTTGAAAGGTCTGTGCTCTTGTGACTTTCCAGAGTTAAAGGGTTGACGCCCTCAGAATACATTGGCCTGTACACAATGTGGGTATCCCTAGTGTGTGACTGTATCCCAAGTGTGTAGACAAACATGTGCACATACCCAAAAGTGTATGTCCCAACCTATGCGTATGCTTCAAAGTGTGTATCTTCCCTGAAGTGTGGTATGGATATCTGAAAGTCTGAAATCTACTCCAAATGTGCATCTTATGGTAAAGTGTATGAATAGACAATGTGGCAGATACTCCACAGCAGGTTATAAGCACCGAAATGTATAAATTGGTAGCCTGGACTATCTCTAGCCAAAGGCATGCGTCCTTATTGCCTTTCTCTAATGTCGGCATCTGCCCTGCTGCCTCTGAGGGTTCAAGACCCTCATCCTAAGGTTATAGCACTTTAAAGCTAGGAGAGTGGGAAGGATTTGAGAATCTCACCTCTTCATACCACAGTTGAGAGTGTCACTGGAAGTAACTTGTTTGAGATCCCACAGATGTGGTGGGGGAACTCTGGTCTTTGTCTACCTGAGTTAGGAAGCTGCTGAGCTGTATGTATGACTCTGAGGAAGGTCTTCTTCTGTGGCTGAATGGAGAGACACTTGTTGGGGAGCTGTGTTTACAGGGCAAATACAGATGACAGGATGTGGTTTTGGAGGAGAGCAGACTTTGTAGGTCCAGCTCTGAATGCTCCAGAGGTAGGTGCCAAGTGCCCTCTGGACATGCATGTGACATCCTAACTTCGATTTCTTTGCTGAAGGTGAAGACGTGTTTATGCAGAGCTCGGAGCTTGGGAGAGGAAGACAAAGGGATTTCAGAGGAGTTCTCTGCTACTTGGTCATCTGGGTCCTCCAACTCCACAGTTAGGAAGGTAGGCAGGCACTTGGCTACAGTGACTTTTGTTCAGGGGTTTCACAAGTCACCTCTTGGCCTGTAGCACCAAGGCTGGCTCTAGTTTGGCACTAAGACCTGCTTCTACCCCTCTTTGCTCCAGTCTCCAATCCCTCTCTGTTCTAGGGCACCCATTGCCCCAAAGGCAAACAGTGCCAGATAATAGGCCAGCCTGGCAGGCCTCTAGGACCAGGGCTATGTGTCACAGGCACGGGGCAGATAGACACACAGCTTGCTATTTGCTGGGGAAGTGTTTGCCTTGCCTGCACCTCCAGAGGTCAGCTGCTGCCTAGGGGGAAAATGTGGACAGTGGTGTGTGAGGAGAGCCTGACACCATGGCACCTCCATCCACTAGAGTAGCAGAGAAGCCTCAGAGACGAGCACAGCCTAGGAAAAGGGGGCATGAGGCAGGAGCCAGGCTGGGTTTCTGAATTCACAGCAGGACTCACGGTCCATTTTAAAGGACACAAGTAGCGGTTTACAAAGGTGTAGGGTAGGGGACAGAGAAGAAAGAAAGGGCCGCTACAGGGGTCTTAGCATAACGAAAAAACGATAGGACTGTGACCTCCATACCTTCCTCTCCATAGCATCTGCTTCCCGTTGTTTGGCCAAGAGAGTGGCTATGTGGATGAATCTCCTACTTCATGCAACTTCGCTTGGGGTATCAAAGTGCTTGGGCCTTGCCAGATTCATTCCCGCAAGGTCAATGGGTCTGAGGACGGCAGGGTCCTACTTTCAACTTGGATCCTCACATGGCCTCCTCTCTGAGGCTTTGTTCAAAGGCTCAGGTGAGATAATGAAATCGTGGTTTATTCAGGCGTTCCCTTCTCTATGACTCTTAATTCAATCAGAATGTGAAAGTCATGTGGCTTAGCCTCCTCGGCGCCCACATTGCCTGACCAGAGATCCCTGAATGCTGGTTGGTTATGTATCATCCCAGATGCCCTCTTCTCCACTCTTTCCCAGGCTTCTCTGTCTGGTACCATATATTTCCTCACATATTCTATTTGGTTGTAGGATGTAGGGAGTTGCTGATTGGTCCTAGACACCCACTTTGTGTGTGCTCGGCATTCAGCACCACACTAGGCACTGTGAGACAGTTTCCTTCCTTCCTGTGTGTACTGCATAAAAGTATTCTGTGTCCCTGTGGGAATTATTAGAGATCAGGTCTTTACCATCTTCTGGAAACTTTAGAACTGCACAAGGATGCCTGTGTGGCATGTTAGATGGCTGGACATCAGTGTCAATGTGGGAGGGGAGCACATGCATGCACCCTCTGGGAGCACTGGGCTCTGGAGGTGGGGTTAGGATGTTGTACCTCACTGAGGGATCACCACAGGAGAGGTGGGCCTGCTCCTAGCAGCTGAGCTGTGAGTCCAGTGTGGGGCAGTGACATCTGGGCCCAGCTCAGACCTTGCCTTTCATTTCTCCAACCTGTTGGTAGTGGTGGCAAGGCAAGCTCCTCTTGCCACTCAGGACATCTGTCAGGAAGGTTTTATTCCTGATCCAGGACCCCAGGCCCCTGTTCTCTCCAGATCCAGGGCTTACTCAATGCCAGGCTGGCCCTCCGGTCTCCACCCAGGGTTCTGCCAAGTCCAAAGTGGGTCTGAGAGTCTGTTCTGAGAAAAAGCCCCATTCTTAGCAGAGATTGGGCCTGCAGTGGGAACCAGGCCACATCACTGCACATAGTTACAAACACAAGAGTTTGCTTTGGAAACAGCATTGATCCCTTCCATTATCAGAAATCCTGGGGTTTAGAGTTCAATACAGAAAAGGGAATAGAGCCGGCTGGAAAGCAGGGAGATGAGAGTATCTGGAGGCTTCTAGTCCCAGTTTTGCCGTTTAGCAGCTGTGTGACCTTGAGCCCATCTCTTCAAGGGCTTTATGAAAGGAAACTCATTGGTTGGTCTAATGTTGCTTAGAAGTATGCTCTATGGAGTTAGGTAAATCTATCTTCGGTCTGTCTGTCTGTCCATCTATCTATCACAGATCTATCATTTTTATCTATAGCATTAATCTGTCACTACTTGTCATCCATCTGTCATTTATCTAGTGACTTTAGCAGGTCTGTTTGGTGACTTGGTATGCTGTGTTTCACAAATTGTAGAGCTTCTTATTTTATAGAGCACCTGTGAACACAGTGAGTCATGGTTTCTGGGAAATTTGGGCGATCCTGGGCTAAGGAATCTCTGGGACTTTTTCTGTTGACTTATTTTAAGATGATATGAAATGCCAAATTTATTCTCTCCTTCTGTTCCATGTATGTGAAACATGGGCAGGGACAGATCATGTTCTTCTTGAGAACAGATGGTCCCAGGGCCACTGGCCTCTCATTAAGGCTTGGATTTGAAGTGAGGGTCTGGTATTCAGATGTGGGCAAAGCCTGCCTGTATGTGTGTACGTGTGAGTATGTATGAATGTATGAGTGTATGTATGTATGTGTCTACATGGGAATGCTGTGTGTGAATATATATACACAGGTGTGCATATGTGCATGCATCTCCCAGTATGGACATCTTGGGCCACTTGGGTCTCCTGGAGTGGAAGATCTGGAATGTTGAAGGCAGGTATGCCTGTGTCAGAGGAGGAAGTCACAAGAGAGTCCAAGGGGGATGACGTTGGCTCACTGAGTCTAAGTGCAATGAGCCCCTCCCCAGCGGGCCCTGTGAGGCCAGAATGCCATCCCTGAGCAGGGCCACAGTGCTGAAGATCATCATGAAGGATGGTGGGCGTCTTGCAGAGGCCAACACTGGTTCTCAGTGGCATTTTCTTTAGCATCTGTGCTGTCCTGCTCTGACTACGAGGGTTTCTAGGGGAAGAGGGAGGCCAGGCTGGAGAGGCTGGTTGCAGTCTTTCAACCTTGGTCAAAACTGGCAGCTCCAGACCTCTTGACAATCTGGATCCGAGGGAACAAAAATAACGCAATGAGAAGAGGTGAGTGAAGGAGACTGAAGGGGCCTGTTCCCACGGTACAGGTAGAGTTGAGACGTCTCCAAGGGGCACAGTTGGAGTTTATCATCTCAAGGGGCCAGGTAAGGCAGCTTCTGCTCAAAGCATCATAGCTAAGGCTGCAGGGAGGGTTCTGGTAGGTGCTGCAGATGGAGAGTCATGCAGCCATTACCAGGCTGCATTTGGGCAGCAGGAGAATCAGGGAATGCACAACCTTGCCTCTCTCACTTCTGCAACTGGCTGTGTTGGCACCAGCCCTCAGTGGGGACTCAGAGAGCGTAGAAGGCAGTAAGCCAGCAGCTTCCAGGGTCAGCTTTCCAGGACGCAGCTTAGGCGGTCCAGTGCAGAACAGCTAACATAGAGTCCGAACCCAGGGAGAGGCATGAGAAGATTCGCTTGCTACACATAACCCTGCTGAGGTGACATGAGGTGATCAGGTTCTGACAAACTAGAACATAGAATAAGCAAACTTATTCTGCTGAGAATCTTGATGTTTACCAAGTAAGCTGTGTGTTTGAGGAAGTGGCTCTCATGTCTTACATACAGAGAAATAGAGTTTTCTGTATGCAGAATGCAGCAATGCTTATAAATAGTGGGACTACAGATAGACTTCCTGGTATGCAAGATAACTGGTGCCCTCCGTACTAAAGTTTTAGAAAAGGGAACTAACAATTTGTGGCAAAGCTTATGCCTGGAGTGTCTAAATATAGAGAAATCTTTTAATAAAGCATGCAGTTGTTCACTTTACTCTGCATCCCCTGTGTCCTGATTATTACGTGACCCTACCCTGGGATCCTCAACACACTAGACGTTGACAGAGGCAGCACCTTGGGGAACAGACTAGAGTGAGACAAACCATCCGATTCCTGCAGCTTGTCCATGGACCAGCTGCTTGGGTCACTGGGCAACTAGCTGTGTGGGAAAAACCCCGGCCTTCCTTTTTTTCTCTACGTGGACATGAAGTATGAGTATAGTTTGCTGCATGTGTGTGGATGTGTACACACAGACACAAACAGACAGACAAGTGTGCACACACACTCATCCACATATCATCCTCTCCTTCCTTGCCCCTTGGGGAGCCCCAGAGAACCCTGTCCGTAGCTCTCTGAGCCATGTCCACTCACTATGTCTCTCGGGGTGAGCTTTGGAGGTCAAGAAGCACCCACTGAACTGCCCTGCAGAGATGCCCCTGAAGCCAGCTCCTAAGAGCAGAGAGGTGTGGACTAACCCCGGTCAGTGACGACACGTATCGCTGGATACATGGGCATCCTGCTGCTCATTCCTCAGCGTCTCTTAGCTCCCCTTAACTGCCTTCTCAGCACATTCCCTGGATACTCTAAGAATTGTTTTTTTATGGGACTGGAGAGATGGCTCAGTGGTTATGAGCACTGACTGTTTTTGCAGAGGACCCAGGTTTGGTTCCCAGTACCCACATGACAGCTAACAACTGTCCCTAACTCCAGTTCCAGGGGATCTTATGCTCTCTTCTGACCTCCCCAGACATTACATGTACATGGTTCACTTAAATACCTGCAGGAAATACACTCATACATAAAGAATAAAATAAGTAGAGGTTTTTTTTTTTAATATTCTGACTCAGAGGCACAGAAACAGAACCACTGAATGGTCAATTCATTTCTTTATTCTTTCTTTCGTTTAATAGTTTCATTGTAGCTGTGACCAAACTAATACAATTAGTACCTCTAGCTATGCTTGGAGGTCAGGATAGAATAGTGAATAAGGAAGTCAAAGCTGATGCTTTTGTGAGGAAGACAGATGCGAGTGGGCACTGGGGAGTGGTAAGCCAAGCGATAGACAAGTGCCAGGGGTTTCTAGGGTGAGACCCTGAGCCCAGCTAAAACACAGACAAGAAGAATGCCTGAAGGAGCACGTGGCTAGGTGAGAACTGAGGGGCAGGCTGGAATGGGTCAGGCAAGGGGGTGGGTGAGGGGGACTGGGTGGGAGAGAGCGCCATATAGTCAAACCACTAAATGAAGTTTCGTCCATCTGGGAGGATGATGTGGTTGAGAGTGGGTAGAAAAGGGAAAGACCAGACTATGTGGCTACTGCTGAAGGATTTTATCTTGAGGGCAACGTGAGCTATTGGGAGCATTGGTGATGACTGAATTTTTTCTTTGGAACAAGCATTGCAACTCCAGGGTAGAAGCTGAATGGGGTGGCGTATGTTGGCTGCAGTCAATCACCCAGACTAGAGATTCTAATGACCTCACTAGAGTTGACTTGATAACCCTCAGGGAGGACTGAGGTTCTACTTCAGGGGGCAGTGTCAGTCTCTGTGCAGACACAGAGTTATCCTGCTTATACCCCGATACCAACCTCTGTGAACAGCCATCTTTCAGGGCAGTTCCCCGTCCCAGAGCTTCTTGTTCATGGCTAAATGAAAACATCTCCTTGGAGAATTACCAGTTGGTCTTGGTGATGTGGAAAACCAACTGGTCACAGGAGGTGGTCTCCCTTCCTTCCTTCCTTCCTTCCTTCCTTCCTTCCTTCCTTCCTTCCTTCCTTCCTTCCTTCCTTCCTTCCTTCCTTTCCTCCTCCCTCTTCCCTCCCTCCCTCCTTCACTCCCTCCCTCTCTCCTTCCTTCCTCCCTTCCTTCCCATATCTTAACCTCGGCTGCCTTGTCCACTCCATAGGCTGGGGCAGGTGTGAGGTAAGGTGGGACTGGGGGGTGGTGGGAGAGTCAGAGGAGACCTTGGAGCACACAGTACGGTTATGGTCAACACGCGAGGGTGAAACAGTATTTGCAGGGTGTCACCACCCAGGATTCTTCTCAAGATCAGATCTGACAAGCTATACATCTGAGTCTCACCTTGTTCACTCCAGTGCCTGCAGCTTGTCCTGGCTCCTCAAGTACAGTCATTTGTTTCCAAGGACTTTAGGGAACCTGTGACACATTCCATCTACTTTGCGTGTCATCAGGCACTCCCAGTGGCCAACTCACTGTTCTGGGCCAATCTTTTTCTTCTGTGGCTCCCCACATTAGAAGAATCTTTCCTAAGAGTCCACAGAGAGGTGCTCAGGTCTCAGAAGGAATGGTCTATTGTTCTAGCTTCATTTCTGTTGCTATGACAAATATCCTAACAAAAAGAAACAGGGAAGGAAAGGTTTATCTGATTTACAATTCTAGGTTATAGTCCCTCAGTGAGGAAAAGTCAAGGCAGGGGCTCGAAGCAGTGAGTCACATCCAGAGTCAAGAGCAGAGAAAAATAAGTGCATCCTTGTCACTCACTTGATCAGCTAGCTGGCTTCTTTCGTTCTCACAGTTCAGGGCTCCCTATCTAGGGCATAGCGCCACCACAGTGGGCTGAGTCAATTAACAATCAAAGCAACCTTCTGCACAGACATTTCCCTAGGCCAATCTGATCTAGATAATTCCCTGCTGAGAGTCTCTCTTCTCAGGTGACCCTAGTTCCTGTCAAATTGACAGTGAAAACTCACTGGCACACCTATGTGCTTAAGAAGGGCATTTTAAAGCTTGCTTCAGAATCAGAAAATCCTGAAGTTTAGGTATGACCACATCGCTTTGGTTTTAACCTCGGATTCCTTGGGTGTAATTTGAAAAAGAAGTGGCTGGTGTTTTGGCACAATTCTTGGGCTGGGCTAGGTATTGGGTAACTTGGTATCTGATAAGGCTCACCTTTTCTTCTCCAGCTTGGGAGCTGGGAGGCCTTTTCTAAATAGAATTTTTGCAAATTTCACACAATACATTTTGATCATATTTAGATCCTTTTGCTTAGAAAGTTATTCTTGGCAAAGTAGGCATGGCTGGCTGGTTTGGGTGGGGCTGTGCTGTGTCAGTCCCAAGAGCCCGTAGTTTAGGGGAATTTATAGCAGGGTTTAACCTCTTGGGCTCTTGGCAGCCTGATGAAAGAAAGACCTTGTACTCTTCAGGAGAGTCAGAGGGCCCTGGGACTAGATGAACTTCAGGACCCACACAAGACTCAAGATGGCCAGGTTTCTAGAGAAGCAGTCCTGACACAGGTCAGTACTCTTTGCCGCTCTGCAGTTCGAGGCTGGTTTTACTGTCTCCTGAATATAGCGCTGATGCTTGCTTAAGCCTGCTCTTGCTTTGCCTGCAGCAGCATATACTTTTCCTCTGCTGCTCTGAAAAATCACATCAGAACTTTCAGGTCAAGCTGGACTATGACACTTCTTGATTTTCATAGAGGAAAAGGCTGGGAGTTCTGCATTAGTTACACAAGGGTATAAACCTAGGGTCAGTCTGTCTTCCTGCCACCTGGCCTCCCCAGCACCAAAGGAGGCAGATGCTCGGTGGAAGGACAGGTGGAGAGGCACCATGCTCCTGCTGGTGAGCAGTCTTCCCTTTTCTGAAGCTCCGAGGAAGAGTCTTTGCTTATTTTTTTCTCAAATGGTTTGGTATCATGTGGGGAGATTTTGCCAATTCTATTGGGCTCCACAGTTTAGGGAAATCTGGGTTAGAAGTTCTAGGCACGGACTGTGGAGATATTTTGCTCTTGGAAATATTGCTGATGGGTCTTTTGCTCAGTTCAAGACACAAATCACGAAGAAGTGAGTGACCCAAATGAGGCTTTATTTGGGCTTATGCTCAAGCGCAGCCTAGACAGTGAACTTTCCTTATGGGTCCCAGACTGAATCCTGGAAGAGATGAGGCACAAAGCTTCTATAGTCTGATAGGAAGCTGTTACTGGTGTACTGTATTGTCTGATAGGAAGCCATTGCTGGTATACTGTATCGTCTGCAGGAAGTTGTTGCTGGTGTACTCTATAGTCTGATAGGAAATTGATTGTATAGTCTGACAGGAAGTCATTACTGGTGTACTGTAGTCTGGTAGGAAGTCATTACTGGTGTACTATAGTCTGGTAGGAAGTCATTACTGGTGTGGTGTACTGTAGTCTGGTAGGAAGCCAACTGTGTAGTCTGCAGGAAATGTTGCTGGTGTACTGTATAATCTGACAGGAAGCCGTTGCTGGTGTACTATATAGTCTGACAGGAAGCCGTTGCTGGTGTACTATATAGTCTGACAGGAAGCTGTTGCTGGTGTGCTGGAGACTATTGCACCTGGCTTAGGACTTCTGTGTAGTCATAGCCTTTGCCCTCAGCACCAGGACAATATGATATGGTGCTCAGCCCAGTCTATTTGCACCTTGCTTACACTTTGATGGCAGAAGTGGTCCCCATCACCACCTCTGAAAACTGATAACAGTGGTCAGAACCCAACATTCTGGTTGTGGTGAGGCTGCAAGAAGGTCTCCCATTGCAAGTGTTGAAGAAAGCAGGTGGCTAAATAATACAATCCTAGGATGCAGATTCTACAAAAACAGCTTCCTGTGAAGGCCAGAAAACATGGTTGGGAAACCAGGTCTTTCTTATTCAGTCACAGAAAGATTTATGTCTTTGCAGGCACCTCTAACCCATGATTCTCTTAAGTCCTTATAGCATCTGAGAAAAAAAGAGTTTGGATTTGGGGATTTGCATCCTGACTGTACCTCTAGTGATCTGTGTGACCCTGGACAGATGTATTTCTTTTCCATAGTATCAGAAACATGTGCAAAGACTACTGACCTCATAGGAAGTAAAGTAATGGTTTTGCAGTGAGAGCTCACTGGATCTTCAGGGCTGTGAGCTTCAGGTCTGGGATAGGAGATTCTGTGGATGGTGGAACTACCCGTTTCCTCTGTCCAGATCTCTCACTATACTGCTCCCATTCAACCTCCAGCATCTATCCCGCACACTCCCCAGACTTTGTGGAAGGAAGCCTCCAGATCCACAGTCTGCTTCATGTCTGTTCTAGGTTCTCTGTCTACTCTGTCCCTGTCCAGATGTCAGCTCTGAGAAGAGAGAAAATGTGGGTATGTAAAGAGTACTAACTGTAATGAGTTTCAACTGCTCTGTGCTTTATTCATCTGGAGAGAGCTTTTGTAAGTGTGGGTGTCAAGGTGCATCTGTGCAAGTGAAGGAATGTGTACAGTATCTGGGGTTAAGCAGTTGTCCAATAGCCATTAGCTATTATTAAGTTATTTGTTTGCACTTCTGATGAATTTGTGCCCATGCCAACTTCCAAGGTGAAAAGAACTAGTCCCCACCCCCATCTACCGATGGAGAAGATAAATAAGACACTTCCTGGCCAGAAACTGGGAAGAGTAACTCTTATTTTATCCTGTGAGAATTTCATACACTGTATTTTGATCATATTTATCCCATCCTCAACTCCTTCCAGGTCCCTCCCACACTTCCTTATCCACCCAACCTTGTGTCCTCTCTCTCGTTTCTTTTAAAGTCCTTTGAGTACAATTTGTGCTGTCCATATACTCCTGCCTGTGTGTCCATCCCAGGAAAATGGCTGACCTACCAGAGGCCACACTCTTAAACAAAAGCTTTCCCTCCAAATAGTTATCAATTCCCAATAGCTTCTCAGCTAGGGTGGAACTTTCTGTCTACTTCCCCATTCTGTGCTGGGACTTTGTCTGGCTTGAGCTTGCACAGGTCTTGTGCATGTTGTCACAACACGCTTGAGTTTATATGTGCAACTGCCCTGTTGAGTTCAGAAAACCCTGCTTCCTTATAGTCATCCATTGCCGATGGCTTTCACAATCTTCCAGCCCCCTCTTCTGTGATGACCCCTGAGCCTTGGGAAGAGTAAGTGTAATACAGATGACTCATTTAGGGTCAGTGTGTCACAGTCTCTTCTCTGCACTTGAAACAATAGCAGCAAAAATAGAACATTAACTCAGCAGCATTTAGATAGTGGAATATCTTGCATATTTAGGGAGTAAACAAATTCATTTGGGAAATGTTGATAATAAGCAATATTTATAGAAAATCTTAATTTTTTGGTGAGCATATGTGTATATGATGTACATGTGTATGAATATTTGCATATGTGTGGGTACACATGTGTATGTATACACGTAGATGCCACAGATGGATTTCCAGCATCTCCCTCCATTACTCTTCACTTTATTTGTTAAGGCAGGATCTCTCCGTGAACCTGGAAGTCACTGGTTCTGCTAAACCAGCTAGCCAGCCTGACCGAATGATCTGTCTCAGTCTCCCAGTGTTAGGACTTCAGGCGGGCTCCAATTCTACCTGGCGTATTATGTGGGTGTCTAGGAGCTAGGACCAACCATGCCTTTCAGCAATAGGGTAAAGAAAAATATTAAAACCTTAGTCAATCAAAGGCAAATTTTCAGAACATGATGAGCTATTTCTGGATTCTCTAACAAGTTCTAATAAACAAAACTGAAAGTAGTATATAACAAAAATTTGAGGTTATATATAAATTAGCCATGCTCACGAGTATGGACTGTATTATTTTTTTCTGCAATTAGGAGCTGACAAATCAGGGCTTGAACAGTAGTTCAGTGGTAGGACATCCTGAGTATATGTTCAATCCCAAGTACTGTGCAGAAAAGAAAGAAAGGAAGGAAGAAAGAGAGAAAGAAAGAAGCAAATTATAATGGTTATTTGTGTTCATGGACTCCACAAGCTTAAGCACATCAGAGCAAGCTGAGGTATTTTAACATTTCTGGCCACTGTAAAATACTTGAGCCATTAAAAAATCACATGGACTAATTATAAAGACCTGCTGTACATTAAAAAAAATCTGCCTGTGAAGTACTATGAAATCCATTTGTGGGCAATTTTTGTCAGTAAATTTTTTTGATATACATTTTAACATTTTCCTCTAATGATCATGCATGACTTTTATTGCAAAAATGAAAAAAATCCTGAAGTCAAGGAAGACACACAACAGTGTCTTTAGTCTGGAGAGAAGATGTACTTTGTTGTTTTAAAGAACCCAATGCTGTGATGAGGAAAGATGGACATAAAAATCTATAGAAATCAAAGAAAGATGCTTACCACTGAAAACAAAATCACCCAAAAGGGAATGAAGACCATGGGAAATGACACGAAGTCCAAAGTATTACCAAGAAAAACTTCCTATCTTGCACAGCTGTGCTCCTCTAATGATAATGAGGGGGAGCTTGTCCATGCTGATGCCTGACACATGAAGAAAGGAATATTTCATCTGGCTAACTCAACTACTTTCTAGCAATGAAAGAAATGAGTCAGAGAACAATTAACAGTAATTTCTTAAAGGGGAAATGATGAAGGATTTTGGGCACACATTAATAGCCACCGCTGGGGTCTGTGTTCTGTGTTCTGGATCTGCAAGGACTGGACCTGCTCTCCATTGCCCTCATCTCTAGGCAGCTCTGTGGTGTGTTCCTTATTCTTAGCCTTCATCTTAGCCCTCACACAACTCACCTGCCTCACATTGTCACATTGTATTCTTGGTTGTCCTGGAACCTTTGTCATTACTTTCTCCTTTTTGTTTCAGCTTTCTGGCCTTTGGATTTAGTACACACTATTGTCTTCTGCGTCTTGGCTCCTCTTGATAATGATACTTGCTTAGTGTCTCTGGTGTCCTGCTCTGTACCCCAGCAACAATGGGAAGATCTTGTGCATTCCTTCACTGACCCAGTCTCCGGGCTTTATTATAGAAGGCAAGGATGACTCACATGGCTGGTCTCAACGATGGCTGGGACAGGACCTTTGAGCCAAATGGAGGAAGACAGAAGTCATATGACCCTCTTTTTGCTAGGCTGTAATTCCAAGTTCTTTGCAGGGTGGAACATTTCATTTTACTTTCTTCATATTCACAGCTTTTTTTGTAACACTTCTAGAAATTTCCTCATACTGGGACAGAGAAAACAAAAGTAAGAATAGTAATTTGGGGGCTTTCTCTCTGTATTTCATGTATAAAACATGCATGATGAAACCGATGGGAAAACTGATCTGTTGTTAAAGCTCCTTGGTAAACATCTGTGGTTTGTCTTTCCAGTTTCAGTTTCTTCTATCCCCCATACATGTTTACATATCTACAGTTCATCTTGATTGTAATCTTAATAGAATTGAGAGACATTTGGAGATTAATAAAACGCACCTCTGGGTGTGTTTGTGAGAGCATTTCTAGAGATGATCGAATCATGAAGGTGCTATCCTAACCAACAGTTTATTCATTGGTAGATTCAAAATTTAGACACATCATTCAGAGGTGGTAGAAGTGAGGAAGGCGGGTCTATCAGAGGAAGCAGGATGCCCTGAGGCCTGCCTTTAAAGGAACTGAGGTGATCTGGCCCCTTGCAACTTCTTTTTACTTCCTAGCTACCAAGACATGAGTGCCTCTTCTCCAGTTACAGGCTCTGCCTCACCACAGGCCTGAAAGACGCAGAGTCAGTCAGTCATAGATCAAGCACAGAGGCTCCGAACTAAAATAAATCTTCCCTCTTTTAAACTGTTCTTTTCAGGTGTTTCTCTCGGTAATAAAAGACAAAAGGTCTGCTAAGCACAGATACTGTCATTTTACCCTCAGCTCATGTCTTTAGGATAGGCTCCAAGAAGGCCTTAAAAGCTAAGGCCAGGCTGCTTGCCTGATAGTGTGTCCCAAACCCCGACCACCTTTATTAGGCCAGGGAGATGCCAAAAGACTCACTGGGATTGTTAGGAGAGCAGATATTCTTTCCCACCGGAAGCCACCATGTAGATGGCAGAGCTCTGAAGGCCAAGAACTGGCATCTTGACAATATCAATAGAACTCTTAGCTCGGTGCTATGTAATGTGCGACCGATCCCTAGATTAAAATACGTCTCATGAGACAATAAAGTGCCTTTCTTTATTTAAGCCAAATGTCACTTGTAGTCAAGAGGTCCTGGCAGAAATCTCCCTATTGTTACTAATTCATTGGGGTCCTCAGGAATTGTGACTAGGTGAGGAATAGCTCTTTCAATAGCTCTTGAGGTCCAGGGCCTTATGGGCTGGGCTGACAGACTCAGAGGCCTACAGTTCTAAGATATGAGAGTTCTAGGCTCTACAGGTCAGAGACTTATGGCTCTAGATGTTCAGATTGAAGGCTTATTGCTCTGGGTTTTGATAACTACTGGCTTGGCACTTAGTAGCTGGTGTAGCCTTCTGTTCTCAGCAACAGCTGGCAGTGAGAGCCAGCTAATTTTATAGCATCCAGGCCATGGGCACCAGGCATGGCTCCTAATAGTGTTCATATCATAGTTCTTAGGCCATGGACATTCAGAGCCTCTGCCTTTAGTGCTTGCCCGCTCCTTGGGAATTCTTCCAGCAACTAGGGCCTGCAGCCCCTCACCCGTGGCTCTTAGCAGTCCCCTGGCTTCTCTGTACACTTACCGTGGGTCATATCTGCCCTCTCTGCTGTATCCCATCTGTCCTCAGTTGCTTTCAACTGACTCATTAGCTGCCTTCTCCCTGCAACTGTTGCTGTTTTCACTGCTAATATTTGTTGTTACTGTTGCTGCTGAAGGAAAAAGGTCCCAGAGAAGAATAACAACAGGAATGCAGGAAAGAACCAGACCTGACCTTGACAGATGAGACTGCATTTACGAGTGCAGTGAGGGGCAGCAACCTTCCGAGGGAATGGAGATCATGTGAGGGAGCAGGAG
Source organism: Eospalax fontanierii (assembly GCA_035773235.1). Classification (NCBI taxonomy): domain Eukaryota; kingdom Metazoa; phylum Chordata; class Mammalia; order Rodentia; family Spalacidae; genus Eospalax; species Eospalax fontanierii. The sequence continues at coordinate 11,043,234 of CM069544.1, read as the reverse complement.
GGGCCCCAGGAGGCAGCTGCAGGAGGAGTTTTGTTCCTGGCTGTTCTTATGGTTTTTCTCAGGTACTAGAGTCAGGGAAGATTAAGTTCCTGACACAGAACCTGATACTCTCAGGGTAGGAGTTGGGGAACCAGATGTTCTGTGGTTAGGCATCCTATGTTGTGCCAATTTCCTTCAGCCGCCACCGCCATCACCTCTTTATTCTCTCCTTGTTACATGCTCAACCTATGATACCCATGCTTAAGAAAGATCATAGTAGGGCAGAAAAGAGCATTCTGGGAAAGCCTTTGATTGGGCCTAATATTGCAGGGCGTGGGTAACAAGGGAGGATGTCTCCTAGCTGACTCAGAACCTGAGCCCAACAGCTTGGTTATATACTCAGAAAAGAAATGTATCATGAAAAGATGGTACTGTGATTTTCACTAATCCCAGTGTAGCTTCCAGTTCCACCAATCACAAATCTTTACATAAGGACCAATCTCAGGCTTTACATTGTATCAAACACAAGCCTTCTGATGAGGCACAGAGAAAGGGTCATACTCTGTCTCAGTGAGAATGGTTGCAGGATGAGCAGGATCACATAGAGGTCACCTACGCTTGTCTTGGGGTGATAATTTCCAAGATGGGTGCAGGTTGTCTGAAAGAGTTGTGACTGGAGCAAAGCCTCCGGAAGTAGGGTTAATAGGTATAGTGGTCCTCAGCTGCAGGGGTGTTCTTGGTGTGATTGTAAAAGGTCCAGAGTAGCTAGGCTGCCATCAAGTTAGTCTAACCAGGAGCCAAAGAAAAGGTTGCTGGGCTAACAGTCAGAAAGGAAGGGCCCAAAGACTGAATGGTGTATACCTAACAGTGGGGAAAAAAATCAAAAAAGAAGAGTTCTAATAAAGATGTAGAGAAAGCTTAACACAAGCTAACACCTGTGTGGCACTGAGCAGTGACCAGCCTCTGGCCTCTGATCTGCATCACTGGAATTCTTGTGTTGAAGTTCCCTCATGAATTTTCTTAAAGATTGCATGATTTTGGAGTAGGTTTAGTTGTTTTATTTGTTTAGTCAAGTGTCACTCAGTCCACATGTTATGATTAACTCTTTAAACTATGGGGACATTACTTTCAATACTTCTGTGAATGTGTCTGGAGTCCATCTGTCCTAGATTAGAAATCCACAATCCACTTACTGTCTTATGGCACTCATTAGGCCAATATATAGGGTGAGATCAGCGGATGTAACTCTTGGGGTAAGTCAGGAGGAACTTGCAGCCATCTACCAAATCCTGGAATTCTTTCACGCTGTTGAATAGGAGGTAGAGGATCCTTAGTCACCTGGCTCTTTGGTCGCCAGGTCCAGCTACGCTTCCTATATTTCTGTAAGGGCAGAATGGAGGATCTCACAACTATTTCTTGGTTTTGAAAATGGCACGACAGTCATTATCATTGTAAAAATGGCTCAACTCATGCACACCCCCGAACAGTGAGACCAGATGAGCAGAGTGCAGGGGTCATCGGAGCTGTCAGCTTCCTATATTTTTGTTCTGCTGGATTTTGCATTCCTATGGAAGATCAGCTTTACAACTGTGCAGTGTTGATTGGACACAGGATTCCATAACTCCAGCAGTCTCTATAAACCATCTCTGTGAAAAAGTGAAGGAAATCTGTGCTTGAGTTTTAGCCTTGGGAGCTGCACAGTGTGCTCTATATTAAGCTATGCAACTCAAGGGAGAGGCATATCTGAGGACCTCATTTCTCTTGTCCTTCCAAAAGTAGGAGGGATGTCACCAGTTTGCACAGTTTCCACATGCCCACTTCCCATTTGCAGCCTTTGTGAACTGTTTACACCATATTAGAGGATATATTCAGGATCTTTTTCTTGCCATCTATGCGATCTTTACTTTTCTTTTCCTCTTTACCTCCCTCTCCCAACATCTACCAGCTGTTCTCACTCTCCATCTGAGGTCTAGCACAGATTCCTGTAATAAAAGGTGTTTAGTATGGATTTATTGACCACAAGGCCTTTATTTTCAGGCAGACAGGGGTGGCGAGTGGGTTTGAGGGATGAATCTAAGAGCAGAAGTTAGGTGTAGAAGAGGTAGATCAGGGGAGTGAGCACTAAAAGAAGGATTCTAGAGTCCTACCGTTTTTGTCTAGGGAATGCTTATGGTTCCATTAAGCCTTCAGTAGAACAGCCTTGGCTTCATAGCTTGTGGAAGTGACCACAACCTCCTCAACAAGGAAACTTGCCCTGCTGGTCTGGGGTCCATCTCCTGGGCCAGCTCTTCCTCTGTTCCATCCCTGGTAGGTGGTCTGTGTTCTGCCTCAAAGGGTGTGAAGAACTTGGAGCAATGATCTCTCTCTTCCTCTGTGAATATCAAGAAGGCCATCTAGAGTCCCTTCAACTCTGCAGCCTTATCTCAGGCTCTCGCTGATGTAGGGTGCCTACAGTCCATCCCTGTTTCTAAAGCACGGGCCTCCATCCCTACTGTCTCCACCTTAGCCCGCCTGCTAGTTATCCCTCAGAGCAGTTACTCAACCATAGTTCCAGGTATGTTGGCATCATGCTTTTAAGAGGAACAGCCATGTCTGTCTATCCGTATACTCATTCCAGAGATGGGAGATGGCCTGGGGGAGGAGAAGTCTTTTACATGCCAGATACCAGATGTGCCTCTGTGTGTGTGTGTGAGAGAGAGAGAAAGAGAGAGAGAGAGAGAGAGAGAGAGAGAAAGCGAGAAAGAGAGATTAAGTCCACACAGAAGAGAGGACTGGCCACAAGCCACTAAAAGTATTTCCGATCCCGCCACTGACTCACTCGTCAGCCCCACCGGGTATCACTGTAGAACATTTAGGGAGGAGGACCTGCTTCCCGAGTCAAGCTCTTGGGGCCACAAAAAGGCACCGATCTTTCTCCCAAATATTATGTCTATGATTTGAGTATCTCAGTTCCCCACTCATTTGGGAAAGAAGTGTCCCGCCTCCCCTTCCACAGATAAGTCAAAGGAGCTTATAGGGGAGGATGCACCTTGTAAACTGCAGTGTTTCTTGCCAGAGCAATACCAGAATGGAAAACACATGTATGACGTGCTGTGTGGGTCCACAAAGGGACGGGACAGACAGGAAAGGCTGCTCTAAGGAGAGAGATTTGACTCCACAAGAATGTTGGACATTTGTCCTTTCACCATGAACCACAAGAAACCAGGTATTCATCATTAGGGATGATGGATGGCAGAGTGGCTGCAGAAGATGGAAGACCCAGGCCAGAGCACAGGTCTCTTAGAACCTTGGGCTTATCCAGTCTCTTAGTCCTGGTCTCAGTGCTGATTCCTTTCCAGATTGTAGCAGGAATGGATCTTGGACCTCCACAAGTGATACTTTTATGAAGATGGCACATAGGCATTCAGGAAGAAAAACTGCCTTCTGGCATTGTCTCTTTCTCTGCCACCCTTAAAAATACGAGTGATATGGTTAACGAGAAAGAACAACAGGCCTGACTTGCATGACCTAATATAGCCTGGCATTCAAGCCTGGACCAGGACGCAAGTGGGGACTGGTAACTGAAACCACAGAATCTCTCTCTGATGGGATGACAGAGAGCCTGCTGTAGACTTAAAGGCAGCGTATAGCCCAGGGAGTTGGGCAGAGGCCCTGGGAGACTCTCTTGAATTCTGAGTGGGATTGAGGCCTGACTGAGTGCACCCTCTGTAGACTCTGACACTCTGCCAGCAGGCCAGCCTCAGGTTGATGGACACACAGAGCCCTTGCAGGATGGAGTGGTGAGTCAGTGCTAATAGAGGCCATAAATGCCACTGTTTTGACCTCTAGGAGAGCGGAGTCCTTGGGCTTCCCCTGCATGGGTCTATAACCTAAGTACCCTGGCTACCTGGTTTGGCCCCATATGGAGTCCCCAAGACACTTGAGCCCAGTTCTGTCACCTACGACTCTGAATTGACACCAGCATGGAGTGTGGCAATATCCCAGTGGTAACTCTGAAGGCCGAAGTTCCTTTACCGTGTCATCTTCTACAGAGGCACTGACTTGTGAGTTTGTGGAGATACTGGAGGACTGTGATACTCTTCCATGCAGACTAGCGACTCAGATCTAGGAGGTGGAGGCAGAACATGAGGGAGGAAAAAAAAGTATCAAGTTAGGGAGGATTTCCAGGCTGCCTTATAGGATGACCAGCTTACCTGTTTGCCTCGGACTGTCCTGGTTTGGGCACTAAAAGCCTCAGACTCCAGAAACGTTCTCTTGTGGTGAGAACCAGGCCACTGTACCTGGTCAAACATCTCCTCAATATCTGCTCCTCCCCAGGGTCTAGTGTTCAGTCTGGACTGGGTGCCAGGTGATATGCCCAAACTATCTGGCAGAGCTGGGACCTGAGCCCAAGTCCTTTACCCTAGCCTGACATTCTCTGCTTATTCCATGAGGTAGGCTATTAGAACTCTCTAGTGGTCTTGTCTAAGATCTTTCCCCACAATGAAGGGAATTGTATAATAGCAGAAAGATGGAGGGAGGAGGAGACCTGGTCACTCTTGGGGGACCAAAACAAGACCCTACGGTGTATCTCAGGACTGTGGAACCCCACAAGAGGAAAGACTCAGTCCCCATCTTTCAGGCACCCTTGGCATTCTGCTTAGAAAAATGCAGCAGGCTTGCCTGTGGGTACTTGGCTTATGGGCCACTCTCTGATATCTATAGGCACATGCCACGGAACAAGAGCCAAAGGGTGTGTCTCATGAGGATCACATTACTTTCACTTCTTTTAATGAATGTATTTGCGGAAGAAATGTTTATTGACTGATTTATTGACTACTTGTTCTTAAACATGCTGTTCCTTGTGTGGAGCACACACTTCTCTCCTACTTTTTATTTCCTTTTCTCCGCCAACTCCTCCCCACTCCACCCGCTGTTCAGGTCTCAGCTTAATAGGCAATATGTAGTGAACACTTAAGATGAAGTAGGCACCATGCTGATCACTTTGCACCATTCTAATTAGAACTCATGTAATCCCCATTTTACAGAAGTAATTACTGACTTGCTCAGGGACACATGGCTCTCACTCATCAGGCTCCCAGAGCCCCGTGGTTAGACCATGCTGGAGCAGTTGTCATAGAGCCATATGGTACCCAGTTCCTTGTGTGTTTCTTCCTTGAAATTGAGTTCTGGGAACGACTGGGCTTTGTGGTGTATTGCTGACCCAGAAGAGGCTCATAAAAACTTTAGTGAGTAAGTGGAGGAATTGATGGATGAGTAAGTGATCAGCCTCAGTGGGCACAGAGGCACTGAAACTGAGGTCTTCAGAGAAGCCTTGCCTCATTGCACAGGATGGCATAGGTTCCCACTTTCTGGAGTGACAAAATAACTGTGAGATGGAACAAACTCACTTTTGTTTTGTTTTGTTTGAGACAGGGTCTCTCTATAGCCTCAGCTGGCCTGAAACTCTGCATGTAGAACAGGCTGGTTTCGATCTCATAGAGATCCACCAGTGAGTCTCTGCCTCCTGAGTGTTGGGATTGAAAGTATGGTGCCACTATGCTTGGTGGAACAAACTGGTTTTTAAACACAAAATTAACTTGAATTTTAGGGGAAGGAAGTCAAGTAAGACATTTCCTTAAGTTCTTAGGATAAAACAGATTCAGAGGGAATTCCTTGCCTGTGGTGACATCTACAGGCATCTATCTCAGACAACCTTCTTCCACTGCAAATTCCCCTCTGAAGGTGCAGTGCTTTGGGGGAAAAGTTTGAGAAAGGCTGCTTGGAAAAGTGACTGGAACTCAGTATGCGGGCTACTCAGCCTGTGGAGAAGGGAGGCATTAAAGGAAGGATGCTGCGTGAGCAGAGGCGCAGAAGTGGGGACAGATGACTGTCCTCTCTGCTCTCAGCACTGGGACTGCATGCTGTGCATGCCTCAGAGTGGCCCGCAGCCATGTGATAAATGCTTTGCAGTCACATCCTGGAGCCTCATGGAAAACCTCACACTATTTTTAGTCCCATTAGCTCAAGAAAATGCCATCTCCCTTCCTTCCATCACCAGTTCTTTGTTGATCTTGCCTGTTCTGAACACTCGTGTCCCCTTTTAGATTAGTGGGAACAACCAGTAACTGGGAATCCCTCTCATTTTGTCTTTATAGCTTGTGTTACTGTCTGCATGGAAGAAATAATGACATTTCTTCATGTTGGACTGCATATCACATGGTTTTATGTTTTGGGAACAGGATCATGTGGGATCACATGCTTGTAAAAGACCTGGGGCTCTGGGCACCTGAAGTTGGTATGGCTGGGGCACCATGTTTTGTTGTTAAGGAAGGCATTTCTAAGGATTGAAGGAAGAACTGATGCCCTACAGGGCAGCAAGGAGCAGAGAACCATAATGTCACCTGCAAATGGATTCATGAAGAATTGTCAGGAGATAACTAGGGACTACTGGTCCCTTAGAGTTTATAGTCACTTTCTGACCTTGATTTCTTTTGATGCCTAAACAGTTCAGGAGATGGGGCAAGCAGAAGGCATCATACTCACCCTATAGTTGAGGAAACAGATAAGGCTGGAAAGGTGATGCCAGCTCCATGGAGACAGGAAGCAGTGGAGCCAGTGCAGGAATCCACAACTAGAGGAGGTTGATTGGTATATTGGAGTAGGGGTTTAGAGAAATATGGGCATGCATTAAGACTGTCCATTTATTTCTATAGTCACTTGTCTTCTCTGAGCCTCAGTTTCCTCAGCTGTATAATGGGAATAACCTTCCCTTATAAACCGAGAGGAAAACAATAACACATCTTAAGAGTGCATTCAGGGTTTGGCATGAAGTAAGTGTTCAAGCAGTAGTGGTTATCAGGGATATTAGTGTTACTGCTCAATGCCAGTAAGGTTCTCCACTCTGTACCATGTCTCGTCTCCCTTCTACCCTTAATAGAGGGCCCCTGTCTGTCATGTCATTCAACATGTAGCTATGAAGCTGGGTAGGAACCATGATTTTTTAAAACATTCATCACCCAGACAGGCACGTACCTGCCTTAGATGTGCCTGTTTTGTTCTGGGTCTGTTGAGGGGATATCCTTTGTCTTTTCAGCAGTGTGTGGGTGCATGGGAAAGGTGGCTTACAGTGGCTGGGACTTTGCACGGAACCATCCCTCTGGAGAGTGGCTGGCACTTATGGACCTTGGTATCTGAGGATGGAATTATCCTGGAGCCTCAGCAAGGTGAATCACTGGGCCATTGTGAACTGTCTAGAGTCTCATCTGTGGGACACACAAATGTGTCCTAGGAAACTTGACATGATGGGATTAGTTCTTCAAGTTGCTCTCATTAAGTTGGAAGGTTCATGAACTTGGAAGTGTTTTGGGATTGTTGCATGGTGTCTCAGACGGGTGTGTTGAGGATGTCCCTACACGGGGTAGAGACAATTATTTGGTGAACTTTTGCTTTGCTGTTGGGGGACAGAGTTGAATAGTTTGGGACAGTTGTAGGTGATGAACTGTTCCACATTCTGAATTCTGGGGATATTTTTGTTTCAGAGGTATCTAATAATTTGCCAGCCTGGGCAACACATATTTTAGCCAGCCTAGCTCGATACCTGCCAGGGCAGTATAGGCATGCTGGTATAACAGGTATGATCATCAGGTGGGGCCTCCAAGATACAGCTCAGGAATCCTTCTCCAGGATATGTGTGACTCTCTCCATCCTGAGTCTTGGCAGAAGGTAGAAAACTAGGCATAAGGCACGCATGTGTCCAGCTTTGTGTGATTCATCAAATGTGCTGCCCAGGCAGACGGTTGCCTTGATGTAGTGGATAGTCTCGAGTTGGTGCCCAGTTCTAAGGCTGACTTGGTCGCACCAAGGAGAAAACAAACAATGTCAGGAATTTACCTGGCCCAGGAGGATGGTGCTTGACAGGAGCATATCTTCCATAGTCTACCAGCTCGGAAGTAAACGCTGCAGGAAATTGACATAATTCTTTCCTGTTCTAACCATGTAGTATCTGCTTGCAATTTTACGGGCCTCTGAGGTGATGGTGGCATGTTAGTCAGACTCTGCATTGCTCTGACCAAATGATTAACAGAAACAGTGTAAGAAGGAAAGATTCATTTTGGCTCATGGTGGCAGAGGGTTGTGACCATGGTTGCTTGGTCTCAGGCACTTGAGCAGAACATAATGGCCTCAGGAGCAAGTGGCAGATTGTTTGCTCATGGTGAACAGGAAGCAGACAGCAAAGAAAAGATGGGGGATCAAGTATACCCTCAAAGTCATGCCCCCAGTGACCCACTTCCTCTAGCCAGGTCCCATCTCCTAAAACTTCTGTCATTGACCCAAATAGCACCACCAGCTGGAGACCAGGTGTTGACTACTTGAGCTTGTAGGGGAACACTCATATTCACACTGTAAAGCACAGGCTAAAGGTATTGCAGTACCTCCCCCTACAGTGGGAACTTTACTATTCTGACTGAAAAGCAAGATCCCTGCTTCATTGATGAAGAGAAGTGATGGCCCCAGGCCCCTTGCCATTTCCAAGGACTAGAGAAATACCCAGTAGCTTGGCCAATTCCTTTCATCTGAGCATTGGGATCTGGTGAGTCACGACCCAGATAATAGTCAGCATGTGCTAAGCACCTGTTGTGTGCCAGCTGTTCTTCTAGGTCACTCTTACTATATACATTGTCTCCAGTCCTCTGAACAAGCCTGTGGTCAGTGCAAAAGTCCCCCCATTTTATGGAAAAGGAAACCGAGGATAGGGTTAAAGACTCAGTCCTGAATCGGCTAGAGACCCTGCCCTAGTCTAGGACTTGCATAGCTTCCTTGAATGCCATACAGAATGAGGTCTCTGCTCCGTGGCGGAGTCCTAGCTGGGTTTCCTCGGTGAGGCAGGGACTGTCAGGCCTCACAGACACTAGCTCTCATCAGACATGGGAGCTGGCTTCTTCCCTCCAGCTTGGTGCTGGGCTCAGACTTTTAGAGACAGCCATAAGCACTTAGGGCTTTGTCACTGAGATCACAGTGGAACAACCAGGTAGTGCCCTGCCAAAGAGGGAAATCAGCAATGGAAGGCGACCTCTCCCCCCAGCACCATTCAGGCCAGGGATTTGGTGTGGTGGCCTCCCAAGGCCAGTATTGATTTCCTTCTGTTCTCTGGGCTGGGCTGAGATGTGAGAAGGAAGTGTAGGCCTGGGCAGAGGTCAAATGCAGAGAAAGGGAGGATCAAAAGACTCAGGTGCTATTTGCTTGTCCCATGTAACTGCCAAAAGCCATGGGGAGATAGCAAGAATATCAAGTTCCTTAAGTGGAACTAGAGGCCTGGGTCATTCTGGAGTCCTTTGTTAAGGTAGCACAGGACAAGGTCAGATGGTGACTCACCTCTTTCTCAGCCAGGGGCATAGCCTGCCTTGTTGGGCAAGATAGGACTATGGCTGTCTCGTCCCTTTAGAAATCCCAACTTGATTTCGTGTTTGTGTCAGATGCCGCAGCACTCTGTTCTTCGTGCAGGTGAGAGTGGAAATCAGAAGGCAAAGTGTCTTGAAATTGCTTACGTTTTCCAAGTATGTGATGGAGACAGTGATTACTGTATGATTTTGCTGTATTGTGTGTGGGGGAATTAATCCCAAGGCCTAAGTCCCGCACTCTTGATATTTAGTTTGAATACGATTTCCCTGAAACTTATACATTAATCTTATGAAGGTGATGATTGCTTTGGTCTAATGTCAATATTGGGCTTTATTTTCCTGGGAACAGGATAGAAAACATCTTTCATAATTTCATGTACCACCTTGGTTAAAGATGGTAGGTGGCCACCTGGAGCTCTGTGCTGGGAAGAAATCCATGGCCAAGACCAAACTCAGCAGAAAATAGTGCTGTAATTGACTAGCAATACCTGTCCTGTGCATGGGAGACAGAAGAGGGGGAGCATGTTGTCTCCTACCTGGGAGATTGAGTTAAATTTCCTTTTTCCTGCCCAGTTTGTGCTCAGTAGATGTTTAAATATAGAGGCTCTGTCCTCTTCTCTGGGGGTACAATATGCTATATCTACTGTAGTGCCTGTGCATTCCACAGTGGGCTAGCCTCCACTCAGCTTCTGGAACAAGCTTTATAAGGTAGACATGACTGGCAATTACTGCTGCCTCAGGTGATGCACATGGCCTTCACACTCTGGACCCCTTCCCTCCCTCATTTCATCAGCAATGCTCCAGCACATACACCTTGAAGTCTAGGCATGTCAACCTTTTCCTCACTGTGTCTTGAATTCAGTGCTCTTTTCTACCTCGTTGCCCGTGCAGATGCCGTTTCTTGTGTCTGAAACACCCCCCCCCCCCCCCCCCCCCCGCCATCCTTTAGGACCCAGTTAACATGTCACTTCCTCTGTGAGGTCTTCCAGGCTGTCTCCAGGTCATCTGCACCTCCAGAATATTCTGTTCATTTCTTCATCACAGCCTGTGGCCCTGTAAACAGAAGAACGGAAGACACAGTGAGCTGTTTCCCATTATGCCGCCAGCCACCAGAAGGCAGAATCGCTGTGTGATACATACCCTATCAGGGCTTCTGACTGACTTTCCAATCGGGAGCAGTGAAGGTTTGCTGTGAATTCACATGAGGATGAGTGAGCTGCAGGACATACCATGGTCACTTAAACAAAGTTTTCTTTGAGGCAGAGTCTCATTGTATAGCCTAGACTAGCCTGTGTAGCGCAAGCTGGCCTCTGATTTGTCAATTCTACTGCCTCTGCCTCCCAAGTGCGGGATTACAGGCATGTGCCACCATGCCTGTCTTAAGTGACTTGATTTCCATTTGTCCCAGCCTGCAATGGACATGGCTTAACTCACTCTGGCTGTAATGAGGAACGAGGAGGAAGGGCAGTGATTAAATGTACCTGATTAAACTTCTCCGGTTCTCACTTGGAATCCTAAAGGAAGACGGAGATGAAACAGGGCTCGTGTTTGGGCTGAGTGGCTTCTCGAGGTGGACTAGCATCTCTACTTCTCTCCCGGGAAGCCTGGGGAGGGGCGGGGAGGGTGGAACTGATCCAAGTGCTGTCCTGGAGGGCGATATTGAAGTGGGGCAGAGGTGGGAGAGGTCATTTTCCCTGGGGGAGGGCACGCATGGTCTCACAGAGGAGGCCTGCAAGTTGATCCTTGGAGGAGTAAGGTGGGGAGGCTGTCCCAGGCAAGGAACGGTGCATACACGGCACGGCCACGCCCATTCTTCCGGGAAGAGCTCCTCATGTATTCCTCAGCCAGATCCTGAGCTTGTGGGACTGAATGGTCGCAACATGAGGGCTTTGTCGCTCTTTTGGATTTACTTTCTCTTGGTGGCTCTTGACTTGGGTGGCATCTGACATCTTTTAGAGGTGACTGAGGCCAAACGTTTCCTTAGAGAGTCAGAACTGGCCCTTTCTTATCCTCACACTTCCATTACCTGAAAGAAAGGGAAAGAGGCTGTCTTAATTCATTTTGTTGCTGTGATAAAATGTCTGAGAGCAAGCAGATAATTTATAGAGAATGGAAGTATATTGAACTCATGGTTCTGGCATTTGGGAAGTTCAAGAGGCGTCTTTCAGCCTCTGAGAGCCTTCTTTTAAAAATAATATGTTTATTAATTGAGAATTTCATACATGTGTATAATGTGTTTTGATCATATTCACCCCATCTTGCTCCCCTAATTTCCCCAAGATCCATCCCTCACTCTCACCCTCTCCCAACTTTGTGTCCTTTAAAAATTTATGTGTATAAATGTTTTGCCTACATCTATGTAAGTGAACTATTTGTGTGCAGTGCCTACAGAGGCCAGAAGAGGGCATTGGCTCTCCTGGAACTGGATTTACAGGTGGTTGTTAGCTGCTATTTGGGTGCTAGGAACTGAACCCAGGTCCTCTGCAAGAGCAGCATATGCTTTTTAACAACTGAACCATCTCTCTAGACTCTCACAGTCCTTTAAAAATGATTTATTTTATTCTTAATTACTGTGTGTCTGTGTGTGGGTGTGTGCATGTGAGAGGGTGTCTGATCCTTTGGAACTGGAATTACAGGCAGTTGTGAGCTACTTAATGTAGGTGTTGGGATCTGAAAGCAGTTTCTCTGCAAGAACAGTATATTCTCTTAACTGGTGCATCTTCTCTTAGTGCACCCCTTTCATAGCCACTGAGTTCAATTTGTTGTTTGTGTATACTCATGGGTCTAGGACCATCTAGAGCATGCCCAACCTACCAGGGGACATATCCTTAAAGGAAACTGACTCTTCTGAGGGCTTTCTTATTGCAATGTAATGGAGGGGATGACATGGGAGGGAGGAAGAGAGAGAGAAAGAGAGAGAGAGAGAGAGAGGAGAGAGAGAGAATTTGATTTTATAACAGAGGCACTCCTGTGATAACCTGTAAACCCATCCACTTATGAATGGATGAATCTGTTCATGAGGGCAGAGCTTACAGGACCAGTCACTCCGCCAAAGGTCCCACTTCTCAAGACTGCATTGAGGTCCAAGTTCCTATGCAAGAAATTTTGGAGGACATATTCAAACCACAGCAGAGAGTTTTCTTGCCTTGAAAAGTCACCATTGTCCCTCTCTATCTCATCTCTCAACGGGGTAGGCAGACCTCAAGAAATATACACAGAGAATATGTGAATCATGGGCCCCCAGAACTAGAATACGTGGAGTGGAGAAAGAGCTCAGGCCACCCCAGCTATCCCCAGGGCCTGTCTCTCCTCTTAGGACTGAGATGGCTGAGATGCTTCATAGGACTGAATCCATTTGGTCCCTGCCCCAGCATTAGTGGCTCTTTTTATTGGGTAGCATATTATTCAGGCTCCCTATGCCTCAGTTTCCTCATCTAATGAGTGAGATGGCAATTTGCTTGGAGGTGATATAAGCAAAGGACTTAAGATGTGACTGGCTCTGGAAGACTTTCTTGAAATGCTCATTTACTATATCGTTCTTGATGTATTCCAAGTCTGGAAGGAACCTGGCCAGAAAGGAGTTGTGCAGGAGGGTCAGAGGCCTCCCACCCAGGCCCTCTCAGCCTCTTTGATTTCCTCAGACCCTCACCTTTGTTTCTTTGCTGGCCGCACATCTGTGCCGTCCATCCCTCTCTGTGCTTGCCTTTGGGAGGCCTGTTCCTTCATCTCAGGTCTAGGTCAACCTTGATTTGAACTTGTTCTAATGTTTGTCTCCTGGCCCTGCCCTCTGCTCTCTAGGACTCTCAACACCTCCCTGGTCTACAAGGCCTGATGTTGAGACCAGACAGGGAAGTGCTCTCTAAAGGAGAGAACCAGGGGCCACGGACATAGCTCAGTGACACTGAACTTGCTTAACATGCGCAAGGCTCAGAGTTTGACCCTCAAAACAAGTAAACAAAAACACAAAGGAGAGGCCCACACCTTGGATCTCTTATGGAACTGTTCTGTTTATTTGGTGTGGATCAGGAACATTTGGTTTCTTTTGATCCTGTTGGCATCTGTTGAGCATTGATATATTGTTCTATATATAATATGTGCAAACTACAGGTGATGCTGTTCCATTTTACAGATGAGGAGAGTAGGGTCCAGAGAGCCTGAGTGCCTTGTCCAAGGCCATACAGTAGGTGAATGGTAGAGTTGAGTCCACTTCTCATGAAAATAAAGGCCAAGAGCATGGGCAGGATCTCCTGCATGGCATTTTACATTTGGCCAGTCTCTCTCATGTGCAAATCAGCAACAACAGTGTCCAGAGCACAGACTCTCAGCCTTGCTTCTATCCCTGAGTCACACTTGGTGTCCTCTGCTATTTGGAAAACCATCAGTGAGCCAGCTGCATATGAGGATGGCTATTTCCTCAGTCCCTGCTGAGATTCATGGGTGGCTCCCAGGAGGAAGGCTCCTGACCCAGTTGAAATGGGTCAGTGCCCGGTGGGAACAGGAGCCCAGACCCCTTCTCTGGGGGTTGCCAGGCCTAATTGGGATTCCATTAAGGACTCTGGCAAGAGCTGCCTCCTTACCTAGGAATTGCCTTATCATCTCTCTGCCCCTCTGCTTATTTCTAGGATCCAGCAGATCCTAGAAATCATTCATTTATTTAGCCATCTAATATATATTGAGCAGCAACTGTTTGTTAGGCACTTGTTTCACAGAGGTGAGCAGAGTAAACAGACCTTGAATCTATGAGCTTCCTGTCCAAGAGAGCATGCGGCTAATCAAACAATCAAACACACAAAGGTACAATTACAGCCGCCACAGTGCCCGCCCACGGTGAGAGCTGATATCAGAGGGAAGTCCAGCTGGTTTGACATTGGTAAACGTTTTAAATTAGTAATTGGTGCTATTGTTACAGCTTCCCAGGTGTTTTTGAGATGCCAGCCTGGCTGAGAATCACCAGCATGGGAAGTGGAGCCTAGAGTGGTGGTGGGGAGCAAGGGCTGGGCTGGAGGCTATGAATTCAGCTGTTTCCTGTCTCTGGAATTGCATTGGGACATTTTGATATGCACCCATCAAAATGAAAAAAAAAAAAATCACTGTTTTTCATTTCTAAGTAACATGCCCAGCAGTTATCTTTGACCTTCAGTTTTTTCATTTAAATAGTCCCTGAGCCTCACTCAAGGGTGCTCTGGAATAGGAGGTGGCTGAGGGAGTAGGTGGAGATATTTATTTTCACATACTACTTGCTAAGCCTTGAAAAATGTTGAAAACATGTGGTGGGGACTGGAGAGATGGCTCAGCAGTTAAGAAAAGTGACTGCTCTTCTAGAGGACCCAGATTCAGTTCCCAGCATCCACATGGCAGCTGACAACTTCTGTAACTCCAGTTCCAGGGGATCTGATGCCCTCTTCTGGTTTTCATGGGCATTGCATGACATGGGAGCCTTTAAATTCAGGTAAAAACTCATATACATAAAATAAAATAATTAATTAATTTAATAAATTAATTAAAAATAGTTGAAAACATATTAAACTCTAAAACACTGATAGTTTGAGTAGGTAATATATTACATAGTTCAAAAGAAAGGGTCAAGCATGAGGACCCAAGCTGAGTTCTCAGACCCAAGTAAAAAGTCAGATGTGGTGGAATGCACTTGTAATCTCAGCTCTGGGGACAGGGGTAGAAACAGGTAGATCTCTAGGGCTATTGGCCAGCCAACCTTGCTGAGCCAGTGAGCTTGGTCCTAGAGAGAGAGCCTTCTGTCTCAAAAAAACAAAGTGGAATTCATCTGATGAAGAATGATAGCCAAGGTCGATCTCTGGTCTCCACAGGCATGCACACACATGTGTACATGCAATGGCACACACACACAACTCACCCACAACAAGACAACCCCCAAAAGATTTAGAATGGAAAATCTCTTTGCTCTCCAGTTTCTCCTCTGAGTAGCCTCTCTGACTCGAAAGGAAAATGTTTTCATGTGTTCATTTAGTTAGTTTTAGTTTCTTTTGTAAATAAATGAAAAGAAATCCCTCTCCCTTCCTAGCTGTTTTTAATAGCAAAAGGGGGTTATTATAGTCTGCCCTTTCCTTCCAAACACTGCATACCTTAGAGTGCATTCTGTGAGTACTTAAGAGATTCCTTGTTCTTCTGTTTTCTAAGCAGCTGCACAGTTCTTTGTTTGGTGAATGGACCATAAACCCATAATTTATTTCACTGCTCTGATTGGTGAATGCTTGTCTGTTTCTCCAGCTTCTGCTATAATAAATTATTCCACAGCAAATAACCTTGTAAATATGTCATTTCACATGCTTGCAAGTCTGTCTGTAGGCAGGTTCTCAGAAGTGGGATTGCTGGGGTGAAGGTCTATGTACACATTGTAATTCTGATAGCTGTTACTGAATTGCCTTCTATGGGGGTTTCCCTGCCACTGATGTTTGAGAGTCTGTTTTTCTACAGCTTCTCAATAGAAAGGGCTGCTTGGAACTCGGTCAATGTGCTACATAAATAGCATCGTTTATCTCAGTATTCTTTTCATTTGCATTTTTCTTATTAGGAGCACATGTTCATATATTGAAGACTCGTTTGTAAATTTTTTTTTTCTATTCATCCATTTGTGTTACTGTTCTTTTTGCCTCTAATCAAATTGGATGAGCTTGTACAGCTTAGAGAAATCATTCCTCAGTCTGTGATGTGGGTTATAAATATATCCTCCTAGACCATTCATGTCATTTTTTTCCATGCAGAAAATGCAATATTTTTTGTGTATACATGTACATATGTGCACACATATGCATGTGTGAAGCCAGAGGACAGTCCTGGATGCCAGTCCTTAGACATCACCCACTTTAAAGAATTGAGACAGAGCTTTTCACCGACCTGCACCTTGCCAAGTGTGCTAGTTACTTCTCTGTTGCTGTGATAAAACTCCATGCCGAGGCAACTTATAGAAGGAAAAAATTCCTTCGACTTATGGTTCCAGAGGGAGAAGAGTCTGTGTTGGTGGGGAGGCATGGCAGGAGGCAGCCAGAGCAGTAAATTGAGTGTCCACATCTTCAAGCACATGCTGGACGCAGAAAGAGAGGAACTGGAAGTGAGGCAAGGCTATGAACTCTCAAAGTTCACTCCCCTCCCCCGTGACAGTGACATGCATTTCCTGCAAAGCCACACCTCCTCAACCTCCACAAACAGCACCACCAACAGGATACCAAGTGTTCAAGTAAGTGAGTCTTGTGGGGGACGTTTCTCCTTCAAGTCACCACATCAAGTAAGAGAGGCTGACTGGCCAGGGAGCCCCAGGGATCTGCCTGTCTACTTGCCCAGTGCTGGGGTTAGAAGTTCATGGTACTGTGCTGGGCCTTAGCTCTTTTGCAAGTGCTTTACTATCTCCCCAGCCCAGAAATTCTAATTTTATCAATCAAAATGATCTAGGTTTTCTTTTATGACTTTTGGAATTTGAGTCTTGGATAGAGATGTCATTCATTGCTGCTTAAGAACCCCGCAATTTTCTTCCAGTGACTTTATGGTTCATAGTTTTTTAGTTGTAAGTCTTATCCTGTTGGAGTTTATCCTGGTGATGTGGGCCGTGGATCCTTCATTATCTTTTATTCTGGATGGCTGCCCACGTGGCTCCATACACATACTGATTCCTTCAAATTTCCCCCACTAGTCTGAGATGCCCTATTTATCACACACTTAATCCCACACATAGCTGAATCTACTCACATTTTCTGTTCCATTGGATTATTATCCTGGACATCTGTTAGTGACATTCTGGTTTAATTACTGGAATTCGATAGCATGCACGTTGTCTTAATTCCTTTCTTTAGAATGTCTACTGGTATTTTTTTTTCTGTATGAACTTTAGAATCAGCTCTTCTACTCTGGTGACGTCTCCCGCATGTCCCCTCAATTCTGTTGATATTTTCTAAACTACTGGCTGGTAATACAGATTCTGAAATGATACTTCCCATGTTCAAATCCCAATTGCTATTTTGCCTCCTGAGTGGGCACATTTTTACTTTTTTAAAATGTCCATCTCTCCAAAGCATATTTCATAACGCACCATGTTTAGAAGAACATTAATATGAAGAATTCCACTAGCATTTATTTAGTGATGAGTTCGAGGCTGTGAGGCTTCAACTGCAGCTCCCTGAGAGGAGTAGTCTCTGGGTTTCTTTGCTCTGTGTCTGGGATGATACCTGTCTGGCTCATCTGATGGATGCAGTATCTCCAAACCATATCTAGATACGGATGCTGTGGCTTTTTAGCAGGGGGCCGCTTTCCTAATGACCCTCCAGCAAATTTGTATCTTATTGGTGAGAATCACATGTCCAAGGCCCAAAGGACCATTGTGTAGGGCCAAGAGCAACAAGACCTAACTTTTTGTGGTCTTTCTTCTGCCATCTGCAGAGCAGGGTGGGAACCTAGACTCTGTAGTTCTGCCCTCAGATGGAAGGAGGAGAGAGAGAGATGGCCTGTGTCCTTCCCTCTCAGGTGGGCCTGTGGCGGGGTAGTGAGTGAGCGGCTTGAAGTCACCGTTTGCAACACAGAAGCCTCATGGTTCTCTTCCTCCTGACACTGCAGGTGGATTCCCCCTCTCCAAGCCTGTGTTTCTTTGAGAATTCCTGGGGTGCTAGTTTTAGACTCCAGGTGTAGAGTCCTCAACAGACATCCCTGCTTTTCATGTTCTTGTTCTTGCTTCCTGCGGACTGCCTTACCCTCAGGGACAGTGCTCTTACTCCGTCCTGCACGGGGCATTTCTCCACTGGTCTGTAAGCACCTCCTTGGTGATGTGTCCTAGAATTGCATTGCCAAGAACCCTGCAACTCCGTGTTGTATGAGTGAAAGGTTGCGGCGGTACTTTCTACAGCTTCAGACAACGGGCGTGGGTGCGGTGTGTCCCCCTGTCCGGTACCTGCCCAGAGACTGGTGCATGACTGACGCCCACCTATTTTTTAAAATTCTATTTCTTTATTTCTTATTTAATTGGGTTTTTGTGCATTTAATACAATACATCTTAATCAAATTTAGATCTCCCCGCCCCTTAGCCTCCTTAATCCTCTCCACCCAGATTTCAGGTATTCTGACATATATGTTAAGTCCTATCTGGTCAAGCATTTGTATCCAGATGTTCCTCAGTGCAAGTCCATCTACTGGAGTCTAGTCAGTCTATCTAGAGTCACTTTCTTAAAGAAGATCTACTCTCCCTCACCCCACGACAATCATTTACCTACAGTTCCGTGACTAAGTTTCGGCCTGCTGCCCATTTCTCCCATTCTATTCTTGGTTTTTATTTGATTGAGTCAACATGGGTCCTGTGCATGCTGTCACCATTGTTGCAGGTTCATGAGCAAGTTCCTAGAGACATGAAAACCAATGTTTCCTTATGTTCATGCACCTAAACTCTTTCTACCCCATCTTCAGCAATGATCCCTAAGCCGTAGGTGAGTGTGGTTTAGTATAGGACTCTTATCCAGGGACAGAGACACTACAGTCTCTTATTCTTAAAACAGTTATGGCCTTCTGTGTGCATCATACTGTGTTGTATGAGGAAGCTTTGCTGTTGAGCGTTGAGGGAGGTATTAGTATTCTCTCTATTTTTTGTTATGTTCCATAAGCCTTTGATGTAGAGGGTCCACTGTGTCACTTATTAGGGCTGGGGAATCTCTCAGACATATAGTCTGTGTGTGACACATTGCGGAACTCTGTAATAGTCTCCATGTATTGCAAAGAGAATCTTCTTTGATGAGTGGTGTAGGGTATACTTGTCTGCAAATATAAGGATCCATATTTAGTGTACAGTAGGAAATTTCATTTGTCTAGAGATATGACAGAGCTAAGGTTTTCTGTAGGATCTATGACCTCTCCAGCCATGTGCATTTGGCTGTATTTACATTACCACACATGAGTTCCCTCCCATGGAAAGGGCTTTAAGTCCAGTTGGATAGCAGCTGGTTACCTCCTAGATAACAGTGCCACTACTGCACCAATAGAGACAGTTTGCTGTGCCAGTTGTGGTTATTAGGCTTTGGAGCTGGGTTGGACCATTGAGTGATTGCACAGTATCCACTAGAACTATGAAAGATAGTCTTCAGGGAGAAAGTTTCCAGGTCAGTTCCAGCTCCATTGCTCAAAGTCCTATGTCTAAGGTATGTCCTGTCTGAAGGCTACATAACAAGAAACACAGTGCCAGATAGGAGAAACCATTCAAGTTGTTGGGTAGGGTAGTCCAAGAGACTACTAAAATAATATAGGCTATTGCCAGAGCCTTTCATTACCTCCAAAAACATGAAAGTAAGACCCAATTTATTTTTTTGTATGTGAGTGTTTTGTCTGAATGTATGTAAGTGTATCACATACATACAATGCCCATAGAGGCCAGAAGAGGGCATCGGATCCCCTGGAACTGGAGTTACGGATGGTTGTCAGGTGCCATGTGAGCGCTGGAAGAGCAACCAGTGGTCCTAACCACTGAGCCATCTCTATGACCTCTGCTTTTTTTTTTTTTTTTTTTTTGAGACATGGTCTCCTCCCAGTTGGCCTGGAACTCACTGTGTGGAACAGGCTGGCCTAGGTCTCACAGAAATCCACTTGCCTCTGCCTCCCACATGCTGTCATTAAGGATGTGCCCCACCATGCCTGGCATCCAACTCTTTGTTTAAAAATTTTTAAAAGACATTTTATTTTGATTGACTGATTTTTCTTTCCTTTGTTTTTAAGCTTTGAGAATTTCACGCTTCAGTATTGTCTTTGCTTTTCCATCCCTCCCGAGCCCCCTGTGATTCCTCCTCCGACTCCCAATTACTCGTCTTCTTCTTTGTTTATTATTGTTACCTATGTATACAAACATTTATAAATCTGCATATATGTATATATAGACACACAATGCATTGAACCCATTTAATGTTGCTCATGTGTGCCTGTGTTTAGGGCTGCCCACTTGGGATTAGATAACCTCTCAGGGAGCTAGTCCCTGGAGAAAGCAGATTCTTCCACCCTCAGCATCCATTGATGGCCTGTAGGCGTTCATCTTGAGGTGGGGCCCAGGGAAGCTTCCCTCATCTACTTCAGCATGTTAACTGATTTTGTCACTGTGCAGATCTTGTTATACTGTCATACTGTGGAGAATTCATTAAGGCAGCTTCCTTATCATGTCTAGAAGGCATTAACTAGTAACAGGTGTCTTGTCTTCTGGCCGTTATATTCTTCCTCTTCCGTCTTCTGAGTCATAGGTGTAGTGGTTACATTGTAGATGTTTTACTTAGGGATATGTACCACAGTCACTTAATCTTTTTTTTTTTTTTTTTTTTTTTTAGTAGTAGTCCGCATGTGTTGCAAAATGAAGCTTCTTTGATGAGTGATAAGAGGTATGCATGTTTGTAAATATAAGGATATGTATTTAAAATATAGTAAGAAATTATTTTGGCCTAGGGAAGTGACAGAAGTAGGTTTTGCTCTAGGGTCTATGACCTCTCCAACCATGTGTACTTGGCTGTGTTTACAGAGCCATGCATGAATTCCTCTCACTGAGTAGGCCTTAAGTCCAATTAGATAGTTGTTGATTACTCCCAAGATAAAAGTGCCCATGACTGCACCAATAAAGATAATTTAATGGGCCTTTCATTTTTGTAGGCTGTAAGCTTCATAACTGGATAGGATTGTTGATTTATTTTCTCCCTTGGCAGCTTGCATAGTATCTTCTGATATTATCAATGCTAATCTTCAGGGAAGAGGCTTCCAGATCAATTCCAGTTCAATTTCTCTAACTCCTGTGTCTGAAGTATGTCATGTCTTCAGCAGTGGGTCTTAGATTTAAGTTCTGGGAGGCAATCAAGGTCGATGGCAATAGTCTATGTTATTTTGGGAGTCTCTTGAACTATCCTGAGCAATAACTCAAAGGGAGGTTTCCCTTTCACGGCGTTGTGATTTTTGTTATATAGACCTCAGTTATACAAATAAACTCACATTTATATTATATGTATATTTTTCAGTAGACTTATTACATATTACACTTCTCTTTGACTTTTCATACTGTATAAACATTATTTGTCTTTCCTATCTCTCCACCTGTATAGCCCTTGCCCATCCTCCCTCCCGAGTTAAAATACTCTCCAGCTTCCCCACTTCTCCCTTGATACTGCCTGTCTCCTACCATCTCCCTTTGGTTCCTTTTCGTTTTCTTGGCTTCTTCAGTTACATCAAGATATATACTCATATCTAAGGATTTGGAGCTGGGATCCACAAATGAGAGAGTATGTGTATGACTTGTTTTTCCGAGTCTGGGTTACCTCAGTATAACAGTTTCTAGTTCCATCTATTTACGTGAAATTTTCATTTCATTTCTCTATAAAGCTGAACAGAACTCCATTGTGGAAATGGGCGACATGTTCATTATCCATTCATCAGTTGAGAGAATGTTTCTATTTCCTAACTATTGTGAAGAGAGCTGCTGTAGGATTTCGAGTCCTTTAGGTATATGCTAAGAAGTGGAATAGCTGATCATATGGCAGATCTATTTTTAGTTTTTAAAGGGTTCTCTACATGGATTTCCTTAGTGGTCGCACCAGTTTGAAATCCCACCAGGTGTGAATGAGGGTTCCCCACTTGACCTTAATCACTTTTACTTTAAGATGAAATCTTAAAGTAGTTTTAATTTGCATTTCCCTCATTACCAGGCATGTTCAACACTTTTAAAGGCATTTCTACTAGCCACTTTTATTTCTTCTTTGGAGAACCCATCATATATGTAGCCCACTTTTTAATTGGGTTGTATGTTTTTCTTAATTATGAGCCCTTTGTATATTCTAGAATTAATCTTCTATCCAATGTATAACTGGCAAAGATTCTCTCCCACTTTCGTGGGCCTCCTCTTCATGTGATTGGTTGTTTCCCTTGCTGTTCAGAAGTTTTTCGTTTTTTTTTTTTTAAGCTTAATTAAGTCCCATTTGTCAATTGTTGGCCTTAATTTCTGAGAAAACGAAGTCTGATTTAGAAAGTCCTTTCCTTCACCTAACATCTTGTAGGGTACTGCCTGTGCATTCTAACAGTTTCATCATTTCAGGCTCTGCATTGAGGTTTTGTTCCATTTGGAGTTGTCTTTTGGGCAGTGTCATAGGGATGGGTCTAATTCATTCTTCTACATGTGCAGATCGAAACCTGGGTTGGGAAGAGACTGAGGCATTTCTCCAACCCCACGATGCACAACTCTCGTTGTGTTTAAGCTCAGTGGCAGGTAGACTCAGGAAGCCCTGGGTCTCATGCCTCTAGGGGTTGTCCAGGAGTTGTGGTTCCTACTGAGGGTCAGCTGTGCCCGGTGTGGGTCTGACACCCTGTTTTCTGCCCACGCCTCCCAGAGGAAGCCCTTTATTGGAATGTAGCTGTACCTCACAGAGGCAAGAGCAAGGTCTGCCTGTACCTGCTTCCTATTTCAGGGGTGCTCCTATAACTGTCGAAGGAGCTGGAGCTTAGGGCTGCTTCACCTACATGAGTTTGCGTTCCTGGAACTCTTCAGAGCTCTCCCCTCCTGCGTGGCCCTCAGAGGGTGGGGCTCCATATCCCTGGCCTGCGTGACTCCTGCTGATAGGCGTGTAGGGATAAGGTAACCTCCATCTAGGAATTCTCTTTTTGGACAGACCTGGTAGCATAGTGTTCCTAGCTTAATTAAGCCAGACCCTAGCTTAATTCTGTAGGATGAACAGTTACTTTGAGTCTACTCTGTATAAGGCTGGGGAAGGAAGTTATGCCTCTGGAGAAGGGGCACCCACACTTATTTGGAACCCAAAGCCAAGATCAAGCAGTGTTTTGTGAGTATCCCTGGTCTTTAGGAAATCCCCATGAGGGTTATTATTCTCCTCCTACTCTTCAGTTTTGCAGATAAAGAAAGTGAGGTTCTGAGAGGTTCGGTTGCCTCCCAGCTACATGGCTATTGAACAGCTGGATCAGGATTGATGCCAACTCTTTCTAATTGGCCCCACATCTGTCCTTCTTCTGAAGGTCTTACTGCTCCTGCATAGAGAACAAATTTGTCTCCCTAACCTGAAGGGTTAGGAGGACAAGAAGGGCTGTTCCTTCTGTGATGAGGCAGCGGGTCTTTGCAGAATCTAAACCACCCACTCCAGTATCTGGGTCCAGGGTTCTTACCCAAGTCTGTTTCTGCCCTTCTTGTTTCTCTGTCGGCTTTTGAGGGCTAAGTTATGGGTAGGAACTTCATGGAGCCATGATAAAACCCTTCCTTTGGTACCCCGGAGGAGGAAGAAAGGCGCAGCTCTTTCAGGATTGCTGGTGCTCTGATGGATGTATAGAAGGGTTGGTGACTATTGAAGTTTTTTCTTGCACCTGTGTTTGTGGAGCAATGCTTTCCCTGATCCTGTGCTATCTTCCCTGGGGAGTCTATTTCTTTCAACTCCAGATACAGCAGGTGATGACAGACCCAAGAAGTGGTCCTCAGTGTCCTCATCTATAAAATAAGACCTTAATGATAATACTGACATTAAAGCATCATTGTGAAATTCAAGGAGAAGATGAAACCCAGTCTGGCTTGGTGAACTAATGAATTCATTGGGGGTTATTTGCAGGAGCAGGAGCAGCTTGTGCACAGCTCTACCCCCAGCCTGGCAGTTAATTGCATATATATTGTCAGGGAGAGGTGGAACCTTGTAAGTGTCTTGAGTCCTCTGGTTCCTTCACGAGGGGATGTTAATGTGAGGGTTTCATGCAGGTAATCACAGTTGCTTTGATATTAAGACACTGATGTCCAAGTCATGCCTGTCATCACCAGAGGACTGAGTTTCACAATATGCTCCCAGCAAACAAGTGGTACTTATGTGGAGGGAACTCAACTCTATATAAGTGATGAGAAACAGCTGGCTTCTGGACCCTGGGACAAATCCAGGGAGTGTAAGATAATGTGAAAAGTATTCCATAGCTTGTACCTAGAAGCTGAGCAGAACCAGGCTGTGGTATGTACTAACCTTTGGTTGCCGGATAGTCCAGAGGGTTTTTGGGTAGGGGCTGGGCCAACAGAACTATGGGAATTATACTGATATATGAAGTATTCAACATTTGGTCAACCAGCATGACTGAGTGTCCTGGCCACATGGTGGCTCTATCTGGGAGGGTGGAGGAGGTAACAAGTTGTTGTTTACATGGGGATGAGGATGGGACAGGTTGTTTGAGGCTACTGGTTCCTTGGCCAGCACATGTTCTGATTGTCTCATCTGGATCCCAAAGGGCCTGGTAATAGAATTGAATAAATTGGAATATAATTATCTAATGTGTTGTGATTAAGTTTAGAATGTGCCAGCACCCTCCAGGCATGGCTTTTGGATGGTGGGACGGGGGTGTCAGGACTCCATGCAGAAGGTCATGTACAGGGCGATCGACCACTGAGCTGCCCTGAGTTCTGGAGGAACTTCAGGGTTGAGTGGACAGCCTATGAATCTGGGGCTCCAGCTTCTTGGCGTTCTTCTGCGGGAGGTGGCACAGTCCTGGTGTCAGGCAGACAACAGACTGTATAGCCCACTTCACCCTCAGTCAACTATGTTTACCCCCAGATGTCTCTGATCCTAGTTTGACTCCCCATAAAACTCTGTATCTTGAGTTTTGTTTAGTCCTTTGAGTTTGTTGGAAAGTTCTCATTTCTTTTCTGTGGATACCCTATTTCAAGTCTGTCTAGGGAGTGCTTCACATTTCTTCCTTTCTGTCTCCTTCCTGTTTTCTTTAGGAAGAACCCTTTAGATTTTAGCAGCTGTTCTGCCACTGGCTTTATGTATAAATCTTTTGACCATGCCATTCAGTCAATATAGGATTTATATAGTACCCACCAGGCATTCTCTTAAGATGTGCTACCCACAATAAGGAGTTAGCTGAGAGCTTTTACTGAGCTTGAACTGTTTGCCATGTATTTCAGGTCATTTTCTTTTTGATTTTCACAATGCCTTTTAAATGTCAATAGTATTGGCTTTCCATTTTATAGATGGGAACACTAAGGTTAAGCAAGGTTACATGGGAAGCTGGGGGAAGAGCTGGGTCAGGAGCCGGGACTTGAGGCTCTGTCCTGTTACTTAAAGTGTAACCTGTAGATC
The DNA here is from genome assembly GCA_035773235.1 of Eospalax fontanierii. Taxonomy (NCBI): domain Eukaryota; kingdom Metazoa; phylum Chordata; class Mammalia; order Rodentia; family Spalacidae; genus Eospalax; species Eospalax fontanierii. The sequence goes on along the minus strand of CM069544.1, from coordinate 11,017,796 downwards.
TATAGACAAAGGCAGTCCCGTAGGCCGTGTGAGAACTTCTGAATCTCAGGGTCCTGTCTAGGCCTATCAGTTCAGTAGGTCAGAAGAGCCACATGCACTTTCTAATTGGAAGAGTTTGATCAAATTGAAGGGCTGTGGGTCTTTTTCCTCCTGTTGACGATATCTGGGAATACAGTGGAATTTGGTGGCCTCAGCTCCAAGCCAGCCCCAGTTGATATTCACAGGCACATTTGTGCTGCATAGGCCCTTCCTGAAAGAGGTGCGTGTATCAGAAGGTCGCTGTGATGGTAAATTTGATGTGTCAACTTGACTGGGTTACAATACTTAGATATTTGGTCAAATATTATTCCAGGTATTTCTGTGAAGACAGTTTTTATGAGGTTAGTATTTGAATGAACAGGCAATAGGTAGTGAAAGCTTGATCAATACTGTGGGTGAAGACCTTCTTAATAGGAAAGACTGACCTTCCTTATTAGCAGAATACTGAAGGTTGTTGTTGGAAGATGACCTTCAGAGATGTTCTTCCCTGAGTCTCCGGCTCACTGGTCTTCGCCAAAGGTTTCGGCTTCCCAGCGTCCATAATCATGAGAATGGGGCTTGCTACTCTGCATCGATGGGGAGAGAAATAGGATTCTTTCAAAGCAACTGGATTTAACAACCAAGTATTTATTTACTTTTTTGTATGTGTGTATGTGTGCTCTTGTGGGTACATGTGTGTGATTGAGTCTGCATGTGTATGAACTTTCATGTAGAGGCAAAAGGCCAACCTCAGGTGATGTTCTTCAGGAGCCAGCCACCTTGTTTTTTCAGTATGGGTATCTCACTGGGCCTGGGGCTCACCAATTTGATTAGACTGGCTGACCAGCCACTGAGCTCCAGGGAGCCATCTGTCTCCAGTTTCCCAGTTCTAGGACTACAAAGCATACACTTCCACACTTGGTTTAATTATTTTTCTTAGTGATTATTCAGAATTTCATACACTACATTTTGATCATATTCAGACTCCCGTCCCACCTCCACCTCCACCCTAATACCACTCCCAACTCCATTTCCTCTTTCTCTCTTTATTTTTTTAAAGTCCTACCAAGTCTAATTCGTGCTCCCCAAAGGTTCTTGGGTGTGGGTTCATCTCTTGGCGTCTGATCAACCTACCAGGTGTCACACTCTTAAAGGAAACTGACTCTCCCTCTCCCAATAGCTATCAATTGCCAATAGCTCCTCTTCTGGGGCTGGGGCTTCTTGTTTACTTCCCATGTGCATGCTGGGTTTTTGTCTCACTTGGGCTTACACAGGTCTTGTGTATGCTTTCACAAGTACTGTGTGTTCATATGTGCAACTACCCTGTAGTGTCCTTGAATTCATATACCGCCTCTGGCTCTTAGAATCTTTCTGCTTCCTCTTCTGCAATGACCCCCTGAGCCTTGGGAGGAGAGGGTGTGATATAGGTGTCCCACCAAGGGCTGAGCACTCCACAGTCCCTATTCTCTGTATGGTGTCCAGTTGTGGGTCACACTTAGATTTTTTATGTAGATTCTGGTGATTGAACTCAGGTCCTCATGCTTACGTGGCAAGCATTTTACTGACTGAGCTGTCTCTCCCTGCCCTTAACAAGCATTTTTAGTGTGTGCTGTTGTGTCAGGTGTTGGGTCTCTATAGATGAAGCTCTGCCTTTAAGAGATTCAGAATATAATAGAGAAATAGCCAAGTGATCAACAGATCACTATTCTGCTCTGGAGATTGAGAGAGGCAGACGTACCTGGTTCGGTGGAAGACAAGGTGAGATTTTTGTGGTGCATGTTGAGCGTGTGCCCAGGTTTGGGTTTGGTTTTGGAACAGGAAATTTTAGATCTCTGCCTTCTGTCACTTTCATTTCCCTTTCAAAGTGTGCCACTCAGGGTCTGGCAGTGTGGCAGTGTAGACGTTTTTCTGTTTGTCCTGGATATATTGAATAATGTCCAGGGATATTGGACTGAGACATCTTTATCCAGTGTTTGCTTAGAGTGTTGGGAATGAACAGGAGTGATGGAGGAGACACTCATGTCTTAAGAGCATTATGGGGTGGTGGCTCTTTCCCACTTTGGAAATATATGTGAATACCATAAATCAGAGTACCCAGTACTCCACATGGAGCTTCATTAAACCTCTACACCTGTGTCTTGAGGTTAGAATAATGAAACTAGGCAAACACATTGAATTTGTCCATATTACAGATGCCTTTTAAGTCCCTTGCAAGCATCACGTGAATGCCTTGTTACAGCAATCTTGTGAAGCAGGTGCTAGTAAGGAATTCAAGCTTTGAGGGATTGGATTGAGGGACTTGCCCAAGATCACCCTGCTGGTCCACAGTATCAGAACCCTGCTCAGCCTTGTCTGTCTGTGGAATGTTACTGGGGATGTGCGTGCTGAGAGTGGATTTGGTTTCCTGTCTGTATTCATATTCATATTCACATTCATATTCATATTCATAGCTCAGGAGGCTCTGAGCATCTTGTTCTGAGCATATGATGGATTAACTGATACTTCTGGCTACTTCTTAGAATCCAGGGTTCCTCTCTGATGTAGCGCACATGCAAGAAGTTAGGAGAGATCTCTGGGGAGCAACCCAGGTTAAACAAGCCTCTCCAGAGCAAGAAAGGTGGGAGGAGGCTGGTGACCAAGAACATAATATAAAACTTGACCATTTACATCTCCCCCTGCCACCTGGCTGCTCAAACTCTCCTTCCTCCTGCCGCCCTACCATGCTGGCAGAAAGAATTAGATGGCCAACAGGGTGGATGCCAAACATGGTGGGAATTAGATAATCCTTCCAAGCACATCCACCCTTCCCTGAAACACGATGCTGCTGTTATTCTTGGCTTTGGGTCTGGCCTGTTCTGGTAGGAATCAGGATGTGCTTTAACCAGCTCTCTGGTTCACATCTATTGGGTGTGGTGTCCACAGAGAAATTACAAGATCTGTTAAGCAGTGATTCGTGTGGTTGCTCATGTATGTGAGGACTCTGTTGTTCATGCTTCACTCAGGTTTCATGATGATTTTATGTGGAGGGAAACATCATTTCTCATCTAGAGATGGAGAAACTGATGCTCCAACATGTCAGCTCATGCATCCAAAATGGATGGACACTTATTCTACAAGACTTCATCGAGTCCTGGTCAGCTTCACATGCCATGTTAGGGAGCTGGAGATACAGAGAAGGTAAGCCACCTGGACAGATGCAGGTGTGCTCATAAGCTGTGAAGTTTCTTTCTGCTTTACCTACTGCCTCTTGCTTACTGAGTCATCGTTTCCTGAGCTCTCCCTCCATACTTGGCAATCTGGTGTGTGTACGAGGGAGTACCTGCTCGGCTCTATCACTGTCGTCTCCCAGAAACTTACAATTTCCTTGCAGAGATAAGGATTCAGCATGACATACAGCTCATGCAGTTAGGCAAAATCAGTCCTGCTGGGAGAAGGGAAAAGCTTAAGAAGAAACCAGCTGACTGCAGCTGCAGGTGGTTCTCAGCATGCCAGGGAGATGGGATTTATGCTGTTTTTACAGGGAGCCTAGACCATGCTCTGGGAGAGAGGATGTGGAATGGAATCTTGAGAAGGAAGAACATCTGGACACAGAGGGCCAATCTGGTACAGCTTAGAGCAGGGGAGGAGGACAGCATGGATCTTGGTAGCAGAGAAATGAGTAGTGTGTTCAAGTTCGGGAAGGAGTTCTCAAGTGAAGCTTGTAGGAAGGAGAGAGCAGAAGGTGGGAAAGGTGGATGTTCTGGGGGATCTCGGGCTGCTGGGGTTAGTACCAGTGTGACATGCCTTGAGGCCTTAGAGGAAGGACCCCAGGATCCGGGCCAGGCAATGTGAATATACAGCAGCACTGTACACTCAGGCCCCACTCCCACCACACCTCGTACTGCTGCCCGATGCACTCAGTACATTCCCACCACACTGGCCTTCTGCTTGCCTTTCCAGTGTATGGATCTCTCCCTGCCACGTGCCTTTGCAGAAGCTTTCCTTCTAGCCTTCCCCATGCCAGGGTCCTTCAGAAAGTCCTCCTGAAGTTGAACCGTTCTTAACTCTCCACTGTCTGTTCCATCACACTATTGTAGTCCATTGCTTTGAAAATACTTGCTGTCTGCTGTAACTGCCTTACATACTGCCTGTTTATTACTCGTAGAACCTAAGTATTGTGAGATCATAGAGTTGGTGCATCTTTTTCTTTGCATGTGTGTGTATGTAGTGTGTGTATGCGTGTACAAGCATATTCACAAGCACACATGCAAGTATGTGGGTGTGTATGCACGTGGAAGGCAGAGATTGATGTCAGGTGTCTTCTTCAATTGCTCTTTGCTCTATACACCCAGGCAAGGTCTCGCACTTGAATTCAGAGCTTGTCATCGTGCTCCAGGAATTCCTGCCTCTATCTTCTAAGTGCTGACTATTGGTAGGCTGCTGTGCCCATCTGGCATTTATGTGGGTACTGATCATCTGAGCTCTAGTCCTCAGGCTTGCACAGGAAGCACATTATTCACTGAGCCATCTTGCCAGCCCCAGACTTGGTGTTTCATGTTGCCCACTCTTCGGAACATTCAAGACTAGGAGATTCTCAGTCCGCATTTCTTGGATTGATAAATGAGTACTGTTTCTTCTGAAGTCTCATTTTCCCACGCTCAGAAAGTATTAAGGCTAGATTGAGCTTGAGGAGTTTCAGCATCCTGGAATTAGAGGCCAGCTTCTGAATTTGCCTTTTCTCCTGAGGACACAGGCTGGTGGTGATCACTAATGTTCTTTGCCAGATATTCTGACTTGTAGGTAAAGGGTAACATGTGATTCTGTGGGTCTTTGAAGTTAGGCATTGCTGTGGGGCTTTGCCTCAGAAGTTAGGCATTGCCTCAGAAATGTGAATGGATTGGATATATAAACAGATGCTGGAAGAGCCAAAGTATGATTTAACATGTTCCTTCCATCCTCGATGACCATGGACTTCAGTGTTGAGTTAAAGCCATTATCAGTCTAGGTCTCTGACATAATACTGATCAGTGCTAAATATACAGCAGGAACAGGAAGTAAATTTTGGTTGTGTTAAACCGTGGGGATTGGTACTTATTTGTTAGTACAGCACAGCCTAGTCTGTTCTGACTGATTAAGAATCCCATAATCTAATCTAAATATATTCTCAATATATTCTCAAGAGTGATCCATTCTCTAAGCAAGGTCAAAAACCAGTGGCTCAGGAGTTAGCTGAAGGGCATGGAATTACAGGGAAGCACAGCTCTTGTTTAGCACATTCTTCATTGGGTGTCAGGCATGTTGGAAAATTCTTTATGTGTGTTATTCCTTGAAATCCGTGGTAACCTTAAAAGGAAGGTAGTATGAACTTGGACTATACCTGTACTATGCTACAGATGATTCAAGGCTCAACAAATTTAGGGCACTGGTACTCAACATGGTCCGAAGACCAGCAACACAGTACAATCCGAACGTTTTTGGGGATGCAGAACCTCTGGCCCTTCCCTAGTCCTACTGTATCCAAACTTGTACTTTGACAAACTTCCCAGGTGATATGTGCACACATTTCTGATTGAGACACACTGATTTGGAGGACTCATCTGATGCTGTCTGCAGTACATGGATAGGAGACCAGGATAGCCTGCATTCCAAAGATCGGACGCCTATCCTAACTCTTCTGCACAATCCCTTGTCAGAAGAGTGGGAACCACGGTGTGCAGGACTTGGTTGGGCATCTGGCCTCAATCCCAGCCTGTGCTCTTGGGCTCCCTTGGCAGGGACATCTTCAACCAGTCTGAATGGTTGGTGGTAACCAATGCTATTGATTGACTCTGAAAACTGCCCAGAATGTGTGTCCAGGATGCGTTTTCTTTCTAGTTGTAGATGTGTTGGAAAAGCACCAGTCTGGGCTGGGCGTGGAGTCAGACATGGTCCCCAGTGGAGATAGCTGATACATCTCTGAGCTGGATAATTTCTCCATAATGACAGTCACATGTCTTGGTGCCTCTATGATGACAGAATGGGGCTCCCTTGGTGTTGAGATTGGTGTCTGCTCTGACCTTAAAGTACCCTGACTCCCTAGTGAGTGCTAAACCTTCCAGAAAATCTCACACAGATCTTAGCACCCTGTAGTTCCTGCTTCTGCTCCAGGGACTGAGCAAGGCTACCCCATTATTGGGCTATGGCTGAGGAAATGACCAGGAAGCTGTGCCAAGAGAAAGATTATAGCTCCCTGCAGACATGGTCAGGGCTGGGCATCTGGGAGAGGAAGATTCCAGTGACCCATGGCTTTTTGCACCCTTATCAGCTGGTGACAGTCATCTCCCTGGAGCCAGCATGGTTGCTGAGGAAATTGGAGCTCTTGAGCAAAGGAGCATAATTTGGTTTCTCCCTGCTGGAATCACCAGACCATCCTCAGCTCTGTTCCTTTCAGTTATTTAGATTTTTTTTCCATGAAAAAGGCACAGGGCCCTCTCTTTTGGTCAAGATCTGGATATCCATCTGCTTAAGTGAGGCATCTCATCTTCCAGAGCATTTAATTAATTCAACAAACATGTAATGCATATCTGTAGAGAGCCAAGCACTGGGGATAAAGAAAGTAATAAGGCATTTGAGTTTGTTTAGGCTCTGGGCTAGTTTATAAAGAATAAAACAACAGTATTTTGTTTTAAGTTGTTCCCAGTTCTGCAGACAGGATTATATGTTGCTGCGCCTTGGACACTTAAGGTTCTCAGAGCATAGTCCTTGGCACACGGGGAAGGAGGAGAGAGCTTGAGGCCACAGAGTAGAGGTGTAGAGCGAGACCTGAACTTCCGAGCCAGCTCCACCATTTGTTCCCTCAGAGTCGCATCTGTGACTCAGAGTGTCGGGGTGGGGGCAGGATACTGGTGAAGAGACAGAAGAACAGTGCTGTGGACCCAGTTCTGACTCGACATTCACTGCTGTGCCTTGGCATCCAAGATATAGGGGTCAGCTGGTGTTGAAGGAAGGCGCATTGCCATTCCGGAGCCTTATTTGTTAGCTGAAGAGTGAGTTAGCCACGGCGCCAGGTCCACGCGGCTGCGGGCCTCCTTTCTCTTTCTGTGCAGACTGGGCACTCACCCCGTTTCCCCAAGCTGGGCTCTGTTTTTGTTCCCATTTGGAAATGTGGCTGAAGAGGGGCCAAGAGTGGCAGAGAGGCTCTTCAGAACAGTCGCCAACTCCCTTCCCATGGATAAATGGGGCCCGGACCTTCACTTGGCAATGTGCAGAAAACAAATTAAAGCGGTGAGGCTCTCCTCTCCTCCCTCTCACCCCCCCCACTCTGACAGATTTATTTTGGAAAGCTACAGGAGGCTAATGGAATCACTTAATTTCCCTGATAATAAATTATCCCCATGTGCATTAATTGAAAGTTTCACAACAAACAGTTTTCTTCTGCACAGCTCCCTGGTAGGCTTTCCCTGCTCTGACAGGATTCTTGTCTCCCCTCGGCTTCTGTGTATTGCAAGTTTTCTCATTTCAGGGCTTGCTGACCTGGGCAGCAGCACTTAGTGGACATACCTTTGAGAATTCTGATGCAAAAAAGAAACAGTAGCAAGAATGAGTGGGGTCAGGGTTCAAGTCCTGACTCTGTTACTTCCTAGTTGAGTGATTAGGGAAATCACAGAATTTCCATTTGCTTTGGCATCTGTGAATGGGGATCATAATGTTCAGCTGGCAAAACCCCCAGTATTGGATAGGTCTTCAGCAAGTAGCAATTGCTGTTTTTTTTAGAAGTTAATATTTGGTGTCTAATTTTTCAACAAATTGCCCTGAATTGTTGGACTAGGGGAGGGGGCGCGTCTCAGAGAACAGGGGGACAGAGATGAAAAGACAAGGAGAAGGAAGAGGACTGTGTAGAACTGGGTCCCTTGAGAGCATTGCGAAGCAGGCCTGCCTTTGTCCAGTGGTGCTCAGATCCTTATATAATCCTGTCTGCCACAGCCAAGGGACCGCATGTTCACCAGTCTTCCCGATCAGATGTCTGAGGCTTTATAGCCAGTGAAAAGGGGCCAGATAGAATTTGGAGAGCTGTCTCTATTCCCTTGCAACTCAGAAATTGGGTGCCCGTCTGGATGTTAGCTGGAGAGTTGGAAGCGACAGTGGAACTTTCCCCTATGATGTGTGAATAATGTAGAACTGACTGTGGATTGCACAGATGTTAGACATTTTCAAGACAAATGACTCAATAAGACTAAGAAAATATATGGTTTGTACAGTCAAAGTCTGGTCTGAGTGTGTGCTATAGGCAGAAGTCAAGGGTTCCTCTGGCTTAAGGGACAGGGACAGGGCATCTAGTGGGCTCAGTGTCAGCATCCTTGGGAAGGAGCACCAGGTGTTCTTGTGGTTTTTCCCTGTGACATCCTATTTGTCATTAGAGCCATCTGGTTCTAGTACTGGGATTAGTTCAGTTGGGTTCCAAGATGGATAAGCCACACCCAGATGCTCTCTGTCCACAGGGACAGCAGTGTGTCACATTTGCACAAAGAAGTGCAGAGGCAGGAAAACTGCAGTCCGAAGCCTGGAGTTGCAGGGCTAACTTCTAATTAGGAAAATGAGATACATTTCATGAACGAGTGGGCCAGAGGCGATATCCGAAAGGAGCCTTTGGAAGACAGAGCTTTTAGATTTTTATTTGGAGGGGAGGGCAGCTATAGATGTCCTTTCTTGTATGGTAAACCTATGTCTTTATGTCCCAGATCCCTCATTTATAAAGAAGACACAGGGCTGGGGATGAAGCTCAGTTGGTAGAGTGCTTACCTGGCATGAATGAAACCCTGGGTTTGACCCCAGCATTGAATATGGGGAGACAGGAGGATCAGAAGGTCAAGCCTGGTTAGCAAGTTCAAGGTTGGCTTAGAATATAAGAGACCCCGTCTCAAGATGAAGGAGAAAGAGAGGAGGAAGACAGCAGCTTCTCCTCGGTGTGAATATTAAATGAAAGAATGTCTGTAAAGCAAACGTGCTTGATCCATTTCAAGTGTTTAAATGCACCAGCTGCTGCCATGCACTTGGGCAGATTACTTAGTCAACAAGGTAGACAGTGGGGCTCTGCTCCTAAGCTCAAGGTTGCCTTTCAGTACCCTCTCTGACCCTGCTGTGAGGGGTTGCTTATGAAGCCTGATCTGCTTTGAGCTACCAGAACTGTCTGGAGACAGCACATAAGAGCAGCTGCTCCTAGAGCTCCCATGTTTTCTACCTTCTTCAGGGTTGCTGCATGGTGAACCTCTTGAAGCTTGGGACCAGATCTATGATGAGAAGTTCATCCTGGCTGCTTTAAGCCAGAAAAAACATCAGTTTTTCTGGTATCTATTGCAGTTCATTTGTAAACAAATTTTAGTTTGTTTCAAAGGACAAGTTTTGAGTGCATTTAGTGCGCTCTCTCTCTCTCTCTCTCTCTCTCTCTCTCTCTCTCTCTCTGTCTGCATGTGTGTGTCTCCCACAACCATAGAACACAAAGGAAGAAAACTGGAGCTGCTTAGTCCCAACCCTTGAGGGGTCGGTGTTGTTTAGCTCCAGGTTGCTAGTTTGGAATGTGAGTCAGTGAGCAGCTCTGAGAGGTGGACTGGTGGTGGCTGAGCTGCAGGCTTTTAAGCAGAGCATCACCATTCTAATGTAGAATTAGAAAGGTTGGGGAGAGAGAATGAAGCCTGAGAATGGATTTATGTTCATAGCTTTGATTTAAATGATAGTCTCTACAAAACCAAGTGAAATACAAATATGTTTTCTGGGAGAGGCAACTGGTTAAGCCATTTTGTCTATAACAACAGTTTGTTGACTTTATTTGGTAACCTAGCTCAGTCCTGAGGCACTCCCATTGGTTGTTTCAATGACTGGATATGGTATTCAGGATAGGACTAGAGAGAGTTGAGTTGTATTCAGTCAAAGGGCTGCCTGAAGAGTCCCAGGCTCCGGAAGAAGAATGGCCTAGTTCTACATTCTGCCAACATTGTTGGCAGGGTTTTGGATGCTCCAGAGGAGGAACTGAAAATCGTGTCCCCTCAGGATCCTTCCTAATGCAGATCCCCAGAAAGGAACTGGAGCTGGCCAGCTTGGGCAGTTTCTCCCATGGTCAGCTTTGCCAGAGACTCTATTGAACCAGTGAAGGAGCTACTGAGAGACTTCTCAATTGCATTGTCACTGGGATATGTATTTTAAGACTTAAAAAAAATCATAATATACTATACATAGGATAATGATCATTTTAACCACTTTTGAGTAGTTAACATGAATTCAGTGCTCAGCGCATTCACAGTGTTGTGTGCTTGTTCTCTCCCCCAGCTCCTGGTAACTAGTGTTGTCATCACTGCCTCTGAGTTCAACCATTCTAGATACTCAAGTAAGTGGAATAACATTTGTCTTTCTGTGACTGTTATTTTTTCCCCGTAGCACAATGTATTCTAGGCTTGCCTATGTCCAACTTTTCTTCTCTGATTGAATACTACGCCGCTTTATGTTTGTGCTGACTTTTCCTATCCTTTGGTGCCTAGATTGTCACCACCTATGCAGTTACCTGCTTTCAGATTCTTTGGGTGCATATCCAGAAGTGGAATTGCTAGATTGTATGTTTAACTTTCTGAGATATTCTTTTCCATAGTGGCAGCACCGTTTTATAGTCCCATTAGCAAGGCACAAAGGTCCTGATTTTTCTGTAGTCTCCCGAGCAGGTGTTATTTTCTACCTTTGTTGACAATGGTTATCCTAAGAGATGTGTTTGCTTTTTTTTTTAAAGTTGCTCTTTCTTTGTGCACAAATATAAGCAACAATAAGTGCCTGTGTAAACTTAATTTTTTTGGAGATATGTAAGTGTCTTGCTTCAACCATAAGTGGTACATTGTAAGGATTCAGCATGCATGGTGACAGAGCCATGTGAAGTCAGCCGATATTTAATTACATGCATGAGCATATTCCAGGCATTAGGCAAAATGGGAGTGATTACCACAAAGGAGAGGATTTTGTAAAATTTATATTAGCAAGTGAGTTTTTCTTTTCATCTCTCCTGAATATCATGTATATGTGTGTATTTGTATGCACGTATGTGTGTGATAGTTTAAAGATAATGTCCTTCAAGATGTGCCCATAGGTGCAATAGTGGCACAAATGTTATGGAGGTCACCCGCTGCCTTCTGATTGGATTTAAATTCCACTCTACAGGTGGAAACACATGCCAGGTTCTGTAAATCTGGCCAAGCACCCATGGTTGGGGACCTCACGGGCCCCAGCAGTGAATCTTCTATTATTCTGCTAAATGGACATCACCTCAAACTACCCTCTATCTCCACATCTTTCCAACCATAGATTAGTTCCACTCTCAGATCCCATCAGAGAAGTCTCTTTATGTGGTGGATGAGCTGATCAAAGTGCAAGAATAAATGTCTGTGGAGTTCTCACAAAAGGACACCTACATTACCCACATCCCCCAACTTCCCTAAGGTCTAAGAACCTCATGGAAGAAGAGGAGGAAAGATTATAGCAGCTAGAGGTTGGGAAGGAATGGGATGAAACCATGTCCTGTGGACATGACAGGACTGCTGCATTATGAATTCACAGCAGCTGTGATCGTTTGCACAAGATCAAGCCAATCAACATTCTAGCTTAAAGGGTTTACAACCCCCATCCCCCAACTGAGGGGCTATAGACAGTTGATAGCTCTGGAGGAGGAAGAGTCAACATTCTTTAAGGGTATGCCTCCTGATAGGTAGAGCAGTATATGGTCCTACACACATGAATATATGGAAAACAAAATTTAGACTTGATAAATCATTAAAAATAGAGAAGACATGCAGTTGGAGGCCTGGGGAGATGGTGGGTGGATCTGGGAGGAGTTGAGGAAAGATGTAGAGGGCTGAATACAATCATAAAACATTGTAGGAAATCCTCAAAGAGTTAATAAAAACATTATATTAACAACAACAACAAAAGAGGTTGCCCTTGGCCTTGCCCCTAGTCTAACTGAACAAAGCACTTTTTCGCTCCTAAAGTTAACCCTATAGTTCAGCTCTGCACAGTCCTGGGTCCTGAACTGAGGGCTAGGAAAGATGTGCAGCACAGAACCAAGTTCATACCCTGCATGTCCACTGATTACCCGCCAGATCTATGTTACATACCTTCTGGATCCCTAAACCAGGGCAAAGGACATTACCATCACTTTAGCCACAAGAAAAGTATTTCCCATAGGCAAAATGACTTTGTCCATATTGCCTAGCTGGTGGATGTGTGACCTAGGACTTAAGTCTGGGCCGTCTGACTGAAAACTTTCTTCCCCGAAACATTGCCTGGTTCTTTGTAACCCTGGCAAATGGTAAGTTAACTTCCATGAAGTTATCATGGGAGACTGGGTGACATAACTATTCTTCAGGCTGCCAATATTTACCTTGAATCCTATGTGTACACAGGCAAGAGCAGGCTGACCTTTGAATGGCTTGGGTACTTTGCCATTGAATGGTGAACAGTCTGATGGCATGAGGAAGGTAGCTACCGTACAACCCCCAAGGAAGGCCTTTGAGTGCCAGCTTACTGTCCATTACTGACTGCAGAGGTCACCAGTGTGGCAAGTGTGTCAATAGAGATATGTGCAGAAGGACTGTGGAAAAGAGCTATAATAGCAATGACTTCCCCCTGCAGAGACCCGTGAGGTTTCTACTGAGCAGGGGATGTTAGAGCAGAGTGCAGAATGGAAGATTAGCATTAGAGGAGGCTGATTTGACCAGAGACCTAGCTTGGTAAGATTCCCATAGGACAGGAACAGGCATTCAGACTTTTACCAATTGGCAACTGAGGACCTGTTGAAAGAAAGATGTTAACTGATTCAATGAGAAGTCAGGAATCTTTTCTGTTCTTCGTGTTCTGCCAAGCCTTTCCCATCAGGAGATCCATGCCAGGACAATGGGTTAGCCCTGTGTTTCTGAAATGATGGTAGTTATAAGCAAAAGTAGCTTCCAAATACCTACAAGACAGTTTTGGTCTTTTAAAGTATTTTCTAGGTGCTCTTTTGAGAGGCAGTCTTTCATCTACAGCCTAGCTATCAGAGTGATGATGTCTTTCCCCCAGGCTGTTCTGAGGGATTGATGAGCTCATTGCTGCCAGGAGGAACTTGGCATGAGGGGCCACCTTGCCATCTTGCAGATGTGGAAACCCAGCTGTGTGAGGATGAAGACGAGCTCCTCGAACAAGTCTTCCCAGCTGCCTTTCAGCAGATCCTGGATTTAAACCCAGCTGGCCTGGCTGCAGAACCCTGCTCTTAACCATGGAGCTGCACCCTCGTCGGAACAGCCAAGTACCACCCAGGCTCTCACAGTCTTCAGGGAGAGCCCTGAAGCTCATAGGAAACATGGAATGTCTGAGAGTCTATGAATCCCAGTAATTAGGTCTTTGGCCCATTACTGAACTTCTCCAAACCTCCCATTTCGAATGCAGTTAGGATTTGTGATATTAGTGTCATGCTTAGAAAGCATCGACACAAGTAAGTAGAATGGGTCCGTGTTCCCAGCAGCTGTGTAGCGAATGAAGATGATGTGCATTAATAATAGTAGGAGCAGTAGTAATTATAAGGAGTTTCTCATATAAATTAGAAGTCTTTTCTTACCTTCAAAGCATGAGGTAGGTGGGTGGATGCTTACCTGATAACAGTTCCTGGGAATCACGGCAAAACTCTTCTTTTTTCACAGGAAATCAGCTACCAGGAAATTCAAGCTCATGCACACGTAGCCCAGGGAGGTGGTTTTCTGTTACAAGCAAAGCATGAGAGAGCTGGTGTGGTGGCCTTCCTCCCTGTGGGAGCTGACAACTCCTTCTCCAGGCCCTCAAGACACAACCTCACTTCCCCTCACAGCCTGGGAAATGCAAAGAAAAGTCAGTGGTCCTGGGCACTCTAGTGAAGTCCCAACTTTGGCTAATGGAGATGTCAGGAAAAGGTGGCTTAACACATCCCTGAATGTCCGGGAGAGGACAAGGGTGCAGATGGTGGGAGGGGCCAAGGGATCAGGAAGTACACCCGGGGTGAGGGCAGGGACCCAGGGAGGGGCAGTACACATTGAGCCTGGGGATTGTGTCTCTAGGGAGGAGGGAGGCGGAGAGCCAAAGAGAGAAAAGAGGCTTCAATTGAGGCCACATGGCTTTGTCAGGACAGCAGTTGCTCTGGACATGAAGAACCAGGGCATCTCGGTTGAGACGGCTCAGGAGTTTCAGGATTAGCACACAGAGGTTCTTCTCAGAAGCTGACAGAACCTGCCTCTACTGCATCCAGGGGACACTAAACGCTTTAGTATATTCTCCCATGAATAATTTCTCTAAGTCTAACCGCATTAGGCCCCTGCGGGGCGGTGACTCCACCGCTCTGTCAGATATTGTTGCCATTTAAGTGAATGATACAGAGAGGACCAGCCACAGTGCCTGGGCCTGCGGATGAGGCAGGCGGCCAGGAGAGCTGGCCCCAGTGGTTTTATTTCTTCGGCTGTGTAATCAGATTGGAGGCTGAATGTTTTTCTGTGTCTTCTCTGTCTAATCTCTGTTTTGATACCATTCTCCCTCCTCTGTCCTTCTGCTCCCTATTGGTCCTGTGGTTGGCATGGTAACTACTCTGATCCCATCATGCCAGGTCCTCACCCCAGAAGACAGAGATTCAGAGAGATCCCACGGGGGCCCACCCTAAGTTCTGTGCCTCCAGAGAGTCTAAGGTGTGTTTATTAAATTTCCCAAAGATACAGAGCTGGGACACAAAGGCATCCCAGGACAGAGACTGCAGCAGAAGGATCTCAGCTGGCAAGAAGTCAAAGGAAGGAGAGGCTGGCATTTTGGGTTAAAAATTCTACTATGCTAGCCCAGGAAAAGCCCCATAGTCTTTATTATTATTAACAAAAGACTTAACATGGACTAATTATGCGAGACAGCTATTTACAATACAGCTTACAATACAAAATACCATTGTGAAGAAGGAACTCATAGTCATGGTGAAAAAAGAACATTATAAACAATTTGAACCACACACATAGTATGCGGAATAAAGGGAGAGAGAGAGAATGAATGAAGGTATAGGTTCTACTGAATTCAGTCTTTCACAATTACCTATTAACATGGTCTTATAATCTTCTGTTTTTCTCCCTCTAGGAAGATATGCAATGTGCTCTATTTTTGGAAGGACATATTTTGAAAATTTTTTGGAACATGTAACTAAATATTTTAAATAATTTTCAAAATCATCAAATATGTTTCTGAGCACTATTTTTAAGTATTGTAAGACAGTTGGTTGTAGAGATTGGCTGTATGTACAAAGTTATGTTTTGTACATTGTTTTCTTTTTTCTCCTCCAGTATAATGAATCCTGGGATAATCAGACTTCTAAATGTAATTTTTGGGTACACTTCCTTGAATATCTGTTTAATATAAAGTCCTAGAAGTAGACACTGAAAAGTTGAAGGAACGTGGACGTTTGAAATTTTGTTTATTTGTTGATGTTTTCAGCAGTGGTGCTCTAGGCAACTCCAGTGTGGAGAGAACCAATGTTTCCCAAGTACTTGGCATTTTGATTTTAAAGGTAAAATATGGTATCTTGTTTTAATTTGTATGTTTTGAATTATAAGCAAGGTTAAAATTTGTTTTTCTTATTTGACATTTTTAATCTCTTATTAAGGATCTGTTTTTGCTTTTTTTTTTTTCCCCAGCAGGTAGGTTATATTGTCTTCTTATTTACTTTAAGAGTGAATATTAGTACTATTAGCCCTTTGCCATCTAGGTTGTAAATATTTCCCTTCGGTTTGCTTTTTGCTTTGAGTTAGTTTATGTTTATTTCAGATTTTATGTCGGCAGATCTGCCAAAAATTTTCTTTGGTGTCATACTTAGAAGAATCTCTCCTGACTTGTGGTTATATCCCATCCTTTTATCTTCAATGCATTTAAAAATTTGTTCTTATATTTACATTCTTGTAATTTAATTATAATGCCATCTGAACCAGTATTCAAAGCAAAGGAGTTAAATTATGGGAAGGGAAATTTGATTCAGTATGTGAATGAAATTTCTAAGCCGTTAAAGCTGTACAAAAAGAGGAGACTGACAACCAAGGAAGCGAGCTGATCTCATCGCCTGACCTTCCACCAGGGTGAAGACTCGCTTGGCATTCTGTAAGCACTCAATTAACATTTGCTGAAGGATCGATGGGACTGGAGCCCTCCACGTTGCTGTCTGTCCCCACTGATTTCCTGATCTTGACTCAATTTTCAGCTCATTCCATCTCTACAGATCATTCTAGAACTGAGGATTTTGGTTCCCAGGGGAGAAGCAGGCAGGGGCACAGGAGGTGGCCCAGAGAGCCTACTTGTTAATTCTCAACTTCTAGCTGTGGGATGAGGCCTTGCTGTGTCTATTGCTCTTTGCTGGAGTGGAATGGGAAGGTAGGAAATAAGTAGATGAACTTGTTCTGAGCCAAAGGCATTTACAAGTAGGCTGGGGAGGTGAGGCGGGGCCCTTGAGAACCTCAAGGACAATAAGCATGTGGTTAGTCCCAGAGGTTTGCTCCTCTGTGGTTGTGTGGATCTTTTTGAAAGATTCTTCTAAGATGTTCTCCAGTCAGCTAAGCTGAAGAAGTCACACTGCAAGAACTGAGTTTCTGCGTTTGCAAATGACTCAGTGATTCAGGGGTAGAGAAACTGTACACCCATTGAATTCCTAGATGAAGGAATCCAGGGTGAGCATACAGTTGTCTCTACATATAAATGCCTACAAAGCCATGTGTGTAACAGTGAATCTGTACCTGTCTGATGCTTGATTTATTATGTTTCTTTCTTCTAGATAAAGATTACAGTACTTTCTTGATTATATCAGCATGGGGTAAAAGTAGAGTATCGGTGTAGAGGACAAAGAATTTCTTTGGCTCTACCTCACATCATCTGTGGAAATGCCAGCTTCCTGCCAGTACCAGTGATCACAGATCTCACCTCTTGGTAATTCAAGGCATCTGCTGTCTGTACTGCTCTAGGTCTGGAGATGCAGACAGCAGCCACTCTGCCTCCAGTTCCACAGCTGCTCCTGCTTTCTGCTGCCTGTGTGTGGTTGGCCAGTCCCTGTAAGTGGAGAGTGAGGTCAGCATCAAGGTGATGCCTCTTCCAGCAACTGGGTCTGCCAGGGTTTCAGTAATATTTCTATGTAAGGGCCCAGTTATTTTATCTTCCATTAACAGGGTTTGTATAGATTTTTGGGGACTGGGCTGGAAGACAATCTGATGGGCAGGTGTGTGCGAGTCCTCTACTTCATTCTGTCATGTTTGGAGAGAACTGGGGCAGTTCTCTTCTCTTCCTTAACTCTTTTGTTCCTTTGAGGAAACTCTCTCATCCAGAGGTGCTCAAATCTATGAGAACATGGTTGGTGGAAAGTTCTTAACTGCTGAGGATGGATTCAAGGATGATGTGATGGATTCAAGAATGGGATCTGGAGCCAATCGATTTGGTTTATAGCATTTAGCATTTAGCATCACCCATGTGATATCACCTCTTTGAACCTTAAGACTCCTTTTTAAAGTGAAGATGATAGTACCTATCTCACAGCACTGCTATGGGAACTGAGTTAATTTACATGCAATGGTTGCAAGAGTGCCAGGCAGATAGTAAGTTTATTCTCTTGTCAATCTAGATTTTATTTAGAAACTTCTAATCTGCAGAGAATTCTCATGTATTAAAATCATGCAGATTTAAACTCTATTTTTACCCTCTGGGACTCTCTGAGTTACAAGCCACAGAGGAGCAATGGCCTCATGGGACCCACTTTCCTTCCTTCTTTCCTGTATCAGGAATAAGAGAGACCATGTTTGTATTCTTGTAGAGCTCTAGTTCTCATAGAAAAAAATAGGGAATTGACAGAGGGAAGAGAAATAAAAAATTAATTGGATGGAGAGTGGTATCAAGCGGTGGATATCAGAGAGATTACAAGTTTTGGAGTCCGACAGAGTTGTCCTTGTCATAGTGTTACTTTACATAAGTTTCTTCACCTTTTAAAATTTAAGATCTGTTACCATTTACCTGCCATAAGGGTTGGAAGATCAAAGGAGATAGTTCTCTTGGTAGCTGCTCGTTCTCAGTGGGTGTTGGTTTCCTTCGTTCCCCTCGTTCTAACCCTAGTAGGATGCAACCAGTCTCATACACTGTCTGCCCATGGCATAGAACTTGAAAGAATTTAGAGTTCACAGGAAGATCACTTATACTTTACTAGTTGTACATCTGGTAGAGGATTAATGCCTAATGCAGAATATACAACAAACTCAAAACCTAACCAAGAAATAAAAAGGTCAGTAAGTAAGTAATGAAATGGACAGTTTTCAAAAGATGAAACACAAATGGCCAGTAAATATGAAAAAGTTTCAACCTCACTAGCTGTCAGAGAAATGCAACCTAAAATTGTATTAAAATTTCATCTCACTCTAGTCAGAAGGGTAATCCTTAGAAACCAAGTAAGAGGCTGAGGGTATTGCGCCAGCGGTAAGTTCTTGCTGCACAGGCAGTAGGACTTGAGTTTGGATCTTTAGCACCTATGTAAAAACCTGGGCCTGCTGGTGAGCACTTGGAATCTCAGTGCTGGGGAGGCAGAGATGTGAAGATCCCTGAAACTTGCAGGTCAGGCATTTAGCCAAATTGATGAGTTCAAGGTTCAGTGACAGCCTATTTCAAAACATAAAGTAGACAGTGACTGAGGAAGACATTGACCTCTGACCTCCACATACACATGTGCACACACACACACACACACACACATACATGTGTGTGAAAACAACAGCAAATGCTGGTGAAGATGTGGAACCCTATGCATTGCTGATCAGAATGTGGACTAGTTCATCCACTTGAAAATTTGTATGGAGATTCCTTGAAGAACTAAAAGTAAATCTACCATATAACCCAACTATACTATTCCTGAGTTCTTACCCAAAGAATCCCAATTGAACTCATCACAGAGATACTTGTACATTGATGTTTTCTAAAACACTGTTTACAACATAGATAAGTTGTGGAACCAACCTAGGTGTTCAAGAGCAGAAGAATGGTTAAAGAGAATGCAGTATATATGCACCTACATATATACATAAATATGGATTTTTTTTCAGTCATAATGTATGTTTTCTTTCATTTATGATTCTTAGATTTTATAGAGACACAAAATCACACACACACAGACACAACACACACACACACACACACACACACATCACATGAAAGTAAAAGTGAGATTGTCTAGGAGAACAAGAGGGCTGGTGGGAGGCTGTGAAAGGAGATAGGAGGCCTGGGGGGAAATGTGCTCAACGTATGATGGATGCTTGTGTGAAAATGTCCTCAAATAACATAGTACCATGTACAATGAATATATATGATGAGAATTTAAAAAAGACAGTTTTAAAATAAAATTAATTGAGGCTAGAGAGACAACTCAACAGTTAGGAGCACTGACTGCAATTGCAGAGGACCTGGGTTTGATTTCTGGCACCCACATGGCAGCTAACAACCATCTGTAACTCCAGTTCCAGGGGATCTGACGCCCTCTTCTGACCTCTGTGGTGCACTTATGCATATGCAGGCGAGACTCTCAGACACGGAAAATAAAAATAATAAAAATATTTAAAAAATAAAATTAATTGTAAAAAGAAAAAGAGAGTTTAACAGCATATCCATCCTGTAATGTTTGGTTATCAGATTATTTTTGTGTTCTAGTGGATGCTCTTGTTTGCAGCAAGAACATGTGGGAGTACACGTGACTCCTGCCATTGGTGGGGGAGCGCCAGGATGGAAGTGCAGTCATACGTGGAGTGACTTTGTACTCTGGCTGCTGTGACACATGAGCAATTGATACACCTTGTCACTTTCCATCTGTCTCCCCTGTCCCATTTTGGTGTTTTGGAAGAATGGTTAAATGCATCAACCTTCTAAAAAAAAGTAATTATTAAATCTCTCTTGTCATGAAAACGTGGCAGGTTTGTGTCTTAAATCATTCTTGCCAACATGTAAAACTGGATTTTTAGTTGAAAAATTTCCCTCTCGATCTCCCTTCTTTTAAAGAAGATCAGCTTCTACCACAATAGAGCTTTTCAGAGCTTTCTCTGACTTACCCAGTGACAATATGATTCCCCATCTGAGTAGCTGTACTGAGGGCCACCTAAACACACAGTGCTGAGTGGTTACTGCAATGAGCTTTGCCACTCACAAGACATAGTTTGTTCAGTTTATTAACTTCTCATCTCCAGAGCTTGACTTCAGAAGTATATCTGCTCATGTAAGCCAAACTGGTTGGGTTGGGTGACTGAATTGTTGCTCTGGGTAGTCACCATGGAGGATTAGGAAATACCAAGTATTCATAGTACTTACCCTATGTGAGCAAATGGAAGCGAGTTTTAAATGCATGGTTTTGTTTAAGGCTCCTAAATAAGAGTATTTATCAGGGTCTTACCATGCCAGATTATACTCAGTGGTTTTATGATCTTCCACATAATATTTGTATTAAGAGGTACAGTTATTTGTTTACACTGCAATTGACACTAACTCAACTCACATCTCTTTGATGTTCAAACTAGTTTTATTGTAATATGAATCTAAATGGAAAAACCAATCTTGGGTTAGATCTTGATGACTTTGGGCTTGGCTGGATAAAGGTGTTGAAATGAAACGATCAGATCTCTCTCTTTTTCTCTCTCTGTCCCTCCCTCTTCTGCTTTGCCACTTTTTATATTTGTTCTCTAAAGAAACTCTCTGCAAGGTGGTGAAAATGGCCACCAGTAGCTCCAGCTTACACAGCTAGACATTCAAATGAAATAAAATACTAGGCTGCTTGCTGCCATCATTTGTCTGTGGTTGTGTTGCTCACCAGTTCATCCCTGAGCCAAGGAGGAGGATCAGGCTAATTGTACCAGCTGACACCTCAGATACTCCACTATATCTTAGCCAGTGACACAGAGTCTGACTGCAGTTGTGAAGGTAATAATAAATATGTATGCTCTAAATACTTAGGGGAAGAAGTCGGGTTCACCCCACCATCCCCATCTACAGTCATGGACGAAGAACAGGAGGGGATGGCACATCCAGGGAGAATCAGGGCCATTTGACTCCAAGGAGAGAAAATATCAGACATCTACCATAGTGCGATTACTGGGCCGTATCACAGGTGAAAGGTCAGAGAATTTAGGGAATTTGCTATGAAATCTCAGCTCTAAAAAAGACCAGAGCTGGGATGACCTAACCCACCAGATACCAGAATCCCATCTTCTTTCTGTTATGGTTTATATTTGAATTATCCAAATATATTGCATTTCCTCCCTTAGGAGGACCTTTTGTGTCTTTCCCACAAGTCTACTTCTGTGCAACTAGAGACAATGATTTTTCCAGAAGTTTCCTTGTGAGTAGGCAAGAGAATTATAAAAGATTTCTGAAGGACGTACTGCAGACTGAGATACTGTGCTTGGAGGGTAAGGCTCAAGCAACAATGGCACTATGGATGCAAGAAGCCAGCTTAGGAAGCATGACGGCCACAAAGCATTTTTCTGACACCACTTCCTGGGGCACGGAACCTTTGGAACATGGAGCCTGTGAAATCACAGCTTGAGAGCTTTGAGGTGATGACCTTCAGCTTCTAGGGGAAGAGTCACTGTGGTTTCTATGCTTCCATTTTTGAAAGACGGTATCAACTTTCTATTCTCATATATCACTAAGGAACCTTCAGCTGGGCCATCATCTTGGGGTGCATAAAGAAGAGGGTGTTGGTTTATTCCACTGTCCTTTTGAAGGAGCATCTCCCTTGCAGTTAAATCATGGCAATTGCTACAGACATTGTATCATCTTGGTGAAGGGAATTCTTCCCTGCGCTCCTGGATTGACTTTATGTAAGTGTTCTGAGATGGTTGGGAGGAAAGGTTATCTTTACTTGTTAAACACCAGACTTTTGTGTTTCCTATAGAAACTTTAATTAATTTTCTGGGCCATGTGCTGTACCTTTAGGGAGCACAGAGGGCTGATCAGATTTCCAGTGCCTGACCCACAAAACAGAACTGTGGTGGTAAGTTGGTGTTTCTGCTGACATTCTGTGATTGACGTGCTGACACAGTGAAACTTAGCTTGCAAATCTCTTTTCATTACTGCAAGCTATCCACTTGCTTGTCAGGGTAATTGCCCTGTGCTTTTGCTCTCCCTCAGCATGGGAAGTGGGACATCCTCCTGGCAGACCAGCTAAATGATTGGGTCACCTTCTGTCTTTGGTGCAGTGAGCTGAATGGGTCTGGTTGCCTGTTTTAAGTTCTTTGGGATCTGAGGAAGAATCATTCTCTGGAGATCTCTAGTAGAAAGTTGTTTTAATTCTGTTGGATTCTTTTCAGGAAGCACAGCTGATCTCATCATGAAGATGGTGGCAGGTTTTGTCAACAAACTGCATTCTACAAGACCACAAAAGAAGAATAGAATACATGTTTTCCTCCTTATCTCAACAGAAAGAGGGGTTAAGGAGTGTGGCCGAACTCTCCCCTGAGTTTCCTCCCAGCCGTTTGTATGCAATTCCACCCTAATTGTGACCTAGGGGTCTCTGGGAGGGGCTAGAGTATATAAGCTAGGGAAAGTCAACCAGGAGGTTCCGTCTGTGGGCAGTGGGAAAGCCATCATACCCCCCACTAACGCCCTGTAAATAAATGTAATAGACTCCTTGATTATCCAGGGTTAATACTGGTAGAACGGTACGTTGGTTTATCATTGGAATCTTATAAGAAGAAGGTAGGTGTTGTTTATACCTCCCCAGGGAAGGATTTCTCATAACGGGTCTCAAATCTTCTTGTTTACAGATGACTTCCAGCACGATAGATAGAGCTCATTTCAAGGGCCAAGTTCATGTGAGTACTAGGGGCTGGAGGGTG
The DNA here is from genome assembly GCA_035773235.1 of Eospalax fontanierii. Classification (NCBI taxonomy): domain Eukaryota; kingdom Metazoa; phylum Chordata; class Mammalia; order Rodentia; family Spalacidae; genus Eospalax; species Eospalax fontanierii. The sequence continues at coordinate 10,994,922 of CM069544.1, read as the reverse complement.
GGATGATACCATGGTTTTCCTATTAGAAATGGGGGAAAAATGGTGCAACTATTACTGAACTCTGTCGTGGGCTGTGTGCATCTGGGTAAAAGAAAAACTTGAGAGTAAAATGCTAAGCTGGTTGTGATTAAGTGCAGAATGTAAAGGCAAATGCAAAAGTAACATGGAATCTCTCCGCTGTATTGCCTATTGTGTACTACTTGGGGACAGGATTTGAGGTGTATACATTTTAGTACAGGTGACTGGGCTGATTTGAAGTAACCTCCTCTCTTGCTTTATATGCACTTTGAAGACAGAGTAACTTTTCCCACCCACTACTCTCTTGGAGACCCTTTTCTATCAAGGATATATAACATCCTGGTGTGTCATGTCGATTTTACTGGATGGGGGAGGCTGTCCATCAAGGGCTTCAAAGATGTCTTCCATCTGAATTACTTGCCTCTGTATTACTTAGGACTTGGGTTTTGGCTGCATGGGATTCTAGCTTGACTTCATAGGTAGATTTTACGGGGGTTTATTTTTGTCATGATAAGAATTCTGGGTGTGAGATTTCCACATGCAACCGGTCTGTCACTGTACTTCACCATTTATGGTGGTTAGAGTATCATCACCACGTGGTAGTGTGGCTTTTCCTGCCTCAGGGTCGTGGTCTAGGTGGGAGGGAAGAAAAGGCAGGAGGGAACAGGTACACGTCAGCCTCTCCATATCAGAAACAGCCAGCAGACATCTGCTTCCATGCTTATATTTTACTGGACAGAACTGGGTTGTGGGGTTGCTGCTAGCTACCTGGCCATCTAGGGTGACTCTTTGCTGAAGGAAGAAGAGAAGACTAGAGACCGGAAAGGAAGCCAGTGTAGACATGGCCTTCCAGTCACCTCTTTGCCTTGGTTCTATGCTCTGAAGATGGTCCCCACACTTGCACACACTGGTTCCAGTCTCTCAGGGACCTTCTGCTTCTTGCTGTTTGATCTCATTCCAGTCCTCAAGCTCCCTGAGAAAACAGAGTTCTGCTCAGATCACCCTCCTTGGGTGCATTGCTGATGGGGGAGCATCAGTTTCTTACCTCTAGATCTTCTGTGATAATCATGTTGAGAACATGGCTGGCCACTGAGCACAATGGGGACGTTGGAGAAGGCCATTGCTGCTCGGTATGGAGTGTCTCTCAAGAGGGTCTTTAATCAGAGCCTGTGCTTCCACTTGCCTCAGTCTTTGCCCGCGTTGTGCTCTCTTCAGCACCTCCTCAATCTTTCTTCTTTCTCCTCTCATTGTTGTGAGAACTGCCTTATAAATCAAAGGCTCTCCTCTAGAGAATGCCCCATTGCCCCAGTGGTCTCCAGTCTCTAAAGGGGGCATGATTTTGCTTGTGATCTCCTAGGTGTCCCTTGACTTCCAAAGTTGAATCCAAGATGAATTCTTTGCTTGAATGTTTACCCTTTCTGTCCTTGCCACACAGTGAATCAGTTATACTTACCGAGCATTTGTTGCGCACCAGTCTCTGTTCTAGGTGTCAGATATACCAAGATTTGTCAGTCTGGGTCTCTGTTATGATAGCGTTCATGAGCAGTGGGGTTAGGAAAGGGCGGTAAGTTTTCATTGGTGGATGACGTGCTTGTCCCACCTGCCATCTTCCTAAATTCTGGGGACTTGTCTTGCTAAGCAGTTCTACCTTTTGACTTCTCTGCCACTTTGCTGGCAGATTATAGAAAAGCAATACAGCTGTAGCCCTTGTGTCAAGCACCTCAAGAGTCCGGGTAACGCAGACCCACTGTCACCATGACAACCTTAATGGGGCACAATAACAGCATAAATTCAGGTCCCAGACCATGGTGAGTCGTGAGCTCTGTCGGCTCCAGACCATTTGGAAGCAAAGGTCCCTTGAATCGTGTGAGTGACTTATATAGATGGTTTCCCAAAAACACAGAGGAGGAACTGGGGTGCTGCACTCATAAAGAGGGAAAAGGAGCCCTGACTGGTACCACTGCGGAATGGGGGTCCACATGCTCTGAACTGGGTTGACATGTGCAGCTGGCAAGCTTGCTGGACACAGCCAGATGGGCAGTTCTCATCTTGCAGGTGTGGAAGGCCCATGGGGCATTTTTCCACAGACAGACATATGCACATGTACGCATGGCGCCAGGCATATGGAGAAGGAAGAAGTCTGTTGTGTGCGGTCTGCGGCAGCCTCCTCGTACGGTGCCCGGCTGGGAAGAGCTTACGGCAGCTCTGTGCTGCTGCGGGGGCTTTCTGTTCTCTGCGCTGAAAATGCCTCCAGCAGGGACTCTCACCGTTGCCTTTTTTCCTTTTTTAAAAAAGTTACTTTATTATTTGTAACTATGTGTGTCTGTCCGTGGGTAAGTGCATGTGAATGTGTGCACGTATATCCACAGAGGCCAGAGGAAGGCGTTGGATGCCCTGGAGCTGGAGTTACAGGTGGCTGTGAGTTGCCTGACACTGGTGCTGGGAACCAAACCTGGGTCCTTTGAAGAGCAGGACATGCTCCTAACCACTGCGTCCTCTCTCCAGTCCCTTCTGTTCTCTTTTCTGCAGTACTTGTGCTTGTTTGTTATTTTCCCCTCTTATGAGCACATGACTTCCATGTCTACATTTTGTCTCTTCAGCACTTAGCAGAGGGCCTGGCAGAAAGTAGGCACTCAATAAATGTCATTTTCCAGGCCCACTGCATGCTATGGTGCTTGGTACTCAACAGCGGCAGCACATTGGGTGTGCACAACCAGGGCAGTTCAGGGACATATCAAACTCGACAGGCATTTCCCCCTAGTGGCCCCCTTTCCTTCTTCTCCAGCTGCCGGGATAGAGAAAGTGTAGATCAGACAGCCCGTGGATCTCGCTGTCTGAGCACAGTGCCTCTGCTCTTGAGAAACAAGGACTGAGCAGCCTTCATTCTCTCTGGTGTGTGTGTGTGTGTGTGTGTGTGTGAGTGTGTGTGTGTGTGGTATGTTCAAATATATTCGTCCTATTGCTTTTAAAAGTATTATTTTTATTTTATGTGTCTGAGTGTATTTATTGCTTGCATGTATGGAAGTGCACCTGTGTCATGCGATGCCCGCAGAGGGCAGAGAAGGGCATTTTATCCCCTGGAACTGGAGTTACGGATGGTTATTAGCTGCTATGTGGGTGCTGGGAATTGAACCCGGGTTGTCTGCAAGAGCAGCCAGTGCTCTTAACCACTAAGTCATCTAGCCAGCTCTCATCCTATTGCTTTATCTTATTTTTTGGTATTGGGGATTAAACTCCTGGTCCTGTGCTTGTGAAGCATGGCCTCTGTCATTGAGTTAAACCCTTGTCCCTTTCTACTGCTTTATTTAAACCCTGTGCCCCAAATTGGGAGGTCTCAGGTAGAACTAGACATGTGTCTCTAACTTACAAGTTGATTACTTCCTGCTGTTTTGAAAAAGTATTAAAATAAAAATAAATTAAAACTCTCCAACCCCTGCCTCTTCGAAGTCTTTGGTAACAACTGAACAATGGGAAAGCTGTTTTTTGCTGTTATCTCACCAGGTAGGTGTTTGCCTCCCTGGCTCACAGTCTAAATGGAGATTGCCTAATCTTTGACTTGCCTCTGGATAGAAAATGATTTATAAATGGAGGGCACGCTTCTCCCTTGTCTCCTCCAGGATAGGTGTGCAGGACTGCTGGGGAGGGCCTGGATTCAATGATTGGGTTGGGTCACTTTCTGCTGTCCTGTGAATGCAGCAGCAGATGGATACTTCTACAAGTTCCAGTTATGTTGACATTCATTTGAGTCCATAATTGTTGCCCCCCCCGATTAAAGAGGTTGGCACGCAGACAATATATGTGGAAAGCCAAAGAGAGTTCCACCAGAATGGGTGGGAAGGGGCTGACAGCTGCTTTAGCACTGACTCAGCACAGCTGATCTCTGTCCCTTACTAGTTCCTCCCCTGCACCAATCCATCTATCCATCCATCCATGTGTGTGTGTGGGGGTATGCATGCATGCTTGTGTAGGCATGCATGTGGAAGGCAGAGGACAACCTTGGGTGGAGTATCTCAGGCACTGTTCAGTTTTTGTTCTCTCAGTGGTCTGGAGTGCACTCAGCATTCTAGACTGGCTGGCCAGTGACTCTCAGGAATCTACTTGTTTTCCCATTCCCAGTGTTGGGATTGCATTCACCACCACACTTACCCCCCTATTTTTTTTGAGACAGGGTCTCCCTATAGCCCCAACTAGCCTGGAACTTGCTCCAAAGACCAGGTTTGCTTCAATTTCACAGAGATCTACCTGCCTATGTCTTCCAAGTGCTGGGATTAAAGGTGTACAACACCATGCCCAGCCTATCCCCCCCATTTAAATGTGACTTTTGAGGATCAACTTAAGGTCCCTGAGCTTGCAAGACAAGCACTCAGCCAACTAAACTATTTGCTCAGCTCTATTCCCAGACCCTGTTTTTAAAATTATAAACCTGCAGAGTAGCTGGGTTTTCATGTCTTGCCACTTTGGGAAGGGCTCCCCCACCTTTCCTAGAACTCTCTGTGGTTTCCCATGGCCTCACATCGCAGCTGCACCTTATCACCATCTGCTGTGGTCCTGGTATAGTTGGCATTGATTGTCCTGTCCTGAGCTGGTGTGACAATCTCCTCCTCTATAGACCTATTCATGTAGTTTCCTAGTGCTTTGGACTCACTGAATAGTATTCTCTATCCAACTTCACTTGTCTCTTCAGCCCTAGGCATTGCTTTCTTGTTCATGTGACAGCAAAAGACTTTAGATGTTAAGTCTACCTTGTGTAAAAGGGGAATGTTTTAGACCACCTTAAGGCCTTTACATGTGCTTAAGGGATTTAATTTCCTACCCATCATCCACCCCACCCCCCGCCATCCTAGCAGGCAAGGTCCTTTGGCTTGCTTACTGTAAGGGTGAAATTGACTCAGATCTCAGGAGTAGTTGAATTGGGGTGGGTGGACTAGCCTTGGGCAACTTTAATAGGGCTTGTAGGTCTGGGGGTTGTCAAGTGAGAGCAAACTGCAAATAAAGACTGTACATGCAGGATTAGGGATGCACACACTGCGTCCACATCCAAGTCTATAGGGCTGTGATGATTAGCTCTGGATAGTCCCTGTCTGCCAACAAGTGGAATAAAGAGGACGGAGAATGTGGCACCTGGTGCCCTGCATGGACGGTAAGAGGAGGCAAAGGAGATCTTTTGTGAGCTGTTTCTGAAATTGAGCTTACATCCTGGACAGTCTTCAGTCCAACTTTGACAAATGTTTCAGGGGAACAAGGGCAGTAGTGAAAAGGCTATGCTGGCCTGAATGTGGTCAGCTTACTGACCAACACCTTGACATCTGTGCTAATTACATAGTGAGACAATAGATATCACACATTGAATTCCTGCCATGCTTTATGAAGTGCTTTGTGATATTATCTTCCGTCACTGGGGAAGCCATGCGGGCAGGTGGAAGCATCCAGCTTACAGATAGCACACATTGTTAACTATGTCTGGAAAGAGCTCTTCATTCTCTCCATTGACCCATTGGAGGAAGAATTCCCATTTACAAACTACCTTTTCCTATTGTTATTTAGGATCATCCTAGACCCCCATCTTGTTTGGGATCTGGTCACACAGGTTGCTTTTTCAGTCTCTGGAGGATCCTGTCACTCTGGAGGCTCCTGTGTTTATTACCCTGGGTGAGTACCTAACCTTCTGTGGCTCCTACAAGCATTCCCCCTTCTCTGGGTCAAAGACCTTGTCATTCTCCCTCATGTTCCCAATGGTGGATTTAATTTCCCATAGGCTTAGTGTGCTGTTCAGACATTTACATTTTCACCAGCTCCTGTGATCCCTCAGGTTCCTCTGTCATGGAAAACAGGATGGTTTCCTCCTATGCTGGGATATCTCAGGATACTTCTTTTGAAAGCACCTGCAGAAAAGTCAGATGAGATGTGAGACTTCCAGCAGGAGGTATTTTAAGACAGGTCCTCATGTAGCCCAGGCTGGCCTTGGGCTTATTATCCTAGGGCTTGGATTACAGGCATTCAATACAATGCCCTGTTATACATGGTGCTGGGAACTAAACCCAGGACTTCATGCTTGCTAGTCCAGCACTCTACCCATAGAACTACATCCCCAGCTGTAGATAGTGCACTGAGACCAAACAATCATATCCCTCAGCTTGCTTCTCCAGTGGTACACGAGGCTTATCCCAAATGTCTTGTGGGCACTTCCCAAGCCCTTATTTTTCCAACTGTAGTAGGTAAAAGTTGCCACCACTAAAGATCTGAAGAGGTGGTTGCAAAACTAGCTTGGGCAACAGCTCTGTGTTAGGAATGTGTCTTTAATCGTTCGTGATGGCATTGTCTGTGGGAATGGGTGGGTCTGGGTGGGTTTGCTGTGTAGGCACATCGCTCATTCTGCGACAACCCTGAACCCAAGGAGCACTGACTATCGGCAGTGCTTGTCCTGAGCTCTGTGGTAGAAACTTTCGGGTCAGACGTTTTCATTTTCACTGGACAAGAGAGCTGTGGATTCTAAAGCAACATTGAGGCTGCCAAAGATTCTGAAACTTTAATATTCTCCAGGGGACATGTGCAGCTTTTGGAAAGAGAGAAAAAAGGGTCATGAAAAGATTAACACATAGCAAGTGATGTCACCATAAGAGCATGTGTTCAGTTCTCACTACAGTTACGGGGAGTCTGGGACCATGAAGGTTGCTGTAGTGAACTGAGTTTTCCATATATAGTCCTTACTTATTACTGTTACTTTTCTTCAATTTTAAGTCTAAGCTTGGATTTTCCCAAACAATGAAGAAGACAGAAAATAAATTTGGGTATACCCATACCTGCACTTGACCCTCGTCATCTCAGAAGCTATTATTTCCCGTGTTCAAAACACAATGAAGAAATGAGTTTAAAGAGTGCCAAATATCAATCCTTTTCTCCTCCACCTTCACTTTCCATCTGCCTGTCCAATACTATGTAGTTGAGCATTTATTTTGGGCCTGTCTTATTCACATTTGCACACTCAGAATGGAGGATTACACCCGGCAGCCCCCACCCTGTCCAGGTAGTTTTGGATGGGGGTGAAATGGGGGCGATAGATATTCAACAGTTCATGACAAAATCATTTAACTCCTGTTGTTTTATATACCTTGTGGAAAGTTGGGGAAGCTATGAGAAGTCATCATGGGGCATCAGGAAGGCATTTCTGAGAAGGTGATGTTTAAGCTGAGACTGGGTGATGTGGAAGAGTCATCGGGTGAAGCGGGTCGGGAACGAACACCCCCATAAGGATGTGGACAAGCAACAGTTGCAAGGGTTCTAGGGCAGGACAAGACACAGTACATCTGAGCAACTGAGTAAGGATGCTTCAGAACGGCAAGAGTTGAGACTGGGCATATGTGCAGGTCTCTGTAAGCCAAGGCCACGTCTGTCAACTTAATTTCAAAAACAGCCAGAAGCCACTGGAATGTGTTTATGTAATAGTTATGTTCTTCAAAGTTCACTCTAAGAATAGAAACCAGTACAAGGGAGGTAGGAGTCAGGTCAGAAGATCATCCACAAAGCCAAGGGACCATCCTAGAAACCAGCTCTGGGTGGTTGTCAAGGGCTGATGGTGGCGAAGTTGGAGAATAGCAAAAGTATTGAGGAAGTGTGTATGTGTGTGGGGGGGCATGTGTGTGTCAGTAATACCCAGCGAGGAGAAGCAGGTGTGAGGATGATGCCAGAGCTTCTCTGAACACATGATGGTTTCTGAGCTGCAGAGTCTGGAGTGAATGGCAGGGAGACAGCCACCAGGTAAACTGTGTACTTATCAGGTGGAAGATATGCCAGAGTTACCCAAGTGGAGGTCCCAGGAAGGGAGGCTACAGGGTGGGACTAGCACTTAAAAGTCAGAACAACCTTTGAGAGAGATGTTTTTGAAATGTCACCATTTCCTACTTCAAATTTTTCTCGACTCTAAGTGTCCCTGGTGTAACAAACATTAGCACTTGGGCTGGTATGCAGGACATGAGAGCACCAGACCCCCTGGGAATAATCGTGTCTGGAAGCTGAGAAGTGGAGATCTTTTAGCACTGTTCTGTTCTTGTGCCTTCTGTTGATCAGTTGTGATTCTAGTGTCCAGAGAGCTCGGGTGGAGGGCAGTCATCACAGGTGCCATGAAACCAGCCTTGTCATAAGATGGCATGCAGATGGGAACAGCACACCTGAAAGGTAAGGCTGGAGAATGATCCGTGAGCTGCAGATGTCCCTGGAGGTCAAGGAAGTCAGCCCTGAGGAAGGAGATCAAAGATGTCAGGGATCAGTAAAAAATGGAGTCAAGTATTCAGAGATGCTGCTGAGAAAATCAATAGAAACCAGTCAGGAGGTGTCAGGGCTGGGCCATAAACACATGGGGTGCTGGGAAGGAGGCAGCACAGGCCTTGCGGATTCCCTAGGGAGGAGAAACGCTTAACAGCTGGAATACTAATAGAGTGTCAAAATGACATGAAACCACAACATACATTGTGAAATGCAGCTCACAGACCTACCATTTGTTTAGCTACAATATAAGAAACACCGTCCTCTCCACCTTCACTAAAATTAAAAAAAAAAAATAAAAGCAGAACAGTTAAGAAGAAAAGGAAGGGCTTGTGTTTGGATTCTGGAAAGGCTTTCAAGGGATTACCTATCCAGCAGTCTTGTTACTTCTCCCTCCTTTTTGTCCAACCCCTATCGACCAGCCTCCTTCCTCCGTTACCCTTCTGTCCCTTGACTTACCATTCCTGGAAGAGTCAGGCAGAAGTTACAAGACACATTTGAGAATTAACTGTGTCATGTTGCAAAGTAACAGGGCAGAGGGCAGTGACAAGTGTGTCGTGTTTGCGGTGGGCCACTCTTTTTTGTTTTGTTCTGTTTTGAAGCGCCAGCTGGCCTGTAACTTGCTATGTAGCCCAGGCTGGCCTTGAACTCACAGAGATCCACCTGCCTCTGTCTCCTGAGCGCTGGGGTTAAAGGTGTATGCCCTCCACAGCTGGCTCTGCTGGGCTGCTCTTTTAATTTTTCCACTCAGCTGATACCAAGCTGGGTTCTGCCTTCTCTTCGTCTTCTGGAATGGCTTGTTTACTTGGAGGATGAGGGGGTGTGGGACTCCAGGTGAGAGGTGAGCCTTCTGTGCCATAGAGAAGGGCGGAGGATAGATGTTCATATGACTCCGTGCAGAAGTGCATTTTATTTTTCATGTTTTAAAGTCATAAAATCATAAGTCTTAGTTAGACCTTTTGCTGGCTGCACTGTGTTGGGTGGGTCACTTGGTCACTTGATCTGGTAGTCCTCATTTGATTTTGTCACAAATTTAAATGACTGTGGTAGTTACTGCCCCTTTTGTTATGATGAAAATCAATGAACTAAAGCATAAATAAATTCCTTATAAAGAAATTAGCCATGGCTATTACCCTTGACACAAATCTGAGTAGTTAATAAGTCGTGTGTGTGTGTGTGTGTGAGTGCATGTGCGCGCGTGCAATGGAGACTGAACCCAGGGCCTCATACTTGTTAGGCTGTGCCACTGAACTACATCCCCAGTGCTGTAATTGGGTATTAAGAAGGAAAACTGTCTAGCACAAATCCTAGGTTAAAGAGAGTTCCTAGATAACACAGAATCGAACTTCCTAGCAGACAAAGTGAAAAGAGAAATTAACTAATAAAGAGTCTCTGTATTTTATCCAGAACTATCTGCTTACAAAACCTGAGAAATCATTGCTAGTATTGCATGGGCAGTTTCCAACGTAGGCTAAATATTTGGTGAATTGAACAAGCACTGACAACATGAGATCATCCTCTTTAGCCTAGAGGGGAGGAAGTGACTGTGTGAGTCCTCACATAAGGGACAGAGTCCACCACCTGGGGTCTCTCTCCAGAAGCCACCTCACCGAGAACCAGTAGTAGATTTTTTAGGGTCATTACTGTTGACAGAATCCCATTGTTTGGAGAGTCAACAGTCATTTCTTGGTCTATACACTGTACCAGTTCAACTGATGAAGGCAAGGAGGTTGTAATTAATTTCAACTTCTTGGATTCAGTCCAGAAAACACCCCCACATGGGCCCAATCAGACATGCCCAAAAAGTTCACAGTGACAGTTTGTATAGCAAGGAAATGTGTCTATTCACAGAGGAACAGCTACATAAGCCATATACTTCCTCATGATGGAATACTCCACAGTTGTTAAAAAGAACAAGGTAGAGCCATGAACTTCATGGTGCTCCTATCTAGTGCTGCTTAGTGATAGAAGCAAGCTGCCAAAGAGCCTGTAGACAATGATTTTATCCTCAGGAAGAATTTTGACATTAATCATGTATATTTTAATATGCAAATTGTTGGCAGAATATGCATCCCATTGATTAGTTCTGGAGCAAAGTCACTGCTTACACATTGTATGTCTGTCAGAGTTGAATTTTATATTGCTTCATATCACATATGTTATCAGAAAAAGCAATAAAGATGCCAAGCACTGTGCCGGGAGCTGAGGCATATAATGCATAAGTATGGCCTCCACCCTCATGAAGGTCAAAGTCTGATGGAGTAGAAAGCCACAAAAACCCTGCATTAACAGAGCTGTGGACACGGGACACAGGTGTTGTGGGAGCAGTGGTCTGGAAGGCCATGCACAGTGGCCATAACAAGGCAGCTAGGCCAACGGTGCCCAGGGAAGATTCAGAGTGTCCTCCCTTGTCATGGTGGCTCTGAAAGTAGCTCAGCTCCTGGCATTCTGACTCATGAAATGTCCCAGGAGGTCAATCGGTACAGGGGATGCTTGAAGACAGAAGGGCCAAGGGAGGCACAGAGGGTCAACTGAAGTCCCCTACAGACCCGTTGCTGCTTGTTCCTCCTCTTGAACTTGGCATTAAATCATTGCTTCATTGGTGATCTAAGGACCAATTCCTGATGATCCTAATTAACCCCTAAGCTTCCTGCTTCACATGATTCTTAAATCTTGACTTTATGTCTTGAAGCAAGACAGCCATGTCATCAGAAGGATTATTTATCTAGAGATGAAATCACTGAGATACTTTGATTGATAGCAGGGTGAAAGACAGAGTTTCACATTTCTCACTGGCAAGAACTTTGTGTTTGCACTGGGTTCTGCCCTTTGTTGATCCCAAGGATGGCTTCAATGGGCTTGTGGCAACCTGCCTCCATTTTCTCTGGTTCTTGGAGTTGGGTTCTGGGATGTTTCTCCCTGTTATGCTCTTGTTAGACTGACATCTTGTCTTGGAGAGGTTAGGGACCACAATTAAGGGCAGAGGAAGTCCATGGTGGATGGCTAGTCTCTCTTCTACTCAATTCTCATAGTAAAGAACTAGAGAAAAGGCGGAAGGGAGGGAGGGAAAGACAGATGAAGAGAGGGAGATGGGAAGATAAGGGCTGGGAGGAAAAGAACGGAAAAGGAGAGAAATTAATGGCATTTTGGGATGGGACTGGTTGCCTTCAGGGCGCTGTGCATGCTCAGAGATTTCCATCCCTGCTGACTGGGAGTTTCATATGGGTGTGTTTCCACAGGTTGGTTCCATCCACAGCCTCTGGTCTGTCTGAAGCAGTAACGTTGTTCTCTTATATTTCCTGTGGATCCTGCGGAGTTCCTTAAAGACCTTGCAGAGCAGCGTAGATCGTTTTTCCCCAGGTATATGTTGCCCTTAAACACTTAGAAAAATGTGCAAGTCCTTCCTTCCTTCCCCTCCTTCCCTCCCTCCCTCTCTTCTTTTTGAGACAGGATCTCCCTTTCAACTGGAACTCGCTATGTAGACCAGGCTGATCTCACAAACATCCACCTGCCTCTGCCTCTGGAGTGCTGGGATTAAAGGATGGTGTCTCCAGCCTGGCTCCTACCTGAATTTCTTGATAATGGAGCACATCTGTCTATTCAATGCTTAGATCAAGACACAGACTGTCATCAGTGTCCTAGAAACTGTCTTCATATATCAACACCCCCCAAGCTACTCAGTATCCTGACTTGTAAATGACATACACAGTTCAGTTTTATTTGCTTTAAATCTATCTATCTATCTATCTATCTATCTATCTATCTATCTATCTATCTATCATCATCTATCTATCCATCATCTATCTATCTATCTATCTATCTATCCATTATCTATCTATCTATCTATCTATCTATCTATCTATCTATCTATCTATCTATCATCTATCATCTATCATCTATTTATCATCTATACTGTGCTGGATAGCTTTAGTTGTCACCCTGACACTGTCAATTAGAGGGAACCTTAACTGAGGGATTGTCTCCATTGGCGTGGCCTGTGGTCATATCTGTGGGGCATTTTCTTGATTGTTGAGTGATGTGGGAGGGTCCAGCCCACTGTGGGTGGTGCCACCCCTGGGTAGGTGATTCTGTGTTTTGTAAGAACGCAGGCTGAGCATGGGCCAGGGGAGTGAACCAGTAAGTAGCATCCTCCATGCTCTGTGCTCCAGGTTCCTGCCCTGAGTTCCTGACTTGACTTCCCTTGATGGTGAACTGAACTGTAAGTCAAATAAACCCTTTCTTCCCCAACTTGGTTTTGGTCAGTATTTTTATCATAGCAATTAAAAGCATACTAGAACATCTACACACATATCAACTATATATTTGAATATGTTTGTGTGTCTGATTCCTTTGATTTACATTACATTTGTGAGATTCATTTGCCACGTGGACATTCTTACATTGTCCAGCATTTTTAGGAGTGCTCATCCTACTATTGATGGGCATTCTGATTATTTGAATTCTCGGGTATTACTAGTGTGCTGCTATGAACATTTTTTTTGTGTGTATATATACGTGAATGTAGGTGGGCTGCGCTCCTAGAAGTAAAATTTATGGGATATGGGGAATGAATATTTCAGTTTTAGGAGCTACAGTGGAATGGGTCTCCAGTGTGGCCATACTAATTATCAGTCCCCCTGTGGCTCCGTATCCTCGCCAACACTTACTACACTGTCCTTCTCTCCTTTCTCTGTTCTGATGGAGGCACTTTGGTACCTGATTTTGTTGCTTTAATTGGTCATTTTCTCATGACAAATGTGGTCATTCACCTTGTTCTTTGATAATAAGCCAGTTGGGGAACTCTCTTCAAGAAGTATCTGTTCACGTCTTTTGCCCATTCTTGTCTTTGGTTACTGATTACAGGGTCTTTGTATATTTTGGATGAGACATTTGTTTTCTGTTTTCTTGTTTCATTTTGGGGGGTAAAAAGCTTGAAATCTTTCCTTTAACAGATTTTAAATTTTAGTGTAGTCTAACTTACCGAATTTTTCCTTCATGGCTAGTCATTTTTATGGATATGAGTAAACTTTAACCTATATACTTAAGATATTCTCCCGAATTTAGATCTATAGTTCATCATAAACTGATGTTTGGTACTAGTATGTAGTCAAGATCAAAACTAATTTTTCCTCCACATATAAACCCAACTGAATCAGCACCTCTGTTGAAAGGTCATCCTTTCCAATTGTACAGTGTGCATTCTGAATCTGGTCACCCAATAGATGCTATACCTTTTTGTGTCAACATTTCTGGATTATCTTCTGGGTCATTGTTTATATCCCTACAAATTTCTTTTTGCTGTTTTGATCAGTGTGAGGAGTACTGATGCCTTGAACTATCCTTTTCTAGTTTTATCTGATTTCCCTTTTGTTTGTCAGGTTTGCTTTATATGTTTTGAAGCTTTCTTTACTGGGTGCATATTATTTAAGTTCACATCTTCTTGATAACATGCCCAAGCATAAGATAGACACCACAGCCTTCTTTTGGCTAGTGTTTGTCCCATTTATCTCCCCCACATTTTCCTGTTTCGGCTTACATTTACCCTGCCTCTTTCATTAGCCTGATGGTCTCTGAGTTTTAATTGAAATGCTTATATTACTTACATTTAATATAATTATCAATATGATGATGTTTATATTTGTCCTCTAGTTATTTTCTGGGAATCCTACTTGTTCATTTCCCCTTTCTTCTTGTGGGTGATTTTTTTGTCTTAAAAAAAAATAATTCTTTGAGAATTTTGTATGCTATATTTTGATCATATTCATCCTTCTTCCCCAACTAATCCCAGGTCCGCCCCCTCTTCTTTGTAAACTCATTGAAATACCCACAGTACTTGTGCTGCCCATATACTTTGGGGTGTGTGGTCATCTACTGTTGCATAGTTGACCTACCAGGGGTCACACGTTTAAAGAGAACTGACTCTCTCTCTCCCACTAACTCTTCAGGTAGGAGTGGTGTTTTGTATTCTCTCCATGCTGGGATTTTGTCTGGCTTGAGCTTACACTGGTCTTGTGCATCTGTTGTAACTACTGAGTTCTTATGTGTCACTTCCTCATTATATCCTGAAAATACTGTTTCATTGTAGTTGTCCACTTCCTCTGGCTCTTACAGTCTTTCTGCCCTTTTTTCTGTAATGGAGACTGGAGAAGGTGGGTGTGATTTAGATGTCCCATTTAGTGCTGAGTATTCCACAGTCTCTTATTCTCTGAACCTTGATCAGTTGTGGGTCTCTGTATTAATCACCATCTGCTGCCATAAGAACCTTCTCTGCTGCGAGTTCAAAGATGCACTTAATCTATGTGTATAACAATAAGCCAAGAGTTGGTTTAATACTATGTCTGTTTGGCAGGATAATAGTAGAAGGTTCTCTCTGAGGGTATGTGACCTGCCTAGTTATAGGTCTTGGCCCCAATATTGTTTTTAGTATTCTATCTTATTTCAATTATTGGTTTATTAGCTAAAGGTCTGTTTTATTTCATAAACCATCCAGTATATCTTTGTTCACAAAACCATTATTTTTCTCTTTTTCTTTCCTTTTCTTCCGGCAATGGTGGGGATGGAACCCAGGAAATGCTTGCATATGCCAAGCAAGAGCTGTGCCACTGAGCCAGATCCCCAGGCCCTTGACTTCACTTCTTAATAGCGTTCAAATGTAACCCCACCTTGGCAGGCTTTTTGCTTGTTTATTCACTAATCTCACACTCAATGTCATTCTGGTTATGTTGACTCTATCAGGCTCTTGGAGTCATCATTTATCATTTATCAGAAGGTCCTGTCACCCCCAGCCTTTAACACAGTCTTATCACTGCTTTGGGACAATTTCATTGTATGTCATGTTGCAGTTTTTTTTCATGTTCATATTTCATAAGAATTATTAAGCTTTTGAGTTCTTTGGGCTTATAGCTTAAAAATCATTTTATGGATTATTTTATTTTATATATATATATATATGTATATATATAAATGTATTGCCTGCATGTATGTAAGTGCACCCATGTTGTGCAATGCCCATGAGGGTGAGAAGAGGGTGTTGGATCCCCTGGATCTGGAGTTAGAGGTGGTTGTTAGCCACCATGTGGGTGCTAGGACTTGAACCTGGATCCTCTGCAAGAGCAGGCAGTGCTCTTAGCTGCTGAACCCTCTCTCAGCCCCAGTTACAGTTTTTTAAATCTAATTCAGAATAATTTTGGCCATTATTTTGCAAATGTGTTTTCTGTTCCATCCTTGTTCCTTTCTGAGATTCTAATTACATGTATGGCAGCAGATTGCTTAATTTTTGTCTCACAGGTCATCAGACTGGGGTAACTTCTAAAAAAATCCATTCTGTTCTTTCCCTCCCTGTGTTTAGTGAGTTTCTGTTGTTGAGTCTTTCTGTAGTTTGTCTTTTTCATGCAGTATCTAACATGCTGTTAAAACTTGATGTTTGGGAACCAGAGACATGGGTCAGTGCTTAAGAGCATGTACTGCTCTTGCAGAGGACTGGAACCTAGTTTCCAGTACCCATGCTGAATGGCTTACAACCACTTGTAACTGCAGCTCCAGAGGATCCTGTGCCTTCTTGCCTCTATACATACCTGCTCTCATATGCGCAAACACCCACACAGGTCCCCACATATACACATAATTAAAAGTAAAGTAAATTTCCAAAAGGGGGGGGGCTGATGGTTAATTTGAAATGTTAATCTGGCTGGGATATGTTGTCTAGATATTTGGTCAAATGTTATTCTGGGTATTTCTGTGAGGGTTACTTATTTACTTCTTAATTGATTAATTTGGTGAATGAGATGAACATTTATGTTTTAATTGGTGGGCTTTAAGTAAGAGGAAAGCAGGTTGCTTTTTGTAATATTGGGTAGGCCTTATCCAATGGTTGAAGGGTTTGTAAAAGAAAGACTGACCTCTGTTTCCCCCAAGCCAGAATTCCCAAGAAGGACTCCTGTAGCTGGCTTTTTTGGACTTCAGCTCTGATGTCAGTTCTTCCTTGGCTCTGTAACTCATCAGCCCATCCTGCTGCTTTGTGCTTGCCAGCTTAAAACTGTGTGAGCCAATATGTTAAGGCAAAACTCTTCATTTATGTTTCTTCCCAGGTCCACTTTTCCATGAAGAATCCCAATTAATATAACTGGTCAATTTTTCACTTAGATATATTTTGATCTCTTAAAAATTCCATTTGATTCTTTTTCTTTTTAAAAACATTATTTTTATTTTATGTGTGTGAGTGTATTGCCTGCGTGAACGTAAGTGCACCCCTGTTGTGCAAAGCCCATGGTGGTTAGAAGGAGGTGTCAGATTCCGTGGAACTGGAGTTAAGATGGTGGTTAGTTGCTGTGCAGGTGCTGGGATTTGAACCCAGGTCCTCTGCAAGAGCAATCAGTGCTTTTAAGTGCTGAGCCATCTCTCCAGCCCCAATTTTTAAAGATTAAAAAATTATATGTCTGTCTGTATTGTACCTACATACCTATGTATCTATCAATGTATCTATGCATCTATCTATCTACCTACCTACCTATCTATCAATGTATCTATGCATCTATCTATTTATCTACCTATCCATCCATCCATCATGTGTGCATATGTGAGGGCCTCTATCCTGTAGAACATGTTTCCAGAGTCAGTTCTCTCCACCATCTGGGTCCCAGGGATTGAACTCAGGTTGTCAAGCTTGGTGGCAAGCACTTTTATCCACTGAGGCATCTTGCTGGCTCTATCCTAGTCTTTTATATCTACTTACGATGTTTATGCCGTTTTTTCCCATTCTGATCACGTTTATAATTGATTCTAAAATTACCTGTCTGCTCTTTCCTTCATTGCTGGATCTGTTTCATTTAACTGATTTTTCTCCACTTATAGATCAGTTTTTCCTGCTTCCTGCTTTTTGCCTGTCTAGTAATCTTCTGATTCTGTGCTGCACATTGTTGTATGATTTTAAAAATTGATTTATTTCATTTTTAATTATGCATGTGTGTCTGTATGTGGGTATGTGCATGTGAGTGCAGGTTCTTGCCAAGCCCAGAGGTGCCAGATCCTCTGGAGCTGGAGTTACAGGCAGTTATGAGCTGCCTAATATGGATGTTGAGAGTTAAACTGGGTCCCTCAGGAAGAACAGTACACTCCCTTATCTGCTGAGTCATCTCTGCAGCACCCACGTAATGGGTTTTTATTGTCGCCGATCACATCAGTTGGTTGAGATACAATACACTACAGCCAAGCTTGGAAAGGTTGTGGAGGAAGCCAGGCCTTGTGGGTTGGGACGTCCTTCCTTAGGAGTGTGGGTCCTTCTCAGTGTTCAATAGGGCTGGGACAACAAGAGAAGAGGTGGAGTTCTGGTTTGTTTGGAACAGAACTACAAGGACTGCAGACTGGGTGCTTAAAATAACACAGAACTATCTCTCAGGGTTCTGGAGGTCTGGGGTCTGATGGAGGTTCGGTTTCCCTGCAACCTCATCCCTTGGCTTACAGATAGCTGCTTCTTGCAGCGTCCTCGCATAATTTTCCCCTCTGTGCATTTCCACAGTGTCTTTTTTTTAATCTAGGGAGACTAGTGGGAGTGAATTAGGCTCTTATGTTTATGGCTTTATATCATGACCCCATTTCTAAACACAATCACAATGGAGTTTAGAGTTTCAGCATATACGGGGAAAACATAATCTGAACATTCAGTTCATGATATTATTGTTGCTTGTTTCCTTTAGTCAGTGTTGGGCTTTGTTACATTCAGGTAGGCTTTGTTAGCAGGTAGTTTTATTACTTGGGGCTCTTGTAGCTTCATCCGAGCTAGTCCACAGCCATCTTTACTCTGGATTTGCTTCTGCCTCGATACTGTGCCACAGCTGCTTAAACATTCCCCAATGGTTTGATAGTCAATGGCCAGTCTCTGCCCTGGTCAGATCTGGAATTTCCCTCAGCCTTTTTCGTTTTCGGGTATGTTCAGTTTATGGACCTCCAGGCCTTTGGGATTTTTCCTTCTAATGCCAGCTCATTGTTAGAAACAGATAAAAAGATGCTTCTGAATTTTCTGAAGTTTTTTCTCCGCTGTGCTGAGTCCAGCTGACCCAGCTTCACCAAATTCAGATCCCTGCATCCTAAGCTCAGTGGCTGCTAAATGCTGCTTTGGGGTCCCTGTCTGTGGTCCTTTACATGTCAGTAGTCAAGAGCTAGGGCAAAAGTAGGGTTCCCTTAGTGTCCTCTTTCCCAAAATCACACGCACCCAACACCATAACTGCTGTTATCATCAAACTCTCCGTGAACATCATTTGCACACCTTCACACCTTCTGGCTGCTCATAGTGACAGGCTTTGTGACTGGCCTCTTACTCTTTCTGGACACACTGATCACTACTTGTTGAAGACCCACGATACTGAGATTTTTGCTTTGGCTTTGTTTTTCTTACTTTGCTTCAGAAACATTTTCATCCTCATCAAAAATTGTTTCAAATAGTTGCCTATCATTCCATCCTATTTTGACGGAAGAACAAGCCTAGGAATGGATCAGGGCCTGGGACTTGAGCCAGGTTTTGTGAGGAACTGTCAGACATTGGAGTAAGGGACATCAGGCTCAGGAAGGTGGGATCTGGGGTCTGGAGCTCTGTGAGAATCAGGTGACGTTTTCTAGGACAACTCTGAATGCCTTTCTCAAATCATGTACTGACTTTGCATTTTGTCCAGTAACCATTTCCGTCTGCGGATGAGTTTCCTGCCATCTAAGAATGGAAAGAAGCGGGGAAAGTCCTGGCTGTTGGAGGTCAGACTTATCTAGCCTGAGGCTCTTGCTTCATTGTTCAACAGTCACATGCTTGGGAAAATAATGCTACTGTTTCACGGCTTCTCTTTGCTCACTGTAGGACAGAGAATGCTTAGACTTAACTCTAGTGCTATCTTCAGTTATAACTAAGACAATACCCCCTCCCCACACACCCCTTGCCTTGGTGTACTGCCTGGTGCATGCTAGGTACTTTTTAGCTGTTTATAGGGTATTTGTCTTCCATAAGATCAGATGTAGAAATATGGGATGGAGGTGTCCGAGCCTGGAGTGCTGCAGGGGATTCTGGTACATTCCCTTGCCTCTCATTATACATAGACCAGAAAATGAAGCTCTTTACCAAGGTTAGTATCAAATTTACGGCTGTGAAATCATAGGGCTGTTACTGAGCCAGGTGAGGCTTGTCTTTAGCTGAGAGTTTTCAAGATCTGTTGTGCAAGCCACTGTGTGTCCCTTACAGAACTTAGCTTGTCAGTAGTTTAGCCTTTCCATGCAGGTTACCATCAGCAGGGACCTGCCAGGCTGAGTTATACTCATGGGGATCAGCACAGATTAACCTGGGTTTGAGTTATACACAGATGAGTGCTAGATCTTCATGAAAGACTTCTTTTCCCCCGTCTGAACAGAACGGCAAGGCTAGTATTTTTATTAACGAAAAATTTTAAAGGTTTTAATTTTTACTATTTCAAGTTTGTGTGTGTGTGTGTGTGTGTGTGTTCATGTCTCTGTACTCTGTAACTATGTGTAGGTATATGATGTGAGGGTAGGTGTCCACAGAGGTCAGAGGCATTGAATTACCATGGAACTGGAGTCTTAGGCAGTTGGTGCTGGGAACCAAACCTGGGTCCCCTGCAAGAACAGTATGTTCTTTTAACTGCTGACCCATCTCTCCAGATCCAATATAGACTCTTGAAGTCACAAACATATCAAAACCATAAACATTAAAATAGAAAGCACTGTGGTTACAATCTATCTAACTATGGATGTGTTCTGTGTCCAGCCACAGCCAGGTCATGTATGAAGTGTCAAGGGAGGCCTGCCAGTGACCCTGTGAGAAGGGGGGCAATGCTGTGAGAACACATGCTTGCTGTTCCTCGCGTACTGTACAGTTAGCACGCCTGCCCTCAACAGCCTTGGCCCCAAATCCCTTTGTGGACAGTGACCCTTGGTGCTGAATATGTTGAAAAGTTGGTCTTCATCAACTTCTCATTTTTATTCTTTTAAAAATCTTTTCCTGCATGGAGAGAGGGTTAGACAGAGAGAGACAACCTACTGACAAATCACACATACAATATCTCTACATGAGTCCATGCGCATAGTCGAAGGCTATATAACAAGAAACAGTGCCAGACGGGAGAAACCTTCCATTGAGTTGTTGGCTAGGGTAGTCCAAGAGACTTCCCAAATTACACAGGCTATTGCTACAGCCCCTGATTGCCTTCAAGAGCTTGAAGGTTAGATCCCATTGCTGACGAGGACATACTTCAGAGACTGGTTTGGAGCAATGGAGCTGTAATTGACCTGGAAGCCACCTCCCTGAAGGCTAGAGCTTACAGTTTTGGAGAATACTATGCAAGCTGCTAAGGGAGAACACTAATTGATGACCCAACACCTGCTTCAAGATCAAATGAACACATCAATGACTAGCACAGCATACAATGCAGTAGTGTCATTTTTATCTTGGAGACAATCAACGGCTACTTAATTGGACTTAAAGCCCATTCAGTGGGAGGAAACTCTTATGTGGTACTTTAAACATAGCCAAATGCACATGGCTAAAGAGGTCATAGATCTTAGAGAAATCCTCAAGGTTGTCATATCCCTAGAATAATGTAACTCTTAGTGCAAAATATGTATCCTTATATATACAGTCAAGTATTCCAGTCACCTGTTATCAAAGAAGCTTCTTTTGCACCAGACAGAGACGACTTCAGAATACCACAACTGATCACACACAGGCATTGTTTGTGAATTGTCTGAGCCTAAGTGGCACATCTACAATGCAGCCTCTACACCAAAGCCTCCTAAGCATAGAACAAGGGGTAAAGAGAGCAGTAATGAATCTCTCAACTCTCATTAAGGAAGCCCCATCATACAACAGAGGGCCAGGAGCACAAAAGGTCACAAATGGCCAAAGCATGGAGAATAGGAGTCTACAGAGTGTGGGTCCCTGGACAGGACTCCTATATTAAGCTTCACTCACCCAGGGCTCAGGAGCCATTGTGGAAGAGGGGCAGAAAGATTGTAAGAGCCAGGGAGGAGGTGTGTGACCATACGGAAACAGAATCCCACGAGCTCCTGGGACCCTGCTCATAGGAACCTACAGCAATGGTGTTGGCATGCTCAAGACCCAGGCAAACTCAAGTGGACAAAAACCCCAGCATGGCACTGGAGAAATGGGTAGCAGATCCCAATCTTTGCTGAAGAAATATTGGCAGATGATTACTGTTGGGTGAGGATGAGCTAATCTTTCTAAAGTAAGGGACTCTGGATAGACTGACTAGACATGAGCTTGCACTGAGGAATGTCCAGGTCACTAACTTGACACAATAGACCTTAACACAAATGACAGACTGTATAAATTCCAGTGGGGAATGCTGTGAGAAAGTGCCAGTGGGGGCAGGGGGTAGAAAGGTGATTAAGACTGATTGATATGTTCTGTATGAAATATGCAAAAATTCAATTAAAAATTTTAAACACTGAAAAATAACTCTTTTCCTTTCCTCTTCCTTTTCTCCTTTTTAAATTGAATGGTCCCTATGTGACACACAGGCTTCCTCAGGGTTCTGCCCTGAACTCTTCATGGGCATTCTTTCTTTTGGCCTCCGTAGCCTGGAGGGGTGGGAGCCCAAAGCTGTGCAGCTGGAGATCGGACGGGTGGGCTGCGCCACGAGGATGCGCATCGCTGTGCTTCTCTTCTCCCTCCCAGAGTCAATGTCACGTTCTGGCCTCTTTAGGGAGTCCAACTCCATCCCCCTTCCTGTTTATGTTAGTCCCTCCTTGGCTCCACACTCTGGGTTTCCAAGATTCTAGTTCCCTCAGAACATCCTGATTCTTTGTCCCATTCCCTCAGGATCCTACTTGGCAAACTCTAACTTGTCTGGTTGACTAACTGATGCCAGTAGGGTCAGAGGGTGCAAGTGGATTAAAACCACCCTTCTGAGGTGGGCAACACGCAGCGTGTCTTTGTAAGGATGGAGAGCATGCGTTGATTGGGGTGTGTTTTGGAGGAGACAGAGACTTGAGGTTCTGAGGCGGTTGCTAGGAGAAACATGTGTAGATTGAGTTGTTGCTCTGATTCCTGCTCAAAGCCCATAACAGGGCTAGAGTGTGGCTCAGTGGGAACATGCCTGAGGTACTAGGCTTGATCCTCAGCACTGGGGTATGTGTAGAGGGCATGGAAATTTGATAAGCAGTGAAGAAAAGTCACTAAACATACTATGAAACTCTGGATTCCGGTTCCTTTTGTGCTTGTGTGGTGACTGTACTAGTTGGCTCAAAATGTCTGCTTCTTGGTTTCTTTCTCCTTTGAAAGGGAGAAACTGGCTACCATGACCCAAATGAGATTTTTTTCAAGCTGATGAGATGTGTGGAATGTCACATGTTCCGGACATTCTCCATGTGTCTTAGCTCCCCTGCATCATTCTGACAGTTGTGCAGGAGGATGAGCAGGTGTTGCTGGCGACAGGCGGACAGTGTGTGGTTGCTTGGTCTCACTTGTTTCCAGTCAGTACGAGCAAGTTTGCACCTCACTGTTCTGTCTCATCTTTATCTGGACAGCTCTTTCCCATGCTGTCGGTCCTTCCTGATGCTTTAACAGCTCTGTGTCCTTCATTTCCTCCTCTGAGAATGCTTGTTCCTCTGTCTCCGGCTGTCTAACCTGATTCATCCTTTAAGACTTGGCCCCTGCTCTGGTCCCCCACGTTCCTTGACCACTCACCTCACCCTAGTTCTGATTGTGTTACTTAGTCCTTTCCTGGCACAGAGTAGATATTTTACTGAATAACCAAGGAAATCAGGAAGAAAGATGGATAATCATTTAGTGTGAGAAATAAAACAATAGAGGTCAAGGAGATTGCAGACGCTGCTCTGTGGCCAGGGCCGGTGGGGAGAACTGTATCAGAGGAGAGCGCTTTGTCAGTACAGGAACAGCTTGCTCTGGAGATGGCCAAAAGCAGCAGTGTAAGATTCCGAAGATGTTCCAGAATTTATTTGAGGCGTGACTAAGAACTCATTGACTTGCTTGTTCCCTCATTCAATATTTATTGACATTTATGTTCCAAGCACCCTTCTAGGAGCTAGAAATATGGCTGGTGAACAGAGAAACACCCATGTCTCCATGAAGCGTACACTTCAGGTGGGGCACTTAGGATAAATAAATGAAGAGAGGCTGGGGAAATGGCTCAGTTAGTAACGTGCTTGCTATTCAGGCATGAGGCTGTGAGGTCAATTCCCAGTCACCCATGTAAAAAGCCCGTGAGTGTGGCACTGTTTGCCTGTAATTCCAGGACTAGCGAAGCAGACAGACACAGAGGGCTCCTTGGGGCTCACTGACCAGCCAGTCTGGCTGAATTGGCAACTCCAAGTTCAGAGAAAAATCTTATCTAAAAAAATAGAGTGGATATAATCTAAATATATTACATGCATGTATGAAATTACCAAAGCATGAAAACGAAGTGGAGAGTCATGTGTGGTGCTGCATGCTTTTAATCCCAGCACTCAGGAGGCTGGGACAATTGTTCTACATAGTGAGTTCCAGGACAGCTGAGGCTACAGGGAGACCTTGTCTCAAAAAAGACCACACCCCCAACAACCCCAAAATACAAGGTGGACAATGATCGAGGAAAACACCCAAATTGGCCTTTGGTCTCTATATGTATACATAGACACGTGCATACACATCTATACATATATGTACAAAGACACAAACATGTACTCTCTCTCACACACACAAACATACAATAAATAGAGCCAGTAAGCCCAGAAGTGATGAATGATGTCAAGAGAATTAAGTAGCATCAGCAAAAGGTGGAAAGAGAGAACTGGGATGACCAGGGCAACTTTCTTTGAAGAGTCAACCATCCACAAATCTCAAAAAAGATATTAGTTGTTGTAGGCAGAAGGAAGAACATGTGCAAAGGCCCTGGGGTAGAAACAGGCTTGATAGCCACTTGAATTTTCCTAAATGGAAGATGACCACACAATTTTCATTTTGCATTTTACCCATTTGCATTATAGCCCTTATAAGATAAGCCAAATAATGTTACAAGTTCATCTTATTATATATAGTGGATATATTCCTGGAAATGTGAACACATCTATATAAATTTAATTTTTGTAATTGAATTCCATTTCATGTCACACAAGGAACTTGTCAGTTTAAGAGGCTCCATGGCTACCCTTTTATTGAGTGGCCAGTCAACTCAGGAGGATCCTTTAATGTCTTCTCATCCTAAAAACCTTATAGTCTGATATCTGTAGAGAAACCAACATTTATATATTTTTCAGTAGGGTGGAGATAACAGTTCTCTCTCTCTCTTTTTTCTCTCTCTCTCTTTCCCTCTCTCTCTTTGAACGGATTGCTTTTGTTTTTTCAGTATAAGACTGGTTGGGAGTGGAGGGCTTGGCTTATAGTTCCAGCAACTTTGGAGGCAGAGATAGATCATTTGAGCCCAGGATTTTGAGTCCTGCCTGGGCACCATTGTAAAACCTGTATCAAAAATGAAATAAAATAAAAAAATAAAATAAAACTGTGGATGACCAATCCTCTGCCTCTGTCCAGTCTGTATCTGTTATGTGAAGATGACAAATCCTAGTATTAAGAAACCTGATGATTAGGGAATTCAAGACTACTAAAGTAACTGTTCCCTAAATCTTAGTTTGAGAGCAAGCCAACATTTCTTCTCTAAATGAAAGCAGCTCCCAACCTTTTAACTGTCAATTTATAGGGCTTATGTCGAGACAGGAGTGGGCAAGAGGATCCATTTTCTGATACTACATGGGTTACTGTAAACATACGAGCAGATCATCAATGAAGGTCATGAATCATACCAGTCTTATGTATATGTGTGAAGTTTTTCACATGACAATTTTTGTACATCCTTATGTTAGGGCCTGATTTAGGCACATGAGTCCACTTAAGTGTGCAGGGTTAGTATTGAGCAACATGGTTCCTGCTTAATGCATTTCTTGTGAATGGATTGCTTGACTGCTGTGACAGTTTTACTTGTCAACTGGATACATTCCAGAATTACCTGGGAAGAGAGTCTCAGTGAGGGCTGGCCTGTGAGCATGTCTGTACGGAATTGTCTTGATTACATCAGTCCATTGGGTTTCTTAGGGCAGTGTCAGAAAATGAAATCATGAAATTAGAACTAGTACTGAGCTAGTGTGGAACAGAGCAACTTCATATTCCTTTAATACTGCTTATTTAGAATGCTTTTATGTAGTTACTAAAACAAAAGAGGGAAAATAGAGAATAACAGAGAAGAATGAAGTTTAATCAGCTCTCGTAGCTGTGTGTTGTTTATCTGTGGATTCAGTGAACTGCAGATAGGAAATATTACAGATATATTGAATATGTACAGACCTTTTCTTATCATTTTCTCTAATAATTCAGTATAACAATGATTTACATAACATTTACATTGTATTTGGCATTGTAATCTAGAGATGATTTAAAGTGTACAAGAGATGTGCACAGATTACATACAAACACTATGCTATTTTATATAAGTGACTTGAATGTCCATGGATTTTGGCATATATGGTGGGATGGGGGTGTGTGGACTCAGTTCCCCACTAAGGGATGACTATATTAATGGGGGATAATATAATTTTATAGCTGGAACAAGGTGGCAGCCCCAGAAGAACCAATTCAGAAGGCTTAACTTCTAGTCACTCATGAATCTTCCTAGGACACTGTCAACTCAGGGGTCACTGGAGCTCGGACATCCCATTTGCCTGGTGGATCCCACACAAGAGCGAGTGGGGAGGGCAGGTTCTTCTTTTTCAGCTTCTTACTACTAGTTGTGATCCAGTAGGAATTTTAAATTTTCCATGCAGTGTATGTTTCTCAGCTCTTTGTAAGTGAACAGTTTTGTCATAGGTTTGTTGTGTCTACTAGATCTGGGAGGCCTGGGCAGTTCTATAGGAATTGAAGGTAACTCCTACCAGCTGAACTATTTGTTTGGTGTTTATAAAAATGCTATCACTGTTCCTCAGTATAATTTTGTCAGTATCATACCCATCTTTGCTCTCAGACATTCACCTTCAGATGGAATTAATGGCCTCTCCGCCCTCAACAACCTGCTGAGCGTTCTGAGCGTTCTTTCTGTCCCGCCCACTAGGCTTTGTCGGCCATTTGTCTATTGCTTCTCAAATTCTCAAATTCAAATTTGGGTGTAGTTTCTGTGTATGTCTGGGTTATCTTCAATGAACAGGTGAACTTTTTAATTAAAAAATTATTTTAGGTGTTTGAGTATTTTGCCTGTTTGTCTGTAAGTGCACCATGTCAATGCAAGGTCCACAAAGGCCAGAAGAAGGAGTTGAATCCCTTGGAAGTGGAGTTATACATGGCTGATAGCTGCCATGTGGCTTCTGGGAACAGAATCCGGGTCCTCTGGAAGAGTAGCCGGTGCTCTTCACCACTAAGTCATCTCTCCAGTTCCAGGTGGGTTTTAAAGGGATGTCTTCACTCACCTCCTCATACTGTGAGTAGCCACTCTAGCTTTTACGGGTCTGATTCTGTTCCTGGTCCTGGCTTTATGGCCATGGTTGTACCTGTTACCGATCTAGAGTCCACTGGCAAGTCCAGAGTTGGATAGTGTACCTTTAACTTGCTGAATCATGGCTAATGTAATGCGTTGGTGCTGCAGGAGAATCAGCTCTTCCTGCATCTTTGATCCAGTGGGGTTTTGGTGGATGTTGATGCTGATGATGCACAGGTGGATGAGATGGGTGTGAAGAGTCAAGACTCCACCACGGAGTCAATAAAAGATACACATCATTTAACTCACTTTTATCCATTTTTGCGTTAGGTGAGTTTCTCTAGAGGAGCAGAGATGATAAAATGTAGATCCTCTAAAGGGCCTTTGCTAGAGTGACTCACACAAGAGTGGCTGCCTGCTGGAGAGGCTGAGAATTTGATAGCTGCTTAGGTCAAGAAGCTGGTTGTCTCAGTGGTCCCAATCTGGTCTTGAAGGCCTGGAAGTTTTCTGGAGAGTCCATGTTAGAAGGCTATAGAAGTTGTGGCCTGGTATCTGTAGCTGTGGCGGGGATGGACTCTTTCACCAGCAAGAAGCTGAGGCAGGAAAAAGGCAATGTTTACCTCCCACCGCTTTATATCTCAGGTATTCATCAGAAAATGCAGCCCACTCTGGTGGACGTTCCTCCGCCTTAGTGAATCCTTCCTAGAAATGTCCTCACAGACCCGCCCAGAGTCGTGTCTCTTGGTTGATTCTAGGTCCTATGAAGTTCACAATACTGAATCACCATCACACATTCAATCTCGTGTCCTCAGAGTCTAAGTCAAGATCCCCTTAACTGTTCTTTCTTTTTCTCCCTGTGTGCCTCTTTCTCCTTTCCAATTGGATGGTTTGGCAGAAATCTCTGATGTTTTCAATTCTAACAAGGAGCTTTTTACATCGGAGTTATTTTAAAAGCAAATTAAATAGAACCCAACAAAGATTTTTAAAAGTTTATTTTTTCTGAGTATTTATTGCTGAACTAAATATCTTGGGGGAGATTCAAAGCAAAATAAGTGGACTTCTTTGCTTGCACTTGACTTATTCTTGGAAGGTTGCATGTAAACCCAAATTTTGCAACTCAAGTTCTATTTTAAATTTACCCTGAAGAGTTGTTTTTAAAAACTTCCCTGTAAAGAGAATAACCACCAGAGTCCTACCCTCCACTGACTGTTAGGGTTAGTAGGGGCAGCAGATTGGCTTTTGAGTAGGATGGAGACATGACTCTAAGAGGCATCTTGGTCTTATCCCCAGGCTGGTGGGGCCTGGGAAGCATGATTTTTTTTTTTTTTTCTTGAGAAAGTTTTAGGATACTGAAAGGAGAAAAAGTGAATCAAAAGGTTTTCAGAGCATGGACAATTCTGTATTTTTCTCCACTTGAGAAAATAGATGTCTCCCCTGGGAAGACACTCAGGGAAATTGTCTCTTGGTACATTCTGAAATGCCTAGGAGAGAGGGCGCAATCCTGCCTCATGACACCTAATCACGGGGTAGAGTGTCGTCTCCCAGAGTCCAGGGTGCAGCACAGCAGGGAAAAGCTTGGTCGGGGGGAGATTTCAGTTCCTGTGGGGAACAGTTTCTAAGCATGTGCTTGTAATATTTTGTTTGGAAAAGAAGCAAGATCACTTCTTTGAACATCTGGATCGACCACAGGGATTCTATCATTTGCATTTATTAGGACATTTTGTGGATTGTTGTCTTGAGAAGAAACACAGAAAAACTTTGTTCCAAACTCAACATTCTACAAGGAAATGGAATTTTCTATGCTCCTTTCTGACATATAAAGGTCATCTTGCTGTTTATCTACAAAGCTAGGGGAGCTGAAACTGTGGCGTAGTTTGCATTCAGAAACACTGGCACAAGTTCAAAAAAGTCTAGTGTTCTCTCCTTGTCCTGTTTTTATTTAAAGATGTTGATCTCATGAATCACTTGGGGAAAGCTTGACATACAGTTCCTTCTGTTTTAGAATATGACAGCCTTGATCCCCAAAGAGAAACCTAAAGTCAAGGATGACATTTGGTATAATGGGGCAGTCCTCGAAATAATATAGACTATGCACAACAAACCTATAGACAACATTCCGCTAAAGGAAGACAGAGCATTTCCTCTAAAATCAGGAATGAAATGCGGGTGCTCGCTCTCACCTCTCGTAGTTGTGTAATGCTTGAAGTCTTAGCTGTAGCCATAAAATGAGAGAAAGACACACAAGGGACAAAAATAACAAAGGAAGAAGTAAAACTGTCCATATTTGCATGATTCTATACTTAAAAGACCATATAGTCTCTATCAGAAAATCTCTTTATAAACACGTTGAGCAAAAGTACAAGATACAGAAGCAATAGAAAAAAACTCAGTAGCCTTTATATATACCCACAAGGAACTTGCAGAGAAAAAATATTCACAACATCATCCTTAATTGCTCTGAAAACAATAAAGGACTTTGAATTAACCTAATCAAGGAAGTATAAGACCTCTACAATGAAAATGTCAAGGTACTGAAAAAGAAAATCAAAGAAGGCACTAGGTGCTCGAAAGACCTTCTGTGCTCTTGGCTTGGTAGAATTAATATCATGAAAAATTACAAAGTAATGTGATTCCCATCAAAATTCCAATGTTACTCTTCACATAGCTAGAAAAAACAATCCAAGAATTTATATGGAACCAGAACAGACCATGAATAGCCAAAGTAATCCTAAGGAGAAAGAACAGGGCTGGTGACATCACACTACCTGACCCCAAATTATACTACAGAGCGACAGTGACAAAGATAACCTGGTACTGGCATTAAAAGAGAAAAACGGAACAGAATAGAGGACTCAGAAATAAACCTATAAAGCTATGGCCACCTATTTTTTGACAAATATGTCAAAAGTGTTCATTGGAGAAAAAGACAGCCTATTCAATAAACGGTGCTAACAAAACTGGTTATGCAAGCGTAGAAGAGTACAATTAAATCCATATCTCTCACTGTACAGAAATCAACGTGAAGGAAGTCAAAGATCCTAAGTTAAAACTAGGAATATTGATACCAATAGAGGAAACACAGATAATTCTCTACAAGATAGAGGTGTAGGCAAGAACTTTTGACTGTAACTCCAATATCACAAGGAGTAGCCCCAAGAATCCACAGATAGGGTTACATGAAATTAAAAAGTTTCTGCAGAGAAAATGAAACAACAGAGCAAAAATTCCATAGAATGGGAGAAACTCTTCATCAGCTGTGCTTCAGAGAGCTAATATCCACAAAGACCTACAAAAATTAAACATCAGAAAACCCAACCAAACCAACAAATACACATATAAAACAAAATATTGCCAGTCAACAAAAGTGCCAATAACAGTTCTCAAAAGAAGCACCACAAATAGCCTATAAATATTTTAAAAAGTGTTCAGTATTCCTAGTCATCAAGGGGATATAAATTAGAACTACTTTGAGATAACACCTCACCCCAATCAGAATAGTTATCATGTAGAAATTTGACAGCCAGTGCTGGTGAGGATGTGGGGAAAGATGAAGCCCTTTTCAGTGTTTGTGGGAGTAAAAGTTACGGAAAGGATTACAGAGGTTTCTCAAAAAAATGTAAAATGCCATATGATCCAGCTGTACCACTCCTGTATATATAGAAACTACCACAGAGACACTTGCACAACCATGTCTATTGCTACTGTATTCATGATAATAAAGAAACGGAGTCAGTCTTGATACCCATCAGTAGATGAGGGGATAGTGAAATGTGGTCCTTACACAGAGCAGAGTTCTATCCAGCTGCAAAGAAAAATGAAGTCAGGAAATTTGCAGGAAGATGGATGGATCTGGAAAGTATAACATTCACCAAGGTGACTCAAACTCAGCAAGAATAAAACTGCATGTTCTCTCTCATATATTGAGAGAAATGGATATAAGTGTGGATAAAACTTAAAAAAAAAGAGGTGATGGGGAAAGACAAGAGAGGGAGTGGGTGGAGGGATACATGCGACATGAAAGAGGCGAGACCTGTACAGGGAGCATACAGCGGAGGTTGGAGTTAGCAGGGAGGTAGAAAGAAATGGAGTGGAAGGAGAACCCCTAAAACACACTTTGTTCAAAGACGGTATCTAATGCCTTCTATGCTGCAAAAGAGAAAGTTAAAAGGTTACCTTTCTTGTTAATAATTAGTTAATCCAAAGCTTTATATAAAAATGGTATTTTTTTTTGTCAAAAGTGATAGCTTTTAAATTTATGTAAATTTTAAGCCCGTTGTAGGTATTTGCTTTGCCTTGTTGAATCATTTCTCATAATTGGAGATTCAAAGCTCTGAAGGGTTCTAACTGCTTAGATGTCTTTATTGCAATGTCTATGTGCTGCACAGCTTCAGCGTCAACTTGACACACCTAGGTTGAGGAGCCTCAGTTGAGGAATTGCCTTCATTGGACTGGCCTGTAGCCATGTCTGTGAGGCATTTTATAGATTGTTGAGTCATGTGGGAGGACCCAGCCCAACCCACCCTGGGTAGGTGATCTTGTATTGTATAAGAAAGCAGGTTGAGCATGGGCCAGGAGACCGATCCAGTAAGCAGTGTTCCTTCATGGCCTGTGCTCCAGCTCCTGCCTCCAGGTTCCTGCCCTGAGTTCCTGCCTTGGGCTCCCTCAGCGATGAACTGTGACCTGGGAGGTGTAAAATAAAATAAACTCTTTCCTCCCCAAGTTGGTTTTGGTCAGTGTTTGTATCACAAGCAGTAGAATGTAATGAAGATAGTCCATATGTACATTAAAATATTTTGATTATTTTTATTTATGTACATGAGTGTTATGCCTATATGTGTTTAAGTGCACCCGTGTCATGCAATGCCCACAAAGGTCAGAAGAGGGCTTTGGATCCTCTGGACCTGGAGTTATGGATGGTTGTTAGCCACCATGTGGGTGCTGGGAATCAAATCTGAGTCTTCTGCAAGAACAGCTCTTATCTGCTCAGCCATCTCTCCAGCCCCTATATATACAGTTTTATTTTACAATAATTTGCTGATAAAGTTTGTTGCTTGAACACCAGCTGTCCTTGTCATGGGAGTCAGGATGAATTGCTTCTGTTTATGCAGATGCTTTGGAGATGGGCTCCAAAGATTCATGGGTAGGTTAGTTTATCAGTGCTAGGGCTAGTGCTATGGCTTATTATTATAGCTGCCACTGTCACCAGCCATCTGGACTCAGGTCCTGGCCCTGGATGATCCACTAGCATGCTGGGTGGCTCCTGGCAATTCCAGGTCAATTGCTTGGCATGGACACTACCCCTGGCTGCAGTATCCCAAAGCCCGAGACCCATGCACCACTGCCTGGTATATCTGTTCCACTGTCATGCATGGCTATTTTGCCTCATGTCTGGACTTACAAAACTTACATTCAGAGAGAAAAGTATGGAGATTATTCAAGGGAGCAATAGAAGGTCATTGAACCTAGTCAGGACCCACTTCTGAAATCACATTTCTATGTGTCTCAGATATGCAGGTCATATACATATGTGACCAATGGTACGTCAAGATACAGAACATGGCTAGCTGAAGAAATTCAGGTTACATAGAATATGCTCTTGTTTGGAGTATAGTATCTAGATATTCAGGAAGTTCACCCACATAACCAAACACTTGTATTAAGGTTATCAAGGCAAATACATAAAAAAATTTTTACTTTTTAAATTTAAAGCCTTTATTAGCTCCCCCAGTGAGCACAGCCTAGGATCTCTTGTATCTGTGCACTGATCTCTGATTTCAAAAGTAGGAAGGGCTTCACGGTTCGCCTCCTCTAGGGGCCATCTGGTCTGGCTGGCTCTCTGAATATCCTGAGGGTCTGTAAAGATTATATTCCCTATTCACACCTAGACAGTGGGGTTTGGACTCAGAGAATCTGGGATGGGGCCCAGGAACTGACATTTTTACAAACAGTGGGGATTCTAGTAATCAGCCAGGTCGGAGAATGTTTGCTGATTTTCCTCATTAGAGAATTTGTTCAAGGATCTACAGCTTTATTTCTTTTTCTGTCCTAAGACCAGAACTCATCCTACTCTGTGTCTTGCTTTATCTGGCCCAGCCACACAAGGCAAACACATGCCTATGACACGGAAATGTTCTTGCTCTTTGTATGCTCTTACTGTGCCTAATGCCTTCTCTGTGGAGTGATTTTCATCCAACGTAGTCTAATGTAGGAAGGAAGATATCAGGTTATCAGGTCCTTGCTTGGCTGTCATCATTCAGTGGAGCAAGCTCTCTCTCTCTCTCTCTCTCTCTCTCTCTCTGTCATGTCAGGAGGGGTAATAGTAGAGGAGGTATATTATGATGATCTCTAAATACTAGAGCACTTCAGACTGGAAATACAAAACCCCACCAAAACATTTGCTGAAGACTAGAACTGAGAATAGGTTAGCTCCTTTAATCTATGCGTATTCCTTTACTTGGTGTTTGGAATAGATTCTGCTTTGAGGTAACAATAAACATCCCCACATGTTAGGAGCATTAACAATTCATATCATATGTTTGTTTCAATCTGTTAGGAACTCGATTCTCTGTCTTATCTTTCTGAGATTCTTGAAGAATGGAACACATTTCTGAAATCTTGAAGATTTCCTAGCAGAGGAAAACAAGTTTGGAATATCTTGTACAGCACCACAACGGCCTGAAGATGACATGTCATTTCTAGTCACAATTCACTGGTCAGAACTGGTGACATGGAACTAGAGAAAAGGCAATTAAAACACACTAAAATAGCTTGTCAACGGTAAAGCACTCTACAAGTTCAATCAGATTTTTGAGGTATTTTTAAAAATGATACATTAACCAGTAAATAATAAGCCTACAACCTAAGATTAGAGTCCAGAAATAAGTTCTTTTAGAAAGACTGGATATATTAATGAGCAACAGATCTGTCATTGGAAGTGAGAAGTGCTCCTAAGCTGGAGGAACAGTTCTGGAGGCTCTGACTGAGGTGAAAATGCTCCAGTGTGCAGATGCTTCTCAACTTACAATGGGGTTATGTCCTGGTAAACCCACTGTAAACTGAAAATATTACAAGTTGAAAGTGCATTGAATGCATTTAACCTATAGAACATTCTAGCTTAGCAATGTAGGTATACTGTAGATACTAGTTGTTTCCCTTCCTGACTGTGGCTGGCTGGGTGCTGTGACTTCTTGCTCAAGAGAGAGTATTCTTATAGTCTATGCCTAACTTTAAAAAAGAGTCCAAATTCAAAATTTCAAAAGTAAGGCCTCTACTGTATTGAAAGTTGAAAAATTGTAAATGGAGTATTGTAAATTGGGGACCATCAAGTTCATTGTACCACAGACCAGACGGTCAGCCATATTTCCTCCTTCCTTCCGGTTCCTGTTCAGGGCATTTCTCTAGTTCCTGATCGCCTCCATCTTCCTCCCCATAATACTTGAGGATGGAAGATGATGATATGATTGTAGGTCTTAGTGTCTAGTGGTGTGTATACAGGAGTTGGACTTCTGGTTCTCTTGTAGTGAAATGTTTGTAACTACTTGTTGCTTATCTACCTTATATCCTGTCCTAGTGATCATTGCTTTGTGATGGATTCCTATGAATGCTCAGATGGAACCAGAGGCTTTAATTTATCATGTGCCAGGGAGAACTTTGAGTGTACTAGAAATCATGGAAGTTAATACAGACAAATAGGATCAGAGTGTTTTCTGGTTGTATTTTATCGGTGGTGGAGAGCACTGGATAGGAGTTAAGAATGACAAACATCACAACAAAACCCCAAACTCCCATGTTCTACACATTCAAGAACTTGGAAAGACACTCAACTGTCAGCAAAACATGTCAATATTTCATTGCCATGTTGTGTCACAAGAATGAGCAGGACTGTTAGTAATGCTCTGGGATTAGAGATGAATGGGTTCAAGTCCCAGCACTGTTGCAAGCTGTGTGAACTTGAGCAACGCAACTAGCCTACTGGTGTCTCTTGATTACAGTGCCTATTTAGGACTGTCTTGGATACTCTTGAGAGCATTTAAAACATAGCTAGAGTCTACTGAATGGTCAAGGCCTACCTGGCACTGAGAGGCTGCTGGTGTTGATATCATTGACGTAGTTGTTGTCATCATCATCATCATCATCATCATCAACAGCAAAGTTCTACTGCTGTCCAGTGTTCTCCTTACTCAGGTTGAGATTGTGGGGGGGGGTTGTCTATAGAACAGACTGATTATCTTCTGGCATATTATTCCACAGTTCAGTTGCCAAATAGGTTTCTCTTCATTTTTTCTGCTGCTCCCTTCTAAATGTCAGTGTCTGCTTCGAGCAGCATTTCAATCTGCATGTTTGTGATTTATTTACAGTTAGCACATTGCTCAGGAGATTGGTAAGTGCCATTTTCTAGCCTGGACTTTCTGAGCTCTGTAAGAAGGGCAAAACAAAGAAGTTTCTGTCTGCCATTTTAATGATGTGAGGGCTCTAAAGAGACTGCTGCCTGAAGGCTCATCAGTCCGGGATTCAAGAGAGTTCTAAGTGGGAACTTTCTTATTTTTGCTGTTAAGTAATGACATTCATATTTAACTCAGTCTACAAACTCTACCATATTTTGAAACAACAGGATCACTGAGGCATAATCTATATAATGTTTACCATTTTAAAGTTTATAAGTTGGTGAGTTTTGACAAATGTACACAGTTGTGTAGCCACTACGGCAATCAGCAAATTAAAGCATTCATAATTCTCTAAAAGTTCACGATCTTCCTTTGAAGCCAGTCCCCTCTCTATAAACTCTGTCTCCCAAAACCATTAAACTGCTTTCTGACCCTTGAGTTTTCCATTTTGTGCACTATAATATAAATGGATGACTTATTAGTTTGCTTTTCTGTTGCTGTGATAAACACCATGACCAAAAGCACCCTGAGGAAGGAAGGACTTATTTCCTCTTATACGTTAGAGTCTATTGTTGAAGGAAGTCAAGGCAAGAACTCAAGCAGGACCAGAGGCAGTACCCACAGAGGAAGCTGTGTACTGGCTTACTCCATGGCTCGCAGACATCTACCCTGCCTAGGGATGACACCATCCACGGTAGACTGGGCTCTCCTACGTCCACTAGCAGTCAAGAAAATGCCCCATAGACATGCTCACGGGCCAGTCTGATGGAGGGAATTCTTCAGCTGAGGTTCTCTCCAGGTGTGTCAAGTTGGTCATAGCTGGTAACTTAGATGGAGGTTTTTGTGTCTGACATCTTTTGCTTAATGTGAGACTTTTGGAATACAGCCATATTGTTGCTTGTATCAATAGCACCTTAAAAGAAATTTCCAAATAGTATTTCTTTGCTTTGGAATACTCTGCTACATTTGTCTATCCATGCATAAGATGAAAGGGATTTGGGCTGTTGTAGTTCTCACTTGTTATGAATGAACTGCAGGTTTGCAGAGGCTTTTGTGCCGGCACAACTTTCCATTGCTCTAGGAAAGAAATCTCTGGTTTTATTGTTAAGTATCTGTTTAACTACCAAACTGTTTTCTAACGAGGCTGCTTCATCTTTTCTCATTTCTACCAGGAGGGTGTGGGAATTTGAGCTGCTCTGCACCTCTCCCATTGCTGAGTGGGCATGTGAACCACCATTGCTGCGTGCCACCCAAGTGGGGATGTGAACATTTTGTCTGGCATTAGCTGTTTGCTTTCATTTTATGCTGATGTGCTTGTTCAAATCTTTTACTCGATTTCTGTTTCTTGTTTCTTGCTATTGGATTGTAAGAGCTCTTTATGTCTTCTATATTCCTGTCTTGTATCATATATACGCTGTTAAGGCATTTTTCATGCAAAGTTAATTTTCTTTTAGTTTTTACAACCATCTTTTGAACAGCAGAAATTTTACATTTTTATGATGTCTACTTTGTCATACGCTTATCTTTTATGGTTCCCGTTTTATATGTCCTAGCTAAGAGATCTGGAGTTATCAAGCCACAGTCTTATTTTCTTCAAGTTATCTCAGTTCTTTGGCATTTACTCCTGTGTATATTGCATGAAATAAGTGTTGTAGGATTTCCTTCCTCTCTCCATCTACCTCTCTCTCCTGTACTGAAAGCACACATTCTTTTTCTTAAATATGATATTTTAATTATTCTTGAAGAATTTCATACATGTATACAATATATTTCAATTATATTCAACTTCTGCTCTCCATCTCCATTCTCCTGGATTCCTTCTCCATGTCCCTTTCTTAACTTTATGTCCTCTCTCTTTTTGTAAATGCATATAACCTGCTGAGTATAATTAGTATGGTCCATATTCCCATGGGTATAGGGTAATACACTGGATCATGGTTGACCTATCAGGGGCCAATCTCTGAAGAAAACTGACTTATCCTCCCCAGCAGCCTCAGTTGTCAATAGCTCCTCAGTTAGAGGTGAGGACTTGAGAAACCCTCCCCTCCAGAATAGAAAGTTGACTGGCCTGAGTTTGTGTGGGTCTTGGGCAAGTCAAGTACACTGTCATGAGTTCATGAGTGCAGCCACCCTGCATGTCCAGAGGACTCTGTCTACCCCAGTTCTCCCCAGCCTCTGACTCTTACAGTTTTTCTGCCTTCAGTGTCCCTGAGCCTTGGGGGATGGTGTGTGATATAGATGTCCACTAAGGTGGAGGTCTCCACAGACACTTATTCTCTGCACTTGAACCGGTTGTGAGTATTGAAAGCAGAAATTCTTGCTTGCTGTTTGTCTTAGGTAGAAATATTCTTTTGTCACTAAGTATAACCTAAGCTCAGTTTTCACAAAGATCTTCTATTGGGTTGAGGAAGTTCTTTTCCTCTCTAATTTACCAAGTGCTTTTTATCATTAATGAATATCGAATTTGTTAAATGTTTTGTTCATTCTTTGAGTTATTCTCTTTTCTCACCTGCTAAATTAATGAATTACATTGATCGATTTCTGAAATTTGAACTGATTATTCAATTCTGAGACAACACCAAAGGGGTCACGATAACATCATTTTTAAGTGTTGTGTATTAGATTTACCAATACTGTGTTAAAGATTTCATGCCTATTATGGAAAGAAATAGCAATATGCAAATTTTGGGGGATACTGTTTGCCAAATTTCTATATCAAGAAATGATGTAGAAAATATTACCATCTGTACCACTTTCTAAAAGAATTAGATTGTTTCTTAAGTGCTGGGATTCACTTGAAGCCCTTGGTGAAAAGTTTTTTTTTTTTTTTTTTTTTTTACTAGAAATTTACTCTCTTGAAAGGAAAGAATGTTGTTTTATCTTTAGGGAGCTTTGGGAGCTTAAGCCTTTCATAACTTTGCTCATGTTATAAAAGGCTTTGAATTTATTGGAATAAAGCTATTAATTACATTCTCATCTTAAGTTTTATACTAACTGTATGATATTTCCCATTTAATTCATGGTATCGTTAATTTTTGTTTTCTCTTCTTATCTTAGAGTAATTTAATGATGAGTGTTCATCATTTTACTGAACTTTTCAAACACATAGCTCCTTTCATGATATTCTCTTTTTACTGTGTCTACTCAACTTTCTATTCTGTATCATTTCTTTTCTTCCCCTGCTTTGCATTTAATTTTATGTTAATTTTCTAATTTCCTAAGGGGGAAGTTTATTCTTTGTTGTTTTACTTTTTGAGTCAGGGTCTTCCTGTAGCCCCAACTGGGCTAGAACATGCTATGTCACAGGCTGGCCTCCATCTCATAGAGACCCACTTGCCTCTGCCTCCTGAGTGCTGGGACTAAAGGTGTGTACCACTATGCCTGACTTGGAAGTTTATTATTATTAATTTATTTAAGAAAGACTATGAAGCATCCCAGGCTAGGCTTATATTAGACATGTAGCTAAGGATAGTCTTGAACTCCTTATCCTTCTGCTTACACCTCCTGTGTGCTAGGACTACAGGTCTATTGAGGACTGAACTTAGAACTTGCGTTAGGCAAGCATTTTACCAACTGAGCTACATCTGCAGCCTTTCTTCTTTTGAAATTAATGCAATGATCATTGTTATTTTTCCCTCTAAGCAATGCTTTAATGCTAGCTCATAAATTTTCGTATCTTGTTCTTTTATTTTAATTTTCACTAAAATATTTTCTAGTTTCAATTCATGTAATTTTTTTCTTTGACCTATGGGTCATTTAGCAGGGTGGTATTTATTTTTTAGGTAAGTAGCAGCTAATAACTCCATGTGTATTGACTGCCTTAACTATTGTCAGTGACTCACACTGGACAGCATTTTTTTCTCTTTTGTGAATCTTAGAAAAATTTTTTATGACAGAATACTGTGGCCGAGGCATATAATATCTACACCAGAGTGAGCATCTATTCTCAGTATTTTTTTTTCTGAGGCAAAGTCTCCCTGTAGCCTCAGTTGAGCTAAAACTCAGTATACAGACCAGGCTGGCCAATCAAAGAGATTCACCTGCCTCTGCCGGCTGAGTGCTGGGATTAAAGGCGTGCACCACCATGCCTGCCATATTCTTAATCTTTTGGAGTTGTGAGTTAAATAGTCTAATTGAGAGCTGAACCGAGTCTGGGTTTTATTCTTGTCCCTTATTCAACATATACTTTGAGCTCCTCAGTCCAGGACTGCTACCTCCTTTGGCTTAGTGTCAACCTGTGGGGCAGGGAAGTGTTTCTGAGTGTTCTGACTCCAAGCTCTGCTCTCAGCGGACTCAGCACATCATTCCACTGAGGGTGCTTCTCCATGCGCCTCCCACCTGCCTTATTTCCATTGCTGTGGTAAAACACCATGATGGACACAGCTTGCACAAGGAAGAGCTTATTGAGCTTGTGGCCCTAGAGGGATAAAAGTCCATCATGGTGGTGAAGATGGCCTGAGCAGAAAGCTGAGTGTTCACATCTTCAAGCAGGCACAGGAAGCAGAGAGACTGATTGGAAATGGGACATGGCTAAGAACTCTCAAAGCCCACCCCCAATGACGTGTTTCCTCTGGCAAGGCCCCACCTCCTAGGGATTCCATGCTCTTCCCCGAGACAGCGTCACCAACTGACCAAGTGTTCAGATTCTTGAGCCTACAGGGAACACGTTGGTGCAACCACATACCACCCCATAGGTAAATTGCTGGCATTTATTGCTCAGTATAAGTTTCATGGTAGGAATGGTGGGAGGTGGAGGGGATGGTGTTGAGGGTGTTGGGGAGGGATTGGGGAATGCATTACTTCCTTGTACTAGCCTCAGTCTTAGTCAGGTCCTGTGTTTTAGCACCCCAGGATCAGGGTTTTCTTAGCCATGTGTACCTCTTCCAGTGGAAAGAGACTCCCTCCTTCGCATCTATGCAATCATGGCTCAAGCTTATTCCTGCCTTTCTTCCAGTAGCCCATAGTTTTTTTTTTTTTTTTCTGTCTATTGTCTATCTACCAGGTAGGAACATTGTTTATTCAAGTTCTCTTGGCAGGTGATGCTTGTGGGACAGAGAGTTCAGATGTTTGCTGGTAAGAAAAGGGCTACTCACAATCCCTGCCTTTATTCAGCTTTTCTCCTGAACACCTAGTAGAGGCCTGTGTAAGAGCTAGTTAGTGGATGTGGATTTCCTGGTGTCTGAGGCTCCTAGGGTGTAGTGTAGGTACCTCCTCCCAACTGAAATGTTCCTTTGGAAGAGGAGGGGCCCATAAGATGAGGGATGCTAACAAAGCTCACTAGGCTCAGTAAACTCATAAAATTTACAAAATTCAAGAGATCCCTTGTTGAGGGTCTATAAGCAGAAAGCAATTGTTGGGCAAAGGACACTCTTCAGCGATGCTGCCTTCAAGCTGGGTGGGAGCTTTAGGGATGCA
This sequence comes from Eospalax fontanierii, assembly GCA_035773235.1. Lineage (NCBI taxonomy): Eukaryota > Metazoa > Chordata > Mammalia > Rodentia > Spalacidae > Eospalax > Eospalax fontanierii. Next base: position 10,954,379 of record CM069544.1, on the reverse strand, counting down.
GCTTTTGTGACTTAAGACCTATGCTGGGGTGAACTTTCTAGTGGTACAGCGGCTTTAGAGTCACCTGTACCCCTGTAAACAACCCCTTACCCATCCTCCTGTAAAGAACCCCCATAAACTCATTGGTTCACTAAGCTAGACTTAGGTGGAATCATTTCTTTGGTCTGTTGTTGGTGATTTCTGTTTGGGGCTAATAAATGTTTGTTCATGTCTCCCTAGGAAAAGTCACACAATTGTAACTTAAATTTTTTTATTGCATTTATTCATTTACATGCACATGTGTGTGTGCACATGCCATGACACATAAACAGAAATAGGACAAGCTGAGGGTGATGCTTTGGTGGAGATAATCACCTTCACCTGCTGAACCATCTCACTACCCATAACTGGAGCTTTAAAACCACACTACTTTTAGGTAGTTCAGCTGTCTGTGTTTTGCTGTTAAAGTGTGAGTGATACTCTTTGGAGAACTTCTACATCTTGTGTGGAAGAGGAACACTATCTATATTAAAATGTATATTACCCTTTTTTCCAAATTGGGACTAGTTTCTATACAGCCAAAAGAAAGACTTTAGGAAGGACTGTAGTTTCATTTGCATGTGTTGTAAATATACAATGGAGTATTATTCAGTCTATTATCATAGAAGAATGCAATCATGTCATTTTCTGCAAAGTGGATGTTCCTGGAGATATTCTTGTGATGTGAAATAGACCAGATGCAAAATGACAAGTATTCCAAGTATTTCATCTTTTCTTTTCTCCTCGGAATCTTAAAAGGAAGCCACGGACATAGAAGAGGGGTTACTAGGGGCCATGAAGGAGACCAGGAGGAGAGGGAAGGGGGAGAAACAGGACGGGGAGGATAACTATGAAAATGGCACAGTCAGGACATTCTTTTACACAATTTATGCACAATCAAAAGGCTTCTACAAGATTTTCTCACAGGCTCGATTGATTATAGATCAGTTGCTTAAAACCACTTTTGTTATTTGCTCTGGGAATATAAAGACTATCGTACGGGTACTCCATTGTAGAAAGATGACTAGTAGCATGCACACACACACACACACACACACACACACACACTTTCATTTTGCTTGTGTATGTGTGTGTGAATGTGCCTATGCATATTTGCATGTGTATTGGTATGTGTGGTGTGTGTGTGTACATGCGCATATGAAGGCCAGAGGTTGACGCCTGGTATCTTCCTTGATCACTTTCTACCTTATTTATTGAGTTGGGATCTGTCACTGGAATCAAGAGCTCACCAATATGGCTAGTGTAGCCAGCCGGCTTGCTCTGGGGGGACCCCATGTCTCTGCCCCCTAGGCACTGGGGTTACAGGCAGGCCAGTCTGGCATTCATGTGGGTGCTGGAGATCCAAACTCAGGTTCCCATGCTTGCACAGCAAGAGCTTTACTGCTTTGAGACACCTCTCCAGCCTCTATCCCCGTCACACTTCTAATTTATCTTAAAGTGAACTCATTTGGATAGAACGGATCTTGCTGAATATGAAAGAGCTTACTGTCATATAGCTGATTCACAGAACCTTTGGACAACATTTACTTCTTTGGTCCTCGTTCATTTATTCTCTACCATCATCATACTATGGTACTTTGATAATGACTAGAAAATTCTAGAGAGATTGGAGACAGCAGAATGATGAAAAGTGATGCTGAGCTTGGAAACAGGGAGCCTTTATTTAATCCTGCTTCTGCTACCAAGCTAATTGCTCACCTTGGGGTAAAACTCTGAGTCTTCTTGGGCCTCAGCTTTACTAACTATAAAATGGGAACACTGAAGGAAGGCTCTGTGAGTATGCAGGAGAGAACTGGATCAAAGTTGCATACATTATTATTTATATATTTCCTAGGACTCACCATTATACTTGAAACTGTCAATAATTATGTAAACATCCGCCACAGTGTTGCTCTAATTTCAGTCCACACATGTATACTTCTTACCTTTCTTTATCATCCTCTTGGGTCCAGGATTTTTTAAAAAAGACATTTAAAATTTATTTTATCTTTTTAAACAACATGTATGTGTGTATTGCCTGCATGCATGTACGTGCACCCGTATTGTGAAATGCCTGCGGAGGTCAGAAGAGGGTGTCAGAGCCTCTGTAACTGCAGGTACGGACAGTTAGCTGTCATGTGGGTACTGGGAGTCATGTTAGGCGCTGGGTCCTCTGCAAGTGCAGCCAGTACTGCTGAGCCATCTCCTCAGCTGTGGGATGAGGATTTTTATAGCATGCCGAAATCAGGGAAATGAATTTGAGAACATCTTAGCTCTGGATCTTAGCTCTGTTAACTGTGAAAAGAAAGAAAATGAAAAACAAGCTGGTCTCAAGACTCTCACTGTGTTGCAAACATGGCAGTAGCCACGTCCCTGCACATAGCGTTCTGTGAAGACAGAAGGGAATATTGCGTGCACACTTGTGACACAGTGCTGAATTCATGCTAAGTGCTCAGCATACAGACTAGGTTTTTATTTAAAAATTTCACCACAAATGTTGTTTAATACTTCGCTATAATCTCTATAATTTTTTACATCTGGAAAGTGGTTTACAATGCAGATGTAAATCACTGTTACTAACTCACTTCCAGTTTCCTTATCAGGTCACATATCCTGCTTGAAGCCCTTCCAGACGATACTATTCTGAATGGGTATTTTTTTCTGTATAATATGCATTTTACTTTAGTTTACTAATTCCCCTTAGCAAAATCCTTGGAATGGCCTTCCTGGATGGAGCCTCTGAATCTCCGCCTGGCTCAGGCTACACCTCCAAGCATCCCTTTGGGAATCACAGGGGAGCCTGGAGAAAAGTGTTTCCCCATTTCTCATTCTTCCGGGGACCTTGCTTACTTCCGGCTATTGAAAGAGGCTCCCTCGTTGTTTTACCCGCCCTCCCTGAAACCCATCCTGGTCTTTCCCATTCGTCCTAATGGCTCTTTTTGTATATTCATTACTCATTTCACTGGTTCTGGAAAATTGCGAGTCTCATTTTCTTGTTGGCTCCCTCTGCTTGGGGCCCCTCCTGAAGAAGAGCAGCCTGGGGTGGCCTGTGGGGGGCCCTTTGGGAAGCTCTCTCCTTATTTGTCTCAGCTGGAAGCGCCCATTAGCTAGGAGAGGTTAGTCTGGAGCTTCTTAGAAGTTTCTAGCTAGGGAAAGAAGCAGCCTCTGGTCAAGGCTCTGGTTTCTCATTGATGCTGTTGCCCGAGCATGAGAAATAGCCGGGTTTTCAACGCTGGCAGTCCCCTGGGCGGCTCCCACCTATCATCTTCCATCCCAGTCCTGTTCCCGTTCCTCTAATCTCACTCTCCTAGAATCTCACCCCATGAACTAGCCACACCAAAATACACCAGACAGGCCGAGGGGACCTTAAACAACAGAACTAATCTTCCCACAGTCCTAAGACCAGTGGTCCAAGATCAAGCTGTCAGCAGGTCTGGTTTCTCCCAAAGCTTCTCCCAGCAGCTGGTACACAGGCGTCTCTTACAGTGGTAACCTGTCATCTTGGATTTGCATGTGTCCTTATGAACGTAACTTTAACAACTTCCTAAAAAGCAATATCTCTAAATACAGATACCTGGGGGATAGAGTTTCAGCATATGCACTGGGAGAAGGGCACACGATTTAGATCATAGTAGTTTCATGATAGTCTAGATTGGAGAAAACACCTCCCACCCCCCACGGTTTCAAATTAGGCAAAGGTATGGAGAATTCTAAGAGAATTCTATCAGAACTATATCCAGATAAGCATCATGAGCATACTATGTTAGAAACATAGACACATTTGTGTTTTTTTACACAGTCAGAATTTATTGAATAGAAATAAATTCAGAAACTGTGCTGATTTTCTTGGCTTTAGCTTACCAAGCACTACTGAATTCACTTACTAGTCATGACCACAGATTCTTCTATTTCAATCTTAATTACTAATATTAACTCTCAGATTACACATTAACCTAGATATCTATAGGTTACAGCTGGGGAAGTGATGAAGCAGCTACGGCATTCAGAAGGGCTGTGTGCAAACAGGCAGAGAGCTGATACACACGCAAGGAAAATTTTTGCAGAGATCTGGGTAAGTTTTAGGAACCATAGATACAGAGCCGATCAGGGCACAGAGCTTTTGAATGCACAACTAGGTGGTAGTCAGTTTTCACTGTCAGTTTGAAGTGGACTGTGTGACACGGAGAACCTGTATGTGAACTGTGTGCAGCCTGGGAACACAGACAGAAGGCCTTCGCTGTGGTAGTTTTCCCAGAGGGGCTTGTGACAAGTGAGTGAGTAATGGGCCAGTGTGCCTGCTGTCTGTCTTGGGGATGTTCCTTCCTTTAAAGTCCTGTGTGAGGGATTACATTGGGAAGGTATGATGGATAAACTTCTGTGTTTGATGTTTCTGATATGATTTGATATTATTTACAGGTATTGTTCACTGGCACAAATAAATAATCAGTTTGTGTCTCCTGGTATGCTGGCAGATGGTGGTTGTTTTCTTGTGAGAACAGGATGTAGAGTCATTCTTTCTTGGCACTCATATTCAAAATGGAGTAACTCAGGTCAAAACTGTTGCTTTATAAAATAGAAAAATTCAAATCTTGGCACAACCTGAAAACTGCTGTTCTAAACAACATGGAGAAACCCAGAACAGGCCCAGCTTGTTCTCTTTAATGAGATAGGAAAGCTGTCAAGTCTCAGGAAGTCAGTTGTTTGACAGGTCACGGGGAGCCAGACTACATCCCTACCCTAGGGTCTAGCTCTGTGTTCTAAAGAGGATGGTCTCAGTCCGTGGCATCATTGAACAATGGCAACACAGAGACAGGACACTTTGATGTAGGCGAATCAACTTCTTAGTTGAGAATATTTATGGTACAGTGCTTAAATTCAGGGTCCCATGAGTCCAGGCCTCCTTTACTGAGTGTAAAGGCATTAACTAAAGTCTCGTGCTGACTGCTCTCAGCTGCCCTTTTAACCTGTCTGTGGAGCTGCACAGGTGCACAGTGAAGGCCTTGACATTTCTCCTCTGAAATGTAGCTTGCCTTAGCCCAGCCAGTTCTTTGTAAGTTCTTAATTTATCTCAAATCCTGTTGATTTTTCATTAAACACTTCACCAATTACCTGTTTTGGGGTTAGAAGTTGGTTTCCCATCTGTCTCCTCACAGATTCCTCTTTATTTGAACCGTATGAAGTGAAGCCACACCTATCACACACTTGCCTTCTTTCATTGACTCATCTATTACAGCATCCACTGGTTTATCCCCATAAGGTACCACGTGGCATAGATGTGAAGGGGAGGGGAGAAAGATGAGGGAGGGAAGCCTTGAAGGAAGTATTTCCTTCGCTAAAAGATTGACTTTATGGGCTTTGCATCCACTTAAGAAGGAAAATTGAGGAAAGGGAGAATTCTTATAATGTGATAAACTGAAGTAATATACTTGGAATTAAAAATGAACGTTCTATGAAGAGAAATCCCAAGCTCTGGAAAATCACCGTGGTTCACCCATCTTAATGATTTCTCTTTAGTTGATGCTAAGGTCATAGCCTAGAGGTCTTACTGTGGGACAATATTTATAGACAAACAGACTACAGAGTCCTAAAATGTCTTTCAGTCACAAAACCCATTCACAGCAGATCAAAGGGACAAACGTGAGCTCCTCTGATGAGGAGGCGGCAGCACTGTGTCACCCATTGTGCCGCATCCTTTCCCACAGTTAATGATTAAGAGTGGAAAAACAAATCTTTCAGGAGTATTTGGAATTTTCTACATATATTAAAATTTTTTGTGGTGTAACAAGCATCTCTGGACTTCTCTGGAGTCATCAGTAGCATTCAGGAGGCCCATATTTAAGGGGACACCCTTCGCTAGGGTACATGAGAGTTACACGGGAACAAGGCTTTTTCTAACCGGAATTCCACTTTCATTAAATTAAATTAATGTTATTTTTAGAAATATTTGTGTGTGTGTGTGTGTGTGTGCGTGTTACCTGTGGAGGCCAGGGAAGACGTTGGAGACCTTGGAGCTGAAGTTACAGGTAGTTGTGAGCCACAGGACCTAGTTGCTGGGAATCAAACAGGTGTTATCTGAAAGAGTCCCAAGCACTCTTAACTACTGAGTCATCTTTCCAGTCTTCTCACTAAAATAATTTTAACTGACACATAGTTATGGTATGTATTTATGTGGATATATGCATATATATAACATTAGTGGTAATCAAATCAGGTTAATTAGCATATCTATCACCTCAAACGTTTTTCATTTCTTTGAGTTGGGGATATTCAAAAATTCTTTGGGGTGTTTTGAAATGCATAATAAACCATTGCCATCAGCAGCCACTCCACTGTGCTATGGAACACCAAAGCTTAGCCCCTTAGTTATACTTCTTTACTCAACAACCAGTCTTCTCTGTCCCCACTTCCCGCAGGCTTCCCAGCCTTTGGAAACCGTGATTCTTCATCCTACTTCCCTGAGATCACCTTGTTTGACTTCAGTATATATGGAGGACCTTCTCCTGCCCCTTCTGAAGCCTTTGCTGCTGACCTTCCCACTTTGCTCAGTCTTGCTCCAAATTTCCAAGACTCACAGGGAATGTGTATCCCATAGGAATCACTGAGTGTCCCTCTGATCCCTCCTTGCTAAGGTTAGTGTGGATATTTTTCTAAACTAGGCTTGAAGGAGAATGAATGTGTATGCTCTTTAAATTGATTTGTTGTGAAAACAAAGCCAGTCATTCCCCAGATTCCTTTAAATACTTGATCTTTCCTCTTGTTTTCTGGTTTTCTTCCTGCATGACCCATCTATTTTCTGAGAACTTTTTCCTGGCTTAGAGTCCCAGCAGCCCTGCTTTGAATGAAGAAAACGGGAGGCTCTGCCTGAATCACTTTGGCACCAATGGGAAGGTCTACCCAGGCCTCTGAGCACCAGGCACATGCCAAGGTCCTCAGCAAAGATTGGATTTCTTAATATGCCTTTCTGAAAATAGCTCTCTTCTCATAAAGTGTGTTGCAAGAGGTTAGTCACACTGTTCAAGGAAGCTATGCTTTAGATTTTATTAAAATGTATTTTATTTACATGATCTGTATGGTTTGAATGTAGTTTGATGGTTTTTTGAAATGATTGTGGGGGTCTGGTTACTGAGCAAGCCAAGCAACTGCAGATACCCTAAAGGGATGGCAGGTGTCTGACCTGCTCTGCCTGATGTGATATGAATCTTCCTTTCCCCCACCCCAGACCAGAACCAGGTTTTTGGGTTTCGTTTCCTCATTCCTGAACTTCCACAACCTTCCTGCCTTTACCCCAACACCCCACCTTTCCCGCCTTCTGTAACGGTCAGAGAGGCTTCCCTATATAAGCCCCTGCATTGGCTCTAATAACCGAACTACCCACCAACGTAGTCTCCCGGGAGGGAACTCCTCCCGCCGCACTCTGAGCCACCTGAGGTCCCGTTCCATCGTCCTCCATTCTCTGGCATGGCTGGAGCACAACAGCCGTGCTGGAGATGGAGAAGCACCCACAAATGATGTTACTTAATGTCAACTGTGCTTCTAGATTCTTCTCCGCCCTTCTCTGGCTACCACTTTAGATTTCTGGATCCTGAATCAGGGCTGACACATGGAAGTTCATATTGGAGTCAGTGAGATGGTTCAACACCTATAGACACTTGCTGTCAGACCTGATGACCTGAATTCAATCCCAGGGGCCCACATGGTAGGAGAGAACAGATCCCTGCAAATTGTTTTCTGACCTCCATACAAATACTTTCCTAACACAAAATAAGTAAGTGTAACTTTTTAAGCTTTCATATTGGAAAGAGTTAAGGCCTGGAATTAGGGGTTTCTGGCACTGCCCCGCCCACTTCTTTAAATGATTGAACACTGCTTAGAGTAGGCTATTGTGGGCTTGTACATTTCTCATTTAATTTTAAATTATTTTACTTCTTCTTCAACCATCTGATGAATTGCTAGTAGGCACCAAACTGTGTTTCTCCTTAGAGGAAAGATGGATCTGAAATCAAATAGCAAGTGCCTTTTCGATTCATCACCAGTACACGTCACGTTTCTGATATCACAAAGTGAATACTAACAGGAAATGCTCTTTGAGCTCGCATTACTCGCTGGGTTCTGTATTAGCTGATTTTCATAGACTGCTGTGTATAAGTTTTGTGATACTTGGAGTGTGCTATTTCCCCTAATTCCAGACGGAGAAGCTGAGTTTGGATGAAGTGAATATTTTGCTCTTGGATCTGATACCAGAGTGAGGATCTGAACTTAGATACCTCTAACTCCGAAACTGAAAAGATAAAACGTGAATAGCGCAGAGCTGAGGAGGTGGCTCAGTGGTTAAGAGCACTTGCTGCCCTGGCACAGGATTCTGGTTCAGTTCCCGGCACTCACATGGCAGCTCACAGTTCTGTAAGTTCATTTCCAAGGGTCTGATGCTCTCTGTGGCCTCCCTGGATGCTGCATGCATGTGCCACACATACTTATATGTAGGCAAACATTCATACATGTAAAATAAAAAAAAAAAAACCTTTAAAAAGTGAGCAGTGCCACAGTAGCGATGACACGTGGTTCTCAGCATCTCCTTCACAGTGCAGGGATGACCCTTGCCATCCCTTATGGTGCTGAGAGGGTAAAGGGCATGGGAGACGACATGCTGAAGTGTCGGTAGCTGATACTTATTTTCCAGCCTGCCTCTGGTCAGAATGTCAGAAGAAAAGAACGTGAGCTCAGTCTTTCCCATCCCCAGGTACGTACCTGTGCCTGGAGGAGCCTGCTGGCTTACATGTGGCCTCCATCTCCTGTAGGATGCCGTGCCTGTGACAGGGGATGCTGTAACACATGGCATAGCCTCATTGTGAAAACCAGCCAGAGTGTCTCTCTCTGGCAGAGAAATATGAAGAGAAAGTCTCCTTGTGGAATTCACCTTGTTCCATGTTTCCAGGGTTTGGTAGATATGTGAAGACGTGGATGCGGTCTTACCCAGCCTGCCCACGGACACTGGTGGCTATGTGAAGACGTGGATGCGGTCTTACCCAGCCTGCCCACGGACACTGGTGGCACCTTCTCCAGTCATCCCTCACCTATTTTCTTCCTACTCCCCCATGCCAGCCTAGACCGTCTTTCTACAGCTGCTTCCAAGGCAATTTCTCAGTTTCCCTGGATACCATTAGTGAGATCGTGCCACTCTGAGGGCTGCCATAGACCTAGGTAGATTTGGCTTTAAGGTTGGGATGCAGAAACACATTATCTCTGGTACCAAGGCCAATGCCAACTCCAGGGCTGGCAACAGCAGTGTGTCCTCTGTCCAGTTCTTTGCCATTTAGGATTCCCCTTGGTGCTTGGCTGCTAGAACCCCTCCTGTAGTCACTGAGGTCTAGAGAGCTCTGGGGTTTAGAGGACCTGCTCTGGAAGGTTTCCTGCTTTGCCTTCCCTGCAAATGTGCCTGTGACCGAATGAGCCATGCCCATCACAACCCTTCACCCCCACTCCATAATCAGAAGCCATGGAATTCTCTGTCCGTGTGGGCTTGTCCCCCGAGTTCATGTCCCCAAGGTTAGGCCAGATTGTTAGTTTGAATATCCCAAGTTGGAAGACTGATCATGGAGAAGGGCTATTTCATTCTAATTTAATTAATTAATTTTGAGATGGGCTATTTTTAGAGGGTGTGGCCCAGATGTCCACCCAGATAATGTAAGATCCTGCTGGTGCAGTGTGAATCCTGGAAAAATGTTTAAAGGGGAGAGGATGCAAGACATGGGTTTCTGCTTGTTCTCTTTCTCCCAACATCAGGGTAAACTTATATCAGTCATGGTTTAATGACTTATCTCCTTTTTATTTTATTTTGTTAAAATTTTTTTTTGAGACAGGGTCTCTCTGTAGCCCTACTTGGCCTGGAACTCACTATAAACCAGTCTAGCTTCGATTTCACAGGGATCCATCTGCCTCTGCCTCCTGAGTGCTGGGATTAAAGGTATGTGCCAACCCACCAGGCTGCATTATCTCCTTTAAACCTCACAGTATGCCCGTATAATATGTATGCACTCCTCAGTTTATTAGTGGAGAAGTTGTTTCTTTGGAAGCTTAAGGGACTTGTTCAAGATCACAGCTGAGTTATTAACCTAGGTACTTTCTTTGCTATTTCCTCTTTTAAAAATATTTTATTTATTAAATTCTATGTGCATGAGTATATTGCCTTGCATGTATGTAAGTGCACCCGTGTCTTCCAGTGCCAATGGAGGTCAGAAGAAGGTGCTGGATTCTCCTGGAACTTGAGATACAGTTATTAGCTGCCATGTCAGTGCTGGAATCAAACTGGGATCTTCTGCAAGAGAAGCCCATGCTCATAACAGCGGCACCATCTCTCCAGCCCCTCTTTGCTATTTTCTGAGCCAGTGTTTTACTGTGTTGCCTAGGCTCACCTCAAACTGAGATTCTCTCGCCTCTGCCTCCTCTAGTGCTGGGGTCATAGGCACGGATCATTATACAAGCAGGAATACCAGTGTGCCTTTTCTAAACTCATGCTATAAACCACCACCCTGACACCCATGAGCACTAGAGTTACTTCAGGGTGCCTGTTAAAATGCAGACTTCTGGCTTTCACACCAACTGCATCCGGGGCTCTAAAGATGGAGCAGGAGATCTGTTGCAGCAAGTCCCCTCTGTGATGTTCTGCTTCCTAGAAGCAGACTAGACTTGCCCTGCTGACCTTGACCAAGTAAACACACCTTACTGTGCTTCAGGTCTTGCATCTGTAAACAGCAGCAGCAACAGCACAGCTCTCACAAGGATCTCAGTGGAGAGGCGTGGTGCATGTTAAGTGCTTGGCCCCAGAGAGTGAGAGCTTCCTGATAGAGTAACTGGACAGTTCTGCCCGCCCTTCTGCTCTTTCCAGACACCTAGCGTTACACTGTCCCCACAGGGCACATCATAATCGTACTTTCACCAGGTCAAATCATCATTAGCATTTGCTAATTTTTTTCTGAAATCTTGGCTTTTTAGGAGTTTGGGGGCTCACATCCCACTTTCTTGGTATTGGCAGAGGAAAAGGGGCTTATGGAGGTGGGAAATGTTCATAGTCGATGGTATGGCTTCTAAGCCTGAAAGTTTAAGCTTCTCGGGGGCAGGGGAGAAAGCCACTTTTTAAAAGTTTATTTATTTTATTGAACCAAAAAGGAGTCATGACATAGGAAGGCACTAAGTTTGTTCCTCTTTAGGGTATCTTCTGACTTCCATCTCCCGGCACTTGAGACCCTGCACCTTGCATTCTTGGTTCTCTGCGATAGTTGAGCCCCTTCCCCTGAAGTTCATTTCACTCTGTTTCTCTCCATTTAGAAGTAAAAGAAAAGCAGAAAAAAGCTACCATGTCCCTTCAAACGGATCGTGTTCACAGTATCTGGAAGGCCAGCAGCCGAAGTGTGAGTCAGATGCATGCCAGAAGAAATTGATCTCAGGGAGGGCAAGGTACCTGGGAATCAATGTCTCTCACTCTGAGGCAGACAGGCTGTCAGGGAGGGCACATGCGCCTTGATGCCACTGCATTTGGGAGTGGTGGAGGGGGCTATCCCATCCATCTTGGCTTATTTCAACAGCCTCCACATCTGCCCTGAGTGTTGTGATGTGCAGATGTGGTCCCTGGTTTCAGGAGTCTCGGGCTCAGACAAGAGGCAAGTGCCAGAACCCAGGGAACCTTCAGTGGCCTGGGACCTAGTGAAAGGTGGGGCCTAGGGAGGGTGCAAGAGACAAGGAGTCAACACGGTCATCTTGCTGGTCGTCCTGCTGGCAGCTCTGTCGGAGTGGGGTGGTGTTTCACTGACTGCCCTTGTGCCAATGAATTTATTTTTAATTCCATGTTCACCTCTTTATCTCACAGAATGAGATGAGTTGGGCAGATGTTGCAGTAAAGCCCCGACTATCCATCACACTGCGGAGAGCAGCTCTGGAGCCTGGCATGCTAAGTGCTGTGTGCCTGGAAGCTGCTGTAGTTTCCGGCATTGCTGTCACTGTTGTCTCCCAAGCATACTTCCAGTGGGGGCTGTCATGGTGCAAGCTGTGCTCCAGAGTTATCCCATATGGCTTGCTTTCAGATCCTTTAAAAGCTCAGAAGCAAAATTGCCCTTTTGGTCCCCTTCTTTGGGAATCACTTCTCTACCAAGGACTCAGAGTGAGCCTGTCTCTGATCCTCCACTAACTTGTCTTGGTTCATCTGCCAACTGCCTCTGTCCTTGACGCCCAGGTCTTGCTGAGCTGCACAGCAATGCTACACTCCCTCTAGCCCGTATGACTCTGCGTTCCTGAGAAGGCTGTGTCCTTCTCTACTGCTCTGGCCTGGCATGGTTCTTCTGCAACCTGCTAATCTTACTCTGGCCCTACTCCGTGCATCTCCCCAAGGCAGCCCAAGATGCCCCTCCTTCCAGTCCAACAGGGTATACACCTTCTTCCTGGTGACCCCTTGGGGGGTTTCCTACCAACCTTTCAACTCCACTAAGCGAGGGACCAGACCGTGTTCATTCTGTTCCTGCACCTGGCTCCCAACACTGGCCCAGCAAAGCAGAGCTCATGGTGATTGATTAGCTGAAGGATGGTGAGGGTGACTGAGCACAAAGAGCAGGACGTGTAGAGCAGACCTGGCATCAGGTGGTGTTGACAGAGTGGCAGCAGCCTTGGCCTGCACAGTCACACCTGTGTGAGATTAAAGCACCTAGGAAAGTGTAGATAATAGGTCAACGTTCCCAGAGAGCTGTCTGTGTTTCAGGGTAGACCCATGGCCGACGTGGAGAACAGCCAGGGAATGCTTTTAATCATGGATGAAAACATAGAAAGGTTGGCCTCATTCCCAACACAGAGACATTAAATCAGTAATTTAGCTTAATCATTTATATAAATTGAATCCATGTTTCTGGAGAGAGATGTAAAGCCTGGATTTTTGTCCTAGCTTTCCCTTGCTGGCTACATGGCGTGGCAGAACTCTCCCCAATTCTGTTACCTCAAATACAATGCCCATCACTGTCAACTGTTGTACACTTGCCCTGCCCACCTGACAGGCATGTGGTGAGGATCACAAGAGCTGATGTGTGGGAAGTCTTGAGTTTAAGGCCTCTTATGCCTGACCTTTCATCTTTAGCAACAGGAAGCACCACAGAATGGTTGGCTTGGTGCTCCCAAAGCTCTTACCCTAGCTGCAGTGAATGCTGACTAGGAGAGGGTATGGCTGTGCCCTTGTTTTGGGATTTGCCTCAGGGGAATGGGCACCTCCTCAGAGAGAAGTAACCACTGGCTTGCCTCTGGTAGCTCACAGGCCTGGTCAGTACATGAGAGAGAAATGAAAGGGCCAGCCTCCCTGCCTCAGCAAGGCCCTGTGTAGACAACTGGTCCTCAGTCTCCTTCGTCAGAGAGTCTTTGGATTCCCAAACAGCTCCTCATGTGAGTTGTCCAGTTCTCCAGAGAAGGTCATCTAATCCTTATTTATCAAAGTGACCAGAAGAATCAGAGTGGTTAATATGTCAAGCTTTCACTATGGCTTTCTAGGAGGATGGCCCAGGGGCTGCTGGCCGATGTGCAGAAGTGAGAGACCGGAGGATGGCCTGGGCTTTTCTGGAGGACCCTGCTTCCACAGCTGAGGGTGAGGAGCTCAGGCCTAGAGAGGCCAATGACTTGCTCAGGGTCATGTGGTCAGACCAAAGCAGGGCTATATCTAGAACTGGGCTTCCCTTGGTTCAAAATCAATGCCTAAACTGTATTCCATCACTGGCCAGAACCTATCAGGAACATAGCTAGCTCTGCTCAGATGATTTGGTGATGGTTACAGGGATCTACAGGGATGTGAGCAGTAGCAGCAGTCCGTGTTCCATTGCTAGGCTGTGAGAACAGAGTGATCGTGACTCAGTGGGAGCTGGATATGAAGCAGGGACCACTCTATGGGGCTGGAGTGTAAAGGGAGAACTCTTCACCAGCAAAGTGCTTGAAGAAAAGGGGATGAAGGAAGATGTCCTTCCTCCTGTTACCTTATACTCTTCTGACAGTGTCTCCCAGAGGACAGGTAGCCAGGCAGTCTGGAGATGCAGCATCTAGCGGAATCTCCCAGAGTAGAGAAGGTCAGAGAATGTGGGAAGATGGCAAACCCAGCACTTCACAATGCAGTCATTTCACATACTCCCAGTAAGACAGTGATGGATCCACAGAGCTTGGTGAAGCAGACTTCCTGACCCTGTGTGTGGGCGGCAAATTTCCTACTTGTGAACATGCTTCAAGCTCCTTTGGTTTCAGAGTCATCTGCTTGTAAGGACACCCCACTCTGAGCAACAAAGGAGAAAATGTTCTCTTGATGGTAGATGGGAGAATGAGTAGTAGGCCACAGACTCCCTAGACAGTGCTCTACAAGAAACACACCAGGTTCCACTGCAGACAGTCTGTGGAGCTGGCATGAATGATTCACTAGTATGTGCCTGGTGGCTCAGACAAATGTTAAAACTGAACTTTGCTGGCAAATCCCTGTTCTATCATGATAGATGGGGTGCTCCAAATTCTAATTTTTCAGATTCCAAGGGTTAGAATTTGCATTCTGATCCTATGAAGGACTTCATTTCAGGGCCCTCTATTCACCCTGGTCTTGCATATCCCAAAAGAAGACAGCTTTTATCTACAGAAACCATTTGATTTTGTTTGAAATGCAGTCTCTCCTTTTATAAATCCTTGTCCCTTCAGAGTTGAGCCTCTCCTTGGCAGCAGTTCTTCAGAGAATGCCCAGGGGACCAAGCAACACTCTCGTTATTTTTAAGTCAAGCATATTCACACTGATTCAAAGACAGTGGAAGCGCATGAACAGTCAGAGAATGGTGGACTGCCTTGTAAGGTGGTATGGGGAACCTGCTCACCCTTCTCCAGAACTCAAAATGATTAAAGAAAGTGAATCACAGGTAAAGAGGATTCTGTTTCCTATGCCATACCCAGAGTACCTGTCACCAGAGCCTGATGGCAACTGGCCTGCACACACTAATTCTGAATGACTTCTCCTGGTGAGGGTCTCATATAGTAGATGGCAACATTTTCTCTTATAACTGCATATGGGCTGCTGTACCCTGAACACTGGCACTTTAGATTTTCATGGGTGCAATGAAGAAAAGTTGGCACCATCCAAGCAGCTCTTCCTAGGGAATCATGGGAAAATCCTTGTCCTATCTGGCCTGTACTCTTCCAAGGGTTTTAGAAAGCAATGCTTTAACTTCTGAGTGTACTCCATTTGTAGAGACTGTGTAAATAATTGTTCTAGCAGAGCAAGTCTTTGGATTTTCCCCATAAACATTAACAATCTGTCAGAGAAGTTAAGACACGGACATCAAATGTATATAAGTGTGTGGACAACATATGCACACCTCTACCTATCATCATTAGCACAGGGAAAGAGTCAGCAGCTTTCCTATTTCTCTTTTATTTAACAAATATTTACATGGAGCCTATCATGTGGAAAGATGTTAGGCACTGAGGATATAGTTATAAAAGAAAATAAATTCTTATCTAAGTGTAGCCTTTTAATTTAAATTTAGTGTAGACTTTTGGCTCATCCATTCCATCTATCATCTATCCATCCATCCACCCATGTGTCTGGTTAATAGTGTTTTGCTTTGATATGTAACTCCAAATGTCTACAGAGAAGGACTACAGAGAAAGACTACATAGAAACACTAAGTCCTGTGTCTTTATACTTTAGACAATAGGTCAGTCCTGTCTATAGTCTGGGCCACACTACAGGCTGTGGGACCATGATGATGCCCAGTTGCCCATAGCAACTGATGAGCTGGAGTGTAAGACTTTTCACACAATGGGACAGAGGTAGAATAAAATTTGTGTGGGGTCTGGGTCTATTGCAAAAGGTACTGAGCAAGACAAGCAACCCCAGATACCCTGAAGGGACGGTAGGGCATCTGACCTGCTCTGCCTGAAGCAATAACCTAGGGCCCAGGAAGCCACTGCAGGCCTTAGTAGTTGCTTCATCTTTTCCCCCCACAAAGATCACCCCAGACCAGAACCAGGATTTTGGGCTTCCTTGTTCCTAATTTCCATGTCAGCCCTACAACCTTCCCACCTTTACCTAAAGACTCCACCTTTAACTTTCCCACCTTCCGTAATGGCCAGAAAGGCCTCCCTATATAAACCCCTGCCTTGGTTTCAATAACTGAACGGCCCACCAACACAGTCTCCCGGGAATTCCTCCCGCTGCACTCTGAGCCACCTGAGGACCTGTTCGATCATACTCCATTCTCTGAGATGGCTGGAGCACAACAGCTGTGCTGGAGATGGAGGCTTACCCACAAATTTGAGAGAGCATGTTTTTGATATTTCAGTGTATAAATTTTCATTCATTGATGCATGAATTTATTTAACCAATGTTGATTAAACACCTGCCATGAGCTAAGTACTAAGGATATAAAGATGAGTACCATGCTGTCTGTGATTTCAAAGGGCCACAGACTGGGGGATTAAACTAATCCTCAGTAAATCTTCAGTTATAAGTCAGCATCTGTGTCCCTGATACTCTCTAATTCCAACCTATCTGAGAGTTGGAAAGAGGTCTTGTTTTTGTCCTTGTGACTTTTTCCAGAAAGTTGGGCCAGGCCTTCAGCATGCTACCCTAATGGTGACGATGGCCAAGGATTTCTGAGTATGACAGGTGCACATTAGGGAATTCTTCAAGGCAAAATCTTTGGCCATGAAAGGATCTCAGAGACTTAAGTGGGGTGTAGAAACCCAAGATGATGTAGCATAGAGTGCTTGTTTTCTGCAGGTTGTGGTGTCTGGAGAGAAGCCTAGTGCTTTGCTTAGGAGATCTCAGGCAAAGGTACAGCCTTCTTTATCTTTCTAGTTATTTATATGTAAATGGTTGGATAGTAATAGTCTCTCAAACCCAGATAGGTTTGTTCCGTAGGGAACCATGGTGTTACGTCCATGCCTGTATATCTCCAAAAATATGTAGAACGAAAAATCCAAAGAACATGTTTTTGTATTTAAATGGGAAAAAATCAGCTAAGGGGTTTGTGTGTGTGTGTGTGTGTGTGTGTGTGTGTGTGTGTGTGTAGAGATAAATTAAAAATTAGGGAAAACTTTAACTATATTAGGAAATGCACTTAAGAAACCGGGGAGGAGCTAACAGAAATAACTTTGAGAGTTAGTGAGTTAGTGTAGACTAGGAACTAGGGAAAAGGCAGAAGAATGGTGTACAGATAGCAGTCTGATGGCTAAGCATTTGCTTCCCACAGGATGTGGGTTAGTAATCCTGAAAGTGGTTAAATAAATCCTACTTATGACTGCTGGATTTTCAGTCAGAACTCCTTCTTCTATTTTGGAAAATTCTTTTCTTTCCTCTTTTTCAGTTTATGTGTACGAGTGCCTTGTCTACATGTGTATAAGTGTATCTGTGATGTGCAGTGCCTGCTGAGGACAGAAGAGGACATTGGATCCCCAGAACTGGAGTTGGATGGCTGTTCTTTTAGATTATTTTTTCTTGATTCAGCGCTTCTATAGTTATGCTGGTCTTTGAAAAAGACTTCATAATAACTGTTATAAATGATACACTTAATATGCTTTAACTTTTAATTTTTATATACTTTTAGGCTTACTAAAGAGTTCCAGAAACACTACAGAGAAAATGTGTCAATTTTTCAATTAGTTTCTTTTCATATTTATTTACATTTTACATAATCATGGAATAATAATCTTGAAAATTATCCTTGGTACAATATAATTAACTAAACTGCAGATTGTATTCACACCTGACCAGTTTTTCTACTAAAGCCATTTCATTGATTGAGGATCCAATCTGAGACCCCACATGGCATTGAATTCTCTGTTTCTTCATCTTAACCTGTGACATTTTCTTTTCCTTCTCTTTGATGATCTCAGCTCTTTTGAAGAGCTCTGGTCAGTTACTTTGTAGACTTGCCTTCAGTTTGTGTTTGATATTTTCTCACAATTGAACTAAGAGATGCTGTTAAGGTGATGTGCCTTCTCACACAATAATGGTGATTGAGTGATGTTGATACTCTGTTAATGATGTTAACCTCATCTCTCCGTCAAAGCCACATCTGCCAGGGTTCTTGATTAATAATTACCTTTTGTAACTAAATGTTGAGGGGGGAGAAGATATTTTAGACTTTCAAATATCCAGTTTCTGTTTTAGCTTTCTTACACTAATATTAACATCTTTTGTTGTCTCCTAAATTTATTTACATTTTTTATTATATATTTTTGTTGATTTTTTTGTATATTTCATACACAACATCTTAATCATCTTTATACCTCCTTCCCCATTGGCACCATCTCATAGCCCCCAACTGGAGTTCATGCATTATGCCATTTATGTTAAGGCCTATTGGGTCAAGTTAATGTCCCCTGACATCCGTCAGTGCAAGCTCACCCTATCTAGAGTCACTTACTTAAAGAAGATCAGCTCTTCCTTACCCAGTAATCAGCTTTCATATAGTTCTTTGGCTAAGATTGGGGCCTGCTGCCCATTTCTACAGTTCTATGAAGGAATTTTATCTGCTTGAGTTTGCATCGGTCTTGTGCATGCTGTCATTGTTGCTGTAAGTTCATATGAGCAAAGTCCTAGGAGCCTGTAAGATTCTGTTTCCATATGGTCATGTACCTCCTCCCCTAGCTCTTACAATCTTTCTGTCCCCTCTTCTCCAGTGGTCTCGGAGCCCTGGCTTCATTGTTCTCTGTTGCATGAGGGACCTTCACTGGTGAGAGTTGAGAGGTACATTAATATTCTCTCTACTTCTTGTTCCACTATGTTCTGTGAGTCTTAGGTGTAGAACTTCCATTGTAGATGTGTCACTTAGGGTTGGGCATTTCACAGACATTTAATCTCGTGTGTGACCAATTGTGGAACTCTGTAATAGTCTCCATCTGTTGCAAAAAAGAAATTCTTTGATGAGTGTTGACTGGCATATTTTCTGTGAATATAAGGACCCACATTCAGCACATAGTAAGACATTATATTTGTCTAAGGGGTTTGACAGTTTTGGGGTTTTCTCTAAGATCTATCACCTCTTCAGCTATGTATATTTGCTATGTTTATAGTAACCCATATGAGTTCTCTCCCATTGAATGTGCATTAGGTAGCTGTTGATTATCCCCAAGATAAAAGTGCCACTACTCCCCCAATATAGTTTGTTGTGCTTGTCATTGTTGTGATTATTAGACCTTAAAGCTGGGATCAGTTCATCAATTGATATTCTCCTTTAGCAGTTTGCGTAGTGTTCTCCAAAGCTATGGGAGCTAGCTTTCAGGGAGGTGGCTTCCAGGCTAGTTCCAGCTCTGTTGCTCCAAGTCCTGTGTCCAAAGTATGTCTTGTCTTCAGCAAACTCTGGGAGGCAATCATGAGCTGTGACAAGAGCCTATATAATTTTTGGAGTCTCTTGGACTACCCTGGCCAATAACTCAAAGGGAGATTTCTCCTACTTGCCACTGTTTCTTGTTATGTAGTCTTCATCTATATATATGGACTTATGTAGAGATACTGTATGTGTAATTTTCAGTATGTTTTTGAACTAATATGATTCCCTTATGTTTTTCATACCAGCTAGGCATTATTTATCTCCCTCTTCTCTCTCTCAGTCTAACTCTCGCTGTTCCCCACTGACAGGTATTATAAAGGGAGAAATGAAGAAAATGGAGGTACCATGGTGATTTACTAATGGAAGATAAAAATGTGAGTTTAATCATATTAATGATTGAATTGACTTCTTATTAATTTTGATATTTAAGTGATTCTTGTTTTACCTTTTGGGCTCTCTCTTGGCCTGATTCCTCTATCCTTTTAACAGGTTCTCAGCTTCTTAAGTTTCTGTTTTATTGGGGGCTGTTTGTTTAAGCATCCTGCCTTTTTTGTATCAGAAGAAGAATTGAATGTATCTCATATTTCCTTCCCCGAGGAGTTCTGATATATATTATTGGAGAATATTAATTAATCAGCTATTATGAAAATAATTAATTTGTTTATTTTGGAGGATGGCATTTAGAATGTAACACTGGGTGATAAGTGTGCTCATGGTAACTGAGCCATCATTGCTATAATGGACAGTTAGGAAATTATATATATATGTATGTGTGTATGATAACATGTATATATGTGCATGCATGCACATGTGTGTGCATAACAAACATATAGTTCTTTCTCTGTCTCCTCCATTCTCTTTCTCTGTACTCAAAAAATGTTGGGTTTATATTGTTATATCCCATTTTAATCCAGCACCACGAGTTCACGCTCACCTTCCTTTCCTCAGTCACAATTTCTTTCTCCTACACAATGAAAAGCGTAGTTTTCATTTATTGAGTCCCAGTATAATATAAACATACATTGCAGTCCGAAGTTACTTAGTTCATTTCTTTTCTTCCTTATATCCTTCACTTGGGAGGGGAGTGTTGAGGTTAATTTAGAATACAGTTTGATTCGTTGGTGACAGTCTGCCTTTTAATTCCTCATGATCACATGATTTTTTGATCAATTTTGAAACAATTCAGCGATCGCATGCAATGCAGTTCATTACTGTTGGTGTGCAGTGCTCATCACAATCCCCACTGCAGTGCCTCTGTGCAAGGGCGTGCATCAGTTCCATGATTTCTGGCTCTGATTTTTTATACTCAACATTTCTCTCTGGCACCCACCTTCTGTCAGTTCCTGTAGGTTTGTGTTTTTCAGAATGTCATAGAAATGAAATTGTTTAATATTTAGTTTTTTTGGAGTGTGCGACTTCTATGTAGCAGAGTGTGTTGAGTGCATTACATAGCTGGTGTTCCACGAATCATTCCTCTGTCCCTTTACTGCCGAGTGGCATCCAAAGTATATGATTGTATCATAGTTTGTTGATTCAGTAATTAGCTGTAAGGCGTTTGAATCATTTCAGTCTTGGGATATTGTACATAAAGCTAAAATAAACATCCATATATAGACTTTTATGTGAATGTACATTTTATTTCTCTTGAAGAAATACTTAGAATTGCTGGGTCATATGACAGTTGGACACCGATCCTTCTAAGTGCTCTCAAACAGTTGATTCATACTTCCCAGGGAGCATTCCAGTTGCTCGGCATTCTCATTGAAAATTGGTGTTATTAATGTTTTCTGATTATAGACATCCTATTTTTAAAAATTTACTTGTTTATTTATTGTTAATTTTTTTAGTCTTTTCGAGACAGGGTCTTCCTATAGCCACAGGTGGCCTGGAACTCACTATGTAGACCAGGCTGTCTTCACTCTTACAGAGATCTGCCTGCCTGTGCCTCCCAAGGGCTAGGATGAAAGGCGAGCAGCACCACATCAGGCTCTGAGTTTAGATATTCTAAAGGATATGCAGTGGTGTCTTGTTTGCGTTTCTCTAATGATTAATGCTGTTGAACTTTTTAATGTATTTGTCATCCATCTTTGTTAGTAAAATATCTGTACATATTGTTTATTTTTGTGTTGTTGAGTTTTGAGAGTGCTTTAAAAATTTATTAAATTTTTGTGTATTTCATACAAAAAATTCTTAATTATACTCACTCCTTGTATCCACACCCTCCCATAACACCCCTCCACTGGATTTCATGCATTCTGTCATTTATGTTAAGGTCTATCAAGTCAAGTTAGTGTACCCAGATATGCCTAAGTGAAAGATCATCCCCTGGGATCTAGACAGCCTATCTAGAGTCATTCCCTTAAAGAAGATCAGCTCTCCCTCACCCAGCAGGAATCAATGCCCAATAGTTCTTTGGCTAAGATTGAGCCTACTGCCCATTTCCATAGTTCTATGCTGGGTTTAAGTTTACATGGGTCTTGTGCATGCTGTCACCATTGCTGCAGATTCATATGACCAAGGTCCAAGGAGCCTATAAGACTCTGTTTCCATATGATCATGTACCCTTCCCCTGGCTCTTATGATTTTTCTGTTCACTCTTCCTAAATGGTTACTGAGCCCTGGGTGGTGAAGTTTAATGTAGGAGTCTTGTCCAAGGATCCACATGCTGCAGACTTATTCTGTATGCTTTGGCCACTTGTGGCCTTTTGTGTTCATTGCCCTCTATTGCATGAGGGAGCTTTGTTGATGAGAGTTGACAGATGCATTAGTATTCACTCTACCCCTTGTTCTGCTATGTTCTGTGAGCCTTAGGTGTAGAGGTTCCATTGCAGATGTGTCACATATGATTGGGGATTTCACAGACAATCCCTGTGTATGGCCCATTGTGGAACTGGAAGCCACTGCCCTGAAAGCTAGCTCTCATAGTTTTGGAGGACATTATGCAAGCTGCATAAGTCTGGTTCATTATTTTTTTCTTCTTTGTTAATAAGGAAGATTGGGTGATTTGAGATTGTCTTATTTCTTTGAAACATTGCTTTAATTGTAGCTCCTTTTTTAAATTTTCATTTTTCTTCAGTTCAAGAATATTTTAAACTACTTTGGTACCTCTCTTCTCTATAAGCAATTTACAAGTATGTTGCCAACTATCCAAAGATTAGAGACATTTTCAAATATCTATTGGTTATTGGTTTCTAGTTGCCTGGAATACATACTTGCCTGTTATTTCTATTCTTTTTCATGTGTTGAGGTTACTTATGGCCCAGATTAAGAGATAGCTGGATAAATATTCTATATTGGTTAGGTCTAGTTGACTATTAATGTTGGCCAAGTCTTCTTTCCCTTTATTGACTTCCCCCTCTGTGGTCTATTAACTGTTGAGGGAAGATGATAGAATTCTCCAGATAAAACGTAATTTGCCTCTTTCTCCTTCCAGTTGTCAGTTTTAGCATCATGTACTTTATTCTGTATGTGTTTCCTATTGTGGGACTGCTTTCTGTTAGAGAACGGCCTTCTGTTCTTTTCAGCTCCTGTTAATATTTTTTTGTTCTAAAATTTGCTTTTACATTTAATGTGGGTTTATAATACCATGCAGTGGGGGGAGGTCTTGTTTGCTTTTAATGTTAACTTGACAGTATATCTTTTAACTAGAGTGTTGAGAACATTTAAATGTAATTATTGATTAAAAACTCATGCAGTCAGGGAGGAGGGAACGGAAGGGAGGGAGGGTGGGAGGGAGGGAAAGAGAGAGAGAAAGAATGAGTGAGTGAGAGAGAAAGCTTAGGTAGTGTGAAAAGCCTGAGAGAAATATATTAACTCAGTCCCCTCCCTGACAAAAAAACACATATAGTATCTGTGTATCATGTCAACTTGACACACCTGGGTGGAGGGAGCCTCATTTGGGGAATTGTCTCCATTGGCTTGGTCTGAGGTCTTGTCTGTGGAGTGTTTTGTTGATTGTTGAGTGATGTGGGA
Organism: Eospalax fontanierii; assembly: GCA_035773235.1. NCBI lineage: Eukaryota > Metazoa > Chordata > Mammalia > Rodentia > Spalacidae > Eospalax > Eospalax fontanierii. The sequence goes on along the minus strand of CM069544.1, from coordinate 10,931,067 downwards.
GGGCCCAGCCCACTGTGGCCAGAGCCACCCCTGAATAGGTGATTTTGTACTGTAAAGAAAGCAGACTGAGCATGGGCCAGAGGAGCAAGCCAGTAAGCAGCGTTCCTCCTCCGTGACCTGTGCTTCAGCTCCTGCCTCCAGGTTCCTAACCTGGGCTCCCTTAGTAATAAACTGTGACCTGGGAGATGTAAACTGAATAAAGCCCTTTATCCCCAGGTTGATGTTGGTCAGAGTGTTTTGTTACAGCGACTGAAGGCAGACTAGGAGAGGGAGAATGAGCATAAAGATGAGAACTGTAAAGGAAACCCATTCTGTGGAGGGAAGGAAGGAAATGTGGACTCAGTTTCCTTCTCATTTTATCTCACCTCCATCAGCAGAAAATTCTCTCATTTATTGGCTTAGATTGGTACTGAGAAACTTGAGCTGTAAGGGACTTTCTTCCTTGATGTAATTAATTACAAAAAGCATTCATTTTGAAAATAGAAGTATTCTTCGGCAAAATCATCTTTTACTTTTCTTTAACAGAATAATTTTTTTCTGTGCTGTGTCCTATGAACAGAAAGTAGCAGAAATAAAGTTTTCTTAAATAGAGAAGACAGCTGGGGAGATTTCTCTTTGTTGATGTCTGACCACAGCAGACTATCAGTGTGGTAAACCCATTGGGTCTGAAATGTGTCCATTTCATGCTCTCTTTTTTTTTTCTAGTTGACACTGTAAAGCTCCAGAATCTGGGGACTGTGACATTCGTGAAATTAGAAGCCACTGCAATTATTTTAAAAGAAAAGGATTTAATAGGGGAAAAATATGTTACTTCCAAATCTTTGGAATGCTTAGAATATGCACCATGGACAACTTTCAGGACATTCAGGAATGCAAGAATTACAGGATACTGGTAGTGTGAGCCAACGACTGGCAGCCCTGAAGCAGGCAAGCTACTGGGAGTGGTCCACAAGTACCAGAAATCACGTGTCCGCTGCCTCTGCTGGGTCTACGTGCCACTGAGGAAAACAGTACACCCTCTTCTCTTTCCAAATCTTAACGCCTGTCTCACAGTGGATTCTAAATCAGGAACCTTGATAACAGTAGAGTTGGGACACAGGTTTCTAGACTTCTAGCCCCTGATACAGAGGGCCGACCTTAGGAGGGTACAGTGTGACCAACAAGAGAATCTCCTGATGATCTTTCCAATGTAACTACATTGCTTCTTTTCTTTTCAAAAGAGAAATGCATCTGTGTGGTGCAGTGCCCACAGAGGTCAAGAAGAGGGTGTCGGATCCCCTGGAACTGGAGTTATGATGGTTGTTAGCTTCTATGTGGGTGCTGGGAATTGAACCTGGGTCCTATGCAGGAGCAGCCAATGCTCTTAACTGCTAAGCCATCTCTCCAGACCCTGCTTCATTTCTTATCCCATGTGTTCCTAGTAAACCTATGGCCACTAGTATAGTTGAATCTTGATTGTCTCCCAAAGGTATGTTCAAGGCTTGGTCCCCAGCTTGGAACCTTTGGGAGGTGGTACATGCCTTTCAGAAGAGAGGCCTAAGGAACACGACCTTGAAAGGGATTCTGGGACTCCACCGCTTTCTCTTCCTCTCCTTTTAGCTTCCTGGCTGCCGTGATCTGAGCAGCATTTCCTACTACGAACTCCTGCCATGATGCAGTGCCTTGCTACACACCAAAAGCTTGCCTACATGGTGAGTTTAGCTAGCCAGCTTGCTCTGAGGATCTTCTGTCTCTGCCTCTGGAGTGCTGAAATTAAGAGCAGACAGCCAGGCTCACCAACATTTACGTGGGTGCTGGGAATTAGAATTCCTGTTCTCGTGCTTGCACAGCAAACCCTTTATCCACTGCACCCTTTCTCCAGCTCCTGTACTGTAATGCTTAATCCTGATTGTTAAATGTGATTGGATTTATAATCACCTAACAGATTAGTAAAACATGCTCTTAGGTATTTCTGTGAAGGCATTTCCAGCGAGGATTAACTAAGGGGAAAAGGCCTGCTCTGAGTGTGGGCAGCACCATCTGCTTGGGCTGGTGAAAAGTGCAAAAGGTCCTGCATTACGGGCACCCTCTCACTCTGCTTCCTGGTGAGTCTACACTAGTGACATTTGTGGAAGGAAGAGATCAGCGATGGCATCCTGATGGGCATGTGCTCAGGATGGGCTTTGTCTTCAGCATGGTACAGTTAAAGCAACATGTGACTGTGGCACATCAAGCCCTTCTGGACTCTGACACACTTGGATGCAGCAGGAGAAAAAGAAACACATCAGTCCCATGCCTTGAGCCCTTGGACCACCTGTGAAGTGTGTCCCCACATTGGTTACATTCTCTTCTCTTGTTGCCCCAAGAGTCAAAGTACTTCTGGTAAATGGTTCTGACTTGAAGTGCTGCTGAGTGATCCTGGCCACAGTGTACTGAGGCACAGTTCAGTGTTTATTTCCACACAGTGCCTTTCAAGTTTTTCACACTTCTCTTCAAAGGAGGATGGTGTTTACTGAAATCGGGGTGAGATTAGTCAAGAGTTCTCACAGGCTCCTCCCATGAACCAATATCCCAACCATCCCTGAGCTGGTAGCCTGGGACTTGAGTGCCATCCACAAAACATCTGGGTGCTGCAACAGCCAGGTTAATGACCTTCCCCGGTTCCTTGATTCCTAGCTCATATACAAAGACAGGAATTAGGCCAATCTATTGTGAAGAGTTTCAGTCCACACTAATGTCTAACGTGGGCTCTGTTTTCTCCACAAAGAATCAGTGAGTACATTTAGCAGTAGCCTGAGTTGGACTTTGGCTGACTCCCTCCCGTATATCTTACAGTTGATCTGAAAGCTCTGTGTAGCTAGTGAGCACCGTGAAACCCCCATTAAGATTCTTATTAGAAGGACATCCAAGAAATATTGCTAATTCACTTGCAGGAGAAGAGAATTATTAAACAAGTGATGATTAGTAGAAAACTGGAACAAATCTGACAACTCAGGTAAGACAGGGTCATCAGTGTGCTGATGTCTAGGAGAAATAGGGACAGGGCAAGTTGGGGAATGTTTTCTGAGTGACCCACACGTTGCCTGACCATTAGAGTTGACTCCTTCCTTGTCTTAGTTCAGGTTCCTCTGAAAGTAAAACTTGGGGAAGGGTTTGGTGCAAGCAGTCAGTTTGTGTGGCAGACTGAACTGAGGAAGCATCATGAAGGAGCTAGAGAAGTGAGCCAAGGAAGGGAGGAAACCCAATCATGAGTGAGCGGATGAGCGGGACCAATGGGAGAGACTTTGCAAGGTTAAAGGAACACACTTCAGAGTTATCTTACACCTCATACAGAGGGGAGAAGACTGAGGCATTTCATGAACGCTTGTCCTTCTCTGGTTTAGTTGAAGCTGGGATGTTAACTCCCTGGTCCCTGCAGCTTGAAACATGGTGGCATATGCCTCTCACAGAGATACAGGAGGCCAGGAGGAATAGCTCCCATTTGTAGGTGACCCTGGATGCATCTGCCTCACATCCAGCAGTCTTCAGTTCCTGCAAATCCAGACCTCTTCATCAAAAATTTGGGTCTACTGGGTCTTCAGAGGGAATATGTTCAACCAGAGATTTTAGATGACAGGACTAAAGTTGTAGTTCAGTGAGAAAAGTACCTACTGTGCAAGCATGAGGTCCTGAGTTCAGATCCCCAGCACTCCTGTAAAAGTTGAGTGTGGCTGTACATATTTGTAGCTCCAGTTCTGACTAGGTGGAGTCAGGTGGATTCCTGAAGCTTGCTGGCCAGCCAAATTAACCAAGTAAATGAGCTCAAGGTTCAGTGAGAGACTCTGTCTCAAAAAATGAGGTAGAGGGTCTGGAGAGATGGCTCATTGGTTAAGAGCAATAGCTGTTCTTGCAGAGGACACAGGTGTGATTCCCAGCCCCCACAAGGCATCTAACAACTGTCCATAACTCCAGTTCCAGGGGATCTGATGTCCTCTTCTGACCTATGTGGGCACTGCATGGCATAGAATTACATTCATACATGTAAAATTAAAAAAAGTATTAAAAACTAAGGTAGAGAATGATTATGGATTTTGTTACAGTCTCTACATGCATGCATATACACATACACACATGAAAACATGCACACATATACCACGTACATACATTGACACAATGATAAAAAATCACGAATCTTACAGTATGGAAACTGCATTTCAGTAGTTTGTCCCGGGCAGAGTGGTGTGGAGAATGAAGGGGATACTATGCCTGGCTTTTCAGACCTGGTGTTATTCATCATGGGACTCAAATCCCAGTTCCTCTTGAAACCTCCATGACCAGGGTGGCAGGGCCTGATGTTTCCAGTGACTACTCCCTCCCTTTATGTTGTTTGTCATCATCACCCACAACCTCCCTGGATGTTTATCTGTTGAATTTTTTTTATTTTGTGTCTATCTGATCTCTCTAGATAGGAGGCTGGCTCTTGAGGGCCAGGTTCATGACTTGCACAACTCAGCTGTAGACACTGAGCCCTCTGAGTGGTAATCAATGTTAGACAGCAGGATTAACCACTATAACATGCCACATACCCACAACGAAGTCAGTACAATTACCTACTGGATGATGCAATACTGTGTTCTCTTCCTGGGACTAGAAGTTGAGAAGACTTGGTTCCAGAGGGAGTTGAAATAAGAGGTTTTTTGGAGTCTATTTAAGAGCTGACTGGCTACTCACCACATAGAGATTGTGACATCTGCTGACTCTTCAAGGCTCACCACCATGCCACTCGCTTTGTAGATGAGAAAGCTGAGGCACATTCAGGTTGAGAAACTTGCCCAAAGTCAGTGATGATTTGGATTCTGGAGCCAGATTCTACCATGCTTCAGGGCAGATGAAGTATGTGAGTATGTGTTCAGTTGGCAGAAGAGACATCAGCTACTTTACTCATGTGTCCATCTGGGTGGATAATCAGATGCTCCACAGAGGGAGCATGATAGGGCCTGAGGCAGTGAAAGCCACAGGGCCTCAGGGCACCAGGAAGTGGAACAATGCCTGGAGCTTCACCCCGGAGCATCTATTCATCTCTTTCTCTCAGGAGCTTGCTGCCCTCTGGATATGGGACAAAAACGTCTTCATAGTTCCAACACCAACTGGGATGGGTCATAGCCATCTGAGGGTCTGCAGCCATCTGATTTACCATGACTGAGGCTAGGGAGACTGGGTTTCAAGCCCATTCTGCACTCTGCCAATGTTTCCGCCCCACCTTTGCCCTTTTTGAGGTACCATTCAGCTGCTGCTGTCCCAAAGAAGGATCTCAACTAGTCCCCACCGGCTGGTTCCAGTCTTTTCACTCTGGTGCTTTTGTATTCGATGTCTAGACCCCAACCTTTGGTGAAGCCCAATTTAATGCCAGTTGGAAATCTGGGCATCCAGTGGAGGCATAGAAAGGACTGTGAAGGGGGGCATTTATGTCACGTTTGCCTTCCCTACATCTGTCTGAGGGTCCTCAGAGGTGACAGGAAGTGCGTGGAAGACAGTGCTTCCTTGATCTGTAGTTCTCAGTTCTGCCTGGGATGATCTAATTGATTTTCCCCCTTTTCCTGTCTTTGGTGTAGGCGAGGCTCAGACACTAAAACCATGTAGGATGACCCTGATGATTCAGATGGGGAACTAGGACTGAGAATCTTTATCTTGGCTCTGGTTTGTGGATTTGAAAGAGAATGCAAGGTCATTAGTAAAGTTTCAGAGATCAGCTCCCAGGAAAGCAGCTTGCCCTTCTCTTATGCCTCTGTCTGCTGACTCTGTCGGAAAGTCCCACAGTCCACTACCACTTGTTCTAAGCTGACACCGGGGGATGAACGGTGCTCTACCTCCAGCCCTTCGAGGACTTCCAATGGAGAGTACACAGGATTTCAATGTACTAGGTCAGTTTTGCACGGACTCCGGCTCTGCTCAGAGAACCTCCGTCACAGTGAGAGTCTGTGTGAGTGCCCACCCCAGGGAGGTACAGTTGCTGCATAAATCACCTTGAAGGTATGGATCTTTCCCCCTGATTAATAGCTTGCTTTTCTGCCCTCCAGAGAGTTGTGGATGCCTGGCATTCTACCTAGGAGATAGATGGAGACCAGTGCTTGAGGAGGCCACAGGGAGAGCAACTCAGCGATAGCTACGGTTCTGTACCCGAGTGTCCTCACTTTCGGAAGGAGTTGTGGGAATTCTCAGCATGCCAATCAGAGTTTGAATCTGTTATGTTTCTTGTTGTTTTACAAAATTCCTGACAAAAGCAACCTAAGGAAAGAAGGACTTATTATGACATATGGTTTGAGGGTTTATCACAACAGGAAGGCCTGGCTTGAGGCAGCTGGTCATACTGCAGCCACAAGAGAGAGAGAGAGAGAGAGAGAGAGAGAGAGAGAGAGAGAGAGAGAGAGAGAGTTCTCAGCTCATTTTCTTCTTTTTAGTCACTCCAGGACCATAGTTCATGGAATGGCACCAACTACATTTGGGATCCATCTTCCCACCTTAGTTAGTTCAATTTGGAAACTCCTTCATAGACACCCAGAGATTTGTCTCCTAGGTGAGACAACATGAGATTTTGCCAAGTTATTGATATTAACCATCACAGAATTCCAAGGGCAGATTTAGAAACCAAAGCTGGATTAAGTGAGGATGATTTGGGAAGTCTTCAGGTTTAGGATGAGAGTGCACTAAAGTTAGAGATGAGTTTCTTCCTGAATTAGAGCTGTTTCCAGTTGCCTTGAAACTTAGATTTTATTTCAGAGAGCCTACGAGTTTCTTCTCCGGCACTTCTTAGAATCTTGCACTCTGGCTCTCTCTGTTGAAGTATAATTTGGTAAGTCATTTCTACTATTCAAGGGAGTGAAAGTTCTGCTGAATTGATGCCTCCATAAATTTGGTAATTCTGATTTCCAGTCTGTTCCTGATGTTTAGCATCTACTCCCATAACTATCAGCTCCCCGTCTCAGTGACTGTACTAGGTAAGTCTCTATTTCACTCAAACTGAACAAATCAAAACACCAGAAGTCCAACTCTAATATGGAGAAAAAGGGAGAGGCTTTTGTCTTTGTGTTAAGTCTATAGACTTCAGGTTTGGCTGGATCCAGAATTCAGGTGATTCTTCAAAGTTCTATTTTCTCTCTATCCGTGGTTCTGCTCTTGTCCTGGGTAGCTTTAGTGTCAACTTGACACACCTGGGTTGAGGGAGCCTCAATTGGGGAATTAACTCCACTGGTTTGGCCTGTGCCCTTGCCTGTGGGGCATTTTCTTGATTGCTGAGGGATGTGGGAGGGCCCAGCCTCACTGTATTGTGTAAGAAAGCAGGCTGAGCATGGGCCAGAGTAGCAAATCAGTAAGCAGCGTTCTTCTGTGGTCTGTGCTCCAGCCCCTGCCTCCAAGTTCCTACCCTGAGTCCCTGCCTTGGACTCCCTGAAGAATTGTGTGACCTGGGAGATGTAAACCTGTTCCTCCCCAAGTTGGTATTTGTTGGAGTGTTTTGTCATAGAAATTGAGGCAAACTAAGGCAGAAATTGATACCAGGATTGTGGGGTATTGCTGTGACAGACCTGACCTTGGTGTTTTGGGGAGGACTGTGGAGGTGTTTGGAACTTTGGACCAGAAAAGTTATTGAGTCCTTAGAATTCGTTGCTGTGGATCTTGGAGCAGTTATGTTCAAAGAGTTGTGGATGATGGAGGCCTTTAAAGGGAAGTGGAGACTATCAGAACTGTTTGCATGATATTTTGAGTTGAGAATCTGTGGGTTCTGCTCAGCTGGAGTCGAATTAGCTATGCTTAAGAAGAGACCAGAACCTGAAGTGAATGATTTACTGGGACAATCGATGCTGCTAGCTGGGGCTGAAAAATCAGCTGTAAGTAACAAGAGACCAGCATTACTGTGGTGAAATCTTCTGGGAAGTATTTCCTCCAGGTCGGCACACAGAAGATATGACCCAGAGGAGGCCTGAGCCTCCGTCTCAAGCTGGAAACAGGACTTGGTATGTTTAAGTGTCTCCTGCATGGCTCTGGTGTTGAAAGTATGAAAAGGCCACAGAGAGAAGCTGAGGCTTAGTCCTGTGAGAGGCCAGGAAAGGCCACGGGTTAAAGTGTAGTCTCGGTTGTAGTGAAGACCCCAGGGTTGCAGGGGTCATGGAGAGAATCTGAGGCTTTGCACCAGAAGAGGCCAGAAACAGCCCATTGGTGAAGGTGTGGCCTTAATTTCAGTGGAGCTTTTTGGAGATGCCAGGACCATGGGACGACCGCTAAGAGCAGCAGCAGATGTGGAGTGGAGCTGGCCTGATCTGCAAGACATCCTTTGCATGCCGTGGACAGCAGTGCTCCCAAAATCCTTTGGAGCCCAAGAGATGGTAAGTGAATCCCAGATGTCCAGCCTTGAGCTATTTGCTGGACTTAGGTTTTGCTTAGGGGTACCCAATTCTTCCCTTTGAAATGAGACAGTACCTGTTTTGGATTTTACAGGAGCCCACAGTTAAAGAGACTTTTAAAAGAGGTTGTGAACTTTTATGTATTTGGGTTTTTTTATGGACTTTAGGGCTTTTAAGGTTGTACTGTTTTATCTTGTGATACTAATGTTACCGTCATATCTTGGGGACAAAAAATGGAAAGGTTGTGGTTTAATAGTTATATGTTTGACAAGGGGTCAGTCATGCTGGATGGCTAGCTTTAGTGTCAACGCACGTGGGTTGAAGCAGCATTAATTGGAGAATTGCCTTCATTGTTCTGGCCTATGGCCATGTCTGTGGGGCATTTTCTTGATGAGTGATGTGGGAGGGCCCAGCCTACTGTTGGTGGTGCCACCCCTGGGCAAATTGTTGTCTATAGTGTAAGCTAACAAGCTGAGCATGGACCAGGGTAGCAAATCAGTAAGCAGCGTTCTTCTGTGGTCTGTGCTCCAGCCCCGGCCTCCAAGTTCCTGCCCTGAGTTCCTACCTTGGGCTCCTTGATGAACAGTGTGATTCAGGAGATGTAAGGGAAATAAACCCTTTCCTCCCCAAGTTGACATTGGTCCGAGTGTTTTGTCATAGCAATTGAGGTAAACTAAGACAGCTACCCTCTGTAGGGTGTGGTTTTCCTGCAGACCTTTGCCATTTGGAAACAAGATGACCTCTGGCAGGGTCAAGTTCATAATCCAAAAGAAAGAGGAACTGATTTCTTTTATTAGATCTCCATTCTTAGGCAAGACTGGGATTGACTGTGGTGGATGTCAGGTCCATCCTGGATTCAAGCAGTAATGTTGAGCGATGGTACAAAAGTCCAGCTCACCTACAGCCGAATCCTACCCTAAATGCATGTAATGTATTTCCCACAGGGAGGAGAAGTCCTGTTATCGGTGAGGAGGAGAAAGGGGTGCTAGGCTGATGGAAGCACTGGCTTTCCACCACAGCGACCGGGTTTGTTTTCTTTCTGGCCTAGAGGGTAGTGTTGTGGGTTCTGTTTACACATCCTCCTACCATTGTGAGGTTATTTGATTGCTTCAGCTGTATAATTGGCTAAATTGGCTAATGCTCTTCATTCTGTGGCTCCATAACTAGCGTGTGCTATCTCTTTTCTTTCTCCATTTCTTGCTTGTTCCCCACCCCCACTCCCTGCATGAGTCACCACTAACGTCTTTCCAGGACTATACTGCTTTGGAGGGATAATTCCTTGTGTCGGAAGAGGATGAGAGCAATTAGCCGAAGACCTGGGGCCAGCATCCATCCGGGCCTCCTTGGAGGATTCTGTGTTCTGTAGGAGGATAATCTGCTTAGGGATCATTTAGGAAAGCCAATGGGATGAGAATGGCCCTTCGGTTTGCTAAAAAGGGCATTTTCCATCCCCATCAGGATGGAACATTCTGAGTGTCAGAACGTGAGAAAGTTGGTCTGGGAATATCCTATGTCTTGAGGCTCGTTAATCAGTGACACAGGCCTGGGGATGGGTAAGGACAATAGAAAGTATCTTTTCTGCTTGCATGGGCTGGCACTTGCAGATACTTGAAGTAAAGGCACATCACACCAGTGGTTAAAGACAGGCTTGGAGTATTATGTCTAAGCTATGCTTTGGGTTAGAAATGAAAAATATAAAGATTATAGAGAGTAGTCACAGATAGCTTCATGGAGATGACCTTAAAATATTAGCAGGAATGGGTACAATAGTAGAAAAACATAGTCACCAGCAGCTGAGTTGCTCTACATGGCTGGCGAGGCTGTGACACTCTGATCTTTACATGAGCACTGCCTCTGGCAGAACTCCAAGCAGCTGCCATCATGCTGGACAGCGACAGAGGCAGAGTTCTTCTCTTGAGTAAAAATCTGCTTCCTCCTAACACCCACCATGATGTTCCAGTTTTCCTGACAGAACAGATCTAATTCTTTTGGATGATTAAAGTGCTGGTGCAGGAGTGTGTTACTGCTGGCATCCAAGGCAGGGTTGGCAGGAACTTACTAACTTCTCTTCACTCACTCAGACCACTGACGGATCTGCAGCATTCTGACCTCTGTGCCTCTCTCTATAATAGAGGGGTGTTTGTAAACTGGGTATCAGCTCCATTCCAGCCTCCTTGGGGATCTCTGTCTACCAGTCATCTCCTTTTCATCTTTAACATCTTAACTGGCTTGGTGTACTCAGCCTTTAAATATATTTGAGTATTTCTATCCTCATAACAAAAATAAAACTCTCTACAGTGTCCTCAGCCCACTCTGCTGGCTTTTTCTTCACAGCCAGACTTGTGGAGGATTGTATCTGTTCACTGTTCCAACTCCTCACCTTCTAGTCTCCTCAACCACTTGAAACTGGTTTTCTTTCACCCAGTCCTTGCAAGGAAAAGGTGACTGGGTAAAGGTTGCCTGAAGTCTCTTGGTCTTTAAATCCTGCGGACACTTTTCAATTCTATTCTTGTATGATCTAAGTGTTATGTGGCACTATGAACCACTCTTCAAGGAAACATTCTCTTTTGGCTTTTCTTGGCACACAGTCTTCTGTTTGTACATCCTGTCTTCCTAGGCTCATTAATTATGTTGAAGACCTGTGTTCTAACATTAAATTCTGGGCTCACTGGGCTTTCTTTCCCCAGATCTCTCCTAAGATGGAGTACTGCTGTGTAGTCTCATCGCTCTTGATCACTATGTATGATGATCCCAAAATCTCAATATTTCAAGCAGTAGTGTTTCATGAGCTCCAGATCTATATTTAGCTGTTTGCTTAAGCATTTCCAGATGGATATCCCAAAATTTATCTGAATTCTGTATTTACGTGATGGGATTCGACACTTTTCCTCCTCAGATTTGCTGCTAATCTGACTTACCCACCTCAGTATTTGACAGCACCATCTTATCTATTCCCCCATAAACACTGCGGTTATTTTGACATTTGATTCTTTTTTCCTCAAGTAAGTCACATCTTCTGTTTTTATATATTGCTTATTTTGGTGCCTAAACATTTTCTGAAGCCATCGTTTCATCTGTGGTTCCCCCTGCTCTCTCTAGTCTATTATAGTTTCTTGGGTTCCTGCATAAATACCCCATATAGGTTTATATCCTCCTACATTCCTTGTACTGAGGATAGATTGGTTTTTCCAGAGGCCCAGTGTGCTACCATTAGTCCTCAACTTAAAACCCTCCACTGGCCTCTCATCTTTCTCAGGATTAGGAGTAAATGAGTTCACATTACATCTGGTGATCTTAGGTAGAAGTAGGCTGCTTTGTGGGTAGGAGATTGTAATCAAGAGGTGCAGCCCCCGGAGGCTGGGAGGAGAGTAACAGAACATGCAGAGATTGAGAATGGGTCTGACTAAAAGCCATGTCGTGGGATTGTAGAAATGGAAGAGCAATGATACTGAGATACAGGCAGAAAACATGGACAGCGATGAGAAAGGCTTCTTGGGTACCAGGGCCACAGCAATGGTTGAGGTAGCACCAAGGACAGCTCCAGTGCTTCCACCTGCTTGTAACTCTCTCTGCTGTGGGAGCAGTTTCAGACTTTACCCATTTGTGATGGATGGAAGGAGGGGAGCTGACTGATAAAGCAGAACCTGATCCTCTCTTTATAGACTTCAACCCTGTTCTTTTAGATCAGAGTAAGGGTTGAAAGAAAGCATCCCAGTATTCTGGGTCAGTAGTTTGTAGCTTGGATAAGGGAAAAAGTCTTCATTCTTGTTCTTATGGTTCCTCTTACTCGAACCTTTTTGGCTTAAGGTTTTAACACTTCCATAGTTTCAAATTTGAGCATTTGACTAGAGCTCTCGTCGTCAATGGCAGAGCCTCCGACTCTTCACTCCAGAATGTATGTCATCTCTATCCAGGAGTACCACATTGGGTTTTCTTCCTGCCGAAGTTGTGAAATAGTGCTGATGATGCACTCCAAACAGATGCTTGGAGCTCTCTCCCCAGAGCCTTCTTGTGCTGTCTGGGCAACTTTAAGAAGGAAAATGGAGAAGAACCACTGAGATGTGTTCACTCCTGCTTCTTTCTTCAGAAAGCCACTCCGAGCTCTGTCCAATGGCCAGCCTTTTCTTATCTGCCCTCTAATTTTTTCTGCGGATACTAGGCCCCTCCCTTTGGAAGTGTTTAGAGAAGACGGAATGGAGCTGGGGAAATGAAACTCATTCTAGTCAGCATGAGGAATGAAGGAGCTTATTGCAGGAAACTGCTGACTGTGCATAACTCAGGAGGATCCTGAGTTTTTTAAAGACATTCTGAGGAAATCAAATTCAAAATTTATCATGTTGTCTCCCAGGTTCAATCAGAAAATGTAGCTCTGCCTCCACAAGGCAGGCAACATTTTTTCCTTCTGGCATGGTGAAGATACTATTATTGTTTTAGGTACAAGAAGCTTGGTGCAGGGAGTCTACATGTGACAAACTAAATTTTCTCACAGACGAGAGTAATTCTTTCAAGCCAGCAGGTTCTGGCGGTCTGATTTCTTCAAGACTCCCCGGGTTCAAGGGAAATAAAAGGTATTTGTTAGTTACATTTAGATCTCTAGTAATGACAAACGCTTAAGATGGACATGGGCTGGGTCAGCTTTGCATTGGTGCTATCCTCTGAGCTGAGAGCCTGGCACCACTGGGCTGAGAGTTACTGGCATTTGACTGACAGGCAAAAGAGACCAGCCTTAGAGAGGAACAAATATTCTTAGAAAAGTAGCCAAAAGTCTTGGTAAAGCATTCACTTGGGTGAATGCTAGAACGCCTAGATTCTGAGCTACCCTGTGCTATTAAGAGAAGAAACTGGAAGCTAGGTATGGTGACACATGTCTATAGTCCCAGTACTCAGATGGCTATAGCAGAATACTGTGAGGTCCAGGGCCAGCCTGGACTGCAGGAGGAGACGTAATAGCAAGAAAACTAAAGCAAGAAAGCAAATAAAAATCCAAACAATAAAAGCAGTGAGAAGAGCTTCAACCTATGGTGCTTGACTGGTGGGATGGGGGAGAATAGAGAAAACACATCTGTTAGTTGCTAGGGCAACTGGCACCTGATATCACAGCTTTCTGTAGGATTCCCTTATCCCTGTTCTAAAAGCTAACAATCCATAAGTGAAGAAGCCCAAAGAGGAGCCCTGGAAGGAGCTGGAGTGAGGCCCAGACTTGCACAAAAACCTCCATGTTCCACAATAATGCTGTGGAAGTTTTTGTAACTCGAGGAACATTTACCACCAATGTTCTCTTGAAAAAAATTTCAGCATAATGGTCTACGTATTGAACCAACCCTGTTTGTTTCAGGCCAGCTACTTTTTGGGGAGATCAAGATTACTTTAGAAACTTCCAGGACATCTATCATGATTCTCAGTAGGTTCTAACAATCTTTTCAAATGTGTGAACAGAAATACCTGATGTGCCAAGCAGGTGGGCATCTTGGGGCTAAAAGGGATGAGATTGTGGAATGCAGCTCAGTGCGGTGTTGAATACTAGCTACGTTGCATCCTAACAAGGTGACATGGGGCATTTGACTTCCAGGTCTGTGGTTTGTATCAAACTCTTGTTTTGGGGTCTTGGCAAGGTTGAGTACAGAACATTTGAGGTAGTGCTCAGAGTATGGCAGGCAGATTACAACCACTAGCTATGTGAGAACAATCCTTTACTCTGGGTTGCCCCTCCAAAAACGGTTGCTCCAGGACGAAACTAGAATCTGTGTCTTGAATGTACTGCTTGAAAGTACCTGCTCTCAAATCTTAGTTTCATCAGTTAGTAACGAAGAGGTTTTGGGAAGTTCTCAGTCTCTCTAAGTCTCAGCTTCTTCCCTCCAGGGTAGTATTAGATGCTATGGACATCACTGAATTTTAAGAATTAAATTGATAGAGCTAGAGAGATGGCTCAGTGGTTAAGAGGTTCAGTTCTCAGGACCCACATGGAGGCTAACAACCATCCATAACTCCAGTTTGAGGAGGTTTTTTTTCTTTTTGCCCTCTATGGCCTCCAAGGGCGTGGCACCATGTGGCTACACTTACATACATGCAGGCAGTACATTCATACACATAAAATAAAACAATAAATAAAATTTTAAAATTAATTTGAATAAAGTATGCAGGGAGCTTTTCAAAGTGCTTTTCTACCCCTGAAGTTCTTAAGTTTTAAAATTTGTAATTACTACTTAAATGGCTACATCCTGTGTTAGCATAGCCTAAAATAAAAGAAACATGTGACATACCTGTATCACTTTGTTACTGAGATCTATTTGGACCAGGTTGCTGTTAAAAATTTTAAATGGAAGATTATGTCTTCCTGAACTGAAACAGGTTAGATGTACAGGTATGGTGACAATTATTTTGGGGACTTAACCCACCATCAACTTCCCAGGAGCCTTGTTGATTTCTTTGAAGTAAGTGCCACTTTTCCACCCCTGAGCCCAGAAGCCATCACCTGCTCATTTATCTTGGTCCCAAGCAGAGAAAAGTAGAGGTTTAAAACGGAACAGTGTGGGCAGTGCCTGTACATATAGACAAATTTAAGCACAGATGTATCTGCATCTTGCTTTTGGGAAGCAAAACACTGAAATAGTCTATGAGCTTTCTATTATAGGGGGAGGCTAGCTAAATTGTTTCGAAACCTAAGCAAGTTTAAGCCATTCCCTCACTGAAATCATATGTACATTTCTTCAGGTGGATGTTCTTTAACAAGACTGGAATATATTTAGCTGCTGCTTTGAAGTGATTATTACCACACGTTTATAATAGGTTTTCTCCAATGACCCCCTTTGCCATATTAACACAGCCCACAACCTTTGAGCAAGGAAAAGGGAAACTCAAATAACAAAGCAGAGGTATCATTTTTTAAAGTACTGTACAGTATACATAAATGACAGGCTTGCGATGTAGGTGATGCTGATAAATTCTGGGTCTTGGAAAATGCACCTTCCTGTGCAGCTAGAGAAAATCTAAGCCAAACCTCCACAGAGATGCTAAGTCATGTTTAGAGCCATTAATTTCCCCTAACTGACAGGGTACAGGTTGTTGCCAGAAATGTGGGCTTCCATGAAATCAGCATCTTGCCTTCTTAATTTTAATATCAGATAGTTGCAACTGCCAAGAGATGCTTCTATAAAAACAATTTCTCGGAGATACAAAAAGCAGTCAGCCTTGATTTTGCTCACCTTTCAGCAGGTAGGTATTTCTGATGGATCATTGCACAGAAAAACAGAGGATGCTATAATCATAGTGCGCTAGCACAGGTTTGAGAGGGCAGGAAATAGCCGCCACGTGACACAGCTTACTAGTGGGGAAAAGGCCTAGTTTGAGTTTCAGAAGGTTCCAATATTTGCTGAGACTTTTCTGAGGGTTTAGCAGGAATTGAGATATTTAACAGATACTGACTTCTTGGGACAACTGTCCTTGGAACAATCATGATGGCCACCAAATCCTGATGGCCTAGTAAATATGACGAATGTCATTAGCACACATTCATTGGGTCAAATAAGGATTTCTTTTCTGTGTTTTCCAACTTTCTGAGCCCTGTATTTATAAATGGACAAAGTAGACTTTAACTGATAGTGTTTCTGGTTTCTGAACACCTACAGTGTGATTTGTGAGCATGTTCCTTCTGCTGCAATCTGCAGCCACACCCAGAGCATGTGCTGCATTGAACTAACAAGAACAGGTGTAGTGACGGTCAAGTTCCAAGGTTAATGGGGGGAGCAGAGGGTAGAGGGTGACTAGGAAACTGATCTGGAGTCCAGGGGTCAGCACAGCTGAGCAGAGCTAGGCTGACGCTGGTCACACTGAGGCTGAGTGCTTACTTGGGTCTTGAGTTTCTTAGGAGGTGGAGGACTGAGGGAGGACTGGGGTATTAATCTGGGGCTTGGTTCAACTTCCTTCACTGCAGTGTTGACAGGCTGTGGGGAAGGGAGTTCTCTCAAGAATTAGCAGGACTGCTCCATCAAAAGGGGGTCAGCCAAGGCCATCTCACACAAAGCAGCTACAGTCCCGAGAAAGGTGGCCAGAATGAGCAAGTGGACACCAAGTCAGACTGGAGTGCAGGTACGAGGAAGTGGGCTGCCTGCCACCCCATGAAAGGCAGAGGGGACTTGCCAGCTTAACCTAGATCTCTTTGGAGTGCTCTGATTAGAACAGAAAAATGAAATCCCATGAGTCCTTGCAAGCATTGGAGAAAGTCCCTTCAGAATAAGGGCTTGAAATGTACAAGATGTGAAATTTCTACTTGTGGTATCTTATTTTCATGACAGTTTTAGTATTTTCATGACAGTTTTAGTATTTTCATGACAGTTTTAGTATTGCAAATTTCAGAATCCGCAACACTGTTTTTGTTTTTAAAGTTTGCTAAAAAGTTAAGAGCTGTTGTCTGGAGGCCTCACTGGCATTTGGAATGAGCTACTCCTTCCTAGGCTCAGAGGTAAGCCCAGGAAAGTGCCAAACCAACAATGTCTTGGGCCTAGGAATTTGTGGGTCATACACCAAGCCATCCCTTTGCCCGGAAAACCAAAATGGTCAGGCCCATTTGGTCTTCTGCCTTGATGTAAAAATGGACACTGTGCCTAGAGAGGACAGTAGCTTGAGATGTGCCAAGTAAGGAGAACATTAGACAGTTCCTCAGACTTTTGATTTTTGAGATGGAATTTTATGTAGCCCAGGCTGGCTTCAAATTCACTATGTAGATAAGGATGACTTTGAGCTCCTAATTCTCTTGCCTGTACCTCCTGAGTGCTGTGATTCCAGGTACGCACCACCACACCTAGTTTATGTTGTGCTGCGGATCAAACATAGGGCTTTGTGGATTCTAGGCAGGCACTCAACCAGCTACTAAGCTTTAAATGAATGCTGAGAGGGTAGATCCTTATCAGTCTCCAGTAGCATTTTCATTGCACAGATCACAGGTTCTAACTGGCTAGTTATTTCTTTAAGAACCTGTTATTACCATCTTTTCTGGACTCCAGGACTAGTTCTGCATCTGTTTCCTTCAGTTTCTACCCCTGAGGCTTCAGAACAAAGCATGGGATAGGCATTTGGGGAAGGGATGAATGAATGGCCATCAGGAATTCTAGCTAGAGCTGGGTTAGGTTGTGAACACAAGTTATGGGTTGGTCTGTTTCCATTCACAAATGGGAAGTTAAGGTAGTCTGGCCTTTGGGTGTATCATGTGGGTAGGAAAACAAAGCAAGCTCAGGCAGAAGTATAGAAGATGGGCGATCACAGAGGGTGAGATAGGGAAGGATTGATAGAGGTTGTCCCCTCAAAGGTGACCTAGGTGGGCTAGGAGAAGGCACAACAGGAAACCTGGCATGAAGTAAGGCAACCTATTAAAGTGAATGGGAGGCTGGGGAAATGTTGAGAGCACTGGCTGTTCTTACAGAGGACCTGGGTTAATTCCCAGCACCCACATGGTGGCTAACAACCATCTGTCATTCCAGTTCAGTGGATCCATTGTCCTCTTCTGGCCTTTGGGGGCATTTCACAATATGGGCGCACTTATTTATGTGCGGGCAAAACACCCATACATGTACACTTTTTCAAAGGTTATGCGTAATGACTGCTTAGATTGCAGAGATTTGATAGTCATCTTGAAGATGGCGGGAAATTTGCAGGGAAGTATTGATAAAACCGTTTTATTATGTTATTTACTTTTTTGAGACAGTCTCACTGTAGAGTCCTGGCTAGCCTGGAGCTTGCTACATAGACCAGGCTGACCTAGAACTCTTAGAGATCTGCCTGCATCTGCCTTCTGAGTGCTGGGATCAAAGGCATGTGCCACCACACTAGGTGATGAAGCCACTTTTTAAATGTACTTAGTGTTGCTATGATAATATACTTTGACAAAAGTGACTTGAGGAAGAAAAAATTCTAGGTTATAGAACTCATTAGTGGCAGGGCTTGAAGTAGCTTGCTACATTGCATCCACAGTCAGAAAGCAATAATGCCTATTCCATTCGGTTCCCCTCTCTCCACACAGTCCAGGATCTCACCCAGGGATGACAATACCCACAGTAGGTGGGTTTTTCCATCTCAGTTAACCTAATGAAGAAAATTCCACACAGGCATGCCCTGAGACCCATCTCCCAGGCAAATCTCAGTTCTGTGAAGTTGACAATTAACACTAGAACCTGTACATATTAAAAATAATTTCTTTAGAGCTTTTACAATATATCAGGTCATAATGTAAACATTTTGCATTAACTGATTCTTTGAACTCAAGCATCAGACCTACAAGTTAGGAATTGTTTCCCCATATTTTTAAAGAGGAGACTGAGGCCCAGAGAAGTTAGGCTAGTCACTGGAAAGTGTTCTGGACTCCAGATGCCTAGTCAACACTGTCCTGTAACCTGTCTCCTGAAGCCACATTCCTCACTCATGCCTGGTACAGTTTTAGTCTGGAGGGCAGTCTGATTTGCATGCCACCCTTCCCGCCGTCCACTTCACCGGGTGTGGGTATTCACCTCCTAATCTTTTCCATTTTTACTTTTATTCGTTGCTATGTGTATGAGTTGCTTTTCTCATTGCTGTGTCAAAAAAACCTGATGAAAATAACTTAAGGAAAGAAGAGTTTATTAGTTTATTTTGGCTTACAGTTTTAGGGGGACAGCCCATCATTGTGGGGGGCCTGGTGGCAGAACCTTGGGGCAGCTGGTCCCATTGCATTCATGGTCAGGAATCAGAGAGATAGAGGCTCATGCTTAAATTGCTTTTGCCTTTCCACTCAGGATGTGATCCCAATCATGCAACTCAAAGTCAGAGTGGGCTTTCCCACTGCAGTTTACATTTCTGGAAACTCTGCCACGATAAGACCCAGAGGTGTGTTTTCTACATGGTTCTTCCAGTCAGGTTGGCAATGAAGATTAATCATCACACTGTATCCAAGTGGCACTAATTGGGTCATTTGGCTCCTAGAACCTGAAATTGACGGACAGGCAGATTTTAGAGCCTGGGAAGTGTGGCTCTCAGTCCCTGCATTACCTTTCTGAGCAATGGGGCTTAATCCTTACAGCAATGCTGAGGGGCACTCCTGGTTCACAGAGCAGAGGTCTGGAGCTCAGAGAGCAGACAAGCTAAGGCCTCCATATGCACTAGAGACTCTTCAGCTATTTCAGTTCCTATGTGTTAGGAAGTTTAATTTATCACACTGGGCTCTCTTGGACAACTGTCCAAACTTTAGATAAACTGCCAGGAAGAGTGTGAACAGCACAGCATGCTCCTGTGCTAGTGTCTTGGCTGACAGAGTTGACTAGGGCATCCGAAAGCCAGGGCATAAAGCTGTTAGTGCCCGCCAGACGCTGTTGGGTGTGTGTATATGTGTGAGTGGTGTGTGTGTGTGTGTGTGTATCAGGAGGGAGGATGGATATGTAGGGGAAATGTTGCTGTGGTTACAGCCTAGAAAATGAAAACCCTGCATGCCAAACAGAAGCTGCTTAAAATTCAGTAGGAATTTATAAGCTGATGAAACAGGTGTTCTTGGAATTTAATTAAGCAGTGAAACATTGTTCAAGTCTGGTGAGGAGTTGCCAACAAATGTGTTTCCAGTGCTTGGGGATGTCAGAGCTCCATGTTCTGGACGTGGACTCTCTGGTTCTGAGCTAAGGGCGTATTGCATTTACTCACAGTGTTGTGCTCTGTGACTTTTGTTTCAAACGGGAAGAGTGTGCAGGTCAAAACTAGGGGAGAACAGGATATTTGCTTTAGGAGACAAATATAGTGTGCCGGACTTGGTCACTGACCTAAAAACATTTTTCTGCTGCATGTGAAGGAACTGATATTCTTAAAGGGAAGGACTCTACTTAGGCTGACTAGACCCTAGTGGATGAACTTGCATTGAGGAACATCTGGGGACACTAACTTGACACAAAAGCCCATAATACAAATAATAGAAGTTTTAGGAGGGTGCCAGTGGGGAAAGGATATAATGATGATTAAGACCGATTGACATGTTCTTTTTGAAATGCACAAAAATTCAATAAAAATCTCCAAAACATGCTTCCAAACATGCTAGAATTTGTGTGCATTTTTAGCAGTGTGAATACTGAAGTCCTGGGAATACAAACTCAGGTCCTCATGCTTGCATAATTGTTAGGTTATCAACTGAGTCATCTCCAAGGCAAGGCTCATCTTTTTAATATACTACTCTAATTCAATTACCAAGGAAAAATTTTCTAAAGCCATTATCCACATGTAGCATATGCTGTATTTGATAAGAATCTTCAGAACTGTTAAGTCTTACCAGACAGACTGTGCATACAGGCACAGACAGAATGGACACTGTGTACACAGGTTCAGAAATAAACTGTCATCATCAGTGATGGTTAGCAGCTCAAGGACTATTTGTGTTTAGTGATTAAAAAGTGAAAGTTGAAAGCAATTTCAAAGACAGAAAATGAAGAATTATTTTTTGTCTTATGAATAATAGTTTTGTTCATAAATTAATCTAAACATATTCCCAGAAGTGAAATACCAAATCTAAAAGTCAGTCTTTGTGTAAAGATACTGATAAACTTCAAAAAAACAATATTTAATGCAAAAATTTCAATTAAAGTTTTGAAAAAATTCATGATGGATAAAATATCAAAGCTTTAAATGAATAAAGGATTTGAATAGCATCAAACCATCTATAAACTCAGCCTCCATGTTACTGTATTTGGATAAAAAAAAAAGACTGTAACTCTCCAATTCTGTAGCTTGGGTAGTAGTGACAGTTTCTAGACTGTTCCACGGTCTCCTGTCAAGGGAACCATTTATCCCCATCCCCGACTCTAAACAAGCACTTACAGGGTGCAAATGCTGTGACAGGTTATTCAGGTTATTCTGAGTCCTGGCCCTATGTATCGAAGACTCAAGAGATTCAAAAGACCTTTCCCCTGTTTAGCTGAGTAGACAGAGATGAACCAATGATCACTGGTTTCCAGGGCTGCGGTATATATGTTCATGGACCTGGTGATTATACTCTTGCCTGTCTAGCTTTTATTTAGCTTCTTTGTGGCTGGGGAAAAATTGGGATAGTTAATATGTTAATTTTGTAGGCCAACTTGACTGAGCTAA
Source organism: Eospalax fontanierii (assembly GCA_035773235.1). Taxonomy (NCBI): domain Eukaryota; kingdom Metazoa; phylum Chordata; class Mammalia; order Rodentia; family Spalacidae; genus Eospalax; species Eospalax fontanierii. The sequence continues at coordinate 10,909,627 of CM069544.1, read as the reverse complement.
AGAGATGTCCAGACAACTGGTAAAGTATCATTTCTGGTTAGCCTGTGAGAGTATTTTTAGAAAAGATTAGCATTTGAATTAGTAGTCTGATGAAAATGGTAAGTCTGCCTTTACCAGTGTGGTGGACATCATCCAATTTGTTTTGAGGGCCAGAATAGAACCAAAAGTTGGAAGACTGAGCAAATAAATGTTCTTTCTCTGTGCTGTAGTTGGACCAGCCATATTGTTTGCCTTGGATTTTTGAAGCTCCAGGCTTTTGGGTCTTTGCACCTGGACAGGATTATACCACAGTCTTTCCTGGTTCCCACCTAGCAGAGTGGAGAACATGGGACTTCTCACTCTTGTAAGTCAATTCCTGCAGTAAATCTCTTAGACAAGTCTGTATACATCCTATTTTTTCTGTTCCCCTGGTAACTCCGGGTCGGCACAATGAAGCATTGGCAGTAACGTTTAAGACGTCACCTTGGCACGGCATGGTGGTACACATCTTTAATCCCAGAACTCAAGAGGCAGAGGCAAGTGGATCTCTTTGAGATTAGGGCCAACCTGGTCTCACAGCAAGTTCCAGTCCATCTGGAACTATGAGGAGACCCTGTCTCAAAACAAAATAAGTCATCTCGTGGAGTCTGTTGTAAATTACATTATTTTTTTTTTTTCTGAGAGTCTCCCTATAGCCCGAGCTGACCTGGAACTCACTATGGGGACCAGAGAGCTTCCTGTTTCTGCTTCCCAATCACTGCTACCATACCTGGATTAAATTAGATTTTTTAAACTGCTGTTACCCTATTTGTAAAATACAAATCATACTGAATCTTGGGGGATTTATAAGTTGAAATGAGATAATTATATTAAATCCAGGGCTCACCATTTTTTTTTGAGACAGGATCTTGCTGTATAGCTCAGGTTGGGTTCCAGCTCATAATCTGCACCCCCCCATACGCACACCTTAGCCTCTCCTGGAGTGCTGGGATATCATAGTATTTCTCCATCTTTAATATATTGGGTTTGACATGGAAGGTGAGATTTCTATCATTCTTGTCTCCCAAGTCTTTTTGCTTCTTTGAGACAGTCTCCTCACTTTGTAGCCTGGGCTGACCTAGAACTTGCTATGTAGACCTTTCTAGCCTTGAACTTGTGGGTGGCCATCTTCTTGTTTCTGTTTCCTGAACAGAGATTATGGACAAGTGTCACTCAGTTTGGAGTCTGGAAGCCTAATTTTGAGTTCTAGAGTTCCTCTTAGTGGTTATCCTTGCAAGATGATTACATGTTTTAGGCCTGGGCTGACAGCTCTGGATTGCTAGGCATAGTATTTACATCACAGGGTCATTGTGCAGATGAACAGGAGACAGTGCAGTGCAGGTTTTGAACCTGATGAGGGTTCACAAGTGTCGACCAGAGCTGTTTGAAAGGTGTGAGGGCAGCACAGGTGACATGGCCCTGAGAACCAGTACAAGGTGACAACAGAGGGAAGGCAAACATCCTGAGGCTCCTGCAGCTGGCAGCGCTTTGGGGCGACTCACATAGCTACCGGGGACTGTCATAGGGCAGGCCAGATTTCATTCTTCCAGAGTCTCCCAGGATTAACTTATTGCATATCCTGATTTAATTGTCTGCTCTTGTCATGCCGTCTCCCAGTCATAGACATATTAGCAACAGGTATAACCTTATTATTTTATTATTAGACACTGGCCATGGATAATGCACTTGGTTTATATCAGCTTTATGAACTCAGAATACGAGCTGTAGTAGATACTGCCAGGAGCTTAATAAGCTATTTTCAGCTGACAGCCACTCTATGGATATGATTGGTAGAGTCTGGGCATTGCAGAGTCCTGATTGGCTAAGCCCCCTGACAGGTCAACTAATTATGACAACCTGTAGGCCATGACCATGATTCTGGTTCTAGCAATAAAATGTTTCCAAGACTTTATATTTGTTGAGTTATTGAGTTTTACAAAACTTTTTATTGCCACCTAGTAAGCATGTATGAAAATGCACAAGTTACAAATGTATAGTTTGATGGGTTTTGCTAATCACACTCAGGAAGCCAGCACTCAGATGGAGAAAAGGAGCGTCATCTTATCAGAGGCCCCTCCTCCTCCTTTTGGCCCCATCCTCCCTTTTCCCCAACTGCTTTTTCCTCATGTGTCATTCTGACTTCTGCAAACACAGATTAAACTGACCTGCTTTCATAGTTTGGGTAAAAGCGATAATAAAATGAGCAGTCTTTTTTGCCTGAATTTGTTTTGCCAATGTATGCTTGTGAGGTTTGCCTGTGATGTCACTGGTTGCAAATCAATTCCTTTCAGTGCTGTATAGCACCCCAGAGTGCTGTGATCTCATGACGTAGGTATCTGTTCTACACCTGATCAGCATTTGGGCACTTTGTATCTTGAAGTTATTGAAAAGGGCGTTGCTGACAGATAGCAAAATGGACTAGAATAGCAGAAATAACCTCACATAAGTGGCCAAAAGAATTTTACAAGGTGACAGAATAGTGGAAAGACATCCTTCCTGAGGCTTCTGTAGCTAGAGGTGCTTTGGAGTAACTCACGTGGCAACACGATAGAGGAAGAACAGTTTTTCAATAGTTTGGGTTGGGAATACTAGATATTTATGTGGGGAAGAGTGGAGTTAGATCTACACTTTATACTGGACATAAAAGAAACAAATAACAGGCAAAAAATCCTACATTTGAGAAAAAACAAAACTCTTGGAAGAAAACAACAGGAAAGCTAACTTTATAACATGGCAATGATTTCTTGGCTCCAACACCAAACACAGAGACCAAAGGAAAAAAATGGAACTAGACTACATTGACGTTAAAGACATTTGGGCATTAAAGGACATGACTGACAGTATGAAAATGCAGCATAGAAAATTAAAGGGACTGAGACGATTGGTCAATCAGTAATGTGCTTCTGCTTAAGCATTATGACCCAAGTTAGATCCCTTAGAACCCGTGCATAAGGAAGTATGGCAGTGCACACCTGTAATCCCAGTGCTTTGTAGGTGGGGACAGGATCTCCAGAATTTTCTGGCTTGCTAATTGAGCTGAATCATTGAACTTTGGGTTCAGTGAGAGACCATATCTCAAAAATAAGGGAAAGTGATTGAGGAAAACATCTGATGTCCATCTCTAGTCTCTACATGCGTATGTGCACATGCACACCTACAAAAAAAGAAAATACATTAAGTCATATAATTAGAAAGGGGTAATATCTGGAATACATGAAGAATTTCTATAGCAATAAAAATCAAACAACTCATTTAAAAATGAGCAAAGGGAGCTGGGAACATAGCTTAGTAGTAGAGTCCTCTCCTAGGTGTGTGTGAGGCTCTGGGTTTAATCCCCCAGAAATACAATTGAAACTAACAAAACAGCAAAACTAACAAAACATCACGAACAAAAAATGCTAGGGAATTTTATTTGATTAGATATTTCCCCAAAGAAACCATACAAAGAGCCAACACAGACAAACAGATGGTGCAACATCACAACTCATTAGGGAAATGCAAATCAAACCGAAAGTGAAATAGCATTTCATGTTTTGGAATGGTGGTTATATGTATATATTATATATTATGCATTAGTTACTTTTCTCATTGCTATGATAAAACTCCTTTATCATAATAAACCACTTTAAGGAAGGAAGGAGTTTATTGGGTTCACAGTTTCAGAGGCTTCAGTTCATAGTCACATGGCCTCATGTGCTTGTGTATGATGGAAGGAATTGAGAAGGGGCTCTCAGAAGACACTAGGGCCATATTATAACCTAAGGAATCACCCCAGGACCTACTTTGTCCATCTAAGTCCCTCCCACGTCTTTGCTATCTCCCAAAAACTGATATTATGAACCCACCAAAAATTTTTGTCTATTCATTAGGTCAGAGCCTTAATAGTCTAATTTTTGGGGGGCGGGGGACTATCACAGGAACATCCAAAGGTGTGCCTCACTTACCCTTAGGAATTTTTTAATCCAATTATGCTTACAATCAAAATTATCATCACAATATTTCAATGCATAATATATAATTTCATTCATATCTAAGTTATGTATGCTTATGTTTTATGGGCACGCACACACACACACACCCCCCTTGCTTTTGAATGTGAAATGTCTCCCATGGGAGCATGTGTTTGAACACTTGGTCCCCAACTGCTGGTGTTGTTGTTTCAGAGGTTGTAGAATCTTTAAAGCCTTACTGGAGAAAGTGGGTGCCTGGGGAAGGTCCATGATGTTTTATAGCATAGCCCTACTTCCTGTCTGCTGTGTGCTTCTTGGTATACTAAGATGTGAGGTGAGGCATCCCTGTTGCGTACTTCTGACATCACAGAGCTACCTGTCACAACCATGAGAAAAAGTACATAATAAAAATATATTACCATATGTATATATGAACATACAGGAAAATCGATGGCACAGATGCTACAGAAAATGGTATTGATTTCCTCAGAATTTAAATATTCAATTTTGGATTGACTTATCCAAACTCACTTCTAGGCAAACACTCCTGGGAATGAGAAGCAGGGATCTGAACAGATAATTTGTACTCTTGTGTTCTTAGCAGCATTGCAGGCTCAGGGGGTAAAAGCAACCCATGTATTCATCCATCCACAGTTAATGGAAAAATCAAAATGTGCTATTATCACACAATGGAATATTCAGCTATAAATGGAAGTTATAACACATGCTAAACATGTGTGAACACTGAAGACATAATGAGCCAGCAACCAAAAGACAAATGGATTTGATTTCACTTACGTGAGCTAGCATTATGTCATCAATTAAACTTGTTTTCTCAGATGACTGAAAAAGTCTGTTCTATTTTGTGAACAACTTCTCCAAATCTTTGTCAACCTCTTTTTAAACTGGGTTGTCTTTTTCTTACAGAGTGAGAATATGCTTTTATTAGTCTTAGGTAGGTGTCTGATTGCATTTAATGTTATTGGTTCTGAAAATAAGATGCCCACGACCACCTAAATATATACAATTTCATTGTGCAGTTTGTGAAAATAGAAGTTATATAAGTGAAACTAGATTTTTCGGGATCTCTTTGTAGGATTTTTTAAATCTACTCGAGCTACAGCTTTTATCAGCAGAGGCTGGTCTGGATAGTGTGGCAAGCCGAGATCCCCAGGGCAAGAACCAGCACAAGTCTAATCTCAGTCTCTACAGAAGACAGCTGGAGAGATGTGGAGAATGTGTCGAGGGTACCCAGTTAGCTCCATCATCTCTGCTTTTGTTACAAACCACACATACTTATTGTTTTAAGATTTATTTCCACACAATCATGATTCAACATGAATATAGTTCTTTGGACATCCTGTCAAGTTTGGTTTCCTGTTCTCCAGCTTGCCTTTCTTTGATTCATTTTGATATCAACCCCATTGCCATAAGGAGAGAACATCACTGATACTGTCTGGGATGACTGGACTCCCATCTTCCTCTCTGTAGATAAGCAGAAGCCAGGTTTTTGGAGGTATTCATGTCCTAACCCCTGCCACCTGTGGCTTCTGCTCAGCATGGCAATATGACTTTGAGATTGCCCTGGAATGTAATCACAAGTGTCCTTGTCAGAGGAGGAAAATGGAGCTGTAACTAGAGATGAAGGTAGTGAGACCCAGACACAAGATCCTAACTGCTGGCTTTGAAGAGCAGAGGAAGGGATCAATGAGCCAAGGAATGCAGATTGTATTTTGATCTGAGGAAAAGCAAGGGTATGGATTCTGCTCTAGAACTTCCAGAAGGAACCACCCCCACCAACACCTTAACCTTAGTCAAATGAAGCTGGTTCCAGACTTCTGACCTCTGGAATTAAAAAGAGGATTGATATGTGTTGTTTTAACCACTAAGTTTATGACAATTTGTTACAACAGCAATAAGAAACAAATGCAACTGTGTGTATTGGTATATCCACATAAGCCCAGCTCTCTGGATGGAAATGGAGTCAGTAAGATGTAGGTTCAAGGCCAGCCTGAGATACATGGGAAATCCTGTCTTAGACAAAACAATCAAGCAGAAAACAAAAACCAAGAACCAAATGCAGTTGACCACTGTATTGCCTACCTAGGAGATCCAGAGGACCTAGGTCAACCAGGACTGCTGGTGAACGGACTGTGTGCTTAAGGTCATTTTTGGAAAAGGAGGTAAAATGCGTCATTAGGGTGTGGCTGTTGTTTTACGGAAAGGTTAAACAGCCCAGAGAGGTCTTGTGGTGTGATGGTCCTGGGGTGCTCTGCTAGGAAGAGGTGCCATAGAGTAGAGGCTGTGGGGGAGGGCTGGACACCCAAGTTCCTTGTCTCACTGGCTAATCTCAGGCCACTCAGATATCCTTCTTGAAATCCAGCTGTATCAGAAGCCCCAGATCCAAGTTGGATGGCTAGGAGATGACCACATGGGATCCGCCTTCCTTGCTGGGAAATGCTGGATCTGTCAGCATCTGCACTTGTGGCCCTATCTACTTAAAAATCACATCCAGGTGGGAATTGCCGTGGCTTGCCAATTTTGTGGTGGTTACTTTCTAACCAATTCATTTCTGCTTCTATTCTCATCCCATTCCTTAACTCTATAGCAACCACACTGGCAATTTCTGCATATTTCTGTGTACAGATCTGTGTGCACGTTTGTGTATATGCAAACATATATCTGAGTTTGTGTATATCTGTGTTTATGTATATGTGTATGTGTCAGGGAGGGAGCTGCACATGCACATGTGTACATGTGTCTGGAGGTCAGAGAATGGCTTTCACACCACCCTTTGTCAATTTCTGGTCATCGTTCAGATCTTAGCATCAGTTCCACTTCCTAGTAAAGCGCTGTATTCTGTCCCACATTAGGCTGAGCCCCGTCTTAGAACTCTGACTACCCTCCTGTCTTAGTCCATGGATGTAGCTATAGCAGAATACTACAGAGTGGGCCGTTTGTAAAAAAAAAAAATAGATGTTAGTTTTCTCATAGTTGTGGAGTTCAAGATGAAGATACAAGTAACGTCAGCTGTCTGACAGCTGTTCTCTGCTTCCAAGATGGCACTTATTGCCCCTCCCCTGGGCTGGAAAACTTGTGTCCTCATTCAGTGGAAGGCAGAAGGAAAAGCTAATCCAATTCCAAAACAAACAAAAAACATAGAGCCTTAAACCTATTCACAAGGAGGATTACCTCATAGTCAAATCACCTCTTATAGGTCTCATGTCTTAATACTGTTGTATTGGAACAACCTAAACTTTGGGGGTGATGCACTCCAACCACAGCCGCCCCCTCCTTCTAAAGCTATCCCAGTCTGTGACATATTTATGTGCTGCTAACTGGATTAATGTCTTTACCCCTGCTAAACTGCATACTTCCTGATTTCAGGGATGGCGCTTGCTAGGAAATGGGGTAGAGGGTGAGTCAAATACAAAGCCTGGAACATAGTATATGCTTGATACATACTGTGTGAATGAATGGGTGCATTAATGATTTCATTCTTTTTGTCACTGCCTACTTTCCATACCCCCACCCCCTACCCAACCAACAGCCAGAGCTACTGACCTCATGCTTGGTGATACCAGTAAAGAAGCAGCAGCATTTCATTTAGAGAATCATTCTTCTCCACGATGGCAGCTGTGTGAGGCTTCATCAGATCTGTTAAATGGCCTTCCATTTGTGCATGCCATAGCAGAGGTGACGGCCTCCAAAGACTTGGATTTGAAATGGATTTGGTCTTCTGTGAGCATGCATCTGAGTCATTCCCTCTGAGTTTAAGGTTCCTCCTCTTTAAAGTGCTGATGGGCAGAGTCAGAGATCACATGAGAAGCATTAATGTGAATTGTACCTTGTAAAATATCACTCCCTAAAGAAACCTATTGTCTAAGGTTTTATCTCAAGAAAAGGATGGGCTGGAGAGATGGCTCAGCTGTTAAGAGTGCTTACTACACATAAACTTGTACAAGTGTGCACACACAAATAAGAAATGGAGACAGAAATAGAGACAGAGAAGAAAACTCAGAAACTTTAAAATACTTAGCTCATCTTTACTGTGTTCATCCTGGTGACTGACTGAAGACCCTTCCTCTCCTCTCCCTCTGTTCTAATCTCACTACCATCAGAGGTCAGCTGGATTGTGTCCTCTTCAAGAATCCTACCCTGACTGCCCTGACCTACAGCTTGCTGTTTCCCATAGCTATCAGTTGAATTTATCCATCCTGCCTGTAGTGGCTCCAATTAACCTTTCCTTAAATGTATTCTTTTCTCAACAGGTAGTAGTCATACATATTTATGAGGAATATTTGACATTTCAAAATACATATTGAATATACAGTGGTCAGATTAGGGAAACTGGCAAATCTCTCACCTTGGATGTTTAGTGTTCATTGTATTGGGAACATTCAAATTCCTGTCTGCTAGCTCTTTTGTGATATACAATGATTTGTTGTCAACCGTAGCCTATAGTGCCATACGATTGCAGTTATTTATCTTATCACAATTAACCTTTAATGATTTTTTTATTCCACCTCAGCTTTAGACAAAATAGATTTTTGGTTCCATAGCTACCTTGGGTGTTTGTCTTCAGAGTTTGGGATCCTGACCAACTGATCCTGGTTCATTGTCCTGTGGTCTTCTCAGTGACAGGATCCCAGCTCTGCCTCTTTTCTTCCCTTAATGGGAGTCTCCAATCCCAGAGCTGCAGGCTGTCTGAGAAACTGCTATCCAGGTTTGGGTTTCTTTCTGATGGACTGGTTTCACTCTTGAGGGTTCAGAGCAGGGGCTTAGGAACCCAGATTGTTCTGGGTTCAAATTCCACTTCCCACTGGTTATTCTGTGAGTTCACTTTCAGCTTTCTCATGTCAAGATAATAAAAGTATCTAAATGCTTTTACAATATAATCTGTACCATATAATATATAGCATAATATAATGAGAATGTGAAGAAAGTTGAGATAATGAAAGTACACAACACATTTGGTTTTCCAGGAGAATTCAGTCAATGATACTCTCAATTCTTAGCCCTTGATGAATGATAACTGATATCTGATTACTATTCTTTTTAATTTTTTTTGAGGCACATTATATAGTATGGTCTGGCTAGAATTTAATATGTAGCCCAGGCTGGTCTTTGTGTGTGTGTGTGTGTGTGTGTGTGTGTGGTGTGTGTTTGTATTCCACATGTGTGCAGATGCCCATGGAGGAGAGAAGAGGGCTGTGATTCCCTGGAGCTGGAGCTGCAGGCAGTAGTAAGCATGTAAGTTCAGTTCTATGGACTGAACTCCAGTTCTCTGAAAAAGAGGAAGTGTGCTTAACCACTGAGCCATCTTTTCAGTCCCAGTCTTGGACTCTCAATTCTTCTGCCTTAGCCTCCTGAGTGCTGAGATAACAGGAAGGTAACACCATACCCAATTTTATCATCATTTCCTTCCTTGCAGCCCGGAACTCTGTTTGTTTTTGTTTTTGTTTTTGAGAAGATCTTGCCATGTGGCCCTGGCTAGCGTGGTAGCCCAGACCAGTCTCAAAGTTAGGGCAATGTTCCTGCCTCAGCTACTCAAGGAGATTATAAACTGTACCTCCACAGCCAAGTGTTCATCATCACCTTATCACAGCTGCAATGCCTGTCTTTACAGCTTTACGGAGAATCGGGGCTGAGGCCTCTACCTTAGATCAGACCTGTCCTTCCTGATCATGTGGCATGGGTGGTTGGACCAGGAGTGGTCTGAAAGATAGGAAGTGACATAAAAACAAAAACAAAAACAAAACAAAGCAAAACAGCTTGGCCAAGCAGACCTCAACATTTCTTTCTTCATCTGCTGGAGGCCATTTTACTTGGCTCACGGCTGCGCATGTCTGGAGCTTCTGCGATTGGCCCATTCGGATGCACAGGAGCCTGATGGTCCCCAAGGAGACCTGCCCTTTATTCTCAGCCAGTCGAAAGGCCTTCCCTGCTTAGCTGGGTGTTAGTTGCCAGAGCGGAGCTTATCAAGCATCACCTTAATTGGGGATCTCATTATCCCATTCCCAGCACTGAGAAAGGCCTCGTGCATTGCCAGGGTGAGCGCTGCCAAGGACAGAGGTATGAGTCTGGCGACATGGCAGACGGCTAATCAGCCCGAGTAGGGGATGAGTAGAGAAAAGGAGAGAAGGACCAGAGCCGAGATCCCGAGCCTTGCAAATGACTCTCAGGAAACTCATGATTGCATTTGGAAAGTAATTTCTTCCTGAGAGGGCAAAGTCCCTGTTAGATTGATTTCCTCTGCAACGAGGCTGGTTTATTACAGTTCCAACTCTACCCATCTTTATGCTCTAGCTGGAGTACTGGGACAAGCAAGTAGAGTTTTTGTAGGCTGCAGTCTTCCTACAGGGACTGGGGAGACCCGTGGCTCAGATGATGTTTCGGTTTGAAGAAACATCTGCCAGAACTTCAAAGAGAAAGGACTTACTTTGGCTCACAGGTTCAGACCTTTAAGTTCATGGGTGCTTTGACCCCATTGCTTCCAGCCTGTGCAAGGTAGACTATCATGGGAGTGGAAACTGCTTATATTAGGGTAGCTGAAGAAGGAGACTGAGAGAGGAAAGGACGATAGGAAAGAAGTTAGCATTCCTGACCTAGGCTCCACGCCCTGAAGATGCCACCACCTTCTTTTAAATTTAATTTTTTTCTATATTTTTAATTGAATCTTTGTGTATTTCATGCACAGTATCTTAATCATCTTTATACCTCTTTTCTCATTGACACCCTCCCATAGGCCTCACCCCCTGGATTTCATATACATTCTGTTATTTATGTTATGGCTTATCGAGTCAACTTAGTGTCCCCAGACATCCCTCAGTGAAAGTTCATCCACTGGGGTCTAGTCAGTCTATTGAGAGTTACTCCCTTAAAGAAGAACAGTTCTTTCTCACTCAGCAGTAATCAGCTGTCCAATAGTTCTTTTAGCTAAGATTGGGCCTGCTGCCCATTTCCACAGTTCTAGGCTGGGGTTTTGACTGCTTGAGTTTCATGGGTCTTGTGCACGCCGACACCATTTGCTATAAGCTCCTATAAGTGAGGGGTCTGCAGAGTGTGGGTCCTTGGACAAGACTCCTATATTATACTTCACCCACCCAGGGCTCAGGGACTATTGTGGAAGAGGGGGCTGAGAGATTGTGAGAGCCAGGGGAGGAAGTACATGACCATATGGAAATAGTCTTACAGGCTCCATCACCTCTTCTAAAAATTGTTTATTTTTATTTTATTTGCATGAGTGTATTGCTTGCATGTAGGTAGGTACACCTGCGCTGTTCGGTGCTGGAGGAGGTCAGAAGAGGGTGTCAGATCCCCTGACACCGGAGTTGTGGATGGTTGTTAGTCACCATATGGGCGCTGGTAATCAAACCCAGGTCCGCTGACTAAGCCATCTCTCCAGCCCCTGCACCTCTTAATAGTACTAGAGAACCTAGTTCTTAGCATAGGAGCTTTTAGGGGGTATTTAAGATCCAAACCCCAAGCACCTGAGTATTTTAAAGAAATCCCAGATAATCGTTATATATCACCCACAATTAATTCACTAAATGGCTGTAGCAAAAATTTCATAAATATGCTCGTCATTCTGTTTTTTAAGAATTGATTAATATTATGTAAACTTATCACTGTCATGGCCTTGACTTCTTAAAAATATATATTTTGGCTTGTTACTTTAGAATTTTTATTTAAAGCTGAAAAATTGCAAGAATAGTGCAAGGAACTTAATCCATGTTGCTTAAATCTGTTGAATGCTTACAAATGCTCCAATTAATTGATTAATTAATTAGCTTTTTCTTAATAAAGTTTGAAATTTAGTTAACAGTAATGTACCAGCATTAACCAATTTTTGAGCAGGGTCAAGTTATACATCTCAGGCTGGTCTGGATTTTGCTATGTATCCCAGGATGGCCTTGTAGTCTCCATTATTCTGTCTATCTCCTGAGTGCTGGGACTCCAGGAATGTATCATTATGCCTAGCTATGTATGGTTTTCTTGAGTCATGGAAGAATACACTGGAGTCCTCAAACCCCTTTACATGAAAACATGCCCACTTGTATTTCCGGAAGGCAAAGGCATCTTGTGTATACAGGCCAGAGCAGGTCTTCAGGTGGCCTCACTCATCGTTCTCTGACTTATCCCTCTAAGTCAGGGTCTTCCATTGAATCTGAAACTTCCTACTCTTAGCTAGGCTGGCTGACTTGTGAGTTCCCAGTATCCATGTGTTTGCACCTCCCTCCAACCCTGGGGTTACAAGCACGTGAGATCAAGTTCAGCTCTTATGTAGGTACTGGGTATTTGAACTTCAGTCTTTATGCTTGAGTAGTAGGAGTTCTTCCCCACTGAGCCATCATCATGGCTCCCAAAGCATTGTCTTATATAACTGCAATACAATTAGGAAGAGTCAGAAATTTAGCACTGGTATAATGTTTTTTATTTTCTGCTCAGCTACACTCAAAATATAGCATTTTTTGACAGTTGCTTTTATTGTTTTATACTTTTCCTCAGTCTGGATCCAATGTATGACCATGCTTTTAAATTTTTTCATTTATTTTCACGTGTATGAGTGTTTTACCTGCATGTATGTAAGTGCACCCATGTTATTCAATGCCCATGAACACCAGAAGAGGAAATTAGATCCCCTGCAACTGGAGTTACAGAGAGTTGTTAGGCATCATGTGGGTGCTGGGACTCAAACTCTGGTCCTCTAGAAAAGCAGCCAGTGCTCATAACCGCTGAGCCATATCTGCAGTCCCTAATGACCATGCTTTTTGTTGTCTTGTCTTTAATCTTTTTCATGTGGAATATCTCCTCAGTCTTTTCTCTTGACTGTGTCATTTTCAAGGGTGCAGCTATTTGCAGAATGTCTCTTCCTTTACTTTGTGGTTTCCTTATGATTTAGGTTGCATCCCTTTGACAGAAATGCCAATGATGTGATGTTGCGTTGGACAAGATGAATCCAAATGTGTATGATGATGCTGACATCAAACTCTGCCACAGAGGTGCCTCCAAGTCTCTCCAATACATCATTAATTACAAGGACTTAACAGGGGGTTCCTGAAGGCTATGTAAATAATCCTGGCTTTATCAAATTTTCATTGGCCAGTCTTAGCATCTGCGTTGGTCTGTTTTGTCAACTTGACACAAGCTAGAGACAACCTGTCACAAAGTAGAGATTTTCAAAGAATCTCTTCCATCAGACTGGCCTGTGGTGCTTTTTCTTGAATGCTATTTGAAGGAGGAGGCTCCAGCTCACTGTGGGTAGTGCCATCCCTGGGCAGGTGGGTCTGGGCTGTAAAAGACAAATAGCTGAGCATGCCATGGGGAGCAAGCCAGTAAGCAGAGTTCCTCTGTGGTCTCTGCTTAACTTCCTGCCTGACTCCCCTCAAAGATGAACTGTGTCTTGGAAGTATAAGGTGAAATAAACCCTTTCCTTCAGGCTGCCTTGTGTCATGGTGTTTATCACAGCAACAGAGAAGCAAACTAAGGCAGCATCCATTGTGATCTTTAACTTTGTTGTCTATTAGTTGGCTATCCTTTTGAAAAGAAACTTATGCACAGCAATGATTTTAGTTGGCTTTCTTTTAACAACTTTATCTTCCTATTTATCAATTTATGTCAGTCTAGACATTGGGATTCATATTTTACTTAACATGTCATCAATTATTTATTTTTCATTAAAATATTCCTATCGTGTGTATGCGTATGTGTGATGTGTGTGAGTGCAGGCACATGCCATGGTGTACCTGTGGAGGTCAGAGAACAAGTTTGGGGAGTTGATTCTCTCCTTACAACATGGGTTCAGGGGATTGAACTCAGGTTATCAGGCTTGCAGGGCAAACACTTCTACCTGCTGAGCCATCTTGCTAGCCCGACTTTTTTATTTTTGATGCCTGTTTCCCTAAAATTTGGCCAGTGGAAGTAATGTGGACCCAAGTCCTGTACTTCTTCAACATTTCATTGTTCCTTGAGTGTGTCCTTGGTTTCTGCTTTAGCAAGGTGTTCCAGGGTGCCCTGTTTCTCTGTTCCTGCTCTGGGATCAGCATTTTTAAGGGGTTCTTGCTCTTCTTGGTTAGGATAATATTTAGAAGCCTAGATCTGGTTTCTGGGTGTGCTTACTGTTCTACCAATCCCAAGAAAAAGCTTCTGGATGTTCTGCTTCCTATGCTGTGTCCACACTCAAGCACTGAGAAACTAGGTCTCTGCTCTTTCCATATATTAATTGCTTAAGTCTAGAATATACATAATGTGGTTTCAGGATTGTTCAACCATGTCACTGTGAAGACAGCCTATTGACTAGAGTTCGGTATTTGTTTATATCCTTTAAATTTTATTTTGTGAATTTCATATAATTTATTGCGATCATATTTGGACCCATTCTCCTATTCGTTCCCCTCGAATAGCCTCTGCCAGATTTCCTGTACTCTGTCATATATATTATGACCTACTGAGTCAAATTTCTGTCCTCAAATGTCCTTTGGTGTGGTTCTAGTCATTCTTTTTTTAAAAGGTAAACATTCCTTAGAGTGACATGTGTAAATTATGTGTACATTTCAATTATTTTTGCACATGTAAATGTGTACATTTCAGTTATTTTGGCAAAGCATACAGGTGTGGAGTTCCTATCCTTCTTGAGATGGAACAATTCCTTCTGTTCTCATCCAGCCTCCTTTTCAGAACCAAGTACTAATTTATTTTTCCACACATTTTTGCCTTTTCTGGAGCTTAATGTAAATAAAATCATGTAATCTTTTTTTGGATTCTTTTATTTAAAATATTTGTGAAATCCACATATATTGACATATAGCAGTTTATTCTTTTTTCACTGAGAACCAATATTCCATTACACACTAATCTGTTTATCAGGTCTTCTGTTGATAAGTGTGTTACTTCTCTACTTTTTTGGCTATTATGACCAAAACACTTGTGAACTTTTGGTTCATGTCTTTTTGTGGGCATGTTTTCATTTCTTTTGTGTAAATAACTAAGGGTAGAATTTCTGGGTCAGCAGGGTAGGTCAATGTTTAACTTTTATTTTATTAGCTAAGAAAATGATAAACTCAAAGACCTTTTCTTTTTCAGATGTTTTACAGCTTAAAGAATTTAAACAAAGTCCTCACACTGAACTTTGTTTTCATGTCTTTACCAGTCTCCTTCCTTCCTCAAATCACCTTCAAAGTTTATATTAATCAACAAGTCATGAATGTATTTATTTTAAAGATTTGGAGTATACTGTGTTGTTTTGATATCTCTATGAAACCTGGAGTAACTAAGCTGTGCTAACTCATTTGTCCATCACTTTAACTACTTGGCATTTTTGTGGTGATGTCATTGAAAATACTTCCTTGTTGTTTTGAGTATACAATACACTATTATTAACTCAACATCCTGATGTTCTGTAGATCTCAAAACTTGCTTCTCTTGTCTAATTGAGACTTTGTAGCCCTTAGCCAGGGACTCTGTATTTCTTTAGTCCCTCGCCAAACTCCAACCTATAGGAACCATCATTCTTCAATCTCCTTCTATGAATTCTTTTTTAAAAAAAATTTTTAGATCCCACACAAGTGAGATCATGACGTAGTCATCTTTCTGGGCCTGGTTTATTTTATTTAGCAGAATGTGTCCTAGATCCAACTATCCTGCCCCAATGATAGAAATGGTTCTTTTTTTTAAGTTCAAAAATACTCCATTGTGTATATATATCTTATTATAGGTTCATGACAAAATACTCAGAACCCTGAACTATGAGGGGAATATGAAATGAAACCACAATGAGATACTTCACAGCTGTTAGAGTGTATTATCACCAAGAAAGATGAAAGATGATAAGTGTTGGTAAAAGGACAGAGAAAAGGGAAAGTGTTATTGGTGGGAATGTAACTTAACCATCTTGGAAAGATGAACACAGAACAACTATGGACCATTTCCTTTATCATTTTCATTCCATTTTATTTGTTTGAGATACCAGTACATTTGGCCTGTAGAGTGTTCCACATGTGTAGTTGTTGATTAGTCTTTCATGTCATTTAGCTTGTTACTGTTCTCAGTTTCCTGTTATCTTACACATATCTAGACATAATGCTTTTGGTTCAATTTTTTTCTTATGCCCAATCTGTTCTGAGGCTCAAAGTGGGACTATTTACTATTCACTTGTGTTAGTGATTAAGTTAGTAATTTTGTCAGAGCTGTAGCTCCAGTTACACCATTCTTTCCTTTTTAAAAATATTTTATTATTTTTATTATGTGTATGAGTGTACTGCCTGCCTGTGTGTAAGTGCACCTGTGTCATGCAGTGCTGGGAGTAGTCAGAAGAGGGCGTCAGATCCCCTGGAACTGGAATTACAGATGGTTGTTAGCCACCATGTGTGTGCTGGGAATAGAGCCCAGGTCCTCTGCAAGAGCAGCCAGTTCTCTTACCTGCTGAGCTATCTCTCCAGAGCAGCCGGTTCCTTAACTGCTGAGCCATCTCTCCAGCCCCCATCTTCCTTTACTAACTGGGATTTTTCTGTGAGGAACTTGCTCCGAGTAATCTTTGTCATTCCTGTGAAGTAGATTTATCTTGGAATGGCAGGATGAACACTTGGTTTCTCTATAGCGTCAAGTTTTGCAGTAATGAGTTGGTGCCTTAGCAACCTCCAGTGGTGATGAATGAGAATCTTTTATTTTTTAGTATTGTGATTAACTCATGAATTTTCATATACACTCATCCACCCCTTAACAATAGGAAAGCATTCTGGGAAAGGCATTGTTAGGTGATTCTGTTATGGTAACATTGTCTATTCACTCAAACCTAGATGGTATGGGTCAATCCCTCCACATGCCCTTTTGATGCAATCAGGAGGTAGTAAACCTGAGATGTCTCAGGCTGCCAAAAGTATAACATGGCACATTGCCTTATAGTAAACTCTATTTTATAAGTAGGAGTATGCTCTGAAATAATAAAAAGCATGTATGATGCAGCAGATATTCAAACCAGTGATAGGGTTGCTTATTATCAAGTATTTTGTTCTTTGCATATACTTGTATTGCTCTACTTTTATACAGCCAGCAGTGAAACTGATTTTTACACACCATTACCAAACACACCCAAGGAATATATTGCACTGTGACTTTATGATAGTAGTGACATCAGCAGAAGACAGGAATTTTCAGCTCCATTATAATCTTCTGGGATTGTCTTGACTGAAACATGGTAGGTGGTGCATGACTGTATCTGACATTTTCATCCTTTGTAATCATAATATTTTCTCCTATTATGCCAGTAGATGACCTTGACTTCCTGTGGCTGCTTTATGTGGCCCTATTTGTTTTTAATCACTTCCTTGCCTTCTTGGCACAAGTTTTATCAGACTCATTTTACATGTATTCAGCTGAAAACTTGTAAATAGCGTATTCAGAATCCAGGAGTCTTTCTGTGGGAGATGGTCAGACCCCACCCACTGTGCCTTGATTCCCCTTCAGCCTGAGCTGCTCCACTTTCTCCTCACACTTCATTCCCCTTCTAGCCTTGGAATTACAGATGGTTGTTAGCTACTATGTGTGTGGCTCACTCTTGCTCTTCTGCCTCAGATATCTGAGCTTGCTTCCTAATCCAGACCTGTCCACTGCATCCTGGTCTCCTGTACCCAGACTGTCTCATTCTCCAACTTAGTTTGTTAGACCCCCATAGTCTGTCCCCACCCTACCTTGTCCTCCTTATCTACCTGCCACAGACCTGTATGCTACCCTCTTAAGTCAAATCCGTCCCACTGTGCCTTGATTCCCTTGTACCATAAGCAGCTTCATTCTCTCCCAGCACTCTGTCTCCCTTCTATCCTTGCACCTAGGCCCACTTCTACTCTTTTTGCCTTATATCTCTGGAGCACCCTGTCACTGCACCCTGATTCCCTGAAACCAGACTAGCTGTATTCTCCAGCTGCAGGATCCACACATACTCTGCCTCCACAGGCTGTCCCCACTTCCCTGGCTTCCTGATCTGTCAGTCACAGACCTGCCTACTGCCTTGTGGGAACCAGAAGCATATATCAACTGATTTCTCATACCTGAGCAAATAGAAACCAAGTTACATTAACAATATAAACAGAACAAAACTTCAACTAAACAAAGACAGAATAGAATTTCATATCAGACACACAACCAACAAAAGATATTCATATGCCCAAATGACAATGCAAAAAATGCAAATAATATGAAAAACCAAGAGAATAAGTTCCCAAACAAAACCCACTAGTCCTACAGAAGTGTACTACAATGAGAATCACTCAGAGGAACCCCATGAAACAGAATTTAAGAGAACCATCGTAAACATGATCAAAGAACTTAAAGAACACAAAAACAACTCAAAGAACACAAAGAAGATGGGCATAAAGTTGTGACTGAAGCTCAAGGAAATACAAATATGCGTCTGAATTAAATAAAACAATTCAGGACTTGAAAAGTGAATTCACAAGAGATAGAAATATTGAAGAAAACCTAAGGTGAAATGAAGATGGAATTGAAAAACTTGGTAAAGTCAATTTAAAATGTCAGGAGAAAGCCTTACAAGCAGAATGAATGAAATGAAAAACAGAATATCAAGACTGGACAACAAATTGAATAATTGGATTGCCCAAACAAAGACTGAAAAAATTAAAAAAATATAGGACTGGAATACACAGGAAATGTGGGACACCATGAAAAGACAAAATATATGTACCACAGGCCTACAGGAAGGAAAAGAATCTCAGGTCAATGGTATTGACCAGATCTTCAACAGGATTATATCAGAAAACTCCCCAAACTAAGGAAAGATATACCTGTAGAGATACAAGAAGCACATATAACACCAAATAGGACCAGAAAGAAACTTCCCATGGCATGTTATAGTAAAAACACTAAATGTAGTGAATAAAGGGTACTGAAAGCTGCTAGAGAAAAACAAGTTACACATAAAGGAAAACCTATCAGAATTACAGCTTACTTTTCATACAGCTGACTTTTCGTTGAAAACTATGAAAAAATCCAGAAGAGCCTGGACCAAAGTATTCACAATTCTAAATGGCCATGGATGCCAGTCCAGAATACTTTACCCAGCAAAACGATATCATAATTGAAGGGGAATGAAAACTTTTCTGTTATACAAATAGGTAAAGATTTCATGTCCACCAAACCAGTCCCCTGAGAATGCTTTAATACTTTAAGCAAACAAAGGACCAATGATAGGAATGACTATCCCCAAGAGGCTACAGAAAGAAAACAAAGGAAGGCATGATTACTGAAACACAAAATAGGATCAAGATTACAAACAAAATGAATAATAGCATTCAATACACATCATTCACTAACACTAAATATCAATGGCCTCAACTCCCCAGTCAAAAGACACAGGTTAATGGAATGGATTAGGAAACAAAATACAACTTTTGTTGTCTTCAAGAAACTCATCTCATTTTCAAGGATAGCCGCTACCTCAGGGCGAAAGGAGGGAAAATATTCCAAGAAAATGGCTCTAAGAAATAAGCAGCTCTTGTAATTTTAATGTCTGACAAAATAGATTTCAAATTAAAACTAGAAGAGGTTAAGAGGCACAGTTTATTCTAATGAAGAACAATTGACCAAGAAGATATTACAGTCATGAACATATATGCACCAAACTCTGGTGCACTCAATTTCATAAAACCAGTACTATAGGACTGTAAAATACAGATTAACCCCAACTCCCCAACTCAGTAGATGACGTCACACCCTGTCTCCATCAGACAGCTCAATTGGACAAAATATAAACAGGCACCATACATCAGATGGATCTAACAGACATCTACCAAATAATTCTACCCAATCACCAAAGAATATACTTTCTATTCAGCAGCATATGGAAGTTTCTCTAAAACTGACCTCATACTGAGGCACAAAACAAACCTCAACAAATAGAGCGCATGGAATTATTTCAGTTTTTCTCTATCAGACCACAGTGCAACAAAGCTTAAAATCAACACCAAAGAGACTCTAGAAACTACATAGACTCATGGAGATTAAACAACGCACTCCTGAACGATGAATGAGTCAAAGAAGAAATTAAGAAAGAAATAAAAGTATTCCTAGAACTTGGGGCTGGAGAGATGGCTCAGCAGTTTAGAGTAACTGACTGTTCTTGTAGAAGACCTTGGTTCAAATCCCAGCACCCACATGGTAGGTAACAACCACTCATAACTCTAGTTCCAGGGGATCTGACACCTTCCCCTGTCTTCTGTGAATACTGCATGACATGCGTACATTTATACACATGCAGGCAATACACTCATACACATAAAAAATAAAGTATTCCTGGAACTAAATGAAAATGATAATACAACACAACAAAACCTCTGGGATGCTTTAAAAGCAGTCCTAACAGAGGTTTATAGCTCTAAGTGCTTACATAAAAAAAATAGTCATTCTGGTTTAACAGTACAACTCAAAACTCTGGAAAGGTAAGAAGAAAACCAAACCCAAACCTAGAAGATGGGAAGAAATAACAAAAATCAGAGCAGAAATTAATGTAATAGAAACCAAGAAGACAATATAATCAATGAATCTAAGAGCTGGTTCTTTGAAAAGTTAAGATACACAGACCCTTAATCCAGTTAAATGAAAGAGCAAATCCAAATTAACAAAATCGGAGGAAAGGGAAAACATCACAAACACTGAAAAGATCCAGAACATTATAGGGGAATACTTTAAGAATCTATACTTGAGGAAGAGCTGACCTGGAAACCTATCTGAAGTTTAGCTCTCATAATTTTCCAGCATGGTTGTAGTAATTTACGTTTGACCAAGTTCTTGTTGCTTCATATCTTATTAACACTGGTCTTTTAAAATAATAGTCATTTTAGTGTGTGTAGTGATGTTTCATTGTGATTTCTGTTCACTTTGTTTTCTGAATTGACATTCAACACTTTTCTATAACCATCTGACTTTCTTTTAGGAAATGTCTATGTCTCTTAATGATTTTAGGAATTCTTTTTATACTCTGAGTCTTTTGTCATAGATGGAATCAGTTTGTTCTGATTTGAATAAGATTGATTTTATTTTTAAATTGGTAAAACATTGAGTCTTTTTCACTCCCAATTCTTAGTTTGCTCTTCTTTGAAAATTAATCTTTTTTCCATAATCTGGAACCTTCATGTAGTTAGGAGTCCAGTCTTTTTTGTAGTATGTTCAGTGCATTAATTCCCTCCATTATCATTTACTTTTGACTTTACGGGATTTTCTTTTTTTGTGCAAAGTATTTTGTAATGTCCTCACATATATATTGTCACTGGTTTTATATTTTAAGTTGTATCATGCATAGATGTCTTCAATTAACCTGAAGAAAGTATCTAGTCCATTTCAAATTTATTTGGGGTGTGATATATGAAGAATGAATCTACTTGGGGCTTCTTCCACGTGATCATGCAGTCGTCCCAATGTCATCTATTAAATCTGTCTTTTCTTGCTTCCTTGAGACCCTTTCTGCCTTATTATACATTGTATTACCATAGCCACTTAACTCTATTTTGGTATTCCCTATGTTACATCATGTCTATGTTTGTTGAGGATGTAATAGGTGGTGTTTTTCCATGGTGACTTTAATATGCTTTAATATTGAATAGGACTGACTCCCATATCCCCAGCATTGTTTTAGTTTTCAGAGTCTTCTGCTTTTTAATATTCCACATGGACCTTATTATCTTGTTTAGCACCCTCAAAAAAAAATCAATAATACCTGATGGGTCTTTACTGGTATCTCAATAAACCTCAGTTAATACAGAGAAAATTGACATACTTGTGATGTCAATGGCCACCAGGGTCTTACCTGTCATGGCTACGCCCCCATCCTGGTGAATTAACCTAAGGGTTCACCTTTGCCGGCAATGCCTGTCTTAGGTTGCCCCGGCCCCCAAGGTCTTACCCGTCATTGGCTATCTGCTGTTCTGGTGAAACAACCCGAGGGGTTCACCTTTGCCAGCCGTGCCTGTCTTAGGTTGCCTCAGTAGATATCGGAATCTTACCCGTCATTGGCTACCTGCCGTTCTGGTGAAATAACCCAGTGGATGATACTTGTCACTCAGGAGGATAATTAGGATGGCATGGGAGGTTTGCAGGAAGGCTCCTGTGGCATGTGTGAGGGTTCTTGTTGCAGAATGCTTTTGTGACCTGTAGAAGACTCAGAATAAAGAATAGTTAAGTATTATGAAGAAGGTGTTGTTATTAAGTGTCCAGTTAAATGGAATCACTGTAATCAAGAAAGCCACAGCAGCTCAGTGCCTAGGTATTTGGTCTCACTTGTTCTTTGGGAATGGACTTATCTCTTTCCTTCACTTGTATCTTCTAATTGGTTACTTCAGATCTGTGAAGTCTATTGCTTTCTGCTTATGTGTCAAATGGAATGTACTGGGAAGACAGGAATAGCAACAGTTACTTCAGTGAAGATTGCTGAGTGGAATTGCCAAGTGATGTAAAGATGTGAAGTGGGGACTGAAACAGTGGAAAGAGGGTGCGAGGGTATCATACAGAAGAAGAAAGCTGCAGGAAGCAACTGCTGCCCGAGGCTTGGGTGACAAAGGGAAAAAAATATAGCTATTGAATCTGGATGTTTGGAGAAGGGCCCTGAGTAGCTGCAGCTTTGACCTTGAGGATGGGTTTGCTTGCCTAGAGCCAGGATGTCTAAGCTCTGGGGGATGAGCAGGCCAATGAGGAACAGGCATCTTTGGGTAGTTGGTTCTGATATCCCTGAAGATACACAGTGAGACTGGCTAAGTTGCTTGTAGAGAAACATAAAGCTGTATCCTGTCACTGTCCTTGGAATGAGGAATTACTGGTTGGGAATAGGAAGTAGGCAGGCAAGCTGCCCCTCTCAAGGCATATTCACACAGAGAACTCCAGCCATGCAGCTTAGTGTAGAAGGGTGGGCTGGGAACCGGGCGCCAAGAGCTTAGAAGGTGACCCAGTATGCTAATTTCATATTCAGACATTTTATTATATTTTCTTGTTTTGTGTTATGACAGGGTCTCCCTGTAGCCACAGCTGGCCTAGAATTCGATATGTAGACCAGGCTGGCCTTATCTCATAGAGATCCACCTGCCACGACCTCCTGAGTGCTGGGATTAAAGGTGTTCACCATCACACCTGGCGCATTCAGATATTTTATCCTTTTGTTATTTGTAGTTTCATCCATGATTCTTTTAGGTTTTTTAGGATTATATCATTTGCAAGTAGAGATATTTTTAAAAAATAACTTCTTCCTGTGAAACTTTTACAATTAGCTATCTTAGTTCCCAAAATGTCTCCACAACAATTACAATGTGGCTACACCTCTCCTGGAGTTGATTATTCTTCATGTGAGAAAGACTCTTGTTTTGTCGTTCTTTATGGCCTCCAGCGTGTGTGTGCGCACGCATGTGTGTAGGGGTATGAACGCCCTGGCACTTGTGTGTAATCGGAGGCCAACCTTGGGTGTCACTCCTCGCTTCCCACCTCCTTTAAATCAGAGTGCCTTTGCTGTGCTGCTTCTGACCGGGCTAGCTGCCCTGAGAGCCTCCAGTCTCTGCCTCTTCTCTCAACACAGGAGTAGCGGGATTGCAAAGACAAGATACTGCATCCTGCTGTACATGGGCTCTGAAGATTGGAACTCAGGTCCTCCTGTTTGCATGCAAGCATATTATCAACCTTCTTACTGTGTGTTTTTAACAACAACAAATAGATCACTGAAGGGCAGTCCCTAGTAGTGTCTATGACACCCTCACAGAGCCTAAGAAATGCCAAGTGGTGTGAGATACAGGTAGACTGGCCTATCCATTTGCCCATCTTTGTGCTGATTTCTGTGCCCCTGGTCTTCCTTCTTCTGGTACATGATGGAGGACAGTCATAGACCACTCACCTCTGGCTCCACTATTGCTTGCAAACTCTGAACAGCTGTGTGCTTTTGTTCTAAGAGCCAAGGAATCAGGGAACTGCAGTAAGCACTAGCACACTTCCTTTGTCTTCTGGCCCTCTCTGGTCGTGTGTGGTTTTTTTTTTTTTTTTTTTTTTTTTTTTGTGTGTGTGTGTGTGTGTGTGTGTGAAGAGATTGAAGAGAATCTCAGGTACCGTTTTTCAGGCGCCATCCACCATTTGGATTTATTTATTTATTATTTTAAGCTAGAATGTCTCATTGGTCTGAAACTTGCCAAGTAGGCCTGGCTGATTGGCCAGAGAGTTCCATGAATCTGCCAGTTAACACCTTCTTGGCACTGGAAAAAGATGTGCCTCCAGGCCTACCTTTTTAATGTGGGTTCTAGGGAATCAAACTCAGTGTTTGTGTTTCTGAGGCAAGCACTTTAGCAACTAAGCTATCACTCTGACCCATCCTCTCTCGTCTTATGGTGTGGGTTTCTGGTTTCTGTTCCACAGGGTGATTTAAGTGTGTCTGTTGAAGAGATACTTCACCACTGAATCATGCGCTCTATGCTGACATTTTGGCTTCTGTAGTCAACCTCTGTGCCTTTGCATCTCCCCTCCTAGAGTGTTACTGGGTCCCCATTTGGTGAAATTTTTGTGGGGCATCCAAAATTGAATATAGTACCGCTTCTACCATTAAGAGAGAAACAGACAGGAAGGCGTATACAGGGGGGTGATGGACGCAGGCTGGGGAGATAGCTCATTTGGTTAAGTGCTTGCCATGCAAGTATGATGAACTGAGTTCAATCTGAGAATCTATATACAAATGACAGGTGTGGTGATACGACCTGCTAAGTCCAGTGCTGGGGAGGTGACACAGACAGACCCCTGGGGCTCACTGGCCGTCAAGTTCAGCTTAATAGGTGAGCTTTGGGCCACTGAAAGATACCCTCTTAAGGCAGGTGGATGATATTCTGGGGATGACAGCTGATGTCTTCTGGCCTTTATATGCATGTGTACACATATGCATGCACTCTTGCCCACAAGCATGTACCAACACTCACAACTACATATACACATGCACACACATCCATTAAAAAAAGACTGAGACACAAGATGCACACATACAAACAATGCCTTTTTCATCTTAGTAACTTCAGGAAAGGCACAAAGAAGCTGATAAATAGAACTGGGGGAAACTGGCTAGAACTTTCTCACTCTGCATGATTATTATTTCTATTAATCATGATAAAACTTCACTGTGTGCTTATGGCATGGCTTAGCTAGCATGGCGCTGAACTCAGATAGGGAGTCTCTATGTCTCCATTGGGAATGACAGGGACCCATACAGCAATGGAAGACAGATTGCCTGAGGAAGAATGGGCTTCATTTTAGTTCCCTGTAGAACCATCTCACAATTGATAAGAGGTTCCTTGATAGAGGTCTTTACCATAACTGCACAGGCCTCTAGTTTTGCATGTTATTCCTTGAACAGGATAACATTTTGCTTAGAAATCAGCTATCCTCACATATTCTTTCTCTTAGATCAGGAATAAAAACAGTAGTCATGCCTTACCAAGTTTTCATTATAACAACTGAGAAGAAACGTAATAAAAGAGGGATGCTCTCAGGAGAAGAACTTGAAAGAGAACTTAATGTATCAACCAAATAGAGGATTTGAACAAAACTGCCTTCTAGCTTATGACTGTTTCAGGCATGGGGGAGGGGAGAGTAAGCAAGGTTGATTAAAACAACTTATCACCTTTACAGAACTTAAGGATGTTGAAGTCTGGGCTAATGGATTATATACCTCTGCCTCCCCAGCTAGGAGAACACAGGAGCAAGGTGACATGGATGGAAATTTCCAAGACAGCACGTTGATCGTCATTCAGCTTTTGTAGCACTTGCGCGTTCCTACAGTTCATGTCTGTTTACCTCAGCCAATGAGAGCACGGCCTCCCTTCTTGTTCTCTTCCTCCTCTCCCACCTTCTCCTCTCTCCTCGCTACCCTCTGTCTCATTCCTCTTAGCCTCCTTCCTCTCCTCCCGTCCCTTTCCCTATCTCTCTCTCTCTCTTCCTTTTCTTTTTAATCTTTTACTTTATTATTTCCAGTGCTGGAACACAACCTTAAAAGTAGCCCTCCTGGGCTCAGTTTAATGATAAAGCCATAGACAAACTCTGTTGCTGACCTTACTACATGAAATACTTGCAACTTGGAATTTTCTTAGTAGTCGTTGGTCATTCCGTTGACAGATGTTTGTGGGATGAATTGAAATTTGTATAGTCCTTGGGTGCCTACAAAATGCTGACATCTTGGATGCTGTGAGGAAGAAAAACATTCTTGCATTCAATTTTCTTATCTATTAGGAAAAAAATATTCCACCAAGCAAAGAGTGAATTGTTTGCTGCTGATGGCAGTGTTAGGTAGATGTCTGATGTGTTTAGTACCTACATAAGTGTCCAGTGGTATGGCAGGAGCTGCTGTAGCGGGACAGGACCAGGATAGTGTGGGGAAAGCAAGGTGTGGTTAACTCTTCTGGCTAAATGTGGGTGGGCTTTGTGGATGAGGGCAGAATGAATGAAGAGGAAATGTGGCAGAAGAAGAAAACCAAGAAGAAACCAAGATACATGGACAGGAGGCAGCAGAGAATGGGAGCTGGCAAGCTGCTTGATGCCTTGCGGGGAGCTGCTGGAAACAGTCCTCCAAGGAAACGCTGGGCCACCAAGGCAAGAAAGACAGTGACTGTGTGTGTGAAGGAACCTGGGTCTCCTCATACAAGGAGGACATCCACGCCCACAAGTCACTACTAGTAGAGTATGCCAGCTCGTGGTGGGAATGAGTTTGAAATGAACACCTTGTCTGTTTCTCTAAGGAGCAGTCCCATGTGCTGTGAGATGATAAGTCCTAGGATGGTCATGGACATCTTTAGTTCTCCCAGTGGAGGGAGCACTGCTCATCTGAAGTCTAAGCCAGGCACCACCTGCACAGCTTAGAACTTATGCTCTAAGTTCTCTAGCTGTGGATGAAAGGAATAACATGCTACGTCATGTTAGGGTGACTTTGACGAGGCTTGGGGTTTATGAGTGCAGTAGAATCAGCCTCTTTGGGGCTTAGGAAACATCTCCCTTAGCATTTGTTTAACATCAACCAAGCGATGGCTCAGGGAATACTCATAAACGAGCAGAAGTTGACAAGGAATCCTGGTGGTATTGGATTAGCCCTAGAACTTTGAGATTGGGCTCAGCCTGGCCAATGGGAAGGGGAAAGCTCCACTCTCTGTGTAGTAAGCCACAGGAATCGCACCTTTGGTACTGTCTTAGTGACAGTCTTCCTGCTCACCAGATCAGAATTTTGGCATTTGGGGAGGGAAGAGGGAGAGGGGAGGCGAGAAAGGAAGAGAGATGGAAGCAGAGACTGGAGGGAAAGAAAGGTGAGCTGTCATGTACAGGAGAGCCTGATCTCATACAGCACACACAGACAGTTCCTGGGAATGATGACTCCTGGTCTGGTTCAGTGCCCTTAGGGTAAAAGCCAATGCGGGGATGTGTAGAGCCCAGTTAGGGAAATGAGACTAAGAAAACTCATGACATCATAGCAGTTGCAGTATTTTCCTTTGTTAAGCATCTATTATGCACCAGACCGAACCAGTCACTTGTATGCTTTTTGATTGTAATGAGTTTAGCCCATGGGATGGGCAATGTTGTAAGTATTCTACAGAAGAGGAAACTGATGTTTAGAGAGGTGGTCAGTGGTCCAGAATCCAGGTTAGCTCTCAAGGTGGAGAGCTGCCTGTGACTGGTTCACCCCAGAGACCTGAGTCTATGACATATTGGATTCCTAGTTGACAATCTGACAGTTAACAGGCAACCACATTGTTGGAAAGTGCCCAGAGTAGATTTGGAATCCAAGTCTATGTGGTTCAAGAACAGCTCTACTGTCAAAAATCAGAGGGAGCATAACACAATCACCAGAATGAATGTAGTGACAGCAAGTGGCCCAGGAAACTGAAGAAAGAATTCACTGTTAGCTTGTACTGATTGAAGAAAGGGCCATGAAACCATGAGGTATGAGCAAAGCCTTGATGATCAACCTAAATTTGAGTGACTGGAAGGGAAAGTGGACAAGTGGAAGGACATCTTATGTCACAGGAGCTTTGCCCTAGTGTCCCCCTTTCCTGGGTTCACTAGGAAGCTGTGTGCCATTGGGCAGCCTTCTCTCTGCCTTCACTTTCTCATTTACAGTGAGGTATGTTTCAAAATACTCCATGCAAAGGATTTTTCAAGCCAGGCCTGGTACACAGTAACTGATTCAATATAAATGAGTTGTAATTACATAAAATCAAAGCACTTTCATGGAGAGCATGGTGGAGAGTTTGGAAGATGGGAGAGGATCACAGTGCTCTGTGACTTGAAGGCGGAGGAGGGATTCTGAACTTCAGTGTTCAGAAGATAATACTGCTTCTCAACCTTAAATGACTGGCGAGTTGATGTCCTTTCTTGCATAGTATGAAACACAACTTTTGCCCTCATGGAAAGACCATGAGCGTCTCAAGCCCATGGACGATTTTCCTGCTTTTGCTTTCATGCAGTCTGCCATTTCTCTGGGGAGGCTGGGTGAGCTGCCGAAATCTAGAGGGACCTTTGCTGAGGGCAGCAAATGCAGGCCAAGCTGTAAGCAAAAGCCCAAACAAACAAAAACTCAATAAAAAGAGGCTGGACCCATAAATAAATCCACAGCCTAGAGGAAGCTAAACTTTATAAAAGCCCTGGAAGAAGGAGAAAACAATGAAGTTAGCTCCATCCCTGTCACTTTAATCCCTGCGCTGAGAGGTGGCTGCAATATCTCGCAGCCCCTTTGCACGTTAATGCCTGAAAAATGCGATAATCGTGTTTGTGAAATTTCCTCTGGAGGCAGCCTATTTGCTGTGATCATTAGCTTGGGATGATGGCATTTGGGGAAATTTTGCAGCTGGGTCAAGATGCCAGCCTTCGTCCCAAATGACACACTAGCATTGAACTCTTAATACTCGGTAAGCATTCTTGAGCCATTGCTCTGAAGTCTTTTATGGGATGGAATCCCATTATTTCCACCACATCTTGACATATCAGATTGTTTAATTATTCCAGACAGTTTCTCTGTTCTTTTGCCCACATCATTTTATATTTCCTTCACTACTACTCTGAGAAGAGTGAAATCCCAAAGATAATTGTGAAGATAAGTGTTACCCAGGAGCTCCGTATAAAGCACAGCAAAGTTCATGCTCCATAACTCAGTGGTATAGTTCTTACCTAGTTTTCATAAGTTTGATTCCCAGGATTGAGAGAAAAGAAAAAGAGACAGCATTTCCCATTTATGCTGTACTCAGAAAGAGGGGAAAATAAAATGGTTCATAAACGGGGGTGAATAGAGGAAGAACTGAAACAAAATTCAATAGAAGCATTTAAAGGACATGTGCTCACTTTAAATATTTTAATTTCATTCTATGTGTGTGAGTATATTGCCTGCATGAATGTAAGGGGACTTGTGTCATGCAATGCCTGTGAAGGTCAGAAGGGGGTATTGAAGTCTCCTGGAACTGTAGTTAAAGACAGTTGTTAGATACTATGTAGGTGCTGGGAATTGAACCTGGAGCCTCTGCAAGAGCAGCCAGTGATTTTAGCCATCTCTCCAGCCCGGAGATATGCTCACTTTAAAACAACGCATCTGTGAAACGTTACTGCTTGCCAAGCAGAAAGATAGAGTGACCTGTTGTTCAAAGTGGGCAACAACGTATGATGGAAAGATAGAACAGCCTTACTGAATGCTCAGCTCCCCACCTGTAACTGTAGAACATCTGGCCTAGCACACAGCTTCTTTAGCCTGAAGTTTCAGCCTCTGTAAAATGGTGGTTATGACATCTATTGGTGGGACCATTTTGAAAAATGATTATTGTCGATCCTGAATGCCTGCAACAGTGCTTGGCATGTTGTAGGTAGTTACTAATTGGTAATTAATGACAGTATCAGGTGGCAATAACTTGTAATGAATTAGGTAACTCATGTTGTCTTTGCAACCTGCTATGCTGTGATAGAATCTTGCTAGGAACTGAAAATTAGATTGATATTGGAATTTGTGGGATAGACCAAGGGGACAGATGTGTGAGCTTTATGCTCATGTGACGACCATCAAAAGCCAACAAATAAGAGGGAAACATGTCCTTGGGGATCACCAGACATAGGGTTATCTTTCCTCCCTGGTTGAGCTCACTGTTTTTGATAACCTTGGCCCCATCCTTGACTATCATCGCCATAGAAACCAGAAGATAGGCACAGACAGCATGAACTCATCTCTCAAAATAATCAGCCCTTGTCAGCAGGACCTGGGTTTGGGGCTAAGAGCTGCTCTTTCTCCTTAAGCAGCTAGCTCTCTAAGAGGTGAATCAGCTCGATTTGTTCAGCCATGGGAGCCCTGACCCACAGAAATCCTGGTCCAAAGAGACCATTGCACTACCAAAGAGAAATTCAAACCATCTTGGGCTTGTTGATACCTGCAAGACATGATTTCCAAAGGAAGCAAAGGGCCTGTGTCTTTTTACCGTTGTGCACTGCTCTGGGTGACAGAACATTTTCTCAAAATCCTATTTTTCTAGGAAATGTTAGGACATTTCCAAGAGCAGGGGATGCTGGGAAAACCCAGCTCTGTTCTTGCTTTTCAGCTTCTGCCTTCTTTCAGGGGACTGAGGTGCTATCAGAGTTTCTTTTATAAGCGAAAAGTAGCCATTCACTTTATACCATGAAAATTGTATGAAATTCAATATTTTTTCCACTCTTCCCACAAGATGTGAAAAATAGCTAAAATCTACACAAAGGCAAATCTCATTTTCTTGGGAACTGAGTTTATATATCCCATTTTTCATCTTGGGGAACATTTTAAAAGTTGAGCCTTCACATCCTACTGATAAAGGAATAAAATAGAATTTCTTTTAACCAACGTCCTTTCTGCCCAGGTTTGATGACGGGTAGGCAAATGGCTACATAGATGGCAAGCACTGGAAAATGTAACCAAGGAGTAGATTCGAGTCTAAATGGAACACTGGAGTTTTTGAGTTAAAGAATGGCTCTCTGAGGGGGCCAGGAAGATGGCTCAGTTGGTACAGTGCCTTTCTTACAAGTATTGAGGCCCTGGTTTCATGCCACAGAACTAATGTAAGAAGCTGGGCATGGTGGTGTGTGGTTATAATGTCAGCAACAGTGAGATGAGATGCAAGGTATAGATAGGTGAATCCCTGGAACTAGTTTGGCCTACTGGTGAAGTTCCAGGCCAATGCCAGACTCTGTCTCAAACAAAATGGTAGGAGATGCTGGAGCAAGGACATCTGAAGTTCTCCTCTGACTTCTACTTGCAGGTTCATACATGTGTATGCATGCATCTATGCATCTCATCATATGTACCCATACACACAAGTGTGTGAACACACACACACACACAGAGAGAACAATTCCTTAGGCTATCGTCTCATGGTTCAGCAGTGTGTCTATAGGAACTCCAGTGGAACTTTTCTCTTTGTTGCTCTGTGCTGATGTACAGCTAGCCAGACTTGCTGAGAAACTCTGTGGTAAAGGAACAGCAAGACTGTGGTTGCCCCCAGAATGAAAACACTTCTCTTTTCCTAATTAGTTCTCCAGCATAGCAGGCAGCATGAGCAGAGAAGAATTAGCCGTTGAAAATTCTGTTTACAGGAGCCTTTTAATCTAAGACAAAGCAAGCTCATTTTCCAGGAACTTGGATCTTCTCCTTCATGTCCCTAAAAGCGTTTGGTACACATACTCATGCAGTGAATGGTTTTGGCACTGGGAATAGATCAGGATGGTGTCCCTGTAGAGGGAGGCCAGGTATGGCTAAGAGAACAACTTTCCAAGCCAGTCTCCAAGGACTGCTGCTCTATCTGGGAGAACATCTTTGTAGTTGTAGGTCGTGAGCATGCTCTGCCAAAACCAGATGAACACATTTGTGTCTTTCCACAATGGCAGAATTTATTGAGTAACAATAAACTCACAAGTTTAGCAGTTTTAATGACAGGAATTCGTTATAAAAATCTGCTTACCTTGGTAGCCTGAAGGGAAGTACAAGTTCTTATTCCAATCTTAGTTACTGATATTAACTCTCAGAGTACATAGCACACAGTGAATATGTCTATATATGTATATATGGGTTAACGTGGCTCCCTGTGGTAAGTGCAGGGTTGTTGGAGAAGTTACAATACAGCCGAGTTCAACAGGCTATGGAAGTAGACTGAGAAAGGCTGCATTGATCAGAAAATGGACCAGACCAGTGTTAGGAGGGAGATGCTCCTGGAGCAGAAAGCTTCAAAGTGAAAGGCTGGACTGGGTCTGGAACAGGAAATGAGGAGAAGGAAAGTGTCACTCAGGTCCATGCCCAGAGGGGTGAACAGGTGGATGGGCAAGCAGTTGAGTAGGCAGGGCACTGAGCTGAGTCGGGAGTCTTCAGTACTTGATGCACATGCCAGACCTCAGGTGATATGTTAGTGTGGGGCCATTGCGGAGTTAGGTGTCCATTACTTTATGGGATCCAGGAAAGGGAGTTACACCCTTCCTTCCATCTGGTGTTTCTAATTAAAGTTTTCGGGCTTGGTTTCCCTGTCATGTTTTAATACCCCATGTGCCCCCAGAGCTTCAGTTCTCCCCAGTAAACTGAAACGCTGGCTTCCTTCTTATTCCCAGGAATAAGTCATATATCAGTCTGTCCTGGGTGGGTGGTGCTTGCAGATGGCACAGTTTCTGGGCCCATGCAGGGACTGTAGTCATCCTCCTTAGAATGGAGTTAAAAGCTGTGTATAAGATGGAGTCTCCCTAAGTCAATGCACAGCCTGAAAAGCTACTGATGCATACAATATGGAGTAACTTAGAGTAGGGTATAGCCTGATCTCAACCCAGGAGTCCTTCCTTCACCCATCCCTTCTTTGCATGGAAGCTGACTTCGGTTTGCTTCTAGGTTGTGACGTTGTTCAAACTTGAGGATATATCAGAATCTCCCCAAATGGGCAAGGCTCTTTAGCCAAGCAGATTTCTGCTTTCTTCTCTTGGGCTCTACTGACTCAGTGCATCTGGATGGGCTCTAGAAGTCAGTACTTTTAAAAAACATTTCAAAAATGGATCATTGTGTATTTCATATAGAACATCTCAATCAGTCTTATGGCTCCCAGTTTATTCTTTGAAGCTTCTTAGAAGATTTCCAATATTGAAAGCATTTCTCTTTCTTCTTTCAGAACTAGCTGTGCCAGAAATGCGATCAATTTCTTGAAGCACCTAACTTGCTTCTATTCTATATTACATTGGCCTAGTTCTGTCTGTACCTCCACGTTTGAAGAAATGGCCTCCTCTCAGCCCCACACTTTCCTAGGTAATGGAGACTTGGACATGAGACAGATTATCAGACCCGAGATGGCCATGTCTCGGTTTTGGATTTATAAGCACTTGGCCTTAACTTTCATGTTTGTAAACAAAGTGTTGATAATTCTCTGACTTGATGTGGGCTGAGGTAAAATAACTCATGTGGAAGTGTCTAGTGCACAGCCCAGCACGTGGAAGGCCTCCTCTGCATCCTTCAGGTGCCTAGTCTCCATCCCAGCCTGCCTCCTGTGGTTCTTGTATGCTGCTGCAGTCACCTGAGGCTGGAGATTCACTAAGAAAAATGTGCCTGGGCCATCACCTGTAGTTGTCCCAGCTTCTTGTAGGCCATGCATCTGAGCTATGCAGCTGGGGTAGAAGGGAGATGTGGTGAGCTGAGGGACTTCACTGTGGTAAGTGCAGAGTTATTGGAGAAGTTACAGTACAGCAGTCATTACTGACTCAAGGAGATAAACTGAAATAGCATGAGTATACTATGACATAAGAGGAGAAAAGAAGAATGTGTGAGGTCGTGGTGGAGAAGAAAGTTAAATAATGTAGCTTCAAGGAATTTAACTGATCTTGTAGTATCTTAGTCCAACTTGGTTTATGATAGCCAGAATTGATTTAAGCCCAAAGGTAACCATGTCTCTGGGCCAGAGCTTAGACTGGCATGTCACCAGGGCAATGAGGCAATCACCACGGACTGGATATTCTATCAGCCAGCTCGTGCTTTTGGATGAATGGCCTCTTGAGCATTAGGGAATATGAATAGCTGGTGGGTTATTTATGTGTGCATGTGTGTGTTGTATGCATGTGTTATAGATGCACATGTCTGTGCAGGCATGCACACTGTGTGTACATGCAGAAGCCAGGGGAGCATGCTGGGTGTCTTGCTTTACCACTTTTCACACTGTTCCTTTGAGACAGGGTCTCTCACTGAGCCTGGAGCTGGGTGGTGGCCAGCAAGCCCTGCTATTCTCCAGCCTCTGCTCCCCATAAACCTTGGTGACAGGTGGGTGCAGTTCCGTTCCTGACTTTTGATGCAGGTGCTGGGATCAGAACTCAGTTCCTCGTGGTGTTGCACAGCAAGTGTTTTTACCCACAGAGCTATCTCCCCAGCCCTGGAAAGTTTTTCAAAGTCTAAACCAATTAATTGTAAAACATAACAAGTTTCATCATATTTTCAAACACGCATATTAAGGTGCTCTGAAGATATTTGTGCCCTCCCCTCAAGGTACTCCCTACCCTTGCAGGTGCTTCCGTTTATGCAGGGAGTGGACTGGCAATGCTTGCTATACTAGAGAAACAGGAGGGCAATGTGGGAAATTTCCAACAAATTACCCTCCCTTCTGTCCCCCACCCCCGTGTGTTTCTATAGACTGTTCTATCCGTTGGCTGATATTCAAGAGATCACATCAAGTAAAGACCACATGGCACAGAAAGAAGAATGACAAGGAAATGAAAAACACAATCTCAACAGGGATCTGCTAAGCTCAGAGCGACAAGAGTGTGTTGTGTACACTACTTGTAACTTATCAATCCTTAAAAATTAGAACTTAATTGCAAACAGTCAGTGGGTGTGACTGTCAGGCATTTCTTTCTTTCTTTTTTTCTTTCTTTCTGTGGATCAGTAAGAAATGTCTTTATTAGTTAAGTGCTGGTATTATGCCTTTGTATGGCACTGCTGGTTACAAAATATCTTTAAAGAATCCTTAAAACCAGGTTCTGCTTCAATTTGGGGAAATAAAATTATTATTAATTTCATCTACAAAACTTGTTTCAAAATATTTGTTTTTTGAGACAGGGTTGCTATGTAGTCCATGCCAATGTCCCACTTTTTTTTTTTCAAGAAAGATTTAACAGGACTGGAGAGATGTCTCAGTGGTTAAGAACACTGGCTGCTCTTGAAGAGGACTGGGGTTTGGTCCCCAGCACCCACATGGCAGCTAACAAACATCCTTAACTCCAATTCCAGGTAACCCAATACTGTCTTCCCCAGGCACTGAATGACACGGGTGCACTTACATACATACAAGCAATACACTCATACACACAAAATGAAAATAATATAGATTAGAAAATGTTTTTTATTTGTAATTATGTTTATTTGTGTGTGTTTGTGCATGCAGGTGCCTTTGGACATTAATAAGGGTCATCGAATGATTGATTCCCTAGAGTTGGAGTTACAGGCAGTTATGAGTCACCTGATGTGGGTACTGGGACCTGAACTCAGGTCCTATGCTAGAGCAGCAAGTACTTTTCATTTATTTTTTTTAAAAATACTTATTTTATTTATTTACAAATATTTGAGTTTTTGTGCATTTCATGTAATACATATTAATCACATTTATGCCCCTCCCCCACCCATATCCTCCTATACCCCAACACTGGATTTCATGCATTCTGTCATATATGTTAAGTCCTATCTGGAAAAGCATTTGTATCCAGATGTCCATCAGTGCAAGTTCATTCCCTGGAGCCTAGTCAGCCTACCTTACAGTCACTCCCTTAAAGAAGATCTACTCTCCCTCACCCAGCAGTAATCAGTTGCCAACAGTTCCTTGGCTAGGGTTGGTACCTGCTGCCCCTTTTCCTGTGGGTTTTTGTTTGATTGTGTTGGCATGGGTCTTGTGCATGCTATGGCCATTGTTGCAAATTCATATGAGCAAGTTCCCAGTGGCCCGAAAGTCTGTTTCCTTATGTTCATGCACTAACCCTGGCTGTTACAATTTTTCCACTCCCTTTTCCACAATGGTCCCTGAGCTGTGAATGCTTGAGGTTTAATATAGGAGTATTATCCAGGGACATAGACTCTGTAGTCTCTTAATTCATTAAAAATGTAGCTAGTTGTGGTCTTCTGTGTGTATAATACTTTGTAGTATGAGAAGCTTTGCTGGTGAGAGTTGAGAGAGGTATCAGCATTCTTTCTGTTGCTGTTCTATGTTCCATGAGCCTTTGATGTAGAGGACTGGGGTTTGGTCCCCCCGCTCCCATTGTAGATACATCACCTAGGGCTGGGCATTTCTCAGACATATATTCTCTGTGTGTGACCAGCTGTGGAAGTCTGTAATCGCCTCCACCTGTTGCAAAAAGAAGCTTCTTTGATGAGTCATATATGGCATGCTTGTCTGTAAATATAAGGATCCATATTTAGCATACAGTAAGAAATTTTATTTGTCTAGGAATATGACAGAAATAGGGTTTTCTCTAAGATCTATGACCTCTCTAGTCATGTGTATATGGTTGTGTTTACAGTGTCATTCATGTACTTCCTCCCATTGAGAGGGCTTTAAATCCAATTAGATAGCTGTTGATTACCCTCTAGATAAAAGTGCCACTACTGCTCCAACAGAGATAGTTTGCTATGGCAGCTGTTGTGGTTATTAGACTTTGGAGCTGGGGTGAACCACTGATTTATTTTCTCCCTTAGTAGCTTGCACAGTATCCTCTAGAACTATGAGAGCTAAACTTCAGGTAGAAGGTTTCTAGGTCAGTTCCAGCTCCATTGCTCCAAGTCATGTGTCTAAAGAGTATCCCGTCTTCAGCAGTAGAGATTTACCTTCAAGTTCTGGGAAGTAACCAGAGACTATGTTGATAGTTTGTGTCATTTGGGGAGTTTCTTGGACTACCCTGGCCAACAACTTATTTCTATTTTTTTTAATGTGTATGAGTATTTTGCCTGCATATATGTAAGTGCACCAGCATCATACAGTGCCTGTGGAG
Source organism: Eospalax fontanierii (assembly GCA_035773235.1). Taxonomy (NCBI): domain Eukaryota; kingdom Metazoa; phylum Chordata; class Mammalia; order Rodentia; family Spalacidae; genus Eospalax; species Eospalax fontanierii. The sequence continues at coordinate 10,872,668 of CM069544.1, read as the reverse complement.
GTCAGAAGAGGGCATTGGGTTCCCTGGAACTGGAGTTACCTACAGTTAATCACCATGTTGGTGCTGTGAACTGAACCTGGGTCCTCTGCAAGAGCAGCTAGTGCTCTTAACCTCTGAGCCATTTCTTTAGCCCCCACTTTTAATTTCTTAATTGTTAATTGATGTAGGAGGGCACATCCCATTGTAAATGGTATCATCCATGGGGAGATGAGCCTGGACAATGTAAATAGCTGAGCAAGCCAGAATGTCACATTCCTCCATGGTCTCTGCTTCAGTTTCTGCTCCAGATTTATGCCTTGAGTTCTTGCCTCAGTGATGGAGATGTAAAATCTAAGATGCGATGTGAGATGTGAGATGAAAGAAACTTCACTCCTCCAGTTGCTGTTTAGTCATGGTGTCAATCACAGCAGCAGGAAGCGAACTAGAACAGCTTGTCTTCCCACCACTGCACAGAAACACTGCCTGGCCAGTGCCATGTCCTTTCACTGAGGGGCCAGGCATTTGCTCCTCTAGGCAAAGGGACTACAGTGGGCCCAGGTGCCCTTTTCCAGGTCTGAGAGAAGTTCTGATGTAGATATGTGCACATACACATTCAGAGGCAGAAAGCTTACTTGGACCTGCAGGGCACTGCAAGGTTATCTGGCGTCTTGTAGCTTGGCACAGGGCTCGTTCAAGACAGTGCTTGCATCTCCCTATGCCCGAGAGGTTGGACTAATCAGTGGCATTTTGCTAATTAAGAAATGAGGGGGCAGAAAGGGAACTTCCCCTCTGGCCCTCTACTCGTACTGTCCGGGGCACCACTTTGAAAGACACCCCATGGAAGCACCATCTGAGCAAAGCTTCAGGCTGTCGGTGAAAAGGCTGGGGACGTTCCTGGTGCCTTTCAGAGTTCTCCATGTGCTCATAGCTGTTCATTAATTTATTCAGTTCTTCACGTTACCCATTGATTGTCTGTCTGCCTGGAATGCTTGCTGGTGTGGGGGACAAGGTGGTGGATAAGGCAGAACAACAAGTTCTGTTTCAAGGAGCCTACGTGCTTACGGCAGAACATGGCCTCCCGAATGAAGAGATGGAGCCAAGAGATTCCCACCCAGTGTTTACCCTGACCCTCAGATACAGGCCAGGCACTGGATCACAAGCATGGTAGCTGCCCATAAATTGATTCTTTATGGTGGGATCAATTTAGTGATTAGTGCTCGTGTGCTCACACCTTCACCTCTGAGCACAGATTTAAAACAAAAAACAAAACAAAACAAAAAACCTGCTTTGGGCTGGTTGGACTGCTCCTGCTGCCCAGGATCCCTGATAAACAGGCTCAGTAAAAAAGCAGCAGAGACTTTCCCCAGCAGGTGGCATTCCAGAAGAAAAACTGTGGGTTCTAAGGTACAGAGAGCCTGTGGCTCTAAGCCCCAAATACTGAGCCAGGTAGAGTGAGGCCAGCTAAGTGAGTATTCATTTTTATTTAGTATTTATGTGATGCTCGGCACCACCGTAGGATTTGTCAGGGATACCAAAGTAGTAGTAATAATAAACAGAAGGAATAATAGTCCAGAAGAAGAGCGAGGCACTTCCACGGTGTAGAACAGTGAGCAGAGGTGGAAGTGGGCAGATGGTCTGTTGTCCTTAGAAGGCCTGTGGACATGACACTGGGTAGCTGGGGAATCCATTGGTGTGACTTATGCTGTGGATCTGACACCCTCTTCTGACCTCTGAGGTTATTGCGCAGCATGGGTACACTTACACGTACGTAGCCAATATACACATAAACCTAAAATAAAAATAATAAGCAAAAATATACAAAGAAGAACAGAGACTGGTGGAAGTAGAAGATCCATGAGAAATCAGTTCTGGTGCTGGGGGTCAAGAAGCTGGGATTTCAAAGGTCACTTGATACTGAAGGAAAATAAGGCACTAATAGTTGTACAGTGACAGGGTCTGATAAGGACTGGGGTCCCCTGCTCTAATGCCCTAGCCTGTGGTTCTTTCTTCCATGGAGGTGCTATCTGTGGAGCTATGAGAAGGTTAGACCAAGCCTGGAGTAGGAAGACTTTGGCTGAGGCTGCTTTAGAATTGCATCTTGGAAGCAACAGGAAGCCAGTGGAGGTTCCTGGTCTTGGAACCATGGTCTAAGAGCGATGCAGTATTGTGGGTAAGCAGCAGTTAATGCTTAAAGTTCTCCTTTGGAAAATTTTCTGCTTCAAACTCACTGCAGGCTTCCCTGTTTTCCTACCTTTGCTCCTGCCTCAAGGTCTCTCCTTTGTCCTTCCTCTCCAGAATTTCCCCCAGGTAGCTGCAAATTTGTTACTCCTTTATTAGGCAGAGAGTGACTTTCCTCATTTCTTTTGGGTCTCGAGTTTTCTCTTGGAATCTTCCTTGTCTCCCTCTGATGTTTCATGAGGCATCTCTCCAGAGTAAGCACTGTGTTCCCCACACAAAGATTTCTCTCTACTTTGTACTCAGCATCAAAGATTGCACCTAAGTCGTGTTACTTGTAAGATCTCTGATCAGAAAAAATCCCAGGATTGCGTTTGCATCATCATTTACCTAAGGCGAGACTCCAGTCTGTAATTTCACCTCCAAGGTGTTATGATTAAGGTTTGGCAACCAAAATCAGGAATGAATTGGTAAAATGGAAATGTGAAGTCACCTACTGTGTACATGCAGGTTCTTAACGGTGGTACTGTCTAGGCTCATGGTACTGTCTCAGGCTTAGACCTTAAGCCACGGATGGAAATGCATGGAGCTATGAGTTGATGAGAATTGTGTAAGTGTGGGGCAGCACAAGGTTGTGTTCTGAGGTCGACAGTGTTGTGTGTGTGCATATGTGTGCGTGTGTGCCTCTTGAGTGTACATGTGTGTTGGTAGATGGTCTTTTGGATTTCTGAATATGTAGATCGGCCAGCATTTCCGGTTACTTACTTAGAGCTACTGCAAAAGCAAAGATGTACTTGGGTCTTGCCGAGCACTCAGACGACATAAGTCCATAGAGGAAAATCCTTGTCTCGTTGCCTCTCTGCATTGGAAACAGCATTGATTCTGGCAAATTTTGCTCTGTCTACAGACATGTTAGTTCTTTGGTAATCAGTGTCTAGGTCTCCTTTGAAAGCCAAGGAGTCACGCTTCACTATTGTTTAATAGAGTTTCAAGGTAATATTAAAAAGTAAAGAGAATATTCCTGTGCTCCTGGATGAAGAAGACTTGCTCACTTCCATTCTGTATTTATTATTTTATTTTATTTTTTGCACATAGACACTGATTATAAAAAATAGCCCCAAGGTTGATAAAAACCAGCCTTCCTCAGCCTTCCTCAGCCTGCTCAGAGAGTTGCCGTTATTTCCAATTATCCAACTCACTGCCTGCTAAAGTATTGCTCCTTCAGCGCCACAGACAAGAGGAATTAGTTACAGAGGCAAATTGCTTTGTTGTGTTTCTCACTTGAGCCATTAATTCTTGTGCAGGGGCGTCCAGCACCGCGCTAGGATCCTTATTCAAAGTGCGAGTGTGCATGAAAGCTCTCTCCCACCTCAGGCACCGCTGAGTGAACTGACCATTCGTCATCCAAACTAGAACCAGGAAAGCTCTCCCCATCAGTCTTTGGTCCAGGCACTCCCACATTTTGACCCACCACAACATCTAATTATTTAACATACCAAATTAACATAAAGCCCCCAAAGCTTTTGGAACTAGGAGTACCCTGTAAGATGGAATGCCCCATGGAATCAGAAAATTTTATCATAGAAATGAGTATTCAGAAGAACCAGGAAGAAGCAGTGCCTTGGCTGTTACTCATGTCTGAGTTTGAGCCCTGCCTCCACCATCTATTATCCATTCAGTTGAATACCTATTCTCATCTGTAAAAGGTGGTTTGGTGTTTATCAGAGAGCAAAGATCAGGTGTTCTAGTTACTTTCTATTGCTGTCATAAAACACTGACCAAAACCAACTTGGGGAGGAAAGAGTTTATTTGGCTTGCTTATGCCTTCCAGTCACCATTCATCATTGAGTGAAGCCAGGATGGCTTAAACAGGAGCCTAGAGATAGGAGCTAGAACATTTACTAGCTTGCTCCCTTGACCTGTGCTCAGTCTGCTTTCTTATATGATCCACCGGGACCTACCCAGGGGTCACACCACGCACAGTGATCTAGTGCTCCCATGTCACTCACCAATAACAAAAATGCCTCACAGATATGCCCACAGGCCAACCAATAGGGGAAATTCCCCAATTGAGGTTTCCTCTTTCCAGGTAGGCCAAATAGACAATGGAAGTTATCCAGCACACCTGGTCAACTAGTGTGTATCACACACGGTCATCAGGATCCGGGACCTACTGGGATCTCAGTTTCCTCCTGTGGTTTGAGTAAACTTTGTTCAATCTAACCCTTGCTTACTGAATGTCTCCTGTAGCCAGGCAGTAAGTGGGGCCTTGGGGATCTAACAACAAATCAGACAAGGTCTCTGTTCTCTGAAGACTGGGAGAACAGACTAAACATGTCAGTTGACACTATAAACTAAAGGAAAAGTGTAGTGAAACTTGTACTTCTTTGGACCAGTTTGACCTTGTGGGAGATCTATCTGTCTTCTGAAGCAGCAAGGTAATAATAACCTGAAGCCCAAATTAGCGTCCTCTTTAGTCAGGACCTTTTGGCCCTTGAGATTTTGTCATTGTCTTGTGATGGGAACTAGAATAAATGCCTTCCCTCACCGAGTGAGGCCCACTACGTGGAATTATTCTTGGTGCTGGCATGTAGTGGTGAATGAACCAATGATCCAGGTTTCATGGAGTGCTCTAAGGCTCTCCCCCATTCTGTGTTGTTTAGTCAGTCTTGAATTTCTAGTATTGTTCCTGTCCATGGTAGTATGGCAGTACTGCTTGGGGCTACCCAACAGTAGGGACTCATGTAGGCAATTAGGTATTTTGCCCTTTGACTATGAACTATAGAAGGAAATGCACAGATTACCAAGGGGTCTTGGAAGGGGTGATTATTACACCACGCAAAAGAATAAACCACCCAGGCACAGGGAAGATATGATGAATGGCTTCCAATATTGGATTATTACAATTCCTTGAAAATAAGCAAAAACCCAGAAGCCAGACAGACTTCTCTTTAGCATTTTACTTTCTTGAATTTGTTTTCTAAACAGCCTCTTTTGTATATTTTAAAAGCAGACCAGGAAGATGTTGCTATTTCGGGTCTTTTGATCTTGACTTTGTCACTAGTTTGCTGTGTGGATACTTGGACCTTTCTTCATGAACTGCCATTGGCGTCTTAGTGTCAGACCTCAGGGCTGCTGGTGGCATGGAAGATAACAGAGCTCACCAGACATATGTATGGACACGAGCGTTTCTTAAATGATATCACCCGGGTGCGGGTGGGGGGCGGCTGCTGTGGACAGTGATTGTCTTTCATTTGTAACTATATCCTTAACTGGCCTGTGCCACAGATTTCCTAAAATCCATGTACGACTGGGAAGTTTCTAGGGTTTATGTGTCAGCCAGGAGAGTCTCTTCCTCTGACTTCCTCCAGTAGGGTAGGTGTGGGCATCTGTCCTCTTCTTCTTCCTCCTCTGCTTTCTGTCTCTTCTTTCCCTGTCCTTCACTTCAGAAACAAATGCAAGAATCCCAGCACTTGGGAAGTGGAAAGAGGTGGATCCCTGATGAGGTACAGTGGCCAGCCAACCCAACCTGCTGGTGAGTTCCAGGCCAATGAGACCTTGTCTCAAGAAAGAAGGTGACTGGCTCCAGAGAAATGACAAGATTGTTTTGGCCTCCACATGCATACACACATATCTGAACACACATATGCACACATACACACACACATACACACACACAGAGTTCAAGCCTTATCTCAATCTCTGAGATGTCTTTATAGTCTCCCTTGGGTGCCTGAGGGTTGACTCTCTATTGTCTGCAGTGGGAGCCTGTGTATAAATGTGACTTTATTAGTTTCTTTTCTTTCATGGCTCACTCTTTCCCTTTAAATGGGGCTTTTTGATATTTTCTTCCAAATAGCCTAGTTGCTTTCAAATCCTTGTCTTGGAGTAAAATTATTTTGGGGGGCAGAACCCAAGCTTAAACTTAACAGACCCATCCCTAGAGGGGAACACAGTAAAGTTCCTGTTTCTGTACCTTCCGAATATGATGTGCCCTCCACAGGCTCATAAGGTGAATGCGGGGACCCAAGTTGGCTGTGCTGCTTGGAGAGGTGGTAGAAACTTTGGGAAATGGGACCATGCTAGAGGAAATCGGTTACAGGGGGCGGGTCTTTGAGGGTTTGTATCTTGCCCTGGCCTCTTCCTCTCTGTGTCTTTCCTCTTCCTGTTTGCCATGAGATGAGCTACTTTGCTCTACTACATGTTCCTCATCATGTTCAGCTTCAACACATGTGTAAGAGTGTAGAGCCAGATGACCCTAGACTGATGCCTCTGAAACTGCGAGCCAGCCTAAATCTGTCCTTCTGTAATTTGTTTCTCTCAGGTACTCATAACAATGACAAAACCTCTGACTAACATCTTCCTATAACTGACTAACAAAATGTTGTGGAACTTGTTTTATGCCAATATATAAATGATATAGGGTGCCATTTGGGGTATGCATATTTAAGCCTTGGTAGTACTTCCAATTTCTTTTATTTTAAATTTCATTTTCTCAACAAATAGACTAGAGATTATTTTTTTAGTTTCTTGTAGCAGGAGGTCATTCAGCCTGGGGCTAGGTAGGTTTTGGGATATAGAAAACCAGAGCTTTGAGGGAATTAGTCATGGATTCAAGTTCAGCCATTTCAACTTCATAACCTTGGATAAATAACTGTGATCCCTGAATTTCAATTTCCTGTGTCTAAAGGGGAGAGAGTTGGGCTTGCAGACCTCAATGAGTATAACATAAAACAGGGGCTATGAAATGCTGTATACAAGATAATTGCTCTGGAAGAGAGTCTCCAACTTAGTTTCTACTCCAGTGCTCTTGGACTGCCAAATAAGTTGCATTATCTACTAGCTTCCTCTCTATTTGCTGGCTTTATCTAGACCTTTTGGAACACAAGTCCCTTTTGGTCTGGAGAGGTCGTACCCCAGGGCAGGTATGTTCTAGTTTCATTCTGTTCCTATAACAAATACCATGACCAAAAGTAACTTAAAGGAGAAAGGGTTTATTTTACTCTGCAGGTTATAGTACATCATTCAGCAAAGTCAGGGCCGGAATGCAACAGGAACCTGTGGCAAAACTTCAGAGGAATGCTGCGTGCTGGCTGGCTCCCTTACAGGCTCATGCTTAGCTAGCTTTCTTCCATAGCCCAGGACCACCTGTCCAGGGGATGGTGCCACCCACTGAGGGATAGGCCTTCCTATGTCAATTAACAATCAAGACAATCCTCTACAGACATACCCACAGGCCAATGCAATCTGGAAAATCCCTCAACTGAGACTCCCTTTTGAGTCTACTCCAGGTTGGTGTCAAATTGACAGTTAAAGTGAGTTAGGACAAGGTGACATTTGAGAGAGTTGTATGGTTTTATTGGATGATAAGGATCTTACCAAGATGGAAGGAGGAAGCACAGCCTTTCTGGTTATTGTTCTAGATATTATAACTCGTCTGGATGGAAGAGAAAGGGACACTGGAAGCACCACTTAGGAGATCTGTTACAGGAGGCCAGGCAGGCACTACAATTGCTTGGCATGAGATGGTTCAACTCTTAGTCCACTGGAATGACTCCTGAGAGAGCCTGACAGTGACAGCCATTTTGTTCCTAAGTCTCCAAGGCCTCGGGTGTACCTAGGACTTCTTCCACTCCTGATCGTTAGAGAAGTTATGCTTTTTATGTTTTATAGTCTTTAAAAATTAAAGCAGAGCCGATAATTAAAAATTGGGAATGTTCATTTGCTGATCTGAATGTTTAGCTTTTGCAAACTGGGAAGATTTGTCAAAGCACAGACTGCAGTATTATGACTTATGATTTCAGAGGTCTCAGGTAGGTACCCAGTCACCTGGAGTCAAGGGGTGACACCTCCTTTTCCAAGCACAGCAGCATTCTGCTACTGTTCAGGCCCATCCTCCGTATCACTCCTCAACACTGAGGCAAGACTCGTTGTTAAAACCATTGTGCTGGTGCCACCATATTATAATTTATTTTTTATTTTTATTTTTTTACCAAAGAAGACTATTTCTCTGTCCATCCAAAGTGAGAAACTGAACCATAGGAGATGAGCATCTTGTTTCAAACATGGAGTAAGCATTTGGGGATGGAACAAAGACTATTCCTGCCTGGCTGCTGCAGGTATCTGAGTGTGCCCGCTCAGCTTTGCAGTTGTAAGAGATCTTAACGGTTTGTTACTGACTGTGATGGAGTCTCACTGGAAGCTTTCCTAGCTCAAAGTGAAGCTTTAGTTTTCTGTGTTTTACAAACACATTCATGGAGAGACAACGAGGTTCTAAAGAGGTCTTACATTTCTTTCCTCCTTGGAAAACCTTAAAGACTTTCATCTCTTTTAGCTACTAAGTTCTAGCAGATAAGTTTAAGGTAGATATTTTGTTATGACTGTGCATGATATACTGTCAAGGGGGCTCTCTCTCTCTGTCTCTCTCTCTCCTTTGTAGAACTAAAGAATGTCTTCTGAATTCTGCAGCAAGGCAAACCTTCTATAGAAATAATAGCCTATTGCTGGCATGGCACCTGCCTTGTAAAAGTTAGCAAGTAATCTTTCAAAATAAATTGTATCTCTGGGTCCATTAGGCTCCCTCTCTGGAAGGATAAACCCTCAGGGCAATCTTCTGGCTATTCATGGTGAAGTCGAAATTTTGACCAATGAGGCCAAAATTGCTTTATTTGTAGAGAGGTGATCCAAAGCAAATGAAAGGAAGCTAATTTAGTAACCAAAATCTAGGCAGTCTAAGTGAAAGGTGGCCTTCAGTATTTGGAAAGACCTTGGAAATGTTTTCTGGGAATACAGTGGGTGCCCTTGGATACCAGGCATTATCCCAGTGTATTAGTTACTTGTCTTGTTGCTGTGACAAAATACACAGTGGAAGCTACTTAAGGAAGGAAGGGTTTCTGGTGGCTCCCAGTTCCAGGATGCAGCCCGCCATGGTGGAGAAGTCATGGTGGTAGGAGCTTGAAGCTGCTGGCACAGTCCATATTTAGTCAGGAAACGGGGACGAATGCTAACGCTCAGCTCGCTTTATCCTTTTTGTTCAGTTCAGGATGCTCCCTGGTGGAGTGGTGCTGCACACAGTTAAGGCAGATCTTTCCACCTAATCCAGGTAATCCCTCATATGCATGGCCAGAGGCTTGTCTCAGAGGTGATTCTGGATCCTGTCACATTGACAATATTAACCATCACAATATACAGTCTCTGGGAATTAGCTAGCAGTTGCTTTGTCTTGAACTTTCTGAAAGGGAGCAAGAAAGACTCTTTTACATAGTCATATTTGTAGCCTGGAAAGCAGATTTGGCCTCTAGTGCAGGGCAAAACTCTATCCAGAAGACAAATGACTCAGGGTGAAAGTCTGTTCAGGACTCAGCTGAGGTGCACAAAAGACAGAGCTGTCTCTTAACCTAGCAGGGGAAGTTCTCAAACGAGTACTGCACAGAAGTCGCCTAGGCCTTTATTAAATGTACTGTTTCCTAGAACTACCTGCTTACATTCTGTTCTGCTAGGTTAGAGGCAGTGCCCAGAATCTGCATTTTACCAAGTCCTACAGAATTCTAGTGCAAATGTACTTCAGATCACAAACTTCTGCTCACTGCTTCTCTAAGCCACTCCATAAAGTGTCTTCAACTAGTTAGGAAAGCACTTAAGGATTTATGAGTGTGTCCTCAAAGTTTGGACTTCAGCATTGCTTCAACAGACAGGCTTATTATTTTGGTTTTAACACAATGGAATTATAAATTATTCATTCCCGGTTGAAAAGAGGAACTCAACTCATCTGGGAGCTGAATGCAGCATGCAGATCACTTACACTGTTTCTACAAAAATGAAATTCAGACTCCATGGAGGTGGAAAGGCTGCCCTTGCTGCCCCCCACCCCCACCCCCGAGAGGGCACTGCCCTTCAAATGGTTATGCTGCAGGCTGAGACTGGCATTCAAAATTACCAGGGACTTCCTCCAGCCCTTCCTACTTTTCCTGTACCTGGACCTTGGGATCATTTATTCCCAAATTCTGGTATACAAACTACCTCCTGGAGATCTGGAGAGCTTGGTAAAAAATGTGAAATTCTGGGCTACCCGGCCAGACTTTCCAGTTCAGAAGGGTGAGATCCAAGAATTCCTACTGAGCATCATTTCACTGCATCTCTGGGGCCACTCTTGGCAAGTCTAGCAGCTTATCTGTGGGGCTTGCAAAGCATAATATCCAGGGCCTACATGCTTTCCTGGGGCTGATGGAAATATGGCAGTCCTGAAAAACTTGTTTTGACTCCAAAAGATGAACAGAAAACTGTAAAATCAAAATTATCTAATAAACATAACATTTCCATACCATTCATTATTAAGTTTAGTCTTCATAAAAATTTCATTACATTTGAAAACAATTTGTAGGCTAGATTTTTTTTTCTCCCACTTCACAAGAACTCCTGCTTATGTATGACAACCATTTCACAAGATGGTAAGAGTCAGAGGACCAGAAACAGCAGCTGCCAAATTGTGTCTTCTGGATATAACAGGGAAGCTACACTCATAGAACTCCATAACATGGTTTCCTAAACAAGACCTGCCTAATGGCAATGCTAGCTGTCATACCACCACGGATGGGGAAATTTCACAAGATCCCACTCTAGGTAATCAATGGCTGCCAAGAGAGGGATGACTGGATTAGTCCAGGGATGGTTTGTCCCTGTCTAATTGGACTGTGGGTTGTCCAATCCCAAGTGCTCAGCCCTAAACACACGCACACAAGAGCACCGCTAAATGGATCAGTAGGGTGTGTGTATGTACACGTGTGTGTATTTATGTATAAATGTAATCATAATAAAGAAGAGTCACAAAACTGAGGAGGTGTGTGGGGGTGTGGGAAGATTTAGAGGAGGAGAAGTGGAAATGATGTAAATACAGTACTCATGTATTAAGTTCTCCAAAACTTAAAAATTTAAAGAAATTTTAAAAAGTTCATCATAAAATGACTAGTAACCAGGTTTTAAGGGCAAACTGGTAAGAAATCCACTTCCAATTATCTGATGGTAAATAATTATATTCACATGTACATTTTATATTATGGGATATATATTATGTTTGATATCTTAGTTGAGAGATATCAACTAAGGGTCTTTCTGAAGAAATGTCCCTCAAGACACATTTAGCATTTTCTTGGTCTTTGGGCCAATGAGTTCATAGTCTTCCATTTCCTTTGAGACAAGGGATCTACATTTTGTAAAGAGAAATTGAAGTGAATTGACTTACCCAAAGACCAACAGCCAGTATGTAACATTCAACTCCAGCAAGACTTAGGACTCCATATCATCAAGGCTCCAACATACCATCAAGGCTCCAACATACTGATGTACCTTGTTTGTCAGAGCCTCATGTATGTTATGAGCTGATCAAGGCAGTAGGAGGAAATTTGAGAGTTTTAACCAAATAAAAATGATTTGCATACCTTGTGTCAGAAAACAGCACACTGACCATAATTTAAACACTTAGCAGGGAATTGGTTTATGAGTCTAAGACTATGGTACCACTGTTCTAGCTGAAGATGAGGAGGGTGGGCTGTGGGACTTTTGTTAGAGAAAACTCTAGATGTGTTTCTCCAGCACATTAAAATTCTGTAATCTTGAGGAGCTAGTCCAATAAATCCAGAGCAAGGCAGTACCTGGATCTTGTCACAAAGGCAGCTTGGTGCTTGAAGGACTCCCAAGTTAGAAAACAAAAGGAAAGCATTCCAGGTAGCTGTGCCTAGAGAACTTTGTCTGACCAGGCTGTGGACCTCTGGGCGTTGGTGTCCTACAGTTGCTACTCATGAGCATCTTGCCATTATTCCTTATGAGGCTGTAAAATGTTTAACAAAGAGGTTGAGGTAGAGAAGTTATCACTGAGGGTTTTTTCCCTATCTGTGAACAATAGGAACTACATCTTCATTGCAGAAAAATGATAGAATGTGAGTAAAGCAGAAAAAACAACTCTCCATCCAGAAGACCTGTCATTACTTTCTTTGTCAATGCCGTATCCAAAGTTCTTTTTTTCTTCTAGGCACCTAATGTGTTCTCTAGAACTTACTTTCACATTGGCAATCTCTTCTGTTATTCCATCCCCATTGTGAACATACGAGACTTCTGGTAGGTCATATTTCCAGAATAATGAGAAGACATTTGACTTCCCAACATATAATGTACTTTTTGACATCTTTTGTAAGCTTGGTCAAGTGGTGAACTCTTTAATAATGCAGTACATTGCTTTGTAATATAAGGAGTCGAGCGAGTGATATATTTTATAGGGGTAAAATGTTCTCATGGCTTAAGAAACATTTAAGGGAAAATATTAGATGGAGAAAGGCCATACATTGTTGTAACCTTATATAATCTGAAAGACTATTGTGGGTGGGTCTCCATCTCCAGCATGGCTGTTGTGCTCCAGCCGTCCCAGAGAATGGAGGACAATCGAACAGGTCCTCAGGTGGCTCAGAATGCAGCGGGAGGAATTCCCGGGATACTGCATTGGTGGGCAGTTTGGTTATTGAGACCAAAACAGGGATTTATATAGAGATGCCTTTCTGGCTGTTACAGAAGGTGGGAAATTTAAAGGTTGGGTCTTTAGGTAAAGGCAGGAAGGTTGTAGGGCTGATGTGGAAATTAGGAATGAGGAAACAAACCCCCAAAACCTGGTTCTGGTCTGGGGTGATCTTTGTGGGGGATAAAGATGAAGCAACTGCTGAGGCCTGCAGTGGCTTCCTGGGATCTAAGTTATTACATCAGGCAGAGAAGACCAGACTCCTACCATCCCTTCAGGGTATCTGGGATTGCTTGGCTTGCTCAAAACCTTTTATGATAGATCCAGACCCCACAGACGATAGTTTGATATAAGAAGGGGAATGCCCTATTCATGGAATTCTGGATTTCTATGGGTCCTCAGTTTGAGAAAGTCTGATTCTCTGAGTCATCCTAAGTAACATAGTTCTTTTCTGGGTGCTCTCACCATACCAGAGTTTATCAAGATTAGGACCCAAGTTCTCCAACTCCCAATGTATTTAGAGTATAGGTCCTCCACAGTCCTTAGCTGGGGCTGGGGGATTTTAGAGGCCATAGGATGTGGACTCTTCCTGGTAGAAGTAAGTAACTAAGGGTAGGTCTTTGAAGGCTATAGTCTTATCCCTAGTTCTGCTTTTCTCTTCTTCTTGGGCCACAGTAGTGTGAAGAGACTCATGCTGTTATGAACTCTGCCATATTTTCCTGCTATGATAGGCTGAGACCTATGATCCAAATAATAAACCTTTCTTCCCTTACATTGTTTCTGACTGGTATTTTATCGTAGCACTGTATGAGTAACTAATACAATAGGTGTCAAGTGCCTAAGCAAAAGGAATGGTCCACTTATCATTGTTCCCGACAAGACCATTTTTATTTGTTAATAACCTAATCTTTAGCAAGCATTTTGTTTCTCTAGCATTATAGAATTCTTCCTAATGCACACAAACATCTAATTAGATACTTTTAGTAAGACTCTCCCTCTTTCCTGTCATCCCTTCTGACCCTGGTCACTATCTCTTATCTTGAAGAGTTGTACACCTTTGGATAGGAAGTAGTCTTAATTTCTTAGAACATCTATTCTTTATTTGTGATTCCTCTTTTTGATGGCTGTGTCTCTGGGATAAAGATTTGTTTTGACCTTTTAATTCTTTAGATTTACTCCCCTGTCTCTTTGGATGACTGATAATGAACTTTTTAGTTTCCATGAACTATTCAAGAAGTCTTTTCATTCCAACTTCATTTTTCATGAGGACTCTTGTTTGACAGTAAATGCTGTCAGATGTGTGTTTGCTCATTCCTCCACTGAAAATTGGGGTCTATGTCCTTCCATCTAAAATGCGAAGATACTTGTGCCTGTTTTGACAATAGAAAACATTGAAAGTACACTTATGAGACATAAAAGGCTACCAGGAACTCTTCCCTGGGTTGCCATGGGAAAGGTCCAAGAGCAATGAGACTGTCATGCAGAGAGGCCCGATTTCTTCCAGGCCACCTTTCACCATTCCAGTCTGGTCTCTAGAGTGAAGGAGTGCCCTCCAAATTGGTTTTTCCAGACTTGTTATTCTAACCTTCTACTCTCCTTATGAGTCATCTCAACAAAGGACTCAAGTCCTGTGCAGTCGAGAAAGGCCAACTGCCGTGCCATGTTCCAGCTCCTGACCCACAGGACCCATGGGCATGAAAACATTACTGCTATACCACTGGACTTTGGGGGTGGTTTGTTACCCAACAATAATTAAATCCTAATCTGGCACCTGGAGGTAGAAAACAACCATAACCCAAACTCCAAATGGTGGGATTGGCTTTGGACACCAGACAGACCTTGAGAAGAGTGGTGCATGCTTGAAGGAAAATGAGGATGGTGCATTGGAAGGTGAAGGAACAGAGAACTTTGTTTTGTAGTACAGGAAAGTGGGACAACATTGTGACCTGTGGTAATATGGAAATCTAGAATGTACTCAATAGTACAACTAAAGAGAATTCCAGTCAGGGTTGAAAGGGCCTCTTGTTTCTTCATTACCTTCAATCAAATGTGGATGGAGAAAGATACATTAAAGAATGAACTGTGCAATATTCAGAGTGGAATTTGGAGGAAAAGGTCCCTGGACAGTCTTTCAGAAGCCATATGTTCTCAGATTGAAAGGAGCCCCATGGGAAAAACTTAAAACAAACCACTGTCAGGAAAATAGATCAAGAAGAAAGGGATGAAACTGTTCCACACTCTCCTGTTCATCAATGGCTTATGATGTTACCTCATAATTTATTGATTTTATTGAATTATTGTGTATTTCATATGAATATCTGAATCAGTCTTAATCAACTTTTGCACCTCTTTTCCCACTGGCATTCCTCATGGCCCGCCAACTGGGATCCATACAGTCTTTCAGCTGTGTTAAGGTCTACTGTCAAGGTTGTGTCCCCAAATGTTCTTCAGTGAACTGAGGTCTAGTCCTCCCTCCCAGAGTCCATTGCTTTAGGAAGACCCCCTCATCCTCACCCAACAGTAATCAGTTCCAATATTTCTTCACCAGAAATTTGGGTCTGCCAGTCTTTTTCCCAGTTCCATGCTGGATTTTTGTCTGCTGTGGTTTGCATGGGTCTTCAGCAGGCTGACATTATTGTTGTAGGTTCATGAGCAGAGGCCCAAGAACTTGTAGGATTCTATTTCCATATGGTCACATATCTCCTCGCTGGCTCTTATAATCTTCCCCCTCTTCCACAATGGCCCCTGAGCCTTGGGTAAGTGAAACTTAATATAAGAGTTCTATTCAGGGACCCACATTCTACAAATTCCTAATCTCCATGCTTTGTCCACTTGTGACCTTTTGTGTTATCGGTCCTCTGTTACATGAGAGAGCTTCATTAATGAGAGTTGAGAGAGCTGAGTGTCCTCTTTACTCCTTGTTCCATGTTGAGTGAACCTTGGGTATAGCGGTTGCATTGTAGATGTGCTACTTAGGCATGGGAAATTTACAATGTGTGTATAATCATTTCTGGTACTCTGTAATAGTGTCCATCTGGTGTAACGGAAGCTTCTTTGATGAGTGGTGACTGGCATACTTGACTGTAAAAATAAGGGTGCACGTTTTGCGCTTAGTAAGAAGTTACATTAGCCTAGGGAGGGAGATGACCTCCTTGAGGATTCCTCTAAGCTCCATGAACTCTTCAGCCATGTTTATTTGGCTATGATTACAGCACCACATGAGTTCCCTCCCATTGAGTAGGCTCTAAGACCAATTTGGTAGCCATTGATTGGCCCCAAGATAAAAATGCCACTACTGCATCAGTGTTAAGTGCTGTGCCAATCATTGATGTGATTATTTGGTCATGAAGCTGGTATTAGGCCATAGATTGATGTTCCCCCTTGACTGCTTGCATAGTGTTCTCCAGAGCTGTGAGAGTTAACTTTCAGAGGAAGTGGCTTCCAGTTCAGTTCCTGTTCCATTGCTCCAAATCTGATCAAGTATGTCCTGTGTTCAGCAATAGTCTTACCTTCAAGTTTGAAGAGACAATCAAGGGCTGTGGCAATAGCCTCTGTAATTTTGGGAGTCTCTTGGAACACCCTGACTAACAACTCAAAGGAAGGTTTTCCTGTCTGGCACTGTTTCTTATTATGTAGCCTTCAGCTATGCAGATGGGCTCATGTAGAGCTATTGCATGTGGAATTTGTCATTAGGTTGTTAGACTAATTTGATTCCCTCTGGTGATTTATACCAGCTAGGCATTAGTTATCTCCCCGCCCCTCTCTAACCCTCTCTGTGCCTTCCTCACTTAGCATGTCCCCATTTTCCCCTTGATAATACCAGTCTCCTCTGGCCCTACCTCTCTTGAGCTCCTTCTTTCCCTTTATCTTGATAGTTCCCTGTATAACCCTCTCTCCTCCCTTCCATTTAAATACCCCCCTGTATCTATTTCTCCCTTAGTAACACCTGTCTCCTATTAGTCTTCTCTCTCAGGTCGTTTCTTTCCCTTTACCTTCTTGCTTCCTTTCCATTTTCCTGGTTCCTGAAGTTACATCAGGATACATACTCATATATAAGGGTTTGGTGCTAGGATCCACAATGAGGAAGAACATATGTCATTTGGTTTTCTGAGTCTGTGTTACTTTACTTAGCACAACAGTTCCTAGTTCCACCCATTTACCTGCAAATGTCATGATTTTGTCTTTACTGCTGAGTATATCTCCATTGTGCAAATGTGCCACATTTTCATTATGGACTTGTCAGTTGAGGGACTTCGATTGCTTCCATCCCTTAGCTATTGTGAAAAGAGCAGCAACAAACATGGATGTATAAGTACCTCTGCAATAAGATGAGTCCTTTGGGTATATGCCAAGGAGTGAAATAACCAGCTGAACTGGTAGATTAACCTTTAGTTTTTAAAGGGTCCTCCATACTGCTTTCCATAGGGGTTGCACAAGTTCATAATTCCACCAGTAGTGAACGAGCATTCCTCTTTCCTTACATCTTCTCTGGCATTTAGTATTATTTATTCTCTTGATCTTAACTGATCTGACTGGGGTAAGATGACATCCTGAAGTGGTTGTAATTTTTATTTCCCTTATTTTTAATGATGATGAACACTTTTTAAAGATGTTCTTAGTTATTTTTATTTCTTCTTTTGAGATTCTCAGCTTAGATCCTTTATATTTTAATTGGGTCAGTTGTTTTCTTGATTCTGTTTTTTGAGTTCTGTATGTATTCTGGATGTTAACCCTCTGTTGGAAGTGTCCTGGTGAAGATTTTCCCCCCACTCTGAGTTTTCTCTTCACTTCCTTGCTCATTTCTTTTGCTGCACAGAAGCTTTTTTGGTTAAATATGATCCAAATTGTGGATTATTGACCATAATTCCTGAGCAACTGAAGTCTGATTTAGAAAGTCGTTTCTTACACCTCTGTCTTATAATGTTACCTCATACTTTCAAATATGAAAAAAAAACTCCTCTTAGATGCCTAAAAATGTTCCACAAAGTCATTAAGAATCCTAATGGTTTTACTTCTCATGGCCTGATCAGAACTCAGAAAAGGGAAGGGTTTATTTCGAAGAGACTGTTGAGTATGCATTCTATGTAATATAGTAGATTTTGAATGGCTCCTAAGAGGCACAGTTTTTAAAGGAATTATATCAGATTTTGATTTAATGAGAAAGAAGTGGTATAAAATGAAAAGACGTTTAGTTCCTCCAAGTTCTCTGCACAGGAGGCATTTAGGGAAATTACTCAGCTTCTAGACTAGAGCAGTCTTAATGGAAAAGGAAGGGTGGCAAGAAGGCAGAGTCATGAACTCCTAAAGAGAGGTTGAAGCCTCCATCAGGGGACTAGTAGCATTAGCCAGCTGGGTTACACGATTGCCACAGACCAGGGACTGGGTCATGTCTGTCTTTAGTTTCCCTAAGCTTTATACCCATTGTTCCTTGATTGTTCCATCATTGAGTTACGTGTCTGTTAGGCTGTTGGGTGTGTACATGGCTGTTCCCCTCCATACTAGGCATCAAACTCAAGCCCTTACTGACTCTAGGTAGGCACTCTACCACTGAGTTATACTCCCAACTAGTCTTTTAAAATAAATTTGCAGATTAAGGAACCCTGGAGTGAAGGCATTGAACTTGAAGAGCTTAATTTGCATTCTTAATTTATATGGTCACAACTCAGACTCTGAGGTGCTATAATGGAGCAGAAGTCTTATGTCTTTGGAGTGGGGGTGATAACTATACTTTGCCTATGAGAAGAATGTGAATAATTTGAGTCCAAAGACCTACAGGGATTAGAAAGTGTCTGAAAAATCTTTTGTTTTTCTTACTCAAAGGTGATGTCTTTGTCTCTTCCTCTGAATCTGACTGAACTTGTGATAACTTTGACAAATAAAGAACAGTAAGAGTAATGGTTCCCAAGGACAAGTCATAAGCATCCACTGTTTCCTTCTCATGCATAGAATACTTTCTCCTGGAGCCTTCAGCTACTACATAAGAACCCTAGTGGGCTGAGATGTCTGGCCATGCTGACAAGGTCACATGGATGCAATCTAGTTGACAATTTCAGTAGAACCTGCCCATCCATTTTCCAGCCCAAGTCTCAAACCTGTGAAGGGAAAGGCGATCATGGAAGGAGATTCCAGACTTCTTGTCAGAGTCAGAACCATTCAAGACTTTTCTGGCCATTCAAGCCTTTACAGCTAAAGACCCAACCATCATAGAACTTCTCTTTTCTTCTTTAACTTAATTCCTAACTCAGAGGCTATGAGGCTTATGTGATTATTTTTATATGTCACTAAACTTTGATGTTATTTATTATGTGTCTAAGGATGGCTAAGGACACCTGAGACAGTGCTGTACCATTGGTTTCGTGTTTTCTTTTCCTGAATATGTTAGACAGAGAAAGCCTGAGGGAAAAAATTTTACCAAAAGAATTCCTTGGAGGAAGTTAGGATATTCCTTTGTGTGGTAATGAGACTTGGTCATTAGAGCAATTTGTGAAATATTGAAGTAGTATTGAATAGTCTCCTAAAAATTCATTTATTTCATCTATTTTATTTATATTTTATGTGTGTGAATGTTTTGCCTGCATGTATACAAGTGCACCACATGTGTGCAATGCCTAGGGAAGCCAGAAGAGGGGGTGTTGGATCCCTGGAACTGGAGTTACAGATGGTTGGTAGCTACTATGATGGTGTTGGGAACTGAACATGGGTCCTCTGCAAAGAGCAGTTAATGCTTTTAAGCTCCAAGCCATCTCTCTGGTCTGTTGGGTGGTCTCCTAATGGTAGGCAAATGTTGCTTTCCAGGTTGAATGTGATGCTAAGGAGGAAGAAGTGGTTTTGGGGTGAATGGTGAGCTCATGAGAAAATCCTTTCCAAATGATTGTAAGGTAGACAATGAATGGTGAGAATCCTATCACTAAGATTTTTTTCTGACAGCATTAAGTGGTGTGGACCACTGCTTTGAGCTAGAATAGAAGAAAGTTTATGAGGCTAACAAATTAAGACCTTCCATGGTGGTTAGTCTTTATTGTCAGCTTGGTTGAATTTAGAATCACCTAGGAGACTGGTGAAGCACAATTCCCGGTATGGAATTCCCAGGGAATTAACTAAGGGAGAAGACCTGCCTTTCATGTGCAGAGCTTTGTCCTATGTACTAGGGGCCTGGATGGAATTAAGAGGAGGAAAGGGAGAGTGGGCTGAGCATGAAAGTCTCCTTTCTCTACTTCTTGTCAAATGTGGTGAAGAGCTTCCTCTACCACACACTCCTGTCCAGATGAAGTACTGTCCAAGTGTGTGGGACTAAATAACAATGGGCTAAAACCTCTAAAAGAGTGAGCCAAGTAAACTTTTCCTCCCATTATTTCTGTCAAATATTTGGCTCCAACATTGAGAAAAAGAACCCATATACTGTCGTAAACTGTGAATCAGAAGTCACCACATGCAAATGAAAGACAAGGTGGAAATTTTATTGCAGCTGGGCTGTCCCTGGGCTCCAGAGGAGTACTCAGAAGCAGCACAGATTCACTGTAGCATCCAGCTTTTATAGGCAAGTACAAAGTGGGTGAAAGTTAGCTTCAAAAATATCCAACTACAATGCCCCCAACTCAAGCAAGCAAGTATGTTCACAGAAGCAGATGTTTGCGATTTAGCCATTGCCTTTGTTCCTGATTAAGACATTCTGTGGTATTTGTTGCCTTTTTTCCTGATATTGTATTTAATCTTGAAGGCCGCAAGAAAATAGTAAGCATAGAATTCACCTTAAGCTTAGCTTGCTCGAAAACAGGATGTCATTACTGTAAAGTGCAGTCTATGGTTTGGTTAGAGACTCTTATCACTTCACAGATGTGGATGGGGTCATTAACAGCGGTTATTTGCTTAAGATGTTTGCAGAAGATGAGATACCCTTCTTTCACACAAGGTGTTTGCATGACAATACCAAATGAAGTTCGCCTGGAATTCTAGTTCACACACTGCCTTCAGATGGAAGGCAAGGAAAATGGAGTCACTCTGATTCCCTACCTGTTACATATATCTTCTTTATAAGTAAACTTGAAGGTTTGGTGGTTTGACTCCATTTTGTATGTTTTTTTTAAAAAATCTTATTTGTTTTACTGTGGCTTCAATATCCTTAAGTAAATTCTGTTGAATCTTTGAGTACCACTATTGACAGCCTCTGATTGGCTGATATGAAACCTACTTTCATGTTGTGTATGTGTGTGTTTCACATATAAGAATATGGTGATTTGAATGAGAATGTCCCCCTTAGGCTTCAAGTATTTGGACATTTTCTCTCTAGTTGGTGGCATCATTTTGGAAGGTCTTGATAGCTATGGCCATGCTGGACATGGCAGGTCACCGAGGGCAGGCTTAGAGCGTTCTTAAGCCTTTCCTGATCTCCAGTTGCCCTCTGCTTCCTGTGGCTGCTTGAGGATAGGAATACTTAGTTGCTGTGTCTGCTCTGGCCACCTCTGCTGCCATGCCATTCCGCCATGATGGACTCTTGCTCCTTTGGAACCATAAGCTAAATTAACTTTTCCTTTTGTAAGTTCCCTTGGTCAGTGTTTCCATCTCAGCAACAGAAAAGTAACTAAATAGTAATTGATACCAACCAGTGGTCTATTGGCTGTGAAGAACCTGACCATATGGGTTTTTGGAGGAATGTGGAAGACTTTGGAAGTAAGTTTGGGCTAGAAAAGCAGTTGAGGGCTATAAGCAGAGCCATTCTAATAGGAGCCTGGAATCAAGCAGTGCTGAGAACATTGTAGTTTCAGAAGGAAATAAGGACTTAAGCAGCAATTGGGATATTTTGACAGTCTGGCTGGAGTCTATCCACAGCCAAAAAGCTTGCCTGAGGCTAAGTTGAAAAGCAATCTACTAATTTCTTCGTGTGAGGATTTTTCAAGGCCGCCTAATGTAGAAATGGTGGCTTGACTATTAATGGTGAATATTGTGCAGATCTACAGTGACAAAGAGCAAATGGGGCAGAAAGAAATGCAGAATGTAGAGTTTGGATTGAAAAAGAGCACTGGGAAGATTAATATTGGAGCCAAGGTATGTTCTGAAGGAGAGGATCCCTTTGGTAGGATATTAAAGTGATTAAGGAGAGGCCTAGAGATTTTCACTTAAACAATACAGTGCCTCCCGGGCAAGACCACACCAAGTTAAGCCTCCAACTTGTGAAAGGAAAATGCTGCAGAGGTTTTCTACTAGAAAGCCATTGAAGAGAAAAAGCTTTGAAAGTGGTTGAAGTAGACTGGGGTCCATCCCAAACCTGCAGCCAAACTTGGCAGTATCCTTAACCTGGTGCTGGCTTTACAGGCATGAAAGATACAAGAATGAAGGGCTTTGGTTCTTTCTCTGCAGTTCGGAGAGCTGTCCAGGCTAGGAAGCATGCAGCAGGAGCATCCCTGAGTAACAAAGGCCCTGACAGGCCAAAAGCCTTGATAGGCCATTTCATGAAGCTGTGAAGGTGAAGCCTGATTGGCAATGGAGACTCCAAGAAGATGCTCATGATGCTGGAGCTGTGAGACATCTGCCAAGGAGAGCTGCATACAAGGAGTGGTACCAGCCCAAGAGAGAGATGTTTGCAAGCTGGGGAGGCTAAGCCATCTAAGACCTTTGGAAATAAAGTCCCAGAAGTCCAACATGGAATTACTAGAACTGGTGTTTGCCCTGCTGGTTTTTGATCTTGTTTTGGTCCAGAATTTCCTCACCATGCCTCAATTTCTCCCTTTTGGAATGGGAATGTGTATTTGGTTCTACTGTATTTTGGGAATATATAATTAGTCTTTGATTTTTCAGAGTTAAGAAGTTGCCCTGAGTCTCAGAAGAGACTTTTGATACTGTTGAGAATGATAAAGACTATGGGACTTTTAAGGTTGGAATAAATGCATTTTGCATTTTATATAGTCATGAGCCTATGGGGACCAGGGAGTGGAATGTGGTGGTTTGAATGAGAATGTCCCCATAGGCTCCAAGTATTTGGACATTTTGTCTTCAGTTGGTTGTCTCCAGTTGGGAGGTCTTGGTAAGTGTGGCCATGCTGCAGGAAGCACGTCAGTTGGGGTGAGCTTAGAGAGTTCTTAAGCCTTTCCAGATCTCCAGTAACTCTCTGCTTCCTGGGCCTGCTTGACGATGTGAATGCTTAGCTGTTGTGTCTCCGTTGCCGTGCCTCCCCACCATGATGGACTCTTGCCCGTTTGGAACCATAAACTAAATAAACTTCCTTTTATAGGTTTCCTTGATCAGTGTTTCTATCACAGCAACAGAAAAATGACTAATACAAAGAGAAAACGTGAGTCTGGCTTATTTCATTTAAAAGTATGATCTCTATTTTTATCCATTTTTCCTTCAAAAGATACTGTCATTATTCTTTACAGTGTCATAACATTCCATGGTGTATATTTGCCAAATTTTCATTATTCATTCATCTGTTAATGGATAACTATACCAGTTCCATATATTAGCTATTGCAGACAGTTCAGCAGTTAGCATACATATGCAAATATCTCTGTTGTTGGTATAAAGGCATATATTCCTTTGGATATATACCTAAGATTGATAAATCTGGCTCATATGGTACATTTTTTTTTGAGGAACTTTTGAATTCCATAGTGCCTAAATCAGTTGCATTAAATTTAAGTGCTTCCTTTGTCCTTCTCTTCGCTGGTATCTATTGTCATTTGTTTTCTTGATACTGGCCATTCTGACTCAGGTAAGGAGGAATCTCAAAGCAGTTTTGATGTGCATTTATGGGATGATTAGGAGGCTGATCTATGTTTTAAATATTTATCACCCAGTTGTACATCTTCTTTTGACAACTGTCCAACTCATTTGTCTGCTTATGGATTAGATAATTTGGGAACAGTGTTGTTTAATTTGAGTTTTTATTGATCCTAGATATTAATACTATATCAAATTTCTAGTTGTCAAAGGTTTTTCCCATATTTCCCATTCACTCTGATAAAAAGCAGAAGCATTTGAATTTCATGTAATCCCATTTATCAAGTCTTGTGAATATTTCTTCTGTTACTGTAGTCAAAGCCCTTGCTTATTCCTATATCTTAAAGTGTTTTCTTCTAGCAGTTTAAGAATTTCACATCTTATATTAAGTTCTTGAACAAGTTTGAATTGATTTTTATTTTACAGGATGAGAGACACAGATCTAATTTCATTCTTCTACACGTGGAAATCCAGTTTTCCTAATATTATTGTTAAAGGGACTATCTTTCCTCTAATACATTCCTTAAAAGATTTTGTCAAAAGTTAGGTAGCTATATCTGTGTATGTTTTTTTTCCTGTGAGCTCTTTTTTTACTACATTTCCTGCACAGGTCCATTTTGTGCCAGTAACTTCTGTCTCTGTAATATAACTTTGAGAGCAGGTATTAAGAAATCTCCAGCATTGCTCTTTCTATTTCGGTGGAGAATGTCATTGAAATTTTGATGACAATCAATTGTATTGCATCTATAGATCATTTTAGTAATATATCCATTTTACAAAACAAATTCTGCTGATTTATGAGCATGGAAAAAATTTCTGCTTTATAACATCTTCAGTTTCATTTCCAGTTTTAAAGTTACCATTCTATAGGTCTTTGATTTTATTGGTTGAGTTTTTTTTTCTGAGGTATTTTTTTGAGGCTATTATGAATTTTTTTTCTATTCCTTTTGAAGTCAGTTCATTACAGGTATACAGGAAAGCTACTGGTTTGTATGCTGATTTGGTGTAGTGCAAAGTGTTTTTCATATATATGCATGCTCTTATAGAATTGTTACTGTTTTAAACTATAAGAACATGTCTGAAAATTGGGATGATTTGAGTTCTTCCTTTCCTATTTGTATCCCTTTATTACCTCACTTTTAGGGTAATGATGGCTACAGATTTATCACAACAGCCTTATTATGTTGAGATATATTCCTTAAAACCCTATTTTCTTGAGACCTTTTTATCATGAAAGAACTTTGTCAAAAGCCATTTCTTCATCTATTGAGTCCATGTGATTTCTGCCCTTAAGTCTATTTTTGTGCTGTGTTACATTTGCTGATTCACATATGTTAAATAAGCCTTTCATCCCTGGAATGAAACCAATTTGCTCACAATGCATGATGTTCTTAATAGGTTCTTTAGCTCAATCTGTAAGTTAATTCTTTTTAAATCTGTCCCTCTCTTTTTTTTTTTTATCTGTAATACTAATGTGGGTCTTCTCTCTCTTTAAGTGATTTCACTAGGTGTCTGTTGGTCTTGCTTAGTTTTCGAAAGACACAGCTTTTTGTTTCATTGATCTTATGTGTGGTTCTTTTAATCTGTTATTTTGTTTAGTTTAATGTTGACTTTACCTAATAGCAGAATAACTATACCAACTTGTTTTCAGGTTTTGTTTACTTGGTAAATTAGCTTCTATCCTTTGGAAAGAGGGGGTGGGAGAGAGGAAGAGAGAGGAAGAGAGAGGGGGGAATATGAGAGCGAGACTGAGAGTAGAGGCACGTGGCAGTACTCACTTGTGGAGGTCAGAGGACAACTAATGGAGTCTGTTATTTCCTTCTACCATGTGGGTCCCGGGGATCTGGTTGTCAGGGTGGCAGCAGGTGCCTTTATTTGCTGTGCCATCCTGCATGCTCTGCAAGTAGTTTTACTGAGAATTTCTACATCTATGTTCATCTAGGAAATAGTCCCTCGTTTTCCTTTCCATTGTGTGTTCATCAAGTTTTAGTATCAGGGAACTACTGGCTTCACAGAATATGCTTGGTAGCATTCCTTCCCTTGTATTTTATGGAACAACTTGCGATGCGTTACTGTTAGCTGCTCTTTAAAGTTTTAGCATAATTTGGCAGTAATTCTGTCTGATCTTTGGGCTTTTTTATGTTGGAAGACACTTATTACTGATTCAATCTTGTTGCTTATTATGGATCTCTTTGCGATATATATATATATATATACACACACACATATATATACACACACACATATATGTGTATATATATATATGCTTTATTAATTTCAGCTGGTTATATATGTCTAGGAGTTTAGATTTCTTTCAGATTATACATTAAAATATATGTATATATATGTATATAAATATATCTATATAAAGTTTCAAAATACTTAGTAATTTATCTGCTGGATTTCATGGCAATCTGTTGTAATTTCTCTAGAGTAAAGACCTTTTTGGTTTACATGTATTTGTATATTTTCTGTGTTTATTTCTTGCTGTTGATTTTAGTGTGATTAGTGCTATTGAACTGTGTTCTGATAAGATACAAGGAATTCTTTGATTCTTTTGCATTTAAGACTTATTTTGGGGGACTAGAATATGATCTATTTTGGAGAAGTTTCCACTGACTTTTGAAAAGAATTTGTATTATCTGTATGTTGGAGGGTCTATTTTGTAGATCTGTTGAGTCCATTTGATCTATGACACAGTTTAACTCTGAATTTTCCTTGTTGAATTTTCATTTAGATAGCCTCTATATACATGAAAGTGAGGCATTAAAGTCACACAGCATTACAGTATCAGGAACTATGACCTTTTTATGTCCCCTAATGGTTATTTTATGGAATTAAGAGTGCCAATGTTCAGTGTTTATATTTGCAATTGTTATACCTTCTTGATGGAGTGCTTCCTTTATGACTATGTAGTGGCCTTCTTTATCTCTTCTGACTAACTTTATTTTAAGGTTGACTGAATCTGATATCAGAATAGTTATGTCTACTTGTTAGTTTCTGTTTGTTTGGCTAACTAACTTCCATCCTTGACTTTCAGCGTATGAATGTGTTTGTCAGATAGGTATGTTCTTGGGGAAAACAGTCAGCTGGAGCTTGTTTTTTGAGACATAGTCTCCCTGGAGTATTAGCTGGCCTTGATTTCACAGAGATTTATATGTTTCTGCCTCCTGAGTGCTGGGATTAAAGGCATGCACCACCATACCCAGCTGGAGCTTGTTTAATATCAACAACTAGTCTGTGTCTTGAAGAGTTTTCGCCATTTACATTTAAGTTTATTACTGAGAGAAATTTGGTAATTTCTGTGGTTTTGTTGATTGTTTTTCTGGTTGTTTGGATTATTATTTGTTCCTTTCTTTCTCTCCGGTTAGAATTAGAGGCTTGCTTGCTTTTGGGTGGGAGACATGATGGAGTCTTCCTGGTTCCTTTTGTTCATCTATTTCCATTATGAAATTTGTTCTCCCCTGTACTCTTAGATTGTGAGTGTCTTTTCCTCTGTGTTTAGGCTTCCGTTAATTATCTTTTGTGGTGCTGACTGTTGATCACGGATCACTTTAGTTTGTGCTCATCTTGAAATGTGTTCATTTCTCCATTCATTTGAAAAGATTGCCTTGCCGTGTTTTGTAACCTTGGTTGCCAGTTTTTGACTTTCAGGGTTCAAGTGCATCACGTCATGCTTTCCTGGTTTTCAGCGCTGTGGCTGAGAGGCCTGATGCTATGTGTTTGCCTTTGTAGGTGAGCAGGCATTTTTTTTCTCTCATGGCCTTTAATATTATTTCTTTGCTTCATAGTTTTCAAATTTTGAGTATAGCACG
Source organism: Eospalax fontanierii (assembly GCA_035773235.1). NCBI lineage: Eukaryota > Metazoa > Chordata > Mammalia > Rodentia > Spalacidae > Eospalax > Eospalax fontanierii. The sequence continues at coordinate 10,845,485 of CM069544.1, read as the reverse complement.
GATAAGTTGTCTGGTCAAGTTTCTCTGGGGGTTCTAAATGACTCTGTGTTTGGATGTCCATTTTTCCCCTTCTAGATTGGGAGACTTCCACTCTAATTTCATTGAATAGGTGATAGTCTATGCCTTATTTATTTATTTTAATCTCAACTCCTACCCCATGGATTCTTGGATTTTGGTCTCTTGATTATATCCTAACATTCTTTGAGGTTGTGATCTTCAGTGTTTTCATTTATGTTTGAACGCAACATGCCCCTTCCCTCTCTCTTCGTTGGCGTGATCTTGTCTGACTCATTTCTAGCATTTCTATTGTTTTCAGAATCTCAATTTTTTTTTCTGAAAAATTTTCCATTGTGAATTTTTCATCCGTATGGCTGACCTTTTTATTTGCTTCGTTGAATAAGACTGATCATTACATCACGTATGGATTTCCTTATTCCACTGACCTCTTTGTTTGAGTGATTATACATTTTACAAACTAGGATTCTTAAATTTTGTTTCTGGTATTTCATTTATTTCATTGTGTTCTGTTTTAGTTACTTTGAGCATTTATAGATGTTGCAGGGTCTTGTTTTCATTTTTTCTTTCCTTTACTGTATTTTACATTTGTTGGGATGGATGAAACCTCGAGGTATTTCATTTTTCCAATTCTTTTTGCTTATTTGGTTTCTTTTATTTGAGTCTTTTTTTGTGCATAATCTTCCCTTGGATTTGTGATCCTCACAATTAACTAAGGTGGTGAGGGACCAGATAGTAACAGAAATAATGATTTGACACCAAGTACTAACATGTAGTAAAATGCACTTGTATTCTATAATTATAGCCCAATGCAATTTAGAAACAGAGAATGAAATAGAATATGTTTAATTATTTGTTTATATTTGGTCTTGCTGTCTTACTGTGGGCTTGTCTGAAACTCAGTATATAGCCAGACTGGTCTTAAACTCGGGGCAAGCGTCCTTGCCCCAGTCTCCCAAATGTTACGATTAAAGGCATGAGCCACCTCTCCCAGCTTAGTTTAAATATTTTGAAGCCAAAGATAATTATTAAGAAGTAAAAAGAGAATAGGGAAAGTGAAAAAGAGGGAATGAAGTAGGAATGAAGAGGAAGTTTGAGAATTAGAGGTATGGGAGGTGATGGAGAAAATACCACAGAACAGGCACAGAGAAAGCAATAGCAGTCAGGAAGCTGATTCAAGCACGAGTAAAGATGAAACCAAGCACCTGAGACGTAAAAGTGAAAATCCAGAAGAAAATGAAATAAAGTAGAATACAATATATTGTAATACTAGTCAATATTCTTAGTTGGGATAAGGTGTTTCCCCCAACCCCTAAGTTGTCTTTCTCAGCTGCCTCTGCAGGTAGAAGCTGTAGTTCAAAACAAGTTAGTTCACAGTGTTTTCCCTGCTCAGTGAGGTTCCTACACAAGAACCTGCTCTATACAGGAGTTCCCCAGTCCTCGGTGTGGTTGCCTCACCTAGGACCTTTCCCTCCCACCCTCACCTGCAGCCTTCTCAGCAGCCTCACACAGACTCTGGGTGTTTTCCCACGAGGAATACACAGTTCTCACCTGTGTATATTTGTGCCATGGATTTTATGGCAGGTTCAGCTCATTGCTCATATTTTCTTGGTTGCTTCCTTTGTCAATGGAGGATGTTGGGTTCAAGAGGTTTTGGAGTGTGATAATGACCAATGTTCTGCTTTCCTTGATGATAAGGTGTCACCCTTGAATGGTTTCAGTCTGGGATGAAGGAAGGGACAGCATATGATGAGTCCGTTCTGAACTTCTGCTTCTTGGCCCCATGTTGACTTCTGTCTTTGTAGAAATGCTTCTGGATATCATCTTCTTTTGATAGCGACTTCATTGGGATTGGTTCTTCATTTACCTGGTGGGGATAGTTTGTTCTTGAGGAGAAATTTAGACTAACGAATATACACAGTTAAATTGGTTCTGTTCAATTGATTTGTCCTGTATTTAGTTGAAAAGTACCAGACCTTGTGGTAGGCATTGCTTTAACAAAGAAAGAAATGGTTTGATCTTTAAATTATTACATGGTAGTAAAGTTTAAAAAGTCCCTCTAAGCTTAGTTCTTTCCTTTGTTTGTAGTAACACCTATTTTATAGTTGTAGAGACTTCCTTTCTTTTATAAGCTTTAGAATTCTTTATTGGAATTCAAAGAAAAATTCTCAGGGAGGGCAAGCTGCAAATCTCAGCACCTGCCCTTAGGAAGAAAATGGAGGGGAGAAGAAAAAACAAAACAAAAAGACAAAGCCATGCCTGTTTGGAGCTGGCATGGAGAACAGACCTGTGATGGACTAGTAGCCACATCCCAGAGAGGAGAGGGGAGCCTTGGAGAAGACAGTAAAGAAATAGAAGGTGTTGGGGCAGCCGAGAGCTCCAGGGAAAGCATGGCTAGAAAAGACATATGAAGACAATATTTTCATGTTTACTACTGTATCGGGACAAGAGTGGCTTTCCTCAGTCACCTACTAATTCAACAAACTTTCGCTGCATACCTGTCCAGTAGTTATCATGTTTTGATGGTTAATACTGTCAATTTGAAAGTATCTAAAATCATCTAGGATTCAAATCTCTGGGTCTATCTGAGGGAGTTTCCAGATTAGATTAAAGGAGACAAGAAGACCCACCTTACCTGTGAGTAACACCATCTCATGGCTGGGGTTCCATACTGAACTAAGAGAAAGTGAGCTAAGGACCAGCTCTTACTACTGTGCTTCCTCACCATGGCACATGCAGTGAGGCCAGCTGCCTCCTGCTCCTGACACCACAACTTCCCTGCCATGATGGACTGTACCCACAAACCATGAGTCAAATAAACCTTTCCTTTCTTAAATTGCGTTGGTCAGTTATTTTGTCCCAACAATGAGTAAAGTAACTACAGTACATGTCCTAGAAGGAGTGCATGCAAGAGTGATAGCTGGTGTTAACCTTCCTATATGGTTTGACTCTGTCCCTTTAAGTCCTAGGAGGGCAAGGTTCTTTGGTTTCTCTTACTGATTTATTTATTCAGAGGATTTCTACCTGGATAAGGCTAGGAAGAGATTCCCTTGCTGAGTTCAGCATGTGGGGGTGTTCAGGGTTAGGGTTCTCAGTGGTGGGTATGGAGACAAGTATATAAAGTCCATATTCTGTCCTCACTTTCTGCCATCTGATCTCAGCACCTCTTGACATAAAATATAGTCCCGTAGTATGCCTTCCTTTAATCAAGGAAGATTTACTACTGTTTTTCAGGTAGTTTCAAGCCAGTGTCAGCAGCTCCTGACTTGTACCTTTGGTAGCTGGAGTATGTTTTGCTCCCAGGAGAGGCAAAACACCCTCCCTGCCCATAATAACTTCATTGAGAATGATTTGGGCTGGGGTACAGGGACAATAAGAAGTTTAAACATCTTCCTTGGAAGATGGACATCCAGCTTAAGCAAATTCCTCGGAGAGAGCGCCCTCAGGGGTCCCTGCAGAATCCTGCCAGCCCTCTTGTTCTTTCCCAGAGTAGGTGCCCTATATTTGCTGGTTTGACATGGCTTGAGGAATTTACTTAGAGGGCTAAATAGATATACCTTATGTTTGTTTCTGTAAATGATAATATTTTGTGTTCAGAAACTTTACAGGGTTACAGGAAGTCCCTGGGCAGGGTGTTTGCTGTGTTCCTGCTTAGCAATATGTCTCTGTAGCCATGTGTGAGGTAACCCTAGGATGCTCTAAATGAGACTTCAAGGCAAATTGACAAATGGTACGCCTGTAAGTGGTCCAATATTATTTTGACTGTCACTGAGGCAGTCTTGTTAGAAACTGCTGGACATGAAAATTGAGCTAGGGGCATGGCGGGGGGAAGTGGTGAGCTTGTACTTCCTAGGTTTGGCTGCAGAACAGAGAAATGACCCCTTTTTTATTGACCATTCCACCTAGACCATCCCATTCCTGTTGTACTGGCCAGTGGTCATCTGCTGTAATTTCTACTTTACATGGCCACTCTGTAACCTTGTTCTTTTTGATCCATTTTCAAGTTATGTAAGCTGGATAAATCCGCCATTACAAAACCATTTGCATACTTTGTCTTCTATCTTTAAAAAAAGCCTGACAGAAGCAGGATGGTAGATGATCTTGTTCTCTCAGTGAAACTGGAGTAGGCATAAACAAAACCCTAAAAGTTTGCACACTGACAGAGTTACAGCTGTAATAAATACTGTCAAGCTGAGGCAATCCCATGATACCCTGTGATTAATGCTCCCCCAGGAGAATAAGTAAGTCTTCCTGCTGGCAGTATCCGTTCCCATGATGCTACGAGGGAACACTGAGAAAGGAGATGTGTCTCAGTGTTCTTAGAGGAGAGGATGTAAAAGTTTCTCCTGAAAGTGTTCTTTTCTTTCAATATGGACTGGCCAAGGCTGGAATGACACTAGCTGATTCCCATGTTATGAAGAAAATGAGGTATATTACCACTGTTGACTTGAGTGTTTAGGGGAGTTAAAACACACCATCTTCACTAGATGTTCTTGTTACATTTAAGTGCTTTGAGATAACTTTTCTCACTCATAAGGAAGTTCACCTCTAAGCTGCATTTACTAATAGTGTTTTACACTGTTATATTGGGCTATCTCTACTCCAATGTACACTCAACATTGCGATTATAGATTTGTAAATAGTTCAGGGTCAGACAAACTATCATTTAATGTATACCTCAGAATGTATATATCAATTATAATTTTATACATAGATGGAGGGAAGATTTTAATATCTGTGTCAGTGATGGATCAATGGTTAGAAACTGGAGTTGGGAGTAAAATTGATTAAAGAATTTAAAAAAATCTTAAAAAATTACACACCAAAAAAAAATCCCTAAAACTGCCTATCAATAAATTGGCAAATGAACTGACCAGGCAGTTCTCAAAAGAAGCACGAATGTCAATACGTATTTTTTTAAAGTTTCCAGCATCCTTAACCATCAGAAAGATGCAAATTAAACTACTTGAAAGTCCATTTCAGTCCAGTCTGAGTGGCTATCATCAGTAAAACGAATAATGATGCAGGGAGCAACAAGGATGCAGGGACAAAGGATGCTTACTCACTGAACGTGGATGTGCACACTGGAGTAGCCTCTCTGGAAGTCATTGGGGATGCTTAACAGACCACATGAGTTCCACTATTATATAGTATATATTATATCCCTTACGATTATATTTTTAATCAGGTCACAAGGTAATAGGTTTCCGTATGGCTTTTTCCTGTTAACGCTCCTCACCCCCTCTCCCCGCATCCTCCCCTCCCCCTCCCCCCATCCTCCCCTGCACATCCATGGTTAACCCTTCCCCTCCAGTATTCTACCTATTTTCATTTGGCCTAGAATCTACTATTCCTCTTTTCCTAGGGCAGCCCCTTTCTCAAAAAACGGTTCCTTTTTGACTTCCTGGCTTGCACTTGTGCTCCAAGTTAAATACTTGAAACTGGGATCTACACACAAGACAGAATGTGTGATATTTGTCCTTATGGGCCTGATTTACCCCACTCAGTATAATTTTTTTCAGTTCCATCCATTTATCTGAAAATGGCATGATTTGACTTCTCTTTACCAATGAATAGAATTCTGTTGTGTATATGTGACATATTTTCCTTACCCATTAGCTGGTGGGCATCGAGGTTGATTGTATTTCCTAGCTATTGAAGTATCTCTTTAGTAGGATATAGAATTCTTTGGGCATATGCCTAGGAAGGGTGCAGCTAGCTTATATGGCAGTTGTTTTGAGAAATCTGCAGACTGATTTCCAAACATTTCTAAAACAGTGAATAAGGGTTCCCCTTGCCTAACATCCATGACAACATGCATTGTTTTTGGTATTCTTGATGATAGCCATTCAGAGTATGGTGAGTTTGAATCTTAAAATAGTTTTAATCTTCTTTTCCCTGATGGATACGTATATTGACCACTTTAAAAATGTTATTAGCCATTTGTATTTTTTAAAAGAACATTTTGTTCAGTTCTATAGCCAGTTTTTAAACTGAGTTTATTTTCTTAATGATTAGTTTCTTGAGTTTGTTGTTTATTCTGGACACTAATCCACTGTCAGATGAATAACTGGCAATGGTTTTTTCCCCAGCCTGTGGGGACGCCTCTTCACCTGCTTCACAGTTTGCTTTGCTATATTTTAGTCTTAGGAGGTCCCATTTGTCAATTAATGCCTGTGCTACTAAGCACATCCATTCCTGTACCTATAAATTGAAGAGTACTCCATACTTTTCCCAGTTTTATGGTGTCAGTTCTCATGTTGAGGGCCTTGATCTATTTGGAGATGAGTTTTGTGCAGGGTGAAAGATAAGGACCCAGTTTCATTTTTCTGAATGCTTGATTCCAATTTTTGTTTTTGTTTTTTTTAGAAAGTGCACGAAGTTGGAGGTAGACATGTTGGGAGATTCTGCAGGAAGTTAGGAGGGAGTTAGGTGGTATGTTAGTTACTTTTCTGTTGCTGTGATAAAATACCATGACCAAGGCAACTTAAAGTTTATTGGACTCATGGCTCTGGGAGGATGAGTCTATAATGGCAGGGAGAAGCATGGCAGGAATCAGCCAGAGCAGAAAGCTGAGCACCCACATCTTCAACAGGTATAGGAAGGGGAGAGAGAGAGACAGAGACAGAGAGAGAGAAAATGGCATGTGGTTATGAACTCTCAAAGCCCACCCAGAGTGATGTACTTCTTCAGTAAAACTGCACCTTCTAGGGATTCCATGTGGTTCTCAAAACTCTTCCACCAACTGGGGCCAAGTATTCAAATACTTGGAACATATGAGGGACAGTCTCATGCAAACCACCACAAGGGAAAAAGTGGGGTGAATGTGACTGTGCATTGTATACCTGTGTGAAATTCTCACAAGAATAAATTTTTAAAAACTTCATAAATCTACTACCTTCAGTAGTTTGGGACACATTATACTTCAGTGATAGAGAAAAATTTCACCTTAATATCAGGTCTTTTACCAAATGTCTTTAATCCCAGCACTGGGGAGGCAGAAGCATGTGGATCTCTGTGAGTTCAAGGCCAGCCTGGTCTACATAGTGAGTTCCAGGCTAGCTGTGGCTACAGGGAGACTATGTCTCAAAAAGACCAAATAAATAAATAAATAAACAACCCAACTCTTCCTCACCCAGCAGTAATCAGTTGCCCAGTAGTTTTTTGATTAGGATTGGAGCCTGCTTTCCATTTCTCCAGTTCCATGCTGGGTTTCTGTCTGCTTGAGTTTCCATGGGTCTTGTGCATGCGGCCACCATTGCTGTACATTCATCTGAGCAGGTCCCAGGAGGCTCTAAGACTCTAGTCTGTCCTCTCCTTGCCCTTATAATCTTTCCATCCTGCTTCTGCAGTGGTCCCTGAGCTCTGGGCTCATTACTCTCTGTGGCATGGGGGAGCTTTGTTGATGAGAGTTGAGAGATGGCATTAGTATTCTCTCTACCCCTTGTTCCACTATGTTCTGAATCTTAGGTGTAGAGGTTCCATTGTATATGTGTCACTTGGGGTAGGCCATTTCACAGACACTTAATCTCTGTGTCTGACCAGTTGTGGAACTCTGTAATATTCTCTGGCTATTGAAAAATAAGCTTCTTTGATGAGTGGTAGCTGGCATACATGCCTGTGACTATAAGGATTTGTATTTAACAAATAGTAAGAAATCACATTTGATTACGAATGTGACAACCTTAGTGTTTTCTCTAAGATCTATGACCTCCCCAGTCATGTGTATTTGGCTATGTTTACAGTATCACACATGAGGTTCCTCCCATTGAGTGGGTTCTAGGTCCAGTTATATAGTCGTTGCTTTCCCCAAGATAAAAGTACCACTACTGCCCCAATATAGTTCCCTGTGCTGGTCAATATTGTGGTTATTAGGCCTTAAAAGTGAGATTGGATCATCAATTGACGTTTTCGCTTAGCAGCTTGCATAGTGTTCTCCAAAACTATGAGAGCTAGCCTTAGGAGACAGGAATTATCAAGGGTAAAATGAGGAGACGAAGATGAGGAGACTTTAACTAGGAAGGGAGAGTTAGACATTGGGGGGGCGGAGGGATAATGCCTAACTGGTGGAAAAACAGAGGCAAATGTCTTAGTTCAAGAACCTACTGAAAAATTACATATACAATATCTCTACATGAGTCCCTGTGTACAGTTGAAGGCTATATAACGGGAAACAGTATCAGCCAGGAGAAACTTCCCTTTGTGCTTTTGTACAGGGTCATTCAAGAGACTCTCACAATTTCACTTCTCTTAACACCTGAATAATATTCCATTGCATAGATGAACCATACGTTCATTATCTGTTCATCAGTTGATGGACATCTAAGCTGTTTCCATTTCCTGGATGTAGTGAATGGAACATCAGTAAACACTGATGAATGGATCTTTCAGTAGAATATACAGTCCTTTGGGTATATGCCCAAGACAGTAGTATGGTTGAATCATGTGGTAGAGCTATTTCTAGTTTTGTGAGGAATCGCCACACTGATTTCCATGGCGGCTGCACCAGTTTACATTCCTCACAGCAGTGGATACGAGTTCCTGTTTCCCCACAACCTCTCCAGCATTTGTTGTTTGATTGTTGGATCTTAGCTATCCCAAATGGCATAAAATGAAATCTCAAAGTGGTTTTAATTTGTATTTCCCAGGTGACTGAAAACATCAAACATGTTTTAGACAAATGTTCTCTGTCACAAGTGGATGCTAAATTTGAATCTTTAGATATGCGTGATTTGTGGAAATCTATGGAGAACTCATAGATTTCAGGAGATTGCTGAATGGCCATGAGGGGGTAGAAGGTGTTATGGGATGTAAGATAGAATGCAGTAACATATAGAGAAAGGAGAGCAATGTGACGGGGGATGGGAGGGCAGAATAGAGTACAGAGAGGGATAATTCCCATTAAAGGCCTTTAGAAAAAATCATATGGAACACTACCACTATAGAAGCTTCTTGAAATATGTAAATGTACAAAGAGAAAGAATTACCCTATAACAGGGGAACACCATCTCCATTAGACACCATAGGTAAGCAAAGCAAAAGCCCAAAGTCAGGAATGGTCTCCTCTTTTGAAGTTGTTGACCAGGGAATCCAATAGACTCTCAGACATCACGAGCCATTGCCCTCTTCTTGGTTACTCATCAGAACTCCAGGCTAAGACCCTGTTGCTGAAGACACTACATATATTAGTTGTAGAACAAACAAGACATCAAGTTGGTACTAACTTCAAGACATCATCTCTGATGGCTGGCTTTCATAGTGCTAGAAGGTGCTGTGCAAGCTACCCGAAGAGAAAATTAATCAGTAACCTTACCCAACTATGAATCCTGCAAACTACAGCAGCAACTAGCCTGGTAAGATATGCTCATGGGTGCAATAGCAGCATGAATGTTATGGAAGTTAACCAACCACTTACAAGTTGGTCCACTCCATAGGATGGAGCCCAACCCTGACACTGATTCCAGGCTTAGGAACCTGAGGCTAGACAGGTCACAGGCTACAGGGGAGAGCCCAATACTCTTATTCAGCTAAAGAGATACAGTATTAAACTTACTCTTAATAACATTGTTATACCCATAAATTAATGCATCTCAACTTTCTGCAGAGATGTTTCCTTATGTAGCAGATGGTGATTAATACAGAAACCCACAACTAGCCAAGTCCAGTGAATGAGAGACGGCAGAGTGATTATCGCTTTAATGTGATTACATCAGGCTCAGGGATCATTACAGAAGAGGTGGTGGAAAGATTTGTAAGATTCAAAGGTGGTAGATGAGCACAAGGAAACCATTTTCCAGGCACCTGGGAACCTACTCATATGAACACAGCAGTGGTGATGTCATGCACACGTCTACTCATATGAACACAGCAGTGGTGATGTCATGCACACGTCTACTCATATGAACACAGCAATGGTGATGTCATGCACACGTCTACTCATATGAACACAGCAGTGGTGATGTCATGCACACGTCTACTCATATGAACACAGCAGTGGTGATGTCATGCACACGTCTACTCATATGAACACAGCAGTGGTGATGTCATGCACACGTCTACTCATATGAACACAGCAGTGGTGATGTCATGCACACGTCTACTCATATGAACACAGCAATGGTGATGTCATGCACACGTCTACTCATATGAACACAGCAATGGTGATGTCATGCACACGTCTACTCATATGAACACAGCAGTGGTGATGTCATGCACACGTCTACTCATATGAACACAGCAGTGGTGATGTCATGCACACGTCTACTCATATGAACACAGCAATGGTGATGTCATGCACACGTCTACTCATATGAACACAGCAGTGGTGATGTCATGCACACGTCCCACATGAGCTTAAGCTAAACAAAATCCCAGCTCAAACATGGGGAAGTGGATAAGAAACTCTAGCTCTGTCTGAGGAGCTATTGGAAATCTATGGCTATTGGGAAGAGGAGAGTTGGTCTCTTTTAATGGTGACGCTTGGTATGTTAGTCAGGCTTTAATAGATGGACCACAGTGAAGGACATTTGGGGACACAAATTTGACTGTGTATAAAATATATCTATTATATATACTTATATATGATAGAATATGAAATTATGCTGGAGTGGTAAAGGTACTGCAGATAGGGAGGGAATCTACGTATGATCAACATGTATGAAATTCACAAAAAATTCAATACAAAAGGAAAATGTTATTAAAGCGAAACAATACAGAGTTGCTGAACACTGGGATTAAACTGAATTGAGATTCATCTCATGGAAAGAAAAGAACTGAAAGAAAAACAGAGGCTGGGATGGGTGTCAGCTTCTTAGGTGACACAATTGTGTTTTTACTGCTTTTGTCTTTTCTAGATTTCTTTAGGGCTCTTGAAAGATTTTATTCTTTATGGGTATGTATGGGTATCTATATGCCATGTGTGTGTAAGTGCCTGCACAGCCCAGAGATGTTGTTGGATCATCTGGGGGTGGAGTGACAGGTGGTTGTGAACCACCCACTGTGGGTGCTGGGAACTGAACTCAGGTCCTCTGGAAGAGCAACAAGTGCTCTTAATCACCTAGGTGCCTCCCCAGATGAGGTTTTCTTTAGTAACTTTGTAAGTTGAAAGAAGGCTGTTGTAACTCTTCTTGGATATTCGCTGATTTTTAGAAAGTATTTTTATTTATTTTTATGTGTATGAGTCTATTGCCTGCATGTGGGCAGTGACACCTGTGTCACACAGTGCTTGAAGAGGTCTGAAGAGGGTGTTGGATCCCCTGAAATGGTTGTTAACCTGAAATGGTTGTTAACTGCCATGTGGGTGCTGGGAATCAAAACCAGGTTCTTTGCACAAACTGCCAGTGCTTTTAGCCCCCGAGCCATCTCTCCAGCCCGGTATTCACTGATTTTCACTGCAGAGTAAAAATCCCTTTCTGGTAGTGGTGTCGTCTTTCTCCCTTAATGAGATAACAATGCTTGATTCGTTACAGAGTTATTTCCCATTATTACCTTTTTGAGTTGACTGCCAGCAAGCTCAAAAGTTAATTTACTGATTAAAGGGAACAGATACAGGTTTTTATTCATTTCTGTTTTATGCTTTTAAGATATATATTTAGGGAAGTTAGTTTCATTTTAAAATTTGTTTTATATGGATGTTTTATCATAAACTGATTCAAATAATTTTTAGAAGTGGGCAATATCAAGGTGAATAAAGAATACAACTAGGATCTTTTCTTCTACAGGTTAAAATCGTGGAAGCTGTGTTCAGTAAAGCTTACATATATGGAAATTCTTTGACTACCTATGAATGTTTGGCAATCCAGAAATGTTGACCAGTGTTCCTTTTGTTGCTGCTTTCCTTGATTGCCAATAGCTCAGGCCCTTACAAATCACAGGAGGTATTAATAGAGTCCTTAGAGTCTCTTCTGTATTTCAAGGAAGTTTAACAGAAATCATTTGTGTAATCTGTTGGCAAATATGCGAGTTTCATGTTTTCTCATTTTAACTGAAATTAGAGTAACTGTGTGCTAACATTTTATCTCTTGCTGATTAGATGGTTTAATTTGAAGTTAAAAATTCTTTTTATACATAATAAAGACCCAGGAAATAAATTGCTAATTAATAAGCAGAGGATATTGGAAATCCTTACTCTCAAAGCCTGGCTTTACCGAGGGAAAACTGTCAGAAGCTTGTTTTACATAGGGACTGGGTGTGCCTCTGGTCTCCTGGGGCACCAGGCAAGATCACCAGATGGATTTGTCTTCCAAGGCTCTGACTGAAGGGGCTTCGATTTCTAGTCTAAATTGAAACCATTTTTCTCTTAAATGCAGCAGGCTTGTACCTTAATCTAATGGAGCACCCATCTGTGTGATGTATTGTCCTGCCTTCCTGCTGTGTGCTTACTTCTCAGTGTGACCGATAGGATAGATCTATTAATACATGAGGCCCTTGGATCTCGTCCATTCTCATAGGGGGAAGGGGGGCGTTAGCCATGTGCATTACCATTGGCTACCAGGCTGGACAGGCCTCCATTCTCCTGCTTTGTATGAAGTAGCCATCATTAAACATTAAACAAAATAGCTGCCTCCTCATCCCAGGACTGTTGTTAAGAGCTCCACTGAATATTCATTCAGAACGGCAGTGCTGGAGCTCCAGTTGGAGAACATAGTAGCTGTGTGCCTCTGAGAAAGATTTGAAATCTCTCTGAATATGGTAATATTTGATCTTATAACAAGAGAGCATTGAAAACAATTTAAGCTTGATATTGTCTGACTGTGAGAGGTATCCTCCCAGACTCCAGACTGTCCTCCCAGACTTACCTTCCTGCCTTGGGAAAAGCATCCCTCTTCTTTGGGGAACATTGTTTCTCTTTATCCCTTGCTCTGATATGTTGTTTCACAGGACGGAACATCTGGCCTGGTAGTGCTACCTTTTGTTCACGGTGATTTTTGAAGGTAGACATTCAGCCTGTATCAGTTACCTACTGCTGTGTAATAAGTCGTCTGAGATGCAGTGGCTTCCTTCAGCCATGAAATCATGGTTATGATTCTGTGGGTCACTTAGGCTGTTCATGTGGTGGTCTCAACTGTTTTATCCAGGTTGTCATGGGGGCTCAGGAGAGGCTGGGACATTTGGTATAACTTTACTGATATACCTAGAACTGTTGATGTATCTAGACTTTCTGTTATGCCAGTGAGACACATTCCCTAAGGGCACAATTGGACAATCAAGGTCTTTTGCCCTGAGAGTTGAACGTCAAACGACATTAGTTCCACTGCATTTGAATCAAAATTAATCAGAGTGCCAGCCAGACTTGAAAACAAAGCAGGATGCATTTGACCTCTTGAGAAAGGGATGGTAGCATCACATTACAAAATGTGATATATCTGGGGTCAGAAGGAATGGTCAAAGTTCCATGTCATGTTACTGAAACTGGGAAAATGGGAGACAGCTCTTAGCAGCATGGCCCTGGCCTTGTGGAAGGAATACGCCACAGCAATGGGAATGAAGAAAGACAAGCCCAAGAGATAGAGGCTCTCAAAGGCTCAGAGCCCTGAAGGCAGCTCCATTGATCTTCTTGTGGGAGAGCCCTGCCTCTTCTAATCTGGTGTGAGCTGAGCTTCTGTCATGCTCTCGCCAGCATACCAGTTCAATATATGCTGAGTGTTTTCCCTGTTTACTTCTCTGGGAGAGTGGGGCAAGGACCTGAAGCAGAGAACTCTGGTTTTAAATCAATTATAAACTAGCCCTCTCTCTCCACCCGTCCTTGGCCAGCTGAGGACAAAATGTACTGGAAAACTTCCTTCTGCTGTGATTCATTCTGAGGATAAAAAGATCCAGAATGCAGCATCATCTGAAAGACGGAGTGTTCAATGACAGCCTCAGAAGAACACGTGATGGTAGCATGCACGCACAGCTTTCATCACCTTTCCTTCAGCAATGACTGTAGCTTGTACCTGGAGAAGCTCCCCATACATCTGTGCCAGCAGGACAGGAGTGGAGAGCCTCATTTCCATTTTGAATTAACTTCTTACAGTGATGGATGAATCAGACTATCCCAAAGGGTCTTGGCCTATCATTTGCAGCACCTCATTCCTCTGAGGTTGTTTTTTTGGACCAACCAAATGAATCCACAGTGGTGGGTAGTCTTTTGAGAGTACGAACTTGAAAACCTTGGAATCATATGCTTTAGAAATGAAATGCAAACTCCTCCTCTTTAAGAGTCAAAGGCGGAGATGAGAGTCATTTCTGCAGATGGCCACTCAGTCCAGTCCATCTACCTTTTCATCTTCAGTCTTCTCTTGTTTGATGTAGAATCTCATTATCCAATTACCTTAGCAAACCTCTTCCTAAGAGCTTGACCTTTTCAGTGTTCTGTAATTTAATTCTCTAACCACATTACCTTTCCAAAGCGTTTCTTTAGCCCAACTCATAAGCAGTAAATATTTCTGAGGGTGAGTTCCCAGACTCAACCTTGGAGTGTATGCTTGCTGCTGAAGGAAAGAGGGCTTTTGTCCTAGACCTGGGTTACCTGGAGCTCCTACGTGATGGTGGTAAACTTGAGGCTGAGGTCACCTTTCAAGCTGTCCTTGTGAAACCCCTCACTGGGGCCTTTCTCTAAGGAAGACAGAAGAGAAATGGTCATAGTGTATATATCCCTGGATTATTCCTTCCTAAGCTACTCCCTACTGGGTCAGGAGGGATGGAAGGTGACTGAGAAACAAATACAGTTGTTTAGGATTTGTTCCAGGGTTCTGGAATCAAATAGGTTGGGTTCAAAGCCAAACTTGACCACTGGTCATTTCTATAATGGAGAATAAGGTGCTTCACTTCTTGGCTCTTCAGTCTCCTCATTTTTAAAATGGGATGGTGAGACTTTCTAGGATTAAAGTGAAAATTAAATGAGAAAACAAGAGCCAAGCATTTGGAGTAGGAGTGTGTTAAATATCCCATGCATGTTATCTATTATTACTGTAGCATTTAAGTAAGTGTATTCTAATTGATCTGCTGGTGTAGTCAGTTGGGGGCTTCTATAGCAAATGGTCCTGGGCTTATGTACAGTAGAAGGTAGTTCCTCAGGGTTCTAGAGACTGGCAGCTGGCATCAGCTGTGGGAAGAGTTGGGTTCTGTGGAAGGGCATCTTCCAGACTGTGGAATCAGAACTTCTCAGATCCTTACATGGTGGGAGGAGGGCAGGGAGACTCCTTGGGACTCTGTCATAAAGCACTAATGGCTCATGATCTAATGACCTCCCCAAGGCTCTGCTTTAATACTGTCAAGCTGGGGCCTTAGATTTCAACATTTGAACGTGTGGCAGCATTAAGTATTCAATTCATTGTAGTTGTCACAGGCAGAAGAATTTTCCGAGATTTTGTGTACTCTACAATTTCAAGTCAGTTTCTGCTTTTCCCAGGACTGGTCAGCATGACTTTCAGAATAATTAATTACCAGTTATACTGAGAAGCTGAAGAAAGTATCTCTGAGGCTGTACTGTGCTTCAGCTATTTTATTTTTATTTTATGTGTGTGAATATATTGCCTGCATGTATGTAAGTATACCATGTACAATGCAATGCCCACAGAAGCCAGAAGAGGGTTTCAGATCTCCTGGAACTGGAGTTAGGGATGGTTGTTAGCTTCCACGTGGATGCTGGGAATTGAACCTCTGGTCTTCTGGAAGAACAGCAAGGGTTCTTAACCACTGGGCCATTTTTCCATCCCTTGTTGCTGTGCTTTAAACATGGAGAAAACTTTATTCTCATTTCTCAAGACTAAATAACTGTTGGGAAAGGTCCAGTCATTTCCTACTTTAGATAAAATACTAAGGATATTTGTACATTTTTAGGAACATGTTCAGAGTCTCCTGACTTAGAGTGACAGATAAATGTCTAAATTCTTGAGATGACTACTTCAGAGCACATAAATCTTTACCACCTTTTGAGGTTAGTATTTAACAGGTTTTTCATGGAATTCCTAGCAGTTGATTCTGGGATCTGCTCCTAACTTTTGAGACTGTTCTTTGATGTCAATAGCCATACCATCCTGAATACTCCATCTTGTCTGATCTCAGAAGCTAAGCAGGGTTGGGCATGGCTAGTACTTGGATGGGAAACTGTTCTTTGAAAGAAATAGCCTATTATGATGAACCGAGTTGAACCAACACTTTTACCTGTTGTACAGGTGGAGTGAACACATAGCCCAGTCTGCATGGGTCGGTTCCAGCTGCACCTTTGCCATAGTATTGTTACTGTCATTCTTTGTCACTAGAAAAGAGACAAATAACATGTCATTCTACCTATAACCCCACGGGTCGAGCTTCCTATGAAAATGTTAAAGTATTTATTTTAATAGGCCAAATTATTCTTGCCACGTTAACATTCTGAACTCTCAGAGCTATAAAAATTCTCATCTATCACGATAAACTGGCATTTGTTCTTTTTTAGGAACTTATTTTGTGTGTATGTATATATGCATGTGTGTGCTGTATGTTGGAAGTCAGAGGATAACTTGCAGAAGTGGGTTCTCTCCTATGGTGTGGATCCTGTCAGGCCTGACAGTAGGTGCCTCTACCTCCTGAGCTGTCTCACAAACCCTAAGACACTTGTTCTTTTATGAGAAAATGGAGAGAATAGGAAATATAGACGCTATTGTGTTTCCATTTCTACCTTGCCTGTCAGGAAACTCAAGGCCAATTTGGAGCTCACAGAGTCTTCTATAACCTGGGGCTTATAAAGCAATTATTCTCTCATGTGTCTTTGTTAGTGAATACTTGTTTCACTTTTTGTTGTTTGAGGTTGTTTTGTTATGATTGGTTCCAAATAAGTTTTATAAATCAGTATTTGTAAAAATGGAAAAGTTATCAGTACTTTAGTGCCAGTATTTAAAAGCATATGAGACTTTGCATTCATCTGCATGGATGAGTTGACCAAGGAAGAGATATCTTATGTGGTCCCTCATGATGGTGCGATTTATTCTTAGGCTGTGATCACTGGCATAACTTGGCTTTCATGCCTTTCTCTTCCTTTCCCCCATCACTTTGCCCAGTAACTTTGCAGTGTCCACCACTAGACTTGGATGCCCTGGCTCAGCTCTGAGTCTGTCTTGGAATAACAGAACTGAACTGTAAGAGACGCAGATGGCACCATTCCTCACATTTAGCCCTGTCGGGGGGAAATTTCTCTTCTCTTAAAGAATGGTCACATCAGCCTGTCTGGGAGTGTCCTGTGCAGCAGTGAACAAACACGGAACTGCTTGGGGGCTTGCTTCCAACAGTGACACCCTGTGGCCAGGAGCCCCCAGGACCATGATGTCTAGAGCAGATTCTGTGGTCTCTAGATTAAACTGATCATCTCTGCCTCTCCGAGGGGGCACTTCTTAAGAAAGAAAGACACCTGCACCTAATTTACTGTTAGAAATCAGGTAGGAATCAAATGACTAATTATAAACATGAATTACGTGAGACGTCTGTCCTCTTGGGGAGTTTTCCCTCAGCACTGCTGTTAGCCTCAAGGGCTGTGGGGACAGAGAGGGCTGGCGAAAGCAGGAAGCTCAGTTTGTGGTGTGGATTGGAGACTAGCTGAAGCTCACAAGGAGGGGTTTTGGGATGGGGGCTGACATCTGATTTAAGGTCACTAAACTCAGAATGAGGGTCAGTTACACTCAACTGGCTTGTCCTGATGACTGCCCTGCCATGACGGATTTACACTCTGAGTCACAGTGGTAGAACTTCTACCTAAGGACACTTTAACAGAATGCCTAGAAAGGGAGAGGATCAGACAGTTGGCTACCTAGTCCCTTCCAGACGTGAAGGAGTGGAACCAGTAAGTCTCTACCTGGATTTCAGGCAACCAGCTTTGTGTGTGCCAAATAGTTCTCAGCAAATGCTGTCCCTGTGCTTTTGTTTTGGGTGTGTGTGTATGTGTGTGCATGCGTGTTTCTGTGTGTGTGCTCTTATGCATGTGTGTGGAAGCTAGAGGTCAGCTTTGGGTGTCATTCCTAGAATACCATCTATCTTGTTTTTTAGGCCCTTCTCAGTGCCCTGGAACTGGCTGATGTGGCCAGTGAGCCCCAGCACTCCACCTGCCTCTGCATCTTCACTGCTGAGATCACAAGGGCAAATCACCATGCCAGCTGTTTTACATTGGTACTGAGGCTTGAACCCAGGGCTTTGTTCTTATGCAGTGAAGACTTTACCAGAGGAACCACTCCCCCCTCCCTGTGTTATTTATTTATTTTTAAAACGAGACAGTCAGATACCCTGGAGGGCATTTCAGATTCTTGCCTCTTGTCTGACTTGCCAGCAAACAGAGACACAGAGGGGAAGTCTCCCGAGCAGAAGCTGTAATTTGGGGTGATGGTTTATTTGCTTCATTTCCAACTCAGCTATTCCATGTCCTGCAGCAAATTTACTTCCCTCTCTTGGCTGTACCTTGTCCTCTTTGTTTTCTTTTTCTATTTCACACTGACATCAATCACATTCTCGGCAGAACATCTATTTCACTTCGGCTTTTCCCTGAGCTGAGCATCTTCGCTTTTCATGGCATCACAAAAGCCCTTCAGAATTCATCCAGTCAGGTGCAAGCACAACAGTTAAGAAGGGTAGAATGCAGTGATATAGATGGGGAACGGGAGAGACTGTTACTGTGGAGTACGAAGGTAAGGGAGAAGAATGACTAGGAGGAGGGCTAACTACACCCTTTGAAAGAATCATAACCTGCTATAGAAGCTTCTTTCAATACAAACAGGTACAATATAGAGTTTGAATGTAGTTACCCTGCAACGAGGATTCAGTTGCCCTGATAGATACCACAGCCTAGGAATGAAAAGCCCAGTGCCATGAATTGAATGAACTCCCTCTTGTGGATTGTTGACTAGAGAGATACCATAGATGCTCAGACAAAACTGGCATTTGGTTATCCACCAGAACTTGATGGTAAGACTGTTGTTGAAGACAGCATATACCTGAGTTGTAGGAAAAAAAATGGATAAATCAAGCTGGTACTGACCTTGAAGCTTCATTTCTGCACTCATAGTACTAGAAGGTGCATATTACTGAAAGAGAAAAGTAGTCAAGTAGTCGTCAGCCGTATCCAGTTGTAAGCCTGTGGTCTATAATAAACTGTATTAGCAAAATATGCTCACTGGTACAATAGTGGCATTGATGTTATGGGAGTAACCAACCTTCCAAGTGAATTTAAAGCTTTAAAGCTCGTTTCACAAGATGGAGTCCATCTATACCTACTACTATTATCAGAGCTAAAAACCTGTGGCTAGACAGGTCACAGGCTATAGGGGACAACCTACTATCATTCTGCTGAATAGATGTAATATTAAACTGAACTTCTAATGATGTTTTAGACCCATGGATTAATGATTCAACTCTCACTAGAGAAGATCCTACTTGTAGTAAACTATGATTAACACCTAGAACTACAACTAGTTTGTGTGCAGAGAATAAGAGACTAGGTAGTTCTCAACCCTTAATGGGACATCTATATCACACCCTCTCCTCCCAAGGCTCAGGAATCATTGTGGAAGAGGTCAGAAAGAGTATGAGAACGAGAGATGGTGGATGACTACAAGGAACTTGTGTTGTCTGGACACCACAGGGTGGATGCATATAGGAACCCACAACACTTATGAAAGCATCTATAGGACCTGTGCAAGTCCAAGCCAGATGGGTCCAGCATGGTTAGGAGAGGTGGGCAGGAAGCCTCAGCCCTAGCAGAGGATTTATTGGCAAATGATAGCTGCTGGGAGAGCCAGAGTCAGTTTTCCTTACTGGTGTTATACCTGGTATGTTCACCAGACTCTGAGGGATAGACCCACACCCAAGAGCATTTAAGAAACAGCTTAGACTCAAAAGTCCCTAAAAAGACAAATAATAGAGGACATGAAGTTGTGGGAGAGACAGTAAATTAAAGGCGGAGATGGAGAAGAGGTTCTGAATATGATCAAAATACACTGTATGGAATTCAACTCGATGAAAATATTTTAAAAAGCGTGAATATCTCTGCCCCATGGATAGTTCTTTAAAGAAACAGTTCCCCATATTTCCAACTTCTGACACCAAATTCAGGCCTTTTAAAATTATTTTTTATTTTATGTGTATGAATGTATTGTCTATATGCATATAAGTGCACCCTTGCTGTGCAATGCCCTCTTGGGTGTCACAGAGAGTGTCACATCCCAGGAACTGGAATTATGAATGATTTTTGGCTGCCATATGGGTGCTGGGAATCAAACCCAGTCTTCTGCAAGAGCAGTCACGCTCTTAACTGCTGAGCTATCTCTAAGGCTCCCAATTTCAGGCCTGTTGTCAAGCATCTTCAAGCATGATTATGATTAGTAAGGGGAGACTGGCATGCCCTTAAGTACTGGGGCACCCACCAATCCAAATGCATTTCTGAGTTTGCACTTGGTGATCTGCAGCAGTCACAGTAGTGAGTGTGGCTGTGGTACACTATCATTTTCTGTATGAACAGCAAGAGACTGGGGAATTTTGTTCGTTTGTCTGTTAGCTGATGGATATCAGGCAAATCCTTCAGCCTTTCTTGTGTCAGATAAGGAAGAATAATGGATTCTATTGACCAGACCCTTCACTGTATGTCAGACTATATTTCAACCTATTTGTGTTTAGTAACTAATTCTCTCGATAACACCTGAGAATATATGCCCATTCTTACTTTCCACATAAGAAAACAAAGGTCAAAGATGTTAACTAAATTCCTAATGTCACAGAACTGGAAAGCAGCAGAACCAGGATTCTAACTCAGGAATTCAGACTTCTGAGTTTGTGCTCTTAACTCTACACCACACTGCTGTGATGATTACTGTAACAATGACATACTTCACTGAGTTGCTGAGAGGATGAAGAAGACTATATCCATAGCATACAGCACTGTGTCTGCCTTTTGAAATGAACTTGTAAAATGTTTACTTAAAACAGCTAAGTGATTATCAGTCACCTAAGTTTGAACTTGGGATTCGGGTCAAACGGCTCTGCTCATTTCAGTGATTTCTTTCATTTTGAGAAGAAATTTTGGAACAAAGCCAGAGTTAATGCAGACAGTCCCCCTATTAAGGCAAATGCTGTCGGTGAGACTAGGAAGATTATTAATGAATTGGCTCTAAGGAATTAGTTGGTGACTTCCAGGAAACAGACTTGAACTTCTTTCCTCAGTCTTTGGCTCATGCCTGCTCCTTTTTCCACATTGGTTGTGCTCCTTGCCCCACTTCATGTAACCAGAGCACTTAGAGTCACATTTTGAGTGTCCTCCAGTGTTCTGATTGCAATCACGTGCCTCAGCCCCATAAGAGAGATAATTTAATCCATTTTTATTAAGAAAGTCAAATCATAAGTAAATGAATTTGCTTGATGAGTGGTTTCATTAGAAGATGTTTTTAATCTCACCATTAGGTGACTCCCTTGATGAAGGAAGACCTCAAAAATTGTTCCATCCTCTCTGAAAAACCCCAGATGCTGGTGTGTGCCTATTTTAGCAGGAAAGTTGTTACGAGGGTGGGTCTGGCCTGATTCCCCACAGGAGATTGAAAAACAGAGTTTTACCACTATAGGAGCACTTGAGGTCAGGCATTGCAACTTCTTCAATATAACAGGGGTGGAAGCTGAGATCTGATGTGGAAGATTCCTGAGTAATTTTGGTCTCCGGCCTGACTCATCTTAAGGAAGTGAATGCAAGGTTTGTCAACTTGAGGCAGCTGCTGCCTGCATTTTCTGGATGTTTATGTGTGTGTGACTAAAGGTACTTCAGGCTGTAGGTGCCAGATGAATTTACTATTTAATGTGTGTGTTGTCTTTTTACATGTGTGGCATAAACATTCGAGTGTGTGTGTAGAAGTCAGATGTCAACGCTGATGTCTATTAATTATACTTTACTTTTTGAGATGGGGTCTCTTAGTGAACCTGGAATTCACCATTTTGTCTAAATAGCCTGCCCAGAAAGCTCTGAGGGTCCTCCTGCCGCTGTTCCCCTTCCCCCAAGTTCTGAGATTACAAATGTACAATGCCATGCCCGACTTTTATGGGGGTGTTGGGAATCCAAACTCAGATCATCATGCCTACATGGCAAATAATTTATTTCCTGAACCATCTCCATGTTCCCTAGTTACTTTTCTTGTTTCTGTGACTTTCAAATATTGAATTTAAGAGAGAAGGGGTTTATTTTGGTGTACTGTCCATCATAGTGGGGAAGGTGTGGCGGGATTGTCTTGTGGTCATGGTGGCAGGAGTATAATGTGACTGGTCATATTATGATGGCCAGCTGGGATTCAGAGCTCAGGCAGCAAGTGGGGTTGGCCTATGACTGTCAAGGCGTACCTTTGTATCAGTCTGTTGGGCCCTACATCCCCGAGGTTTCACAACCTCTCCAAAAACTATACCACCTTGGGTCCAAGCATCCCATGAGGGCTATTTCCCATACAATCACAGTGTGCATCTAAAACTGTTACTACCAAAGAAGCTGAGGAAGGGACTTCTTTATTTAAAAATTTGCCCAGCATTCCCGGCTCTCATTTCTTCTGACTGTGGCATTAACAACCCTCCACCCCTGTCCCTGATCACACTAGCAGTCTGTATCTATCCATGTCATTCTCTCGGAATTTACTGTCCTGATGCATTTTCCTGGGCAGTTCGCTCATCCAGTGGTGGACGTGTGACCCAAGTCAGGGTTCTGAATTAGATCCTTGGGATTTTTGATGCTGAAACCAAAAAATCAACCAAAAACAATAACAACAAAAACGAAGCAGCTTTGGTAGTAGAAACTGGTAAAATTTGGATGCTGTGGGCTGCTGTGTACTCTATCACATGCAGAAAGATGGTTTGAGAGGAAAAGACGAGACACATAGTGAGAAGCAGAAAGGAAGAAGGCTGATGTCGCTGCATGGAGCTCTGCTGTGTCCCTGTTCTTCTTTCTTCTACTTCAATCTCCTTGGATTCCTCAAACCAATTAATCCTCTTGTGTACTTAATCAATTTAATGTCACTGTGACCAAAATACACCCCACCCAGAGAAGCAAGAAGAACATTGTTTTATCCAAGGGGCTCCAGCTGGGAGGAAGGCAGGATTGGAATCACTGAGAAGACAGAGAAAGAATCCTGAGGAGGTGAGGTCTGAATAATGTGACTGGGTAGATGGCCAGCTCTGCACAGAATACCTGCTAATGCTTGCTAGATAGAAGGTTATGGACATACCTACCACCCCACCACCCTAGAACATAACGGGCAGCAACACTGGAAGGCTTCTCCACAGGTTTCTTTGAATTGCCTCTGTTTGTCTTAAGTCCTTATTTCTCCTTATAAATTTCCAAAGGAAACTTGTGAGTATTTCTCAGGGGAGTTATTGTGATGGATGGGCCACTCTTTGGTTCCAATGTTAAGCTGACCACATCAGCATACATTTGTCCCAAAATATTATGTCTGAACATGGCTAGTGAATACTTGAGAAAGTGGTACCTCTTATTTCTGTACCAGGTAAAGACTGATTTTGAGTGAAGCCTCCATGCCTATAATTTTGATCTTCAGCACCAACGTAACCTATATGTCATAGGCCACAGGATGTGCTGTCTGAGAATCATTTATTGTAGACTCTTAAAAAAATCTAGTCATTTCAATCCAGTTCTTCAATAGAAGTCCCTTCCTCTCAGGCTGCATGTGTAGAGCTTGATCACCTAGCTCATTCCTTCCCCTTGCTGAGGATGCATTAAAAACCTACAGTGTTAGTTGTGTTTCCAGATGAAGGAGAAGTCCTGAAATTGGTTCACCTGTTGACTTTCTTAATAATGTCCTGGAGGCCCTGTAACTTTTCACTTCTAGACCAGGTCAAGGGCATAGGATACACTGTAGAGCTGATAATGTGGGATCCTGGGGCTACTCCATGGCCATTCCAACCTCTCAAGTTTTATCAGCTTCAAGTAGGGGCAGAATGAGAAATGTTGATGTTGGGATCTCATCCTTAACCCTTGTCCTGGTCTAGGGAAACATCTTTACTTCTGCTAATTTCCTATTCCTTCCCTCTCTCAAGGTACTCATTCTTCTGCAATCAGCTTAGTCTTTTGCAAATGGAAGGAGCAATTAACTTCAAACATCTTACGTTTTCTATGGAGTGAGAGTAGAAACCTAGAAAATTTTGGAAAAATAATGACTGGCTCAAAATGTGGACCAGAGTAGGTTGGAGAATAAACAACAATTAATGATAGAACTACTCCAATCATATATACATATCAATTGTTGATATACATATCAACAAGTTCAATTGTCAAATAATTGAAGGTATGAAAGAACCAACTTAGGTTCTTGGGATCAACTGAGTGCTGGCGTTGTTTCCCGCATGCTATGTTTCTTGTGGATCAATTTGACATTTCATGCTGCTGAGCAGGTCCTGAGAAGTCTCTGGGGTCAATTTAGCTTCACTGCTAAGGTGTGATAATGGTTGCCTATTCTATGACATCATGCTTAATTATGAACACATCCTCTAGACATTTGAAAGTAAAAAATAATCATTAACACTTTTGTTCACTCAGCACTGTATTGGTTCTAGATGGAAAACAAGCCATGAAAAAAGTCGTATATACTAGAAAAGAAGGAATAAAATGACTGTTTTTACAGCTAAAAAAAGGAATAGAAACCAAAATTTACCAGAACTAGTAAATAAGTTTATTCAAGTCACCAAGAGAAGACTGATATGCAAAATAAAATATATTTCTATATTATAATAATGAACGACTAAATATTGAAATTTAAAAATAACACCATTTTTAATGGCATCAAAACCATGTAATACCTAGAGAAAACTGAAAAATGAAATGTGCATTAGAGCTGGCTGACAACTACAAACTCAGAGAAATTAAAGAGGGACTAAAGAGATGGTGACGTGCAGCATGTTCATATGCCTGAAGTCTGGGTGCTATACCCTGTTAACGTGCCACCTTTGTCAAACTGATCGATCCACTCAACACAGTCATCAAATCAAGAGCAGAATTATTTTTCAGTGTAGACATTAAAAAAGCTGGCTCTGAAGTTAAATGGAGCTCATAGAACTTAGAAAAAGCAAGTTTGAAAAAGAGCAAAGATTTAAGATGTACACTATCAGATTGTAAAACTTACTGTGCATTGTCAAACTGACAGATCTATGTAGTTCAGTGAACCAGAAAAGAATGCTGTAATGGATTCTACTAATAAAGAGTAAATAGAGTTTTTAAAAGATTTCGTTGTTTTTATTTTATGTCTATGAGTGTATTGTCTGCTTGTAGGTAAGTGCACCCATGTTATGCAATGCCCATGGCTCTCTGAAGAAGGCATCAGATCTTCTGGAGCTGGAGTTACAGATGGTTGTTAGCTGACATGTGGATGCTAGGAATTGAACCCAGGTCCTCTGAAAGAGCAGACAGTGCTCTTAACCATTGAGCCATTTCTCCAACCCAAAGAGTAAATAGTAAAAAAAAAAAATTGTCATTGAACTTTTGTACATTTCATACAACAGTTCTTAATCACATTCAGAGCCCCTTCCCCAGGCATCCCCCACCAGACCTCATGCATTCCATTATACATGTTAAGTCCTGTACCTAGCCAAGTGATTACACCCAGATGTCCTTCAGTACAAATTCATCTATTGGAGTCTAGACAGCTTCTCTAGGGATTGTAAGTAAGGTTTATTTTCCCTTACCCTATAGTAATCAGTCTCCAACAGTTTCCAGGCTAGGGCCAACCTACCACCCATCGACGCTCCACTCTGGGCTCTTATCTGATGGAGTCAGCATGGGTCTCTTGTGCTCGATGCTGCTATTGCAGCTTCCAGTGTCCTGAAAGCCTCTGTTTCCCTATGTTCATGGACCAACCCTGGCTCTTAACAATCTTTCTGCCCCCTCTTCCACAATGATCCCTGAGCTGTGAGTGGGGAAGGCTTAATATAGGAGTCCTATCCAGGAGCACACACTTGGCAGTCTTTTACTCTCTAAAATTTGACCAGTTATGGCCTTCTGTGTGCATTGCACTATGTTACATAAGAAAGCTTCGTTGCTGAGAGTTGAGGGATGCTCCTGTTCTGCATTGTTCCATGAGCCTTAAGTATAGTGGTTTCACTGTAGATATATCATCTAGAAGTGGGCATCTCTTAGACATATATTTTCTCTGTGACCAGTTGTGGAACTCTGAAGTAGTCGCCATCCCTTGCAAAAAGAAGTTTCTTTGACGGGTGGTGTATGGTATACAGTTTGTAATGATAAGGATCCATATTTAGCATATGGTAAGAAATTTCATTTGTCTAGAGATATGGCAGAGATATGGTTTTCTCTAGGATCTATGACCTTTCCAACCATGTGTATTTAGCTGTGTTTACAATGCCACCAATGAGTTCACTCCCACTGAGAGGCTTTAAGTCCAATTAGCTATCTGTTTATTACCACCCTTCCCCATAATTGTACCTGGTACCCAGTTTCCCATGCTGGACCCGATAGAGGCAGCCTGCTGTGCCATTATTAGATTTCAGGGCTGGGTTGAACCATTGATTGATTTTTCTCCTGCTCCATTGCTCCAAGTCCACTGTCTGAATCATGTCCTATCTTCAGCAGCAGGGTCTTATCTCTGAGTTATGGTTGATAACCAAGAGCCTGTCTTATTTTGGGAGTTGCTTGGACTACTCTGACAAGTTACTCACACATTAAATAGATTTTTGACAAAGATGCTACAGTCTTTGAAACATAGGAAAGGCATGGCTTGAACATATGGTTGAAAATTGGGTATTCATGCAGGGAATAAAGATATCACCCTTTACTTTAGGAGTAAAATTTAACTCAAATTGTATTAAAGAGCAGATAATAAGCAGTAAATGTCTTAAAACTTCAATAACATCATCTCTTGCTTTGGATTAGGTAAACACTTTGTGAATGCA
This sequence comes from Eospalax fontanierii, assembly GCA_035773235.1. Classification (NCBI taxonomy): domain Eukaryota; kingdom Metazoa; phylum Chordata; class Mammalia; order Rodentia; family Spalacidae; genus Eospalax; species Eospalax fontanierii. The sequence continues at coordinate 10,818,587 of CM069544.1, read as the reverse complement.
GTCTAAAGAGTACAGACTATGAATTATTTGCCAAACTGGATTTTGTCAAATCCTGTTTGGTTACTTCCGTATTTGTTCCACAGTTGCATTGGTGAACATATTTTTCCAGGCCAGCTGTTTTTATAGTTCACAGGATTCACAGCTGGGTGAGGTGGTTGATTATGTTTTCCTTCCAGGAGCATTCATAGCACTTTCTAGAACTATGAATGCTAGCCAACAGGGATGAGCTTCTCAAGTCACTACCAGCTTTATTTCTCCTTGTTTGTTCTGTAGCTCATCTGTGCAGTGTCTTCAGCAATAGGGTTTTACCATGAAGTTCTGGTGGGTAACCAAGAGCAGGGACAATAGCCAATATTGTCTGAGGGTCTATGGGACCCCTAGTCAACAGCTTCTAGAGAAGGAATTCATTCCTGGCATTGAGGTTTTATTTTGTTGATCTGTGATGTCTAGAAGGGCAATGTCCCCCTGCTATGAAGGTAACTCTTAAATTTCTTTTTATAATGTATATGGACATACTTTAAGAAGCTTCTATTGTCATGTTTTCATATGACTTTTTCTAAAGACCTTTAGTGTATACTCCCTTCCACTGTTCTGCCTTCCCATTCCCACCCCGTTTACCCTTCCTACTCAGATGTTCCCCCTCACCCCCCTGGTATCACTGCATTCTACCATGTCTCCCAGGAAGCCTCTAAGGTCTGCTTCATAGGCTGGAGCCCGTACTTGACACTGATATTAGGCTTAAGAACTGGAGCCTACAAGACACAGGAGATAGGGGAGAGCCTAATGCCAGTTTTCTACCAAATGATTAAATTTATAATATTAAATGACTCCTCATGACTTATTATTATACCTATAGATTAATACATCTTTCATCTCTCACCAGAGAACTTTCTTTATGCAGCAGATGTTGATTAACACAGAAACCCCAAACTGGCCAACATGCAGAGAATAAGAGACTGCAGAGTACTTATCCCTGAACAGTACGTCTGTATCAAACTTCCACCCCCAAAAGCTCAGGGGTCATTGTGGAAAAGGAAGCAGAAAGATTGTAAGAGCCAGAGGGGATGGATGACCACAAGGAAATAGGATTTTCCAGATAGTTGGTCAGTTACTCATATGAACTCACAGCAATTATGACAGCATATGCAAGTCCTCTGTCTGCTCAAAACATACAAAATGCCAGCATAGGCATGGGGAAGTTGGATAAGGAACCCCAATCCACCCGAAGGAGCTATTGGAAATGTAACGCTGATGGGACTCTGGGTAGGTTGACCAGTCTCCAGTGAATGGATCTATATAGAAGGCCTTTTTGAGAAATTAGACTCTACAGACCTTATTATATACAATAGAATACATTAAATTTGTGGGGACAGTACTGTAGGTGTAGATAGGCCAGAGGATCTAAATATTCTCAAATTGTAATGTATGAAAGTTGCAAAAATTCAATAAAAATTATCTTAAAGTGAAAAAAGCTAAACACAGGACTTGGGGTATAGCTCAGTGGTATAGTTGTTGACAATCATGCATGAGGCCCTAGTTTAATCCCATCACCACAAACAAACATGAAACCAACCAATACGTAAGAACAGGGTTTTTGGAAGAACGACTTAAATTATAAAAAAGAAGTACAAAAATCTACAAATTTGGGGAAAGTATGTATTAAATATTCACCTGAGAAAGGACCTGAAACTTTGATACCTCAATAACAAAACAAAAAATTCTATTAAAATAAGAAGTAGTTGGGCCAATGCTTCCTCAAAAGGCTGTATCTGTGAATATTTTACAAGTAACATGGAAAGATGCTTTAAACTATTGGGAAAGGCAAATGAAATCTATAGTGAGGTCTTGTTTCACAGAGCTTGAGGACTAACAGTTCACAAGATTGGCAGTGCCAAGTAGTACTCAAGTTTGGGAGTAGTGGAACTCTCATATTTTGCTGGTACTTATGGATAAGGAGCTCTATAGCTCACTAATGTTAAACACACAGCTGTCGCGTGATCCATCCATCTCAAGGCTATGGTTTATCCAAGAGAAGCAGCAACATCTGCCTTCAGGAAAACATTTTCTCAGTCGTTTATAGCAGCTTTATTCAGAAACATACATATACACAGAGATGGCAACAGCGACAGAGAGAGACAGACAGAGATAGGCAGACAGACAGAATGAGCATGCCTGGGTTAATCAAAATATCCATCAACAAGTGAATAAGTAGATTGTGGTGTATCCATACAGAAAAATAACTAGTAAGAAAAAGACCAAATGACATACTCATTCAATAGCATAGATATTTCTTTAAAAGTACAGTTGCAATTTAAAAAATCTAGATTAAACTATATTCCCACACTCATAAACTTATATGATTATTTAAGAAAATCAGAAATGTAGTGATAAAAAGATCAGTGTTCATGTGGGCCAGGTTGGGCAGAGGAAGTTGACTGTAGATGAGCATGGGGAAGTTTCTTGGGGATAATGGGATGGTCTTGAGTACAGTGACAGATTCATAACTCTAGACAGTTATTAAGTCATTTAATTGATATTGTGAACTTTGTTATAAGTTAAGAATCTCTGTAAGTTTATTCAGTGTTATGACCATTGATGCCACCTGAAGCCTGACTGGTTTGGGCAGCTTATCTTGGTAGTACTACTTAGTTCTTGGGAGACTTGCTATGGTTTCCTTTTAACATCAGGCTCAAACTCATAGAAATTTTCACAATTTGAAGAAACAGTTAAGAAGTATAAGGTCCCGAGTTAGGGCATATCAGAACAAAGTCAGGGATGTATTTAGAAATATTCTCATATTCTATTTTAGGTTTATAATAAAATCTATTGACAAGTGCACACTGAAGAATAAATCAGACATTTTAAGCATCCCAAATGGAGAATTAATTTACTTCTATCATCACTTATTTGAAACATTCAAGATCTTTTCCCCTTATCATTTTTATAAAGTATCTATAAAATTATTTTGGCTTGTTGCAGAAACCATCCTATTATCTACGGACATGATATTTAGAAGTCTAGTTCTCCATGTTGGCTTTAGGATTTGAGGTCATCTATTCCAACCTTTTATAAGCTCCTTCCTAGATTTGAACAAGGTCTGATGAGAACAGAATAACCTCAGTTGTTTAGACAAGTAGCTTTTGCTATCTATGTTAAATCTCTCTCTATATACATACTGTGGTGGTTTGAATGCAAATGTCCCCCATAGGCTCTAAATATTTGGATACTTTGTGCCCAGTTGGGGAGGCCTTAGAAGGTAGGACTGTGCTAGAGGAAGCATGTCACTGGGGATAGGCTTAAAGAGTTTTTAAGTCTTGCTAGATCTTCTGCTTCCTATGCCTACTTGAGGATGTGAAACTGTAAGCACCTCTGCCTCCATGCCTCCCCGTCATGATGGACTCTTGTCTCTTTGAAACATAAGCTAAATAAACTCTTTTCCTTTTATAAGTTCCCTTGGTCAGTGTTTCTCTCACATCAACAGTAGTGACTGACACACATATATATAGTCTTTCTACATATATAATCTCTTTAGCTCTGTTTTCTTAGTTTTTCCTATCTATTCATTTCATTCATTCATTCATTTATTCTTTCATAAAATCTTGCATGCTTTCCTGAGATTAGACTACAGTGGTGAGTGAAATAAATGAGCTACATGACTTCATTGGAGTTACACTGCAAAAGGGGAAACAGACTTGAAACAGCTAGTTACAGAAATAAAATGTAGCAAGAATGACAAAAAAGGGCACCACATCTTGTTATCACACAGTAGGGAGCTGGGACAAGTCTGAGGGTACAATGAAAGTTGTGAGTGGGCCATTCTAGCTGGGACATGGAATGGAACATTTTCAGAATGTAATAGAGTGAAAAGTATTCTTGCAAAGTTCAGGAAGAAGAATAGATGCTGCACAGGGCTGAAGGCTGGTGAGAACTTGGTGCATTCTGAGGGAAAGGCAGAGTGAATGAAGTGCAGGGAATGGACATCTGGGACCAAATCATGCTGTGTCTGTGGGCCATTATATAGAGCTTTGATTTCATAGGAAAGCAAGAAAGTCCTTAAATAATTTTCATGAGGGCACTTGTGGCGATATTTATTTTTTAGAAATATCACTTTAATTGTCATGTTTAGACAATGATCAGGAAGTAGAAATGGAAATAGAGGACCATTTTCTTGGGAGCTCTAGGTTACCATCAAACTTCAGGGCTCCCCAAACACCACCCCAAATGAAAATGCATCTGTTTAACTACCTGCCCAGACTCCCTTGCAGCTAAGGATGACACAGATCTCTATACACAGATCTGACCAATGAGGCAGAAATTGAAACCTGCCTAAGATTTTTGGTCAAGTTTTGGCTCCTGAAGTATATTTCACCTATTATTATGTCTGTCTGTCTTCTGCAGGTAAGATGAATCCAGGGCTGTAGGTAGGGTAACTATCAAATACCCATGAATAAGGAAAAGGGTAGGACACTGACAATTGTGCAGGTACCTTACCTTCAGACTCCTGGTTTATTGAGAAAGAGAGACCTCTATTTGATTAAACTGTGGAGTTGGGTTTCTGTGGGATGCAATCAAATACAAGTTAAGTTAAACCGGTTTATACGTAAGGAAACGGTTGCTTGGTGTAGAGTGGCAACAGTGTGACGAGAAAGAAATTTAAGAGCTATTTAGAGTACAAAATTCATACCTTTTCAAGAATACATTTGTTCTGTTTCTGCTCTCATGGAAACTGCTGGAAGGCTAGTACAGAGCTTGACTCACTTTACCTACCTCAGTTCATTTCTTTCAAGTGCTTATTGCCTGGTGATTTGAAAGAGAATCTCTCCTACAGGTTTTAAGTATTTGAATATTTTGCCCCTACTTGGTGGTTCTGTTTTGGGAGTTTTAGGAGGTGTGGCTTTGCTGGAGGAAGCACGTCACTAGGGGGCGGGATTTAGCCTTGCCCAGTTTTTCTCACTTTGCTTCCTGTGCCTGCTTGAAGATGTGAGCATTCAGCTTCTTGCTCCAGTTGCCTCCTGCCATGCCTCCTCTATCATGGTGCTATCTTATTTCTCTGAAAGGGTAAACCCAATAAACTCTTTTTTCTATAAGTTGCCTTGATCATGGAGTTTTGTCACAGCAACAGACAAGGAAGTAATTTATTGCCAGTCATCTATACCTACCATACACTCTTTTCTTCTCCCAAACCTTCAATTCCTTTTCTTAAATAGCCAATAAACATATTTAAATAACTTTATACTCCACAAAAATCTAAATATTTCCTTAGTGGACACATTATTGGAACTGACAGACTCATATCTGAGTCAATTTTATTTTACTCCTAAAAGAAGACAAGACAGGTAATTCTGCTGTTTGTTTAGAAGCTGAGTTTTCAGTTAGAGTTTAAGATGCTTAACTTGTAGGGTTCTGTGAACTGAACAAGATAATGAACATTTTTTTTCCTGATACGAAGACTGTATCCCAGATTGATTAAATCAGATTCTCTGGAGATGGGATCCAGGTAAAATTTCCAGGTAATTCCCCTGAAGTTGAAGCTCAGTGGTCACAGGAGATTAACTTCATGTTAGACATTGGGTTATGTATATTTTGGGGGAATGGACACATCTATATATATTTTTTCAAAATACCTATAAATGAAACTACCAATGTACAAATCTCTCATGAATGGACAAAAAAAAATGCCAGATTGTCATGCTTCCCTTGATTTAAAGTATCATAAAAATCTTCATCTTGTCTTTTCTTCCTTATTTACTGTGTAGAGATCTGCTAGGACAGCTCTAATTTTTTCTGCCATTTTCCATGGGTTAGTTGTCAGAGAGCTCTCAAAGCAGGGAAAGAAGGAACGATGTGACCCAGAGAGTTGATAGAGCCATAGGAGATGGTGGGTGGTGGTCTTGGGAATCATTCTGGCATCTCTTTTAGAGATGGGATCTTTGTCTCTCCCAGGTCCTGTGGAGAACTCTCACAGTTGTTCCCACAATTACAGGGGCCTCTTGGGGACTTCCCTCTTTGAAAGCTAAAACCCAGGAGGCTCTCCTCACAGCAACAAGACCCAACAGTGGCATCTGGTAACCGCAGACCTGCCCTTTGGGGCTCCCACTTGGCCTCTCCATGGGCCATCATGTTCCTAGTGCAAATATTTTCTTAACTGTAGGCTCAGAGACTGACCTTTCCCATATCATAGGACATCATCAGAGGGAGGAAGCCTGGGATTTGAATGTTTGAAATTGGTAGAAATGAGAAAGACAGGGATGTAGTTTGCTTCCCTTATGTCAGGTTCTCTGGCTTGTTAGAAATGCTTCTACTCATGTTGATGGTGCTTGACTTTACTGAATGTCCTTTCCTTAACTTTCTTGGCACTGGCCCTCTTGCTTGTGGAAACACTGGTTCATGAAGACCCGTGCATGTGGTCTGAGAGTCATTAGCATTGGAATGACACCATGAGAGTTTCTAGAGGTAGACCCCAGATTTATAGGATGTAGAGCTTCTTTGAGTGGAATGTAACAGTGTAAAGTTTTAACCCATGCACTGAGCTGTTCTGAAGAGCAATGAATTTGGGGAACAACTCTTGTTCAATATGATATTTTGATCTTGGCAAGAAATTTAAGATTTGGGATTTATTTTGCAGTTTAACATTTCTCTTTGGAGAAAGGACATCCATGTCTGAGGGAAGAAAGTTTTGAAAATAGGAGCTTGTATTCACTGACTGTATCCAGTTCAGTACCAACTCATTGATAGTACTTGATATATACTGTCCTGGCTGGACTATAGTTGCAACTCAGAAAGAAGCCATGGTTCCACTTGAGGACCTCACATCTCCAGAGTTCTGGGCTGAGCTAAGCCAAGAGACTGACACAGTCTAATGATGCCAAGAACAAAATTTCCTTTACAGAGGGCATTTTCTAAAAATATACCAAGGGCAGGAAGCATATTGGGTTGTGGCCAAGGTCTTGTTTAGCTTTATTTTTTGCTGAGATGGTTGAATTACTTCTCATAATTTCTAACATGTGTTAAGAAATAATTTATCATAAAGATATCTTTCCTTCTCCATTTTCTGTTCTGAATTTGAATTCAAATGACTCGAAATAAAAATAGCTTCGGCGACCTTGAGTTGGAAGAGGAAATCTGTTTGCTCAGCAGATTTGCTAAGTGTTCATTACTGACCATTATGGAGTCACAGTTTGTAGTCAAGGAAAAGTTCTAGCCCTGGACCTGTCAACTGGATCAATATGGAGTTAAGAGTGCAAAGGTGCAAGCCAGGCAGCTTCTGTGTCCTGCCACCTCATCTGCCCAAATTGTGTTTGGTTCCATTAGGACCAGGGAGGCAGGAACACATTGCCATGTTTTATTACATTTGGAATATTGCCTTCTCCTGCCAACGGTAAGTGGTATACCTGGGCCCTGTAGTGTGAATCTTAACTGTCAACTTAATGGGGCTTAGATCACCATGGAAACAAATATTTGGACATAGCTATGAGGGACTACCTAGATGAGGTTAACTGAGGTGGGAATACTCAACATGTATATGGTACCATGTCATGAGATGGAGTCCAGGACTGAAGGAAAAAGCAAGCAGATTGTAGGCCTTCAATGCTCTGCCTCCTGAATGTAGTTGCAATGTGCGCCTTGTTCCTCTCTCCACACTTTCCCTGCCATCATAGACTGCATCCCCTGGAACTGGGCTCCAAAATGAACCCTTCCTTAAGTTGTTTGTGTCAGGGATTTTGTCCCATCAATGAGCCAAGTAACTAATACAGGTCCCTTGAAGATCAATCTTTGAACTTTCAAAGGAGTGGTGAATATCAGAGTTCTCTATGGTGTTTCATAGTAAATTCCCTTGGTGTTATGAGGCTAACATTTATCTGCATTTCTGTTACTGTGTGTGCATATAGCTCATTGCATCCTGTCATAAAGAAGTAATCTACTGTCATGTGTGTTCTACTTGCCATTTGAAGTTAAGTTGGGTTTTTTCATTTTGTTAAATATTTTCTGTAAATGTTGGTGTAAGGATTTTTAGGTCAACCTAATTTTCATTTGAGAGCAGGACTCTCCTTTATATAAATATATACATGTATGTGTAATATACACATATACATATATTTAAGTGATAATTTTGCATATTTATGGAGCCATTTGACTCATCTTAATAGTTGTCTATAATGTGCAATCATTACAGCAGAGTAATTTACCTCAAATATTTATAATTTCTTTGTGTTTAGAATGTTCAAAATCTTTTGTACTAGATTTTTGAAATACACAATTAATTGTTTCTCAGAACTATCATACTGTGTTATAGAGTATTAGAAGTTATTCCTCCAGGCCAGGTGCACCTCTGTGCATGCTGGCTGGTCTTTCTCCATCTCTACTTCCTCCACAGCCCTCTCAGGTTTTGATAAATCAGTTTTTACTTCTTGTTTCCATGAGTTCAACCTTTAAGTGTCCATGTGTAAATTGGATTAGGCGGTATTTGTCTTTCTATTCCTAGCTTATTAGACTCAAAATATTGTCATCCAGGCTCATTCATATTGGTGAAAATATCAGTATTTCATTTTTTATGGATGAATAATATTCCTTTGTGTATCTGTGGCACATTTTCTTTATCTATTCCCATTGATGAACACCTAGGTTTGATTTCTTGGCCGTTGTGTGCAGTGGAGTGCATGGCTTTCAAGAAGTACTTGAAAAGATGGTTTCTTTGGAGAGTTCTTGTGTGCTTGTGCCGTTAAATTAAGTCACAAAAGCAGGGCTCCAGCAGGAGAGCTTTATTGAAGTCTCTGTGGTTAGAAGAACACAGAGGTGCTCTGTAAGCAGCTGGCTAATATACCAGCATGAAAAGCTATGGTGGGGCTCCTTGCTCATGGGAGTTTCTCCAAGAAGCACTGTCTTCTACATTTGAAACATGTTCTGTATCAAACAATATGACCTCTCAAAGCTCCCAATGTGTCTGTATACTTCTTCACAGGTATAACTTGCTTCTCTCTACTAAGCTCTCATGCATCCTGGGCCCACTGAACTCCAAGGGACCATATACACACAGGACCACAGGAACAGGGGTGGTGTGTTGCATGGGTCTCCTCTGCTTGATCACAGGCTGTTTGGCCCTGTTGGGTAGAAAGAACAGAATTTCCAACTATGAGAACTGTGACTGCTAAGGTATGACCATGTGACTCCTGTGGAATATGAGGAATGTGATAAGCCAGGCTCCCACTCTTTATATTGCTCCTATGTTTCTTTTATAACTTTGACCACAGACTAGATGAGTAGGCATGCATTTAGCATTTCTTTGGTTTCTTGGAACAAAAACCTTTTGGTTTGGAAAGCTCAGGGTCTACACTCAAACATTGTACACATACCATGAGGTGTTGAGCAAGTTGGTTCTCTCTAGGCCTCAGTTTTCCTTCTCTTCGTCTAGAATTTACATGAAATTATCATGAAGTGTGATTATGAAAATTACAGTGTCATGAATGAAGCAGGCACAGAGGCTGATACAGCCCTCAGCAAGTCAGGGGACAAGTGTCTGAACTTTGGTCCCACTCTTTTCCTCTGCTGAGTTCATTGCCCTCCACGACTCCTCTCTCTCTTCTTCCCTTGTCCTGTGGCCCTGACAGTTAGTTTTCCCCCTACCCTCTGTAGGCATCATTCACACAGAGGGTTGGAAGTTCATAGACAGAGGTGTGTGCAAAGTACTTCATTTATGATTAAGAAAATCTTCATAGAGTGCTGGGGAATTCATAGGACAAAGTGCTTGCTATGCAATGTTTTGTTTGATTTAGTTTGAGGAAGGGCCTCACTATGTAACTCTGACTGGCCAGAATTTGCTATGTGGACCAGGCTAGCCTTGAACTTGCAGAGTTCTTCCTGCCTCTGTCTCCTGAGTGTTGTGATTAAAAGCTTCTGGTTCCATGCCTGGCTTTATGCAGTCTGGAAGACCCGCTTTGGTCCCTAGCACCCAAGTAAAAAAGCCAGGTGTGGCAGCACATGCCTGTAGTCTCAGAGTCGGACAGGTGGAGATGGGCAGATCCCAGGGACTTACTGGCCAATGCGTCTATCTCAAATGATAAGCTTCACGTTCAGTGAGACACGCTTTCTCAAAAAGTAGGAGTCAGACGTGGTGGCACAAACCTTTGAGCACTGGGGAGGGGAGGAAAGGGCAGGTGGATCTCTGTGAGATCCAGTCCAGGCTGGTCTCCACAGTGAGGCCAGGCCAGCTGCAGCTACGGAGGAACACAAATAGATAGGTAGAGAATGATGGACAAAGGTATCAAAATTGACCTCTGGCCTGTACACACACTCCCAAGTGAGCATTCCTGCACACGCACACGCACGCATGCACACACAAAACCTTTGTGTATCTAGTGAACTAAAGACCCTCTTCCCAGCCCATTACTACTGCTGGGACTTGGCAAATGCACCCACCAGGTGTCAGGACACCTGCTTCTGCTCTGTGCACACCACTTTGATTCATATCTTTGAGTAAGCCATTTAGCTCACTGAAAGTCAAAATTTTCCTGTCTGTAAAATTCATATAAATGGTACATATTCTACCCATTTCCCAGGGAATTCAGAAGCTACATCGGCATGAAACATTGTTATTGTAGTTACTTAAGGTCTTAACCTTGTTCAGGAATGACCCCATGTCCCTTATCTTTTAAAAACGGATTAGAGACAATAAGTCCAAAAGGATGAATTGGTAATTGTGAAAATTTCTAGTGCCTTGGTCCTAGGATAGTCTAGCCATTTGAAAATGGGGAGAACTTGGTGTCCCTCAGAGGTAATTTTGGCAGCTGAAGGTTTTGCCTGCCTCTTAAGCTGTCTCTGAGTCACTCTCCTGGAGGCCTGTGGGCGGCTTAGACGTTTGTTTTAGAAACAAGGTTTGTGTGTGGATTGCACATCCTCTTTGCTTCTCTCATTGTCTGTTTCTGACAATATTTGCATGAGACTAGATATCTGATTCAGAGAACATCTGTTCTCACAATTCATTTCCCACCTGAGCCAATGCTCTTCTGCTCGGCTGACAGAGCAGCTTAGCTCAGCAATATTAGCCTTGTGGGGTGTGAGGAGAGCTTTCTAGGGACAGGGGTGGGGAGGCTTCAGGAATACAAACAAGCATGCTGGGGCATCAGACTCTGAGGGAGGCTCATGAAGGTGCCTGCTTTGGACAAAGAATGGTGTTTAGCCAACCTTTTAAAACCTGCACTTAAAAGGATATAGCTATTTTGGTTGCAAATCTTTGTCAAGTCTGGCATGCTTTTGTCCCAGATTTAAGTGTAGAGAAAGCAAACCCAGAGTGTTTTGTTTTTCACTCCAGACTTTGATTTTGTCCTTCAAAAGGGACGTATGTGTGTGTGTGTGTGTGTGTGTGTGTGTGTGTGTGTATGTGTGCACACATGGAGGCCAGAGGACAACCTTGGTGTCATTCTTTAGGTGTCATACTACTTGTTTTGTTGAGCAGGGTCTCTCACTGACCTGGAACTTGTGAATTCCACTAGTCTGCCTGAGCAGCGAGTCTGTAGTATCTGTCTCCACTTCCTCAGTGAAGGGATTACAAATGTTCACTGCCAAACCTGGCTGTTTTACTTGGGTCCTAGAGACTGAACTCAGTCCTCCTCGCATGTACTGTAAGCCCTTTTCTGACTGAGTCATCCCATTCCCTTCAAAATGAAAATTTAAGAACACAGAGGCTGAAATCTGAGCATGAACACTATATTGCATTGTGTGATCTGAGATAATTTAGTGACTTGTCTGGGGCAAGAAGCTTTGACCAGCTATCCCTGACCCCAAGGTGCATAAGGGACAGGTTGTGGAGGAGGACTGGGCTACACTTCACAGCAACAGGAAACCACTGAAAGGCTGTGGGCAGTGAGTGACACAGTCAGGTGGATGTTTGAGACGATCACACTGCTGCAGGCTAAGAAAGAGGCTCAGTTCAGAGGAGGCTTCTTTGCCTGGGAAGAGAATGTGTGAATGCCCCTGAAACCTTGCCTCTGTCTGTCTGCCTCCCTGATTATTCCGCCTCTTCTTTCACTTCTGAGCTGGAAAGATGTCTGCTTTTCCAGGCTAATCAATGGAACTTGAGCAGCTCAGCACTCCAGTGAGAGACTTTCTTGGTCAAACTGTTTGAAGTGAGAAGATGCACTCTTCATGTGGGTGACATCTTCTGGTGGCAGCTCAGATAGAAGCACACGAAGGAGAGGTCTGCTTTTTCCTGCTTGCCTTCATTCTCACTGATAAGTCTACCCATCCTGGGCTGTGGCATTCTTTTGCTGATATTAGAACCAACTTCTTTGAGCTTCCAATGTAAACTGAAGACCAGCAGCTGCCCAGGAATTCTCCAGGCATACAGCCCCGGATTGGAACTGCTGAGACATCCAACCTTGTGGACCAATTGATTCTCTGCCTCTCCAGTGAGAGACAACCATTATTGAACTGCCCTGACCATAGCGTTAGCCAATGTAATAAATATCCTTTTAATATATATTAATTCTGCAAGTTCTGTTCCTTAGAGAACTTTAACAAATACTGGGTCTCTTACAGAATCTGGAGCTCACCAATCAGCTCACTAACTCAGCTAACCATCTGTTCAGAAAGATCCATGGATCCTCCTGTCTTTAAATTGTCAACACTAGGGTTATAGGCAAGTACAGCCAAGGCAGGCTTTTGACATAGATGCCAGAGATTGAAATTCATGTCCTCATGCTTACACAGCAAGCACTTTCTCAACGAAGTTGTCTCCCCAGCCCCCTGCTTCCATTTCTAAGTGACACTTCATTCTTTTTCTGTTTTCCCACAGAACTCTTATGGCCTTGATCAAGCACTTTCCTATCTTTCTTTGAGTCAGGTAGAAGTTATATACCCTGTATTCCTGGTGAATCGCTATTTACTTATCCTTGTGTTTTCTGTACAAGTCACCTCAAATGGACTGCACATTGTTGAACACATGTCAAGTGACAAATTAAAACACAGGAGTCAATGGATGAATGTGTGATAGAATGAATCAGTCATATAACCAATGAAAGGGTGAGTTAATGAAGGTTTTTTTTTTTTTTTGGTCTTTTTGAGACAGAGTCTCCCCATATCTCAGCTGGTCTGCAACTCACTATGTAGACCAGGATGGCCTTGATCTCACAGATCTACCTGCCTTTGCCTCCCGAGTGCTGGGATTAAAGGCATGCACTTTCACGCCTGGCTCAATGAAGTAGTTTTTAAGCAGGTTCTTTCTTAATGGATCTTATATAAATCCTCAAGTTAGAACCATCTGTAAATTTTAATTGTCTAATTGTCTAGGTCTGAGCTTCTTGAACTCTGTTATATTGGATTGGTAATGCCCATTGTTTTGGTTGCCCTGATGACTATTTGGTTCACTCTCTAGTTCTATGCTATGTTCTCAGTCATCAAAACTGTTGGAAAACTGAATGTAACTGTTTAGAGACAGATGGTGGGATTCTGAGGGTGAGATGCTAATAGCTTACTCTTACAACTGCTTTTAATATGTAGCATTCAAGACGGCAGCCATCTGTGTGATGTAATTTTGGGAAACTCACTGATGTCTTCTTTAGTGGGGTCTGTGACTTCAAAGCATAGGCTACTTTATTTGAGGAGGCCAGATTGTTCCTCCAACGAGTGTCCCAGTAAGATATTAATGACTGATGAGATCATCCTGCTCAGCCCCTCAATTCAAACCATGTTCCAGATAGGATTGTCTAGATCAGGGGTTCTAAAACATTCTCCATAAAGTACAAAATAGCGGTTATTTTAGGAAGTGCAGACATATGCTCTTTGATATAGCCATTCTACGTTGTCCCTATTATGTGAAAGCAGTCACGGAGTACATGAATGAATATGCATGGCTGCGTTCCAATAGAACCTTATTTGCCCTAGATAGTTCCACACTCAGGCCATGTAAGTGACTCTGATTAAACCCAAGGAGTCACATGTAAAAATATAAACAAAACCAGACATGAAGATGGGATGGGGACTTGGTGGGAGAAGAGTCAGAGAGAGTAAAGGGATGGATGTGACCACAGTGTATCATATACACATGTAAAATTGTCAAAGAATAAGTTAATCTTAAAAAAGATTATTTAAAACGCTTTATTTTATAGAGTGAGTCAATGGATAGGCAATCAATCAATGGATACTTAGGGAGGGAAAATCAGTTTTTGCTAGGACTGGCTCCTTGACAGATTATCTAATCCAAAGTGGACAGCCATAAACACAGTTACCCATGGACATCACTAAATGGACTCAGTGTGTTTTATGTGCAAATATATATATATATATATATATATATATATATATGAATGCATATATAAAAATAATAATCAAAGAAGAGGTCAAGAAATTGAAAGAGAGTGAGGGCATAGGAGTTGGGGGGGACTGGAAGGGGTGGAAATAATGCAAAAACAAGACTCATGTAGGAAATTCTCAAAAATAGATTAAAATTTAAAATGAATAATTAAAAAATCCATTTTACTTAGTCTGTATTTAGCTTGCCAGTCAAAATTTGTTGACCGTGGTCTAATTTTCAATAAAAAAGAAAGCAAACCCCACATTTCATGAAGTAGTACAGAAAGGACTATTTCTGGCTGTACTAAATATCTACGGTGTGTTGAAAATGACTTTGCTCCCAAGGTACTTGCATTTAAGCTGATGGATTCTCCATCCATATCAATAGTGACAGACATTATAGACACCTTGATAGGAAGGAGAGAGAACACTGGATTCAAAGTTTCTACCTAGATATCACATGACATCTCTACTTAATTCTTTCTGTGATCTGTGCAGATCACAGGGTCACATGATTTCGGGGGGGGCAATGAAAGGGGATCTTCAAATGTACACAGAAGAAGGACCAGGATTCTGGGGTGGGTGAGGTACAGTAAAGATCACCATAACTGCGGAGACCAACATTCCCAAGAACATGTATATTTATTTTCCTTCTAACTGATGGGCAGAACCGAGTTGGGATAGAAGCCATGGGGCCCACATGGCCTACGGTATTTATTCTTAGAGTTTTTATAAAAAAGTTTGACAATCTGAGTCAGAGCGTACAACTGTGGTGAGAAGTGGACTAGGCCATGACATTGGTGCAAGAAAATATCACCCTTGAGTGCCTCAGATTGAAGATGTGGTATGGGATGGGATGTGGTATGGTGGACTCTACTCCAGAAAGTTTTCCTAGGGAGTTAACTTGAGTTTGTTTCTTTGTTTCTGTTGTATAACCATATACCCTAGTGATAGCATTTCAGCAGAAACTACCTGAAGAAAACAAATTGGAAGAATCTCTTGGCAAAACAGCTGGCTGAAGGGATGATGGGCTTCCTGGTGCTAAGTGCGCTTGGCCTGGTTTTTTATTTACATGTCTCTGGTATCATTTGGTTTTTCTCTTGCAAATGAACTTTCACTGTGAGCCTGGAGAAATGGCTCCTGGTAGATCTGAACTCACATCGTTCAGTGTAGGACTGAAAGGAAAAAAAAGAATGCCTTTCAGCTTCTAGCTTAAAACAAATATCTCAGGGTAGGACTCTAATTGGCTGGGTTGAGGGTCTATGCTCAGGCCTTGGACCAATCTCTAAGAGCTCCTACAGTGGGCATGACAATGGCTGTGTCCCTACCTTGAAGGCATGGAACACACAGTTTACTGAAAGATGGGCTTTGAAGAAATTCTTGTGAACTGCCTCTGTGATGTTCACAGCAGCTGATTCATGGACTCAACAGGTCTCAACAGAATGAAGCATTCCACAACTTGCTGCTTGCAAAATGATGCAGGGGTCAGCAACTTGACCCAATAGCAGTTAGCATAAGGTCCTGAGAAAGTGAATAATTGCTTTTTACTAAATGTACAGAATTTTTAAAGTATTGCCACAATGCATTTATACAATATTTCTATCACTTAAAACAGTTCTTTGTGTCCATGTTTTCCCACTCCTAGCCCTAGACAACCACAAGCCCACTGACTTTGCAGATTTACCTTTCTTGGACATTTCAGACAACTAATGAACAATACATTAATGAACAATACATTAATGAACAGTACATTAATGAACAATACATTAATGGGTATACTCTTTCATTTTATAGAGCATTTTTCAGAACACGTATGCATCATAGTATGTATCAGCATTTGCTTCTTGTCATTATTGAATAGTGTTCTAGGGGCCAGTGTTCTGCCAATGACTCGGCAGTTAAAAGCCCTGGCTGTTCTTGAGGAGAACCCAGGTTTAGTTCCCAGTACCCACATGGTGGCTAACGACCATATATAACTCCAGTTCCAGGGGATCTGATGCCCTTTTTAGACCTCAGTGGACACTGCATGATGCAGGTACACTTACATGTAAGTAAAACACACATACACATAAAAATAATTAAAAATAAATAAAATGAAAATAACATTCTATTTCATTGCTTTAACACACTTTGTTTACCCTCTTGGCCATGTCTGAGTTTACCAGTTTGAGGGTAATGCCTCTGAAATGTCTTAATTTCCCCCTATCGTTCATACACACACACACACACACACACACACACACACACACACACACACACACACATGGTAGGTAGATAGATAGATAGATAGATAGATAGATAGATAGTTCCATCCCAGTTTGAACTGGTTCATAAGGCTTTTAAGAAAGTTTCAATTCAATTAGAAGCTAATATTTGGCTTTGCTGTAGGACTTAGCAAATGAGTATTTCATCTACTATCTGACTCATGTTCCACTTTAGTTCCTGTCCCTGATGGCAACTTAAAAGTCTGTAGCAGGTTCTGTGCCAGAAATGAAGACAGATTAGTGTGTATATAGGGAGAAGCCAGTGGAGGGAGAAAACATTTCTGTATTAACCTCAAGCTTTGAGTTTTAATCCCTCCTTCTTCTTCATCCCTTAACTCTCACCCTCCTACCCACCTTTGGTTAAAGTGTATTGTTTTATAAAATATCGTGTGGTCATCTCTGTTGGAGGGTTGTAGAGTATTGTTCTGGAGGTCACATGGGGAGGGCTCTCTGGGTTGAGAGACACCAAATTAAGTTTTAAGAGAGTTAATTGAGTCTGGCTGCAAAAGGAGGAGTATCTCCTCTGGGAGCGGAGCAGTGACACTGGGAAGCAAGAGCTGATGAGATCACAGCTGCCTCTTTCTTTTGACCTGTCATCTTTCAGTTGCTGACCTTATACCAATCTGAGCTCTAACATCTAAGGTTATTTAATAAAAAGCATTTGCATGTAAAGGGACGATGACCACGAAGTACCATCTATATCTAGTATCTTTTGATTTTTGACTTCAAACATGTCTGCTCAGTGATTCCTATCTTCCAAGGAATTATAGCCATTTTGGGGGGTGGGAGGGTGGTTTTGGAATAACTTAGAGTGGAGAGAATTGGGATGTGATATTTGAGTTAGCTGTGAGAGCTCATCTGTATACCTTCTCAAGCTTGACTAACACTGCATTGAAATCATTTTCTCAGCTAAACTTCCCCGCTGTCGTAGTTTCTCCTCCTTCCCCTCAGGTAAGGCAGGATGAGAGGGGTCAGTAGAAGCAATGCTGGGAGAGATGGGCCTGAGTGCTTGCTGCAAATGCCTGTGTTTTCTGCTGACTTTCCTCTTGGGAGCTTCTGTCACCTTATTGTTGGTATCTGTGATGGTTGAATTTGAGTTGTCTGGATCATGGAATGCCCAGATGTTTGGCTAAACATCATTCTTGGGTGAGTCTGCTAGGGTGGTTACATATGAGATTAGCATTTGAACTGATACATTCAATAAAGCAGTCTGATGAATTCTGTGGAATACTTGATTAGAACAAAAATTGGAGGAGGGGAGGCTCTGTTCTTTTATAAGCCAAAATTTTCAGCAAACGCTGGCCTTTTCCTGCCTTTGGACAGGGACTTACATTCTTAGTACTCTTGGCTCTCAAGCCTTTGAATCCAGATTCAGATTTATACCTCCAGTAGTTCCTAAGAGCTATGTCCCACTTTCCTAGACCTTCTACTTTCATATAGAAGATTATGGAAATTCTCTGCATCATAATCATGTGTAATACTATCTAGGTATTCTGTTGATTCTGTTTTTTTTTTTTCCTGGCTGAGGGGGAGGGGGACCTAGACTGATACTTTTAGCACAAACAGAAAATACTGAGTTTATTAATGGAATTTTCGTGTGTGTCTCCTTTTCCAGATATAATTCATCAGCAGGCAGATAGCCAAGGTTAGGCAGAACCAGACTGCACTGAGAGAAGCAACAAAGGACAGGGACCTGTTCATCAAATGTGGAAATGGACGTTGCTGGAGAGCGTGATCCACCATGGCAGGAACTGATCTTGGCACAGCTATGATCTCAAAGCCCATAATCTTCTGTTAATTCCACGAAAGCTTTCCCAACCACGTCCTCTTCATCCCCAGCATCCTCCTGTGAGGACAGTGTTCTTTCCAAATTTTACTAAAGATCAAACTGAGGTTTAGTGAGATCAAAATGACCAATTTCCATGATGGTTTGGTTCATCATTCTTAATTTTTTCACTCAAAACTGTTTGCTCATTATTCCAAATGATACTTTTGTTTGTAAAAATCTGGGGGTGGGGGTGTGCAGAGACATGGATAAATAGAGCATCTGAATAGTTTCTAGTCTGTCATCAGAGCTTTCCACCTGACCTGGAGGTCCTAGGAAGAGATGGCCTAGGCCTATTGATGCGCAGACAAATGGAGAGGTCACTTGAGATCTTTATCTTCCTGTTGGTTGTTTTTGGCTAGTATCCGTTTTCCCTCTGGTAACAGAATCCGTTTTCTTACAGGAAGCACTCCACTTTGACTGTAGGTGCATGTAGACTACATGTTGTTGATTCTGTCTCAAAATTTGTATTGCATACAGGATGCAGGCCTGACCTATGAATCCCTAATCTCCATGGTGGTATTTGGAGTTGTCTGTAACCTAAAGGAGTTATGAAATCATAGAGAAATCCTCATGATGGGCTTAGCACTTCTATAAGACCAAAGAGATTGCCTGGCGTGTGCAGCAAACCTCTTTATCATCTGAGCCAGCTCAAGGGCCTTGTTGTGGGTTGAACCTCTTTCTTGATGATTAGCATCCTGGTCATTGACTGGATATTTAGATATCCCCTTTGTGAGGTGGAATTCTGCCTTTTAAAAACACAGGCTGTTTTATCTTTTTGTAAATCAGATTAGCAGATGCAGGTGGTGAAACAGTGTTCTTACAGTCTGTCTTATTTTTAGTTCTCTTGTGGGTTACTTTTGATGAATAAAAACTCTTGATTTTTTTTTTTTCTGGAGTCTGTTTTGCCTATTGATAAAATCTTTATTTACTCCGGTGTGGTATAGTTTGTATTCTACAGTATGTCTATAATTTATACATGTTTTGTTTTCTCATTTAGTTGTATTTAATATTTATGGCATTGGTAAGGATTAAAGTGAAAATTTTCTCCTTTTTTCTTTGTCTTTGAATATCCATTTGCTCTAACTGTATTCACTATAAAAGCAGAAGCTTTCTCCCCCTGCTTTGCAGTTACACATGTGTTATAAAGCAGATGACTCTGTATATATACTGTTTCTGGACTCTAGTCCATCCCATTAGCCTATTGGCCTATTTTTACACATAAATTAAAAAGCAATTTAAATAGTGCTTCATTAGGCAAGCTAAGTCTTCCAAATTTATTCATCATTATTTAATTAGATTCTTTCAGATTCATTATGTTTTTCATATAAGCCTTATAGTAAACTTGTCAGTTTTCACTGAAAATCTTGATATTTTTATTGGAATTAAATACATAGATATATTTGGAAGAATTATCTAATGGTATCAATTCTGATAGCTCTGTCTAATTTCTTCTTTAATGTAGAAACATTCTGTTGTTTTGGTGTAGAGAATTATATATCTTAATTTACTCTTAGGTTTTGACCTTGTAAAATGCTACTGTAAATGCTATTTTTTTCACCTCCATGTATAAACCCTGAAAAATGGTCAATAACAATGGATGATGTAATGGGGGCAACACGGCTGTAGGAGACCAAGCACTGTACTCAACTTCTTTTAGGGTTACCTGTGCTATATTTACTAAATAAATGCAGGCCCCACTTAATTTGTCATACAAATATGTATATATTCATTTAATGTAAATTAATGTAAAATTAGAAATATCCATGTTCGAAGTCAGTCAGTGCTTTGGAATTCAGGTATGAAAAAAGATAGCGTTTTTCAGTCTCTACTCAGTGCAGACTGACCTCTGTAATGATCAAGAAGGGCAATGGTTCTCCTAACTCCACTGTATACATTTGCCATAAAGTGCCTGCTGTCATTTTCTTTTCTTCAACTCCAGCCCTGGCTAAGACAACAGTGCATCTCTTCCGTGATTTCTGGTTCTTTTCCATGTGTTCTGATTTTAAGCAATTTCTAGAAGCTGCTGAGCTGCTGGTTTATGCTCATATAGCAAGGTTTATAGATCTTCCTTCCCTTGAATTGATTTTTTTCCAGAAACTGTTCACTTTTTTGTCTAGTAAGCCCAACGCATGCCTATGGTTTTATCTGTCCTTCACTTTGCCAAAGAAGCTTTCTAGCCTCTGAATGTCCATCAAAAAACAATAAAAACTGTCTCTCCAAACTCATACACCTGTAAACTATGATAGCTACCTTCATTATGGAAGCATTATGAATAACATGGTAAGGGATTTCCAACCTGGTGGCTCTCAGAATAAGATCACTGTCTATTATAGCCCCAAGTAGATCACCAACCACAAGGAATGCAGCATCTCTGACATCAGCATCCTCAAAAATATTACCTGCTTCTTCTTGCATGCTTCTTCGCAATCAGCAAGAATCAGTTTTTTTCTGTAAAACTCTTTTCTATGGTCAGGATTGATGTGTAGGCTTCTAGATGCACCCTGATATAGCTTTTCACAACTTCCAAGCCTTTGACTCTGACGTGTTTGGCATCTCCCAGGCTGAAGCCCATTAGGTAAATCATGTCAAGCTGGAGGGAAAGAAAGATTGCTTAGAGAATTGTAGGTGCTTCCCTAAAGTCTCGCAGCTACTTTGCAGCTCCAAGCGATGCATCTAGCAGGGACCCATGCTGCCAGTCTCACCTCAGGTGATATTTTTCAAATGGTTATTTCCACAGTTATTCCTATCGACACATACCAACACGCTTGATCTTGATAGATTGACCTCAGTGGTTAGATGGCTCTTATCTGCAGTGGATGGTCTGACAGCATCAAATCTGAAGAGAGTCGTGATTTTTAGCTATCCTTTGCTAACAGGCAAAGAGAAGAACTGTGGTGTTGGCTGAGTTCTTCCCCGGATTCTTTCTTACTGGGCTCCCTTTTTCAGAACTATATGCTTCTTTTGACTTGGTCTTCACCGAGCTCAGACAACCTCCAGTAGAGTTGGACACACCATACTTAGCATTCAATGAGCATGCTTGTTTGTATTCTAGTTTTGAGCCTTGGTTTATTCACCTGACTGTAATAAAAGCTATTTAATTATTGAGATCCCATTCAAGAAACAAAGGTATCCAGGATGTCTGTGAGTCAATAAAGGAATCAACCTGGGATGTCGAGTTTGGGAAACATTTTGTGCTGCTGTTAAACGTGAAAAGTTTCTTACCATATTTGGCTTAGCTAATTCAATAGTCAACGAATGAAATTTCTTTGATTTTTTTTTTTTTTATCATTTACCAGAACCAAAAGACAGGATTTTAACTTGGAAATATTCCAGAAAAAAGTGTAAAATATCTTTCAATGTGCTGTTCTTGTATTTGCGCACAGGACAAAACATTTGTAATGCTCATATATTTGAATTTTCCAATTTTTATTACAGCTAATTTCTCAGTTTTGGGATATAGCAGCTATTAATTCAACTACCACTGAACTTTAAAAACTATTTTATTATTTTTTATTTTACATGTATAAGTGTATTGCCTTCATATGTGTAAGTGAAGTGTGCCCATGTTGTGTAATACCCACAGAGGTCAGAAAAGGGCATTTGATTCCCATGGAACTGGAGTTATGGATGGTTGTTAGCCCCATGTGGGTGCTGGAAATCAAACCCGGTCCTCTGGTAAAGAAGCCAGTGCTTTTAACTGCTGAGCCATCTCTCCAGCCCCACACTGGACCTTTTTATAGAAAGCAGTATGATATCACTGAGATAGAACCAAGCCTCAACATCTGAAAACCTAAAATGTTTACCTTGCCGACCAGTTCTATAAGGGAGCAACACTGGACTTGATCTCATGTTCCAAAGGATTGTGACTCTTGATGGAAGAGTAAAGGGATGAAACATGTTTTTATAAGTTTCCAATAAAAAGGCAACACAGAAAAATGCTTTGTGAATATATGTGTGTGTGTATATATATATATATATATATATATATATATATATAAAATGAATAAATATTTGTATGTGGTGTGTAGGATAGTGAAGAACTGACATTGATATTGTGTGTGTATGTTTCTGCAGTACGAAATCCATAAGTTGACATTTGCTGTTTTCCTCAATCACTTCAGTTTATTGTCTGAGACAGAGTCACTAAACTCTGGCAAACCATCATCCATTGAGCTGGGCCTAGAATGCTACCTGGGGTTTACTCTGAATGGAAGATAGGCCAGATTATTCTGAGAGATTATTCTTTTTATCTTGTGTTACTGGCTTTTGTTCCAGATGGCACCAGGGAGTAGGTGGCTCCCTTGGAATTACATCAGGATAGAATTCTTCCAAAAAAAAAAAAATCCTATGGATCCCAAGTCCTACAGGGTCTCTGCTGATAGCATGACCATGAGAATCATATTTCAAGACTGTGAAGTGAAGTTCTCCTTACACACTTGTTGTAAATAGTATTTTAACATGGAGTCTGGCAAGAATTTCAGCTTAGTGTATTCATCTAGCGCTTCTCAATAGATGATGGTTTTTCTCTTCAACAGATATTCAGCAATGATTGGAGTGGTTTCTGGTTGACACACATGGGGCTGAGGAAAAGCGAGTGGATGTGTGATATAAGCATCTTGTGGGTCATGACAAGGATGCTTAGAAGCTTCGTTGTTGGGATTTACTCTTCAGGTTTAGCAAAACTGCAGAGAAATGAGCTGGGCAGAGGGCAGGGCAGGGCAAGGAACTGGGAAAGAAGGTGTTGAAGCAACAGTGTTTTCCAGTTATGCATTGAGTTAACAATCCATACCTTGTTTATTTCTCATTGTGTGAATGAGAGTGATCACAGTGGCAATGGAGCCTAGTGTTACACCTCAAACAGTAGTACAAGAATACTGGAGGTGGAGGAAAAGAAAGGCTGATTGTTACCAAAGAAGTAGGCATTTGTTTTTAATGTGTTAGAATGGCCTGGGCGTGGTTTCATATTTTAAACCCATCCGGTCACCATTACTAGACAAAGTACAGAGTGTTTCTCAAGGCTCAGCCTGGGTTTTAGCATGCACATGAGTGTTTCTCTGCTCCCTGAAGATATGCATTGAGCCTCAATATAGGTTCAGTGCTTTGAAGTGATTTGCAATGGCTTTTATGTGATGTATGTGTTCCTGTGTGTAAATTGGGGGCTGACACATACTACAGCATGCACGTGGGGGTCAGAAGACGATAACTGTGGGTCTTTGCATTCCACCTTATTAGAGACAAAGTCTCTTGTTGTTCGCTGCCCACATCGCTGTAGGAGTACTCGTATTACAGAGACACACACAGCATCCTGGTGTCCTCCTTTATGTAGGCTTTGGGGGTCCAAACTCTGTTCTCACATTTGCACAGCAAGGACTCTACCCACTGAGCCCCATTCCGAGGCCCGCAATGACCTTTATCATTCTTGCAGTGAGCGAGTTCATGAGTGGGGATGTTGGAATAGGGTTTCTCACTTTTTAGTTCTCTCTGAAGATTATCTTTAAACTTAAAAAATTTCCCCAAAGAGGAATTTCTCCAAATCTAATTTCATAATATCAGCTAAAAACACATTGTTTAAAGAAGTTAAGGACCATGATATTTTTTAAGGATGACATTTTATTGCCACCAGAAGTTTTTCCTACCAGCACATGATTCTGAGCACAGTGCCTTCTTCAGGTTGCAAAGCAAACTCAGGGTGTAACAGACACCGAGAGAAAAACAAGTAATAACTTCTTATCAAGAAAATCCTAATAGTTTAACCCAAAACTAGGGTACTGAATTCAATTTCAAGTTACAGACTTAAATCACAGAGCTGCCCCAATGTCTAGACAGTTACTCCAACTGATAATAAATGAGGAAGAACAGTTACAAAATCTAATTAGATGTTACATATATGTTTTTTGATGAGCACCTGGATATATTAACTTTATCACAAATTATATTATACAAATGTCAGAAATGCTTTCAGTAGATCTAAGCACATTAATTACATGCTATTTGAGGCTTTAAGATAAAAGTAAAAACTGTCATTTTGTTTTCAAACTGAAAACTGAGACTCAGGAGAGCATTTTCTATTAACTCTGATTCACAGGGAATAGCAATGCTAAAGTATGCTTTAGAGCTAAGTGGAACTTGAGCCTGATTTAAACACGACTGCCTCACAAAATAATTTGCTTATTGAATAGCTAAAAATAATATCAAGGTTACCCATTGACTGGAAGTTAGAATATATAGATCAAGATGCTCAAAATTTATTAGCTATTCAATGGAAAAGAAAGAAAAAAACAATAGAAAACTAAATTGGGATATTGGGAGCAAGGTTTTTGGGAGCAAGATATAAATTTTAGAACTTGTCCCCTAAACATTAAATTTAATTTTTTGACAGGGGGAAAAGTATAATTTAGCAGAGAAAAGAATAGAATTGATATAACACAAGTGATTTTTTTTTTTACTTTTGAATATAATTTGAATCGTTTGAGTTTATAAAGGTATAATATGTTAAATACATTTGAGTTATAATTAGTTACATGAACAAGTGCTTTGTTGTGTGTTTTCTTTTCTATGGCTGGCTTCAGTCTTCTAAAGCACATATCCTTCTCTACAGCCTTCCCTGGTTTTCTGTGTTCTCATTCTCACTCAGCCTTAGAGTGCAGTGAATGATGACACTTGAAACTACATGACAGAAACAGGCCAGCTAGAGCAGGCATGGATTCTTTGAATTGCAGAAGCTGGTTGCAGGGCATGCAGTGAAATGTCTGCTTCATCAGGACTGCCAAATGCTAAGACAGGCTCTGTTTGGGTAAACTGAAAAGTAGTCTTGCTGACAGTGCAATGACATGGAAAATGTGGAGAAAATCACTGGTATGGTTGTGCAACAATCCCAACTTATCCAAGAATAATTCTTTCCATGCTCAAAGTCTTAGATGAGGAACAGCCTCAGAAACTGCTTCGTTTCAATACCTTTAGGATTGGGATATTTTTCATGTTCTTCAACAGTCTTAGCAGCTAGAAAAAACCCTGCTGATTGCAATGCAGTTCAACTATTCTGGGTGAGGCTGTAGAGTAGCTAAAAACCTGTCTGAAAAACGGCTAGCCAGAGCAAGTGTTTCTGGGTAAAGATTGAACTGGTACTTGAATTTGACTAACCATTACTTCAGCTCTCTGGGGTGGAGAAACATTCTGGCTTGTATATATTTTGGGGACATTGACCTTCCACATCCGGGTTTCCCTAAGAATTGCCTTTTCCAATAGGAGATCTCTGGTTTTCCAAAGATCCCAGAAACTTCACAATATCTTTTGGATCTGCTTGATACCAGCTTGATGTAACTTCCTTCTCCTTTTCCTCCTCTTCTTTCTCCAGCTGACCTGTAGGCCTCATAGTGGTGACTCAGATCATCGGGCCCACTACCACCTTGTGGTCCTAGGTGCATGGCAGGGCACACAGGACAAGGGCTGGACTGACTGTAGAGGGAGAAAAAGGCAAATCAGGTCAATAGGGCACTGTTGCTGGGGTGGATCATATCAGGACCATGATTTTAAAGTGTTACTGTATAGAATAATACCTCTGACATGCCATAAACCCATGAATTGTCCATATTATGGTGGGAAACAGATACAAGGCCATTTTAGGATATCAAATTCATTCCCATTTGCTATTGAGATTTCTGGCTCTGCACCTCATGGACCTATTCTTTGATCTGTAAGGGACAGTATTCTACCATTTCCTTTGCCTCTCTTACATAGGTGAGATAAAAATCCATAAAGGTTCTTTGCAGGCCTCAGAGTGTTGTACACACCCCTCAGGGTGGTTTTTTTCCTTCAAATGCTTTAGCTGGACATGCTGACAACATGGATGTACGGGTTTCCATGAGGTAAGTAGGGTTATACTAGAGGCCCAAACTTGCCTCCAAAGAGCCATTGGCCACCTGGGAAGGGTATCATTGAAGATGCATAAATGCAGAGGCAGGATGCTGGACTCTGGAGGCATCTTAGCACTGAACCTCTTTTTCAGATGACTGTGCTAAGGCAGGGGTGTCTGGGCATCTGGGACTGGACTCTGAAAACGTTGTTCCTTTAACTCTGACTATTTAAAATTTCTTCTTGGTAAAGGTCCCACCTTTCCAACTAATATCACAAATTCCTCATTGTATCAGGACTTCTAAGATCAAAGACAGATAATGATGAGAGTAAGCAGCACTGGACAGGTCCCGGTGAGTAGCAGAGCTCTGCGCCCACAGACATTTTGGACTTACCAAAAGTGGTGAATGCCTATTTACAATATCAAAGCAAAACAGACCAGTCAGAAAAATCTGTATCTTTAGTCTCACCACCCAGAAAAACGTGACAGGTGTAGCCTCTGACTCTGGGTGGAGAGGGGAGGTTGCTCAAGAGAAGCATAATAGAAAGGAAGGGAGGTGAGTGTATGGGGACAGAACTGAAGAGAAGGCAAGTGTCCTGCCTTGGGTGACAACAGCTGTGCTATGGCCTTGGAGACATCCAATGCCAAGTGAACTGATATTTTTAAGACAGAGTACCTCACACATTCCAGGCTGGCCTTGAACTGGATACACAATCGAGGATGAACGTGAGCTTGCGTTCCTCCTGCCTCCATCTGCTGAGTACTTGGATTACAGGCATGTGCCACCATGCCTAGTTTAGGCAACACTAGGAATGGAACCAGGGCTTTGTGCACAGGAGGCAAGGACTCTGTGCATTTAGCTGCATTTCCAGTCACAAATGCTATTTTTTTTTAAGTAAAATCCTGATGATTTGTTCAGATACAAGATGAACACCTGTTAAAGATTTCATTTAATTAACCACTTATGGGAGAAATGATAAACTGCCAAAAACAGTTTGAAGGAAAAATCCATAGAACATAACATTTGTAGATCAGGAAAGTAGGGAGAGAGGAAAATATCACTTTACAGAAAAAAAAGTATGATGTAAATATAAAAACGTCGCTTTCCATTGCTGTCATTATCAACAATGCACAGAACTACACATTTCTCAGAGGCAGTGGGATCCAATAATCATGAAGAAGTGAGCAAAACAATGCTTAAATTTCCTTTGGAGACATCCTGTAATCTTCTTTGCTTACCCCAAAGTTTCCTTACACCCAGATGTTCTTCGCATCAAGCCCAGGACCCTTTCTTTATTTAACACTGTGGTTTTCTGAGGATTCTTCCCAGCAAGAATTTTGGAGCACTGTGGGCAGAATTTCCAGAGTCACAAAGCCCTTGAAGATATCTTTGTATGTTTGTTATTCTTAATTTTTCATTTCTCTTTAAAAAAATTATACTTTATCCTAGGAAGTCAAAAATCATCCAAGAACACATAGGAGAAGATAGTAATTTCTTCCCTATTCTCTAGTCTTGTCCCATGCCTCTCACACTTGGCAATCAGCAGTGTGATTTTTTTTTTCACATACCCGTCTGTACTTCTCTCATGAGCCAATAGTGACACATAGACATTTATAGCGATATATGGGGACTTGGGCTATGAGGTTACATGAGAGGGAACAGACACTCTACATGCTTCCATCTCACTTTTGTTACTTAGGATCCTACACTGAGACAATTTCAAGTACATAGATGCTGAGTGTGTTCATATGAGCAGCCTTAGGACTAGTCCTGGCATGGATGGATGCTGCTCTCCCAGTTCAAGTCTGGGACTGCGTGAGGATGAAGTACAAATAGCTGTATAGTTAGTCACTATAATAGGCACTGGCAGCAGTGTGTGTGTATGTGTGTAGGGGTAGGATATATCTTGTTATATGAATCGGGTCACAGCAGTGGAAAGGTTAAATACATTTACCCAGCAGGAATGCACAGTAGCCTTTCAATATGAGGGTGTTTCCCAATTCATCAGGGTGAATAGGGTTCATTGCTCTTTGGTGTCAAAGAAAGTAATTATTTAGCAATCAAATCCAAGTTATTTTCAAGGAAAATTAAATATTTGATAGTGGGAAAAAGGAGATTATTCCATATTCCACAAATTGCTAGAAAAACATCACAGCAATCTCAGGACATCAAAGGCATGCTAACTATCTATAGCAAATTAGATGCTTATATCCCATTGAAAGTCTCTCATTAAAATATGTACAATAAAAATGATTTTCTAGAAAGTAACTTCCTCATTGATCTCACAAAGTTCTTATTAGGAGGCAAGAAATGATGGCTCGTGGTAGAGAAGTAGAGTATCTTTTCAAATTCCTAAAAGAGAAGGCTTTGAAAAATTCTCTTTGGAAGAGTTTTCATAAGCAGAGGGTGGTAAACCCTTAAACCCTGTAATATTCACGTAGAAGATGCAAAGTCAGGAACCCCACAAGGGAGACAGAGGACTCCTGGTTTGCTTCTTCCTGTTCATTCTCAGGGCTCCACATGCTCTCAGGGACACATATTTTGTCCTTTTGTCCTTTTGCCTGAATCTTATCCATTGAAGTGTATTTTATTGATTCTTTGAGGATTTCATGCAATGTATTTTCATCATATTTAGACTCCCTCCCCAGTCTCCTCTCATGTCCATTCCCACATCCCTATCCTCCCTTACATCATGTCCTCCATGATTCTTTTAAGCCAATCCAGTCTAGTTTATGTCTACAAATGCTCTTAGGTGTGGGTCCACCCACTGGAACCTGTGCAACCAAGTCAGGAGGTTGATACTATGTTCATTTAGTAGGATCGTAGGAGGAGGTTCTCCCCTTCAGCCTGTAACCCGTTTAGTCACAGGTTCTTGGTTTTTGGTTCTAATAGCAGTGCCAGGAATGGGCTCCATCTTATGAAGAAGACTTTAAATGCAATCAGAAAGTGGGTGGTTACTCCCTTAAGATTCATGCCACTGTTGCACCAGTGGGCAGATCTTGCCAGACCTGTCATTATTTTCTGGTGGCATGCATAGATAGCACCTTCTAGTGCTATGACAATAGCAATGGAGCTTTGAGGTCAATACCAGCTTTTTATTGATTTTTGTTGATTCATTGAGAATTTTGTACACTATACTTTTGTCATATTCAGGATTCCTTCCACCACCACCCTGTCCTCACTTCGTGTCCTCTGTTATTATTGTTGTTATTATTTTAAAGGCATATTGAGTCTAATTTGTGTTCTCAAAATACTCTTTGGTGTGGGTCAACCCCCTGGAGCCTGGTCAAATTATCTGATGCCACTCTTAAAGAAAATGGAGTCTCCCTCTTCCAGCAGCTATGGGAACTTCATGGAAGGGGAGATAGAATGTAATTCTCTAAAGGCAGAAAGGGAAATAATAGAATAAATAGCTAAGGGATGGGGACTGGAAGGGCAAGGTAGATGAGAGAGTATGGGGCAGGATAATCGACATTAAAGACCTTTTGGAAAAGTCATATGGACACTTATTACTATAGAATCTTCTTAAAATTATACATATATACAAAAAGTTTAAATGGAGTTGCCCACAATGGGGTGAGGGTCTAAGGCCTCTATCAGACAGTACGGTCTAGCAAATAAAAATCCCAGTGCCAGGAATGAAGTCTCTTTTGGAGTTGTTGACTCTGGGTTCAAGACTCCCATAGACCTTCCAACAATGCTGGATGTTTCCATTGTTCTTGGTTACCCACCAGATCTTGATGATAAGACCCCATTGCTGAGGACACAGCATACATGTGTTGCAGAGCAAATACTTTAATAATGAATGATTTCTACTCCTTGGAATCTTGTACATTTTCAGTTGAGAGGAATTCTGCAAGGTACATAGTTGTGGAACACTGTCCTTCAAGCTGTCACTATCATCATCAAAACCAACTGTGACTACTCTCTTCTGATCTTCAAGATGGGGCCTGTTGATGCCCCCTCATAAAAGGGGGGATCTTGGCCACTCCCTCCTTTTCTTTCCTGTCAGCTGTGTGTAATTCTGCCCAAGCTGCATGTGATAGGATGTGAAGGGAACTCCTTTCGTGTAACTATGAGGAAAACACCATCCACATTTGGGTGAGATATTGTTTGGTGGTCAGCTGTTTGGGGGTCACCTACACTCCCTTTCAGAACCCCCAGGCTCTGTAAACCAGCTTAGTGAGCTAGCTGGCTTGCTCAGTTGTACTTGGGTGGAACTGTGCTTACATCTCTTATTGGTGTCCTGTTTGCTTTGAATGAGTGCATGTTTGCTTCTTTACAGGAAAAATTTTCAGCCAACACACAGAAAAGGGTTTTGCACTAAGCAGAAGCTCAGTACATGCATGAGGTCTGAAAGTAGACATCCATGTAAAACTGGCTTTTAGAAGAGGTCTCTGTGGGGCTGGAGAGATGGCTCAGTAGTTAAGAGCACTTGTTCTTCCAGAGTTCAGTTCTCAGCACTCATGTGAGGCAGCTCACAGCTACCTGTAGCTCCAACTCTGAAGATATCCAACACATCTGACCTCTGTAGGCACAAACACACAGGTGTACATACGTGGACACCTCATACACATAATTAAAAATAAAATCTTTAAGAAAAGGTCTTGGTGAGGCAAGGCTTAGCATTATGGAGTTTTAGTAATAAAAACTATGGGATAACAGTGGTGGGAAGGTTGACAAGAGCAACTCACAGCTATGTGGCACATTTTATCTCATTATTGTAACCAGGAGTTAGGTATTTTGATTATTTCCATTTTGGAGATGAGAATGCAGAGTCTTAGGCTAGTACTAAGTGGGAATGTAGCAGAGTATCCAGAAACCACAGGCTTTAAACCGTAGTTGAAATAGTTGAGTCTATTACTTGTGGCAAGTGGGAGAATGGACATCATGTAGAGCTGTGGCCTTTCTCAGCAGGACAAGGTTAGAAAAAAAAAACAACATTATAGGAGTCGGGATTTGGATGGATAATTTTGTGAGTGTCTAAGGAAGTGAAGGTTGTCTATTGATTTTTGTAGTTCTCTGACTGTCTTGGTAAATCTTATTTCTTAGAGGTAAAGTTGCAGTTGGTAGGAACTAGCGGTCATTCATTCAGTCTAGAAAGGGGGTGTCTGATGTTCCCTGTGCTGCAATGACCTCGACTGAGTGGATGTTCTGTGCAACTGCTTGTGGCCATCAGGAGGATAACTGGATTTTGCCCTTAAGCATCAGCTGCATCTGGGCTTTTGTTAAGTTTTCTGGTGGAAGGACTTGCTTTCTTTGTTAATATATTGTTCAGTATATATTTTTAATTAAAGTTTTGTGGATTTCATGAAACACATCTGAATCGTATTTAGACCCCCCTCTCCTATCTTCACTCTCCCATAACCCATTCACAGAATCTCATGCATTCTGTCACACATGCTAAGGCATATCAAGTCAAGTACGTGTGTACACAGATGTCTGTCAGTGTAAGTTCATCCCTTGGAGCCTGTTCAGCCTCACTGGCATCACACCCTCAAAGAAGATCACCTCTCCTTCACTTAGTAGTGATCGGTGGCCAATTATTCCACAGCTGAAGTTGGGACCTCCTGCCCTTTCCCCCAATTCTACACTGCTTGTATCTCATCGAGTGTGTGTGTGTTGTGCGTGCTGACACCATTGTTGTGGGTTGATATGAGCAAGATTCCAGGAGCCTGTGAGACTGTTTCCTTTTGGTCGTGTACCAGCCCTGGCTCTTATAGTCTTTCCATGATGAATAATCTTCCTCTACAGTGGTCTCTGAGCTCTGGGTGAGTGAGGTTTAATATAGGAGCCCGCCTCACTTCCGAGTGGTTCAGACAAAGCGTTCAGCCAGTGGAAGTAGGCCTGTTGTGAGAATTAGATGTCATAGAGACCAAAGGTCTGACTCAGCCTCCAGGAGGCTCTCTGGTAGTGAGTGGGTCCTTCCTGTAGGGTTCCTGAGAGCTGGCGATCAGGGATAGAGCACTGAGTGGCCTGTTAACTATGAAATCCCCTCTGACTGTCTAGAAATCCATTTAAACATTTTTTTGGAGTTAAAAACTCTTTTCTGCTCTTTTTCTTTCCCTTTTCTCTCTTATAATCCTCATCCTTCACGTATCCCTTCTCCATCCTTCACGCATCCCTTCTCCATCCTTCCTTTCCTCCTTCTCCTTTTATGGCAGTCTCACTGTTTCCCCATCACACTCTGTTTTTCTTGGCATTTAGAATTCAGTATTAGCCCTTGGAGACTAATTCCTTTTAAATGTGTTTTCCCCTTTTCCTTGAAGGTGTTGGAAAAATAAAGCTGAACTCATCACCTAATGTTTTTGTATGGACATAGACAACATTTGTATCTTAGGATCCTAGAAAACCCTCGTACAGCAAAAATCGTTGCTGCATAATTAATTTCCAGCATATCAGATGATGGGTGAAGCTTAGCTCCATTTGCAAGGAAGTAAATTTTTTTCATATGCAAAGCTAGAAGTAAAAATAGCTGTTGAATTTTAAGTGGATCTCAGATGTGTTTAATAAGTGAATCTTGTTAACAGAACCCCTAACCTGAATCATTTGGGGGATGTTTTAATTGAGGGGATGTTTTAATTGAGGGGATGTTATTAGATGTCTTCTGCTGGCCCTCATGAAAAGGCCTTCTACTGCTGGGCAGCAGGCACAGTTCAGTAGAACTGTGGTCACTTGAGGTGAAACAAGGCATTTTGCCATTTTAGAAGTGATTGCTCTTCTTATGAGTTACGGTATCATTAAAGGAAATGAGAGTGTTTAGCAACATCAGCAATATGAGGATGGCAGAAATAAATTGTAGCCTTCTCCTTGGCTGACGAAATTTTTTCTTACAAGAAGATGAAGAGCTCTAAACATGAAAACCCTTAGTCTGCCTAAGAGAGAACCCTAGAAAAAGATCTCAGTGTCCTCTTTGCTTGACTTTTCACTCATAAGATGACTTCTAGAGCAATCCAGACCAGTAGGCACGGAGGCTGGGGGAGTCCTGGAGGTTTTAGTTTCTCTTACATGACGGAATTGTTGATCTGTGATTTGTACCCTTTCACTGAGTTCAGTTTACTCAAGAAACTTGCCCAAAGTCAGAGTCTCCATCCACAGAATGGGTTTAATAGATTTGTAATCACATTTTTGTCTTAAAAGAAGTAGTTTGGAGTCTATTTATTTTGAGAAAAGTTCCTTTTGTGAATATTTGGTTTCTCCCAGCACTTCTTTTTAAAAATATCGTGTGTGTGCATGTGTGTATAGTATATAGTATGTACAGAAATGAAATATTTCCAATTATTACTTTGAAAGTACCATTAACTAGCAAGTTAAAATAGCACATAAAATGATTATATATATATATATATATATATATATATATATATGTATATATAAATTAATTTGGGACTTGGGCCTTTACAATTATCACAGCAAGTAGAATCAAGCATTATCTTATCAGAAAAATCACTGTGACAAGACAGAGCTTACCTAGATCTGTATTCATTCATGTTAGTGTAGCAATGTGTGTGTGGAGGCTGAAGATGGACATTGATGTCTTTCCTCTATTGTCCTCTGCATTACTTTTTTGAGATGGGTCTCTCATGGAATCTAGAGGTCACTGATTGGCTGGACTGGCTTCCATGACCTCTGGGAATCTGCCAGTCTCCATGACCCTGGTGCTGCAGTTACAGACACATGCCATTGTGTCCGGCTCGTGTGGGTGCTATGGATCTTCCTTCGGGTCCTTATGTGAGCATGGAAGGCACTTCACTGACAGAACTAGTCCCCAGCTCCCTCCTCCATGTGTTTCTTGATCCTGAAGGACTTACATGTTTTTCATACTGTGTGAACTCTTCGTCTGATATTGCAGGTAACTTGGTGTCTGTACTGCATGTTAAAACTCAACCATCTTAGCATGTTATTTTTCTCCTACTTCTTAATGTTTACAAATATATATAATTTAAATTAGTTTTCCTGTGATTTATTTTGAGAACCTGGAGACAGGGTCAATCTAACGGCTCTGTACTTACCTGGAATTTGATTTTTCTCTGTTGTATTATTATGGAGGTTGAGCGGCCTTCCTTTTGAATTCTGTACTAGACTGGCTCTGAAGAGGTGTGCCGTTAAATGGATTTACAATCAGCAGAACTGACTAGATACATGTAGCAGCTATATTAGTTGGCCCCTTTCTGGTTGTAAATTTGAGTCCTAGCCCTATCACTTACTGCCGTGAGTTTCCAACTCAGTGGGAGGCACAGAGTAGTCTGTATTTTGGATCTTAGGTCTGTGGATCAAAGATTCAAATGATTTGAGCTTAGCTCCCCTGTGGCATTATTGAGGGGTTACGGAAACTTCAGGAAGTAGAGCCTGGAAGGAGGCTATGTAACACAGAGGCATGACTTTGAAGGAGAGAGGAGCATTGTGAAACCTTCCAATTTCTCTCCTCCTGTTCCCTGTTTGTAAGGTGACTAGATGTGTTCCATCTTAACCGCCTCCATGATGTATGTTGATTTTTCCCAAAGCAATGGGGCCATCTGAGCCTGAACTGAAACTTCTAAAACTATGAGCCTGAACCATTTTTTTTGTGACCAGCAAGACATGAAGAAACACTCAATTGTGCTTGTGGAAGTAATAGAAATAGTCAGGCCTGGGTTCAAATCCTAGAACAACAATGCTAAGTCCCTGAGTATCTTCAGCAAGATGACACAAACCCACAATTAATCTCTTCTGTAAAATGGACTTCATAGATGTATCTTGATAAAGTGATGTTATTTGAGGTAAATAGATCTTGGGTTAAGAGCTTGAGAACTGGAGTCTTGGGAAGGTTGTAAGGCATGCAGTGTATAATCCTGTTTCTATGCTGTGTACCATGAAGATGTATCTCAAGGTTACTCTCTGCTATTGGCTTTGGTTGTCACCCAGTTCTTGACAGCCATATGGCTTTCCTGCACTGTTTCAGGGGAATGTTTCCTCAACTGCTGGTGCCAGAAAACAAGAGGCAAGGTAGGCAAAGTCATTCTCACAGGGAATAAAGAGCTCTATTAGATCAAGTTGCTGTGTAGAAGAAAATGTGCTGACTTCTCCAAACACTCAGAGGGCCTTGGGGCCTTATAGTTATTTCATCTCCAAATGGGAAAAGAGACAAGTGAACAGAATAAAAAAATAAGACCCCCAAAGGAGGGAGAAACTGAAATACAATATAGAAGTGAAAATTGAGAAATTTGTCAAAGGATTATTTTCCTTGCAAACATTTGAGCCTGTGGGCAACAAATCTGTCTTGCTTTTAAAGCATATTATAGAATAAAATATTTTCAATTTTTTTTTTTTTGCAAAAAATTATTAGCTCCAACAGAAGTTCATAAAATGATTGTCTGTATTACAGCTATTCTATTTGAGACCTGGGCATTTACAATTATCACAGTGAGTAGAATCCATTATTATATTACCAGAAAAATGACAGTTAAAAGACAGGGCTTATTCTAGGTTTGCATTACTTCAGTAATATTAGGAAATCGATGAATATAGCTTAATTTGTTAATAGTAAGAGCAAAAAAAAGTCCCCATTGTAAGTGAACATCTTTATATATGCCACAAAACATTTATTAAAAAGTAAAAATATCCGTTCCTGTTATAAAAACTTTTAATCAAATGTCCACAAATAGTTACGCTGATAGCATTATAACGACCACACTTATAATCTGTGGCCAGTCTCAGGTTTAGTGGTAAAACTTCCATTAAAGTCAGAAACATGTAAGGAAAATTCATCATCATAACTATTATCTGGCAGTATTTTTTCCTACATATTGCCAATTTTATTTGAAATAGAAACAAAATAAGTAGCGGAAACATTGTCAGGATTTATAGACTGAGAAACTGTTAAAAAGGCCATGGGGTTCTCCCTGTACTGACTCAAAATAGCATCTACTCCATACTGGGAAAGAAACAGGAGGTGAACAGTAAGTAGAAATTGAAATCATTTTTGTAGAAGCAGAACGCAGAACACGTGTGTGTGTGTGTGTGTGTGTGTGTGTGTATGCATCACTTGGCGGCCAGAGGACAACCTTAGGTGTTTCTCTTCACCTTCTGCCCTGTTTGAGACAGGGTCCCTGTTCACAGCCTAGTGCAAAGCCAGATGGTCCATGAGTTTCCTTAGATTCTCCTGGCTCCGTCTCTCACCTTGACATAGGAGCACCAGGATTAGAGCACCATGTATGCTTCCATGTCTGGCATTATGTGGGTGCTAGGGATATGAACTCAGGTCTTCATGCTTATGCGGCAAATACATTATTCACCGAGCTAACCCCCAGCCCTCCCTTGATCTTTATACTGTGTTTTTTTTCTTTATCTCTGTTTTCCTAGATGGGGAAACAGAGTCAAGGAGGATAAATAAGTTATTTAAGATCAGGGGCAATTGGACTTTGCATTCCTATGGTCTTAATTCATCCTCCAGTATACCTGTTATTAGAAAAAAAGTCATTGTCATTTCCAAAATTCAAATATATGTTTATATTAAGAAGTATATATAAATAGATCCTGATATATATGTAAAGATATGAACTATATATAGTGAAATTACACATGTGCTTATATTTACATTACTCTATTTGAATATGTGTACATTTTCACACATCAATATTTATAAATGTTATAAAATGATGACACAGTAAAGTGCCTAGCCAATAGTCAGTTACGCTTATTAACCTCCTAAGTCTTCTATTTTGGACATGTCAGCAGAGACTCTGTTTATTCAGTTCTGTATCCTCAGCAGAAAGCATGTATTCTTTAGAGAGTGTTGATATTAGAAATCTTTTCTATATGTCAGTTTAATAAGCAAAAGGAAAATTAGGTCACTCTGCATGCCTGACAGTGATTCCTGCCCCTAGGGTACTCATCAGTAGTGACCACTGGCTTTGAGCTGGCTCTGAGTGTGGTGTAAACAGGAATGACAGCATGTCTAGCCTGCTCCACGATGTGAATAGAAGGTTCAGAAATGGGCATTCCTGCTTGGAGAAGTCTGACAACTGTAAAAGCCAGACTTCATCCTTTCTGCTCAGTGTTGTTCTTTGTTGACTCTCTGAGTCTGAACATTTCTCTAGGATGTGGGGTGGGTGAGTGCCACTTGTCCCAGTTGATGTTCACTGGTCTGAAGGGTTCACTTGTGTGATCTGGAAAAGAGCACATTCCATCTCTCTCCAGATAGGGTATAGCTCTTTCTCTTTTCCTGTTCTGATGACTCAACTCAGAGAAGATGAGAGGTTCATGCAGACATGCAGGCTGACAATGGAAGGAACTAGTGCCCCAAGGAACAGCTTCTGTCCTCTGCTGACAGGATGGAGAACCCAGACCTTCTGGCGGGGCCCTCTCCTGCTGCTGAAGGAGTACCACAAAGGCTTCAATGTGTTTACGTCATTTGTTGCTCAGACACCCTTGGGAGGCTGGCAGGAGACTAGGCAACTGCCTTACCCCTGTATCTATGCAAGAATCAAGCCTTCTGTGATTTGCAGAGTTCTCTAGAGCCTCCTGCTCCTTTTCCTCTGACCCACTTCTGGACTCTGTGCTATGCCGAGCTGTCTAAGGTGACCAGATGGATCTTCTCGGGCTAGTGTCCCCGTGCCCAACCTTTTGTTATTCCTTATCCTTCCTTCCCCACAGCCAGACTTCCGCCTCCTTCCTCTTCCACATCTCTTGGCCTCATCTTTGACTTTCACCTTCTCAAACTTTCCCTGGTCTGCCTCTAGCTTTCTGAGAACTGAAACTGTAAGTGAGTGAGATAGGAGAGAAAGAAAATAAATCTGTGTTCCCTGGGTCCTCCTCCCTGCTTCCACGGGCATTTCAGGCAGGTTGGTAGGATAATGGGCAAGTGGATGAACGTTATTTTCCTTTGCATTTTTCTAATGTGTGATTAAGTGATCACAATGGGCCAAGAAAGACTCCCAATGTACATGGCATGTTTCTGTTGTCAAGGAGGTGGTAATTCAGTTAAGAATATAGATCATGAACATAGAAATTAAAAATATAGTCATCATGACTAAAACTGATAGAAGAGCGCTAGCTGATGCCTAAGGTTTGCTCAACCAATCATCCAATAAAGACAAACTGGAAATAGGATTTATTTAGGATCTTTGGTAAGCCAAATGCCACACTGTCTGAACTGTCTCCAGATTCATTAGATTTCGTGATTTCTATTCTAAAGATATCTGAGTTCCAGATATATGAAGTAAATTGAATCAAAAGTCACTCTGACTCCAAGAGTCAAGCTCAGATTCTTGCTCAGATGTTTCTGTAAGATGCTGGACTTCTTGGGAGGTGGCGGGCTGGCTAGTACTGGCTCACTTCTTTGAGAGAAGTGGAAGTCTAGGGAAAGAAATGATATTCCGAGGTTCACCTATGTCAGAACCATCTGAGGATTTTGCTAAATGTTCAGATTTCAGGGCTTCACCTCAGAACTATTAAATCAAATGTTTTTTTTTTTTTTTTTAGATTAAGTAAAGTCCTAAAACTAATTTTTTTTCTGTTTTTAATTTTTAAAACTATTTTTTAATTGGGCTGGAGAGATGGCTCAGCAGTTAAAAGCACCAATTGCTCTTGCACAGGACCTGAGTTTGTTTCCCAGCACCTGCATGGCAGCTAGCAACTGTCCACAACTCCAGTTCCAGGGAACTCAACGCTGCTTTCTGACCTCTACCAGCACTGCGTGACACAGGAGCCTTGTACACACGCATATTCATAACACTCGTACACATAAAAGTATTTAAACTATTTTTACTGATTTCAGGATTTCATACAATGTATTTTTGTCATGTTCAGACCTCCTGCTGCCCCTGACTGCTTCCTCTATTATTATTTGTCTTTTTGAAAAGGCCAATCGAGTCTAATCTGTGTTTCCAAAATGCTCTTTGGTGCGGCTCTATCCCTGGGAGTCTGGTCATCCTACCATTCCTTATTAGGAAAACCACATCTGAAATTTTGCTATACTGAAAATAATTGAAAAGAAGGTAGAGAACGATCTTTGCATCTTTTTAATAAGCTTGCTGAAGTATAATTGAATGCAGCAAAACATGTCCATGTTTTAGATGAGCAGTTTTATGAATTTTGACAAGCATTTTGTTATGTAACCACAACCACTTGGGAGGATATGAACTGTTCCCAGTCACCCTAGCAATCCACTGGTATTCCTCTGTAGAAAGTCTCCCATCCCCTGGTCTTTTTTGTTTTCTCTCTTTATGATTTCAACTTTTCTAGAACATCATAGAATTGAACCAAACATTATAACAGTGCCTTTTGAGCTGAGCTTCTTACATTGAACAGAATCCTTTCTAGAGCTTTCCACATTGCACTAATGCATCAGTCTTTTGGCTTTATTGTGGAGTATTAATATAGTGTATTTGTTTATCCTTGCATCAGTGTATGGACATTTTGCTTGTCTCCAAATTTTCTTGAATATGAATGAACTGATATTTATTTATTTAGAGATAGGGTATCTGATAGCTCAGGCTGAGGCTGGCCTTCCATATGCTACCTTGCCTGGTTTTATGTTGTGCTGAACCTAGGATCCATGTTTTCTTGAATATGAAGAAACTGATAG
Organism: Eospalax fontanierii; assembly: GCA_035773235.1. NCBI lineage: Eukaryota > Metazoa > Chordata > Mammalia > Rodentia > Spalacidae > Eospalax > Eospalax fontanierii. The sequence goes on along the minus strand of CM069544.1, from coordinate 10,778,792 downwards.
AAACACTTCTATATAGTGTTTGTGTGAACAGAAGTTTAAAATTTACTTAAACACCTAGGACTGGAATTGCTTGTTCAGGTAGTATTAATTTAACTTTAAAAGAAACTGCTAACTTTTTCTAAAGTGACTTTCTCAGTCTTATGACCATCAGTGGCATGTAAGAGTTTCAGTGCTTTATATTTGGGACAGCATCTGACACTGCTTTCTCTTGCCTTTTAAAAAGTCACCTTAATTGGAGTGTGGTGATGTTTTGTTATGGCTTTACTTTATATTTCTGTAATTGATGTTAATTTTGAGTATCTTTTCATATCCTTATTAGTCATCTCCATTTTGTCTTTGAAGTGACTATTCAGACTCTACTATTTAAAAAAAATTATGTTTGTTTTCTCAGTAAAGAACTGTATGCTGGGAAGATGGCTCAGTGATGAAAGTACTTTCTCTGCAAGCCTAAAAACCAGAGCAAGCTGGTTTGTGAGACTAGCCATATCTAAAAGCTCTAGATCTGAGAGACCTTGCCTCAAGCATGGAAGAGAAACTGCAGTTGATTCCCAATATCAACTTTGGACCTATTTATGCACACGCTCACACATGGATGTGTACCAGCATGCATGTGTCTCCCACACATGCAAAACATGCACACATACATACATGCATACGCATACCATACACACGTACACATAAAGATGAAAAATATTGTGATAGTTCCTTACATATTTTGGTTATCAATCCTTTATCAGGTATATGCTTTGGAAATATTTTCTCTGATTCTATGGTTTTTCTGATTACTATTTATTTATTTAGAGATACGTTAACCCATAGCCCAGGCTGGCCTTTCATGTGCTACCCTGCCTGCTTTTATGTAATGTTGAGGATTGAACCTAGGACTTTGTGTGTGTTAGTCAAGCAGTCTCTAACTGAGCTATATCTCTAACCCATATATTCTTATATTCTATTCATAAAATAGTAATCTCTAAAAATTTTTAATAATTTTAAAGTTCATTTTATTTATTTATTTTTCTTTTTGTGAAGTTTGTATGTTTTCTACAAATCATGTCAAACTCAAAATAATATTTTGTCATCTATGCTTTTGAAATAGATGTTATCCTGTAATTATAGATTTGATATAGGAACAATTTTGAGTTAACTTTTATATATGATGGAAGGATGATATAAGGTATAATTTGAAGCTTTTTTTATATATAAAGATCCAGGTTTTTGCAATCCCATTTATCCAGGAAAAAAATGAATCTTATGTATTTTCTTCATTGAATTACCTTGATGGCTTTAATCAGTTGTCTGTCTTTTCCTGAGTATCTTTTGATCATTATTGTCATACTTTTATTTGAAAACCATATAGCATCCATATTCTAATTTTGATTTCCTTTCCTGAAAGTTCTTCAAGGGTCTTTCACATCCCTGTGTGAAGTTTATTACTTATTTATCATTTAATGAACCTAATTTAGCACACAGAATCACGGAGCTCACTAGGACATTTCCATGCTTGAGTATCATTATGCTTTGCTCATCTCCACATCATGCTACCCTCTTTTGTCTCTCCTGCTGGTGCCCCCCTGATAAGAACAGGAGATAGAAATTGCTTAGGCAGTTTAGGGTGAAAAGACTCCCCTAGAAGTGGCCAATTTCTTTCTTGGCTAAGATCTGAAAGTGTCTTTCCATCTGCCAGTATGCTTGTCCTTGCCTAAGGCTAGAGAGATGCCAGAAGTGTCTAAGCCAAAGATGTTTCTGGTTCTGCCACATTCAGAGGCTGGGTATACTAGGAAGGGGATGCAGTGTTTTCTTTTTCTCCTTGCCCTAAAGGAGCATCCTGTTCCTGGAAGCCACACTGAGGACGTGACTGGAACATTGAGTGACCTGGGTACCCGGAAGAGGAACGGGACTGACCAGCTCATCTCCCGTTCCCTTCCTCCCTCACTCAAGCCTCATTAACTCCAGAGCACTGAGGTTTAATAGAATCCTGTTCTCAGGGACCCCTTCTTCTGGACGGGAGTTCTGCCTTCTTTATTTTCCCTAAGCTCCCTATACTAAATTGTTTCTTTCTAAATTTAGCCCTTTGTGGTCTGTGAATTTCGTTCTTCGGAAGCCTCTGACTTGAGGTGGCTTTGATGGCTGCCGGATTTCTAGGACCCTAGTCTTTCAAGCAAAGCAGACAGAGCTGAGAAAGGCTCTGTTACTCTCAAAGACACCTGCTATTCTCAAATCACCTCTGCTTTTATGTCTCTATATGTGTGTATGTATTCTTAAATCTAGATTCAACACATGAGAGAAAACATGACTTCTGTCCTTTCTTCCCTCCCATTTCCTTCTCTTGTTTGCTTCTCCCTTTTTAATAATCCTTTTCCTCACCCAAATATATATATTATATGGACATATAATATATAGTAAATAATAATAAATATCAATAAAATTAAATAAATAATATATTATATAACAATATAGTTAATATTAAATAATATAAAATAAATGAGTAATAATATATATGATATATAATATGTATATATAAAATATATTCCACATATAAAAGAAGATTCTATCTTCCTAAATCTGGTTTTATTTCACTTAACATGGTGCTATCCAGACAGACCTGTAGAACAGACTATAGGACAAAGAATAAACTTACACAGTTACAGCCACTGAGTTTCAACAAAGATGCCAAAAGCAAACTTTGGAGAAAAGACAGCCTTTTTAACAATGATGCTAAGAAAACTGCATCTCCAGTGTAGATGAATGACACTAGATCTCTGTCTTCACTGTACGAGAAATTCAGTTAAAAATGGATTCAAGACCTTATTTATTGTAAGAAAGACCTAAAAATTTGAAACTTCTAGAGAGAGAACATAGGAAGAGCACTTCAAGATATAGGCACAGACAAGAGCATTCTGTAAATGACTGTAATAGCTCAGGAAACATTAACAAGAATTGACAAATGGGTTTTAATTTAAAAGCTTTTGCATAACAAAAGAACTCATCAAAGTGAAAAGACAGCCTGCAGAATGGGAGAAAAGTCTTTCTATATACCTCAGTGCTCAGGAGTTACTAAGGCTTTAGTGAAAGGAGGAGGGGAAGGGGAGAGGAGCTGGTCAGTCCCGTTCGTATGACAGGAGATTAATATTTCCAATATATAAAGAGCTCAAAAATTAAACAGAAACCCCACAGATCATCCAATCAAATGGGAAAACGAACAGATAGTCCTTGAAAGAAAAAAATACAAATGTCTAATGTATAAAAAAAGTGATCAATACCCTTAGCTATCAAGGGAATGCTAATCAAAACTACACTGAGAATCCATCCCATTCCAGTCAGAATAGCTATTAGCAAGTGAGGAAACAGCAAATAAATATGTGAGAGGATTTAGGAAGAAGGGGATTTATATACTGCTGGTGGGAATGTAGATTAGGCCAGTCACCATGGAAGTGTGGCGGTTCCTCAACAAATTGAAAATATTACTGCTAGCTTTCCTCCATTCTTGTCTTGTCTAAGGGAATAGTTGAGCAGAGAGACACAGTTTAAACAGAAGTTTGAACAGGTAAATTGCATTGCCATTTCCCTTGATTTTGACCGCTATGGGTACTTGAATAAGACTTGGTAGGGTCGCTTTTAAATGGGCTTGTCATCTGAATGATGGTGTATGCAGTTCTTAAGGAGAAGTAAGTTCCCTTGCTGAAATGAATTAGGATGAGAATCCTGGCTGGAGGATGGTACAGTTTTGTTTTATAATATTAGCAATTATTTTACTTTTGATACCTATTTTCCTGTTAGGTGTTTCAGACCATATAGTTGACAAAAAATATAATCTTTTTCTTTAACTATGAATGTCAGTCAAAGTTCCATAGGGGTTACTTTTAGAAAGCTAGGAGGAACCCCTTTCTTTTTTTAAGGTTCTGTCTCCCAGTTTTCCCTCCTACGGGGATAGATCAGAGTCTCACTGACCATGTGGCTTCCCTTGGAAGCCCAGAGGACATTTCTCCCTGCAGTGACTCTACACCTTCAGAGTATGTACTTGTCAGAGTCCAATCTCTGTAACCTTTCTGACCTAGCAGACAGGAGACAGCCCTGGGGCCATTTTAGAGGAATCCTGTAGTACTCTGAGTCCTGGCTGATCTCAAAAAGCAAGGGTCAAAATGTTGGATGTTCTCTTAGTCCCTTTACCCTCTTTGGCTTTGGCCCCTACACTTTGATTATTAAGCAGTCAGGAGAGTGTCATCAGTCCAGAGGAGGCAGTACTGGGTTTAAACTTGGGTGTGGCATTCAGATAAAACGTAGGCAAGACAGGTTAGTAGACCATAAGTGGCACGAAAGTAGAGAGAGGGAATGATGGGAGTGTCAAGGTTTAAGTGAGAATGGAAGTGGATGAATGGGGAAGATGAAGCGACTGGGACGGGCAACCAAAATGAAGCCTGACTGAAAAAGCCATATGGAAACCTACTATTTTGTAAGCCAATAAAAATATGTTAAAAGGAGAAGAGTTGGAAAATAGTCTGGATAAATGCTCCTAGAAGCTAGGGGTTATTAAACAAAAATATCAGTGCCAAGTGTGGAATACTTTCCTATGAGTTGTCAGTCAGGGAGGCTCCAAAGACTTTCAGAACAATACAGGATCTTGCCATGTTTCCTAGTTGCCCAGTAGAAGTAGATATGAAGACCCTGTTACTGAAGACACCACACCTGGATTGTCAGAAGATAGAGAAATCATGCTCTAACTGATTTAGATTTTTCCTGGCTGGTTGACTTTTGTAATGCACAAAGGTGCTATGGAATCTGTTGGAGGAGAAAAGACATCAGCAGCCTTACCAAATGCGAACTCTGAATCACAGTGCCAACCTGGCAGGCAAGATTTCCCACTACTGCAACAGTGGCATGACTGCAATGGGAGTAAACATCCACCCTCTGATTCCATTTAAATCTTGCTCCACAGGAGGGATTTCATGTCTGGTACTATAAACCTGATCAAAACCCCAAGGCCTAAGAGGTCATTTACCACTGATGTTTGTGAGCTACTTTCTAAACATAACTGTAGAAGAATGCTACTGTCACCCTAATTGGAGAAACTTCTCTATATAATGAAGAACAGTGAGTACAGAAACTCTGAACTGTTCAAGATGTTGAGAATAAGTAACTGTTGAGTGGTCAACCCTAAACAGAACATTTGTACCAGTTGGGCTCTGAAACTATCACAGAAGGAGTCGAGAAAATGCAAGAGCACAAAGATAGGCAAAAGGATTGTGTAATGGCATCTTCTGGGCATGACATAACCATTGACATTGTGAATTCATGGCACCTGTGGCTGCCTGCACCAGACTGGACCTGTCAACAGCCGGTCAAGAATGGAAGAAGGACTCTTGTGGCCCTACCACTGTCTGCTGAACTATTGGTTACTGATGGACTATACTCTCTGCTGAACTACTGGTTACTGATGGACTATACTCTCTGCTGAACTACTGGTTACTGATGGACTATACTCTCTGCTGAACTACTGGTTACTGATGGACTACACTCTCTGCTGAACTACTGGTTACTGATGGATTCTTGGGGGCGGGGAGTGTAAATTTATTAGGTTCAAATGTATACTTACTGGTGAGCCTGCGAGGCTCCATTAGATAATTCTATATCCATGGTCACACAGATGGTCCTAGATAAACTCAATGGGTCACAAAATAAAACAAAAAGATGTGAACAGAGGAAAAGAATCTGTAGGGAAGAGAGAGAGGGTGCTGATGGGTAGGAGGGAGCCAGAGAAGGTGGGTAGATGAAAATAATCAGAATGTGTTGCAAACATGTATGAAATTGTCAAAGAACAAGAACAAGTTTAGTTAATAATAAACAAATTTTAATTAGCTTGATTTTATTAAGAATCAATTTCCATAGCAGTTAAAAAGTCTGACAAACAGCAGAAAATATAACTATTTTGATTAAAAAATCTTATTCTTTTAGCCAGTTCTTATAAAAACAAGAACGGATCAATGTCTTAAGAGAACCTCATTATGATAAAAAGAGAACTGATTCCAGTTTTATATCAATGTACCAAACAAATGAGAGCCCTTAGACATATGCTGTCTTAAGTTTCATCCTCTACAAGTCTTCTTGTGACTTACTTGTGTCTTCCCAGTGTGCTTAAACCATTAGTGAGGCCCGCTCTTTCCCCTTTCTACTTTTGAATAGCAAATCTTATCTTACCATAAAACCTTTTTTGTTCCCAAATACTCTCTTCCTTACCAAAAGTATATTATATCCCTCATATCTTTCTCTCCTTCTTGGTTGTACTTTGCTGTCTTCCTTAATATAACAAACCATTTTATATTCAAGATCTAGTCATGAGATAGACCAACAAAACAAATGCATACCTTAAAAGGTAGTTGATTCTGGGCCTAGAGTGATGGCTCAGCAGTTAAGAGCACTGGCTACTCTTACAGAGGACCTGGGTTCTATTCCCAGTACCCTGAATGGTGGCTAACAACCATGGGTAACTCCGGTTCCAGGAAATTCAGTGCCCTCTTCTGTGAGCATTGCCTGACATGGGTGCCCTAACACACATGCAGGCAATATGCTCAAACACATAAAAAAATTAAAAAGTATTGGATTCCAAATTATGTTTATGACACAATGTAACAAGCTAAGATTAGCTGTCCACACACTGTTAAACTACAAGCATCTTGTCTATTGTAGGTCTTAATGGCTTGCATTCGTGACTAGCTTTTCCTTTCATTTTTCTTTCTTTTTTTTTTTTGAGATAGGATCTTGCTATATATCTCTGGCTGTCCTGGAATTCATAGCATCTGCTGCCTCATCTCTTAAGTGCTGGGATTTCAGGTGCGAGCCACCATGCCAGACATTGCTTGGATATATGAAAAGGAAATTTTACACATTCTCCCTCTCTTTTGCTCTCACATGACTCTAAGATTTACAAGAATACTGCATTTGAGAAAAAGCTGGCCAAGACAGCAAGCTTTTTAGCAGCCTCGGAGGGAAAACCTGCCTTAGCATAAGCCTGTAAAGGCAGAGGGGAGAAAAATGTAGAGCTCCCAAATCTATATGTTAACCAAATTGTAGTTTGGGATATGAAGGAATTTATTTCCCAAAGAACTGGGTGAGAGAAAAATGGCCATTTTCCGTACCTGTTACTGAATCCAGAGAATACAGGCTGAACCCAGAGCCCTTGTCCACTTCACAACATTTTCATTTTGCTTGAGATCTTGCTAGGGCAACCTGTAACATGTGCTCGAGTAACCAGTGGCTTCCTAGATCTCAGGATCACTCTCTTGGTCCTAGTTTCTGCAGCCAATGAACCAGGTCTTTCCTGGAATTTAAGGTCCCAGGTTGTAGTCTATGGATGGAACATCTGTTCAGTTGTTTGTCCTTTGGTGGTGTCATTTTCTCCATTGCATCATCATCTGTTCCAACCTGAATAGGAAAAGGTTACCTGAAAGGGTTGTGGGGGCAGTTTCTTGAAGGGTTCCCCTCTGACATTTTTTAATTGCTTAATTATTGCATTACCAGTTTTTGGTAAGACCAAGTTGAACTCAATTTTAGTTCCCAATGATTTTTGACCTAATGACAAGGATTTAAGTCTTAATGTGCGCTTGTCCACATGAGTAGATATCTGAACTGGGACCAATTTATAGATTTTACAGAGGTTAAATTTGTCCCTTTAGGCCACAAGGTCTAAACATAAGGAAATTTTGTCCATTTTTCCAAGTTCTGGAAAAAAAGATCGATCCAACTGAAGGATGATGCTGAAGTTTAAATTCTCCATCTCGGGTCAGACCTCCCCACCACCCAGCTTATGATGCTGAAGTTTAAATTCTCCATCTCGGGTCAGACCTCCCCACCACCCAGCTTATGATGCTGAAGTTTAAATTCTCCATCTCGGGTCAGACCTCCCCACCACCCAGCTTATGATGCTGAAGTTTAAATTCTCCATCTCGGGTCAGACCTCCCCACCACCCAGCTTATGATGCTGAAGTTTAAATTCTCCATCTCGGGTCAGACCTCCCCACCACCCAGCTTATGATGCTGAAGTTTAAATTCTCCATCTCGGGTCAGACCTCCCCACCACCCAGCTTATGATGCTGAAGTTTAAATTCTCCATCTCGGGTCAGACCTCCCCAACACCCAGCTTATGATGCTGAAGTTTAAATTCTCCATCTCGGGTCAGACCTCCCCACCACCCAGCTTATGATGCTGAAGTTTAAATTCTCCATCTCGGGTCAGACCTCCCCACCACCCAGCTTATGATGCTGAAGTTTAAATTCTCCATCTCGGGTCAGACCTCCCCACCACCCAGCTTATGATGCTGAAGTTTAAATTCTCCATCTCGGGTCAGACCTCCCCACCACCCAGCTTATGATGCTGAAGTTTAAATTCTCCATCTCGGGTCAGACCTCCCCACCACCCAGCTTATGATGCTGAAGTTTAAATTCTCCATCTCGGGTCAGACCTCCCCACCACCCAGCTTATGATGCTGAAGTTTAAATTCTCCATCTCGGGTCAGACCTCCCCACCACCCAGCTTATGATGCTGAAGTTTAAATTCTCCATCTCGGGTCAGACCTCCCCACCACCCAGCTTATGATGCTGAAGTTTAAATTCTCCATCTCGGGTCAGACCTCCCCACCACCCAGCTTATGACTGCAGCCAAGCTATGTTATAGAGAAAGAGCAACTATTTTTCTTGGTGGTGTTTTGTTTTTATGTAGTGGGGGGGGTGTTCAAATTTGGTTCAGATTTTCAAGATGCGCAAAGGTGATTGGTTCTAGGTAATGGATATAAAGTGTGTATGTAGAAGACAGGGCGACTTTTATCCTCATATGCCTTTGAATAGGGCATTTCTCTACTCAGGGAGGCTTGACTTATTCAGTCCTTAACAAGTACTCCACTCTAGGCCTATATTTAGCATGAAGACACACACGAGAGAGAGAGAGAGAGAGAGAGAGAGAGAGAGAGAGAGAGAGAGAGAGAGAGAGGGATATCCTGGGCTCTGCCAATAAAGGATCTGATGCACAAGCATCAGTTGATCCTTACTCTGTGCTCAACCCTGTCATCTTTCATTTCTGAGAATCAAGCTTACTATATGCTCATCTTTTGATGAAAGGACTGAAACTGCCATATAATTCCCAGATTTGGGCATCTTACCATCTCTTGTAAATGCCCTCAAAAGGAAGTCAATATCTGATAAAACCTTTGTGGTTTCCATGAATTAAGTTACTTGAATTTCTCCTTCATTCAGATGATAGTTAGAACAGTCTGACCACACACAAGCACAGAAGTTCTGACTGCTCAGACTTCCTGACTTGGTCTAACAAAAGTCTTTTCCTTTTTTACTTATGTTCTGTACACTTAAACATCCAACATTTTTTACAGGGACTTTGGGAAAATGGCTAAACATCTGGAAGTTCTCAGGTTTCTGACACTAATAAAAGAGAAATGATGAAGTTATTCTTGGTGCATAGTAAGCAGGGATTATAGGTGGCAGTGGAGAAGGAAAAGTGGACAGAGTGGAGGTGTAATTGGAGAGTTTCAAAGTTGTGTTGGAGAGAGAGAGAGAGAGAGAGAGAGAGAGAGAGAGAGAATCTTAATATCTCTTGGATCTTAAGAAATGAGATTATAGGGCTGAAGGGATGGCTCAGCATTTAAGAGCACTGGTTGCTCTTGTAGCAGACCTGGGTTTGATTCCCAGCACCTACATGGAGGCTAACAACCACTTACAACTCCACTTCCAGGGGATCCAAAGTCCTCTATGACCTCTGAAGGCATTGCACGGCACGGTGCACTTACATACATGCAGACAATATACACAAAAATAAAAATAATAAAAAGATTAATTCATTTGTTACCCCAGAATTGGTTCTCTAAACAGGGTCTTGGGAGGCCCTTTACATTTATCAGAAGTAATACAGTGCTTATGGCATCAGAGGCATTAGCCCCTTATGCTGAAGTCCTCCTAAGAAAACTCTTACAGGTCCATCTAACTAGGAATGGGGTAGAGAAATATGATAGGTTCCCTATTTTGGGTACCGGAAATTCTCATTTAGTACTAGCTATGTCTTGGGCTAGAAGAGTAAAGAAGCTGAAAAATTGTTAAGTGTAAGATTAAGGGAGAGCATGTAAGCAGCCAGGGGAACACTACTGCTCCATAGGGACTTCTCAGAAGAAGCAGGGTCCTTGCAAACACTGCAGTGAAAGAATATTAGGGCAAGCACACTTTTTAGGTTGATGCAGATTCTGATTTAATTGGTCTCAGATGGAATGTCGGATTCTACATTTCTGACAAGTGTTCAATAACACTGCTGCTGCCTTATGAAACACATAAGATTAGACTACCGATCAGATTAGACTACTGGGGAGTTAGCACAAATCTGGCTATTGGTTTTAGAGCATGTTGTTGTTAAGTTTATTATTATTATTGTTGTTGTTATTATTTTAATGCTATCGGCACATAGTTCTGTCTGAGAAGTTTCGACTTTTAGATAGTTGTAAGATGTGATTACATAGATCTAACCTAAGGTTTGTTCAATTTTTATTTGAAAGTCAAGACTTTGTGACTGATATAAATTTGAGTAGAAGAAAAAGTTGATGAATAAAGGAGAGATCTGTGGATTAGGAAAAGGACTAAGCTCACCAACAGTTATGTCAGGAGGGTTAGAAACGTCTCAAAAGAATGTGAATGTTGTGGTTATTCTGTCTGGCTTTTCTTTATTGCTTCAAGTGCTTTAGAATCCAGCTTCTCTCTCTCTCTCTCTCTCTCTCTCTCTCTCTCTCTCTCTCTCTCTCCCTCTTTCTGCTGTGTGCATGTGTGTGTAGAGGTCTGAGGTTGTTACTTATCTTTCCTCAGTTGCTTTCTACCTTTGTTTTCTGAGACAAAGTCTCTCAGTGAATATGAAGTTCATCAGTTCAGTTAAGACTGCCTGGTAGGTGAGCTTCAGGGATCTAACTACCTCTGTCTGTCTCCCACACATCCTTCTGAGCCTGGAGTTATAGGCAGAGCACCATGCCTGGCTTTTTACCTGGGTTCTAGTAGCTTCTGTAGCAGGCACTGTTTTTGTAGAGCCATCTTCCCAGCCTAGGATCTAACTTGTTCCCTTCCCTCCCTTCCCCCTCCCCCCACAACCCACTGGGATCTAACTTCTTAAACTTGCAGCTTGCAATCCAGTAACTAAATGTGGGGGTTGGTAATAGTTATTGGTGTCTGACTGTGCAGCAACCACAACTCAATTCAAAATTAAACATGTAATAAATCCAAGGTGTTTTGGTAGCACAAACACATGTTTTGGTCCATAATCATATAACTTAGCTTCAGTCTTGATTCTGAACAAACATGTTGCACTGCGAATGGTATCATGGCACCCAACACTGGTGAATAGCACCTAGAATCCCTTGGCTCAGATTTGAGAGTGTTCTTTGTTACGAATTAATGTTTTAAATTAATATGACTTGGAATTGGGACAAAATTTCCAAAACTTTTGAAATGATTGTAAACACATTTTTCTGATTTTGTGCTGTGTATCTATGTGAATTAGCATTCTCAACACTGAAAATTATAAATAAAAATATCCATCAACCTAAAGAATATTGAAGGTGTTCTGTGTCATGCAGCTTCATGTGGCAAGAATTACTTATGAAGAAATGAACACTCACACCCATCTCATTGGTATATAAATCTGTTTTCATCTTTAATAAACAGTAAAATTATAGATGTCAAATAATTGTTTTAAAACTTTTAATGATTTATCATTAGTAAATGTATGATTTTTATATGTATCTTATATGGTTATGGTTACATAAATTCTCAGGCATCTGTTGACATTGTTTCCTTGGGTGATGTTGGAGCTTCTGACCCACTTCCCCATGTCTGTGATTGGATTTTGTCTGGTTTGAATTTTCATGGGACTTGTGCATGCTGTCCCCATTGCTGTGAGCTCATAGGAGTAACTGGTTGGCTATCTGGAAAACTCTGTTTCCTTGTGGCCACCCACCTCCTCTGGCTTTTACAATCATTTTGTCCCTCCTTCCACAATGACCCCTGAGCATAACAGAAGTTAGATACAGATGTCCTATTCAGGAATAAGCACCCTGCAGTCTTTTGTTCTCTGCCCATTGGCCAGCTGTGGATTTCTGGCTTAATTACCATCTGCTGCAGAGTTGAGAGATGCATTAATCTATGGGAATAATAATGTCATTATGAGTTCGTTTAATACAACAACTATTTAATAGAAAACTAATGACCCATTTAGTCTCAGAATTCTAAGCCTGATATCAGTGTTAGGTATGGGCTGACACTGGGCCTTAAATCCAATTAAAGAGTGGTTGGTTACTTCCTTAATGTTTGTGCTACTATTGCATTAGTGAGCATACCTTGCCAGGCTAGTTGTTACTGTAGCTCACAGAATTTGTAACTGGGTAATGATGATTATTTTTTGCTTCAGGAAGGCAGCATGCATAGCATCCCAGTACTATGAACACTAGCCAGTAGAGATGCTGGTGGGGAGAGACAGTCTCTTTTAAGCATGGGACTCTTGGCAGGTTAACCAGGCTCCAGTGGATGGACCCACACTGAAGGATATCTGGGGACACAAATTAGACTCTACAGGCCTTATATATATTATATACATACATCTTATACATGTAGTAGAATACATTACATTGGGTGAGGTGCAATAAGAAGAGGTGGAGGTGGGGGATCTAAATACCATCAAATTATATTGTATGAAAATTGCAAAATTTCAATTAAAAAAAAGTTTAAAAAATTCTTAGGGCAAAAGTTTCTCTTAAAAAAGGGCTGTGAGTCGAAAAAGTTCAAGAAATTTTGCTTTAGATCATGCTATTGGTGTTAACTTTTAGACAGACTCAGGGAAAAACCTGGGCCCACTACGTTAGTATTTGGGGAGTCACCAAGCGTGCTTTGCGACTCTGTGGAAGAGCAGCCATCCTCTTTTCTGCATCTCGGCTCTTGTATGCCTACCGGTCTCATGTCCTTTCATCACAGAGTCTCAGGAAGTTGTCTGAGACCAAGGGTAACAATTACATATTATGTTTTGCTGTCTCAGGGTGATTGTTCTTGGTTGAAGAGTTTTTTGTGCTGAGAAGGATTCTGAAGGTTGTTTCTGGTTCACCAGTTGTGTGAGCTAAGGGGTAGGTATGAAGCATTTTCCAGGTGGTTCTCTCTGGGCTTAGACAGCAGAAGAAGAGTGCTTAAAAACTAGCAGGACATTAGTTGGTTCATCGGGAGCTCTGTAACAAGTAGAATTAGGACTCGTGTTCTTTTGTCTTGATCTTCTTTTTTCTTGCCCAGCAGGCTGTACCTGCATTTAAGCTTCTAGATTTCTAATTACCTGTCAGATATGATTTTGTTTGATGTATTGTCATTCTTATTATCGGTCCAACGGAATATGCATTTCTAAAAAGTCAAGAGTTCCCTGAATAAGTAAATTAAGAACAAGATGTATTAGTGTACTTGGCTAGCTTGCTTTTGAAATAATAGGTTGTCTGTTTCTTAAAGTGTGTCTCCCAGCTGGAAGCTGTCACCCGCCACTCTTGAATGGATCAGTACGGAGCATCTTGCCTTGCTGTGATGTGATCCAAACTCCTCTATTGCAGAAGTTCCATTGGCAGAGGAAGAAGAGTTATGAGGCTGTCTCTAAACTTTCAATAAAAATCCTTCACAAGATTGAGGCTTCCAAAGTGGCAAATTCCCACATAGCTCTCTCTAGAACTCTTCAGGGTTACCCATGTTCATCCTCTCTTCAGCCCTGCTCCCCCATTTCTCACCCCACCGACCTCTCCCTGCTCTATACTTCTCCTTTCCCCCTTAATTTTACTGCATTTGTCTTGGTGGCCATGAAAGGAGGATGAGAGATAATATTTAGGGTAACAAGAGCAGTAACAGGAAAGCTGGTGGTTGGCTAGTCAGTCATATTTGAGAGTATGGTTCCAGAAAAAGAGAGCAAGGTCTCTCCTCAAAGGTCATCTCATTCACCCAAAGCAAGCAGACCAGTGACGGCCACTTCTAGACATGCAGCCTCTTGATGGCTACATTTTGCTGAAGTCTCCCTGCCCACACTTTAGAACTTTAGACTTTCTGTCTCTCAGGAGATCAATGGCCACTATAATCTATAGAAACTAGAGACGACCCATCCCACTTCTAGATCAGTCTTGAACTCATTCATTTATCAAATTATTACTGAATGCAACCTTCATGTCAGGAAGATTGTAGATAAATATTTTAGAGGGTACATGACTAAGAAACTCAACCTCCCCACCAAAACCAGGACAAGGATGTGTAAGAGGCAAACCCCCAAACCTCCAAAGTTTAAGGAAGCTAAAAAACACAGATGGTCTTCCATGGTTACAGGCTTCACAACCATGAATTCAAACAACAGTATCTTGAAAATAATTAAAAATGTGGGAAGAAATAAGAGGGTACAGGGAAGGGCTAGCCCAGAGGGTACAGGGAAGGGCTAGCCCAGAGGCATTGTTTATGAAAAGCTGTAAACTAAACCCAACTAAAACAAATAAGTTGAAGGATAGAAAACAAAGAAGATGGGTGTGATACTGAGGGTTAAAAGATGAAACAGGGATGGGCAGGGGGTGGGGAAGAGGAAGGGTTAGTGGGTGGGATAGCCAAATGTAGTAAAAAGTATGAAAAATCCTTAAGGAAGCCCACTAAATAATAAGCTAATTTCAAAATACAAATTAAAATGGGGGCCTCAAATGAAATTACCTGGCATGGGTGGGCAATGATGCTCCCAGGAGACATGGGTTATTAAATGAAAATGAAATACTTCCCTATGGACTATTGGATAGGGAGGCCCTACAGGTCTCCAAAACAACACAGGTTATTGTGGTTGTCCTCGGCTATATATCATAACTACATAGCAAGACCCTATTGCTGAAGACACTACATACTTTGGCTGTAGGACATAGAGAAGCCAATCTCAAATTGACCAGGAAACTTCATCCCTGCTAGCTAACTTTTATGGCTGCATGCGGTGCTGTGCAGGCTGTTGGGGGAGAAAAGATACCAATGGTTTTACCCATCACTGGACCCTGCTTGCTGCAATACTTACTTCAGTCAAGATGCACCTTCAAGTGCCATGACAACTATGGGTAACTAACCAGTTTCTGGTTCTATAGGAGAGACTTTCTTGCTCGGTGTTGCAACCCTGGTCCAAAGCCCATGACTGAGAAGTCATAGGCTCAAAGGTAGAACCTGATACTGTTATTTTGCTAAATGTCAAACTGTCAAATTGCCCTCTGACTACTAAATGTTTATAACCATAGACTGGGCTGCTTTCAGCCTTAGTCAGGGAAGGTTCTTTTTGCATCAGACATCAGTTAATGGACAGATGTGTGACTGGTTACAGTGTTGAGCATAAGAGACTGAGTGCTGAGCCCTACATGGGACATGCATATTAACCATCTCCCTACCACCAAGGTTCAGGGAGCAGGAGAAGAGGCAGAAAGAATGTAAGAGCTGACAGATGTAAAGGAGTGCTGTTTAAGGTTGTCTTCCGTACATTCCTACGAATGAACCCATAGCAGCTGGGGTTACCCTCACAAAACCTACACAAGATAAAGCCAGCCAAAATTCCGGCATAGATAGGGTAGATGATTTCCAGGGCCCACCCCATACTGAGGAGCTATTGGCAGTGGATAGTTATTGTGGAAAGGAGGGTCATTCTTAATTAGGACTTGGTCACTGCTGGATCTTGCATGCATAAGGACTCATGCACATATGGGCAGCGCTAATTGACTTAATGGGTAAAAAAAGGCATGAAGTTGGGTGCTATATGTAGGCTACATGGAACTACAATGCCATATATACATATATATATATATATATATATGTATATATGTATATATGTAAAATATTCATGGAGTGTTGTAGTTTAGATACGAAACAACTTCCAGGGCCTTGTATGTTGAAGACTTGGCCTCCAGCTTTTGGGAAGTGATTGGATCATGAAGACTTTGACCTAATAAATAGATTGGTCAATTGATGGGTTAATAATTGAATCTACTACTGGAGGTTTGAGATGTAAAATTTGGAAGGTGTTCCCTGCCATAATGTCCTGTCTCACCACTTAAGAATCCATAAGCGACAGAGCCAAATACCTATAGCCTGGAACTTCTGAGTTTGTGAGACAAAATAAGTCCCTTTTAAAGTTCTTTTTCTTGGGTATTTTGCTACAGCAACAAAAACACGAAGACCAACACATGGGAACAAACGCATGGGAGCCATTGGATGTGGGAACTGATCCATGGGGGACCTGAGGGATGACTGTAATGCAGGAATGGAAACTATGTGCTGTGCTTCTGCACAGCACAAGGTAGTGTCTTCTGTCACTCAGGAGCTTCTGTCTACTTGTGATAAAGGCATATGATTAATTACACACAGACACTGTACGTATGTTTCCTCACTTGCTAATTGCAATTAGTTGCAGGATCACTGAACATACTGCTCTTGGTGAATGTCAGGACACGTCACTGAATTTCCCTTGGTTCTCTGTGAAGCCACAATTAACTTCACTAATTATTCCCTTTACCACATGTGCTTCACTTAATGAAGAACCCAACTAATGAATGTTGATCCTTTAAAACATTCTTTCTAAAGCCGTCTTGGCTCCCATCCATTTAGCAACAACAGTGGTTCCTTAGACAAAATCATCATGAGTATCAAACATGTCTAAAACTGGCAGGAGGAGGAGGCAACCTTTAGGGTCAAAAATGCTTTCTTTTCTTCTCCTGGGAAGAGAGATGTGGCAGTGGCAATAAATCATGTGACAATTTTTGTTGGACATGCTTTGGAAGCTTTACAGTTGGTCAAACTTGCATTTATTCAGCAACTGATCCTCAGCAACAACTATTGATAGCCTGGAGTACAAGGATCAAGCTAGGAAAACAGGCCATGGCCAAGGAACAAACGTCTAGCTCCAATGCTAGACCCCTTAGAATGGAGCAGAGTACCTTTCTGTGCCTTAGGACATAGGTAGCATTTACAGATGCACATTCTTCCCTAATGTTGTCTGACTTCTAAGATGTCTGTGAATCTCCAGATGCCTACTCTTTGTGTGTGTGAATGTGTGTATGCGTTATGGGCATGTATAAGTGTGTACTTGTGTGTGTGTGTGTAACTGATGTCTTACCTGTTCATGACTTTCGGTTGCAATGCCCATGTGTCTTTCTTGCCTTTGTTGATTTGGTGTGAAACCTGGCATCTTCTTTCATTTACACACACACGCATACACACACACACACACACACACACACACACACACGGATATATATCTTCCTAAAGCATTCAAGAGAATATGAGTTTGGGGAGATACCATCCTTACATCATATCATCCCAAACATGCTCAAATGGACAAGTTGGCATTACTGTCCCATATAGCCTCTGGGCACCTCACTCTACAAAGTCCATCTTCTTTACTTTCTCTGGGTCTACCTCATGGGAATCAAAATATTTCCTTGTCTTTTGCAAAGCAATTTAATAATTCTACAGTTAAGTATTGCTGATCTTCTGCTTTAAGTGTGTTAATCAAAATTTGCCCTAAGCAACAGAAAGAAGAGAGAGAAGAAAGAAAGCTCTAGTAGGCATTCTAAACCTCTTTCTAGAACAATAGCACTTTCCAGTTCATCTTTTCCACACCACATCCTCCCAACCATCATTTACAATCTCTGGAGCCCCAGGGAGGTTTCTAATGTACCACCTCCATTAAGTATTGTAATAACCTTGTGGACTGGACAAGGTGGAATGTTTCATGGCCACATTTTACAGTTTCAGGCATTAAACATCCAGGTAACAGAACTGAATGTGTGTTCTTAGTATTCAAAGCTATTCTACTAACCAGAAGTGTATCAAATCAGGTAACCCTTGGCTTGAGAATGGTGCCTCATTCTCAAATGATATGAGAGACATCTGGAAGTAGAGACCCATCTAACATGGTCCCTCTCTCACCTGATTTCCTTCAAGTGCCATCTTATTTGAGGCAATGCTCTGGGCTAGATAAAACAGAGTGCGAGAGAAGCCACCTACATTGGATTATCTGTAATGTTTCTGAAAATCAACACTGTAAATTTTTTTTCTAGATAGTTACTGTAGGGAGGAGGGCTGCCTTGTGCCTCATGTGTCTCAATAGTCCTGACCCCTACCTGTGTCTCAAAAGGGGGATGGAAAACATGTACACCAATGGGTAAAACGCTAACATTTTTAAGCTGTTTCCTTTTTACTGAAAGAAGCCGTGTGACTTCACATTGGAGAGAAAAGGTTAGAACAGGCAGTCCTTCCCTGGGGTTGAGCTCTTCTGGTGGGTATTGTTATTGATAGTTTTTGTTGGTTTGTTTTAACAAATGGCCCAAGCAATGCTAACTCATTCCATTTGGGGGAAAGATGGGGTATTTGAACAGCTTGGCACTACAAAGGCATAAATTGTTGGGAGAGACAAATGTGAGCTGGAAAGATTTGTAAATGTGGCAGACAGTAATCCTGGTATTTTGTGTTAATTGTTTTTCTCAAGCAGGAGACCTCCTGTGATTTACATTCTGGAGCAAAATGATGTCTGAGTCAGACAGCTCCTCACCCCCCCGAGAAGATGAGCAGGGACATGACAGCTGCCTGGGAAATGAAAGAGGTGGTGTGGGGGGGAGGGGCAGCATGCTCTGCTGCCTCAGAAGTTTTCATTTGTTCCAGAGCATCAGTGATTCTGCCATGTGCCCTACAGGGGGTGGGGAGGCATGTGGGGGGAGCAGAGACAGCTGCAAAATAAGTGGCAAAATCCCTTCCCATCCAAGAGCTCAAGAGTGCTGTGCAAACGGAGGAAGTGGCTCCAGCAGCTCTCCCGGGGGTTGGTTTATCCAGCCCTTCCTACTCAGGACCCTGTCAGAGCTGTGAGGAGAGACAGAGACATCAGAATAAACAGAGAGGTTTCCACAGAGTAGTAAAGCCTCAGGTCAATGCACATGCAGGTGTGTGTGTGTGTGTGTGTGTGTGTGTGTGTGTGTGTGTGCATGCGCCGAAGGTTGACAAAGCCTCTTAGCATTTCCTCAGTTGCTTTTCGCCTTGTTTGTTGTTTGATTGATACAGGGTCTCTCTCTGAACCTGGCACTGACTGATTCAGCTAGGCTGGTTGACCAAGGAACTCTAGGATTTGCTTGTTTCAGTCTTCCTGGTGTTGGGACTATAGATGTGCGGCACCAGATTGGCTTTATATGCAAGTGCTGGGGATTTGAGCTCAGGTTATCATGCTTGCAAACACTTCACTGTTTCCTGGGTCTTTCCTAGCCATTTTCAATCCTTCATGCAGCTTTAGTCTTTGTTTACATTGTTGATGTGTTGCCCGGCAGTTATGAAGAGGAAGCAGGAGATAGGTGTGTCCCTTGAGCCACTGTGTTCCTTCACTTACCTTTCTGGAAGCAGTTTGCTCAAAAGCTATGTTGCCTATCTCTGAACCAGAAGATGGGATAAGACCTGCCTTCCCTTAATGGGGATCAGTCACTGGGTTGCCTGCAGCCTTGAGCAGAGTCATGGCCACAGGGGCACTGGAAGGTAAAAGTTAGGAATGCTAACTCCTGGAAAAGGTGTGGTTAGGACTGGGCCCAGGAGCCTGCTGGGTCAGTAAGACCCTTAGGCAGAGAAACTGTGGCCTTGACAGGTAAGTGGGTGATGGCACATGGTCACTGGCAGCGTCAGATGGACGTCCAGCTACCTTTGGCTCTTGGCTTGACTGCCCTGTCCTTTCTGTGCTGGGCTCATGCTGCCCATAGTTGGTGGCCCCAGACCCACTCCTGATGTCCCCTCTCCCCTGTATTACCTTGCTCTTGTGTGACTTTTCCTGGAGAGTCTGTTCACCACAGATAGAGGGCAGTGATAGACCAAAGGAACGATTCCATGCATGTGCATCTTCGTCAGTCATGGAGTTTATTTGACTTATTTGCAGGATCACAGTCAACTTACGGCAGGTATCCCACCTCTCCTCCTGGAAACTGTTAACTGTTTATACACTCTCATGGCCCTTCTTTCCTTCCTGGAGAGAATGTTAATGGGCCAATGTTGTGAAGATGTTTGAGTGGTCACAGATGCTCTGATTCAAAGCCACAGTGACCATCAATATCCCTCCCATAGAAAAAGCTGCATACTTGCTAAGGTAGCAATTCTGCAGACTTCTCCATGAGCTCCCCTTTGAGGTCACCTTCAGTGTCAGGACACCCTTGGCCTCTCAGGATTCCCTGTGCTTTTCAGGTTGTGGACCTGAACCAGCCTGTCAGAGGGCACTGGATAGAAATCATTGCTTTGATTCTCCCCTCTGGACCCTCACTTTCTCAGTTCCTCCTACATTTGCAAAGGACTCAAGTCTGTTAATAAGACTCTTGTTTGTCACGACATGGACATGTTTGTCTCCTAGTTTATCTTGACTGCCGTGGTGGATAGGGTTCCTCAAAAGTTTGGTTACCTTTTTCAGACTTGTCTCTCACATTTAAAGAGAATAGATTGATTTTGATAGGAAGAGAGAGCAATTGACTTCTCAAGAAGCAGCCCATCCATCTATTCATCCATCCATGCATCCGTTCTTTAACAATTAGAAAGAAGGGGACTATGCTAGGGAATGTTCTAGAAATACAATGTTAATTGGTGAATAAAATAGATACAGCTACCTTCCCCTCAGCTTAGAGTTTATAGCAGATGAAGAAAATGAACAAGCAATACACATATGAATATGAACTATTTTTTTCTTTAAGGTGTGTTGCTTCTTTTAAACTACAGAATTGTGTGGGTGAAATGCAGAGCCATTTAAATAGAAGTGATTGGAGAGGTTCCTCTCTGGAGTTCCTATTTAAGTGACTATTTGAAAGGTGAGATGGACTCAGTTCCAGAAAGCATTTATGTAGTCAGACGAAATAGAGTGTGTGAAGGCCTTGGAGTGGTACAGAAATGGAAAAAGAGCAAGAAAGGTTTTTGTGCAATGGTGACAAGTTCTTTGTTGAAAAATAAAACCCAAATATTAACTTCAAGTTCAAAGAAGTAAGGAACTTCAGCACTTTTGAAGCCAAGGGCCTGGGGATATAGGTCAGTTGGTAGTGTGCTTGCCTAGAGCGATCAGAAGACCCTGGATTCATCTCCAGTACTTCA
Source organism: Eospalax fontanierii (assembly GCA_035773235.1). Lineage (NCBI taxonomy): Eukaryota > Metazoa > Chordata > Mammalia > Rodentia > Spalacidae > Eospalax > Eospalax fontanierii. Next base: position 10,757,655 of record CM069544.1, on the reverse strand, counting down.
TAGACTGGATGTGGTGGTACATGCCTGTCATTCTAGGATATGGGCGGTGGAGGCCAGAGGATTAGGAGTTAAGACCATCCTTGGCTACATACTGAGTTTGAGGCCATCCCAGGAAACACAAGATCTTGTCTCAAAAACCAGAAACTTCTGAGAGGAGTTTGGCAGCTCACATGAAAGCAGAAAGTAGACTTAAGGGACAGACAGAAGGGATAGTGCATATGGAGAGAGAGGTTGCCTGTGGCTACCACATATCTGTATAGCACTTTTGTACAAAGCAGAAAAATGTTCCCCTTCCTCAGAGCCAGTGTGAAAATGCCTGTGTACTCTGCTTGGCTTTGCATATGGAGAGAGAGGTTGCCTGTGGCTACCACGTATGTACAAAGCGGAAAAATGTTACCCTTCCTCAGAGTCAGTGTGAAAACGCCCATGTACTCTGCTTGGCTTTGCTTATGGAGCCTGGGCTAGATTTCAGCTCCACCTTAAGCAGGGCACAGACTGCATTACCATATGTAGTGCTGGATCAGACTATCAGCTTGTGCTGCCTGAGATCTGAAGAGTTTCAGAACCTCTTGCTAACGAAGTATTTAGTGAGTAAATATCCTACATCTGGGTGTGTGGACACCCAGCGCTGCTGGTGTCTAAGCTGGGAAGTCGACTGGCATTCTTGATGCTCTATTGCTCATCTTAGTTTCTCGTGATATTTCAAAGACTTTCTTGGGTACTACTAACCAGAAGTGTATCAAATCAGGTAACCCTTGGCTACCTGAGGATCTTGCTGACAAGCCCTCAAGAAACGCCCAGGCATTTTACAAGTTGAGATTTGCCTCAGCCTGTCAGTTTTTCATAATATGGAAGAGAGGTTGAGGGCAAAGACTGTATGCCAGGCTTCCTTAGATGCTTTAGATTCATGAGTTATGTAAGTCACACAACAACCAGTGAGGTGCCTGCCTTCAACTTCGTTCTACACAGGACCCCTCTGAAATTCAAACTACCTTCCTGTCCATGGTATTGGTCAGCAAGAGTGGAATGCAGTTTCATCCCTGTCTGTCTCATCAGGAGCTGTGTAAGGAAAGTAAAAGCCATTTTTTTGGCATTTCTGTGGCCAAAGCAGTTTGAAACAGACTTGGCTGAGAGTGGGTATCTGGATGGACTACCTTCCTTTGTTACCTATGCCAGCGAGGGAGTTCTTTGTCTGTGGTGAGTCATCTTGCATTGGCAACGTGAAGATTAATGTATCACAATGGACACTCCATTGACTTGGAAACCTACACGTTACAGAGGTTCCTCAATATAAGACTAGATGAAAAGATTTGGGGACTATATTAGTTCTCCCCTGTGCCACAACTCAAAGGACATCTCCCAAGCCTAGCACTGGGGTTTGGGTCTACAGTTCTTGGGGAGAAGAAGTATCATCACTCCATGATGTAACTACATTTAAACCACACGCACACACACACACACACACACACACATACGTACATATTTTAAGTAAACTTGTAAAATAATCAGTTTCCCTTTGACTTTTCCCAAATGTTATTAGTATCATTTATCTTTTTCTTCCTCCTTGCTCTGTCAAGACAGATGCCACACATTCTTATTTGTGGATCCTAGCTCAGAATCTTTAGGTTCATGTAATCTGAAGTAACAGCAGAATCCAGAGAAGTAGAAAGGGACCGTGGGCTATGGGGGAGAATCTCTAGGAAGCAGATAGTATGACACAGGCATTGCCAAGGGGAAAAGGACCAAAATAAGGAGGATGTTAACTGCAGAGAGGTGAGGCAGATAATACACATACACTTCTGGCACCAGAAGAAAGTCCTTATACTCTTCCCAGTCGATACAGAGAACAGATGAGGTGTAATGAAACACTGAACTTGAGATATCCCAGAAACTTTATGATATTGTCAGACATGTGATCTCTGGTCTGTACTCAGATTTTGAGAAGTTTTGTGTAAATCAGACTGCGTTCAGTATACCGGGAGTGGTATCTTTAAGGAATGGATGTGACCTCATCTCCTTGTTCAAGCTCTTCCTCTAAGAAGCCCCATTCTTGGTCTCCAACTGCAGGGAAGATTGCTCACTGGATACTTCCTTGTAGAAAGTGAGCACATGCATATGTAAGATCTTTCCATTTGGATGATGATTTCTCCACTGGCCTCTCTAAATGTAGAAAATCAGTTTATAGTCTGGGCATTACTCCAAAGAAACTTCACGTCCTCTTCAAGTTCTGTTCATCGGAATGCCCTCAAAATCTTGGCCTCTATTCCACTGAAAATTATCATGCTGCCCTTAGATCCAGTTGTTCTCTGTTTCCTGATTCACCGTGATGGATGAGTCTCCACACTGTGTACATCCAGTATACTGAACTCTGCTATGCCTCCCCCTCCGTGACAGATAGAGACCCTCCGCAGCTATAAGACCAAAGAACTCTGGTGATACTATTTGTTAGGTACTGTCACTTGACTGTGCCAATACAGTTTATGAGATTAAATATTTATTTTGGCTTCTAGCTTTAGAGGATCTTAGTCACACATGGCGAGGAAGGTGGTGGAAGTGTGGTGCAGAGAGCGCCTGGATCCAGGGCAAGGGTGTAACCTTCTAAAGTCCAGTCCAGTGGCCCCTGGGCTTCTGCTGCTATGCCCACTTCTTAGGGACTCCACAATTGTCCAAAAGAACAATTACGTGCTAGGGATCCAGTGTTCAAATCAAGAGCCTATGGAGGATATTTCAGATTTAGTTCTGTTCCATCAGCTGGCACTTGGTTCTCAAAGCCTTTCCTTGCTTCCAGATCTTTGATTAAATGAGTTTGGTTCCATAAGATACCTCAAAGAAGTTTTAACAGAATGTTAAGGGAAGATCTTATGAGCAAGTCACGTTTGTTCAAAGGTTTGGATACTGTGTATTAGTTAATTCTTTGCTGGAAACTCTGCAGGTTAACTAGCTTAAAGTCTTATTTAAAGAAAGTTTAGTGTAAGGCATCTAACAAAGGAGAGGGTACAGTTAGATGGATCCCATGAATGCTGATGAAGCCCTCAGCGATCGTAACCAGCAGTTTCTTGAAGGCACCCAATGAATGTGTCAGCTGTGGGACAGAGTCTGCTTGGCAGAAGTCACAGGCTTCAATAGAGGACCAAAGTCACTGCCAAATTGTGTCTGAAAGGGAGGAAGGTGAAGGAAGAAATGACCACATTTTCTTCTTCCCTAACCTCTGGTTCATGCCAATGTTTCCTGGACACAGAAGGCAACCAGAATATAGAAGGCAAAGTTGCTCATGTTTGGAGGTCAGCCTTCTGACTCTGTGTGGTAGATCTACATGCAACAAATAATATCCAGCCTAGGACTGAAAGAGGTAGGTGGCTCATTTGAGGCAGTGAGACTAATACCCTCAATTGTTTTGAAATTCAAGTGTGCATGAGAGTTCCAGGAGATGTAAAATGGCTAATATGACTGGAACAGAGTAAATGAAAGAGGAATTGTTTTTGAATCTTCAAAAGATGTTACTGGGACTGGGGAAATAGATCGGTCAGTAAAATTCTTGACTTGCAAGCATAAGGGCCTGAGTTTGATCCCTACAACCCACATAGAAAGCTGGGTATGGTAGCATGTTTATAATCCCAGTGCTGAGGAGGAAGAGACAGGGATCCCAGAAGACAGGGACCTGTCAGCCTAGACTATTTGGTGAGTCTTAGACTAATGAGAGACTTTCTTTCAAAAGACAAAGTTGTTGGCATCTAAGAAAAAACACCTAAGATTGTCTTTTGGCCTTCACACACATGTATAGATAACCTTCCTGATATGTGCACTTGTAAATACATGAATACACACACACACACAAGCACATATGCACACCCAGATAGTATTAAATAATGACTATTCATTGTAGTATGATGAATTCAACCATTGCCACTTCAAGTGTTCCAAATAATAGAGCTATTGACTTGTGGGAATGGTACATCAACAATCCCAAACTTTTAAATTGCTCCATGTGTGTGTGGGTTTGGCAAGGGAAGGGGAATATTCCTAACTTTCCTTAGGATAACCTCTCTGTGCTTAGCTCCAGCTGAGCCGGAGGGGAGAGGATCCAGGCATGATAAGCAGGTCTCAGCCAATTCACTCTGCAGTTATTAACAAACAAATGAGTTTAAACTTCCAAGGAAGCCCTTGGGACCTAAAGGCCTGTTGTTTTTGTTTTCTTCTTTTCATAGCCCTATATCCCAACATCTCTCACCTGCTACTTTCTGGTGAAAACACAGCAGGAGTAATTATTATCTTAGTTTTCATCTTTGTTCCTTCCTCTTATTTTGATCATATATTTCTCATTCCCAAGAAACACACAAGAAGCTTGACCCAATTTGGTATCAGTGGCTATTTAAATGTTTTTTTATTTCTTTGTGTATACAAATGCTTTCTACACATGTATTTTACCTCTTGGTAGACAGCAAGCTGCTCAAGGGAGAGGTGATGTTGGCTACAGACTAGTCTCTAACCCTCTGTTCAGTGCCAGTCTAGAAGCCATTGGCTTCGTAATAGGAAGTGACATGTTTTGAATGCATTTCTGAGGAAGTCAGTATCAGTAGGCTGAACATGGAGTGACTGTGAAGCAATTTGTGATGGAGGTTGAGATTAAGCTGCACTGTGGAGGACAAATAGGATTCTGATAGATAAAGGGGAGGAAAGAGAGTGTTTACAGCTGGCGAGAGGGAGAGTAAAGGCTTGGAAATAGGACTGTAAGTCATTGGAAGAAAAGTGACCCTGGAGCACAGCCATACACTAATGTGAACTAGGGATGCAGTTGGAGGAGCCTCTTGATTTCTTCTCTCCTTCCATGAGAGGATTAGAGCTGAGGCTCGCCAGGGCTCAACTGGTGAGCGCTCACAATGGCAGTGTGTGTAGTAAAGGGAAATCCAAGATGTATCCAGTGCAGGAGAGAAGCAGAAACAAAGGCGGAACCTCAAAGTGGGTGAGAACGTGAACTTCTGCTCTTGCACAGATACTGTGTGAAGGGGCTTCTGCTCTTATGGGGAAGAAGGAAATCTGATCTTAAAGTAAAGCAGAACAGTAAGAGGAAATGGGTAAGGTCAGGGAATGGAGGGTTAGGTGAGCTGTCGATTTGGCATGGTACGTAGGACACAGGACTAGTAGAGGTCTCTGAGAGTGTGATGTCACCTTCCTTTCATGGAAGACTAAGAGCTTTGTTAGTCACATTTTCCACTGACTGAATACACGAGCAAATCAACTGAAGAAGTTTATTTGGATTATGGATCCAGAGGTTTCAGTTCACAGTCTCTTGGATTTGTTGTTTCTGGGCCCACATTTAGGGACGCAGAACATCATGGCAGGAAGCAGAGGAGAGTGAAGAAACTGACTTCATATTGAATGGGAGCCAGGGACACAGAATGGGGCTAGGGGCAAGATATATCCTTCAAAGAAATGCCACTGGTTGTCTACTTCCTCTAATCTAGCTTTAATGGCATGTTCAGCTATGAATTAATCAATGGATTAGTCCACTGATGAACTTAGCTCTCTCTTGATCTGATCCTTTATCAGTGATGCCACCAACCAGGAACCAAACTTTCAACACGTGCTCTTGGGGCCACTTTATATACAAACCATATGAAGGGTGGCAACCTTGCTCATGAGTCATAAGCAAATGGTCATGAAGGACTTGACTCAGCTTTTCGATCTGGACGTCCCTCAATCATGTGTCTGCATCATGCAATGTACAGTGCATTAGACCCTCCCCTGCACAGTTATTGTCTTTACCCATTCCTGCATGAAAGCAGATCCCAGGGATCCCAGAGTACTAGTTCCAAAATGCATGGTTAGAAATGGAGATTTCTACCAAGAACTTTTAAGAACCTGGAAGAGTGACTCATATCTACCATAGAACTCAAACTCCCTTTAGGCTCTCTCAGTAATCATTACTGTTCCTAGAAACTGTCTCATTTAACTTCCTTCTGATAGCCCCTGTAATTTCCATCTATGGCCCCTAACAATCAAGAATTGATGACCATGATCTGCTCAGAAAACCCAAAGTGAAAAAAGGGTTCTCAGTATTTGTTGTAAGTAGGTTCCTTGTAGAGCATCATGGGCCAAGTCCAAGTACCTAATAAGGATATATATCCCAGAAACCAAGGCTCTTTGTAGGGAGGAAATCTTTCCTTCTTTATTCTCACTCTGGTTTTTCTAGATGGTGCATCCAGAATTTGCTAAACACAGGCTGGAAAGTGAGAACATGAGTATGCCAGCCCCACAGAAGGCTAGACGGTAAGGGAATAGGATGGAAAGGTCAAACAAAGAAATGAAGATTCTTGCCATGTTTGAGTTTGAAGAGAGGAGGAACTTGGTAACAGAGTGCCAGCCTGAGCTTGTGAGAATGAAAAGGCAAGAACTGCTGAGTGAGTGTGTAACACAAGGCAGAGTGCTAGACTAGATGGGACCCTTGCCCCAAAGGAGCTTCGAGAATAGGAGAGCCATGGCTGATCCTCCTGTCTTCTGTGCTCAGAATGGGCCATACAATGTCTTTGTTGCAAATCTATGAATTTCAAAATGTCTAGGAGTGATCGATTGAGCAGGCCCTCTGAGTTTGGGAAGCACGGCCCTAGAGAAATAATGCCAAAATGGGAGAAAAATTAAAGGAAGGACAATTATCTATTTTCTAGATGAATGAAACTAAACACCTCCATAGGCATTCCAGAAAGTAAAAGCTAAATACAACCTATGGCTTTAAGCAATATGTAGTTTCTGCTAGGCCTGTCTTCCTTTCTGGTTTTCAATTAAAAAAAGAGAAAACATTTAAAGAGCATTTTGTCATTCCAGGTTTATAAACTGGCAATAGAGGTGATTAAGATAAAGCATTTTGATCAGATGCAATTTGCAAACGGCTTTAAAAATCATTACCTCCAGAGCCTGCCTCTTTGGCATATACCACTGCCAACCAAGAGAATCCAACAGACCTTTTAATCATGACACCTTTGTGGTTGTTTCATTGCTTTTTAATGAACTTGTTATTATAGTTAACACTGCTGAAGGGGGATGGTTGTATCTACCCAGTTCTCTGGAACAGAAAGTAAGTATCTCAGGGGCTGGATGTCCAGTTCAGCTCAGTCTGGAGAAATGTGGAATAAATCTTTTTCTGGGTCAGATACATATCTGTGCTGATACTGCCTAGATGATCATTACTTCTGGCATCTGCCGTGCTCTGTGCACACTGGATGTCCACAACAAGCTGGTTTATAGCTCTTAGTTACCAAGGTAGTTGTTGACGTCTGTTCTAATACCACAGACATTTGACCATGACAGCAGCTGATCTTTGGGGAGGTTTCAGACAGAAGCAGGCATGCTGTAGAATGAATGTCTGCTTCTGTCATTTTGGTGTTTTCTATGCTTCAGAGGACAGGACTTTTAACCCACAGGTCAGTTGAGTCCCTTTATCATTTCAAGGGCTGGTGAAATTCCACATCCTCATGGGAGATCTTGAACCTCCCTGATTCTTCATGCTTCTCTCCCTCAGTTTTGGGGCTTCTCTCGGATTCTGCTGGCAGAACATGAAGCCAATGCTGTCTCCAGGAAATCTCCTTTGATATAAGACTTCGTTTATTTATCTCTTTGTTCTATTTTCCCAAGTCTTTATTCATGGAAAACAGGGGAAGGGGCTTTCAGCATGGAGCATCTGGCCATCTATCTTTGTACTTTCTCTGCCATTCTTGCTCCATCTTCTTTCCTTAGTGCAAAAGCCTTTCATTCTTCTATGCCATGGAGGTTGCTGTTCAGCTAAAAGCTGAACAAAGCCAAAAAAAAAAAAACCCAAAACAAACAAACAAACAAAAAAACAACTTGGCTCAGTCACTTCTGGGAAAATCTACTACTTTTTTGAAAGAAATTCTGATACATTTTATCCTCCCACTTTAAAAAGAGCTACTTGGGGTAAAATGAATGGCACAGCAGTGCTAGGCATAGCAGAACTCTGTTGAAGAGGAGTTAGTGCTTACCTATTGGTTGTTAAATAGTGTCGGAAGCTAGTCCACTGTTCTCCCCTTCTGTGCTTCCATGGACCATGCAGGAAACACACTCTCCTTTGTCTTGTCCTTTTTTTCCTCCTCCCGGCTATACAATGCTGTTTCCTTCTCTTGGAATGCTTATTCTGAAAATTCTTATCTTTTAAGACCTATTCCATGGTTCTCCACAGAACTTACCCTGACTACTCTCATCAAGTAGGAACATTTTCTCACTATGTCCTTTCACACACCGGACAGACTCTGCTACATGTGTCTGACTGCATTTGTTTTGTTTGACATCTGCCTTTTATTTCCTTTAGAAAATGGACTGTCATATTCATCTTTGTGTCCCAAGTTCCCACATTAATAATGGGAAAACACTGGGGTTCAGTGGATACTTGCTGGATGAACGAACGACTGTGTCATGTTGATTCTGTGCCTTCATGATAGGACCCATATGATTTGGCTTAAAGAACCAAAAGTCTTTGACTTGCTATGATCCAGAAAGAATTTAACAGTACGCTGTACAAGTTATATTATTTCACCTCGGAAAAAATATTTCTTCCCACTTGTCAAAATTGTCTACTGTCCAGATAACTTTCCTGAAATTCCTCTGGCAGAAAGAGTTTCTCTATGTCAAATTCTTGAAGGACTTTCTGAAAGGTCAGAGGGTTGAAGAGAGGAGGCCAGGAAACAACTACTAGGAAGTAGATAAGGATTTCACAGTAAAGCTGACTTTATGAACAGAGAAAGTTAGTTATTGGTCTCTCTCAGTACCTTCGCTTTATAGATGGAAAATGTATGGCATACTTGTTTCTACCCTTGCATCACATTCCCTGTGGCAGGCAATAAATGATAATGAACTCTTCTCCACTGAATCACCTGAGGAGAAACCTTGTCCAGCTAGAGTTTCAAGCAGCCATTGTCCATTCCTCTGACTATCCAAGTGCGTAGACTCTGTGCTGGCCACCGCGAAGTGTACAAAAATGGAAAGCATACCTCATCTTCTAGTTCATTTTATTTTTATCTCATGTCCATTCTGTGCTCAGGGGCTTTACAGAGCCCCCTCCCCTCTTAGCCACATTCGAATGTTTATGGTATTCTTATGCCTTTCTTGTTCTGTTATGGATATCCACTGTCTGTGGTTAAGAGAGGAATGGTCTCAGTGTGAATCCTGGTTCATTCTTTTCTTCTGTAATTTTTGTCAAGGTACTTTAACCTCACTGCAACCTTGTGAGGCAGGTGTTATGATTACACTTAACACAATCAGAGCAGGAGAGGTTGAGCGTTAACATAAGCAAATCTGCCTGATGTAGGTTTGAAAATGTTGTGGCTCCATCTGTGTTTGGAGACAGGCAGGAGAGAAGGGGAGAAATTGAAATAGACACTGCACCTACATATGGACAAAAATAAGACAAAACAAAACATCAAACCATGTTCTATCAATCTAAACCAAATTAAACCAAGCCCAAACAAACCACAATGAAACCCTTTAGTCTGGTTTTTCTGCAGCCAGCATTATCATGAGGCTGAAGGGGTTTTTCCTGATATCACCCTCCTTCACCCGCTGCATCAAGACCTCTTATTCTTTGTAAATAATCATTAAACAGTTTCTCCTTTCCAAAGACATAATTTGGCCAAGGAGTGAAGGCACATATGTTTGCTAACAAAGGGACTTTTCTGCTTCAACGATGTGGGAATGAAGGTTCTGCAAAATAAATGTATAAAGAGTTACCATGGCAATCTATGGCCAAGAGGCCTCTGATCCTTGGTGAACTTGTGGTGTTTAATTATGTTAAAGGTTTCTGTAATCAGCCTCTTGTGATTTACTCTGAAAGCACCTTTTGCCACTTTATGGAGTCTTGAGTAGATGGATCAGAGCAATATGGTTTAAAAAGCTGATTGGAGCTTGGCACAATGAGCCAATGCTGGGCCAAGAACTCTGTGCTCAATAGCAAGGGCCACGTAGATTCGTTTTCCATTAGTGCCATGGAGCATTTATTGTATGGAAGCAAGGTAGCCTCCTAAGCCCTAGAAAATGTACTCTGGAGAGTGACAATGATAGAGATTCTGGGCTATTCATAGATAGTCTCCTGAAATAGGAAAGTATTCTATTCCAAAATTGGCCTAGAGTTTGTAGGATATAAACAGCATTTGAATCACCCCTAAATAATATGTGTGTGGTACCCCTTCTGTGATTCTGAGAACTGTCTTCTTCTGCCCTCATGAAGCTGATGTGAAGATTCTATTGGTAGCCTTTACAGAACACATTGCATAGTGCTTGACATGTGGCAAGAACTTTCAGTATATGATTTCTTCCAATCCTGTTTTCCTCTTTGTTGCATATGCTTGAGTCATGAAAAGCTCTGGCAGTATGATAACTTGCCCAGGGCCTTTGAGTTGAGAAGCTAAAAAGGAAGAATTTATATCTAGGTCTGTCTGACCCCAATTCATACATGATATCACATTGTTTTCTTTTTGACAAAGAAGAATTGTGTGAGTTGACAACTTGACAAATTAGAATCACTAGGGAGATGGGCCTCTGGGAATGTCATGGAAGATTTTCTTGATTAATGGAGGTGGGAAGATCTGCTTACTATGGGTGGCACCATTCCCTAGGTAGGGGTTCTGGATTGTGTAACAGTAGAAAAACGAACAGAGACTAGTGTGCACACATTCATTGTTCTATTCTTCTGACCTAGGACCTAACATAACTAGCTACTTCAAATTCCTGGTGCCTCAACTTTTCTGCTACAATGGACTGTAACTTGGACCTGTGAGCCAAATTAAACCTTTCTCCCTTAAGTCCCTTAAGTTGTTTTGTGAGAGTGTTTTTATCCTAGCATCTGAAAAAAAACAAGGGCAGAAATTAATCTATTATTGACTGTGTTAAACTATAGGGAACTGTGTAATGGGGATCAAAATAATTAAGAACTTTGCTTTATGTGCTGGAAAGAGATAAACCCAATGACCACAGTGCCAGGGAAGGGAAACATTCTGGGCTTTCTGGTACGTTTTGTCTCTTGGTATTCTTCATATGAGAGAAGAAATCAATTGCTCAAGGGTGGAATGATTGGATGTATTAATAGGCTGTTTTTTATTTTGTGTTTTCTGAAATGTCCAAGATATGTCACAATATTTTAGAGACAGGATAGTGTGAAGAGCCAGGCAGTGATGTCAGACATGTACTGGAAGTAGTATAATGGCAACGTTTCCTTCGTTGTAGAGTGGGCATGATGACTGTGAATGTTTTACAAGGTGGAAATGGTCATAACAGTTCAATAATCTAACAGATGAAGATCCCCTATAGTTCCTGATAGCTTTAAATCTGTTATTGAATAGAAATTATTATTTTATATGGAATTTGAATGCATTCTTGAACATTAACGGCTTGAAAACAAAGATTAGAGTGAAAGATGACGAAGGACCTTTTTTGTTCTAAGTTTTGATATTTCTCATTTTAAACATGGCATTTATGTAGGGTTTTCACAAGAGATTCATTTATAGATTACTATGGGACCCAAATGTCATGGCAAAATTATAGAATTTTGAAACTAAAGTTTCCTTGGAGAATAAAAAGGGATGTTCCCAGTATGTTTTATATTCTCAACTTGTTCTTTCTTAGGGATGTGAGGAGGCATGGATCCCAAATATAGGTGAGTTGGGAAACCATTTGGTTAAGAAGCAGTCGCTTATTTCACTCTGTCCTTCTGATAGCTATTCTTGGTTCTATATGAAAATAAAAAGACGTGACAGGGCTCATGTAATTGGTAGCAATGGGACAATCTTCATGATGCCCTATATTTGAGCATGCCTAAATTTTGTGTTTCTTGAAGCTTTTGATGTGTGGGGATTTGAATGGTTATTGCCTTGGTCTAAGATGATTTACAGTGTCTGTTACATATCTTTAGAAACAGATATACAAAAGTTTCCTGGGAATGAAATGGTTCTTTCAGAATGACTTTAGGATGATACATGTGTAAGTGAATCAGACGGATATTGATTAAATGTCTTCCTGACACAAAACAAATTGACCGGATGTGCAAAGAGTTTTGCCAAACACCAGCACTTGATATCCCCTAATGACATTCGCTTGCTGATTTCCAGCTAAGAGTTGAAAAGTGGAAATTTTGCTTGGAATTGTTTTAGCAGAACGAGGCAGAACTCAAGAAATCAGTTTGAGGTTAGAAGTTTCTAGACTTTTACTTCGCATTCATATAATAGTGTGGGAAAAGTACAAGGCAAAAAGAGAGATTTAAAGAAATTGAGCTATACATATTGATTTCTCAGGTCTGGTAAAAATAGCATAAGACTGTGTTAATGTCAAGAGAGAAATCAAGTTAGACCCTGTACAGATGAATTGGAGAGGGAAGTCTGGCTGTCTGTAAACAGAGGAAATCTAAAACCAGTTGTTTATGACATGGTGTTATGGGCTGTGGAATCCTTCCTCTCTGAAGCATAGCATTCTTCTGTGTGGTTATATGGATCGTGGGTCTCATCTTACAAGATACTTTCATTCATCTGAAAGTAAGACATTTTCAAACTCTTTTACCTACTTGGATCAAATTGAATAAATGCCAAACAGGTATGGTAACTTTCTTGTACTAAATCTCTGGTGTGCCTATCAACTGTGTGATCATTTTAATGTGAGGGATAAATTTCACTTGAGAATCTCATGGGTTTTGTGATTGGATTCTTGTTTGATCAGGGGAATATTGGTGAGAAACCAAGGGAAGTTGCTCCTAAGTAGAGAAGGGATGACTCGGCTTGCCAGTTTATGCTTGGGTCTGGCAGGAGCTGGGATAGCTCTTGATTCTTGGAAGAGTACTGTATTTATGCAAGTCTTTGGAGTTTGAGTATTTTTTGGAACATGTTTTTATGTGAGAGACCCAATACTACCTGCTTGGATAAATATTCATTATTACCTTTAAGTTGTATCCAGTCATATTGCTGAAACTTGTGTTAACCAGAAGTATCTAACTTGGTAACAGGGGTCTAAGAACCTCATGAATAACTCCTGCAATTTTATTGGAGTCTTTATATTGACCCAGGAATGCTAATTAGATATTTATATCAAGGATGGGAGACACTTAGTTGATGAGTATCCCATGCTTACAAGGCAAATTTCTTTTTTTTTCTTTTTATAATGGTTAGGAGCCATGTCCAAGTCTTCTGATGACAAAACTGGTTCTTCAGAGTTCTTGAAAGAGTTCCCAACACGTTCTTTAGGATTTCTTCAGCTCAGCAGCATTTGTAGTTTGTGGCGTTGTTAATATATTCTTAAAAAATCCTGGTATTTACATTTATGCTCATAGACCAGCACTGCTCTCAGCTTTGGTTAGAGAAGCCCTTTTTGCGATGGGTAATAGTTAATGCAGAGACTCATAACTGGCCAAAGTGCTGAAAATAAGTGACTGTGAGAGTTTATTGCTAAAGAGGTGACCAATATCACCCTCTCCAAGGCCTGAGGAACATGGCAGAGGGAGTGGATGGAAAGATAAGACAAAAAGGTGAGAAGGTGCTGTAAATGTTCTCTTCTGGCGTCACATGTCTGCTGCAGTCATGAACATGCAATACTGTGGCTATCCACACAAGACCTGTGCACACAGAAGACATGAATGTAAGATGGTGCTGGGTAGGAGAGAAGAGATCAACAGGAGCAAGAAGCAGACAAGAGAGGATCAATGGGGACAGAATCCATTCATATTACTTTGTATTTATATATGAAATTGTAAACTAAATCTTGAATTGTGTGCCTCTAGTATTGAGTTAATTATGAACTTCTTGATTTCTGGCTCCAATACTGGAGTAAATATTCTTGACACCTATTAATTTGAAGAAGATAAATATCTTGTTATCACATATCAACACCTGAAGAATTAACACCCTTCCATATCCCTTCTCAACAAGCTCACTAGGTGACCCAATCTGAACATGATTGGGAAACAGGTGGATTTTCTTTCATTGTATCTAACCTGGGAGACACTCCTCATATAATAAACTAGCCTAGGAATCTCTGAGGAAGTGCAGAAAAATTTGCCACCTGGATATGTAGGGATCATTAGATCTGAATAGTAGCTGACCACCTAGTCACCATGTTGTGTTGGTGGGGAGAAAACATGTGGTCACAACAAACATGGGAGAAGGGGTAGTGCAGTGTATGTGAGAAGTGAGAAACATTTTTCTTATTCCAAAATGCATCTTTCTTAGATGAGGACAGATCTATTGACTGTCTACCTTGGCTGAGCCTGTGCTTCTCTTTGCTAAGGGAAATAGACTGGAAGAAAAAACAAAGAAACTGTCTTTTCTCTACTGGCATTCTTCAGGGAGATGTCAGTTTTCCCTTGATAGAACGAGCTGAGTTCTGATGCTGACAACAGGTTGTACTAGGATGTGGAGGTGCATGGACATTGCCCAGGGAACAAAGTATCCTGAGGACAATTCCCTCAGTGTTTTCCTTATAATCTTCATTTAGTGATGAGGTATCAGTTCAAGGAGAACTTTTTCTTCCATGGCATTCTTGGGTGGTTGCTGGGTTGACATGTTATAGTAATGCTATTTACTTAACCTCTATATTAAAACTTATCTCCAATTTCATTTTCTTATTCTCTCATCTGTTTTCCAGTTTGTAAACTGAAAAGCAAAAGCAGAGTAATGCTAGAGGCACAAATCATCATGTGGCACATAACTGGTCAGAAAAGGCAGGTCAGTAGTATCGGACTGCCTCCTAAATATTTATCCTTATACTTTAACTGCAGTCTAGCACAACTTCTTATTAGAGAAGTTTCTTTATGGAACGAATGACAGTTAATACAGAGACTGATAACTCATCAAAGCTGCAGAAAACAAGTCTGGGGAGTCTTCAGTCCTAAAAGGGACATATCTATCATATCTCCCAAGGCTCGGGGAACAATGTGGAAGAGGGTGCAGAAAGATCGTAAGAGCCAGAAGTTGGGGAAGATTACTGAGAAACAATGTCTTCTAGACATGGCAGTGTTGCTGTGCTTATGAACTTACAGCACCTGTGGCTTCCAGCACAAGACCCACACAAGAGCGAGCCAGTCAACCTCGAGAATGGAGGGTGAATGGGCTCAAGAGACTCCACACCCAGCTGAGGATCTATTGGAAGTTGATGGTCATTGGGAAAATGAGTCCATTTTCTTTAGTGGTGTAGGTCGTGGAGGCTTCCTGTGCTCCAAAAGAAGGTGTCCTATACCCATGCACATATGGCACTAATTGGACTCAGAATGTAGAGCTAAAAGAACACAGGAATTTGATCAGGGATATGTGTAAGGGTGTGCAGGAGGAGTTGGGGGCGTGATGAATATGATCACATATGAAATTATCAAAGAATAAAAATAAAAGAAATGTCATGCTAAGAACATGTACTCCTTCCTAAAGTTGGTTTTAGGGTCAACACTAAAACATATTGTACACAGTTCACATTTAATTGTCTCCAAATATTCAATGACTAGAATGCATGATTTTACCAAATTCGTGAAAGTCATCATGGACCTCATGATGCTTTTGTACAGGAGAGGGCTGGTTTACTCTCTCAACCCTCCCTCTAACAAGCTGTATGATGTGGGGTGAGGTCCCTTGTTTCACTCTGTAAGACATGCACACCATCCTCATAACTGCTCACGCAGTAACCACTCTTGATAAAAAAAAAGGTATCATGGGTGAGTGCTTAATTTTAGGCTTCATGTAGAATCAATGTTGATTCATGTTACACAAATAATTGGCAAATGCATACTGTGTACAAGGTTTGAGGTAGGCACAAAACTACCTTAGTGGAGTCTCATAGTTTTTCTTGAAAATTTAATTTTTTGTTGCTGATCTTTTATTTTATTTTTATTGTCTTGAGTGTATTTTATGTGTATGAGTGTAGTGCCTGCATGTATGTAAGTGTACCCGTGTTGTGAGATGTCTGTGGAGGGGAGAAGTGGGTGTCAGAGCCCCTGCAAGTGGAGTTATGGATGGTTGTTAGCCACCATGTGGGTGCTGGGAATCAAACCCCGGTCTTCTGCAAGAGCAACCAGTGCTGTTAAACATCAAGTCATCTCTTCAGCCTCACATTGATACTCTTCACCTCTCTAGTTAGTGAAGCAGAAAGCCAGAGAAATATATCTCAAATTCAAGCTAAATTCGTGAACAGAGAGAGTTCTATGTGAGCAATTTCTCCAACATCTGTGAAAGTTTTGAGTTCATTGAATATTCCTTGGATGCCCTTCCAAATGACTAATTTTGGTGTCACAGTTGCTGTTTATTTCTGGTGGCGTGAAGCTCCACAGCAACTCCCATCCTAAGGTGCATCTGTCTCCTTCTTCTCTATACCCGTCTGTTCTTTCCCCAGAGATGCTTGCATTAAGATGATACTTTTTGCAAAATTGAACTTGTTATAGATGATGCAGTGAAAAGTGGGACACAAAAAAATTAGGCTCATTTTGGGTACATTCAACTGCTAGCTGCTGCCCAAATGGTAAATTACATAAAATGACCGGGTACCCTAAAGAGTTAATGGATTTTTTTCAAAACTCAAGTTGCTAGACAGTTGTCTAAGTAAGGGTGATTTTCCTAGTGTTAAAAGCATTCCTTGTGGGGTAATTGAGGCACCTTGGGAGGATGCATCAACTACTTTTGGTCACTAAGCAGTCATTACTAACTAGATTCTTGAACATTCATGTGACTGCAAAGCGGTGTCTTGATAAGAATAATTTGCAAAATTCTTTGTGGCCATGAAGGTCTGGGATGTCTTATTGGAAGAAACGTTCTCACTGTATTACTCTTTTGAAAATAAATATACCTAAAAGATAAAGCTTACATGAAATGTTTGAGGTACTACTAACTGATCTTTACAATCCCCTGTTCAGGTTTATGAATTTCAAAGATGACTAGTGAGTACTGGGCCATTGGTTATTTTCCCAAAGCTACCCTATTAGCAGTTGTAGGGAATTGAACAAGTTGTTTTATAAGCATAAGGAAGCAAGGCTTTGGGAGAAGTACAGTGAATTCAGAATCAAGAAAATTTGAGCAGTCGTTGGGCTTGGATACTTCCTCTTTATGTCACTTTATTTTCCCTTTTTGGGGTCACAGTTTCATTGCTTATAAAACTGGGAATGAATCCAACTTTACATTCTTGGAAAAACCTATCTACTCCATCTCTGCCTTAATCATCAATAGGTATTGCTACTTTGTCGTGGAGTAGATGTAGAACAGCTTCACTTCTGTCCACTGATTAACCACAATGTGCTGTGTATATATGCAGTATAGGCATGCACAACATGATCAAGGAAGATCCTGTGATATACACTAGTGGAAAGCGGGGAGTCTCTTGTTCAAATATCAGCTTCCTGCCTTCTTTTAAAGATATTGTATTTATTTTTATTTTATGTGTATGAGTATTTGCCTATATGTATGTATGTGTAGCATGTGTGTGCCTAGTGCCCACATAGGCCAGAAGAGTGTGTTGGATACTCAGGAATTTATATCCAGTTGTGAGCTACTGTATGGATCCTGGGAACTAAAATGGGTCCTCTACAAGAGCAGCCAGTGCTCTTAATGACTGAATCATCTCTCCAAATCTTCATCAGCAACATATGTGACAGAGGTTTAACCTCCAGAATATATAAAGAATTCAAAAAACAAATAGGAAAACAAATGACCCAATTAAAAGATGGGCTAAGGATCCTGGTAGAAAATTCTCAAAAGAAGAAATAAAATTCAGTAAGAAACATCTTAAAAAGTGTTCAACATCATTAGTAATTAGGGAAATGCAAATTAAAATCACTTTAAGCTTTCATTTTACTCCAGTCAGACTGGCTAAGATCAAGAAAACAAATGATACCAAATACTGAAGAGGGTGTGGGGAAAGAGGAATGCTCATTCACTGCTGATGGGATTGCAAACTCATGTAACCCCTATGGAAAGCAGTATGGAGAACTCAAGAAACTAAAAATGAATCTATCATTTGACCTGGTGATACCACTCCTTGGCATATACCCAAGGGTCTGATTCTATCACAGAGAAACTTGAACCTCAGTATTTGTGCCTGCTCTTTTCCCAATAGCTAAGAGATAGAAGCAACCTAAGTGTCCCTCACCTGAAGAGTAGAAGGTGAAAATGTGCTGCATTTACACAATAGAATTCTACTCGGTGGTAAATACTTATAATACTTGCAAGTAAATGGATGAAACTAGAAACTGTTATGCTAAGTGAAATAACACAGACTCAGAAAAACAAATGACATATATTCTTCGTTTGTGGATCCTAGCACCAAATACTTATATGTGAGTATGTATCCTGATGTAACTGCAGGAACCAGGAAAATAGAAAGGAACCAAGGGGGTAAAGGGAAAGAAGAACCTGAGAGAGAAGAACAGGAGACAGGTGTTACTAAGGGAGAATAGATAAGATGGGATATTGAAATGGGAGGCAGGCAGAGGGAGGGTTATACAAGGAACTGTCGGGATAAAGGGAAAGAAGGAGCTCAAGAGAGGTGGGGCCACAGGAGACTGGTGTTATCAAGGGAGAAATGGGGAAAATGGGGACACTTTAAATATGGAAGGCATAGAAGGAAGGTTAGACAGAAAGAGAGATAGAGAGGACAGAGAGAAAAATAATGTCTAGCTAGTGCGAAACACCAGAGAAAACTTATTAGTCTTAACAACCTAATGAAAAATTACACATACAGTATGAGTCCATGTGCATAGCTGAAGGCTACATAAAAAGAAACAGCACCAGACAGGAGAAACCTTCCTTTCCGTTGTTGGCCAGCGTGGTCTAAGAGACTCCCCAAATTACACAGGCTATTGTCACAGTACTTGATTGCCTCCCAAAACTTGATGGTAAGACCCTATTGCTGAAAACAGGGCATACTTTGGAGACTGGATTTGGAGCAGTGGAGCTGGAACTGACCTGAAAGCCCCTTCCTCTGAAGGCCAGCTCTCATAGCTATGGAGAACGATGCAAGAGCACCATAGCCCAACACCAGCTTCATGACCAAATAACCATATCAGAGACTGGCACAGCATATGGCACTGGCACATTAGTGGCACTTTTATATTGGAGGCAATCAGTGGCTCCTTAATTGAACTTAAAGCCCTTTCAATGGGAGGAAACTTATGTGTGGTACTGTAATAAAAGACAAATGCATATGGCTGAAGAGGGCATAGTTCTGAGAGCCCCGAGGCTGTCACATCCCTAGACTAATGTAACTCTTTCTAGGTGAAAAATATGTATCCTTATATTTACAGTCAAGCATCCCAGTCACCGCTTCTCTAAGAAGCTTATTTTGCACCAGACAGAGGCTACTACAGAGGACCACAACTGGTCTCACACATTGTCTGTGAATTGCCATTGCCTTAATAGCACATCTACAATGCAACCTCTACACCTAAGGCAACATTGAACAAGGGGCGAAGAGGACACTAATGAATCTTTCAGTTCTCATTAATGAAGCTCCCTCATGCAATAGAGGGCCAGGGACACGAAAGATCACAAATAACCAAAGTGTGGAGGTTAGGAGTCTGCAGAGTGTGGTTCCTCAACAAGACTCCTATATGAAGCTTCACCTACCCAAGGCTCAGGGACCATTGTGGATGAGGGGACAGAAAGGTTGTCAGAGCCAGGGATCAGGTCTGTGACCATATGGAAATAGAATCCTATAAGCTCCTGGGACCCTGCTCATATGAACCTACAACAATGATGTTGGCTTGCTCAAGACCCATGGAAACTCAAGCAGACAAAAACCCAGCATATAGATTATATATATACATATATATATAATATATACATACATATTATATATATATATATAAATAATCTGGGGAAATGGGCAGCAGACCCCATTCTTTGCTGAAGAAATATTGGTGGCTGATCATACTTGGGCGAGGAACTAATTCTTAAAGCATGAGTCTCTTGACCAGCTAACTAGACCTCAGTTGATGAACATGCGCTGAGAAATTTCCAGGGACACTAACTTGACACAGTAGGCCTTTTTAATGCAAATGACAGAGTGTATGAATTCTGCGGGGTGGGGGGAGTTGTGATGTGGGAGGGTGCTAATGAGGAAGGTATAAAAGTGATTAAGATTGGTTGAGATGTTCTGTATGAAATACACAGAAAATCAATGAAAATTTAATAAAAAGTTATGTAGAACAAATTTTCTGAAGAACAGATAGGAGTTGGAATAAGTTAAAAAAAAGCATGGTTCTGTCACCAAAACAGATACATAGCTTAAAGGAAAAAATAATCTTACCATTTAAAAAAGTGAACGCAAATTTTCATGCCATGTGATGGAGGTACTTGCTTATTTTTATGTAAATAATTAAATTTTGGTAAATATTTGATACTGTGGGACATAGACCAATGTTAAAGTCTTTCAGAACTGAAAAATATTTTGATTTTATAATTGTCAGTGTTGACAATGTCACTTCACATAAATGCATAGCAAAGCACAAAATGGCTGAAGTGTATTTAGGACCATGTCAGAAACTGTTGGAAATTCTGTCCTAATCTCAAGACAAAATTCATTTAATGATTTGCTATAAAACTCAGCCCAGTATCTCAAACAATTTTTAAGATCAAACATTCTAATACAGCACAATCAAAGGATATGATGATTGGATACCTTTCATGCTGAGGAAGGACTGTGGGAAAATATTAAAAGTCTTTTATTATCCTTAATTACATTGTTTCTTTTTGATTATTTTTATTTTATTTTATGTGTATGAGTGTATTTCCTGCATGTGTGTGAGTGCACCCAAGTCATGCAATGCCCACAGAGGTCAGAAGAGGGCATCAGATTCTCTGGAACTGGAGATACAATGGTTGTTGGTTGCCATGCAGGTGCTGGATTCTGAACTTGGATCCTCTGCAAGAGCAGCCAGTGCTCTTAACCATTGAGCCATCTCTCCAGCCCCCAAAACATTGTTTCCATCAGAGTAGAAAACTGTATTTACAGTAGAAACACTGTAATTCATAACACACAATACTGTCAAATCTGAGCTGAGGTAATCCACCAGCTCTGTAGCCTTGTGGGACATGATGGCATATGCATGCAAATTGGGCATGTTGTGTGTTCAGAACCAAGGCAGCAATGAAGTTGTGACATATACCATAGGTAAACACTGTCAGAACTGTCTAAGATTCATAACACATTTTGTTTTGTGCTAATTTTTGGCTATTGCATACTCATAAATCTTTTATTATTGTCAAATACTTCATGACCCCATATTTACTTAAATGGCCCCATATGTGGCAGGTACTCACCATTTAAAAAGCTGCATGCATCCTAGCAGACTTGTGGCTCTAGGTTCAATCTTGAATACCATAAAAACAAACAAAAACCCATTCATTGTTTTTGGTAAGGTGTAGAGAGCTTTCAATTCTATAATTACATTTATTTCCATGTCTTTGATTTTAAAAATATTATTATAAATGATAGTTTAAAATTCAATTTTCTGATGTTTTGAAACTGATACCCAAACATTAATTTTCATTATTGATCTTGAATCCTGCAGCCTTGATAAATCCTTAGAATAATAGCTTGCCACTGGGGTGAAGGCTCAGTTGGCAAAATGCTTGTGCAAGCATGAGACCTTGGATTTGGATCCTTAACATTCATGTAAAAGCCAGCTGTGGCAGGGTTCTCTAATTCCAGTGCTGGGCGGAAGGGGTGCAGTGAGAGACAGGTTGTTCTCCGGGGCTCATTGGCCAGCTAGTTTAGCGGAAAAGATAAGCTTTTTGTTCAAAGAGAGACCTTTTATCAACAAATAAGATGGTGCCGGGCATGGTGGCTCACACCTTTAATCCCAGTATTTGGGAGGCAGAGGCAGGCAGATTTCTGTGAGTTGGAGGTCAGCCTGGTCTACAGAGGAAGTTCCAGGCCAGCTGGGGATACACAAAGACCCATAAGTAAGTAAGTAAGTAAATAAATAAATAAATAAGGTGGCAATCAATCAGGAAAGACACCTGATGTAGACTGTGGGCACAGGCATGGGATAGCACGCCTGCACATACAGTTATGTATCACACAAACATACACACAATTTTTAAAGAGAATAGCTTATATATCTTAAGTTTTCTTTTTTAATTTTCTTTTTAGGTATGTGTATGTGTGTCTGGGGGTATGCACGCGTGAGTACAGGTGCCTGAGGAGGAAAGAAGGGGAAGTTAGGTCCTCTGGAACTGGAGTTACAGCCTTCTGCCAGGGGTGTTTAGAACAGGATTTGGGTCCTCTGGAAAAGCTGCGCTTGTTCCTAACTGCCGAGCCATTTCTCCAGCTCCTCCTCGCATCGTAGGATTGTTATGCATGTAATCACATCGTATGTGAATGATGGTGTTTCTTCTGACTTTATAAACTTTGAATATTTATTTTGCTCCTCTTGTTTAATACCTCCAGGAACTGTGTGTAATCTCAAAGATGTGCAGTGGACGCCCTTTTCTTGTTTATCCACATTTCATCGTTATTTCTGATATTAGGTATAGATTTTTGTAGATCTGCATTAACAAATTAAATAATTTTCTTTTATTACAACTTATTGAAAGCTTTACTCCCCTACATTATGAACAATGATGCTGATCTTATCGAGTACTTTGCTGCCTTTGTTAAGATGTATAGTTTTTCTTCTGTATTCTGTTCATGTGTTTGGCTTATGTTGATAGATTTTCAAATATTGCGATATTCTTGCATTCCTGTCATGGATGTGGGGTAATATACTTTCATGTATTTCAGAATTCAATTTGCCCATAGTTGTCTTCTCTTTTATTATATTTTGGTGAATTTCATTCAATATATTTTGATATTCTTCCCCTCCTCCATCTCCTCCCAGCTTAATCCCCTTCTATACCCACGTAACTTTGTGTTCTTTCTCTCTTTTTGTTTTTAAAGCCCATGGAGTCTAATATGTGCTGGTTATGTACTCTTGGGTCTGTGGCCATTCATTGGAGCATGGTCAACCTACCGGGGGCCACACCCTTAAAGAAAACTGACTCTGCTTCTCCCAGAAACTATCAATCACCAATAGCTCCTCAGCTAGGGATTGAACATTGTGCCTACCTCCTTTCTCAACGCTTGGATTTTTCTGGCCTGAGCTTTTGTAGATCTTGTATATGTCAAAACTGCTGTCAGTTCATATATATAACTGTTGTCTCTGGAAAACAGTTTACTTACAGTCATCTACAGCTTCCAGCTCTTATGATCTTTCCACTCCCTCTCCTACAATGATTCCTGAGCCATGGAAGGAGAAAGTGTGATTTAGAAATTCCACTAGGGCTGAGCTTTATGCAGTCTCATATTATCTATGTGTTGATCAGTTATGGGTATCTCTGTTAATTTGTATCTACTGCAAAGATAAGCCTCTCTGATGAGGACTGAGAGATGCACTGATCTATGGACATAATCCTGTTGCTACAAGTCAGTTTAATGCTGTGTGCATTTAGCAGAATAATAGCAGTAGATTCTCCCTTAGGACATGACTTTCTATTAAATTGTCATTATTTCTTTTTGATTATTTGGATTTATGCTCTTTAGTACCATATTGCTGCCTTGTAATTAGTGTTGGTTGGTAGCTTTTGGAGTTGCACATTAAAAATATTGTTATTGGAGACTTTCTAACTTCTTCAGATACATGAGCAGATTGGGTACAGTTTGTAACATCACTTTATTTTCTTTAAAATTAAATGTTGAAGAAGTACTATTTAATTCAGGCTTGGAAATGGTAACAGCTCCTCACAGTGATCTAGTCCTATATTGTGTATTTATCTCTATTCCCTGGTTCTGACCTAGTTGACTTATTCTTCCTTATCTTCAAATTTTGCTTTCCAGATCTTATTTATTGTGTGTAGACAGCCCTTTTGCTCCCTGGTTAGGCTCTAGGCTTCTATTCTTGTTCTCAAATTCCAATTCAGATTAGAACTATTTGGACCCATGATTAAAAACCTCTCACTTTGAACACACTTTCACTTCTTTCCTTAATGGGGATCAATTTCCTTTGAAAAAATGATTAAATCCCATCAAATTCTATTTGTCTTTCCTGAGTACTCTTGGGTGTGGGGCCATCTCTTAGAGTGTGGTCAGTCTACAAGAGGTCATATACTTCGAGAAAATGGACTCTCCCTCTCCCAGCAAGTGTGAATTTCCAATAGCTCCTCAGCTAGGGGAGGGAGATCTATGACATCCTTCCCAGTCCATGCTGGGATTATTTTCTGGCTTGAACTTGCACAGATCTTGTGCATACTGGCACAGAAAAGAGGACATGAATTTGGGAATAAGTTGGTAGGGGCAGATCTGAGGGAAGATGGGGATTGAATGTGACCAAAGTACATTAAATGAAACTTTTGAAGAATTAATTTTTTGAATATTTTTTGCAAATCATATTAAGCTCCTTCCCTTTCCCAGAGACCCCCTCTATCCTTCCCACTGAATTTATGCATTCTTGTCATATGTGTTATGGTTTATCTAGCCATGCTTATGTGAGCCCATCCACTGGAGCCTAGTCAACCTATCTCGTGTACCCTCTTAAAGAAAATCAGCTCTCCCCCTCCCAGTAGCCATCAGTTACTAATAATAGTTCCTCAACTAAAGTTGGGGCTTCCTATCCATTTCCCCACTATAACACTGCATTTTGTCTGGTTGAGCTTTCATGGGTCTTGTACATGCTTTCATGATTGCTATAAGGTCATAAGAGCAACTTCCCAGATACATGGAAGACTATTTCCTTGTGGTCATCCATGACTATGATTCTCACAGTTGTTCCACTTCCTTTTCCATAACATTCTCTGATGCTTGGGTGGTAGAGATTTGATATGGCTGTCCTGCCTCACCCAAACACCCTGCTGTATCTTATTTTCTTTACCTTATTATTCTTTCTGCACCCTTGTTGGCTGTACTTCCTGAGCCTTAGGTGTAGAGGTTGCACTATAGATATGTCACGTAGGGTGGGCATCTCACAGACTACTTATTCTCTTCTCTTCCTTTGAGCAGCTGTGGAACTCTGCAATAGTTTCCATTTCTTGCAGAAAAGAAGCTTTTTGGGGAGTAGTGGGTGAGAGGTACACAGGTCTGTAATTTAAGGATACACATTTAGAGTATAGTAAGAAATTACATTGGTCTAAGAATGTGTACACACACACACACACACACACACACACACACACCCCTGTAGAGTCTCATTTGTGTCCCCAAGTTTCCATCAGTGTGGGTCCATCCAATGGAGCTTGGTTACTCTACCAGGAGTCATATTCTTGAAAGAGACTGACTCCCCATCAGTTGCCAATAGTTCTTCAAGTAGAGCTGTGATTTATTACTTACTTCCCCTTGTCTATTATAATTATAGCCCATTCTTTTGATTAGGCTGTTTGCTTTCTTGATGTTTAATTTATTTTGAATTCTTTGTGTATTTTAGATATTAATCCTTTGTCAGATGCATAGCTACAATTTTTTTCTCCCATTCTGTGGGCCACCTCTTCACTAGATTGGCAATTTCTTTGGCTGTACAGAGGCTGTGGAGTTTCCTGAGATCCCATTGGTCAGTTATTGGTCTTATTTCTTGAATGACTGGAGTCTTGTTTAGAAAGTCCCTACATGATACCTATTTCCTGTCACACACTCTTTGTCTTTTCTTCTATCAGTTTCAGACTAGAATCCATGATAATTTTACATGTGCACATGGACACACACATATGTATGTATGTATGTATGTAGATAGTGCTCAAGATGTATCATTGGATAACAAATAGAATTCAAAAATTGAGGATGATAAAACAAACTTTTCATTTCCCATGTTAAAAGCATGTGCTGGCTTGAAGAGATCCCAGCATGGACAGAATCCCAATAACCATATGATAGCTGAGAAGTTGTGAATAGTGACTAATTCAAGGAATTTTCCCCTGATTGTTCTATCTAATTTTTTTTTCTCATCAACCCATTCTGTCTTTTTGGGGTTCCTGTGTTCATGCACTTTATCTCCCAAATGAACAGTGGGCTCTTGTTGGAGGCCCATAAGTTTTTGGGTCTATCTATCTTGTGTCTTCAATTGGATTGTTTCTTACTGGTTCTGATGCCATCAGTTACCATGGGCATGCCAGACACTGTACTGACTTCTTTTAGAAAGATTAGTTCTTACAACAATACCACAAGGAAAGTGTATTTTGTTGCCCTTGTTTTGGAAACAATAAAAAGGAGTCTCAAAGAATTTGAGTTGCCTTGATAACAGCTATGTTGGAATTTGAGAACAGTTTTCTTTAAGATGTGGGCTGCCTTGCAATTGAAATGGAACCACTGCCAAACCTTCAGGAATCTAGACTCTCTGACTGTAATTTTACATCCCTATCATTGTTTCTGACAACTGATTGTCCTATCTCTTCTTTCAATCCAACCGCACATGTTCTGAAAAATATGCTTCTTTATATTGCCCTCTCTTCTCCTTAGAGGGCGCTGAGTTATTCAGGCTTCCCGTCATCCATGGTGCTAGGTCCTGTCTACACAGTGTCAGGGACCCACAGCTGGTTAACATGCAGCCAGGTGATTAATGAATCTATAAATTAGTAGAAAGACAAGAAAGAGTGAAGGTATGGAGGGAGAGGAAGTGAAACATTGGTTGAATGCGAAGGAAAAGAGAGAGAGTATGAAGAAGGAAATCTGAGAGAGACAAGTGGGAGACAGAGAGAGAGAGAAAATCTTTATTGTGGGCCCAGAACATCAGTAAATTCTTTGAACAACACAGGGGAATTAACCTTGATTATGTTCCAGAGAAATCTTCAGTCTGACTGAGGAAAGATGAGGTGTAAGAAAAACATTCTATTTTTAGAGCTAACAGGAGCTATATAGACAGCTGACCTGGTCCACTGTATATTAACACTTAAAATTGAGGAGACTCAGATCCAGGAAAGGAAATGCATTTTCCTTGGGTTATACTCTCGGTCATTGGTAAAATGGGGGCTGTTACCACAGCATACAAATTTTCAGTAAAGAAAAGCAAGAGGACAATCTAAAAGTGATTTCTCTAGTGTGAAAAATTCAGAGAAACCCCTCTAAAGTTCAGACTTTCCCTGCTTTTGGATTGTGGAGAAAATATATTAGGGATTTTGAGAAGAGAAGCAAACACCTTTCTCAGTGGGCCATAGATAGGGCTTAAGACATTCTGTGGGAATGTGTGTGCTCTGCCTTCTTATGCTTTGGCTTTGAGAAAACTACATATCTATATTTGTGTTCCATCTTGGGGCCCATAGAAGATATGCAGCCTGGTCACCAGGTCCTAGTATAGGAAAGAGAAGCTGGAGAGAATCTTAGTAGTTATGAGCACTTGATGCTCTTAGAGAGGATAAGAGTTGGGTTCCCAACCCCAAGTCAGGTGGCTCACAGCATCCTTTAGGTCCAACTCCAGGGCACTCAATGCCCTCTTCTGGCCTCCTTGCATGCCTCCTCACACATGTGCATACATATACACAAATAAAAATAAAATACATCTTTTTTAAAGAATAGCAAATAAATAATGATGGACCTAAATCATTATGTTATATCCCATTAGTGATCATTGAAAAGATCTAGTTATTTTATGAGAACATGCCAGTGTTTATAACATGCCAAAGAGTTCACACTTTTTCATTATTTAAGTATATAATTATAGAAGTCAAATTATAGAAGTCAACACAAATTTTGCTGCTTGTTTTCCTCTACCTGATAGGAAATTAAGATTCTGATGATAGCTGTGAGGTGAGGAGAGATTCTGAGTTTTTCAAGGGAACTCCTCATATATCACTGGAGGAGGACATGTTGTACTTGCCCAATGGGGCTTTTGGTTCTGTGCCTGGATTCTAGGTATTCACCTAACTCAGACAGAATACAATGTGTTCCAGACAATATTTTAATAGAAAAACATGCTGGCCTAACATACATAGGAACTTCTAGTTCCGAGTGAAAGGGTTTCTATAAAGTCCCCAAGTTATGATATAGCTGGTTTACTTGAAAAGTAAAAGAAAAAAAAAGTGATGCTTATAGGTTTGAAGTTCTGTGTGTGTGTGTGTGTGTGTGTGTGTGTGTGTGTGTGTGTATCAGAAGACTGTCAGCTCTGGTTTTCTTGAATGGTTTTTATTTTCTTCTTAATAAATTTTCATACCATAAAATGACTTGATTTTACTATACATTTTACAAATGTTAGCACATGTATGGAGTCATGGAACCTCCAGCACAATCATGATACAGGACAATTCCATCAGCACTCAAGGTTGCCCCTGCTGCCTATGTGTATATGTATCTTTTCCTCACTCCTCATGCCTGGCAACTACTTTGTGTCTTTCTTCTGTATAGTTTTGTTTTCTTGACCAAAGTAGTACATAAGTTTGTCCCCTTTTGCTATCTCTATTGGTGGAATAGTGGCACTTTATCTAAGAGTTAATCATCAGCTGTCCAGTTGGACTTAAAGTCCTCTTGATGGGAGGTAACTCATGGGTGGCACTGTGAATATAGCCAAATGCACATGGCTGGAGAGGTTGTAAATCCCAAAGAAAATTCTTTCTCTTTCATATCTCTAGACAAATGAAATTTCTTACTGTATGCTAACTATGGGTCCTTATATTTATGAACAAGTATACCATTCACCACTCATCAAAGACGCTTTTTTTTTGCAACAGATGGAAACTATTAGAGTTCTACAACTGGTCACATGCAGAGAATATATGTCTGAGAGAAGCCTAGCCCTAAGTGACACATTTACAATGCAACTTCCACACCTCTACACCTAAGGCTCATGGAACATAGTGGAACAGGTGGTAGAGAGAATACTAATACATCCCTCAACTCTCCTCAACGAAGCTTCCTCATACAACTGAGTATGTTGTCCCTTTTCAAGACTGGTCTTTCATTCAACAAAAATGTCCAGAATGTTCATCCACATCATATGTATATGGTTGAGCAGTATTCATTAATGAATGTCCAGTGCTAATGTTTTCACCTACTGCAGAAAATTTGCATTGGTTCCAGGTTTTGGAAACTGTGGATATTATTGCTATGAACTTTCATTCACATATTTTATGTAAATATAATTTTTATTTCTCTGGGGGAAGAACCAGGATGAGGATTCCTCATTTACATGGAAAGTATATGCTTTGCTTGATATGAATCTACCAAATGACTCTTCAGAGTTTCTGTGTACTTTCTGTTAAAGCAATTCAAGAGAGTTCCAGTTGCTCAACCTCATCGCCAGAGCTTGGTATTATTGGCTTTATTTTTTAATTAAAATTGTTTGGATTTATTTTTATGTGTATAAGTGTTTTACCTGCATGTATGTAAGTGCACCTGTGTTGTGGCAAAGCCCACACAAGCAAGAAGAGGGTGCTGAATTGTCTGTAACTGAAGTTCCAGACAGTTGTTAGCCACTATATGGGTGCTGGGAATAGAGCCCAGTTCCTCTGGAAGAGCAGGCAATGTTCTTAACTGCTGAGTCATCTCTCCAACCCCCTTATTGAATTTTAATATATAGTTTTAATTTGATTTTTCTCATGGTTAATGACATTGTTAATTCTATGTGTTTTCTACCAGTGTGTCTTCACTGGTACAGTGTTTAATTTTTTTTACTCACCTAAAAATTAGGGTTTATTCTTTATTCTAAGAGTTGTAAGAGCTTCTTTATAGTGTGGATATAACTCATTTGTCTGATTTTTACTTGCAAATATTTTCTCCCAGTGTATGGATTATCCTTGTATTTTCTTAACAGTGTCTTTCAAAGAGCAGAAATTTCTAATTTAATTAAGTCCAGTTTATCAGTTTTATCTTTTATGGATTGCATCTGGTGTCACATATAAAAACTATTTGCCCAATCCAAAGTCATGGGAATTTTCTCCCATTTTCCTTTAGATGTGTTACAATTATGCATTGTGATTTATAATTCATTTTGAAGTCTATTTCTGAATGAAGAATAGCTGTGAGATGAAATTTTCTCTTTGTACATACCTGTCCAGTTGTTCCAACACCATTTGTTAAAAGCACTGTCCTTTATTGGAGTTTCTTTATGACTTTGTCAAATATAAAATATTTGTATGAGTTTATTTCAGAACTATCTCTTCCATTTCATGGAGCCTGTCCTCTACACTGTCTTGACTCCTGTTGATTTTATAGTAAGCCCTTAAAGTAGGTAGTATTCGTCCTTCAGTTTTGTTCTTCTTCATCAATATTGTTGAACTATTCCATTTCTGTTATCTTTACATATCAATAGCTTATCTTTGACAGTAAACAGTTCTTCAGGAATTCTAGTTGAAGTCATATATATTTAAAGATCAATTTAGGCAGATTGGTATTGTAACTATTTTGTTTTCTAATACACAAATGTGATTAAGAAAGGGGGTTAAGAAAGTTTTATTTTACTCTTAGTTTGCTAAGAGTTTTGGTTTTGGGGGGGGTGTTCTAGAGTTTTATTTATTTTTGCTTGTTGTTTTGTTTCTTTGTGCTAGGGATTGAAACCAGGACCTCGTGTTTTATCACTGAACTACTTAGACATTCTCAGTTATTGAATAAATACTGGGTTTTCAATACTTTCTTTTATCTATTGATCAGTCATTCAAGCATGGCTGTGCCGCTTTGCATTTTTATCTGTTAACATATGAATTACAAAGTTTGATTTTCAAATTTCAAATGATACCTTATCAGTTCATTCCTGGATTACATGTAATATTCATTGCTATTATATATCTTTGTTTGCATACAATATTTAATTAGTGTGATTTAACAATGGACTATCTAGGCTTAGAATTTTGTTCTTCAGATATTTATAAACTATGAATTCCATTTCTTTAATATTGGACAGAGCTATTAATTGGACTTTATATGTATTTGGGTTTTATATAATTTTTGCTTTTATGCTTGTTTTTCATTTATTTTTATTTTATAGATATTAGTGTTTTTTTCCACATATATATACGTGTACCTGTGTTGTTCAATGCATGTGGAGGCCAGAAAAGGGCCTCAGATACCCTGGAACTGAAATTATGGGCAGTTGTTAGTCACCAGGTGGGTGCTAGGAACCTAACTCAAATCCTCTGAGAGCAACTACTGTTCTTAACTACTGAGTCATCTCTCCAGCCCCACGTTATATATTTTTCCCTTGAGTGATTTTGATGTTTGTGACTTTTAATGATTAGACCATTTCATTAAAGCTTTCAAATGTGTGTGCACAGAGTTTGTAATAGTCCCTTGTTATCCTTCTAACATTTGTGCTGTCTATTCTAATATCATGTTTTCATGCCTTATGATTTATGTCTTCTCTCTATTTTCTTCTTTGTCAGTGTCCTTAGAGTATTTTTTTATATTTTATTGATCTTCTCAGATTCCATTTTATTTTGCTTTTCTCTTTTTTAGTTTATTGGTACCTGCTCCTATTTTTATTATTCTCCTCTCTGCTTGCTTTTGTATTTTCTTATTTCTTTTTAATATTTTTTGAGAATTTCGTATGTGAGTATTGCATTTCCATCATTTCCCTACCTCCCAGTCTCCCCTTAAAATCCTCTCATGGAATGGAATCCTCCTATTCCTTCCTATTCCTATTCCTAGTCATCTTCTTTGATTATTATTGTTATGTTTACACTGAGTCCATTTAGTGGTACTGGTATGCATATGCCTTTAGAACTGACCACTCAGAATGAGATGATCTATCAGGCATATAGTACCTGGAGAAAACTGACCTCCCTCCACCCCCATATCCATTGATTGCCTGTGACTCTTCATCTGGAGGTGGGACTCCACGAGGTTTCCCTCATCTACATGACATGTGAACTGGTTTTATCATTATGCAGGTCTTGTTAGGTTGCTATATTGTGGTAAATTCATTACTGAAGGTCTCCTAAAAGGTCTAGAATGAATTTCTTATTTCTTAGGGTGGGAACTTTGTTAATAACTTAGTCTTTCTTCTTTCATATCAACACTTAATACTACAATCTCTAAACACTATTTTCTTATGTTTCACAGATTTTGATATATTTTCCTTTAGTTTACAATATTTTTCCCTTGATACTTTTTCTTTGAATTATAGATTGTTAAGAAGTATGTTAATTTTTTAATTTAGGGTTTGCTGGTTACCCTTTTGTCTTTGATTTCTAGTTTAATTTCATTATTTTAAATGTTTTAAGTATCTTGAGGTCTGTCTTAGGATCCCAGTAGATAGTCGGTGGTGGTGAACCTTCTAGGCTCAAAAAGAATCTATGTTCAGTTATGCATTTGAAAATGATATGTTTTCAATTATGTTTGGTTGATTAGTGGTGTTAAGTTCTTGGTTCTTGCCAGTTGCCTTTCTGCTTTTTCCGTTGTTTACTGAGAAGTAAGTGTTGAATATCTCTACCTGTATTTGTAGATTTGCTCATTTTTAATATAAGTTGATTAGGATTTGGTTCATATACTTTGAAGTTTTGGCTTTAGGTACATGTACATTTAGAATTATTATGTTTTCTTAGTTACATTTATAATTTTGTAATTTCCATTTATCTCTAGTAATTCCTGTGCCTTTATCTTAAAAGCAGATTTATAGAGAAAGCATATAAATGGGTATTGTAGATTTTTTTCTGATTCAGTAGTTTATCTTTTCAGCTGGTATGTTGAAGCTATTTTCATATAATGCAATCATCATTATGTTTATATTTAGATCTGTTAATATTTATTTTCCATTTGTCCTTTCTGACTTCTCTTCCTCTCTTTTTCCTGTCCATCTTCCTATTTGAATATTTAAATATATTTTTGTATTTCATGTTAATGTATCCATTGGGATTTTGACTTTATTGCTTTGTCTAGTTTTGTGTTCTCCTTTTTACATTTTTGTGCTTCTTTGTATTGTTTTATTTTCCTTCAGTGAATATGCATTATTTATGCAGTGCAGAAAGGCAAGAACAAGAGTGTAAAATGAAAGACCTTAGGGGCAGAGAAATAGCTTTTCTGTCATCAAGGAAGCTGGACCCACTCCATGTTTCTCTTCACAGATTGTTTAGCGGAAGGAGGGCTCTGAGTTAGCTCAGTGTAAAGGCTGTAACAAGTGAGGAAGATGGAGTGAGGATCAGACACAGGAAGGAGACTGATTTTCCTTAGTTGAGCAGGAAACTGAACCTTGGTAGAGAAATGACAGGGTGTCAGATGAAAAAATTTAAGGGATAGGACACACAGAAAAAGCCCATCACTTCTTACCCAGCATCCTGAGGAGCAGCTCTAGGTACGCTGTAAAATGTTTCCAAGTTGTCTTTCAGTTAAAGTAAAAAAGATGTTTGACCAAACAGCTTTAGCCAACTATAGTCTCATTTGGGATTACCAAAATAAATATTATAATAATAAACCTGTCCTATAAACTGAACATTTGTGTCCCTCTAAATTCCTGTGGTGACAGCTACTCCCTTGTGTAAGGGTATTTGGTGATGGGGCCTGTGAGAAGTGGCCGGGTTGGGAAGGAGGAGCTTTGATGAATGGAATTCACGTCTAGGATGGTTCTAAGTATGAATTAGACTTGGCATAGACATTCGAAAACCAGAAAAGTACTACCTCTACTAATTTCCAGGAGGGTATTTCTGGAAGAGAATGACATCTGAATTAATGAACTAAGTAAAGATCCAATCTAAGATCCAAAGATCTAAAGATTTAAGATCTAAGATCTAAAGACCTAAGTAAAGATCTGGTCTTACCAACATGGGCATCATCCCATCTGTTGAAGGATGACCTGGATAGAATAAAAAGGTAGATGGTGGGCCATTCCTCTCTGCTGGCATCAGAACTTCAGGTACTTAGGCCTTTGGTCTTGAACTGAGAATTGTGTCATTGGTTCCTCTGGTTCTCAGGACTTTTGATTGAGACTGAATTTTACCAGCATTTTCCTTGATTTTTCAGCTTGTAGACAGAGCACCATAAGGTTTATCAGTCTTTATAATCATGGGAGCCATTCCCAAAATAAATGTCATATATCTATCTCCATACATACTAGTGGTTGTGTGTCTCTGAAGAGTCTTAATCAGTGCCTTTGTGCAAAGAGGCCCTAGCAACTTTCTGACCCCTTCTGCCATTTCAAAGCACATTGAAAAGTTGACCATGAAGAGGCCCTTACTCAACAGTGAATCTGCCACTGCCTTGTGCTTATATTTCTAAAGCTCTAGTGTCTGAGAAATAAATTTCTGTATTTATAAGTAACCTGATCTCTGATACTTTTACTGCCTTGACCCAAATAGACTAGGACCATTTCTGAGAAAATCTACAGTAAAAATAAGTCTTTGAGCATCTAATGGAAGACTGTGTCTTTCATGGAGCTCAATTTGGGCACTATTTTGAGAGGATATTGCATGTGGCAATGCAAGGAAAACTACCAGCTTTGGCACGGAGATTTCATTTTAGTTTCCAGCACCCTAGATGCTTATCTAGACCTTTTTAGTGTGTTTTGTGTTGTTGCTGCTGCTGTGATGGCTGTTACTGTTTCTATCTTATTATTTAAAGCTAGGAGAGAGGAATGAAAAATCAAAACATGAAATTATAATGATAAATTTTGATATTTATATAATTAAAGTATGCCCTAATGAGTACATTGTGTGCATTACCTTGTTTTAGCTTCATTTTGCTGGTGAAATATTAGAAGCATAGTAAGCTTAGATAGTTTGTTCCAGGTCACAGACCTCGTAAGACATAGGACTGGGATTTCAAACCAATATGCTTGATATGAAAGCCTGTTATCTAACTAGGCATCTACTGTGAACCAAACTTTAGTTTTCTTGCATATCGGAAAAGTCTAATGATGCTCAGAATGATGTTTCAGTGTGGGTAGTGAGTACTTTACAGTCATTGCTGTAGGTCTTGGATAGAAAAGCCAAGATTTAATTTTATTCTCCATCTTTATAGTTCTGAAGTTTGTGGTTTCATCTTTACCCCCAACTGCTACTGCCACATCTGTTTCCCACCTTTCTCTTGGTGCAGGACACACACACACACACACACACACACACACACACACACACACCCCTGACCATAGAAGAACCCTATAATTATGGAAAGGGACAAGTTTAGCACATATAAAATTCTCATTGCTATCATACAGTAGCTGTTTGGCTTTACTGCTATGACCTGCCAAGCACAT
Source organism: Eospalax fontanierii (assembly GCA_035773235.1). NCBI lineage: Eukaryota > Metazoa > Chordata > Mammalia > Rodentia > Spalacidae > Eospalax > Eospalax fontanierii. The sequence goes on along the minus strand of CM069544.1, from coordinate 10,722,575 downwards.
GGCAGAGTGAACTGAGAGAAAGGACAGCATGTCAGGCAGGAGGCTGCACTTTCCAAAATCAAGGTTGTTCTGGATTAACTGACAGAATCCCATCATCTCTCTCCACATCTGTCCACCCTTAGCCTCTATCATCTTTCTGCTTCTCAGGTAGTGTTGTTGCTCGTTGCTGTGACCTGGGATTGTGGGTTGGGAATGATAACTTGACGCTCATCCTCTTCTTCCAAAAGTCTTTCCAGTATTGGATCCCGTGAACAGTACTCTTTGCCCTTGACCTGCTGTTATGTCAAAGTTCATGTCCATCTACCTACCCACTAAGTGACTTCAGTTCCATTCAGTGGCTTAGCCTCCACAGAGATCTCTGTAGAATAGCATGAAGACTATGAAACACAGGACTAGAGAGATGACTCGGCAGTTAAGAACACTGGCTGTTCTTGCAGAGGACCTGGGTCTGATTCCCAGAACCCACATGGCACTAACAACCATTCACAACTCCAGTTCTAGGGGATCTGATACCCTCTTCTGACCTTCACAGGCATTTCATGACACAGGTGTTATTTCTACACATGCAGGCAATACACTCAGGTACATAAAAACAATAGAATGCATTTTAAAAAGACTGTATAAAACAGGAACATGTGGACAACTGCTGAGTATTGCTATACCTATCCTGAGAGTCGTTTTATTTTCCCTACTCTTAGCAAAGCTGAAGTGGTACAGGAAACTCAGGCTTAACAGTGATCATTGCTCTGTATCCACTTCTTGCTTTGCAGTGACCAACTTCTGGCATGACCCAGTAAACTATCACCCCATATACCATAGGAGTTCTGATCTGCAGTTTTATATTATCCCCAAATACCTTAAAGAAGCATAAAAGATCATGGTGATCCAATATTCTCTGTAAAGAATACTAACAATTATAGAATTGAGAATGTTCATTCTGAAATGCAGTTGCATACTTTTAGTTTGAGAATTATATCAGTTTAGTTGGAGCAGTGCTTCCCTTTGATCGTTATCACAGTGGCTGTGATATGACTTTGGCATTCACTCCCTTTTCACATTCTCTAACTATACACAGTTTTTCAATGTAATAGTGTGTTATTTTTTAAACAAAGCAATATTATTAAAAAATTTTAAGTTAAGAAAGAATACAGGGAGGTAGAGTATCTCTCAGATAAAGGGGCTGTTTGTATATCAATGGAACAACAATAGGTACTTTTCTCATCTAGTGGGAAGGTATGCAGTCTATGCTTTGAGGCTCTTTATCAGTCTTAGGGAAAATATCTAGCTTTGATGTTTCCTGAGAATAGGTGAGGAGATGATGGAGAGTGATTATGAAAACAGAAACGGAGACAAATGTTTGCTATTGTTTGCTCTTTGTATATTGTGACCATGTCTTCAGCCAGGAATCCTGGGCCGTCATTTCAGTACTGTTGTGCTCATTAAATTGTGAGCATGGTGTCAAAGGACCAAGAACCTTTATAGAACTTAAAGAATGCTCAAAACCTGGGAGAATTATTTATTTCCAAGTGAGAAAAACTACACAAATAATAAAAATAATGACTACATGTTGTAATGCAGCAACAGCTCTAAATTTCATTAAACTCTTATGTATTTCCATAACATTTTACAGGTAAAATATTCAATGTCAGATGGTGATACATTGTCATATTTTTAATGTCATATGGAGTAGAAAGTCTGAAAATAAGAGTTCCTTTTTCTTTAAAATTTTGTCAAACTTTCCCTTGCAAGGAGTCCTTAGAGTTAAAATATATGCTAGAGATAAGGTGTTTGTGTCAGTAAGGTGTACTGACAACTGTAACCAACAGTCACCTGATTTCAATACACAATAAAACCTTGTTTTTCATTCTTAGAGTAGCCCAATACAGTAATTTTTTGTTGATGTGTTCTTCAGGGTAGCTTTAGTTCACATGTCAGTTGTGGGTCCCAGATTCTATTATGGTTCTCCCTCTTCTAGATCCTTGATCCTCTTCTTGGAAGGGAAAGATGGTATGTAAAAGCAACAGAGGGATTTTCAGGAAATCAGAAGTAGAAGAGGCATAAATCATTCCATCGTACTATAAAAACTTAGACTTTGTCTCTCAGCCCCTTCTCATGTGTGATAGGGAGTTGGCAGTTCAGCGCTGTGTCCAGGAAGAAAAGGGAACAACCTCTGGTGGGCACATTGGTCTCTGCCTTGGCTGGTGTTCATCAGCCTTGGCTACTGTGGTTTATCCTCTGTTGTCCTGTGTGTTCTAGCTGCATCAGGGGGAGAGGTGAGATCCTTTATCGGAGGTCGCAGCATTTGGAGCCAGCCTGAGGGGGCCGATGGGGTCAGCCCAATGGGTTAGGGGTGAGTAGACGCAGAGTCAAGACGCAGACTCTGGGAGATGGATGGGAAGCAGGCCAAGCATGTGGCACTGCCAACTCGTTTATTGAATAGGTGCACAAGCTCTTATAGGTCTGGATAGCCAATGACCTTATGGGGTGGGGTCCCAATACAGCCAATAGTAAGTTTCTCCTCAGGTAGGCAGGTTCTTTCCAGGTGCTGGTCTCACAGCTAACCAGAGTGGAACGCCTTGCCCACAAGAGCCATCCCTCTATTCCTCCTAGCAGGTGGCCTGTCTGGGCCCACCTTGTCTTATGCCCAACAATCCTTCTTTGATGAGGTACTTTGATGCTGAAGAAGAGACATGATTATATTACCTTCGCTTTCTTCATCTCTCTGCTGTGCTTTGATGCTTTCTATTGCCACCTTGTTCTGGTTAGTTTCTGAGTGCAGTGTTTTCTTTAACTACTGAAGTACCTGATGTCTCTCCATGATCCTGAGTTGGCCTGAATGCTACACAGCCACAGACAGTGCTCCAAATCATGACCCCCAGAGCTGTTTCCATGAAGACGGTGCACCTTCCATGACAGGCCTCCAGGACTTGCACATACAACACTGGCAGGTGCTAGATGGTGGTCTTACAGCAGTAGGTCCCTGGTGGGGCATCTAGACACTGAAGCAATGGCTTACAGCCACTCACAGTCAGCAGGTGGATTCTGAGTAGTCCCAGCCACATCGTGTCAGGACACTGGTATCTGATGTGCTCATATGTCCACACCTCAGATGTAGAGGAATCTGGGAAGGCAAGTAATAGACATTTTCAGGTTTTGTGGGAGATGCCCCTTCCCAGGCCTAGGCGTTGGTTTGCTCTTTGCGAGTCCAGATTCTGAAACTTTAATCTGCCTCTAAACTGTGGTCTTATGGCTATGAATCGCTGACTCTTCGATAACAGCCATACATGAGCACAGAGTAGTCAGACACTCCGCATGCACTGGCCTTCTCATTTTACCCACTTCCCAGAGGAGAAAGCTGAGGCACTCAGAAGTAGGCTGACCTCCTGATTAGAAAATGGTAGCACAAAGTCAGTATTCCACCCACTTCATTCCTAGAAAGCATCTAAAAGCAAGAAAGAGAGTGAGAAAATGACAACTATTTTTGGTGCAACTCAGAGATAGCTGTAACTTTCCTTTCTGAGAAACTTCACAGCTGCTTCTCTTTTTTCCAGGGCTAGAAAGTTAAGCCTCGAAAAGCTCACAGAGGAACCTGGTCACAGAAAGGATTATATAGACTGTGACTATGGCCCCAGCCCTCTTGTCACATGTACCTAGACCCAAAAGCTGGTCTAGGAAGGTCCTTCCTTCATCTATGAACAGTGAGAAATAAGCACAAGACAGACAATGGCGGAAACTAGAAAAATTTTACTGTAGAGCTGATGTAATCGCAATGAAAAATTAATCATGATTTCAAAAGACAGGGAAAATCTGCTATATTTACTCAGGAATGAGTGTGTGTGTGTGTGTGTGTGTGTGTGTGTGTGCCAAAAACATCGTAAAAATGAAGAAAAAATTTCTAAATACAAGGGAAGATGGATTCTACTGAAAACACAATAGAGGACATAATGGTAAAAATGAAAAAAATAACCATTATGTTTACATAAAGAAACTTCAATCAAATTAAAAAGAAATGTTATATAGGAAACAGACAAAGGAAATGCATCAGGTACTCAATTGTGTTCCCCTAAGAAATAAACAGGAAGTAATTGTTCAGAACAAATATCTAAAGATGGAATCCAGGAAAATGTCCCTGAAATAAAGACTAAATTTCCACAGTGTTAGGAGCACCCTGAAGGAGCACACCTTGATGCGATTACTGAGGGCTAGAGCTGACAAACCCACGTGGCTTGGCATCTTTGGTACTGCTGGTTGGTCAGTGTGGGGGATGGCTGTGGGCGGGGCTCATATCAACCAGAGGGAGTCAAGAACTGGGTACAAGAAAGCTTGGGAGCTCTGTTTCTGCCCTAGCCATTTCTCTTTCCAGGATTATGTCCGGGCAGCCGCAGCCTCCCTATATCTTAGCCACTTGCCTGTGGCTGGCATCCATAGTCACCACTGATGACAGGAGGACCCCAGGAAACAATACAGAAAGTTCTGAGTAAGGAGATGGAGAAAGTTTGTGGACATACTGTCTTCCCTTGGGCGGTCTCTCCTTTACACCTGACATACCTGGAAGATGGGTTAAAGTCTAGGGAGAAACATCTACCCAATACTTCTGGTATCTCTGAGTTTAAAGTAAATCTATGATCAGGTTTTTTTCTAGATACAGAAGCATACAATGTGACAGGTCAAGCGATTGTGATTTTTCCTGTGCTTGACATTCTCTCTTCTGTCTCTGTCTCTGTCTCTGTCTCTCTCTCTCTCTCTCTGTCTCTCTCTCTCATACACACACACACATACACACAGTCTCTCATGTAGATCAGGCTGATGATGTCAGACTGGTTATGTCACCGAGGATGACCTTGAGCATCTGAGTCTCCTACCTGTACCTCCTGAGTATCAGAATCACATGCCTAGTTTAAGTAGTGCTAGAGTTTGAAACCAGACTTCATGCATACTAGGCCAGTATCCTACCTACACAGCCACATCCCTATCCTCTCTCCTGTCTCTTTAAACATTCTAGTCTAGGACTAAGACCCAAGCCTTCCCTTTTACACACCACTGGGGAGAGTAGTTGTTACTACAGGTATATGAGTTCTTGGGCTAAATAACTTCCTGCCCTTGGAGCACAATTTCTATGAAAGAATGACAGCAAATGGAAAGACATATATCACCCAAAGTGAAATCATCAGAATTGATGACATTCTGCTGCCTTTTCTGAGAGCAAAGTCTCCCAATGGCTGTGTACTGTCAAATGACAATGGCTGTGATTTCCCAATGCCAACCACCTGCCTGAATACTCACATGTAGCCAGTCCTGTCTATCCACCTTGGCTCCCACGTCCTCACTGATAGGTCAACACTGTGACTTAGATTCGCTGCCTATTATTGTTGACAGAGGTCTCTGTTCTTTTTCCTTACTCCGTGGATGGATGTCACTGTCATCCATCTCTGGGGTGGGAGTTCCCCTCACCTTCATGAAGAGTTGAGGGCAAAGAAGCTTTCCCTTTGCTGCTTACTGTGCAACTCCTGGTCTTGTCACCAACTTTCTCATTCCTCCTGTATTGTCTGCCAAAGACTTGAAGTTTTTTATTGTGTTTTTGTGCATTTCATATAATACTCAAAAAAATTTTTTGCTTTTACTTTTGTTTTATGTGTATGCATGAGGTGTGTGCAGGTATGCAACTGCTCCCATGCTGTGCAATGCTGCAGAGGACAGAAGACATTGGATCTGCTAGAACTGGAGTTATAGGCGGTTGTTAACCACCGTGTGGGTGCTGGGATTCAAACCCAGGTATTCTGCAAGAACAAATAGTGCTCTTAACTGCTGAGTCATCTTTCCAGTCCCTCATATAATACACATTAATCAAATTTAAATCCCCAAATCTCTCAACACCAAATTTCAGGTATTTTTTTCATATATATTAATTCCTATCTGGCTAAGCATTTGTACCCAGATGTCCCTCAGTGTAATCATCCACTGGAGTCTCGTCAGTCTATCTAGAGTGGCTTCCATTAAGATCTACTCTCCCTCACCTTTCTTACTGTATGCTAAATATGGATCTTTATATTTACAGGAAAGTACACAGTATATCACTCATCAAAGAAGGTTCTTTTTGTGACATGAGATTTTTTTAGAATGAGGTTAATGTCAGCTGAGGGACAGGCTCTTTATATTAAGAAATGATACAGTGTCATAGGAAACAAGAGAGTTTCTGTTGCTTAGTATCAAAATAGGGGTTAGAGATTTGGCTCTGTGCTTAAGAATACTGGCTGCTCTTGCATAGAACCCGGCTTCAGTTCCCAGCACCCAGATGGTGGCTAACAACCTCCAATAACTCCAGCTCTGGGAGATCTGATGCCCTCTTCTGGCCTCTGTGGATAGTGAATGCATGTGGTGCACTTACAGACATGCAGGCAAACATACACATAAAATAAGACAAATAGAATCAAAGCAAAAGCCCACCATCTGCTAATATTGAGCATTTTCCTGTGCATTCTTCTTTTCCAGCTAATTATTTTTATGTTAATTTTATTTTTTTGATTTTTAAAAGTACAATACAGAACAATAGGTTTCATTAGGGCATTTTCAGACATAATTTGTCTTTGATCCTTGACCCTGTTCTCCTCCATCCCTATGTCCCCTGTGTAACCTTCTGCCTCAAGGGGTCTTCTTTCTGCTTCATGTTACATGTGTTCTATTACCATCCCTCCACCCCACAAAACTTTTTTTGTGGTTCCCCTTCCTGGTTTCAAAATCTATATCCGCACTCACTCACCCCCAATACACATGTATATATAAAGTAAGTGCTAGAACCTGCACTTGGGGGAAAAAATGTGCGTTTGTCTGAGTCTATCTTACCTCACTTAATTTAGTGATTTCCACATTGATTAACAAATGAGTTAATAATCTCAATATGTCATATTCAAATGTCCAATAAATATTTTTAAAATTGTTCAGTATCCTTAGCTGTCAGGGAAATTCAAATTCAAACTTTTTTTGAGATAAGGCCCAGACAAACCTTGAACTTGCAGGAATCTTCTTTCCCCGGCCTCCACAGTGCTGGGATTGCATTCATTTGCATGTGTGAGTCATCATGCCAACTCATCCTATAAATATTCCCAACAATTGGAAATTACCAAATTGGAAGCCAAGGGTCTAGTGGATGATAACAGGTTGTGCGGATACCTGATCAATCTGGGCCAAATGTCACTACAAGAGTGGAAAGGTTATGGAGAAATATTGGGGTCACTATGGTAGGGAAGCAGAAGACAGAAGAGGGATTGGTATGGACACTCACACTCACAGGTCCGGCAGGCAAGTAGCATCAAGAGTTTAGAGCAGATACTCGTTTTCTGAGGGCCTTTTACAAAAGGCCCTGATGCTACCTCAGCTGTGAGCTCTCAACTTTGGCTTGCACTATCAAGAGGCTGGTCCCTGACTATAGAACTTAGTGCTCATTTGACAAATGTTTCCAGTGTCGCTGAGGTCTTTCACATGGAGAATGGGTTTCTGTGATGAAGAAAAGATACTGTAGAAAGTGTGGAGATCAGCTGACGTGTATAGGGATGATTTACACTCTTTAAAGCTTGTCACAAATTGATTCTTGGCATTGATATGAGAGTAGTGACATTTCCAGAGACCACAGTTTGAAGTTGCTTGGATCACCTACATCTTTTGAAAACAGACCCTTCCCTTAAAACATTAAAAAAGAACAAATAATTGAGGGGCTGGAGCCATGCATGGTTCAGTAGGTAAGAGCGCCGGCTGCTCTTTCGGAGAACCTGATTCAATTCCTAGCACCCACATGGTGGTTAATAACCCTCTGTAACTCCAGTTTCAGGGGATCTGATATCCTCTTCTGATCTCTGTGGGTACTGCATGATATGGGTGTCCCTACCTACATGTAAGCAATATACTCACACACATAAAATCAAAATAATATATAAAATAATTTTTACAAAAGAATAGGTGAGTTTACCAAGCAAGAACAGCAAAATTGGTTGCTGACACATCTATCTAGCATTACTCAGGATAAGCAAGGTGTTTGCTTGGATTGGCTTAGAGATGCAGACAGTGTAAAAGGTAGCCAGATTGTCAGCTGGAAAACTGGACTGTGTTTCTGCCTCTTGGAAAGGGTGATATTTATTTAAGTAATTCTAGAACCAGTTTTCTTTCTTTCTTCCTTTCTTTTTTTGAGACAGGGTCTCCTAGTAGCCTTAGCTGTTCTCTGCTTCCTGAGTCCTGGGATTAAAGGCATGTACTACCAAACCTGGTTTACATAAGGTTTTAAAAGTCCTTGGTATATTTAAAATACTAAGTTGACTGGGCTACTCAGTCCACAGGTAAACAAGATTCAACCAGCTTACTAGCCCACCTGTGTCTACTGAGCTGTCAAAAGCCTGTGCTGACACCCACCAGCAAACCCCAGTCTTGGTTGCCCAGTTGTCATGGGAGATATGGTGCATGCCTATCTTGGATCATCTTTTCTCTAACAGGTGATGGGAGTCATGGCCAGCACCATTTCAGGAACAGATGCTACATTTGGTCCTGGAGCTAGGGACAGAGTGCAACTATATCACCACCTTCTGGACAGAATGTTCTCCATGCCAGGGGCAAGGACCAAATTTCAGCATTCATTTGTTCATTTGAGCAGTTTTAGGGTGCTAACCTTCTGTCACTCCTGTGAGGACTTCAATACAAACAATTTCATGATGGGCTGGCATTTTTGTTAGTTTTTCCTTTGACAATTTCCTACATGTATATAATACATTCCACTTATTCTTCCCCTACCTGCCCTTATCTTCCTCCCAGCCCTCCCTGGCCATACACTCTCCTCCTCCAAGTCCCTTTCCCGTGTTCATGTCTTTTCTTTTTTTTTTGGTGATCCACTGAGTTTAACCAGGGTCATCTGAATGACCATGAAAAAGGAATTATTCAATATAGCTTAGTGGGGTCACAAGGAAGAACCTATCTGAAGATAATGGAACCCTTTCCCTCAGAATCCATCAATAGCCTCCAGTTCATCAGGGAGAGGCAGGGTTCCATGAGCTCCTCACCCATCCATGACTGGCTGCTGACAGATTCAGTCTCTTACAGGCCCATATACACAACTGCACCTGCTTTGAATTCATGATTGCAATGGCTGGGTCCCACACAGGAGATGGCCACACAGTCCTTCTCTCTAGATTCTCTTTCTTACATTGTTTCTGTTCCTTATTCCATGTTATTTCGCGAGACCAGGGGGGCGGTGCAAGTGTCCTGTTTAGGGATGAATACCTGACTGGTCTTGATATATTCAAAAATAGACCATCATTTTGACATAGTTTTACATTTATAGAAAGATTGTGAAATGTAGTCAGTACTGCTCTGCATGTCCATCACTCAGGTTTCCTACTGTAACCTTTGACATCCCAGTTCATTTAAGAAGGGGTTAATATTAGGTCATTTCTGTTAACTACGCTACTTTGGTCTTATTTCATCTGCTTTTCCACTACTAACTTTTCTTTTGTAATTTTTTATTATTTTTATTATATGTGTATGAGTGTGTTGTTTGTAGGTAAGTAGGTGTGCCCATGTCTGAAATTCCCTCAGAGGTCAGAAAAGTACGTTGGATCCCCCTGGAACTGGAGTTATGGATGGTTAGCCACCATATGGGTGCTGGGAAATGAACCTGGGTCCTCTTTAAGAGCAACGGGTGTTCTTAACCACTGACCCGTCTTTCTAGTCCCATCTGGACACTTTCTACTTCAGGATCCCATCTAGAATTCTACACTGCACCAGAGTCATGTTCCTGCTACTCTATCCCGTATTAGGGTCTCAGTCTTTCTTTAAACCATTTTTGTTTTTGAAGTGCACTGGCCAGGTATTTTGTAAGATGCCTCACAGCTGGGTTTCTGGGATTTTTTACTCCCACACAGACTCAAGATACTCATTTTGAAGAATACCATAGAGGTGAAAAACCGTGCTTGTTACGTCATATCAGGGCACACATTGAGAACACAGACGTGGTGGTGTCCACTGGGACTTTTCATTGTGAAACTGATGTTTTCCCCTTCATATATTCACTTTTTTTAATGTATGTGTGTGTGTGTGCCTGTGTGTGTATGTGAGTGAAGACTACATGTATGTCGTGGTGCTGAGGAGGCCAGAAGATGAAGAGGATCCCCTGAAACCAGCATTACAGGTGGTTGTGAGCTGCCTTATATGGGTGCTGGTACCTCTATTTGTTTATTGGAAGTGAGTTACTAAGTTCTGTCAATATTTAAGGTTGGGGAGTTATTTAAACTTCCCTTTCTGGATAAGAAAATATGGATGGGTATACACATTGTTTTGAATTCCTCAAAGAAGATATATTCCAATTTATTTATTCAATTATATATTTACATTACTATGACTCATGAGTTTGATTTTTATGTGTTCTGTTGTGCATGCTATTTATTTTATTGCTCAAGATTCCCAGCTTTACTACTGGAGTCTTTTCAGGCTGTCTCTGGTGTCCCTTTGGCAAGTCTATTCTTTGCCGTCCTTGTTGAAGGCCTTCTTTGAATTTTGGAATTATGGCTTCAGGTTCATATGGCATCTTGTCTGCATATCTCTGTCAACCATTTCTCCAAGGTACCCTGGTTGTTTGTATTGGGGAAGTGTTAAAAATCTAGATCTGCGGGCTAGAGGGTTGGCTCATCAGTTGAGAGTAGCGGATGCTCGTGCAGAGGACTGGGGTTCAGTTCCCAGCACCCAGATGGCAGCTCACAACCGTTCATAACTCCAGTTCCAGAGGAATCTGATGTATTCTTCTGACCTCCAAGGACATTGCACAACATGAGTGGACTTACATACATGCAGGAAATACACTCATACACATAAAATAGAAGTAATAAATTAAAAAATCAATATATGTACACCTATGCATTTGTTACCAGAGCATCATTGCTAAGAGGCTTCACAAGAACAGAGCTCAGGAAACATGCATTTAGACTAACCTGTTGTTCTAGTTTGAATTATGTTGCTGTGACAGAGCACTCTGCCCAAAAGCAATTTGGGGAGGAAAGGATTTATTTTATTTAAACTCCCAGGACACAATGCATCATTGAGGGAAGTCAGGGCAGGAACTGAAGAAGGAATTGAAGCAGAAACCAATGAGGAAGGCTTCTTACTGGAGTGTTTTCTGGCTTTTGCTCAGCTAGCTTTATTATACAGCCCAGGCTCATCTGCCCACAGTGGGCTGGGCCCTTCTACATCAGTCATCAGTCCACCTTGGGCTGGGCCCTTCTACATCAATCATCAGTCAAGGAAATTCCTCACAGACTTTCCCACTAGACTGACTGATCAAAGCACTTTTACAGTGAGACTCCTTGTATCCAGGAGATTCCAGGTTGTGTCAAATTGACAATAAAGACTAGCCATCATATCTCTGTATATATATAAAGCTCTATAATATTTTCTATCTATATTTACATCTATCTATGTATCTATATAGCTACATCATCTGTATCTATACTTATCTATATCTTCTTTCATATATCCATCAAACTGTCTAGTTGTTAATGATGTCTGGCTGACAAATAAGAGAAGAATAATGTTTTCCCTATGTGTTAGACCTTCAAAGGAACTGTCTTAAATATTCTATGACTAGAAATTTAGATTTGAAAAGCCATAGCCTTCCCACTGATTTCTTTTCTTGTTTTTAGACTACGGCCTTTGAGAGGACAGCAACTGAACAGGCGAGTGGTAATACTTCAGACTGCAGAACAGTATTTTGCTTTTTATTACATCTTTATTTTATTATTTATTTATTTTATATCAAATTGTGTTTTATTTTTATTTTTGAGAATTTCATAGATGAGTATTATCTTTGCATTACTTCCATACCTCTCAATCCCTCACCAACTCCTCCTGTGTCCTCTGACTCCCTCTTAATTTCTTGTCCCCATCTTTGATTATTATTTACATATAGACACATATTTTTATAAATATTCATATACATATAATCCACAAATCCGTTTAGTGGTACTCATGTGTACCTGTGTTTGGGGCTGCCCACTTGGGATTAGATAAGCTCTTGTGTAGTTAGTCCCTGGAAAAAACTGATTTTCCCTTCCTTAGCATCCACTGATTGCATGTAGCTCTTCATCTTCAGGTAGAACCCCATGACATCCTTTCCCAACACTTTGGCTTGTCAACTGACCTTGTCATTATGCAGATCTAGCAAGTCTACCATACTGTGGAGATTTCATAGCTGCCGTTTCCCTATCATGTCTAGAATGCACTGACTAGCAGCAGGTGTCTTCCCTTTGATGCTTAACATTTTTCTGTCCCTTCTTTGTGATGTTCCCTGAGCTTTAGATATAGAGGTTGCGTCATCGATGTGTCACTTAGGGCTGGGCACCTCTCAGTACTCCTATTCTCTGCATTTGTGGAACTGTGTAATAATCTCCATATGTTGCAAATTATGAAGGCTAATTTTTTAGCCTTTTCCCCTTGCTTATCTTTGTCTGATAAATACCTGACTCAGAAGATGGTTATGATATATTTATGTGTCAGATTTTATATATGGAAAAATCACCAGTCCTCCCACATGTATCTGGAAATTGATCAGAAAATCTGAGTCAGAAACATTGTGGTTTATTGCAAACCCACTGACTCCCTATTAAAATGATGACCCATGCATAACTCTGATTACTAGAGATATTGATAGGATTCAGTGTGTTGTCTGATACAATGCTGAAAAAGTTCATGTTTAGTGGTATCATAGCATTATTTTATTGTTTTCAACATTTCTGAAATAAACTTTTCAGAGGGTGTGTGGAAATCACAGTTCACATGATAGAAAGCAGGTACTAATAATTCAAAATTTTTAAATAGCTCTATTAACATATAACAAGACAGCACATATTTAAGAATTACATACATTTTTGACTCATATATTTGGAACTTGTCATAGTTAAGATAATGAACACATACTCAAAATCTTCCAGGTGGGGTTGGGAGATGACTCAGCTAGTGAAGGCACTTGCCACCATACCTGATCACCTCAGTTCCATCCCTGGAGCCCACTTGGTAGAAGAGAGAGCTGACTCCTACTAGTTGTCGTCTGACTTCTGTACACATGTACACATATACACAACAAAATCTTCTAGTCTGAGAGGATAGTTCAACGGGTAAAATGCTTGCCACACAAGTGTGAGGATGGGAGTTCAGATCCCCAGAACCCATATAAATACCAGGCAGGCATGGTGCCCTACCTATAATGCTAGTGCTTGGAGGAGACAGGGGATCCCAGAAGCAAACTGGGTACCTAGAGTAGAAACTGGAGAGTCTGGGTTCAAGTGAGAGACTGCTTCAATATATGCAATACAGTCACTAAGGAAGACGGTGTGAACCTGCGGCCTTCATGTACATGTGCACATGGATACAAGTGAATTCCCTTCATATGTTCCCCCACCCATGCAAACATGCATACATATATGCCCACACACACCACACATGCATATTAAAGAACAAGGCAAATATCTTCCTCATTTCCTTGTGAATTTTAGCAAATATTTGCAAATAAGGAATCCATGATTAAAATGGATATATAGTTTATCTGTCTTTAGATAAACACTGTGCTATCTTGGCTGTTATATTTTTATATTCAAACTTGAAATTAGGTTATGTTAGTTCTCCTAACTTTGCTATTTTTCATGATTCTTGTGTGTCTTAGGCCTTTTGAACCTATCTGTGCATTTTAAATATTTATTTTTAACGTTGTGTGTGTACTACGTGGATGTGTACACGTGAGTGTAGATGCCCACAGAGGCCAGAAGAGAGCATTGGATCTCCTGGAGCTGGGGTTACAGGCAGTGTGAGTTGTGTGATGTGGTTTCTGGGATTTAAGCTCAGGTCTTCTGCCAATGCCGTATGTACTCTTAACCACGACAAGCCTTCATTCTAGCCCCTGTATATGAATTTTAGAAACATCTTAACTTCTAAAAAGAAAAGAACCTTTTGGAATTCTGCTAAAATAAACAAAAAGCGAAACCCTCTTCTGATTAGGTTAGCTGTGAATCTACAAATTAATTTGCCGGCTGAATTTTTCATGTTTGTTTTGTTTTCTCTTTTAATCATCAGTATTTTCCTTTCTTTTACCTATCTTACCACTCTTTTAAAATAATTTATTATCAAGCAGACTTAAATCATACATTTTAGATGTTTCTTCTTTTCTAAGATAATCATTTAATACAATAGATTTCTTCGTAAGTATTAGTTTGATGATATCCCACAACTTTTAAATGTTATGTTTGATTTCCCTGTGCTTAAAACACTTTTTGATTTGATTTCTTTTTTGGCCTATAAGTTTTTTGGAAGATTATTTAGTTTCTGAGTATTTCGAGATTTTTTTTTTCCAGAGATCTTTCTGTTCTTGATCTCTTATTAATTCCAAGTGTTCAGAGGACATGATTTGTATGACTGTGTGTCCCTCTCTTAGAAGCTATAATTCTTAGTTTTCCTGTGGAGACTAATGCACAGTGTGGTCTAGCTCAGAAAATGACCATGTGTGTTTGAAGAGAATGTGTCTGCTCCTGTCTTTGGGTGGAAAACTGTGACTGAACCCAAGGAAACTGACAATGTTTCTCAAATCCACACTTTTCACTGATTTTGTCTACTCATTTTGCCCATTGAGAATATTGAATTGCATCCCTCTATTGTACTACATCAATGAAAATTGAAAATTCATCTATTTCACCTTGTAGAATTTCTATCAGGTTTTGTGACCTGTTTCGACAGGTCCACCATTATTAGAATGGCTGCATCTGTTCTAATGGTAAATAGACTCCTTATCATTATCAAATGAACTTGTTTATTCCTATAATACTCTGAAGATCTACTCAGCCTGATATGAATATTTATCAATGAGTTGTTTTATTCCATTAGTAATCCTAATATGTGTGTCATCTTCCAGAGTTTTCCTGTGTCATATACAGTGTTTCCACATTTGTATTTGAAACTATTTTCATATAGGTGGACTATAATCGAGTCTTGATATATTTAAAATAAAATATGATATTTAAGGTGTTTAGAGTATTTACATTTAATGTGATTATTCTTCAGGTCAGTTTAAAATCTCTTTCCATCTGTTTAGCTATTTTTTTGCTCAACTTTTTCCTTTTATGTCCTTTTTATTCATTAAATATTTTGTGCCTCTTTTAAAACTCCCATTATTTACTGAGTGGCTATTTTAGGTTGATAGCATCTCTCATGAGTTACTGTCTACATTCAGTGGATATTATAATTCTTTGTATAAGATGGAGTTGGCACCTGACATATGGAGTCTATAAGTCTGCCTAAAAACTCTGCCAGACAGATATTAATGTTACCAGTTTAATAGTAAACAAATTGGAACACACAAGAATTATATATGTATTCCAATATCAATCCACTAGTGTGACAGGTAGCTACAATTAAAGTTTTGGGGAGAAGACTAGAATGTGGCTACTATTTTTGATCTTGATAGATTTATATGCCAATGAAGAGGAACCTGGCTCTCTGTAGAAGCCCAGCTGATGAAGTAGCTTCTATGTGCAAAACCTGAAACATAAATCCTGGATGTCCAAGGAATGTCTGAAAAAAATTGAGAAATACAGTTTTTACCTTCTTTTCAAATGAAAAATAAAGTGTTTCAGAGACTCATCTGGATGAAAATTCTTTTGAGAGAAAGAGAACAGGATCCATACATTCCTGTGTTGGCCCTCTTCTCTCAGAAACTCCAATTATCACATTTTTTTCCCCCTCAGTTTTAGTGACTCTTCATCTAGGAGTCAATTTTCCTGATCATTCGGAAGTTTCAGTTTGGGTGTAAAGAGAAACATATCCCTTCCAGACAACTCTAGGAAGCTTCCCTTGGGGGCAGAGATGACAGACACTGGGACTCAGGTACTTCAAGGACACTGAGAAGGATACTTTCCAACAGGATCTACTTGTAGGAAGGAGATGCATATCTTTGTTGAATGTATGTTTCAGTCATGGTGAATTTAGCCCAAATTCAATACAAGTGGTTTCATGAGACTCTGATGAACCTAAATGTAACCATCAACACTGATGCTGTTGAAGCATGGGAATCCACTGCTTTTATAAGAAAGCTCAGCCGTTTACTATGGGAGGCAATCTAAACAAGCTCTTACTTTTAGCTTGGGGCATTTTGGACCCCTTAATGGCCACAGAGGTGTTTTAAAAATTGACAGAGAACAAGTAAATGAATAAGTAAATAAATAAACGGTGCATATCTACATTTTCATTTTCTCAAGATGAAGATCTGTGGTTTTCATCAGACTCTATAAGGGTACATGTGGGTGGGGGAGCAAATAAAGCTTGAGATCTTCCTTGAAGCATCCTTTCCAATTATAAGGAAAATATTCAAATTGATCTACAAAAGTAACAAAATTCAGTCGATAAATATAATTTAGACTCCATTTCTAACATCCATTTGTGATGCTAAAATGGTTAAATATGAACCTGAAATTGACTGACAGGGGTTTTTATATTAATACCAGATTCAAATAAGCAAGTGAAATGGAATAAAAATTTAATTAATTAGAATATTCAAATAGCCAAACTTTTCCTAGCATTCAATTTTTCATGTGTACGAACAAATGACATAAAAGAAAATTATTATTGATTAGTTGAAACAGTTCCTTGGCAGTTTTCATATGTTAGGGACTTCTGTGTGTTTGCACAATGCTATAGGCAGAAAGACGAGGCGTAAAGTGGTCTAAGACTTCCAAGACTGACCCTTGCTTCTAAGGCAGCAAGCTGAGTTGGTGCTTGTTAGGAAGGCCACATCAAGAGCAATGAAACAGAAAGTTCTCATCAGCTCACAGGGAACTAGAAAGCTGAGTCCGTTACTTCCTGCATAACATCACTTGAGCAGGATTTCACATCAAGGGCCTATTTGTATAGTGCCCTATAGCTTTTGAATCCTTCATTGACTTCTTGTAGACCTCATTTTAGCCCTTTGAGGATGGAAGGCCTTCAAATGACATGGGGCTGATATCCTTTAAGAATTCATATGCAGAAAAAAAAATCAGAAGTAAAGAATAGACAGTTATAGTGGAGGGGAAATGTCTTAGAGTTCTTACACACAGTAGGAAGTCTGGAGTCAACAATAATGTATCATGAATTTCAAAGAAGGGAGAATTTTTTAATGTTATACACAGACATGTGTGAGGTGACGATATGTTAATTATTTTGATTTTCTCGTTATTCAGTGCATGCACGTATTGAAACATATTGTATACTCTAAATTTGCATAAATTGCATTATATGTCAATTAAAAATAAAACTAAGAAAACCCCAGAGTTCAAGGCAAACAATTTATGGAAACCACAATGCCAAGGAGGAGATGAATGCCAAGCAACAGTGTTGATATTCCCAGTCTGCCATCTCTGGAGTGTTCTCTCTGCGCCTGATCCTAGGTTGCACCTTGTACCTTCAGCCCCTAAACTGGGTCCTAGGATATTGTCTCCATTAGGACACAAGGTGTCATGCCATATTTTTCTTAAGTGGAGAACAGTGCAAATCAGATTCTTTCACATACAGAAAGAGAGAGAGAGAGAGAGAGAGAGAGAGAGAGAGAGAGAATGAATGATACTGTATTATATTGTTTTTTTCCTTCTCAAAATATATGCAATGAACAGAATCCCCATTAACCTCTAAGTGAGGTCATGTTGCCCAGAGAGCTCTTCCTGGTCGACAGAATTAGGACACTTACCCTTTCCTGCCCTGTCGGACATGGGGCTTCCAAAATAATAATGTACCATCTCGTAGTTATGGACACTCACAGAGTGTGTGCGTGAAACTGCTTAATATGCTGATGCCCTTTTATTATGTATGTGCTTACACAGATTCTCTTAGTTTCATTTTCTCTTATGAGAAAAGCCTGGCTTAGAGGGATTATTTAATATATCCAATGAAGCAGAGCTGGAATTTCTGCCTTCAGAGTTTTGCTTTTGTTTTTTCTTCTGTCGTTCCCTTCCTCTCTTATTTCAGACTCTTCTTTTAGGAATGTCCCAACTAAAATGATATCTCTAAAAGTTACCAGCATAATTCCACTCCTAGTTCCAGTATTATTGTTGTAGCAAAAATTACAATACTTGCTTAACACAATATATTAAGTCAGTGTCATATTATATTATTGATATAAATATATGTTTGGAGTTTTATAAATATTTACATATCCCAGACTAGCCTCAGACTCATGGCAATCCTCCTGTTTCAGCCTCCTGAATGTTAGAATTAAAGGCACAAGGTACTCATCCATTCTTCACAGACATGCTTTGAGGTATGGTCCAACATCTAATTATTTTACATGTTTTAAAATCTCTTTTAATTCATAACTTCTGTTCACTCTTTTAAAGAAGGCTTGAATGTGTGTGTTGAAGAATACTGTTTTTCTTTCCATAAATATGAACTGACTAGTTGCATATCTAATGTGGTGTTTCTCTATCCTCAACATTTCCTGTCATTTAGATGAGATTGTTGATTGAATTTGAGCGTCCTTTCTTTAGCAAGGCTAATATAAAGGTGGCAGGGTGTTCGTCCACCAAAAACTGAGGAGCACTGGGAATGATGGTGCATGTCTTTATCCCAGCACTTTGGAGGCAGAGCCAGATGGATCATAGTGAGTTCAAGGCCAACCTGGTCTATGTGGAGAGTTCCAGGGCAGCTGGGGCTACAGGGAGACCCTGTTTCAAAAAGACCAAAACCAAAACAAAACCAAAAACCAAAACCAGGAAAATGGTAGAGCAATGGAAAGTGTCATTACATTGTGCTGGGCGCTACTGGATATCAGTGTTTGTATCATTAACTCTTGAGACACTAATGTTCTAATTTTATCAATTTCTCCCTTTTCTCCCTTTGTTTGTTGAGACACTTTTGAAAAGAGAAACTTCCTCACATTACTCAGCGATACAACTTACACAGGAAAGGCAAGATACCTCCTGGGTTTTTTTCTCCTATTTACTAGTTTTCAAAATAGTTGGTTCAATGTATCTTTGAATAGAGCCAAGTTATACTTTTTAATATTTTATTTTAACAGATTTTAAGCATCTTGGTATTTCAACTTGTTACAGTGGAACTTCACAGGAAGATGTAAATTATCCCATCTTTGACCAATTGGCTTTCAGTTGGGTTCTGAGTTCATTCACATGAGCCAGTCAGTCTTTGTAGTACAACTATGTGGCTTATTAGGATGCTGTAGACTTATCTTGTACACTTTCGTCCTCCCAGTGTCTTGAATTAGAAACTTCATTTCCTTTATTGAAAAGAAGAACCTTAAACCTGAAAACTAGTCATGAAAAGTATTCATCATTTCTTGCTTTTTTTTCCACAATTTTTCATCACAAGCAGTTAGGAAATATGTTCTGCTTTGTTTCAAAACAAAATACATGATGACTTCATGAATTCTTTAAATCAAGCACATTTTCCTATGTCACAACAGGGTCTCTTTTCACCACACAGAGATTACTAGTTCCCATGATCCGTGGTGCTTAGTTACTTTTCTTGTTGCTGTGTCAAAACACCAGACAGAAGCAACTTAGGGACGGGCTTATTTCAGCTCATGGCTTGAGGGGATGTAGTCACCAAGGCAGGGAAGGCGTGGAGAGTTCTTTCCACTGGAGTGTGTGGAGGATTCCTCACATCATGTTATAGAAGTGGAGGGTGGGAGTGCTGACACTCATCTGGCTGTCTCTTTTCCTGTCCTTATTCAGCCTGAGTCCCCAGCCCACGGAGTGATTCCCCCCATGTTTGGGGTGCGTCTCCCCTTTTCAGTTAATCCCTTATGGAATGGCCTTTACTGAGCTGTCCAAAAGCATGTCTACTAGATTCTAAATCCAGTTAAGCTGGCAATGGAGATTAACCTTCACTCCTGGGATGATAGAATTAAAGCATTACATAACTGCTTATGAGTTTTAGCCTATCAATTCACACAGTAATCTTAAAGTAGAATATCAAAATGGGGCTGGAGAGATGGCACAGCAGTTAAGAGCACTGTTTGCTCTTTCAGAGGACCAGAGTTCAGTTTTTAGCACCCACATGGTGGCTAACAACTACTAATAACTATAGTTCCAGGGGATCTGATACTCTCTTCTGGTCTCTTCAAGCATTGCACGGCATGGATGGACTTACATACATGCAGTTAATATAAATAAAAATAACAAAATATTTAAAAAATATCAACATGATTACCAACACTGTGATTACCATAAATGTGATAGGATTTTGATTTTTGAGATTTTCATTTCATTATATGCTTAGAGTTTATCCCAATTAGAGATGTATCTCGGTTTGTCTATATTAGGGACCTTGTGGTAGAAGGAAGCTGTGTTCCCTGGTGGAACAGGTCACCCACACACTGCTGTGCAGAATTTAGGACTTCTCTTTGCAGTAGGAAATTTCCAGGTAAAATCTCAGATTTCAACTTTAACACCTAAGAAATTTCACTTTAGTGGTCTGGTCCTCTATCCCTTTTCCGTTACTCTCAGATACCCAGCTCAAGGAACTAAGAAATTCCTTGCATCAGAAAGGGAGGGGGAAATTCTATCTTTATCTTTGTCTTTATCTAGTCCACAGGAAATCTGTTCTTGGGAAGAAAGAACCTCTGTGATTCCACAAGTCCATTGTTCACACAGCTGATGGCTACCATCATGCATGCGTACTGTCTAGTCCTTTCAGCTGGTTTCAGAGTCAAGAAATATGACATATACTAGCTCAAATACATAATAGGAAGTAGAGATAAGGATGAAATATGTGCAGATTTGGGAATAGAAGACTAGAGCGTAGCTTATCCAACTCTAGGTAGGGCCAGGCCCCCTCCTACATTGGCATGCTGGCTGCCCCACAGTCCTAACTCTCATGAGGGCAGAACGACAGGAAAACCTGGGACTTTTTGCATTCTCCATCTCCACTGCTGTGTCTTCATCTTGCCCTGTCTTAGCCCAGGAACCTTCATGCCTCTTTAGCTGCTTATGGTCTAGAATTTTGGTCTCACAGCTGGGCACTTGAGACTTCATAGACTGATTGCATGTGAATTACCTGTATGACCCTTTCAGCACAGCCAAATGGCATGTCTGCTACCCAGATATGTCTTCCACATATTCTTTGCCAACACTCTCTGAATTTGACAGTGATCTTTCAGAATACAGTGGTGTTCCCATCACCCAGTTTTCTGACCACTCAATTCACAGTTGCATAGAATTCCTCTGAGCCACAGCATAACTGATTTCTTCTATGATCTTTGAACTCCATACATACTTATTATCTTTTCATGTGTCTTGATTCACTCACATGTGCATGCGTGTGCACATGTGGAGTATGTTAATTGTGTGTTTAATATTTGTTTATGTGTGCTTTGACTTCAAAATAACTTAAAAGCTCTCAAAAATCAGGGACTATATATCCTCTATCTTTTAAAGAATCTCTTTAATTCTCTATCATTAAACAATGTTCTATTTCAAATGAATCTTTGAATGTAATATGTTCATTGTAGAAGAGGATGTCAAGTGGAAGTTTCCTGTTGTGTAGGAATTTCCAGCTAGTACCTGCGACTGACAGCAAAGTTCTGTGTTCCAAGTTCTTTGAGAACCAAGAAATATTTGAAAAGGAATACCTCTAGGGACTTTGATAGCTCTGTTACTGAATCCAATTCCTTAACAATCTTCCCTTTTATAAGAATTATTAAAGATCTTACAGTTGTATGTATGGTATAGGATGAGGAAAATGAGGGAGGGAAGACATGTCGTTGCTGGTGAACTAGCATTGTCTCTCTGCTCCATGGAAAGGGTAAGGATTGTGGTCATATTCAAGGTCATATCCAAGTAATGGAGAGGCTGTGTTCTGAGGAAGTGTTTCTTAGATGTGAATACTGTGTATGAGAAGTGGGGCCAGGCATGGCATTTTCTGGAAGGAGAACTATTGGGTTAGTGCATTTGATGATTGGTCACCTGTACCTGTTTGAGCAGTGAAGAGGGGGACAGAGTCATGCATGAGGAAATTGGATCAATGCTGGAGCAAGTGGCCAGGGCAAGTGTATGTGAGTTTCATGCATCCACTGAATAGGAAAGGTCCTTGCCATTGAGCTGTCCTGCTGGTGCTTCTTACTGGCATGGTGCCAGCTGGCATAAGAGACAGGATATGAAGCCATTCAGAGATTATGAGCATGTCAGGCTGGGATGGATTTTCCTGTGCAAAAAAAAGACGACAATTTTGGAGCCTTGAAAAGCTTAGTTCATGGATCTCACACAACAGTACAGATTTGGAAACCTTGCTTCTTAAGGGCAGTGAACTTCCAAATAGGGAACAGCATTCCAACTAAGGGAACAACTCCACTTTGTTCTCCTCATTAACAATTCCTATTTGAGCACACCAGAAGGAAAAGATCCCAAAGGAAAGAGGAGAGACACTGAAGAGGCAAACCATGTGCCTTCCCTTCTCAGGTTGTTCTGCTAGGATTAGGTTTGGATTTTGGAATGTTGGGGGAGGTAGAATGATATTAATTTGGAAACTCATTTCTAATTGAGGATTTAAATTGAGATTGGGAAGCTATAGAACATTTTCAAGGTATGTGCAGAGCCCACAGTGATGATTTGAGAGAATAACATTCAGCCCCTTATAGATAACTGTTTTATACTTGCACTATGTGTTCAATAAATGTGGACTATTGAATACATGACACTGATGAAGTTAATTTAATCCAAATGCAGACAATGCTCATTTTCCTCCTTCTCTCTCTCTTTCCTCATGAACTATGGGACTGAAATTATACTAGAGAAGATGATGGACTGAGAGTATCCTGTGGGTCCTTCGGTACAGAGGGCACTGAGTGGCACAGAATCTTAAAGATCATGATCTTTATAGGTTTTGCTTCAAAGTTTCAGATGCAGCATCTTTAAAAGACAAAACAGCGAGGTGCTTAGTATGCCTGGTTTGGGTTAAAGACTACGTGCTTATCTTTTTCCTGTTTGGAAGCAAATATTTTATGGTTATGAATATTTAAAATTCATTGGCCTAATGTATCTCCCACTCTGTCTGCATACTTACCTTCCCATGAAATTGTCATCCTTTAAAATACCTCCCTGAATACCAAAAAATTCCTTGTGCCAGGCTCTTTGCTAAATGAGACACAGAGAAGAATAAAGCCCAGTTACAGGTTGATTTTATGAATTTTCCCTTCTACCTACACAAAGTACTCAAGATTGCATGGGCAGCCCAGTGATGGAAGATGATGAAAAGCTTTGGTACAGTTCAATAATTCCATTCTCTACCCTTGAAACTTTAATCTGCAAAATATGTGCTATCAGTTACCTATCAGTTGAGACATAGGCTTTATCTTTAACAAGTTGCATAAAAATTCAGTCATATAGAGGACTATATGTACATATTATACTGTCATGTACATATTGTACTGTCATGTACATAATTTACTGTCTATATGTACTGTCTTCATGTACATAGTCAAATAGACCCTTGAAAGTTTTTTTTTTTTTTGCCTGAAAAATTATGTGTTTCTCAAGGTCGAGAGAGGAGCAGGATTGCCTAATGAATCCAGATGGCCCTGGCTTCTGGTTTAGCAATGCCCTGAGAAGTGGTTTTATAGGAATGGATAAGATTGACATCTCAACACATTGTTTATTATCAGCAGGAGGCCAGATAATCGACATTTGCCTCATCTGCCACAAGGTGAAGATTGCAGTAAAGCTCGGGGTTTGTCTCAATGTTGTGCGGCTTTCCCTGTTATTATTCAAACCCTCCAAGTGCCCAGAGTAGAGCTACTCTGGTTGGTCAAAATGGAAATTCCCTGTGATTCTTTTATGGTATCTGAGGGAAAGCCTATCAACTTAATATCTATGGGAAAAGCATCTGCTCAGGTGAGAAGCAGCCAGTCTTGAAAAAGATGGACTCAAATGGAGGAAGAGTAGGGTCCCCTAGCCACACATTGTGAGCTGTAAAGCAAATGTGCTCAGAAGGAAATAACCTCTGTTGGGAAACAGACATATTGATTCATCAGTTGGCCCTAAAGAGAAAATGGAGAATCAAAGAACACTTTGCTTTCCTTCTTGGGAAAATGGTTTTTACCTGACCAAAGGGTAGGCAACAGGGGACTCATATGTTCACAGATTACAGTGACTTTCCCATCATCATCTTCAATTCTCTCCTTTTGCCCTTTCTGTATTTCTGTGTGTACATGTTCATGTATGTGTGTGTATGTGTGTGTGTGTGTGTGTGTGTGTATAAAAGCATGGGCCCATGCATATGAGAGTACAGGCCTGTGGCCAGAGGTCAACATTAGATATATTCCTCTATCATTCTCTACTTTATTTCTTGAGTCAAGGTTTCTCACTGAACCTAGAGCTCAAATTCAAGTAGACTGGCTGGCTAGAGTCCCAGAGAACCTCCTGTCTCAGCCTCTCAGGTAATAGGGTTACAGGTGCATACCATCACACCTGGGATTTTTTTATGTGGGTGCTGGAGATCAAACTCAGGTCTTCGTGTTCACATGGGAAGTACTTTACTGACGGAGCCATCTCTTCTGCCCTTATGTCTTTCATAGAAATTCAAAAAGTGCCTTTTACCTTTCTCCCACCCTTCCCGCACCAAAGCCTGTATGTTGGCTGTGTTGACTCCTTGCTTTCCTTTCAGGTCTTTGTCCCCACAATTCCTTTTACATTAGCACCCTGTCTAATTCCTCTACTCCTCTGTTTCTCTCAGACGTCATCCCTTCTCATCTGTTTGTCCTTGTACTGAATCAGCTCTTCTTCATCTGAATTCTGTCATAGAGTTACAACAAATTAGGTGGTCATCTGTTTGGAAGATCTACTTGTCAGCACTGGATCATGGCTAGACTTGACACTTTACACCACCAGTCCAATTCCTGCATCCTGAACACAGGACATGTTCAGTTCATAGGTGTTGAGTAGAAAGATGAATGAGGACATGAATACATAAGCGCATGATAATTTAGGAGGTGGCTTCCTGGATGCTGCTCTGATGACTATAATTTAATCATCTTCCTTGAATACCTGCATGTCTTTTATACAATTCATCACACAGCTCAGTCAGCTAAATGTCTGTCACATTGGAAGTATCAGTGTGTTCTGGCAAAATCGTAGCCCAGTTGACCTCATTTTGCTTCTCTAAATTGGTGGAGTGATCAGTCTCCCTTCCTTCAACTGCCACACCTAATCATCTGCCTAGTACATCATCTTGTCATGCCACATATTAGCTTAGCATCCTCTATGGCCCCACATGATTGACTGTTACAAACCCCACAGCTTTATTAAGGCTCCTATGTCTTCTTTTCATTAGAACTCTGGTGTTCTAACCAGTCCAATTTTGTATAAAATTTCTCTGTACCATTCAGAGATTTTCCAGAGAACCAGAATGAGTGATATATCATAATGAATTTTTTATTTATTTTGAGGAACTGGATCATGCAGTTGTGGACATTGAAGAGTTCCACGATCTTGCATTTGCAAGCTGATGACCTGAGAGGGAGAGGAGCTATGGATTTCACCATAACCAAGGACTGAAGAAGATGAAATATGATGTTCTAGCTTAATGATGTAGTCAGGAAGCAAAATGGATGAATTCTTTCCTCTGCCTTGAGGAAAAGGCCCTGCTCATCTCATCTGGAAATACCCTCACAGATAGATAGGTTTGGGCTTATTGCCTTACCTGGTCCTTGGTCAAATTGACACATTAAATTAATCAACACACACTCCATCCCCCTATAGATGCTCCCTGGACTGGTCACATGTACAAATGTATTTCCTTTGCTGGATCACTCTGATGCTGCTAGGGTCTGGTCTCAGGTCCTTTTCTTTCCAGGTAAAGAATTACAAATGAGAAGTTCACAGTCACAATGCACACTGAAGGTTTACTGAAGCATAAGCAACACTCCACACAACAAAGATATACAGAATCTCCACAGAGGATGGGGGTCCAGAGGTGGGGAACTGACTGTCTTGCTCTTACCAGAGTCTGGACTTTTATATCCCATAGGGTAGGTAGTAAGACAGGACTGGGCTCCCATTTGCCTCTTTGGATTGGACAAAGTAGGGAGCATGTTGTTTGTTGGTCCACCCATATACGAGCAGGAACCTGATTGGGCAGAGCATGGGCAGGACATTTGAAGTTCCCACCAGAGGGTGCTGGACATAGTGAGGAAGATAAACCCATCAAGAGAGCAACTGTTGGGAAGTAGGCCATCTTGGATGCAAGCAAGAATAACCGGAACATGGCTGAACCTAGTCTGGGGCCTCCTCTCTCCCCCACTGACTGCGGTGTCTTCCTGCTTCTACCTAATTCAGAACTAACTGTGTTCTATTCTTCTTCAAAGCTACACTTCTGTACTGCCCACAGAATTCCTAATCTTTCTTCAGTATCTAGTGCAACTTCTTAGAAGCCTTTGCAGATTTTCTTAGGAAGTAGCAGTTGCTTTTTTGTACATTCCTAACAGTGTGTTTTGTATATCCCCACCTGACTGGTGGGGGGGTTGTGTATGGATGGATGATGGGCAATTTAAATAAGAAGTGTTGCATAGCATAAGAAGCAATGTTTTTGCTCGTTTGTGCAATATTCATTACAGTACCTCTCCCTGCCACAAAATGATCTGTTTTGGGTCTTCAGTTAGTCCTTGTTGAATAACAGAATCTTGAGGAAACAAGATGGCATGCCGTGCCATATCTAATTCTTCCAGGAGAAGTGAGAGATGTTGTTTCACATGAATATGGAGTCAAGTATCTTTGTCATTTGGATCTCTCTTCTAAGAGGCCTTTGGAGGCGATTGTGGGTAGAATCACCCCTTGTCCTGCTTTATTGTGTCTTTCTCATTCTTTGCATGGTTTGAAATTATCTTCTCTGTTTGATTGCTTACATGGGCATCATTGCCTTTGATCCAAGAAAGTAAAGGAAAAGTGGAATGGAAGAGAGAAGAGAGAAGGGAGGGACTGAGTATGTATCTATATGGCCTAGGCCTATTGCAAAAGGTATTGAGCAAGTAGTGTGCGGTAGGAGTCCAGTCTGCTCTGCCTGAAGCTATGGCGTGGGTCCTAGGAAGCCGCTGAAGGTAGGCATTAAGTTTCATTTCCTCATTCCATTTCCTCGTTCCTCAGCACTTATTTCACTTGACCCGTATAGGCCACGTCAGCCCTAGAACCTTCCAGCCTTTACCTAAAAGACACCACTTTGAACTTTCCAACTTCAGTAACAGCCAGAGAGGCCTCTCTGTATAAACCTCTGCCTTGATTTCAATAAAAGGCCTGTCCCCTGCCTCCTGAGGACCTGTACATTCGCTCTCTGGGATGGCTGATGCGCAACAGCTGCCCCATGGAGATTATATATATATTTGAAATAAATTTGGTTCTTTCTTTGAATGGCGTTTGACTTAGGTAGATCATGTTGGCCACATTTGCCAAGAATAAATATGTTCAGTAAGACAGAAACAAAGACAGCCACCAAGGTGCAGCTCAGGTGTTTTCTTCTCCAGGGTCATCTTCCATCATCTCAGCATCTATATTGCTTTTTTCAAGTTTGGATTTTCTACATGATTGGTAATGCTAACATGAGCCATTAATTAAGACAATCTTGAATCAGTGCATTTCCCCTGGTATCTGCAGCTTTCAGCTATGGACCAAAACCCTGCCTTTTGGATCAATATCCTCTCACATCTGATAGACTTGGGATGAGCACCTGATCTGATAACTGGTGCCAAAGCACACAGATGGTTTTCCCTTCACTATTTCATTTATACGATCTCATTTGATCCTTTCAACAACCCTCTGGGGACAGATATTATTTTATAGGCAAGAACTGTTTCAGAGAGGTTGAACCACCTGCTCAAGGCCACATAATTCAGTTGAAGCCATAACTCTACCATGATTCCTGTTTCCTGACTTAGAAAATGTTAGTGAATATTCATAACCAGGCTAAGTAGCTACTGATTATGGACATGAAATCCTGTGTGTGTGTGTGTGTGTGTGTGTGTGTGTTTGTGTGTGTGGTGCATGCATATGTATGTGCTCCTGTGCACATGTATAATCATGTGCTGGAATTAATGCCTGGTGCCTTTATCATTCTCCACATTATTTTTGAGACAAATTATTTCTCTGAACCTGACGCTGACTGGTTGGCTAGGCTGGATGATCATCAAGTTTCAGAGATCCTCCTGTCCACTTTCCTAACGCTAGGACCATGGGTACACAGCACCATGCTTGCCTTTTGGTAATATGGGCGCTGGAGGTCTGGACTTAGACCTTTATGCTTATATGGCAAGACAAGAACTTTACCGATGGAGTGAGTAATCTTCCCAGTTTCTGAAGTCACTTACATGCTTGGATTCATCCATGTGATCCTGTTTCCCATTGGTTTCCAAGTACCAGCACTTGGCTGTGCTCCACCTCTGGAGTCTTTAGGAAGTCACAAATAAGAAAACTCTGGATTCTATAACTGCACCAGATTTCACGAGTGAGAAGAGGACAAGGGCATTTACAGTCTACTGGACTTTGATCTGATAGAAATGCAGAGGAAGGGATGACTAGGTGTTTGACGTCCCTGTTGTCACTGCACTGGTTTCCCTCTCCTTGCCTGCACTGATGGGAAGGTGAGTTTGCGGGGAGAAGAACTTGGTTCTCCTTATTTTAGGAAGAACTACTTATTTCTAGACATTTACATTTAAAAGTTATTTCTTGACCAGAGGAATACCATGGTGGTATTTTTTGAGGGTTAATTTTGTGTCATCTTCAGTGGACCAAAGGAGCTGCCTAGATAGCAAGTGAAACATTCTTTTTGCATGTATGTGTGAAGATGTTTTTGGAAGAGGTTGACATTTAAGTCTGTGGATTAAAAAAGAAGACACAAAAGTAGAAATGGAACTATTTAAGGGGATGAAGAAGACTGAGTAGATGGGGGGCAGTGGTAGGGAGGCAGGGAGGATGGGGAGGATAGGCTCAAAGCACGTGATAAAGTCCTATGGCATTGTCTTTATGAGGTCTAGTACTATATGTAATGACTACGCACCAATAAGAATAGAAAGGAACAAAAATGATGTGATGTATACACTGATCAGTGAATGGGAGCATCCTCCAATCCATCCAGAACCCAAGTACAAAAGAAAAAGAAAGCATGACCCTCTATCTATTATCTATCTATCTATGTATCTATCTATCTATCTATCTATCTATCTGTCTATCATGTCTGTCTCTCTTCTTGAGCTGACTTACCCATCTTATCCTGCTTGGAACATTCTTGCTCCTGGTCCTTCAATCTTAGACTGGGAGCCATATGGCAAGTCTTCCTAGTTCTTAGTCTTTTTGACTTATACTGAAAATATGTTGCTAATAATAAATAAACATACATATGTCTTTTAATGGTTTTGCTTCTCTGAAAAACTTTAGCATGCATTTTTTAGGTTGTTTTGTTAGAGAGGAAAATAAAATCCATTTATAAAGAAATAGGCTAGATACCTCGAATGCCGCTGTAGGTCATTTCTGAGAAGGAAGTTATTGATTTCTAAATATACCTGGGATCATGCCGTATTTGTGTACAATTTTGAACTTTGCTCATCTTTTCACATCATAAACTTTCTTCTTCTGTCCTTACATTTTCTTTCAGTGGCAACATCATAGTTGCTTGATGGGGATGCCATTATTTACTGCCGTTTTGCTAACACTGGCTCTTTAGATTGTTTATGTGTACTGCTTCACTAAGAGCCCAGTCACTGTGGGGGTAGTTCTGTTTTTATTGTGGTCAGTAGGAGATTATCCAAAAGTCAGTTTCCTGAGGCCATCTTAATAGCCACATCTGATGACTTTCTGAGTCCTTAGGAGTAATGTCCTGTAATGATACCAGATAAACTGTAGGGAAATTCCCCTGAGAGGTCATTATGGCTTAGCACTAGACCATGAGGATTTTAAACATAGTCTGTGGCACATTTATGCTTTCAAGGAAAGATTCACTTTCCCTGAAGTAAGTTTTCTGAATTAATGCTGCTCTCTAGGGAGGACTACAGGGGAAACAAGATTTTGTATTTAATGATTTGCCATCATTCACTTAATGCTGAGTTCCACATTACCCGACAGAGGTTTGTTAATATGCTCTTGCTTTGGGATGTTTTCCTGTGGATTATTCCTAGGAAATAATGATGTTAACACCTCCAGGAGAGCTGACATGGAAGCCTGAAACAGGAATTGTCATTATTAAAACATCATGATTATGCAAATCAAACTTTCTTCCCTGGCAAAGTTTATTACCATCCACGTTCATTCTTTAATGCCTTATTCTAAGCATTACCTCAACCAATAGACAGGTAGTGGAGTTGCTGTATATTTACAAAATGAAATTAAAACTTGGGGAGGAAGCAGAGGCTTTGAAAGAGACACCTGTGGAAGGTCCAGAGTCATTTGAGATGCCCCTCCCCTGGCCCTTTGACCTTATAAACAGCTATCCTTCACCTGTTCCTCTGGTTTTCAGGACTTGTTCTTTTTCTTTTGCGGTGCATGTGTGTGTGTCCAGGGGAGGGAGGTGTATGCCCCATACATGTGTAGAAGTCACAGGACAACCTTGAGGAATCAACCAATTCCGCCTTGTTTGAGGCGGGGTCTCTCGTTCACCATGTTATTTACCACGCTAGATGGTCCACAAGCTCCCCGGAGAGTGTCATCTTTACTTCCCATCTCTCAATAGGAGAGCCGAGATTATAGATATGCATCTTCTTTTATGGGATTCTGGGGATTTGAACTCAGGTCTTCACACTTGTGTGGAAAGCACTTTATCTACTGAGCTGACTCCCAGTCTAGGGCTTGCCTTTTAAAAAAAAAAAATTTATGAAACACCTCATTCTTTGTGTCTTTTCTTTGTCTCAATCTCAAACTGAAATTATGGATGGATTAGGGACCTTGGAGTCAAGGATGTGACTCTATGCTAAAAACACCATTGGTAGGAAAATAACGCAGACATCAGCATCTTCTGTGTCTGATGAAGGCATCTTTAAAAGATTTGCTATTTGTATTGATCTGTATCCTACTGTGTAAATATAGTGAGTGTTCTTGCTGTGCAATCACAGCTTCAAGACAATTGTTTGCCAACAGTATGCTGCTGCTGAGCCCCTTCTACAAACAAACTCTGGATCTGCTTAAAGCCATGGCTTTTAATTGATTTTGGATTATGGATTCTCTGGGGTCTTCAATTAAAAAGTTGCAGTCTTTGGTAAGAAAAAAAATCATGGGCACTTATATTTTGTACACAGTCTCCTGAGGTATGCAAAGATGCTGAAGTCAGGTTAAATAAATAAATAGATAAATAATCGTTAACAGGCCCCAACAGTCTCTAGAAAAGAATCGTGTTCTAAAGATTTAATCTGTGTTGCAAATGAGCAGTAGAGCTAGGTAGGACTGGAGCTTACTAAATAGTGTGTTCCAAATTGTAGCACTTTACACCCCCCTTTTTTTAGTGCTGGGGGTCAGGGGTTATATTCAAAATATGGAGCAGCCACTTGAGCTCAGGAACACAGCTAACCTGTTTAATCAAGTCATTCCATCACAAGGGGGCACTTGCTCCACAGGCCTATGTTCTGTGATTGGGAACTAACCAAATCCCCCCAAGAGAAAGATTTCTAAGCAGAGCAGCAACTGTCATGTCCTAGTCAGGTCCTTGAACTTCCCAGTCAGCTGCTCTATCCTTTGCCTGCAAAAGGAGTGGTTATCCAAGACTGAAAGTAACATGGGTTCATTCAGGGCTGACAGCCTGAACACCCACTACTGTGAGCCCTGGGACAATTCTTTCAGTAATGTGCAATTTGAGGTTTGCTAGGACACAAGCAATTGATTCTGGTTTCTTAGGCAAGTGCTTCAAATTAAATAATTGAGTTTGGGGTGTGGTTTAAACTGTACTCAGGGGACCCATATAGCATCACTACTGTAAAGACTGAGTCACGTGGACATGCTAGCAAGGTCTGGTATGGTTTTCAAGGTTTCCTTCCTGGCAAAGTAAAGACTCCCCTCCCCCATCCCCATGTAGAATGATTGACAGTGAGCAATTACTCTATGATAGGACAGAAACAGAACTCATTAAATACACATCCAGCCCTGCCTACCAAGGTTTCTGCCCCATCTGCCTCCCTTCTTGTAGTTATGAAATAATCTCAGAGGAAAGAAAGTATGAACTCAAGGTGTGTGCTGATTATTTGCTAAACCTCATGTACTGTTCCAGGCTCAGCATTAGTCATATTCCTTGTTTTGGGGTCTTTAAAATAGTCTCGACAAGGAATTTCTACTTCGCAGCATTATTAAATAAAGTCAGCTTTTCTATTTCCAGGCTCCATATCGGCTAAAGCAACCAATAGATTGCAAATATGAAAAAGAAAGATTCATCTGTCCTGATCCTTAATGCAGTGTAACAACAATGTATATAGCATTACAGTGCACTTGGTATAATAAATAGTCTAAGGATGATTGAAAGCATAGAAGAGTGTGTAGGTTTTATGTGAATATTATTTTATATAAGGGATTTGATGTTAACAACTCAACATTGGAGTTTGTTAATTGGAAATGACCCAAAGTTACAAAGGGACAATTATATGTTCTCTTCTGCTATTCTTAATATTTGATGGCAAAATCCACTATTAGAAGTCTCAAGTCAGAGCAGGTTCACTGGGGTAAGTTAGTTTGGGAAGGTAAATTTCCTTGTAAAAAGGTGAGTACTACCGCCTGAAAGCTTACCTTCTAAAGAGAGTTCTCTTTAATTTGTTATGGACAGCATTGCTCAGGGCTGGATGAGAGCACAGGCACTGTGACATGGGATCTTATCTCTACAAGGCTAAAGAGATCATTCTACAGCTATGGTCATAATTTACCCAGGATGCAATCAACTGTAAAGGATCCCAGAGCATCTCATTGCAGTGCTTTATTGCTGCAACCTTTCCAAAATGGCAAAAGAGGCGTTTTCTGCGCCTTAGTGCTTCTCAACACAAATACCAGTCTGTGGTACTTTATTTTCTCTCACCCTCCAAAGAAATCTGTTCTGGAAGCTTTGGAAACAGATGCAAACGAGTTCTTCCCCCACACAGCTTGCTGTAATTCCCTTAATTGCTAAATCACCCCATGCTGTTTGTCTTGTTGTAATATTTTTGTGCTCAAATTGAGCTCTGGAATAGGTAAAGTTATCTCTGTTGTGTCAACAGGATTAGCACAAATCCTGTCTTTAATAGCTCTGCAGACATTGGCACACATCAAAGAGCCAGTGTCAGCTGACATTTTCTCTAAAGTCATGAATATCTGCATATGAAAATGAGATTTATTTTCATATGGATTAAAACATGATGTGGGTTTATGTTCCTCAAAGTAGGGACCTAAATGGGCTGCCTTTTCCTCATACTTTCAGTTTTATTTACGTTTCAAACATAGCTTATTTTTCATGTACAATTCTCTGATTATAAGTGACATTTGTTCATTGTGAAACTGGAAAATGAAAATAAGAATAAAAACATATCACAGTCTTACTTCTAATTTATTATGGGAAACTTGTAGGCCTTCAAGGCTCTCTCTGGACCCCCAAGTTGTCAGCATAATCTGTATTAAATTTAACTTTGTTTAATGTGATAACATTTGCCTTTTATACTATTGCCAGTTGATAGTTATGTACCACTCGATGGGCTGTATAATATTCTACTGTGTGTGCTTCCTAGTCGTCTAGGAACTGTAGAGTAGAGTTTGCTTCCTTTCATCAGGTCTATTAATTGTGCTGTTGTCCTCAATACTAGTTTGAAGACTTTACATGTTAAGTATTAAGTATTTGTACTCAAATACTTTCTCTGAAGTGCTTTGGTTAGTTCAAAGGGTTCTTTTTTAAAGTTCTTGATTTAAATGACCGGTTTTATTTCTCAGATACTTGAAACAGTGGGTAATCTCTCTGGCACAGGATGAAGACATTCTGTATTCCAAGTTTGCACTCCAAAAGGCTGGGCTCCTTTCGTTCGTTCCCTCCCTCTTCCCTCCTTCCCTTCCTCCCTCCCTTCCTATCATCTACCACCTGTTTATCTATCTATCTATCATCTATCTATCTATCAATCTATCTATCATCTGTCATCTTTCTTTTATCTTCTATCATCAATCATTATTACATAAAATCTATCTATATCTATCATTGACAATTATTATTTATGTTTATCTCTTTATGTATCTTCAACTATCTATATCATCTATCCATCATTATTATCTATCATCTACCTATCTAAATATAGGCATAGACTCAAGCAATACATATATGCATGTGCATGTGTGTTTATAGATAACTGCTTTTCAGTGTTACATAAACATCTTTGGTTACAGGTGAGATCAGCTTTCAATACATTTTTTAACCAGCTCTCTTTCTTTTTCTGGGTGCTATCTTTTCTTGTCATCTCAGGATCTGTATAGCTTGAGACTGAAGCTGAGCAGCATAAGAGTGTCCTTGTATGCAGCTTTTCTCATAGTAGTGAGCAGAATTACAAAGCTACAAGTGCCCATGTTTTCCCATATCAAGTGGGCCCTGCCAGTCATCATTAGAGATGCATGGATTTGGGATGTTTCCTTGCATTTAACCTAATATGAGAATTCTGTTTATGACTGTGGGGAAGGAACCCTAAATGCACCCCTACAGAAATGCCAAATGTCAGTACCAACAATGGAGTCTTGTTTGAATGACAGAAATAATGCTTGGAGATCTTCAGAGGAGGACAGTTACTCTGAGATGAGCACAGTGGAGAGGCTCCAGAGCAGCTTCCACCCCACAAATACCTATAATGAGATGACTGTGCCTGAGGGTTCAGTTTAATTGCTCTCCTCCCTCTTTTCCTTCTCTGCTCCTTGAAAGGAAATCAACCTGGGGCATTTGACTGGCATGCTCTCTGAAGCTTCCGTCTCAGTGTTATGTCCAAGACTGAGACATAAAAACTCCATCTTGTGGGGCTCAAGTAAATGAAAATATTTGACACTTGCCATTTTCTAGCTTCATGGAAAGGAATCAAAGAGAGATGAGGGTAGGGAGGACTGATATTTACCGTAGCTATTGTCACCTCTGTAAAATAGAAGTTTTCCCAGTTGTGTGTGTGTTTGTATGTGTACGTGCGTGTGTGCGTGTGTGTGTGTGTTTATTGCTGAATTCAACTAATTTGTGATTGACTAAAGGGTGAAATGGTTCCACATTAGAATTTAGAACAGTGGTAAAAATTGCTTTTATTAATTCTTCACTCTAACGCATCCTGTGCTGCAAACAAATATGACAGCCTGGCGTGTAGCTCAGAGACGGAGCACTTGCCTTGTATGTGTGAGGTCCTGTGTTCAGGCTCCAGCAATGTAGGAAAAAAGTCCATTGTACCATTTGTATTGTATATAAGTTTCCAAGAAGTAAAGGAACCACTGAATGCAGCGAATGAAGGGGCAGGGATAACAACAGAGTAGAAAGGGAGACGGGGAGGGCAGGCAGAGGGGAGAGGTTGAGGAGGGAGAAGTAGCAGAAGGCCTTCAGAGAAAAACAAATGGTAGTCAACACTACAGAAGCTTCTTAAAGTGTACATGTACACATTGTAAGAAGAGACTAAAAGGAATTACCTATCACAGGGGGACATTGTCCCTTCTAGTCTTCATAGATGAAAAATATTCCCTCAGTGCTAAGAATGAACTTTTTCTCTACAAGCATGCACATGTCCCATGCAAGATCAAACCTGACAAAATCCCAGTATAGACGGGGGTGGGAGGAGGCGAATATAAAATTCCAACCCAACCTAAGGAAATTTTGGCAACAAATGACTGCTGGGAGGGGTAGAGATAATCTCATTAAAGGATGAGATTCTTGATAGATCGGGGACACAAATTGAGTTCTATAGACCTTTATGTATACATAATAAAGTACATTAAATTGGGTAAGCAATAAAGCAATGAAGGAGATGCAGACAGGGGATGGGATCTAAGTACCATCAAAATATATTGTATGAAAATCACAAAAAAAACTAGATGAAAACTACAAAAAAGAAATCTGAAATCTTTGGCAAAACCATTTACCCAGCTCTAATGAAGCGAAATATTTGACTCTAAACTTCTTTCCAACTCATTGTTTGAATACTTTAAGAATTTTATGTTCCACCCTCAGAAGAAAACATCCTTTGGGATATTTTCCCAGCTTAAGATCTCATGTGCTTATAATTTATTGCCAATCCCCCTTATGACCCAGAGCATTGTACATATGAGATGATTGTGGGCGAAGGGCACAATCTGTGAGATCCGGGCACTTTTCCTTGCTGTGAACTCTGACAGGTAAAAAGACCAGCTCCGAGATCTTTTTATTAGTTCCACATGATAATGGTCACTGTCTCTTTCTGACCGCAACCCAGCGCTGTGTTTCAGAACTCTAGAGCGTCCCAGCTGATTTTGGTTTAGATTGATACTCTACATAAAAGGAGTTGACTTGTCCATTTAGCAGCAGGAAGTCTTGGGAACTGGAGCCCCATAGAGAGCTTAGGTCAGGGGGTCAAGGCAAGAGTAAGGGATGAACGCAAGTGTACTTACAAGTAGAAACCAGCAACATTCTGTGAGTGGACGGCTTCTTAGGGAACAAAGGGCAGAGATGGAAAAGCAAAAGGCTGAAAAACAAGAATAGTAAAGGATACGCAGGACAGGGGACACAACAGTGTAACTGAATCTAAAGAGAGAAGAGATTCTCCTGTTGAAGGTATGCACATTAAATTCCTGTGGAGTCACACACTAGTACCACAAAATATCCACAAACATAATGATCATTCTGAAGGTCAGAAAGCCCCAAATGGGTCGGCAGCATTATCTTCCTTCTGGAGGTTTGGGGGGAGACTTTGTTCCGTGTTGCACCTACAGGCCACAGGCATTCCTTGACTCATGGCCCGGTCTCCATCTTGAGTGCAGCAGTGTAGTATACCTGTCTATGTCTGTCTTGTACATCTCTGCTCTTACTACCCTTTTATTCTAAATATTGTCCTGATTGCATTGAGGATCCTGATATTCAAGATTATCTCCGATCTCAAGATCCTTACCTTAGCCACAACTCTAAAAGGCCCATTTACTGGTCTCATGAAGAACATATGTACAGGTTGTAGGGATTCAGCTTGGATGTCTTTGGGTGGCTATTATTTATTTCATTATGCTCAGTATCAAGAAAATTGGATATTTAGGGGATCTGATATATATATATACATATATACATATATACATATACATATATATGTATACATATATACGTATACATATATACGTATACATATATACGTATACATATATACATATACATATATACATATACACATATACACATACACATATACACATATACATATACACATATACATATACACTTATACATATACATTTATACATATACATATACACATATATATATTATCCTTCATAGTGGTTTGTCTTTGGGGTTGGCACAAGGGGAGAAGAAAAAAGAGGAGCCTCTCATGCTCCATCTTTCTGCCTCTCCCTCTCCAAGACTGGAACACACATTGATGCTTATTCCCAATGTGTCTACAGACATAAGAATTACAAGCAACCCCTTGAAGGGCTGGGAGGAATACTGATTTAGAGGGGTTCCCATTGAAAATGCCTGTAGTCAATGACAATGTGGTTTCATTTCAAGTCCCAAATCAGTGAGCTTGTTGGGCAGGGCAGCAACTGACTGAGGTGTGACGGGTATCTCCTCCATAGGGTTGCTCCTTGAGGTCCCTCTGTGAGACCTGAGGTCAAGGGACAAGGCAGTGAGCCTCTCTGCAACCAGATATCATCCTTCCTCCCTGCCCAGACCATCCACACAAAGCACATACACCCGCATTTACATCATGATTATTTCTCTCTACATTTTTATTATGGGTTAGGAGTTTTAAGCTTACAAGAAAACTGAATGGAAAGTATACAGTCTTAATATACTCCTAAGCTTCCCACTCTGGTCTGCCTTTGCCATAGTCAATGAGACAATTCCCATTATATGATTTTTGACCAAAGTGGTCACTTCACCATCTCAAATATTCCCTGGGCTCTTCCTCTATTGCTGTTTTTCCTTTCTGTGAATTTAACAAAAATTTTAACTCCTTTATCCTAATCCACATAGGAATTTTTCCCCAATCTGTGGGCTAGTGTTCTTGAGCATAGTCTACACAGCCGTGCTTCTGTGTGGGATTAACTAAGAGGAGGAGTTACTCAGTAGGAAGGGATGGTTGTTCTGCCTGGAAGCCCGTGCTTTGTTGCAACCAGCTTGTACGGACCTGTGGGATCACACAGTACTCATCTCTTTCCAGCTAGGAATTTGATGAGGTCAAGTTGGTAATTTCAAATCAGTCACAGCAGAAGGAGCTATACCGAAGAGGTCAGTAAATGTTGCAAATCAGAGATCTTCTCTGCCTCCCCAGTTAATAGACATTGACCAGTATGTTTCTCAGAGTGTTCTCTTCATCTGCTGCTTTATGAGCAGAAAATGGCAAAAGCAGAGTGTTAGCCTTGGATCCAGGGGTGGGAATCATAGCTTGAGAATGGCTGGATCATCTCAGTGGCTGTATCCTTGCTCTCTCTGTATGAGGTGGGGGTGGGGTGTGCTGCAACTCTCCTGTAGTTCACCTGTGAACTCATACAAGAGAGAGATAGACTTACATTTTGTTTGAAATGCCATCATTTAGGATTTTTTTTTTTGGTATTATGGCTTATACCCAGTGATACAGCCAACTTTAAATTTTTTCCTCATTATGATTGCTGATGTCCTTCACCTGACCTCCCCACATCTTCAGTATAAGAATGCACATATAAGCTGTACCAGTGGACTGCAGGTATAGCTCAGTGGTAGAGTTCATGTCTAGTATGCATGAATACCTATGTTTGTTCCCCACCCAGTACAACACATGCACATGTGCACTCACATATAAACATGTAAAAATCAAGATCTATCGGATTTTTATTTATTCAATTTAACTTATGTATTTTTGCATGTGATATGACATGTATGTTACATGTGGGTGCATGATGCATGTTCAAGTGTGTAAATGAGGGCACATGTGTGCTATGGTAAGAAGTGTGGCAGTCAGAGAACAACCTTGGGTGTCAGTCTTAGCCCTTCACTTTCCTTGGCATTTACTGAGACACGTGCCAGGCTAGCCAGCCTGAGAGCATCCAGGGATCCACTGTCCTCTCCTCCCATCTTGCCACGGCAGCACTTGGAGTGCAGTGTCTCTGCTGTGTCCAGCTTTCCATGAGTTCTTGGAATCCCTTTTGTTCACTGAGGCATCTTCCAGTCCTGATGAGTCCTTTCTTACCTTCTCTAATCCGTGTTCCAAATGAGTGAGCTATTAAAATACAGTTTATTCTTTTCCATTCTCTTACTTAAAAACCTTCCAGTGCCATTGGACTTGGATAGAACCCAGACTCTATATCATGACCCAGCCCCTTCCAGTTCAACACATTCCTCTTGTTTTCCTCTCACTCACTGTGCTCCAGCTCTGTTGGCCTTCTTTCTGTTTCCAGTACATGCCACGGTTGCCCAGGGAACCATGCACTGTCCATTCCCTCTGCTAGGAATGGTGCCTGACTTCCTGCTGCTTAGGGACCTCTTTCCTGAGCCACCTTTCTAAAGGGATCTCTCCTACCGCTGTTTATTGCTTAACTTGTGGGAGTTTTAATTTTTAACATATCATGTAGATTGTCACTACTTGAAAAGATCATGCTTACTGATTGCGATACTTGTTTCTAATCTGTCTCCTCAGCCATATCATATGTTTGTGAATGAGGCATCTGTCTGTTGTATTTCCTTTTAGGCCCAATGTATGACAGCTTACACCTCTGTGGATGCTCAGAAAATGTCAAGTGAATACGTGCTTCTCCAACACTTTGTCCTCTGTCCTCAGAGAGACTATAGTCACTCTGCTGGTGCCTTTGAAGCAGGGCTACCGACTAGATGAAAACAATTTCTCATGGCACATTCTGTGACACAGTCTTTAGGGACAAACTCCACTTTATAAACTCAGAACTAATTACCACAGCAACCCAATATATTGGGATAAATTAATTGAATTCGCCTTCATTTCTGACTAGGCTGGTAGCCCCATTTTTACCCCCTTTGAGACTTTTCCACTTCATAGAACAGATTTTCATCAAGATGTTTGTTAGAAACCAGGGATGATTCTGTAGTTATTGATGTAAGAATGAGGAAGGAGAAGGTCTTTTCTGAGCTAGTATCTAGTCCTAATCCTAACTTTTTCCAAACCTTTCCTTGTTGTGTAAAGACATCTTGCTTTCTTTGACTGGAAATCGAAGCTGATAAGCCAGGATAAGGAAGCAGTGGTAGTTGTTTCACAAAAAATCTCTCTTCCCTTCCTTGACCTCAACCAAAGCCTTCAGCTGACACAGGAAACAGACTGTCTCCAGCACAGATTCAAGTTGTCCCTGTGGACAGTAGTTGGGTAGATTTGCTAAATGACTGTCACCAAGGAGGCCTGAGCTGCTGAGTTCCCTGCAATGACACAACTTCAGACCAAGAAAAGCAGGTAAGTTACTCACCACCCGATCCTTTTGTGAGATGGTGAGTATGAGCAAGATCTCCCTTTTTAGAGCCTCCCTGAAGTCATTCATACACAGAAATAGGAAGTGTATATGTAGGACTTATTTCAAGGAAGTTTCACTCAGGGAAGAGTTTGAAATGAGTAGCAGTGGGAATTTATATTTTCTTCCTTTATGACAATAGATCAGATATTCAGTCTAGACCTATCTCCCTCATACAGACCTCTCAAAGATTCCTTTCAGTCTCTGCTGCTTGTAAACTTTGAAATTGGAGCTCAAACTTTGGATATTCATATTTATGATTTATGTGACTTTGTAATGAAAAACAGTCACTGAAAATATGAATAATACCCGGCACAGCTTTATATATTTCTCAGTATTTCAGTTGGAATTTTACCTCTCTCCCCCATTACTCCAAGGAATAGATGCTTAGTATATGGATTTCACTTTCTCTACCTCTGCCAAAGCAGACATTGCTAAATGATCACAGCATTCTTTCTCCTTGAGTTGAGATGCAGTAAGAAAATCCTGTACTTCCTGTTTTCAGCAGCCACCAGAACTGACCAGAAATATCATGAGGGGTAAAACCTGTTTGCCTGCCATATTCTAAGCTAATGAAACCTTACACTATGCATGTAAGCACACATGCTCCTGTGACGATGCTTGATGCTCTCAAGTTTATTTTGCTTCAGTTTCACACTCATCTTGGTTGGGACATCACCTCGGGCCCCCCTCCCCCAACCAAAGTTCCTTCTTTTCTCTATCACCTCTGTTCTCTGTTTGCACATGAGTACAGATAAATGGGCTGCTGTGAAAGCATGTGGGGAACATGCCTTCTTCCATGGCATTTTAAAGTCAGGATCTAATAAGAATCTTGTCTTGCCAGACAAGCGTGTGGCAGACTGTGTCTTGCTCCAGCTTCCAGATAATCTATATTGCGCAGATCTGACCTGGAGCCATTTTCTATAACATTCTTACCAGAGTGACTTATTTCAGAGAATAGTACCAGTTTTGCAGCCAATTACAAGTAAGGTCTGGCTCCTGAAATTAGCCAAAGATCGATGAGGATTTGTTGTGGGCTTTTTGCTTGGCTGCAGTGTTACCACAAATGTGTCCACCGTGTAGGGAGGCCTGGTATTTTGTAAGCTAATGCCGCATTTTGGGGGTGATGAAAATCTTCTTCTCAGTCATCTGCCTGACCAATTGACAGTAGTCACAAAGCAAAAGGATTACAGTCAATTCAAAGCCATTAAGAGAATGACTCAAAATACTATCAGTTGGGTCTCAGCCAGGCATAATCTGATTTAGAGAAAGAAGAAGAGCCTCACAATGGAAGGAGAGAGAAAGAGAAGGACAGAAATCCAAATGAGAACTCTCCCTAGAGCCCAAGGACTTTTGGGTGTGTTCATTTCCATAAGGATTTATTAAGCACCTGTCAAGTTCTTATTACTGTGGAGAAATGGGAGGGTACAGAGCCAGAAGGCACTTTCCTGTGCTTGGAATTTACAGCCTGGAAGAAAAGATATATTCAGTGAGGATACAGACAAAAAATTGGTGAATTTGCATTAGTATCATCTAAGTACCTGAAACTGGAAAAAAAAAAAGGAGAAGAAAAATAAAAAAATGATTCTTCCTAAGGGTTGCTAATAAAGGGAGAGGAAGAGAATGGGACTTACTAATTTGATTCTTATTTGGGATCCTCTCCATATTTGATCCTTAAAGTAGAGAAGTCCTTTATCTTCCAAGGTTCTAAGACTCCTGAGGACTAGACCATGCTCCTCAATTGCAGATTCAAATGCTCTAAGGATTTCCCATGGACAGTATTCCAAAGGTTCAGGAAGCCTATACATCTCTAAGAAACTGCCTTCCATTGATGTATGAACTAAAACGTTGGACTGCAATTTAGCAGACAGAGGCTGTATTGGAATTCACTGCTTTTCTCTAGTGTCCACAGTACCATGTACAGAAGAGGGATCAACAAATGTCAGGGGAATTAAAAAATAAGTGGATTAAAACAAACACAAATATCTCTTATGGTCATGCAATTATGGTATGAAGCTTGAAAATCCAAACAGGTGACCACACTGAGAGTGCACCTTCATATTTTCTACCTCTCATAACCTCTGATGAAAATATTTAAGGAGCTTCCACTTTGGAATCTCCAACTTGACTTCAGTTTGAGCCGCCCTAATTACCATCAAGACCATTGTCTAGTCTTTCCTGGCACATGGTCTTGTACAGACGACTGCTGGGTCTTCAACAGAGTAAGGCACTGAATATGGCGTGATATGGAAGCCATATTTTCCTAAGTTCTCATCTATGTTCCAAATTGTTATCTCTATTCCGGAATAACCAGAAGGAAATGGAATCTTCACTGGCACTGATAGTGACTCTTGCTGAAACACTGTTCTCACCTAATTTAGTCTCTAGCTTAAGAATTTCTCCCTGTGCAGTAAAGCCTGGGTGAAACATATATAAGCCGTTCTTCACTTCCCTAGACCACAGCAAGCTATCTCTCATACTCTGTCATCATCACACTGTATAATATATCATTGGGCATTAAAACATCAAAGGGAAGCATAAGGGCAAAGCCTTATGTGAAATCCACATCCTATTTCTCCAACAGCATATTAACTGTAAGAGATAAAAACCACTATCTCTTTTTTTAAATTTGCTATTAAACTTCCAATGTCTGAGACAAGTCCTGGATGTGTTGCCAGTATATTCTTACATTTCTC
Source organism: Eospalax fontanierii (assembly GCA_035773235.1). Classification (NCBI taxonomy): domain Eukaryota; kingdom Metazoa; phylum Chordata; class Mammalia; order Rodentia; family Spalacidae; genus Eospalax; species Eospalax fontanierii. The sequence goes on along the minus strand of CM069544.1, from coordinate 10,679,284 downwards.
TAAGTCTATTTCCCCAATTATTTGATGTTGACAGTATTAGTAACCCCTACATAAGGTTATTGTAAATCCTAAAGATATATATATATATATATATATATATATAATATTTCTTATATATAATAAAATATCCTCTATACTATCTAGCTCTAGTTTTCACTCAGAGGTCACTCTGGTGCTGTTAGTGGTATGCGCTTCATCCTTGTTTGAAGATTTATTAGATATCATTCTTAGGTAGCGGAGAACAGACTGAACTCTCTTGCTTTATGGATGTAGTGGTCCTGCCCTGGAAACATGGCGTTTCTTAAATGCTGTTCATTAAATTGCTAGGGAGAAGAAGCCAGTGCTTTCAGAGGGTTGGGCACCCAGGGGGAAGCTAGGCCATCTTCTGGTCCCTTTGAGTGGTCACTAGTACGTAACTTATAGGGGCCTCAAGACAAGAAGAAACCAAGTGAAAAGGCTGCTGGGGATGGATGACAGAACCTGCAGTGTGGGTGGGTGGTATCTTCTGGACACAGAGATTGTCAGAATCCAAGCATCTGACAAGCTCTTGGAGAGTCGTGACATGAGGAACGTTGAGGGTGATGAGTCCTCAATAGGGAGCTGGATGATCCACAGGAGCTACTTCTTTCAACTTGACTGGTCCTGGTTATTGGGGTTGTCTCAATGAAATATGGGGAGGGGATGGATCAAGCAGGAGACTCTTGCTTTTGACAATTCTGGTCTCACTGAGAAACAAAAGTTCAAAATTTCTAACAACTGAAAACTCATCGCTGTTTATCTCTCTAGACCAAGTTCTGAGCCTGGGGTGACCCCAGGGTATTTCTCACTCCAGAAGTCTAATGATAGCACAAAGTCTACAAACAAGACCAATGGTCTGTTGAGGTAGGTGATTCTTCAAAGGCCAGTGATGCCACCTTCATTGTAGAGATGGGGAAACTGAGCCTCACAGGATAAAAGTGATTTGTACAAATCACATGGCATATTGATTTTAAATTTGTGCCTGATGATCCTCCATATTCTTTTAATGCTAAATGTGGTTAGGATTCCCCTAGTGCTCTGTAATTCAGAATACACACCCAACCTAAAAAAAAACAGAAAACTTTGGCAAGTCTCCAGAGAGATTTGACAGCATGAATGTTCAGATAAACTCACTCCTATGATCCTACCTTGAATCTTTTGCAGTCGTTTTGGAGCCAATGAGATTTAAAACTTACATTTGTAATTATTTCTTACAATGTGGTTTCATAAGTATCTGAGGCAGAATGAAGCCCACCTGGAAGGATTAACTGATACAGCAGTGACGATCCATGGTTAAACCCAGTTCTGTGTGTTAGATGATGTTCTGAGTTCTTTCCTTGTATTAACTCCACGAGTGCCCCCAATAATCCTATCAATTATTTGCAAATGAGGAATTTGAGGCATAGGGAGGCTCAAGACCCATTTGGAAGAAAGTAGAATTAGGTTTTGAATTTAGGAAGGCTGATTCTTGAGCTCAGGGACTTAGTGCCCTGCCTCACAGGCTAGACTGCAGCATATGGAGCTTTGAAATGAAGCTGCAGTGATTTATTTATCAATTAGAGGCTCTGACTCCCTTTCCCCAGGGCTAAAGGTGGTATATGCTCGGAAAGGCCATGATTCCACCAGGCAGGAATGGACTCACACTCCCTCCCCTGGTTGTTCCTTCCCTGAGCCATCGGACACTTGCCTCCCATACTCCAAAGGCAGAGGTCAGTACTAGATGGAATGTTCATATTCCCTCTGGGTAAAACTGGCAGCTTCTCAGTTGTACAGTGAAAAATAGCCACTTGATCTTCTTCAGGTCTGTATGACTCTGGAAACTACTGGGCTTGGAAGTAAGAAAAAGAGAGCCCACTCTCTTCCTTATGGGTGGGGTTTCCAACACTGAAATAATTCATCAAGACCCCTTCTCTCTTTTGCACACACACCTCGGTGTTCCACTCTGTCAGAGGAGTACTGAGAGTGCCTCTGAATTATGGGACTTTGATGAATTTCTCAGGAAAAAGGCCAGATTTGCCAGAGCCAATTGCTGTGTTTTCTCTAAATCAAGGCAAATAGCATTACTTCTCCGAATGTTGCTATTCTAATGAGATTTATATTTACCTAGAGAGGCTGCTCTTGAGCAAGATGCAGCTAGAAGTTTATGCTACAGACAGAATAATCTGCTCCACTGAAATGTGATTTGCTGCAGAGGGCTGTGTGGGGTTTGGATAAATGAGAAAGATAAACACAATGACTCCTGGTGGTTTTCAGTAACATGATTACCACGGAGACCAGAATTCTCCTCCCCTCTCTGTGTCTCCCATTCTCTCAGCTTGTGAATGAACCCAAACCAATTTTTTTTTCAAAATAGAGAACTGAGATGGTAAAGCTATGACCTACATGCATGTCCACAGTCTTGGACACACATGCACATGTGTACACAGGGCCACATGGACCTTTGTGCCATAGTCTGTTCTCTACATTGAGCCCCTGAGGTACTACCAACATATTGGTAGAAAGAAATCTATCCCACAAGATACAGCTGTAAAATTCAGACAAACTAAATTTGACTACAAACCTCATAGGTGCTCAGAGTTTTGCTACTGTGGTTTCAGGCTATGGAAAAGAAGTAGTTTATGGTGCAGTGGATTTATATTTTTCCTGTTTTATAGTACAAAGTCAAAGCTGCAAAGAGGGCCCAGGAGTTCTAGAATCTGGCTCAGTCCTCTGATTGCTTCACATTTATAGCGGTCTTGCTTTATGTGTTGGACTGTTTGAGGTCTCTAAGGAGAAATCAGGGATAGGCTGAGCTCAAGGAACACACATGTAACTCCTTAGATGGAATATAAGCCCAGACAGGAAGGATAGCAGATGAAAGGCAGATGTATTGCAAGGAGTCCTACAAGGCAGGTGGACTGTGGTTGGGGAATGAGGGACAAGCTCCCATGGGCCTGGCATTTGAGCTACAATAAGGATGTGTCAGATTTGGACAGAAGGTGATGAAAGAGGAAGGGCATTTCCGATAGAAAGAACAGAATAAAGAGAGAGAGAAATTCAGGGGTGCAGACAAGGGATGGGACCCTGTTCTAGAACATGTGGCTTGTGTATAGATAGAGTGTTGAAAGCAGGAAGGACATAAAATCTTTCCAAGTTCTCCTTCCTCCTTGTATTCAACCATTTTTATTATTTTTTTCCAGTGTGGTAATACCCCAGATGTCTGACCTGAAAACTTTTTCACTGGTAGCAATCATCTTCATAAAGTAAAGATGAATAAGAGCTCTGTGCTCACAACAGGGGACGTCTTGAGGAGGACTGGAGGGAAACACATCCCCGTCCCTCCACTCACCTGCTCCCGTGTTTGCTGTTCTCTGTAGCTGGCCCCTTCTTTCTTTTCCACTGTCATTTGACCAAATTACAAGAGGCAACCAAGTAAAAGTTTCCCAGAAAATCTTTATTTCCTCAGTTGAAGCAATGACTTCTTTTCTGGAATCTTGACTTTCTGTATTCCTCTGGGATGTCAATGGGATTCTCCTATGAACAGTGGAAAACCCCAAACCATTAGTTGTGCCCTAGTTCCCAATTTTCTTTGCACCCAGTGTATCTATTCCTGTAAAAAATTCTTATTATAGATCTTAAATCAGCTGCCAAACTGGGGCTTAACGTGCATACAATAGAGAAGGCTAAATGGTCAGATACTGTAGCTCTGAACTTAGAATCAGATCTGTTGCCTGTGGCTGACAGGATGTAGGTGTGGAAATCTCTAGGGAGACATTGAAAAGAAGACCCAACATGCCCTGAAATGAGTCCAGGGCCGATGCAGGCATGAAAATGTGACTTCAGATTCATAGCATCCATGTAAAAAGCCAGTTGATGTGCATTTCATACAACACATCTTAATTATCTTTATATCCCTTCTCTGTCCACATCTTCCCACATCCCTCCACATCCCCCCACTAGATGTCGGGCATTCTGTAATCTATGTTAAAGCCTATTAGGTCAAGTTTGTGTACCCACATGTCCCTGAGTGCAAGTTCATCCACTGGGGTCTAGACAGCCTATCAAGAGTGCCTCCCTTAGAGAAGATCAACTCTTTCTCACCAAGCAGTAATCAACTGCCAACAGTTCTTCAGCTATGGTTTTGTTCCTTGTTCTCTAGATCTTTGTAGTCTAGCAAAATGTGATTGGCTGCAAAGGATATGTGCATGCCAAGATCTGGAAAAGATTTTGGATTTATTCATTGGGAACAACCCCCCCCATGGTTATTTGGACCTTGATTTCCTATGGTTTGACTTAGATATAGCCTTACCTCAGAAAAGTCGGCCCTTCTTTCTGCTGGTGAACTCAAGAGTTAGGTTCAACTTTAAAAATGATGAGATTTGTAGATTTATGCCTTAGAAATACTCTCCTAACTTGTGTTTATGACTTTGGTTTCTCCACATGCCAGACACCTCCGTACTCCCACCATTTAAAGTGGCATTTGTCTGTCATATTGTGCCCAAGACTCAACAGTGCTGTCTACTCCAGGAAGGGGGAAGCCGATCCTCAGCTCTTAAACTCCCAGTTTCTTTATGTTATTGCTAGAATCCCTAGCTTTGGCTGCAAGGGCTCTTCCTAGGTTTCTCCGCCTTCTGTAATTCAAATCATATCAACCCCAGGTCCTAATACACACACCTACTGATGTGGGAAATCTCTTCTCTCATGGTCCCTTCCACTTCCCATGTCAGTATTTCTTTGGCAAGGTTATCGTAGCACAATTTGAAAAGCCCAGTCTCCCTTCAAATGCTATCACAATTCTGTGTTAGCCTAGACTAATCACAGTGTCTCAACATGTAATACACATTAGAAGCCCGGACTGGCAATGGCTTTCTCATTTCGAGTATTTTGAGGGAAAAGAAGTGCACTTAAAAAGCTCCTGTGTAATTTTCTGCTTTGGGCTCAGAAATAATTCAAGTCACCCTTACTCATGACTGAATTCTCTAAAATTAGTCACATGACTCTGCTGAAATGCAAAGGAACAAATAGATACAGACAGCATCTACCCAGCCTCTGGCGTAGCCACCTCTACCACGTCCAACCAGACATCAGTTCATATTGAATCCCCATAATCTGTGCATAGAGGCATGTGGGAGAAATAGATTTCTATTTTGAACACAAACAATATTTTGTACTTGTAGATCTCACTAGTAGACTGAAAGCCAAAGTTTGGTCATGTTTTGATATTAGCTCTTTATTATGTTTGTTTTGCATTCTATAATACATGAGAAATGCTCTAAAATCAAGGACTTTCCCAATATTAGCAAATAACTTCCAAATAAGCCAGGACAAAGGAAAGAGCTCTGGGTATGAGTAGGATTTTTGTCTATGGAATGTTATGTGATCTTGAGCTAATTAACCTCTGGTGACGGTATAACCTTGAACTTCAGTCCAAGGGCACAGGATTTCTTTAGTTTAAATATTAGCTCAGACTCTACTTTGGGAAACTAAACACAATCCTTTCAAGCTTTAATTTCCTTACTGATAAAATGAAAATATTATTACATAACTAATTTGGCAACCGTGGAAATAAATGACGTGTGTGAACTTCTTTTGCACAGTGTCTGGCACAGGCTGACCCTTGGCAAACTTCAGCTACCAGGGCCTGTTCTCAGAACTCTGTCTTCCACGAGTATATAACAGATATAAGAAATAATGAATCCTAATCTGGGTGTGGTCTGGGTGTGCATGTCTATAATCCCAGGACTTGAAGGGCAGAGGCAGGAAGATTGCAAATTCAAAACAGAACGAAACAAAAACAAAGACAAGAAGTACAGCAGAAATAGACACAGAAATTAAAAGGAGGAAGAAAGAGAACAAAGAAAAAGGGAATCCTGCTATGCCTACCCCATGGTCAAAATCAAAACGAGCGGAAGGCAGGACCACACTGTGAGCTGCAAACTCTTGCACAGTATTTGATGTTTCAGTATCATTAGGCAACTCAGATAAAAAACAGCATCTAATTCAGGCTTAGACACTGAGTAGGTGATTAGTGGATGCTTGTGGCAAGGAGTTAAATACAATCATTCTAATCACATGACATTAGATAAATCTGCCCTTCCCCTGTGAATAGTCATTTGTGTTTCATGTGGAAAGCTCTTGCTGAGCATACTTCTTAAAAACCAGGAAAATCCTCTCAATGGCTAAGTTTGCAGCTTCCTCTCAGTAGACCACACTCCTCAGGCTCCTCTGTTTGGAGTTGGGGTGAGGCCAGGGGAGCATTGGCCTTCTGTGGCCTGTGTGCATTAGTTTTTCTGAGGAGAAACTACAGAGGGCCTGAGCAAGGGAATTGAGCTGTTATCTCTCTGGATCAACTCATATTTCACTTAACAAGTGAGGGAAGATCCTATTTCTCTCTGACTTCATTTTCTTATCAATAAATATCTTCCTAGGTGCTTGGTTGGAAGGGCTTCAGATTGGCTTCTTATGGGGCCAATCCTGCCAGCATGCCTTAGTTAATCCTGGTTTTGGTGTTGGAGGGTTGAAATGCTGGATCTTTCAAGAGCAGAGACAACAGGTGCATTCACACTCTAGGGCTATTCATTGGTTTGGAATATAGTTCTTTCATCCATTTGGCAACTGTTTACCACTTTTTTAACTAAAAAAGAGCTGTTAGGAACACAGAAAAGTGGCTGGGATGGTGCAATGGAAAAAAATGAGTCTACTGGGGTCATGAGTGCCCAGGACATGCTAACCTTCTCCCTGGGGTATTTTTAGCCCAGCCAACTTCTACTATGCTGTGAAGTCCCAGAGAACAAGAAGGATTCTCTGTTCTACTCTTAGCTTCAATTCCCATTTTTCTGAATGGGATAATATGTTTTGCGTGTCAGCTTCTAAAAAATTATTTTATTTATTTTTATTTTATGTCTATGAGTGTATCGCCTGCGTGTGTGTAAGTGCACCCCTGTTGTGCAATGCCCATGGGGTCAGAAGAGGGCATCCAGTCCACTGGAACTGGAGTTATAGATGGTTGTTAGCCACCATTTGGGTTCTAGGATTCGAACCTGGGTCCTCTGCAAGAACAGTGAGTGCTATTAACCACTGAGCCATATCTCCAGTTGCTTATGTGTTAACTTTTCAACTCTGTGGTAGGAAACAGTCTTCTATGGGTGATAAAGATTCCTCAAAGTTCAGAGAGCCCTCATGAAACTCTACAATAAACAGTCTAGGTGTTGTGAGGTAGATCTTGTAGATTGATCTACAAGATTCATTGAGCACTTAGGTCGTAGCAGGAACCATGCAAGGACTATGAGGGGCATGGAGATGTCTGGGGTTCGGTTATTAGTTAGTGCTTCATCATTGCCAATGACAGAAATTAGCAAACATATAGCAAAGTCAGCTTGTGCCTGTGTTTTCAGTCTTGGTCTAATTGTTACAACAGGGACTCTCTTTTGGAGGACTAGAAGGGCCGATGCATGGAGACCCACTTGGGGATGCTCTGGAAGCAACTTCCACAGAGAACTGGAGCATAGGCCCAAGAAAACGAGGTGAAGCTGTTCTGTCCTGTTTATGACTTCTGGGAATACCATAATATTAGTGAGTCTAGTGTCTCTGGAATCAGTATGCCAACACCTGACCTTCAGAGTCAATATCTCCTATACAAGATGCTCAGAGAGCCTCACATGGGACAGTGAGGATTAATGTTGCAGTAACCCAAGGTCTGGCCCCTCCACTGCTCCCTGCAACATGTGCATCTCTGTTGACCCTTGCTGTCACCATATGAGGACCCTGATGCTGAAGGTGGAATTGAGTCTCGGGGTGGAGATGACCTTCTGAGTACTGAGGAAAGTCAGTACTGAAGAGGAGGAAGGTGAGGAGAAGGATGACAGTGTGTCTTATAGAACTGTTTTGCATGAATTGTGTGTATGTTTGTGTGTGTGTGTGTGTGTGGTCCTCCATGCAACCCAGAAGAATGGGGAGGAGTCTCTTTATCTTCTCTTTTCTCATCTCTTTAAAACAGGGCAAGAGACTTGCCCACAGTTTCAAGTTCCAGAGAAGAGAGTGACTTCAAGTTTAGGGTCTTTCCTAAAGCCCTGGCAGCTTACAGCTTTGAGAAATGAACTAAAGTAAGAAGCTCCCGGATGGCTGGCATGCCTTCACAAGCTGTTCAGGATGTCAGAAGCATCTTTGTCTCTGTCTCTGTCTCTGTCTCTGCCTCTGTCTGTCTCTCTCTCTCTCTCTCTCTCTGTCTCTCTCTCTCTCTCACTCTCACAGACACACAGACACAGACACACAGACACACACACACACACACACACACACACATACACACACACACACACAGGCTTTTCTGTCAGACAAATAGGAAGATTTCCAGAATAGGGAGAGGGCTCCCCGGCTGCAGTACCATCATGCTCACTGGTGTATGACACCTGACTATTCAAGACAGGGAGACAAGATACTGTAACTTCTTACGTCTTTGATTATGGAACTCCTTCTTCATGGACTGGTGCAAGGGCTAGTTTTCGAGGAAATACTTTTGATGAAGTCCTTTAATTTACAGTTTGCTTTAGTTCCCACTTGAGACCCCAGAAAGATTTCCTCTGAACCAAGGAATAAGAACAATTCCCAAGGCCCATTTTAACCTTGTAATATGCATAGCCAATTCCTAGGCTAGGCAATCTCCCCAAAGCGTTCTCACAAAGCTGCATGAGATATACTAGGCACTGTCAAGACGCAGATCCCAGGCTGAAGAGATGGTTCGGTAACTAAGAGTCCTTGCTACTCTTGCAGAGGACCTGGGTTCGCTCCCAGCCTCCTAACTGCTCGGAACTAGAGTTCCAGGGGATTTGACACCCTCTTCTGGCCTCTGTGGGCACCAAGCATACATGTAGTACATACATACATGTAGGCAATCAGTCATACACATGAAATAAAAATAAATAAATCTTGAAAAAGAATTCAGAATCGGTGACTCCCACCCTTCTCCCATGCACCTGTGATTCTGTGAGCTTATGGTGAGGCACAGAAATCTGTGTTTGTAGTCACTATTTTCAGGTGGTTTTGTTGTGAAAGTCTGTCTATACCAGGACCTGAAAGGTTTATCCAGACCTACTGAGGAACTCGACCTGACAGAGGAGGTGACACCAGTTGTTTACATTTAGACCACTTGCCTCCTGAGAATGTAGCATCTTCTCAGAGATTCTTCATAAATGGGGTTTGTTTCTTCACATTCACCTCTAACTGGTAACTGTGCATTAATAGCCCTCTTGGGAAGGAAGGCAAAAGTGTTTTGGTTATCTATGCTATACCCTGCATCAGGCAGCATTAAGAACAGCTGGTACACAGTATCATACCTCCAGGCCTGACTCTGAGAATACTCTCACAGTGTTAAAATCATTGCAATCTGCTCAAGTGCTGTTTCAAAATGTTCGGTTCCAGAAGAGAAGCTGACTACTTTAGAAATGTCTTCTTGCTGGACAGTTATGTAATTCCAACCTCTCTTAGCAGGCTATCTGCCAAAAGGTTTGGTGGCTGAAAGAACCATTGTTTTCTAAATTTACTTCCAACTGGCCAGGAAACTTTGAAATTAAGGAATATTTTCAATTGAACATAAATTACTTTGGTAATTAAACAATTAAAAAAAAAACTGAAAAACCCCTAGGGAAATGGAGTAGGACTGAGAAGGAGAGGGTACTGAAATCCTTTCCCCACAGGTCCAACTGGAGGAACCAGTTCTGCCTGGAAAATTCTGGCAGAGCCTCCCACTCCAGACACCAAGATGGTTCTGTTACAGCAGTTTTGGAGGGAGAGGCAGTGGGACAAAGGGCCGCTCTACCCCTTGGTTTCTGGGGCTTATTTTCAACACATTTGTTTTGTTAATTTGTTGAAAGTCAGCATACAAAATAATGGGTTCGACTATGGCATTTCATACATATGTATCATTACATTTCATTCTAATTCAGCCCTTCCCCCTTCCCTTGTCCTTGTCTTCCTCTGCTTGGCTCCCTTTCTCCATGAGCATTTAGTCCCCTCTTCTCCTTTCATATCACATGTGTTCTGCTACTCTCTCTCTTATTCTACCAGCTCCCCACTCTTAAGATCTCTTCTCTTAGGGATGAAGAGATGACTCAGTGGTTAAGAGCATTGGCTGCTCTTACAGAGGTGCTGGGTTCCATTCCTAGCACCCACATGGTGACTAATACCATCTATCTTTCTTGTTCCAAGAAATTCAACACCCTCTTCTGACACAGGTACATTGACATGCATGCAGACAACAGACACATACACATAAATATGATGAATACAAGTCAGGCATGGTAGTATACGCCATTAATCCTAGCACTGGAAAGGGAGAGGCAGGTGGATCTTTGTGAGTTCAAGGCCAGCCTGGTCTACATAGCGAGTTCTAGGCCAGCTGGGGCTACAGGGAGATCCTGTCTGAAAAAGACCAAAAATAAATAAATAAAGAATAATACAAGAAAAATGATTTCTAATAGTCCCATTTCTAATTTCATAAAACATACACACAAAGAGAGAGAGAGGGAGAGGGAGAAGGAGAGGGAGAGAGAGAGAGAGAGAGAGAGAGAGAGAGAGAGAGAGAAATTCAGGTTCCACACTGCAGGAAAAAATGTGAAATATTGTCTCTCTGAGCCTGTCTGAATTATTATTTGGCGTTTAACATAATGATTCCAAATTCCATTCTCCTGAAAATGTCATGATTTTGTTTATCTGATATCTGAGTAAAATTCCATTGTGTATATGAACCACATTTTCATCATCTAGTCATTGAGTGGTGAACATCTAGGCTGCTTCCGTTTCTTTCCTGTTGTAAGTAGTGCTGTGAGAATCATGGATGTACAAGTGCCTCTGTGATGTGCAGATATAGACTGCTCTAGGTATCTGTCCAAGAGTGGTGTGCCCAGCTCATACTGTAGTTCTGCTTTTAGCTTGTTTTAGTTCTTCTTTTAGTTTGTTTGTTTGTTTTTCTAAAGAAACCACTCTGATTTCCATGGTGGCTGTATGCGTTATTCCCACCAGTAGTATATAGGGTTCCTCTGTCCCTGTATCCTTGGCAACATTTGTTTTCTTGATGTTAATCATTCAGACTGGAATAACAAAGGTTCTCAAAACAACTTCAGTGTGTATCTTCCTGCCAGATTCTACCAAACATTTAAAAAGGAGATAATACTTATATTCTTTGAACGGTTCCACAAAGCGCAGTGGGAAGGAACATTACCACACTCTTTTTGCAGAGCCAGCCTTACCCTGATATCAAAACTGAGTAAGTACACAATAAAACTATAGCCCATTTCCCCCATGAATATAGACACAAAAATTCTCAACAAATTCATGAAAAATCATGCAAATGGAATTCAAGAACACATTAAGAAGAGCATTCACCATAACCAAGTTGGAAAATTGGCAGTGATTCCATCAGGTTCTGGGTTTTTCTTTTGGGAAAGACTTCAGTCTCACTGCTTATTGTGAATCTGTTTAAGTAGTTTATATCTTCTTGATCTATTTTTTATTGAATAATTGTGTATTTCATACCGAACATCTCAATCAGTCTTAATGATCTTTCTACACACTTCCCTCCCGCACTCCTCATTGTCCCCCAACTGAAATCCGGACATTCTTTCATCTGCATTAACATCTATTGTATCAAGTTAATGTACCCAAATGATCTCAGTGCAAATGATCTCAGTGCAAGTGAAGTCTAGTCAGCCTATCCAGAGTTCCTCGCTTTAGGAAGACTAGCTCATCTTCACCCAACAGTAATCAGTTGCCAATATTTCTTAAGCAGAGGTTGAGGTCTGCTACCCATTTTCCTAGTTCCATGCTGAGTTTTTGTTTGCTTGAGTCTGCATGGATCTTGAACATGATGAAACCATTGCTATAAGTTCATATGCGCAGGGTCCCAGGATCTTGTAGGATTCTATTTCCATATGGTAAGGCCCCTCCTCACTGGCTCTTGCAATCTTTCCACCTCCTATTCTGCAGTGGTCCCTGAGCCTTGGATGAGTGAAATTTAATATAGGAGTTATGTCCAGGGATACATATTCTGCAGATTCCAAATCTCCATGCTTTAGCCATTTGTGACCCTTTGTTTATTGTCTGTGAATTGCCCATGCCTAAGTGGCACATCTACAATGCAAGCTCTACACCCTAGGCTCATGAAATAAAGAACAAGAGGTAAAGGAGTCACTAATGAATCCCTCTCGATAAATTAAAAAAAAATTGTAATGAATTACTTGGATCATATTTACCCACAACTCCTCCCAGATCCACCCCACTCCTCTACCAAACCAGCTTTGTGTCCCATCAAGTGCAATTTGTAATGTCCATATACTCTTGGATGTGTGGCCATCTACCTTGTGTCACACCTTTAAAGAAAACTAACTTTCCCTTTCCCAGCAGTGATTAATTGACAGTTTCTCCTCAGCATCTCCCCGATCCATGCTGGAATTCTGTCAAGATTTAGGTCATGCACGCTAAAGAATTTATTCCTTCTGGATTTTCCATTTGTTTTGGAATGTAACTTTTCAAAGTATTCCCCAAATCCTGTTTTCATTGGGATTTGTAGTAACCTCCCCTTTTCATCTCTAATTTTACTAATTTGGGTCTTCTATTTCTTTCATTTGTTTGCTAAGAGTGTGTCAATATTATTTTTTTTTTCAAAGAAAGAACTCTGATTCTATGTAGCTTCCACATCATTAATTTCTATCCTTGTTATTGGTATTTCTTGCCATCTACTTCTATGTTTGGCTTATTTTTATTTTTCTAAGACCTTGATGTACACCTTTAGGTTATTTATTTGAGATCACTGATTTTTTTTTTAATGTAAAGACTCATAGGTATAAGCTTTCTGTCTTCTAGATATGTGTGATCACATTGTCATATATTGTTTTATTGCTTTTCATATAACATTATAATTTGTGCTTACTCAATTGCCACAAATTGTAATACATATTAGCTATACTGTTATTACGTAGCATACAAACACTATCATTCACTTGTTACTCTCTTATTGGACATTTTGTTTGTTGTCATTTTTCCTTTTTATAGGAAAACCATGATGAACTCTCAGCACATTGAGATTTTTCTGTATTTAAAACCATTCTCTTAGGAGAGAGTCTAATATATATGGAGGGGGTATCTTACAATAGCAGTTTAATGATCCTTAATTCTTCTTTACTTACTTTCTTAGAATGTTAAGAAGAACATCTAGTTTGAAGTCATATTATGGAAATGGATTTACTTCAAATAAATGAGATATGAAAAGAAAAAATAAATCTAGGTATAGAATCAGAAGTATTAATTGGTAATATTGATAGTTTAACCGGAAGACTAAACTGAGTTCTGTATGCTCAGTTATTTAAATCTTCTCACATGTATCATCTTTTCAAGTGCATATCACAAAGTGTCTTAGATGAATCATATGAATGTTAAACTTGGAAGTCCAATTCACTGTATGTTATATTGCTTTATATACAATGTATACACTGGAAATCAAAATCTTTTGAAACAAGTGATTTTTGTGTTGTCTATTGAGAGTTGTCTCTCTGTTGTTTTCATCATTGTTTTAAACAGAAGCACCAAAGCACAGCTGGGAGGAGGAGTGCATCTAGATTCAGGAGGCTGAGTAGAGGCAGTGGTCATGTGTGGGGCTGTGCTCTCCTGATTCTCACAACTGAGGGGACTGAGAATACTTCACTTTGACAAAGTAATCTAGTTCTCATTCTCCCATCCATCTCTGTGTGGAAGAGACAGCACAGTGATTCCACTTGGGAGAAGCCTAGTAATTAGACACTGTAAGTGAAAAGATGAAAAATAATGATTCTCTCTTCTGAAGAAACTACAATTATAATGTAGGGAACAGAAAGGCAAGTGGATTGATTTCATTCTGATCATGCACAACTCTATCCCAGCAGCTCATAGAGGGTGTGCAGCGGGGCTCACAGGGAGGACTTTGCCAACCCGGGCATGTTTGAGATTGTCTTTGAGGGGAAAATATTCCTTGGCCTTACAGCAAGGGAATGGGTGTGTGTTTAAGGGAATGACTCTCAAAGATGAGGGCTGGGGGAGTATGAAGTGCAGTCTCACCAGGAGCTGAGGAGCTACTGGCAACTGGTGCTGTTGGGCAATGGCAAGTCAGTCCTCTTTTGTGACTCCTCCTGGTAGGTCAGCCACACTCCAGGGATGCAACCACACCAGAGAAACTGGGCAACACAAATTGGACTCCATGGGATTAAAAAGAAAGAAGACAGAAAGTTGGAAAGGGAGGGAGATGAAGGTGGATTCAAGAGGAGGTGGGGGTGGGGTGAATATCATCAAAATACATTGTCTGAAATTCTCAAAGAATTAATAAAAATATATTTAAAAAAAAACGTGTGAATTTTTCTGGGAATGGTGAAACAATGCTTCTTGGTCCTAAGATATGGAAGGTGGGTAGATGGGAGACAAGGCAGAAATGGCGGACAGGAGGGATCTTGTTGGTTAGCGTAAGATGTTTAGACTCTGTATGCTGGGTAAAGGAAATCAAAATAGGCTCATGAGTTGGAAAGTATACAAATGTGTGTGTGCATGCATGTCTGTGTGTGGTAGAAAGAAAGAGAGAAAGGGGGATATTATGTAGACTGAATATTTGTGTCAAGTTAAAAGTCACATGTTGGAATTGTAATCTCTAATGTCTTGGTATTTGTTGGTGGGAATTATGAAAGATGATTAGGTTATAACTCTGGAGTGTTGGTAAGAGATTACTGTCCCTTTAAATGAAAAAGTGATCCAGAGGGCTACGTTGCCTGTCCCCTCATTATTATTAATAATAATTATTATTACTATTATTTTATGTGTGAGGGCACAACCAAAACAATGAAGCAGGAAGTGGACTCTTACTATACACCAGTTATGATATCACTTGGATTCCCCCGTCTTTATGACTGTGGGAAATAAACTACTATTGTGCGCAAGTCACCAGTCTACAGTATTTTTCAGAGAAACCTAAACAGATAAAGGGAGAGAGAGACAGAGAGAGGGAGTAAAGTCTGGCCAATGGCCTTTAATACTGAGGAATGAAAACAACTTACCAGACCAGGTTAATACATAGAGCTTGAAATTCCTTCTGAGGTGTTGCCGGAAGCCAGGTGAAAGGTGAAGATGCCTTTAAGAGAGCAGAGATGGAGGCAGGAGGCCTAAGGAAGAGCCACAGAAAGCACCCAGTGGCCGCTACCTGAGTGGAGTAAGAAAGAAGCACTGATTGAGCATAACTTCAGGCATTTTAGTCAGGGAAAGCCAGAGGAAAAAGAACACAGACATAGATAGCACAAGAAAGAGGAACAGTTTGAGTATAAGAAAGTTCATTCTGTTTGGAACAAATTATGTTTGTGATGTTTGAACCGGTTTAAGTGGAATGGGAACAGGGGACTGAAGTAGAGACCTAGAGAAAGAGACGGAGACCTGAACTCGCACACATGTATATGTGTGATGGAAGATGTGGAGTAGGTGGGATCCTGGAGGGAGCACAGGCAGAAGCCAGCAAGAGAGAATAGATTCAGATCTGGGGAATGCTGGACATTTTTTTTTTTTTTTGACACAGGACTCCAGAAGGAAGCAGAGGCTAGAAACAATACTGATTCAGATGAAAGGGCAATGTGGTATGCATTACTGCTTCAAAAGGAATCCTGCTTTGAAGAGGGTGGTTGGATGAACTTCTCACCAGGAACTCTCATGCAGGCGCATGCTAAGCTGTGAGGGACACAGCACAGCAGTAAGCCCAGCCTGTTCCTGGCAACCAGAATGTGTGGTCCTCCTAGCCTGACATGACGTCAGATGGAAGTGGAAAATGCCACCTCAGAAAAAGTGGCCAGGGAACTTGATCTAAATCAGGACTGGGAAAGAAAAGAAGGAAAGAAATCACCAAACATGCTCCCGGGCTTGCTGCTTGCTCTGCTTTATTGATCTCATTTAAGTCTTTGTCAGCCATACAGGAGGGCAGTATCTGATTGAGAAACACTTTCTCTGTCTTTGTGTTGGCAGAAGAGGCTTCTGTTCCAGAGCTGGCAGATAAGAGGAGATGCTTTCTATGTCTAATTGGTCATAAATTGGGGCAAGGGTCTGCACATCCATTAGCCCCTTGCCTTCTTCCTGGGTAGGTTAAGGCAATAGAATTCCTGTTTCCGCTTGGTTTCCTATTCTTTTCTGGGAGTGGTCTGATCCATCTTCCTCATTATTTGTTACTGCGGAATGACTTTTTATCTTCTCATTTCTTGATGAGAATTACATACATTGTATTTTGATCATATTCACAATTTCCCCTTCCCAAGCTCCTCCCAGACCCAACCTCCTTCCCTAGCTCCTCTCAGGCCCAACCTCCTCCCCTATCTACCCAACTTCGTGTTCTCTTTTTAATCCCAGTTTATGATGCCTATATGTTCCCAGGTATGTGGCCATCCACTGGAGTATGGTTGATCTACTAGGACCACACTCCTTAAGAACACTATCTCCCATTAGCTATCAATGGGAGATATTAATATCTCCTTAACTATGAGCGGAGTAAGACATCATACCCACTTTTCCTGTCCATGTTGGGGTTTTGTCTGCCTTGAACTTGTGGAGGTCTTGTGTATGCTATCACAATCACTGTGAGATAATCTGTGTACCTGCTCTGCTATGTTCAGAAAACACTGTTTCCTGTTAGTCATCCAGTGCCTGTGGAGCTTACAATCTTTCTGCCCTCTCTTCTACAATGATCCCCGAGCCTTGGGAGAAGAGGATGTGGCATAGATGTCTCATTTGGCCTGAACTTTCTGCATTCTCTTACTCTCCGAACATGGACCAATTGTGGGAGTATAACACTAAGTTATTAGGAGTCAGTTGAATACCATGACCCTTTAGCAGATGAGTAGTAGCAGGATATCCCCTAGGACCTATAGTCTGTTTAGCCATAAGTTCTTAGCCCTGATGACAGTGCCTTGGTCACACCTTGTGGAGTAGGCAGTAAATCTAACCTGAAAGTGGCTGGTTGTTCTCATGACATTTGTGCCACTATTACACCAATGGACATGTCTTGCCAGGCCAGTCATTGTTGTGGTTCACAACTAGATAGGATGATTACTTTCCAGTAGCATAGTACCTTCTAGCACTCCAAAAGCTTGCCAGTAGGCATAACACTTCAAGGTCAGCACCAGCTTGATTTCTCTGTTTTACGAATCAAGTGTATGGTATCTTCAGCAATGGGGTCTTACTGCTAAGTCCTGGAGGGTAATCAGAGCAACGGAAATAGCCTATAATGTTTGAGAGTCTAAGGAACCTCATTGGCCAACAACCTCAGAAGGGATAACCTATTTCTGGCACTGGGCTTTTTAATTTGGTGGCCTGTGGTGTCTAGTAGGGGCATTGTTGCTCCATTTTAGAGTAATTCCATTTAAACTTTTAAATATGCATATTTCTAGGAAGTTTTATAGTAGTAGGCTTCCATGTAACTTTTCAAAAGGTCTTTAGTGTTTTTTTCCCTACATTTCTTCCTTTACCCTGTCCTTTTGCCTCCCTTCCCGTCCCATTGTTCCTCTTTACCCGTTGGTATCACTTCCTGCTATCTTCCCTCCCTTTACACCCAACCTCCTGGCCCCTTAGTACTGTACTGTTGATAGGTATTCCAAAAGAAATACATGTATCTGAAGATTCAAAACTAGCATATAGAAATGAGGAAAAAATATTTCATGTTCGTCTCTGGGTCTGGGCTACCTTACTCAGAGAGATTGTTTCTAGCTCTATCTGCTGTCTGTTTCTACCTTCTGTGACAGCCGATCTTGGTTTTTCAACTTGACGGGATCTTGAATTAAAATGTGAGGAACTTTCTTGATTAAATTGTATGAAACTAGAAGACCCACCCGTAATGTGGGTGGCACCTTCTGGGGGCAGCCTATGTCAAAGGACATGGAAAAATGGAGCTTTTGGTTTTTGCTTGCTTATCTTCACTCTCACTGGTCTGTTGATCTACCTTGTTGCTGTAGCATTCCTTTGCCAATATTAGAGACAACTTCTTCAGGTTCCAAAGTAGACTGAAGACCAGCAGATCTCCAGGAATTCTCCAGGACTTGAGTGCCAGATTGGGACTGCTGAGACTTCCAGCCTCTTGGACTGAGTTCGATTCTCAGCCTCTCCAGTGTGGCACAGGCATTATTGGACTAGTTAGACTCTAAACTGTAAGCCAATCTAGTAAATCTCCATACATATATCATATATATTCATCTTTTTAGTTCTGTTCTTTTAGACACTCCTAATACACCTGCAAACTTCATAATTTCATTTTAGTGTGTTTTTATTAATACATTGAGAATTTCATACAGTGTATTTTGATCATATTTACCTTCCTGTCCCCAGTGCATTCCAGGTCTACCCCCACCTTCCTACTCATTGAACTTTGTGTTCTTTCTTTTCTTTTTAAAAACCATATTGAATCCAATCAAACACAAAGGCACTCAAATTTCATAAAAGAAACACTGCTAGACCTAAATCTAAAGATTAACCACAACACAAGGAGAGTGGGTAACTGCTATACCTGACTCTCACCAGTAAGTCATCTGGAAAAATATTAACAGAGAAGTCTTAAATCAAATGGACCTAACAGATATCTACAGAACATTCCACACAAACACTAAAGAGTACACATACATCTTAGCAGTCCAAAGAACTTTCTTCAAAATCAACCACATACTAGGACACAAAACAAGTCTCTACAAATAGAGGAAAACTGAAATCATATTCTGCAGTCCATACGACCCAAAGGGATAAAGCTGGACACTGATAGCAATAGAAACTGCAGAAAGTGTGCAAAGGCAAGGAAACAAAGCAACACAGTCCTGAATAATTCAGCCAGGGAAAAGAATCAAGAAGAAAACTTAAATTCCTAGAACTGAGTGAAAATGAAAACACAACATGTAGAAATCTTTTGGATACAATGTGGGCATTCCTGAAGAAAGCTTACAGTTCTAAATGCCTACATCAAAACTGAGAGATCATGCTGGGTGTGGTGGCACATGCATTTAATTCCAGCACTCAGGAAGCAGGAGTAGGTGGATCTCTGTGAGTTGAAGGCCAGCCTGGTCTTCATAGTGAGTTCCAGGTCAGCTGGGGCTACAGGAAGACCCTGTCTCAACCTCCCCTCAAATCTGAGAGATCACAAATGAATAACTTAATGATGTTCCTGGGGGTCTTGGAAAAACAAGAACAAAGAACACCATGGAAAGTATATGGGAAAAGGTATCAGGATTGAAATTCATGAACTAGAAACCAAAAACCAATCCAAAGAATTTATAAAATGAAGAGTTGTTTATTTGAAAAGAATAATAATATTGACAAGCCTTAGTTAAATTAATGAAAAAGGAATGAGATTCAAATTAATAAGATCAGAGATGAAAAGAGAAGTATTATAAAAGACACCGAGGAAATTCAGGGAATCTTAAGGATATACTTTAAAATTTCTATTCCATGAAATTGAAAAATATAAAAGAAATGGATGGATAATTTTCTAGATATAGACACTCCACCCAAACTAAGTGAAGATGAAATAAATAATTTAAATAAAACCATAACATCCAATGAGATTGAAGCAGTAATGATAACTCTTCCAACAATAAAAAGCCTAGGGTCAGGTATATTTAATGTAGAATTCTGCCTGGCCTTCAAAGACCTATCACCCATACTCCATAAATTATTACATGAAATAGAAAATGAAGGAACACTTCCAAATTCTTTTTATAAAGCCAGTATTAACCTGATACCAAAATCAGAGAAACACTCAACAAAGAGAAAAGTATAAGGTAATGTCTCTGGTGAACACCATGCTAAAATTCTCAATATTATGCTTGCACACTGGTTTCCAGAACAAATAAAAAAATCATTCACCATGATTAAGTTGGCTTCTTTCCAGAGATACAAAGATAGTTCATCATATATAAATCAATAAATGTGATCTACATAAATAGACTCAAGGACAGAAACCACATAATCATGTCATTAGATGGAGAAAAAACCTTTGACAAAATCCAACATTCTTTCAATATAAAAGTCCTGGAGAAGCTAGTGATACAGAGGACATATCTCAACATCATAAAAACAATATTCAGCAAGCCTGTAGCCAACATCATATTAAGTGGAGAAAAATTCAAACATATCCACTAAAATAAGGAACAAGACAAGGATGTCTAACCTCCACTCCTGTTCAATATACTGCTCGAAGTCTTAGCTAGAAGAATAAGGTAACTGAAGGAGATAAAGGGACTAAAACTAGGAAAGGTCCAAGTATCCTTTACAGATGATATGATTTTATACACAAAAGACTCTAAAAATTCTGCCAGAAACTTCTGGAGATGATAAAGACATTAAGATATGTTCAGTAAAGTAACAGGATACAAAATTAACACACAAAACCCAATAGCTTTCCTATGTACAAATAATAAACACATTGAGAAAGAAATCAGAGAAACAATTCCATTCACAGTATCTTTCAAAGAGAACAATCTTGGGATAACTCTAACAAAGGAGGTGAAAGAGTTATACAATGAAACCTTTAAGATACTGAAAAAAGAAACTGAAGAAGGCACCAGGAGGTGGAAGAACCATGTTCATGGATTGGTAGAATTAATATGTTAATTTATTTATTATATTGTTATTGTTGTTTGAGTCATGATCTGCCTATTCATCCCTGGCTGGCCTGGATCCTGTATGTAACCATGTAAACTAGACTAGCCTTGATTTCACAGTGATCTACCTATCTCTTCCTCCTGAATGCCAGGATTAAAGGTGTATACCACCATGCCTGGCAAGAAGTACTATTTTGAAAATAGCCATCCTACCAAAAGGAATCTATAGATTAGGTGCAATATCCAAAATTCCAACACATTTTTTTCACAAAAAAAATTTTTCAAGAATTAAATTTCCTTTGGGAACTGAAAAGATCCAGGATAGTCAAAACATTCCTGAAAAAGATGAGAACTGCTGGAGGTTATCACCAGCCCTGATTTCAAGCTAAGAATGACTTTTAAGAGAAGATGGATGGCTGGGATTGTGAAGCTATTTTGCATGAAATTGACTCAGCCCTGGAACTGTGATATATTAGGGATTACATTTGCCTATAGATTTGGGTTACATCCCCAAATCTAGATATGTCAGCTATTCATCCGACACTGACCCCTTTTCTAATTGGATTCATGTCTATTTCTTATTGGATTCAGAGGGCAGGCAAAACAAGATGTGATAGGATGTGATGGTGAGTTCATAGTCCACCTTCCATTTGAGAAGACTGCATTCATTCTTCATGAATGACACACCAAGCTAAAGCAGGAATCACATTCAGAGTTTCTGGCTTCTGTCCACTGTTCCATGTTGCTTTCTTGGGTCTCTTAATCACAGTGTGGGATTCCAGTTTCCTTGGCACATGGATTTGCTTAAGTCACTTTTGATGTCCTTAGCTCTCAGGCAGTCAGATCAAGAAACAGTCTCCACTTTATTCCCATGATGTAGATTCTAAGATTCTTTTCTCCCTGGTCCTTCTGGGAGAGAACTGAACATCAGCAGAGCACACACATTTCCTCTCCCTAAAGAGTCTTCTTCAGTGATGCCAACTTTCCTAACGGGGAATAGGGAAAAGGTCTAATCTGTGGAAACATTCAAGCCCTTTCCCAGGGGAGGGTGATCCTTGGGAATTTTCCTACAGGTTCCAACTTGTTCTAGGCTATAGGGAATTCTTGACTTTTCACCTTTTGGTTTTACTCATCCTAATCCCCATCCCTACCCTCTAGCCCAGCAAAGGCATGTATGTAAGAGTCCTTTCCTTGGTGGATGTTCCCACAACATTATGTAACTTCGTTTGGTCCTTATCATGAATAAGGAAACTGAGGTGAAAGGCGTTTGCTGGCTAAACTCGGGTGAAACTTGTGTCTGAGACCTCCAACTTTGATCTTTACACTGTAAAACTGGGATTGCTTTTAAGATTAATTCTTAAGAAATAAGCAGAGAAGAAGAGGCATATTGAGAAGGGTGAGAATTTGGAGCTTCTGGTGTCCAAAGAAATCCTTCACTGTAGCACACTATCATCTCAAGATTAGGTTCTGATTGCATCTTTTCGATTTTAAGGTCAGCATGTTTGGGCCAAGGACAAAAGGAGTTGAGGCTTACCATTATAGTACATGCGGGGGCGCTGGAGAAATGGCTCAGCGGTTAAGAGCACTCAGTGCTCTTGCAGAGGACCTGGGTTCGATTCCTAGAACCCACGTGGATTCTAATAACCGTCGATAACTCCAATTCCAGGGGATCCAGTGCCCTCTTCTGATCTCCATGGGCATTGCATGGCATAGGTGCACCCACATACATGCAGGCAATGCACTCATACACAGAAAAAAATAAATTAATTAATTAATTAAAAATATTAAAAAACAGTTATGGTACATGGAAAATATGTTCAGATTTGTCCCATTCTAGAATCACATTATCACTTATTTTTACTTATGACAAAGTCGTGCAGTGGGAAAAGTATAGGAATTTGAAATTCAAGTTTCAAGTACCTGCTATGACTCTGTACTAGCTGTAAAGCCTTGACAAATCACTGAATTATTGATACTCAGAAACCCCGCCTATAAAATGGATCTATTCCTTGCAACTTCACAAGCTACAATGAAGGTCATTAGATCTGACAGACACAGAAGTTTTGTATGGACATGTACATGCTACATGTTTTCACTTCTTCTTTGTGGAATGATTTGGTTGAAGAGCCATCCTTAATTTATTGCCTTATTTTAGTGTTTATTAAGTGTCTCTTATGATAGTTACCAAAACAGCTGATGGTATGCAGCATCATATGTTCATGTATGGACATGTATGTGAAGAAAAATTTAAAAATAGTTAAAAGTAACTAAAAGAAACTAGAGAAAGACAACAGCTATAGCAATTCTGTCACTGACCGAAGAAACGAATCAGCTGAGTTTCTATGTGTTTCCTTTACAGATGGTCAGAAGGACTCCCAGTATAGTTGAGGTTGTCTCAAGGCCCATACTGAATGAGGGGACAAATCTGTGATGGCTCTAAACCCAAACAGACATTTAAAATGTTCAAATTCACCTTGAGTATTGCTGTCTGTGAAAGACAGGTGCTCACTGAGCTGTGAGGCATGACCAAGTGGGGCAGAAATGACCAACAGGCAGCAGCTTGCTGACCAACAGTGAAACAGGTTTATTCCTTACAACCTCACCAAGCAGCAGTGGAGACAGAGCCGACTTGGGCTTGGCTGGGCTGCTCTGAGTACCTAGTCAGTGTGTCTCAAAGACTCAGTAAATAGCCTTGTGCAGACTGTGAACTACCTTAAGAAATAAATCAGTGCCACATGAAATATATTTGTGTGAGTATGAGTATGTTCATGTGTGGACATATATGTGAAGTATGAACATGTATGGAGTAGGCATGTATGTACTCATGTATGTGCACACGTGTGGTCAGAAGACAAGTGATTTGCCAACTGAGCTAACTTTCCAGTCTGCATAAATACAATTTAAATAATTAAAATAAAATTATGGGTGAATCTCTTGTTTCTTCTACGTAGAGTGTAGAAAGAAGGTATCTAAATGGAATTTTGTAAAAGATGATCAGTATGACTTTTTTTCAATTTTTAGCCCAGGCTGGGCTGGAAATTATTCTGCCTCACTCTCCCAAATGTTGTAAGTGAAACAGCTTTATTCCTGTTTTACAAGTGTGGAACACCATATCTGGTTCAGTATAACTTTTATATTTCATAACTATATTTTTTTCTGTTTGCTTTAAACTTGATAATGTTCAAGACACAGGTTAAGATTTAGGTTTGGAATTTGCATTGCAAATTCTTTGGCAGACACAATAATTATGAAAATGTATAGTTGAGCATATTGCTTTATAAACTGTATGGCATAATGCAGGATGAGCCTTAGCCAGGCTGCCTGCCATGCATCTGCTGATGAGTTATAACCGTGTCCTCTTTGGTTTTTCTTATGAACAACTTTCATCTGGGAATTCTGATCCCTGGTCTTCTGTCTATTAAGCTGCTGTTGGTTCTTATTAACATTTCTAGATTGAGGGGCTGGAATGTCATATCTCTCTCCACCTCCCATCTTCAGCTTCTTTAAGGTCTTCAAGAAGGATTTTGAGGAGATAAATGAGAACAATTTGTGAGGAGTGAGAGATTAAAAGGTCATCCATGTAATGCATTATGAGGCATTTTGATCTGATTCTTTCAATCTGCTTTTCAGATTGCAGGGTTTCTATCACTTGTCTGCTTCCTTGCTGCCAAGCCCAGGATAATAGATGATACTTTCTGCCAGACCCTTTCCTTTGTCTCAATACAGTTTTCATGAGCCAATTTCAGCAGAGGAGCTGAAGCCAACATCTGAGGTTTTCAGGAGGTCAAAGAGGGGAAGGAATTTGATAATCCAACCCCTTGGGTTCTTTCACCAGAATGGTGGGTAGTCAATGACAGGTAAGACCCCGACAACGGGGCAACCTAAGACATGTACCCGCCAACTGAGGTGATCCCTGGGGGCCTGGGGTCAACAATAGCTTGGCAAAGAATCATGCCTTCCATGGTTGCTCAATTAATAAAAACAAAAAGGAGGTTATATATGGCATAATGCAGGATGGGCTTTAGCCAGACTGCCTGCCATGAGGAATAAGGAAATGGCTTCTGTGGGTGTGGTGCTCTGCTCTGGCCAGGTGTGCCACCAGCATGGAAACGATTTACCCAGAGACGGAACATCATTGGCCATAGTCGGAAACCACTCCATAGAGTGATTGGCCAACTTAACCCATAAAATCTTCTGCACTTCTTTGAATAAACGAGTTTGTAGCAGCTCGCCCTCTGCCTGCTTCCACCCAGCTCCTGGTGTCTGTGTTCTGATTCCACACCTCTCACCCCCTCTTGGCAGAGACCCTTCGTCCCCCTAGGGCTGGCCCTGAGCAGAATAACTGGATGAGGGTTAGCAAACTTAAGGGCCATGTCTGGTAGGTTGGCTTTCTTAATGATTAGTCTATAAGTATAGACAAAAAGATATAGTCTTTGGGTGTTCTAACCGAGTTTTGGTATCTAGTCATTCAATGTGCAACATGAAGACTTCCTTCCACAGACCTTCCAGGAATTTGTTAAAAATTGTTGATTTTAGGCTCCACTCTTGTATCTTGTGAGCCAGACCTACCACTAATAAAGCATTCAGTGATTCGTAAGCATGGTACAGTTTCCAAAGCTTTGGTTCTTCAAGTTCTCAGGGATAACTTTGGGAAAAATAATCTGGATGTGGTATATGAGAACCTCTGGAGTCAGATGAAAGAGATGAGGAAGTTTGGTTGATGACTGTTTTCCAAGTACATGGTAAGTGTAATGGTTTGAGTGACCAACTGTCTCTTCGTAAAAATGCACAGGGCTGTGGGTATGCCAGAATATGTGGCCACATATTTAGAAAGAAAACAAATGCTAAAAAAAGAGAAGGGTATGAAAAAATGAAGAAATATTCATATCTGTTCTTCATTATCACATAATACTTCCATGTTGCATGCTTTCTAGACTCCTGAGGGTATTCTATTGCCATGCTGAACTTTTTTCTTTTTACATATTTAGAAGAAATTTAATGGAAACATTGCTGCATGGGAACAAAAATATTTTTCTTACAAAATGTTCTCATTCAATAAGTTGCCACATATTTTCGTTCCATATGGCATTTCATAAACTAACAGTGTTGTAAGGCAATTGACACGCAAAACAAGTAGTTTTAGATGTTTAAAGTGGCTCTATAAATCCTCTGAAGATAACTGATGCTTAGTTTTTAAAGTGATGTTCAAGAGGAGTTGAAGCTGCACTTCTTTAAAATGAGAGCAGAAAAGTAAACAGATGACTACATTCATTTACCTAACCATTACTGACCTCTGAACATGGATACAAAAAAGAATAACTGTAGCATTGAAGGCCTTACCTTCCAGGAGAAGAGAAAGAAAGAAGATGCTATTCTTGAAGAGCCCAGTGTGGGCTCCTAGGGAAGCTGATGGCTGTGGCTGAGGTTGACTGATTTACTTGGGGGAGAGGAGAAAAGGTGCCCCCCTGCCCCAGGTGGAATCCCTGAGAAAGCAAACCATAAACTACTCTCTCACTTTCTTCATGTTTCTTCTGTGTGTGAACCCCTCTCTGACCATCTATATCAAGGAAGTTTTCATCCAAAGTCTTATCTTCCCACATTCCCTTTAGCACTAGATGAAAGACCTCGATGATTCTTGTATCCAGAGTTTCATGCCTTCAAGTAGTTGCCTTCCAAATTTTATTAGTTTTGGCCAATAAGATACCACAGAAACAGTGGTATGTCGCTCCTAAGATCACAAACCTCAGTGTGGCTCCCTTCTCCATCACTCTTCTTCTCTTGGATTATTCGTTCCTGGCAAAGCCAGCTGACAGTGTGTGAGCAGCTCACTGGAAGTGACTGCCTGGTTAGAAACAAATCTCTATGACTATGCCCTAGAAGTTAACTTGGAAGCAGGTTCTTCCACTCCATATAGACCTTCAGAGGAGACTGCAACTCATGAGAAAACAGGAGCCTATGCTCTTCCAGACCTCCATCTCTAAAGGATCATAATCTCCCAAATCCTTCCTGTTTAAAGGTGCTAAGTTTTGAAGTCATTTATGATACGGTAATAGATAACTAATCTGATATCCAACAAACTGTACCTTTGTTTGTTTAAAGGTACAAATATTTGTTTGCTTACTCTTCCCCAAGTAGAAGTTAACTGCATCAATGCAGTTACTTTTTTTTTCTGTGTTCACTGCTGTCCCTCCAAGGCCAGAAACCCTACATAGATCTTACTATCTGCTTTATATTTTTTTAATGAATTAATGAGGTCAGTCATAGTAACTGTAATCATCTTAATGAGGGTTTAGTGTATGATTATATTGAGAATTCTTAGGACATAAAAGACTTGTCTATTAATCTTCTCATCTAACTGGCTGAATATTTCATATGTAATAAAGTCTACAACTAACAAAACAGCACAACCAGAAGGCAATTAACAAGAACAGAGGCAGTATGTCTGATTATTTTCAGTTCAGCTATCCCTCACCAAAACCAGTGGCTCTAGACCACTGTTGAGACTGACGATCAAGCATAGTGGAAATTGACCACTAGAGCTAGCTGACTCCAGGGAAACACGGTCTCTGGGATTTTTGAGCCAAAACAAACCAAGAATATTAATGTCCAATCTGTCTCCTTTCTAGGATCAATGGGAACTAGAGGACACTCACAGACCAAAGCTGCGCTATCACACATGAAACCCACAAGTTGAGGCTCCAAAAATAGAGAAAGAAAGAGTAGACCAACAATGGAAAAATGGAAAGGACTTGGAGACTAGAGCAAAAGGAAAGAAAACAAGGATGCCTGAGGAGAGTCCCAGATCACAGTTATCCA
The DNA here is from genome assembly GCA_035773235.1 of Eospalax fontanierii. NCBI lineage: Eukaryota > Metazoa > Chordata > Mammalia > Rodentia > Spalacidae > Eospalax > Eospalax fontanierii. The sequence goes on along the minus strand of CM069544.1, from coordinate 10,651,850 downwards.
TAGTCACTGGTCCAGGCTTGTCCACCCTATGTGATCACCTGGCGGACTAGTGCTGGTTATTAAAATTCCATTTCTTATTTCAAGCATATCCGTCTTACTCCTCTTTGAATGCTAGGGGTATGATTCTGGCATCTACATCTGTCCTCTACTAACCCTTCTTTATTGGGCTCCCAGAAAGAATAAAACAATAGAATATGAAGAAGAGATTCTTTTTCTGTCTGGTTTTCTTCTTGTTCCTGTCACTGTTACTTTGGCAGCAGATCTTCACCCTGTGGATCCAAGAAAAACAATTGCATCTGGTTTGCGGTTTTGCCATAATCCTGGAAAAAGCTGTATCTGAGATCAAGCACTAACTAGCCAGTGCTGTCTCCTCAGAAGTCTGGGCCTCAAACACCTCTGCGAAATTCTCCTCTGATGTAGACACTAGCATCAGCTGGTGGCACACCCCAGAGGTCAGAGCCCAGGCTCTGCAAGGCCCTTCTCCAGGCTTTTAAGTTTTAATGGCCTTGAACTTCCCTTTGATTCTCCCCAGTCTTAGAGGTAGTATCTGTTCTTGTATCCCTAAGTAACTTCCGAAAAATGACTGCCATCAAATTCACCTTTGCCACTTTCTATATCCTGCCTGGACTCTTATTGTAAGTGCTTAAAATATATAGAGATCCCAGATTCTCTAATAGCCAAATGTTGATTTCAGTCTCTTGGTTATGGATAGAATGTACTTAAGGAGTGCAAGCGGTCCAACTGATGCTTAAAGGAGGAACACGATCATCCTCGTTTTTACAAATCCCTTCTGTTATGAATTCTGCTGTTTAAAAGAATCCATTTTTTAAATGCAGTCAGGTTCATCATCCACTGAAAAATAAGTGTGCTTTTGATCATATCTGTGACTCATTAGATGATGATGCCAAGAATTTGGGCAGCTTGTGCATTGTTTCTACATTCAGAATGTCCCTGGACTTCTAAAATATCTCTAGTTACCACAGAGGTGTTATGAATGGGGTCAACTAAGACAGGAAACTATTAAAGAGAGGACATTTCACTGTCAGGCAAAGCAAAAGAAAGGACAGCTCTTGGGTATTTGCAGTGATCTTCGGAAAACTTGCATTTGCATTCAGAGAACATTCATTTTAAACAGGTTCTCTGTGTACAAATTCAGTTCCCTAGCTTCTGATTTTCATTAAATATATCATGTGTGTGGGGAATATTGTCAACATTATTGATGAGGTTTCTTTTTAATTTCTTGATATATCATTAAATAAACTCTCAAATGAAGTTCTGACCAACTGGATATCACCCTGAGGCGAAGGATGGTTTGTTTCTGCAGAGGGAATGATTTCAATTTTGAACAAACTGGATCTTGGGAATGTATGAATCTGGTGACTTGGCAGGACATTATGGAATGCAATTAAATGACTGTTCCCAGCTCAAAGATTCACTGATTCAGGTTTCTGCATAATACCTCCCTTAAATTCAACAGGGAGGGGCCCTTCATGGAAATTACTGTCTTCTCTCTGACTGGCCTTTCCCCTTCTTTCATGGCTTAAGTTAAACAGATAGCACACCTATCAACAGGTAGGATGTGTAGATTCCTATACTTTCCTTCCAAATAAGTCATCTAAAGGCTCCAGAATGAAGGGTGAGGAAGTGGAAGAATGAAACAGGCAGGAAGTTGCTAAAAATGGCAGAAGATGCACACATGCTCCTCCACAGAGTCCTGCTCTGTGCCATAGTCCTTTGCCTCGTTTCTTCTCTCATCTCTCAGAAATCTAGGACCAATGCTTCTTTCACCTATTATCATTATAAAGAAATTAAGCTTGAGGTATGATAGAATATGAAATAAAATGTGTTTAGGCAAAGTCTCTAACAACTTGCCAAGTACTGCTAGAGAGAAACATGGGAAAAACTAGTAAAGAGAAATAATTTTGAGTTGACTGGGGATAGGAAACTAATTCTTTAAAGTTCAAAATGTTTTCCTAGGTTTGTTTATGGTTTAGGAGAGTGCCCTCTGGAGCATGAGGTTGTATATTTTCAAAGACAGGAGAATGGTTGGGTAAATCATGGGTGTAAACTAACTTCACTGCTATCATTATCAAAATCAAGAAAGCTTCCACAATGTCCTGCACCTTAATAACTTTCCAAGATCCACATCTTACTACCTCACAATTTTATTCCAACTTCCTTGTTTAGATGGTCTTGTCACTTAGGATGGTGCCATTAAAACACTATTTTAGCTTAAGAATTCATCTCTTGAGCTAGTAGGCAAAAACACTGTTTCTTAACTCAACTGTCCTTCCATTGGTAACCATGCTAGTGTGGGTAAATTCTTCTGTTACTCTAATCCTCTATCCTCTGGTCTGTAAAATGAGGATGATATTAATAATAGATCCCATAAGGTTATTGTAAGGAATGTATAAGGGATGACAGACCGACTCAGGTTGTCTAAGACAGAGAGTCATCCTTGATACAGGATTTTCAGTGGAAAACAAGGAAGAACTATGAAAACTGGGATTAGTTGCTTATCATGTATTACTTACTGTAAGCAAAATGTTCAGCACTCTGCTTAGTATATAACAAATATTATCAGTATACATATATATATATATATATTTCTGTTTTCCTAAACAAACCTCCTTTCTGTCCCCCATGCCCCATGTCTTCCTTCCCTCTGCCACTATGTTAATCTTCATGGGAATCTTTTATCCTCTCTCTTCTTTGTTTATTAAAATTCTGTTCATTTCCTTGACCAGACTAAAGACTCACCAGGGAAGGCTGATCTTAAGTTTATATTTCCTGCAACTTTGGACAGAATGCCTACCGTATGGTCAAGAGGTTCCCTGTACATGTTCATTTGGTTAATTAACTAATGCCGATTTTATGCTTTAGAAAATAAGTGACATCCATAACTATGTCATATGTGCAGGAAACTCCTTTACCCTGAGGTGCTTACTGCCCAAGCAGAAAACGTATGTCATTTTGGCAGGGTCTAAGGTCAAATATCATGTTCTATCTTTCAGAGCTATGTATTCCCATTCACATTTCCTATTAAGTTCTTCAACTCTCAGCTGAAAAGGACAGATAGTTCCAAGAAATCAGACATTCTTATTCACTCCTTGTAAATAGCTCCAGGAGTTTGTGTTGGCTTTGCCAAAAGAAATTCTGATAGTTCAGGGTCATGTGTTTGCTCTCAGTGGAATGTTTTAGAATGTTCTTTCTGGATGAGATTGTATTTCATTATTTCCTTTGTGTAAATATAACACTTAATTACTAACACTAAGAAACCATTCTCTGAGAACTAAATTGCTTATTAACAAAAGATCTGAAATGGATTTGAGTTTCAAAAGGAAACAGAAGAAATTGAGGACATGTATCTTTAAACAATAATTACATAGTTGAAAATCATACACTGAAAATAATTTTGCAGATTCAATTTAGTTGTTATTGGAGGAAAGACAAAAGATTAATCCTATAAATTTAAAAATGTCTTAATTTTCAAATTCAAACTTAAAATTTGATATTTCACATTTAAAAACCATGTTCCTTATTCCACAGTATAATTGGACATTTTGGGGGGAGAGAGAATCCTATTTTTAAGGTGGCAGACTCAGAGAAGTTCAACAGCAAACAATCCTTTTATGTTTTTCCATCCATTACGATTGGGAACCATGTATAATGCTAGTTATTCAATTTTCAGAATCATGTTTATTATATTTTCCATCTCAGTCAGAGGTCATTGAATCTGGGATTCAACCATAATATGCAGATGAAATTGACATTGTTTATTCCTGTTGATACCATCATTAGTTATTTCCTCTTGGTCTACTTTTATAAGATGAAATTATTTTAATACACTGTTTAACTCTGAATGCGGAATGGTTGAAGGTATCAGAGTGAAATTTAGAGGAGTAAAAATTCACTCCAATAGCTTAGAGTAAAAAAGAAAGAAAAGAGTTGAAGGTTGAAGGTGACCTGTCACCAATAGGACACAACAGAGTGGTCAGAAAGACTGTGAGGAGGGACAGGACAGACAGACACGGTCTCTTGGGTCCCTAGAATCTTTTATTTATTTATTTGTTTATTTATTTATTTGTTTATTTTCTTGAGAATTTCAAGACAGACAGGCATGGTCTCTTGGGTCTCTGGAATCATTCATATATATATATATATATATATATATATATATATGTAAAACATTTTTGAGAATTTCCTATATGAGATTTGTATTTACATTACTTTCACCCCTCACAGGACTCTTCTAACTCCTCTCATGTCCCCTGAATTCCCTCTTAATTTTTTGTTCATCTCTTTAATGTTGTTACATATGCATACGTACATTTGTAAATATACATATATGTACAATGCACTGAGCCTATTTAGTGATGCTCGTGTGTGTATGTGTTTAGGGCTGACCTCTTGGGATTAGAGCTAGTCCCTGGAGGAAACTGGTTCTCCCTCCCTCAGCATCCATTGATTGCCTGTAGCTCTTCATCTAGAAGTGGGACCACATGAAATATCCCTAATCCACACTGGCACATCAAGTAGTGTTGTCATTATGCAGAGCTTGTTGAGCTACCATTCTGTGGCGATTTCGTGGGCATAGCTTTGCTGGAATATCTAGAATGCATTACCTAGTCGCAAGCACCTTGTTCCTCTGGCTCTTACAATTTTCCACCTGCTTCTTAACAATGTTCCCTGAGTCTTAGATGTAGATAGAGATTGCATTGTAGATGTGTCAGTTAGGGGTGGACACCCAACAGTCACTTATCTCTGCATTTTGACCAGTTGTGGAACTTTGGAATAGTCTCCATATGTTGCAAAAGAAGCTTTTGTGATGAGCAGTGACAGCCTCGCTGCTCTGTGAATTTGTGGATACATATTTAGACTGTAGTAAGAAGTGACACTAGTGTAGGAAAGTGACAGTAGCAGTTTCTTCTTTAGGGTCTACGCTGGGTCCCTAGAATCTTGATTAAAGACTTCATATTTTACATCAACTCTTATCACACTGCTGTGGTGAGCCAGGGAGGTAGCCTCTATGAGTCCCTGAGGTTTCCAAGTTGAGAGACTTAGATCTTTCTCAAGTCCTACAGCAGATAAGTAACAATAATCACTTCCTTCTGTTTTAGTGACAGTGAAAAGCCTCCAGAAAGCTACATTTTCCTCCTGCTTCCACCTGAGGGAGATGAGTGTACTTCAAAGGCAGAGACACCCAGAGCTATAGTGTACACCTCAGCTACTTTCAATCTAGATGTGGGCAGAGAGGTAAACGAAGACCCACCCTGGAGCCTCTAGGCTCCGTCTAGGAAGCAGGTGTCAGTGAGGATGTCTTGCATGCCATGGGGGTATAATTCAGCCCCTTAACTGAGGTGCTTTAGTGCAGCAATATGGTCAGCCAGACTGGAGCTAGAATTCCCTGACACTGAAGGGTAGAGGACCCCTGAGAAGCCTCTGTTCCTTCTGTCAGTGGCCCAGGCTTAGAGGATGGTGACTTGTGAAAGCCAAAGAGGTAAAGCTTCCTAGGAACAGAACAGTTATGTCTATGCTGAGGGCTCAGCAGTGACTGGTCAAGCATGAGCATAGAGAACATGCTTGACCAGTAAAGAGTGGGGACTACTTCACAGACACAGAAAAGGCCATGGGCCATTGGCCAGGTCTGTCCTTCCCAGAAAGACCTTGATGTAGATGTGCAGTTCATAGCCTGTGCTGGCTGCGTCCTGAGAGAATTAGACTCTGGCCTTTGCCTGGGCTTCTCAGGGGTCCTTCCACAAGAGGGAAAGAGGGAGTCTTATAATCCATTCTTCCAAGCGGTTACCTCCCTGGCTCACCTCTGCTCTGTCCTGAACTAGGGCTCCCTTGTTCTTGCCGATACGCTCTGTGCCCTCCTGACTGTATTTCTGATCTTTCTGGACTTCAGTTCCCTCCTCAGTAAGGAAGGATGCTCATCACGGGTGAAAGCTAAAGCCAGATCATCCTAAAAGAAGATGACTCTCTTTTTCAATGTTTCTTATGTAATAATTTCCCATGTGTTAAGAATTCAAATGTTTACAAGCTGGTTAATAATTTACCAGTAAACTCTTCGGGATATGCAGAGGAATGGGCTCTTCAGTCACATAAGCTGATCCACATTTCTCCCTTTCGCTTTTCTAAACCATTCTTTAAGAAAGAATTTTTAGTATTTCAAAGAGAATTTAAGAAATAGTTATTAATTATCAATTATTTTCATTTTTCTCCTCTATAACAGCTGCGTAATTATATGGGTGTGGCTGCAATCAAAATGCACACACAGTTTAGAAAGTTCTCCTTCAAATGACGGGTTAGTTTAGACAATTTCTGTATGTGTACAAACTCTATAATGAATGAGTGTCTTATTCCTCATCAGAGCCCCCTGTGATTTACAGAACAATTTCCAGAATTATACATGGAACTTGTTTATCGTTTCTTCTTTCCCCACATTGATAATATTGCTAATTAATATATTTGTGTGTGCAGCAATATTTTTCTGATTCCTAGTCTTTATTTTTGGTGTGTGTATATGTGTGGGCTTGTGCATATATGTGTATGGGAGCATGTGTATGCACATTTGTGAATGCACGTCTGTGTGTGTATGTGTGTGTGTGTGTGTAGACGTCAGAGGACAACCTTCAGTGTCATTCCTCAGGTGACTTCCACTCTTCTTTGAGACAGAAACTTTTGTTGGCCTGGAACTTCTCCAAGCAGGCTAGGCTACCTGGCTTGCCAGCTCCTAGGGATCTGCTCCTTATTTGATCATCACTGGGATTACAAATATACACCGTCATGCCCAGGTTTTTATATGGGCTCTAGGGATCAAACTGAGGTCTTCATGGTTGCAAAGCATATGCTTTAACAACTGCTCCATCTCATCAACCCAAAATATTGACTCTTACAAAAAGCTATGATTTATTTTAAAACTAATTGCTCTAACTTCTGAAACAATATTTATATACTCAACATATAGTTTCATGTGAACTACAGAATTGCCTCTGTGATGTGGAGAGAAGGTAGCTTTTAAATCAGCCATCCTTCTTTAAGAGCCTATGTATTTGACTGTCCTTCTTTTTCCTTTATTTTTCCAGAAATCAATTAAACAAGTCTGAAAACAAAGAAACTAACTTTTATGGAAATAATAAAATCCTGATCTTGCCAAATCAAGGAAGTAAGACAGAACTTTTTCCTGCTGTTCATCAGTCCCTTAAAAATCGACGTTTTCGTATGGCAGTACAGTTTGGATAACCCATTCAATTTAAAACTCAATTGCAAACCAAAAAGAGAGACATTTCTCTTTAAATTCAGTACATATGACATTGCAAATATGAGACCCTAAATCAGAAGGGGCTATGGATGATTTCAACCACACTCACAAGCATGGTCTTTTAACACTGTGGCAAATACAACCAATTTCAGACACTGGGGAGACATTCTAGTTCTAAAGTCTATATTTTTTAACTGAGAAGATGAAGAAAAGTGTTGTTTTATTTACAACTAATTTCTAAAAAATAATTCAAATTAGGTTAAATTAAAGCCATGATGGTGTGAATGCTTTAAAAGGGACAAGTGGACATCTGAACTATTTACCAAAGTCAACACTGAACTTTGGCAGTTGAGAAAGTGCAACCTGAAAATGTCTTGGCAAGTGAAATTTAGGTCATTTTTATACATTGTGTTATGCAGAGTCACAGACCTCAGAAAAACACACTAATAAAACATCACACCCGGCCTAATAGTCTCTCCTCATTCAGCCTCATGATGATAAATGAAATGCCCTCAGCACAAGGCAAGCCTGCTTCTTGTAGTCTGTGGAGCCCAGGTCTGTGACAGAATTGGAATGTGGAGAATTGATTGTTTGCATTTCAAAGTAAAAACAACCTGCTTTTCCCAATCCCGCACTGCTGCCCCATATTAGGAGAGAAGTCTGAGCTCTGAGGAGGGCCCAGTGACTTCAGACTGCAAATAGGGATGAGGATGATGCTTGGAAGGATTCATAAAACAACAGCTGAGAAAGAACAGAAAAGGAGCAAGTTGGATCAAATAGCTGAGGGTCTCTCCCTGCCAAAGGCTCTTTATGCAGTCCTTACAGCTACAGCTCTATACTACGCTTCTACACGACCTTTGCAGGGTCCAGAGAACAGAACTAGGAATAAGATGGGCAAGAGCCCTTCTCTGTGGCATTTACATTCAATGATGACAGGATGGCCAGAAAACTAACAATGGCTCTTTTAATAGCATATTTTCCTATTTGGAATTATAAACAAGATCACAGGGTAGAGTTTCCATCTATAGGAATAAAAATTCAGGATACCCAGTTAAATTTGAGTTCTAGATAAATAAAAAATAAACTGGTATGTCTCAAATTTGCATGGAATACACACATATAAAAATTCGTTATTTATCTGAAATTTAAATTTCCCTTTGGTGCTGGGGGTTGAACTTACATGCTAAGTAAGCACTCTAACAGCCAATAAACTATATTCCCAAGGCTGGAAATGAAAATTTTACTGAGCTTACTGTATTCTATTTGGTCATGATGAGGACAATATAAAACAGAATGGTCAAGGCATATCACTCTTCTAAGACCTGTTTAACGTGAGAAATGTGCTTTTTAATTATGTATATGATAGTTATAAAGATCAGACACCATCACAGTGCTTAACTATGTCAGATACTGTTCTAGATACTTTACATATATTAACATGCTTGCTCTTTACAATAGACCATTGGGGTAGATTCCACAACTATAACAATTTGACAGAAAAACTGAAAAACAATAGTTTAAGTGGCTTTACCGATGGTCATCTGTGAGTGACTGGTGAAGTAGTCAGTCTGGTTTCAGAGTTTGGCATCATAATCAGTATGGTCTGATATCTAAGTTTGCCATTTGAAACAGTTCACTTTACTAAAATCTTGGAGGATTTTCCAGATGGGATTGCTTTCCAGTCAGTGGAGGAAGGCATTATTCTCTCCCCTGTCAATACACTTGAATCATATTTCTCATTTATAATAATTTTATATGCCTCTTTATTAGAATACCACCCAAACTCTGTGAATTGGGCTTTGTCATTAATCTCACATTACAGATAAAGAAACGGATGACTTAGAAGACTGGGTTACACTTGACCCCATGTTAACGACTGAGACTTGGCCTTAAATTTGTAAGAACACATGCTTGGCTGCCAGCCACCTCATAGCAGTTACCTCAATCAATGTATGTTAAATTGAATATATTCAAATCTCACAACTAGGCATCTCTTTACCAGCAGGCTTACTATGTCTCTCAATTACCAGCTGTTCAGAAGGGTATAATAAAGTCAGGTGCTGGTGGCCTTTGGCTAGGTGCCCAGGCTGTTCCTAGGCCTCAAACATGTCCCCCAGGCGTATGAAGGGAAGTGTTTCTAGTTTTAGATCCATGTGAATAATGAAATTCCCCTTGCCTTTCTCAACAAAATGACTTCAGGCCTTTGAGTAGGGTGCCAATTCCTAGGGCAGTAGCGTTTTCAAGTTCAGGACCTTTTCCCATTTTTCCATAGGGGACCAACCTTGGCCCTTGAATGGCTTTGCTCTCTGTCATGAGGGAGGATTCACTTGGCTGGGTATTCTCAGAATGAACTCTTTCTCAGTGTGATGTCCTTCAGTGTTTCCAGATTGGAATGGGACAGGGGCTGGACTTCCTTCTTTCTGATTTTGAGTGCTCAATGAGTGCTCATTGCCCAGCACCATCACTGATTGTGGCCACACAAGTTTGGAAAGTGGATAGGACACAAAATAAGGTTCAGGGAATGTAGGGATGGAGGTTGTATGATGAAAATCAGAGGGCACAATGGAGATGAACCTCTATTGACACCCCTACCATATTTTCTCAGAAAATGAGTCTCACTATAATATTCAGGCAAGTGTTGGATTCTTGGGTTCAAGTGACCCCTCTGCCCAAGGTTTTGAAAACCAGGCATAACTGGTGCAAGCCACAATGTTGTCTCAATATTTCTGTTGCTGTGAAAAAAAAATACCCAGAAGAAAACTTAGAGAAGAAATGATTTATTTAGCTTACAATTCCAGGTTACATTCCATCATTGAAACAGAAATTCAAAGCAGCTAGTACCATAAAATCATAGCTATTTTTGTTATTATGGCTTTGTGGTATAACTTGAAGTGAGAAGTGAGATGTAGTAATACCTTCCGCATATACGCAATGAAAATTTTTTCAGTCATAAAGAAGAATGAATGATCTGCAGAGATAGCTGTTAGTAAACTGCTTGCTTCACAAGCATAAGGATTTGAGTTTGATCCCCAAAACTGACATATAAAAGCGTGGCATTGGTGGCACATGCTTGTAATCCCCACACATGATGGCACATGCTTGTAATCCCCATACTGGGACAAGCGAATCCCTGGGGCTCACTGGACAGCCAGCCTATGTTACCCATCAAACTCAGGGCCACTGAAAGAACTAGACTCAAAAAGCAATATGGATGCGTCTTAAGACATAACACTGGAGGAAATATCAAGGCGTCCCACCACAGTATGAAAAGCTGCAGGCAATCAAAGATGCTGAGGGAGGGAGGATCAGTTTTCTCCAGGAACTAGCTCCCTGAGAGATTATCTAATCCCAAGTGGCAGCCCTAAACACAGGTATGCAGAAGCACCACTGAATGGAATCTATTTTATATATGTATATATGTACATGTCTACATGTACATGTAACAATAATCAAGAAAGGTGAAAAGAAATTGAGAAGGAATGGAAGGACATGGGAGGGGATTGGGGGTGATAGAAATTGGAAATAGTGCAAAGAATATACTATGTATGATATACATGATGCTCACAAAAATTTGTTTTAAAATGGAACAATACTTAAGGTTGAAACTCTGGCCTCCATATACATACAGATGATCTTTATCTCTCTCTCTCTGTTTTTCTCTCTCTCTCATACACACACATACACCCACAGAGTAACAAAGTTATGTCATTTGCAGTAAAATGGATATAACTGAAGATAATTGAATTATGCAAATTATGTCAGTCTCAGAAAGACAAATATGTTTTCTCTCATTTGTGGTTTCTAGATTTTACACAGATACATACAATTATAACTGTACATATGCCATAAAAGTACAAGTGAGACTAGGGGAACAAAAGGGGCTAATGGGATGGGAAGGATGAGACAGGGAAGAAAACAGGGGTTTGGGATAGAATATTCTCAAAGTACAGTTCTATGAAAATGCCCTTGAGCAACCTAGTATCATGCACAATGAAAACCAAACAGGGCAGAATAATAAAAAATCTATGTGAAGCCCAGATCCTAAGAGGCAGAAACAGAGTGTGACAGGAAGGTCCTGGTGACCTGGGATGGTGTGGCTGGGAAGGTGGAGAAAAATGGACAGATGAGGGGTGGTTTGACAGCTGATTCCCCAGAATGTGCTGATGGATTGTATTTAATGGTTGAGAGCAGAGAAACCTGAGATAGAATCCTGGTTTTACTTTCAACAAATAGCAGCTGATGCTCCCATGTGTCAAGGAGGAAATAAAATTATGTATGTAAACCATCCTCAGAGAGTGAATGACGTAGAGGTGGCTGGTTCCTGCATGTTTGCAGTCGGCAGGCTTTGTGTTGGTACCAGGAAAGGAACCAGACAGAGCTGCCAGAAAAGCGTGTCCCGGGAGTGAGAGGCTGCTCTACACTCCAGCTTTCTCAAAGCCCTTACGCACAGGATAGGTAAGATATCAAGTGGAACTGAAGGGTGCTCAGAAGAATTAAAAGGCAGCAGTGGCGAAGGGCATCCTAGAGCTAAGGCTCAGCAGTAAATATTAACGTCAATATTAAAACAGGGGTTTTGTTCACTATAAAACTATCAATTTTCAAACACATAGCCAATCTCACATAAATCTTGAGCTCCAAATGGGGAGTGCATGGTCACATAATCCTCATCCACAGTTCTAGGTCTTCTTCTGATGGAAGCCCTGCTTTGAGGGGCAGCAGGACAGTCATTCAGGGACAGATTAGATCAGAAATCTGATTTTCCAGTTCTGGTATGCTATGTTCTGGATAAAGCAATGTATAACATTTGCATCTTTTTCCATTCAATATTTACTCCAACACTGAGATGAATGATAACATCCATATTTTAGTAATAAACTGAGCCTCAGAGAGGTCAATTAATTCGCCCAAAGCCACAGTGCTTGAGTTCATGGTTTTACTTCCATTGAGTTCTCAGATTATCCTGTTTTATAAATGAATTTCCACTCTCCTAAACATAACAGAAGTTGAACAGACATTTGTTGAATAAACCAAAGTTAGCACTCAAGCCTGTGTTTAATCATGAAGTCACATCAACCTTTGGAAGTATGGTTGAAGAAATTCCTTCACCCCAAGTTTCTCTATGGAGTCAAAATGTACTGCTAGAAGTCCAACTCCAAAGGCTGATAAATATCTGAGGAGATGGACTGCCTTTATCTAACTATTGTGGTTGACACAGTTTCTAACTCACCAGGTGAGTCACCCAGGGATGTCAGAGTCATCTGAGAAAGGCAATAGGACTAACCAACTCCCAGAAATCACCTGGACATTGGCACCTGAGGTCTGTGTGTGTTTATATTTGGATCACATTTGGTAACACATTGAACTGATGGCTATTTGCAGCATTCCTAAACAAGGTGCCTTAATTATAGCTTCTTTAACTACAGTGAGAACTCAATATGAAAATAGAGAAAGAAACCAATATGTTTGCTCTGATCTGTGGTGAGCCTTGGAAATGGTCAAGAATGCCTGTGGCTAATTTGAGGAATCCCAGAAAGAATAATGTTTGTCGTTATTGGGAGAAACCTCCAAAGGAGGGATCACTAGCAACATCTGTAGCTTTATATTCCAAAGTTGGTGGCTCTGCCATCCATGAGGACACATGTCAGTACCTTGTCAGGCCAGTACTGGTGTGGGCCAGGAATCCTAGCTGGACACAGCTGTCTAGATGTAAAGGACATGTCTGGAAGGACTTGCAAGGTGAACTTTAAAATCAGACTTGTAGATGGTGCTGCCTTGTTTTGTAGATTGTTTACTGATTTCTTCTACCTCTTGAGGTGTACAGATCCAATTCTGGGCTTTTGAATGGGACTCTAATGGAATCTTCTATTTTTCCCAGATTTTTTGAAAGGTCATCTGTATTTATTTAATGGGGGGCTCTTCCCTTCCCTCTGCTACTGGGCTATACTTAAAAACTAGATAAATTTAGGAGGGAATCAAGCTTAAATAATGCTAATTAGCACACTTAACTGACTTTTAACTATTTCTACAAGATGAATTGGGGCAGGACATGGGTTTCTACTGCATCCTCTTGGGAATCAGATACTTTTAGGTTTCAACTGGAGATGATAAATCATTCCTCAGCCCTGGCTGCTTCTTGTCTTCAGCATTTTCCCCCAAGCAGAGTTGCTTTTGAGTTCTCCTGGGGCCTCTCCACTTGTCACTATGATTTGAATCCTAGGGAGGAGAAAAGCTTACCTGCAATGCCTGCCACTTCCATATAAGGGAATTCACTCTATCCTTCCAGCCAGCTCCGAAAGGCAGACAAGGCATCTATTGATACACTTAGATTACAAGTGGGCTCAGAGCAGAGAAATCAGAGCCATGTCGCCCAGTGGAGTAAAGGTCTGCATCAGGGATGGCATGCCCAGCTTATCTTCAAGGACACCCACCAACCGGCCTTATTTGATCAACAGCATGTGATTTTTAGGCAGCCCCCATGTGTACATGGAACTAATCAATATCCAGAGGGGACCTCTAGCTAATTTATTTTTTAAAAATTAATTATTGGCACTGGAGAGATGGTTCAGTGATTAAAATCACTTCCTGCTCTTCCAGAACACTCGAGTTTGCTTTCCAACAACCACATCAGGTGTCTTACAAATGCCTATAACTAACTCTAGCTCTGGGGGATGAGTGTCTTCTTTTGACCTCCACAGGCACCTATACACACTCGTGGTATACAGATATACAGACCTACATAGACAAAAATACAAATAAATAAATCCTTGAAGATTTATTTCATGTGTATGTGTTTTATATATATGCATATTCACATATGTGTGCAGGTGTATGCCTACATGTGGAGGCCAGAGGAGGCCATTTGGTGTCCTCTTATGTCTACTCCACTTTATCTCCTGTGTCAATCTCACTAGACTTGACTCTCATCAATGTGACTAGGCTGGCAACTAGCAAACCCCAGAGATCCTTTTGTTTCTGACCCCATTAAGCCTGGGGTTACAAAATCGAGAGGCCATGCCTTACTTTTTCCATGGGTGCTGGTGATTTGAGCTCAGATCCTCATGCTTACACAGCAGCTGCTCCTATCCATCGGAATCATCGCTCTAGACTCTACTTGATTCTTGGGTTTCATTTCCAAATGTACACATTGGGTCAAAACCTAGAGTCCTTCAAATGAACAGGTACTGATGGAGTGTGTGGGTGTGTGGGAGTGTGAATGAGAACTCTCCCGTAGGCTTATGTATTTGAACACTCGATCTCCAGTTGGTGGAGCTGTTTGGGGAAGTCATGGCATTAGTGTACAGGCTTGCTAGAGGAAGTACATCACCAGAGGCAGATTTTAAGGCTTTACAGCCTCAGGGTACTTCCTGTTCTCTAGCTCTCTGTTTCTTGTGTGTGGATGGCAATGGAATTAGGCAGCTTCCTGCTCCTGCTCCCATGCTGTGATGAACTTTTATCCCTCTGGAACTGTAAGCTAAAAGAAACCTTTTCTTCCTTAGTTGCTTTTGATCACAGAATTGTTGTTCCAGCAATGGAAAATGCAGTATAGCTATCTTGCAGCTCCTCATGGTGCAGAGAGATGGCAGAGACAGGCGCAGAGTTTGAAGCATACCCACCTGTGGAATCAGATGTAGATGGACCTCATTCATATCACAAGCCTCCTGAGTCTCTGTATGAGCCACACACACATTCAGAACCTCAAAACAGAGATAATGTAAATCTCAGCACCTTGAACAGGCTCAATTAGTCCTACAGGAGCCTTGAGAACACTATCTCTATGGTCTTTACACATCCTGTATGAAGTATGAAGGTAGACTACTGATGTCTCCATTTTATAGGAGAGTAAAATGAGACAGATAGGAGTGTTAAGCTGAGGTCATTGGCCAACAGGTGTGCATCTTTCACCCAGGTTTGCCTGGCTCCTGATACAACTTCTGTCATTCCTAATCATGGCCATAAGCTACTTGCCATGGTTTGAGCAAGAGCTCTGTCCCTCAGTTTGTGGCTGGAGCAGTATACCACTACAACTTGAGATTTGATCAGGCATTGGGATTGTTGTCATCTAGCCTCATCTTTGCCACATCCTGGCTCTGAGAATGTTTTATCCCTTTTCTGGGTCTCAGCTTCCTCATCTGTGAAAGGAACGGTCTATCATCTCTAAGGTCTTAGCTAGCTACAGTGATTTCTGATCCTGTGACTCTCTAGGTAGAAATGATCTTTCTTCTTTCTCTTATGAAGCAGGGGTCTCTTTCTCCCATTCTAATCACCCTTTTACTAACAGACAAGATTAAGGAAGGAGGGTTGACTTTGCACTAAAAGAGTAGCATTTTAATGGGCACTTGGGGGAGGGAAGGACTGCCATGGATTGATATCTTCTGCATCTCCTTCCCCACTGTAGAAGTCTTTCCTCAGTGAGGCTTTCCAAGCCTTCTTAGGGATGCCTCCTGCTCTGAGTGGTGCTTTGAGCTGGGGTTTGCTCTGGTAAGACTATTTCTGCTGTTGAGACTCTGGAAAATTCTGTCAACCATGTTCTACCTGGATGCCTGCACATTCTCCATTGGTCTAGAAACAGTTCCTGGATGCTCCAATTAGCATTTGCCAAGATGACTAGCTGCTTTCTTAGCTGGCTGCAGTAATGGGAGATTACCCATTATCCCAGGGATCCTGATCAGATACCTCAGGATGTCCCAGGAACCCTGAAAACATGACTTTGTTTATTTCATACTAAGAGAAAGTATGTGGCTTCTGTTCAGTGGGTCCCTGCTGAGCCAGCACCCTGACAGCAAGCCCCTCTCTGGGCCATGTCACTCTCCATTTCAGGTTCTGAGAAGGTGATCTGACAACTTAAATCGACTACTGAATTCTACTTTCCAAAACAGTCTCTGGCTTAAATCCATCTCCAAGTTATCCCTCCAATTTTTGCAAGTACATCTCCAAATCCATTTGTAAGCCAAGCATTCCATAACACACCAGGGAAACGATATTTGGCAAATATACTACTCTTTACCAAGTACATGCCAACGCTGCAGGAAAACACTAATTTACTGGACCAATGGAAAATGTGCAGGTATCCTGATAGAACAAGGTTGGCAGAATTTTCCTGAGTCCCAACAGCAGAAATAGTCGTACCAGAGCAGACCCCAGCTCAAAGTACCACTTTAGACTAGGAAGTGTTCCCAGGAAAGAGCTTTCCAAGCCCCACCGAGGACAGACTTCTATGCTGGGGAGGGAGATGCAGAAGACATCAATCCCCTTCTATTTCTATGAGTTTTATTGAGTAGTGGACTCTGAAATCTCAACCATCTTCTGGGGAGATATTGAAAAACCTGATACTAAAAACTGGTTCCTCTATTAAGAAAGACAGTGAGCTATGGCTCAGGGAACTTCTTTTCCTGTCGTGCAATCTGTTCAGGGAGATGTTCCTTTTTGGAAATCCCATGAAATATGGTTACACACACAACTTTGTACACAACTTCAGGTAGTACACAGACACTCTGCTTACATCCCAGTAACCATTTGACATGGCATAGAATTGAACCTCAAGTCATTCCTTGTGATTGATCTGAGGTTCAGCATCTCATACACACTGCTGTGTAGGAATTAGGCTTAAATGCCATGACACCAAGTAAGGGTCTGATGTCTGTTTAATGGTGCCTAGTACCTGGGGAGCCAGGAAATCACAAATAAATAACTAAGCAAAGGGCAGGTGGTAGGCATCTGCTAGTCTCTAGATTAGCATCTGTGCCAAGTGGGTACAATTTCACAGCAGGTTTTGTGAGCTCTTTCATCAGCCTCAATAGTGACCTTTTTTGCTATACTCTTGATTGCCCAGGGAGGCCACTGAGATGACTTGTAAATGTTAATGGCTCACCAGTTTCCCTCTGGCTGGCTATAAGCAGAGACTGAGAATCCAGTACTTCCCCTTCTGCTTTTTTTTTTTATGCTAAAGCTAAATCTTCTGCCCCTGTTTGGTCCTGGAGGGTACAGCTCATACTGCTGCATAGACTGCATCTTGGTTTAATGTAGGGTGCTTTCCATGAGAGAGAAATCCCTCCATCTCTGAGTTCCTTGAGGGATTTATGCCTTGCTATTCAAACTACAGACTGAGGACAGCAACCTATAGCATGGATTCTTATTAGAAATGCAGAGATTGGGGCTTGAGAGATAGTTCAATCATTGGATGCTTACCCAGCACACACGAGGACATGAGCTTGCTCTCTAGAACGCATGTTAGTTTGAAAAAGCCAAGTGTAGTAGTGCTTACTTGTAATCCAAGTGTTGGGACATGGAGACAGATAGATCCCTGGGATTTGCTAGCCAGCTAGTCTAGATAAATCAGTAAGCTCCAGCCAATGAGAGACTGTCTCAAAGAAAGGAAGAACAAAGAAAGAAGAAGAAAGAAAGAAAGAAAGAAAGGAAGGAAGAAAGGAAGGAAGGAAGAAAGAAGAAAGAAAGAAATGGTCGATGGAGAACCGGTGCTGAGTCTCTGTGATACCTATTGAGTCAGGAGATGCATTTTAAGAATCCTAAGGTGATTATATATATATATATATATGTATATATGTGTGTATATATGTATACATATGTATATATGTATATGTATATATGTATATATGTGTGCATATATGTATATATGTGTATATATGTATGTATATGTATATATGTATGTATATGTATATATATGTATGAAAGATTAGGCCCAGCTGGAGAGCATTGCTCTCATAATCGAAGCTCTTCATTCTGTTTTCCAGGAGCTTTCCAGAACTTCAAATGCCCCAAGGGGAAAAACAGCCCTAGAAATAATGTATAGGACTGAGTATAAGCCTGTCCTGTTTTCTTCTGGCTTTCAGGTAGTGCTGTGGTGGATACAAGGTTGTCTCTCTATGTGCTTTCCCTGTAGCACTGGCTTCCTTCCTACAATCCATCTCACTTCTACTTACCTGGGTAATTTATGTTTAGGAAATCTCAGTAAAGCCTAGTTTCCATAACCCTGTGTAAATTCCTTCTAGGTGACAAGATTCACATCTGTAAAATGGGAATAACGGTAAATCATCCTCTTAGAACTGTTATGAAGAAGTAGGATTATATCTGTAGGATATTTAATTCAATATGTGTTCTCCATGACCAATAATAAATAACAAGTACATGGCTCTGACCTTTCTGCTCTTAGTGTAATTTCCTACTACCTTCCCAAAGGTAAAATCAAGGTTGTCACCTGACTGTCTATCAGGTACTAAGTTCATGAAACATTTGTGGAGGAGTGCTCTGTCTTTCCCTTAGCCAGCAAGGTGAGCCAGTCAATATTTCCCTTCCTGATTTGACTCAATAATCATAGGAGTTCTGCTAGATACTTTTCTTTGTCATCAATTTGCTGCTGATGGTCCAAAGGCTTTGGGCCCGTTGAAAATTTGCCCATGTCACATGGTTTATCTGAGACCTCTTTTCCCACTGCCCGTAGGTTTTACATTACCACTTGCTCTTAGAGTCACTTCATCTTAAATCTATAGTGTTTCTGGGTTAAGAGACATGCTAGCTTGTTTTATGGGTGGGGAAGAGGAGATGCCTATTGTGTCCTTTGATCACTGAGCACTGACCAGCAGCTTGCAGAGAAATACCTTTTCAGTCTCTTTGAGTTTAGCTTGTTAACTACAAACCCATCCCTCTGTCCTCTAGCCTTTGACATACTGCTTTCTTTGTTCAGAGTCTTTCTGCCAATTGCCATGATATTTATTCCCTCTTTTATCATATCAGCTCACTCTTTTTTACTTAAACAAATGTATTTTAAAATGAAACAGAGCCCTACTGGAAATCCAGTATTGCTTTCCATTAATAGAAGGTAAAAATAAGATTACAAAAACACAGTGAAACTAAAGCAATATTCTTCTATCTAGCCAGGCAGTATTGCCCCCGGGGTCTCTGGGCCTGGGCCTTTCTCTTCCTTCACCATGAGAACAGTGAGTAATGGTTAGTGCCAGAGTCTCTGACATCAAAGAAATGAGCAAGAAAGAAATGAAAAGGAAATGCACTCACCACCCCATGATTGGATGCTTTTTAGTGCTCTTTGAGAATCAATAAAATCATTTCATAACCTCCCCAGGGCCTTCATTCCCTGGGAAGCAACATTGAATATACACTAAGCCTTTAGCTGCAATTGAATTGGACGGGCATGTCTTGATTGCTCAGCTAGTCTATACAGCACAGGAGGAATGGTGTGTGCACTCCGGAGCAAGCTGCCTGGGTTTGTAGCTCTGCTAAGACACTTGCCAACCGTCGACCTGGGGAAGACATTGTAGCAGTTATCTTCTCATCCGTTAAAAGTACCTTGTATTTTTGCCTAAGGATAGACAATTACAAGAGACATAGAGCAGGGCCTGGCATAGCAAGTGGCTTGGAAGTGCTAGCCATACTGCAGCTGCTACTGCAGCTTTGTTGATGTGCTCAAATGAGGACAGCATGGCAGTTCCTGCCTCTAATTCCTGTAATAATTCACCCACATGAGGAGCACTGGCCAGGTCTGATCCTTTTTGAGATCATAGACTAAGCAGTCGCTGTAGCTTGAGTGCCAAGAGGAAGAACAAAGGAGCCGGAAGAGAAAGGCTCCAAAGAGTTGGGGGTCACTTTTCTAGAGGAGGCTGGCATTGGCTTGGCTCCTCTGTATACCAAGTGTTTTAGAATGCCTTTGGAATACTTTTCCCCATAAACTCAGTTGGTGCTATTCTCCAAATAGTTCCTGCTTTCCGCATTCAGTGACAAGAGTATGTCATACCTTCCCTGAGAAATTAGGTGCATCTGGGTGGTTTTCTGTGTTCTATGACATGTGAGCAAAAAAAGATAGCCTGTGACAAAGAAACTTTCAGAGCTCAGGGTGACTTACCACCCTTTGTTTTTCTGCATCAGTAATCAAGAAAATGTAGAGTTCCTGTCAGTATGACATGGGCAAGAATCCTCAGATTATGAAAATCAGAAAGCATGGTAGATAGGGATGTAAAGTGTTGTTTCAAGCCACTGACACCTAGCAAAGCACACCCCATCAAGTCTGAAACAAATCCATATATATATATATATATATATATATATATATATATATATATATATGCCTGAACTCTTGTCTCTAGTAACTCTTCTCTCATTGAAGTTCAACGATTCAGGTAAGGTGGGCAGGCAGTAGCCCTAAATCACTCTGGCTCATTACCTCTCCCCTCACTCAGTAATGAAAGCAAGGAAACTTTGGAGTGAGATTCCTCCTCAGTTACCAGCTTTGTGCAGAATGCGAACAACTGTTTCATCTCTGAGTTTGTCTCTCAGACTTGTTGCATTTCAGGGAAAGAATGAAATCCAAATGGTTGACTTGGATCTCTGCTTGATCTTTGAATAAGCTCTGTGTTATCTCTTTGCCTAGCCTATGCTGGAATGATTCTGGAGACAACACACAGACTACCCCATCATGAGTGCATCTATAGCTGGGTTATCTGTGATTCCCACTGTGCTACTGGGTTAGGAGAAAATTTTGACTGAAGGGCTTGACTCACCTGAAGATGATCCTCACTTTGCAAAGTGGTCATAAAGTTAATTTATTACGTTTGCAAAAATCAAAGGGGAGCTGGTAACTACTGCACTGGAATAGTAGATGCAAAGTGAGATTATCTTGGACAGTCTAAAAACTTATAGTAACTTGTGTTGGGTTCCATGGCCACCAAAAATGTCAAACTTCATGGGCAAGATTGTGTCCTGTCTTTGGTAATTATCCTTAACTTTATGTCTGCTCCTTTATTCTACACGTAACCTGTTGGCAGCCATTCTTTATTGGACTTTCTTCACTTTATAGTTAATACCCTTATGAGAATTTTGGACCTGGAGCCATTTCAGGGAGGAAGCATGCACATGTTGTGGCCAAAATTTCAAGCAAATTTCCTCTATAAGTGCTTCATATTCCTACCTACTATCTTAATCAGATGCATATTTAATACCCTGTGATAGAGACAAAGATGTGAGCTGCTCAGCCCCACCTGGGACTGCTGAATGCTGCCCAGTACAGTGGCTGTGGGAGTCCTGGAGTGCTAAGAGCTCCTCTCTCTCTGCTGGTTCCCTAGGACTCTGGGGAAACTTACTCTGAAGGTAATAGAAGGAGAGGCAAGGTTTATTAAGTTTCCTTCTCAGGCTGCGTGCGTTTCTGCCCTTGGCACAGGCTCATTTGCATGGTTGATTTATAGGCTTAATTCAGACACCTCTGTTGTTTCACATAAGCCACTACCTTAGTTCATCTTCAGATTATTCTGTTAGCAGTTCATGCAGTACTATGTGGAATTCAGTGAAACAGGGGGCCTCTAGCAGAAGATTTACATATCCACTGGGACAAAGGAATACAGAAAGTAGAGAGTGGAAAATGAGCAAGTGCGGAAGTTTCTGCACACTTGACTCCCACCCCATGGAAGCTGTCAATCACACGTGACTCAAGTGCCTCCAGCTTAAGACATCTTTTAAAAATATTTTATTTGTTATTTTAATTTTATATATATGAGTGTACTGCCTGCATGTATCTAAAGGCACTCATGTCTTGCAATGCCTTGAAGAGGTCAGAAGATGGTGTCTGGTTTCCTGGAACTCAAATTAAGGATGGCTATTAGCTGTCATGTGGGTTCTGGGAATCAAACCCAGGTCCTCTTCAAGAAGAGCCAGTGCTCTTAACTGCTGAGCCATCTCTCCAGTCCCCATGGAATCTTTTTTAATAAAAAGATTTATATTATTTTTAATTTGTGTATGTGTGGGAATATGTGTGTAGGTGTCAAATCCCCTGGAGTTGGAGTTACAGGTGGCTGTGAGGGATCCACATGCTGGGAAGTGAACAGGAGTTCACTGTAAGAGCAGCAAGCCTCTTAACTGCTGAGCCACTGCTCCAGTCCCAAGAAATCTTTGATAATCATGCTTTGCTTTTACATTGTTGCTACATGAAAGAGAACTTTCTCTGGAACTTGTCTTTTCTGCCCTTTGTTCTTTCCTAAAGACAGTTAAAATTTACTGAACATGTACTAAATGCCAAGGACTGAGTTAACTGTAGAGATTATATTAGTGCAAAATGCAAGTTTGTTCTGGCCTTAGGGGAAGTTATACTTTTGGCAAACAATACAGACATTGAGAAAGAATTACACATTCTCTTAATTAATTATGTAGTCTAAGCATATTCTTTGTCAAGTAAAAAATTTAAATATTGTCTACTCAAAAGCACTGGAGAGAGTCTCAGGTTACCAGGACTTGAGGGGCGAAGAATTTAGCAATAAGGGATGTAAGGGGAGCTGAAGACAGATTTTTCCCTTGAGCCATTTTTTTCATTTCTTAAACTGTAGAGAAGGAGAGAGGACAAAGAAGAGGAAAATAACATGAGAGTGTAATTTGTTTAAGGAACAGGGCAGAATGTGGCTACAAGACTAAGTGGCACTTTTAAAAGTTAGGTACTTATGGGAGGGAGAAAATTTTGAAGTTGAAATCTGTAAGTATGAAGGATCCTGGAAAACACACAAGACTTTCAGGAAGAAGTCTTTCAGAGATATAATATAAAGGTGAGTTTCTACCAGAAGTCAACCAAGCCTTGGAAGGGCTGAACATGAGCCTCACAGGGGTGAAACCTTTATATCATGGGCTCTTCTGCTATGTGACAGGAAGATGAGGTGTAGACATTCTCAATTACTGAATGGCAAGGAATTTTGATATAAAATTTCCATTTAGAATTTAAAAGGGGATAAACCATGTGGCATTAAAAAAAGAGCTATATGGAGCACGTCACCCAGTTCAGCATTCGTGGTTTGACTCAGAAAAGGTCAGAAAGGAGGAGAAGGCGAGATCCATCACTATAGGGAATGAAAAAGACTATCGAAAGTGATGAGCAGCCTCAAGCTGTGGGCTCAAGAACTGGTATGAACCCAAGTCGGGCAGACTGAAATGAAAGCACAAAAAGGCACAGAAAGTAAAGCTGCTGACAAGCTGAGGAAAGAGAAAATATGAAAATAAAGAAAAATCCTGGCTCGGCAACACAGATCACAAAGTCCAGCCCCTTGAAAGGCTGAGGCACGAGAATGCCAAATTCACAGTCATCATAGACTCAGCGTTGAGTGCAAAGACAGCCTGGGCAATTAGTGAGGCCCCATCTCAAATTTAGAAATTAAAAACAAAAAGAAGGATAGGACTATATCAGCAGAGGGATGGCCTGGCATGTGTGAAGCCCTAAGTTCAATCCCTAGCACTGATTAAAAAAAAAAGTAAGGGGAAAAAATATTTGAAGGGGTTCAAACAATCAGAATGACTTTCGGTGTCTCAACAGAAACAGTGGAAAGCAGATAAATGAAGCATTTCCAAAGTACTTAGGGAAAATAATTCCATACCCAGCAAAAGTATCATTGCACATTGAGTGAAATATTAAACCATTACAGCTGGGCATGCGGTGGCTCATGCCTGTAATCCTAGCACTCAGGTGACAGAGGCAGGCAGAACTCTGTGATATTCAGGCCAAAGTGGTCTACATAGTGAGTTCAAGGTCAGCTGGGGCTACAGACAGACCCAGCCTCAAAAAACCCAAAGTAATAAATAAATAAATAAATAAATAATAACAAAATCATTACAATCATAAAGAAGCATTAAACATCATTCCAGCATCCTCAAATGTGCTAACGAAAATATGCAGTCTACACATATACAGGCTGTTAATTAAAATAATAATAATGTATCACTGGTAGATACAGAAATAGGTAAACTTTTGTATAAGGATGAAGACTGTATCTGTAAGGTATAGAGACAGAAACAATCATCAGTAAAATGCCACGGAGGGATGAAGAGTTGGAACAGAGATTTTACAGCAGTGCAGGCATGCAGTGTGCTATTGGTGTAGAAAGTATAACACATATCTTTAATTGTAATGAATCAATGTTGCTTCATCAGTTGCAACAAAACAAATCATATTTAAAAAGTGGTAAAACTAGAGGCCTGGGTTGGGTTCCATTCCCAGCACCCGTATGGTGGCTATGGCAATCCATAACTCCAACTCCAGAGGATCCAATGCCATCTTCTGACCTCCACAGGCATTATATATACAAGTACACTTACATACATGTGGGCAAAACACACACCAAATAAATAGATAAACAGACAAACAAACTTTTAAAAATAGAAAAATCAATATATATATGAGGGAAAGATTATCTGAGAATTCTCTGAACTATCTTCCTAATTTTCTATAAATATATAAATTAAATAGACACATTGATTGGAAAATTGCAAGAAAAAATTAAAGGACAAAACAGACAGGAGCTGAGGTAGCTCAGTTGGTAAAGTCCTTGGCTTACAAGCACAAGAACCTCAGCTTGATCACTAGAACCCGTATGAAAAAGCCAGGCATGACCATGTGCACTTGCAGTCCCAGCAGTAGAGAGGAGACAGGCTCACTGATGAGTGAGCCAAGCCTATCAGGCAATCTTCAAGTCAGTGAGAGACCCTGTCTCAAAATAAAAAAGAAAAAGGTAGATGATGCTGATGTCTCCATGCACATGCATACATGTGGACCTGCCCATATATGAGCACATTGTGCATATACACATTCATAAAAAAAACAGTGCGTAATCACAGAGGAACATGTTAAAGTATCTTTCAGTAAATGATAACAATCAGATCAAAGTGCTCAGTAATAACACTGAAGATGTGAAAAAATATAATTCAAGGGTCTAGAGAGATGGTTCAACAGTTAAGAGCACCGGCTGCTGGGTTTGAGTCCCAGCACCCACATGGAGGCTAACTCCAGTTCCAGGGGAATCCAACACCTTCTTCAGACCTTGTGGGTATTGTAAGACATGGGTAAACTTATACAATGTAGGCAATACACTCATACACATAAAACAAAAATAATAACAAAAAAGAATACAATTCAAAAATTGATCTAACCAACATATGGACAAATAGCAGAATATAGATTATATTTATTGTATACAGAAAAACATTTAAAACATTCTAAAAGCTTGGTACAATAATAAACGAAGATTCTGAATAGATGCACATCATTGGAAGGATGGATCTAAGCCAAGAGCTTTTGTGTAAAGAATCCTGAAGGCTGGGGTGTCTTTTTTGGTAAAGCCTCAAATCCTCAAGACAAAAGCAGCAACTCAAAGGAAGGTTTGTCCTGCCTGGCACTGTTTCTTGTTATACACATGGACTCATGTAGAGATAGTGTATGTGTAAGTTGTCAGTTTGTTAGATTAATATAATTCCCTCTGGTGTTTTACACTAGCTAGACAATATTTACTTCTCCTCTCTCTCTCCCTGTTGAACACTTCCTTCATGCCTTCCCCATCTAAAGTATCCCCATTTTCCTCACTTCTTCCTGGATAATACCGGTCTCCTAGGGCCCCATCTCTCTTGGAGGAAACTCAGGTGTGGTACTATAATTACAGCCAAATACACATGAATGAAGAGATGAAAAATTTTAGAGAAATCTTCAAGGTTGTCACATCCCTAGACCAATGTAACTTCTTACTAAGTGCAAAATATGTATCCTTATATTTACAGTCAAGTATCCAAGTCACCATTCATCAAAGAAGCATCTTGTGCACCAAAGAGAGACTACTACAGAGTACCACAACTTGTCACACACAGGCATTCTCTGTGGATTGCCCAAGCATATGTGGCATTTCTACAATGCAGCCTCTACACCTAAAGCTCAGGCAACATAGAACAAGGGGTAAAGAGGAAACTGAGTCTCTGAACTCTCATTAATGTAGCTCACTCATGCAATAGAGGGCCAGGAACTCAAAAGGTCACAAATGGCCAAAGCATCGAGAATAGGAGTCTGCAGAGTTTGGGTCCCTGGCAGGACTCCTATATTAAGCTTCACTCACCCAGGGCTCAGGAATATTGTGGACGAGGGGCAGAAAGATTGTAAGAGCCAGGGAGAAGGTACATGGAAATAGAATCTTTTAAGCTCCTGGCACCCCACTCATATGAACCTACAGCAATGGTGTCATCATTCTCAAGACCCATGCAAACAGACAAAAACTCAGCTTGGAACTCTGGAAATGGGCAGCAGACCCCAGTATTTGCTGAAGGAATGTTGGTAGTGATTACCATTGGATGAGGAAGAGCTGATCCTAAACTGAGGGACTCTGGATAAACTGACTAGATCTCAGTGGATAAACTTGCAGCGAGGAACATCTGGGGACACTAACTTGACACAATAGGCCTTAATACAGATGAAAGAATGTATGGATTCCAGCTGGGGGACTATGGAGGAGTGCCACTGGGAAAGGGGTTATAACATGATCAAGATTGATTAAGATATTCTGTATGAAATACACAAAGATTCAATAAAAAAAGCAATCAGGAAGGGTTTTCCCTTAAGAGAACTGACTTTCCTTCCTTTAGAAGCCTTCAGCTGCCTGGAGCTCCACTATGGGTGGACATTGTGAGCCCTTTTCCCGTTCATACTGGGATGTTGACCAGAGTGGTCTTGCAGGGGTCTTGTGCAGGCAACCATAGCTGTTGAAAGCTCACAAATGCAACATCCCTGTCATGTCCAGAACACTATTTCATAGCAGTTCTCCAGTCCTGTGGTGCTTGCAGTCTTTCTGCCCCCTCTTCCACAGTGTTTCCTAAGCCTTGGGTGCACAGGTTGTGTTTTAGATGTCCCATTTGGGGATGAACACTCTACAGTCACTTCTTCTCTGCACTTTGACCAGCTGTGATTCTCTGTAATAACCTCTGTCTACTGCAAAAAGAAACTTCCTAAATGAGGGGTGACAGCTGCACTAATCTATGTGTATACATGTGTTTAAGGCCAACCACTGGGACTGGACGACCCATCAGGGAGCTCCTTCTTGGGAAAACTGATTCTACTAAAAATAGTCATCAGAGTTTCCTGACACTCCTCATTGAGAGGACCTTGTGAAATTCTCCCATCCATGTTGACATGTCAACTGCTGCTGTCATGAGCAGGAGAGAGGCACATGCGAGGAGTTGGAGTGGGGATGGAGGATAGAAATGGTGTAGAAACAGTGTTCATGTGTGAAATTCTCAAAACTTTTAATTATATTTTTAAAACTCTATGTATAAACGCAAGTATTTAGAGATCAGTTGACCACTGTATCATTTTAGCAAAATGGCAGTTATAGGTTGTCCTTTAGGATCTATGGCCTCTCCAGCCACAAGCTCTTGGATAGTTAGGTTTGCAGTTCCCGCCTATTGAATACATTTTAAACTCTATCAGACAGCTGATATTAGTGCTATTATTGAACTACTGAGTATATCTTGAATGGCGGGTCATTATTGTAGTGTATAGGATTTATAGCTGGAAAAGATTGTTGATAATTTTTCTCCCTCAAAGCCTGCATAGCATTTTCTGACACTATGAGTTAGGTTGCCTGTGCTCCAGTGGTCAGTCTTACACACATGTGCATATGGGTAACATTAATCAGATTTAGTAAGTCAGAACACAAAATCTATTTGTTGTTCAGAGAGTGTAATTATAAATAACAACACCCTGCCTTCTTAGTCAGAAGGAGATAAGCATGCCTTCCCACCGCTTCTGTGCAACAAGGCATCAAAGGCCAATGGGTAAAATCCCAAAGAATCTATCGGAAAATGAATTGTCAAATTCAGTAAGTGCTAAGCTAACATAAAAGTCCGCAGAAATTTTACCTACAAACACAAAATCAATGAACAATAAAATGACATTTATGATGTCATTAAAAGCATCAAATATTGAGAACTATCTGTAGTTCCAGGGGCCTTTCCCATGACAGCTCTTGGTCTCCTGAGCAGTGACAGATTGTGAGAAATCCCACCATGCTTTTCTGAGTTCAGGCTTAGCACCTTTCCTCGCTGTTTCACGCAGGTTCAAAATCTTCTAATATATTCAGTGAAACATGTCATGAGTTTGATGGCATTCCACGGAAGTTATTCTATCCCTGTGAATTTCTTCGAACACGGAATTAACATAGTGAACTACTGTTACACAGAGAAATGTGGGGTTGGGTTCTTGTGTTGCCAGCTCCATTCTATGCACATGTCCCAGCATTAGCAAAGTCCATGTTCTTAGCCCATCACCTATAACCAGAATCTGCCAAGGTCCTGAGGCAGTTAACACTAGCTCACCTCTGCAATGCTTTGCCTCAGAGAATTTCACTCTGTGAGTCCTGCTTGCTTTGCAGTTTTCTGTTGCCTTTAAAGGTATGATTTTTGAAGCCTATCAAGTTTTTTTCTTATTTTCCTTGGAAATGTTTGTTTGCATTCTATTCTACCAGGAAATGAGAGAGTGGGCAATAGCTGGCAGGTGGAACGAAGAGAGTGTGCCTTGATCTGGGAGTTAGAGTTACATAATATATTCATAGCAAAAAACCCATTCTGCTGTGTACTTAAGTTCATGTTCAGAAAAGTATATTTCTAATAGAATATGTACTTTTCAAAAAGAAGAAAGACACCACAGGAAAGAACATCATAAACTTATGTGTTAAATACAACTTTGACAAAACTCAATGGAAAAAAAACAGCTTTTAAGAAGAGGAATTGAGTCCTTCCCTCAATTTCTCTGTCCTTGGATTTAGACATTTCCTGTCCTTTCTTGGAGAAGTGGTACGCCTCTTAATGTGAAGCGTGTTGCAACTCAGTTCTCTCTCTCTCTCTCTCTCTCTCTCTTTTCTTTCTCTTTCTTTTTCTCCTGTTTACTTTTTGAAGGGATACAGTTCATCATGGAAGGAAAGCCACTGAAGTAGGCAGTCCAATGGCTGTGGAGTGGGCAGCTAAGACTACTTACCTCTTCACATCACAGTGTGAATAGAAGAAGCATTGCATGAACAGGAAGAAGCACTGCACAAACAGGAAGTGGGACTGGCTTATGCAACCTCAAGCCTTAAGCCACAGTGATACATTTCCTCCAACCAGAGTCTACCTCCTATAGAGTACTCACATTCTAAAACGGTGCAACCAGCTGGAGACCAAGTGTCCCAATACATGAGCCTATGGGAGATTGTTTACGCTCAAACCACATCTAACGAAGTCAGTTAGCTACTTCATGGTGTTTCTAAAACCTCTGACAGATGGAATGATGATCCAGACATTGGAATCCTGATCTCTCGTGTTCCAAGTCTTCTCTGTGCTCATCTACTGCATGCTGTGTGACAGGTGTTCTCACAGAAAGTTTTAAATAATAGTGCTAACTGATGACTTCAACTTCTAAATAAGTATCTTTGGGCAAGTTATATTCTCAGGACAGATTTTCCTGCTCTGTAAAATAGAGTTAGGGTTGATAGGATTAAGTTTAGAGCTACTTAGTTAATTTGTAAGCTGATATTAAATATGTTTAGGTAAAAGCAGCCTAAACAAGTTAAGAATTTAACAGATATGCACTTCGTTTTAAGGAGATGCACTAATGATGGTTAAGCCCCCTCTTCAGCCTCCAAGGACAAGGATCAGCTATTCCATAGGGACCTTGACTGGACTCATTGAAAAATGAAGGCCTTACTGCACACCAGCCTCAAGGTCGCCGTTGGAAGGCATATAATTTCCTCAGGCCTGCCTTTCCTGCTAACTATTCTGAAAATATACTCACATTCTGTCAGCAAGCCTACTTTCTAAATCAAAATTGTAGCCATTTTTCATCCTTAATAGAATCTGCTTCCTGTATCCTCACTTGTGTGTCAGAATTGAGAACATCTTAATTCTAGAATTTAAAGAATGAGAACACAAGAAGCACAGGCCTCCTTTGCCCATCTCCCAGACAACCATTGATCCCTAGTAAGAAAATGACCTCTCTTTATCCACCAAGGTACACGTCTTAGACTGCCTGACTTGCTGGATTTACACATCTCAACTACATATCAGGGATCCTTGAATGAAGTAGGGCTGAGAGAGTTTACCTCATTTGTTCAAGAATACACTGTAAATGCCAGGGTCAGTATTTGATTCCAAGTCTATCTAGTATCAAAATCTGAGACATTTTCATATGCATTCATTAAATAATTACCCTTACACCTAAAGTCAGTCATCACACACAGACACAGGCAGATACAGACACAGACACAGACATACACACTCACACACACACCCCTCTGTAGCTCATGCTTGCACCTCTTCTGTATCTTCTGCTCTATGTGAGGAGGTACCTTCCTGCTACATTAGCTTCCATTCTCCCTATCCAAAGACTCCATCTCCCACAGCCCTACTCCATGCTCAAGGCAGTATTTATAAATTAGGCTTTTATCTCTGTAGATAAGGAAGGTGTTTTGTTATCCATAACCCAGAATGAGGCTCTCCTCAGATCAGTGGACTTCTTCAAAATCAGTTATGGTGTCATCATAGAATGACTAAATGACTGGACTTCATGGGTACAGACCATGCCATTTACTTTTTCTGGATCCACATATAGTCAAACCCCTATAATCAGGGAAATAAACCCAGAGAACATCTAGGTTCTGAAATGAGGTGTTTGTTTAATTCCCGGAAGTTGAGGTCTCATGGGATCTCCTTCCAGCAGTGTTCTTAGGTGTATGTGACTTATGAATTTGCCTAGCCAACTTTCTTAACTGTATCATGAGAGATCAAGCAGGGCAGTTTTCTAAATCTTTACATCCCTGTCCATGGTGTCCAGCCAATCGTTCAGGACTCTGATGCTTCCCAACCATATCTACATACTAGGGGACAGGCCACCACATACCAGTGGCATACAACTTTCTCACCAGCTCTCTCTACAGGAGAGCAAAACTTTTCTTCTTCCATTCTCTGACAGTGCAGAGTTTAAAGGTTGATAAAGTCAGCTTTTCCCCACTGTTTTTATTTACAAAGAAATAAATTAGTCTATGCAAAGAAAATAAAGTCCATCACCATAAAACATCTCTGATAAAATGACACTACATATTTTGTACGTTTATTTATTTTTGAGACAGGGTCTCCTGTAGCCTTAGCTGGTCTGGAACTTTCTGTGTAGATCAGGCTAGCCTTGATCTCATAGAGATCTGCCTGCCTCTGCCTCCTGAGTGCTGGGGTTAAAAGCCTGGGCCACCATGCCTGGCTGCTTTTTATTTATTTTTAATTTAATGTGTGTGTGTGTGTGTGTGTGTGTGTGTGTGTGCGTGCACACGCATGCGTGTAAGCATGCACATGTGGAAGGCAGAGGACAGCCTGTGGGAGGTGGTTCTCTCCTTCCTGGGGATCAAACTCATGGCATCAGCTTGTAGCGAGTATTTTTTTAACTCTTGAAACAACATGCTAACCCTATAAATTAATAAAAATAAGGTCATTCAGTGTCCCATTTCTACTGCTTTCCTTTAAAGAGCTCTTATGGGCTAGACTGAGTCAATTACTTAAATGTTTGGGGTTTACTGTAGAGGAGACTGATGGTCAGAGGCAACCCTTAAGTGTCCTTGTAGCTGTAGTTCTCAAGGTGAAGGGTCTTTCTGGAATCTTCAGGCCATATTTGTCTCAGCAGAGGATCATCCACCTGACCAGGTAAATGAGTTGTAAACATCAGGAAGATATGTGAATGTCTTTTTAAAATTATGATTTTGTTTTATATGTATGAGTGTATTACCTGCATATATGTTAGTATATCTGTGTTGTGCAATACTTACCGAGGTCAGAAGAGATTGTCAAACCCCCTAGAACTGGAGTTACAGATGGTTGTAGCTATGTGGATGCTGGGAATTGAACCCAGTTCCTCTGCAAGAGCACAGCCAGGGCTCTTAACCATTGAACCATCTCTCTAGCCTGCAAATGTGTTTTGAATACATCTGACCATTTCAAGTGCTTTTGGATCACGCTGGGAATCAAAATGAAAAGGAACACAATACATCAAAACGTATGTAAGAATATGTGTTAGAAAAGAGATCCTGGCTCTCAGATCTGGTGAGGCTCAGATAGAACAGAGGCTGGGAATATTTTCATATCCCTGAACAAACTAATACCATCAAACAACAAAACCAAAACCGAAATGCTGCTGCTGCTTCCTGATTTTCTGTCCTTGTTCCAATCCCTTTCTCATGTATCCTGCAGAGAAGTGACTGTATGAGAAGCCAGCAGAACATTCCAGTCAATGTAGGGTAAGCTCTGTGAGAGGAAGGCCAGGCCCCAGGGGAGTTGTTCGTCCTTGCTGGTTGACCCAGTGCCCTTGGGCAGGACATAGCTGACATAACTATTGAGTTTGCTTTTATTGAATCACTCTGAGAACATACTAGTATTTTGTCAACAGGCCTGTTCAAAGCCAAAACTATAGCCATTTCTCACCCTTAATAAAACTTCCTTTCTGTTTCTCCCCTCTGTTTCATAATTATAAACATCTTAATTCTAGAGAATTTCAAGAATATGGGAAAACAGGAAGTACTGTATGTCCTCCACACTCTAGGAATAATTGCTCCCTAAAAGCGAAAGAGACTTCTGTTTTATCCAACGGGTATAAAGTTTCGATTGTCCTGAGACCCAGCAGAAATGGATGAGAGACTCTGGCAGAGGAGTTAACAGTACCAATTTATTAAGGGCACTGGGCTAGCCTCCAAACTCAGGAGTGGAGGAGCTAGTGGCTCCTTGCTTTTTTTGTGGGCTTTTTAAAGGAAGGGAAGCCGAATGATATGTATGGATCCAGTGGATGTTGGGGGAATCAGTTAACACCTGGTTTCAGGAAGCTTATCTTATCAGTATTAAGGAGATGCAGTCAGTGGCCTTTCACAGATGCTTGTGAATTCTGGAAGTTAAGCTGGAGTTGCCAAGGTGTCTATTAATCCCCCTGAGTCCTGGAACTGCTGGGGGGTTTCTCTTTAGTCACATCTTACACTGGGTACAGGGACTTCGTTCTCCTTGTCTCCCTTTATAGTGTATGAGTTACTGTTCTGTTGTGATAGGGCACTATGACCAAGGGAACCTGAAAAGGAAGAGTTTGACTTATGATTCCGTAATGTTAGGAAGGCGTGGTGGCAGACCTGGCAGGAGGAGAAAGTGAGTGACAGCATCTTCAAGCAGGCACAGGAAGCTAAGAGTGACTGAAAATCTGACAGCCTAAGAATGCCCAAAGCTTGTCCCCAGGGACATGCTTCCTCCAGCAAGACTGCACCTCCTAAAACCCAAAACAGCTCCAGACCTGGGAACAAATGTCTAAATGCCCGGAACCTCGGGGTGGGTGTGGGGGCATTCTCCTACAAACCACTTAGCACAATAAGCTACAAGTCAGGAGTTATCCCTTTGTGATGCTGAAAGGAATGTTCTCCTTTGTTCAAGTTGAAACTATAAACATCAGAGTCATTATTTGACCTAGCCCTCTTTGGTATTAAAATTCATCTGCTTTCCTGTGCAGATTTTCTGGGGCTCCTAATGGCACCATGTTTTCTGTTGAATTGGAACTCTAGTCCACATTTAGGGACTCACTATTCCTCTACTATAGCTTGATTGTATACTCCAAATTTCCTGTGCTGGAAACTTGATCCCCAAGTTTCTATGTTAATGATACTTGGAGATGAGGCATTTAAGAAATGATTGACAGAGAACTCTGCGTTCTGAATGGATTAGTCCATTAAATTAATAGTTCATGGGTTATCTAGAGAGTGGGGTTGAAGGCCAGAGTCAGTATCTTTTAAGGATGGGGCTCTTGGTAGGTTAATCAAGCTCCAGTGGATGGAGTCACACTGAAGGACATTTGTGAACTCTAATTATACTTTATAGGCTTTATTATGTATATATTGTGTCTTTTTAATTTAATTATTTATATATATTATATTATACATATAAGACCTATAATGTACATTATATATAGTAATATATAGTATATATGCTATATATAAAATAGAGTATATTAAATTGAGTGGTGACTATAACAGGAGGTACAAATTGGGGGAGATCTAAATACCATCAAAGTATATTTTATGAAAATTGCAAAAATTTAATTTTAAAAAGTGGGTTTGCTACTAAAGTTAGTTTGACTGCGAGTTTACGCCATAGGACATAAAAGGAAGGTTCTCACCGGAGGCCAAGCAGATTCAGCTCTATGATCTTAGACTTCTCAACCTCCTGAACTGTGGGCTAAATGAAGCTCTGATCTTTACAGGTCACCCAGGCTGCTACTATGGACGCCGCCCCTCCCCTAGACCTCTCCTTGTTGGCAACGTTATTACCTCAGCCTTCTGCTTGGGCATTACTTCTCTGAACGCCAACCTGGATTAGGGGACAGTTGTAAGCTTCTCTGTTTTACCACTTCTCACCTGGCAGCGGGTGCTGGGCCTGGAAAAAGTGTGAGAAAGAGGAATAAGAAAGTGCAAGGAGAGAGATACAGGAAGAAAGAGAACAGAAGCATGCAAAAGAAAGGAGAGAAAGAGAATCGAAAGGAGGGAGAAAAGGGGAGGGACGGCAGCAGGAGCTGTACCTGCTGGCCGGAGCTGCCTGTGTCCCGGCCCTCTCCTAGCCTCCTGTACGCCCACATCCCAGCCTCACATACTGTCTGGTCCAAGTCTGCATCTCCAAAAATCTAACTTGTGCAAAAACTATTTTCCTGTGAGAAATGGAGCAAGGCAGGGGTTCCCTTCTCTCCTCTCTCAGAACTATGCTTTGAGATCTCCAGTGCCCATGTCAGTGCTCAAGGCTGCCGAGTGGGCTCAAGTTTGCTAAGGTGCGGGGGCGGGGGGGGGGCGTTGGTGGCTTGTGTATGAGTGCCCTCCCCGTCTGTTCATAGCCCCGGGAGGCAGTTTCAGGTGGTGTGTTTTGTAGAACTGATTGTTTCCTTAGAGAAATATCCTCTTTCTACCAGAGTAGGGGTTCACAGTTTTGCCCTAAGGTCCCTTGTTTGGTTATATGTTTTGGAAAAGGCTTATAGTCCAGAATCTCCCACCAGGCTAATGAGAGATACACTTGGCTGCTAGGAGTTGAGAGCTACATTTGCAATTCATTTTTAACTTACGATTTTTAACTTGGAACAGCATTGCCTAGGAGCTGATTCCGAATGAGCATCTTCAAGTCCCAGATCTGTGGGTTCTGATTCAGTGGATTTACGGATGGCTCCATCCTTCTGCCTTTTGACAGGTGTCCCTCTCCTGCTTAA
Source organism: Eospalax fontanierii (assembly GCA_035773235.1). Classification (NCBI taxonomy): domain Eukaryota; kingdom Metazoa; phylum Chordata; class Mammalia; order Rodentia; family Spalacidae; genus Eospalax; species Eospalax fontanierii. Next base: position 10,616,550 of record CM069544.1, on the reverse strand, counting down.
ATCTGTCACTGGGATCCAAGACTTTCAGTGAAAGCCCTGGGAGGTGAGGCTTTGGGAAATAGAAACTATTGACATTGGTTCCACCAGGAGGGAGAAACAGGCTGGTGGCATCTCAACCCATGCAATTTCTAGAGAGGGAATACAAATCAGTTCTCTCTGGCACAACTCCAGCCCTTGGAGAGTTTGGAGTTTGCAGTTTGATTTTTAACTGTGTCTTCTTCACATCTGTTCTTTCTTGCCAGGACACCCACTCCTGGGAGCTGCACTACAGCACATTCTTGTTCCTTTCTGAGATGACTCCACCAGGTGACAGACACTGTTATTCTAGTGAAGATACAGATAGAGTGTGAAATTATAGTTCCACACTGGTAACTTCCCAAGAAGAGAAACTTACAACCTAGGTAGAAAGTAGATGGTTTGTTGGAGAAGAGGGTTGGGCTAACTGCTCCTCTGCTGAAGATCCTCCAGCAGTCCTATAATACCAGCCTCTCAGAGCTCCTTTTGGTTTTACACACTGGAAAATTCACCACCTATACCCCAAACTCCCACCCTACAGCTGTGATGTGGGAAGAAAATACTATTATACATAGGGAAAACATGCAAATTTTCTCCCAGCTAGAATCTATGTCCAGTAACTGGAGGGAAGGCAGAATATGTCACTCAAAGTGTGCCCCACAGGCATGAGGATCATTTTGAGCTGAAGACGCTTAGAATATTGCAAGTGCAAGGGGGATTGCCTCACCTTCCCTTCTTTCTTCCTGAAGGCAGGAGATAAAATCGTCATTGGTATGAAGGACATCCATCAAGTGCCAGAAGAAAAGTAGTGTTCCTACCTAGGACAGAAAGTCAAGACCCAGAGAATTCTGTAGGAACAGACTTTGTCAAGATAACATTCATCTTTCTTTGGCGTCCCTTCATGATGTCCTTTTCTCACTCTGTTTGGCCTAACCTATTCAGTTTTGCTCCTTCTTCAGAGCATCAATTTTATGAATTCTCCCCTGTCACAAAAAATTAAATCAAAGGGCTGGGAGCAGAGCTCAGTGGCAAAGTGCTTGTTTGGCATGTTTAAGGCCCTAAATTCAATCCCAGCACCACAGGAGAGCAACAGAAACCTTACATCACACAAATTTGTGTGTTTTTTTTTCTTGTCAGACTATTTTATGTTGATTTAATGTTCAAGCTCTGCTAAAATATCCTAAAGAGGGAAAAGTTTTGCCTCCCCTACACTTTTGAGGGGGAACATTGTCGTTAGTGTAAATTAACTTCACAAAATAGCGGACTCAATTATGACATTTTCATACCTGCATATAACATGCTTTGACCATATTTGTCATCTCCATTTTCCTCTCTCATCTCCCCTCCCCACTCCCAGTTCCTTTCCATTTCCCTCCCAGCTCCTTTCTATTTTCAAGATAACTTCATGGCTTAGAGCAGTAATCACTTGTTCCATGTTCTACAGGACAGCAGTTTTGGCTGGGCTCCTGTTTTCAACATTTCATTCTATTTTTCTACAATTGTGTTCTTTTTCCATTGCTGCTGTCCCCATTTTCTAGGGATGGCTTTTGAGTTACTGACTTCTTCTAAAACATAAGATCATAAAAAATTATTTGCCCATCTACAGACGGTCTCCAGTTAGATTTTTCAAACCAAGTTTTTAAAATGATTTTCTTTTTCTTTTTAGTTATGTATATATGTCTGTGGGTATGTGCACATGAGTGCAGGGGTCTATGCAAGGCAGAAGAGGTCATCAAATACCCGGGAACTGGAGTTATAAATGGTTGTGAGGTTCAAAATAGGAGTGCTTAAGTGAACTTAGGTTCTCTGCAAGATGAGAGTTTTGCTGTGTCTTGTTATGTAGCAGTAAATAAATGGTGCAGACTATAATGCTCATCAGGGAGGAGACTGTGAAGCCTCTGATTAATGTTTGTTTCCTATCCTCTGCCAAGTGCCATCAGGCACTTGGTAGGTAGGTGCTCAACAAAAGTTTTCTAAATGGATCGTTGAAGTATCTGACAGACTTTTACAAAGTGCAAGATACGCTTTGCTAAGAGTCCAGTTGGCAACATGAGAGATTTCCCTAAATACTCACAGACAGGTAGTGAGAAAAATACGATCCCTTGCTCTCCCAAGAAATTTCTTAAACTACAGCGGCAAACTCATCTTTACAGTGGGTACTTTCATGAAAGGGTTGTTTAGCATAAATCTTTGCTGATTCAGTAAATCTATTTATTTCTGACTCCTCAGCTTAAAACTCCTTAATTCAAAGACATGACAGAAATGAATTACTTCCTCCAGTCCTCTCCTGGCAAGAGCACCAAGTCAGAGGAGGAAGTGGGGACCCCACACTGAGCAGGTAGGCGGGGTGGTTGAGGAGCTAAGGGCACAGTCCAAGGCATTTACAAAACCCTGGTTAACTGACTGGTGACAGTGATTTATTTCCAGTCTCTGTTATCAGCAGTTTGGGTGGTTTGGGTAATAAGCTTTATTTAGAGGCAAGAAGGCTATCATTATATATCCCCCATGGGAAGAAGAAGTGAGCGAGAGTGATGGGATGGTGTCATTGTGCACTGGGTTGGAGAGTTCTTGTGACTTCATCTGTCTCCTGAGTTCCTCTAGAGCAGCCTCACCTCTGACTAGATATGGATGATTGATAGAAGACAAGCGGGGGTGGAACCAGTAAAAGATCAATGGGCTGGTGCCTATGGAGAAAACTCAGGATCAGCACATGCTGTAGAAAACACAACTTGTTTTGCTCCAAACAGTAAACTAGTGTGGACATTTGTTTATACTGAGGATGTGTGCAGGAGTTCCACAAAGTGACATGGATATAACAAACAGTTGTGAGCCCACAGGGCTCCCATGTGGGTAGTGTAACACCAGCCTCTGTTGTCAAGACAAATTAGCTTCCGAGTTAGAACCTGTCCTGCGTGGTAGGGGTTGGAAATGAACCCCCGCCCCCGGAAGATCATGTGTTATAGACTAGACTCCTCTAGTGCTGCTACTTTGGAAGGTGGTAGGAGCTTTAGGAAGTAGACCTGATTGGAAAAAGTAAGTCTCTGAGAGTGTGCCTTTGAGGAATCATATCTCTCTCTCTCTCTCTCTCTCTCTCTCTCTCTCTCTCTCCTTCCTGTCCGCAGTGGGAGAAGCAGCTTTTCTTCTCACCTCTTTCTACCATGTTTTTCCTTATCACACACAGGTTCAGAAGCAGTGAGCCGTACAACCACAGACTGCAACTTGAAACACTAAGAAAAAGGAATATTTCCTCCATAAGGTGTTTCTCTCAGATGTTCACTACAGTGATGAGAAAAATGAGGACCAGGCTCAGCAGTACAGCTCTTTAAAAGAACCAGGGTAGTGGGGAATAAGGATTGCCAGGACCTGGGAAGCCCAAGAATAGATATTTGCCCTTTGCCTTTGTCCACCTAACAATGATACCTTTTGTGCTGTAGTGTTCCTGATTTAGGTTTTCAGAGTTCTGTAGTGACCATCGCTCTGAAGAATATATATTTGATGAAGTGGTGGTAACATCATATTTGATATAATAGCCAAGCCATATGTATTGAATATCTCTCTTTATTGCTAAGCAAAGATTATATCATTTGATCCTTGACAATGCTCAACTGTGAGATGGTCATGAAATGTATCTTTCAACTGGGAGAACATGCACATTATTTAAAAGATTAAATAATTTGCCAATCACAAAGGTAGATGTCAGAATTCTAATCTTAGCTCTGCACCTAAATTCCACCTCACTTGCTACCTTACATTGATTCGCAATAGAGGACATAGCTAAAGATGCACAGTAAGACGTACATTTGTATCTGCGGACAATCTTTAAATAGCTAGGTGACTGTCAACAGGTTGCTTAAGTTCTCTAGGACTTAGTTTATGTACTTGTACAGTGAGCTGGTTGTATAACTATTTCCTATAAATTGAAACATTCCCTCTGGGAGGGAGGAGGTTGATCCCTAAGACTCAAGAACTAAACAAAACTTACATGGATCAGGGAAGCCCTGAAGGTTGCAAGACTCACAAGGCCTTCTCCAAATATGATACAAGTAGTAGTAATTGCTAGAGAAAATTTTCTGGATTCTCAGAAATGCAGCTTTTGTAAGTCTTCACTGCTGTTGTGGTGGTCGTTACAGCGATGCTGTTGCCTTTGAGTCGCCTATACTCTTGTACGTAATGCCCATAAGCACATTAGTGCACTAAGCTAGATTTAGTGGAATCATTTCTTTGGTATGTCACTGGTGTTTTATCTGGACTAAATAGACAATTGTTTACATTTCCACAGGAAAATCACAGCACAGGCTTAAGGCTTAATGTCAAAAGAGCATCCACAGGAGTATATTAAAATGTGTGTTTTGGTGGTTGACACCTAGGAGAACTCTACAAACTCATCTTTGTGCCTCCTGTGATGCCTTCTCCTCAGGTGACAGTGTTTGCATTCACTGTGAAGCTTAGAAAACACCCCCAAGACTTGCCCTTGCTTTGGTGATGTTTTGGGATCTTTGCTCCAAGTTCATTTAGATCTCATATCTGAGCTAGACCATGAGTGCCTTGAGGCAGGGTACTGAACTTGGCCATTTCATATTGCTGTCCTTGTATTCTCTCGAACATGACTTTAAGCTTTATGACTTTGTTAATGCTTGCCAATGATTATTGATGTTTCTATTTGTGACTAAGAAACTTAAATATGTCTTTTCAGTGTAGAAAAATGCATGGGGAACTTAAACCTGATCTCCAGGGAGGGCATTTTCCTTCTGTGTTGAGTCTTCTTAGCTCTCAACCTCAGTATTTGGAGTTGCTGGTAGGTGAAAAGCCCACTGTCCCCATGATAGACTGATGCCATAATTGTTATCCAGCTTTTTACAGCCATTTAAATGAATGCCATTGACCCTTCCAGATTTAGCAATATTACCTTGTTTGATATGTACACCAAACTTAAAATGTAAACAGCATTATAACATTTAAGAAACCAAGTCACAGAGAAGGGTCCAAACCATAGAGTTCTAGAGGTGGTAGAGTCTTGGTTTGGCATGTCTTTCTCATGGGTTTCTGTGGGTCTTGTTGATACCAGGTTCCCATAAGTCTTCTTTATCCATTCTTTTCTGGTTCTCTCTCTTTCTGATGAATGACACATTTGACCCTATAGATTACAGTGGGAGGAGCTTAAAGATCTGGCAGTTAACCATTTTAGGATGATTTCACAGATCTTTGCTCAGAGTCACCAAGTCAGTCACTAACTGACATTATGGTAAATACTTACTCACTATATTTTACTCTTTATAAGAATATAATCTCTAAAAAGTGTTTCTAATGTTCTCTGACATTCATTTCCCACATGGTAGAATAGTGCCTGCTACATAGTAGGAGTTTCACACACGTTTGAAAATGAATCCATGATATGCAGATTTTATAGGTGAATTATGAGAGAAGACATCTTGTTTTTAAGCTATTTGTTCAGACCCTGCCTCACCGTGCTGGCCTTTCTACAAACACACATCTTCATTACATTTTGGTTTCACAATACCATTGTGCTTGACTAGGGAGATGACATATGAAGCCATACAGAAATTTAGGCACATAATCCGCATAAAAGCAGAGTCTTTATATATTCCAATGTCTGTAGAGTTGCTATGCAGGAACTTAGTCCAATAACTATAGTATTATTAAGGAAGGTCAATTTTAATTTATGTTTCTAGAATAAAATCAAAACTGATTCGACCTATAATCTTAGAATTTCAATGTTTCTGAGAAGCATCATTTCTGCTCTCTGGTGTCTCCCAAAGGTCTTTTTCAGTATCCAACTATGAGCTTGTCTCTCTTCTCCCTTAACCAGTCCCAGACCTACATTATGTAGCTTAACTAAGTTTAGTTGCCTACGTCTTCTGATCTCTCTTGCTTCTCTCCTATTCTTGTTCCTTGCCAGCTGTATAACCATAAGCATGTTATTAAGCTTGTGCCTCAGCCTTCTTATATACAAGTTGGGCATTTAATCCTTTCAGGAATGTGCTCTGAAGATTAATGACCTCATATTTATGAGATGCTTGGAGTAGTCCTTGGTAGAGAGTAAGCACTTAGTAACTGTAACTATAATTCCAGAAATAGTAGCTATCATCCTTTCTGTCATACTGACAGCAAATTTTCAATGTATATTCAAATTATTGAATTTGTGTGCATTTCATAAAATAAATCTTAATCATCTTTATGCCCCCTCACCCGTCAAGCCCCCCTACAGATTGCACACTTGAGTTCATGCGTTCTGCCATATATATGTTAAGACTTATTGAGTCAAGTTTGTGTCCCCAGATGTCCCTCAATGCAAGTTCATTTGCTGGACTCTAGTCAGTTTATCTAGAGTCGTTCACTTAAAGAAGATCAGTTCTCCCTCACTCAGCAGTAATTAGCTGCCAATAGTTCCCTGGCTAGGTTTGGGTCCTCCTGCCTTTTTCCCCAGTTCTGTGCTGGCTTTTTGTCTGATTGAGTTTGCGTGGGTCTGGTGCTACTGACATCATTGCTATAAGTTCATATGAGCAAGGTCTCAAAGGCCTGGAAGACACTGTTTCCTTATGACCATGCACCAACCCTGGCTCTTACAATCTTTCTGCCTCCTCTTGTGCAATGGCCCCTGAGTCCTGGGTGGGTGAAATTTAATATATGAATTCCATCTAAGGACACGCACTCTGTAGTCTCTTATTGTCTACAGTTTGGCCAGTTGTGGCCTTCTGTGTGCATGTTGGCAATATTAACATCATCTAACTTCTAATCAAATACCATTGTCTGAGAATAAACCATAAAGAACATGGTTTCTAGATTCATCATAGGTAAGGAAAAAATGTGCCAAATCAATCTTGTATGTGTGGTTGGGAGAGCGGTGTGCAAGGGGAGAAGGAAACCTCCTTACAAAATCATGTACTCACGGATAGAATGTTTACAAACACCTAGATATTAGAAGATTTCTCTGTACTGAGCTCATGGTACATATTTTCAGTTGTGTCTATTTTAAAAATCATCCCCCTAATTTTGCACCATCCATCTTCAGCTAATAAAAGTCTTCATCCAGTACCACCCTTGGTATACTGCTTGTGCTTCCTGACCTTCTCTTTTGATTTTCTTCTCTCGTCTGTAGTTTTCCTGTTGATCACAGTGTTAAGTCTCCTGGATATTCTCTTCTTGGCAATTTCTTGCTATATAATCTTTGTAAGTACTCTGTGGCATTGTTGACAGTCAGGATGAAGTCAATCCAGTCTGTTTTCACTCATGTTCCACATTACAGCATAAACTGAAAATAAGAAGAAATAATTACTACAACTGCCCAGTGCTCTATATCCCCATCAGCAATATGCACCAAGGAATGGTGCGATTTCTCTAGACACTGTCAGGCAAAGTTAGAGGATTCAATTTGTCTGAGCTCAATGTGGCCACCAGAAAAATCCCAATTTGGAAAAGTCTGTAAGTAAGTCTGTAATTTTTCTTCCAATATTTAAGTGGAAAGCAACTTAATTGGTGAAGGATTTCAGATTTAAATGACATAATTAGGATAGGGACTGGGATTTACTTTTTATGTGCCTCAGAGATTCCCCTTCCTTTTGTTTATATATGATTTCTATTTTCCACTCACATTTTTCTCAGAACAGAAATGCAGATTGATTTAGAAAGGAGGAGTTCTGGTTTTAAAAATCAAACTCACAAATAAGATAAAATTGGGAAATATTGATTTGCTCTCCCATTTCATCCTAAGTATATACAAAAAGGTGTTTTTAAGTGAACTCATTTTTGGGTGTCGATGTGTCTGTTTCAGAGCATTAACTCCTCACTCAAGCCTTACAGAAGTGTCGGGGAAAGAGAAACAGAGAAGCTGGAATCTAAGACTGTGGGGCACACTGCCAACAGAAGCTCAAGGTGAAATGAAGATGAAAATGTGTCTGAATTTTAACTTAATGCAAAGGGGGAACACAGTGGATCCACAGGGGAGAATTTAATGAAAATCCTTGTTCATCTTGAAAATAAAGGAACAGCCTTGAGGCAGGTACCTGTGAATCTGATGAACTTTCAGAGACACTACTCACATTTTTATGAGATCTCTGGGGGTAGATGGAAAAGAGTCAGGCAGAGAAATAGACATTAGTGGCAGGGGACAAAGAACACACAATTAGCTCAATAGCCAAAGTCCTCAACTTGACGGACAGTTCTATTCTATCCTCTCTTGACTCTTTTGTAGGAAACTCTTGGCTTTTTCACATTTATATGCCCCAGAGACAGTAGGGCAAAGTGGTTAAGAGCTTGGGTTCCATAGGCTACCTACCTAGATTTCAGTCCTGCAAATACCAGGAAGTCAAGCCACCTATTCTGATCAGTATGGATATTAATATCTAACATTGTTCTCATTAAAAATCAGTAGATTGGTCCTGTGTAAGGACCATAATGGTGGTAGTGTTGGTGGTGGTGTTGGTGATGATGATGATGATAGTGATAGTGATGGTGGTAGTGGTGATGATGATGATAATTATGATGATGATTACGATGGTAGTGGTAGCGATAGTGGTGATGATGAAAATGTTCCCCTGGAGCAGAAGCAAGATGTCTCTTTGAAGAACAGGTGTTTCCATTGCTGTATCTAAATAGAGACAAAGGTTGTGATTCCATTAGCCTCAGCTGACATGTAGACTTCAATTCAAGATGGAAATTTAAGCATGGAACAATCAGACCTGGCTAGATGGTAGCTCAGTGGGGTCATAGGCAAACTTGTGAAGCCTGGAAGGAACCACTTCTCAAACCCTCAGTGGAATGCTTCTTAGACATCTCCACCTCTGCTCATTGATGTCATAGAGTCAGACAGACATGGCCACAAATCTGCTTACTGCCTCTGTGAAAACTATTGAAGTCACTTGGGAAATGGAGGTGAAATGGTAGTTACTTTAGTAGGTTATTAGGAAAATAAATATTCCTTCTCAATGCTGGCCTCATATCTTCCCCAGACGATAGTGGTCACAATGAATACCTTTTGCTCTGACTTCACATTTTTTTTGCAGCTATAAATCACCAACAAATCCTCAGCTAAGGTAGAGCTTCTTGCCTATCTCACCCATTTATACTGGTTTTGGTCTGGCTTGGGCTTGCACAGGGCTTGTGCATGCTGCAAAGTGCTGCTGGGCCCAGACAACAGTTTCCTTGTATTCATCCATCACCTCTGGCACTTACAATCTTTCTCTCCCCTCTTCGAAAATGATCCCTTAACTTTGAGGAATGGGAGCGTGTGATATAGATGTTCATTTAGGCCTGAGATCTCTTATTCTCTGCAAGTTGACCAGTTGTGGGTCTCTCTGCTAACAGTCATCTGCTACAAGAAGAAGCTTCTTTGGTGAGAGCTGAGAGATGCATTAATCAATGGGTATAACAATAAGTCATTAGACGTCAGTTAATATTATGTCTATTCAGCAACAATAAGTCATTAGAAGTCAGTTAATATTATATCTATTCAGCAGAATAATTCTATTAAGTTTTTCTCTATAACCCATGACTTGGTCATGGGTTCTTGGCCTTCATAATGGTGCCAGGTATGCACTCCACATTGTGAAGTAGGCCATAAATCCAATCAGAAAGTGGTTGGTTACTTCTATAATATTCACGCCACTATTGCACAAGTAAGCCTATCTTACAAGCCCAGTCATTGCTGTAGCTCTTAAAGTTCACAGTTGGGTAAGGTTGATAATTACTTTTCTCCTCCAGTAGCATGACAAAAACCTTCTAGAACTATGAAAACTAACCAGAAGAGATGATGTTTTGGGGTTAGTACCAGTTTGATTTCTCCTTGTTTGTTCTGCTACTCATCGAACTACAGTGGGTAACCAAGAGAAAACAGTAGATGAGTACTGTTTGAAGGTCTATCTATGACATCCCTTTCTTGTCAATAACTGCAAAAAGGGAGTCTGTTCCTAGCACTGGACTTTGTGGTTTTTGCTGGCCTGTGCTGTCTGGTAGGGCCATTGAACTCCTCATTATAAGATAACATTCAAACTCCTTATATATTTTATATGTATGTGTTTTAAGAAGTAATAGATTTCCATATACCATTTTAAAGGGTTTTGTTGTTATCTCTCCCTTTCCTCTTTCCGTCTACCCCTGCTATGCCAAACCCCATTTAATCCTTCCCATTCCATCATTCCTCTTTCTGCCTTTATATTGCTGCATCTTATCTTGCCTCATATGGATCTCCCTGATCAATCTGGTTTTGTTTAAGTCTCATTATCTTATGATATTTAAAGAATTTATTTAATGAAGAACTCTGACCCTGTGTTATTTTGGGAGTCTTTTGGACTACTCCGACCATCCACTGGAAGTGGAGTCTCTTCTGTCTGGCACTAAGCTTCTTGCCATACAGTCCCTATGCATTAATGTTCAGAACCGTGTGTGCATTTCTCAGGGGGTTCCAGTGCCAACACATTTCCCTCTGGCTTCTCTAGACCCTAAGCTTCATTCGTCTCTCCTTTCTTTCTTCCTGTCCAACCTCCCTTCTACCGCCCCAGTCCAAGAACCCGGCTCCCACCCTCCCCCAACTCCTGAGTTCCCTCCTTCCCTACCACCACGGACCCACACATGTCCCTCCCTCCTATCTTCCTAGCACCACTCCCAAATTATCTAACTCTTCCTTTGCCTACTGAATTTCTTCTGTTAGACTTATGCCCCACTCTGTTTTAGTTACTTTTCTGTTGTTGTGATAAAATGCCATGACCAAGGGGACTTATTAAAAGGAAGAGTTTATATGAATTTATGGTTCCAGGGGAATTAGAGTCCATCATGGTGGGGAGGCATGCTGTCAGGAGGTGGCTGGAGCAGTAGCAGAAAGCAGAGGCTCACACCTTCAAGCAGGCGCAGGATGCAGAGAGCAATTGGAGAGCTGACAAGGCTTAAGAACTCTCTAAGTCTGCCCAGTGATGTGCATCCTCCAGCATGGCCACATTTTCTAAGACCTCCCAAAATAGTGCCAACAATGGGGACAAAATTCCCAAATGCTTGGAACCTACGGTGTAAACTTTCATTCAAATCCTTTGCCACCAATTTCATGTCTTTTTGTGATCACCCACTACAGTTAATAATAATTTCAACATAATAATAATAATGATAATGATATTTTGACTAGTCTTGAAACTATCTTTCTCCAAGTTCTCATTTGTAAGGGTTCTTGTAGGAGAGGAATTTTTTTATTATTTTACATCTACTTGCTAACTTTCTGGAGGGTAGGATCTCTCCTCTGAAATACCCATTGCTGCCTCTCACAGAGCAATGACCAAAGGTGGTTTAAGGAAAAAAACTAGAAGGAACCTTGTCGAAGTTTAATCTGACAAGGCTCTGTTAAGATTCACCTTGGCAGGAAGAGGCAAAATGCAAGAGGAAGTCCTTGAGTCCTTCTTAGGTTCAGCTTTCTAAATAACAAGAAAGTTCTTGGGCATTAGGAAAGAAAATGGTTCTTCAAAGCCAGTGGAAGGACTCCAAGCTAGTGCAGTGTCATGATCAGGTGGAAACTTCCTACAGGCTGGGACCGAGTGTCCTTGTAAGTAACACTCATAATCAGGGGCATAATGTCTACCTCAAGTGTGAGTTAAGCAAAGTATACACAGGGCCTCATCCTAGCACAGAACAGGGACTGCGTCTGTGTTCGTGCTCTTGCCTGCTCCCAGCTCTGTCTGCCGCTGCCAAGCTCTGTGATCTTTAATGGCTTATCAGTCTCCCTGTATCTCCTCTTCTTTGTCTATGAAATCCTATGTGCAAAAGGATTCTAAAGATCTAGGTCATAATTTTTAATGAGTAAATGAAGTCCCCAGACCTCTCAAGATGATTCTTATTCATAGGAAACGAAGGTATAAGCCAGCCAGCAGAAGGAAAAAACTTATTTCTTGTTGACACACCAGCCCAAGCTGTGAGGACAAATCCAAATCAGATTTATATACTGAATCACCTGACTTCTCATTTTCAGGTTACTTAAAAAGAGCTTCAAGAATAGCAAGACCAAGTATTCCTTTATGTATTAGTTCACAAGGAGGTCTAGAGTCCACCACACCCAGAGTATGAGTCTGATATTTCTGAGCACAGTACCGGCAGCAGTTTGCAAGCTTTAGACATCCCTGAGACAACCTCAACTAAAATCTTTTGTGTAGCTGGGAAATAAGGAAAGGATTACAGGCACTGATGGGGCATGAACACAAGGCCTCTGGCAGAACAGAGTAGGATCTGAGGCCCCTTGCTAAGCCATGTTGAGCGTTTCACATCCGTGATCCAGGTCAAACAAGGGCTGCCAAGGTTTTCTGCTGGTATGGTTCCTGCCAACTGAGAGGAAATGAGCCTGGCTTGCTTGCCGCCTGTTCCCAACAGAGTAATACCTCCCGAGGTACAGGACTGATGAACCTTCAAATTCCCATTACCTTTGCAGAGAGATGCCAGAAAAATCCTTCCTTTTGGAGGTTTATATTCCTGATGTCTCATGGTAGATGACACCCATGGATCAGCCTATTTGGAAATATGCATGTTGGCTCAGGAAATTCCACCTTCCACTCCTACCCCCAAACTCAAAAGATGGGTAAGATAAGCCCTTCTTGGACTCAGAACATTTTTGGAGTCTCACAGAGGAGGCTTCTTGGCTTGACAGATGCTTTTTAAGCATCTGTCCAGTTCTTGATAAGCAATAGAGCAGCTTGGCATTCATTGGACAGCCAGAGCCTGGCAAAGAAGCTCTCCAGATGGTGGTGGCAGAGCCACTAACAGCAGTCCAGTTCAGGGCTCTTGTGGCCCGATCAGCTTAACTATCCCAGATCCCAGATCCCAGTATGCTAAGAACCTCTGCTCTTTGGAAAATCTTCCTCTGGCATAAGAGAATATCTCCTCCAGAGCTTTCAGAAGTTACTACAGAAAAACAGCGTAGATATTATTTAATCAGATGGTCAAAGTTTTCAATAAGTTGATAGGAAAATCCAACTTCAATGAGAAAAAGAGTCTCTTTGCTTTGCTCCAAGGCCTCACTGTCAAAGGTCTGCTCTTTAAGACAATTTTCTTATTGACATGGCTGTGTTGCTTGATACTCTCAGTTCAGAAGTACACTTCCCTAATGTCTTACTCTGTGAGTTGCTGTTGAAGACTTCAATACAAAAAAATCCCAACCTTCTTTCTCCAGAAAGTGGCCCTTCTGTGTTGACTTGGGGTCTGTTATGTAGGAACAGGTAATGGAAGTATTACATCTTTAGTCATGTGTGTCAGACCTAGGGGTGAAACTGAGGCATGGTTCTGAGGATTGCAGAGTGGTGGATATCCTGGATCTGTCACTTCCTAACACTGCAGGTCAGTCAGTGGTTAAGTAGAGAAGACTTGTGTGTTTCATGACTGAGAAGAAGGTTTGATGTGCTTTTCTAGAAAGAAGATGTAAGGAGAGAAAGAGATAGAAAAGGAGGAAGACAAAGATGAGGAAGAGGAGGAGGAGGAGGAGGAGGAGGAGGAGGAGGAGGAGGAGGAGGAGGAGGAGGAGAAAATGGAGAAGACTGGGGAAGTTAAGAACAATACCCAAGAGCTTTCTAAAAAGAAACCATGATTACTCTCACAGAAAAATGCTCATGTGCAAAACCATAAATTCCTCAGGGGTTTTAGACAATTTCAGTAGAAGTCCTAGTTAGAAACTGACCACAGATCTCAGGTCTAATGATTTTATCCCGTAGACTAGGAGAGTGAAACTGAGACTGTAGAGAAATGACCTCCTTATAGTCTCCTACTCACTTCAGAGCCAGCACTGAAAACTTGGGCTCCTGACTATAGTGTCCTCTCCCCCTGGCTGTTTACTTTAGAAGAAGCCAAACAGGCTTCCTGGTATCACCTTCCATCTGTTAAATGAGAGTGGTTGGCAAGAGGTCCCCTTGCACTGCAGGGAGGAGAAAATTGCTCAATTCATTTCCTTGTAGACAGTGGTGAAATCTCATTCAGGAGAAAAATGAGAGTGTGTGGATGATCAGCTTGAAGTCACCCAGATGTACCTAGCAATCCTTGCAGAGGATAGCCTTCAGGTGCTTTGGGCTCATTTGTGTGCCAGATGCCTTTTGTCTGTCCTTCCAGATCATCTCTCAACCATCTCTACCTACTTCCTGACCTTGGAAGCTGAGGACCAGACCAACAGGCTTTCTTTGATCTCTGGCCTCTGATTTGGTTCAGCCAATCAGGATATTAGAGGGAGACCTACAGATGGGGATTGCTCCCCTGCTTCCCTCACTGTGAGGTCATTTCCAAGCACTAGTGATGCATGGTATTACTAAGCCTCCCATAGTAATCTGCTGTAAATGACTCTCTAAGAGTTCTCATGACTTTTTCTGTCCTTATCTCTTTGGGACTGGAGATAGTGATGTCTCTGTTCTTGCTAACTATGGAGTATTTTATCATTCTTGTGGTTTCCTTAAGCCCTGCCCACAACTATGCTTAAACATGTAATCAAACTGTAAGTAAATTGTGCTTGGGTTATCCTCATCCTCAATGTATCAGTCATCATCTTATCCCAGACTAAGGTTCAGTTCTCATCCTCCAGAAGGTGAATTGTGCTGGCTAGAGAGAGAATTCTGTATTGAATTGCTTTGTATTTCTTATTGTGTGTCCTTTTTGCTATATCTACTCATACATCCCTTCCTAAGAGCACACCCAGAGCTTTGTTGATGTTGGGAATGGGGTCTGACTCATCTTTCTTGTCACCAGAGCATGATGTCAAAAGTGACAGTCATCACTAGCTTCCCTCTTATATCCTCTTCAAATTCCCTAACATGAGAAGAGCCCCATAAACCAAACTGAGGCCTTGGGAGGAGCTTAGTCAGCAAGGCGCTTGCTTCTCCAGGCAAAGACCTGAGTTCAGATTCCTAGAAAACACATAAAAAGTTATGTGTGGTGATGCATCATAGTGTGATGGGAGGAGAAGACAGGATTTCTAGATGCTCATGGGTCATTCAGCCTGGCCTATGTGTCCAATTACCAGGCCAGGGAGAAACTCTGTATTCAGCAAAAGATGGAAGGCACCTCAGAACCAAAACTCCATTCGCAGATTATGCAAACATGTGTCCATATCCCTCCCCCACATGCCCTCCAATAATCAACCTGATGAAAAATAAGTCTTTAAGGTACAGAGACACTATAAATTAAAAAAATAAACCTTCATTAGAATTAGCAAGCAGAGCTGATGTGGAGTCTATGAGCTATCATTCCACAATCCTTGTCTTAATCTATTTTTTTTTCTATTTGTCTTACATGAAAATCTAGATAGGGGGCTCCTTAGGACAGGAATATCTTTTAAAAATTCATTAATTATGGACTGGTGGGGGGATGGCTCAGTGGGTAAAACCACTTGCTGAACAAGCGTGAGGACCTGAATTCATATCCCCAACAACCATGTAAAAAGCTAGGTGTGGCTAAATGCGTGTTTGTAACTCTTAATGCTAAGATGTAAAAGACAGGAGCACAGTTGAGGTTTGTTAACCAACCAGCCTAGCCAGGAAAGTGGTGAGCTCCAAGTCTAGTGTGAGACTGTCTCAAAGGAGAAAGATGGAAAGTGATAGAGGAAGACACTGTAGACCTCTCTGGTCTCCACACATACACAGACATACACACCTATATACACACATATACAACACACACAATTCATTAATTACTTGCAAGTAATTTTTTGGCACCTATTCCTAGGGAGTTACTATGCTAGATACTGGAGATGTAATGGTTACTAAGAAATGTAATAATCAAAGAGTAAACCATGACTGCAGGCTAGCTGTGTGTTTTCTTAATAAAGTTTTATTGAAACCTGGACATGCCCATTTGTCTGATTAAGCAGAGTGGTTGTAAGAGATTGTGTATCGTGAAAAGCTTGTGTATTTGCTACCTATTTCTTTACAGAAAGTTTGCCACCTTCTGACTTCTATCCTAGACGTGTACCTTCCCCATACCTGGCATGGAAATATATATAAATGCCTTCTCAACAAATATTTTATAATTAAATAAGCATATAATTTGCAATTGAAAAGCACTCCCAATATCCTGTTACTTGAAGATAATCCCTAGCAGATTATTTTTAATCTTTGCATCTTAAAGAATTTGCTGAAATCTCTGCTGTTGACAGATGAATAATTTTCTTGCCGTTTTGGTAGATTAGTATGAATGTAATACACCTGTTCAACTCTGCAGAAGTTTCAAAAGAGAAAATATTCTGATGTACAGAGTAGAGAAAAGGATTGAATAGAACATTGATTGCTCAGATTCCAGGATGTGTCATATGGTTTTCTGCTGCTCTTAGCCTTCTCTAAATGTGCTTCTGCTGTGAATGTCTTTCTAACATTTGTTCATAAGTACTTTAAGGAAGGCAATGAGCTCAGAAGTCCCTTTTAACCATTTCTCTCTTGTTGATGTTTAAGAGAACAAATGTGGCTGTGGGATCCTCTGAGATTAAGGAACTATTAGAATGAAAGATAGTGGATAGGTAACAAACATCTCTGTCTGCCATCTTTGATCAATACCTAGGATAATGTTTATATAAGGTGGTGTTAGCTGCTGTCTCTGACTTCTAGATTTAGGTTGCTTATCTTGTTTCAGGAATCCTTACTGGTATTATTAAAATTTTGAAGAAAAACAAATGCAACTGATTCCCCTGATGACTAATTTTCTTTTTAAAATTAAAATTGGAATGCTAATGAAGGAAGCTGTAAAATATGGGCAAGGAAGTGTTATAGACATTCTAGGGAAAAGAAAACAGATAAAATTCCAAGGACAGTTCTAGGCGTACCTGTAGGAAAAAAAATGATAATTGCTATATTGGTTTACTCAGTGCTGAAATCGGTCTTAGATGTACACCTTTAGAGAATAGATGTGACGTATTCTGAATGGAAATCTTTCTAGTCCAAGGTAGATTTGTTACCACTGATGATTTCTGTTTATTTGAATGATCAGCTCATATGGGAAGGAATTCATAAGGCCTCCTGTGTCCTAGGCACTATGACCACCCTAAGACCAAACAGCAGAGATGCTGTTAACAGTACCTCCCTTAGAGGGTTAACAGTCTCCCAGAGAAGATGGAAATAATGACTATGTAAATGAAAGATCAGTGTAATTTAATTGCCACACATAGTTTAAATGGACTGTAACATCCACTAGAAGGCAGAATTAATGAAAGATGGAAATAATTCAGAAAACATCTTAGTACTGGATTTAGACTTTGGAATAACAAGAAGAGAGGAATATTTTCCTGTAACTGGACCAACCAAGGACTTATTCAACAGTTACCGGAGACTGGAGTATAGAAAACAACCTACCTGTAGAGTTTTATTTAAACTCATGCAATATGTTAAGCATCAGTGTCAAGTGATTTGGATTTACATGAAAATTTAAGTAGCTTGTCAGGCAATGCTCCTGAATATTTTAACATGGAAGAAATTCCTCAAATTGGACAAACTATATCTTTCTGTATGTCAGTGATAGTTATGAAATGTAATTAACTAATATGAAGATAAAGAAAACTGAATTGTGACATCTATTGAGGGACATAAGTGAAGAGTTGATGAACTAGATATACATCATTTGTGGTTAAAAAAGCACAACAATTACGGGCTAGAGACATGGCTGAGCAGTTAAGAGCACATCAGCTTTTGCAGAGGACCTGGGTTCTGCACTTATATGACAGTTAACTATCTGTAACTCCAGTTCCAAGAGTCCTGACACCCATTTCTGGCCCCTGTAGGCATTGCACACACATGGTACACTCATGTACATGCAGGCAAAGCAAAGATATAAAAATAAAATAAATAAAAGATTAAAAAAAGCAGTTACTTATAAATTAACTGAAAGTTTAGTGTAATACAAATACAATTTCCATAGAACTTGAAAAAATGATTCTGGGATTGTTGCAGAATAGAAGATGTATACCAAAAAATCCAGATTTTAAAGGAAGAAAAATAATGATAGGAACACATCTTTTTAGATATCAATGTATATTGTAATAATAAAATATGGTAGTGAAGAGGAAATGAATAAGAATGATCAAGCATGAGACTCTTTGTAGATTAACCTGGCTTCAATGGATGGACCCAAACTGAAGGGCATTAGAGACACAAATTAGACTCTATAGGCCTTAATATATTATAATATATATATTACAGTACATTATATTTGGTGGAGGTGATGAAGGAAAGTAATGAGAGAGGAGGGGATACAAATAACATCAAATCACAGAAATTTAATAAAAAACTATTGATGAAACTCAAAAGAACTATATGAAACATGGATAGAGTATATTTGTGATAACATTTCATGTAACCAAGAAAAGGATTTGGGGAAGTTCACTACTTCTGCCAAAAAAAAAAAAATCCATATTTGAAACAACGTAGGGTTGGGGATGTCACCCAGTTGGTAGACTGCTTGCTTAGCATACATGAAGCCCTGAGTTCTGCCTTGATAAACCAGGCTGGCCCATGCCCGTGTCTCCACCTATTGGAGGTGGAAGCAAGAAAAGCAGATGCTCAAGGCTAACCTCAGCTGCAGAGAAAGTTTGAGGCCAGCTTGGGATACAAGAGACCCTGTCTCAAAAATTACATAACATAAAACAATGGGAAAAATGCATTCCAGATAAATTAAAAGTAAAAATAATCTTAAAAAGCATAATTATAAAAGAAGAAACTATTGAAAATAAATACTTTGACAAGTAATATTTTTAGTTAGACATAGAAATAATCTGACCTACCAACAGATATAATTTGCATATAAGATATAAGTTGACAGGTAATGAAACATTGCTAATGCCCAGTCTAGAAGGTAACTATTTAAAATAGTCAAAGAATTTCTGTTAATAAGAAAATGAGATGAAACTGCTAAGGAATGTGAACAGGCTATTTCAGAAAAAAAGGCAAATGGTTAAAGTTACATTAACAATCAGAAAAATACCAGTTAACGAACAATGAAATATCAGTTTTAGCCCATAATTTGAATGATGAAAAGAAAGAAGAGAAGAGCAAGGTGAAGAAAATGGTAGTGTGGATTCCCGGTCATTGTTGGCAGTGACACCCTCTTTCTAGAGATAATTTTCAGTGTTTATTAAAATTTTGTATGTATATTGTCTACTTTCATGATTCTAAGGTGTTTCCATAGAAAATTATCCTCACAAGTACAGAGAGCATGATTATCACAGGGCTGATTCTTGTGGTGACAGACTGAAGGCAGCAACATGTTTAGCAATGAGCACAGTTGAATGAAGCCTGCTACATCCACACTATAGTTGATAATTTAGCAATGAACAAATAAGACAGTCTATAGGCACTCTAAAATATGTCATCACTTTTTAAAAGCAATTTATATAACAATACACAATGTCTTCCCATTCCAAACTAAGAAAGCAAACCAAAATATAACTCTTTCTATGGGCATATATGTTTATGATATATATATATGAATGTGTATCACAAGATATTTACATATATACCTCAAGCTACATTGATTTCATATGTATATGAATTCTGTGAGATTTCTGGGGCCAAAGAGATTTTTTTTTGTAGGATTACTGTTTGAATTTCTACAAGAATTTAAAAGTATTAACAATACTAATTATAAGTTGAAATCACAAAAATTCAAGCACATTATATCCCATGATTAAGAAGCTTGCTAAGTCTTCAGCTTACGTTATGTAACTATACTGTCCTCCTCTCAAGAAAACTTTTTTCTCTTTGAGGACATTTCTTTGGAAATGCTGATGCCAGAGTACCCGTCCTTTAGCTAATTAGGCACACTTCATATGCTCAGGGATAACAGATGTATCTCGCATTCAAACCTTGGCTAGTATGTAGATCATTAACACAGGTCTGACTCATTAAATTTTGTGAAGATAGAAGGGGTCCTACTTCTCTCTGTTAAATCAAATTCTCATAATTCAACCTTCCGTGGATGTGAATTGATTGTAGTGCACCAGCTTTCCCTTCAGAGTATTCCCAGTCCTCTCTATAATATTGATCACATCACTGCACTGACTAAAATCTAGTTTTTAGTCAGAAAGAATGAACAATAATTGCACTTTTAATTATACTACAAACAAGCAGTTGCACACGACACAAAACCATTTTTATTCAACATTATATTTTTCTTTCTCCAAAAGAGAAATGTACAAAAATAAATTAGGACCAACTTTTCTTGAGGTAGTTATATTTATATAGTACCTATTCTAGAACTTCTTGGTCGATTGTTTGCCAGTTTCCTGTTCCTAAGGCTTTGCCAGAACTGGCCAAGCATGTCCAAACTGTCCCCAGGCTTTATTCTTCATGCTGGTGGTCTTTGAAAACCTCTGGTTTTGAATTTTTGAACAAGAACAACAAAAAAAGCATCTGCCAGAGTAGCCTCGTGCTGTTGTTTCTGGTGCTGGCTTTTGAAGGTCCAGTTTGACTCAGCAATAAAAAAAATAAAAGTATTAACAATACTAATCATAAGCTGAAATCACAAAAATCCAAGCACATTATGTCCCATGATTAAGAAGCTTGCTCAAAGTCTTCAGCTTACATTATGTAAATATATTGTCCTCCTCTCAAGAAAACCTATTTCTCTTTGAGGATGTTTCTTTGGAAATGCCGATGCCAGAGTGCTGCTAGATTCCAGGCACGGTACTGGGAATTTGGTGACAGAAATAAGCCCTACAGTCTCTCCCTTGGGCTCAGTTCTGTGATCAACAAGACAGATTCAAGAAGAAATTACTGAATTGCATCAGTACTTACTCAGCAATTATTGTGACTCTCTGGTGTATGCACAGTGCTGAGCCTGGGAAACAACAGCACAGAGACTCTGACTCTTATGGACTTGTAGGATAAAGGGAGTGAGAGGGGATGGACAGAACATGTGCCTAACAACAGTGGAAGTACAGCATCCTCCCAGAGGCTTAAGAGGAGGACATCTGTCCTTTTTGGGGTAGGGAGGTCAGGAAAGGCTTCTTTGAGAGTGCTTTAAGGCATGAGCTGTTTGAAAGATGAGATGATAAACCCAGGAATGAGAGGTAGGGAGTTATAGTGGGGATGAGCCAAATAAAGCCTGTGCCAAATACTGATGGGCACCCGGCTTCTACCCTACAAAGGCTCCTGTTCCATCTATTCACCACCCTGCCTAGCTCTCTCCCGTAGTCCCCAGCCATCACCCCTGACTCTTGAACCGGCTCTACACCTGCTCCCTCTTCTCCCTAGAACAGCAGTAAACCTTTGGCACTATCTCTGACCTCCCATTTCAGCTCTTAGTGACTCATTCCCTCCTCACTCCCTCAACTATCCAAATGACAGCAGCAAAATAACTGACATCAGCCTGCATTTTAGTAATTCTTTTTCAGCTGCCATTTCGTGTGTGCAAAACCATGCCTTTGCAAAAGCACAGGGCACTCCTCTTTCCAAGACGGCCCAGGGATGCTAAATCATCATAATGGTTCCACTTAACTGTCTTTGCTTTGGTAATGGGGATAGTCAGGAAAACTCTTTTTCACACCACCTCTTTTCTCCTGTGGTCTAATACACACTTTCAAATTTGTGATTGAATTTGACATAATCTGTACGTTTTAAGGTCTACACAGCACTAGGAAAAGCTTCTGAGCTTATTGCGGTAACTTTTGGTACTGAATAGTGCTTGCTATGTTGAAGAGTTTTCCAGTATTCTAGCATATGTGATGGTGAGATCTCCCAAACCTCACTCCTGTGCTTAACTCCTCTCCTAATTAAAAAGAAAAATGGCATGCATATATGCTAAAAGTTGATGTCTGCTTTCTAATTTTTCAGCAACATGACTCAACTGTTTTGGAAGGAGAATAGAGAACAGAGAAAGCTTGGTCTCATCAGAGGGCGTGTGGAGAATGGGAAGGGATGGGGAGCCTTTGCACCCTCTTCTAACACTAGGAGTTCATGGGGTAATTGATTTGTTGCTTTTCTTCTTTTGGATCAACTAAACAGTAAGATTGGCAGACTAACCTAAACTTTGATGTGGACAAATCATTATAGGATGAAGATTTTGTCTCCCATTTGAGAGCATAAATGAATATTTTCTTTTTTATTTTATGTGTATGAGTATACTGCCTGTATGTAGGTAGGTGCACCTGTGTTGTGTAATGCTCTCAGAAGTCAGAAGAGGATGTCAGATCCCCCAGAACTGGAACTATAGATGGTTGTTAGCCACCATGTATATGCTGGGATTTGAACCTGGGTCTTCTGCAAGAACAACCAATACTCTCAACCTCTGAGTCATCTCTCCAGCCTCTGATATTTTCTTTTCACAAGAAAATAATATTTGGGCTGCTACATTGGGCATGTGAAATGGCCATTGACTCATACTAAATCTCTTGCTAAGCCATGCATGCTTGTGCATGCCTCCAATCCCAGTACTTAGGAGACTGAGGCAGGAGGATTGTCATATATTTGAGGCCAGCCTGGGATGCATAGTGAGACCTTAATCTCAAACAGACAAACAGACAGGCTGAAACATACACACACACACACACACACACACACACACACACACAGAGATAGAAATCTTGCAAAGTAAGGTTGTCATAGTATATAATGGAGACTATAGCTCTATGTCTGAAATATGGTGGACATTTAATAGATATACAATTAGAAAGCTATGAAATACTATTTATAGAGAGCTCTTAAACACTCATCATGTCTATGAAATCACGGAAAAAGGTAATGCCTTAAAAGGAAGAAATAACATGGAATTCCACATATAAAAAAATAAATGAAAATCAAAATCAAAAGTATAACACAGATTCTAGCCCAGACTAGCTAAACAGCCTATCATGGTTCCTAAGTCAGTACTCAGTGACTCCCCTGTCCCCATTGTCCCCATCTCCCTGGGGTCCTGATCATCCAGACAGATCTGACCACCTAGAAGTCTAGTAAGTCAAATCCTGCCCACCACATCTCTAGTCCATTCCATTAGTCCACCTCCACCCTGACCTCTGCCAGCCCCACCACCAGCCAGGCTCCAGTCTGCCCCACCCCCAAGATCTCTGGACTACCTTCCTAACCCAGACCAAACTCCCTAACATGGACTCCACTGGCTTCCGGTCTCTCTGACACAGACCAGCCCTCCTGCTAACCTGACCAACCTACCCATTACTCTGTCCTACAGATCACCCAGACCAGACCACCACCGTGCAAAACTTGAGGCACACACCAATTTATTTTCCATTCATAAACAGAAAGCAAACAAGATACATAAACAATATAAACAGAACCAATACTAAATTAAACAAAAGCAGAGTAGACTTCCTACTATACACATAACCAACAAAGAATGCCCATTAGCTCAGATGGCAGCAGAGAAACAAATAATTTGAAAAACCACTAGAATTTGAGAATTTATCCCCAACCAAACCCACTAGTCCTATATCAGTACACTACAATGAGAGCTGCACTGAGGGATGCAAGGAAGGAGGATTTAAAAGAACAAGCATAAACATTATCAAATAACTCAAAGAAAACATAGAAAAACAAATCAAAGAATTCAAAGTGGAAAGGCAAGTGCTTATAATGGAAAATCAAGAATATACATATATGTAGTTTAATGAAATATTAAGAACAATTTATGATTTGAAAAGTGAGTTCACAAAATAGACAGAAATAGTGAAGAAAACCCAAATGGAAATAAACATGACATTGAGAAACTCATAAAACACTTGTAAGCAACAGCAGAAAGCCTCACAAGCAGAGTGAATGAAATGGAAAACAGAATATCAAGACTGGATGACAAGGCTGAAGACTTGAACTCTGTAATCAAAGACTATGTTAAATTTTTTAAAAATCCACAGGAGTGGAATACTCAGGAAATGTGGGACAACATGAATAGACCAAATCTATGAATTATAGGCATACAGGAAGGAGAAGAATCTCAGACCAATGGCTTTGAACAGATCTTCGACAGAATGATGAATAGAAATGTCTTAAACTAAGGAAAGACTAACCTATAGAGAGTCAAGGAACACATAGAACACCAATTAGACATGACTAGAACAGGAACCGCCAGGGCATATCATAGTAAAAACATTAAACGTACATAACACAGAAAGGGTACTGAAAGCTGCTAGAAAAAAATGACACGTTACATATAACGGAAAACCCATCAGAATTACAGCTGACTTTTCAGTGCAAACTATGAAAGACAGAATAGCCTGAAAAGTATTCCCAGTTTTAAATGAATGCAGATGCCAACCCCAAATATTTTATCCAGCAAAACTATCTAACATGGTTGAAGAGGAATGGAAAATTTTCCATCACATGAATAGGTTGAAAGAATTCATGTCCACCAAACCAGCCCTACAGAGAATACACGAAGCAATACGAAGGACTAAAGAAAGGAATGAGTATATCCAAGAGGCTACAGAAAGAAAACAAGGAAAGATATAATGATGGAAACACAAAAAAGGCCCAAAACACAAAGAAATTAAAATGACAGCACCCAATACACATCGTTCAATAATAACACTAAATATCAATGGCCTCCACTCTGTCAAAAGACACAGGCTAGTTGAATGAATCAAAAAGAAAACCCATCTTTCTGTTGTCTTCAAGAAAGTCATCTCACCTTCAAGTATAGACACAGAGAATATAATACTGAGGAATGCCAAGTCCTAGGTTGGACCTCTACACCTAGGGCTTATGGAACACAGTGGAATGAGGAGTAGAGAGAAAACTTGGGCATCCCTCAACTCTCACCAGTGGTTTTCTTACACAATATCGCGCTGTACATACAAAAGGCCACAACTAGCCTAGTTTCATAGAATAAGAGTCTGTACTGTGTGTATTCTTGTATAGGACTCCTGTATTTATCCCTGCCACCTATGGCTCAGGGATGATTGCAGAAGAGGGAGCAGAAAGATTGTGAGAACCAGGGCTGGCTCATGAACTTGGGAAAGGAGAATCTTTCAGGCTCCTGGAAGCTTGCACATACCAAATTGTGACACTGAGCATAGGACCCACACCAGCTCAGGCTGGATGGGGACCCAGAGTGGAGCAGTGGAGGTTGGTGACTGGCCAGACCTGGATTGGGAGCTGCTGGAGACTGGTTGCTGCTGGCAGAGGGAGAGTATGCCTTGCTTATGATCTTTGGATGGCCTGGTGAGACTCCAGTGGATGAATTTGCACTAAAGGACATCTGGTCACTAATGCTTCACTGGACAGGACTTAACATGTATAATGGAATACATGAGGCCCAGTGGGGTTTTGGGATGTGGATAAGGGAGGGAAATCTAAATTTTATTAAGAACTTGTTGACTGTTATATGAAATGTATAAAACTCAATTTTAAAAAATATAAATAAGGCTTATACAAAACAGTTGAGTGAAAATGTGTTATTAATTTAACTATGTAGGGTTTTGAGCTTCTTTTGTCTTCTGTGTTTCCTGTAATTTCTTTGGTAAGTGCCTGCAATTTGTAACATGAATTAAATGCTCTTTATTGACAAGAATCCTTTTCCTTCTTTTTCTCTCCATTTTGACAGGTGACCTTTCAGGGTCTCTATTAAATTGGTGCCCCTGCTATGGCAACAAGAATATAGGGATCTTTTCTAAGTGATTTAAAAGTACAAACTGGACCTTATTGATAGAGCTTGGTCTTTTTAGGCTTCATTTTCTAGGGGAAATTGCTTAAGTTCTATGACGTTGAGTGATCACCTCTCAAACTAATTAAAAGTTCAAGAAATAAATGAAGAAAGTCTTCAAAAAACTGGAAACTGCTTTGCAAATACTGATTACCTTTTTATTATAGGCTTTCTCCTCCCACTTGAAAGATTGTACCCAGAAAAATTTTTTATAATTTTTTGCTGACAAAGCCAACAGTGTTAGAAATCAAGACTCATCATCACCCCTGCATCCCCTTTTCATCTTTCTTTTCTTGTCTTTACTCATCATAAAGAAAATCAATACATGAATCTTATATAGCATTTGTTTTCATTTCTTTTTCTTTGTAAGTGAACTTCAACCAGGAACAACTGCTGTTAGCTTAGGAGTTCACTATGTAATATGATTTCTTTAGGTGTGATATTTAGAATTACTCTTGCTTTAAAAAACTTGTTATATCTCTAGAGAAATGAAATTTCGTACCATATGCTAAATATGGATTCATATGTTTACAGACAAGCATACCACTCATCACAGAAGCTTCATTTTGCAAGAGATGTAGGCTACAGGAGAATTGCACAACTGGTCAGACACAGAGAATGTATGTCTGAGAGATGCCGACTCCTAGGTGACACATCTACAGCCGACCCTCTATATTTAAGACTCATAGAACATAGCAAACCTAGGGATAGAGAGAAAAATAATGCATCCCTCAGCTCTCACCAGTGCAGCTTCCTTATACAACGGAAGGCGATGTACACAAATGGCCAATTTTAAAGAATAAGAGACTGCAGAGTGTGTATACCTGGATAGGACTCCTCTATTAAACCTAAACAGCCATGACTCAGGGATCATTGCAAAAGACGGGGCTGAAAGATTGTAAGAGCCAGGGCTGATTTGTAAACTCAGGGAAGCAGAGGCTTTCAGGCCCCTGGAAGCTTACACAAGTGAACTTGTTGCAGTTATGGTATTGAACACAGGACTCACATCAACTCAATTAGACAAGGGCCCCTCTAGAGTAGAGTGAGAGAAACTAGTGGCAGGCAGGACCTAGTCTGAGAACTACTGGAGACTGGGTACTATTGGGAGAGGGATATGATCTCTAGATAGGCTGATCAGACTCCTGTGGATTAATTTGTGCTGAAGAACATCTGGGTACAAATGCTTGACTGGATAGTACAATGTGTGTCAGAATACATGAGGTCTGGTTGGAGTTGGAAGAAATGGATGGGGGGGGTCTAAATTTAATTAATAACTGTTGTATTAAATGTATAAAAACACAATTTAAAAAAATTACTACCAACTGATCTTACAAACCAAAACAAAGTAAAAAATGCAAGAATATCAAATACCTCTGGTGCCAGAGAAGCTACTATCCATGAGCTCAAACCTATCTAGAAAGGAAACACGTGTGCCCTGGGTAAGCTATGGGCTAGCACGCTTGGCATGGTTAGTCTCAGATGTTGGTCTACCCTTCCAGCCTGAAACCTACCAAAGAAATTTGAAGAGACAGTTACTTCTAGTAGCCAGACACATAGCTTTGCTTATTTAGAAAGCCATCTAATTTTTAGAGGGCTTTTCAGTGTTACTTCACTGAGTATTAGCTCATCATTTCCTCTGCATGCGCTACCTGCCCGCCCCATGTCTCTTCTTTCATAAATTGACTTTATCTAGAATTAACTATTGGTTTCTTCTAAAGTCTTATCTGTACCTTTCCTTCAATTTTTAACACCTCAAATGAAGTAGAAAGTCTGATCTTTCCTAAATTTTATTTAATGAGCAACTACAGTTTAAAATAGGAAACATTGACTGATTAAAAAGTGGCTGCATAATTATATGTGTATGTTAAATATTTGTTAATTATATGTGCATGCAAATATAAATGTACATATATATGTCTCTGTCACTGACAATTTTTTCCTTAAAATCATCATTTAAGAAAGAGATGACATGGACTAGAGAATGGCTTAGTGGTTAAAAGCATCTGCTGTGAAAACATGAAGTCCAGAGTTTTGATTACAGCACCCAAGTAGAAAACCAGGTGTCTCTGCATGCAGTAACATCAATACCCAAGGGGAACAGAGGCAGGAAGATCAGTTGGACTTGTTAGTGTCTAGTTTAGGTTTAAAAAAGAAAAAAAGAGAAAACAAAGAAACAAAATTTAGTTTCAGGTTCAGGGAGAAACCCTGCCTCAAAGAAATAGGTAGAGAATGATGGAGAATATCTGATGCCCTCCTCCTCTGGTCTCTGTACATATAGTATGTGCAACCTTACACACACCACAATACAAATAAAATAAAACAATAAAATAGAAAAGAGACAGGATGTCTGAGTCCATCATGTTGAGACATTCGTCCTTCTAATTATTTTATTTTGAAGGTATTTGATTGCTTAGGGGAAACAATGGATTTCAACTTTGACTGCACAGTAAGATCACCCACAGAACTTAAAAAAGTTCCAGTGCCATAGATACATTCCTCAACCATGAAATCAGAATCTCTGGGGTGAATTGAGGCGACAGTATTTTTCATCTCTGTGCCTCAGTCTGAGAATCACTATGTTAACCTTAAACAAACTTAATCAATGCTAGACATTTATAAAGTTCATCTGACAGATTTAGGGATTCATTATGGTTAGTGAGTGTGCCCAGAGGGACAAAACTTCATAATTGCAGATGGCGGATATCATTGTAATTTTTTTTAAAAAGTAATTTAAGAAGATACATAGTCATTATAAGCTGTGGGGATCTCAAATATAGATCTACAGGATAAATGGAAAGCATATTCTTATATTATGCTAGTGGGTCCTGGTGGCAAGAGATAAAATTTCAAGTGACTGAATTATGCATAAAAATTGAAAAGTTCTGTAGTTGAAATGACTTAGTCAGCAGTGAATCCAACATGAAAGAAAACTTTGTTAGCTGATTCAAAAGGGGAGTCTGGTGATGATTAAGGTACTGACGTCAGACTTGCATGTAAAAAGCTGGGATAGATTTGTTCTATGAAATTTGACTGTGGGAAAAGTAGGATTTGTAGATCAATGTATCACGTTACATTTAATTTAAAAATCTCTTGTGATTTAAATTAAGAAATTAAATATTGATCATTTCATTAGAAATATTTTTATTTTTAATGTATTTCCTGTAGGTATATAAGTACACCTGTGTTGTGCAATGCTGAAGGAGGTCAGAAGAGGATGTTGGTGTCCCCTGGGCTGGAGTTACAGACAGTTGTTAGCCACCAGGGTGTGTACTCAGAATTGAACCCAGGTCCTGTGCAAGAGCAGTCAGTGCTCTTAATCACCGAGCCATGTCTCCAGCCCAAATATTGATTTTTTCCCAACACATCTTTAAGCATGGGCACATTAAAATCCACCAAGAAATGATAATGAGACATTGCCTTATCCTTGAGGGCCACTTATTTTGTTGAACTTACATTATTTTTTATAACTTGTGAGAATTAAACTACTTAAGGATCATGACTATCACTTACTGTTTTGCTTTTAAGCACGTGCAAGAATAGATTCAGATTCTGTGTGAATAGAAGCACACGTTATTTGTACAGTTCTTTGTATAGGGAAGAATGCAAAATAAGAAGTCACTGCTAAAACTTCTCTCAGGGCCAAGGGTCGAAGTATCCTGATGATCTATTGCAAGATGGTCATGAAAATCCTCCCTTTTACACTCACTTGACTGCTTAGCGTCCTTCGTTCCTTCCTTCCTTCCCTCTCTCCCTCCCTCCTTCTATTTTCTCTCTTCCTCTCTTTTTTCTTTATACTCTTCTCTTCCCTCTCTGTCTTTGACAGTCTCACTCACTACATAGTACACTTCTTAAAATCTTTTCTTCCTTTGCTTCTGGATTCCTGGGGTTACAAACATGATCTACCATGATGAGATACAAGATTCTGATATTTCTTAGGATGCATTCCTTTTCTTTGCCAAAAGATGTGGAATCTTCAGATGATTTGGAGCTTCTTTTGCTGACCTCTGTTTTCCGGAAATGCAGAGATGATTTCCTGTTTTGAAGTAGAGTGGTCGATTGGCACAGAGCCAGTAGAGCATTGGAAGGCAAAGATGAGCTCAATTTAACTCCTTATTAAAAATTGAATTAGAATAAATAAAGACCCCAGATCTGAAAGATGGATGTGGCAAATCAGGGTTAGGCCATGGCATCCTGGAATAGAAGAGGGAAGGTTTGTAAGCACCTAGCAATTCAGAAAGAACAGGCTCTATAGAGGCCATTCTGCCTGAAAACTGTTGTATCTTAGAGTCAAAGGAACCTACTTCTAAAACAAGTAAAGACGGCTTTTTAAACCACTGTTTGAAGCATTGTATTCTGTGGGCACTTTCTGCAGTCTGGACATCACTGAATCATCTTTGTGTCCCTTATACGCATATCACATTAGTTAGATAGCACCAGAATGCATATTCAGCTTAGGCAGAAACATTAATGTAGTCAGCAAAGATGGCGGCAATATGAACAATCAGCTTTCACATTTCAACATGACATGCAAAATTTATAGTAAGGGATTCATTTCCCTATTCTCTTCAAACTAGAATTTAGTGATGGGAACAAGGGAGCAGAGAAAATAGCCTCAGTGATGCACCCAAGGGGGACTCACGTCAGACTCCAAATTCAGATATACTGAGTCATGCTCTATTTGGGAGAAAGAAGAATTGGTAGAAACATCAGAAAGTTCTTTCATTGGTGATGATTTGACACTTGGAGTCTCTTGGTCTTCCTGAAGGGTTTTACATTTTCAAGTCAGGAAACTGGGAGATTTAAAAAAAAAAAAAGAAAAAGAAAACTTACCAGCCTTTCTTACTTATTAGCAGTTTTCCAAAGTTTTGAGCCCAAACCACTTACAGGTGAATAAGCATTCATTTTGAAGATGAAAGAGATTGAGATGTCTAGCTATGGAGACCTATATAGTCCTGAGAGGGGAGGATGGCGGCAGAGAAGCAGCATTCCTGGGAGAAAGAAAGATCAAAACACACTGCCCGGGAGCAGTGGGAAGCACGGATGGTTTTCAGATCCTAGGCACCCTCCTGACAGTTCCCAGCAGTTCTGAAATACAGACCTCTTGGGAGCAGTGCTTTTGTCCATCAGCATGAAAAGAGCACAAGAACACAAGCGTTGTCTCTGCTGAGGACACACAGAGACTTCAGAGAGATCAGGGATTTAGAACTGAAATCCCACGATTGTTATTGAGATCAGGATGGGTTTTGGGCTCACTTCCAGACAGGAGTGATACAAAGACTGAAGATGACTTATTTTAAACTAATTATTTTTAAAGAGAGAAGAAGTGGGGAGTGGGAGAAAGAAAGAGAATGGTGTGTTTACATGTGTGTGGGAGGTATGCAAACAGGTCTGTATGTGTGTATGTGAAAGTCAGACATTCACACTGTCTTGTCTATCTTGATCTTATGTATTGAGGTGGGGTCTCTCACTTGAAACTAGGGCTAGGAGATTTAGCTAATCTAGTTAACTGACTTTCTCTGGGAATCCCCTGTCACTACCTGAGAACTGAGATTAGAGGCCAACTATCATACCTGCTTAGCATTTATGTGTATGCTGAGAAGTCAAACTCCAGTTTTCAAACTTGTGCCAAAAGCGCTTTACCCAATGAACCACCTCCAGGTCTTTTAAAACACTCTTTAACAAAGTTGGCATTGGAGGAGGCATAAATGTCCATGATCTCCTTCTCTGAAGTAAATTAAAAATAAATAAATAACAGAGTTGAGCATTAGAGACTTCGTGTACACTTAGCCCATCTGATCAGGTGGAGGGCACTTTGTGAGTTCTATAATCTTGCTCTTGTAAACCTATATTGTCAGTGACAGCTGCTTCAAAAGCCTTAGTGACATTTCCTGGAGCAGAAACTTCATTCTGAATTCAGATTTCACTTGACACATTTTCGGCCTGGTAATTTTAAATGAGGGAGAAAAAAAAAACATGTTGTTAAATATTACTGCAAAATTTCACTTTGCTTAATGGCCAATAAAGTAACACAGTGTGTTCAGGTGGCTCAACCTTCCGGTTTGACCATCTGGCCTGGTGAACATACCCAGCTTCCCTCGCCTTCTGTTGGCTCTCCGTTTACTGCCTACCGATGACTAGTTGGCTGTCAGTGTAATTAGCTTCTGCCTGAAGCCTTCCTACAGGATGTGTCCTGACACAAATCCAACAAAGCTTTGGGAGTCATAATATGCAAAGGAAAGAGAGATGACAGAGAGAGAGAGAGATCCTGTTCCTGTAAGCCAAAAGCATCAGCCTTTCTCATACAGCTTTATAAAAATATTCCAAAAATATTGGCAATTCTTATATCAGTAAAAGGCTCAAATAAAATCTCTACCTGTTTCTTTTCCAACATTCTGTATTTACTCTAAAGGAACACTGACTTGAAGAAAGAGAAGGCTGAACTATCAAAGAAGGAATATGCTATTGAAACTGCGGAGAAAGTCGCAGAAAAGCTTCTCCCTGGCCTGCTTAGAGTGATAGAATCCTAGAATTTCCTGAGAGGATAGAGGACGGAAAAAAATGAGTCACTATATGGAATATTTATAGTAATGTTATAGAATCCTAGAATTTCCTGAGAGGATTGAGGACAGAAAATAAATGAGTCACTATATAGAATATTTATAGTTGTGTTGTCACTTTGAGGGTTCAACCCAAAAGTGCTTCCCCAACTTTCTATTTTTTTCCTCATGATATAAAACTTTTACTATTTAATCTCATAGCATGAGAGTTTATTCCAAAACAATTTGAAAATGTAGAGAGAAATATACATTTGTTAGGAACCCATTTTCTTTGTCTATCTTTGTCTCTTTGACTGCCTCTTTAGTTTATATGTGCATTCACATTGGTGTAGGATGTGTGTGCATGTGAGTGCACATACATATGTGTTAACATGCATGTGAAGGTCAGAGATCAACATAGGATGTCTTTTTCTATCACTGTCTTACTTGCTGTAACTGGATTTCTCACTGAACCCAAAGCTCACCAATTCAGCTAGGCTGTCTGACAGTGAACTTTAGGAATCCTCCTGTCTCTGCCTCCCCAGAGTTGAGATTACAGGGGCTGCTGCAATCCTCATTTTCTTTTATATGGGTTTTGAGGATCTGAACGCAGGACCTTAGTATTACACAGCAAGAAATTTACTTACTGAGTCATTTCCACAGCTCCTGGAACCCATGCTTCCAATTCAGTCTATCTTAGCACACACTTAACACACACATGAGAGAGAAGGGGGAAGAGAGAGACACAGAAAGAGAGGGAGACAGAGAGACAGAGAGAGGCAATATAGAACTTTGGAACTTCTAGAAGACCATGAAACCAGACCAGTCTTCCTATGTGGCAAAATAAGTTAGAATAAAATATATAAGGCTCTTCAGGTAGGGAAGACAGTCTTTGAGATAAAGGAAACCCAGAAGGTGATCCCCGAGATTCTCCAGCTGTCTGCTTAGATACATTTTTTTCATCCCAACACAACTGTCCCATTGAGCAAAAATAAGAATTTGAGTTAGATAAAAAAGCCAGTTCTATAAGATAAAGCACCAGTGAGCTTAAAAGTAAGCTTGGGGTATATGGACCTCTGTTGGGATCCATTCTTGAGGCATAAACTCTGCCAGTATTGGGTAATAGCACATTGTAAGTATATGGGAAGGTGAATTAATGGCATTGAAAAGGGAACAGAGATTCTAAGTATTAATCAGTGCTGGAGGGACAGGCTAAATACAGTGGAGAGATCTCACTAATACCCAAATATTTCCTTAAATCATTAGGCCGTCCTCTCCTTCAAAATATGGCTCATACTTTGAGAATAACCCCTACTCTAATCCTAAATAAATAGAGTCTCAAGAAAAAGACTGCATCAAAATTAATATACCATCAAGGGTTTTTTGAGATAATATCAGGAAACTTTTTAAAATTAATGAACAAATATCTCTTAGATTAAAGAAACATCAACGTAGGGGTACAAAATGCTCAGTGAATCTGTGACAGGATAAATGCCTAAGAAATATGACTGAAACCAAGGAAACCAAGAAATTCAAAGAAACAAAATGTCTTGAATATGAATGCAGCATAATACATGTAAGAGATGGTTAGTTGCTTCATCAGAAATACTAGAAATAGGAAGATGATGGAATAACATTTTAATTAATTAAATTCCTTTATAGTTTCTCATTTGAAATGTTATAACCACCATGAAAATATTCATGACTAGGAACTTTGATAAAACATCAAAATCAGAAATGTGAAGATGGCTGACGTACATTTATAAGCCTTGACATTAAATTCTGCCTTTTCTTTTAAAAATATTTTATTATTTTTATTCTATGTATACATGTGTATGTAAACCTGCCCATACTGTACAATGCCCATGGAGGTCAGAAGACGGAGTCAGATCCCCTGAAACTGGAGTTGGACAGTTGTCAGCCACCATGTGAGTGCTGGGAACGGAACCCATGTCCTCTGCAAGAGCAGTTAGCACCCTTAATGGCTGAGCCAACCCTTTAGGCCCTGCCTTTTTTTATTGTATAGGATCAGTAATTGATCCATACAGAAAGTAATTAAATGTATTAGCCACTTAAGGGTCTTTACCATAAATGTGGACAGGCTATACCTGAAAATTATTGATGATAACATGGCCACATAAGACTGTTACGCTTGTACCTGGACCAGGCAAACTGACAT
The DNA here is from genome assembly GCA_035773235.1 of Eospalax fontanierii. Lineage (NCBI taxonomy): Eukaryota > Metazoa > Chordata > Mammalia > Rodentia > Spalacidae > Eospalax > Eospalax fontanierii. The sequence continues at coordinate 10,582,233 of CM069544.1, read as the reverse complement.
TGTAGTGAGTTCCTGCCAGCTTATAAAAGGGAACCTTCCCTATCTTCTTGAAGTACAGCATATGTAGAGTAATAGGCCTTTTGATTTTGGTAATTATCAGTACAGAGCAATACCCTTCATAGTCTATGACACATTCAGGAGACACTAAATAGGCACATGGGTTTATCCTAAAAACTGCACAGTTAGTCACTTTGTAGGACAAGGTTGGGATTGGTTGATGTTGATCACTGGAACATATGAGTTCTACCTTCATTCTCTGCTCATGACCGGGTATCCTTGCTGGTCTCCTGAGTCAGGTGAAGCACCCTTCTAAACCTACCTGAAGAAGGGCTTTTACCTTCTCTGAGCTGCCCCATTATCATTTATCAGTGTCAGTAACTGGAGTGAACCTGGGACTGGGCCATTCGTGGGTAGAAAAGAAGGTGTCTGGAGAGTGACCTTTAGGTTGCCTTACCCTGATAAGGGAATTTTAAATAGATTAAATGAGTTTTTAAAGGAAGAGGGCATGTCCTTGGGTGAATTGACCAGAGCTCCTGAATATGAAAATGACCCTCTTGGTCTTGACCAAGGCATGATATCTGGAAGGCAGGTCCTGAGTTGACATAAGTATCAAACGAGCCTCTCCAGTCAACCTTCTAATATGCACCACACAGAGAATTGTCCAGTAGGGATCCTCTGCAACTAGGAGAAGAAGAATTTGAGTCAGAGATGTTTCATACTTCTCAGATGATGATATATGGCAGGTGCCAAATGTGGAGAAAAGAAGGCAATTGATAGACAGCCTTCAAGGTCCACCAGCTTTTGATATTAGTGAAATTATCAAGACAAATAATTATCTCATTGTAGTCGTGGAATGCCTGCAGGCTCTTGAGAAACTATTGTGAGTTATTGATAAATTGATGGAGTCATAGGTCAAATATCTAACAACTTATCAGAAGGGTGCTGAAAAGGAGCCTTTATCACAGAAAATGGTATAGAATGGAGAATTTGAGAAAGAAGTTGTAAATAAAGATTGTCAGGCCAAACTGTCCCTGGAGTATACCCACAGGACAGCTGAAAATGACACTTTTAAATGCTAAAAGATAAAGAAAACACTAGCATCTAGATTTTACATACAGAGAAAATATTCTTCATAAGCAAGTGTAAATATGTTTTCATAAAAATGAAAGCTGAGTGACATCTTTATGTCCCCTTCCTCACTGGCACCCTCTCACACTACGCCACTGGAAGTCATACATTCTGTCATTTGTGTTAAAATCCATTGTGTCATGTTAGTGTCCCCAGACATTACTCAGTGCATGTTCATCTACTGAGGTCTAGTCAGTCTATCTAGAGTCCCTCACTTTAAGAAGATTATCTATTCCTCACCCAGCAGTAATCAGCTGTCAATATTTCTTCAGTTAATATTGGGGTCTGCTGCTCATTTCCCAAGTTTTATGTTGTACCCCCCAAATCTTTTAAAAACATTCTCTGACCATGATAGAATAAGTTAATGATTTATGACATCTAGAAAATCTCTTTGCATGTGTTACGCCAAATGTCTCACTCCTAAATAACCAGCATATTTAGGAAGTCTCAAGTCTAAAATCATTTAAACTGAATATTAATGAAAATACAATGCATCAAAAAATCAAAATCACCTTGGTTTAGATCATCTATGAAAAACTGACAGACATCATACAGAGACATTGAATTGTGTTTACAAACGCTTGATACAAGTCCGTGTTATCAATTTTGTTCACTGCTGCAGTTGAAATCATAGATATTAGAAAGGACCAAGTAAAAAATGCCTTTATTAGCAAGTATCACAAATGTGTGGATTACTAAATAACTTTATAAAATAGCTATATAAATAAAATGAGAGCATGTGGTGCATCATAGGATTCAAGATCAAAATATAAATCCCAACTACATTTTATATATTACAATAATTAAAAAGAAAAAATTAACTTTCACTTATAATACTATAAAATGTGCCAGTAATTACAAAAACTCAGCATTAATATTTACAAAACATTGCTGAGGTAATTAAAGATTTAAATAAACAGAAAGCTACATCATGTTCATGGATTGAGTGACATAGTATTACTAAATTATCATTTCTCAAAAAAATCTATATAAGAATCCATTGAAATCACAACAGTAATTTTACTAATCTGTTTTTTAGTTATCCAATTGATTCCAAAGATTAACTGACACTATGGAAGATTTTATATTGAGAAAGAATGAGTAGATGGCCTATATTTTCTCATTTGAAGCTTAGTAATTAAGGCAGTGTGAAAATGGGTAAATATGACACACTCACATGAGTGGTACACAGCTGAGAGTCCAGAAATAGGTCATTCATACATTCAACTGATCTTTAACCAAGGCACTAACATATTTCTATACACAAAGAAAAATGTTATATTCCTATGCCTTTGGGATAATGAAAATCAGTACTCATAATTTCTAGGTATTAAGACAAATGAATCATTAACTTTGAAATTCCAAAAATTGATAAAGAGCTGGTGAAGTGAAATTCAAGATATTGCACATATTATATCATTCATATAGAATAGAAAACTCCTAAAACAGCACACAAAAGAGTGGTGATGAGATTCAGGAATGTCCCGTGGGAGTGGGAAAAGAGCCCCAATGAGTTTTCCAAGATAGCAGAAATGTTTCCATACTCCAGTCATGGTGATGGTTGTATAGATATATACATTTGTCAAAGCTCAGTGAATTAAGTTCAATAATTATTGTTGATTTTATGAAAGCATTTATATTTTATTGTCATTATAAAGTAGACTTTTTAAAAAGCTCATTTGTGGAGGATTATAAGTAGTTCATCTTTCCATAGATCTTTTCTGACATTTCCAAATCCATCTCACATAGATACCAGAATTCATTGAGACCTTTCAGCTTATTTCTGTTTGGTACCCTTCCCTAATGCACTGTTAATAAATGTTTAAAACACAGATAGAAAGATTTTCTTTTACAATGTCTTTTTTAAATAAAGATATTCTTTCTTGTTAGAGAGACAACACGTTATGAAGAAATCGGTGGCACTGGGTTTATTTTCTTTAACTTATTGATAAGCATTTACTGTGATAAGCTTGAAACATAGCTCATTGTTTTTATTAGATGTTTTCCTGACATTTGGTAGAATTATGCTGTAGAAATTACAACAAAAATGTAATCACAGTATACAGTTATGAAAGATGGCCAGTCAGAGCCAAGCTGATATCTCAAGAAACAGCAGAGACAAAACACATTCTGGTTGGTGATAGTGAGGGGGAGGGATGATCTGAGAGAACTCCTGATTCCTGATAATGCCAATGTTATTATCTTGCTTCATCGGCTTCAACTTTGCCATTCAGGTATTGTTTGCAAATGACTGAGATTAATCTGGACATGGGATCATGGTGGCTGGAACAGTACCATGGTCAGTGGCTAGACTGGACTTGGCTGTCAATTCAATTCCTAGCAAAGTTTAAGGAAAAGTGAATTTGGTGACAAATCCATCATCTTGGGGACAGACAATAGCAAAGGACAGCAACAAATAGCTAATATAAAGTTCCGTTTTTAAGGTTTCCGTTGGAGGAGCAGCAGGAGGAAATGGGTGGCTTGTTTTCTGTTTATTTGAACTGTACCCAGGTTTCCAAGTTGAAGCAGCAGAGAGTTCTGTGATGAAAATGACTGATGGTGGTTGAATTTTCAGACCCCTGATGGGGTGGTGGCTTCAGCAAGATGGGATGTCAGATGCTTATCTTGGAGTTTATTTGACTCTTCTCAAACTTTGAAACCCAGAAAGCAAGCCTAAGATGCTTTGGGAGAAGAGCCTGCAGACAGAATTTTCTAGTCCTCAGAAGGGTAGTTCTCTTCACCATGTCGACAAAGTTCCTCAGCTGCACCTAACTGGAAACTTTCCGTTTGTAATGATTAATTACCCAGGTCGTGTGGAGCATCACTGTTTTCATGGATGCTTCTTGGTTAATTTTGGAGGGGATCTGAAGCTGAGGGATGAATTTGGCATAGGACTTGGGTTATTCTCTGGAAATCTTTGCCTCTGATGATGCTACTTGGACCAGATTCTGAAGACTGTGTAAATCTTAGAGTCTTAGCATATGCATTTGGAGAAAAAGGATATCATGGGGAATGAATATGAGAAATGTGCCATATGTTTCTCTCTTTGGCATGTTAGAAAATAAGTTAACACATGTGACACTTTTTCTGAAATTGTGCAGTAAAGAAATCTGTTCCTATACCTCTTGTCATTATCTTTGAAGACCTGAAGATCTAGGATGAGCTTTCAATCAATTTATGAATTTCTTATTTCTTGACTTCTGCATCTTTCAGAGTCTTTATTCTATGCCTCCCTCATTTTCTTATGATTGAACCATTGAATTCCCAGTTTCAAGAATGTCATTTCCTGACCACCATCTCCTAATATTCCAGATCACCTACTACAGTCCTGGTCAGAGTGATGAGAATATGTCACCGTTGAATGCTGGGTCCCTAATGGGTCATCCGTATCACCACTTCAGAGGCTTAAAGATGGCAGATGGGGTGAAAAGACTGAGAGCTGGAGACTGGGGAGGGGTGTGAAATACTGTCTTCTGGATAGGGCATGGCCATTGTACAATAGCTGTGACCACCTGGAGATCTGCACAAAAGAAGAAATGGAAGGAAGAAAGGAAAGAAGGAAGGAAGGAAGGAAGGAAGGAAGGAAGGAAGGAAGGAAGGAAGGAAGGAAGGTAATGAGGGACATTAGAGTAAGATGAGACTAGTTGGAAAGAAGAGAAAATGGAAGAGGGATGGGAGAGCATGGTGGGGTTAAATGTGATCACAACACATTGTATATAAGTATGAAACTTTCCATAAGAAAAGTAGTTAGTTAAAAAAAATCTAGCAGTTTGTAAAATATCCCAGTGTGAACTTCCTAGAGGGATTCCACCTCTCAGCTGCTTTTCTCCCTTTAGTCTTTTTAGTTGGGCTTCATGTTCCTATAATCCACCGCGATAGCTCCAGTACGTGCCCATTAACACCCCTTCTCCACTTCGCCCAATCTCTAAGCATCATTTGATACCTGACAACTCTCTACTTCAATTTGTCTTCTCTAGGCTTCTGGGGCCCAAGTTCCTCCCATTGTAAGGACAGCTTCTTCCCAGTTTGTTTTTCTGCCTTGTACTAACATGACCAATGCCCAAATACTGGTATGCGTGTAGGTTCCACTCTGAGTGACCTTCACATCCCCTCTTCCTCTTTTATAGCTCTGCGTTTCTGTGTGCAAATGTGTGTGTGTGTGTGTGAGGGTGTGACTGCACGCTACAGTGTATATGTGAAGACCATAAGACAAGCTTGAGTGCGGGTCATCATCTTCCAGCTTATTTGAGGCAGGGTCCTCCTTTGCTGCTGTGTATAGCAAGCCAACTATTCTGTGGGCTTCTGAGGCTTCTCCTTTCTCCATTTCCCATCTTGCCACCGGATCACTCAGATTACACATGTGCTACAAATACTACCAACAGCTTTTACATACATTTATCTAATCTCATCCAGGCCCATGACTTTGAATACCAGCTATATAATTTATATAATTAGCCCTCAAATCTGTCCCTATGCTTGATTTTTCTAAAAATTCTTAGGTACAGTTTCCAAACTCTGGCTCCATTTAATGTCTAACGAGTATCTTCAATTTAACTTATCAAGGGTAGAATGCAATTTTGCACTGCTTTTTCTGATAAAACTCTCCTTTTATCAAATATTTCATAAGTGGTACCATAAAACATTCAGCTTCTTAAAATAAAATTTAAGAAACATCTTAATTTTTCTCCTCCCATCCTCTGTTTTTGTTCAATACATTGAGAGTCTCATTAGTTTTATTTTTCAGATGTACCCCAACCCTCTTTTCTCTCCATCTGCACAGATACCACTCCAACTTGAAGTCTATCACCCTCTCTAGGCTTTGAATTCTTATCTGTCTTCTACCATCCAGTTTGTTCCTGTTCTCTGCAGTTTTTCCTCAAGACCCAGGGCATAATTTTTTAAAGTCTTTTATCTGTGGGGACAACTAGAGTTTGTCTAGGAAGGGTTCCGACGGATGGCTCTGTTTCCCATGGCAATCTGACAGTTGACTGGTTGTCTGTCACTGGTTTCGTTACCCTGTGTATCATTAACCCTTCTCAATGCAGAGTTCCAGCTGTGGCATGATTGGACCACGGCCATTAGTAGAAGGGCAAGAGAGCATAGGTGACTGTAAGGTACTGTCAGAAGGTGTCAGATGCCGTAAGATCAAGGTAAGAACCGGCGCCATATTGTGTCTGTCTGTGTGCCGCTAATCAAAGCACATAGATAAAGAACAGCATCCTTAGTGAGGCCATAGGGAAATGAGAATTTAGTGCTAATAATATAGAAATGCAGTTCATCATAGCCTTTCTCATGAAAACACTCTCTTCCTTTTCTTGATATGATGCTGTCTTGATCTTTTCGCCTTTCATTAGTTCTTTAATTCTTCATCTTCAGCACTGTATATAGGTATTATGGAAGAATCGGTTCTTCAGCCCTGTTTGATCTTCCTGAGGAAGCTCATCCAGGCTGAGATTCCCTGGTCCCCTTGTGGTCATTTCTAGTTTTCTATATGGCCGTTTGAAATTACCTACACTCAGAGCTTCCAGTCCCATGCTTTTCCCTTTTTTGGTAGATTTTTAATTGAATTTTTGTGTAGTTTATATAAAACATCTTAATCATCTTTATACTCCCTCTCCATCAACACCCTCCCATAGTCCTCCCACCAGATTTCATGCCTTCTGTCACTTATGTTAAGGCCTATTCAGTCAAGTTTGTGTACCCAGAAGTCCCTCAGTGCAAGTTCATCCACTGGGGTCTAGTCAGTCTTTTGAGAGTCACTCCCTTACAGAAGATCAGCTCTCCCTCGCCCAGCAGTAGTCATCTTCCAGTAGTTCTTTGGCTAAGATTGGGGCCATTTTCCAGGAGTATAATTTTAAGAATGAGAACATGTACTTCCCTGCTTAAAACCCTTCTGCGGTCCCTCCATCACTCTGTAATAAACTCAGACTCCTTCCTCTCAGACACCTCTGTGACTGTTCCCTCCTCCCTCCTCCCTTTGGTCCCTCCCTAGCTACACTGAGAAGGGATGAGAACATTGGAGATGAAGAAAAGTCTCATTGGCAAGGCTGAGAGAATTTCACAAGCCCGGCACAATGTCTCAGCTAAGTCATTTCTGAAACTCTCTTCCCAAACCAACAACCCATGTTTATGGAGGAATCAGACAGTGAACTACAGGCCTCCCGAGCAAAACTGCCCATTATATGCATTGCCTGTTCTTTCTTAGAAACACGGTCGAAAACAATAAAAAACAGCAACGTTCTTGCTGTCTCCCATGGCTCTCAGTTCTGTTTTGCACTGAACTTTTCACAGTGCATAATTTTGTAAGAACAGCATGTGATTCTGTGTGCATTTCCTTCTCTGTGAATCTCCAATCTCTGAGAGGGATTGGGTTGTTTTTGAAGACCATTCTAGAAGCAGTATATAGCACAGAACTAATGCATAAATATTAGCTGAATGAATAAATTCATGAACATAGTCCTAGGTGATTCAATTAGTGTCATCGCTTTCATGGGGAATATTGCATCCTCTCGTGCACAGCAATGTGCAGATGGAGTAAATGAAGGGAGTTTCTGTGTGCACCTTATATGAGCAAAATCTCATCAAGGGGAAGTTTGAGAATGACCAAACCTGTTCTTCCTTTTGCTGGCTAAGAACAAAATAAGAAGGTGTTCCAGAAATAAGTATGAGAGTCTATTCCAAATTATCATGAATGACTAAGCTCCAGAAATCTAATTTTTCTTTGCTGCTCTTGTTATTTAAATAGACCTCAAGTGCAAATATTGAGAATAATCAAATTGTGTGACTCATGACACATTTTAATCATCAGTTAATGCCTGGATCATTTTATTTTATTATTTACTTAATTAATTTTAAAATTTATAAGCATGCACAAGCCTACTTACAAAAATAAAAACTAGGATTTTATCAATAACTGCATCTAACTATATGTCTCCTGCCAATCTATCCCTATGTTGTCAGTCATATAAAGTGTCACATGCAAGTGTAGCTTGGTTATTTTTACTGCTGTATATTTCATGGTGTGATTTTAATGAACTACTATCCCCCACTGATGGGCATTTGGGTTCATAATATTGTCCTTATACAATGGCTACTTTGAGGTTGTCTTGACTTCTGTAAGGAATTTAGATAAACTGATGCATTTTGAGTATCCCTAAAGTAAAGAACACACTGGGAACTAGAAATGCCAGGATGAGTAAGTTATGTCTCTGTCTTTTGAAGGTCTACAATCTGGAGAGAGAGAGGCGAATACAACCAGAGCTACATAGAAGAGAATTTGCTAAATTATGCCAAGGTGCTACAGAACTGTACTGTCTAAGAGAGGCTGCATTTCTCAAGTTCCAAGATGTGTAGAGATTGGATTATGGTGTATGCATGAGTGACTGGTGGGTTGAAAAGAAGAGGCAGTGGAAGAAGAAACCTGTTTCACGAGTGGAAATACAGGGTCCAAAAGTGGGAAAAGATGCAGAGAGTTTGGAGGGGTGTTTAGAGCTGAAGAAGGGATGCATTTCATGAAGGGAGGCTCAGAGAAGAGGAAGGGAGATTGAATCCTTCCCTGGAAGCTTTTGTGAGGAGCTGAGGGTTTTTCTATCTGCAGAGGAGTCACTGAAGGACACAATTTTGAGAAGTGGCTTGGGGGCAGAGGTCATGAGCATGGGTCTTCCTTTGGAGTACCTGAAAACACACCATGAAGGCTGTGTCTGGTAGTCTAGGAGACATGGTGCACACTAATTTACTTCAGTTTTTTTTCTATCTCATACTCTTCCTTGCTGTACTCTGAAGAATTTGCAGTTGCGCTTCTTAGTGGGAGCAGGTAAGTCATTTAAGGAAGATGTGTAGTTTTTTTTCATGAGTGTAACATATTTTCACTGTAAAGTATTGTCAGTATTCACACCCACACCCCCCCCAATGCTAGAGAAGAGAGAGAATTTTCTTATTGAATTTAGGATTCCTTTCTGGAAAATTACTTCAATGTGCATGCTGCATTTCAACAAACAAAGGAAAGGATCAAGAAAGAAGGGAGCTCTGGCAGCACCAGTTGGACACAGAGAATATAAAAATAGAGGGTATGAATTTGGGAGGGGTGCGTGTGTAGAGGGTCTGGGGATGCTGGAAGGGAGGAATGCTGTGTGGATGTGATCACTATACATGTGTACATGTATCAACATTTCTAATACTAAATAAAAATATTAAAACAACATCAAAAGAAGGAAACAAAACACAAGGCAAATGGCAAACTCTTCCTTTACCCCCAACGCACACACACACTCGAGCACTTACACTGGCCCAACACCAGTCGTCAGATTGCTTTAGTCATTTGTGTAGATTTAAAGAAAGAGAGAGGCTATCATTTCCCCCCTAAGTGGCAGATAAAACAAATTATTTGGACTCATTTAGAGCTACAATGTATACCTCTTATTCTATTAAGGGCTTTTGTACTCCCTCAGAGCAAGGGACACTTTGGTTTCTTCTGGTAGAAGTCTTCAAGGTGGACTTCTTTTAAAGTGGTTTGACTAGGAAGCAGGCTCATAGGACTACATCTACATGATTTTTCCTGATTGTGTGGATTTGCACTCTAATATGCTGACTGCTTCTTTGGGCTATGAGCATGTTTCTCTAAGAATGAGGAGAGGAATAGAAACAGTCAAAAGCTCAAATAAGTGACTGAATCACAAAAACTGCATGGAATTGGGTCACTGAGTCCCAGTGTCTCTGCAATGGCCCAGAAGTAGCGGTCTGTAAATGACTAGCTGGAACTGAGCTGGGTGAGTGGTGATATGATTTGATCCAGATAGGACAGATGCACAATGTTCAGGGCTGCATGAAGAGGTAGGCTCTGCAGATCCAAAGACAGACACGAAGCATGGTCATTTTATCAAAAGTGATCACTGGGTGTTGACTGGTTCTTTGGCTAAAGGACTGGGGCTTTTCTATGAAAAAAGTCTAGACAATTTGTAATGAGAGGTGCAGAAGGGGCTGGGAAAAGCCTAAGACTCAGAGACACACCATGTCTGGGATTGCTGTCTTCTTCTAGTCCAAGAGAAGGATATGTATGTCTATCTCAAGTTTCTTAATACCTAGCAAATTCCAACTTATTTGTTGTTCTTCTGTCCCCTGAAAAGATAGGTTTCCTAAGGATGAGGACTTGAGGTATTTTGTGTACTGCTATATTTTTAGAGCCGTAAACAATTGAATAATGAATGCATTGATCTTGAAGGAATAAATGAACATATCAATAGAATTGTTTGATGGATTCAATGAGCAATCTTCTTACAAAGTATATGGTTATATTGTCTTGTGTATATTAATTATTCAATAAATAAGAGTCTGTGCTTTTGTCCCTATTTATTTCTTCATTTGTAAAGAAGGAAAAAAAAATCCCTCTGATTAAATACTGGGGTGGGAAGATTCCTGTTTGCACTGCCTAATGGTAACTGTCATTCCTTGAATGAAAAGTAAGCACCCTGCATCTTCTACCATTGTCTTGGGAGGTATAGCTCCTCCTCTCTGTTGAATCACATTCACCTGCAGCCTGGACATCACGCTCTCTTCCCAGTCCCACCTGTCACAATTGTTATCTCTCTGGGTTCTGTCAAGAATAAATTGCTTTTTGTCCACTCTTCCAAGTCCTAACCTTGGCCAGTTCCATTTCATTCATCTCTTCTATGGAAAGACTTGCCTCTATCTTCTTACACTAGCAGCTTCTTCTGACTGCCCTTTGAGTGCACATTCAACACCAAACACCTCCTCGATCTCTCATGGAAGAGTCTTATAGGCCAGCAGCACCACAGCCTGATCTGCCTTAAATGGAAGCTTCTTCATCAGTGAATGTGGTGGATTTGTACACAATACCCAGCTCAGTGCAAGGCACTAGAATAGAGACTATCAATGCATCAAGGATAACTTTGGGAAGACCAGGCATAGGGAAGCACGCCATGTTCTTGAGGAACTTTCTGTTTTCTCTGGAGCAAAAGTTTAAGTGATGTACTAGTCTAGACACTCCAAGAGGTTTATACAGATACCTGTTAGGGAAGTCCTGCCCCCTAGTGTGATGAAAGGGCATTGCAATGTGTCAAGGGATGGGTGTTCTTTTTGATCTTGTATGGATTCTATTAATTGTCTAGTGGGGTAGCAACAGCTCATTCTTCTTTTCAAAGCAATGTAACTTTGTCCAGTGGAATTATAACATAGAACATTATATAAAATAGACAAAACATCAGTGGTTCCTGGTAGTGTATACAGTAGAGAGGTTGGAGGTCTCATCTTACTACTTTCTTTTTTTAAAAGTTTTATGATTTTTAGTTTAAGTATATGAGTGTGCTACCTGCATATAAGTGTGTCCATGTCCTGCAGTGCCCATGGAGGTCACAAGAGGGCATTGAATCCCCTGGAACTGGAGTTATGGACTTGTTAGCCTCCATGTGTGTGCTGGGAATCAAACACCGCTTCTCTTAAAGAGCAGCCAGTGCTCTTAATCACTGAGCCCCTTTTCCCATCCTGCTTTCTTTGACCTGGTTTTTTTTATTAACTCCAGAATTTTCCAGACACCCTTTAGTGAAACTCAGAGGTCATGTTTCATGGTGAAGGATTCAAAATAAAATGAAGCAAAAGGCTCTAGAGGTTAGGTAGGATTTCTTTTAAATGATCCCTTCGCAGTTAAACTCATCATTTATGCCCAGCCCCTTGTGCACAATGTTCTACTCAGGATTCACATTCATGTGTCCAGTTCACGAAGGACTGAACCAAAAGGATTGTCAGGATTTTATTCAGTACATGCCAGTCTTTAGTGGGCTGAGTGAGGATGTGAGTCCAGTTCTTTCTGAGTTCAAAATCAAAGGTTTTATCATAATCTTTCTTCTGACTCATAATCCCAATTCCTCTTAGAATGGACGGTGGAAAGTTATTCGCAAGTGAGTGTGGAAATACATATTAGGTACTTTGCTGTTACTGTCAAAAAGTAGCAACTTACAGAAGGAAGAGTTTATTTGGTCTTAATGGTTCCAGAGGGAGAGTTCATATTGATGGGGGTTGGGGAGCTGAGCTGAGTGCACACATCTTCAAGCACATGCAGGAAGTTGAGAGATCAGCTAGCAGTGAGACTAGGCTATGAACTCACAAAGCCTGGTCCTTGGGATAGACATTCTGCAATAAGGCCACACCTCCTAAACCTACCAAAGCAGCAGCACTACCAACTGAGGATCAAGTGTTGAAATATGTGAGCCTGCGGAGGATATTTCTCATTCCAAGCACCATAGAATGTGTTAACGTAATGTCAAGCTCTTGGGATGCTGAGTCAGGAGGATGAAGAGTTCAAGGCCAGCCTTTGCTACATGGTGAGACTCTGCCTCAAAAGAGGGGGAGAAAAAGAAAGGTACTCCTAAGCATGGAGAAGAGGAGGGTGGTTGTTTGAGCATAGTCTTTCTCCTTGTTCTCTTTTGTCCTCTGGTGAGCTTTATCTAGGACAAATATGAAGACCAAGTTTTAGTAAAGATCAAGCACCACAACGCACATTTAGAATGTGACTAGAATATTGAATAAACTGTGAGGACAGGGAAACTCTAAGGCCCCCTGAAGTTTACAAATCCGTCATCAAAAAATGTTTAACTTCTCCCCTGGAAGCCATATTCTTAAAAGTCCCTTAAAATTAGAGTCCTTGTGTCTGGAAAACAAAAGTGGATATTTTTCCTTTTCCAGAATCTGCTGATTTTCAAAGGTCCTAGGAACAAGCCCCATGGGAAACCTTGACATAGGCCTCCTGCTGGAGCTAGTCACATACCTGCGTTGCACAGGGGCTGCAAAGTTCAGTCTTGCATTGCTCTGCTCCCCAGGTTTGCAATGTACGGAAACTGGTCCTGATGGTGGCTCTCAGGAACGGTACAAATTGAGCCCTCTAGTAATGCAATCCCTTCTAATCAGCCTTTAATAAGGACATAAGCAGCCTCAGCTTACCTCTGTTGCAAGGAGGCAACTACACATAAACCTCAATTACTCAGACATTTAAAAATCAATTTCAAATAAAATGTCCAGGTGATGGAACTAAAGAGATTAGAGAGATCTGGACATGTGCTAAGGCCTGGCATGCCTTGTCAAGACAATTGAGGCAGGCAGTCCTTTAATGCAATAACCCTGGCCAATTTGGTGCCCCTAAAGGGTGAAAGGGAGTAGGTCTCCTCCCAGATCTCCCAGAAGGAGAGGAAGATTCCAGTGAGTAAAAGGACCAGACATAATCAGGGACTTTTGCACACTAAGGCTTTGTTTGGAATGTTGTCATCAGCTCATTTTATAATTGTAAAGATGAAAAAGTCACCTGAGGCTGCCCAGCAAGACTTCCGCCCCAAGCTGGCTTCTAGCTGCACCTTACTATTATGATTTTTTTTGCCTGTCGTTTATATTTATCATTTTTGCCAAAATACTGGGAATTTAGGTAAAAATAAACTTTTATGAAACAAGTATCCTGTGTCAGATATTATGCTAGACATGTGGGGACAGATAGGTAAGGAAGCATCATCTCTGCTTTGATTCATCATACAAAAGAAGAAATGAGGCCAACTTTCTATATGATCAGGGTATAAGAATACAAACACACAGATAAAATGCTTTCCAGACAGTTGGGCCATAACTCTTGTGAACCCACAGCAATGGTGACAGCATGCATGAGTCAAGTGGAAGCACTGGCCAGGCAAAGTCTCAACATAGATGCTAGAAAGTGGGGAAGAAATCCCAGTCCTATCTTGGGAGTTGTGGCAACTGAATGATATTGGGAAGGGTAGAGTCATCCTTAACAGTGAGACTCTTGGTAGGTTAAAACAGACTCCAGGGGATGGACTCACATGGAAGCACACTTGGGGACACAATTTTGACTTTACAGGCCATATTTTATATGTATGAATGTATATATAAACATATATATATATATATATATATGATAATTTGCAAAAATTCAGTTAAAAACTGAAATAAGTCACTAGTAACTTTGGATATAATTGGACTTTAAGAATAATTTATTTATTTATTTGTATGAATGTTTTGCCTGCTTATATGTAAGTGTACCACATACATGCAGTGTATGTGCAGGTCAAAATAGATGGTTGGGTCACCTAGAACTGGAGCTATGGACAGTTGTTAGCTGCCATGTAGGTGTTGGGAACTGAATCTGGGTCTTCTGGCAAGAAGAGCCAGTGCCCTTGACTCCAACCCCACAAAGGGATTGTTCACATTTCTGAGTCTTAACTCATGCATAGAAGAGAGACCTCCAGGGTTCAGTTGTTTGGCTTTTCTTCTGTTTCTGTGAATTCAAGATGCTTCTTTCTTTTTTGCTAAAGGTGATGGGAATCAAATTTCTGTTGCATAATACCCGAGAAACAATCAATAATATGATAATGGCCACTAATTATAATCAAAAGTAGCTTTTAATTATTTTAATGCATTTATTCATTTGTTGAAGGGGGCAGATGTCATGGCATGTATATGGAGGTCAGAGAACAACTTATAGGAGTTGGTTCTCTCCTTCTATTATGTGAGTTTCAGGGTTCAAACTCAGGTTATCAGCCATCTTGCCTGCCTCAAAGCTACTTTTAAAGAATTATTAAGTACAAATGTTTGTCCTAAATAATATCCTTACATTACTTTTTAGCCACCAAATCCAGTCTATGGCAAGGATATTGACATGTAATTTCTTCCTTCCTATAGACTGATATACCATATAGGACTGAATGAGGTAAAGAGGTAACAGTTCGAGATGGCACCAACGGCAATGACTGGCCAATACGACGATCCCTGTAAAGTTCTGTTCTCATTCATGTTGCGCTGTGTTGCCTATATTACACAGAGTTCTCCAGAGACATGGAGCCAATGGGAGAGGATTTATAGGGAGAATTGGCTCATGTGATTTAGAGGGTGGGAAATCCTAAAGTGGGGCGTTTGCATGTTGGAGACTCTAGGATGCAGGGAACATGGCTCATCCCAGGTCTGAAGGCCTCAGAATCAGGAAAGCAAAAGGTGTAACTTTCAGTCCAAGGACCCAGGATGGTGTTGGTATAAATCCTAACGGTCAAGTGACCAGGAGCTCTGATATCTAAGCATAGGATAAGTGTCCTGGTTCCAGAAGTAAAGGACAGAAAAATATATTTTACTTACTTTTGTGTTATTTCTGAGGCCTTAGCCAATTGGTGCCTATCACACTGAGGCCATCTTAGTCTACACACTCCCCTGCTGATTTACCTTGGAAACACAGACACATCTAGAAATAGCCTAGGTAGTCTTAATCTAGTGGTTAACATGATAGGTTAACTATCACAGTACTCCTTTGTAGTTATAAAAGTGTATGTTTTGTATGTATGTATATATGTGTGCATGTAGGTAGGTATGTGTATATATATATATATATATATATATATATATATATGTATACACACACATGTATGTATTTGTTGGTTTGTTTGATTTGGAACCAGGGTATTCCTATGCACCATACTGGCCTCAAGTTCTTGGACCTCCTACTTCAGCTTCCCAGATGCTGGAATTACGGACAATAGCCACCATTCTGGTCTATACATGTAACTTTCAAAAGTTAAAAACACAACTTATATAAACCTGAAACTCAGTGTGGGGTTATGTCTGTAACTTTGAGACTGAACATGGCACAAGGATCATGAGTTTAGGGAGACTTTGCACTGTGTGGTGAGTTTTACAAGAACCTAGGTTACACAGTAAGATCCTGTGTCAAAGAAAGAGGAAGAGCAAATGTGTATTTAAAAACCTATTCAAGTTATTAATTAATGACAGGACCAATGGATGGCTAAGCTGGTTCAAAGGAGATGAAAGGAAATTTATGCAATCAGTGAAAAAGATACTAAAATGGATTTACTAATAGATGGAAAACTGGCTAAAGGCTTAAAAGGCAATAAAGCTATAATTTCCTGGATGTCATCAGCCTTTTGGAAATACACCAGAAGAGACATGTAACTTCAGAGTATCGGTATTGAGGATCTCATAAAACAATAAGCACAAAACTCAAAAACAGTTATAGTCTTCTAGGTCAGGGGTTAAAAACAAATCTTTCCAAAGAGTCATATTATAAATAGTTTGACTATGTAAACAATATGAGATCTTCTGAAATGACTCAAGTATGACATTGTAGGTTAGAAACCATTTTAGATGGCACCTGAGCAGATAGATGTGATTGTGTTCTAATAAAACTTTATTTTAAAAAGAAATATGACTGCCAGGCATGGATTGCCAACTCCTGTCCTGGTTGACAAAATAACATTTCAGTTGACCCAGTTAGTCAGTGACTGAATACAACTTTGCTAAGGACTTGAAGCCATCCTTCTGTTGCTCCAACTGCTAGTTCGTTTTTCTTAATGATGTTGTGTGACTGGGCCCTTCTGGGTTTGCTGTGGCGACGTTCCTTTCCATGGTGAGCCTCAGATGGACCACATTGCTCCCCTGCCTGCCCTCATCAGAATCGATCAATTCACACTTGGCTCCTGTTCTTGTCTTTACGCTAAGCTATTCCTGCCTTGAGCTTTTTTTTTTCTTTTTTTCAAGTAGAAAAGTGTGAATTCTTGGATTGATTTTCTTCCTCTTAACCGAGAACTGAGGGGATTTAGGTCAGAAGGAACCCGTTACCTCTACGCACCTAAATTTCATGGTCAATGCAGTGAATAGCAATGTGTCTACTTCGTGGGGGTGGTACAGAGTTGAAGAGTGACACTCTGTGAAAAATGTCCGGCTTGATGTATAGTGGGTGCAGTATAAATATTACTTCTTTGATCTTTCAGTCCTCTTGATATTTTCATTGGCATTGTGCTTATGCTGTTGAGTACTTTGCCTTCCCTTAACTGAGTACACGACCCTTTCTTCTCCATGCTGAGGCTCGATTTCATAATTTATAGTCAACTTTTGGTTTGTTCAAGCTGCTTCTAGTAACTCTGAGCTTTAAAGCTGGAGAAGTCTGCTCACTGCGAGCCTTGCTTCTGTAAGCAAGAAAACACAGAGGAGCTGAAAAGATCCAACATTCAGGAAGTCAACACAGGGCTCATGGCCTTAAATAAATCATCTTTAATCCTTCTTACTATCCATTTTGTACAGGCATCATTATTCCTATTTTATAGATGAGGAAAATGAGTTTTGGCAGACCAGGACACCAGTCCAGGATTGTCCTCTTTGAGTGTTTGAAGGCTGGAATCCAGCCCTGACTGTCTCCAAAGGTAGTAACTGCTTCTGTCCATTACAGCACACTGGTTTTCAAAGCACTCATCATTTGGCTGCTCTTTTGAACTTTAGCTGCTTCTCCTTCTTTGGCAAACTGATCCTCTGTGGCATGTAGGAAGAGAATAAGTTGTTAAATTGTTCCAAGCCCAAGATCAAACATGAAACTTTTAACAGGATATGCCTAAATGTTTCAACAGCTTATATCCCATTTTGCCTATCTGAGCTGGTAAACGGGCAATATCTTTACCAGGGATTCTCACTTCTTATGAAGTACTTGCCAGTGCTGTCACCAGACCTCAGAGAGCACTACTCTCGGACCATGGCAGACAGTCAAAGGCCAGCCTTGGATAAAAGCAGGGTGCATGGACAGATCATTCCAGATGGTTTATGTCCATCAAATATGGCCTTCATCCTTGAGAATATCTCTGTGTCTTCTCAAAAAGACCTCCGTGTTAGGGCTGGGGAGATAGCTCAGTCAGTTAAGTGCTTGCCTTGCAAACGTAAGAAGCTGAGCTTGAACCATAGAAGCCATGTAAAAAGTCAGGCATGGTGGAGTATGTCTGTAAGCCCAGTACGGAATGGGTAAAGACAGGTGGACCACCGGGATTTGGTAACCAGTCTAGCCTACCTGGTGAGTTTCAGGCCAGTGAGAGACCCTACTTCAAAAAACAAAAGGCGGATGGCACCTAAGAAATGATAGTTGGGGTTTTCCTCTGGTTTCTACATGTATGCATGTACATATGCATATACACACACACACACACACACACACACACACACACACACACACACACACACACACACAGAGTCTCATGTTTCATACTGGCTGGGACCCAACACCACAGTAACATAGCAAAGTTAGAACAGGGACAAAATGAACTTCCTGTACAGGACATGATTTTGGGTTTCTGGGCAAATCCTCCTTGCTTTTAGAAGTCTTGATAGGTTGGAGTCTTTTATCTCTGTTATAGTTCTTAATCTCTGATCTAGACCTATAGTCATGCAGCCCATCAGACGATCCCATGCATGACTTTGAATCTCAAAATGTGACACATCTACATGAAGGACGGCCGAAATGAATCCTGGTGTCATTGCTTTTTAAAGTGTATTTAATGCTTAGACAGGTAAAGAGACAAGTATATCAAGCCTCATGGCAGAAGTTCAGATGATTGTGTTTGATACAGAGTTTTTATGATACTCTAGCTGCCTTAATTGCCTGGTTTTCTAGGCACTTATTTTGAGGTGTTTGATTATTTTCTAGAAAATTCTTCCATTCAATCTAATCTGCTTTGGATTTTGAGTTTAGCAACAGAGTAAGTACTGTGAAATGTGCTTCTCTGTGGCTACATGAAAGACCAAAGCTGTTGCACTTAAAACCTGTTCAAAGGAGATTCTGTCAGAAGAAGCTGTCAGTGTTTCTACTCAGTTGGAAAAAAAACAACAAAGAGCTAACATCAAGAAGTATTTAGGCCATCACTGTATCTTAAATAATCTAAGACAAGCCGGGTGTGGTGGCACATTCCTTTAATACTAGCACTCTGGAGGCAGAGGCAGGTGAATCTCTGTGAGTTCAAGTCCAGCCAGATCTACATAGCGAGTTCCAGGCTAGCTGGGGCTACAGGAAGATCTTGTCTCAAAAAGACCAGTCATCATCATCATCCAAGATAAATGTGCATACAGCAGCCCAGGCAAGGATTTTCCTTCTTTAAATTTTGGTCTGGAGAGACGGCTCAGCAGTTAAGCATGCTTACTACTTCTGCAGAAGACCACCTTTCAGTTCTTGGCGTCCATGTTGGGCAACTCACAATCACCCTTAACTGCAGGTCCAGAGTATCAGACACCTTCTTCTGGTCTCCTGCACTAACATAGGCACCTGCACTAACATGAGCATTGCCCCTCCACATAAGACACAAACACATATGATTAAAAAATAAAATAAATCTTTAAAAAAACCTTAAGTTTCATCTTTCCTAGAAATGAGTGACAAAATGAATCAGGTCACAATTCTGTTTTTTTTTCTTTATGTAAAAATATGTCTTTAATACTCATAAAAAGTATTACTGTAAATTTTGATATTATATACAAATTGCCATATTTTATTTCAAAATGCATGTAAGTCTGAAAGTAAAATCATAGAGAAAATACATCATGAAACTAGTAATTAAAAGAAAATATAATTGCATTAATACGAAGGTAGTATATTTTAAGGATAAATGATTCACTAGAGAGAAATAGTGAAACTTAATAATAATGTTTCAGTACACTATACATACAATTCTCAATTTGTATGTTCTTAACTACACACACATATGTATATATTTAAAAGAAAAGAAAACAGCAATGTTTTGTTATCAATTTAGTCAAATGTACACCAGAGGTTATGTTTAACATATCAGCGCAAAACACAATTTTTAACATTTATTGATGGAAATGTATTTTAAATCATTAAAAATCATTTTCTGAAGAAAAATTTATGATGAATATTATATTCAGCTGGAAATATCAATTTTCTCTCTAGTACAAAACCTGGAACAGTGCTGTCTTTCATCAAGGGTTCTGCCTTCATTTGGAAGTTTTTAAATTTGTCAGCTTCTGAGTAGCTGATTTTGATCAATGTCATTCCGAAGGAACAGATGGTCCATTGGTATGGCTAGGACACTGGTTTTGGCTTTTAGGTGTTGCAGTACCTTACTAGGAGCATTTTAAGAATGTTGTGAACAACAGGAAGTACACTACATCATTCTGCATTTTGCTTCAAATACTGGCAAACTTCTAAAGGCTTTCCAATGACAAAATAACGTTTAATGAAGTTGCTCCATGTATCTGCACAGGTAAACTTAACTATTTCTTATAAGCAATTTCCCATTATTTTTATTAAAAGTAAAATTCTCTACGTAAAGATAAAATAACTGAGACTGACATACAGTCA
The DNA here is from genome assembly GCA_035773235.1 of Eospalax fontanierii. Taxonomy (NCBI): domain Eukaryota; kingdom Metazoa; phylum Chordata; class Mammalia; order Rodentia; family Spalacidae; genus Eospalax; species Eospalax fontanierii. The sequence goes on along the minus strand of CM069544.1, from coordinate 10,561,961 downwards.
GCTCTTGTCAATTTGATTATCAGCTATTCAATCTTTCTTTTAAAAATATATGCTAATTTTTAAGTTTAAGGGATCATAAAGGGCAGAGTATTTGACATGGCAATATATCACTGCACAAAAAAAGAGGAAAAGAAACTATTTACTTTGACTAGTTTTAAAACCATGTAAAGTTTTAAGAATCTACTTCTTATTCCAAAGAAATAAACATTGGTCAGGTAAAGTCCCACACAAAGATATACACATCAAAAACATATACAAGATATACCCTGAGATAACTCAGCAAACAAAGGTGCTTACTGTTAAGCCTGATGAACTGAGTTTGATCCCTAGGACCCACATGGTGGAAGGAAGGAGATACATGACTTCTGCATATTGTGCCTTGATAGTCCCATGCTTGCTGTTGCATGCATGTCCATAAATGTACACATACCCATACATGCACAAAATAAGTAAAATGTAATGAAAAATGGAAACATATGCAGAGTTCCTGAAATGATGTTATTTTTAAGATGATTTGAAAATCTAATCAACTTTAGAGTTTATTTTGATAAATGCCCTTACCTTGTAAGAGTAAAGAGACATCTTTTAGAAGATACTTCTTTATGTTTGCAGTTCTAGGTAGATATTTCTATATAGTTCTTTCTTTATAGCTCCTAGCTAGAATTTTACTTATAGTATATTCTCAATAAATGTGTGTTGATTTAATTTTTAAAATTTTAACAAAATTTTAATCTTTTTTTAATGGTGCTGGGCTGCTAGGTAAGTATTCTACCACTGAGCTAAATCCCCAGTTCTTAATTTTTTGATAATTTTAAAACTAGATTTAAAGTGTAAAACAGGATGTTTTAACACATACACATAGAGTAAAATTGTTACTCTAGTGGAAGAAATAAACATATCCACCATCTCACATAGTTGCCCAGTTTCCCTCCTGACAAGACCAGCTAGAACGGATTCAGTGAGCAAACATCCTGAATACAGTCTAGTGCTTTTACCTGCTGTTTTCATCTTTGAACCTCTTCAGCTCTCACGTTTGTATCAGACTCACATCTCTCTGTCACCTCCACCTTGACCCTAATGACCAATGGTTTATATTTTATTTCTATGTATTTGATATATTTTCTCTTTTTACTCCCTCTTTCTTTTCATAAGTGGGTCCTGTAATATTTTTCTGTCTTTCCATGTCTAGATTATTTCCCTTGGCATAATATTCTCTTGGTCCATCGATAGGTAGCAAAGCACTTTTTCCTTATTTAATTAAATTTTTGTGAATTCCATATAATATATTTTGCTCCTCTCTGCATCCCTTCTTATTACCCTCCCCTCAACCTCATGTGATCTATTATATATTATAGAGTCAATTTTGTGTCCCCCAAATGCCTTTCGGTGTGGGTCCATTTGCTGGAGTTTGGTTAACCTGCCTAGAGTTATACCCTTAATGAGACTAACTCTCTCCCTCCCAGCAGTCATTGGTTGTCACCTGAGAAACTTTTTTCTGAGACATTGTCTTCCTGTATCCCCAACTGGCGTGGAACTCAATATGTAGACCAGGCTGGTCTCAGTCTCATAAAGATCCACTTGCCTTTGCCTCTTGAGTACTGGGATTTAAAGGCATGTGCCTCTGTGTCTAGCACTGTTCTGTTATTATAGACGTTGAATAACTATGCTAAGACACAGTTATATAGTGCTTTCTTTTGCAGCCTGAATTGAGTGTCTTAGTTTCAGCCTCTTCACAAAGTGATGAGGGATTTGAACATTGGAACATTCATTGCCTTCAACCCTCAAATGCATGGTGAGATATCTATCATCTCACCTATTTATCAGTGGATTAGTGAGGCTCCTGTATAAAACATACTTGTCCATAGAGTTGGTAACTACAACTGGAATTAAAGAAGTCTTCAAAATCCATACCTCTTTGAAAATATAATGTTACCATTATTTGGTAAATATTCAACCACAGAAAAGATTGTTATGGGCAAAAATAAATGAATCTGCTTTTTGCTGAATGATGTAAATATACCATAAGCTTGTTTTAATTGAACTACTTTTTATTTCAAAAGAATTCATGCAGTGAATACTCAGATGGCCTATCACATATTAGATCAAAGAAAACAATATTGAATTGGGTAATTTATGATTACATTGCAGATGTACAAACAATCTAAACTTTTTACTATTTTTCATACTTTTCAGCTTGTTTCACTGCTTGGCAAAAATAAAAGTCTAAATTCTTTCTGGGCTGTTTCATAACTGATAGATGAACTCAATTTAATTGTTGATCCATAGAGAATGGTTAGAAATTCCAATACCCTGAGGGTTAAATTTCCCAACTTTTGTTGTGGAAATATTTAGTCAACTAATGATCTCTCTCCTACTGTTAGCTTTGGCATGATCTATGCCCCTTGTTTTTAAAGAAGTAAACCTCCTACCTGTCTGGAATTCCCTAAGAGCCAGAAGGAGGATAAACTGGAAGAATGTGGAGAGAGTTTCAATTAGTTGCAAAATATTACTAAAACAAAAGAAAAGGCAAACCCCACTGGTAAACACAGGTATGTGCATTCATAATTTAGATCAGCTAAGCAGAAATGAAAATCCCATGCAGCAGCCCAAAGTCCTTGTTGGAAATTCTTAAGATGATTTTTCTTTACTGTGAATTTCATATATGTATTGTGTGGTTTGAATAAGAATGTCCCTCCATACACTCTAAGTATTTGGACATTTTGTCCCCAGTTGGTGGCACTATTTTGGGCGGTATTAAAAAGTGTGGCCATGATGGAGGAAGCATGTCACTGGTGGGGCAGAGGCTGGCTTAGAGAGTTCTTAAACCTCACTAGCGCGCCAGTCCTATTCTGCTTCCTCTGCCTGCTTGAAGATGTAATTCGCTGCTGCGTCTACTCTAGCCACCTCTGCACCATGCCTCCCTACCATGATGGTCTCTTGCCCCTTTGGAACTGTAAGCTAAATAAACTCTTCCTTTTATAATTCCCTTGGTCAGTGTTTCTATCACAGCCACAGAAAAGTGGCTAATACATGTAAACAAGGCAATAGGATCATACCACCCCCCATTTCAACTTTGCCCTTCATAAAAATTAATCCCCCTCCTCTAGCAGGAAACAACTGTTAATTAGGGGTGGGGCTTGGAGGCAGGTCTTCCACATGTGCTGGAATACTGGCTGGCTTGATCTTGTGCAGGTCTTGTGTAGGTAACCACAGCTGCTGTGAGTTCATGAGTGCCATAACCATGTCATATCCAGACGATGTTGGAAAGAAGTTCAAGTGTGTGTTTTCTAGGTGATACTTAAGTAGCTGGAATACATTTCCAGTTGAGGCCAGCTGCATGCATGCGTACTTCTACCCTTGATACAGCTAAGATTTCAGCTGAGAGGAACACAGAGATATGAAGACAGGCTGTTCCCTTCAAGGCACTTAATGGAAGCAATACAATGTGTTATTTGCATTTTTAGCCTAATATTTACTTAACATTTACTATGCAAGGACATTGTGATAAAAATCAAGGGAAATAAACCATTCAGTTCTCACAGCTATTCCTTAATGGTATTGTTGTGTCTGTTTTACTTCCAAGAGATAAGTTATATATAATGTATAGTCATCCAGTGGCAGATCTAAGCCTTCAACCAAGTCTACTGGACTTCAAAGTCAATGGTATGCTTTTAAGTATTTTCAGCTAATGTCAGTTTAGGCCAGACACAAAATAAAGACACAAACCAGGTCACAGCCTATTTTCTAGCAAACAATAATAGTTTTATTTTTATACTGTGAGAATTTTCATTGTTCCATGCAAGGATAGTCACTGAACAATCACAGTGAACTCCTGAGGAAGGGCTGATAAGATTGAAAACAGTGGATCAAAACAACTTTAAGAATTCTTGGCAGTAATTTTAAGTCTTTAAGATGAATTAAAGGAGACTATCTGTTAAGGAGAATAAAATGAGCAAACTTATAAAAAGAAGAATGCACCCTAGGAGTTCATGAGCGAGAAGGCCACACACGCAGCATCACTGAAGAGCATGTATCTAGTGCTCATGGGGCTTCTCCTCAGTTCCCAGAAGCTTCAAGAGTCAACACTTGAGAGCTATTTCTTCTAGACATCAGAGATTTTCTATCTTTATTTAGAATCAACAAAGAGTGCCCTTTAAAATCCCGGAGCTGTCTAGGAGGAGTAATAAGCTAATCACTTTGTTTGCTCTCCACCATGAACTCAGTCAGTGTCCTGGAAGGAAAGGGATGGTATACTGACATACTTGACAAAGGGCTATTTTGAACTATGGGTGATATTAAGAGGAACCAACAAAGTTTGGATAGTGTATTGATTACCTTTGATGGTTCTGTGTTAAAATGCCTGAAAGAAACAAGGGAAAAAGAGTTGAATTTAGACCCTGCTTGAAAGAACTGTGATGGAGAAGGCCTGGGGTGGAAGAGTACTCACATTTGGGCAGATAAGGAAACCTGACAGAACTGGAAGTAGGGCTGGGCTACAGATCCAAGGCCTGTTCTCCGCCCTAGGGACTCACTTCCTTCAGCTAGGCCTCACTACCCTAAATGTTCCACATCATCCTAAACTAGCACCACTAGTTCCATTCATGAGCCTGGGGGCGGGGCATGATATAATCAGACTATAACAGTTTAATGCCTGTAGGCTAGAAGCAGGGAGGTCTTTGTCCTCCTTCCCTCCATTCCTGGATCCTCAGGAGAACTATAACTATAACTTGGCTGTAAATACAGAAGAAGGAATTCAGGGGTCACTGGAAGGAAAGCGGCTTAGCAGAAATGAGATGCGCCAGCTTCTCATTCCTCGTGTGTCTTGGATCCTGATGGTGTCTCCCATTGGCCAGACTCAACAAAAAGCAGACAGCAAAGAAATACACTGAAGCATGTTAAAGAGAAGCCTCCCAGGAAAAAAAGGTAGACAGGGAATGGTGAAGAGAGGGTCTGGAGAGGTAGGTACATGGAGAATGGTTAACAGTGACTCCCAGTGGAAAGCCAGGGCAGATGTCATGTACCACTGGGTATTACTTAAAGTAATGAAGCTTGCATATTATTTAACTTTCTTCTTGTAAATGAAAACAGACTCAACATGATCCCTGCAGTAGCTCTCTCTAATACATCTGCATTTAAATATGTGTCTATGCATATAAGAAGGGTGTTGTTGCAGGCGGACTGTGAAATATCTGGAACTCTCAGTAGGCACTGTTTAATGTAAGTGGCATTTATCCTATGTGTTGTAGGGGAAGAAAATGGAGTGTTACTGGTCTGAGACAACCAGCCAACTCAAAATAGGAACTCAGAATGCTTTCCAAGGTTGTGGTTGAGCCTCTACAGATGGAGAAAGACAGGGAGAGAGGCAGACTAGTCTGTGTGTGATCACGTATTGGATGACAACCGGTTTCACATGCTGTGTTTTGTCTTCTCCCTCTGTGGGGCAGAGGATGAACACACATACACACATGCAACATTCATGGAAGATTTTTAAAATGGGGCTCTAATAAATCCAAGCTGCTCCTGAAAGTACTGGAAAGCAGGTACAGAAGGTTGTTGGGAGAAACAATGTGTCTTTTACATTTCATTATCAGCCTGTTTGTTATACAGAGGCTTGTAAGAGAGGAAAAAAAAAAATCTCCCTGTGGCTCTGAGAACATCGATATTTTCCAGGGGATTTGAGAGATGGAGGCTCAAAAGTGCAGTACTTATGCTCATAATTATCTATTTCCCTATTAAGAAATTAGATCTCATATGTTATTACTGGCTGGATATTAAGTATCTTCTTGAGGCAATTTTGAAACCATCTCTTTATCTTGTTACACACAAACAGGGAGAGAGAGAGAGGAGAGAGAGAGAATATGCTATACATATCATAAAATAGACAATGCAACTTGAAAATTTAACTGAAGCCCTCTGCTATAAATTAGATAAGGCAAATGTATCTTTGGCAAGATTTTTAAAAAATGCCAGATATTTCCCAGAAATAAATAGTTCCATAATAATTGCCAGGAAAAAATAAACTAAAACTTATATATCTATCTTAGTTACATAAAAGGTCAGCTTTTGCTTTCTTAAGGTGGTGGTTCGAAAGCCCTTAGAAACTATTGTGAATTCCAGTGGTCCACTGTCCATCCCACGAGAGTTGCTTACTGATGCACAGTTCTATTATCATGTGGAGCAATGGCTTAAAGATGAGTAAAGAATTTAGAATCCAACATTAACATTCATTAAGCTGCTTCCAGTAAGTAATTAAAAATCCTGAAAAATGCCAAACACAAAATTACTAATCCAAAGAGGAGCCCTTCATATCTGCATAAATAACAGTGGAGATCAATTTCTGGTTAACAGAGATCATTTCCTATTAAGTTTGTGTTTTTAATGCTGTGACATGGAGGCAGTAGCTGCTTTATGCATTACATCATCACTATCATTTAGGCCACATTGGATGGAGAATACACAAATGTACCTCTGCAAATAACTGACTTAGTATTTGAGAAGAACATTGGAAACTTGAAAGAGCCCCCTACCCAGTTCTTCTGGAGGTTTTCATTCAAATACCCATCCCTCCAGGAGGATCTCTCCATAGAAAAGACACCAGAGAGTTCCCTGGGACTCCACAGCAAAACATAGATTCATGTTATATATCTTATTTGAACCTGTGCTGTGAGCAAAGCCAGTTATGGCTCATAAATTCTCTCCAAATTCTCTCCAGGGTAGGGGTATTAAACCTTGAAGACAACTTGCAGAGTTTTTGAAAGACTCTAGAAGACACCATTGCTTAAACAACAAAAAAATAAATAAAACCAGGAGCCACCCAAATGACAGTAGGTCAAAGAGGTCAGGGTCCATATCTTTCCCTTCCACAGAGGCCATCTTCTCTAGTAACCAAATCTCAAAACAGATTAATTCTCAACTCTTTCAAAGAACTTTAGCTCTAAAGTCCTTGTCATCTCAGTCAGCAAGGAGCCATGGCACACCAGAGAAGCACTGGTTGTCCATCATCTTATTTCCTTTCTTTTCTGCAGCAGAAGCTATTTCCCACTCTACAGGTTGGAAATGCTAAGCCTGGTTTCTCTGCTTCCTTCCCCTTTTGTTTTGTTTCTTTTATATGAGGCAGATGAACTATGGACTTGACACAAAGCCTTGGCCAATAGGGCAAGTACACTAGAAGACCTGAGAAAAGCTTTCTGTCCCCAAATTCATAGACACACCATGGATCAAATGTTGGAGAAGGTAGTATCTTCCACACCACTGGTAACTGAAAAACATCCAATTACTCTGGAAGACACTCTCCATTTTATATCAAGTTTAATGCTATTTGACCCAGCAACTTTACTCTTAAATTTTCACCCACCAACTACATATGTGTTTATCTATGTATTGCACACAAGTACTAAAAGAAGAGCATATTCGTAGTATTCCCAAACTGGAAACCAAACTTGTTTACCTACAACACAATGGCTAAAGAAGGGGTTGGAGAGATGACTCAGGGGTTCAGAGCACTGGCTGTTCTTGCAGAGGATCGGGGTTCAATTCCCAGCACCCATACGACCCAACAGTCTGTAACCCCAGTTCCAGGGGATTCAATGCCTTCTTCTGAACTCTGCAGGCATTGCGTGACACAGGTGCACTTACACATGTTCAGGCAATATACTCATACACATAAAAACTAATAAAATATTAAAAAAGAGAAATGGCTAAACCTACCATAAAGTAGAATACCAGTCTCAATAAGGAGGAATGACACACTGATAACATGCAATGTCATGGGCAAATCTCATAAACATGCTGAGAAAAAGTATACATGTAAGAACAAATAGTACATTACTTTCTTTCTAAATGAACAGAAAGGGGCCATGGTAGAAGACAGGAAATCAGAGGTTGCCTACAGTGGAGAATGGAAGAAAGCACTGACTGTAATTGGGCACAGGGGAACTTTTGAGATGATGGAAATATTTTACCTTGATTATAGTGGTGGTTCCATGGGTCTATATATTATATAACTGTGAATTTGCAGTCTGTCTGTCTACCTATCTATCTATCTATCTATCATCTATCTATCTATCTGTAAATTTTATCTTTATAAGAGTGATCTCTCTTTAATAGACATATGACAGGAACGATTCTCTTTCAGCTAGATGCTATCTCCTATAGGAATTGCTTCAAATTCTTGTAATCACCCTGGGATCATAAGATCCATTTATAACAAAGCCAATGTCCACAAAGCAGAAAATGCTCCATGGTAGAAAATACTTGTGATGTGTCCTTTATGACAAGAGGGCTGCATGAGATTGAAGCTGACAGAATGTGGCCCATGGGCAGACTGCCAGAGTCAAAGCCATCTAATCACATATTGTCTATCTGACTTTGTGAAGTCCATTGCACTTGTGCCTACGTATTCTTGTCTATAAGATGAGGGTGATTGCAGTACCATCTGCCTGTAGAGCTCTGAGAATTTGTTCAGTCTGATTGCGAATTCCACCATTGCAGAACCAGCCTCTCTCCTTCCCGGAGTGTGTATATATGAATGTGTGTGCTTGTGTTTGTGCACATGGATGTGGAGTCAAATGGTCAGCTTCAAGTGAAATTCCTCCTCAGGCAACTTTCACCTTGTTTCTTGAGGCAGTCTCTCACTGGAACCAGAACTTCTGGATTGGGCTGGACTGGCTGGCCAGCAAGATCCAGAATTCGCTTGTCTCAACTACCCAACATCTGGAATTATAAGCATGCAGGTGCTTAACTTCTTACATGGGTCATGAGCTGGAACTCAGGTCCTCATGCCTGCATAACAAACACTTTATGGACTGAGCTGTCTCTCTAGCCCATTTCTTTCATTTTTCTACTTTTATTCAGTAATGTATTTCAAGTTCCAGGAATGTATTCAGTATCAATAAGCACTTAACAAATATTTGCTGAACAAATGAAATAATATGTAAAATTGTGTCAGAAGAGTGACCCACACCTAGTAAACAAAGAGAGGGCTGTGTGTGTGGCTTACCGTGATCACCATTGCTGGTGTCATTGGATAGCTACAGATGTGTTCCATGATGTGCACTATTTCTTGCCTTCTTTTTATGTGAATATCGAGTTCTTTATTAATATATTTTTGAATTGCCTATTCTAAACTGTAGAATATAGACAAATCTGGTTCACAATCTGTTTTTGTACAACCTATAGGCTAAGAATGTTTCTTTAAAGGATTGGTAAAGGAGAAGAAAGATGGCTATAAAATAGAAAAGTCTAAAATATTTACTATTTGGACATTTATAGAAAAAGTTTGCCAGTCTCTGGGCTGATCTGCTTTTGCATCCCAACACATCATTACTCAAATAGTACACTTTAGTTACTGGGTACAATTGATTTTTTTTTTTTGTTTCAACATACATACTATGGCAATGTCAGTCAGAGGGTTGAAGTAGCAGATTGTGTGATGCGAAATAGTGGTGGAGTATACTTTTCTCTGAGTAAGAGGAAAGAAATGGAACCAAAGGGTAAGCTGACAGCAGAGATGCTGGGTAGCTAATTAGCATGAGAGAACAGGGCTTCATGCATTTCAGTCAATATTAGCCAGAACAGATGGTCTAATATAACCTGTTCTTAGGGTTTCTAAGGAGATGACATTTAGAGATATTGTAGGGCATTATAATTACTGTTAAATGGCTCAGCATTCTAATTATTTCACACATGATATCTAAAACTCAAATGGACTATGTAGAAATAGTGGGAATGGTCACTTCATCCTTTCTACCTCAGCTTTCCAGATTCCTTCCTTCCTTCCTTCCTTCCTTCCTTCCTTCCTTCCTTCCTTCCTTCCTTCCTTCCTCTCTCTTCCTCTCCCTCCCTTCCTCCCTTCCTTCCTTCCTTCCTTCCTTCCTTCCTTCCTTCCTTCCTTCCTTCCTTCCTCTCTCTTCCTCTCCCTCCCTTCCTTCCTTCCTTCCTTCCTTCCTTCCTTCCTTCCTTCCTTCCTTCCTTCCTTCCTTCCTTTCTTCCTTCCTCTCTCTTCCTCTCTCTCCCTCCCTTCCTCCCTTCCTCCCTTCCTTCCTTCCTTCCTTCCTTCCTTCCTTCCTTCCTTCCTTCCTTCCTTCCTTCCTTCCTTTTGAGTCAAGGTCTCAACTTATTGTCTGAACTTGCCTGGATATTACTGTGTAACCCAAGTTAACACTGAATTTGCAGTCCCTCTGTCTCAGCTGCTGATGTCCGTAGACGTGTGCCACCATGCCTGGACTCTCCTGTCTGTCTTTGCACTTCCACTCTACTTTCTGGTTATTATCCCAAAACATTACCCTTTCAATGTAACATCAACCTTTTATTAGGTCTTCTTGTAGAAAATCTAAAATTTCCCTGATTTCACAGTTAACCACCACCTCAACAAATGGCCTACATGTACCACAGATGATGCAACAGTTACATTGGTTACTTTATGAATTCTTCAGAACAGATACAATAGTCATTTCTACTTTCAGTCTTGACAGTATTGACAATTGGGGAGCTGGATGAATCTCTGTTTGGGGCTGCCTATGTGTTATGCTAGTAGCATTTCTAGCTTCTGCCCACGGATGTCAGGAGCCTTCTTCCTCAGTCTTCACAGTTGAAAATGTCTCCTGTCATTTATGTGAGTCACTGAGAGTTGGGCTTCATTATCACATTCAGTTCAGGACCGTGGAGTTAGACTGATTTCATGAGTAACAGGACAAAAGTTTGGAAATTTTTGTTAATAACCAAAAGATTCTTTGCAGATAAGAAACAGAACCAAGATATCAATTTAGGTGTGTTAGGTTTTGAAACTCTTAACTGACATTCTTTAGTGTGAATTCACACATAACCCCTGTACTCCCATGAATCATTTGTTCTAACACTTGAGCCCTCCAATGGGAATTTACATTTTACCTATTTACATTTTTTTTTTACATTTCCTTGCTTGGAGTGCTTTTGACCTCTATCAATTCACATAGTATGCTGTTTTGAGTTAATTCATGGTCCAGCTTAAGCAACCCTGCAGAAATGGGAAGTAGGGATTACACTTAGAAATATTTGGGGAGTGGAAATCCAGGAAAAATTTCCTAATTTTTTTACCAAGCTAGACACATGAGACCCAGAGTCATTGCAATATTTTCTCATAAAGGAAGAGATTCTACATTCTACTCCCCACCTATACATAGTCAGTTGTAGATCCATACAATATTAGAGTTTCAGGGGTTTGGAAGTATTCTGTTGAGCCTCTTCAAATAACAGAGATGAGGGCTGAGACCCACAAAGTAAGAGACTAAAGTGAGGCAGTTGCCTGGTAGAGAGCTGCAACTTCAGATTCCCAGGTCAGTGCTCTGACCGGTACATCCTCTCCTCTAGGAAAGATCACCAAGTTAGAACTGTGAAACTACGCCTTCAGAAGTAGTTCGAATCATTGCTAAATTATTCTTTGAAGCAAATCAAGTAGTTCCATTTCCAAATACTGTATTTCACATAGAATCACCTCTGCAAACTCGTTTGTGTTTCCTGTTCTTGACACGTGGAGGTCTCTCCCTCCCTTCTTCCCTTTATTCCTCCTCATTTCCAGTCTCTTTCTCCTTTAATTCTTGTCCTGTGAAGTAGGTTGCAATGATTATGATACTAAGAAATAGGAACTACTTTAAGACATTCAAATATAAGGAATTTGAGAAAATTGCTCAAAGTGAGGGCTTCAGAAGACAAAAGTGTGGCAATCCTGCTGTGACTTCTGAGGCTTCAGTGACCTAGGGGAGGACGTGCTGTCCTAACAGTCTGGAAATGGGCTCCCTGGGAACAGGCAGCTGGTGTGGCTCCAGAAGCTGTGGAAGTCATACTGCTGTTGTCAGAGATACAACAGGAAGCAAGGAGACTGGGAGGAGCGCTTTAGGGTCTCTTTAGCTTCCACCCTGTTGTCTTCCACTAACACATCTCACTGGCTGGACCTGTCCAGGAGCCCAGGATTAAGAGAGACTGCATACTGTGTAATACAGAGCACAGCAGATCAGAGAAGGAAGGAGAATGGACGAGAGAGAAAATGGGCATTGGCCTGCAAAATTCTCTGCCTCTTACCAATGTCTTAGGCTTCCTTTGAGACTTGCTGCTTCAGCAGATCCCAATTAAAGAAAGGGAAATGACAGGTGGATTCTGCGGGAGCAGCGATATCCAAGAGAATCTGTATTTGAATTTCCTTCTCTTCCTCCCAATGAGAAGTGACTTGAGTGAAGATAATAAGAACAATCTGGCACTTACCTATGATGACTTTTCTAGGAGGAAATCTACCATCCAACTCATACCAGCCAACACACTGAAAAACATGAGAGAGTAGACATTAGACTGGGATATTATTTTCTGAAAAGAATGTTGCCTAATCATGTGTGGGATAAAGTCATAACCAATAAGATGTTATAATGTGATCTGTGTTGTTCCACCCACCAAATTAAAAGGTTGAAGCCCTAATCCCTTTGTAATTATATTTAATGGGAGGCTTTTAAGGAGACAATTAAATTTAAGTGTGGTCATAAAGGTGGGACTCTAGACTAATAAGACTTGAATCCTTATAAGGAAAGACAGAGTTACTAGCTATGCTTGTGCCCAGAGGAAAGACACACAAGAAGTAGGCTACCTCCATGCCTTAGGAGAGGCCAAACTTGCCAATGCATTGAGCTTGAGCGCGAGCTTCCAAAACTGTGACGAAATAAATGTTTATGGTTTAAGCCATCCAGTCTATGATATTTTACTATGGTGGCAAAAGCAGATTAATACAATACAAGGTACCAATCACACACATTCTATGGCGATCAATGCCTATGGCCACTTTCAAAGACAATTGCAAAGCAAGGTCATGTCCATGCAAGAAATATAGTTTTCACCTCAAAGGGAAAAAGAGGTACTGCATTCTGGAACCAAATGAGTGACTGTAAGCTGGGGAACACAGATTTAGGTTGCCCCAAACTTTGAGTTCTGAACATGGCAGCAGTTTAATGAAGTTTATATAATAAGAGAACAAAGAAAGTCAGAAATTAAAATGTTTTTCTGTTACAGTGGTGGGTACATCGAGCAGGCAGGTTATAGCAATGTGGGGAAGCCTCTGCCTAGGGTCTCGGATGCCATCTGTTGACATTCTTAGCTTTTGGATTGGTGAAAGCTAGTGCTCTGCTAAATTAATACATACCATAAGGTTCCCCTGGATAGTCTCATGGATGTTAGGCCAGGCAAAGAGGTGGACAAGGAATGGATGTTAGTTTAGGGGGCTACAAATAGCCCAAGATACACTGTAATTATGCCCTGGACCTGCCACATTCCAGTCTATCCAGAGTCACTGAAATTCTAATCAGTCAATCAGCCTTTGTATAATGTTTAAGGTAAGGTGCAGCTTCTTTCTAAAACTTATGTTCATAGTCACTTGCTATGAACTACTATTTTCCTGAAATTATTTAAGAAGGGAGTATTCTCTCCACAGTCATAGACAAGGTTTAAACGTATAACCATGTGGGAAGAAAAACACGGAAAGGCCTCCCATTCATATGCATACGTAAATGTTGTGAGAGTACATTGTAAATAGTGCAGAAAATGGAATGATGTGGAGACAGGGTACTCAGAAAAGGAGATCCAAAGAAATGTACAGAGGAGAGGGATTGACTGCTCAGAAGATAACAAGGTGACTAATTTTCTATGTTAGTCTGGCTGGGATCATGGTTGAGATTTTATTTAACAATTCCTCTTTATAAATGTAATTTTTCAGAGCAGATCTAATATCATAGATGGAAGCAGATCTGCAGGCGTTTTTTTTACATGTTTCTTAAAACACTTTGCATGAAAATTTATTAAAATACTCTATTTTGTATGCTTCTCCTTAATCTAACAATCCTTGACTGTTCTACACACAAGTTCTGTGTCAGTATAATTATGAGTATATTATTTTAATGAAAAAGTTAAACATTAATTCCAAATAGACCCATGATGCTCAGAGAGGCTGAGGCAGTTTGGGGACGCTAAGAGCTACTGCGAGATTGCTTTGAGGCAGAACAGTTTTAAGAAGCAAATTGATATTCTTCCGTAGACACTGCCCTGGAGGTCTCACAGGGTCTCCACAGCAATTTGAAATCTACTTTGGATTAGCTGTTTTGCATTTCCCCCCAGAGAACAGTCCAAGCCCTGTAAGTCACAAAGAAATATCACAAAGCACTTTCCCCTGGATAGTTAGGAAGGGAAGTGGTGGGCAGGACGAGGGGTTATCTGGGGAAGGGCATGGGCTTGGCTGGTGAGGATTCTCCCAGCAGGAAGCAGAGGGCCTTGCAGCTCTATTCCAGAAAAGACTGTCTGTACAAGGTTATTCCCATCTCTAGAAACTAAACCAGGAAGAGTGCAAGATCGCTATACACAGAACTCTTCCTACTGAGAGTGAGGTCTCAAAGCAGAAGAGGCTAACCTGGGTGCTCATTAGAAATGCAGACCCTCCCACTCAATCGAATCAGAATGCATAGTTGGACAAAATGCTCACCTGATTTCTACACTCATGGAAGCTGGAATGCATCTCTCTAAGTGTTCATCCAGATGGGCATAAAAGGGTTTTGAAGCACTCTACCAGTGCTTGAGCTTACCACATCCACACCATGAACAATAAAGCTGAGAGGAAAAGATAGATTTAAGAGAATTAGCTCTGGCTTGGTGGTATGTGCCGAAAATACTAGGGGGTCAGAGACAGATATGGCAGGGTAGGGGGAGATGGGGAAGAAGTGCCTTATGCTCCAAGTATTTAATGTTTGGCCTCAGGTGGTAGTGCTGTTTATCGAGGTTTAGGAAGTGTGGCTTTGCAGGAGGGAGTCCATCACTGAGGCTCTGAGAGTTCATAGCCTTGTCCCACTTTCTGTTCTCTCTGCTTCCTATCCTTGTTTGAAGATGTAAGTGTTCAATTTTCTGCTCTGGCTCTCTCCTACCATTCCTTCTCCATCATAATGGATTCTTATCCTTCTGGAACTCTAAACCCAATAAACTCCTCCTTCTATAAGTTGCCTTGGTCATGGTGTTTTTGTCACAACAAAAGAAAGGTAACTACCTAGAGTCTTTTTCTAGCTTTCCATTATATAGACTCCTGGCCTAATTCTCCATGGAAAATGAGAGCCTAGATTGCTACAAAGGAATATTCAAGGTCTAAGATCACTTCTGATTTATTAAAATGTCATTTGAGATGTGGGGAATTCCAATTTTACCAGTCCACAATATAATCCAAAAAAGGAAATAATGCTCTTAATCTAGTGCAAGGATAAAATTATTTTCATGTAATTGCCTTCAGAGATCTTAGTCTGCTAGGGTAAGGGATGATAAACTGGTCATATATGGTAAGTGCTGAGGAGCCCTAAAGAAGTGCTGGATATAGTGACCAAGCATTTTCTCAGAAGAAGAAATTACGTTGGTTTCACTGATACAGAAGAACCACATATGCGAAAATAGGAAGATAAAGGGAATGTCAAGCACACCGAACTTGTGATGAAAGGAGGTTGTGGAGTTGGAGGGGCAAGAAGGACTTTAGCACAAATATAGCCGAGCAAGACGGTAGACACTCCATGGAAATGAAGCAGTGGAAAGAAGCAAGGGACACATCATGTTAGGTCCATTAGCCATTGTACAGAGCTCAGGCTTTATTCTAGGTGCCAACAAAAGTTCTCAAAGGGGTTGAAATCACAGCATAGTTATAAGAACTGATTAACCTTCCTCACCAAATTATTACTACATAATTATGGATGACACTGATAATCACAGATACTAATAATGTAATATAACCATAAGTACATAACGTTCCTGTTCCATGAGTTTGACTTTAATTAACCACATTGAGCCTCTAAAGGTTTGGTGCAAGCTCAGGATAACTTGCATCAATAACTTCATCTCATCACTTTGAAGTTTAGTGTCCATGACTTTCATGGCAAATGACAAAATGAATCTTGGACTTGAATTATACAAACCTTCCCCTTTGGGAGCAGAATGTTACTTGGAACATATTCTTATAATTAAAACCTAATTGTTATTGATGTTCAGACAAATGCTATTGCTGGCTTCATCGCTAAGAAACTAAATCACAGATTTTCCCCACTAGCTCTGTCCTAGTGCCAAATAGCACTTGAATAAGTGCTCAAGGAGACATTACTCCTGATTGTAGGTACTGACAGGCATTTAATGCAGCAAGGATCACAGATTTGATCTGTATTAGTTTAAGGTTTATCCTCTCCTCATTACAAAAAAAAATTTTGAGACAGCTTTCAAATTTCAAATACTGCAAAAAGTCAGAGAAATGAGAGGGAGAAAATGCCAGTTCCTCTGTGCTCCAGGAGGGGGTGATAATAGGGATCTGGGTAAGTGAATTCTGCCTGAAAATCTTCTGAAAAATCAGGGCAGAAAGGAAAATGGTTTGCATGATGTTTATTATCAACCGAGAAATAAATGCATGTCAGAATTGTTTTGTTGTAGACAAACTTTTTCTTTGAACTCCACAAAGAGAGAAATTCATTCTGCAGGTGTTTGTACAAGGGATACTGGACGTCTAATAGACAGTGCATTTAAGCTCAATTTTGAAAGGATGACAAAGTTAAGCATAAATGTTTCTTGGGCCAGTCTCTGTAAAAGTTAAGAGTAGTATAAATTCACAAAGGCATTTTTGGAGGAAGCCAAAGTATTGTGGTCTGGGTACTTGCTTTATGACAAGGATTGCACTTAGGGAGCCTAGAAGAAAAAAGAACCTCTCTTAACATGTCCATTAGACCCTTTCTTACAAATTATGGCTGTTTTAAGCAAGCCATTGGTCGGTACTGAGT
Organism: Eospalax fontanierii; assembly: GCA_035773235.1. Taxonomy (NCBI): domain Eukaryota; kingdom Metazoa; phylum Chordata; class Mammalia; order Rodentia; family Spalacidae; genus Eospalax; species Eospalax fontanierii. The sequence goes on along the minus strand of CM069544.1, from coordinate 10,545,168 downwards.
TGCAGTCAATTTTGGAGAGTACAAATGTCAGGGACTATAGGCAGTCAGGACTATCAGTCCAAATGTATCCCAAATGGCTTGTGATGAAAGAGGCTGTGTTGTCCTGCTGGGGCTGGGAGGTTAAGATGTCCAGTACATTGTACTTTATCATGGGCTTGCAAGAGAACTTGTATCTTTTTCTGAGAAAAGAGCTTTGAATAGTCTTGAGAACAGGTATCAGTTTTGTTGTGAGTCCTGTTTTGATCCTTTAGCTCATGAAGAAGAACAGTGTGAGCAGGTCTGAAAGACAGTATATTATTGGGGGAAATACTTTTGTGGTACTGATTCTCTGACTTTACAACTTCTTCTACAGTTAGTTAAGTCAAACTTATATAATCTATTGATAGCTCTGCATTTTGGTTTCTTATTCATTGGGTTCTGATGTGGTTGCTCTGTAAATTCATAAAATTCAGCAGCTGAGTTATATTTATTTCTTTACAATCTCTCTCTCTCTCTGAGTGTGTGTCTGTACATATGATCAGGGTGTTTCCCAAACTGATCAGAAAGTCATTACTTTACCTTACATGGCCCTCATTAGTAAGCTACAGTGCCCAAACCCCTAGGGTCCCAGAGAAAGAGAAACAGTACAATTTCTGTATACACTAAGCAATAAATGCATATTTACTGAAAATGAATGGATGGTGAGAGATGGTCACACGTCTTAACACAGCTAAATAAGTAAAAATTATAAATATCAAGTGCTTCTGAGTTTACAAAGGGGAAAGCCACATCTTACCAGATGCAAAAGTCCTGCTAAATGAGACACGTTAGATGAGAGTGGAAGGGTGAATAGAACGTAGACTGTGGGGTGGATGGGAAACAGATGTAGTTACTATCTTGACCTGAGCAACACCAATACCAGTCTCACACTGGCAACAAGCTTTGTACACCAGGCTATGAGGTGGACAGATGAGCCACTTCAGACCAGTTATTCCTATCTTACTATCTTAGTCACTGAGGTCATGCATCTTGAGGCTAGGAGGTCCTTTTCTCAAGCAAGGCCAGTCATATTGTCTCTCCTAAGAATCTGAAACTTAAAGACACAAGATCAAGAAGTAAATAGATAATTTGAATGAAATCATCTGGAAGGCAGACTCTAAAAGGAGATTCCTTAGTTGCTTTTCTTAGCTTTTCAGAGCTTTTTGGTATGTAGACACTATGCTTAAATGTCCATTTCTTCCTTTGAGCTTGGGCTTACTCCAGTTAGCATTCTCAACCCCCTTACTCCTCTTAAGCCAATCAAAGTCAGTTTCTGGCTTGTAACCCAAGAATTCTTCATTGTACACTAACAAGGAGAGGCATGTAAACAGAAAAACATGAAGCAAATTCAGAAAGACTGAGTATTTCTACAGAATTAAAGTATGTGAAAATTCAGGATACAGCATTGGGCAGATAATGAACTTGCTGTTGGAGGCTTTGAAATTCAGAATTAGATATAGCTGATATTTGTTATTCACAGATTATATGTTCAAAAATTTACTTATACAAATTTATTTATTAATGTTAAACCAATTGTGATGGTTTCACAGTAATCCACAGATACCGAATAGTAAAGAATTGTCTCTCTTGATGTACAGGTTTCCAGCAAAGGATGAAGGAGAAACATTGCATTATTTTTCATATTAATCTAATTTTACTCAAAGTATTAAACTGACAAATATTGTACATGAGTAAATCATAACATGGTTTATATATAAGATGGATCATAATCAAGATAACTCATCTTGATTTAACTCTTAATCTGCATACCAATGCCCTTTTGATGATCAATTTGGTGCCAAATACTTTACAATTTTGTTCTTTTTGATGCAGTTCTCCCTCTGTACAATGATTCCTCAAGTGCAGTAATGATGTCTAGAGTTCCAAGTTCAAGAAGGATTTTATATGCCTTCAATGAAAAGTATTTATTACGGAAGATTCAGCAAGCACGAGTAACAGTGTTCTTCGCCCTGAGTTCAATGCTCATGAGTCAACAACGCATATAGAATAAAGTGCCCTTAAATAGAACTCATGAAAAAGGTTATGAACTGGTCAGTTAGTGAAAATGTGAAGTGAGGATTTTAGAAACTTAGAGTCATCCTAAAGTGCAGGAGTTCAATAATCAGAACCCATCATTCACAATGATGTCACAGAACATAACTGCTTGACTGACACAAACTGCGTGTAGAGTTAACTGTGTGAATAAAGGGAGCTGGTAATGTTTTGAATGTCGAACTCATGTGCTAAAATCATGCAGTGGGAGAATTATTTGCTTGATAAGTGAGCAGGGTCTCAGAACTGAAACACTGAAAGTAGAGTGCCCAACGTGGCTTTTTCTTGGGAGTTGTCTTTGGGCTGTAGGGAAAATTAGAACAACTTAACAGGCTATTCCAAAAAGAAAGCATGCAGATGCCATGTGATAGCCAAAGACAGAAGGATTTGGTATTATGGGGTCAAAGTGGAGCACAGCAAAGTGAATGTAAAATTTAAGATCGGCTGAATGGCAGAATGAATGCTCAGAGGTTGGGCAGGCAGGAAGGAGGAGCATGGCGGATTCAGTTTTAGAAGTGCTGAGTTTGAGGGCCTGCTGGCATACCACTGAATGGTTTACATTCAGTACACATGGTAACAGTTGTAAGGGCGAGGGAGGTGATGACCCAGAGGAAGGAGAGGGGAAGGAGTTCTATAGTTGCCAGAAATCTAGGACTTAGCTGTTAGCATGGAAAAAAAATGCTTGAATTTTTTATTTCTCAATGATTTGATACAATTCAAAGATAACTCAAAATCATGTTCCCTGAGCTAACTGTTCTCCAATGTGATTGACTCTGGAGTGGGTCTAACAGTATTCACAGGCTGTGTTTGACAGTAGCTTTCCTCCAGAGAAAAGTGATTCTTCAACCTAGGACTCAGTCAGACCTTCTCCCTTGGGACTGGTGTCAGGTACATGGCTGAAAGTCTGTGGCCCAGAGCTCCTGCTGCTGCTCTTACTCCCTCAGTGACGTTTTTCCTTTCTCTAGACCCACAGATTCTATAATTCTCTGGCCCTGGGTTCCCTTCTTTTCAGTAAAATTTATCTCTGTTTCCTTCAGGGGAAAATTATATATCTACCTATTTGGATAGACTTAACACCTTGATTTATCACAGGGTAGTTTAGGATTAGTTGCTTATAGAAAGTCTATGTAATATGGTATCATCTTGTAACCGACTTAAAGTTCTATAGATCTCATCCTACAATGATCTGTAGGTTGGTTGGATGACCTGGTGTGGGAACATGTGAACCCTGGTAAGACATCACCCTGCATTTTTTCTAACTCTTCTAGTAGTCATTAATATTGTACCTCTACCTTGTGGCGCAAAGGTGACCTTGCAGAAGAAGAAATGCCACATCGATTGACAGAGTGGGAAATCCATGTCTTTAAGTCCCTAAAGCATTATCTCTTTGCTCTGTTGGCTGAGTGGAAAAAGAGCAACTCCTTAGAGTGTTGAAGAATGCTAAGCAAGGTCCCAGAAGCAACACTTAAACTTGCTAGCATCACAGTATCAAAAGAGAAAAACTAGGCAGTTGCAGAAGAGACTCTCAGAATGACCATTTTCCTTTCATTACTTTCTTTCCTAGCTCTTAAAAGTCCTCTGTGTCTTTCCAAAATAGAATAAAGTTAGGAGAGAAAAATCATTCTCTCTCCCTTTCCGATGCATTATAGCAGATTTTAAGGTTCTCCTAAGACTCACTAAGGTGAATTTCTCAAGGTGGCACAAAAAAGAGTCTTTCAACAAAGGCACTTATAGATGTCACAGTGAAACCAGGCACCTTGCAACTGCTTTATCAAGACCCCTGAAAGACCGTTTCAAGGCAGGTGGCAAAGGCAATAATATTGAAGAAAGGTCATACATCTCAAGGCAGAACTGTATTGCATGATCTAAAAAATGGTAGCGAGGGAGAAATGGGAGGGTATGTGAGGAACCACTTTTCCTGTGTTGTTCGTGTCTCTTTACTAGCTTCTGAGCAGCAATTTTTACAGAGCCTGTTCAAAGCCAGATGGAGATAAAGCCACTCATTTCTTTCATCTTATCTGTTCTGATTCTGAAGGCAGTAGGTAGCTGCCTTTCTATTCCTTTAAGTGAGTACAGAAAAAAAAAAACTCCTCTAAAGTTACAACATTTGACAGTTAACGAGAGGAGCCTCATGTTTGAATATTTGCATGCACCCAGTATGCATAAACAACCTCATCATACTTTATCTTTAAAACATCTGCTGGCAAAAAAGAGAAAGAGAGAGGCTTGCAACTCAGGAGAACAAAGGTGTGTGTAGGTATCTTTCCTCAAGTTGCCCAGTGCTGGGAAAAGTTAGGACTTTGATACCTGCTCAGGCAGTATGGAGAGTCAGTACTGGGGAGAGAGGGTTGTGCAAGACCTGAGTACCTTGAAGTGGAGAAGTTCCTGGAGGGATTGGTCCATGTGATAACTGAAACCCCTTTCCTACCTACCTCTGAATACCCTAGAAGAGATTTTTAGGGAAAACAGGTAGCATTTGAACCCTAAAGCTCTTAGAAAAACAAAACAAAACAAAACAGAGATTGCTGAGTCCTCTCCCACCTCCAGTTATATGATCTAAGCAACTGAGACTTTAAGAAGGGAATGTTGAAAGCCAAAACAATGAGCTTTTAGGTGTGTGGAATTGCTCTCACCAGTATGTTTAGTAATCGGTTAATAAAGTATAATTTTACAATACAGTAACTCTTTTAATTGTAACAGCAGCTCAAATGTTAGTGCTATAATCTCACTTCCTCCATTTTATAATGGGGAACTTGTCACAAAAGAAATTCAATTTTCTGGCCCAAATGCCATATAACTAATGAGTAACAGAGTGATTACCTCTGATTATTACCTCAGCCTTCTGAACTTCTGGCTCTTTATTTACTCATTAGAGATAACAATCCCTTCCTTACTGGGTGGTTATGAAATTTGATATAAAACTCTGGTAGCTTTTGGTAAATTTTGTTACTGTGCAATCCCAAAGATATTCATGAAGTCAGAAGAAAAGGGACTGTGCTTCATACTCTAATCATACAATTTTGTGTTTTGCTTAATCTGGGTCAGCATATTGACATAAAGGATATAGAGAAAGGAAGGCAGGGAAGTTGAAAATATGTAGAACATAAGAGAGAGCTGTGTTTATCACCAGAAAAGAGAGAGAAGGTGGGGGTTGGCTAGCTAGATGACGCAGCTTATGCTATTATGCAGGCCTGTAAGTGCTAAAAGTTGGCAAGCTGGAGCCCCAGGAGGGATAATGGTGTAGTTCTAGTCCAATGCTGGGAGGTTTGAGATGCAGGATGAATTGATGTTTCATTGTGGGTTTGACAGAAGAATGCACTAAGGTCCCAGCTGAAGACAATCAGGTAAGAGGAATTTGCATTTCAAGAAGGGCCAGGCTCTGTTCAATCCAGACCTTTAGTTGATTGGCTGGAGTCCACCACATCAAGGAGAACAACTGAATTTCTCAATCTATTGACTCAAGTATGAATTTTGTCCAGAAACACCTAGAACAGCTAGAGTATTTTATTAAAATTTGGGATACTGTTAGTCCAATTGAGTTAACACATGCAAATAATATAAATACATATACGAGTCTATCTGCTGTCACTTTGACTCCATATATGATTCTCCCTAAACTATTGTTGACACATAAAAACAACAAGAAACATCATAAATCTGTCTGAAATGCTATATCCTATCTCAAATCAAAATTGCACTGAACACTTTTCTGGATGAGGAGGACCCTCAAGACTGTTTAACTTTCTTCATTAGATCCTGCAACTTAAATAGTATGAAACAAAGTTAATAATACTAAAATACTATGATATCTTATGTTATGTGACAAAGGAAGGGGAACAATGAAATAATGATATTTGCTTAGTATATAACACACACATAAACACCCTCATAACAAAATAGGGAAAAATCAGAGTAGCTAGAGAGCTTGTTTCTCTCACCATTCCTGTGGTAATAACTGGCTTTATAAATTACCCTTTTCCAATACCTGGTTTGTATTCCCTTTGCCTTTAGTAAACATTTCAGCTAATTATTATTCTTTATCTGTTGGGTTGATGCAGATTTTTATACCAGAAAGATCTGAGCATAAGTAGTCCTGCCTGGACTGAGTTGTCATTTTTCTGTTAGTTTTAATCATAGGGCAATGCTAATGCCAAGGGATGCCCCCACCTGTATGCATGACACACTCTCTTTCGCTTGAAAGAGGTGTCCAGTCTTCCCCTTGGTAGACTGGATCAACCGTCTGTGCCAGCACACTACTTATCTTCTTTGCTGATTCAGAAGCATGAGCATCTCAGGTTGGCCAGGTAACAGCCTTAAATTACACTTCAACACAATCAGTGCTTCACTTCCTGGTGGAAGCACTTATCAGAACTAAGTTCTTGATATCAGAAGAGCATAATGATGTCAGAGCTGAAGACCAACCGTGTTCTAACAGGAGGCAAAGAATGATAGTGATGGTGCCTTTCCCATTTGTACTCCTTGACTTCTGGGCTGTTGGAGAAAGAACGCTGTATGTTGAATACCAATTCTGAACACATACAGTCTTCTGGGAAACCTCGCCCCAGGTCTGCAGAGTATTGACACCCACTTACTACTGTAAATGAACTTTAAAAGGTGATTTGACTGTTCCTTCAAACCAGCTTCAGGATGGTGAAGAGTAGGTTAAGACCAGTAGGTTAAATGAGAATAGACTGGTCATACTTCATTTGTTATGGGTCATGTTCCTTGAATAGAAATAATACAGTTTAGGAAACCAAGATGATAGCATTTTGTAAATGTACAGATGGTAATTCTGGCAGAAGCACTGTGTGCCGAGGAAGAAAATCCATAGACAGAATCAGTGTGTGTTCAGGTGTGAGCAAAAAGCTACCCCTTCCATTATGGAAGATGCCCAGTGTAATCAACCTGTCACCTAGCAGCTGGCTGGTTACCATAAGGCATAGTGCCATATCAGCTGTTTAGTGCTGGTCTCTACTATTTGCAGATTAGGTACTCAGTCATGTCTGTAACCAGGTTGCCTTAGTGAAATTCTGTTGCTACATCATGTATATTGTTAGGTACTTTGTTCATGAGCCCATTGGAAAATGACAACAGTCACTGGGGAAAGGAGCTGACTCCCTGGTATCTACTTAAAGGGTCATCATATGATGTGCTGCATTATGAAAACACTGCTCTGCTGAGGAGGTCACCTTTTGCTGATTCCTATGAGGTATAAATGTCTTCACTGTTTTTCTCTTATAGAAAATTCTAACTATATACACACTAATTCTCAAGTTTCCTTGTCAGTAATTCCCAGTCATGTCCCCAGCCATGGAAGCCATTGGCCACACCTCATGAATCTCTATGTAATCTGTATATAATCATTTTTCCTTCTAACAAAGTGAATAGCCAGCTGAAGTGTTAGAAATTCTAAAAAAGTTAGAGAATTTCTTTTACCAATTGTTTTCAGAAATGTCCAGAAAGTATCTCTAGAGACATAGCTGTCCACTTGCAAGTGGTACTTGTGTATTCTGTAGAAGCATTCCCAAACGAGGCTTGAGTGTCCTATCCTTCTGTGAACTGATTGTAGGGAACTCTCTATGAGGCTATAGGTAGAGGCTGATGGTAGAATTAAAATCTGATGGTTCATTTTCAAAGGTGCCTAGAGCCAGATTTGTCTAACTGCAAATGAAATGAAAATTCCAGACCACTATTAACTTCTTCCAGTCTAGCTACAAACCATACTAGAAATTCAGAGTAGAAAATTACTAAAAGCCAACCTTACCTGCAAAGTTGTGCATCTAATAAGCTTTAAAAGTAAAAGGATAGGGCTGGAGAGATGGTTAAGTTGTTAAGAGCCCTGGCTACTCCTGCAGAGGACTCCAGGGTGGGGTTATTCCCAGCACCCACACGGCAGCTAACAACTGTCTGAACCTCCAGTTCCAGGGGGGATCCAATGCCTTCTCTTGCCTCCGTGGGCATTGTACAACACGGGCGCAGTTTACACGCAGGCAATACACTCCCATACATAAAAGAGCAAAAAATAATAAAACATTTAAACTTAAAAGGATTTTTAAAAATATTTAAAATAAAAATGTAAAGTTTAGAGATGAAATCATGCCAGTTGAAACCATGAAACCGGTTTTTGTCAAGAAAAACACAAATGTAAATGGCAGAGGGAAAGATAAGACCTTTGTTATATGTGAGATTGTTCTCATGGTTATTCAAAAAGAAGGAGGATGTCAAAGTTTATAAGCTGTTCTCTGCCCTCAGTCAGCATTTCTGCCATTCTAGGTTGATGCCTGACTTTGAAAAGTTGCAAAATAAACTGCTTGGCTTTGGCTACTCTATGTCTCCTTTAGTCTTTTTAAAAATAATGTCTTTATCTGTTCTTTGAGAATTTCATACACTGTATTTTGATCTTATTCAGACCTCTTCTCCTTACACCCCCCCCCCACCATTTCATGGCCTCTGTCTTAAGACCTAGTGAGTCCAATTTGTGTTTCCCACTCTTGGGTATGGATAAGTCCCCTGGAGTCTGGTTAACCTACCCAGTGTCACATCCTTAAAGAAAACTGACTTTCCTTCTTATAGCAGCTGTTAATTCCAATAGTTCCTCAGTCAAGGCAGAGGCTTCATGCCCACTCCTCCCTCTTCTCCCCCCTAGGATGGGATTTTGTCTGGCTTGGGCTTGTGAAGTCCTTGTGAATGCAGTCGAAACCACTGTGGGTGCATGTGTACAGCTGGCCCTGTTGTTTCTGGAAAACACTGTATTCATGATTACAGATGAATCCAATACTCTTATCATGAAGTGAGGATCTTTGTTTCTGACAGTTAGGAGGTAGAAGGCAATGTAACCAGGCCCAGTTATATATAAATCACTTACATGAGAATCTATTCCTGAGCATGCCTGGTTTTGTGGCTTGGTGGTTTAGAGAACACTCAGTTCACAGTGGAAAGCTCAGGTTGTATGGCAAATTTGTGGCTCAGTTAAGAGCTTAGTTTCTCCTTATCTTCAGAAGACAACAGGGTCTATGCTACTTTTTACCCACAACAGCCTGAAAAAGGCTCTGTGTGAGTGAGACTTTTGCATAATTATGGCTAAATACTCTAGAAAAGCAATTTAACATAGAAAAGATTTCTTTTGCTCATGGTTTTAGAAGGTTCAAGTCCATCATGTCAGGGGCATCATGACAGAGTTTCTCAGCATTGTGATAGAGAAAACGTTGACCAAGAGCAATGCAAGCAGGTATCAGGATAGCATATAACCATATTATATTCATTTAGCAACTTACTTCCTCTAAAGGTCCCACCATTAACATTTCACCATCTCTTGATGAAGCCATCAAACTATAAATACATCAAGGGATTGATCTGTTGATTAAGGCACAGCCCTCATGACTGAACTGTCTTTGCAAATGTCCTACAGATATCCATTTATTAATCTAATCAAGCTGGCAATTGGGAGCAACTCCCATGCAGATTCCTGTAGGATCTCTCTTAGCCAGACACTTTATTGGTACTGTTTTATCTCCTGAATCATATGACCTAAGTAACAGTAAACCTTGCATGACAGCCTAGGCTTGTTACAGAACTTTTATTTGTTCTAGATGCCCTCAAAACTAATAGATTTTAGTGTTACTCATTAAATAGAGTGAAGTAACAGGCCCCAGAGTAGAATAGCTTCAGAAATCCAAACTGGGCCTCTTACTTGATTGTAGGAGGTGTCAGGTACAATAATTTGCCTTTCATTAGAAGAGTTGTCTGGACTGGCCCTATACCACTAGACTAATAAAAGTTTCATTTCACTGAAGTAATAATTCCTGAAATGTTGTCAGACTGTGATCAATATAATGGATCAGTAGGACGTCTTATGGAAAGTGATGTGATTAAGATCTCTGTGAGCTAAATTATGACATATAGCTGGAAGGTAGATATATTCCAAAGATAAGAGAATGAGAGTGCATTGCTGTCCTCCCCAAGTGAAAAAAATGAAAGAAATCCTATCTTGGTAGATCTTACTGATAGGCAGAAAGAAAGGAGCATTTGTCACATTAAATAGCTATGTTCTAGGTACCAGAATGCATGTTAGTTTGCTCAAAAAATGTTAATACAGGTAGTAAAGTAGCTGAAATTTTAGTTTCCTTCTAAATAAGCTTATACTAATCTGGTGTAATTCTCTAAAACCTATCTGTCTTTTGCAGAGATGAGACAAGTGTTTCATCCTTCAAATTCTTAATGGTAGTATCAGTCTCTATACTTCCTCTCATATGTAGTATTATGTTAGTTTGTAATTTTATTTTAGGTAGATATAATTCTGATAGCTGATATTTGGCCTTCCTCAGTATTAGACACTTAATGTTATTAGGTTAGGGAGCTCATGTGATAGCTCTGTAAGTTGCTGAGTATAATTCCAATTATATATCGTGGACTGGGAGAGTAACCATGGGACATATTTAGGAGCTCACTGTGATGTGAGATGGATGTGGGTTAAAACTACATTGATCACTTGACCTCTCCCTGGCCTATAATCTGAATGAGAGCCAACAGTAAAATATCAGGCCTCTAAGAACTAATAATGAGCCTTCCAAGTCAGTGTCTATTAGAACCCCAAAGATTTTATTATTTCTTGTTTTCTAATTCACAGTTACTGTGGAAAAACAATAAAAAAAAGAACCAAAACATAGGTGTATTCCTCAAGGTGTGCTGGATCTGAAAACTAAGTTTTGGAATTGATAGGAAGTAAATATCTGATTTGGGGTTATGTTTTAATTTAATTGATTTATGCTTTGATCTGTTTTTGCAAATCACATATGAATTTATTTGGCTTTCTATGTATTTCAGTTCTAGGAACAGCAGTCAGCCAACAGACAGGTTGATGCAAGTCAGATTATTCTGACCTCAGCCTTGGCTCTGGCTCTGACTATATGTTATGGTACCAGGAACTGCCTTTGGTGATTGAATGACAGCATCTCTGATGCTCTGGAATCCCATTACTCTCATTGTACTTAGGTTATAAACTCAGTGGCCAGTTGTCACTCTTAGGTTTGTCCCATAAAGATCAATCACAGAACTCTTCAAGGATGTTGGGGTTCCCATCTCAACTATATGTCTCAAACTGGTGAAAGATAAGTATTCTGGATCTTCCTAGGATGGATGAGAAGGTCTCAAATAACCAATAACTTCTAATGGTGTAATTTCTCTAAGTGTTTAAATCCTTTCCTCTATATTAACCCACTGATGTCCAACTTTTCTAACTCATTTACTGTGGGTCGTCCATTGGTCCATATTTCCATCAACCAAAGACTTAGAGCCCTTTATAATAATATGTGTGGAAATGCAAAATATCTGCTTATTGGGCTCATATGAATAACTTTAGCTAATCTCAAATTTATAATCTTCCTACTATTGTCCTACAAACTGATTTTATTTTGTGTGTGTGTGTGTGTGTGTGTGTGTGTGTGTGTGTGTGTGTGTGTAGTAGGCACCCATGGCACAATTGTGGAGGTTAGGGGACAACTTGTGGGAATTGTGTCTCTCCTTCTACCATGTATATTCCAGGATCTAAACTCAAGTCTTTAGGCTTAGAGGAAAGTGTCCTTACTCACTAAGCCATCTCACCAGCCTATACCTCTATCCTGTAATCTTATTTTTAATAATACATCTGTGATTCTAGTAGAGTTATGAGAACAGAAAGAGATTTTAGAATTCTACCATGTGCACACACAGCAAGAAACTGGCCATCCACAAGGCAGGAACCAACCATATTGTTACTTTGATAGCAGCCTTCCAGCCTCCAAGACTGAGAAATAAACTCCTGGTGTATAAGCCAATCTGTCTGAGGCATTTCACTGTGGTAGCCTGAGGTGAGTAAGCAGGAAGGAAGCATGAAGAATGAGGAATGAGGAGGGTCATACCTCTCCGTACACACACATTCTTTCATACAGTTGGGATTCACAGAGAGATATTCAGGCACAAACTTGAAGTGTGGGCTATAGAGATGGTTCAATGGTTAGGGGCATATACTGTCCTTGCAGAGGTCCTGAGTTCAGTTCCTAACACCCACGTAAGTGGGGAGAACAAGACATACATTTTAAGCGGTATTTGCCAAAGTTAGAGACAGACCAATGAATTCATAACACATGGAAGAGTCTATGCCTTTTGTGATTTATAATTTGCAAACAGCACAGTTCTGTCTCACTTCTTGCCCTCTCTGGTCTAATTGGTCAACAATAAACAAAGGTTAAACTATATATTTATTTTTTGCCAGTGTTGTTTATGAGACAGGGTCTCTTGTAGCCCAGGCTGGTCCTGAACTTGATATGAGGACAAGGATGACCTGGAATTTCTGATCCTCCTCCGTCTAGCATCTGAGTACTAGGATACCAGGCATATGTTTCCACTCTTATGGATGCCATGCTGGGGATGGAACCAGCCCAGGTTTTTATAGAGAGCTCTGCCGACAAAGCTATGTATCCTGCCCTGGACTACATTTTAAAAAGAGAAATTAATTTTCATTCACTCACTCATTCATTTGCTCATTCCCATAAGGCCTTGCTAAGTATTGCTCAGCCTGGAAGGGCACTGTCCATGCAATGAAAAATAAGCAAGACAGACGTAGGCCATAGGCCTCTCAGAAAATCCAGTAGAGTGACCATATTTTGACTTCAACATCTTGGGTTTTTTTTTTTCTGGGTAACAGTCAAACCAATTTTTGTTTTTTATAATTTGGGCAGAGGCACAGTGACAGAAAACAGTTTTGTTTTCTCCTCACCTACTGTAGAATGTGCAAACTCTGTGGGAACAAGTCTGGGAGATTCGTCTATGGCTTCAGGATCTCAAATATCTGTTTCCCTTGGTTTCTCAAGAAGAAAAAAGTAACTGGAAGGCGTCCCATGTTGTTTTAGACCTGAAGTTTTCTGAATAAGTGCACTAGACTATTTGATTCAACTAAGATTCACAATGAATCCAGTGACCTAACTCTTGTAAGGTACTAAGAGCAGCCTGCCATGCAGTACGTCAGTTGGTGTTTACAGAGCAGATAGTGGTTATGCCTCAGTTGTATTAGTATTCCACCTCCGATGATCCAGAGAAAATGTCATAGAACTGTACAGAAAATGAGAATCATAGACACCATCTAAACATGACCCTTGCCCATTGAGCTTGCAAGTAGTGACAGGGCCCATTTTTAAGCAGCCTCTCATTAAAGCATAGCACTCACTCATACTCGGTGTCAAGAACAGATCTGAGAGCAGGTAGAGACATGCACATGATGGACATTCCTTCAATATATATGTGGCTTAGAGAGAGCCAGAACCAAGAGTCTTGTCTAACATTTAGCCAGTGAACAAATCACTTACTAATGCCTGATTGTTCATCAGTACAGCAGTTGGGAACCACCTCCCTGGAGGATCCAACTGATAAACCACAGCACTCTTCATTCTGGGGATATGGCACAGATTTAAGATGGAAAGTCATGACTCCTTGCTCCCAGTGCTAGAGCTAATTCCTGAGCTAAGTTGGATGGACTTAAATGAACCCTAGAAAAGCAAAGTGGGAAATGTTATTGAAAGAGCAAAACAGATGGATCCTTTCTAGCTGTGTAGTCTCATGGCAGAACTTGAGCTTCTGGTACATAGTTCTGTCCTCTATCTTCTAGCACTGAGAATCTCTGCTTCAACTACTTCAAAGGTTATAGCCATGTGTTTTCCAAAATAAATTCCAATACACAAGAGAGAAAATAATTCCCAATGTGTATAGCCCAAAACCAAGTTCATTAATTGCCTCAACTTTGCCTGCTAGGTTTACATACCACAGTTCCTTTTTCAGTTGATGATATTCAAGCAAATCTCAGACCTTGTGTCTTATGCTTCAGTGTGCATCTCTGCAAAGTATAGATATTTTGTTGTGAGATCAAAATACTATCACAAACTATAACAAAATCAACAGTTCATGAATTCTTTATATATTCTGATTGTATCAAAAACATCATTTTACACTTGGCTTGACTCAAATGGTCCCCTAAGTAAGATCAGCACATTAGTTATCTCTCTTTGAATCCTTCTTCTTAAAAACTGATGACTCCTCTATCACTTTTTCTTTTATTATCTAATTGGAAAAAAGTATTTAGAAGACTTCACATTTTTTATTTTTCTGCTGGTTTATTTGTGATAGAATACAACTCATTTCTCTACACTGCATTTTCATTATATATAAATGTTAGCTTTAAGAGCTATATTAAAGCCACATTAGACCCTTCTTAGGAAGGATCTGTCATATGAAGTACTGTATTTTTGCTTTGTGTGTGTGTGTGTGTGTGTGTGTGTGTGTGTGTGTCTGTGTGTGTGTGCCACTAGAACTTGAACCTTGGGCCTTCTGAGTAATAGGCAAGTTCTTTCTGACTGAACTAAACCCCTAGCCTAGTGTTAATGTATTTCATTTTGATTCAAGTTGTAGTAATTTCTGGCTTCTCCTATACTAGTCATGATTAAATTCATCAGTGAGTTTGACTGGAAGGAATATGATCCCTCAGAAGGAACCTAGTCAGAGTCAGAAAGGATAGAGGAGAAACAGAAGGAGATGTGGGGATGAATATGTTCTAAGTACATAGTATAACTGAAAGAAATTGTCTTTATGAAACCCAACATTATGTGTACTGAATATGCCTCCCTCCCTCATGAGAGGAGAAAAAATTTCCATACATATAAAAATATTTTTATGAATTGGTAATCTTTGTTTGAATTCATTATTTCATTAGAAGTTACAAAATGGTGATTTTTCTAATTCTGTCATTTTTTTCAATATTTCTACTTTTGTTAACTGACATTTTTCTACAAAGACTTCCTTCATTAATTAACTAGGGCTGCATTATGATGTTGAAATATTTCCTGCCCAGGAAAGGAGTAGATGTTTAATTAATTGTCAGCTTTCACTGTGAAAGGTTACTTCCAATTCTGATCAATGAGTTTTCAAATTTTGCCCGGATGAAAGATTTTTTTTCACTATATAACAAATCTATGAGTCTTTACACATTCACTGAAGTCTTTATCAATTAAAAGTTACTTATTTTGACGTTCAAATGATCCCATCTTTTGTCAGGGGAACCTCTCCAGGTTGGCCCATATGTCCTTTGATGGGGGTTTCATTAATGTACAGTTGTGTCTTTGCTATCTGGTGTGAAAAAAATGAATGCCAGGTATATCTTATGCTTATCCACTGATATGCAATTAGTCATTCCTTCTGAGTTCCTTTTTAGAGTAGAATCATGAACATAAATTACAGATGCTAAGGGGCTTGCATCCTGGTCTTTACCAACATTTTCCTCGATTGTGCTGTACTTTCTGTGACTCTCAGAGCTGATGTGGCAGTTGATATGTGATTGTTTTTTCTCACCTCCAACCTGTTCTACCTCTTGCACTCATCAATATACATAGTGAATATTCCTGTGATAAAGATTGTGTCTCATTCACTGAATCTAAAGAGCCAAGGACAGGTCCTGAGACATATTCAATAACTTTTTGTTATTTGAATGGATTTATTTCATCTAAAATGACTATCATGCTTTCATTTCTGTTGCTGTGATAAAATATCATGACCAAGGAAGGGCTGCGCATTGTGGTGCACACCTTTAATCTTGGCACAAAGGAGGCAGATGCAGGTGGATCTCTGTGACATACAGGCTATGCTGCTCCACAAAGCAAATTCCAGGCCAGCTAAGGCTACAGGGATTTCTTGTGTCAAATATCATGTGAAAAAAAGCAACTTGGGGGAGAAAGAGTTATTTCTAATCATAATTCTAGATAAACAGTCCATCGTGGAGGAGAAGCCAAAGCAGAAACTTCAAAGAGATAGTCACATCAAATTCAGTCAAGAGCAGGGAGAACAGATACAATACACTTGTAGTGTGCTTCATGCAGATTCTCTAGTCTCATATATTTCAACACTCAGCCTAGCGAATAGTCCCTCCTGCAGTAGGCTGGGTCTTCCCACATCAATGAATTTAATGAAGACAGTCCCTCCACAGACATGTCCACAGGCCAATCCAATGTAGACAATCCCAACTGAGGCTGTCTTTGCAGGTGATTCTAGGTTTTGTCAAGTGACAGTTGAAGGAAACTATCATGTTGACTTTTCTTTCTCTCCCCTAGTCTATCAAAATCACTTTCTGGACATTTTCATTTTAGGCTATATTTCCATGGTTTCTAGTACCCAATAAAAATGACATACAGACATACAATTAATGTGGTAGAATAAACAAACCATATGGTCCAGCTATACCACTCCTTATTATAAACAGAAGGATTCTAAGTTATCATGCCACAGAGAAACTTGCATAGCCATGATTATTGTTGCACTATTTACAAAAGGCAAGATATGCACAAGACTCTATGTACAACAACTGATAAAACTTTGGAAACTGGAACTGGTAGACAATGACATTCAATTCTACTGTAAGCAAATGAACTTATGACAATTGCAAGAAAAATGAATGGAACTCTGGAGATTATTATGTTAAGCAAATTAAGGCAGACCTAGATAGAGAAGTATTACATGCCTTCTGTCATACACAGACAGATTTAACTTTGTATGTGTATTTACACAGAGAGGAGCATGAAAGTACACAAAGGACTGTAAGAGTGGGAAAAGAGGTCCACACAGAAGGGGAAGGGAAACAGAGGACCGCAGTGGAAAAAAATACGTCAAAAAACAACAGGGAGCTATTTTCAGAGAAGGACGTGAACCACCACAGGTCGGGAGCGGCAGAAGGAGTGAAGAGCAGCAAGAACAAAGTTTGATGATGCACATGTGCCACATGTGTGTCACAGACATACATTTCTTTGTATGAAGACTAAAAGTAGGTTGAAATATATAAGTAAATAAACACATAGTATTCCTGTGTTTCAGATCCCTCAGTGTTTCCACTCTGTACTTGAATGCATTCCTTAAAATGGCACCCAGGGTCCCGCAACATCTGGCTTCATCAACTGCTCTGGCCTCACCTTCTGCCCTTTCTGTCCATGTCCACCTAGCCTCACAGACTTACTTTTAGATCTTCTCACATACCAAGTTCCACCCTGCCTCTGGGCCATCAAGTACTCTGCCCTTTACTGGATGGGTCTATTCTCATCCCTCTTCTCCATTTTGCCCACTTTAATTTCAATTCAAATTCCTTCTCTTTTTAAAATCATCTGCAGGGTGTAGGTTCCTGGATAAGACTCATCCACCCATTGCTCAGGGACTTTTGCAGAAGAGGGGGCAGAAAGATCATAGGAGTCGGGGATGGTGCATGACCACGATGGAACAGTCTTCCAGGATCCTGGGAACTTGCTCATATGAACATACAGCAATGATGACAGCATGCAAAAGACCCATGCAAACTCAATTAGACAAAAACCAGTATAAAAGCGGGGAAATGGGCAGCAGGTCCTAACCTTCGTAGAAGAATTATTGGCAGCTGATCGCTGCTGGGTGAGGGAGAGTTGATCTTTAAAGGAGTGACACTAGATAGACTGACCAGGCTCTTGCACCAAGGGACATCTGTGAACATAAACTTGATTCAATAGACCTTAACATGTTTGACAGAATGCATGAAATCCTGTGGATGGGCTATGGGAGCGCAGATGGGAGGTGTGTAAATATGATTACGATCTATTGCGTGAAATGCACAAAAATTCAATAAAAATAGGGAAAAATAAAACTCTGTCTTCTAGAAGACCTTTTGTAACTCCTTCCATAAGAGTGGTTGCCCCTCTGGGAGTTATGCTTGGCAGAGTTACTTTAGTTCCTCCTCCTTTAGTCTTCAAACTCCAAAGAAAAAACTGCATCTAAATAATTAAGATATTAAATGCTAAATAATCTTTCCTTAGATTTACAAAACCAAGAATGATATCTGGTCATATCCAGATAATATCAGAAGACATAAAACATCCCTCCCTATTCTTTAAACCTGTAATTAAGTCGGCAGAAAGCAGATAAAATTGCTGAGTGAGGTTGAACTTGAAGAAAAATATATGCTTGCTTACAAAATTATAATAACTAGTTCTGGAAGCTCAAGGGCGATTGTGACGTATTGGCTAGAAGGGAAAGAAATATGAATCCTGGATGATGAAGACCCCATTCTTCCAATATTTTTTCTTCTTATTTTTCCACTCCATCTGAAAAGTTCTTTGGTGTAGATGAGTTCTGAAAAACATGGTGGCTTGGGGGTTGAGAGCCACCTCTATCTTTTCAGGAAAAGCCATGAAATAAACCTGATTTCCTACTAATGTCCCCACCACGTATTGTCGTTCATGTAGTGGGCAGACAGAACTGAGTCTAGTGACAGTCTTCCCCAGACCTTTTGATTGCATATTCCCACTGAACTTGTTATTTTGCTACCACAATGTTTATCAGAGTGGCACTGTGTCATTTCCTATTTAATGTTGGTATTTCCCACTAGCACACACGTTCTATCAGAAAAGAAAACATTTCTCTGAAGTCCAGAATTCTATTTGCCATTCTGAAGTAGGCAACCAATCAGTACCGACTGATTCAAAGGGTATTAGATTCTTTATTAGTAGCTGTTAAGCTTCTAGAATATAGGCATCATGCTGTTTCTGCCTTTGTATCTTTCTCAGCCTCTAGATGATTTGAATCATTAGAAAGGATTTAGAAAATGTTGGTTGAATGGTTAGCTATTGTCCCTAATCAATCAAGGCATTCAGTTGCACTAACTAAGTAGAAGAAAGCATTTTTCCAGCACAGGCTTACCACTGTAATCCAGATTCTGAGTCTGAAACATTTTCCTCTTAACGTCTCCCAGTATGTTTGTACGCTCACACCCCCCTCATCCATCATCCATCAGTCTACAGAATTCATAACCAAAAGGCCTGCAGCTGGGAAGGTAGTCTTTGAAGACTGCTATAGTTAGATCTTATTGCAGTTCTTGCTGTGTAACTAAGTACAGTATTTGATCTATATGACCCTGCTCCAGGGCTGAGAAAAGGTTGAGTACAAATTACCCAAGTTGCCTACCTCATCCAGACTGAATTTGTTTTTAGGAAGCCATGTAAATGGCAGCATGCTATGAGTCCCTAGCTGCTTAGCAACAGAAGAGCTCTATATCCAATTATAGGCATAGCCAGGAGAGGAAACTCTAGTGCCACCTACTGGGTGCAAGACAAAGTACCTTGTTTACATAAGAGCAAATACAGTCTATGAAGGGCAGTCATGGGTGTGTGTGTGTGTGTGTGTGTGTGTATGTGTGTGTGTGTGTGTGTGTGTGTGTGTGTGTCTGTGGAGAGGCCACTTAGTGTCCTGTTCTATCATTATCTACCTTATGACCTTGAGACAGAGTCTCTCACTGACCCTGGGACTCAATGTTTTAACTAGACTAGGTGAGAAACAAGCCCCAGAGATCCTCTTATCTCTGCTCCCAACAGGACTAGAGTTATGCTTGTCCACATCTGTCTTTTTATATGGGTTCTGGGCTCCATGTGCTTTTGTAGCAAGTGTTCTTATCCACTGATCCGTCGCCTAGCCCTGGCAGACACAGTTGAAAATCTTGTCAATTTTAGTGTGAACTTTTGTTACAAAAACAAAACAAAACAAAAAAAAAACATCCATTCCATTTCATTTAGGATGGAGTTCTCATGAGTGTGAATCAGCAGATGTAGAATCAACCAATTGTAACATCAGTGATAAAAGTACTAAAAAAAAAAAAAAAAAAAAAAAAAGCTGAAGCTGGGACCATAGATTCTTATATAATGCATTGCTTTGGAGAATTCCTTGTCTAGAAGGCAAGATTGATTGTGATTACTTTTAGGGCAGGATGTGGTAGGTCAGGGGAGGGGAGAGAATCTCTTCAGTGCTTGGTACTGGACAGGCACGTATATGGATATATGATTTCAGGCCAAGTGCTAGTTTGCAGGGTAGCTAGCAGTTCAGACGTTGGGATCAAGGAAACCTGCATTCCAGTTCCAGCTTTGGTACTTATTATCTGGGTAATGGAAAAATTGCATAACTTCTGTCGACCTTAGTTCCCTTATTTGTAATATGGAATAATATATGACATAGAATTTATGCATATAAGGGCTGGATAGATGGCTCAGCAGTTAAGAGCACTGGCTACTCATGACAAAGACAGATTCAATTCTGAGCACCCACATGGAAGCTAACAACTGTCTGTAACTCAGTTCCAGGGGATCTGACATCCTCTTCTGACCTCTGAGGACGCTGCATGACATGGGTACACTTATGTACATTCAGGGAATGCATTCATCCATGTAAAATAAAAATAAATAAAAAATTTAAAAAAGAGTTTAGACATATAAATTGTTTAGCTCATGGGATGGTTAATCTTGTCAACTTGATATGATTTAAAATCACCATAGGAAGAAATTTCTGGGTATGTCTATGAGGGATTATTTAGGTTAATCGTAGTGGAAAAACTTGCCCTAAGTGTGGGTGCTATGATTCCACTGACTGGGGTCTCAGACTACACCAGGTGGAAGCAGTGAGTTGAGCACATGGCAGACATTCATTGAGCTGCTTACCGACTGGAGGCAATGTGAGCAGTCGTTTCACTCTCTTGCTACCAGGACTTCCCTGCTATGGTGGACTGCACTGGAACTTTGAACCTTCCCTTCCATCCTTTAGTTGCATTTGTCAGGCATTTTGTCATGGAAACAAGAAAACGTAACTCAGAGAGCTCACTTAATAGATGGACATGTTGAGGTATTTTGGATAGTGGCTATTTCCATTAGAAAAATCTTTAAATGGGCTACTTAGAAATGATTTCTACTACCTAAGACACAGATCAGAAGCTTGAAGGCACTTGCAGCCAACCTAGAGAAACCATAAACACATGTCTAACTATAGAATGTCTTGCTGCTAACCCAACAGTGGGAAACGGGAGGCAATAAGGGAAGATGTCTTGGCAGGGAGAAGAGCAGGGATGATTGTCCTGGGCCATGAGGAATGAAGAGAATCAGAGCCAAAATGAACAAGGGAGAAGCAGAGTTAACAATAAGTGCCTAGAGGCTCCTCAGTGAGGACATTAGGTGTGATAAAGCTGAGTGCATTCAAGGCCCTTAGAGAAAGCACAGGGATGCAAGCCTAGCTGACAAAATCAAGAGTGGGGAAGAGAATCCATAAGGAAGAGCCTCAGGTGCTTTATGAGTGATGGACATTGGCTATTTTCGTTTACCATCTTGCCCTTTTCTATCTTCTGAAAATGGCAACCTGGTTTTCCTTTGAGAGGTTGCATATCCTGAAGTTTCTGTCCATGTGATTTTGATAGTGTTTCTCCACTGACCCATGTCTATTTCTTTTGCAAGAGTAGTTATGTGATCCATGTCTAGACAAGGAGTACATTCCATCTGTTTGACTACACTAACTGGTTGAAAGTTAGGGCATGCTATTACTACCTTAGTGTATATGCTAGTACTAATTGGAAAACTACATTAGGTAGCTCCAAAGACACCGGGATCTGAGGTGCTAGAGATTACTACATGCTCAGTAATGAGATAACAGGGAACAAAAGAAAGACAAATATGAAGGAGGAAGATGAAACACTGAATATACAACTTGAATTCCTGGTTTCAGCCTCATCTGATGACTTTCTCAATTCCTAGACTTTCTATTTCCTGTATCTTTTGATTTAGGCCATAGTGGTTAGTTTACTATTGATTTTAGCCAACCTAGTCTTGACCAATAAGACACTGATGTTTGAAGTCATTAAAGGGAATAGTGGCGTTCACATGTAATTCCAGCACTGGGGAGGGGGAGACAGGATAATCCCTCAGGCTCAATAGCCACTTAGTGTAGCTTGACTGATAAATCTCTTTGAGAGAGAATGTATCTCAGGAAACAAGATGGATAGTTCTTGAGGAATAATACTGGAGATTGACCTTTGGCCTTCATAAATGTGAATATATGTACACATATACACATGAACATGCACACACATCTACAGACACACACTCACACCTTACAAACTTTTGCGTTTTATAACCCATGATTGTTTCTTGCTGTTATAATTGAACATAGTTACTAGAGATTACTACTATATTTCTCTGAAAAATCAAGGATTTCTCTAGTTCCCTAAAACAAGCCTTCAGATATGAATTTTGTAATTCTGCAGAGGAAGGAAACAACAGACTTCACAGGTAGAAGACAAAGTTATTACAACTAGTTTGTAGCTAACTTGAAACAAATTTTATACATAAATGAATAGTGCATATAATTTTTAGACAATTCAGATGTGAATGTAATCTGTATAGACTTTAAAACTGTTACATGGCCTCTGCCATTTGGTGGTCACGTATTCACTGTGGACTCTTTACTGAATGTGTTAGAAAAGAGAAAGAAAGATGAAAGGGCTCTTTACTACTGACAAGTTTGATTCCAGCCCCTGTACAGCATTCTATATAGAAATCAACATGCTGGCACATCAAATCTGGCAGACAGCCAGCTGCCAACAGAGAGAGCTGTTGTTCTGGACAAAGCTTCAGCTAGGACCACACTGCTCTACAAGGGACACAGCTACATGAGATACACAGAGTCCTGAACAAAGGAAAAAATGTTTCTGAAAGGAAGTACTTAGGCATGATGAATTAAATGTTGTTATTTAATGGCAAAGTTGCATATTGCTAAGTCATACAATTTACACTATAGATGATGCTGCTGCTGCTTCTGCTTCCTCCTCTCCTCCTCCTCCTCCTCCTCCTCCCCTCCTTCTCCTCCTCCTCCTCCTCCTGTTCCTCCTCCTTCTTCTTTTCCTCTGTCTGTCTCTCTCTCTCTGATGATAAATGAAGGGAGAGAAGTCAACTCGAGGAGAACTCATCATGTATCAGAAACCTGAACACTGCTCTGCTCAGAAGTACAATACCCTTTCATAGTGTGCCGGGGGCCTATAACAGCACATGCACTCCATCTGCCTTTTTGTGACTACTCTACAGTATAAGAGGCAGATTCCACGCCAGATGATAGTCTTTTCCAAGCTGTTGAAAAAGCACATATGCTTCCTACTATGCATTAAATCTTCCTTAAAGATATTTTCTTTGTCTTACAAAAAAAGCAGTTGCGTTTGGTGTTATTCTTATTAAATCAAACATGTGAAAAACTGCACTATTTAAAACTTTTTAGGACTGGAGAGATAGCTTAGAGGTTAAGAGTACTTGCTACTCTTGTGGGAAATGTTTGTTTGATTGTCACCACCCATATCAACAGTTCACAACTATCTGTAACTCCAGCTCCAGGGACTTTGATACCCTCTCTTCTGGCCCCCATAGACACTGCACTCACATGCATAAACACACACACACACACACACACACACACACACACACACACACATGCACACACATGTTTTTGAAAAATCATTTAAAGATTCTTATCCCTAATTATTGAAAAGTATTTTAGGACTTGGCACAACTCCACACAGCCAATGGCATTTTTGAGCACCTGTCAAATCTGATATGCAGTATCTAGGGCAAAGTGATTGTCCCCTTACAAGGCTACAGAAACTGAAGAAGAAAAAATCTAACAGACCACGGGTATGTTTGCACATGCATGACCCCCACCGTCTTTGCTGCTGCCCCACAGTCCACATTTTACTCCATAGCACTTCCATGGCTGTGATTAAAGAATATGTTCTGCAGAGCTCTCATTTCCCAGTTGCTCCTAGTGACATATAAGAAACTCCAAGGAAAGTGGGGGTCAGTTTTGACTTATTATTATATACACCTATACCCATCACAGACCTGGGAACAGAAAAAATAATTATTACATAGATGCTCAGTGGATGATGGAAGAAGACGGAGAAAACAGAGGGAAATCCTACTTAAAATGTCTTGAGGATATGACAAAAATACTAAATGCAGGACTACATACAATACATTATGTGCATCACAAAACTGCCATTTCATGAAGAAAGACAAAAGACAGGAAGCCTGGGGGGAAAGGCATGGAGACACTATGTGCAGAACCTGGTGGTGAGAAGAGGGCTTTGGCTTGTAAAGAATTTAATGCTTATCTAGGAAATCTAGTTGCAAAACACCCAAGATAAAAGGTTAGATAAAAATAAGCTTCAAGCACATGTTCTTTCCAGTGACTCCCCAAGTGTCAGAACTAGGACTCCTCCCCTTAGAGCAGGACAATACTGAGCCCCTTAGAACCATCTCCAAATGTGATCTTAGGGTCTTCCTGCACCAGAATCACTTTGGAGCTTTATTTAAACTCAGAATTCTGGGTCCTAACTTTAAAAAATCTGTTGAATAAGAGCCTTTAGTGCTGGATACTAAAAGGACTTAATTTTTAATAAATCTTCCCATTTGATTTTTTTATATCTTAAATTTTGGTAATTATTTTCAAGTCAATAAGGGTAACTTGCACAATCTTACTGCCTGAGGAAAAGAACTCTTAAAATATTGCAGCTTAACAATATTTTATTGGGATATGATTTCAAAATATGTTATTAGCTTTATTCAAATATGCAAAATATTTTTTCAACCCCTTGGGTCTATTTAACTTGGACTCTGACTTACTTTAACACTTCCATTTCTTTATAAAATGATTCCCATCTGCAGGATGACTGGACTGGGAGGGAAAGTGGGATTGTGTTGGGAAGGATGTAAGCCAGATAGATAAGAAATGTACGATGTAGGACTCTTAAATTCTCAAGGTACAATAAAAAATTAAAAAGAACAGCATTTTAATGGTACCAACAACAGGCATTCACTGTTATTTTTTAATAGGGACAAGAAAGAGTTCACATTCTTCCAAGTTTTATGAAAAAAAATGCTCATGGGATCAGAAGAGAGACAGTGAAGAAGCAATGACGGGGAGACTGAGAACAGGGAGACTGACTGGTTCCTGAAGGGCTGTCGGTAAAAGAGGCTGGTGGCTTTGGATGAATACACTGGTGATCAAGAGCTAGACATACACTTTACAAAACTCATATATAAGAAATATAATTCATAAACATGGTTACTGATAGGCGATGGCAGAGAGAGAGATGTGGTAAGTTTCACTTCCCAAGACAGAGAGATAGCTCTGTGGATAAAAGCAGCTTTTTGCACAAGCCTGATAGCATGACTGAAGCTCCCTGGAAAAAGCTAAAAGCAAAAAGCTAGACACAGGGGCATTCGTATTGTGAATTGGTAGGTGAAGACAGGAGAGCCCTTTGGAAGCCTGAAGGTCATCTAGCCTCGAATATACAGTACGCTGGCAAACAAGAAGAGAGATCCTGCCTCAAAACACACTAGAAGGTGAAGAACAACACTCAAAGTTGTCTTCTGACCGATACATGCATGACATGGTACACACATACTCACACACCAACATGTAGAAATATACATATCATACACACATAAATTGTAAGTATTTTTCAAAAGACTAATATGTTGGTGCATGCCTTTAATCACAGAGTTAGAGGCAAAGACATTGCAGATCTCTTTGAGTTCAAGGCCATTCAGGGGAGCATAGTGAGACTGGCTTCCAAAGTTATTCCCTTAGATGGAAAAGGCTGCCAGGTGATAAGCAGGATGACATAATGAAGAAGAGAGATGTCACTAATGTAATTTTGGATCTTGGAAGTTTGAAATGGTAACAAAACATTCAAGTAGACAAATATGAACAGTACATGCATCTAGAATTCAGAAAGTATGACTTACCCAGATTCAAAACCATACCTGTCAGTGGATATAGTAGCATAAACCTTTAGTATCAGCTCTTGGGAGGCAGAAGCAGGTGGATCTCGGTGAGATTTGAGCCAGCCTGATTTATATAGTGAGTTCCAGGCCAGCTGGAGCTATAGGAAGACCCTGTGTCAAAACTGCCACCCTCAGAAAACATACTTGTCAGAAAATGAAGGGCAATTAAACCAGAGGAACAGGAATAATCATTCAGGGATGGTGAAAAATTGGGATGAGAAGTAAGTCCTGTATAGAAACCTGAAAGAAAACTAGAAAAATTAATAAAAGACTGACAGGAGTGAAGGGTCGGGGGGAAGCTAGGAAGTTAAAGACGAGAGCTTTGGTTTTAGAAGGAAGGAATTATCTGCAGTGCTTGTGCTGTGAGATCAAGTCAAGGATGGCTGACTTACATCTCTACAGAACATACCTAGGAAGAAGATAAATGCTTCATGCTGTAAATGACTCAGTTAGACAGTAGAGATAGTGATCATAATGACCAATTACAGAAGACAATATAATTAAGAATTTCAAAATAGTACTTTTCCTTAGAAGAGTTGAAACATGAGTTAATCTATGGTTAATGGTATATGTTTTGTAACTGAAAGAAGGGTTAAATTGAATACCAAGTCCTAATGACACAGGCAAGCAGAAGGAATATCTCCGCAGTTGGGCTCCAGTCGACTTGGATTTTGCACTTGGAAATCTTAACTTGCACTGATTTGGGGATAAATGCACAATAAAGGAAACTGTGTCATCAAGATGAAACTTTAAGAGGAAATTCCTTATTTAGCAAGTCTTATGTCTATGCACAATTGGGCATAAATATTACCAAACTCAGATGCATTATGGGAAGGGACATGCACAGTAGGAAAAAAAGGCTATATAACTTAATCTGTAACGGAAACAGAGAAGCACATGCATTATGGCCTTTGGCAAACAAACCCCTCTTTCTCTTGAGCCCCATAAAGTAATCCCAGAATAATAACTGGGACCTTGAATGCCCTCACTCAGGTGACTTGCTTTTGCTGTTGACAGTGTAACTGACCTGTTTTATTGCTTTGTTTTGAATAAAGTATTCTTATTATTTTGAAATCTGTGTGCACATTTATTTCATTATTTTATTTACATATTTTTATAACTATGAGTGTTATGCCTGTGTGTATGTAACTGTACCTGTGCCAGGCAGTGCCCATGGAGCCAGAAGAGGGCATCAGATCCCCTGGAACTGGAGTTATGAACAGGTGTTAGTCACCATGTCGGTGCTGGGAACCAAACCCAGGTCCTCTGCAAGAGCAGCCAGTGCTCTTAACTACTGAGCCATCTCTCCAACCCCCATTTCATTCTTGAATAAAATACTGAGACCATGGAAGCCCCTAGCCCAGATCCCAACCACCATTAACATTAACATTTTGGAGATCTAATCCCTTTGTAAGTTTGACACATTTCAATGTAGCATCAGTTTATAATCATTTTTAAATCACCTTTCACTTAACTAACTTTTAAACACTATTAGACACTGGCTTTCGAAGTTTTTGAATATTTATAATTTTTAAGATGCTTGGTATTCTCTTATCAAGCTTGTTTGGCTTTCACTTAGTTTAACCTTCCTAAGTTTTATATTCATCTGGGTATAGCAGCCTTCTCCCTCCCCTCTCCCTGTCTTCTCTAGTTTTCCTAGTTCAGGGGTAAAATTTGCTGTCTTTACATAAAACCCTTCTTGAATTGCTTTGGAGATGATACAATAGAAGCAGTTAGATTCTCAAATGATAGTACATTCCACAAATGACAGACTACCATGTTAGCAGAACATCCCTGAATAGTGATCTAGTCCCTGGTACCATAAGTAACAGATAGGACCTAACAGAGTAAATACTTAACCTGAGATAATACAACAGTGAGAGATCAGGAAGCTCCATCCAGGGCTCTAATGGCCTCTCTATAAAGTCTCTTTATTTCCTCCCTATGTTACACCAATAGTCCTTCAGAAGGTAATATGATCATAGTTATTGGTTCAAATTATGGATGCATGGAAAATTAAGACTCCATTTCAGAAATTTTTTTCAGCTACTGGGGAAACAGTTTATTTGTCTCAATGGTATTGGAACTTGAGCAAAAACAAAAACGGAGAAAATATGCCTAAGAACAGAACTAATGCAAAGGAAAGGACCGAAAGAAATCACTTCCTAGTGTGATGATATAAGACATTTGCCAACCGTGTCTTCAAGAGCCTTGCTGTTGACAATGTCACCTGCATGAACCTCATTTTGCACAATCCTGTCGAGCTTGTGTTTCCCATCACTTCAAATTGTAAGGGTCTTGATTAACCGACCATTAATTTATCTCTTGCTCCTTAACTATGACAGCTAGTGGCCTTTATGACAATAAGCTGACTGGTTATAAGAATTCTGAAGACTGGGGATGTCAAAAGCAATCTTGATCAATCACAAATGAATGTTCTCAAGCTGAGTCCACTTCCTGAGAAAGCAGCTCTAGACTGAACAACCTTACCTCAACTCTGGCCCTCTGCTTTTCTCATTATGAAACTGGGTGAAGAGGCTTAAGTTCTTCTGATTCCTGAACAAAGTAATCACCAGACCCCAGGACCCATGCTGGGAATGAGCTGACTCAACCCTCTGAGAATTGTACCAAGGAGCCCTCAAGATCAATCTTCTCCCCTCCCACTGATTGATCCCAAAGGACATTTTTAGAAATAAGAAATTGATTGCTCAACAAGAAAAAAGGTTCTAAAGTTTTGGCATAGTTTCCTCCATATGAAACACAGATTTAAAATGAGACTCAAAGAAAGTATCTCATGGAAAATAATGAATGTGAAGGTGTGATATGGAAATTGAAAGAATTTAAGACAGAACGGTCAGAAATCCCACCTCTGATCTGAATTGTGTCACTCACTAACTCCATATCTTTTTCCTCTACACTATCATTTCCTTTACAAAATTTTCAGTAGGGTAAATTAGCTGGATTATTTGCTTAAAATAGATGCTTTTCATTAAAAATTAATTGAATTTTGTATATTTCATACAGAACATCCCAGTCAGTCTTAATCACTTTTACCCCCTTCCTCATTGGGACCCTCCCATGGCCACACATCCCCAATTCATATACTCTGTTACTTGTGTTGAGGTTTATTGTGTCAAATTAGTGTCCTTCGACATTACTCAGTACACATGTATTCACTGAGGTGTAGTCAGCCTATTCAGAATCCTCAGCTTTAAGGAGGTTAGCTCTTCCTCACTCACAACTAATTAGATGAAATATTTCTCCAGCAAAGATTGGGGTCTGCTGCCACAGAACTTTCCCAGATCAGGGTTTTTTATCTGCTTGAGTTTGTGTGGGTCTTGGGCATGCAGAAACCATTGCTGGAGGTTCATATCAGGGGGTCCCAGGAGCTTGTAGGATTCTGTTTTCATATGGTCATGCACCTCCTCACTGGCTCTTACAATCTTTCTGTCCGTACTTCCATAATGGCCCGTGAGCCTTTGGTGAATGAGACATAATGTGAGAGTTCTGTCCAGGGACTCACACGCTGCTAATTCCTAATCTCCATGCTCTGCCAAATTGTGTTACCCTCTGTTGTATAAGGGAGCTTCATTAATGATTTTGAAGGTAAAACCCTATTGCTGAAGATAGGACATACTTTGGAAATTAGATTTGGAGCAATGGAACTGGAACTGACCTGGAAACCACTTCCCCTGATGGCTAGTTCTCATATCTCTGGAGAGCACTATGAATGCTGCTAAGGGAGAACATCAACTGATGGCCCAACACCAGTGATATTTAAACTTTTATTGAATGATGTATATGTCTCCATTCATTTTATTTTTGGCTTGCATTTTTCATCTAACTTTGCGTTTCCACATTGACACCTTCATTTAGTTTTTTTTTTTTTTTTTCTGCTGTACCTTGGGTACAGTCGTTCCTTTCTTCAGCTCTTTGTATTGTTTCAAGTATTCTCTGGAAGGCTGTTTTCTGGACATGAATTTTTTCAGACTATTCGTGTCATGGAAGAATTTTCTTTCTCCATCTATAATAGACCTTTTTGCTTGGCAAAGTATTATGGGTTGGTCTCTGTGAACATTTAATACCAGGACTACTTTGGTTCAGGTTGTTCTGGTTTTTATAGTTTGTATTGAAAAGTCACCTGTAATTCTACTGGGTTTTCTTTTAAATATATTTTCTTGTTGTTTTTCTTTTGCAGTTTTCAGCATTCTTTCTTTGTTCTGTATGTTTAGTGTTTTCAGTATAATATAAGGGAAGTATCTTTTCTGGTCCTGTCTATTTGGTGTTCTATGTGCTTCTTGTATTTGTATGGGAATGTCTTTCCTTAATTTGGGGAAATTTTCTTCTACAATCTGGTTGAAGATATGGTCAATACAATTATTCTGAGATTCTTCTTCCTCTAAGCCTATGATGCATAAATCTGTTATTTTTTTCATGGTATTCCACATTTCCTGCATATTCAATTCCTGTGTTTTCTTAAATTTTTCATAATCCTCGCTTGAGTGGTGGAATTCGTCAACTTTATCATCCAATCTTGATATTTTGTTTTTTATTTCATTCATTCTATTGCTGAGGCTTTCTTCTGTCATTTCCTATTGGCTTATTGAGTGTATCATATCCTTCATTTCAATCTGTGTTTCCTTCAATATTTTTATCCCTTTTGTAAATTCAGTCAGAAGTTTATCCCTATCGTCTTTGAGTTCTTTGATTTGTTTGTGTGTTCTTTAAATTCATTGAATTCATTTTATGGTTGTTGTTTTAAATTCTGTGTCTTGGATTATCTCTAGGGGGTTCTCATTTTAGAAGTCTTCTGTCGGACTGGTGGTGTTTGGTTGGGGTCATATTAGGTTTTTCATGTTATTTGTTGTTGTGATCTTGGTATGCGGATTTTTGTCATATGTGATTGTGATATGAATATAAAACTCTTCCTTTATTGAGTTGAAGACTGATTTTGTTTATATTCGTGATGTGCCTTGCTTGTTTTCTTATAGGTATGAAAATCTGATTGGGCTAGGCTTCATATTGAAGGGACCATATGGTTCTGGTCCAGTTATTCAGGAGGTCCCACACAACCCCAAGTCAAGTACTAATCTGATACCCTCAGACTGTCTTCTAAGGTCTGGGCCCCTACTAGCCAGAAGGCATAGACAATCTGGGAAGCTTGCTAGGAGGAGGCCAGATTCAGGTGCTCTCAGGAAGGCTGGAAATGTCTGGACTTCTGGGAAGGGGCAGAGAAATCTAGTCCTGCACAGTAGGAGGGGCTTCATATGGTCCCAAGGTAGGGACATGGGCATGGAGCAATTTGGGAAGCTCACCACCACTTGGAGGTCAGATTCAGACACTCTTTGGCAGTCTGGAAATGTTTGAAAGTAGATGTATGTGTTCTGATAGCATAAAATGCATTTGGGGTCATGATTCTTACACTGCAGTATTATCTGTTTCACGATTAGAAACTGGGGTAATTGAAAGTATTGCTATTTTAGGAGTGTTGCAGGGAATAAATAAAACTACACACCGAATTTAGCTCACATTATGAAGTAAAAGAATTTCAGCAATAGGTGTCATCAATAGAAAAATTTTATAAAACTTCCAAAGAGCCAGGTTTAACCACACATGTTGGCAATGCCATCATTTGGAACCTGAGGCAGGAGGATCATGAATTGGAGCCCAGCCTGAGCTATGTAGCAAAAGACGAGAGAGGAGTTGCACAGATGTAATGAGGAAGATAAACTCTTGGCACTTACAGATCAGGAGCCTCATTCTTAACTATGTTTTAGACACTACTTACAAACAGAGCCAAAGTAAGGTAAATGCACAGGTGATATTCATCTTCACATTATGCTTTTCATCCTCATCCTCATATTGTACTTTCACCTGCTTGAACAAGTCAGTCTATTTAATGCATATACACACATGCATACACATATATTCCTATGAGACTTAGAGAAGAGCTTTTAACTAAGACTCTTTCTAAAGTGTGTATTATTAGAAAATGGGTGACTCTGTTCTGATTTCCTTCACACCACTTAGCCTCTGACAGTTCAATACACGTGTTCACCCCTGCATGGACTTTTCAGAACTGCTGAGGAGGCAGCCTATAGGAAGGGCAGTTATTTTCCTATATCAGCCCTCCCAAATCCAAAATCTCTCTGCTGACATTGGTCACCTAGATCACAATAATTATGCATTCTTTTAGCTTGTGTTGGACCCTGGTCATAGTATCACAAGATTTGAATATTTATGCAAAAATAAATAAATAAATAGAGCATCATCTTAGCACCACATCATCTGAAAAACACAGATTTTTGCATTATGTGATTTAATGGTTTTAGATGAGAATAAAATATTTCCTTTTACTGTATTGTTTTAGAAGACAGATATGAGATAAGAAAGCAGAAACATCTGGAAACTTCCATCTTTCATCATACCGTTTTCATCATGCTTCTTGAAGAAATATGACAGATACAATTGCTGCAGAGAAGAGTGAAATTATACTTAATGCCGTGTGCCAATGACAGCCTGTCCACAGGCTCTGTGGCATTTTGTTTCTAATCAATCTCAAGTGAGAGCGAAGAGAGTCTGTTGGGAGCGCAGTTTACTCTTCACACAAGAGAGAAAAAAAAATCTTGAATAATTTACTACAATCACATCTCTAACCCAAACACAGAACAGGAAGGAAACCAATTTTCTTATCATAAGACTGATTTATAGGAGAAAGGAGAATTTAATTTATCATCTTGCAAGAAACATCCAAGCATTCTGATTCAAAAACATATGCAGCGAGAAAAGAGAGATCCACATTCCTTTGATCTCATAAACCTTCCTTTTCATGTGTGTGTTTGAAGAAAGTAAGACATTGCCCTCATTCCAGTCAAATCTAATGAGCACAGATTCCTGAAAGGGTTATAGCTGCCATTTAAACTATAATGTTCCCTCCTGCCATAAATGTTCTGTGTCAGATCCTCTTTCCCCACACACTTCTTAAATTTAATTATTTCCTTTACATACAAAAAAAATAATAATTCAAAATAACATTTCAGAAACTATTGAGCATGGAACTAACATTCTGCCAGTTCATCTTAAATGTTTATTTCCATAAAAAGATGCTAGCTATCTTCCCCCAAATTCCAGACGAAATGGTTATGTTCACACTCTAATTCATTAGATTTAGAATATTCTAATTTAAGCTATGGATGCCTTTATAAAAGGTTTGAAATGATTTTTGTTGCTGCTGTTTGGCAGGGAAAGAGAGACTATCTCACATTTGTGGACTTCCCAGGTAGAGACAGGTTGCATTCCAAAAATCCACATATCTCTTTATCTCTCAGTTTATCTTTTGGAACAATATATAATCAGTGATTGGTTGATTATAATTATACTTCATCTACATGAATGTTTATATGTTTTTATAGGTCTCGGAAAATGCTTTCTGAGGTCTTTTTAAAGAATAAGCCTGTTGGGGTTATAACTAAAGTAGCTCCTTTAGAAGACTGTCACTTCCTTAAATGGTTAAACATGAAGGTAAAGTTGCTATGTCACCCATTTTCTCAAAGTGTTAAGCCTGTATTGCCTTATCACCCAAAATTCCATCCCTAGGACTATACTTAAGAGAAAAGAAAACCTCAGAAACTTACACATAGGTTTTATCACAGCTTTATTTATAATAGCTTAAAATAGAACTAAATCATATGTCTATTAAAAAACAAATGACTAAAAAATTGAGGCATACTCATACAGTGGACTACTATTCAGCAATGAAAAAGAATAAAATACTGATACATATGCATATATATATATGCTGCAATTTAGATGTACCTTGAAAACATGCCAAGTGAATGCCACTTAATCATCAAAATCCATATATTAAATGAATCTGTTCCTGTGACAAGAATACATACATCTATAAAGACAGAAAGATGAGTGAATGGTGAGGGCCGAGTAAGAGGTCCGAGTTAAGAATGGTAGTTGTAAATGTTTTCATTTGAAATTCTGTAAATGATCAGAATTGTAATAATGGTTGCACAGACAAATGAATGTGCTAAATAAGCTGATTTGCATATTTCAAAAGGTGAATTACATTTGAAAGCTTTTAAAAAATAGTACATCTATATATCCACTCAGCATAGGATGGGGTGAATCACCAGGCTTAACTTGACCCCTGACCTTGCTTAGATTTATAAAATTAAATCTTGGTTATACCTATGTTACTTCTGTCCTGTATGTAGAGCTTTTGATAGTGTGTCAAGTTCATTAACACTTTAGTCAAAATGAAGAGTTAAGGTTGCAACAAACCTCATGGTCACTGGGTCTCCTGAAAGGAATCCATGTTGGATTTTTGCTTCTTTTCAGCAGAGCCATTCTCAACATATTTCATACAATTCTTTATTTTGTACACACATAAGATCAGCATCAAGGTTTTTATAGAGAGAAATCTATAAAATTAAAAAAAATATCAGGGAATTAGTGGTGTGGTTTGGTTTTTACTGTTGCCTCAATATATGCAGAAAATGCTCAGGAAATATGAGTAAAAGAGGCCTTTTCTGGGCTGGAGAGATGGCTCAGAGGTTGAGAACACTGGCTGCTTTTGCAGAGGACCTGCGTTCAATGCCCAGCACTGACATGTCAACTAACAACTGTCTGTAACGCCAGTTTGAGGAGATGTGACACCCCCTCCTGACCTCTACGGGTATCGCATGACATGGGTGCACCTACCAACATGCAAGCAATACACTCACATACATAAAATAAAAATAATAATGTTTTTTTAAAAAAGAAGACTTTTCTCAATTGAAATGAACACATGATGAGCAATAAGTCATACCATTAGAGTTGACTTTCAAACTGATTACAGGTTGGTCTACGACTACACACATAGACAGACATGCAGATTATAAACATAGCACATCCCCTAACTCACATCCGTTTTGGATCTGAACTCATGCTGGATTCATAATTAGCATCAGTTAGAAACAAATTAACTCTGATGTGGTAAACCGGATCTGCTTTATTTTTAATCTGTTCTAATTATACAGTCTAGTTGAGTAAAGGTTGAGGAATGAAGGTTGGTGTTGGTAGGGTTAGTTACACAACAAAGCAAGCTGGGCTCCTCTCTTGCGGAGAGTCTGCCGTTTAAATAGGGAAGAAATGAGAAGTCAGGGAATCTTAGACTTGTATTTCCAGGATATAGGACCAATGGGAAATGAGGATCTAAGGAAATAAGAAAAGTCAGATGAAAGTAAAACACCTTTCCCACTTCACAGCCTTAAAGGGGGCTTGGTAGGCAGTCTTAACGCTCATCTCCAACCTGATGTGGTCTTAAACTATGCAAGTTCCAGCAAAAGAACACTTTACATTTACTGACCCTATAAGATCAGAAATAAATTTTAATATATTTTTTTAGCTGAGTCATCTCTTCGGCCTCCCTCCCTTTAAGAAATTACTTTAATTTTGGACGTTTCATATATGAGTATTGTCTATACATCATTTCTTTCCCTTCCATGCCTCCTTCCTTTTAATTTCATGTCCTCTTCTTTGATTATCATTGTTATATATACATACATATATTTATAAATGCCCATATAAATATGTAACGTGCTGAGTCCATTTGGGCATGTTGAAGTGTATCTGTGTTTAGGGCTGCCCACTTCAGATAACCTCTCAGAGACCTAGCACCTGGAGAAAACTGATTCTCCCTCCCTCAGCATCCACTGAGTTTCCTGTAGTTCTTCATCTTGGTGTAGGACCCCATGAAATTTCTCCCATCTGCTTCAGTATGGCAGCTAGTTTTGACATTATGCAGATCTTGATAGATGACTCACACTGTTGAGATTTCTTTAGAGATATACCATGCTCATGGATTAGAACAATTGCTATTTAAATGTCATATTTTTCCATTTCTGTCTACTCTGTATTTGGTATAATCTAAGCCAAACCACAGGTTTCTGGAGTTCTTTAAAATGGAAATTCACAAGTTATTCTTAGAAATTATGAGGTAATAAAGGGTCAAGAAAGATATCACACAAAAACAAAGCTGTAACATAAAACGTAGTCAGAAATTATGTTTCTAATATAAGAAAGCTATAGTAATTAATATGATGTTCCATTGACACAGAGGGAGACATAGATCAGAATTAAAAACTAGAGGCAGATTGCACAAATATAATCCCTCAATCTGTGAAGCTTCTGTGTACTAGATAAAGGATGATCTCTTCAAATAACTAATCAACTGGATGCACACAAGAAAAACTAAATTCTTTTAATACTCTATCCAGTACTTTAAAATCAATACCAGATAGACTAAAAAAAAAAAAAAACTAACCAAAAATGTTTAAGGTAGCATGAAAAAAATTAAAATTAACATCATATTCTTGGGTCAGGCAAGAAAAAATTTAAACAACTTAAACAGTGCTGATAAGGAAAAATATCAATCATATTAAAATTAAGAACTTCTTTTTGATGAAAACCACCAATAAAATTACACAAAGGCACTGAGTGCTGGAAAGATAGCTCATTTGGTAAAATGCCTGCCACACAAGAATGAGGTTCTGAATTTGCTTCCCAGAACCCACACCAAGAAAACAGGATGTGGTGGCACATATACATTTTGTAACCTCAGGGCTGTAATCCCAGACAGAAACAGGTGGATATCCAGTGCCCACCAGCAATCTAGCCTAGGCTAATCAGTGCACTGTAATCAGTGCCAGTGAGAGACCTTGTCTCAAACAAAGGGTGGACAATACCTGCAGAAGGACACCTGTGTTTGACTTCTGGCCTCCATGGCACATACACAATCACATGGGTCCACACCCATATATACACACAAAAGGACAAAGAGAAGATAACCACAATGTGTGTTTCCAATGAATTCCCACAATTCAGTAACGAAGATATAAATAACCCCATTGGAAAAAAATGGGTGAAAGATACATAGAGACTAAAAGATTGTAAAAGATCACCAAGCACGTGAAAAACTAATAAACTTTTTCAGTTGTCAGAGAAGTGAAAATTGACAAAGTTAATCTACATAGAAAAAGGCACGTGTTAGTATACACTTGAAACTAGTTTACTCCCCACTAGCAGTGTTTGAAATCCCCATTGCTGCCTGCAGATGAAGAGTGCTTGTCTTTGCGAAGCTGGGATATTCAATAACTTCCAAAGGTGAATCTCATAACTCACCAGTTCCACTTCAGGTTACATATCTAACAGAAGCGTGTGCATACGTCCACAGAAAGATGCAACTGTGATCAACAGCGTGGGTGGATTTTATAGACATAGTAACGGGAGGAAGCTGGTAGATACGGAGAGTCTAAATAGTCAAAACCAGCCTGCAGCATGAGATAGCAAATGGTGGTGAGTGAGTGACTGGGACCTGAGGGGAACGCCCTACTGCTAGTAGTGCTGTATTTCTTTATATAGATGTTAGACACATCAATTTTCACTTTATGAAAATTTATTAAAGTTGTTTTAGTTATTTAATGTCCATATTAGAGTTTAATAAATGAATGACAAAAAGTAGTATGTTATGCTTACAAATATACTTTTACACAGGAAGAGTAAACAATCTGTGAGGTACATAGGACACGGCATCTTCATCTGTCTAGGTGCAATTCATTTGTACTTCTATGAAGTAAGTGATTTCTTTTTGCCATGGGTAGGGCCAAAATTGACGAATTGGTTGGGGCTGGAGAGATGGCTCAGTGTTTAAGAGCACTGGCTGCTCTTGCAGAGGTTCAGTTCCCAGCACCCAACGACTTTCTGAAAATCCAGTTCCAGGGAATTTGACACCCCCTTCTGGCTTTTTTGGACATTGCATACAGAAAGAGAGAGACAGAAAGAGAGACAGAGAGAGACAGAGAGAGAGACAGAGAGAGAGAATATAGCAAGTACTCATGAATTACCTTAGAGATTGTCTGATCTGTCTTTTTCAATCAATTCAATATAGTGTGATGAGGAACAGATAATTTATCCAGAGCAACAGAACAAATTGATGTTAGAACTCAAATTAAAACCCAGTCTTGAGACCGCTATTCTAGCTCTCCCTATTGCATTGGCTTCTTGATGTTCTTGTCATTAAATTATGTGATTTTCTGTCCACTGCTTATTAAAATGTGTCGTGTCGCTGTTTCTTCTTTATAGAAACATTCTGTCTTGAAGAGAGGAGGGAAGCTCATAGACTCAGGTGGCTAAAAATCTTATAAGGAAGCTCAATAAGTCACACTATTCACAAGACCCTCTCCAAACGTATAAGCAGTGAACAATGTCTGAGAGAGAGAGGAGACTCCAAAGGAGCAGTCTGCAAGTTCGACAGGAAACTCTGAGGATGCAGTTTTCATGAGCTTTCTATGAGGCAGCTGCTTTGACTCAGCCATGTTTGTATAGGTGACCTGTAAATTCATGGATTCACTAAGGAAGACACAGGTGGAATTCTTTCTTTTGTTGTCATCCACGCACTATCTGGGTGAGCAGGCATTTGTTCACATCTCCAAAGGAAATATCTGCAACAAGATTACAATGATCCAGAATAAAATTCATGTCTGAGCTCATGCCATGTCTGACACACAGTAGGCTTTTGCGTGGTCACCTGTGAGATGATCCAATAGACAGTAATCATTGCCTTCATAAAACATGCAGAATCACATGTTAGAAGACCATCTGAGAAGGACACAGTGGCATCATGGAATAAAATAGGCTTGTCTTTGTGGAGACGTCAAGGCTGGCATAGGCAGCTGTGACTAGGCTAGCAGACGTTAAACCCCAGGACTTACTAATTCTACAGTAAGTGGTCAACGTGCTGTGCACTTGGGACTTAGGTTGAGATCATCAACCAAGCCCACTTTTGCTGGCACCTACTCCTAAATGGCTTCATTTACTTGGAGTTGAAAAATTGAAGGAGACAAGTGATCTTTCCATTTTATTCTAAGTCACGTTTGTTTTCCATCAGATTATACTTTTCCCCTTAAATGGAAGTATTTTATTTTTTGGCTTATTATTTATTATCATTTCATCTACTTAGAAGTGGAAACGTCAAGAAGTTTGACTAAGAGATTAAATAACAGGATTTTTCTAGAGCTAAAAATAAATGAGCAAATCTAGGTATGGGTTGCATGAGGTTTCAAAATATCGGGGGTTATGATCAAATCTCTCAACACATTATTACCAAATGCTCTTCTTTCTTTTCAATTTTTAAACACGTGTATTTAAAGAGTAATTAATACAAAGTTTACAAAGTCACTGCTAAAGATCTGTAGGTTGTCTATATGCATGTTTCAATGGCAAAATTCTGAGAAGTGAGGAAATTAATAAACGGCTATGGGGAGGCGGGTGTGGGAGACTGTATTGGAGGGGTGATAGAGTGCAGTGATATCAAGGGCAAAAGGGGAATACTAGAGTGGGGAAGGTTAAATGATGTGAAAAGTCTGAGATCAGGCAGAGCAGGGAGTGTGGAGAGGGATAACAGTAAAATTCCTCAGAAAAAGCCATATGGAAATCTACTGCTGTAGAAGCTTCTTAAAATATATGCATATACATTATAAGAAGAGACTAAAGGGAGTTATCTTACAACAGGAGGACATTGTCCCTTGCCCCTACCAAATACCATAGGTTAGGAAAATAAAAACCCAGTGCCAAGAATGGACTCGTCTGGGAGGGGGAGGGTCAATCTTCTTTAAGGGTGAGACCATTGGTAGGTTGATCAGGCTCCGGTGGAAGAGTCCACACTTAAGGGCATTCGTGATACAAGTTTGGCTCTATAGTACTTGAGTACATGATATTGGGCAGGAGAAAGTAGGGGTGGGAAGGGAGGGGACCTAAATTAAATCAAAATATATTGTATAAAATTAGCAAAAATTGAATTAAAAAGTCAAATGTTTCCTAAAATGTAAGTTCTGGCGAGGCATATAATGACTTCATTTAAGCCTCAATCCAATGCACATTCATTGACAACCCCACAGACACTTAAAAATTCATCACAGTTTCTAAAGAAATCAAGGGTTTAGTACATATTTCAAGTGTTTTGAGATGGGACAGAACCAGAAGTTTTCATTGTCATCTTCATTTCTAAGATAACACAAGGGAAGTCTTCATGAGAACAAAGGTTGAATGACTGAATGATTTGTTGTTGTTATTGTTGAGACAGAGTTAGACAGTGTGTAGACCAGCCTGGCCTCTATCTCAGAGGTCTGCCTGTCTCTTCCTACTGAGGCCTGGGATTAAAAGGCGTGTACCACCATGCCTGGCTAGGAACAAAGGTTGAAATAGTGCTATGCACTCATCTCTTATTTTCTCTTCCAAGACTTCTCATTTGGGGAGAATGTACAAACGGCACAAATGTTGCCAGATGCATTAGTATAATAGATGGTTATTGTAATGGCCAGTATTCAGCATTTGTCTTTGGGAACCTGGATACTCCTAAGAATTGTGAGGCTGAGGATTTAAGTTATTATCTTCCCATTTAAGTTAAATCAATTAATGGCATCTCCATTTTATTTCTTCTTCTTGTTAAGTTGTCATGAACAGAAAAGATGTTGCAATTTTCAGAGGGTTGATCCCAATGACGAAAAGAGGATTTTGGAGGAATTCAGTAACTATTTAGGGATTCCTTTGCGTGCATGATTGGATATTAAGTTCTTTAATTGGTTAAAAAATTTCCAGGAAGAAAGTAGGAACAGCTTGAGGCAAAGTGGCAGGATGATTTGCATTTCCACACCCACCTTGGGGGAACATTGGGAAAAAAGCTTTTCCCTCTTGGGACTGTAAATTCTGGATGTGGGAGGTCTATGCAATAACTGAAAAAAAAATTCTCTTCATGAAAGGGCAGATGTCACCTAAGGCTACTGAAGAACTTTTTGTGCTGTGTCCTCAGTAAATTTTATCTTATAAATAAAATAAATTAATTACAACATTAATTAGGATTTATCAAGCAGCTGTTAGGTCTGAAATATAACAGATATATGATGATGACAAGATTTTGCAGATGGTCATGAAAGTAAAATGCTCAGAATTAGACATTAATTCTAGAATAGACTTAAAATTATTATTGTGTTATAGATAAGTAAGAAATGTATTTTGTGTTTGATTAGCACATGATAAATATATTTATGGCATACAGTGTTACATTTCATTACACATATAAAGCACGTACTGACCAAATTAGGGTATTTAGTGTCTCCATCTTTTCATGTCTTTATTTTTGGGGCTTTCAAGCTGCACTCTCGAAGTTTTTCAAAGAGTATGCACTGGATTGGTAAACTCTTTTCTACACAAGCATGGGGATCTGAGATCAGGTGTAAGGTGCCCAGAGGGGATTAAAAATCCAGGTTTTACAGTGTAGCCCTGTAAATCCAGCTCAGAAGAGGTATGGACAGGAGTCTCCCGTGATGTCTTTGTAGATCCTCAGTTTTTGTTAACTCTCTCCTTATCCTGTCTTCCCCTCACGTGCCAGTGGCTAGCTACACAGCCATGCCTTAGCGAGCAGGCCTCCTTATACCCAGTGGGTCACAGAGCAAAGACAAGAAATAAAGTAGGATAGAGACTTACTTGATGGGAAGAAGACAGGGTGGGTGGATGAGTGTGGACAGAATGTGTTACACACCTGTGTGAAATGGTCAGGAATAAGTTAACTAAAGTTTTATTGAATTTTTGCGAATTTCCCACGATATATTTGGATCATATTTCCACGCCCCTTCACTTCCCATATTCACACCTCTCAAAGCCCCTGTTTGAGTTCATGAACTCTGTCATATACATTAAGACCTAGCCAGTCATATTTGTGTCCCCACACACCTTTAGGTATGTGTCCCTCCACTGAGGCCTGGTCAACCTCTAGAAGATCACACCCTTACAGACAATCAACTCTTCCTTTTCCAGCAGCTATTGGTTTCCAGGAGTTCCTCGGCCGAGGCTGGGGCTTTATACCTGCCTCCTTGCTTCTATGCTGGGATTCTGTCTGGCTTGACAGTACATGGATTTCGTGCATGCTGTCACTGCTGATGTTAATTTTTCAAAAACAAAGTCAGTCCCCCACTTCCTGCATCCTCACCTGCATTTATTCTCAGTTGTTTTCTTGATCTTAATCATTTTGAAGATAAAAATCTTAAAGTAGTTTTAATTTTCATTTCCATAATTGGAAAAGATATTGCAAATGCTGAAAGATTTCTTAGCCATTTTCTTCTTTGGGGTACTATCTGTTCAGACTTGTAGTCCATTTTTTTCAAAACTGGGTTGTTTTTTTTTTTTTTTGAGTTCTTTATGTATTCTGGGTATTAATCCTCTATAAAAAGCATAGCTGGCAAATATTTTTCTCCTGATCTGTGGGTTCTCCATTCAACTGATTGTTTTCTGTGTTGCACAGAAGCTTTTAAAAATGTGGTTCCACTTGCCAACTATTGGCCTTAATTTCGGAGTGACTGCAGTTGGATTTAGAAAGTCCGTTTCTACACCTGCATCTCCTAGGCTACTGCATATGTTTTCTTCTTTCAGTTTCAGAGTTTTAGCTTTCACATTGAGCCCTGGGATCCACTGGAGTTGATCTTTGTGCAGGATGATCTGTATGGGTCTAATTTTATTCTGTGTGTGCACATACAACGTTTCCAGTACCATTTGTTGAAGAGGTGGACTTTTTAGCATCTTTTAGAAAGTATTTTTAGCATATTTTTTAGTTATCAAATGGCTTGAGTTCTATGCATTCACATTTAGGCCATTTCAGTCCATTGATCTATATGACTGCTTATGTGCCAGTACTATGCTGTTTTTATTAATATATCTCTGTAATATGGCTTGAAATCTGGCATGGTAATCCCTCCTGCATTGTTCTTTTTGCTCAGAATTCCAATTTGACGGAACCTACTTATCAGTTCTAATAAATCTTCTTGTGAAATCTTTAGGGTTTTTATATGTACAAAATCATATAATGTGAAAATAATGTCAATCTTCTGCTTTATTCTCTGCCTCCCCTCCCCCGTGTGTGTATACCTGCAATGCGTGTGAAGTCCAAGTTAACCTTGAGTACTGTTCCTCAGGAGCTATTTATGTTAATTTTAGAGACAGAGTCTCTCACTGGGACTTGGAGCTCCCGGATTGGTCTAAGTTTGATTTCCAATGAACTCCAAAGGATCTGCCTTTCTGTCTCCCCAGGGCACATGAGCCATGTCATCATGGTTTTATGTGTGTATTAGAGATTGAATTCCGGTCCTCATGCCTGTGTGATTAGAACTTTACTGAGAGTTGAACTGTCTCCCCAATCTCCAGCTCTAGCCTCTACTTTCTTTCTATGGACTACTCTGGAATAAACTTCTAATACCATAGTGAGTAAGAGCAATGAAAGTGGACAACCTCGGGTCATTCCAGATCATACGGGAAATGCTTTCATCTTTTTCATTTTGTATGATGTTAGATAGCAGTTTGCAATATATAGTCTTAACTCTAAGATATGTTCTGTGTGTGTGTGTGTGTGTGTGTGATGCACAACGATGAGCACACATAGAGATTGGAAGTATATCTCAGATGTTCTCCTCTATCAGTCTCCTCAAGACAGGGTCTCTCACTGAAATTGGAGCCTGCCATTTTGTCTGTACTGATTAGCCAGCAAGCCCCAGGACCCCTCCTGTCTCCACCCCACCCCACCTCACAGCCACCGGAGTTATAGATGCACGTAGCCATGTCCAGGTTTTTAACATAAGTTCTGGGAATTGAAATCTGTTTCTCAGGCTCATGTGGCAAGTACTCTTACCTCTGATCCACCTCCGTAGCCTCTGAGATAGTTTACTTCTGCATTTAGTTTTTTCAGGGTATTGTTTTTATCATAAAAGGATGTTGGTTTTTATTAGCATTTTTCGTATATCTGTTGCAATAATCATATGACTTTTATCCTACACCTTGCTGATATGATATGTTATATTTATTTACTTGAATGCATTGGACCATATTGCATTGCTATCATAAATTCTTTTTGATTATAGAGATATTTAGATAGACTATTAGGTTCTATGCCTTAACATTTTAAAGATAATTTTTCCATCTAGAGCTGAAGAAATGGTTCAGTAAGTAAAGTGCTTGCCACATAAGCATAAAGACTTGAGTTTGATTCCATGAAAACATGTAAAACATATATGATAGCACACATCTGCAATTCCAGCCTTGGGGAAACAGAGACAGGAGAATCCCTGGGGCTTGGTAGCATAGTTTAGTTGGCTGGGTGTTCTCTAAGTTCAATGGGAGATTTTGTCTCAAAAATAAACAAGATAGAGAGCAATTGAGAGTACTTTGTACTAGCCTCTGACTTACACACACACAGATGTTCATGCCTCTGTAGAACAGGTACACACCACACACACACACACACACACACACACACACACACATGGAATTTTACATCTACATTCATCAGGTATATCAGTCTATAGTTTGTTGATGTTGCTGGAAACTTTAGGATTTGGTATCAGGTCACTGTGTCCTGTCGAATAAGTTTGCCAAAATCCCTTCTATTTTATTTCAGTAGAGAAGTTTGAAGAGAGATTGTGCTCTTTAAAAGTTTGGCAGAGTTCAGCAGTGAAGACTGAATCCTTGAGCCGTGCTTTGTTGGGGACTTTTATTGCTGAACTGGGTTATTTGTTCTTTCTGTTCAGGTGCTCAGAGTTCATGGCTTGGTTTTGATTTATATGTGTCCATTTGTTCTAGAACTTATCATGTGTTGGCACATAGTTGCTCACCATAATTGCTAATTATCTTTGGTATTTTTAAAGCTATCACTTAT
Source organism: Eospalax fontanierii (assembly GCA_035773235.1). Lineage (NCBI taxonomy): Eukaryota > Metazoa > Chordata > Mammalia > Rodentia > Spalacidae > Eospalax > Eospalax fontanierii. Next base: position 10,500,678 of record CM069544.1, on the reverse strand, counting down.
TACATGTCATTTTTTAAAGTATTTTATTATTTTAATTTTTATGTGTATGAGTGTTATGCCTGCATGTATGCAGGTGCACCAATGTCTTGCAATGCCTGAGGAGATGAGAAAAGAGCATTGGATTTCCCAGAAACTGGAGTTACAGTGGTTTTCAGCCACCATGTGGGTTCTGGGAATCAAACCCAGGTCCTCTGCAAGAGTAGTTGTTGCTCTTAACCACTGAGCTAGCTCTCCAGCCCCTACATGTCCTCTTTCATCTCTGCACACTTCTGGTCACTTCCTCCTTGTAGTGTTGTCTCTTAACCTTCTCCACAATGCTCTCCTGTTCTTTCCTGGCTCCTTCTTTCTCTTCTGGGTTTTGGTGCTGTCTCTGGTCCACTCATCTTAAATGCAATTTTTTGTTTGTTTGTTTAGGTGATTTTATTTAGACAAGGCCTCACGTGTCCCAGGCTGACCTTGAATTCTCTAGGCAGTGAAGGTTGCCTCAGTCCTCCCCCTCCTGCCTCCACCTCCCTGGAATTATAGGCCTGAACCACAAAATATGGTTGTTTGTTATTATCATTTGTGGAGGGGGGAGAAAACACTGGGCCTTATATTCAGTCATCTTGCTGACCCTCTAATCCAGGTTTCAAACCCAGATCAATCTAGCCCAATTTTCCAAGAACATAGAGCCATACGATATTACCTTCTATAAAATACAGTCAGTGCTATTCTACTCCAATGTGTGTTTATAATAAGAAATTCATGATATTGTACTTCTGATTACCTGTGTTGTTAAGGTTGGTTTTAAAGGGAGAGGTTTCCTTTAAATCTTTTTCTTTCCTGAATTTTGAACCATAAAGTTCCACAGCTGGACCTTGGATATGCAGAAGTCATGGGAAAAATCGAGAAGCAGAGATCAGGGTTCACTGTACAAGAAAGAGCACTGGCTGCTTTTGCAGATGACCTGGGTTCAATTCCCAGCACCCAAATGGCAGCTACAAACTGCTCATAACTCCAGTTTGAGCAAAATTTGATGTCTTCTTTTGACGTCTGTGAGCATTACACAACACAGTTCCACTTATACACATTCAGGAAATACACTCAGACACATAAAACAAAATTTTTTTTTAATTAAGAAGGAGTAGAGATCAGTCACTAGTTAAAGTAGTATACTAGGCAAGGACTCAAAAAGAAAGATATTAGGTGCAAAATTGTTGCTTTTAAATGACTAGAACATTTATTTGGCCACGGAGATATGTTTGGTCAATTAGTCATTCGTCATCATTTCCTATTCAAATTTTTAAGTGTTTCCTTCATCTAAAGTAATTGCCTTGCAATGATACAGAATTTCAGGGTAGCAAACTCACTTCCTGACCAAAAGTAGAGGCTACAGCTTTCCTTCAGATGTTCCTGAAGATGGATGAAAAGCTGGGGCATCATTTTATTCTTGACCCACCACAAAAAGCTCAGTCAAATAAATTACTAAAGATAGTCAGACTACACAGCTGGAATGTCAAGGGCACCACTATATCTCATGACTTCCATTACTTCAAGTTTTTTTTTTTTTCTCTTGCTGGAGAGTAGAAAGCTTGCCAGAACAAAATGGTGTTAACCATGTCAGTACACTGGGTCAAAATGACTGAGTTGGTCACAAAGGCATGCAGAGGAATGAAATAGCAGCATCAAACCACCCCATAATGGCCCACCCACTCCTGTGACACTTTTTGTCTCATGCTGAACTTGCTCTGAGCACTGAGCACACAAATGCCCTTTCAGCTCTGTGAGGACTAGTGAAGGAATCAGCTTCCTTCTGAGGATGTTGGTGATTGTCACTTTTCTAGAAAAGTAGCTAAAAAGTTTAAATTAATGAACACTGAGGATTAGAGGTCTAAAAATTAGCACTCGATGTATGATATCAGCAAGGAAAAACTACAATGATTTAGGCTTTTGCTTAACTTTTAGCAACAGAGATGCATCCAGTCTAAGAAGCCAAGAATGGCCAATGAATAGTTCCTTTCCCTTTTGGACGTAATCTAAAACAGCATTTACTGTTTTGGGATCTCTTCTCATAAGAAGTATTTCCTTTTATTCAAAGTCTCAAGAGTTACTAGTCTTCAACCTTTTCTGGAGTAGGTGGGAAAGACTGTTTTTCTTCACTAACCAGTAAAGGAGAGGTCATCTGACTCATCTTCACAGTGCCCACTGGATAGCAATGATTGGCAGTGCTGAGACCCTGTTCTACGTTTATTGACTCATACAAGGTGGGTTCAGTGTGCAAACCTTCTCTGTTCTTTGAAAAGAAATTTGAAGAGTAGGGAAGGCACAATTTGGAACCAAGGTTTCTAAGGGAATGCGATAGCTATCATAGGGCCCTGCTACCACCACCCAGGAAACAGGTGCTTCTGATAAAGTACCAAGTATATCTCAGTGAAACTTGCTTTATAGTACAGTTTAAGAAACCATCCAATAGCTGGATGGGTGTGGTGGCTCATGCCTCTAATCTCAGTACTCAGGAGGTAGAGACACAGGGATCACTGTGAGATGGAGGCCAACTTAGTAAGTTCCAGACCAGATGTGATTACAGGGGAACCTTGTCTCAAAAAGACAGAACATCCCCTCAAGAACTAACTATCCATTCTTCAGTGACAGATAGAATATTCTGTATTTATACAGAGGAATTTGCTCCCATGCTTGGTCTCTCTAAATACATGTTCAATTTGAAAAAGGCAGATCTGTAATGCCAAGTGCACATCTAGGCTTAGCCTTTTATGACCTGGACAGTTCTGTGACCTCATTAAACCAAAAAGTCTACAATTATGATATGAGACCTTTGAGTTCAGCAATTTGTGTTAGGGATGTATTCCTGAAGGTTTCTTACACCTTGAAATTTGCATAACTCGGGGCTGATTTTTCCATAGAGATAGAAGTAAAATGAGATTCACATTATTTCAAATTTTATGCATAGAATAATTCTTTACACTTTCTGATTTAAAATTTGCATGAAACAAACTTCTTTGTAATGATAATAGTGCTATAGACTTATGTCACTTTTCAGAGCAATCAGTGAGATAATCCATGCATATAAATACTTAGCACCTAGCACATGCTTATGAATTATCATTGCAAGCATGAGTACATTGTTTCCAGTGCTACTCTGATGATTATTTCCAGTGCCCTAAACCATATGTATCTCAGCCTTCCTAATCTCAAGAATAACTGACAATTTCTCCTTTATTCTAATATAACCATTCTTTAAAAACCTAATTCTTTGAAAAATTGGCCTCCATAGAATTGCTTTGACTGAATTATGCTTGAAAATGAGCACAATCACACTACAGGTTATTATGCAAAGTAGTCCTGTGAAACATGTCACCGCTCTTTGTCATTTGCTCTTGAGGAGCCTGGATGCCACGTCTCAGAGGAGAAATTACTGTTTGGTATAGAGCAGGGTGATCGTTTCAAAATGATGACCTCTGTGATTTGAGAAAATGATAAATCTTACCTCTTGAACCTCCAAAGAGCCATAGTTAAATTTGTAGCCTTTGTAGGATATTCATGTATCATCAGGCTTTCATGACTGGCTTAGCTGTTTTAAGTCATTTTATCCATTTAATTTTTAAAATTTAAAGTAATTATTTTCTCCATCCTAATATACAACACTTTGCATGTGGAGCATGTCCTTCTAAACCATCTGCATTTTTTTTTCCTTTTTAAAAACATATTACTTTTATTTAGCTGGGTGTGGTAGCACATAACTTTAATCCCAGCACTCAGGAGGCAGAGGCAGGCAGATCTCTCTGAGTTAAAGACCAGGTTGATCTACATAGTGAGTTCTAGGCCAGGTAGGGCTACAGACACCCTGTCTCCAAAGACCAAAAAAAAAATATTTTTATTTTATGTGTATGAGTGTATTGCCTGCATGGTCAGAAGAGGGCATCAGATTCTCCTGGAAGTGGACTTACAGACAGTTGTTAGCCACCATGTGGGTGCCGGGTATCGAACCCAGGATTTTTTCAAGAGCATCCAGTGCTCTTAACCACTGAGCCATCTCTCTAGCCCACCATCTGTATTCCTTAGTAGAGAAAAACTAGACTATAAAAAGGATGAATGAATGGGCAAATGAATGAATGAATTCCATTTAGAGAAGAGGTTAAAGCGACAGATATTCCAAGCACATGTTTTTACATAATGATCTTAAGGCTGGGTAGATCTTCAGTAGATCTTCATCACCTCCTACAGTGAATGCTTATTTACTTTTTGCAGTTTCAACATCAATCTATTGTTTATTTATATCAACCTTTTTTGGGTAAATGCGTGTTCACATGTGTATGGGCACACATGTGCAGGAGTATTTGCATATGTGCATATGTCTATATGGAGGGCTATCTCAGGATGCTATTACAGATGCTATTACAGCATTTATGTGATTTCGGGGATCCAAATTCAAACTCTGGTCCTTTGCTTGTGCAGCAAGCACTTTAACCACTGAGCCATCTGCTCAGCCCATCAACCCATCCTTTTTATTTAAACACATACATACAAACAAAAAGCTTTTAGTCACATACTTTGTTGTTTTGGAGGAATTGATGCCACTCGTAACTGCTGGACCCTCATGCCAGCATAAGGGCTTGCCATTCCTCTCTGGCCTCTTTGATTGGCTCATAAATGAGCCTCATGAATATCGAATGTGGGTTATATTGGAACTTGCGGTCTCATTCCTTTAAAGAGATATCCTTTCTGTTGTTACTGAGCATTGCCATGATACAAGTTTGGCACATATTAGGGACACCATATGACGAAAAACTCTGAGAACAAAGTTGAGAGGACGATTGAAAATTCTAGGCCTTGGATGAAATCATGTTCTTAAATCATATAACCATAAAGTCTGCCTGCTTGTGGATTTACCTATTATGTTATGACAAATTTCATTTCCATTTAAGGCAATATGAGTTATTTGCAACTGGTAGGAATCCCTCTATTAGAACTCAAGTGCTAATATTTCAGCTGGTTCTTCCTCATATTGAATATAAAGTGAAAGACTGTGGTAAGAAAATATGGCGAATCATGGTTGCCCACCTCCATTTTCTTGTGATAGGCAAATTCATAACTGAGAACGTTTGAATTTGAGAAAGTTTAATGTTCTCACGTTTTCTGGATCATAAATGGAAAGAAGAAGAGGAAAATTTCTGTCGTCAAACCTGAAAACGATACATAGCTGGTCAAGAACTGTGGCTGTGGCTTCAGAATTTGAGAAACTAAGAGAATGTTGTTGATTCCTTCAATCACACCACACACAGCTCTTATATGTTTCTTCATAACGTTGATAGCATAGTGACTGTGGTATTGTGAAAAGACCTGTGATCTCGGAAACTTTGATTTACTCTTTCTGAGAAAATGTCTTGAAGACCTTCCAGTGATTTCTGTGATGATCAGCTTTATGAACCCTGCCTCCTGATTGCTAATGAAATCCCCTGATTTTCCAGGCACAACTTCAATTAACTTTCTACACTTTGACTATTGTGAGCTTTTCAAATACTCAAAATCCACATCTGCTCATGTCTTTGATGAGGGTTAAAATGAACTCCTTAATATGTTTGGAAAGGCCATGAGGAACTGGGTTCTCTCCTCCCTCCCATCTCACATTGTACAGATATACTCACTCAAGTTTGACTTATTTCTCACCAATCTGCAGATGTCCAGTTCCACATTTAGGCCATCTCCTCTGCTTTTCATTCTCTCTATATTTCAAACTTAGGTCATATTCTTTTAAATTGTGTGTGCGTGCATGTGTGCATGTGTGTACATGGTCATGTGTGTACACAAAGGTGCATATGTACGTAGAGGCCAGAGATAGGTGTTGGTATCTTCCTATGTCACTCTCTGCCTTACTTTTTGAGACTAAGTTTTTACTGAAACTGAAACTCACCAATTAGGCAAGATTAGCTGGCCATCAAGCTCTAGGGATCCTCCTCTCTGTCCCTGCCTTCCAGTGCTGGAATTGCAGGTATATGCCACTGTGCCCAACTCTTTACATGGGTTCATCTTTATGGATGGAGCCACGTCCTCAGACTGCATAATATTCTTTATATATGATCTGTAATCCATTCCATTAGAGCACTATCTCTTATCGTAATTAAACACTGAATGGTTGTAGAATCATGTCCTCCCAGCTTAGGACTTGTTTTTATATCTGTGATCACCACAGCTTATCCTAGAACCTTCTAAAGGCCTGGAAATCCCAATAGTCACATCGATGCCTTAATTTCATTCATACTTCAACAGCATTTGATACAAATGATCACTTCTTCCTCACGATATTTACAATTCAGTTTCTGGGCCTCCATAATCTCAAGTTACCTTCTGCACATATGATTTCTTCTCAGTCTCCTATCATTATGAACTTTCTCACATCCTTTTCCATCTTCTGAATGGTCATATATTCTAATCTTACAATCAAAATGTTAGGACCTCTCCAGGAAGAGGAAAAGCCACATGGAAGAAAAATGCCCATTACTATATGATAGTAAGCAGTATGACAGGAATAGAATGGGCAGAAAAATTTAACATTCACTTTATGGAGTGTGCTCTGAACACAAGTAAGATCTAGGTGTTCTGCTTGTGAATATTAACAATCATTCACATGAAAAATTCTTATGAAGAAATATCTATGAAAATAGGATACAATAAACATGCTTAGAGTATGATCACAACCTTGTAAAATGTCATGAAGATATCTAGAAAAGTTGCATGCAAGATGATGCTTCTTATTTTCCAAACATTAGCATTTTGTAAAAAGAGTGTGTACATAAAGAGAAAATTACACTATAATATTTCAACATGATAAAATGAATATATTTGTAGAGATAATAAAAATGAAACCCCTGAAAGGTATTCACAATTCCAGGCTCTCAAGGTACAAATGCTTCTGAAGTGATAGATGGTCTTGCAATGAATTTTCCCTTAGTGAACTCATGACTTACTCTGTCCTAGCTTCAAGAAACAAGTGGCCATGATGGCCTTCACAGTTCATTAAGAACCCGAGCCTCCTCTTCAACTTCTTTCATCTGCTTTAAGAAGACTGCAAGCCAACGAGTTCCAGGAAGCAGAGGGAGGCATGGTAACCTCTTTACTCTGCCCAAAGCAAGCATTTTAACCACAGGTTGCTACTATGATTCCACAGTAAGGACAAAATTTAATTGATTTCCAGTAGATCTTGAAGAGGAGTTTGCACTGCCAAATTCCTTCAAAATAGAATCCCACACACCCTTCATCCATAGATGTCTTGCTGCAAACAGATTACTACAAGCTCCAGCTGCTGATTTCTAGCAACCCCAAGCATAATTAAAAGACTGTAGCAATCCATGCAAACACAGAGACATGTTTATGTAAATTGCAGAATAATAGCTCAAATATTAACAATAAAATCGCATGTTTAGTCCATTTTCTGATGTTATTACAAAATCCCCAAGGCTGGGTAACTGATAAGAAAAGATGTTTATTTGTCTCATGGTTCTGAAGTCAGGGGAAACCAAGAGCAAGGTACCAGCATGTGTCTGGCTTCCGGTGAGCCTCTCGTCATGCTCAGATGGCATCACCTAATGTGACAGAGCAGGCATGCAACCTCAAGACTGTTTTCTTATTCCTATAAAGCCATATGACCTCATCTAACCCTAATTACCTCCTAAGGGCCCAGCTCCAGGTACCATTAGCACATGGATTTGGTGGTCAGCATGCCAACACATGAGCTTGAGAGGACACATCCAAGCCCTACCACATGCACTGAGTGACAACATGTAACTGACACTGCAATCATGGTTATTTTTTATACCAATTTTAGGAGTCTCAATGTTTTCTACATTTTAGACTTGGGCAAACTGAGGCTTTGTGAGGGAACTAATAAGGCAACCATCTTATCTTGTTATTGTTTCTGGGGCTCTCTGCCCCCACAACCCTTTTATGCTTTATATTTCTCTACCTGTCACTGGAATGAGTGAAGAGAATTTAGCCCTAGCTAGTAGCATGCTACATAAATCACTCAAGCTTTAAGAGTACATTTTTATTTATAATGACTTGGGAAACATGATATAATTTTAAAAATCCTTATTTGTTCTAATTATCCTGTGATTGTGATACATTTTTTGAAAGCCTCTCCAGAATCACAGGGAAGTGAGCAATCATTTTCTGTTGACTAATGCTTGGACAGATGCATCAGTCCAATTTCTCAGCAGCGTTATTTACAAACCCAATCTGATATTGATGAAAGGGAAGAATGTGCAAGAAAATCATGTAAAACTTTCCCACAACTTGTTAGGAAGCTGTCGTACCTAATCTCCCAGGTAACAGCACAATACTCCATTGGCATGCACCTGAGGCAGGTTGCACCAGTTAAGTCAGGGCTGTGAGACACATGAAGGCAGCCAGCCATATCTCTGTTTGGGCCCCTGGTGGGAACTACACATGGTATTTGCCTTAGAACATGCAATGAAACTTTATGTGTATGTTGATTTGGGCGAGGTGGGGCTAGGAAATGGCAGTGGGTGAGAGTGCTTGCTCTGCAAGCATGAGACTCTGAATTTGAACATCCAGTATCCATGTAAAAAGCTGGGCATGGCCGTGTATGTCAGTAATCCTGGACGCTGGGGGTAGGCATGAGAGGATCCTAAGAGCATAGCTGGAAAGGCAAGCTTCTGGTTCAATGAAAGACCCTCAAAGAATATAGGCAGAGAGTGATAGAGGAAGGCTCTCACCCAAAGTCATGCTCTGGTCTCCATATGTGCCCACAAGTCACTCATGAGCATGTACCACACACATGCACAGCACACAAACACACATTAGTAATAATGATAATAATAATAGTATTAGTAATAATAATAATAGAGAAACTAATTTGATGGCAAGGGAAAGAGGAATCAAAACAAGGAACTGAAGGAAGCCAGTACATATGTAGGATTAAACAGGAAGCTTGTTAGCAGGTCAGAGAGTAGAGGGTATTACTTGTGACCATTAGGACCATGATTCAGGTTTTTGTTCATAAAAGCATGAGAATGAAAGTGTTGTTTCTTCCCAGCTCCAGTCAGTTCTTTGTTGTTCCCAGAGGCATTAAAGGCCTAATACTGTAAGCCTGTCCCTACCCCCGTTAACAACTGAAAGACACAGATCATGCTGAGCAAAGTATTTGCAGTCAGCAAATCCAGAGTCTCTGAGCAATAGTCATCGAATGCTAAAGTAATATGAATGGGACAAGAAAGGAAAAGTCAGCCGAATGTTTCCTGACACATACAGAACAGTTCTTCACTTCCTTCAGGAGGTCTCACTACTCAAGTGGGACTGGTGGACAAATTAGTATCTCTTGGTCATTTGAATTCCAACTTTACTAATCTGTTGATGTCTGTCAAATTCTGTTCTATTTCACAGATAGATTGTAAATATTATCGTAGGGAATACAACCTAGTATTTTCTAGAAAAGGTCACCGTGGTCCAGGGTTAGGAGTGCAAACTGACAGGATCATTTGATTCTCCTAGCAGCTCCCAGGCACACAAACTAATTGATATGTGACCACAGGCAAATCTGCTAACTACTGCTCTTCTCAGCTTTTTTCTTGGTAACTTGAGCCAAGTAGTACATGTTTTTTGTTGTTGTTGTTGTTTGTTTGTTTTTTAAATTTCTTTATTTTGTGGAAAGCAAATGATTACCGGCTTATGGAACTATTTATGTGTGTCTGTATCTATCAATCTATGTATCTACCTATCTACCTCTTAGCAAGTTATGTAAATTTAAACTGTGCTGGTAACTCCAAAAAATCCCAGAAAACAATACAGAGCAGATTTTATAAAGCGACTGTGGCTAGTCCTCGGTAATTTCATTTCCCGTTCTACATGACATCTCGTAAGTCACTGGGTGACCTAGAGGCTGAACTCATGTAGCTGTCCTTGCTAATTCGGGCATGAAAAAAGATTGATAAATAATTTGTCATACTTCTGAAGGAAAGTAGAACCAATTTTTAGAGACCAAAGAAAAATGGCTCTTTTCAATTTACATAAAAAGAAAACCTCCTGAAGAAAAGAACTGGGAATCATCTCTGATTCCTCTATACTTGAGCACTGAAAGCACCTCTCCTTTTTATTGCTTTCATGTAGTATGCGGTCCCTGGGTTTCTTAAATGAGACAAAGTTGAAACACAGGTCAAGAGAGCCTGCACTCTGTAGCAATTCTCTTGGGATCTAAACTCACTAATGAAACAGGAACATATGTAAGACAAGAAAATCTGTACCATTCAAATTACCTCCTTTGTCCTTTGGAGATTCGCTAAGCCAATCTGACTGTACAAGGACTGTGTGCTTTCTTCAACCTACTGACTCAGTTTAGTTGCAAGCTTGGCAAAGAAACCAACTGGGTAATCATGTAGAACAGAACTTATAGTTCATTCTTCCAAACCATGAGCCCTGACCACTCTTCCTGGTATATCCATCATTATCGAATAGTACATCTCTTGCTTTAATATGAGGAAATCCCCAGAAATAGCTGAATGTATTGAACACAAAATAATCATATCCTAATGTTAAAATGGCTGGGAATGTATTTATCACCTTACTCTGTGCCTTTCCTTTCCTTGTCATTGGAGATATACCTTGAATGACTTATGTTTGATGCCCAGAAGAAGGCAGACAGGAGGATTTGTAACACACACAGTATAGCTATTTTGCAGTCTTGTCTCTAAAGTAGATTGTATTTCACTAGCAAACATTTTAAATTTCTTAGTAACCTCTCTTTGCAAGGAGGTAGCTATGATGAAGTACTACCTATAAAATTTTAGATTAGGTACATCTGTTAATAAAATATAATCACTCTGAAAAGGCCTTGAAAATCTATGATGTTGCAGTTCTAGAGATTTGACGAGAGAAAAGTTTAGAATGACTTGGTGTTAGGCTAACTGTAGAGAGAATGCCAATTGGGAAAATAAAGAATACTTTTAAAAGAAAGTAAGGATGTTTCATGTTTCTGTCCTATTGTCTTAGGGGAAATGCTAGGGGTTTAGTAGACTCTTAAGCAATTGTGTGCTTTCACACCACCGGGTGTTCACACCACTCCTGTAACCCTTTCATTTCTACGATGTTTATGAACACGTAGCTGCTTTCTTTCCGAACTCTGCTCATTTGAATCTTCCTTTTGTTTGTTACTCTAGATAAGAGAGTGTCAGTTTTGTGGATCATTTCAACAAACTCCTGTTTCTCTCTTTTTTTTTCAGTAGTAATTCAAAAGACAAGGCAATATCTGTTGGTCCATTCCAAATGTCACGTGCAGCTTTGGTAAACAAAACCAGCAAAGACTGGTAACTTCTGATTGTAGGGAAAGGTGTCACTCCCCTTGAAGGCTTGTTCTGCCTATAGGACATTAATAAAAGGATTTAAGCTCTCATGAGCCATTTATAATCAGCAATGGACAGGATCTGGAGAGTAAGTATCAGTCATTACATGCCTCAGGAAGATAAGCACGAGACTGAAATTCCAAATTCCAGGGAATATTCTGAATGAATGGGATGCATCCTTCAGGACACAGCTCATTTCCTACATTAGCCACTTTATACAGCACTGTCTCCACTAAGAATACTTGGGTAAGCGAACCAAGAAATGGAGGCAGGAGTGGCCCCACCACTCACCCCTAATTGACTTTACACATTTGCTGTCCTGGGATCCTCTTGTCCTGACAGGGACACATTCTACAAGGGAACATAACAAGAGCACCACTGAATTGTAAAGTAGAGTTGCCATGGGCCTATGTTCAATTTCTTTTTCCCAGGGTTTTGGTGAGTGAGAAGATGAGTCTTCAGGCTGAGGGGTGGTTGTCTCTCATCAACAGAGAATAGCTTTTACATCAGAGAGGCCAGAGACTGTCTCTCAAACCCAAGTGATCTATAGGAATACCTTCCTGTATTTCCTGTTCACTGAGAACAGTTGTGCAATGTGTTTACATTGAACTGTATGACTATCAAGCATCTGCAGCACTCAGTGATTGTACACTCTGTAGTATAACCATGGTTATGCTCACTATAATATAAACACTGAGAACCATAGACTATTTGAAATCCATGCAGCCTATGTGTTGAGGTCACATGAAGGAACTTAGGGATAAACCTGTTTCTGCAGGAAGGGAGACTCTGAAGGTCAACTCAGCCTCAAGGACTCCCTAATGACTTAAGATGAGACACAACTGAATATTCTTTCATATGAAACCTTTTCTCTCCTCTTTCTCTCTCTCCAGGGATAAGACTTGTGAGGCAAACTGATATTAATTCACCCTCCTCCAGCTCCTTATACATTTCTTCCTAAACAAACATTTCTCTTAACAAAGTCCTTAGCCATTTAATTCTGTGTTGATGTCTGCTTTCAGAGCATCTGGACTGCCATAATACCCTCTTAAATTATGAATATGAATGAAAAGAGCCTTCATTCTATCAGACTACTGACCTCACACAAACTCTCCTTGATTGTCCTGAGGATTCGGGGTACTTTAGGGCAAAGATCAAGTATCTCACATTGCTTCATAAAAACTATCCCTCATTGATGGTCAGTAAATTTCAAAAGAACAATTGTCATTTCTTGTTCCGACCGTTCTATGATTAGTGTTAGATTTTTTCTATCAACCCTATCCAGCTGTACTTCATAGGATTTGGTTCCTGTGATATTTGAGAATCATGCTGGAGAGATGACTCTTCAGAGTCTGCAAGAGCACACTGATTGCTCTTGGAGAGGACATGGGTTTGAGTCCCAGCACCCACATTGTGGCTAACAACCATCTGTAACTCCAGCTCCAGGAAATCAGATGCTGCTTTCTAACCCCTGTGGGTATTTCATGGGACAAGGGCACTTATATACATGTAGGCACTACACTCATATGTACACACACCCTAATATGAAAAAAAAAACAAAAGTTTTAGGGGTTAGAGAGATGGCTCAGTGATTAAGAGTTCTGGTGTTACAGATGACCTGGGTTCAAATCCCAGTACCTATGTGGCACCCGACACCTTTTTCTGTCCTTGTGGGTACTGCATGATATAGGTACACTTAACATACAGGCAGGAAATACACTTATAAATATAAAATAAAAAATAATTTAAAAATGCATTTGAAATCTGCCAATATGGAAATATCCTTGGTCTAACTTTTCTTCATAATCCCATAGAACTTCATGAGATGTTTTGTATGAGAATAAAAAGAATACCTGTTTTGGCCACATTATATGCATGAACTTCAGGAAATTGGTTCTATGGATGTTCTTAGGACCCCAAAAGAATCCATCCTTAGAAATGAGGGTTCATTGTTATAATTTATAAGGTTTTTAATTGAAGACATAAGATACATTTCCTTTTTGATTTATTTCTTTTTATTTTGTGAATATGAGTGGTATTCCTGCATTTATATAAGTGTTCCCACCCATGCCATGCAGTCAGAAGAGGGTGTCAGACTCCCCGGGTTACAGGTGGTTGTTTGTTCACCATGTGGGTGGAGGGATTTGAACCCAAGTCTTCTTCAAGAACAACCAGTGCTCTTAACCCCGCAGCCATCTTTTCAATTTATAAAATGTATTTTTCAATTAAGAGAATAACCCAACTCTTAGGGAACCAAGTTCATCTGTTTTTTTTTTTGTTTTGTTTTGTTTTATTTTGTTTTGTTTTCAATTTCTGTCAGGCATGTGAGAAAAAGAAAATGTAGGATTGAAAGGAAAAAAAACAAAACTCCTCTGTAAATAAAGGAAGAGATCTAATTTGTATCACTGTCCTTGTGAGGGAAGTAAGGAAATGGTGGGGAAGAAAAGGTGCACAGTAGGTTGGTGGAACAGACAATAGGCATAGGGAAGCGGGAGAATCAGAAATAGACAACGTTAGAGAAGGTTGGGAAGTTAGTCTACTTGGCTCACATTTACATTTAGAAACTTTTGGACAATTAAATGTGTAAAATGTCATTTACTATTTTATTTCATTTAATCCATGAATATGAGCAAATATCTTTGTAGTAAAATGGTAAAGGTGTTCATCTGGCCTGTGTATGTGTGGGGTGGGAGTGGGGGTGGGTATCTGGAGATAAAGAAGAAGATCTGAGGAGAAGGAGCATTTTAAAGAGTGAAAGAAACAAACTTCTTCGATGTAGTTCTAGGCAGCACCAAAGTATAGCCTTTCATGCTTTTTTGCTTGACACTTCAATCCAGTTTTGTTTGGACAGAAATGACCTTTCCCCTAAACAGATAGCTTCTGTATTTTTCTTCAACCTGTGTATCTTTTCCCAATATTATATCTACACCCTATTTTATGCTTTCATAGTCTCATGTATAATTTTATCATTCTCTTGGAAAACAAAAGACCTTTGCACTAGATTTCTCTATTTTCAAGGAAACCAAAATGTTGAACAATCTGTTAGGCCCCATAGAACCCTGGAGGGGAAAACCAATAAGATCGTCAGAAAGAAGATGGAGAAGAGGACAGAACAATCAACATGGTGCATTTGTATTCTGGGATGCCAGAGGCTTATCAGCTCAGAGAGCTTATTTGACCTGTCAAAATTTCTCTAATATTTTGGTTTTCAAACTTCTTCACCAACCTTCCTTTCATCCAAAATTTTTAACTTTCAATATTGGTAATCAATAGTCATACTCATAATCTAATTAGATCCTTACTAGATAAGCACAACCATTATGACAGTGACCAGGAAGATGTCTAGCCACTAATGGGAGATCAACAAATATTGTTCAGATGGATGTTCCCACTTCATTTGAACATTTATTCAGTGTATCTTTAAGGCAAGGTGGTGCATTAACTGCATGATTGCTACCTTTAAGGAGTTTGTAATTTAGGGTGGTTGAAAGCCATAAAGAAATTTTAAAATGAGGAAAATCATACCCCATTCACTTTCTTTTCTCTTCAGGTCATAGAAACAGTGGGTTGATTTCAGTCAGTTCCTTGAGTTCTGCAATTACCACATTGGAACTCGTCTTTTCTCTCTGTAGATGACTGCATATTTGGAGAAACCAAACTAAATGGCCTGGACAGAAACAGAAGGACTTTGCTCTTAGGGAAAAATCAGGTTTCTCTTACACTTGGGACTCTGCCCTCTTTAGTCATGAGAAACCAGGCCAATTGAAATGTATTCAGTTCAGTTCCATGGTGGACAGTCATTCCATATCTGCTATATACATACTGTGTTCTATATCGGGTGACTGCCATTAGAGAGGCAATGATAGACTCTGAAGAAAGTAATAATAAGCTGTTACATGTGATTCAGTCAAAACAGGTGTCACCTCAAGCCTTTAAAGATTTATAAACAAGTGATGAAGGAAAAGAAAAGTATGCTGACAAAACTGTAGGAGAAAGCAATAAAACCTACACGCATTGCACTTTAAAGGTGGGGATCATTGTTTTACTCAGTGCCCTCTACAAAACGTGGTAGAAAATCATATGAAATTACATACTGGCTCTAATGATAACACAACCACCCTTCGTGAAATTAGCAGACAAAAATAAAACCTGTCACAAAAACGGATTAAATAATTTTCTTTCAGAGGCCACTGATCAAAGCTTTTATTTGGTATATGGGTTTGCTCTGCCTTCTTATGTCATAAAGAAAGTGCTGCCTCTGAATCATACAGTCTACCCTGAAACTCCAAGTGGTTCTTAAACCTGAGCCTGCATTGATCAACCATTTACAAGGATGTTCAGCATGCTCATTAAACTCTTTCTGCATTGATTCTCCATCTACAAAGTGGGAATAACACTACCTAGGCTTAATATATGTAATAAATGACCTACAATGATGCATATAAGGCATGGGAATGTTAGTAAGTATTCAGAGACTTGGTCTATGATGATTGCATGGTCATTACTAATACAAATATTAACAGTGCTAATTCTCTCTCCAAGCCTTACATGGAGATTCTTCCAACTAATGTCTTCCCTTCATATTAAGATGCATATGGGATTCACTCTACTTCTTTGTGTTCCAATCCCTTAGAAGAGAGGGGAGAAACTAGGTCTTTGAGTAAAATGTGTTTTAAAGTTGGCCATGAGCTTTGGAGTGACTTGCCATATAGTTTTAAAGACACACAGGTCTACCCAAGTTTCCTAATCTTTTTCTTGAATTGGTCATGAACTTCTTTTTAGAAATTATCCAAAAAACCAGAGGGAATTATATTAGTCCTAAATCCTACTGACAAATTAGACATACAATAGCTCAACATGAGTTCATGTATAGGTGAAGGCTACATAATAAGAAACAGTACCAGACAGGAGAAACTTTCTTTTGAGTGGTTGACCAGGGTAGTCCAAGAGACTCCTAAAATTACACAGGCTATTGCCACAGCCCTTGTTTTCCTTCTCAGAACTTGAAGGTAAGACCATATTGCTGAACACAGAACATACTTCAGACATGGAGTTTTGAGCAATGAAACTGAATTGACCTGGCAGCCACTTCCCTTGAAGGCTAGCTCCCACAGCTTTGGAGAATGCTATGCAATCTGCTAAGGGAGAACATCAGTTGATGGTCCAACCCCAACTTCAAGGTCTAATAACCACATCAATGAGTGACAGCAAACAAAATTGGTGCAATAGTGGCATTTTGTCTAGGGGGTAACCAAAAGCTACACGAGTAGGCTTAAAGCCCACTCAGTGGGAGGAAACTCAAGCAGAAAGATTGCACAAGCCAGGGGAAGAGGTACATGACCATATGGAAATAGATTCCTGCTGGCTCCTGGGCCCTTGCTCATATGAACCCACAACATTGGTGTCAGCATACACAAGACCCATGGAAACTCAAACAGACAAAAACTCAGCACAGAACTGTGGAAATGGGCAATAGACTGCAATCTTAGTCAAATAATTCTTGGCAGCTGATTAATGTTGGGTGAGGAAGAGAGACTTAAATGGAGGAACTCTTGATAGGCTGTCTAGATCCCAGTGGGTGAACTTGCACAGAAGGATGTCCAGGGACACTAACTTGACTCGTCCCCAACACGATGTATGAGTTACAATGGGAGGGGTTTTGGACGGTGCCCGTGGGGGAAAGGGTATCAAAATAATTAAGATATTCTGTATGAAATACACAAAAATTCAATAAAAGTTTTGCAAAACACTGAAATCACCCACAACATGACATTTTCATTATTAGCATTCTGAACTTGCATCTTCCTGTGTCCTATACACTTTGGTTATGCATAGCACTTAACTTTGTCTTGTTGAGCCATGACTATCAACAACAGAGTTTGGAAGGAACTGAACTGATTCAGCAAGGGAAGGAAGTACTGCTAGTGATGAATCTTAAGCAACAAGCTGTCCTCTAATATACCGCAGTCCATGTTTACACTAGGTCCTCTTCAAAGGTGCTATGACCACCAGTAAATAGTTAGAAGGGCTACAGCAAACAACAAGAGACACAAAACCCCAAAGAGATGTCTATATGGTTCCGTGCCAGGATGCTACCCTGTCATTTAGCCATTCTCTCAGCATTGCTATTTATTTCACAAATATAAAATGTGAAGGTTTAAAGCGTAAACCATAGGCTAAAGAAACATCTAGAGTTCTGCTCAGTATGCAGACGAATGCGTTAGAAAAGAAACTAGAGAAGAGAGAGGATTAAGCAGGGCATTCTGCAGTCTGCTCATGTTGTATGGATTCAGATAGAGAAGCGGGGACTGGTTAGGTAGCAGCAGGCCTCTTCTGAATGGTAATAGTCCAAACATCATCTACTTTACTGGAGTGGGAGGCTTAAAGTACCCAAGCCCTGATGTGCAGCCCATCTCCCAAGGTTTGTACTTTTTATTTTCTTAATATACATTTTATTGAATTTTTGTGCATTTCATACAGTCTTCATCATATTTAGACCCCCTTCCCCATCCACACTCCCACAGCTTCCCCCCACCAAGTTCCCTGCTTTTAAAAGACCTTTATTATACATGTGGAGATCCCTAGAGAGAATCAGACGATCACCAACAAGATTAGCAACATTCACAGTAATTTTAAAAAAATGTATTTTATGACTGTTTCCCCCACATGTATGTAAGTGCACCACATGTGTATAATGCCCATGAAGGTTAGAAGAGGGCATTGGATCCCCTGGAACTTGTGTTAGACTGTAGTTAACTGTCACGTTGGTTCTGGGAATCAAATTGGGTTTTTCTGCAAGTGTTCCGAATTACCTAAGTCATTTCCCCAACCCCAACACAATAAAGTTTTAATACAAAGGAAAAGTTCCATTTTGAGGCAGAATATGTGGAAAGATACATACTGTATTTTCTTATTCATCTACCTACTTTGCACAGCCGTATAGATTCAGGGCTCTGCTCAGTTCAAGGACTATGTGTGCCTGTTCTGTCCCCATTATAATTTCACGCAGATTTGTAGTGGTTGAAAGCTCACAGTGTTTTCTCATGTTATTTCCATTGCTTTCTGTGTTATTCCAGGAAAATAAACAGCACACATATCATTTCCCCATTTATGCAAATGAAAAGACACAAAGCTCAGAGATTCAGAGACTTCAGGAGGGTCTAAAAGCTGCCTTGGTAAGGGGCAGATTCAGATTGGAGTCCAAGATCTCCCGGTGACCTCGTGTGTGACTTTGCTAAAGCAATTTGCATGATCTGGGTTTTGGTTTCTCTTTAGACAAATTGCAGATGGTCATACATATCTAGATCAGAAAGGGATTTTTAGAGATCCAGATACAGTATTTTCCGTAGCATAGAAAACAATTGCCTATGGATTTTCTGCCAAATGTTAAGTTCTGAACACAACTGTTTAGGTGGTAGGAAACACACGAGAGCCCGTTTCTATAAGATTGGCATTTTTTTCTGTTGCCAGTCAAGCTAAGGCCAGGTCTAGGCTACACCATCCCCAGATTCGCATCCCAGTCTGTTGGTATAGATTGCCAGGTCTCTGTCTACTGTCTTATGTGGATCCTGATATCAAACAGGAAGGAATGAGCATGAACCCACATCTAATCTGAGCCAAAGGAAGACTGGAAAAGATTTAAAGTCCCAAACACTGGCAGAACAGCGTAAAATCAGATTGTGACCCAGTGTCTTTGTCTTCCTAACACGGTGAGAAGTAAATCTATAAATAACAAGAAAATAAAAAACCTGAACCTGTTATTCATGTTCTTTCCAAGGATGTGCTTGGTATGATCATTAGCATACTCGTGCTCTAAGGAAGCCATTCATATTAATGAAGAGCTAAAGAACTGACATACCTACGTACATTTGAATTATAATAGAAGTCACTTTGTCAATTGAGGAGAAAGCCTCATTGCAAGCAAGAAACTGCTGATACTCTAGTTGAAGCCATGCAAGTATTTCTCCCATGTATGTATATGTTCTGATTATTTTGGAGGGTCTAGACACTTGAGGACCTCGTCATTCAGCAGCCACTAATTCTGCAGGTGTTACAGTGAGGTCATAGGAAAAGGGATATACCCAAAATAATATGTGAGGGGTGTGGACATTATTAAGCTCCACATTTGCCAAAATATAAACCATCTGATTTGCTTAGTTACAGAACTTAGGGGTTTGGTGGTTACCAATCACAGTGACTGGGTTTGCTTCTGGGAAAATAAGACCACAGGGTATTTCAAGCAAGGCAAAAACAACTAGTTTCTGCCTGCTGACTCATTACACAAACGTTCATCCAAGTGTGCATGAATAAGGCTAAGGATCTGGAGATAGGCTTAATTAGAAACAGACAAAGGAATTCCTGGTAATATTTTTGCCTGGACAACCAGAGTTTCTGTTTGGACAATTGCATTCAATAATGGAGACTTAGAAGCTTTTGATTTTGAAGCATTGATTTTACCTGCTGAACCAGCACAGCTGGTTTTCATCTAACAGACATGTGAAGCAAAAACACCCTCTGAATGTGGTGCAGGAAGCTACACTGACTGTCCTGATTTCATAGGCTTAGCTATGTAATAGAGGATGGATGAGTGCATGTTTATATACACGGTTTCTATTAGGGCATCATGATGGAAATACAAAAAGGGCATAATTCAAACAAACAAACAAGTTAAACAAAAGAGTATGACAGTGAATTACTGATCAAACTGGCTGATTCTACATGAGTTTTCCAAGGGGAGCCTCTGATATTCAGGTGGCTCTGTTGTTCAAACTCTGCTCCCAATTTCGCTGCTTTGATGAGGTCATTATAAAACAAATCTTTGAAATGTTCTTGTTGAGGATGTTTTCCAGTGATGTCCTCCACTGAACAAGTAGTTCCTGGGCCAAAAAATTAGCTAGTGCCACCTACTTGTTGGGAAAGATAGCATGCATCAAGTAAAGGAAAAGTACAGTATCATTTTCATACCATCCATTTTTGTCTTCTCTTTTGTAAGACTGGATCCTTGTGATGAAGCCAAGGTGTAGATATTACACTTTTCATTTCCAAAATGATGCTACAGATTTTTTTAAAAAATCATACTGCATAGCTGAAAATTAGGTCCAATAGAATTTGGAAATTTAATTATCACTTGTATAAAGAACCACTGTAAGAGCTGGTGTTGGGAGATATGGCTGATAAGTAGACTACTTTTATCTCGATATAATTTTCTCAGACTTTTGTATACCATGATTCATTTCTGTGCCTAGACTGGTACATTATTTAGAGTGACCTGATGATGAGGAAAACTATATACTAGTCTCTATCAGATCTTCACATAGTTTAAGGGTCATTTGGTCCTTATTCAGTTATAATAGGTGATTGCCAAGACAGTCTAATGAACTCCACCCAAAATGAAAATCTGAAGCTTACTCAGTTTTCCTCTAAGAAGGTGAGACTTAGGAAAGTCAACATTATGCTCCAGGAACTGAACTGGTACCTAGATTTGGGACTGTAAGCACCTGCTATAAGACAGATACAAAGAGGAGAGAGAAGGTCATTTGTAAAGATTAGAGAGAAGCAGAAAACATGACAGAAAGCACCCTCAATAGAAATGGCCTCCTAGTCACTTCCTTTTTCAATTCTAGTGAAGCTGTCTGGTTTTTGTTTACTGACTTCATTTTCACAAGGCACCGATTTTCCCTGAGAATACATCCTCTTACCTTGAGCTACTTACCTGGAATGATTGCTACTATCTGCAACTATGAATGTCTGAATTAGAATAGTCTGTTTTAAGATACCTCCTGGTCAATGTACATGAAAAAATCTATGGTCTTTACTACAATCTGAAAGTGAAACAGGGAGAAAGAGTGTCCCCTAGAGGGTTCTTAGTCCCACTCATAAAATAATTTAAGAATGAACCCAAACAGAAGCTTTGGAATAATTTTATTAGAAGTTAAAGAGAAATCCTCAGGGCTGGCAGGCTGGGAATCTCAGGAGCTGTCTTGAAGATGAGAATGGAGGAGAGAAGAAAAAAACCACGAAACCCATGAGTTTAGAGCCTGCATGGAGATCAGACACAAGACTGATTGGCAGCCACATGGTGAGCCGGGACCTTTAGAGCAAAAGTAAAGAGATATGAAATGATAGGGTACCCCAAAGCATTAAAGAAAGCATGTTCAGAGAAGGAATATGAAGAAGAAAAGGAGAGATTATGCTTTTCTGAAGCATTCAGAAAAGATGGCAGGCTTGTGGAGAGCTACATGTATGTGGCTGGGTTCAGAAGCACTACTCGAGGAGGTGGGATTTCAGGCAGGAAAAGTTCACTAGCTCATTAATGCACTAGGTATTCCCTCCATCTGTTTAGCATGACTGAAGGTAAACTTGCCTTCCTAGAGGAGTCTATAAGCGGATGATTAACCATTGAAACTGGAAAGGTGGGTCTTCAAACAGACTAGAGACTTTCCAGTCTTGACTGGTTAATTTTCTGGGGCTGTTACTCTAACAAAAGCACCCCACTCACAGACTTGCATTGTAATCTTATCCAGCGCCACTCCCCAATTTTTCCATTCCCACAGACCTGTTTTCTTTACCTCCTCTTTTACTTGTCATGGAATTTAAATTCTATAAAAGGCAAGGGTGATTATGCCTTGTGCAAGTTTATATTTCCAGAACTTATCATGGGGTCAAGTACATACTACATGCTTAAGAAATACTTATTGACCTCATTAATAGCTAGCAACACTCTAGAGTTTAATTCATATATTTTCATGATCTAATTATAATTAAGCAAATCACAATTGATTAAAAATTGTGTTATATATAGTTTCTGTGTTATAAAATCTGCTGTTACCACAGGCTTCTGCAAGCCTGTGTGTTTTTAGTGAGCCCAGGAAGACAAAACAACAGGTCATTGGGTTGTACAGAAAACATTTCCGGAATGAAAAACAAAGGAAGGATAATATCAAATATATTTAGGAAAGAGAGGTAATGAATATCCCTGTGCACAAAGCCTTTGAAGATATTGACCCATAAAATGTACAATTAGCCATATTTTTAGATTGGAAATGCTGAGCAGAATAAAAAGATTTAAAAAAAAAAATCAAAGGCCTAGAAGTATATATTGAAAATGTCCCCCTGCACAATCATAGTGATCGAATAACTTAAAATTACACCAAACAAAGGAAGCATGTGTCTTGTTCTCAAATTAAAATCCTAGCATCTATTTCATTTCAAAGTTTACATCAGGGTAGTATATATTAAAAAACTTGTGTCAGAAAAAATGTCAATTTTTATTTAAAACAAAGTTAACTAAAGAGAAAATTGTAGGTGTGAGTGATTCAAGATAGCCACAAGACATATTTCTGTTTCTTACAAATTTGGCCTGCTTAGCAATTTTGGAATCGAGAGTAGTTTTAAGACATTTTATTTAAAAGGGAGATACTCTTCATAAAACTTAGACCAATTATCAAAATTAAGATAAAACAGGAAAATGAAAACACTCATACAAAAGTAATTTTACTTTTTCAGGTAGTGTGGAATTCTGCCATTTTCACTTTCTAATAAAAATACACAAAGATTCAAAAAATTATACAGTATGCTTATTAAAGGTAGAATTTGTTTGATTTTTCTCCTTCTCCTCCTCCTTTTCTCCCCCCCTCCCCCTTCAAGACAGAATTTCTCTGTAGCCCCAGCTGTCCTGGAACACTATGTAAACCAGGTGGCTTCATCTCACTGAGATCCACCCACCTCTGCTAGGATTAAAACATTTTCTCCATTTTTAAGGACAAGTACTATACTTAAAAGCACACTATTAAAAGAGCACTTAAAAATTAATGTATCCTTTGTCAAAAAAAAAATCTGATCATAAGGAAAGACGGAAGGCAGCAGGACTGCTCAGGGAGCCTGAGGCTTTTTTTTTTTTTTTTTAAACCTGCAAACTCAGGTACAGAAATTGGCAGAGCTTCTTATCTGAATGTCTATGGCTGTTCAGGTACAAATGGGGTTACAGTGTCATCCAAAGAACTCTGTCTCCCAGGTAGCACGTGTACCACCTTAATGGTTGGCTGTACCTCTTACTGGGCAACTCGCCATGCTGACTCAGCTATTAGCCTAGCTCCTGTTAAGATTTCAGCTCAAATTCCCCACCCAATTGCAGATTTTCTAAGACCAAGGTCTAAGATTTGATGGCTTTGAAATTTCTAGCATCAAGTCATATGCTTGGCAAGTAGTTGCAAATATTAAGACTCGAGAGGTACTAAAATTGTATCTTGTTTAAAAGACAAGTTCAAATCCACACTTTTTATCTTGCTATGCTGGTGACTCCGGTCGGGCAGGTTGTTTTATTACATACCTTAATTTTCTTCTTTGCTGAGGTCGTACTAATAATATCTACTTTTTAAGATCAAGATGAAAAAGAATGTATTGCAGTTCTTAGCTACTATTTTTATATTTTTGGAAGACTATTTTTTATAATTGTGTGTGTGTGCATGTATGTATGTAATATATGTGAGAGTGTGGGTGAGGGTGCCATAGCTCACACGTGAAGGTCAGAGGACAGGTTTTCAGGTTTTGAGAGTTGGTTCTCTCCTTCCATGGTGTTTCTGGGATCAAACTGGGTTTGTTAAGCTTGCATGAGAAGTACTCTACCCACCACATCATCCCACTGGCCCTTAAATTAAATTATCATTGAATAAGTAAATGAATGGCCTTACAGGTTTACTAATGATCTACCTTCTTATGTTGAGCTCAATAATGTCCAGTGCTGTTGGAACACAGGGTACCATAAATGAAAAATCTGGGAGCCACTGAGGTGGGTAGCAGTAAGATTATAAAGTATAGAGATCAACAAAATCAAAATCTTGTCCATTATCTGATATAGGAGCTGTCCTTTATTTCCTACCGCAGAAGATGCATTGTCTTGAAAATTCTTAGCATGAAAAGAGATGAGGACAGTGGGTATGTAACACAGAGAGACCTATCTACCAACCTCTTCTTACAATGAGCCAGCTTATAGTTTTTGAGCAGCAATTATTTGTGAGTATATTTTCAAGATGAAGGAAATTTCAGAATTTAGTATCTATTCTCATGGAGCTTGTTGTCTAGCAGAAAAGTAAAACACTGAGCAAGGTCACAGTAGGACAAAGCACCCAGTACTATAGCAGATAGGAGCTGACCCACCCATAGTATATCAGCTTCCTGGAAGGAAGTGTTTTATTGGTACCTAATGGATTAGAAGGTTTAGTTCAAGGAAGAGTGTTGGTAAGACTGTTCCAAACAAGAGGAAAAGCAGGAGCCCTAAAGGTGACTCACTCAGTATAGCACCTCTCCTGCAAGCATGAGGACCTGAGTTTGGAGTTTCAGTCCATGTGTTGCATAAATCCACTCTCCACGCCTTAGCGGGAGGGATCTAGTTAATCCAGCTGGATAAACAGAAACTGATCTTCCATTTAGAATGATTTATTTATTTACAAAGTTATAAAGTCTCTGGGGACGCGCCGCTCGCCTGCGAAAGTTTGCTACTGCCGCCGGGCCCAATAATGTTTGCAACCTCTGCACTCCCGGCACAGGTCTCTCAGTTCATTTCACTCACGAGATTCTTTGGAGGGTGGGGGCGTTGGGTTTGTGGGCCCAGGACCAGGCGCTTCTCTTCCTACGTGGATCTTAGCAAGCTCCGCTTCTCTCCCCAGCTCACAGCTATGATGATTCTCTCTCCTCTCCCGCCTCCCTCCTCCTTTATTGGTCAGAGGGCGGGACTTGCCATAGAATGAACCAATAGGAAACAAAAACTGCAGAGAGACAGTTTCTATGGCTCTACACCATGTATGAAGACAGTACAGTAGCTTGTGCCTATAAACCCAGCATTGGGGGTCCAGAGGCAAGTGGATCTCTGCAAATCTCTGACAATTCAATCTGAACAAACTGCTGAGCTTCAGGGCTACTGGGAGAATCTGTCTCAAAGGCAGTGATAAAGGAAAACACCTAGCATTGACCTCTGGCCTCCACATATATGTGCACACAAGTAACCATGCCTAAAGTAGCAAGTACAAATAACACAGACACCACTTGCACAGATACAGACATGCAAACATGCAAACACACACACACACACACAATTATGTAAAGATGATGATGTTTCAGAAGTGCTAAGTGTGTCGGAAGAGCAGACATCTGGAGGAAAGGAACAGGGGGTGTGGGGAGATGGGGTGTGCCCCAACACATTCTCCCTGTGCCTGACCTTCTCCTGTACTCAGAGTCTGCCCTGCAGCTATCACTGTGTCCCCACCCAGATTCCATCACTTTTCTTCTGTCATCTTTATTTACAAATATTTGTTTTGACATATCTCAGCCAAAACATAGCACTTATTAAGCCATGAACTAATTACCCAATTTTAATTAAAGTCATCTTTAATGGCTAGTCACAGTGTCTGATCACAGTGATAGAAACATCTTTATCATCAAAGCTAATGGAATTCCAGCAAGCAAATGTGACAGTCTGTTTAATCATAAAAGTCATTTCTAATAATGGTTGAATTTTGTTACATGTTAGGAGTAACTATGATAAGTGTATGTATGTATGTGGTATGTGTATGTGTGATGTGTGGGTATCCAGAGGTTGACCTCAAGTGGCTTTATAACTCTCTCTCTTAGTTTTTGAGACACTATCTGGAGCTTGCCACTTTGGCTAGCCTGGCTGCCTAGCAAGCTCCTGGGAGCACCTGTCTCTACCCCACCCAGCACTGGGGTTACAAAAGTGCATGCTAAACCCACCTCTCCTGTGTGTACTGAGGATTTCTAACTCAAATCCTCATGCTTGCGCAGCAAACACTTTACCTAGCATGACGTCATCTCCCCAGCTCCACTGTGGTAAATGCTTCCCATGCATTTCACTTTGTATAATCTTCCTGCAATCCCAGGAAAGATTCTACTTTCTAGAGGACACAATTGAAATTTGAAGTAGTTAATAAACTTCATTTGCTCAAAATTCCAGTTAACAAAGGGTGGGTTTGAGATGCAAATCTATATAGTATGACTACATAACCTTCATTCTTTTTTTTTAATTGAATTTTTGTGATTTTCACAAAATGTAGTTCGATAATATTTAGATCTCCTCCACTGTCTCACTTCCCCCCACTGCCCACCACCACCACCCCTTGCCAAATTGGGCAATGTGCAGAGAGCAAGAGACTGCAGAGTGCTTATCGCTAAATATCATACCTGTTTCAAACCTCTGCCTCCAAAGGCTCCAGGATCATTGTAGAAGAGGAGGTGGTAGTGAATCTTCCAGACCAGACGGCTGGTCAGTTACTCATATGAACTAACAGCAATCACGACAGAAAGCACAAATCCTATGCAGAGCGCTCATTCTACATCAATCACAGCACTTATAATTTATGGTCATAGACATTATCACAAGTAAGTACATTTGTATATTTAATTATTTTTAATATTTCAGAATCTTAAACATATTTTATTTTTATGTTTATGAGTATATTGTCTGTAGGTAAATGTACCCATGTCATACAATTCCTAAAAAGTCAGAAGAAGGCATTAGATTACCCTGGAACTGTAGCTATGGATGGTTGTTAGTTGACATGTGTGTGTGTGTGTGTGTGTTGGGAATTGAACCCAGGTCCTCTTCAAGAGCAGTCACCAAACCATCTCTCCAGCCCCATGTATTTTAATTATTAAAAATACCCCCATCATTTCTTTTTTTCCTCCTCCCAAACTTGACACCTTTGAAAGGGAACAAGACTTCTTGGGGTGCCACAAACCTTTGGGCAGTTCATCATCACTGGCAAGCCTGGGCTACTCAATTCGAATGTAAGATTCAGAAAGCAGAGACCAGATTCTGAAACTTGTATTTCCATAGACATGTGTAATAGTAGTCCTTCCTGACCTTTGACTTGAATTTCTGCCCAAACCTAGAAAAAGATTTATTTATTATACCAAGCCAATTTTGAAAACTTTATTATGTTAAGAACACTCTGTAACTTGGCTGAAAACAAGCTCCAACTCTTGTACATATCATCCTTAAAAATGGCCACAATTGTGTAGTAATTCGATTACCATACAGTTCGTGAGAAAGAAAATAAAATGCAAATGTTCTCTGTACAGCGTTAACATTATGAAAATGAATCAAAGCTAAAATTTTCTAATATTTTCATGGCCTCTAGTTTTGGAGGGAAGTGGGGGTGGATGCAAGAGAAGATGGAGGAGAAGGTGTGAATATGATCAAAATACATTGTAGGAAATTCTTAGAGAGTAAATACAAAGATTATTAACATTTTAATATCTCTAAAAATGACAGGTAGAGCACATGGCATTAAAATTATGATAAAGTTAACGGGAGAATTCTAGCTCTTCAATTTGACAAGTGTTCCATTCCAAAAGGGAAAACAATAGATCAAATAAATGATGTCTACCATACCCAGACAATTGCATTAATTTATTTATTCCTATGGTAACAGAAGATGTAACAAACTGATCCTGTGTGCTTAAGTCTAAAATAAGCTTACTAAAAGTAATGATTTCAAATTACAACTGAATTAACTTCATGGTTTATCCCCCAAATAATGATGAGGAATAATAATGGTATGAGACTGGTTTACATGGCCAGTGTTTTCTGTTTCCACACAGGCAGAATACCAGTGCTGTTTTGGACTCCAGTATTTGTCTGTAGCTGGATCTATATCCCTGCCTCTCTGTGCATGTTCTTTCGTAGAAGCCAGAGGTCAACTTAAAGGGTAATCCTCAGGCATCATCTACTTGTGCTCAAATAAGGAATGTCCCAATCTGGTACAGAATGCTAATGATGAGGCTGTGAATACATGGGAATGCTCTGTACTTTCCACTCAATATGGCTAAACCTAAAAGTTCTCTATTTATCTATTTAATTTCTTTTTATTATTTATTTTTTGGTCTTTTCAAGACAAGGTCTCCTTATAGCTACAGATAGCCTAGAACTTACTATGTAGACCAGGCTGACTACAGTATCAATGATCTGCCTGCCTCAGCCTCCAAAGTGCTAGCATTAAAGGTATGCACTACCATGCCAACCTAAAAGTGCTCTACTGGGAAAGGGAGAGTTGGTGTTCTTTAAGGGAATAACAAAAATAGATCGAGCAGCATCTAGTGAATGAACTCACACTGCGGGACATTTGGAGACAGAAACTTGGTTTCCTAGGTCTTAACATACAAGACAAAATTCATGAAGACTGGTTGGGTTATGGAGGAATTCAGATAGGAGGGATGTTATAACTATAATTAAGATGTATGAAATTCACAAATTCTGTTTTAAAAATTACGGAAAATTAAAGAGTATATACTCCCAAATGATAATTCAATATAATCATGCTTACCACCAAAATTAAGTAAAAATTTTACAATTAAAAATAATCTATTTCAGAGCTAGATTTTCTTCAGAGAAAACATTTGCTTAAAACAAAAACTAAATGAAAATCATCCTGAAAATGAGTCAAATCAAACACAGGGAGCCATTTTAGAATTGCAGAAGGGAAATTCTGTCTTAAAATTCTCAGGAGGCTACTATAGACAAGGCTTGCTTCTAGAAGTAGATTCACATATTCAGTTTGGGGTGATTGAAGGGCATGGGGACTCAAGGTACTAAGAGTCAGAATATTTGGAGAAGAATATGGAAGAGAGAGATAAGAATCAAAAGAGCCTGCTATCTATGTCCACCGAGGTGAAAAAAATGGCCAAGCTGAGATTCCCTGTTCTTTATCTGATCAGTGAAAGTTTTAAGGGCCGGGTGTATGGTCTACAGAACAAGAAAGACAACAATTGTCCCAGGGAATTCCACTTCCCCTTCAAAGAAGATCAGTTCTCTCTTCTCCAGGACATCAGGAAGGTGTCTACCTGTCTTGTCTTGATCCATTCCTATGTGGCTCTCTGAACCTCTACCCTTTCCTGAGCACGGTGCTCTCCTGGATTAGGAAACATCAGCCAAATCCTTTCGCACCTCTAGGTCTGGTCTGTCATCTTTTCCTTGGGTTGTTCCACTTTGTCTTCTGATATCTTAAAGCTCTTCTTCTGAATATCAGCCTAAATTTCTCCTAGCTTTATAAAACTTTCTTGGCTACTCTAATACACCCTTGCTTGATACTTCTTTCTTTGGACTCATTCTTTACTGGTAGCCAGTCCCAGATGCCAAGATAACTCTCACACATGCATTTATCATTTCTAAGATCAAAGCTGCTGGAAAATGGAAGGTATGTTGATAGATATTTCCCAGAGACTGTAAGAATGCAAGTCATATCCAAGTCATTAGCATGTTTTTAACTGATTTCCTTAAACTTGATTTTGTTAACTAAAGTTTACTGTTTGAAAATGGCATGCTGATTTTCCAAATGGAACCCACATAAATATTTATCTCACAGAGTTGTAAGTGACTTTAATAACAATGTTTGAAGGTACTTTCTTCCTAATGAGATTCTAAATGGGACAAATGAGTCAATCTCATGATGTTGGAATTAAAACTTAGAGTCATTTGTGTTGATGGTTGTCAGGTGAGACATTTTATACTTAATTACCGCCCAAGGACTTATTTAAATTTTTTTCACATTAATTATTGTGAA
This sequence comes from Eospalax fontanierii, assembly GCA_035773235.1. NCBI lineage: Eukaryota > Metazoa > Chordata > Mammalia > Rodentia > Spalacidae > Eospalax > Eospalax fontanierii. The sequence continues at coordinate 10,470,758 of CM069544.1, read as the reverse complement.
CAGGAATTTGTTAATAATAATTCTGGTTGTTTTAACAAAATTGTACATCTGTAAATTAAGAAGAAACAGCAAATCACAGTGGCTTACATTCTTTCTTTCTTTTTATTTTCTTTCTTTCTTTTTATTTTCATATGTTAAGATAGAGTCTCCCTGTAGCCCAGAAGGCCTAGAACTCACAATGTAAACTAGGCTGGCCTTGATCTCATAGAGATTTCCTTGCCTTTGCCTCCCCAGTGCTGGGATTAAAGGTGTGTGCCACCCTGCCTGGCCCGATAGTTTATATTCTTACTAGTGAGCCAGCATACTGATTTGATTAGAGTAATTAAGAGATGGAGAGAATACCCTCCACCCCCAAGAAAACATATCATTACCTTTATTCTTGAGAGATCATTTTTCAGGCTCACTGTAAAAACTTCATCCATTATCTATGCTTTTCCACACTTTATCTTTTCAATAGTTCATAAGTGGATACCCACATAACGGAGATCACAAAGGTAACCCCTATCACCTTGTATAGCAACAGATTTAAAATCACAAAGCCAGACAGAATGCAAATGCTTATTTTCAGGCAACTTCAATGTGGGAAAAATGCTTTGGGAAGTATCTCAACTGTCTGTGTGTGTGTGTGTGTGTGTGTATGTGTGTGTATAAGAGTCAGAGAGAGGGAGAGAAAGTTTGTAGAGTTTGTGTGTGTGGTATATTTGTGTGTTATGAATGTGTGCCTGTATGAGACTGTGTGAGGGAACCTGTGCATGTTGGTGCATGTGCCCCTGTAGAAGTGTATGTTGGGAGTCTTCCTTAGTCATTGTCCTCGTTATGTTTTCAGACAGGTTCTCTCTCTGCACCTAGAGCTCACTGAATGACTAGACTAGCTGCTGCTAGTAAGCTCTGGGAATCTGCCTTTCTCTGTTCCCACCCTAGTTCTGTGGTTATAAACTTTAAACCTAACTTTTATTTTCATGTGTTCTGGGGATTTAAACACAGGGTCTCATGCTCATGCAGCAAGGACTCTGCCCCTTGAGCCATCTTCCCAGCCCTGAGAGTAGATTGTTATACATGTTTACTGATATTCACCATACAGCACAGTTGTGACTATGCCTGCTCCCCTCCCTGCAGTGTAATGATAAACCCCAGAAGTAATGAAACTGACAGTAGGAAATGATGAAAGACAGAAAGAAATAGTCAGATGGACTGGAGCTCTCAGAACTGGGGAGTCAATTCTATAGGGATCAGGAGAGTAGAGACATTATTTCTGCCCTGGATCAAAAAGTACAGCTGGAAAAAGAAAAAGCAGGCCCTTAGAAATGTCTTCCATCCAGGAGCTCAGGGAACTGTTGCAAGGGGAAGCCTCAGGAAATCCTGTGACCCCAGATCAAAGCCAATCAAAACAAAAGTACAAAACCTCTGAAGATTGAGCTGTCATTGGTCACAGATATCCAGAAGCTGAATCTGCTTGGTCCAGACAAAATGGTGGTCTGTTTTAAAATATGACCCCCTGTCTCCTCCTCTCCCCCCCTCCCCTCCCCTCCCCTCCCCTCCCCTCCTCTTCTCCCCCTTCACCTCCTCTGTCTAATTTAAATAGGAATCAGAATCTCCTAAAATATTCAGAATACATTAGAGTATAACTTTTCTTCTTGGCAACCCAATCATAACATTAACAAGGAAAAGTAAATAAATATCACTACCAAGGTGGGCCAGGTATCAGATGTTAGGATTATCTGACACATACTTTAAAGCAGCTAGCACAATACAGTTAAACAAGAAATTATCGATTTATGGATCGATCTGTCATCTACCTAATCTTATCGAAGAAAAGAAATATAAAAAGAAACAAGTAGAAAGCACACTACTGAAAATACAAGAAACAAAATTATACAAAGACCCAATGAAGGGTTCAGTACCAGAAGAGGTCAGAGAACTTGAAGTACATGGTATGAATTAAACTGTACCCCCTCAAGATTTGCATGCTGCATGTACATTGCCAGCTTCTAAGAATGCAATGTTATTTGGAGATAGTATCTTTACAGAGATCATCAAATTAAGATGAGTTCATTAATATGGGCCTGAGTTCAGCATGACTACTAATTCATTCATAAAAAGGAAAAACTGTATGCAGGTAGACACATAACAATGCCATACAAAGACACTTTCAGATGTCTACATGCCAAAGGCAAAGGTCTGTAACATGTAACAGATCTTTCCCTCACAACCCTCCCAGGAAACCAACCTTGCCAACACCTTGACTTCAGGCTCCAGAACTGTGAGGTAATACATTTCTTTTGGTTGAGTGACTTGTTGTGTTGTACTTTGTTATGGCAGCCTGTGTAAACCAATAGAGCAGAGCAGGAAAAATTATCTTATCTGAGCCACAAAGAAAAAACAGACTATAACCAAAGACACAAATCTAGCATGTGTGGCGTTGGAGCCCTGAAGAAGAGCGGAGTGAGACAAGGGATGAAAGAATACTTAAGGAAGTAAGGGCTTATCATTTCTCAATTTGATTATAGACATAAATCTACAGATTCAGGAAGTAAACACTCAAGAGTATAAAACCGAACAAATCCAAGTCAATGCACACTTTAATTAACTCCAGAAAATAGACAAAGAAAACATACTGAAAGCCTTCAGATAGAAATGAGTCATTACCAGCTCAGAAAACCAATTCAAATGAAAGCAGATTTCTCATCTGATAGTATGGGGCTCAGAAAGAAGTGACATGGTGATTTTCAAGGGCTGAAAATTCAACATAACATTCTAAATCTGATAAAAACATACAAAATAAAAGGAATTAAAATATCCTGGATGAGAGATCACAGACCCTCCAGCTAGCGCCCTCTTTCTCTCTCTCTGTCTCTCTTTTTCTCTGTCTCCCTCTCTCTCTCCCTCCCTCCCTCCCTCTCCTCATCTCTCTTTCTGAAATCAAGTCATACCCTTCAGCTTTCTGGGACCAAGAACCGATAAGCAAGTCTACTACTGTGACCTGGTTGCCCCTCTGACTTACAGCTGTAAACAAATTTAAGGTCCTACCTAATGTTAACCTCCATGGCAGGAAATAGAGGCTAGACCCTGCTAAATCAGGTGTGGAATTCCCATCACTCTCTGGAAACTTATAAAAGTCAGAATTCTCCTTTGTTGAGGGGATTTAAAGGATCTTTCCTTGAAGTCCCATGTTATGCTATGCATGGTGGTATTTCTCCTAATGAAGCTCCTGTCTGGACCTGAAACCTGTTCTATCCCTTCAGGTCCTGTTCTTCTCAGATTATGAAGGGAAGGTTCTCTGTCTCCCTTAAAGGCCTCATCATGCTGAATCTAGTGATATCTACCCTAATTACTTCCCCATTTCCACATCCCGTCATGCCCCCATGGTCATTAGGTTCTCTCTCATAACAAAGCTGATTCTGAAGGGTGATTTCACATCAGCTCCTTTCCTAAACCTGCCACTCCAATCTGCATTTTTGTTATAACACTGAAAGAAAGAAAAAAGAAACAAATCTGTCACCAGCATGCCTATCTGCCATCAAGGAATGGTTAAAGGAAATTCTCCAACAAGAACGAATAATAAAAACAAAAGCTAGATTTATAACAAGAAGGAAGAAATAATGGAACGAGGGGAAATCAGAATGAATATAGTTTTCTTCTCAATGTGCAAATTTTTAAAATACACCAGAGACTTGAAGCAAAAATGTATATTACCCGGTGTGATGATCTATGAATATAAGTGAAATCCCCAAGAAATTATGTTACAGAAATAAGAAAGATAAAGAGACCTGCACAAGTGATATTTCAAGAGATATAACAGGAGATAGTGATAACCTATGTATGAACGTTGCAGTACTTAGGACAGTATTGAAAAAAATTGTATAAACCAATATAAAGCTGTTTAAGTTCAAATGAGATTCTAAAAGGTGTTTAAGTAACAAAAACAAAATAATAAACATAGGAAATCAGAGAAAACAACATGTCAGTCTTAAATTCTAACATATTAATAAATATCACCAACTAGTTTGAAGTTCAAATTAAAATGTATAGGTTAGCATTAAGGATTAAAACATACTTAAGGGACTGAAGAGATGACTCAGCAGTCAAGAGCATGTACTGCTCTTACAGATAACACAGTTCAGTTCCCAGCACCCAGAAAAAACAATTCACATACACAGCCATATATATACACTCAAAACCTACCTACATCATTATCTGTATAATGTCTACAAGAAATTTCTTCAAATATAATAATACTGGGAAAAAAGGATTAGAAAGAAAGTCCTCAGGACTGGGAACAGGTTAGTAAACCAAACTGTCACAGAGTTTTGATTCCTAAGGGCAGCACTCTAGAATTGAGTAAGACTCAACTAGAATTAGATAAATCATCAAAGAAACTTTCAGCAACACCCTCCTAACACCTGAAATCTGATTAAAATGACCTTATATTCCCAATGCTCGCCAAATGCCACGCTAAGCATACTCCCTTTGGAGGAAAGTACTAGCAACATTAGCATACATTTCTGAATTCAATGATCGGATCCATGAAAAACTGTGAAAGACAGTCATGGCATGTTTACTGTGGTCAAGCCTGAAGAAGAACAACTAGATTTGTCTTTCTCCTTAATTTTTTAAACTGGATAACTTAAACAAAACGCATCATTAAAGTATTGGAAATGAACTGTAAGATGGCTTGCTGTTGAAAGCAGATGTGGATTGTGCTGAGGACCTGAGTTCAATCCCCAACACCCATGTATGATAGTTCACAACTACTTGGAACTCCAGCTCCAGGGAATCTGACACCTTCTTCTGGACTCTTTGGGCACCTGCATTCACATGTCCACATATCCCCCACATATATGCATATGCACAAAACAAAAAAATAAAATTAATCTTTTTATCCCTGCTGGAAGTTTAAGTGAATTAGTAAATAATTATTATTTTTACATCTTAGAATAAAGTACAAAAATAATGGAATAAAAATGTATAATATAAAAAATAACAAACTTCACATTATTTAACATATCATATATTCAAGGAAACAAGGAAATATAGGAAAGAAACATCAATTAATCAGAAATTTTCCAAAATCAATACAAATGTTGCAATTTTCAAGCACTGCTGCTATAGTTAATAATAATTAAGTGAAACTTTGAGATTTTTATACAATATAATTTGGTGGTATTTAGATCCCCTCCCCTTTCCTCACATCCCTATCGTCCCCTGCCTAATGGTCTCTCTCTCTCTCTGTCTCTCTCTGTTTCTATACACACACACACGCACGCACACACACATACATACATATACACACACACACACATATATATATATTTTTTTCTCTACCCTTTATATAATTTGTATCCCCTAATGTCCTTCAGTGTGAGTCCATCCACTGAAGCTTGTCTAACCTACCAATAGTCACATTCTTGAAAGAAACTGTCTCTGTCCCTCCCAGGAGTCATTAGTCACCAAAATTTCCTTAGGTTGGGTTGGGGTTTCTTAACCACTTCCTTCCTCATATCTATGCTGGGGTTTGTCTGGTTTAAGCTTTCATGGAACTCCTGCCTTTACCATTGCTGTGAGTTCATTTAAAAAAACCTATCGGACTTCAGATAATGACGGGCATTATTGATCAAAGGCAGTGAACAAGTCACATAAGCGTATGGTTACCTCTTTTTATTGCCTTAAGACGGTTTCCAAGTTGCCGCTTAGAGACGAGAGCGCAGGCAGCACAGAATATTGTGAGTTGGCAAGACAGAACTGAGAACTACAGAGAGGTCAAGGTTGTTGGAAATTGCAGGCTAGAAGATCAAACAGAGAGAAAATGACAGGGATACACATGGAACGCTTTTAGAGTCTTTTAGCTAAATATTGATCAAAGCCTGTGGAGAAACTACTCAAAGCAAGGAGAAGACTCACCAGAATGGCCATGGTGGGTAATGTGGATGCTTGTATAGTGAGGAACAGTGCTCGTTCTAGCCAGCTAAATCAGAAAACCTCCAATTCAGAGATAACCCAGTAGAGAACTGTTGTATGATGTTTCTGGGTAGATGCAAGGAAAACTTTTTTTACTGCAGTTGGAGAGGGCGCTGGCAAACCAAAGACATCATGCTAACCATGTCCAGGGAAGATCAGGAAGTCAATAAAGGGCACTGAAAGACATCAGTGAAAAATAAGAATAAAACTCAACAAAAATGATGCCCTGTAACCCAGGAAAGAGCACTGGGCTTAGTACTGTTTCAACTGGCTGAAACACTGTTGAGTGGACAAGTAAGATGAGGTCAGAGACTTGACTGGAATTGTCAGTGTAGAAAGTGCAGGACCCCTTAGGAGTTTTCATGTTGCTAAGGGGGAAATTCAATCAACGATCCAACCTAACCCTAAATTCTAATGACCATAACAACCAGCGCAGCACACGACCTCTACTGGTGCATCAGTAGCCTGTCATCAGGGAGGGTGGGGCATCAATGAGCTCAAAACCCTCTCAGTGGGGGTAAACTCATGGGTGGCAATGAAAACTCAGCCAAATACACAGGGTTGGAGAGGACATAGAACCTAGAGAAAGCCCTATCCCTGTCATACCTCTAGAGAAATGACATTTCTTGCCATATGCTAAATATGGATCCTTATATTTACAGACAAACATATAGTACACCACTTGTCAAAGAAGCTTCTTTTTGTAACAGATGGAGGCTACAGCAGAATTTCACAACTGATCAGACACAGAGAATATACACCTGAGAGATGCCCTATCCTAGGTGACACATGTACAGTTGAACCTCTACAACTAAGACTCAAAGAGCAGAGCAGAGTCGAATGAGGGGTACAGAGAACACTAAAGCATCCCTCAACTCTCACCCTTCTTTAATTTTCCTTAAGCAACACAGCACTATGCACACAGAAGGCCACAAGTGGTCAAGTTTTATAGAATAAGAGACTGCAGAGTATGTATTCCTGGCTAGGACTCTTCCTGTATTGAACCTTACCCAACCACGGCTCAGGGATCACTGCAGAAGGGAGGGGTGCGGAAAGACTGTAAGAGCCAGAGCTAGTTCACCAACATAGGGAAGAGGGGCTTTTAGGCTACTGGGAGTTTCACATTGAACTTGTAGTAACTGTGGCATTGAGCATAAGACACACACTGACTCAAATTAGACAAGAGCCAGAGCGGAGCAATAGAAATCGGTGGAAGGCTGGACCTAGTCTGAGTACCGGAGACTGAGTACTGCCGGGAGAAGGAGAGTGTGCCTTACTTACCATCTCTGGATAGCCTGACCAGACTCCAGGGGATGAAATTGCACTAAAGAACATCTGGGCACTAATGCTTGACTGGATAGGACTTAACATGTGTGATGGAATACATGAGGTTTGGCGGGGATTAGGGGGATGGATGAGGGAGGGGCGTCTAAATGTGAGTAAAATCTCTTGTATGGAATACAACTCAATAAAATATTCAATTAGAAAAAAAAAGAAAGTGAAGGCCCTTGGGCATGTTTAAGTGCAGGGAGAAGAATGCAGGGAAGGTAACGGGACTGACTGAGGAATGAATAAGCACTTCTACACGCCAGAGCTCAAATGTGTCAGAGTCCTTCGAAAGTGGCCAGTCAACTTTCGGAATGTAGATCAGTCACAGGGGGATTGCCGGGCCTACCTTCACCCCTAGGTTTGAGTCCCACACTACGAACAGATTTAAGTAAAAATATGAAGAAACAAGACATCTTTTTAAAATAATATTTTGGTTCTTTGTAAATTCAATACAATATACTTTGATCATACAGATCCATGCTCACGGCCTACCTATACAATGTCATCTTTTTTTTAAAGTTCATCAAGTCCAATTTGTGTGGCCCAAATACTCCTAGTTGTGGCCACATCTCCTGAAGCAAGACACCTTTTACACTAAACCATTATACTCAAAGAGAAAGACTGTCCAGAATCTTGTTCATTCTCTTCCTGAATATATTAAAGATTAACCAAAACACAGTCGGCTCAATAACCAGACATTGCTTTTATATCTGGGGCATTTTTGCAAATCATGGAATCTAGAGCCAGGTAAACACAGATCAGATGCAGAAACAGACTATTGTCTTTTATTTCAAAATCATTGCTTTCCCCAAACACGTACTGTAAGAATAATTAGTTGTCTTATGAATGTACTTCACTACCATTTTCTGTTTAGACAATCAGTCAGTGGAACTCTGTAAAACAAAGTATATCAGTGTCTCTGACAGAACAATAAGCCTGAAAGGTTGAAGATTGCTTCAATACAACTTTTCTTATATGACTCATGTCTTGTGTTACAGAATGACTTAATACCTCAAATGGTCTGGAAGGCAAAGACAAGGCAGACAGAAGAACAACGAAATCTTGCCAGGATCTGAAATAATAAATAACTATAAACAATGTATAACAGAGAAATACACATACAAACTTAAAAACTTAGGATCATAAAAACTTAAGTTCCATGATGAGATACTTTGCTCTTTAATAACTATGGAATACTACTAAGACAAAAGGAAATATGTGTTAGGGATGCAAAACGTTCACACTCCAGTTGCAGAAACTGTTAATGCACATCTTGGATCCTATAGTTTTAGTTGTCTTGAATAAAGTTATTGATGATGATCATTCATCACATTTACTTCTGTGGTGGTGAATACTGATCATGAACTTGACACAATTTAAAAAAATCACCCAAAAGAAAAGACCCTAGGCGTGTCTGTGAGGGATTCTCTACCCTGGGTTAACTGAGTTGGGCAGACTCACCCTACGGTCTGAGACTGAATAAAAAGAGAAAGTGAACCGTCACTGCTTTCTGTTTCCTGGCTGTGGATACATGTGAGCAGTTGACGTACCCGACTGCTGCCACTCAAACTGTATATAATGGACTGTTCCCTCAAACCGTGAGCCAGAATAAACTTATTTCCTCAGTCAGCTTTGGTCAGGCATTTTGTTACAGTAACAACAGAGGAAATTAACCTTCCTGGACAAACTTTAAAGATTCTGGACCCTGACTATTTTGCTAGTTGTGTACAAAATGCTGCTATAGGAAGGTCCTCACTTCATCCTTTATATACACTGTAAGATTTATTCTTTATAGCAACTATATGAAGCAAATACTATTTGCATCCTCATTTCCTGTTTCAAAAACTGAAATCCAGAGTGTTTATGAAATTTGATCAAGTTTACACAGCTAACAATTTTTTACTCTGTATTTGCTGCTAAGCAATATGTGCAATTTCTCTCAAATTCTAAATTTTTATTGATATAAATTCAGTAACTGTAAAGCCTATGAACCAAAACAATGACCAACATGGTAATACACCCTTAATGTGCAATAGTAGCACGTTTAACTTAGAAATAACCAAAAATTGTCCCATTGGACTTAAAGTCCACTCTGTAGGATGAAAGTCATGCTGATATTATAAACCTAGCCAACTATCTGTGACTGGAGAAGTCACAGTCCCTAGAAGGACTTTAACTGTTGCCGTTTTTCTAAACAAATACAATTTCTAACTACATTCTAAATACTTACCTTTATACCTACATATAAGTATAACTCTCATCTCTATTCAAAGTAGCTTCTTTTTGCAAAAGATAGAGACCATTACGGAGATCCAAAACTTGTCAAAATGCAAAAAATAAGTGACTGTGGGAATCCCAGCCCCAACAGATACATCTAAAATGCGATATCAGCACTTGAGGCTCAGGGAGCATCATTAGAAAAGGGCCAGAAAGATTGTAAGAGTCAGATTGTAAGAGGACCAGAAGGCCTACTGCTAGATAGTGTGTGCTAGACATGACAGGGAAGCTGTACCATGAAACTGTAACAATATGGTTACCTAAACAAGACCCACATAATGACAGCATCAGATGACAGGCCAGTGTGGATAGGGGAAATTTCACAACATCCCACCTCTAGATAAAGCAATCAATGGCTACTGAGAGAGAGTGGTCGGTTTATTTTTAGGGACGAGCTCCCTGATAGATTATCTGATCCCAAATGGTTAGCCCTAAACACAAGTACATATTTGCAACACTAAATCAATCAACTCAGTAGGTTTCATATAATATAATTAATACAATATTATAATGTGGTTACATATCTATGCAACAGAAGTCAAAGAAGAGGTCATGAAATTGAGAGTGAGTGGGGGCATGATTGAGTTAGACGGAGGACAGAAGGGGTATAAATGAGGTGAATACGATGTGCATGTGTGAAGCTCTCAAAATAATTATTTAAATATCCAGTCATTCTAATTTTTAGATGTGGCTACTCTGTCATAATTATCTATAAAATGAAACAAATGTTAGCTGGTCTGCCATTGATGATGTCAGTCAATTTGGAGTGGTCATTTAATCTCAGTCAGTCTAGGTTTCCTGGCTTTTAGTAATGGGTACACTCCCACTTGGTCAAAATTTATGACCATCTAGTTAGATAACAATATGAGTTATTCCTGTCCTTCCTTCTGCCTGCTTTCATCTATCATCCATTAGTTTCTACCTTTAAAACATACAGCTCAACTGATAACAGCAAGTTCATCCTCGAACCCTGAGTAAGTTCATTCCATTCTGAAGAATATACCAGAAAAAAAAAGATTTTTCTGTTAACTCCTTTACAGAGAAATCTGAGCATGCCTAGCCAAATTAAGAGTGCTCATTTTTGACCCAGACTTCCCTTTCTTTCTTCAAAATCCTAAGAAAGTCATTTAAAAGAGAACAAAAGCAATATATAAAGTTTTATATTTACATTTTAAAAAGAAAAAAGCCAAAACATAAAACTTGTAATTACAGTAAACATCTGGCAGTAAATCATAGGATATCAGTAAAGAAAACTATTGTGCCACTAAGTAAACAAAAAATAATTTTAAAAAATTGAAGAAATGTAATGAAATAATATTAAATGGACAAAGTAGAATAGAAAACATTATATTGACAATGATATGAGTCTTCATGTAGGAACAATTAGAAAATAACTTAAAATAATAAAATTCATTATACTTTGAGGGGATGCTTCCTTTCATAACATTTATGTAAGAAGATTCTAATTTAAAAAAACGCTATCAACTTAACACCTTACTATACCCAACCCACAAAGAAAAATAATAAACCTCACTTCCAACTTCTATTTCTCATTCTTATGTCAAACTGTTACCTTCTCTTTCCATTAACGTGTCTTGGACACATCAAATGAAATAGCTCAGTCCTTCTGAAATTGCTCAGTTGAAAGCACTCCAGAAATTCCACTCAGCTTATATTTTTGCCTGAGAAGGCACTGAAGCCAGATTTGACCTCCCTGGCCCTGTGCTGTGACTGTTTGAACAGCATCAGCACTTTTTCCAGAACATTCCAGAAGTATATCCATTTTTCATTCACCAAATAAACAATCTTTTCTCTGTGGCAAGAACTGGAGATTCAATGATAAAAACCCATTCCCTGTGTGTATAGAAGTTATTGATATCACCAGTAACTTCTTAAAATTTTAAATGAGGACATATATTAAAAACTGGAAAAAGAAAGAACGAAAACTCAGCCATATTCCACATCACACCACGATTTTCTCTTCTGTATAATGCACTCCTGAATTTCTCATGCATACATATTTTATAAACTTAAAATTGCAGTAGAAGTTTAAAATGTATAGTCAAAGTAGTAAAGTATGATTGTGTGTGAAGAATTTTTCACACAAATCATGAATTGTTTTCCAGTTTTCTACCAAACTTTGTTCATTTTTAGGGTTTTCTACAATCTGCCATATTTCCCATCTTTCACTTTTCCCATCAGTTTCTGGATATTTAGGTTATTTCCAACTTTTAAAATATTGATAATTTAAACACCCATAAATTTAAAAACAGAGAATGTGAGCATACAGCCTAGTTTCTTGCTTCCCTCTCGATGACCTCTACTTTCCTCTTCTTTTCTTGAAATTCTATTTTCAGGTTAGGTCAACACTTAGAGGATCCAACATCTCCACATCCCCACTGTGTTTTTTAGTCACCAGCCCTCTGCAGCAACTCAACCCTACAATTAGTATTTCCCTTATATTTGGGAGCAAACTGTTCCTTGTCTCATGTGCTTTGACACAACTATATTTAATGATAGGGAATAAACCAGGTGATAAGGCCATATTGATTTCTCCTTCATGAACTGGATTAGTGTTTTTTAAAAGAGACAGAGGAAACTAGCCAAATATATATTGTCCTTCCATACCCTCTTCTATAAAAGGACTAAACATTCAATCTTTCTTGTTCTTTGGAGATTCACTGTTCCACCATGGGAAGATACAGTAAAGGAGCACCATGTTATAAATAGGCACCGTGCCTTCACCAGGTAGTAGATAAGGGTACCTTTACCGTAGAAACCCCAGGCTCTGGAACTGTGAGGAAATGAATTTGTATTGTTTATAAATTCCTCACTGTATTACTCATATGTGTATAGCTGCATCTAAAACACAGTTAGTGGGGACTAAATGGAAGAGAGGTATTTTGGCTCATGATTTCAGTCCATCCTGGTGAAGGAAAGTTAGCATGCAGCAGGATCATGTGGTGGGGTGCATCACTTGACTGTGGACAAGGAAGAGAGTTCAGGAATAAGGACCTAGATCTAACCTTTGCAGGCCTGCTGCTAGTAACTTTTTTTTTTTTTTATCAGATAGGCCCTAACTGAAGGTTCCACAGTCTCTTAAAATGTTGCCACCAGACTGAGAATAGGCATTTGGAATGTGAACTTATGGAAATATTTCAGATTCCTATCAAAACCTTGTGATCCTCCAAAGGCTCAAGTTCATCTCATAATGACAATTGTATTTAGTCCTGATCAGGAGTATCCACTGTCTTAACAGTCCCAACACTAATCATAAGTGCAAAGTCTCTGCTAAGAATCAAGGCAATCCCTTAGCTGTAAACCTCTGGAAAAGCAAATAGAAAGTTATTTACTTCTAATATGCAATGCAGGGAAGGGAAGAATAACACTGATAGGAAAGAAAGATTAGACTAAAACAAGATCAAAACCCAGCAGGAGAAACATTAATTTCTTTCTCTCCATTTCCATTATCTGGGGCACATGGGGTCATGATGTAAACTTCACCAGGTTTGAAAGGCCTGCCTCTGTGGCCCTGAATCTTGTACCACATATGGCTCTCTTCTGAGCTGGCTTCGCTTGGTATCTATAGTTTTTCTCAGCATACACTCTTGGCATCTCCCACAACCTGGGATTTCCACTTCAGCGTAGTCTTCACCTTCAGAGTCACACAGTATCTCAAGGGTTCCGTCCAGGGAATTTGTTCATGCTACACAATGCATCACTACTCAGCCATTTCTCAGAACTCTGGGTGGGAGCCTCCAGGACCCTACCACTCCTGCTTGTAAAACAAACACTATTTGGATCAAGGAAAACCCTGCTTCCAGCTCATGAACTGGTCAGATCTAACTGGACCAGAGGTCAGTGGCCTCTGAGTGATTTCACAGTGAAATCTAGGAAGACATTTTGCTAGGTGAGCCTGTTTGAGTTCTAGTAAACTTTCCTTTTTCAGAATGTCTTTTCAGGTATTCTCTTCTCAAAGGAAAGCCTTTTTTTAATTAATCAGTTTATTTTAATTTTATGTATATGAGTGTATTGCCTGAATGTATGTAAGTGTACTCGTATCATGCAGTACCAGTGGAGGACATAAGTGGGCGTCAGATCCCCCGAACTGGATTTATAGACAGTTGTTAGCTGCCATGTTGGTGCTGGGATTCGAACCTCCGTCTTCTATAAGAATGGCCAGTGCTCTTAACTGCTGAGCCATCCATCTCTCCAGCCCCTAATTAAGGGAAGTCTTTTAAATGAGTTTGCATTGTGTCTATGTGTGTGTGTGTGTGTGTGTGTGTGTGTGTGTGTGTGTGTGTGTGTGTGATATATGTTCTATCTATGTGGTGTATGTACACATGTGAAGGTGCAGATACTAGTGTGTCCATGCAGAAACTAGAAAAGGACATTGAATATCCCATTCTATCATTTTTTTTTACTTGAATCCCTTAAGACAAGATCTCTCACTGAACATGAAGCTCATGATGTTGGCTACACTGGTTATCATGCAAGCCTCAGTCATACTCCTGTGTTCTCCCACATGCTGGGGCCACAGATGTATGCATAATAACCCCTGACTTTTTATATGGGTGCTGGCAATGTGAACTCAAGTCTTTACACTCATGCAGCAAGCACTCTTACGCACTGAGGTATCTTCCCAGCCCTGAGTTTGCACTTTTAAACCTGAAGTCTTATCATCAAGGCACCTTTCTTGCTGTCTCAGTACAAAGCACAGGGCTTCTTTTTCCTTGGGCAAATCACTTGAATAACCTCAGCCACACCTTCGCTAACTGCATTCATGATTCTCACCTTTCTAAATTTTTTCTACATTTTTCCATGCTGCTTTTTGTTCCCAGTTCTCAGTGCAAATCTGGCTATGAGCAGCCAAAAACAACCGTTCCATAGACTGAATGTTTTGCTATCTTGACATTTTTGTTGCCAAATAACTTAATCCTTTACTTTTTAGTTCAGCCTCAGTCAAGTTTTCAGGAAATGAGCACAATGTAGACAGATTATCTGTAAGAACATAAAATGAGCAGCCTCAGTGCCCAGATTCTTAATGTCTGGGTTGTCAGGCTGGAGAAATGGTTAAAGAACATTTATTGTCCTTCCAGAGGACCCAACTTCAGTTCTAAGCACCCACATCAGGTGACTCACAACAACCTATATCTCCGAATTCATGGCATCCAGGCCCTCTACTGTCTACTGGTCTCCATGGGCACCTGCACACATGTACATGCGTGGACACACACATACAGACAGAAATAAATGAATAATAAAATAAATCTATTTTTTTCTGAGTTGTAGTTTGTTATCTCATAGGGGGTTGTACAACTGAATGCAAAGATCTCAAAAATTTGGCAACCTTAAAAGGTTTCTGAATTCACAATAATCAAAAATCAATTCAAAATCAAATGTGTAATGAAACTCATGTGTCTCTGGTGGCACTCACCATGTTATAACACGTGACTTCACCATAGCCTTGGCTTTGAACACATAGCAGGCATACACTTTGCTGTGTGCACTACGTAAATCCACACAATTCCAACGAAGTTTTTATGAAATAACTGGCTCATATTTGAGATTACAGTATGCCATAAATTGCAGTACTTTTGCTATGCTTGCAAAGTTTTTGCTCTTATAAAGACATACTGATATAACAATGAAAAACAAAGAACTTCAGTATTTTCTTACTATCATTCTTCAGTATGCAAATATCAAATTTGTCCATCTTTTGATTGTTTGTGTTAGAATCTTTGGTTTTAAAAATTGTTGCCTGAGTTGCTGAAGAAACTATTTCTAAGAGATATTTCTGAATTTTGGCTTGTGACTAGAATGGAATTTCCTATAATTACTAAAATGAACCCAAATATATTTCTTCCATGTTTGTGTTATATATTTGTTCAAAGTAGTGTTCACTGTATAATGATAATAACATAAAAATGTTGTCAATTTACAAATCACTGAAGATGTTCTGTACACTGCAGTAGCAAATGTTCAGCCAAGATAGAATTCTTTATATAAAAATAAGCAAGGACTATGAGCAGTTTTGCACATACTTTTAATCCCAGCACTTGGGAAACAGAGGCAGGCAGATCTCTGTGAGATGAAAACCAGCCCGGTCTACGGAGTAAGTTCCAGGCCAGCAGGGGCACACCCTTTTTCAACAAACTGAAACAAAAATCAACCAAACAAAAATAAGCACACATATCCATACAAATTTGTTTTCCTTTTTTTTATAAATAATAAAGTTACATACACATGTATGTATATGTACCAAATTATTATTTAGAATTTTTATATTTATTATCCAGAAAGTTTTATATGCCTGTTTTATATAAGTATATACCCAGGGTCATGAATTTGCACCAAGGGACATCTAGGTACAAAATCTTGACCAGATGCGCCTAAACATATATGACAGAATGCATGAAATCCAGTGGGGTGATATGGAAAATGTGGCTGGGTGAGGCGTTACAAATATGATTAAGATTTATGGTATGAAATGCACAAAACTCCATAAAAATATTGATAAAATTTTTCTTAACTGAAAAGAAGTTAAGAAAGCCTGATTTAGCCCTGTCTCAGACTCTTTCCTATCTATAACCTTACAAGCATCGTCTTTATTGCTTGTATGTCTGTTGATATTCTGATCTCCCAAATTCAGAGTAGCCACTCATTTTTTTATTACAGATAGGTAGGGTATCCCTAGCCTGTCTCTCCAAACTGTTCCATCGTCTTCCCAGTGCCAAAGAATCAAGAAATATAAGCTCAGATTTAGTCACAGCACTAAACCCACTCCTCACAGCAATGACAACCTCGGTCTTCTGGTAACAATTTTCTGTATTAGTATCAAGCATTACTGTGACCAAAATGCCAGGCAGAAACAGCTTAGTGAAGAAAAAGTTTATTTTGATTCATGGTTTCAAGCGCTTTTAGGGCATCAAGGTGGGGAGATCTGAAAGTCTTCCCAGCAGCAGATATGCTCTTTACACCATGGCACACCAAGGACCAGGAGATTGCACTGGAATCATTCAAATGGTTCAAATCCTGCCCCTACTGACCTACTTCTGCCTGCTAGGCCTATGCCATAAAAGTTCCACAGGCTCCCAATGTATTGCCCTTAATTCATAAGTAATTGTTCAACACATGAGCTCAAAGGGAATATTTCAGATTGAAAGCAAAACACTCACTGTCCAGTATTTGGTGTGATAGCACAGATGGATTCATGTACAACTTTCTAAGTCTCAACTCAAAAAATTATCTCCTTCAGGAAACGGCGTGTGTGCAATACAAACTATTGAAACAAGAAAACCAAATAATAAAATGAATGCATGTGTGTCTGCCGCCTAGTGCAGCCTTGTCCTTTTATATCAGTTAGAACCTATGATGATATCTTGAATAGATTCAGTGAAAGCAAATATCATTTTCCCATTCATTATTTTTAAATTGTACCAGTGTGCTTCTGAGAGATAACATTTATTAGGAGAAATATATAATCCTAGTTTTCACAAAGATTTGAAAATTATATGTAGATAGTAAATTTATCAAATTTATAAATGTATCAAACTCCTACTCAGGTTGATATATGGACTTTCTCTTCTAATCTGTAAACTCATTATCATTTCCATTTTAATATTTTTCTAATTTTTAATACCTTGTGCTTCTAGGATGTTTAAAACATATTTTCTTTGAGGATACACTGTTGGACTCAGGCTGCTGAGAGTTTGTTTAGAATACTCCATATGTCTTGATGAGTGAAATGAACTTAAAAGTTTTCTTTCTTGTTGTATTCATGCCTGATTTTGTTATCAAGATCATGTTAACCCAATTCCTTAACTCAGTCCACTCATTAGAAGAACTTATGTAGTACTGAAACTAACTATACTTTGAATGTATTTGCAGAGTTCATCTGCAAGAAATTTATGACCTAATAGTCTACTGAAATAATTCATTTCTTTTTTCAACATATATTTCTGTTGGATTTTTATGCATTTCATACATCTTAATCATGTTTAGATTGCCTACGCATTTGTATTTTCCCTCTAGTCCCCAAACTGGATTTCATGCATTCTGTCATAAATGTTAAGGCCGACTGAGTAAAGTTTGCATCCCTAGATGTCCCAAGGTATGAGTTTATCCGCTGGAGCTTGTTCAGCTTGTCTACTGTCACTCCTTTCAAGAAAACCAACTATCTCTCCCTCAGCAGTGATCAGTGGCCTCAGCTAAGGCCCATTTCCCCAGTTCTGTGCTGGTTTTTTTCCAGTTTGACTTTCCATGGGTCTTCTGCATGCTGTCACCATATTGCAGTATGTTCATATGAGCAAGTTCCTAGAAGCCTGGAAGACTCAATTTCCTTGTGGTCACCTACCACCCCTGGCTGTTACAATTTTTATGCCCCCTCTTCTATAATGATTTCTGATCCCTGGGTGGGTAAGGTTTAATATAGGAATCCCATCCAGGGACATGGATTCTGCAGTCTCCTATTTTCTACATTTTGATCAGTTGTGGCTTTCTGTATTAATCACCCTCTGCTTCATGAGGAAGCTTCACTGGTGAGAGTTGAGAGATGCAAGTACACATAGCTGGAGAGGTCATAGATACTGGAAAATCCTGTCTGTCCCATCCCTGGACAAACATAATTTCCTACTATATGCTAAATATAGATCCTTATATTTACAGACAAGTATATCTTTCTCTACTCATCAAAGAAGCTTCTTTTTGCAACAAATGAGAGTTCTACAATTGATCAAACATAGAGGATAGGTGCCTTTGAGATGTCCAGCCCTAAGTGACACATCTACAAAGGAAGTCTACACCTAACACTCATGGAACATAGTGGAACAAAGGATAAAGATTCACTTATGATTTGATATTAGATTTTTTTCTTGGTATTTAATATTTCAAATTTATTGGCCCAATTATTCACAATACCTTCATCTTTTTAATAACTGTTTTGTATACAGCTATGTCTTCTTTTTCATTCCTAATTTTTGTGTCTCTTAAAATTTATTACTTAAATACTTATTTATATTTTATATGTGAGTGTTTTGCCTGCATGTATGTAAGTGCACCCAGACAGTTGTTAGTTACCATGTGGGTGCTGTGAACTGAACCTGGGTCCTCTGCAAGTGTAGCCAGTGTTCTTGATTGCTGAGTCATCTCTTTAGCCCCATCTTTTTTTTTATCTTACTATTCTTATTTACAATTTTTGATTTGTTAGTCTATATTTGAAAAGGTTGCTGGTTTTTGTAAATTATTTTCTGGTGTATAAATATCTTCTTTATGTGTACATGTATACTTTCATGAATACTCTATGGGAGATTATCTATCTATCATCTATCTATCTATCTATCTAATGTGGCCTATTGAGTCAAACCTGTATCCCCAAATTCCCTTTAGTGTGGGTCCATCCATCAGAGCCTGGTCAACCTATCCAGCATCACATTCTTAAAGAAAACTGACTTTCCCAGTCCCAGAAGCCACCAGTTGGAGTTGCTAGCAGTTCCTCAGCTAGGACTTGGGCCTCCTACCCACGTCCCACTTTCATACTGGACTCTGTCTGTGTTGAGTTTACATGGGTCTTGAGCATGCTGTTACCATCGCTATGAGTTCATACGAGCAACTGACCAGCTGCCTAGAAACTCTGTTCCTTGTGGTCATCTGTGACCTCTGGCTCTTACAGTCTTTCTGTTCCCTCTTCCACAATGATCCCTGAGCCATGGGAGGCAGAAGTTTGATACAGGTGTCCTAGTCAGGGATAAGACTCTGCAGCCACTTATTTTCTGCACATTTGCCAGTTGTAGGTGTCAGAGTTAATCACCATCTACTATGTGAGGAAGCTTTGAAGTTTCTCTGGTGAGAGTTGAGAGATACATCAGTCTATAGGTGTAATTAGATGCGTATCATAATAATTCTTTGTCTTCTGCTTTTCATTTTAAAAACACTTTATTACTTTTATGTGTATGAATATATTGTCTGTATGTATGTAAGTGTACTCATGTAGTGAAATGCCTGGGGAAGTCAGAAGAGGGCATCAGAAACCCCTGGAACTAGAGTTAGAGACAGTTGTTAGCCACCTCTTGGTGCTGGGAGTGGAACTTGGGTCCTCTGCAGGAACAATCAGTATTCTTAACAGCTGAGTCAGCTCTGCAGGCCCCATCTTTTGCTTTCCTAACACAAACACTGTCTTTAATAATTTTTCCCTGAAATCCCAAGCTTGTTTTCATTTTATGAATATGACTATTTGCATGTATGAATGTATGTACACCATGTGTATGTGTAGCACTCATAAATTCCAGAAGAGGGTATTGGATCCCTAGAAACTGTGGTCACAGGCAGCTGTGGGCTGCTTCATGGGGCTAGGAAATGTATTTGGGTCCTCTCTGAGACCTCTGAACCATCTCTCCACCCCCCACACATATTTTGTAGCTAATAATTTCCTACTGATATCTTTTCATATTAGCAAGATTTGGGCTATTATCCTCATTTTCATTTCTAATACTGGTAATTACTGGGATATTTTTCTTCTTTATTAAAAAATACTGTTTTTTACTAGAGATTCTCTCTTTTCAATAATTTTGAAAGTTTATGTTTGCTAAACTTTCTCTTCCATTTATTAATTTTTGTATTTTACTGATTTTTGCTGTTGTTTATTTCTTTTACTTACTTTTGGTCAACTGCACTTTTTCTAGCAATTTAAGATAAAAACTTGTATCACCAAACTTAAGACATGTTTCTTCTCTAATATAGACAATTAAAGTCATAAATTTCACTCTAACTTTTGTACTATAGTGTATATCCCATAATAATTCATTAGTATTCAGTTTGGTGAATTGTCACAGGTGCACTTAAAGATATGCAGGTAATACACTCCTACACATAAAATAAAAATAAGAAATTAAAACTAAACAAACAAAAACATTATTTTGTACATACCTTTTTTTTCTTTAAGGGTAAAATTCTAGAATTGAATAACTGGATGAAAATATATGGGATACCTTACGAATTTTACATGTTCTTGTCAAAAAATCTTTTAGGAAGTTTCTAATAGAGATGGTCTTAATAGAGAGAGTTCTGTGATTATGCCCCTACTCTCTTACCAAGGTGAATGTTTACCTCTCAAAATTGCCATTGTGTAGAACATGGAATGTCTCTAATTGTTAAATTTTCCCTTTAATGGATTCTGAGTCTGAACAAATATAATTATGCTATCCGTTAATATTTTCTTTTACAATTTATCTATGTCTTAGGTCCATTTTTATCCCTGGTCATTTTATTGATCTTATTAATTTAGAAGTGTTTGTGTATTAAAGCTTTTAACCATTTGTCATATAAAATGCAAATATTTCTTTTAAAATACTTCTAATGATTTTAAATGTTTTTTTCCATCATTTTTTGGAGCTCAGACTGTTTTATACTTTAAGGGATCCAATTTGATCTTTCTTTTCTTTGTGATTTTTTTGTACTTACATAGAAAAATTTACCCATGTCTCAAAACCTGGTTTAATTCCTGTACATTTTTGTTCTTCACAGAGTAATATATTTTCTCTAATCCACATAGACAGCATGTTCTTCTTTGGTATAAAGATCTAATCTTGGAAAATGTGTGACTTCATTTCACCACTGTTTATTGAATAATATTTCTTTTCTCTTTTGACTTCTAATGCTGCCTCCATGGCATACTGAATTTAGACATTTTAGAAGAATGGGCTTTTCTGGGCTATCAATCTTGTTCCATTGATTTTTTTAGGGGGCATTTCTGTGCAAATACAATATAATTTAATTGTTGTAAGTTACACATAGCTTTCAGTTCATGCTAGGCTTGTTTACCTTCATTTTTTATTTGTTAAAGGAGAACTTGAGATTCCCTCTGACTTAAAATAATAGACATTATATGTACATGGTTACATATGAATATATATATGCATATATCATATTTTTACTAAATAAGCACATTACAGAAGTATATTGCTATAATCATACTTAGTTTACTACGATACTCATTTATTTTATTTTTTTCTTGAATCACTGTGTATGTCATACAGAATATCTCAGTCAATCCTAATGACACAGAAGGTCACAAATGACCAAAGAATTTTTTAAAATTAACTTAAGGTGCTTTGAGCCACCCCTTTCAGTTTTATACCTCACCTCACCCACCCTTTTTTAGACAGGGTCTCATTGTGTATCCTTAGCTGTCCTGGAACTCATTAAGTAGACCCGAATAGTCTTAAATTCACAGAGATCTGCCTGCATCACCACTGGGATTAAAGGTGTATACCACTACACCTGACCTCTATTTTCTCTTTATTCTGGAAGCAGGTGCTATTGTGATCTTAATATGTAATGATTTGTTAAATTTTAAAATAATTTAGAATACGTGGCTGTAAGTCTGTATAGTCTATGTAGTCTTGTAACTTTAAAATTTTTACGTCACACTATCTCATTCTTGTGTTTGGTTTGTTCAGCCACATTATGTTTATACCATCTGCAATTACATATAAATATATATATTGTCTTCACATTTCTATATTTTTCTGTCTTATAAGACATCCGATTTAGAACCATCATTGTGTGCATTGGGTATTTCTACATGTCTGTATTGCAAGAAATTCCTGCTCATGTGTTCAAACCCGTTTGAGGATACTTGCATAAAGGAAGACAGAAGATCATAGAAGATGACATTTTCAGGCTCATTGGTACTGCCAAGTTGATCTCCATTGTCATTTACCAACTCGACCTCAGATATTAACAGGCTGTCTGAGAAAAATTACTTGCCTTCTCACCAAGGTTCACTGCAGATCGGCGTACATTTTGACATTCTGATAAGAGGAAAATAATACATTATCCTGCCTTTTCAGAAATTTGCACATAATAGAAATTTTGTATATTGTCTATATTGTCCACCATAGGAGTTTGAAGAAGTCTTTGTTGCTTGTTAAAAATATGTAAATTTATGTGTGTATTTGACCTAATGTAGATCCTTATTTTTTCCAAACAGAAAGAAATTCAGTAGCAGATCCAATGCTTAGTATGGCCATTGATAATTCCAGTGCCTCTGCTGTATTCTGGTCCCCATGCACATAAAAGCTCAGGCCTGAATCCTACTAGTCTCATTAGCTATCATCTATTCTTATATAAGCTTCACATACTTTTAATTATTATGGCCTTATAGCAAGACCTGGAATCTTGTAGGTGAAAGTCTTCCTCCTTGTCATTGTTTATAGAATTGCTATAGTTGATTCATTCCTGTTTTTGTATGAAGGTTAGAATATACTAATCATCTTTTACATGGTACTGACTTCAATGGGGACTAAAACTTATATTTAACACATTCAGTCTTTATCTCAAGTAACAGACAATCTCATCCATTTTATTCAAGAATTTTCATAAAGTTCAATAAATTTATCCACAAAATACTCACTTTTTATTTAACTTATTGACTGTTTCTGAATGGTCCTTTTACATTCCATCACATGGTATTGAGGCTTGTTACTCTTAGTGTAAAGAGATAATGATAGTTTCAGGTGATTCATTTTTCTATATGTATTATCATATGTTTCCAAAATTATAATAATGTAAATAAATAACAGATCTCCAAATTTCTTTCTTTAGGGCCATGAATTTTCAATATTGGGCCTATATCCACCTTGAGGAAAATGTCATTATCTCCTCCTGCACACCTGTTGCTGCCTCTCTTCCTGCTTGGTTGATCAGTTTTCATCCTGGCCAATACAAGGTAGGTGAAATCACCCACAATATTCTCCTTACTTGTGTTTTCTACATACTAGGTGAATGCAAAGTATCCAGTCATAGACTTTGAGGAAGGTACAAGGGGATTTAATTTTTCAAGAGATCCAGCAAAGAAGGTTGCATGATCAAAGTTAGGTCATAATATTTTTCTTTGTTTAGCCACTGAGATTTTTAAGGTTGTTTCAGTGACTGGTATTGACTTAAGTAATACACCAGCCTTTAACAAACAACTTATCACCAACTGCTTGAGAGAATTCTGATTCCAACTCTGTTGGTGATTAATGACCCAATGCTTAAGAAGAGGCATCACACTGACTACTGAACTTGGGCCCTGACTGTTAAATAAGAACCAAACAGAGAGCATGCTAAAAACAGGAGTGCTCTAGATTGGCTCCCCTGGTGGAGCGCTAGGGCAATGAGGAAGGAGAATTATCTTTCTCTTGTTCTTTCCCCTCTAAACCTTAGAATCTTGAGAAAGAAGGCATGGTCTCAGAAACATAAGGTACCATAAAATACACACTGCCTCCATATTAATTTATGTATATCCATACAGTGTCGGTCTAGAAATAGTAAATAGACTATAGGAAATACCTGAGGCTGAGTAATTCAGGAATAACAACAACAAAAAAAATCAAGGTTCACTTCACTTACTTTGGAGGCTGAAAGCCCAAGATGAAGAAGCCACATCTAGTGAAGACCTTATAATACCGTCATGACCTCATAGTCAGCACCATATAGTGAGAAGAGCAAGAGGAAACATGTTGAGAAAGGATGAGAATAAACAAAGACAGGCAGCCTGCACAATGACCCATACTCACAGTAACCCATCCAGTGAGACCTGCACAACTCCTGTACAGTCTGTGTAAGACAGGGGCACCATCCCTTTGAATGCGTAATGGTCACTTTCCTTCTAAGCCCTACCACTTCACTACCGTGATGTTGAAGAAATAAACTTTAGCATGAGCTTTGATGGTAACAAATCATATTTCAACCATATCATTCAGCAAAAACACCATGAGCACTTCCTTTATATGTTCCTCACTAAACACACACACACACACACACACACACACACACACACACACACCAGAATCACTCTCTAGAGCTGCAGTTAAATTTTTTGGAAACCCTGGGGAAGACAGTTATAGTGTATGGTTGTCCTGAAATTGATTTTCCAGGCTCTAGTTGTATAATAAAGGACACATCAGGCCCTGGAGACATTCTCCTCTGTATCAGCGAGTACCAAAGCTAATTAATACACAGGAGAGCCTTTCTTTAGGAAAATATCAACCCATTAGTACAGATAAGAGTAGTGATCTCAGTTTATTGTACCTGTAAATTCTAGTCACATAAATTCAAATTGCCCGTGGAAGTATTTAACCTTTCGTGGTCAACATTGTTACAAGGAACATTAGGAGAAGTATGTTTTCCTCTATCTAAATTCCATAAGTGTAGATTTGGGTAAAAGAGAGACTGAGAATACAATCGCAAATAAGTAATGAAGTCATGTCTCGTGAGGGAAAATATACTGTTCTCATACTAATTAACCTGCCTTTGAAATGATTGAATTATAAAGTAAGAGACAAGTAAAGGTTTATGTCCTATAATATTAAGGCTTGGCAGCAAAGCAAACTTTCTGGCTTAAAGAGCATTCTGTTCAGGGCTTCAGAGGTCACCAGGAAACACACATTCCACAGTCAAGGTTGAATGATGGGGTAGGTATTCCTCTAGGTAAAAGGAAATAAGTTGTTATCCCTTCAGCAAAAATTCATAGGAAACCTACTATGTACCCTATTAACCATTGACATAATATATGTGTTATTTATAATTTCTAGAATGTTAGGTTCAGTATATTTTATTAATATATACAGTCTTCATGTCAGGCCTGTACGAGGTGCTAGGCATTGATAGGGAGCCAAAAGTCTAATGCTAATAGATCTTATTCTGGAAGCACAGCAGTTAAAAGAGTCACAGTTTCTACTGGCAAAGCAAGTAAAATTGCCACTTAAAGATCAGGAGGGCATAGCTCAGTGGTAGAGCACTTGCCTGGCATGCACAAATCCCAGAGTTTCATCCCCAACACTATGAGAAAGCAAAATATCCACATAACATGGAAATTCAGGTGTGTTTGGCAGAAAGGTCTGGGAAATGATGGGCCCTGAACTCAGTGGAGGTGACTGAAGCAGCCCCGAGAGTATGCTGTGTTGCTGTTGCTCCTCTTATTATTATTATAGCTGTTGGGGGCGGCCATGCACCTGCCACAACACATGTGGAGGTCAAAGGACAACTTATGGGACTCAGTCTTCCACCACCACGTGGGTACCAGCAATCAAATTCAGGTCGTCAGACTTGGTTACAGGTGCCTTTAACTGCTGAGCCATCTCCCTGGTCTCAGGATCTAGGTTTTGTTTTAAACAATACTATCAGCAAAAGAACATGTCAAATAATTAGTCTAGTACCATTGAAAATGAAGCCATCTATCAGATCGGATTCATGTGGAGCTTGATGAGCCTTCAAAATGGATAAGATGGTCGTATTATCCCCCTGCACATGTTGGAAATGAATACAAATATTCCTAGAGGAATTTGGAATCCATGTGGTTCATAGAGCAGAGCTAGGTGCTTAGCTTATAGTGGGAGAATGCTTATCTAGTGTACATGTGGTTATAGCTTCAATCCTCAGAACCACAAAACAGAACAGAGCAACAGAATTACTGTAAGAATATGAACAAAAATTAATGATGAATCCTGAATTAAAAATAGTAACCATAAAAGAAGAGTAAAGAAAACAACAGAGCTAAACCCATGAAAATGTGTCTAGTAGGTGACACAAACTAAACATTTAATCTGTATAAAATAAGGACCAAATGAAAAATCAAGATCAGAAACTAGTAATAATTATTAATGACCAAAGTTCTTGAAACGTTGGGGAAAAGAAATTTGTCTTCTCAAAATAAATATTTGTCAGAAAAAATGGGATAGTTGAACCACAGATTACACAATCCTGGAACAAGAAATTAATAAAGTTCAAAGAGATATGAATGATTACATGGACTCAAGTAGAGGTACAATGACAAAAATCAGCAAAAAATAAATACAGCAGAGTGAGTGGGTTATATATCTCTATTAAGGCTACAACAGGAGATTCATTTTAACAAAGTATTAGTAACATAGCCAAAGAGAAAGAAATATTTTTAAAATGCATATGATGCTGACACTTTATGCTTCAAATTTATGAGGAAAACATGACTAAAAATTTATCACTCCATACTTCTGAAACAAAGATATAAATCAAGACGTTTTAGAAAAAAATAAGACAGTGTTTGTAGTAATAACAAATAAACACAGGAATTTTTAGCTCACATCCTTTGGAAAGAAGAAAATGGTCCCCTCAGAAGATCTAAGATATAATAAATGTTGATTAAAGTAGAGGATAAGCAGGTGGATAAAGAAAATATTAATGATTAAATTCACTAATATAATATAAAATATAGAGTTAATAAGGCATTATATAGGTAAAATTAATGAGCAAATATATGTCAATGAGAAACCACTTAAATGAAATAGAAAATTCTTTAAAGACACAACTGAAAAATATCGATCAGAAGCATATTTATTAAAGAAACTGAGGAGTTTCCAAACCGTTGGAGGTCTTGGATATAACAAAACAAAATCAGGACTGGGTATGTCACTAGGCTGGAAGTCAAGAGGAAGACTTGTTAAGTGTACAAAATGAAGAGGAATTCAATGTATCAACAGGCATGAGGCCATGGGTTATTGGAGCATGTACTTGGGAGGTGATTAAGGGAACAGGCCTTGAGTTCTCAGAAGTCAGAGAATGACTTACGTGACTCCTGGAGCCATGAAAAGCTTTTGCCATTCCTGAAACTAGAGTTAGGATAGCTCACTGCAACTCCAAAAAGGAACAAAGGAAGCCACAGACAATTCTAGCATTTTTCTCATGACCACCCTACCTTTACGCTTGCTCTGGCTCTTCTGTGTTTCTAATGAAAACATATATAAGTATTAAGGAAAGCCTTTCAACATTCTGTTTTCTCACAATCTGCCAAACCTCCACAACAAAACAACTGACAAAAATCCCTATTACAACTGGGGAGATTTGGAGGAAGCTACTGTGAGAGTCCCAAGAAGCAATAAAATTCCTTTATATTGACATCATAATGCTCACTCCAGGCATGAGAAGAAAGTTTTATATTGACAGGTTAGATCGATCCACTATCTTTCTCTCTCTCTGCCTCTGTGCATATGTCACATATATAGACGCATACACTGTACACACACACGAACATGCACGCACATGCACACACACAGCGAACAAACATGATTTTGTTGTTGTTTTGGTGAATGGTTGACATGAAGTGTGCTGTGTCAGTCATGGAAGAAAAACTAGGAGAGAAGAAACAAAGGTCAGAAACTGAGGACTGTCCAGCAAGTCCCCAGTTGTGGTCTAATTGTGGGGTACCTTTGGGTAATGGGCTTGAACTGTCAAGTTGTGAAGGTGACAGCAAGAGACACTGACTGGTGAGGACCTCATAACAGTCATTTAAGCATAACAGGGTTACCTGATTAAGCTACACTGATTGCTACTATTAAGGCCCAAGGATTTTTCCCATTTTCTGGCAATCATCTGAGCCCCTTGGAATTGTCCAGGCTTCCTAAAACACAATAGATACAGATACTCTTGAAATCTCTACTAAATGAAAGCTCAGAGCATCTGATTTTGTTAAGAGATATGCAATGGCTATTAAATGCAAGTGTACAGGGAGCTTATCATATACAAATAACATATCCAACTCACATGGAAAGACGTTAATAAGGAAGTGCCTCATTTCTCTGTTTTTCCTCTAAGAGCAAATCTAAAAATATTTCAAGGAACAGTGTTGAGCATCTAAGTCCTGAGAGAATGAACAACTGTCATATTGTAACTCAAATTCAAGCTACTCAGGCAACTTTCCTGGCAGCCAGTTGACTCCCTCTGCCCTTTGCTTCCTCCCAAGGGGAATAATACCCAAAATACCTGCAAGTGTCAGAAGAAAGGGAGAATAGGGACTGACTTTCATCCTAAACCTCACTCTAGCCCAAGCACCTCTCATAAAACTGAATTCTAGACAAAACAACAGAGAGAGAAATGTGTCTAGTTTGGAGCCATCCAAAGATTTTCCATGCTTACTAAGAAAGGTGACACATGATAGTTGTGATTTCAGATGCCAAGACAGGTGGAGAATGAAACATCCACCTACAGGACTCACCACCAAATCACAACAGATTCAAGACTGGAAACGACACACACCACTGGTCATCAAGATTTGTCAAGGGACACGTGAGCCTACTAGTCTGTTTTGGATAATTGCCATAATTCACTGTGCTGCATATCTACATCCCTAGAGGCCTCAGCCTACAACACCGTCCTACATACCTGTTCCTTCCAGTTATGGATATAATTTATGTAGGCTGCCTCTGTAACAGGAAACATTTGGCAAGTGCAGGAAATTGTGGCTTTGCTAACTCTAGTGAGTTTTTGAGGATGCAGATTGATATTCTGAAAGCACAATTTTGATTGCCTCCCTCTTTTGCCAAAAAAACTTCCACCTCTCCAGTATCTAATAGATCCATGTCTGCTCCTTGATCAGATGGATTCCAAGACTCACATATTGTACCTGTTTTTAAACAGAGTCCAAAATGTCTCTGTTCTAAACAAGGCAGAGCTCTTCTAACCAAATACAATTTTTGCCTATCTGTTGTTTTAGCTCCTAAAATTCCCTTCCCCCTCCTAATTTTTAAATTTTTCTCAGGTTCATCAAAAATGTCATTTTAATTTTATTATTCTAAAACATTTTGGTCAATGCTCCTGATGTTTTTATCAATTTTGGTTTGCATTAGTGGAACATAACAAGGTGAGTATTTTCTTTGGAACATGTTTTGCTTTATAAGAGCTTCTTGTGCTGGAAGGTTGGTCCTAGCCGAGAAAATATGGAGAGATGGCAGAAAGTTTAAGAGGCAGGTCCTACTATGAAAAGGTTAATCTATTTAAGGGTGTTGTACTCAGAGGGATTGAGATAGCCCCCTCAAGACTTGTGATATCATGAAATCTTGAGTATTTGGTGCTTACCTTGGATGAGACATCTGTTGAAAACACAGAGGCTCAAGGGGCAACTCAGGCAAGACGCAAGTGAAGTGATGGAAGCAGCAGAAAGAAGTTGTTTCTGGACTCTACTAACTGGATTGCCACATTCTATGAGACCGAAAAATGTAAACTTTCCACTTTGGGTAAAGATCCTTCCACATGTTACCTTGAATCAGTGGCACTTCTAATCTACAAGTTATCTTGTCTTAGTAGAAGAAAAGTCTTGACAGAATCTCAAACCCAATACAAATCGTAGAGTTGAAATCTGCCTTTTTGTCACCTTGCCTCACAGAGTTCTATTTCTTGTTCTTTTACTTCTTCCTGTTCAATTGTCTTTAAGGAACGACCCTTGAGTATCCCTGATACGTAAAATCTACAAGTGCTCAGCTTTTCCAGACAGCCCGGTTTCTAAAGGCTGATTCTCCCTCCTGTCCTCCCCTGCAGTGTCCTCTGTTTCCCTTGTGAAATATAAAACATGGGCGGAAACATTTCGCTAGTTTCCATTTGGCAATCATCATGTACTTCCCTGGTAGTTTATTAAGCACTTCTGTGGACTCAAGGAACACTTCCTCCATCTGCAATAAGCCCATTACGGAAAGATATTGAATATAGAATAATTTATAGATAGCACCAATCAGAGTAATGCCTGACTTAAGATCCACTGAAGGGAGGGAAATTATATATTGTAAACATAGCCAAATACACAAGGCTAGAGATGTCATTAGAAGAACATAATTCTGTCACTTCCCTAGACCAATGTAATTTCTTACTATATTCTATTAAATATGTATCTCTGTATTTATAGACAAGTGTACCTCTCACCTCTCATCAAAAAAGCTTCTTTATGCAACAGATGGAGACATTTACAAAGTTACACAACTGGCCAAATATAGAGAGTAAGTGACTGTGAGGTGCCCAGACCTAAGTGATAAACCTACAATACAATCTCTATACCTAAAGTTCAGGAAACATTGAGGACAAAACGAGTGTAAGAGCCCGAGGAACAAGATACCTGCTGCTATTTAACACATTGTAGACATGATGGGGAAACTGTACCCGGGGAACTTCCACAGTGTGATAGTGTAACAAGACATGCATGATGACAAAACTAGCTGACACACCAAGGTGGATGGCAAAAAGTTCATGGGGTCCCACCTCAAGATGAAGAGCTATAGGCAGTCAATGGATACTGAGGGAGGGAGAATCAGTTTTCTCCTGAGACTAACTCCCTGAGAGGTTATCTAATCCCAAGTAAGCAGTCCTAAACACAACACAAGTATACATTAGTACCCTTAAATTCGTCCAGTACATTACATATTGTTCAAGTCTGCTTGAATTGCTGTGATAAAACACTCTGACCAAAACCAACTTGGAGAGGGAAGGGTTTATTTTATCTTTCATATCCCTGATCACACAGTTCATCATTAAGGGAGCCAAGGATCTCAGGGCAAGAACCTGGAGGCAGGATCTGAAGCACAGGCCATAGAGGAACGCCGCTCACTGGCTTGCTCCTCTGACCCATGCTCAGCCTGCTTTCTTATACAATGCAGAACAACCTGCCCAGGGGTGGCACCACCCACAGTGGGATGAACTCTTTCACATCACTCAACATGAAAATACCCCACAGACATGGGCCACAGCCCAGTCCAATGGAGGCAATTCCTCCATTGAGGCTCCCTCAACCCAGGTGTGTCAAGTTGACATTAAAACTATCCAATGAGCAGACACACACATACACGCACATGTGTGTGTGTGTTTATAAATGTTTGTATGTCTATGCAGCAATAATAATCAAAGAAAATGACAAGAAATTGAGAGGGAGTTGGGGTGGGACATGAGAGTTGGAGGAGGACTGGGAAGGATGGAAATAATGCAGATGCCATACTCATGTATGGAATTATCAAAAATAAAACTTTTAAATTTAAATTCAAAAGCAAATATTATATCCAAAGTTACTAATGGTAGATTAACTTATAATAAGAAAGAAAAACAATGAAAATGTGGAAAATTGGTTAAGGAAACACATGACCCCTAAACAGAAGACTCTATTCTAGCTTAGCTTCAAAATAGCTTGACTTTAGAAGAGATTATTTTGCTTAGAGGGAACATAGTTCCTTAACTGAGAGTCTCAGATCCAAAGTTGGTCAGAATCTCCATTCTGCTTCATTTCCTTTGTATTTATATGGCATGTTGTATATGTTTCTGTTTAAATAGACTGCTTATATATTTTACAAAAAGAATATTAGAATACACTAACATTATTAAGGGTTGTTATTGAAATGGGAATATGTTCATGATATAATAACATTAAAATATTTAAGGGACGTAAAGCTTTTAATTGATGATGTCTAAATTGAAATCATTGATGTCTAAAAAGAGATAAACTCTGTTTAATAAAATTAATGGGAAGTCTTTGGTTTAGACATAGCTTCTAGAGTAGTCCTTAACAGTTAGAGCCCAAAGGCAGATACTCAGGTGTTAAAGTTCGTTTTGATTAATGCCAGTTTTATAAAGTTTAGAATTACCAAGGAGGTGCATTGGGAATATCTGTCAGGCCCTTTACAGAGAGGATTAGCTAAATGGGAAATCCATCTTTAAAGGGGGTCCCACCTACCAAAGTGCGGCCAACATATGAGGAGGTCAAAGGAAAAAGACTATAACTTTGTCTTCATTTCCTTTTTATTTTTTAGTTATTTAATTTTTGTTTATTCTTTGGTAATTTCATACATGCATACCATGTATTTAGATAATATATGCCCCCAATTCTCCCTTCAAAATTTTCCAGACCATTGTCTAGATCTCCCTCCTAACTTCACCA
Organism: Eospalax fontanierii; assembly: GCA_035773235.1. Lineage (NCBI taxonomy): Eukaryota > Metazoa > Chordata > Mammalia > Rodentia > Spalacidae > Eospalax > Eospalax fontanierii. Next base: position 10,438,495 of record CM069544.1, on the reverse strand, counting down.
CTTCCTCCTCCTCCTCCTCCTCCTCCTCCTCCTCCTCCTCCTCCTCCTCCTCCTCCTCCTCCTCCTCTTCTTCTTCCTCTTTCTCCTCCTCCCCCACCACACTGAGTCCGGTTCGTGTTACCCATATGTGTATGAGTGTAGAGCAATCCACTGGAGCATGGACATCTCCCAGAGGTCATACCACTGAAGAAAACTGACTCCTCCTCTAGTGGCCATCAATAGTCAATAGCTCTTCTGTTAGGAGCACCTATGAGATATCATCTTACCTCAGTCAGAATAGCTAAGATTAAGAACACAAATGACAAGTGCTGGTGGGCAGATAGGGAAAGGGAACCAATTCACTATTGGTGAGAATGCAAAATAGCACAGCCGCTATGGGAATCAGTGTGTGGGTTCCTCAGAAAGAAAGAAACAGATTTATCATATGATCCAGCTGTATCACTCTTGGGCATAAACCCAAAGTATTCTGTATCCTACTACAGAGATAGCTGGTCATCTATGTTCACTACGGCTCTATTCACAATAGCCAGAAAATCGAAACAACCTAGTTGTCCATAAACCAATGACCTGATAGTGAAAATGTGGTCCATATACACAAGGAAGCTTCATTCATGTGTAAATAAAAATGAAGTTATGAAACTTCCAGGTAAAAGGATGAAATTGGGAACAATTATACGAAGTGTGGTAACCCAGAGCCAGAAAGGCAAATGTAGCATGCTCTGTCCCACGTGGAAAGCTTTGAATCTTTAGAACTGGTGATTGGAATATATGTAGAAGTCATGAAACTAGCAAGAGGTCATTGGGAAGGGGAGAAGGAGCTTGAGGGAGGACGATAGGGTAGTAGAACACAGACGGTATTTGTGGGGAAAGGGGAATAATGTGGGGGGGTTATAAGGGAGAAGAATGCAACTTTACCACTGGCAAGGGGTCGAGGTGGTGGTAGCTAACACTCACGGTGCTTGAAAAAGTCCCAGGGAAACTGTTTTATAAACTGCATAAAAACTGATATTAATATAAATCTTAAGTGGGAGGCTAATGCTCCTCCCAGAAACCACAGATTATCCAACAAAAATCCCTGTGCCAGGTGTGATTTATCTCCCTTCAAGTTATTGGTTTGCAGGGGGTAGGCGAGATCTCCAATACAATACAGACTGTTGCCATTGCTCTTGGTTGCCTACTGGAACTTGATGATGTTGCTGAAGATACCACACACTTTGGTTTCAGGTCATGGGGAAATCAAGCTGGTACTGACTTGGAAGCTTCCTCCCTGATAGCTAGTCTTCAAAGCGACTTGAAGGTACTTTCAGATTACTGGGGAAGAAAAGCCATCACTTGTTTTTACTAGGAGAGTATCTCTATCATTCCAGCTGTCATGCTCTGCTGAAATCAGAATTTTTGGCCTCTGACATGGACTCAATACCAGCAACTTTCCAGAAGCCTCAAGGCCTTCCTCTAGAGAGCTCTGATGAATACACTCATGCTAAAATTCCAGGGCATCAAGTTGATAGAAAATGCCCTGAGAAATCAGGAGAGACTGCAGTCAGATCCTCAGACAAGCCAGTGTTAGCCAGCACAATAAGGATGGCTTATCTACTTTAACCAGGAAATGTAACCTGAAGTAACCAGATGTTAACCAGTTTGGTATTTTAACTAAAGTTGTTGTTTATTCTTTGTTCCTGCTAAGACTATCTTGTGAAAATCAAAGTAAAAGAAAAGTTTCTCTTTTGACAACTCTAATGTAGTTGTTACTAGGATATGATACCTATGGATTATTTTGTTCCTCCTCTTCTTCCTCCTCCCATTTTTTCACTCTTTCTGACAGGTTTTAAAATGATTTAGATCATTTTGTCTATTCTTATTTAAAACAAGGCACCATAAGAAGAAAAGGAATTTGTAAATACATATTCCAAAATATCTCTTCGAAACTCACCAGAATAGTTGAATTGCAAACAGTTTTCATAGAGGAACAGATGGAGGGTGCATGACTCCTTCTGAGATGGACAAGAAAGAAAAGAACAAAAGGAACAAGGCCCAGCCCTTTCACTGGACCTGCGTCAGGGTCAGAGGATAATCCAGTTATGTATGCACCCTCCAGAACAACTGTCTAAATCAGTTGTCTTCAACTAGAAAGGGCACAATTTTCCTTCAGATGTGGGGTCACAAAGGGCATAGCTTGGCTTTCAGGTCTAAACTAGTTATAGTGTTTTCTAGAAAGTTTCATGCTACAAATGTCTTGTCATCCTCCAGGGACATTCATTTGAAATGATGATAAGGAGATAGTAATGAGAGAAAAAGCTCAGTGAGCAGCACTTTGCTCAAATGATTATTGATTCCTTTTAGGAGTAAAGCCAGTTTAATAGTACAGATGATCTAATCCAGCTGAGTTTGACAGCTCTGAGATTACATATTTTTCTTGGCAAAGGAAGCTCCAATCTTGTGTACAAGTTCAAAATTTCTTCCCACAATTCTATTGTAGACTCCACCATTCTCCCATCTACTGAGGAAAGCTAGAGCTTTAGTTAAAAAAAATCACACAAATAGGTTCAGATTACCCATAGCCTCCAACTGTCAAGCACCTGATCCCTTCCTTCACCCCAAATGTACTTCATTGCCACTGTATCACTGCTGAGGTAGCTAGATCTTAAGAATAAAGGAACTTTTGACAATTGTTCATATTCTGTTCTTCATTCAGAAAATGAATGTATAACTAGAAAGTTTGTTCACCAAGCATCATTAAATAGTCAGTCTGATATTCCAAAGAAAACCTTATATGAATAGAACACAGATTTTTATAAGTTTACTCAAAATTTTAATGTGAACACATTATGAAATAGCAGATATTCAGCATGTATGTTATATATTTGTGTTATGTGCTCTTTAATATTATAATATATAATGATGCATACAGTTTATACAATTATTCATTGCTTGACAGTGGGAATATGTTATAACGAATATATCACTAGATGATTCCATCATTCAAACATCAACTTGTTATAACTTGCAATACACGTTTTCTACACTATGTGTAGAATAAGGACCACATGCTCATGGTTCTTAAGACTATAATGAAAGGAAATACAAGATTAAATCAAATATAAGCAAAATGTATTGGCATCAAGAGATCGAGCAAATACCACATATAAAGGCATACTGTTTTCAAGTCAATTTATAAAAGTGGGAGTACACTGATAAAATAGCAATGAAATGTATGGCATAGTAAGTGCATAAGCTAGTAATAGAATCATCATTACCACACAACAAACACCATTTATAACTCTGTGTGTTGTGCTTTTTTATGATGGTCATTGCAATAGCATTATTTATAAATATCACCACAAATATAAAATCATGGTATTCTCAGAATACATTATTTAAAGAGCTTTAATAGAATTTCATATAATATATTTGAATCATATTTATTTATCTGCAAACTTGGGGAAAATAAGCAATACTCTATGGAATGAAAATGGGTCAAAGGAGAAATAAAAACTAAATATAAAAATTTCTACAGTGAATGAAAATGAAAATATAATATGCAAAAATCTATGGGACATAATGGAAATGACTTTAAGAGGAGCTTAGAGTATTAGTGACTATGTCACATATTGGAGACAGTTCATATGAATTGCTTGATGATATACTTGAAGGCCTTGGAAAACCAAGAATAAACTGCACTCAAAAAAGTAACATTTTGGGAGGTATCACTATTCATACTGTGGAGCTGTTACAATAAAAACAACCAGGGACTGTCATAAAACTAACAGATGGATCAAGGGAAGAGAATGGAGGACCCAGATTTAACTCTACACATTTACAGTCACCTCATTTTTGATAGAAGAGCCAAAAGCACCCAGTGGAGAAAAGGCATCTTCAATAAATGATGCCGATCAAACTGGATATCTACATGGAGAAGACTGAAACCGGATCTCAACCTCTCACCCTGCACAAAACTCAGCACCAAATAGATCAAGGACCTCAGCATAAGACCTGATATCTTAAATCTAATAGAGGAGAAAGTAAGGAACACACTAGAACCTAGAAGCACAGGAAAGCATTTTCTCAAAAGGACCCCAATAGGATAGGCATTGAGACTAGCAATTCAAATATGATAAGACATCATAAAACTAATAAAGCATCTATACTGCAAAAAGTGGCATCATTTAAGTGAAAAGGCAGCCTATAGAGTGGGAAAAATCTTTACCTGTTATACTTCTAACAGATGATTAGTATTTAGAATATACAAAGAATTAAAAAAACTAATTAAAAAACTAACTCATTAAAAATTAGGCAAAGGAACTAAACAGAAACAACTCAAAAGATAAACCTAAATGGCTGAGATTCATATATACATATATATATATATATTGAATATATATATTCTGTATATATATTTAATTTTCAACATCTTTAATCGTAAAGGAAATGCAAATTAAAGCTATTCTGAAATCTCATTTTACCCCAGACAGTGTGGCTACATTCATAAAATAAATGACAAATGTTGGCTAGGATTTCTGATTGGACTTCTGGTTCACTTCAGAAGGTTGATCCCATTTTTGACACTGGTGTCAGTCCTAGGAGCCCATGGCTAGACAGGCCATAATGGAGAACAGACTATTCTCCTAAATGGATGTAGTAACTAACTCCTTGTGACTTATTGTTGTACCCATAGATTAATGCATCTCTTTTACCAGAGAAGCTTCTTCTTGAAGCAGATGACAATTACCAAAGACCTTCAACTGGTCAACCTGCAGAGTTCGCAGAGTAGGAGGTGGAAAGTTAAGAACCACAGGTGGCAGGCAGATGGCTACAAAGTAACAATGTTTTCCAGAAAGCAGGGCAGTTACTTATATGAACTTATAGTAATTGTTACAGCATACAGAAAACCTATATAAGTTCAAGCCAGACAAAACTCTACCATAGAGGAGTGGGAAGGAGGGCAAGAAGCTCTGACCCTACCTAAAGAACTGCTGGCAACTGGTAGCTGCTGAGACAGGGAGAGTTAGTTTCCTTTAAGAGTCTGATGTTACGTAGGTTGACCAGACTCCAGGGGATAGACCTACACACCAAAAACCATGTAGGGACACAAAGTAAATTTTATAGGCCTTAAAAATAATAGAGGGCAGGAAATCAGGCAAGGAGTAGTAAGAAGGCACAGGGAGAGGAATGGATTGGAATATGATCAAAACACATTGTAAAAATTCCAAAAAAAAAAAATTAAAGAAGTTACATGGAAACCTACTACTATAAAAGCTTCTTAAAATATATACTTATATCAATGGAATTAGCCTATAACAAGCGTACAAGGCCCCTACTAGACACCACTAGTTGGAAAATAAAAAGCCCAGAGCCAGGAATGGACTCCCTCATTTGGAGTGGTGACTATGAAGGACCCATAGACGTCAAACAGTACTGGCTATTGCCATGGTTCTTAGTTGCCCCCCAGGACTAGACAGTAAGACCCTATGCTGAAGACATTACATATAAAAACAAACATGGAGAAATCAATTTGCTATTGATCTCGAAGTTTCATCTCTACCTCCTAGCTTTCACAGTACTGGAGGTGCTATGGATGCTACTGGAAGAAAAACAATCATTAACTTACCCAGCTGTGAATTGTCAAGCTATAATAACAACTGACCTGGCAAGACTGGCTCATTAGTACACTAGTGGCACAGATGTTATAGGAGCAAGCAACCGCTTTCTGATTGTATTCAAGGCCCATTTCACAAGATGAAACCCATACCTAGAACTGTAAACAGAGTTAAGAGCCTGTGGCTAGTTAGGTCATAGGCTGTAATGAAATTCCTATTAATAATATTCTGTCAGTTGGGCATAATGTTAACCAATTCCTAATGACTTATTGTTATAGCCACAGATTAATGCATTTCTCAACTCTCACAGAGGAGCTTCTTTTTATAGAAGGTGGATATTAACGCAAAAACATAAATCTGGTCAACATGTAGAAAATAAGAGACTGATGAATGTTAGCCCCTAATTGGGACACTTGCATCAGATTCTTTCCTACCAAGGCTCATAAATCATTACAAAAGAGGGGACAGAAAGATTATAAAAACCAAAGATTGTTAGTGACTACAATGAAACCATGTTTTCTAGACACAATAGGGAAATTACACATGTGAATCCACACTGCTTGTGAAAGCATGCCCAAGATCCAAGCAAGCCCAAGCCAGAAAAATCCCATCATGGATGTGGAAGGTCGGCAAGAAGCTCCAACTCTAGTTGAGTAATTATTTGCAACTGATAGCTGTGGGAGAGGGAGAGTCAGTGTCCTTTAAGGGTATGATGTCAGGTAGGTTGTTCAGGCTCCAGGCAATGTACTCACACCCAAAAGCATTTGGGGAACACAAATTAGACACTCAATTGGTCTTAAAATTATAAAGGACATGAGGTGTAGAGGACAGGGAGGTGGGGTGGATTTAAGAGCAGAAAGTGAAGGGGGTTTGAACATGATAAAAATATACTATATGAAATTCTCAATGAATCAAAAAATATTATTTAAAAAAAAAGAAAGAAGGAAATGGATTTTCCAATGGTTGAGTTCAATAGCCCATAGCCTAAAGGACCTCATTTGTCATTCAGAATATTATTTCTCTAGGTTAGAAAGTCTCGACCTTGGAGGTATTGATTTTTATGGGGTTGTTAATTCCTTGTTATGGGAGGCCTGTGGACTGCAGAATACTGAATGCTGTCCCTGCTTTACATTTAGGTGTCAGCATCATCCAGGTTGAGAAGCACTCTACCATAGTCAAGCAATCTAACTCTTTCCTCTGTGTAGAATTTCACCTAACTGATATAGTCAAAACCTACCCCAGCCAGGTATGCTCTAAATGAGAGGAGGTCCCCAGAAAGCAGCATCTTACAGCAAAATAATCACAGTGTCAAGAAACTGGAGTTGAGATTAAAAGGTCTATTTTCAAGCCAAGCTCCATTACTCTATGGTCATGTAACACATGACTTCTTTGAGGATCAGATGTTTCTATCCAGAAAGGGCTGAGATTTTAAAGAGTGCGGGTTTGGAGACTCATAGACCTGGGTTGAATCAGGTTCTTTCTGTCTCATGATTTCAGATCTGTTTCTTTACATCTCTAGGCTTCTTTATCTTCATTGCTGTACCTTAGATGCTGACCTGTGCCACTGGCTCTCTCCTTCCCCATTCTATTATTGCCTATCAATGATACCTGCCATGGGTCTTGGGGAACTTTATACCCATTCTGCTTAGCTAAAGACCTTCTGGTGGTTGAATGTAAATGCTCCAGAGGCTCCAAGTATTTGGACCATTTTGTCCCCAGTGGGTGGTACTGCTTTGGTAAGTCTAAGAAGGTGTGTCCATGCTAGAGGAAGTATGTCACTGGGGCAGGGCTTAGAGAGTTCTTAAACCTTGACAGATCTCCAGTTGACCTCTGCTTCCTGTGCCTGTTTGAAGATGTGTGTACTCTTTCTGTTCCTGCTCCTCCTATCTGCCATGCCATCCAGCCATGAGGGACTCTGATTCCTCTGGAAATATATTTCAAACTCGACCTTCTATAAGTTCCTTTGGTCCTGGTGTTTTATCAGAAAAGTAACTAATGCAGACCTCTTATTTATATTATAGGAGGATTTATTAGATTAGCATACATGATATAGTCTAGGTAGTTTAACATCTGTCCTACACTAGATAAGCTGAGAGTCCAGGAGTTGCTGAGTCCATGATGCTGGATGTCTCAGGAGTTCTAGTCTGGTGCTGATGGCCTGAGGGATTTATGGAGAGTTGTTGGTCTTATTTCTACTTTGGAAGCCCAAAGAAGCTGGTTTACTAGCAATGAAAGAATGCCACAGCAATAAGATGGATGGACTTGCCAGCAAGAATGAAGGCAAGTAGACAAAAAACAAATTTCCTTCTTCTATGTCCTTTTATCTGGGGTGCCACCAGAAGGGACCACCCACTTTTAAGGTGGATCTTGTTTCAAAGGATCAGATCAAGAAAACCTTTTTCAGGCTTGCCCAGAGTCTTTCATTTTAGTTGATTCAAGATCCAGTCAAGGTGACAACCCAGATTAACCATCACACATGTCTTGCTTTATTATTATCTGCGACAGGGTCTCTCAGTGGGCCTGGAGCGAGGCTGGAGACTAGCCAGTCCCAGTGACCTTCCTCTCTCTACTCCTCTCAGTGCTAGGGATATAGGAGCATGTACATCTACACTTAGCTTTTTGCTTGCATGCTAGAGATTTGAAGTCAGATTCTCATTCTTGTACAGCAAGAAGTCTTAGCTGCTAAGCTAAGAGATGTTCACTTAGCCTCAAATACCTTTATTTTTAAAACATAGAAGATAATACTTAATTAGGCTCTTATTAGAAATAAGAACTTGGAGTTAAGACATGCACTCCTTCTAGTCTGTCATGTTTCTCTTGCATCTTAGGGGTTCTGTGTTCTACTAATTGAGCTAGCTGGACCTTATTCCTATTGTATTTTAATGTATGATCTGTAATCTAAATTATTGTTGATATTTGGTGTTGAAACAAAAACTCAAAATTCTTTCCATAATAAGCTAAAGAATCTTTATAAAAAGTTTAAGTCTATCCTAACCTCTCTGGAAGTCTAACCCTAACTAGCTTCTGGATTGTTTTGTCTTTACACTGACAATTTCTCTAGTAATATTGCATACATTTTCTAGCTCTTACCAGCTCAGTCAATAGCAGCCTGAGAATCCCATTATACAATATTCTGAATTGAGCTAAGTAATCTCATCATCCTATATTCTTCCTGTTCTGTTTATTTCAGCTTGAATGTCCATTGGGCATAATGATGTTCTCCACAGCAGCAAATCTATTTTCAATGGACTGAACCACTCTGGATCCTTCAGCTACTTCAAAGCACATCATCTTTTCAAACACACTGAGCTACCATTGCACATCTTTAGAAAAAAAATGTTTAGAATGCCTGGTAAACAGCACTGTGATTTCCTCCATAATCACACCATTAGACTTCATTTTCTGCAAATACATACTCTTGTAGCAAATGATTTGTGTCATATTTTAGCTTGAGTCAGCATCAAGGTATGTGTGACTCAAAAATGAATAAACTGCTTTTCTCAATTATGTTCTGACTTTGTTATATGCCTTTTGAAATTGGTGTCATCACTGAGTCTCCCCTTGTATTTCTCAATTAGTCAAAATGTGTACTTCATTGAATCATTTGAAAACAAATCAACATAAGCAAAGGCAAAAGTTACTGTTTTCACAAGTTCCAAAAGTATTCTGTCAGAGGAAACTTTTCTTAACCCTATTTATAATCATGGAAAAACCTACAAAACCATTCATATGGAAAATTTGTCATCAAATTTTCATTCTAAATATTTTCTATTTAGAGACAGAGGCAAGAAATGAAATGTTTTTTTAAGCCAACTTCCTACAATGGACGTTATATGGATAATCAAATTTATCATGATATTTAATCCTAACTATCCCCATAACACCATTATCTCTCTTTTACAGAAGAGGAATCTCTGGTTAGCAAGACTTAAATTCTCTCAAGGTCATTGCTCTAGGCATATGTATATATAACAAACAGTTTCAGAACTTATGGATCACAGCAACCTTTCTCTTCTCATGGTTATGTATGTTGTCTGGCTGGGATATTTTTCTGCTGGCTTCCTGGGTTCCTTCATGAAGGTGATGGCACAGGAAGATGGACTCTGGGAGCAGTGTTCAGCTGCTCTTTCTTCCCATATAGTCTTTCAACCTGCAGGAAGCACTTCAACTTGGTTCCTTGCAGGTTAATGTCAGTATAACCCCAAGTATATAAAGTTTTATCATATCTAGGAGCCACATGTTCTATTAGCCTAAGCAAAATTTAATGTCAAATGGGGAGATCTACAAGTTTGAGGATTCTGGGAGTTATGACTCATTGGGGGACCATTCGATCTACAAGATACCACAACTGTACCCGTACTAGAAGATTCTGGAGCCCTTTCCAGAATCATGGAACTATGAATGTGACTTTGTAATATGCTGATATTGTGTCAATGAATAATATTTTTGGAATACACCTTCACTTTGGTGATTATCATGTGACCATGACTTTTTAAATGTTTTAATATTTTTGTTTTTTTAGACAGAGTCTCACTGTGTAGATCAGACTGGCCTCAAACTCAAAGATATTTGCCTGCCTTTACCTTCAAGTACCTAGATTAAAGGTGTGAGCCTTTAATTGGGCTAGGCATCAGGTGATCATGCTGAAAGAATGAATTTAGGGGCTGGAGCAATGGCTCAGCAGTTAAGAGCACTGGCTGCTCTTGCAAAGGACCAGGGTTCCATTCCCAGGACCCACATGACAACTAACAATTGCCTGTAACTCCAATTTCAGGGAATCCAATGCCCTCTTATGACCGACATAAGAATTGCACAACATGGGTGCATTACATATATATATATATATATATATATATACATATATATGTGTATATATATATATATGTATGTATATGTACTACTCTCACACACACAAAATAAAAAGCAAATATTGTTAAAAAGAATGGATGTATAATTTGATTGTTTTTGTTCTCAACAAAACATGGATCTGTCATGAGGAATACCTCTAGCCAAAACAGTCAAGTTCTGAGAACCTTCTGGTAATGCTAGTTCTTTGGGGGAGTCCTGAGTCTGTATCCTAAGGCAGACACATATTAATGTGTTCTAAATAGCTCAGTGGCTAAGCCAGGGCTTGTTTGTATTGAATCAGCTTCTCATATGTTTCTTGCCAGATTTTGTTCCTTTTGAAATCGATAAACACAGAATATATCACCTTTTTAAAGTCTCATCATGCCTTTCTTAGGTAGTTGGGAAGTCAGCAGTTACTCAGTCCTTCCATTTTCCCTCTTTGACCCAAACTGTCATTAATGGCACGCAGCAAAAGACCAAAGTGGAATATTTGGAGTCTACTCCTAGGACCTTATTACCTGTGAAACTCTGTCTTTACCTCGGTTTCCTAAGCTATAAAATGAAGATGCCAAACTCAATGCTTGTAAGAAGAGAATCAAATCCCAAAACCTTCATTATTTAGTAATATTCAAAACATACAAAACTAAACAAAGTTCAAGTCCAGAGACATGTTGATCAGCTCTGGTCATATGTAGCCATGATCATCTTGGTCACCAAAGTAGTCTCTCACCAAACATGTTTGCAGGGTTGGAGAGATGACCCAGCAGTTTAGAGCACCAGCTGCTCTTCCAGAGGACTGGAGTTCCCAGTACCCACATGGATGCTCACAACCATTCTCAACTCCAATTTCAGGGGTTCTACACCATCTTCTGGCCTCTATGAGCACTGCACGTATGTGGTGCCCTTACATATATGCAGGCAGAAGACTCACACAGAAAATAAAAATAAATAAATCAACAAACCAAATATCATGTTTGCTTTGTGGTAGAACTTGGATCTGGAATGTCCTTCAAAGTTCCTTGTGTTAAAGGTCCCCAGCCTACAGCATTGTTAAAATGCAGTGCATTTGTTAACAGGTCTATGGGAGTGTCTTCTGGTCAATGGAGGTGGGCCCTTGAAGGGAATCACTGGACTCTTTTTATCTCTTTTGCTCTCTGACCATGAGGTAAGAAGCTGTGTTTTACTAGACACTTTTACCAGGCTGTGTTGCTTTGCTACAACCTTAAAAGCAACAGGGTCAACCTAACATAAGCTAGAAACCTCTGAAATTATAAATCAAAATAAAACTTTTCTTCCTATAAGTTTATTATCTCAAGAACTTTTTATTGTAATGAAAGACTGACTAACACTCTGCCTTGGGTTTAATTTAGAAAATTTTGTGCATATTATTAATATCTTCATATATGATTATTGCAAAACCTGATTGAAAGTACATATAATGTGTACACTATATCAGAGTAGTAAATATTTCTGTGAAGGGTGCAGAGGGGAGGAATAAAGTGAGGGAAACTTCAAGATATATATGTATATAACCAATAGCCATAAATATTTTAACATGTATTAAATATGAATGCCATATTAGCAACAGCTGTCACTTTTTTTGTCATTGTTCTATTTGTTTGAAGTAATTCACCTGCAAGATAAAATAGCTCTTCAAAGAAGTAACGTTAGGCGATAATAAAACCAACAATGATAAGAAAGATGAGAATCTAGAGGTCATAAGATCAGACACCACTCAATAATTTTAATCACAGAATAAAATTAATGGATATAACTTAAGATATAACTTTCCTGTACGTTTTATCATGGTAATGGCACTGTTGTTAATGTGGTGCAGGCTTGAAAGATGCAAGAGTGAGTAGGGAGAGTCATCAGTTCTTCCTCAGCAATTTCAGATAGCTGTTGAGGCCAGACAGGGTATGGCAGGAGAGTCCCTGCATAAAGAAGTCCCTGACAGGCCAAGGAGCCCTGGGAGGTCACTGTGTGAAGCTATGAAGATGAAACCTTGTTGGAAATGGAGATGCCAATATGTTGGAGATGCCAAAGGCAAGAGACATCTGCCAAAGCGAGCTTTAAACAGGGAGTGGAATCAAGAGAGTGATGAATGCTGTAGGCAGCAAAGCTGGAGGGCTGAGCCATCTCCGCCCTTTGGAACTGAAGTCGGACGGGGAGCTACCAGATTTAGTGTTCGCCCTCCTGGATTCTGGTCTTGTTTTGGTTCTATATTTGTCCACCACACCCCCCATTCCTACCTTATGGCATAGGAATCTGTATTCTGTGCCATTTTATGTAGGAAGCATGTAATTTGCTTTTTGATTTTACAGCGGATTTTACAGTTAAGAGGTTGCTTTGGAAGAGACTTTGGACTCTGGACTTCTAGATAGTGTCCAAACTGTTTACGATGATGGGGACTTTGGAAGTTGGACTAAAATACATTTTGTGTTATAAATGGTCAGGACCATATATGGGAGCCAGGAAGGGAAATGTGGTGGTTTGAATGAAAATATCTCCCGCAGGCTCCAATGATACTATGTACAGAAGTTATAGAGGTGCATCCTCGGTGAAGGAAGCTGGTCACTGGATTTGGCTGTGAAAGTACATGGACTCGCCCCTCTTCTAGTCTGACTTTCTTTCCTTTCTGGGCCAATTTGAAGAAGTGAGCTCTTGGGCTTCTGCTCAAGCCACCAATGCGGCTAATTCCTCCCCACCATGATGGACTCTCTTCCCTCTGTATTCAAACATATTCTTCCTTCCATATGTTGCATTGGTTATGGTTTTTTAATCACAGCAATAGGAAAGTAACTGATCCAACCTATTTGTAGATTGAATCTTTATAGTTTAAAAGAATATCAAATAGAAGGACACCTTTGAGTTCATATGAGAACAGCACGTAGGGTGGAAGAAATATATAATATTAAGCATTATATAATTAATACTGCATGCAAAGTACTAGCAAATACCTCATTAATTTTCCAAACAATTAGTACATTGACTCTACTGGAATGTATAATGATTGGTACTATTTTGTCGATAATGAAATTATCAGAGTAACTAAGAAAACAAATTCAATCACAATAGTTGGAAAATAGAATTTGAGAATATCAATTTTTGCATTCTGGTTCTAAACAGTAATCATAACACTAAGATCCACAGATGGGTGCTTCTACTAAGAGACTCTCTAACAGTTCCTTCATGTGTCCACTGATGCATCCTTGGACACATTTGTTTATTCATTCAAGGAATACTCGGTAATCATCCACTATGTGCCAATTTCACATTAGGAACTGAATAACAAGTCCAGAGTAGATTTTTACTTTGAGCTCAAGTTTGAAATAGGAGAAGTTAGAATACTAAGAAAAATATCCCCTCCATGATTCAGGGATATCACAGAAGAGGGAAAAAGAAGGAATGTAAGAATCCAGTTTGGGGAAATGTCTTCTGGACATGACACAGCTGCTGTACTCAGAAACTTACTGTGGCCATGATTATTTGCATAAGATTTGCACAACACTGGGCCCATCAACTTTCATCATGGGTGAGGGAGAGGTCCACAAAGCACTACCTCTCCCAGAGGCACTGTAATGGCTAATCCTAGGTGTCAACTTGACTGGATCTGGGATTAACTGAAATGAGAGAGATCTTGATCATTTCATTTGAAGGTGGAAGACCCGCCCTAAATGTGGGTGCTACCTTCAGATGGCAGCTTGTATAAGGGGCCATGGCAGGAGGGAGCTCCTCAGTCCTCCCCTTTGTTGTGAGCCTTCTCTTTCACTGATGGGTTCATGTTGCTGCTGCGACCAGCTTCTTCAGATTCCAGTGTAGACTGAAGACTATCAGATCTCCTGGAATCTATCAGGCCAGATGAGACTGTTGAGACACCCAGCCTCGTTGGCTGAGCAACTACCAGATTCTCAACCTCTGCAGTGTGGTACAACCATAGTCCCAGACTACTGGGACTCTGTCCTGTATATCCTGTCAGCTAATCAAATCATATATATATATATTTTTTTTTCATTCATTCTACAGATTCTGTTTCTTTAGAGAACCCAGACTATTACAGGCACTTTGGGCAATTAAGCCTTATTGGGGAAGAAGTGCCCTCGGTAGTCACAGATATGTTACCCTTGCTCATGAGTAACTTCCCATGGACACAGCAGCAGGTAACTCTAATTAAACTCAGTGAGTCACACATTATAAGGAGAAATGGAAGTGAGATGGGGCCTCACTGAGAAGAGTGCCAGTGGGAGATGCAGGAGGATGGAGGAGGAGAATGGGGTGCAAATGAATAAACTTCACTATGTAAATATGTGCCATGCAGTGAGCTCCAGGGCTGCAGCTTCTCTGGGTCATCATCCGTACTAAGGTGGGTTCTTTGGTGATGCTGCCACTGCTGAGTTCGGTTCATGCTCCTGTTAAGTAACTATTCACCTATACTCCTAAAAGTAAACCCAATAAATTCACTGGTTTGGCAAGTTAAAAAAAAATGAATGAAATTTTCAAACAATAGAAACATGGAAAAAAAAGTAATATATAACTCCAGGCAATGAAAAGCAACAAGGAGAGAAAAGGGAAATGAAATGAAATACATACCCTAACACACACACACACACACACACACACACACACACACACACACACACATCAGCTTTCACTTTGCAAAGGGAGAACCATGGGAAGTACCTGTAGCCCTTGGCATTGGATTTTCATTGTTTTTCTTCACTACTCCCTACTTTCTACCCTTGAACCATACCCTGGCACAGAAACAACTATATGAGCTTATAAGGAGCATTGGAAGCCACAGAGAAAGCCAAATGGGAGACTGAATACATTATCCAGGCAACTTAGGTAGAAATATTTCCTGCTGGGGCCTGGATATTTGGCTAAAGTACTTAGTTTGACGAATGACTGTGATAATTATTCCAGCCTTGATTTTGCTTTGGAAATTTTCTGTTGTTGAGGTAAGGACATGCATGTCAGTTCTCTTAGGACTTGAGTTCGGTATAGGACTGTGAGTGCATTTCTGACGTTCACCTATATCACACCCAGTCCTCCTAAATTACAGAGAACATTGTAGAAAAGGGACAGAATGATTGTTAGAACCAGAGGTGATAGATAAATACAAGGAACTGTGTTATCAGGACACAACAGGGCAGTTAACACATATGAACCCACAGCACATGATACATCATGCACAAGACCGGTGTAAGCTCAAGCCAGACAGAAAAATTCCATCAAGGATCAGGGAAATGGACAAGAAGCCCAGGACTAGCTCAGGATCTATCAGCAATTGATCGCTGCTGGGAGAAGGAGAATCGGTTTTCTTTAAGGGTGTGATGCCTGCTAGGTTGACCAGACACCAAGGGATTGATCTACACCCAAGAGCATTTGGAGACACAAGTTAGACTCAATAGTTCTCAATAAAAAAGAAAAATAATAAAGTATGTGAAGTAAGGGTTAGTACAGTGGGGTTTGGAGATGGGGTGAGGGACCTGAATATGTCAAAAGATACTGTGTAAAACTCTCAAAGAATCAATTAAAATATTTGAATGTTTTATAGTCATTTATGGTGGCTCCCATTTGTCTTCCCAGACTTGGGAACTGACATAGGAGGATGGCCATGACCTCAAAGTAAGTTTGATGCCAGCCTATGCTACAGCCTTGTCCTAAAAATGTTAGTCCGCCTACGCTACAGCCGTGTCCTAAAAATGTTAGTTTTAAAACAGAACAATGCTAATTGTTCTAAGAACAAATATATAATGGACTCACTCGATAGTTTCAATTAAAATCAGAAAAACTTTAATTAAAAGTTTTAGAAGGAAAAGAAACCAATAACAAATGTAATAAATCAGAAACTGTTCCATACATGTGAGATATTAATTCAGTTATATGAGTAATAATTTAAAATACAAATTTCATAAATTCAGGAATAAAAAGAAATGTTCAGAATGGATAACAAAGAACAGGACTTAACTATATGTTTTCTCTGAGAAAGTCACTTCATAAATGAAACAATTTAAAAATGAAGAGAAAGAGAAAAATATACTGTATAAACATCAACCACAACAACCAAAACTAAACCTTATATAAGCATATCTATTCATTTAAGACATAGAAGGCTTTAGAACAAGAAAATGAATCAGTGATAAAGGCATTATATAATGACAAGGGCTCATTCTTCAAGACAATGTAACAATCTGATACATGCATGCATTTAATCTTAGGCATAGAAACTGATGAGACAAAAGCTTATAAAACTGAAAGGAAAAAGAATAGACAAATCCACTCACTGGGTACACCCATACTCTATATCAGTGACTGGTAGATCAGACAGACAGAACATGAGTGAGAATGTATGTGGCCTGATCAGCACTGCCAACCAACATGATCTAATAGATAGTTATATAAGACTCCCCATGCCATAGCAACAGAATGCACATTCTTTTCAAATTCATATGGAAAATTTACGGGCCTAAACATATTCTGGCTGTAAAATACATGTAAAATAGAAAAGAACAGAAGTCCTACAAAGTGCACGAACAGAGAACAGTGAGAAGCAAAAAATAGTTGCAAAACTCCAGGGGTGTATATAGTAACCAATATATTTCTAAGTAACATATTAGTTGAATAAAATACTTTGAGGAAAATTAGGAAGTGCTTTGACCCAACTAAAATAAAAATATAATATTAAGTTCATAAAAATGTAAGGTAGTACTCATAACATGTATATTATTAAACATATATAGCATATATATGAAAACAAACAGTAATCCAATGTCCCACTTTGCAAAACTAAAGGCAAAAAAAAAAAACCAATTTAAACATGATGCAGACAAAACTAAAGAAATAATACAAATTATAGCAGAAACCAAAGAAAATGGCAAAAGCAAAGTAGCAAAAAACTCAATGAAACTAAAGTTGGTGTTTTAAAATGATTAACAAAAATAATGTAATTTTAGTCAAGAGTCATATTCTCTCTCATCTGTGGATCTTAGCTCCAAATCCTGGAATGTGAATATACATCCTGATGTAACCCATGGGATCCTGGAAAATGTAAAGGAATCGTGGGGATAAAGGGGAAGAAGGAGCTGGAGAGAGGAGCATAGTAGGAGACAGTGTTATTAGGGGGATGAGGAAAGGGGGAGGAACTTTAATGAGGGAGTAAAACGAAGGGTTACATAGGGGAGTGAGAGGAGAGAGAAACACGGCTTAGATGATATGAAAAAAAACAGAGGGAAATGCATTGATTCAACGTCCTACTGAAAAATACACATACAATAAATATGGGAGTGCATATGTATAGTTTGAAGGCCACATAACAGAAGACATAGTGCCAGGGAGGAGAAACCTCCCTTTGAGTTGTTGGTCAAGTTAGTCCAAGAGAGTCCCAAAATAACACAGGCTAATGGCCATAGCCCTTGATTGCCTCCCAGGACTTGAAGGTAAGACCCTATTGTGGAAAACATGCCACACTATAGACATAGGACTTGGAGAAATAGAGCTGGAGGTGACCTACAAGTCTCCTCCCTGAAGACTAGCTTTCATGGTATCAAAAGATACTATACCTGCAGCCAAGGGAGAAAACCAATCAGTGGTCCTACTCAGCTGTAAAGCCTAATACACAACAATAATTGTCCCAGCAAACTATTGCCATTGGTGCAGTAGTGGCACTTTTATCTTGGTGGTAATCAATTGCTGTCTAATTGGAATTAAGGCTTGCTCAATGGGAGGGAACTCATCTGTGGTACTGTAAACAGAGCTAAATACCACATGACTGGAGAGCTCATAGATCCTAGAGAAAAACTCACTTTTGTCACATCCTAGACCAACATAATTTCTTTCTTTACTCTTTTTAGAAATATTTTACTATTTTTATTTTTTAAGTATATGAATGTATTGCCTGCATGTATATAAGCACGCAGATATTGTGCAGTGCTCATGGAGGTCAGAAGAGGGCTCTGGAACTGGAATTGAAATGGAGAAAAGGTTTATCATTACTGATCCCATATTCATTAAAAGACTAGTAAAGAGGTACTATGAACTTTCTGCCCACAAATATGATAACTTATATGAAGTAAACCAGTTCTTTGGAGACCCATACTAGCAAAAATTTCACAAGGAGATATAGCTAATCTGAATACACTTTTAATGAAATAAACTACTGATGAAATAGAATCAGTTATTAGTCACCTTCCTGGAAAAAAAAAAAGTATTTGGCTTGGATGGTATCACTGGAGAATTCTGCTGACCATTTCAGGAAGAAATTAAATCAATTGTCCAAAATCTATTCCAGAAAATAAAAACAAAGCCAATGATTTCTAAGTGTTTTCTTTTTTCCATAGACCTCCCCAACAATCTTAAAATACTTCATTTTTCCCTCTGGATTCTTTTGTTGATGGTGGTGATAGTGATAGTTTAACCTTCAAATAATCCTTTTAAATATTTTAATAAGACAATGTCTCATATCTTTGTGTATGATTTTCTGCTTGTTTTTGTTTTGAAACAGAATTTCCCTATAGCATCAGCTAGCTGAGAACTCCCTATGTAGATGAGGGGGGGACTCAACCTCATAGAGTTTCTTCTCTCTCTCTCTCTCTCTCTCTCTCTCCTTGTTCTTGCTCTTTCACAATCAAAGCTAGCTTTTATCATGCCCATTAATATTTAATGTTAAAATTAGAAAAAGAATTGTATGACATTAGTAAAGCACAGGCACACTTATTTGTATTTGTTCCTTATTATCTATCCGAAGAACTATTGGGCTTTTTAACAAAATAAAGAGAAACCACTTTTGATTTCCCAGTGATAACTTGTGAGATTGAATTATGGTGACCTGTCACTTCTCCTTTAAGATCCTGTCATGCTTAATTTTATTTCCCAACTTCACAGGGCCATTAGGTACCCAGACATTTGATTAAAGATTGCCCCATGTTTATCTGTGAGGGCATTTCTGAATGACAATAACATGCAAATATGTGAGACTGAGTGAAGCAGTAAGAAACTGACCCCTGGCTTCCATGTGCATGGCACAACATGTGTGCACTTACATGCAGGGAAAACACACATACATATAAAGCATCAGTCTATCAATCAATCATTAAATTATTTTTAAAAAAAGAAAATTGGTTCATGTAGACAGGTGTGTTAGAAACCTGGAATCCTAGTACTGGTATACTTAGTTATCTCTTTTTTGAACCATGTCCTTTAAATTTTATCTTCTTCAATTAGACCCCAGTGAATGAACTTGAACTGACAGACATCTGCGTATACTAACCTAACTCGATAGGTCTTAACATATATGATAGAATGTACAAAATGCAGTGGAGGGGCTATGAGTGGGTGCAGATGGGGGAGGGGGTATAAACATGATTAAGATGTTTTGTATGAGATACATAAAAATTCAATAAAAATATACAAAAATATGTTTCTCGGTCTGGTATGATCTATTTTAAAATATGTCCTGTCAAATATTTAAGGGAAGAAAAGTAATATTAACTAATGTATCACTAAGGTCGTGGCTAACATTGCTATAATAAAGATAAATTGACAAGAAAAGAGCACAACACATTTATGAATATAACTTTATGTGACATCATAGTCTTCAGAATTGATGGCTCACAGCCACAGAGAGAACTGCGCACTTCTGTCAAGTCTGATTTTAGCGGTGACTGTAAGAAATATGATTGCACAAAAAACTAGAGTATAACTTAACAAACTAGGAGTTGGATTCAAGAAGGCTTGGTTATCTTTTTTTTTTTCCTCTTTGTATAAGATTTGTTCCCTTTAGGTAGGGGCCAGAACTACTTTGGAATGAGGGTTGTTCCACCTACTCCATGAGTTAAGACCCAGGGATCATCTGTGAACATGCTTTGTTTTGAAGGGCAGGCAGGTCAGAGTGTCCCTCTTTGCTTCTGTAAGTTTCTCAGTTAACAGAGTAACATGTTTTAGGGAATGTGTTTGTGCCCCAATAGAATAAAAAGTGTTCAGCTGGCTCATGCAGAATTTAAAGGCTTTGCTCAACTGATACGGTTCAGAGAGTGCAGAGACCCTGGATCAAAGCAGGGTTAGCTTCATCAGATGAGGATAAAAGGAACAGTGCCCTTGTAGTCTTGGTTAGTTTGTGGTTCTCTTAATCTCTCACTGCAACAGTTTGCCATCGGAAGGACTGCACATTCTTCCAGGTTCTGTGCCTCTTGACTTGCTTATTTGTGCAAACACAGCATGGTAAATGTTAGAAAAATTTCACAAAATTCATTTGAGAATACTCCTTGTCAAAGTTCAGTGACACAAGAAAAGGACAGGAAAAACAGAAAAGTCATTTAAACATTAGATAAACAGTTCAGGCATTAAAAAGAAAAGACACATATTTAGATTCTGCTCTGCCTATTTTCCAGATTTAAAGAAACCTTATTTTCATTTTCTTTCAAACTATCGAGAGCTGACAATAATTTTGTTGATTACACTTTTGTAAACAGAATTGGAATACCGACATATTTCTCTTCACCCCTTGAGAATTTAGCAACTCTCAGTGATTAGCATTTTATGGCAATAGAATTGTTTCCATAATTTCAATATTAATGAGTTCTAGTTTAATGACTGGAACTATAGGCTAAATACCAAAGTTCTGAAGGTGATGTCATTTTTAGATACAGATAGAGTATCTTAAATAACTGAGGATGGTCCTTGGGAGATGGATTTAGTGAATGAGTGCTTTGTAGCCAATCAGGAGGACTTAGGTTCAAATCCCAAGAACCCATGTAAAAACTAAAGCTTAAAATAAAGTTAGACTTTGCTGTTACTTAGTTATTTCTGATGTTTCATGGAGGTCACTGTAGAGATAAAAAATACATTCAGGAGCTGGGGCTGATAAAGCTCAGTTTGCAGAGTGCTTGCCTAACATATAAGAAGCACCAGGTTCAATCTACAGTATCACATTAAAAACAGATATGGTGGTGCACACCTATAATCTCAGCACTCTGATAAGGGAGCAGGACATTCAGGGTTATCCTTGACTATGCAGTGAGTTCAAAACCAACCTGGGCTACATGACACCCTGTTTCAAAATAGAATGTTTCGTAGAATAACTAGTATGTATATTATCAGATTCTATCTCATTGTTTCTAATGGTTTGATATTTATCTCCAGTACATACTGGATTTGAAATTTAATTTTCTTCAATATCTAGCTAAGACTCTCCAATCTAATATTTGCAATTTTCTCTCATCCTTTGGCTTGGAACTATTGAAATTCAAACTGCCTTTTCCCTGAATCTTTGAAACTTGAGACTAGAGAATGATTTCAGAGAAACCACCATAGTGGCTTCATAGTTGCTGATACTGGAGGTTCACTGTGAATTTGTCTGTTTTCTGATGCTATAATGTAACAGCTGATACCAGATACGTCATAAAGAGAAGCTTAGTTAGCTCAGGGTTTGGGAGGTCAATGATGGGCAGCTCCATTGTCCCAGCTTTAGTCCTGTCACCTGGTGAACTGCATCAAAATAGCAGGAGCACCTATAGAAGAGATCACATGGTGTGACAAGAAGCCAGAGAGATTCAGAGGCTAGAATCAATGTTTTCAAAATGATCTGCTCTCCAAAGAGCTAGACAGTGTCCTGTAAGAACTCTATTCATCTGTTCCAAGGTTCCTCACTGCGAACCAAGCCAGCAGCATATGTGAGTGGGTGCACTCACTTCACATCCAAACCACACTGCTGGTAGACTTAACACAATATATAAATCAAGAAAATATGTCAGAAGGTCACCACTGTTGGCTCACTTCAAATAAAGATGCTTTGATTATGGTGTCTAGAAACTTCAACTGGCTGGCCTCTGAGTTTAAAAAATAAAACAGTTTATAGTTTATTCTGTTAACTCTGTTTTTCCTTATTGTCATGGAAATCCCTCTTATCAAATACAGACATGTGTCTCTTGATGATAGTGATACATTCTGAGAAACTTGTAGGTGGCTATGTGACTTCACTATTGTGTCACATCAAAGAGTGTACTAACACAAATTTAGGTGGCATAGCCTACTCCATACCTAGGATATATGACATAGCCTATTGCTCCTCATCTACAAACCTGTACAGTCTATTACTGTAGTGTCTTTAGAAGAAACTAAAACACAGTAAGGTGTTATAAAGATGCTAAGAAAACTGACTGAGAGATTGAGGCCAGCCTAGGCTACACAGCAAAATCCTCTCTCAAGTGGGGGCGGGGTGTGACAAAGAAAAAGCTGAGTCATGGGTGATAGATGCTGACTGATAGTTGATTAAAGTCTTACAACAGAATTGCAAAAGATTTATAAAAATTTCTATATTACCGCATTAGCTCGTTCAATGTTATACTAAATTTGTTACCAAGAAAAAATTTATAACTAATGTATATCTAAATGCAATGTATATCTAAACAAAAAAGGTACAATAAAATATATAAACGACCTGTAGGGCTGTAGAGATTGCTCATTAGCTAAGAACACTTGCTTTTTACCAGAGGATCCAGGTTCGATTTCCAGCCCCCACAAAGTGGCTAACAACCATCTGTAGCTCCAGTTCCAGGGAATCTGACACCCTCTTTTGGCCTCACTGGGGCACTGCATGCATGTGCTGCACCTACATGCTTTGACACACTCATGTACATAAAATAAAAATAAATGAAATAGTAAAGAAAAATATTTTTTAATATTTGATGTGGATTATATATGGGTGGGCATATGAAATCGTGTGTGCATGTGGTTAAAGGTCAATGGCAGATGTCTCATTTTATTGTTCTCCATCTTATGAGGGTCTCTCATTGAACCTAGCTCTTGCCAGTTTGGCTGGATTGGCTAGCCAGTGAGCCCCTCCTAGAATCAGTCCTCCTGTCTGCACTCCATGGCCAACTTTTCAGTTTGAGACTGAAACTTGGGTCAAAATGTTTGCACATCAAACACTTTACCCAGTGTGCCATGTCTTCAGACCAATATAAAAGTTTTTTAAAAATTTGTAAAGTAATTATCTGAGAGCTCATCCTGGAGAAAACAGAGTCTCCCTCCCTTACAATCTATTAATTCCCTGTAGTTCTTGACACAGGGCCCTGTTAATTTTCCCCCAGTCACAATCTTAAGGAGGCAATGAATGTGTGGTACTGTGAGCATAACCAAATCCCCATGGTTGGAGAGATCATAGATCCTAGAGAAGAGTCCACTACTGCCACTTTCCCAAGCCAATATAGTTTTTTAGTTATATCTAAATACATGTCCTCAGGTTCACAGACAAGTATCATTCTCACTGCCCATCAAAGAAGCTTCTTTTTGCAACAGATGGAGACCATGACAAAGTTCCACAATGGGAGGATACAAGGGAGTTCCAGGTGCCTGTGAGGGAACCTGTCTCAAAAATTGAGGCAGAAATTGAGAGGAGAAGAAGACATCAGTGTTAACCTCTGGCCTCTACACATGCATACTCATGAATCTGTGTGCGTGGAGAGAGAGAGAGAAAGAGAGAGAGAGAGAGAAAGAGAGAGAGATTGATTTCTCAATAAATTAACCTTAGTTTGTTATAACTTTTTAGATTGATAAACTTCATTTTTTCTTTTTGATTCATTAGGAGTCACAATGTCAAACACACACTTTATGTAAACTTTTCTTTTTTCATTTTTTTTTACTTAAAAAAACAAACATTTTTGTTAAAAACTGACACAAAAGCATACTCTCCAGACTATATGTGCACAGGGCTGAACAGGATTGCTACCTTCCACCTGCACTTTTGGGCCCACAGGAAGTTCTCCTGGACCAAAGGCATGCACCAACATGGATGGGAAAATTTCACAAGGTCCCACCTCTACATAAAGAGCTGCAGGCAATCAACGGTTGCTAAGACAGGGAGAATCATTTTTCTCCAGGTAGAAGCTACCTGATAGACTATCCAATGACAAGTGGTCACCACTAGAACAGTACACGGCTAAACAGACTCCTTAGATTGTTTTAAATGTAACAATAATATTTAAAGAAGAGGTCACTAACAGAGTGGAAAAGCATGGGAGCATCAGAGGAAGATACTGAGGGCAGAGGTAATATACATACAGGACTCATATGACATTCTCAAAAATAAACACATTAAAAAATGTAAAGATAAAAATAATATAACATTTAAGAAACATAAGTCTACTAGTCAGCACCTAATGTGTCATAATTTTGATCTTAATTAATGAAAATCATTTAGTCTTTTAGTCCTCATGTTTTCAAAGTTTTGAACTGACTTCCTGTGCTCTGCGCAAGCTTCTTATACACTTTTATCAGACATTTTCTTGGGGTTCTTTCATCTGTTTCTTCCCTTCCTCCTGCTTTTTCTTCAGCTCTAAATTCCTGTCTCCTGATTCCCCATCCCTTCAGGAGCCCCTTCTAGGTGCTCCTCCGTGTCATCTTCATCCACACTCGGCTGCAGTAGCTTTCCAGCTGAAGGATCATCCTGTTTTCTGAAGTCTCTTCATCTTGGCAAATCTTTAAAGTCGAGAACAAACCTCATCTTTGCTGGGCCTTTGAGTCTTCGTATCTGAAATCTCCTGTGTCATGCAAAACTTTTCATCACATATCTTTTTTTCTTTTAATTTGTCTTATTACTGAAACATTGGCTGTGATACTTACAATACATGAGGAAAAAATCACATCCTTTCACCTCTACAGAATTGTAAGTGAACTAGAGGAAGACAAAGACACTATCAAATCTGTTTTAATCCATTTACAGTTTCCTTCTTTAACATCGACAGTAAAAGAGTATAATACCAAGCCCGTTAATTCCACATCACATCAACTTTCTATCTTCTTTTTCCTCTTTTCCTAAGTCACTTAAACTTACACAAGGAGTTTTTTCTCTTTGTACTTCAAATCTCTGAACTGGAATTATGGATGTAATTGCTGCTCCATAGGAATATAAAGAGAACGTATAAACAGATAGAAGATGTTTCCCTAAATGTGGCTAAGGAAATATATAACCTGCCTTGGACCTCTTCCCTAGAATTATCATATATCCTTAGAGTTCTAATTCAACATGAGACTAGAATAATTTGATTACAAAATTATTCAAATAGGGGTTTGGAAAGCAGTTCAGTCTGTAAAGTGCTTGTTGCATAAGGTGACCTAGTTTGAATAGTTGCAGGCATTCGTGGTGGAATGGGAGAGACAGAGAGACAGACAGACAGGCACACACACACACACGTGCATGCATGGGGAGGGAGGGGGCACCAGGCTGCTATGCATCTATAATCCAAGCAGTGGGGAGACAAAAACAGGTGGATCCCTGTAGCTCATGGGATAGCCAGCCTAGTTGAAATGATGAGCTCCAGGTTCGGTGGGAAGATTCTATCTCAAATAAAAGGTGAAAAGTAAATAAGAAGACACCCAACATTGATTTCTGGCCTCCATAGGCATGTGTACACATAACCACATGAACGCAAACATATACCCACAGAAAACATACATCTAACACACACAAACACATGTGAATGCATACATGTACACACACATGTACCCACATACAAAACATACAAACAAAAATTTCTGGATAGATGATCCCAAACAGTCTGAAGCACATCACTGAAGAGTTTTATTTTAATTACATGTGGTTGGGACTGGAGAGATGGTCCAATGGTTAAGCATTGGCTGTTCTTGCAGAAGACCCAGGTTTGAATCCCAGCACTCACATAGCAGCTTACAACCATCAGTAACTCCAGTTCTAGGGGTTCAGTGCCCTCTTCTGCCTTCCATGGTCACTGCAAGACAAAAGTGCACTTACATACATGCAATTTTAGTAGTCATACACAAAAAACTAATTAAAATTAAATTAAATTAAACTTGATATGGTCTTGGAATGAATCTTCCGTGGATTTAGAAAAAGAATACATAGTATATAATCATTGAAAATTTAAATATTTTTAATTAAAATGTTTGATTTGTTTGAGAACTTTATAGATGAGTACAGTATTTGCATCCTTTGTGTGATAGTAGAGCACTATCATAATCAATTAAAGGAATATATGGGAAAATATAAAAGCCAAGAAATTAGTGGTCTTTCTTTCCAATATCCTTCCTTTGATATAAATATACATAATCAGGAGATCACTGTAGAATTAAACAGGATTTCAAACCTCCTCTTGCAGTCATTTACTGGCGTCCATGTACAAGATTTGTTTTCTTAATTCTTCCTTAACTGGAGAGCAAGGAAAGAGTTGAGCAAGTATTCGCTTGTTCAGAGACTGAGTGTGTATGATTCAGAATCTGGGTCTCAGTCAGCCTGGTTGTGCAGACCTTTAATCCCAGCACTCAGGAGGCAGAGTCAGGGGGACCTGAGATGGAGGCCAGCTTGGTCTGTATAGTGAGTTCCAGGCCAGCTGAGCTCATGGGAATGCAGGAAAGTGCTGCCTTAAGAAAATAAACAGCAGAATCTGGGTCTCTGGGTCTCAGGTGGGTGGTGGGAAGGGTTGCCTTAGGAGCTCCCGGTCTACTTTGAGATGGCAAATGTGGGAAAAAAAAGAAGTTCACAGAGACCAGCTCCACTGCTCTCCAACAGCGACCCCTAAGTGAGGCTATACATAAAATTATAAGCCGCCTTCTCCACCAGGGGTGAGCTAAAATACAAACAATGTCAAAACTGGAATTCTTTCAGAAATCTGACATGGTGCATTGGCCAGGAAGGTGGAGGTAGAAACAGCATTGTGCCTTGTTTCCAGGGCTTAGCTTCCATAGGACACTGGAAAACAACTTCCCCCTAATGGCACCATGGGCTGTTTGAGCCTATAGGGGAAGACTCAGTCAGCTTCTCAGAGAGGTTTCCCATAGCACAATGGAACCCAAGGGAGATAGGAACCAGGAACAGGGATTTGGAGCACCATCCGACTAAATAGGGAGGACTCAGATCCACTAGGAGATCCACCAAAATTGGTAGAAGAGTTTCCTTATAAGATTCCTGGAATACCCTCTGACTAGACATTTCCTAGAGAAAGTCAGAGCTGAAACGGAACTGGGAGGCACCTGAGTAGTCTGACCAAGGACACAACCTCTTGGTTGACAATATGAGATTTTTGTTTTGGAATTCTACAGTGAGTGCAATATAGAAATTTTGGACTGACTTGTCTGCATCAAAGTGTGTGAGAATATATACTACTGACACAGGGCAGGATGAAACCACAACTCTACAAGATTCAACGCCTGTACTCCACAAATGAAGGGAGCTAGGATATCAGTTAACAGGAGGCACTCACCAGAGAACTATCAATCAATAGTTAGGAAACCCTCAAAAGCGGGGAAACTAACATTAAATTAAATAGCCTAAGGGCATCTATTGTCCTAAGAGGTCCTTATTCTCTGGCTGCAGTAGCAGCCATATGTTCCCACTAGCCAGAGCAGACACTGAAAAGTGCTGTAGATGTTGGCATGGGACAGGGGTAGGAACCCCTGGGGAACTTGGACTAACCCTTCCCAGGCAGGACTCCTTTTACCTTTGGACAACTGGTTTTATTGCAGGCCTTGTAACTGGTATAAAATGCTAAAGGCTAAAGGATCTGAATATACCAGGCAATCAGCCTATGGAAGTTCCAAAGCCCACCAAGGCAAGAAGAAAGCTGTGCAGGTTCCCAGACAGGTTGGAATCCCGTGACCACTAAGGCTAGATCTGGGGAAAGGCACTGAGCACAAACATTGGATAAGGGATGAGGCAGAGGAGACCCTGCTTCCTAGCATGAGAGCTGTAGGCTGTAGGCCTAGAATTGGGGCGGGGTGGGGGTGAGCTCCAAGGCTTTTAAAAATGATATTGTTCTCTGTGCTCCTTATTCTCTAGATTAAAATGCTTAATCCAAGATTATGCATGATAAATTGCAGTATGGTTTTCTTAATCCAGAGAATCAGATTCATGGTCTTCTTTAACAGGAAAATTCACTCTAAAGGTCATCAGGTCCTTTATCTATCTAATATAAATTGGCAAACTATAAATTTTTTGAAGAATCTTCAGAAGACACCTTGAAAAACAACAATAACAACTTTCTTTTGTTTTATGGCAGGGTATAGCCATTTGTCATACTGACCTGACAGGCAACTTAGGCCTGGCCTGAAAAAAGGGCACCCTGAACAAATGGATAAGGTTATAAAGAAAACAGATGCTTTGAGTTCAGCTAATTACTACTGGACTCGATTCTTTTGTTTGATGTAAACTGATGTTTTGCAGAAAAACGAATGTCTTTATAAGTATTATGTTAGTAAATTGCCATGTGCTGTTTAGATTCAGAGAGGCTGACTCTGGAGCTGGGATTGGCCCTACCTCTTCAGATTCAAGCCTGTTTATCTTCTAAATGCCCTACAGACCACTCTGAAGCCTTCTGGCCACCTGAGTCTAAAGCAGGACACAGGACCTCAAGATAGTTGAAGAGCAAAGGCATTATGCCCTTGGAAGGAGCTAAGGGATAAACCACTATCAACAGAGGAGACTATTATTTACCTCATGATATAAAAATGTCTATAATAAGAGCAACTAATAGGATGCACTATCTTGTCATAATAATGGACAATAATGGAAATAACAGATTAATACAGATATAAAAATGAGTACCAAGTTTTATTAAATTACGTACTGAAAAAAGCAACAGGATAAAAAAATTTAATAATAACTGGAAGTAATGGACTTAAGACTTCTAGCACAGAAATATGTGTGCCCGTTTGGTTATTAGAAGAAATTTAAACAGTCAGCATTTTATAAAAAAGCAGATATTTGAGGCAAATACAGATTAATTTCCCTGGACATATGCTGATGCTAGTACAATCTTAACTATTTTAACAAATAAGATGGATAGTGTTAGATTTAGGACAGAGAAAGAATAACGTTACCTAAAGACCAGAGCCAGACCTTCCTTGGTTTCTCCATGGAAAAGCAAGCTGTGCAAAGGTGTGAGGGGACGGTGCTGAATTGTGTATTGCTAAAAGATAAAGAAGGCACACACACACAGCTGTGGAATCTAAGGTAAGGTGTCCCTGGGCTCTTTTCCTTGAGTTGCTTGTTTGAGCAGAAAAAAAGAAGCTGTTTAGCTCTGGTGTGGCTAGTTTGATAATGGTGGCTCGAGAAGAGCATGCTGACATCCTGGCAAGAGTAGCGGGTTGTCTAGCTTTATAGCTGTAGTTCCCTTCATGTCTGAGACAGGGATGTGGCTGTTAACAGTGGGGCTGGGGTGAGACATTTGTCTCTGAACTTCTGGTTTCTATGATTGTCTGCCTTGTCTGTCTCTACTGAGGACTGAACTCAAAGTGGCCTTTATGAACTGAATGCAGATGAAGCTTCTGAACTGCTGCCTGTTGCTTCTGCATGTATCAGCAGGCAAGCTTATTACTGGAAGTACACGAGGTCCTTAACAAATGTATTTGTTTATTTCTTCATCTACTGAATGTTAGAAACATCAATCAATATGTAAGTCTCCTCACCGTAAGCCAATGCCGAGGATATAAAAGATATGTGCTACTTTCCCTCAGGGTCCCAATTATGAGGCTATGAAACCTCATGAACCAGGCTGCAGTCTAAATAAAATAACTGCTTCCTGCGCACTCCCAGTATTCTGCCGGATCTTGCCTGCTATAGGCTCTGTAAGGTCTAGTTTGGCTTGGGCTACATTTTGAGACCCTGTCTAAAATTAAATGCTCAGAATTAGATCTCAATTCATTTTCAATCCTTCCGTTCACATGAACTTCAGTGATTTGTTCAACTTCCTTATGTCTCATTTCTAATCTTGCAAAATAGGGTGAAATATATAATATAGTTACGGCTTTGAGACAGAGCTTGGCCAATCATAGGCGTGTAGAATACTATGATTTCATTAGCTCTCAAATAACACAGCCCAGGTGAATTTTAAAAATTTTGATGGTTTCATTATTGTATTTGTGCCCTCTGCCAACAATAGTCAACGTATTCAACATATTCATACTGAGAATGGATCTGCTCCCATGGCCAAATTCATGAGTGTCTGTGGCTGGGAAGGGCAGTCTTAATTCTGAGAATCTGTATATTCCAGTAAGCACAGTCTATGCAAGGTGGTAGAGACCTGGACACAGGTCTAATGCTTGTCATTCTAAAACATTAGCCAAGTTCCTTAATCACTCTACACCGAAGTCTTTGTTTTGTGATTGCCAGATGGGAAACATGGAAATAGACACTTCCAGGCACCGTGATAAACTTTATACTTACTATTTCATTTCCTTCTAACCACAACCCTTCAAAGAATCTCAGTTGCATTTCATTCCTCTGATGTGTTAGCTGAGGTGAATACGATGCTGAGCCAGTCTAGCAAGACTAAAAATCAGGCTCAGATAAACTCAGATTAAGTGTGTAGCTGTGGCCTCCAAACTGATTCTACCTTGTAGGGAGGAAGGTTCCTAAGACTTAGGACATTCGTGACACTTACAAGATTCTTACAAAACTCCTGAGGTTCAGAAAGTTACAAATTCACAAGGCCAATCCTTGAACTTTTATAGGAAGTGAGGACTGCAGGAAAAAGACAGAAGCAGCTGCTTGCATGTTGGGCAAGCAGATCCAGGGATGCAGTTTTCATGCGTTATCACCTGTGCAGGGCTGGAACTTTTGATAATGCAGACTACCATTGAGTTACCTAGGCTGCTGTAAGAAAGCCCATACCCATGATCATGCAAGTAATCCCAACAAACCCATTGGTTCACCAAGCTAGATTTGTATGGAATCATTTTTTTGGTCTGTCACTAGGGCCCTATGTGGGGTGAATAGACAGTATTTACTTATGCCCTGAAAGAGTCATGCCACCTGAATAGAATACTCAGAACTTCCTGACATCATTTTTTTCAACTGTAAAACTAGGATGAGATTACATACATTGGGGACATCAGAATTTAAATGAAATAATTGCTCTGTGCCAATTGTCCATATCAGATTCCAGAGCATGGTTGATGCAAATGACCTGTGACTATTAAAGTCGAGACCTGATGTGGAAATAGAGAAGAGATCAAGGACTCATGGAAATTCCTGTATCTAAATACAGTTTTGTGGGATAATATTGTACTACCTGGCCTTGTTTGAAGTCTCTAATGTCTTTTAATCACAAACACATAAGTTCTATGGTAGTTCCTGGAACACGCAGGCATCATTGTTCATACAAGAGCAGATATGACCTTGATCCCAGTTCTCCTTTCTGGGTTTATTGTTTGGGGTTGTGTCCAACATCAAACATGGCTCTTTTCAGGAATGCAGGTGGATAAATGGTCAAAATACAAAGCTCTGAATTTCACATCACAGCCATGAGATTCATTAAGGACACATTTAATCACATCTACAATGGGCCAAGCATTCTTCTAAGCATTGATCTTCATCAGTGAACAAGTCAGACTGATATCCTGACACTCTTTATTGGTGCAGTGGGGGTAATCAGCAGTTATCTAGTTGACTTAAAACCTGCTCAATGGGAAGGGAGTCATATGTGGTACTGTAAACATAGCCAAATGTATATGGCTGGAGAGGCCACCGATCCTCTAGAAACCCCTACACCTGTCACATTCCTAGACAAATGTACATACGATAAATGTGCTTCTTATATTTGCAGACAAGTACACCTGTCACTACTTTTTACAAGAGATGGAGACTATTATAGAGTTCTACAACTGGTCAACTACAGAGAATAAGTATCTTTGCTCAGCCCTAAGTGACACATCGACAGTGCAACCTCTCTATGCCTTTTACAGGCAGAGTTGGTCTCTGAAGCTAGTTCAGGCTGATCCTTGATTTGATATTGATTGGACCTCACATGTTAGGCTGTAAATGTTTGAAATGAAACACTGTCAAGAACTGTAACATCATTTTGAAATAGTGCAGTGTTGATTTGTGATTGAATATTTTGCATTCTTCTCTTTAACACAGTAACCCATGTTATCCATTTGCCCAGGAAGAAAACTGCCAATTGAGATTATAAATCAATGCCTGACCTGTTCTGGACAAATTGCATTTAGAAGTTGAATGAAAGAGAAATTCCAATCCCTGAGCTCTGGGGATAGGAGCTGATGAAAAATCTTTGGGTTACAAAGACCTCTGTGCTTTGCCATGGGCCACAGCAGCATCTGCTGGTTTCCCTCTTTGGTCCTTCTCAAAGTTTAAGACGTGTTTCCAGGACTACGTGATACCCCTGCCTCTCATCAGGGTGTACACTACCAAATAACTGGGAGTGTGTGTTTGCTTACATTATGGGCCCAGTAGCCACATGGGCTGGTTGCTAAGCTGAGGATGTTGCACATACAAGCTGTCCTTATGCTGGAATTCTATGCTGCAGGCTCAGTCGCAGACTCTCGGAGAATGAAAATGAAAACTGAACTAGCAAAATCACAGCACAGTTGAGGGTTTCTTACCTAAAACTATAGCCTGTTTGTAAGGCATTTCATCCCATCCCAACTTTACAGGTGAGAAAACAGTACACTGGGTAAAGCAGTGACTCTGGGATTAGGTCAAGGTTTGACCGACACTAGGGCTTCTGCTTTTTCCAGAAAAAAACCCTTTCCTTTCACTACTAATTGTCACTTCTGGACCTTTGTTTTAAAATTACACCTAGAAACAAGGAGATCACACCCAATTTCAAGGTAACTTTTCTCTGGAAATGGTTAATGCTACCACCCTCGCTGATTGGATCTGGTTGCCAGAGGATACGAGGAAGGTAGTTGCATTAGTTACTTTGTTCTTTGATCTAACTAAATATTTAACAAATACAACTTAAGGAGAAAGACTTTGGTTTGCGCATGGTTTGCAGATGCGTCAGAGCAAGGCATGAAAGTGGCTGTAGGCAGTTATGGCAGTAGCTGGCCACAAACCACTCAGGCAAGCAGCTAAAGGGATGCTTGCCGGTGCTCAGTGTACTTCCTGTGTTCCTTTCTAGTCAGTCCAGGAGTACATCTGATGGAGCATTGTTGATGCAATCAGGTTGAGTCTTTTCTCCTCAGTTAGACCCATCTGAAACCCCTCAGAGACACACCCAGAAGTGTGTCTCCTAGGCCATTCTAAGTCTAATCAAGTTGACTTGACAATGAAGATTGTCAAGGGCCCCTTTACATTCTATCTTCTTCTTCATCTGATATTTTACTTCTTTCGTTTTAAACCTGTTCAGTTTTGGGAGTTTTTAGGTTCTAGGTTGAAAGAAATAATTAGTGTATGATTAAGCATCTGCCATGTCCGCAAGCCCAAGATCAAGATAAGATTCACAGCCTGATTTCCTCCTGCATCCTTCAGAAAGAGACAAATGGAAAACTCACTGAGTTAATAAAATACAAATGCCACAGACTCACGTTCTCTCAGGAGACTCAGAAAAACAACCTTGGACCTCTTCCCAGCTCATTTCAAAGTGAGAAGTCAATGGAATAATGCTGTCTGTGCCAAGCTACAATAGTGATAAATAATGTACGGAAATTATTGCCACAGTCCCTCCTCTCCCATTCAATGAAGACCCTGGACAAACTTGCTCATTTTCTACCAGCTGAAGGTGCCAGTATGAAATGGCTCTTGCTCATACCTGTCCTCATTTGGAATAGACTCTGAGAGCCACAGGCACTTGACAGGACACATCAGAGGATGGTACATCCTGCCAGAATCTGCCCTTTATCTCCATGTGACTAAAGGAGCTTTTACTAACAGCAGGCATATCTTTCAGGGATTTGGCTGAACATGAAGACGGGCTGAATTCTTTCAGAAGGGCTTGATGTGGCCATTGGGAAGGAGGAAAGAGATAATGCTTTGTGTTTGTGCAGTGAAAAGAGCTTGCCTAAATTTTCACACAGTTTGATGTTCACGATCCTACTGGGGTAGAGTGTTTTGGAGGAACTTTTACTTAAGCTATGGAACGACTGGTTGGCTTAGAAAATATGACCCAGGGTTTCCCAGAGAGAGTCCAAAGAACTAGTCCTTCCAGAGGTCAGAGAGACAAACAAAATGTTCCTTGAGCAGCACATTCAAGAAATCATTTGGATTCAATAACACAGAGTTTCTGAGGGCTAAAATTATACAGTTATAAGTAATGAATTTCCAAAATGGTGGCAGGGAAGATTGAAACAAAAGATTTTCAAAAACAATTAACTATAAAGTTCTTTTTTTTAATGACTTCACTAAATTTCTCTTAGAAGTATTATTCCATAGAGTTTTCTGGAAGAACTCTGTTGGATAGCTTCAGTTGTCAACCTGACATTCTTGGATAGGGGGAATAAAAATTGAGGAACTTCTTTCATTGGGTTGGCCTGTGGCCGTGTCTGTGGGGAATTTTCTTGCTTCTTGGGTGATTTGGGGAGGGGGGCATGCAATTGTGGGTGGTACCACCCCTGGGTAGCTGGCCTTGCTTTATGTAAGAAAGGAAGCTGAGCAAGGGCCAGAGTAGCAAGTCAGAAAGCCAGTGCTTCTCCATATTCATATTCTGTGTTTCAGTTCCTGTTTCCATATTCCTTCCCTGAGTTCCTACCTTGGACTCTCTCAGTGATGAGATGTGACCTCAGTAAGATAAAATAAACCCTTTCCTTCCCAAGTTTTTTTTTTTTGAATCACAGCAATAGAAAGCAACTGAGACAAACTCTTGTTTAAGATTAAGACAATTTAGTTAATTAAACAATAATTCAGATTAGGTATTTAGCTCATCTTTCTGACTCTTCTAATTATTGTGTGAGCTTAGCTAAGTTTATCGACAACATTCTTCATTTTTAAAATGAAGAAATCAAAATTATCTCATGGGGTAAATATGTTCAAATGGTTAAGAATAATGCATGGCTTAGAGTGAGCACTATATGAGCGGTTGTTAATGTTACTTTGATTGCTCTTGTAGAATACAAGATTGCCGTACATTAGCATCCTAAGAGCTTCTGATACACTGATCCCGCAGATCATGTATTAATCACAGTGGAAGGGAGTGGCCTTTGAATTCAGACAGCTGTGGTTTCAGATACTGGATGGTTTGTGCTATTGGAAATGTTAATTTATTTCTGTGCCTGTCTCTTCTCTATAAAATAAAATATGTTACTATATTGTAGGAATAGTTTGATAACTACATGTGATCTTAGCACTATGCTTGCATACCGCAAGAACTTTCCAGCATCACCTGCTTTCCTGCTCTTCCTTCTTCTACTTCTTCTTTTCTTCTTCTTAATCACCTTGACTATCATCCCAAATAGATGTAGAGCAACCCAGCAGTGGAACATGATCACAGGTGGAAAACTAAGACTTAGAGATGTCATTTTGTCTGAAACTACAGGCTAGAAAGAAACTAAGTATAAATTTCAGTACAGTTCTGTCTGGTTTGCGAGTTTTATATCAGGAGAATATTAAGGGTCCTAAAATATGCATGTTCATCATATAGGCCAACCTCTCCTTTATTGGGGCAAAATCAATTGGCTTTAACAAATGAGAAAGTAAAAATGATGAGTTAATTCTGGATGGGGAAACAAATAAGTGATCATCCTTCGGTCTCCGTTCCGTGTGTGTGTGTGTGTATGTGTGTGTGCGCGTGCGCGCATGAGCAAGATGTGAAGGTTGAATCTCTAAGACACCAAATCACCAAATGGGGACTAACCCGACCAGCTTTTATTATGTCATGAGAATTTTGTAGCTTCTTTCAGTATCTAGCAACGTTCTTCACACTCCCATTCTTAAGAGACAAACAAAAGTGGGAGAATAAGACGTCCATTTGTGAAAATATATCTTTAATAACCAGGACTATGTCATAAATGTTGCCATGCAGGATACAAACAGAAAAAGTAGAAATCAGCCCAAGTCTATTAAACAGAAGCTTCTTAACACAAGAATTGAATATAAAAGGTATTCAAAAAACTGAAAAACTCAAAGAAGGATAAGTAACATTACTCACCGTATATTCAGGGCAACAGTACGGTTTGTAGGTCCTCAGAACAAAATCTTTATAGAGGCCAATTTGCTGTGTTGAGGTTACCACTGTCATGAGCCTGGTTCCTAGGAATCAGCTAGAAGCCTGTGCTTTCAGCCCCTGCTACTTCTGCAGTAGCTGCTGTTTTTGAAATCTGTTGCTGCCACTAAAGTAATTCTGTACAGTGCTTTCAGAGACACCGCCAAAATTCACCTTCCAGCATCCACGTGTGACCCACATGGGCAATATAAGTATCAGAAGGGAGCTGGGAGATGTGCTGTTTACTCTGTACAGAGAAGCAGATGACTAACAGGGTGCTGTGCTGGATAGCTTTAGTGTCAACTTGACATACTTGGGTTGAGGGAGCCTCAACTAGGGAATTGCTTCCATTGGACTAGACTGTGGCCATGTCTGTCAGGGATTTTCTTGATTGTTGAATGATGTGGGAGGGCCCAGTCAACTGTGGGTGGTGCCACCCCTGGGCAGCTTTTTCTGTATTATATAAGAAAGTAGGCTGAGCATGGGCCTGGGGAGCTAGCCAGTAAGCAGCATTCCTCCATGGCCTGTGCTTTAGCTCCAACCTCTAGGTTCCTGCTCTCAGTTCCTAACTTTGGCTCCCTTAGTGATGAACTGTGACCTGGGAGATATAAATAGTTGGTATTGGTCAGAGTGCTTTGTCACAGCAATTGAAGGAAAACTAGAACAGGTACTTATGTTTATAACCATGAAATAGAGAAAATATGCCACTTGTCTGTTAGCCAAGAGATAATCAGTGGTTTGTTCTAATACCAGAATAGTATGTAAGAATTAAAACAAATAAGCCTATCTATCAACAGACATTGATAAGTCAGACATCTAAGTCTCAAGACATTATGCAGAAAGAAAAATGTGAAAACGGCATAGAGCATTAATTAAACTGTGTTCAGGAACATTCAGTATATATGCATTGGTACATACACTCATAAGTGATAGTTAGCCTTCACTGTCAAGTTGACTGATTTGGAATCATCCAGGACACACCTCTAAGCATGTCTATGCAGGGGTTTCCATAGCACATTACTGAGGACAGAAGACCCATTCTGAATGTGGGTTGAGGTCCCAAACCAAATAGAAAAGGAAAAAAAAGGTGAAATCAGGGTAAGCACCAGCATTCATCTCCATCTGCTTCTTGGTTATGGACACAACATGACCAACTGCTTCATATCCCTGCCACCAAAGCTAGAGTCCCTCTGATCCTGCTCTGTGATGGACCATACACTCAAATGGTGAGCCAAAGCAAACTCTTCCTTGTTTCCTTTGTCATGTATTTTGTCACTGGGACAACAAAAGTCACTAATACATAGTACACTCACAGAAACAGTCATGGGAGAAATCATCATGAAATGCAGTTGGAAAGAAAACATGAAGGATAGAGTTTTAGCTATGTAAAAAGGAGAGACATAGCTCTTAACAAATGAGTCATTTCTTCAGCCTTCAAATTACTTTATAACAGAAAAATTAACAAAGAAATAAGAAAGACATTAACCATAATGATATTCATCTCCCTGAGTTGATGTGAGGATTTGATGCGATATGCTGGCTAAATTCTCTGGTATAGTGCCTAGCTCTAAAGTCTAAGGGCTCCAAAAAACAGGCTCCCTGACTCCCAGCCTCACTCACATTTATGCTCCCCAGAAACACTCTTAAAGCCCACATGGAATGAATGACATCACAGGTGTAGTTGTGCTTTGGCAATAATGGTGCTACAGTGTGAAATGCCATTGCTATCAGCAGGCGAATGGAATGAACACTGGGATTGCAACATTTCTCACTAAAGTTCACATTCCTCCTGGTGTTCTAAGAAACACAAGATAAAGGTGGAAACACTAATCCCTTTAGGAACCAATGGAAGAGAAAGTTCAAGGAATGCTTTTCAAAGTCACAGACCCAGTTCAACTAAGCCTAGAAGTCACAAAGCTATGTTCAAGCGTGTGTGACGTGAGGGTTACACTGTGTCTTTTTCAGTAAGTGACTTCAGTTTATTCACATTGTTTTCCACGCCGTAGTGGTGAGTTCTAATTTACAACATCCGATGTGATTCATTAATCTAGAAAATTAGATTTTAAGGGAACATGGCGTATATTTCCAAAAATTAAAATGCAACCTCTGTGCCCTTTTGTTTGCCTTCAAAGAAACTTTTTGGCTTGCAAATGCAGAGCAAATTAATTTAGTGAAGCAATTGCCTCTGTATTTATGAAACTGTGTGTATGGCTTAGTTGTCATGGAGCTCTCTAGGAAGTGCTGGACAGGAGGGCAAGGGTGGAGGAGCTGATGAAAACAGAAAAGAGTGTTAATTCATAGTCAGAAAAGGAGTGGAAGAAGCGTCTGAGCACAAGGACCCTAAAGTTTGCATCTGTGAGAGGTAACTCTAGGAGCATTGGAGGGCTTGCCATCTAGTTTTTCAAAGCCATCTTTTAAAGTCTTTTATTTATTTTTTTTATTTTATGTGTATGAGTATATTGCCTGCATGTATGTAAGTACAACAATGTCATGCAAAGCCCTCAGATGTCAGAAGAGGCCATTGCATCCCCTGGAACTAGAGTTAAAGACAGATGTTAGCCACCATATGGGTGCTGTTAACAAAACCCTGGTTCCTCTGGAAGAGTAGCCAGTGCTCTTAACTGCTGAGCCATCTCTACAGCCCCCTCCAAGCTATCTTTTAGAGGAAAATGAAATGAAGTAGAAGCAAGATTTCCAGCCATGTCATCAGCTGGCTGTATTTGGAACCACCAGGCTGACTTGCCTGGTCTAACCTTGCTCATCTGTACAGAGAATTGTACCCTCCCTCTGAAGCCAGTAGTGCAGTTTCTGTAGATGCCATATTGAAAGGCCTAATGGATGTAAATGTACAGGGGTATTTCCTGGAGATACATTCTGCGAACAAAATGTCACCATAGTGACATTTATATCTGAAGTAGGCTAACATCGTACTTTCAGCCAAACTTTTTTTTCTGAGTCTACCCAAAGCACTCTAATGAAGGCTCTGAAATGATTGCTTGGGCAGGGAAAGAAATAACTTATTATCTAGGAGAGTAATGGAAAACAAAACTTGGGAGAAGTTCATAATCACGGTCTCTATTTTACTGGGCAGTGGATCTCATTTGGGCTGATCGACACTAACTGTAGTTCTTGAGCTCCTCACATCTTGTCTCATATCCAAAACAATTCTTCTTGTGTTATACATCCGAACTGCTAGTCCAAGTAATTGGGGTTTGTGTAGAATTTTTACTAAATGATTCAATTCCCTGAGTCTTCTGTTTTTATATCTAGCAATCTGTGTGTGTGTGTGTGTGTGTGTGTATGTGTGTTTCTTTTAAGCGTTGAGTCAACTTGATTAACTATTCTTACTGTTAAGTGTAAGCTTCACATTTATTATTTATTTATTATTATTTATTATTCCTTCCTAGTACACCACCTCCATTCATACTCAGGCCTATAAAATTTATACTTGGACATGATTATGTAATTTTCCCACTTGACAGCA
This sequence comes from Eospalax fontanierii, assembly GCA_035773235.1. NCBI lineage: Eukaryota > Metazoa > Chordata > Mammalia > Rodentia > Spalacidae > Eospalax > Eospalax fontanierii. Next base: position 10,398,665 of record CM069544.1, on the reverse strand, counting down.
CTGATACAAGACTCCTAATGTTTTATCAATCCCTCCAAGCCTTTTATCAATAACAGCTTTAGCTATGGAAGCTGGATGAGATAGCTTAGTCAAAGAAGTGCTTGCCACATAAGCATGAGGACCCAAGTTCAGAGCCCCAACACCCCCCACAAAAATATGTGGTGTGATGGCATATGCTTGCGGTCCCCATGCTGAGGAGGCGGAGACAGGATCCCTGAGGTGGGGTGGCCAGCTAGACATCTTCCCCGAGTCAGTGAGCTCCAGGTACAGTGAAAGACCTTGTCCTACAAAATAAAATGGACACTGACAGAGGAAGACATTCAGTATCAAAGTCTGACTGCCACATGCATGCACACATAAACACACACACACACACACACATACATGCAGGTACACCTGCTGCATGCACACATGTATACACCATACATACACTCATGTGCACCTGTGTATGCATGTGCACACATATACTTGGACACACACACACACACACACACACACACAGAGCCCAACAACCAGCCGGTGGTCAATGGCCTCATTCCTGTGTTTGAGAGTTAATCAGTTGACTGTAAGAATAGTTAGGGACAATGCCCTTGTCATTCAGTCACCGAAACTCAATTTTTTTTACATTTTGATGACCTCAGGGTCCTGAAGGAAGCAAGACAAAGCAAGCTCAAATGCATAGACACTTTGAAGTCTCCCTCTACTCGGCTGTGGAGAGCCACATGATCAAGCCCAGAGCTAGTGTGGGTCAGCACTGCATTAGAGGATGTGGATAAACTGAGGGGCGGGTACTACGCAATCCACCATAGGTAGCAAGATCTGCTATTTTTTTTAACCTCCCTGCACTTTTGCCTGCTCCTGAGTGAATGGACTCCCTTCTGCATCAGCTTTGCTAGGGAGACTTCACAGGCAGTCCTTATACACACCTTTCTAGGCTGTCCTATATCTACTCGGGGAGACTTGTGTTTTTCATCATCTCAGCCTATTCTGAGAAATTGAGTTACTTTGAAATTGGACATATAAAAGAGTTCTTCCTAATTTAGCCTCCACTGATCTCTAGTTACTTAGTTACAGGGACCAAGGACAATGCTCCTACCGGATATCATAGGCAAGAAGAAAAATGCTGGGAATGGACTTCTTCTTTTGGAGTTGTTGACAAGGAATATCTCACAGACCCTCGGACACCACAGATGTCAGTCATAGGACAAACTATAGGGGAGATCATATTACTACCATTATTTTGCCGAAAGAACTTAGTATTAAGTTGATTCCTAATGACTATTTATTATATGTATAGATTCATGCACTTCAGCTCTCACTAGAAGTTAATTATTACAGCAGATAGTGATTAGCATAGAGACCCACAATTGGTAAACATGAGGAAAATCAGAGACTGAAAAGTGTTTAGCTCTAAATGGAACACCTATATCACATCCTTCCTCCCTCCCCAAGACTCAGAGATCATTGGAAGAGCCAGAAGTGGTAGATGAATACAAAGAAACTATTGCCTGGACACCACAGACAGTTGCACATGTAAGCCCACAGCACTGTGACAGCGGGTTGGGTATGAAGGAGAGGGTCTAAATATGAACAAATACATTGTATGAAGCTCTCAGAAAATCAATGAAAATTTTATTTTTACAAAATGAGTCAAGAATCTCATTTATCTTGTTCTATATAGATATTGGAATAAGTAGTATATCATTATCCTTGTAGAGACCTAGAAATCCTCAGCAAATACTAGCTAACTGAATCCAACAACCTATTTGAACATGTTGCATATTATAGTTGATTTGGATTTACTACAAAACTGGAAAGTTGTTCAACATAGTAAAAATCAGGTGCTGTCAGGGTAAAGTGGAGACCATAGGACACAGGCACATTAAAGGAGAAATGGGCAAACTGGGGATGCTTTAACTGGGGATGGAGTGCAGGAAAGGTTAGACAGAGAAAAGCTAGTGAAAAGACCCAAGGGAATCATATTGGTTCAAAAACCTACTGAAAAAAAATATACAAACAATATCTCTACACGAGTCCGTATGTATATCTGAAGGCTATATAACATGAAACACTACCAGTTAGGAGAAGCCTCCCTTTGAGTTGTTGGGCAGGGTAGTTCAAAAGACTGTCAAAATTAGGCTATTGCTACAGTCCTTGATTACCTTGCAGAACTTGATGGTAAGACCCAATTGCTTAAGACAGAACATACTTCAGACACAGGATTTAGAGCAGTGGATCTGGAACTGATTTGGAAACCACGTCCCCTGGAGTCTAGCTCTCATAGTTTTGGTGACAGAGGACATTAGTTGATGGTCCAACTCCAGATTTAAGGTCTAATAGCCTAATCAATGACTGGCACAGCAAACTATATTGGGGCAGTGATGACACTTTTATCTTGGAGAAAATCAACAGCTACCCTATTGGACGAAAGGCCTGTTCAATGAGAGGGAACTCATGTGTGGCACTGTGAACATACCCGAATACACATGGCATAGATCTTAGAGAAAACCACAAGACTGTCACATTCCTATACAAATGTAATTTCTTACTATGTGCAAAATACTGATCCTTATATTTAAAGACATGCCTGCCAGTCATCACTCATCAAAAAGCTTTTGCAACAGATGGAGAGTATTTCAGAGTTCCACAACTGGTCATACACAGAGATTGTCTGTGAATTGCCCAAGTCTAAATGGCATATTTACAATGGAGCCTCTACATGGAGGCTCATGGAGCACAGTGGAACAAGGAGAAAAGAGAATACTAATGCATTTCTCAACTGTCATCAACGAAGCTCCCTCATGCAACAGCAGGCCATGAACACAAGAGGACACAAATGGCAAAGCATAGAGAATAAGTCTGCAGAGTTTGGGTCTTGACAGGACTCCTATATTAAACTGTACCCAGCCATGGCTCGGGGTCGATAAAGTCTTATAGGCTTCTGGGGCCTTGCTCATATGAACTCACTGTGATGGTGTCAGTATGCACAAGATCCATTCAACCTCAAGCTGACAAAAACCCAGTACAGAACTGTGAAAATGGGCAGCAGGCCCCAGTCTTAGCTGAAGAACTATTGGCATCTGTTTGCTGCTAGGTAAGGAAGAGCTGAACTTCTTAAAAGGAAGGACTCAATATAGGTGATTATAGCTCAGTGGATGAATTTGCACTGAGGGACAATTGGAAATACCTACTTGACTCAATAGGCCTTAACACAAATGACAAAATGCATGATTTCCAGTAAGGAGTTGGCTATGTAAGGGCCCCAATGGGGAAGAAGATATAAATATGATTAAGATGTTGCATATGAAATGTACATACACAAAAATTCAAAATTTTTCAAAATAGAAAAATCAGGTTCCTACAAGTCTATTTCCCATCAATTGATATAGCAAGGATATTGATGACTTCCTACATACTTTCAAGATAAAAACACTCACAAAAACAGGAACAGAGATATCACTTAAAAACTTCAGTGGCATTTGATTCATATCCACTAAGGTATATTTGATAAAATTTACTCAGAAAATAAGTGTTGATGAGAGTATGGATAAATGCAATTGCTGTGTATTTTTTTGTGGCGATGCAAAATAGTTCTGCTGCTGTGGGGAAAACTGGCATTATTTCAAAATGCTAAATATTAAGTTGTCAAATGATGTATAAGTTCCTCTCTCCTAGTTGTATTTGCAAAATACTGTGAAACAAGTAAACGTGCACACGTGTTCATTATAACCCAATAAGTAGAAACAGCTCACATGTCAGTCCTTAAATAAAGGCAATACAGACAAATATGTACATATGAACAATAAAGTATTATTTGACTACTAAAAGGAATGCAGTGCCCATGCCCTCTGAAACATTAATGAACCTCTCAAACAATATCTTATGTAAAAGCAGACAGTCCAAAAATGGTATGTACTATTTCACTAATATGAAATATTCAGACTGGGTGAACCTCCGTAATAACTGTTTTGATTTGATTTTGAAATGTCTTTAAAATATTTTAGGTAGTTTATTGAGATGAAGTTCACATAGCATAAATTTAATCATTTAGTATGAGATTAATGGCAGCACATTCATAATATTATGCTACCACCACCTCTTAGTAGTTCCATAATATTTCAATAACTTCAAAGAAACAGACCTCTCTGATTAATTTCTACTTATTTTTACCTCCTCTTTGCCTGTAGCAACTCTCAGTCTCCATCCTATTACAGAGATTCATCTATATATGTACAACAGAGTTATTACTTAAGTATTAGAAGGAACAAAATGGGACTGGAGAGATGGTTCAGCAGTTAAGAGCATTGGCTGCTCTTGCAGAAGACCTGGGTTCAAATCCAGGCACCTACATGGCAGCTAACAACCATCCGTAATTCCAGTTCCAGGGGATCTAGACCTTTTCTGACCTCTGCAGTCATTGCACAACATGGGTGCACTTGTCTACACGCAGGCAATGTACTCATACACAGAAAAACAAAAATAATTAAGAAAAATATGAATAAAGTACCTGTACCCTTTATAACATTGATGAACCTCAGTTACTCATATGAACTCACAGTATGATGACAGCATGGACAAGTCCTACCAAAGCTCATGCCTGACAAAACCCAAGCATAGACATGGGGAAGTAAGAAACTCAACCAATGCATGCTGGGAAGGGGGATGTAATAAGTTTTAAGGGTGAGACTATTGGTAGGTTGACCAGGTTTCAAGTGGATGAACCCACAGTGGAGGGCACTGAGGGACACACACTTGACTCTGTACACACACACACACACACACACACACACATATACACACACATGATAAAGGAAATTTGGTGGGATTTAGAAAGGGGTGCAGACAGGAGAGGTGAGCTAAATATGATCAAAATATATTGTATGAACTTCATAAAAATTTAATAAACAAAAATCCCTCATAAAATATCAAAGGAATGGGGTTGCACATTAAGTTCCCTGCTGGAAGGCGCTCATCACATATAAATGGATCACTTCTATCTTCCTAAAGTACTAGAGATTCCAAGTGCACTTTGCTTTTCTGATTGATTGAACCACTTATATCTGAAAACATGATGTGTTTACTTCTATGGAATTGCTTGGTCAAGTGGCTTATGTAGTTTTAAACACATATTGCCAAATTGCTTTCCCAAATGAAATAACAATTCACATTTCTATCAGCAACTGGTGAACTTAAGATTAAATTCTCAGGAATGAGCACTAGAGGCTTTTACATTTGTCAGTCTGATATGTATGTGCGCTCTCATTGTTACTTTAATTTGCATTTCCTTGACCACTAGTGAAATTGAGCTTTGAAATACATATGCTAAACATTTGGGATCTCTTTCCTCTGAATTGCTTATTCATATTTTGACCCATTTTTCTATTTAGTTGTTTCCTTTTTCATTTATATGAACTTTTATATTCAATTAAAATAGTTAATTTTTGGTTGCACTGCAATTTCCTCCCTGAAGAGAGTTTGAATACGATTTTATATTGCCATTTAAACATTATTTCTAAACAAGTAAGAATGCTTGTTTGTTTTTAAATGGTTTCCGGTCTCCCTATCTAGGTTACAAAGTTTCACGGGCCTTAGATTGCATATATGTGTATGCAAGCTCCTTTATATTTTACTAAGTACTTTATGCTTTGTTATTTACATTGGAGTCTCTCATCCATCTGGGATGTATTTTTGTAGGTGATCTAATATAAGCCAAGTGTTCTTTATTCATCATGAATATCCTGCCATGCTGCTACCAGTGGGGTAATAATTCATCATCTCCCCACTGAATTGAAATAGCATCTTTAACACCTATTACATTTTCAAATATACTGAGATTTCTTTCTGTATTCTAGCTATTTCCCTGACATTTTCATTTTGATTTGATTATAGAATACTCTGGTATCTGGTACGACAATTCTCCTAACTGCTGTGAATTTTTTATTGCATGTAAACTTCAATTCAATTGAAATTAAAAATTATACAAAATTTTTGTGTTAATTCTAGGAAAAATATGTTTTATGCTATTAAGCCAAAAATACACATTTTTTTCCATTGTTCATATTTTTTAATATTCTTCAATGACAATGTATCATTTCCTTTACATAAGTCCTGTGCCTTTCTTATTAAATAGATGTCTATTAACTTAGTAATTTCGTTTACAGAGCCATTCTTCTAACTTCTCTTCTAACTTTGTTTCTTACCTAGGTTTCTTACCTGTATAATGGCAATAATAATGTCCCATCTAGCCATGCCAAATCACCCTACTTCCGTGTCCATGGCGATGAGTTATCCTAGGAAGTGGCTGTTCAATTTCTTTAAGGACTGTACTTTAGATTCCCTTGAAGCTACATGGTTCTAAATAGGTGAGTTTAAGCTAACAGAAGTATTTCTCATAAAGTTTAGGCTGTCAGAAAAATATTCAGAACTTTCTTTCTCTGTTCATCAACTGCATGTAACCTTGAAAGCAATGCTGAGAAACTAGCAGTAGAGAATAGAAGGGAGGGCTAGAAAAATGACTCAGAGGGAAGAGCACTGACTGCTCCTGCAGAAGACCCTGGTTCAGTTCCCAGCACCCACATGGCAGCTAACAACTGTCTTTAACTCCAGTTCCTGAGGATCCAACACCCTCCTCTGACCTCCAGAAGCATTGCACAACACAGGCGCACTTGCATATAAGCATGTCAAACACTGCTCACACATAAAATAAATAAATACATTTAAATATATATGTAGCAGTATCTCTTCCAACACTTTTATAAGTTATTTTCTTATTTTACTGAATTTGCTTAAATTTCCAAGATAATGATCGAAATTTTGAGAGGAAGCATTCTGTTGTTTCTTGTGACTAACATAAATGGCCTTATTGTTTTATTCTTCAGGCTGTTACATGCATGTAATATTTTATAGTATGTTATGTACTGCTACAGTTTTGGTAAATACTGCACTTTAGTGGCATCATAAAATGGGTTATATTTTACTTGGTAATTTGAAGAAATTATATGTATTTTATAAAGTCTTATCTGCATTTAAAACATGTATATACTATCATTCATTAATTGATGGACTGGATTAAACTAAGAGACTTCTGATTTGAACTAGTCTCCCATTCCCCTTTAATAAGACATATTTTAATATTCTCTTGATTGAATTCTACTAGATAGTAACATATTTAGAATTTTAATCCATGATTAAGAGATTATCCTATAGTTTGCCACCTTACTGGATATGAACATAATGCTGACTTCATAAAATGAAATAGAAATTTCTACATTTTTCTCAAAATTTAGAGCCCAAATACCTTTGGAATCACCTCTTTTAATTTTGAGAGCACTCACTTTTGAGATTCTTCTGATCTTGGTGTCTTTTCCACAGAAGATCTTTATATGTCTCACCAACATCTGAAGCAATTGATCTACATGTGTTTTCTACTTCTTTGATCATTTTTGGCATTTCAGTTCCTCTTTTGAAATTCTTAGCTTAAAAGTTAAGAATTCGCAATGTCTTTCTGTGCTGTGTCTAGAATTCTTCAACTATTCTGCTCTCTCCCTCCTTTCCTTCCTTCCTTTCTTCTTTCTTTTATTGGTCTTTCTTATACTATATGACCTTTTCTCTGGTTCCTGAGTGCCCAACAGAGGATTTGTTGTTTTGATGGTTGGTTATGGTGTCCCAGGGTGGAGTTCCTTTAAGAGATAGGAAGTAAAGGGGTCTTTTGAAATACCCTGTCTCCTTGAACACTCTGGGTCTCAGGGGGAGAGATGCGTCATCTAGTGGTTCAATACTCCTTAGCTTCTTGAGAACTCAGGACACAAGAGATCTTCAGGTGTTCCTGCTGTTTCATAGTCCTGGGGCCCAGGGTTTCACAATCTACAGCATTTCAATTTCCTGAGCATCTCTAAGCATCCATGCAGGCTCTCAACCACAACCACTGTGCTGTGATCTGACCACACCCCCTCCCACACTCCTCCCAGTTCAGACTGTCACCACAGTTTGAGTTAGGAGAGACACTGGCAGCAATGTCAAGAATGAATGGAAAGCTAAAAACTTTTTTTTTCTTTCCATAATATTAAACTAAGATATTTTTATAAGCTCTGGTGAAGGAAATCTCTTGATATTGATTAGTCTGACTCTATAGGAACAATGGTCATTTCTTACATGGCATTGTTTTTGGTTTACTAGCTCTTCATTTTAAAAAATTCATTTTTATTTTTTGTTCATGAGTGTTTTGCCTGCATGTATATAGGTGCATCCATGTCGTGCAATGCCCAAAGAGGCCAGAAGAGGGTTTCAGGTCCCTTGGAACTGGCATTATAAATAGTTGTGAGCTGCCATAGCGGTGCTGGAAACTGAACTGGGTCCTCTGCAAGAACAACCATTGCTCTTGACTGCTGAGCGATCTCTCCAGTCCTAGTGACTCTTCTTATCTGGCATTTCTTACTGTTAACTATGGGGTGGGTTGGCAAGATACCAGCTCAATAACAACTACTTTACATGCATTCTTCTTATCTGGCATTCCTTACTGTTAACTATGGGGTGGGTTGGCAAGATACCAGCTCAATAACAACTACTTTACATGCATCCCGCATACCAGATTCCATTCCAAAGCAGTCTTTCAAGACATTGAGACATTGCCGTACAGTGTAGTGAAACCATGGCTCACTTAGGTTGAGTAAATTGCCCAGGATGCCATATTTCAAGACGTGAGCCTGTGGGAAACCCAGATGGGCAGAATCCTAAAGCCACTGCTATTATTCTGTCTTCCCTCTTCTCGTGACATGGAATCATTTCTATTTTTACACACAGGGATCAAAACCAGTATGTCCTAGTTTGGTTTTTATTGTTGTGCTAAAACACTGACCCAAACCAACTTGAGACAGAAAGGGTTTATCAGGGAAGTGCATCATCAGGGAAGCACAGGAAGGAACAGAAGCAGAGACCCTGGAGGCTGCGTATGGGCTTGCTTACCCTGGTCTCCATACCTACCTTTCTTATATAGCTCAGGCCCACCTGCCTAGGGATGGCACTGCCCACAGTGGACCAGGCCCTCCTATGTTAATTAGCAAAGGGAAAGTGCCTCACAGACATGGCTGCAGGCTACTGTGATGGAAAACATTCCTTAACTGACTTTCTCTCTTCCCAGCTGACTTTAGCTTGTGTCAAGTTTACAAAAACTAACCAGCACAGTTGACCCCTTGTGGACTTGACATATAAATGCATCACTATAAGACACATTCTTTCCAATTCTGCTTCCTATGATCTCACGCTACTATCACAATATAAAACTGAGTCCAAGTTTTAAAGCCCCGGTCGTCTAAACCTTCAGCAATTTATAGGTTCAAGTTCTGTTTAAAAATACAAGGTCTCTTAACAATAGGCTCTTGTAAAATAAAAAATAAATTATGTGTTTTCTTATTCAAAGCGGGGGAAATACCAGGGCACAGTTACAACCCAATCAAAGGAATACGTCAGAGAAGCTAATTCATTCAGTGTCCCACATTTGGAACTTACAATTTTCCTGGCTCCAAAATGTTCGGGCAGCTCCACTACTCTGATTCTGCCACCTACAGCCCAAGTAGCTTATCTCCCAGGCTCAGCCAGCTCCAGTCCACACCTGCCACTGTGCTTATCCTAATATCTCGAATACCCTGGAGTTTGCACTCAAGCAGGCTGCATCTTCACCAGTGGTCTCTCTTGACCTTTCACAGTGTCAAGTCTCAGCCTCTCTCCATGGCTCCTTCAATTTACAGCTTTCATGCTGCCCAAACCAATACTAAGTAGGAAATTCTTACATATGACCAAGTTTGACTTCCAGCTTGAGATGTCGACTTGGATGCCTCTGGATCACAGCTCCCAATGCACTGACCCTGAGAAAATACTTCCCAGAATATTTCACCTCAGTCATGTAGGAATCATAAATCACAGCTGATTTTTTAGACACATCTAACCAACCCCTACTGTCCTAGCAAAGCAAGGTTTTCACTAAAGTGGTGCTGGTCCTTTGTTACTCACAGTTGACTCTCTTCAGCACTAGCTGACCAGAAACCACAGATTATTAGCTCCAAATATCACATGAACGGTTCTGATACAGTCTTTGAGGGACTCTCAAACCTCCCTCTGAAACTTCATAAGCAAGGCCTCTATGGTCTACTTTTCTCTAAACATTATTTTCTGAGATCCCATAGCAGCTCATTAAGCTCTGAACACTCAGTGGCTTTTCCAGGCCAAAGCTCCAAATGTTTCCACACCCCTTCTCTAAAGCCACTTGGTCAGGTTCATTACAGCAAACTCCACATTCCTGGCACCAATTTCTGTTCTAGTTTGCTTTCTCTGTGATAACCACCATGACCAAAGGAAACTTGAAAATGAAAGGTTTTAGTTTATCTTACACTTTACGGTCCATCAGTCAAGGGTAGCCAAGTAAGGAACTGAGGCAAAGACCCTAGAGAACTGACTTGCTTCCTCTGGCTTGCTCAACTATTTTTCTTATATAGTCCAGCCCCACCAGTCCTATAGTCTAGCAATGACACTGGGGACCTCCTATATCAATCAGCAATTAAGAAAATGCCTCCTGGATAGTCTGGAGGAAATTCAGGCTAGTCTGATAGAGGAAATTCTCCAGTTAGGTTCTGTTTTCCCAAGTGATTGCAGTTTGTGTCAAGTTGATAAAAACTAGCCACCACACAGGGCAGGAAGAGTCAAGACTAAGACATATTGATTATCTTTAAGATTTGATCTATAAGGGCATGGAAGATGACTCAGTGGTTAAGTGCACTCACTGGCTGCTCTGGCAGAGTACCCAGGTTTGATTCCCAGTATGCACATGATGGCTAACAACTGTCCACAACTCCAGTTCCTGGGAAATCCAACACTCTCTTCTTACTTCCGTGAGCATGGCATGGAACAGGTGCACTTATACCCAGGCAATACATGGGTATTTATGCATACACATAAAATAATAATCTTAAAACTATTTAATCCATAAAACATCTATAGGGCACAGTTAACTAAAATGACGATTCATTGTGTTAAATGTTATTCTTAAACAGAAGCAGGTTATAAAAGCTACTGTGTCCACAATTTTGATATGTACTTCTTGGGTTTTTGTTTTTGTTTTGAGACAAAGTGTCCCTGTGGCCCCAGTAGGCCTGGAAATCACTATGTAGACCAAGCTGTCCTCAATCTCATGGAGACTGGCCTGACTGCCTCCTTGTGACTGCTGGGATAAAAGGCATGAGCCTCCACAGAGAGCTATGATATGTACTTCTATAGGTGTCTATTTTCTCTTCAGTGTTGAACAGCTTCCTGTACTCAGGTTGATGTCTCTCTATCTCTCTGTCTTTGTCTCTGTCTCTCTCTCTCTCTTTCCCCACATACAGACACATACACACATACACACACGTACAAATAATGGTACATATTTCTGGAGCACATGTGATAGTTTAAAACATGTGCACATTGTTTAATGATTAAATCAGAGTAATTGGCATATCTACTTATTCCCATAAGCATTGGTCATTTATTTGTACTGAGATATTCAATATTGCCTATTTTATACTCTCAATATGTTGAAATACATTATACACCAGAACTTATTTCTCTGTTTAACTGCACATGCTGTCTCACCTCTTGTGGTTAACCCACTGACCAAACTCTGTGTCCACTCTCTTCCTCAACCTTTTCCCACTGTTTTACTCTCAACCTCTTTGGAAGGTTCCACATGTAAATGAGATTATGCTGCATTTTGTTGTGCATTTGGTTTATTTTACTTAACCTTGTCTCCTGCAGGCCCATTCGTGTATTCTATTCTCAAATGACAGGGTTTCATTCTCTTTCTGGTTCAGAAGCATTTTATTATGTATGTGTCACATGTTATTTATCCATCCTTCAGATAATGGACACAAATTGTTTTCATTTCTGAACTACTGTGAATGGTTCTGCTATAACCATGGGAGTGTTGCTGTCTCTTTAACATGCTGATTGGATTTTCATTTACTCTGTAACTAATACTGAGATTACTGGATCATACTCTAATTCTACTTTTTAGAAACTTCTGAACTATTTTCCTTAGTGACTGTATAATTTCAAATACTACCATCAGCACATACGTGTTTCATTTTCTCCACAGCCTCACTGACATTTTTTATCATTCATCTTTTCTGATGAGATGAGGTGAGGTGCTATCTCATTACTGTTTTGATTTAGATTTCCCTGATGCTAAGCACTGCTTCAGATACATATAATTTGTATATCTTCTTTTAAGAAACATTCATTTTGTAACTAGGCCATTTTCACTATTGGGCTTTTTGAATTATTTATATATTCTAATACCTCCTCAGATGTATAGTTTGTAAGTATATTCTCCCATTCTGTAGGTTTTCTCTTTCATCACACCCATCAATAATCTATGTCTCTTGACAAGCAGCTTAAGATTCATCAAAAATAGAAAGCTGAATTCTCTCATTATCCCATAAGAACATTTATCAAATCTTATATAGAAGAGCCATTTGTCCAATTTGCATACTAAGATTTCATATCATTTTTATCAGATATTCACAAATGGAAAAGGGCTTACAAATCATTGTCTAAATTAATATGTATAATTCATCTAATATTTGTCTATCTGATTTATAAATATTGGATATGGAAGAGAATCTGATAATACCTCTGTACTGAGGTAGAAGTAATACCAAGTCGCATGCTCTTTGATGCTTTCTGAACACCTCCTTAGACTGTTTAGAACTTACACACCCAAGAAAAAGATGAAAGCAAAAGGTAAGGCCTGCTTAAGGGAGAATAACTACATAGTTCCAGACTATTGTACTTAGCAAAAGAGCTTCATGAAGTTAGCCTGGTACTAAGTGAACTTCCCTTTCACTGTGTCTATTGTACCTGAGGTATCTGTGTGACCTTGTGAGGCACACAGAGTCAGTATCAACTTTGCCTTCAAGAAAGCTAGAGAGGAAATACAGTCGGTAACTGTGACTCCTAAGAGTGTTCCATGAGGAGGAAGTATGGTCCCAAAGAGGGAATTCAAACAAAACTTTATATAAATAAATATTGGTGAGCATGGCCTGGTGTCTAAGTGCTGGGTTAGTGTGCATGAGGAAGTTTGTCAAGAGACAAGAAAGGAGAGATGGAATTAGGTTGTGGAGGGCTCTAGATGCCACAGAGTATTATGAAACAAGAGTCAGATAAGACTAAGTCTCATTCAATTTCCAAAGAGCATCCTGGTAATCCTCTGTTTCTGGGAAATGTTTTGCTGATATTCGGGGTTGAGGGGGGGCATTCTTGAGTGATAATTCTATCCTCCAAAAAAAGTGATTCTAATACCAAGGGGCTAAACCCTTTGAGGCTTTAGCCATTAGACAGACCCTTGCTGATTATATCAAGATTGCAGCCACCTGACTGGAGCTCAGCTCTCCATCCTGTGCCATAACTGTCTCACCCCTCAGCTGGCTGGAGGTGTGTTTCTGTGAGTGGAAACATTTGCCCCTCAAATTTCCTTGGATTGCATGCTGAGGATAATTGAAGAAACACCCTTAGCCTCATAGGCCACATGGATCTCAGAATTCATCCACAGAAGTGGAACTTCTTAAATTTTCTCAAGGAAGAGAACTTAAACAGCAAAAGGTGCAATGGTTTTAAGTTTCAGTATGTTTTCTACTCACAGGAAGGTATGTTAGAGAATGTCAAAACTTAGGACATTTTAAAGACCAAAAATCAAATAATCCTTCTCGTCACAAAGGAGAAAATGTATAAAATTAAAATCCTTTGCTTCTTATTTTTTGTTTGTTTGTTTGTTTAAGGGTACGTTGGTCATATCTCCTTAGGGTTAGACCATTGGAAGCCTCTGCTTATCCCACATATCATTCTAGGCAGCAGGTTTACAGACGTACTGAAGAGAGCGTCCTACAGGTATAGAGTTGGCAATGTTTTCTTTTTTTTCATAAGGTGACATCTGGATATACTAAAGCTACATTTTCAATTTCTGTCAAGATGACTTATTTTGAAAGATTGGCAATTTGGGCTTTGAAAACATGTTTTCAACAGAACAGATAGCATACGTGATATTGTCCCACAGAAACTGATGATTTCAGCTGTAAAATAGGAGTTCCACAGAAGAGATGATTTTGAGAATAAGGTAGGGCTTTTAAGGATAAAAGCTATGTTTTCAGTGCAACATGTTTCACTCTGAAGAAGCAGAGATGGATTATTATCTCAATCATGTTTTCAGCAACATCCTTATCCTTGGGGCAGACAGAGCAGCTCTTTTGAATAAGGGCTGCAAAATCTTAAGTCAACTACTATTATAACTACCAGCAAAAGAGAACATTCATTCACCATACTGTTTGTTAATCAATTAATTAAATTATTTATTTCTTCAGTGGTTGCCTAAAAATTTCACTGTGGGGAATGTAAGAGTAGAGACATAACTGCTAGCAGCCTATAGTCTCATTATATAAAAATGACCTGTGGATGAATAGGTGTGATGCCGAGGAATATACAAGAATCTCTAAGTGACTGAATTAGTCCAATGCTGTGGTAAAGATCAGGTTTACAAACACAGCTGCCTACCAGATCAGGTGGAAAATAAAGGAGAGGAAAAACTGGCCTTGAGAGAATAGGGATGGTTGGAAATGTGACAAATGAAGTACTTATACTACTTAAAGAGGCGCTAATCTTTTCAAGGGCAAAACCACATACATGAATTTTTGTAAATGTATATTTTACAATATTAACAATGATAACCCTAGGTGACTCTCCCCTCTCAGTCTCTCTTCCTACCCACAACACACACACACACACACACACACACACACACACACACACACAAGCATTGTTTTAGACAATTCAAAGACAGGAACAGCTATGGTTTTCATTGTTTGGTGCTAGTTTCACAGTAATAACACATCTCAAGTCCATGCGGAATTAAGTTGAGCACTAACACTCTTTTAGTTCTAACTTCTTATGGGGTCAGGGGTGGATATGTGAGAAGTATTCCAATCCAATCCAATTTATACTTTATATATTTTTAAAAATACCTTACAAAAGCAACATTTTAACTCTTCATCGGGTCTAGGGTCTTGAATTTGCAAGGCAAACTCTCTACAACTGGACCACACAATCTTACTTCAATTTACTTTTCATTTTGACTCAGAAATTATCACATATATTCATGAGGTTCAATGTGATGGTTTGAAATATGTTTGCATTGAGGAATAAATAAACCAATACAATATACTACTTCACATTTTTGTTTGTTGAGGACACTTAAAATCTATTCTTCTGAAATCATAAAAGTAGAGAGTTGAATGGTGTTTTCCAGATGTTGGAGGTGGAGAATGGATACCGGGAGTGAAGGACAGTGTTCAGACTACAAAGTTTTGGTTAGAAGGAAGAATGTGTTTAAAAATAAATGTAAAGGATGATGAATATAGTTGATGATAATGAATTATACATTTCAAAACTGTTAATTTCCTAGTAATTGACTGTCTTACTGTTCTGAGCCCTTGTCCTACAAGTTTATACCTCGATGGGTTCATGCTGGCTATGCTGGCCCTTCCTCCATTTTAATCATGCCTCTACTTCCCATTTCAAAACTGACATGTATTCTCTTTGGCTAGAGATAATCCTCCATGTGGATTATCTAATGCCTCATTACCTACCTCACCTAATGAAACTAATATTCCTTCCCGCTGGTTCACATTTGATCCTGGCACTCTTATCCCATCTTTCATCCTCCTTTCTGATCCTCAAACACATGAAACCTTCCCCTGCCCCGGGGTCTTTGCCCTCCATATCTATTATCCTTGAAATATTCTCCCATATTCAGCTGGCCCACTACCTTGCTTCACATTTCTGGCCACTCTTTCTACCTTTACGTATGGCCTAGAAAAGAAAAGAATCAAATCAGCCGATAATAGTAATTGATGGTCTTAATTTTTGCAGGGGAAGTAAATTAGTGGCTTTGGTAAGTTCTAAAATATTTTCTAACTGATAAACAGTTACCTAACTTATTTTTCTTTTCTAACCACCTAAGTGCTAGCCTTTTAGCAACGTCTAGACAATGTATCAGTGTAGAAAGAATCCACTGGTCAGCTTGATGTGGCCAGTAAGAAGAGAGAAGCCTTCCATTAACGGGTTGTTTTCTTCTTTTAGAGGAAAGTTGGCATTTTGGACATGAGTATCTCAGAAAGCAACCTCTCCTCTTTGTAAGTTGTAATATAAATACACAGGAGGTCAAGGACAGTTTAACAATATTCCTGCTAGGGCTGTGAAGCAGAAATGTCTCTGAGTAGAGACAGTTATCTGTAATACCAGCCACAATCCTATCTACAATTGTTTTCAAACTGCAGTGGCTTTTCAAACTTGTATGTATTCATGTGCATGGAGGAAAATGACAAAAATATTCATTCTTACAAAGAAATGTGTCTATGACAAGAGACTACTTCTTGTTACACAAAATAGACTTATGCTCTGAAGATTGGCTAAAACCTTTTAAAAAGCTTAATATCTATCAATACACTCTCAAAACCTACTTAGATTCTATTTAGATTCTCCTCAATAAATCTTTCTTCTTAGGAAACCATCTAATCTAGCTCCCATTTTTCATGTCCAAGGGTCCATCCTCTAAGCTGACCCCCTCAACATCTGTCACATGGAGCATTATTATAGGCTGCTCACTAGCTTCTTGAATCCTTGTTGACAGTTTCAGTTCAGCTAATCCATTATCTACACAGATGGGCCCTCTTTCTGACAATCTCTCTCCCCTATACCAAATCTCCTGGAGGTTTCATGTGATGGATCAATGACCCAAGCTTGGTGTACTGTTCTTAGATGTTTCAAAATGCATAGAGTATGTAGCCCCCACCTCTGGAATTCCTGATTCAGGTGGATGATTCTAATAGAGAAACTCAAGAAGTACATTTTAGCAATGTTTTGTCTAGAACCTGAATATCAACTTCTTAGAATGGTTTTTTATGACCTGGCTCCTCCTCATATCCCAGGGAGCATTCCTTACCCTTTCTCCCTTCTACGTGTCACCTTGTCTGCCAGGCACACTAAACTACCTCAGCTCTTGAAACTTGCCTTGTTATTTAAGAATTTATGTCCTTGCTCCATCAGCCCCAAATGATACCTTTCCTCAATTTGTCTGATTGGTGAATACCCATAGATCTTTCTCCGTGTGAAAATATGTAAGATGCCATGATGATCCCCGACAGAACTGACTGCTCTCTCCTTTTTACTTTCATTTGTATCCTTACAGACCTCTCTCATAACTCCCCTAATGTCCAATTCCACTTATTTATTTCCTTAAAAGATTAGAAGTCCCTTGAATTCATCCACAATATCTTATTCCTCTGGAATTCTGGGTATCCGTTTTTTTTTTCCTGGCACACAGAGAGGGCTCAATAAAGGCATATGTTGAAGAATGAATGTAAAAGTGATATCATTTAAGAAATTTGCACATTCTTTCAAATTAGATTAAAGCTCATAATGAATTTCCTTCAGTCAATATGTTATGAAGAAAAAGAAATCCATAGTCTCACAATACAGGTTATACATACTAAGTCCTCAATATCTTGGAGAATTTACTATCTCCTTATTTCATTTGGGGGAGTTTGTCAAAATCAGATTGTTGAGCCAGTTCCTCAAAGACTAATTCTGAGTTTCTCCAGTGAGGTTCCAGAAAACTACATTTAAACAAGTGCCTCAGGTGGTGATTCATACAGGAGCACAGGCGTCACAACATAAAAAGCTCTTCTCCACTGGAAGAAAAAGGACAAAGCTTGACTCTTAAATCCTGCAACCCACACCCTAGTTCCTACTGCTATAAAAAATGTGTGTTTATCTCTAGAGAATACAACTTAGGCCTTTTTGAAGGTTGTAAACTCTGCGTTCTGAGCTCTCCAGTCAAGGTTGGGAGAACATTGTTGATAAGATGCTGATTACTGACCATAGAAGGGGAAGTTATAAAACTTCTGAAGAGTTAATTACCTGCTTCAGCTGTGTTTCAAGGGAGCCATAAGCCATAATGAGATTTGTCCCAGGGAGTACAACTCTCTCTCTCTGAGAACCTCCATTATGAAGAGAGGAGGCTTGGGACAAGGTCTGAGAGTCCGAATTTAGTCTGAGTCCCTTCCATATCCTCACAGCCCTTCTTTCTTGACCTTTAGAAACAATAAATCTCAAGGGAACAGACCTGCCCAGAGATTTCTCTGAACTATTGCTAGTCACAATAGGAAACTGCACAAGGGTTGGTCCCTCCTGACATTATCCTGGCCCTTCCGTTTCCAGCCTTATTATTAAAACTAATCTAATCAAAACAGGCACAACCAAGAAGATACAACCTGGAAAAACTTTCTGGGTGGCGCTCTCTGGGGGGAAGTGAGGTAAAGTAAGGCGGGCTGAAGGAGTGTTCAGCTGCTTGACAGTCTCAGAGCTCCTTACAGGCTCAGGTCGCCCCAAATTCTCTCACTGGGTTCTCCTCAGAAGCCCTGGTAAAAATGTTTGTGTTATCCAATCCTCAAATGATGTCTGAGCTACTTTCAATATACTGGTACTTGCCTGGCTAAATTGTGCAGAAATAAAGAGTCAGTGTTAGAAAAGGAATGGATGAGTTCAGGTCATTAAAAAAAAATGCCACAGTGGTTTCTGGACCCTTTACAGAAAACCTGAGTATTCAGTCACTTTAGGGCACCTCACATGTTAGAAACTTGACTCCACCAAAAATATAGGGACTAAAGACTTCAGTGCTGTTTAGAAGATGAAAGAAAAATTACTTTATATTCTTAGAGCACATTCTGTCTATTTTTTACTCAAATTTAGCAAGCAAAAAAAATAATTTGACTTCAATAGGTACAATATGTAGAGCATATTTTATGTGCAATACACTTCATTGAATGAAATGTATTTATTACTGAAGTGTTCCAAAAACCCATAAATGTAGACATTAAAAATCATTTTATACTCAAGGAAATGGTGGTTCCCAGTAAAATAGGGTTGCTTAATTGTAGTGCTAGGCTAATTTTAGCATGGTAGGAATCATAAGACACACTCATCTGAAAATCAATAATACAAGAAGCATGAAAATTTGGTCACAAATAAATATAGTTTGAGAAAAGAAAAGGCCAAAAGCGCAGCATATTTTGAAATATTGCTAAATTCAAAAGAAAAAGAAAACTGTGACTAGAATGATCAGGAACTGGTTCCCTGTTCTGGCACTTGTAGAGTGGGCAGAGTCGGGTGTGAGAAAAGTTAATGGCATTAAAGCAGGAAGGAATGATGGATGGCAGCAAAGAAGCAAGACCCTGGGGCCCGGGGAGTTAGTCAGTCTGCCAGGCACAGTTTGTAATAAAACCACTGAGGGAAAGTTGCAGAAGTTAATGGGTCTAGTAAAGAAAAAGAGAGCTTTGGGGTGTTCAGTTACAAAATCCAGATTATTTTCCTCATAGAAAATTGGAGATCTTCAAGGTTTTCTTTACCAAATTTATTTTAGGCAATGAGGTACCAATAAATTGTGTTGGAATCTGTTTGGGAAAGTCAGTTCAGTAGCTCAGAGAAAAAACTGTTTATTGGTCATAGGAGAAAAAAGGATGGCTATGAACAGAGACAACTTTAAGGAAGAGTGACCTGGTCTTGCTCTCTGGCCCAAGAAGAACTGGCTTTGAATCCTGCTTTTACCATTCAACTTGGACAGAAAACATAATAGCCATCACCTCTTGATCACTCATTATCACAGAGTGCTAAATATTCATTAAGTCTAGTTACTTATGGAGTATTACATTCCTTTAAAGCATAATTTTGGCAACAGAGATACAGCTGAATAAGACAGTTTGTTCTGCTCAAAGACTTTAAGGCAAACATCAACATCCCCATTTTATACTTCAGCAAACCAAAGTTTTAAGAAGTTAAATAACTGCTCCAAATCATATAGGTAACATCTCTTCAGTAAAAGATGGATATTGAGTCTTCCCTTAATACAAGGTAGTTTTGCTTCCTATTTTTCATTCATTCATTCATTCATTCGTTATTGGTAAATGTCTTGATCAAAGGATCTCAAAATGTGACATAACTCTCCTTTAAATAAAGTTGACATGGCTCCAAGATATTATAAGATAGTATAAAGGACAGAAGTGGGATGAATAAATACAGTCATTCATATGCATTCTATTCTACCCGAGTTCTGAAGCCTCAATTTTCCCAAGAGTCAGAAGAAAATCATATTTTCATTCTTTGTCTACTTTTATACTGAAAATTTGAAAACAGGGCTCAAATAATTTGTATTATCACTTGGGGTTTTAGAATTTAGAAAACACACTTTTCTTTGGATAAACTCTTGGGGGAAAATAGGTAAGATGCTTTATGGCTCAACCTGCTGAAGTGGGCATCTTGTGTGGGTAATACTGCCTTCTTTGTTGGATTATATGCATGTGAAGGCAGCCTGCAAAGGGGTCAGAAAATGGCAGACAATTCTTACAGTTGGGACTTAAGGTTGGGCCCACCTTTTGTTAGAAAATGCATTCATAAAAGAAAGCTACGTTAACATGTCACCTTGTTGAGAACACCACTCACCATATCTTCCCACTAAAACAGCTACAGAGAGAATTGTTAAGAGCATTGCATAGGTTTGTCTTTATTTTTAAATACAAAAAAGAAATACACTGGATGAAAAAGGGAACTCCATTTGAGCAACATGTATCATTCAGCAAGATTGAGTCTGTCCAGAGCAAAGTTGAATATTGGAGAATAGAAATCATTTCACAGCATTTTTATTTAATTCACATTTGTTAAAAATTTTTTTTATTTCTTTGGTTAGGTGCTAAAAATCCAAGAGCAGACTGGCATATTGGAAAAAATGCACACGTTTTTAGTTTGCAACCCCAGTAGTAGAGTGGCTCTGGCTTCTAATATACAATAGCAATCCTAACCCTACTTTCTCATTTTTAGAATGTGGATAAAACTGTATTCACTTAAGGACTGTTATGAGAACTAAAAGAGATCGTTTATGCTGACCCATAGTTCTAGTGACTGTCAGACATCAAGTGTTCAGTAAACATTGCCTGCTGTTTCCAGTCAATATTACATAGAGTTATAAACAACATCCACACACTTACTGCCTTCATGATCCTTAAAACCTGACACATTTTCTAACTTTCCCAAGATGCTATAGGAGACATATCACAGATTATAGACATCATCTAAGGGAATGGTAGATGAATACTATAGAGCCTGAAAAGTCTTCAGGAAAGAGGCTGGAACGGATGAGAAGGGTTATTTCAGGCAGCAGGATTAATGTACAAAAACAACCAAAGAGCCAGGACTTCAAAGTCAAGACCTCTAAGCATTCCCTCTCAGCTGGAGCCCTGGGGTGCAGGGCGCAAAAGCAGAGGAGGAAGATAGAGGACAAATCATGAAGGTCTTTGGTATCCTTTGATTCTTAGTACAGTTTGAGTGCTGTTCCTCTACAACTGAGATTTTGAAAACTCATCACCAATATGATATTAGATTGTGAGACCCTTGGGAAGCCATTAGGTCATAAGGGACTCACTTATGTACATGAGATCAATACCTTGGCTAAAGGAACTAGCTATGTCCTTGTGCTTTCTAGTCTTCTGTCATATGAGGACATACCAATAAGGAGCCATCTTAGAAGCAAAGAGCAATGCACATCACACACCAAACACACTGGTCACTTGATCCTGGACTTCAACCTATCCAGAACTGGGAGAAATAAATTTCTATCATTTACAAAATTTTCAGTAAGTCTATGATAATTTGTTGTAACAGCATGAATAAATAAAGACAGTCCTTTAATAAATACTGTTAGATGCATGCTACTTGCCAAGTAACACATGAAGAGAAACAAGAAAATAAGGCTCTTAATTAAAGGCTATTTACAAGTAATCCTTGCTCCAGAGCACAGGGGTCTTAAGTACCATGACAAAAGAAGAAACTACACAGTAGTCCCACTTGGGTCTCATGTTCTGACCCCACAAAAGTTAGTTGACCTCTTTGAAGCTCAATTTCCTCATCTGTGGACCATGAATGACAATTCTCACATGCATCCTTCTCCTTCAAACATGGAGAAGAGCTGAGAGCAGCAGAGGAAATGATAACAGGAAGGGGCCACAGGTGACAATGATGGGAAGGGACCACAGGAGAAGTGCAGAACTATTGACATGAGATGGGCAGTGAGACAACAAGGGTGACATTGGCACTGTAGAGATGATGGTTATGATGACAAAGGAGCCAAGAACATCACAGCAATATGACAAATAAAATGGAAACAATGAGGATCATTAAGATGGTTCATCATGACTCAGTCAATGATTTGACAAGGGCTGACTACAGAGTGAACAGTGTTTCAACGGATAACACTTGGATACAGAGATAAGCAAAAGAAAATACGCACCTTGCTTTTTACTGGGAAGAAATTATAAACGGAGAAACAGTCAAATAATTATTAATGTGTTGTATAAAAGGAAGAGAAGCAGCAGAAGGATGGGACATGGAAATGATAACGGTGAAGATAATTCTGGTAACAGCCGAAATCTCAACCACATTAAAAAAAAAGGGAGAGAGATTTCAAATCATCATGGCAAGTTCTGATGGATTCCATCTTCACTCAGTTCTCTAGTCTTTGTCACTCTAGGTGGCACACATTGGCTGCCATAGAGTATTAGGGCTTTTGTGCAGGCCAGAGCTGGGTGGAACCTGGCCAAAGTGTGGAAGTAACAGTATTATGGATGTGGTTTTATGAGGTTCATTCTGAGCTAAAATCACCAAACAGTTCAGGACAGATTCTAGTGATGTCTTTCATGTGAAATGTGTTTTCTGAAGCTTGTGTTCTTGTCTCCAAGAAGGAGTCTGTGAAAGTTTCAGGAATCTGGCTCATTTTACAGGTTACTTAACACCAATTTTCCCCATAAGAAATAATAGCATTGTGGCAATTGGCTTTGGCTTCAAACTTGTGTTTTTGTCCTCCGAGGGTAGGTGGAGACAGGCCATTAAAATGCTGGGTTCTTTCTATTCATACAAAGAGCACGCAATGACTTCATCCACCTTGATGTTGGCAGCAGGTACCCAAGTCAGCCTGGGCAATCCCTGAAATAAACACCTAAATATCTCAAGAGCCGAGAAAGGCAAGCAAGGCGACAGCAGGAAAGCCTGGGTACAATTAACACTCTCTGCAACACACTTAAATTTGGGGTAAGTGGAAGAAAAGGCCACGGTGGCATCTGGAAGATCACCAGAAGCAGAGCCATTGGATGCACATTTTCACTTCTGATCTGTTATTGTTATGTTTGGCAAATAAATCAGCAAACGTTTAGCTGATTGAATTGGGGACAGGGTGAAAGGGAAAATGAGTAGGTGAGTGAGAGAAGAAATTAACACACTGGTGTGGAGCAGAAGTGAAAGAAGTCAATGTGGGACCTGATCCTGCCTTCATCTGTACCAACCGAGAGACTCGGCAAGGTGCTGACTTGATGAACACCATTTCCCTCATCCGTGAATTAAAGATAATGACCAAACCTACACGAGAGAGCCACCAGGAGGATTATGAAATAATACATGGCTTATAATGTTCCTGAAGTCATACCTGACATCTGGATGTGCTCAAGAATTGGTCAACACTAACAGTCATATTAGTTCTCACATCCATGGTTACTGTCAGGATGGGATGCCTTTTGTCAGGACACCCAGAAGAACAATAAATTGTGTCAAGGTATTTTCGTCAAATAGCTAGTTACGTAAATCAGTTAACAAGGGCTTTGGTCCCTTACCTGTTGTCTCAGTGTCACTGCCCCCCCCAATATAAAGCAATACACATAGATTCATTACTTACTTAATAGGCTTATTGATATGGATGCCACACACAAGTGTAAAACGTGGGCTCATCCTCTAGTGCTTTTAGAGAAGTAGAAAGATAGATACAAATCAAAACAAACAGGAGCTGAAGAGATGTCTCAGCTGTGAGGAGAGTGTAACACTCTTGAAGAGGTTCTAAATTTGTTTCCCTGCTCCCACGTCAGAGGGCTCACAACCACCTGTGTGGTGGTTTGAATGAAAAGTATCACCTATAGGCTCCAAGCATTTGAATACTTGGCCCTAGTTGGTGGTGCTGTTTGCTGAGGTTTATATGTGGCCTTGTTGGAGGAAGGGCTTCACTGGGGGTGGGCTGTGAGAGGTGATACCTTTGCCCTACTTTCAGTTTGTCATCTCTCTGCTGCCTGTGTGTGCTTGAGGATGTGAGTGCTCAGCTTTCTTGCTCCAGCTGCCTTCTGCTATGCCTCCCAGCCATGATGAACTCCTATCCCTCTAGAACCACAAGCCCAAGAAACTCTTCCTTCTATAAGTTGCCTCGGTCATGGTGTTTTATCACAGCAACAGGAAAATAACTAATACAACCTGTAGTTACAGCTCAGGACATCTGACTACCTCTTCTGGCCTCCATGGGCACTTGCAGTTATGTGCACATAGCCTCCCACCACAACTACACATAATTTAAAATGTTTTGAATCTAAAACAGATAATACCAATCAAACATATATAAAACCTATGGCACCAAGCAGCCCAAAATAAATAAGAGATCAGAGGGAACAAAGTCTACTCAAAGGCAGGATAATTAGGGTACTGGAGAAGTATACTTTGATGCAACCTTCCCAAGAGGTAGATGTTCTTAAACTGTATAATAGGGAAGCAAAGCAATAAACATGGATGATAATTTCACTTTCAAAGCCCTGGAAATTCTAAAACATCAATTTAAATAAACTTTTTATCACAGAGGAAATGAAAATAGCAGTTATAGGTTTTCAGAGAATGGCTATAAAAATCCTGCATATCAAATTTGTGACATGTAATCAAAGTTATACTCAAATAAAATTACAGTGTCAAAAATCCTTTCATTTTTAAAAACCAAACAACAAATGCTAAGTAATAATCCTTAAATCTGAGGAGTTAGGGAGTTTAAAAAAAGGATATGTAGTAGGAAAAAAAGTATGAAAAATGTTTTAAAAAAGAAATCAATTAGTTGGACTGGGGAGATGGCGTGGTGATAAAGGACGCTTACTGTGCAAGCATGAAGACCTAGTTCAAATCCCCAGCACTCTCTAGAAATCCAGGCATGGAGGTTAACATTTATAAAAGACTAGGCATGACTGTGCACCTATAAAGTCAGTGCTGTCAGGTGGCGGAGACAGGAGAATCATTGGAGCCTGCTGACCCCCAAAATGGCAAGTTTGCAACTTCCAGGTTCATTAAGAGACCTTGTCTCAAGGAGAGAAGGTGGAAGTGACAGACCAATGACCTCCTCTGGCCTCTTCTATAGATGCACAAGCACACACACACACACACACGCACACACTACATAATATACTACTCACATGCCAATTAATAGGTAAATAAAAAGATAATAATGAATGAATCAGAAAGCAAAGAAACAAGAATTAGTAGTAAGCCAAACGGGTGCTCTATAAACAACTTACAGACCTGGAGGAAATGTATATATCTTGAGGGATGTGTTGGTTAGTTTTGGTCAACCGGACACATAATAGAGTTACCTGGGAAGAAGGATCCTCTTAGGGACTGTTTCTATTTTACTGGCCGTGGGTATATCTATGAAGCATTTTCTTAATTGTTAATTGGTATAGAAGGACTCAGCCCATGTGGGTGATGTCATCCCTAAGTAGGTAGGCCTGGGCAAGCCAGGGAACAAGCCAATAAGCAGCACACCTCCATGGTCTCTGCTTCTGCCTTGAGCTCCTGCCTTTACTTCCCCAGTAATGGACTGTAACCTGGAGGTGAAATAAACCCTTTCCTCCCCAAGTTGCTTTGGTTACAGTATTTTTTCACAGCAGCAAGAAATACTGAGGACAAGGAGGAAAATGTTGTAGAGTATGGGTTTGGCTGGACCAGACTTCCATCAGATTTTTTTAAAGAGTCTATAAGCGGTATAAGAGATTACAATTATTTTAAAATGACATTAAGGCACTTGATAAAAATTGTAATTTTTTTAGAAGTTATGAATGATCAAAGATGACTCGAGAAGTAGAAAGTATAAATTTGACAATAAGCGAGGGAGTCTTTCTCTTCCACACCCTCCTTTTTTTTCAAAGTTGCATATGAACTCCACCCTCTTGAAAGAAAGTAGCTGATAGCTCACTCCCTCAAATCCCTCCATTACTGGGTCTGTGAATATCCTCATGGAAAAAGGCAGAGGATTAATGAGAATAAGGAGACTCGCGAGGCCCCTTCCCTCAAGGATATATAAGTGGTTAGCAATTGCTTGGTTGAGGAGGTTTTTGGTACTGTCAACTGCCTACAGATTGCCCATATTCCTAAAAGAAATACCCATGCTTTTACAAATAATCACAGTAAAATCATTTCATCTCCAAGCTAGACATAGATAGAATCGTTTCTTTGATCTCACTGTCAAGGTTGAATAGAAATAGATTCCCTGTGCAAAGTTGTATAACAATCCTAACTGCAAAATCAACCTCTGTAACATCAGATAAATTTTAACACATGAACCCCACCTGGAGTAGAAAACAGTTGTGTTGTTTTAATACTTCCATTAGATATAGAAATATTCCCAATTTGAATTTGAAGGGCATATAGCCCTGATAACAAAATCTGATAAATCTAACCCAAAATGAAAACAGAATATTTCCATTACTGTTGTGTCCAATAATAACTGTAATCTACTCAGCATTCTTGTAGTCTGACCAATCAAATTAGTGCACCCCAACTTCTGGGAGAAGTAAGATAATGTGGCACAGAGAAAGAAGAAAGGTTTTGTGGTGAGAGAAAGCAGGTTAAGAACCTCATTTCTTTCCACCTATCTTATCAAACTGGAAGACTCGAGAGCACAAACAAGAGCTTAGTGATCCTATTAGCAAAAAAAAAAAAAAGAAAGAAAGAAAAGAAAAAAAAACACAGCACAATGACATTTTTTTAACCAACTTTAAGATATAATAGAAAAAGGCCCCAAGAAAAACATGAAATATCTAAAAGAAAATTAAGCATTCTTATAATTTTTGTGGGGGAGACTATAAATCTTTCCTTAAGGGTGTGATAGGATTCTGGAATACATGAATGTTATAACTTGGTTCCTTAGTGAGAAGACCAAACATTAGTATTCCAACTATATGAAGATAGTTAATTATGTTAATGCATATCTATTAAATCTGCACTTGATTTTTTTGAATTAAGAAAATGATTATAAAATTAATCTGAAAAAAAGTCAAAAAGATTAAAAATGGGAAGAAAACTTTGAAACCAATAGACAAGGTGGTGTTCGATTGATTGATTTTAACACGGTAATATTTAAATTGTATTATATTAACATGTAACATATACAGCATCTTAATGAGAGAATAAATTTTAAGTGCCTGGGAAAATATTAAATAAATTTAATAATCAAAGGTTAGGTTACGGTGGCCAATTGCTTTTGTATTCTTTTCTATGCTCCCTCTATGTTTTCTTAATATTTTTGATAGGCATGTATGACTCTTTCTATTGGAATAAAAAAATTGCTGAGTATGGTAGCACAGGCATTTAGTCCCAGATCTTGGGAGGCAGGGGCAGGTGGATCTCGGTGAAATCAAGGTCATGCCAGCCTGGTCCACATTGGGAGTTCTAGGCTACCTGGGGCTCCAAGGAGACCCTGTCTTAAATTATGAAAAAAAAGAATATCATTTAGTGTAACATTTTAGAAGTACTTATAGGAAACGGATAGAGAAAGAAAGCAGTTTAATGTATAAAGAAGCAAGTTGGGTACAAAAGACATTAGTTTCATAATTACACATGATCCATATGTTAATAGGCAGCAATTTTCTCAATACCAACTAGGAAATATACCAAAATTCTAACCTAAATGATGGGAATCCAGAGTATTTTTCTACATGGATAGAGAGGGATAAAAGAGATAGAGGGAGGAAGGGAGGGAGGGAGGGAGGGAGAGACGGAGGGAGGGAGGAGGGAGGGAGGGAGGGAGAGCTTTACACTTGAAGAAAGACACAGTCACCATGAGGTGAAGAATTGATTTCAGGTAACTATTCAGCATATGAACATCTGAATTAAGGTGAACCAAGGGGTAGACTTGGTGACCCAGAGATGTCTGCCAGTCAATTCTATGATGAAACTCTACTGGAAAGGCCTTAAGTCTCTGGGTGAGGTAGAAAGACCTTATTTTCCATGATGAAAAGGACTTTTTAACTCTTCAGGGACTGAAGACTCAGATTTCTATGAACTCGTGTTGGTCCTGTTTATTTAAGGAGAGAGAGCAGCCAAAGGAATAGGAGTTTGGGTTTCCTTCTAGTACAGAGATTACCTACAATTCTGTAAGACTCTGTCTTTCCCACTCCCAGCAGCCATCAATTGCCAACAGTTCCTTAGGTTAGGTTGGGATTTCTTACTCATTTTCATTTGGATTTTGTCTGGTTTAAACACAATGCATTTTGATTCACCTGCCACTTCTTCTTTTACTCCTCCCAGATCTACCCCCACCTCCCAAACCTCATGTCCTCTTTCTTAAAATATTCAATAACCTACGGATTCCAATTTGTGTTGTCCATATACTTGTGGATGTCAGACAATCCACTGGAGTATCGTTGAGCCACATGCTTAAAGAATACAGACTTCTCCTTCCCCAGAGGCCGCCAAATGTCCATAGTTAGGGGTAGGAACTCGTGAATTCCTTCCCACTTTGCACTGAAGTGTTGACTGCCCTGATATTGTGCAGGTCTTGTGGAGAAAACTGCATCTGTGAGTTCATGAGTGAAGTAATCCTGTCATGTTCAGAAAACAGTTTATCTCTCATCTTCTCCAACCTCTGGCTCTTACATTCTTTCTTCTTTTCCCTCTTCCATTGGTTCCTAAACCTCAGGGAGAAGGTATGAAAGAGATGACCCATTTGTTCCTGAGCATTCTGTAGTCACTTATTCTCTATACTTTGACAAGTTGTGAGTTTCAGTATGCTGAAGAAAGTTCTCTGATAAGGTCTAAGAACTTTACTAACCTATGACTAGAGAGAGACACATTTAAAGAGCAGTATGATACTGTCTAGTTAGCAAAATAATAATTGTAGGCTTCTACTTGTTGCCAGTTAAGTCTCCAACCATGAATTCAGTACCAGGCATATTCATCTTCTACTAGACAAGTCCTTAAATCCAGTCAGAAAAAGGTTGACCCACCCCATAACACTCATGCCAGCATTGCATCCGTGGGCATATTTTGCCACACAGGTTATTAATGCAGTTCACAAGGTTTGCAACTGGAGAAGACTGTTGATGTCACCTTTCCTCCCCCCAGCCAGCATGGAGGAAGCTTCCTAGAGAATACCAACTTGATTTGTTGATTTGTCCATGTCTTATAACCAATGTGTATGGTATCTTCAGAAATAGAGACAATCAAGTTTGGGGGGAGGCAAACAAGAACAATGACAATAGGCTGTATTGTATTGGTGGTCTCTGGGACACCTCTGACCAATATCTCAAAGGCAGGTAGCCAATACCTGGCACTGAGTTTTTTTTTTTTTTTGACCACCTATGACTTTTAGGATAAGCATAATCCCCTGTATAGGATTACTCTAATTAAGCTCTTAGATGAATATATACATATTCATCTGTGATCCACTGTCATCCTCCCTTAAGATCGTCCTTCTTCATCTCCACCAATGGTTCCCTTCTATCTCCTGGATTCTACAGTATTCCAAAGTAAATATAATATACATAAATCTAAGGATTTGACACTAAGGTCCACATATGAACGATATTTGTCTTTCTGGATCTGGGTTACCTCATTATATTTTGTGCAAAGCCAGGTGGTTCTAAGTGCATAGACTTAAACTTGGGTCCTTAATTCTATTACAGTGATGAGCGTGTTAGTTTTTGTTCCAATACCATAATGCTTTTATTACTATGTCTCTGGAGAATATCTTGAAATCAAGGATGGTGATACTTCTAGCAGAGTTGTTATTGTTCTGGATTGTTTTATTTGTCCAAGGTCTTTTGTGCTTCCATATAAATTTATAATTGACATTTCTTTGAATTTTTCAGAGAATTGCATTGGAATTTTGACAGAGATTACATTTAATATGTAGATCGCTTTAGGTAGAATTATCTTTTGTCAATATTATTCCTACCAATCCATGAGTGTGGGAAATGTTTGTTTCTTCTGCTATCTCTTGTTTTTTTCTTCAGTGTCTTAAAGTCGTCATTGTACGAGCCTTTTGACTTCCTTGGTTAGATTAATCCCAAGATACTTTTTAGGCTACTGTGAATTGAATTGTTTCCCTGATCGTTTTCTTGGTACATTTTCATTTGTTATACAGGAAAGATAATGACTTTTGTGTTCATTTTGTATCTTTCTACTTTGCTGAATATGTTTTTTGGCTTCGGGAGATTTCCTGCGGCAGTATTAGGATCTGTTTTTCATAGAATTATATCATAAGTAAATAAGGATACTTTGATTTATTACTTTCCTATTTGCATCTCCTTTATCTCCTTTTCTTATTGATCTAGCTAAGATCTCAAGCATTATACCAAACAAGAATGGACAGAGTGGACACCCTTGTCTTGCTCCTGGTTTTAGTGGAAATGCTTCAAGTTCTTCGCTATTTGGCATGATGTTGGCTGTGGGTTTTGACTTTAATATATATATTGGGATATGTCCCCTGTGTCTCTAGGTTTTCTGCATTTAAATAGATGATCATGTGGTTTCTGTCCTTGAGTCTTTCTATGTGGTGGATTATACTAGCATTGAACATACCTGCATCTCAGGGATGAAACCAACTTGATCATATGGATGATCTTTTTGATGTGATCTTCAATTTGGTTTGCAAGTATTTTATTAAGAATTTTTGTGTCAGTGTTTGTCAAGGAGATTGGCCTCTAGTTTTACTTTTTTGTTGAGTCTTTGTCTGGTTGTAGAATTCGGATAATACTAGCTTCATGAAGATGATTTAGAGGTGATCCTTCCTTTTCTATTTATGAAATAAATAGGAGTGTCGGTGTTCGTTATTGTGTTAGTTCTTCTTTGAAGATCTTGTAGAATTCTGTGCTGAATCCATTTTTGTCTTGGGCTTCTTTTAGTTTGGAGATTTTTAATGACTGCTTCTATCTCATTGGATATTGTGTATCTGTTTAAATGATTTGCTTTATTGTAGTTTAAATGTGGTAAGTTGTGTACACCTGGAAATCTATCCATTTCTTTTAGATTTTCCACTAGGTGAGATATCAGTTTTTTAAGTGTGTCCTTATGATTTTCGGAATTTCCTCATTGTCTACTGTGATGTTTCTCTTTCCATCTGTGCGTATTAATTTGAATCTCCTCTTCCTTTTGGATAATTGGGCTAAAGGTTTGTGAATCTTGGTAATCTTTTTAAAGTGTCGACTCTTCATTGCATCTTTTTTTTTTTTGTTTTACATTTCTATTTCATTAATTTCAATGCTGATTTGATTAACTCTTCCCATCTACTGTCTTGGGGTCTTGTTTGCCCTTGTGTTTCCAAGGCCTTCAGGTGCATTATTAAGATAGTCACTTGAGATCACTCAAACTTTTGTGAAGGCATTTAGTTCTATAAATTTTCATTAGAACTATCTATATTGTGGCCCATAGATTTTTTTTTTCATTTTCATTTAATGTTAGTAATTTTAATTTCCTTTTTGATTTCTAACTTGACCTAATATTCATTCACTAACATATAATTTAATTTCCTTGAGTTTGTCTACTGTCTGTAGTTTCAGTTGCTATTGGCTCCTAGCTTTATTCCACTGTGGTCAGATAGAACACAGGATTTTACATAAATTTCCTCACATTTATGGAGACTTGCCTTGTGTCCCAATATGTGGTTGAAGTTGAAGAAAGTTCCATGGGCTACTGAGGATGTGTGTACTCTTTCGAGTTTGGGAAGAGTGTTCTATAAATGTCGATTAGGTCCATTATGTTATTTAACTTCAACGATTCTTTGGTTAGTTTTTGTCCAGATTATCTGGTGGTGAAAATGGAGTACTGAAGTCATGAACCATCACTGTGTCAGGATTAACTATGGGTTTAGACCTAATAATATTTCATTTATGGAATTTGGCGTGCCTATGTTTGGTGTGTATATGTCTAGAATTGTAATATCCTCTTTGTGGATTGTTTCTCTAGTAAATAGGAAGTGATGGTCTTTATCTCTTCTGGCAAGTTTTTGTTTGAGGTCTATTTTATAGAATATGACAATAGCTACACTTCTTTACCTCTTGGTGCTACTTGTTTGTAATGCTATTTTTCCATCCATGTATCCTAACTGATGTCTATCTTTGATGGTTAATTGTGTTCCTTGGAGGCACCAAAAAGATAGATTCTGTTTCCTAATCCACTATGCTAGTCTTGTCTTTCTATTGGGAAATTGTTACTGTTATTATCAGGAGTTATCATTGTGCCAAGTATGGTGGTACATGCCTTTAATCCCACATTTGTGAGGGAAAGATGGGCAGATCAATGTGAGGTTGAGGGCAGCCTGATCTCAGGGAAACCCTGTCTCAAAAAGACCAGAAAAAAAAATTTACCATTGTAAAAAGTGTCTTAATTCCTCATTTTGTTTTTTTGTGGTATCTTCATAGATCTCTTGATTGAATGTTCCTGAATTGTTTATTCTTGTCTTCAAACAAAAGGATTCCTCCAATATCCTCTGGGTATGTGGCTTCATAGTCATAATTTCCCTTGATCAAAAGCCACTTATGGAAGAAATAATTTTTTTCTGGCTTATAGTTCCAGGAAATGGGGAGCCATAATGATGGGGGAGGTACGGTAGCAAATGGCAGATATGGTGACAGGAGCCAGAAGCTAAGGGTTCACATCTTCAGCTACAAACATGAAGCAGAGAGGGAACTGGAAATGGCTAACAATGCTCAAAGCTCACCCCCAGTGACATACTTCCTCCAGTCAGGCTACACCTTCCAAGCCTCCCAAATAGCACCACTAACTGCTGACCAAGTATTCAAATTCTTGAGCTTATGGGGGACAGGTGTTGCTCATTCAAACCACCACATACAACTTCCTTTGAATCTGCTACAAGAGGTGAAACTCTTCAAGTACTGATATGTTTCACACTGGTTCAGAATTGATCCACCCACTTGGTCTACATCAACCACTGAAGTGGCTTCAAGATGTGGACCTTCCCATGCACCTGTGGCCCTATCATCGAGTCAAATCCAGTCTTCACTCTGGGTCAGTGTGTCCTAGTCGGTTTGAACAAAGATTCGTGTTCTGGTTGATTTTTACTTCAAGTTTTTCAGTGCCATCTATTGGATCAGAATTGACTTTTCTCTAGTTTTGCCTGAGCCATTTTTATGAGTATAAATACTATCAACAATGATTTGACATCTGTTTCTTGGAGTTCCATGGTTTGGAAAGTCCTGCTCCATATATACAAGTACTCTGTTCCCTTTGCACTGATGTGTCACTGAACTTTCATTTCTATTTTGCAGGTTTTGGTTGAGTCCTCTTGATCTGATTTATTTTCACTACTCAGGTCTCTCCTGGGATTGGAATCCCAGAGTCTAGATGTCTGTCTCTTGTTTGCACTCATCAAATGGATCAGTGTCAATCAGTTCTGACCTTTCTTAACATCATACTTTAAACATTTCTAAAAATTTCAATAACTCCTTTCAAGAATTTTTAAATGTCCTAGTTTCTTAGAATCCTACACTTTCTGAATTATGTCAATTGGTTCACTATTGTGGTTGACCTAAAGATACTACAGCTTGGTGAGAACGTATAGGGTGTGCTAATTAAGGAGGGACTGTCAGCTGTCCCTGAGAGGGCTTATCTGAAAAATGATTTGTCAACAATCCAGTCTTCTGACAGAGTAGGAAAAACAATTAATCTTTAATTTCAGAAACTGCCTAAATATCATCTTAATAGACTATTATAGTCTGGACAAAAGCAAAGACATTCCAATTTCTCTGTCCACATTCTTTGTTTGTGTTCTGAAATTAAAGATAGCAGGTTTAATTAGAAAAGCAGAAGACAAGGTTGAAAACCCCTCATGAATTAGTACGGTTTGCCAAGGGCTTTGATGACACACTGACTCAGGAAAAGGAAAAATTACAGAACAAGTAATTGCTCTTCAGATCAAGCAATTAGATAAACTTAATAATAAGATCAACACTGTCTGGTATAGACCAAGAAAGTGGTCAATATACTATAAGAAAAGGAAATGTTGGAAGGACAATTACCCTGCCTTAACTCAATTGATAAAAATCTCAAAACCTGGGTCTGTGGAGATGACTCAGTGGGTGATGCAATGGCAAGACAAGCCCGAACATCTTAGTTTGGGTCATCAGTACACATTCCCATGTATCAAAAAGTAAGGTTGAAAGTGACAAAGACACCCTACATCAACCCCTGGGCACACACACACTACAACCGGCAAATGGAACACTCCATATATATGCACATTCATATACACAACTAGCCAGAAAGCCAGAAAGCTTGAAACTCTGACAGAATGCCAACACTTTGATGACATAGCCTTCCACTTCTGTATATAATTTCCCTTAAAAGAGAGAGAAATTTCCATGCAACTCTATACACAGAAAATTTCATTTTTGAGTGATTCTAGGCTATGCTGTACTATCTATTCTTCTACTTTTCAATAGCTCTTAATCAGAAAAACAAACCTATCCTAATAGATGGAATAAGAAAAATTTTATCTCAACTGCTCTTGGTTCTCTGCGCTTTTTTGCCCATCAATCCACCTTGTTGCTAAGCAATGGCACGCTAGTGATTCAGTTGCAACAAGACCTACACTACATTCTGAAAGGGACACTACTGGGAAATATGATTCAATGTGCTCCTTCTGGAGCTTGCAGGAGGAAAATAATCCTCAATATAATAATCCTCAACTTAATAATTTCATAGATTGATTTAACCAACATAGCAAACCTTTCATCTATCTCTGATAGCTTTTCTGTAGATAGCCAGATGCGAGTTCAGAGTCTGAGTCCTTCAGGTCTGAGTTAATTCTGAAATGCCTTGCCAAAACTCTTCCTATATCTGCTGAAAAGGAGGTTATTCAAGGAAGGAAGCCCATAGTAAGGCCAGAATTCCA
The DNA here is from genome assembly GCA_035773235.1 of Eospalax fontanierii. Taxonomy (NCBI): domain Eukaryota; kingdom Metazoa; phylum Chordata; class Mammalia; order Rodentia; family Spalacidae; genus Eospalax; species Eospalax fontanierii. Next base: position 10,363,567 of record CM069544.1, on the reverse strand, counting down.
TAAATGCCTCATCTTCCATTTATCTGCCTTGTCACATGTCATCCTGTGTTTCAGAAACACAAATAATAATAATTCATCTCTAGTCTATCTTGTGTAGACTCCTAATATGTATTTTCTTTTAAATTGAATGATCAACGATTATAAAGTTTATAAAATACTCTCTTCCTTTTGAAAATTATTTAAGCATTGCCTTACATCATTAAAATCACCCTGAACTATGCATTTAAATAACATTTAGGTCTCTTGTAGTCTGAAAATTTAGAGTTTTGTACAATTAGTTCAGTTCATTGGCCAGTAACATCGCGTATGAGGGACAGTTCTCTAAGGATTATCTTAGTTTTGTCAAACCCAAGCACGTTATCTAGGTCACCGCATGATGGAAAACGAAAGGCTCTTTCAATGATCAGGAGACATTTGTGACTTTTCGTGTGACATTTGTGACACGACTTAAAGAGTCTTTGAGGTCATGTGATAAACAGATATTTGAACTCTATGTTTTATGAATTGATTTATCCTCTACATGACTTGATAAGTTGATACATATAAATCCTGCTCTGAAAAGTTCACTAGAAACTTCTTTAACATACAGGACTCTTGAAAACATACTCCCCCTGGATTCATCAGTTACCATTAAGCTTTCTGCTTGTGTGTCACCTATGAAGACTATATTAATACAGTGGACAGCAGTGACACATCATTTACCATAATCTCTCAGTTTACTAAGGGACCAAACTCCACCTTTTATTTTTAACTTTTTTATTTATATTTACTTTAATTTTATGTGTATGAGTGCTAATGCCTACATGTGTGTAAGTGAATCCATGTTGTGCAGTGTCCACAGAGGACAGAAGAGGGCGTCAGATTCCTGGAACTGGAGTTAAGGATGATTGTTAGTCACCTTGTAGGTGCTGGGATTTGAACCCTGGTCTTCTACCAAAAATAGCCAATGCTCTTAACTGCTTAGTCATCCCTCAAGTCCCAAAGCCCCTCTTTCTTATTATAGTAACATCAGCATAAAATTAACTGAGGTCTCAGGTGACTTAGTAATGATCTCATGCTGTTCACAC